>CM035845.1:302664661-305309287 GCA_020510985.1 Pholidichthys leucotaenia
TACCAACATCTCCGAACTCCGGAGCTTCCTAGGGGTATGCAATTACTCACGTCAGTTCATTGAGGATTATGCAGACGTGGCAAAACCCCTTACAGACCTCCTACGAAAGGACACCCCTTTCATTTGGTCTGAGGCTCAAGAACAGGCTATGCTAGCGTTGAAGCAAAAGTTATGCACAGCACCATGTTTGGCCTATCCCAACTGCGACCAGCCATTCTTCTTACAAGTGGGATTCTCTGCCAACTGCTTAAGTGCTGGATTATACCAAATCTACGACCACGACAAACGAGTCGTGGCCTATGCCAGCAAAACCCTCTCTGGTCCGGAACTGAAATACTCGGACTGTGAAAAAGCCCTTCTGGCCACTGTATGGGCAGTCAAGCATTTCTCCAACTATGTGGGAGGCCAGAGAATCACAGTTGAGACTCACCACCAACCAGTGGTCTTCCTTAACAGTCAACGCATCAGAGAAGGCGTTGTAACAAATGCCAGAATAGCCTCCTGGTTGATGGCTCTACAAAGCTTTGATGTGGAGGTCCACTACGCACAAAAGTTGAGAAGCCCTCTCGGCACAGACTTGGCTGCCTGCCAACGGTGCTCTGAGGACACTCCAGGACCATCCATTCGTGCAGAGCCACATACAGTCACTGAAGACCCAAACCATCACTACTTTGACCAGAACATCTGCCAAGATATGGTCACCGCCTATGTTGATGGTTGTTCTTTTCACCATGAAACTCACATTCGTGCTGGTGTGGGTGTGGCATGGCTGAACAATCAGCCTTGTGAACCCCACAACTATCAACTGGATCCCCAATCATCTCAGTATGCGGAAATCGCAGGTGTGCTCATCACACTGCAACTTGCTGTAGACCATGGCATTCGCACATTGGTCATCTGCACTGACTCCAACTATGCACGCCTCAGTTTCACTTCTCATTTAGCACTCTGGAAGGCCAAAGGTTTTGTAACCTCCAACCTCCAACCGGTTAAACATCAAGACCTTTTCAAGGCATGTGATCACCTGGTCACCTCCAACAACCTCCAGGTGTACTGGAAAAAGGTCAGAGGTCACTCGCACACACCAGGTCAGGACAAAGAATGGAATGACCTTGTGGACTCACTTGCAAAACAAGGAGCTATACAAGGCACACCCTAGTCCTTTGATTCTGCTCAGGTGCCGACTTCACAGTCCCACCCACCCACCCCTACAGTCTGCGCAGTCACTAGGGCCCAGACTAACAGGGCCCAAGACACGACACAAACCACAGGTCCCCTTGCGGTTGACCCTGTTTTCACTGACACTGACCTTATCTCTCTTCAAACCCTTGACCCTGCGATCCATAAAATGATACAATACATCTCAGATCCTGCACTTAATGCACCATCCGACTCGGATCTCGCTGACACTCCAGACTTGAAACCACTTTTTGCCGCACGATCATCCTTGCAGCTGCGAAATGGCATTCTAGTTCATGTTTCCGATGAACTCCCTACGCCTGCGCTTGTGGTCCCTCGTAACCAGAGGGGGGTGATGATTGTTCATGCCCATGATCTCCCAACTGCAGGACACAAAGGCGTCAAAGCGACGTACAACGCGCTCAAACAAGTGGCATATTGGCCATACATGCGAAAGGATGTAGCCGACTACATCAAGGGATGTCTCGTATGTTGCCAGTTTCAACCAACCAACCCAATGCATCGAGCACCCCTACAGAAAAGAGGCATTTCATTCCCATGGTCTGACCTCCAAATTGACTGGGTAGGCCCCCTTCCACGGTCAGCCAGAGGAAACAAATACTTCCTCACAGTCACATGTGCTTCCACCAAATGGATCGAGTGCCTGCCTGCTCCTAATGACACGGCAGAAACCACGGCCTACTTGTTGATGAACCACGTATTCTCTAGGTTTGGTCTGCCAAGCCGAATCAACTCTGACCGCGGCACTCATTTCACCGCCGAAGTCATGCGACAACTGTGGGAAACCTTGGGAGTTAAAGCTAACTTCCATATTAGTCACCACCCACAATCCTCCAGACAGGTTGAAAGAACCCACCGAACTGTGATCAACATACTGAAGAAGTATGTTTCACCACACCAAAAAGACTGGGATGTAAAACTCCCGCTGGTCTTAATGGCCATCCGAGCCACACCCCATGAAGCTACGGGGGTGTCACCTTTTGAAATGATGACAGGCCGGCAAATGACTTTGCCCCTGCATTTACTCTACCAACCTGGAGAAGCCAGTGTTGCTACCGCTTACACTACTCACCAGTACATGACTGACCTGACCAAACATCTCCGACAGACTTTTGCCTTTGCCCAAAAACATTTGGACCGATCAGCTGAAGGACGCAAAGCCTACTACGATCAGAAAGCCTCACATGACGAACTCCAAGTGGGAGACAAGGTTTTCTATTATGCTTTCATTCCTCAGACAGGACAGACCAACACACGAGCAGGAAAACTCGCTCGGAAGTTCCTCCCCAGGTGGACAGGTCCACACACGATCACAGATAAACTCTCTCCGGTCGTTTACCAAATCAAAATGAGCAAAGGTCGCCAGGACCCCATCTCCAAATGGGTCCATCGTAATCAAATCAAAGTTTACAAAAACCCCATGGGACTTGTCGGGGACAACACTGTTCCATTAAGTCAGTAAACAAACCTAAATCTTGTTTGCGCCCGATAGATAACTGTTAGCTGACTATCAGCCTCAGACATTCTCGGTCGCATTTCTCTTCCGCAATCAGGTAACTGCATTAAACCTTCAAAAGGAGAAAGTTAACCCAAACTAACTGACTTCCCTAAAATCTAACCTTAAAAGACCCCGCAAAATTTCATTCAGTATCATCAAGTTACTATTTCAAAGTAGTACAAACAAAATCAACAACATCACTAGCTTAAGTCAATAATCACAAAACCCTCTAAAGGTGATAAACACTAATAGCTTAGAGCTCAGCCTCTAACAAAGTTGTTCCACCTCTAAGAATAACTTTCACCTACCACTCAGGTACCTCAAGAAAAGGAAAACTGACAAGAAGCTCAAGATTAAAATGACTCACTTCTATTCGTTGGCCAGGATGATGGCCCTCCTGTTTTTCAGTTTAGCCCTCTACCTAGCACCCTCACCTACTTTCGCCCAGTTAGAACTGGACAGAGTCCAGACAAGAAGTCAACAATCCTTAGGTAGATTCTCAACCACGGCCTCATCATTAGGGCCCCTTGCTATCCTTAGCACGTCTACTGTTAAATCAGTCAACACCGCTACACTGAAATGCCAGATAGTTGAACCACCAACTGTTACCAAAAGTTTGCAAGATACTGTGTTGGTTTTGAATGTTTGCTCCAAAGCCTCATTCAAACTCAACAAGGTCTTGGACTTGTCACTCTTCATGTTAGAGGGTGACCCTGCTCACCCACATCTAATGCCCGTGTTTCTTCGAAAGGTAGCTAAAAATATTCGACTTTCAGCTAACACTTTGACAATGAGTCTGCCTTCACCGCTTCTTGCCCCTGTTTCAGATGTCACAAAGTTATTCCTCATTGCCACTCAAAGAACAATGATGACTTTCCATGTTCGCTCAGTCTTCCAGAACAAAGGTCTCAAACACCCTCTGAGTAAGACCTCTGTGGAACCATGGTTTAGTCCAGCTAAACCAATTCAGTTTGAACCTCCTTGAATTAACTCAATATTGCTTAACCTAAACATCTACCTCAGATAAGCAATACATTTTTGTTTTGCATTCTTTGTTTTGACTTTTATTTTTCTTTATTTTTAGAATTTTTGAAGTTATATGCATGCTTATATACAAACCTATATTTTTATATATAGCTCTTGCACTCCATTTTGATTTTTGTACCCATTCAAACTATGTTTTTTTAACAACTATGATAGCTATTTCATTGTAGACCAAAATTCCTACCTCAGGTATGTAAGACTATGCACTTATTTTTGTAGCTAGAATTTTTGAGTCATTTCAAGACCTATGCCTTAGCTTACTACTCCAAGTCAATTTTATAATCTACATTTGTCCATATTCAAATTATTTTTGGAAATTCATGGAAGTCCTTCCAGTTAACCAAAGTCAAAGATCTGTACTTAGTAATAGATACTGTTTGCATGCTAGTGTGTATGGACATCACACAAACCTTTTAACCCAGTATTTAGGTCAAGTGTTGCCAAGGAGACGAAGCTGCCATGGGTGTGTACCGACGCTGACCGATGCTCACCATCGCTACAAAGGAAGGAACTGTAGCATCATCGTCCTCCTCAAAACCGAGACAGAAGATCACTTCTCTCCAGTTTACAGGAATTTCATTTTATTCATTACACCGGAATATCACCTTTCTGCCTTCTCAGGAATATCACTGGCTTTTATGTCGACTCATGCAGGCTTCTTCCAGGCCTGACCAAAGATGCTTGCTTTCCCAGGACCCCAATGTAAACAGTTGCCGCTTGCAGAGATTGCTTTTAAAGGCTCAAAGGAACATAAAACTCAGGAGACCAGACCTCTCAACATGAACACTGCATTTGATAACGTACCTTTTCACAGGAAACCAATGTTTTTAAAAGAGTCATAAACCACTTAATCTGACGGTTTTATAGCCTATGCTGTCCAGGTCTTCGCCCAGATACTAAAGGAAATCATCTACAGCTCAACAGTACCTCCTAGCGGATGCCTACGGAATGTGTTTTCAGTACGTAGGATGACTTTTAATTTGTTCTAAATATTAAGTTTCTTTCAGCTTATCCTCTGGATCCTAAGGACACTGAAAATCATCCCTCTTATCACCAACCATGGTTTGCTGCATGTTCTGCTGTTCTAATCTTGATCTAAATGTGAATGCATGTATTATAATTATGTATAAGAAATGTTATAAATATATAAGAAATGTTATATTCATGAGTGTTATTGGAGTAATGGTATAAATGTATATTATAAATGTTATATGTATAAGATATGTTATAAATGTATAAGAAATGTTATATTCATGAGTGTTATTGGAGTAATGGTATAAATGCATGATCACCATATATTAGCCAAGTCATTTAATTTAGTTAGATTTTATATTGAGCATTTATCTCATAAGAACTGACTGTTGATTTTCCCTCTGAAATTTCATGGGATGGTGTCTTCATTTGATTGGCTGCTCTCAAACAAAGAAGTGTTCTCACATTGGATAGCAGCCATTTCAAACTGTTTCTGAAAAAGCCGATTGGTCAGTCTTGCGACTACATCATCAGTTTTACGACCCGGCGAGGTAACTTTAAAAGACAGAAGTTAGATTTGAGTTTAGTTAAGAGAAAAGAAAGAGTGAGAGATCAGAAGTAAGAGTTTTGAAAAAGTCAGAGATCAGCAGAGAACAGAAGAAGTTAAGAGTTAGAAAAAGAAAAAGGAACAGATCAGACAAAGAACAGGCAGGAAGATTAGCTAGAAATAGAATTAAGAATTAGAAACACAGAAAGAAGAAAGAAAGAGATTTTGGGAAAGATTAGGAACTAAATTAAGATTAAGGAAGCAGAATAGTAATCTAGATCTCAGAAGAAGATTTTATTCCACCGTTTCAAGGCCCTATGAAGTTTTATTTTATTCTCTGTGTGTTTGTCAAATCTTTTCTCATATTCTGGAAACTGAGGAGAAGCCATTTTTCTTTAGAGCTCGTCCCTTTTTAGAGAATCAAATTCTCAAACTTTTTCCTTCACCTCAGAAGCCATTCTTATCCTAGTAAATGTTTTTCTAACATTTTTTTAATGACTTTTCACGCCATTAAAGTGGACCTTTAATTTGCCTAGTTTAAAGTGAATAGAGACTGAGAAGATTTTTCCTTCAGTTTTTTTTGGTCTATCCCGCTACAAGAGACCTCAAAATTTGGATTCTTTTCCCAAGGACTTTTCACGCCGCCCTGAGACAAACCACCCACGGCTGCAAATATCTCTTTGAAGGGCCCCCCAGCTGAGTTATCACCCCACAGCTGTGAGTGAGGACAGCAGCCGCTTCCTCCGACGTCCTAACTTCAAAACCCAGCGGTACTGACCCGCGGAACTTGGACCAACGGCCGTTGTGTGAGTGAGACTCTTATTTCTCCTATTTTCTGGGTTAAAACGTGATGTCCTAACAATTAAATTACAATTGAATATGGCCCGTATTTCAGGGCTCAATTAGTCTCTCAGCCGCAGGATAGAGCTGTAAACTGAAGCAAAAACTCTTAGTCATTTTTAAGTAACTGCCCTTAAATTTTGTAGATTAATTCAGGAGTCATTTTTAGATAATTAGCTTATGAATTTTCCCCATAAAATTGCGATGTTTTGTTAAAACATTCCAGCCTCATTTACCGTTGAAACATAAGTCTAGTTTCTCCTTGGTTCTGCAGAGGTGTAAAGCTGGATTTTATGTTCAGGAACCCAATATCAGTTGATGTGATATTTTACGCTGTCATCATCTGAATCTGTTTATTCATCATTTGAATGCCATGCCATGTAACCTGAATGATTTTAATAAAAGAGTGAATAAGATCAGTAGAAGCGTTTTCCTTTCGCATATACAGGTTTCCTAATCACGGCAGGACAAAAAAACTCACTGAAACTTTGAGACTGATTCATTAAGTAATTTAAGGTACAAAATTAATTAAAATTAAAGTTAATTTTATTGTCCGTTAGGACTGGTGCCCCTTTTACGAATGCTTTTATTTAATTTAGCGGGTGTAGAAGTGATGGTTCAACTCCGCCCCCTTTCACACCCACTATTAAATAAAATAAATAATTCCTGTACCTTATGACAAATAATTTTATAGGCACTTCATCCTACAATTCATTAAAAATCCTTCAATGTGATTTTCTGGATTTTTTTTTCTCATTTTGTCTCTCATAGTTGAGGTATACCTATGATGAAAATTGGAGACCTCTCACATCTTTTAAGTGGGAGAACTTGCACAATTGGTGGCTGACTAAATACTTTTTCCCCCCACTGTACTAAAGTTCTGTATATGCCTGTAAATACTTAAAAATTCTGGGCACAAAATCGTAAACTAGAAGTATGTGGGTTTTGACATACTTGATATAAATGTTTGGGTTTGCTGAAAAATATCTATTCAAAATTTCGAAAACAGTTTAAATGTGCATAAAATCTAAATAAAGTATAAAGGATATATATTTTTATATACATATGCATGTATCCAAAAATTTTAGACAAAAGCAAAAAAAAAATTCTTTCATATTTGAGGTAGAGGTTCAGACTAATCAATATTGAGGTGACTCAAGGAGATTCAAATTGAATTTGTTTGGTTAGACTAAACCATGGTTCCACAGATGTCCAAATAATAGGGCGTTTGAGGCTTTTGTTCAGAAAAACTGAGTGGACATAGGATGTCGTTATCATTCTTTGGATGGCAATGAGAAGTAAATTTGGATTTACTGGAAAAAGGATATGATGAGAGAGCATATTCATTGCTAAAGCGTTAACTGAAAAGCTCATGTTTCTAGCTACTTCTGAGAGTAACATAGACATTGGCTGTGTGTGAGTATAGTCAACCTTCAACACAAAGAGCAAAGAGTTCAAGACCTTGTTGAGTTTGATTGAAGCTTCGGAGCAAGCATTCAAAACCAACACAGTGTCTTGTAAGATTTTGGTAACAATTTGTGGTTCGACGACCAGGCGTTTCGGTTTAGCGATGTTGATCGAGTTAACAGTGGGCATGCTAAGGCTAACAAGAGGCTCTAACAATGAGGCTGTTATTGAGAATCCACCTGAGGATCATTGACCTTTCGTCTTGACTTGGCCCAATTCTGACTGGGTAACAGTGGGTGTGATTGCTAGGCAGATGGCTAAACTGATAAACAGGAGAGCCATCATCCTGGCAAACATAAAAGTGAGTGGTTTTGGATCTTAATCTTCTTGTTGATCTTTCTTTAGATACCTGGCAAATGAAAATTATTCTCAGAGGTGGAATGATTTCTTTTAGAGATTGAACTCTAAACCTTATGCTTGTTTTTCACCTTTTTTTTTTTTTTGTTACTTATTTGTACCCGTAGGTAGACTTGGTTTGCAGTCTGATAACAAGCCACCGGCTGCTGGTCGCTGCGTGCGCGAGCGCCCTAAACCTACATGTTTTTGGTGTGCGGGAGGAAACCGGAGAAATCCCGGAGTAAACCCGCGCAACACGGGGAGAACATGCAAACTCCACACAGCTCACTGTTGGTCGGGGGCTGGGATCGAACCCACGATCTCATGATCCCCGCGATCCCCCGGCCGAGGGTAAAACTGTGCTGCCACAGTGCTAAACCACTGCGCCACCGTGCAGCCCAACCTTTGACGGGAGTTTTAAGGTTATTAGCTCAAGCTAATGGTGTTGAATGTTTTTGCGTGCACTATTTGATAATAGTAAGTTGACTGAAGTTTATTAGATTTTACAGAGGTCTTTGAACTTAGTTTAAGGGCTAATTTGGTTTTAATATACCCTTTCCTTTTTGGAGGTTTTGATGGAGTTAACTGATTGTTCGGAGAAATTTGACTGAGTGTACCTGAGGCTAGTAGTTAGCTACAGTTATTTCTCAGACATAGGTTTGATTTTGGTCTTATTTATAAACTTACTTTGACAGTGTTGTACCCGATAAGTCCCATGGGGTTTTGGTAAAGGTTACTCTGATTTTGGTGAGCCCATTTGAAAATGGGGTCCTGGGTTTGGCGCTTGAGTGGCCAAAGTTTGTTGTTGACAATGTGTGGATTCATCCACTCGGGCAGAAATTTAGGAGTGATTTTCCTTTCCTGTAAATTTATTTCAGGTGTCTGCGGTACAAATGTGGGGTGGAAGATCTTGTCCCCCCTTCGCAGTTTGTCATGCAAGAGTTTTTGATCGTTGTACGCTTTGTGTCGTTTGGCGAATCGGTCTGAATGTTTTTGAAATACAGCCTTGGGAGCTTTGTATGTCATTTTGATTGTTTTGTGTTCTGCAGCTGGAATGTTATGGGCATTGGCAGTCATCACCCCCCCTCTGGTTTCGAGGAACTCTGAGCGGTGGCGATGATGGTTCGTCGGAAGCATGAACAGGAGTGCCAGTGTATAGCTGCAGAGAAGGTTGTGTCGCATGAAGTGGTTTCAGGTTTGGTATGTCAAAGGGTTTAGACGCGGGCAGCACGTGTACCGTTTTATCCAACCGGTGTTTGACGGTTTTACGGATCATTTGGTTGCAAGGTTGAGTGACTGTGCGCCTTACGTTTGCAAAAGTTGGGTTCATTGCTGCAAAAACTTGAGGTTTCATAGGGTCTAGAGAGCCGGTTGGTGTGGCTCTTGTGATCATGCAGGCCTCATGGGCGGGTGGGTGGGTTTCAAAATGTGACACCACCATTGAATCATGGGTATCAAGGGTTTCAAGGGGGCCGTTTGGGGTTTTCTGCTTGGCCGTTGAGTTTTCAAGGTCATTTGATTCCTTGGTGTGACCTTGTATTTGAAGGTGACTTTTGACTTCTTTAGGACAGTACTCACCTTGGTCTTGGCGGTCCCTTTCACTTGGTTGCAGTTGTTCCAACAGTGCTAGTTGTGTGAGACTTGGGGTGTCCAAAGTGTTCAGTACAAAGCACTGTGATTCAGTTGTCCTTGTTGGGTCAAACGGGTGAGGGTGTTGCGTTTGAGCCCATAGTTTGAGGTTCTTGAAATCAATCAGTGGCTCAAAATGGTTCAGTAGGTCTTTGCCAACAAGCAATGGAATGGCGTCAAGTTTGGACACGTAGACCGGATATGTCAAGGTCATGGGTACAATGGACATGTTTAGTATGGATACGCCCAACAGGGTTGTTTTAGTGAGCGCATATGGTCGCACGGCTAATGAACAGGGTTCCAGTTTCAAATGTATGTTAACGTGGTTAGCGGCTACACGTAGTTTGTCAAAAAGGGTGTGTGACATGAGACTGATGTCAGCAGTGGTGTCTAAAACAGCACCCTGGTGCATCACGTCTTCAAGGGTCAGTGGAAGGTAGAATTTCCATGCCACCCCCCTCTCGTTTAAATTGCATAGAAATTGTGGAACCGGTGGTTCGACACAGAGTTGCGAAATGTCATTAGAGGAGTGGTCTGTGACCTGTGGTTGGGCTGCCATAACAGCACTGGACTGTGTTGAGTCCTTTGGTCCTTCCCCATTTGCATAAGGGATTTTCTTCTTGCGTTTCCTTCATTTGGAATGTTTGTTTTGAGTTGGCACAGCTGATATAGCTAGAATGTTAGCAGTTTTATTCTCTTTGTAGCTTTGAATCTCTGCTAGGAGGTGTTTGACAGTTTCGATATCTTCTCTACTGAATGTAGGAGTTTCTTCTTCCTTCCAAGGTTTGTGAAAGGTCTCTGCTTCTGAGCTTCTGTGATGAGATGGAGACCATTTGTCGCGGTTACGCGTGTCTTCGTATTGGTATCTGTCATCATGGTAGTCCGTATCGCGTTCTCGCGACCTATCCCGTGGATATGGTATACGACGGTAGTCGGGTTTTCGCAAAGTTGGTCCAAAGTGATATCCAGAGAACCTTGTTTGGTTTTGATGTTGATGAAGTCGGTTGGAGAAATGTTTCGGCTGTATATGTACTCGCAGTGTAAGAGGTGGAGAGGAGCGAGGAGCTCCTTCCAACACCAAGGTGTTAGATGCATTGCTAATAGCTAGCACTGTGGTAGGCTCAGAGTGCTTGTTGCGACTTTGTTGCTGTTTTTGGAACGCATAGTGTGCAAACTCTCTCAGCTGACTTATTGAGTTTGACCTTGGGTTAGCTGCAACTCCCAGGTAATGACTCACAGTCGGATGGAGGTTTTGGATGAAGAGGGTCTTGAAATTGTGGTCTTCTTCTATCCCGGGTGTATTTTGAGATCCAAAATATGCAAGTAGGAGTCTCTGGTAGTAGGCTTGTGTCGGCTCTGAGCGTCCTTGCTTCACGGCTAGGGCTGTGGTTAGCCCTGCTTGTAGGCAGTCGTCAGAGAATTCCTTTTCGATGGCTTCGCGGAGCAGCATGTAGTTTGCTTTGATGTTTGTTGGCTGTCTGTCTATGAATTTTGATACTGACCTGTTAGATGTTAGCGTAGTCAGATAGATGCGATCGTCAGTTGTAGCATCAGGATACTTACGCAGGTAGTAATCAATGTCCTGTAAATAGGCTTTGGCATCAGGTGAACCCGTAGGTCCTGGATCAAATTTGGTGACATTTCGCGCAATCTTGTCAAGGTCGCGGTCTGAAGGGGCACACGCATGCTGTCCATGTGGTTGTCCGTACTCAAAACGGGAATCGGGTGAGGGAGTGCGGTGGATGTTCCAGTGTTCATGTCTTTCCTTTAGGAGCAGTTGACATTCCTTGTAGTCCTTCTTCACATTTTCAAGTTGACCTTCAACTCTTCCGAGTTCCTTTTTTGTGTCTTGAAGGGCATCTTCAAGTTCATTGTTGTCTTGGTGAAGCACGTCATTGCTATGCATCAACCGTTTATTTTCTGACTCTGCACGGTCCAAATCTTGTAATGCTTCATCCAGTTGATTTTGAGTTTTGCCATTGTCCTCTTGAGATTGTTCCAAATTTTCTTTCAGTGCTTCGTTCTCTTCTTGGAGAGATAGGATCGTCGTTTGTTGATTTGCTAGCTCGTTCTCGGCTACCTTTAATCTCGCGACTAGTGTGAGCATGAACTTACCTAACACACTGGTGAGGTCCTTGCCTTCTGGTGGTTTCTCAGTGTGTTCATTCAAAAGTTCTTCAGTGAGTTGCTTCAATCCTTCGGGCTGTGTTTTCTTGACCCGTGTTGTGAAGCTAGAAATTAAATTAGAAGTCCATGCTTCCAATGTTGTTTGAAGGTCATCCAGTTTGGTAAATTGGTCGGTTGTCTGTTGACTCATCATGTTTAACTGTTGTTGTTATTTAGCCTTAAAAATAAAATTCAACTTGTTGATTACTCTTAAAGTTATTCGACAAGGTTTATCCGTGAGTGTTTTATTTTACAACCGTGATAGTTGAAAGTTCCTTAAGAATTTGTTTCAACTTGTAGGCTTGCAAGATGGGAAATAGAATTTTGAAATTATTTAGAAATGTAGAGATGCTTCAATTAATTCGTTTGTTGAAACTATGTTGATAAATAAAGTTGAATTGAAATTGGATTGAATTTGTTTCACAAAACAAAACAGGAATTTCAGTTGTGTGGATTGACTTCTTTACTTTGATTTTCAAAGTCTAGTATTGGAATTTGTCATCAATAACTGGCTTTGGAATTTTGCAGAATGTCACTTTGAAAGTGAGGATTTTATTTACAAAAGAAATACAAAAACAAAAGAGGCTAAATGCTTTAAAGATTTAAGATTATAAGTTTCCACTTTCTTTTAAAGTTAAGGCTTTCCTTTGGTTTTATTTGTTAAAGCCTATTTTCATTTGAAGCATTAAATGTTTAAAATATTTACAAATTAGAAACAAGTGAATTGTTTGAATATTTGGTGTCCAAGGATTTTTTAGGAGTGAAGCCAATAGTGATCTGTTTTGACTGTTATCTATAAATTTCTTATTTACAGAATAATCAATGTTTGCACCTTTTGTCTTTCTCTTAAATCCTGGGAAAAATTTTAAAATTATGCAAGTTGGTTAAATGTTTTTCTTTTCCTGTGGAGAAAACATGAATCAAGAAATGACAATGAGTTTAAATAACACCTAGAGATTCTCTTAAGTGTTAATTGCTTGGTGTGGTTTCCCAAATTTGAGAAAGAGGAAAAATTATAAATATTCAGTAAGTCTGTAAATTTGTTAAAACACACAGATTTAATCCTACTTTAATGTTACTCTTGAGTAAACATCAGCATTAGAATCCTTAAGCTACAACTGGGTTTCTGTGGGAAAGGGATCACACCATATCACATTTAAAAACAGCAAAATAAGCACACATATAGCTTCAAAGTTTGCAACTTTTTGCTTAAAAGTGTGTAAATATGTTTGCTTTTAGGTTAAAAGATTATAATATGTGGTTATATAAGTGATTAAATACAATAGGGGTGTTTATGTATGTTCCTGCTATAGGTATCTATGCAGTAAGTGGGGTCTCACCACTGAGAAAAACTTTCAGAAGCCAACAGGTCCTTTTCCCTTTTGTTCTTGGCATAAAAGTTTGGATTAGTGTTAAATTTAGTTTATTCCGAATAATATGAATTGCTTTGAAGTTACTTTGAAGACTTAATTTGGTTATAAATCCTCTTTAAAGATTAGAAGTTTAAATAAAAATTGCAGTCCCTATGTTTCACCACAAGATGGAGGCAGTTTTCGTCTGCACTTCCGGAAGAGGAAACCCAATGACGTCACTCAGGGAGTCAAGAATTTCTACTCAAAATGGCGGCTACAGGGAACTTGCTTTACCTAGACTTGAGATGGCGTCGCTTGGCCAATCTACACATGCGCAGTTTTAGTGCACAACTTGACGGTCGCTCGCGCGACTGTGAGCGTGCACAAGTGACACGTGGATGCAGCACGAGCTTCAGTCCATAAAACCACGCCTTGCTTTCCAAAGGCGGGAAAACTTCGGTCTCCCTAAACTTTATTCAAGAAATTTATACAATGGTTAATTCAATTAAATCCCCCAAGGGTTTGCTTCGCCTGCGGGGTGTTTGAAATAACGGGGAAAACAAATAGGATTTCTTCGCTATTTTGTTCCCAGGCCTATTTTAATTATTCAGCATGTAATCACGCTTCTTAAGCATGCAATGAACAACAAGTAACTGAACAGGATGGTGGGGTCTCTTCACCCCCACCTCGCTTGGTCACACACACACACACAGCAGTAATCCGGGAGCGGGCAAATTCACCCCCTCCCCCTCGTGACACAGAGACAAAGACAATAGACTGGCTGCAGACAAATGAACCACCTTTGTAAGTTATAAGTTGACCAAAATCACACACAGCTTATGTATTAATTTCATTCTGAATGAGTCAAGTTCAACCAGGCTCTCATGCGGGACGCACCATAAAAATGTAGAAAAATATGAAATTTAATAATTATGATCAGGTGTGAATTATTTAATTTATATTGATGTATTGGGATCTGAGATTGAATCGCATTTCATATACACCAGAAAAGTTAATAACACTCGTGGGGCACCAGCTTCTATCTCTAAGAAGCAATTTAATCTTTAATTTCACTTTATACCTGTTTAATCACTCAATAAATTAATTAATAATCAGTCTCAAAAATTTTTCCATGACTTCGATACCTGGGCTTGAAACAGACTCAGAATGAAATAAATTCTCAACAACTTCTCTCATCTTCACATATTTATTAAATGAAATGATTAACAGACATTGCAATAATTTCATTAATCATAAATTCAATCTTGTAAATGATAGATTAACAATGTCAATATTTTCGGAACCAGGGTTAACTGAGAAATGAATTTCTATCAGTTTGAGTTAACAGATTATGGAAACAACACAAATTTATGGAGAAAGTTTACTAATTATATGGAAAGTCCTGGATTAATCTTAAGAAAATAAAAATGGAATTTTAATGAAAAGAAGAGTTATGTTAATGGATTCTTAATTTGCATCTGATTAGATATACAAATTATTACGGAACCTCAGAAGTTTAATTCAGCAGATGAAGTAAAGTTTGCAGCTCACGTGATTCTTCTTCGATGATTCCCCGTTGATGATTCCCCGTTGATCTGGTCAACGTTCTTTCATCATCCTCATGAAGTTTTAATGTGTTGTTCAGGGCCAAAACCCACAATATTTGTCCCGCAAATATTCTCGACGATGGATGAGATGTATGAGATCGGATGTTTGATCTCAATGGTTGAAATTCAGCAGAAACACGCTGATTCCTCAGCTGCGCGTGATGTGGAAGCTGCGTCTTCTCAGAGGCCTTCGGTAATAATTAATTAAAGATATCTAATCCGATCTCAAATTAAAGAGTTTCGGACTTTAGATAAAAATAATAGCTTCTGGTGTGTGATTGGTCAAGAAAAATATTATAAAAATAAAGTCAAGATTAAAACTTACATTAAAATTAAAACAAACGGTGGTTTTACAGAAAGTTTAACAAAGAAAAAGAGATAAATAAAAATTGGAGTTTAACTCCGATTAAGAATTGAGCTCAAAGAAATAGGAATTCCTAGGCATTTAAGAGAAAAAAGAAAAAAACATTAAAATACAAAGTTACATAAACAAATTATGAGTTATCTGCTCTGTGCTTGGAAAAGCAACAAGTGGGAGAAGTCTTTGTTTGGACAGTCCATTGTTCTTCCCAAAGTTCTTTCTTGCTGTGTGTGGACAATGGACAAAGAAGAGAGACAAAAGAGATAAGAGCGGAGCAGAAGAGCCAAAAAGAGCGTCCAAAGAGAGAGGAGAGTGGAGGGGGTCTTCCCCCTTTTATAAGTTCTGTTGAGCTTTCGCGGGCTTCCGGGTTGACCGGAATCTCAGCCAATGAGCGTCCTTCGTGGGCGGGCTTGACGAACTTTAGTCCAATGACAGGCTTTGTCTGCGAGGGACCAATGGGATGGAGAAGCTGGAGCCCAGTGAATACTTGGTGACGTTTGATGCCGGTCCCCATGGATACACACAATTTTAATACACTGGAATATGCTTTTATACGCTTATGTATGAACTAAGCTAACCTTAGTGATTAGTGTAACTTATAAGTGGTCCTTCTAAATCAACATGCAAGAATAAACCTTCATTTAAGCATTTTTAACATGCATATATATAAAATCACAGATTAATGCATTTCACACATATTATTGATTTTCCACATTAAAAACATCAGAGTCCATTTGCTTTTCATAGTCCTGAAAAGAAGAGAAGGTTTAGGATTGAGTTTGTAATAATGTACTTTAAAGTTCACTGGTTAAATCCAGCATGTCCCAAAGTTTAAGGAAATTTTATTGAGCTGTGGATCGGTGTGGCAATGAGGGGCTCCATGTCTGTTCCATGTTTATGGGGGCAATAAAGGGGTGCAGGAGGAAATAGGTTGAATTCTTTTAACTGGTTTTAGCAAAGGAATGGGATTTCAGCTGTGGCCTGGGGGAGAAAATCAGTTCTTGACTGTCTTACTCCTGGGTGAAACAAAATGTCTTTAAGCAGAAGAATAATTATTGCTGAGCCAAAGTCAGATGATGTTACAATGGCAACTGTGCTTATTGCAGCACAAAAGTGACTTCCACTGATGGTAGTCCAATGCACTCTGAAAAACCACTGCAACTGTCATGTCATTGTGACTACTGGTCTTTGTGCAAAATTTGAAACAATTTTGTGCAGTACCTCATGTCAGCAGTAGGTGGTGGTGTGACAGTTTTCTGAATATTGATATACAGACATGTTCAGAGTGGAATCAGTATGATTTGTGCAAAGTTTGGACCAAATCAGACGAGGATTGTCTGAGCTGTAACTGTCATGTTTTGCATTGCGAGGAAGCCATTGAAGCATGCTGGTTGCCATGGAATGCATCTATATTTGTATATTGATGCGTTCGGGGTAGGACGAATATTGATCATAGAAAATTTGGTGCAAATCATACAAAGTTTGCCCAATTTACGGGGGTCTGATGCTGTAACCACTAGGCGACGTGCTAACTTTTGTTATTTTTAAATAGGAGCGTTCAGGGTTGGACTATTATCTATTGTCAAAAATTTGATGAAAATCAGACAAAGTTTGTCCAAGATACAACTTTCCGATGTTTCATGGCAAGGAGTCAACCTTTGATATGTCACCATGGCAACACTTCCCTGTCAGTTATGTGTTGTCCACCCATACAGGACTATGCAGTCACCATGCAGTCACCTCAACCTATGTTCAAGATTTCATGACTCAGGTCGTTCCTAATCCTCCAAACAAGATCAAGGATTGAATGGCGACCAGCGCGTGTCCGTGGTAACACATGTGACGTCATGCTAAAGTTGATGTGCAGTTATGATCATCCCTGTGGTGTCATGAATCTCAGAAAATTTCACGTCAGTCTGGCAAGTGACGCATGAGTAATAAATAAAACAGTTTTCTGCAATTCTTTTGTTAACCAACAGGTGGTGCTATATCTTTTTTCAGGTATTTTTATGTAAACGCATTTGGGGCGGGACTGTTTTCCATCATGGAAAGTTTGGTGGACATCGGACAAGTTTTGCCCGAGTCACAGCTGTTTGAAGTTGTAAGGGGAGGAGTCAAATTTCGCCATGGTGCCCTGGCCACAATTTTTGAGATTTTTACTTAATTTATGCAATTTTTAATTGCCAATGCCTTTAGATGCCGCCATGTAAAAATGAGCTCAGTCGGAGCAGTTCCCTAGGACTAGTTCGTTCAAATACAAGGTGTGACTTTTTTCTGAATTGGAGGTGGGGCGACTTTGAGACAAGATGGCGGCCTTCCTGTTGATGGTGGGTATGGGCCAAAATTATGTTTTTTGCATGTCTTGAGGTGATGCACACCTCACCCAAATTTCATGTCTGTATGGCAAAGTTTACAGTCGCCTGTGTCCATTGACCTTTTCCGTTTGGCCCCTCCCACAAAAATTTGGGGTGGGGGAGTACATATCTTTTCCAGTTTATCGAATTTTTCACCGGGTCTGAGGGGTTTGCAAAAAAAAAATCGCGTTTTGGTTAACGTTCAGAAGGTGAAAAATGCGATCATTTAGGCTGAATAATAAATAATAATTAAACCTGCAAGCAGGTGTAAACAGACCTTCGCCCCCCCCATGCCCGTGGAACCCGGCTCTCGTCGTACCTTGCTGGCTCGGAAAATGAACCTTCATCACTGCAAGGGCTGCATGAGTAATAAAGTAAACCATTTGGCCAAAATCAGATGAGGATTGTCTGAGCTGTAACTGTCATGTTTTGCATGGCGAGAAAGCCAATGAAGAATGCCGGTTGGCATGGAAACAGTTCTGTACTATCAATGAGCCCAAGTAATTCCTTCATGTAATTTTGTTAAGCTGGTGAGAGAAAAATAAAGAAAACAGTCGTCAGTAATTCTTCCTTTAATCACTAGGGGGCGCTATGACTTTTGTTTATTATTTGTATATAGATGAGTTTGGGGAAGGGAGAATATTGATTGTATAAAATTTGGTGCAAATAGTACAAAGTTTGTCCAATTTACAAGGGTCCAATGTTGTTACCACTAGGCGACGCTAAAACTTTTGTTATCTTATATAGGAGTGTTCAGGGTGGGACTATTATCCATTGTCAAAAATTTGGTGAAAATCAGACAAAGTTTGTCCAAGATACAACTTTCCGAAATTTCATGGTGAGTAGTCAACCGTCGCCATATTGCCATGGCAACACTTCCCTGTAAGTTATGTGTTGTCCACCCATATTGGACTATATATGAGAGAGACCTCAACATATGTTCCAAATTTGATAACTCCAAGACATTATCACCCCTCCCCATAAGCTCATGGATTGAATGGCAAGGAGGGCGTGTCCATGGTAACACGTTTGATGTCATGCTAATGTTGATGTTCAGTTATGATCACCGCTGTGTTCTGATGAATCTCAGAAAATTTCACGTCATTCTGGCCAGTGGCGCGTGAGTAATAAATAAAATATTTTTCAGCAATTCTATTGTCAACCACTATTTGGCGCTATATCAGTTTTCAGGTATTTTGATGTCATTGCATTCGGGGTGGGACTGTTTTCCATCATGGAAAGTTTGGTGCACATCGGACAGGTTTTGCCCAAGTTACAGGTGGTTGAAGTTGTAAGGGGAGGAGTCAAACTTCGCCATGTCACCCTGGCCACGCCTTTTGAGATTTTGACTTAATTTATACAATTTTTAATGGCCAATGCCTATAGATGCCGCCATGTAAAAATGAGCTCAATCGGAAAAGGCCCCTAGGACTAGTGCGTTCAAATGTGAGGTGTGACTTTTTTCCGAATTGGAGGTGGGGCGACTTTGAGGCAAGATGGTGGCCTTCCTGTTGGCGGTGGGTATGGGCCACAATGATGTTTTTTTCATATCTTGAGGTGATGCACACCTCACCCAAATTTTATGTCTCTATGGCAAAGTTTATGGTCTCCAGTCTCCATAGACCTTGTACGTTTGGCCCCACCCACAAAAATGAGGGGTGGGGGGCACATACACTACCGTTCAAAAGTTTGGGATCACTTAGAAATTTCTTTATTTTTGAAAGAAAACCACTGTTTTTTTCAATGAAGATAACTTTAAGCTAATCAGAAATACACTCTAATATCTAATATACATTGCTAATGCGGTAAATAACTATTCTAGCTGCAAATGTCTGGTTTTTGGTGCAATATCTACATAGGTGTATAGAGGCCCATTTCCAGCAACTATCACTCCAGTGTTCTAATGGTACAATGTGTTTGCTCATTGCGTCAGAAGGCTAATGGATGATTAGAAAACCCTTGTGCAATCATGTTAGCACAGCTGAAAACAGTTTAGCTGGTTAGAGAAGCTATAAAACTGACCTTCCTTTGAGCAGGTTGAGTATCTGGAAAAAAATATTATTTCAAATGCAAATCATTATTTCTAACCTTGTCAATGTCTTGACTGTATTTTATAATCATTTTACAACTCATGGTGGTAAATAAGTGTGACTTTTCATGGAAAACACAAAATAATTGTCTGGGTGACCCCAAACTTTTGAACGGTAGTGTATGTTTTCCAGTTTATCGAATTTTTTGCCAGGTCTGAGGGGTTTGCCAAAAAAAAATCGCATTTTGGTTAACGTTCAGAGGGTGAAAAATGCGACCATTTAGGCGGAAAAATACCAAAGAAAAATTAAACCTGCAGGCAGGTGTAAACGGGCCTTCGCTCCCCGCGCGACCGCGGAACCCGCCGCCCGTCCTCCCTCGCTTTGAACACTACCTATTGGCCATTTACTCCAATCGATTTCTTCCACGCACATTAGGTGGAGGTGCCATAGTCATTGTGCCCAAAAACAATGTCTCCAAACTTTCACTCATGTCCCTCTGCTGAAGTTCCTCCACTCTCATTTCAGGACAACACCTCACATCAGCAGTAAATATACAGGGAACAGACATCGAGATGGTGACATCCTATAAGTACCTGGGTGTTCATCTGAAAAATAAACTAGACTGGTCACACTATACTGACGCACTCTACAAGAAGGGACAGCGCAGGCTGTTCCTACTGAGGAGACTCAGGTCTTTTGGTGTACAAGGGGTGCTGCTGAAGACATTCTATGACACGGTGGTCTGCTGGGGCAGTGGCATTATGGCAGCCGATAGGAAGAGACTGAACAAACAGATCAAGAAAGCTAGCTCTGTCCTGGGGTAGCGCGTTGTCCCAGTGGAGGAGATAGGAGAGAGAAGGACGGTGGCTAAACTGTCATCTCTGCTGCAGTCCGAGTTCCACCCTATGCAGGACATACTGAACGCACGGTGGAGTTCATTTAGCAGCAGACCACATCATCCTAGGTGCACAACCGAGAGGTTTCGCAGGTCCTTCCTCCCAACGGCTGTCAGACTGTACAACCTAAGTAGGGCTGCTCTTAGAGATAGCCTAAAGACGTGACAACCTAATAGTTTTGAATGCAAAAGACATACAATGGTCCCCTCCAGCATACAACTAGGAAAATACCGGTCGCTATGGAGGGTGAGAATATGTATGGGTACATAATCATACCATATAGGATAACTAAGTAGACGGTTGTGCTGTTTCATCCCATCTAGCAACAATGCTCTGCACTGTGTGTGTATATATATTTACATATTTATTCCATCTAGCTACAATGCTCCGCACTGGGTGTTTATATATCTACATATTATTCCATCTAGCTACAATGCTCTGCACTGTGTGTGTTGAAGCACGCTGGTCGCCATGGAAACAGTTCTGTACTATCTACATGTACTGTCAATCAGCCCTAGTGATTCCTTCATGCATTTTTTTTTTTTTGCTAGTGAGAGAAAAAGAGAGAAAAAAATTTTCAGCAATTCTTTCTTTTAAAAATAGGGGCGCTAAAACTTTTGTTTGTTATTTTTATGTAGACTTGTTTGGTGCAGGACTAATATCAATCGTCGAAAATTTAGTGCAAATTGTTGCAAGTTTGCCCCATGTATAAATGTCCGTTATTGAAATGCAATGAGTGGGTTTCCATGGCAACTGTGCTTATCGCAGGACAAAACCAGCTCAGTATGAAAGAGATTTTGCAGAGAAGTTCAGGAGATGCGGTCTATCATGCAGTTTTTAGGTTTATTAGGGCAACACGACTAATTTCAAGGATATAGGACAGTAATGCCATTTCGAATCACAGTCCGTTCCAGAAGGTGGCGGTAATGCTCCTACAAGGCGTTTGCCAACCACCATAAAACCTCAGAAGAAGACGACGTACGTCAGTCCTCACGCAACCAGCCTGTAAGTTGGTTTAAACGTAACATTTTGCTTGTTAACCGTTAGATATAAGTGCTCCGTTTATTTTGTTATAAGTTTTGTGAGAAAACATTGCTAAATTGGTTTCCCTTGAGATTAGCGTTTTAGCTAACGTTCGCGGCTAGCCCGTTAGTATTAGCATGTTTGATCTGAGCCAAGCACACCTGTAAGTTGGTTTAAACTTAACATTTTGCATGTTAACCGTTAGATATAAGTGCTACGTTTATTTTGTTATAAGTTGTGTGAGAAAACATTGCTAAATTTGAAACTGAAAACTTCCTGTGGAATGCATACCTCCACCAAGGCTCTTATATCCTCACACACTTTTCCAACAATACTCCAAAACTACTGGATGAATTTGGATGAAATTTTCACCAGAAGTGGTTCTTGGCCTACACACAAACCATTACATTTTGGGGGTGATCCATGACTGCATACCTCTACCAAGGCTCAAACTTCTTGCAGTGATTTAGTAGGATTATGTAGAAACTACTGGATGGATTTTGCTGAAATTTTAACCAGAGATGGTCCTTGGCTTGCAGATGAATCCAATGAATAATTGAAATATTATTTTAATGTTTTTATTAAATATGTACTTTTTTTGTTGTTGTTGTTTTTTTTTTTAATACAGGCACTTCCTCTCCCTCCATGTCCTCTCCGCTTCAATGCTGTGATTCCTGATGCGATGTATGTGCTTTTTCCATGGGAGAAGTCACATGATATGACCAACACAAAGAGGCGCTGCTTGCTACGGGCACATGACCATTGCAGTCAATCTAGTTATTGTTTGGTTGTTGCTCTGCAAAATTATGGTCAAAAGTGTAAATTGTGATAATATTTTGGCTTTTCCCCCTTAAACAATGTGTTTCAAATTTATATTGAAACAGTAATTTTATTAAAATATAAAGAAAAATCATTCATAAAATGATCCACAAATTTATAATAGTCTCAAATGTACAGGAAAAGTCAATTTTACAAGAGGAAATTACAAATTTGAGGGAAATGGTTTCAAATGTAGATAGAGTGACAAAGAAAGGTATAAAATGATAAGAAAATTGTTGCAAATTTTGGAGAACAACCTTCAAGATTGAAGTCATGAGTAATTTTAAGAGGACAACAGATTTCCACTGTTGTACAAGCTGTACATTGACTACATTACATCAAAGTGTCATATCTTCAGTGTTGTCCCATGAAAAGATATAATAAAATATTTATAAAAATGTGAGGGGTGTACTCACTTTTGTGAGATATTGTATATTGGAAGATGGTGAACTGTAAACTGTTTTTGTAGAAATATTTATTGAACTGTTTTTGAATGAATGATATGTCCAGTGGGAGGTGCTTGGTCATTAAAATGGGGTTGCTGTGAGGCCGAGGAGTCTGAACTTTGCTGCATCGTAGGTAACGATTCTGCTGTTTGTAAATGAGACAGTGGCCTGTTTTCTCCTATTTTGAAGGAGTTGTTAGAGAACTCCATTTTAAAGAGACAAAGATCTTTAATACACTCTCAGACTCAGAGCAGCTGTTGGTCTCTTTGGATCTGCACATCACTGATTAGGTAAGTGTTACCATGGAGAAGGTTGACTCCTCGCCATGGGACATCAGAAATATATATCGGGAATTCATCGGAAATAAATATTCTCAATTTCTAGAGCTTAAAATATTCAGAGTTTAAAAGTTAATTTTAAAATTATTAACTTCTACATGAGAGAACATCATACAATTTTTGTTGTTGGGGGGGGCTTCGAGGTTTTAGGTCCATTTTTTTATCTGCAATTGTTCAACTACAGAGAGCTGCTTAGGCACTAGTGGGTGTGCAATTTTTGCCTCAAATGTATTGCTGTTAGGTACATTAGGTCCATTTTTTTTTATCTGCAATTGTGCAAGTACAGAGAGCCATTTAGTAAACAATTCAGAGTTTAAAAGTTAATTTTAAAATTATTAACTTCTACATGACAGAACATCATACAATTTTTCTTGTTGGGGGGCTTTTAGGTTTTAGGCCCATTTTTTTATCTGCAATTGTTGAAATACAGAGAGCTGCTTAGGCACTAGTGGGTGTGCAATTTTTGCCTCAAATGTGTGGCTGTTAGGTACATATGTTCAAAAATTTATAAATCCCAAGACCGCTCAGACCCGGCAAAAAATTCGATAAACAGGAAAAGATATGTTCCCCCCCAAACGTACACAAATTTTCAAGGTCTATGGAGACTGTAAACTTTGCCGTCGAGACATAAAATTTGGGTGCAAAAGATGTGCAAAAAATATCTCTGTGGGGTGCTTCGAGTTTTTAATTAGGTCCATTTTTTTATCTGCAATTGTGCAACTACAGAGAGCCATTTAGTAAATAGTGGGTTAGCAATTCTTTCAGTAACCACTATGTGGCGCTATATAGGTTTTCAGGTTATGATCATGGCTGTGGTCTGATGAATGTCAGAAAATTTCACATCATTCTGCCCAGCCGCACGTGAGTAATCGATAAAACAGTTTTCAGCAATTCTTTTGTTAACCACTATGTGGCGCTATATTTGTTGTCAGGTATTTTGATGACATTACATTCGGGGTGGAACTATTTTCCATTATGGAAGGAATGGTGCACATCAGAAAGGGTTTGCCCGAGTTACAGGACTTTGAAGTTGTAAGGGGAGGAGTCAAAATTCGCCATGGCGCCATGACAACACTTCCTTGTCAGTTATGTGTTGTCCACCCATATTGGACTATATGTGACAGTCACCTAAACCTATGTTCCAATTTTCATGACTCCAGGACGTTCCCACCCCTCCCCATAAGCTAACGGATTGAATGGCGAGGTGGGCGTGTCCATAGTAATATGTTCGATGTCATACTAATGTTGATGTTCAGTTATGATCATGGCTGTGCTGTGATGAATCTCAGAAAATTTCACATCATTCTGCCCAGCTGCGTGTGAGTAATAAATAAAACAGTTTTCAGCAATTCTTTTGTTAACCACTATGTGGCGCTATATCGGTTGTCAGGTATTTTGAGGTCATTGCGTTCGGGGTGGGACTATTTTCCTTCATGTAAAGTTTTGTGGACATCTGACAAGTTTTGGCTGAGTTACAGGTGGTTGAATTTGTAAGGGGAGGAGTCAAACTTCGCCATGGTGCCCTGGCCACGCCTTTTGAGATTTTGACTTAATTTATATAACTTTTAATGGCCAATGCCTATAGATGCCGCCATGCAAAAATGAGCTCAATTGGATCAGGTCCCTAGGACAAGTGCGTTCAAATGCGAGGTGTGACTTTTTTCCCGAATTGGAGGTGGGGCGACTTTGAGGCAAGATGGCGGCCTTCCTGTTGGTGGTGGGTATGGGCCACAATGATGTTTTTTGCATGTCTTGAGGTGATTGACACCTCATCCAAATTTGATGTGTCTACGGCAAAGTTTATGGTCTCCAGTCTCCATAGACCTTGTACGTTTGGCCCCACCCACAAAAATGAGGGGTGGGGGGGCACATATGTTATCCAGTTTATCGAATTTTTTGCCGGGTCTGAGGGGTTTGCCAAAAAAAATCGCGTTTTGGTTAACGTTCAGAGGGTAAAAAATGCGATCATTTAGGCAGAATAATAACGAAAAAAAATAAAGAAACGCTAGCAGATACAATAGGGCTTTCGCCGACTGACGTTGTCAGTGGCTCAGGCCCTAATAAAGAAACGGAGCAGATACAATAGGGCTTTCGCCGACTGACATTGTCAGTGGCTTTTTTGCCAGGTCTGAGGGGTTTGCCAAAAAATATTGCGTTTTGGTTAACGTTCAGAGGGTGAAAAATGCGATCATTTAGGCGGAAAAATAACGAAGAAAAATAAAGAAATGGAGCAGATACAATAGGGCTTTCGCCAACTGACGTTGTCAGTGGCTCAGACCCTAATTAAACCTGCAAGCAGGTGTAAACGGGCCTTCGCCCCCCGTGCACCCGCGGAACCCGGCGCCCATTGTCCCTTGCTGGCTCGGAAAATGTGCCGTCATCACTGCAAGGCCTGCATGAATAATAAAGTAAACCATTTGGCGCAGATCTTCCCGTGAGCAGTAAGTGGCACTATCACTTTTGTCAAATATTTTTATGTAGGAGTGCGTGGAGTGGGACTAATCTCCATCATAGCAATTCCGGCAAAAAAAATGTATCAAGTGGAAAAGCTATGTGCACCCCCACCCCTCATTTTTGTGGGTGGGGCCAAATGAGTGGAGTGGGATTAATCTCCATCATAGCAATTCTGGTGACAGTCCAACACAGTTTGTCCAAATTACAACTGTCCAACATATTGCGATCAGGTAAATTCAATTTCAATTCAATTCAATTCAGCTTTATTTATAATGTGCCACATCACAACAAAAGTCATCTTGTGGCGCCACAGTGCAGATAAAAAAAATCACACAGTCACAGAAAGACCCAGCAATCAGATGATCCCCTATGAGAAAGCACTAGGCGACAGTGGAGAGGAAAAACTCCCATTTGGAAGGAAGAAACCTCTAGCAGAACCAGGCTCAGGGAGGGGCAGTCGTCTGCTGCGACTAGCTGGGGATGAGGGGATAGGGAGGATGGAAAGGAAACTAAACTCAGACATGTGGCCATGGTAACACTTACATTTTAGGTACATGTTGCAGACACCACAGAACTACAGAAGAGAGTCATCTTGACTTACGTTCCACATTTGGTGACTCTTGGACTTTCCCAACCCTCCAAAGTATAAAACATATTGAATGGCAAGGAGTGGGTTTTCATGGCAACTGTGGTTATCACAGTACAAAAGTGACTTCCACTGAGGGTAGTCCAATTCACTCTGAGAAACCACTGAAAATGTCATTTCACTCTGACTACTGGTCTTTGTGCAAAATGTGATACAATTTTGTGCAGTACCTCATGTCAGCAGTAGGTGTGGGTGTGACAGTTTTGTGAATATTGATATACAGACATGTTCAGAGTGGGATCAGTATTATTTGTGCAAAGTTTTTTCCAAATCAGGCGAGAATTGTCTGAGCTGTAACTGTCATGTTTTGTATGGCAAAAAAGCCATTGAAGCACGCCGATCGCCATGGAAACAGTTCTGTACTATGTGCATGTACTGTCAATGAGCCCTAGTCATTCCTTCATGTTTTCTTTTTCCTGCTGGTGAGAGAAAAAGAAAGAAAAAGTTTTCAGCAATTCTTCCTTTTAACAATAGGGGCGCTAAAACTTTTGTTTGTTATTTTTATGTAGACACGTTTGGTGAAGGGCTAATATCGATTGTAGAAAATTTGGTGCAAATTGTACCAAGTTTGTCCAATGTACAAGTGTCCATTATTGAAAGGCAAGGAGTGGGTTTCCATGGCAACTGTGCTTATCGCAGGACAAAAGTGAGGTCCACTGAGGGTAGTCCAATGCACTTTGAGAAACCACTGAAAATTTCATGTCATTGTGAGTACTGGTGTTTGAGCAAAATTTGAAACAATTATTTGCAGTACCTAATGTCAGCAGTAGGTGCAGGTATTACAGTTTTTTGAATATTGATATGCAGACATGTTCAGAGTGGGATCAGTATGATTTGTGCAAAGTTTGGCCAAAATCAGACGAGAATTGTCTGAGCTGTAACTGTCATGTTTTGCATGGCAAGAAAGCCATTGAAGAATGCCGGTTGCATGGAAACAGTTCTGTACTATGTACATGTACTATCAATGAGCCCAAGTAATTCCTTCATGTAATTTTGTTAAGCTGGTGAGAGAAAAATAAAGAAAACAGTCGTCAGTAATTCTTCCTTGAATCATTAGGGGGCGCTATGACTTTTGTTTATTATTTGTATATAGACGAGTTCGGGGAAGGGAGAATATTGATCGTATAAAATTTGGTGCAAATAGTACAAAGTTTGTCCAATTTACAAGGGTCCAATGTTGTTACCACTAGGCGACACTAAAACTTTTGTTATCTTATATAGGAGTGTTCAGGGTGGGACTATTATCCATTGTCAAAAATTTGGTGAAAATCAGACAAAGTTTGTCCAAGATACAACTTTCCGAAATTTCATGGTGAGTAGTCAACCGTCGCCATGTTGCCATGGCAACACTTCCCTGTAAGTTAAGTGTTGTCCACCCATATAGGACCATAGATGACAGAGACCTCAGCATATCAGAATCAGAATCAGCTTTAGATATATACCATATACTGTATATTTATATGGTCCAAATTTTATAACTCCAAGACGTTCCCACCCCTCTCCATAAGCTCATGGATTGAATGGCGAGGAGGGTGTGTCCATGGTAACACGTTTGATGTCATGCTAACGTTGATGTTCAGTTATGATCATCGCTGTGTTCTGATGAATCTCAGAAAATTTCACGTCATTCTGGCCAGTGGCGTGTGAGTAATAAATAAAACAGTTTTCAGCAATTCTTTCGTTAACCATGATGTGGCGCTAAAACGTTTGTCAGGTATTTTGATGTAGTTGCATTCAGGGCGGGACTATTTTCCATCATGGAAAGTTTGGTGGACATCGGACAAGTTTTGCCCGATTTACAGCTGGTTGAATTTGTAAGGGGAGGAGTCAAAATTCGCCATGGCACCATGGCAACACTTCCTTGTCAGTTATGTGTTGTACACCCATATAGGACTATATGTGACAGTCACTTCAACCTATGTTCCAGATTTCATGACTCCAGGACCTTCCCATCCCTCCCCATAAGCTCACGGATTGAATGGCGAGGAGGGCGTGTCCATGGTAACACATTTCATGTCATGCTAAAGTTCATGTTCAGTTATGCTCATGGCTGTGGTTTGATGAATCTCAGAAAATTTCACATAATTTAGGTGGAAAAATAACAAAAAATAAAGAAACAGAGCAGATATAATAGGGCTTTCGCTGACTGATGTCAGTGGCTCAGGCCCTAATAAATAAAGGGATCAATTACAATAGGGCTTTTGCCAACTGACGTCAGTGGTTCAAGCCCTAATTAAAAGAAACAAAACAATTACAATAGGGCTTTCGCCGACTGATGTTGTCAGTGGCTCACATTCAGAGGGTGAAAAATGTGATCGCTCAGGTGGAAGAATAATAATAAGAAGAAACAGAGCAATTACAATAGGGCTTTTGCTGACTGACGTTGTCAGTGGCTCAGGCCCTAATTAACAGCAAATTGTACCGTGTTGTAAAACGGTTAAGCAATTCCTGCTTGACGAAGGCAAAATATATCACATATCCCAAGTAGATAAAGCATATCGCGTGCTGTTAAGCTGAACAGAAGGCACAAAAATACATCACAGACCTTAAGCAGGTAAGGGTAGTACATATCTCATGCTACTAAACTGTTAGCAGTTCCGACTGAAAAGAAGGCAAGTGTATATTTACATACTTCCAAGCAGGTACGGACAGTGCACGTCATGCTACACAGCCACTGCAAACCTTCTCTCATTCAGCAGAAAACATAATTTTATGACACAGCAATCGGGTCCCCAGGGTAAGGCAGCCCAAACAGCACAAAAAACACAATATCAAGCATACTGGTATAAGCTCTTACCGACCAGGAGGATAGAAAGAGGAAGAATGGGTGGATGCAAGGGGTATATATAAGGTGTGCATCCAAAGGCGTGATTAATTTGGTATAATGCTCCTGTCCCAAGGATCATAGTCACATGGTTACATGTTCACTGAAATGAAATAAAAACATCAGTCCTCTGGATCAGCTGCAGCTCTCAAAATACGTGTGTTGTTTTTCTCTTCTTTGGATCCTTCTTTCATCGGTCAGAAAACAGGTGGTGAGCTTTCAGAGGGGAACCCCCGTAATTATGCTTGGTGACGTGTATAGTCCAAGACAAATAAATGTAGTCCACTGAGCGTTTTCACATATTTTAAATATTACTCTATTATTATACGACAACCGACAACTTTAATTATGTGGAAAATTGTCTTTTAAATTGACAGGCATTATACTGTATGTGTAACTCACAGCAAAATTCAGTCTGGTTCAAGGCTTGGGGGGAGCTTATCTTATTTTTCTAACATCCTGTTCATCATAATTTTTTTCCCCTGAAATGCTCTCCTATAATAATGTGAATAGGCTGTGGGAAAGTATTTGACAATTTCAGTCTTAAATATACAAACCTGGAGTGAGCTCCCCACAGTAGTAGAAAATGAACAACTTAAATGTGATCTTTGTCATTGGTGATGGTGAACTTTTTCAATGGTCTTGACAAAACGTGAAAACATGGCTCAAGTAGTTTAAATCTGATAACTGTGACTTTAAATTTCATGGAATATATGAGAATTTTCTTTTTCCAAGTGGAAAAGGGCTTTGATGGTTCTTAAGAAGGGATCCACCCTGTTTTGTTTTTCTGCTGAACTAGTGTAATGTGGTATGACAAACAACAAGGAACAGAATTGATAACCACATGTATGTAAGTAAGAGAACAAGCTGAGCTCCTTCACCTTTCATCTTTACCAGAGAAAAAGGCACACCTGGAAACTAAAAGCATCTGTATGACATGGTTTATTGACCCAGTGACGAGACACAGACTCCGAACTGATTCAATTAAGTTTATTAACAACCAGTGGATGTGTATGTAGTGTGAATGCGGGCTGGAACTGCCGGGAACTGAGTGAGACACCGTACGGCCTGGCAACCCTGGAGACACACAGAGAGATGGGATTACTGAGCATCACAGCTGGAGTTACACAGTTACTTTGTTGCTTATTGTGAGAACAGATGGTGAAGGGCTCCGGTTCAGCGTGGTGGCTGTGGCCAGGGAGACAGTGCTCTTCAGATGGTGGAATGGCTCTGGCAGGTGAGTGTTGGTGGAAGTGGTGGTGAGGAGGAAGGGCTGGAAGTCCGCCGCCTGGAGGGAGAGGAACAAGGTTCCGCTGCCACGGACTCCGCCTGTGCACAGGGGACTAGAAGGCAAAGGTGAGTTGATAATGGAGCTTACGTGGAAGGCAGGTAGGATTCTCCGATGCTGGTGAGAGCCGGCTCAGGCTGTGGCTTTGGTTGCAGAGAGAGAACGGCGATGAAGCTCGTCTGGAGCACAGTGAGACATCTCCGCACTGCCGGTCCGGGCAGCGTGGTAGAAATAGGCCTCGCCTAATGACGATCAGGTGTGCGTGCAGCTGCGGATGATGACGGAGCAGACCATGACAGTACTCCCTCCCTAATGAGCGCCTCTTGGTGGTCGTTCCAGCCTATCTGGATGCGTCCGATGGAACTCCCTGATGAGATCCTTATGGAGCACACAGGCGGGACACACCCAGGACAGGGTCTCCGGGCCATAGTCCTCCCAGTCCACCAGGTATTGCAGACCATGGCCCTGACGACGGACGTCCAGAATAGCAGTCACTCCCCATGCCAGGCTGCTGTCGATCATCCTCGGAGGAGGTGAAGACCTGGGAGGAGGACACAGGGGACTGGAAGACACAGGTTTGATCTGCGAGACATGGAACGTGGGACATATGCGGAGGGATGGGGGGGAGATCCAGCCACACAGACACAGGATTGATGATGCGAGAGATAGCGAAGGGCCCAATAAAACGCTGTTGCATCTTCCTGCTCAGCCTTCACATTAATATTTTTAGTAGATAGCCAAACGTGCTGGCCCACCTGGTATGATGGAGCTGGGGTCCTTCGATGGTTGGCCACTGCAATGTTGCATTCAGCTGTGCGATGTAGCGCAGCCCGGGTTGCCCTCCACAGATGTCGACAGCGTCTCAGGTGCACCCGAACTGATGGCACGGTGATGTTGCCCTCTTTCTTGGGAAACAAAGGGGGAGAATACCCAAGAGAAGCTGGAAACTGGGACATACCTGTGGCCGAAGACACTGTTGAGTTGTGGGCATACTCGATCCATGGTAGGAAGGAGCTCCATGCGGTCAAATTGGTAGAGGCCACACACCACAGCACCACTTCCAGCTCCTGATTGGCTCATTTGCACTGGCCATTGGACTGTGGATGGTACCCAGATGACAGGCTCACCTTGGCCCCAAGGGCACTACAAAATGACCTCCACACCTGGGAAATAAATTGGGGCTCCCGGTCAGAGATGATGTCCAAGGGGAAACCATGAAGTCTCACCACATGTTGGACCAATAGGTCAGCAGTCTCCCTAGCCATAGGCAGACCCGAGAGGGGAACAAAATGGGCCACCTTGGAAAATCTGTCCAATAAGGTGAGGACCACAGTGTGATTGTTGGAAGGAGGGAGGCCGGTGATGAAATCCAACGCCGCATGGGACCAGGGCCTGCCAGGGACCGGGAGAGGGTGGATCAATCCCGCTGGCTGGGACGATGGGGACTTCCCGGTGGCACACTGGGGACAGGCCCGGATATACTCCCCGATGTCCTTTTGAAGAGAGGGCCACCAGAACGAATGTTGCAACAATTCCTCCGTGCGTCGTCTTCCAGGGTGGCAGGCAAACATGGAGGAGTGGGCCCACTGAATGACATCACCCCTGATGGCCGACAGAACCGTCCTGAGGTACTCCAAGTTTCGATGATCAGTCCAAACCACAAACAGCTGCAAGGACCCTTCCAGCCAATGGCGCCATTCCTCCAGAGCCAGTTCAACAGCCAGCAATTCCCTGTCACCGATGCTATAGTTGCGCTCTGCCAGGGACAGCCATCGGGAGAAGAAGGCACACGGCCGGACCTTACAATCCGCCGGAGAACGCTGAGAAAGGACAGCCCCCACACCAGAATCCGAGGCGTCCACCTCCACGAGACACTGCAGGTTGGGATCCACCTGCACCAGAACGGGTGACTCAGAGAATTGCTTCTTTAGGACCGCAAAGCCCGTAGCCACCTCCTCCAACCACAGGAAGGGGACCTTCGTGGATGTAAGGCGCGTCAGGGGAAGGGCCAGGCTGCTGTAGTTCCTGATATATCGACGGTAAAAGTTAACAAATCCCAGGAACTGCTGGAGCTGTTTCCTGGAGGACGGGACTGGCCACTCCACCACCGCCTTAAACTTGCCCGGATCCGGAAGGCTCTCCTTATGTGAGATAATAAAGCCCAGGAAGGACGTCTTGGATATATGAAACTCACATTTCTCAGCTTTGACGAACAACTGGTTCTCCAACAGCCGCTGTAGAAGACATCTAATGTGTACCCGGTGCTCCTCTAAAGAACAGGAGAAAATCAATATGTCATCCAGGTATAAGAACACAAACACATTCAGAAAATCTCTCAGCATGTCATTGATGAGCCGCTGAAAAACAGCAGGCGCATTGGTCAGACCAAACGGCATAACAAGATAATCAAAGTGACCACTAGGGGTACGGAAACCTGTCTTCCATTCGTCTCCCTCGCGGATCCGCACTAGATGGTAGGCGTTGCGCAGATCCAGCTTAGTAAAGCAGGATGCCCCCTGGAGAGAGTCAAAGGCAGAGTTTAGTAATGGAAGGGTGTACTTATCCTTGATGGTAATATTATTCAACTCTCTGAAGTCGATGCAAGGCCTCAGCGAACTGTCTTTCTTTCCCACAAAGAAAAATCCCGCCCCCACCGCTGAAGAGGACGGGCGGATTATGCCCGAACTCAGGGACTCCTTGATGTAAGCGTCCATCCAAGATTTAATACTTCCTGAGCTCCAATCAATTGTTGGGTTGTGGAGGCGTAGCCAGGGGTAGCCCAGGATGACTGGAGATGTTGAGATGGGCAACACAAAGAACGATAGCTCTTCACGATGATTGCCAGACACTATAACGGATACTGAAGCAGTCTGATGGGACACTGAAGCCATGGGGACGTTAGACAACAGGATCAGCCAAAGCGGAGACTTAAGGGGAATGCACTGAAGCCCCAACCGGGTTGCCAGGTCCCTAGAAACAAAGCTTTACTCAGCCCCGGAGTCAACTAAAGCCCGTGTAGGAATTTCAGTGTGCTTGTGTATGAATCTAATGGGAAGAAGTAAACTAGATAGGGGATAAGGCTGGGGTGAGTTCGTGAGTCCCCCTACTGCAATGCACGGACTCCCCCTTTTGGCCGAAGCTGACAAGATCCAACCTCATGCTCCTCGCTCCTGCAATAGAGGCACAACCCAAGCTCGCAGGGACGCTGTTTTTCCACTGTAGATAACCTAGAGTGTCCCACCATCACGGGTTCTGAGGGTACTGAGTGTTCAGAAGATGGTAAAGCCAATAGCGAGGGTTGTGGGGAGTGGCGGGACGATTCCCCCGACCGCCCATAGGTCTAACGTTCTGCTGCTCGCTCCCTCAGTCAATTATCTAGGCTAATGGCTAGAGAAATAAGCTCAGACAACTTAGTTGGCTTCTCCAAAGGGGCTAACTCATCCCAAAGGCTAGGATTGAGGCTCCTAATAAATATACTACAAAGGGAGGCGTCGTCCCATCCTACTTCAGTAGCGGCCACTCGGAAGTCTACAGCTTAATCTGCAGCCACCTTAGACCCTTGTCTTAAATTCAATAAGCGGGAGGTAAGAACACTGTCCCAATCAGAATGATCAATCACCTCGTTAAATTCACCAATGAATTGGCCAAAAGTGAGACTAGCATAATTAGCCCTAGCCATTACCACATAAGCCCAAGCTAGTGCTCTTCCCTCCCACAGATTAATGACATAACCGATCTTACTGTGGTCGGAGGGAAGTTGTCTGGTACCCGCTGGAAAACCACTTCACACTGCATCACGAACCCTCTGGCTTTGCCCAACTTGCCGCTAAAACGGTTGGGAGTCAGAACGGGAGTGAGCCGGGCTGGAGGGGCCTGCCTGAGCTGGTTAGCTGGTATGCTAGCGGGAGCCGAGGAGCTGCTGGAGACGGGTAAGGCCTGGAAAAAGGGCTGAGAATTATTTAGTTGGTCTAACCGATCACTGACACGGGCTAACTGGGTTAGAATGACTGCTGCTGATAAACTAACTGATCAGTTCGGATCTCCATGTGGTTGACACGGCGCACCAAAGCGCTGTCAGCTGGGTCGTTCTGGCGGAGATGCACTGACATGGTTTATTGACCCAGTGACGAGACACAGACTCTGAATTGATTCAGTTAGGTTTATTAACAACCAGTGTATGTGTATGTAGTGTGAATGTTAGCTGGAACTGCCGGGAACTGAGCGAGACACCGTACGGCCTGGCAACCCTGGAGACACACAGAGAGATGGGATTACTGAGTGTCACAACTGGAGTTACACAGTTACTTTGTTGCTGATTGTGAGAACAGATGGTGAGGGGCTCCGATTCAGCGCGGTGACTGTGGCCAGGGAGACAGTGCTCTTCAGAAGGTGGAATAGCTCCGGCAGGTGAGTGTTGGTGGAATTGGTGGTGAGGAGGAAGGGCTGGAAATCAGCTGCCTGGAGGGAGGGGAATAAGGTTTCACCATCACGGACTCTGCCTGTGCACAGGGGACTAGAAGGAAAAGGTGAGTTGATAATGGAGCTTACGTGGAAGGCAGGTAGGATTCTCCGATGCTGGTGAGAGCAGGCTCGGGCTGTGGCTTTGGTTGCAGAGACAGAATGGCGATGAAGCTCGTCTGGAGCGCAGTAAGACATCTCCGCACTGCCGGTCCGGGCAGCGCAGTAGAAATAGGCCTCGCCTAATGAGGATCAGGTGTGCATGCAGCTGCGGATGATGACAGAGCAGACCATGACACAGTATACCTAATTGCTTTGCCGCTCTCAATCACTTTGATCATGCTATGAGATCATCATCATCATAGCAGTCTGTCGTGGGCGACAATGACTGTTTCATTTAGGTCTGATCAGATTCCTCCATGGAGCTCTGTCAGCCTTCCGCTGTTAGAAACTCCTGTCTATTTTCAGCTTCTTCAAGTTTCTTTTTACAGTGTCTTTAAATCTGAGCCTTGGTCTACCCTGATTGCGTTTGCCCTCACATAACTGTGAGTAGAGTAACTGCCGAGGGAGATGCTGGTGGTCCATCCTCCCAACATGTCCGAGCCATCTCAGGTTCGTCTGTATTAGCATGTCCTCCATTGATGGTAGACCAGCTCATTTCAACACTTCTATGTTGGTTATCTTGTCTTTCCATGAGATGTTCATTATGGCTCGAAGGTGTCTCATCATGTACGCGTGGAGTTTACTTTATCTGCACTCTGTAGACAGTCCAAGTTTCAGCACCGCACAATAGAGTAGCCAGTATTGTCGCTCTGTACACTTCACATTTCACACGGATAAACACATGTCGATTGTTCCACAGTCTCTCCCTCAAGTTTCCAAACACAGCACTTTCTCTTCCCATTCCGAGAGATATTTCATCCTCCAGCCTAGCATTCTCTGAAACAGTACTCCCTAGATACTTGAAATGACATGGTTTGTTGACCCAGTGACGAGGCACAGACTCCAAATTGATAAAGAATCAGAATCAGAATCAGAATCAGCTTTATTGGCCAAGTATGCACAACACATACAAGGAATCTGACTTTGGCTAAAAACTTGCTCTCGTTGTTCAGGTGTAAGATTTAAATAAGATTTAAATAAGGATTCAATGACAGCAGAGTATGCACAGTAAATTACAGTCTGTCCATGTTTCTATAAAAGGATGCAAATATATACAGGAATATATGCAGTTATTTACTCAGACTATCCACACTTGCAGAAATATATGAAAAAATATACAGTCATACAGTATTTCAATGTGAACTCAGACTCAGTGATATAGTGTGAATGAAGTAAAAAGCAGTGTGAGAGTTATGTGCAATGTAAGAATGGATGAAAAGTCATGAGTACAGCAACAGGTAGGACTAAGTGAATGTCAGGAGTTCATCAGAGTGATGGCTTGAGGAAAGAAACTGTTCCTGTGACGGGTGGTTTTGACCTTCAGTGATCTGTAACATCGACCAGAAGATAGAAGTTTAAACAGTTTGTGGCCGGGGTGTGACGGGTCAGCACAGATGTATACAATTAAGGTTATTAGCAACAATGTGTGTGAAATGTAGTGTGAGTGCAGGCTGGAACTGCCGGGAACTAAGCGAGACACCGTACGGCCTGGCAACCCTGGAGACACACAGAGAGAGGTGGTTACTGAGCGTCACGACTGGAGTTAGACAGTTACTGTGTGGCTTACTGTGGGAACAGATGGAAAAGTTCTCCGGTTCAGCGTTACGGCTGTGGCCAGGGAGACAGTGCTCTTCAGACGGTGGTATTGTCCCGACAGGAGAGTGTAGATGAAGGTGGTGAGGAGGGGAGGCTGGTAACTCCACCGCCCGGGAGGAAGAGGAAGAGACTCTGCCGCCACAGACTCCGCCTGTGCACAAGGGACTAGTAGAAAGAGGTAAGTTGGCAATGAAGCTTACGTGGAGGGCTGGTTGGGTCTTTCCAGTGCAGATGAGGGCTGGCTCGGCTGTGGCTCTGGTAGCTGAGACGATTCAGTGATGAAGCTCTCCTGGAGCGCAGTGAGACATCTCTGCACCGCCACTCCGGGCAGCGTGGAAGATATAGGCCCAGCCTAATGAGGATCAGGTGTGCGTGCAGCTGCGGATAATGAGCAGAGCAAACCAAGACATGAAAGTCTTGCACTTGACCAGTGGCTCTGTACCAATGCTGATCTCTTCTGGTAGTGATGTTGATAACTGGAACTCTGGTGGTTGATAAAGGCACTCTGTCTTCTTGATGTTGATTTTGAGGCTGAATTGGCTAGCTGCTCTTGCAAATTTCTCCACTAAAGATGGCATATCTTCTACACTGTGTGCAACTAGAGCACTGTCGTCGGCAAAGAACATTTCTCTTACTACCTTTATCGATGTCTTACTCTTGGCTTTAAACTGTGCCACACTGAACAAGTCTACTTCTTTCCTTGTTTGAATGTATACTCTTTCTGAAGAGTCTTTGAAGGCCACCTCAAGCATGGCTGCCAGATATAGCAAGAAGAGTGTAGGTGCAAGCACACACCCTTGTTTCACCCCATTGCTTACTGAAAAGTCTTTAGATACTGAACCACACATTGCCACGTTTGCTTGCATACCTGTATGGAGTGCCTCGATCAGGCAGACAAACTTCTCTGTACAGCCATATTTCTTGAGTACCTGCCAAAGTCCTTGTCGCTAAACAGCATTGAAGGCTTTACTAAAGTCTATGAAGTCTACATAAAGAGGCATGTTCTGTTCATTACACTTTTCCTGAACCTGTTTCAAGCAGAAAATCATGTCCGTTGTGCTTCTTCCACTTCTAAAGCCACACTGGGTTTCCGGTAGTACATTCTGTGAGATGTGTTCATTGAGTCTGTCCAGTAGTACACGTGAGAAAATCTTACCAACAGTGGCTAGCAGTGATATGCCTCGGTAATTTCCACAATCTCTCCTGTCACCTTTCTTGAACAAAGGCACAATACTTGCATCCTTCCAGTCTTGAGGTACTTTCTGGGCATCCCATAGCTCTTGGATGAGCTTGTGCAGGCAGTTGGCCAGCTGAACACCACCAAATTTCCACACTTCTGCTGGAGTTCCATCCCTTCCTGGAGCTTTATCATCCTGTGTTGACCTAATAGCTGCCATTAGTTTATCAAGATTTGGTGGTTCATCCAGACTTGATGCAGCTGGTTGCTGCACTAGAGCTTCTTTAGCCTCTTCAGTGAGATCTCCGGGGTTGTTTAGTAGTTGGTCAAAGTGGTCTGCAAATCTGTCTAGGATTTTGTCTTTCTGCTGCAAAACCGTTTCACCCTCCATAGCCTTTAGTTGGATCAATCCTCTTGGTTTAGGGCCGTAGATTTCTCTCAAACCTGTGAAGAATGTTTTCATGTCCTTCCTGCCTGCTGCAGTTTGAAGTTCCTCCACTTTTTCATCCCACCAGTTGGACTTCATCTCTCTGGTGTACTTCTGTAGCTCACTCTGAGCCTTTGAGTATTTCTTCTTCTTCGACCTTGCGTTACACTGTAGATTTTCCTGCCTAGCTGTATTCCTCGCTTCTAGTAGTTTCTTCAGATGTTCATCATGCTCATCAAACCAATCTTGATGTTTCGTCTCAGGTTGGCCTAATACATCACTCGCGGTCTGATACACCATATCCTTCAGTGTTGCCCATTTCTCTTCTACGTATGTCATTCTCTGAGTTGTTGCTGTCCCAGTCTTTCAAGTTTTCATCCATTTCCTGTGTAAGTTCTTCTTGCTTATTTTGGCCTTTCAGTGCACTAGTGTTTAGCTTCCGTGGTGGCTTCGCACCCGTCCTGCAGTGCTGTTTTCGTCTGCAAATCCTTAATCTAGATCTCAGCATAACATGATCAGTACCACAGTCTGCACCTCTCATTGCTCTGGTGTCCAATACATCCCTTATGTCTCTCTGCCTTACTATGATGTAGTCTAACAAGTGCCAGTGCTTGGATCTTGGGTGTATCCATGTCTTCTTGTGTGTATCCTTGTGCTTAAATAGAGTGTTGGTTATCACAAGGTTGTACTCTGAACATAGTGCAAGTATAAGTTCTCCATTAAGATAAGATAAGATAAGATAAGCCTTTATTAGTCCCACAACGGGGAAATTCCAGGATTGCAACAGCACAGGGATAGCAACACTCAGAGCAACAATCAGAAGGCAAGAAAAAAAACAAGCAAGCAAGAGCAGCTAATATACATATGTACATATTACTATAAAATATATATATACACACACACACACACAGACACACAGTGCAGAGCATTGTAGCTGGATGGAATAAATATATGAATATATGAACACACAGTGCAGAGCATTGTAGCTAGATGGAATAAATATGTAAATATATAAACACCCACAGTACGGAGCATTGCAGCTAGGTGGAATAAATACGCAAGTATATAAACACACACAGTGCGGAGCAATGTAGCTAGATGGAATAATATGTAGATATATAAAAACACAGTGCGGAGCATTGTAGCTAGATGGAATAAATATATAGATATATAAATATAAACACACCCAGTGCTGAGCATTGTAGCTAGATGGAATAAATATGTAAATATATAAACACACACAGTGCAGAGCATTGTTGCTAGGTGGGATGAAATAGCATAACCGTCTATTTAGTTATCCTACATGGTATGATTATGTGCCCATACATATTCTCACCCTCCATAGCGACCGGTATGTTCCTAGTTGTATGCCGGAGAGGACCATTATGTAAGTCTATTGCATCTTTTGCATTCAAAAAAACTATTAGTTTGTTAAGTCTTTTTGCTATCTCTGCGAGCAGCCCTGCTTAGGTTGTACAGTCTGACAGCCGTTGGTAGGAAGGACCTACGAAACCTCTCGGTTGTGCACCTGGGATGATGTAGTCTGCTGCTAAATGAGCTCCTCAGTGCATCCAGTATGTCCTGCATAGGGTGGAACTCGGACTCCAGCAGAGATGACAGTTTAGCCACCGTCCTTCTCTCTCCTATCTCCTCCATCGGATCAAGGCGCTGCCCCAGGACAGAGCTAGCTTTCTTAATCAGTTTGTTCAGTCTCTTCCTATCGGCTGCAGTAATGCCACTGCCCCAGCAGACCACTCCAAAAGTGATGGCTGATGCCACCACCGTGTCATAGAATGACTTCAGCAGCGCCCCTTGTACACCAAAAGACCTGAGTCTCCTCAGCAGGAACAGCCTGCGCTGTCCCTTCTTGTAGAGTGCGTCAGTATTGTGTGACCAGTCTAGTTTATTGTTCAGATGAATACCCAGGTACTTATAGGATGTCACATCTCGATGTCTGTTCCCTGTATATTTACTGGTGCTGTGAGGGGCTGCCCATGCCTGCGGCAGTCCACCACCAGCTCCTTAGTTTTCCTCGCGTTGATCTGGAGGCAGTTCCGATGGCACCAGTCCACAAAGTCCTGGATAAGCCCTCTGTACTCAGCTTCATCTCCGCTGGAGATGAGACCAACGATCGCAGAGTCATCAGAGAACTTCTGTAGATGGCAATGTGTTGTGTTGTGTGAGAAGTCCGCAGTATAAAGAGTGAACAGGAAGGGAGCCAGCACCGTTCCCTGGGGGGCCCCCGTGCTACTGATGATCGTGTCGGAAACACAGTCCCGGGTTCTCACAAACTGAGGCCGGTTCATGAGGTAGTCCAGGATCCATGATGACAGGTGCTGGTCCACCCCTGTGCGCAGCAGCTTGTCCTTCAGGATCATCGGTTGGATGGTGTTGAAAGCACTGGAGAAGTCAAAGAACATGATCCTCACCATATTCCCGGGCTTCTCCAGGTGGGACAGAGAACGGTGAAGGAGGAAGATCACCGCATCCTCCACCCCAATGCCATGCTGGTAGGTGAACTGGAGTGGATCCATCGCTGGTTCCACCAGGGGGCGGAGATGAGCAAGGAGCAGTCTCTCCAGGGTCTTCATCAAGTGGGACGTCAAGGCCACCGGTCTGTAGCTGTTCAGGTCTTCGGGGTGGGAAGTTTTTGGTACAGGTACCACACAAGATGTTTTCCACAGCTGTGGTACCCTCTCCAGTTTCAGGCTCATGTTGAAGATATACGTCACAATCCCACACAGCTGGTCTGCACAGGACTTGAGGAGCTTTGCGCTGATGCCGTCCGGTCCCGACGCCTTCCTCGCCTTGATCTTCCTCAGCTCCGTCCTCACCTGGGTCTTGGTCAGGGTCAGGATGGGGGGCTGTGTGTTGGGAGTGGGGGGGGTGTCGGTGGAGTGGGGAGTGGGCAGCAGGACTTGATTTCTTAGAGGCAGCAGTGGTTGTTGTGCAGACAGGGGGGAGGGCGGTTGGTCAAATCTATTGAAAAACAGATTCAGGTTGTTCGCCCACTCCCTGCCCCCCGTGGCCTGGGGGGAGGTATTCTGGAGCCCAGAGATGGTTTTGAAGTTTCTCCAGACCCCGCTGATGTCGCTCTGTTGCAGCTTGTCCTCCATCTTCTTCCTGAAGCTGTCCTTGCCTTCTCTGATCTTTCTCCTCAGCTCCCTCTGTACGGACTTCAGCATCTCCCTGTTCCCTGACCTGAAGATCCTCTTCTTTTCTCTCAGAAGTGTTTTTATCTCAGGGTTGATCCAGGGTTTGTTGTTTGAGTGACGCCGTATGGTCTTGGTGGGAACGGATTTGTCCACACAGAAGCTGAGGTAGCCCGTGAAGGTGTGAATGAGGCCATCGATGTCCTCACCATGTGGATCGCAGAGCTGCTTCCAGGCAGTGGCTTCAAAACAGTCCTTTAGAGTGTCCATTGTCTCCTCAGACCATAACTCCACAGTGTGCATGGCCGGAGGTTGTCTGTGCACTAGGGGTTTGTACACCGGCCGGAGATGAACCAAGTTGTGATCCGATCTCCCAAGTGGGGGGAGTTGTGATGAGGTGTACGCCTCCTTAGTGTTTGCGTAGAACAAATCCAGTATTTTATTGTCTCTAGTGTGGCATGTGACATACTGGGTGAAAGTGGGCAGAATGGGAGACAGTGAAACGTGGTTGAAATCGCCTGAGATGAGGAGAAGAGCATCTGGGTGTTCTGTCTGCAGCCTGCTGATTACTGAATGGATGACGTCACGCGCTGTCCCAGCGTTCGCCGTCGGATTTGCATAAACAACAATGCAGATCACATGTGAGTGTTCTCTCGGGAGATATGTAGGCCTCATGCTAACAGCTAGCAACTCAATGTCTTTGCTGCAGTGTCGTTGCTTAACAGTGATATGTCCCGGTCTGCACCAGTTGTTGTTAACATACATTATCACTCCACCGCCCCTTGCTTTGCCACTCTCTGGTGTTCGGTCAGCTCGTATCATGTGAAAACCCTCCAGCTCAATGTTAGCATCTGCTGCTAGTTCAGTTAGCCACGTCTCAGTAAACAAAAGGAGAGAGCGCTCCCGGTAAGTGCTATCATAACGGGAGATAGCCGCTAGCTCATCTAACTTTCCCAGTATCGACCGTACATTTCCCATGACAACAGATGGAAGGGAGGGTCTGTACCTTATATTTTTTGTCCTCCGCCTTACTCCAGCCCGGCAGCCGCGGCGCTTTCGCCTCAATTCTCTCGGTATGTCGAGTTTTTCCAGTGGGACCGGGTGGCGGTTAAATGCTAGCAGCTCTTCCCTGTTGTATCGTATCCTGCTATAAACAGTGGCTCCGTCCACCGGCTCAGGAGACATTTGGGACGATCTGTGTGTCCGTGATATAAGTGGGGGGAAAAAAAAAGTGATCAAAAGAGAGAGGAAGGGAAAAAAAACTCGGAATCGAGCCGCTGTTGCAAAAGGCAGCCTACTGGTGTGGCGCCGAGAGGATAAATTAGCATTGCACTTGCCTACTCCATGACTGCCTAGCACTCCTTTCCATTTCTCAGTGTCTGAACCAACTCTGGCATTAAAATCTCCAACGAGTATCAGCCTGTCATCAGTCGGTACACGCCTGATAGTCTCAAGTAACTCTCACACAGTTCCCAGCACTCACAGTCCCGACTTTTTCGGCTACAATAACGAAACACGGGGTTGAACATTTTATAACTACAAAAGGCCCGCCGGTGTTCACGTGACCTTGGCACCTTGACACAGCTAAACTGGCCAGCGTGCACAAGGAGTTTGCCAGCTTAGAGCAGTTGGGCATCATCAGGTACTCCAACAGCCCGTGGGCATCCTCGCTTCACATGGTGCCTAAGGCCAATGGATCATGGCAACCGTGCGGCGATTTCCGGTGCTTGAACAATGGCACAGAACACGATCAGTATCCTATCCTGCACATCCAGGATTTTTCCGTGCACCTGGCTGGGACACGTGTTTTTCCAAAGTGGATCTGGTCCGTGATTACCATCAGATCCTGGTGCAGGTGGAAGATGGTCTGAAAACAGCAGTAATAATTCATTTTGGCCTTTATGAGTTTTTTTGCATGCCATTCAGATTAAAAGGCACGGCGCAGACTTTCCAGAGAATGATGGACGCAGTGCTTAGTGACTTGTCCTTCGTTTTTGTCTACTTAGACGACATTCTGGTAACTAGCGCGTCCAAGGAGGAGCACATCACCCATCTCAAGATGGTTTTCCAGAGGTTGGAAGCGCACGGGCTGGTAGTTAACCCGGTGATGTGCCAGTTCAGTTTGTCAGTGATTGATTTTTTTGGGCCACCGCATTTCGCCGGAGGGTGTGATTTCGTTACCGGATACGATGCACGCTGTGGCGGACTTTCCATGTCCGCAGACCGTGAGGGCACTACAAGAGTTTTGAGAATGGTTAATTTTTATAACCGTTTCCTTCCCCGAGCAGCCCAGCTGATGCAGCCATTGTATGCCAAGCTAAAAAAAAAAGAAGCCCGCAGAAACCATCGACTGGACTCCCGAGCATGTCCAGGCTTTCACAGATGCCAAAACAGCGCTTGAGGATGCCGCGTTACAAGCCCACCCGGATCCATCAGCACGGATAGCGCTCACTATGGACGCGTCTGATGTTGCCATAGGAGCAGTGGTGGAGCAGTTCATCTCTGGTGCGTGGCAGCCGCTCGTATTCTTCAGTTGAACTTTGTGCGACAACAAACACAAATACAGCACGTTTGACAGAGAGTTGCTGGCTCTACACCTGGCAACACGCCATTTCCAATTTTGGCTAGAGGGGCATGAGTTCACCACCTTTGTGGACCATAAGCCGCTGATGAACGTGATGTCAAAGGTCTCGGAACCGTGGTCGGCCTGGCAGCAATGGCATTTGGCCGCGATCTTGGAGTTTATGACTGACATTCAACACATTGCTGTTAAGCTCAACGTCGTGGCCGATTGTCTGTCATGCGCATTCGTCTCCCCGATATACATGGGAATAGATTTCCTTGCTACGGCCGCGGAGCAAGCTGGGGATGTGGACATTTGCACACTCCAGTCTGCACCTACTGAGTTAAGGCTGGAGAGCAGGGTGGTGCAAGAAGGGTGCCCTCCCTTGCTCTGTGACATCTCCACCGGCCTCCCCCGTCCGGTGGTTCCAAGCTCTTGGCACCGTCGTGTTTTTGAGTCACTCCACTCTCTTTCGCATCCGGGCATGCGCTTTGGTGAAGCTAGTGGGGGCGAAATTCATCTGGCCACGCTTGTGCAAGGACGTGAAAGACTGGGCTGCAGCTTGCATCACGTGCCAATGTAGAACTCTTCCTTCACCTCCTCTGTGTTGGTCATTGTTGGGTATATACACTGATGAGTGTGGCATGCATCTTCCGCTGTAGTGGGAGTCTCATAGTCATTATCCTGTCGTTGATTGGCACCGGTTCCTCATCAAGTATTGCTGCTATCTCCTTTCTAACTGCAAAGCCCACTCCTGCTTCTCTCCTTTCTTGAGTTGATTTCCCACTCCAAAAGAAGTTGTACCCATGGTCTTCCAAGCTGTCATATCCAGGCAATCTTGTTTCACTAAGTGCAGCTATGTCTACATTGAGACAGGTAGTACCAGTTTTCATGGTTATCTGGTATCAAGCAAGCCAATGCCTGACCTGACAACAATGCTATGAGATGAGCTATGAGATAAACATACTGTAATAAGCAGGTGGCATCTGTCAGCTAAATGTTTAAATTGTTTCACCGACTGAAGTTGTCAGTGGCTCAGGCCCTAATTAACGGCAAATTTTACAGTGTTGTTAAACTGTTAAGCAATTCCTGCTTGACAAAGGCAAAATATATCACATATCCCAAGCAGATAAAGCATATTGCGTGCTGTTAAGTTGTTAAACAGTTCTTCTGCCTGAACAGAAGGCACAAAAATACATCACAGACCTTAAGCAGGTAAGGGTAGTACATACCTCACGCTGCTAAACTGTTAGCAGTTCCGACAGAAAAGAAGGCAGGTGTATATTTACATACTTCCAAGCAGGTACGGACAGTGCATGTCATGCTACACAGCCACTGCAAACCTTCTCTCATTCAGCAGAAAACATAATTTTATGACACAGCAATCGGGTACCCAGGGTAAGGCAGTCCAAACAGCACAAAAAACATACTGGTATAAGCTCTTACCGACCAGGAGAATAGAAAGAGGAAGAATGGGTGAATGCAAGGGGTATATATATAAGGTGTGCATCCACAGGTGTGATTAATTTGGTATAATGCTCCTGTCCCGAGGATCATAGTCACATGGTTACAGGTTCACTGAAATGAAATAAAAACAACAGTCCTCTGGATCAGCTGCAGCTCTCAAAATACATGTGTTGTTTTTCTCTTCTTTGGATCCTTCTTTCATCGGTCAGAAAACAGGTGGTGAGCTTTCAGAGGGGAACCCCCGTAATTATGCTTAGTGACGCGTATAGTCCAAGACAAATAAATGTAGTCCATTGAGCATTTTCACGTATTTTAAATATTACTCTATTATTATACGACAGCCGACAACTTTAATTATGTGGAAAATTATCTTTTAAATTGACAGGCATTATACTGTATGTGTAACTCATGGCAAAATTCAGTCTGGTTCAAGGCTCGGGGGAGCTTATATTGACATTAACATAAACTAACATCCATCCATCCATCCATCTTCTACCGCTTTTCCGGAGGTCCGGGTCGCGGAGGCAGCAGTTCAAGCAGAGAAGCCCAGACTTCCCTCTCCCCAGCCACCTGCTCCAGCTCTTCAGAGGGGATACCAAGGCGTTCCCAGACTAGCTGGGAGACATAGTCTCTCCACCGAGTCCTGGGTCTGCCCCGGGGTCTCCTCCCAGTGGGACGTGCCTGAAACACCTCAAGTGGGAGGCGTCCAGGAGGCATCCTAATCAGATGCCCATACCACCTCAACTGACTCCTTTCAATGTGGAGGAGCAGCGGTTCTACTCTGAGCCTCTCCCGGATGACTGAGCTCCTCACCCTATCTCTGAGGGTGAGTCCAGCAATCCTACGGAGAAAGCTCATTTCAGCCGCTTGTATCCGCGATCTCGTTCTTTCGGTCATTACCCAAAGCTCGTGACCATAGGTGAGAGTAGGAACGTAGATTGACTGGTAAATCGACAGCTTTGCCTTAGAACTAAGCTCCCTCTTCACCACAACAGACCGGTACAACGTCCGCATCACTGCAGATGCTGCTCCAATCCGTCTGTCGATCTCTCGCTCCATTTTCCCCTCACTCGTGAACAAGACCCCAAGATACTTAAACTCCTCCACTTGGGGCAGGAGCCTGTCCCCAACCCGGAGAGGACAATCCACCTTTTTCCGGCTGAGGACCATGGACTCGGACTTGGAGGTGCTGATTCTCATCCCAGCCGCTTCACACTCAGCGGCAAACCGTCCCAGCAAGAGCTGTAGGTCATTGCTGGATGAAGCCAACAGGACAACATCATCTGCAAACAACAGAGATGAGATCCTGTGGTCACCAAGCATGACACCCTCCATTCCCTGGCTGCACCTAGAAATCCTGTCCATAAAAATTATGAACAGGACCGGTGACAAAGGGCAGCCCTGGCGGAGTCCAACTCTCACTGGGAATGACTCCGACCGAGTGTTGGCAATGCGAACTAAACTCTCACAACGGTCGTACAGAGACCGAATAGCTCGTAACAACAAGCCCGATACCCCATACTCCCGAAGCACCCCCCACAAAAATCCACGAGGGACGCGGTCAAATGCCTTCTCCAAGTCCACAAAACACATGTAAACTGGTTGGGCAAACTCCTACGAACCCTCAAGAATTCTCGAGAGGGTAAAGAGCTGGTCCGATGTGCCACGGCCAGGACGAAAACCACATTGCTCCTCCTGAATCCGAGGTTCGACCAACGGCCGGACTCTCCTCTCCAGTACCTTGGCATAGACCTTCCCAGGGAGGCTGAGGAGTGTGATCCCTCTAAAGTTGGAGCACACCCTCCGGTCCCCTTTTTTGAAGAGAGGAACCACCACCCCGGTTTGCCATGCCAAAGGCACTGCCCCCGACCTCCACGCAATGTTGCAGAGGCGTGTCAACCATGACAACCCAACAACATCCAGGGCCTTGAGGTACTCGGGGCGAATCTCGTCCACCCCCGGGGCCCGGCCACCAAGGAGATTTTTAACCACCTTGGCGACCTCAGCCCCTGTGATAGGCGAGTCATCCCCCTCGTCCCCAAACCCTGCTTCCTCTGTGGAAGGCGTATCAGTGGGATTGAGGAGATCCTCGAAGTATTCCTTCCACCGCCCGACGATATCCCCAGTTGAAGTCAACAGTGTCCCATCCGCACCATACACAGTGTGGACGGGGAGCTGCTTTCCCCTCCTGAGCCGCCGAACAGTTTGCCAGAATCTCTTTGAAGCCGACCGAAAGTCTTGTTCCATGGCCTCACCGAACTCCTCCCATACCCGGGTTTTTGCTTCAGCAACCACCCGAGCTGCACTCCGCTTGGCCTGCCGGTACACCTCAGCTGCTTCAGGAGTCCCACAAGCCAACCAAGCTTGATAGGACTCCTTCTTCAGCTTAATGGCCCCCCTCACCACTGGTGTCCACCACTTGGTTCGGGGGTTGCCACCACGAGATGCACCGACCACCTTGCGGCCGCAGCTCTGGGCTGCCGCTTCAACAACAGAGGTGGAGAACATGGCCCATTCAGACTCCATGTCTCCAGACTCCCTCGGAATGTGGTTGAAGTTCTTCCGGAGGTGGGAGTTGAAGACCTCCCGGACAGGGGCCTCAGCCAGACGCTCCCAGCACACCCTCACTATACGTTTGGGTCTACCAGGTCTGAATGGCTTCCTCCCCTGCCATCGGATCCAACTCACCACCAGGTGGTGATCAGTTGACAGCTCTGCACCTCTCTTTACTCGGGTGTCCAAGACATACGGTCGCAGGTCTGATGATACGATAACAAAATCGATCATCGACCTGCGGCCTAGGGTGTCCTGGTGCCAGGTGCACATATGGACACCCTTATGCTTGAACATGGTGTTCGTTATAGACAGACTGTGGTTAGCACAGAAGTCCAATAACTGAGCACCACTCGGGTTCAGATCGGGCAGGCCGTTCCTCCCAATCACCCCCCTCCAGGTTTCACTGTCGTTGCCCACATGCGCATTGAAGTCCCCCAGTAGGACAATGGAGTCTCCAGGAGGAGCACCCTCCAGCACCCCAGTCACAAACTCCAAAAAGGGTGGGTACTCTGAAACATCATTTGGTGCATAGGCACAAATGATGGTCAGGACCCATTTCCCAACCCGAAGGCGCAGGGAAGCAACCCTTTCGTCCACCGGGGAAAACTCCAATATAGAGGCAGCAAGGTGGGGCGATACAAGAATACCTACCCCTGCTCGTCGCCTCTCGCCCGGGGCAACTCCAGAAAAGGCCAAGCTCCAGCCCCTCTCCAGGAGACTGGTTCCGGAACCGGAGCTGTGTGTTGAGGTGAGGCCGACTATATCTAGCCGGTATCGCTCAATCTCGTACACCAGCTCAGGCTCCTTCCCCACCAGAGAGGTGACATTCCACGTACCAAAAGCCAGTTTAGAAAGCTTGGGATCAGTCCGCCAAGGTCTCCGCCTTTGACTGCCACCTAATCCACATAGCACCGGACTTCCATGATCCCTCCTGCAGGTGGTGAACCTACTGGAGGGCGGACCCATGTAACTCCTTCGGGCTGAGCCCGGCCGGGTCCCATGGGTGGAAACCCGGCCACCAGACGCTAGCCTTCGAGCCCCTCCCCCAGGCCTGGCTCCAGGGTGGGGCCCCGGTAACCCCATACCGGGCGGGGTACACTGAATCCTTGATATACAATTTATCAACAGACAACAGACAACAGACTCTCATAAACTAACACTGAGTCTTAATTTTATTTTTCTAACATCCTGTTCATCATAATTTTTTTCCCCCTGAAATGCTCTCCTATAATAACTGAAACAGAAGGGTGTGGGACACATATGTATCACTTTAAGCTTCACATCTCAGAGTGAAGCAAAGAACTGGGTCTCCTTGGAGATAACAGGAGGATGTGAAAATTTAGTCTTTGGTATGCAGAGACGGCCTTGGGGGATTTCCTGGTCTGCCAGAGACTACGAGGAGGATGTTATAGGATTTAAGAGAAGATGCATTGTTACTTGTGATTAAATGCAATGTGACTGTGAGCTTTGAATGTCCTGGATATATAAAGGACGAATGTCTGTGTTTTTCCTCTTTCTGCTTTGCTAATGTTGGAAGATGTGAATAAACCTGACTCGTGAGATAAACTCTGCCTCGTCATTTTCACATTTCCACACTGGTGACCCTAAGACGTATCATAGATGAAAGAAATTCCCCCGGGCCAGCCAAGTCAGGAGCTCCCAGCCAAGCGTATGCCGCTACTGTCCAGCTACCGGACTTTTGGCAAGACAACCCGCGCTCCTGGTTCCACTTGGTCGAAGCACAGTTCACCCTCTGGGGGATAACGGTAGATGACACGAAGTTCTACCATGTGATTGCAAAGCTCGACAACCGCACGGCTCGGCATGTGGAGAGCCTATTGGAGCAGCCATCGGACAATGACAAATACAGCAGGTTGAAGGCTGCGCTTATCCAGCGCTTCACTCTCTCAGTCGAGGAGAGAGCGGAGAGGCTCCTGGCTCTGAACGACTTGGGAGATGGCACGCCCATTGACCTGATGGAGAACATGCTGAGGTTGAGGGGCTCAGATGACGACGACTTCATCTTCACCCACATTTTCCTCAGGACCCTACCGTCGGCCACCATGAAAGCGACCCTGGCCAGTTCACCGTTGTTGGCCCAGCGGGACTACCGCGCGCTGGCCCAGGAGGCGCACTGGATTCTCAACGCCAGCAAACAGCGCGCGGCCACCGCAGCAGTGACGGAGTTCGGCGCGACGGCCGGAGATGGCGGGGGGCCAGAGACGGCGGTAGCAGAACCACAGACGACGGCGGGGGTGGGGGCCAAGGATCGCGGAGGAGACACCCTCTGTTTCTACCATCGCCGCTTTGCAGAGAAGGTACGCAAATGTATACCACCGTGCCAGTTCAAGCGCTCAGGAAACGCCAAGACTGGGGGTCGGTAGCAGCTGCGGCCCTCGGGGAGGAGAACAAGCTGCTCTACTTGAAGGATGCACGCTCGGGGAGGCATTTCCTCGTGGACACAGGCTCCCAGTTGAGTTTCATCACACCTTCCTCCGCTGACTGGCTGGCGGTTCCCAGAGGTCCCGGGGTGTCAGCAGCGAACAGCTCGGAGATTAAGACCTTTGGTGAGAGGACTCTGCTTCTGTCCCTACACGGCTGTACATTTGAGTGGACTTTTGTCATAGCTGCAGTGAATTTCAATATGTTGGGGGCTGATTTTCTATGCTCACATGGTTTGTTGGTTGATCTTGCTAACAGGCGCCTGGTTAATGCACTTTCTTTTTATTCTATTCCCTGTACAGCCCGAGTGGCCCCGCCAACAGCACAAGCCAACGTCACAGCTGCAAGCGGTAAGTTCCACACACTGCTCACTCAGTTCCCAGTACTCACGGTCCCCACATTTTCAACGGCCGTCGCCAAATACGGGGTGGGACATTTTATTACTACCACCGGACCGCCCGTTTTTGCAAAAGCTCGGCACTTGGATTCAGCTAAACTGACCATAGCGCGCGAGGAGTTCGCCAACCTGGGCTGCACGGTGGCGCAGTGGTTTAGCACTGTGGCAGCACAGTTTTACCCTCGGCCGGGGGATCGTGGGGATCATGAGATCGTGGGTTCGATCCCAGCCCCCGACCAACAGTGAGCTGTGTGGAGTTTGCATGTTCTCCCCGTGTTGCGCGGGTTTACTCCGGGATTTCTCCGGTTTCCTCCCGCACACCAAAAACATGTAGGTTTAGGGCGCTCGCGCACGCAGCGACCAGCAGCCGGTGGCTTGTCACCAGACTGCAAACCAAGTCTACCTACGGGTACAAATAAGTAACAAAAAAAAAAAAAAAAAAAAAAAAAACAAACCTGGAAAGGTTGGGCATCATCAGGCGTTCGAACAGCCCATGGGCTTCCCCGCTTCACATGGTCCCGAAAGCTGACGGCTCGTGGTGACCTTGTGGAGATTTCCGCAGGTTGAACAACGCCACAGCGCACGACCGCTACCCAATCCCGCATATCCAAGATTTTTCCGTTCATTTGGCAGGGGCGCGCGTTTTTTCTAAGATAGACTTGGTCCGCGGTTACCATCAAGTCCCAGTGCGCGCTGAGGACATACCCAAAACAGCGGTAATAACTCCGTTTGGTCTATTCGAGTTTTTGCGCATGCCATTTGGGCTTAAAGGCGCTGCGCAGACGTTCCAACGCATGATGGACGCGGTGTTGCGCAATCTCCCCTTCGTATTCGTCTACCTGGACGACATCTTAGTAGCCAGCGCGTCCGAAGACGAACACGAAAACCACCTCACGGCAGTTTTCCAGAGGTTGGGAGAGCACGGTTTAATTATCAACCCAGCGAAGTGTCAGTTCGGGGCAACGCAGATTGATTTTTTGGGGCATCGCGTCTCTCCAGAAGGAGCGGTTCCGCTGCCTGACAAAGTGCGCGCGGTAGCAAATTTTCCCCAGCCACAAACAGTCAGAGCGTTACAGGAGCTTTTGGGAATGGTGAATTTTTATAACCGTTTCCTCCCCCGCGCAGCGCAGCTCATTCAACCATTGTATGCCGCACTCAAAAAACAAAAACCCACAAATAAGATCGAATGGTCTCCGGAGTGAGAGCGAGCATTCTCGGAGGTCAAAACAGCCCTGGCAAACGTTGCGTTGTTAGTACATCCAGACCCAACGGCCCGCATAGCGCTCACTACTGACGCGTCAGATGTGGCCATAGGGGCGGTCGTGGAGCAGCATGTAGCCGGGGCTTGGCAGCCGCTCGCCTTTTTCAGCAGGACTTTGCGCGATAGTGAACGAAAATACAGCGCATTCGACAGGGAGTTGTTAGCTCTCCACTTGGCCTTTTGCCACTTCCAGTTCTGGCTGGAGGGACGCCGTTTCACCGCGTTCGTTGACCACAAGCCGCTGACAATCACGATGGCCAAGGTTTCAGAACCGTGGTCAGACCGGCAGCAAAGACAGCTGGCCGCCATCTCAGAGTTTACTACCAATATTCAGCATGTGGCGGGTAAACTGAATGCAGTGGCAGACTGTCTCTCGCGCGCCGTGGCGGCCCCAGTCCGCGTAGGGATAGATTATGCAGCCATGGCCACGGATCAGGTTAGCGACGCGGACGTGAGCGCGCTCCAGTCTGGACCAACAGGGTTAAGGCTGGAGAACAAGGTGCTGCAAGACGGTATGCCCCCCCTAATCTGCGATGTCTCCACTGGGCGACTGCGTCCTGTGGTACCGGCCGCGTGGCTCCGCCGCGTTTTTGACTCGATTCATTCTCTGGCGCACCCGGGAGTGCGCGTGTCTGTCAAAATGGTAGGAGAGAAATTTGTATGGCCGAGCCTGCGCAAATAAGTTAAGGAGTGGGCAGCAGCCTGCATGGCTTGTCAACGAGCCAAGGTACACAGACACACAAGAGCTCCCTTGGAGCCGTTTCACATCCCGGCTAAGAGGTTCGATCATGTTCACGTGGACCTCGTAGGCCCCCTCTCGCCGTCACAGGGGTGCACACACCTTCTGACAATGGTGGACCGCACCACGCGCTGGCCGGAAGTGGTCCCACTGGCGTCAACCACAGCCGAGGAGGTGGCACGCGCGTTTTTAACAGCATGGGTAGCGCGCTTTGGAGTCCCGTCGGACATTACGTCCAACAGAGGTCCTCAATTTGTTTCTGAACTTTGGCCAGCAATGGCCCCCAGCCTGGGGGTAACGATCCCCCGCACAACCGCGTACAATCCGCAGGCTAATGGGTTATGCGAACGTTTTCATAGGTCATTGAAAGCGGCTCTCAGAGCGTCGCTGACGGATGCAAATTGGGTAGACAGGCTACCGTGGGTTTTATTGGGGTTGGGTTCTGCACCTAAAGAGGACTTAGAAGCCTCCACGGCTGAGCTAGTTTTTGCGCAGCCACTTCGGCTGCCCGGGGAGTTTCTCCCAGATAATCCTGCACCAGATAGCTCCCCGTCTCAGCGGTTGCAGCGTGGCCCGGAATCGGGCACGCTGCCTGGCCCCGTTCACCACAGTTTTCCGCGCGTTTTTGTGCCTAAGGCTTTGAAAAACGCGGAGTTTGTTTTTGTCAGACACGATGCCCATTGCCCACCGCTGCGACCACCTTATGATGGACCATTTAGAGTGCTGGAAACAGGGGACAAGCATTTTTTGCTAGATTTGGGGGGCAGGAAGGAAAAGATTGGCATAAACAGGCTCAAACCCGCCTTTGTGGTGGCGGACGAGGATGTGCTTTTGGCCAGGGCTCTGCGGCGCAGCAGACCCCCTTGGGGACATTCCCCAGAACACCCACAGGGAGTGACAAACAGTTCTCACCCCCAGACAGCAGCTCCCCAGCAGGATGGCGCCGCACAAGTGGCGAAGCCCGCTTACAGCAGATACGGGAGGAGAATGAGGCCCAAGCAGCACGTGGGTTAATGTGTAATTATTTTATCATGACATGCAGACTGTTATTCTGTTGTTCCATCTTAGATGTTTGGGGGGGGGGTCATGTGGGACACATATGTATCACTTTAAGCTTCACATCTCAGAGTGGAACAAAGAACTGGGTCTCCTTGGAGATAACAGGAGGATGTGAAAATTTAGTCTTTGGTATGCAGAGACGGCCTTGGGGGATTTCTTGGTCTGCCAGAGACTATGAGGAGGATGTTATAGGATTTAAGAGAAGATGCATTGTTACTTGTGATTAAATGCAATGTGACTGTGAGCTTTGAAGGTCCTGGATATATAAAGCCTCTAAATTGAATGATTTGGCCCCTGTTCCTCCTCATAATTTAAAAATTAAATGTGGTTTATTAAATATTAGGTCTCTAACTCCCAAGTCTCTGTTAGTCCATGATCTGTTAATTGATCATCAGATTGATTTAATTTCCCTTACAGAGACTTGGTTAGGGCAAGAGGATTATGTTGGTTTAAATGAATCAACTCCCTCTGGTTATTTAAACTGTCAAAATCCCAGAAGTTCTGGTCGTGGAGGAGGAGTAGCAACAATTTACCATTCCAAATTACTAGTTAATGTAAAGCAAAAAACATGTTATAATTCCTTTGAGGGCCTGGTCCTCAGTGTTGGGCACTTCAGCAATTTCAGGTTAAACCCAATTTTATTTGCCATAGTTTATCGTCCCCCATCAACCTACTCAGAATTTTTATCCGAATTTGCTGATTTCTTAGCTGATTTAGTGCTGAAATCTGATAGAATAATTATAGTAGGGGACTTTAATATACATGTGGATGTAGATAGTGACTGCCTTAATGTGGCTTTTAATTCAATATTAGACTCGATTGGGTTTTCTCAGAAAGTAGGAAATTCTACTCATTACCTCCACCATACATTGGACCTTGTTCTGACATCCATCCATCCATCCATCTTCTACCGCTTTTCCGGAGGTCCGGGTCGCGGAGGCAGCAGTTCAAGCAGAGAAGCCCAGACTTCCCTCTCCCCAGCCACCTGCTCCAGCTCTTCAGAGGGGATACCAAGGCGTTCCCAGACTAGCTGGGAGACATAGTCTCTCCACCGAGTCCTGGGTCTGCCCCGGGGTCTCCTCCCAGTGGGACGTGCCTGAAACACCTCAAGTGGGACCAAAAGCCAGTTTAGAAAGCTTGGGATCAGTCCGCCAAGGTCTCCGCCTTTGACTGCCACCTAATCCACATAGCACCGGACTTCCATGATCCCTCCTGCAGGTGGTGAACCTACTGAAGGGCGGACCCATGTAACTCCTTCGGGCTGAGCCCGGCCGGGTCCCATGGGTGAAAACCCGGCCACCAGACGCTAGCCTTCGAGCCCCTCCCCCAGGCCTGGCTCCAGGGTGGGGCCCCGGTAACCCCATACCGGGCGGGGTACACTGAATCCTTGATATACAATTTATCATGAGAGTCTGTTGGATCGTTCTTCGTCTGGCCCTTCACCCAGGACCAGTTTGTCTTGGGAGACCCTATCAGAGGCAAATTGCCCCGGACAACATAGCTCCTGGGATCACTGGGGCACGCAAACCCCCCCACCACGATATGGCATAGAAATAGAAAATCTTGTAGTGTCTCCTCATAACCCTGTACTGTCAGACCATTGTCTGTTAACCTTTGATTTTACCATTTCTGACTATTTGGCTCCTAAAGAAAAATATTATCACAGTAGATGCCTCTCAGATGATGCTGTTTCCAAATTTATGCAGATTGTTTCCTCTATGCCATGTGTCAACACAACGGAAATAAGCTATAGACAGCTTGCTCCTTCTGTAATTGATAACATGGTGGATAGTGTTTCAGCTTCTCTGCATCAGGCTCTAGACTTGGTGGCCCCCTTAAAAAAGAAAAAGTCTAATCAGAGATTTTTAACTCCTTGGTTCAACACAGAAACTCGTAGCTTAAAACAGAAGACTCGTCAATTAGAAAGAAAATGGCGCTCTACTAATTTAGATGAAATTTATTTAGCTTGGAGAAATCATCTTTTAATTTATAAAAAATCTCTTAGAAAAGCTAGAACGAGTTATTACTCTGCATTAATAGAAGAGAACAAGAATAATCCCAGGTTTCTTTTCAGTACTGTAGCCAGGTTGACAAAGAGTCAGGACTCTGTCAATCCTAGCATCCCCTTAGAGCTTACTAGACAGGACTTTATGAACTTTTTCAATAATAAAATTTCATCCATCAGAGATAAAATCAATCAGATTCTTCCCACAGTTAACTTAAATACTGTAACTACTACAACTCCTTCTATTGATGTCTGTCTTGATGAGTTTACTCCAATCGACCTTTGTGAGTTAGACAAAATAGTTTCCTCATCCAAACCTTCAACTTGTCTTTTAGACCCTATTCCTACCAGGTTATTTAAAGAAGTCTTCCCACTTATTGGTAGCTTTATTCTTCATATAATCAATTCTTCATTAACTTTAGGCCATGTACCACAGGCTTTTAAAACGGCTGTAATTAAACCCTTACTCAAAAAGCCAACGCTAGATCCAGGAGCTTTAGCTAACTATAGACCAATCTCTAATCTCCCTTTCATTTCAAAAATCTTAGAAAGAGTTGTTGCTACGCAATTATTTGACCACCTGCAGGGAAATGGTTTACTTGAAGAGTTTCAATCTGGGTTTAGAATCCATCATAGTACCGAAACAGCCTTAGCGAAGGTCACTAATGACCTCCTCATTGCATCTGATAATGGACTAGCTTCTGTAATTGTCCTTTTAGATCTTAGTGCAGCTTTTGATACTATTGATCATAATATTCTACTTGATAGATTAGAACACTATGTTGGACTTAATGGAACTTCGTTGCAGTGGTTTAGATCTTATTTATCTGATAGGTTCCAGTTTGTTCATGTAAATGAGGAGTTTTCTTTCAGCTCAAAGCTTAGTCATGGAGTTCCACAGGGATCTGTGCTAGGCCCTACTCTTTTTAGTTTATATATGCTTCCGTTAGGCAACATTATTAGAAAGCACTGTATACATTTTCATTGTTATGCAGATGACACACAATTATACCTGTTAATGAAGCCAGATGATACTAATCAATTAGCCAAGTTAGAAGCCTGTCTTAAGGAAATCAAAGCTTGGATGACTTGTAATTTCCTGCTATTAAATTCAGATAAGACTGAAGTCATTCTTGTTGGTCCAAAAAACCTTAGAAATTCCTTTCCAAATCAAACTTTCAGTTTGGATGCAGTTACTCTTTCTCTTAATAGCTCTGTGAGGAACCTTGGAGTTATTTTTGATCAGGATTTGTCCTTCAATTCACATATTAAATTTGTTTCTAAGACTGCCTTCTATCATTTGCGTAATATTGCCAAGATTAGGAGCATCTTGTCTCAGAGTGATGCTGAGAAGCTGATCCACGCTTTTGTTAGCTCGAGATTAGATTATTGTAATTCTTTATTATCAGGCTGTCCTAAAACATCTTTAAAAAGTCTTCAGCTGATCCAAAATGCTGCAGCAAGAGTTTTAACAGGTACTAGAAAGAGAGATCATATCTCTCCGGTTCTGGCCTCCCTTCATTGGCTTCCCATAGAGTTTAGAATTAAATTTGAAATCCTTCTTCTTACTTACAAAGCTCTAAACAATCAGGCTCCTTTTTATTTAAAAGATCTGATACTACCGTATCATCCCAACAGAGCACTACGCTCCCAAAATGCAGGATTACTTGTAATACCTAGAATCTCCAAAAGTACAATGGGAGGCAGAGCCTTCAGTTATCAAGCTCCTCTCCTGTGGAATCAGCTGCCAATCTGGATTCGGGAGTCAGACTCGATCTCTGTTTTTAAGAATAGGGCTAAAACCTACCTTTTTGATATAGCCTACAATTAGGGAGGGATCATGTGTTTCTGAACCCTCCCTTAGTTATGCTGCTAATAGGTTTAGTCAGCCGGGGGACCTCCAGTAATGCATTGGGCCTCACTCCTTTCCTCACTCTCTATGAAATATTTTTTTTTTTGCTGGTCATTAACATTTGTTTGTTCTCTCCCATAGATTGAGTCCCCATCATGCTGTTTGCTCTCTACATGTCTGTTCTTTTCTTCTTCTCTATCCCCTCACCCCCCAGCCAGTCGCAGCAGATGACTGCCCCTCCCTGAGCCTGGTTCTGCTGGAGGTTTCTTCCTGTTAAAAGGGAGTTTTTCCTCTCCACCGTCGCCAAGCGCTTGCTCACAGGGGATCGCCTGATTGCTGGGGTCTTTCTGCAACTGTGGGGGTCCCCCCTACAGTTGATAGTGCTATGAGATGACTGTTGTTGTGAAATGGCGCTATATAAATAAAGTTGAATTGAATTGAATTGAATTGAATATAAAGGACAAATATCTGTGTTTTTCCTCTTTCTGCTTTGCTGATGTTGGAAGATGTGAATAAACCTGACTCGTGAGATAAACTCTGCCTCGTCATTTTCACATTTCCACAAGAGATCTATTAACTTTGTTTGGTCTTGGCTTATTTGTGAATAGGCTGTGGGAAAGTATTTGACAATTTCAGTCTGAAATATACAAACATGGAGTGAGTTCCCCACAGTAGTAGAAAATGAACAACTTAAATGTGATCTTTGTCATTGGTGATGGCGAACTTTTTCAGTGGTCTTGACAAAACGTGCAAACATGGTTCAAGTAGTTTAAATCGGATAAATCTCAATCACTTTGATCATGCTATGAGATAAACATACCGTAATTAGCAGGTGGCATCTGTCATCTAAATGTGAAAACACGATGTTCCATATCACTCTTAATGGCAAAATTGTCACAGAGCCAGCCTCCATCAGGAAGAGGAACAGTCCCAGAGCCAGAAGAGCCAGTTTTTTTTTTTAGTTGGGCTTATTTGATTGACAGCCCCTGCTACAGTGTGCGTGTGAATGTCACAGTTCAACAGGTGGTTCTTGTTTTTCTGCCTAAGTGAACGATAAAGGCTATCAGTCCCCTTCTTCAGAAACGCTTGAGTTTCATTGTTACTGTATTTCCTGTCAAGAGGAGATATTATTTATTTGCATCCTTTGACCTGAAGCACTGAAACACCTCTACCATCTCATCAAAGCCAAAAGTTATACAAGTAACTGCATGGAGGAGAGTCCAAAATCCTTTCAAACTAACCCTGACTATAGAGGATCTGATAGTTATTCCTATTTTTTGCACAGTACCATGAATGGTTCTGGTGTGAATTTCCATCCATGAAAATCCCTTTTCAGGAACAGTTTTTGCTGCAACTCAATAGCAAGGGCCCTCTGAATTTATTATCCCCTTCTAATGATATTTGTAGTTGTGATTGCTCCAAATGTAAATGATCACTGAGGCTTCAAGACAGCAACTGGGTCAGAACAATTTCAATTATGGCAAGTGTTGCTCATGGGTACCTGTCGAAAGTAAAGAAAGACTGCAATTACCACTAAACCAAGAGGAGATAAACACAGCTCTGATAAAGTTGTCCTCTGTTTTGCCAATTGTAGCTGATTGTGTGATTTCAGTGCACTGCCATCCTCATGTGGTTACATGGTCAAGCAGCTCTTTATTTCAGTTAAAACCAACAAACTGTGTAGAAAGGAGGCAGGCAAGGCAACGAGCTAGACGACACAGAAACTTTATTCCTTCTCCAACATAATTTACAGCAAAAAAGAATCCCGGGTCTCTGTGCATTCCTCTTTTATCTCTTTATTCCCATGCATCGAGACCTGAAACTTCCGACCATAACACATTGTTATTTGCTCAAAGAACTGTGTGGCACATTAACATGACATGACGCCAGCGATGCACTCACACCTTTAATCTCTCAGCGGCTCTGGCATTTACTCCTCTCCACGGGGGGCGCTGAGTCCTTATAGTCCTTACTGTCCCGTCTGATACCCTCCGGTGACACCTCCTCTTTCGGTCATTTGTTCCCTGGGTGGAGAAGTCCAACACCATGCCCCCACAAAACAATGTATTTATTTAAAAAGTTCCTTTGCTTGTAGTTCCAGGGTGACTTCAGCTGAATTGTGTCACATTTGGTAAATCACTTAGGAAATTAAGAAAAAGAGATGTAGAAGAAGTCAGAAGAAGCTAACTTTGTCATTCAATCCATACAGCCAATCATGTACGGTAGAACGCAATTACATTTGTCCTATCTACAACTATCTACAATGTCAGTCACATCTAATCTAGAATTGTGTGTGTAGTTAAAAACAGCTGTTTTTTAAAAATATTTTTGTGTTGAATTTATTTAATAACATGTAATTTATTAGATTCCAAATCTATTGAAACACCTGTTACACATTTTTGAGATTAGCAGTGTTCAAGTAAAATGGCCATGCAAACTGCAATGCAAAACAGAGTCAGTTCGGATAAAACAAATTAACTTTAGTTTCAATACCCGAATGACAACATAAAATTACAATAAACTAATGTAATAATTTTTAAAATAAAGTCAATAAATCATGAAACATTTAAAACAATAAGTTCAGTAATTCAATAATAACTTCAGTAATTCATGAAACATTAAAAACAACAAGAATTTTTAGAATACTACGAAAACATTAACATCACAAAACAATTTTGAACTTCTCTGTAGTGGTGAAGGCACCAAGGTGCTGATGCCTCGGTGCCTGTGGCAGGAAGGCATGGGGGTGGGGGGGCGGGGGCTGTAAAAAAGGTACACTGCCACCTCTACTGGCCTGGCATAGTTATCACAATACCTTTTTTTCACAGCTGCAGTGATGGTAAAGGTGAGTTAAATTAGTGTATTTTGATAACAAAGCCGTAAGTTGAAATTTTGCCAAATAAAAATTTGATAAAAAATGGCGATACTGTGGGGCCACAGTGGGGGTTTCTCCACCCAGAGAGAGCAGGGGGAAGGGGGAACAATAGACTGAAGGAGGAGGTGTCACCCGGGGGTATCAGCCATCTCACTTTACCCGGGGGGAGAGTGAGAGCTGCCGGAGCCGCTGAGGGTAGAACGGTGTAAGAGCGGCCCCAGCGTAATGTCATGTTAATGTGCTACACATTCCTTTGTTCAAACAACAATGTGTATGGTCGGAAGGTTCAGGTCTCAATGCATGGAAATAAAGAGATAAAAGTGGAATGCACAGAGACCCAGGAGCACTGTTTGCTGTACTTCATGTTGGAGAAAGAATAAAGTTTCTGTGTCGTCCAGCTTGTTGCCTCGCCTGCCTCCTTTCTCCACATTGGTGACCCTAAGACGTGCCATGGAAAATGAGCCGAGCATCGCCCTGGAGACTACCCGGAGGAAGAGCACTGGTGCCGCATGCACTGGCTCAGTAGAGCGCCAGACTTCTGGCTTCACAACCCGACTGCGTGGTTTCTGCACATAGAAGCCCAGTTCGCACTCCGTGGGATAACAACGGACGACACAAGATATTACTACGTGGTTGCTGCGCTGGATGTACGCATCACGCAACAGGTGACGAGCCTGTTACAGGAGCCGCCGGCCCAAGGAAAATATGAAGCGCTCAAGAGGATGCTTCACCAATGTTACACCCTTTCTGACAGTGAGAGGGCAGAGAGACTCCTAACGCGTTTGTTGTTAGGGGACAGATCAGCGGTGGAGCTCATAGAGAGCATGCTGGCGCTGAGGGGAGGGACAATGAATCTTTCCTGTTCGTCCAGTTGTTCCTTAGGAACTTACCGGCTACAGCGAGAGCGATCTTGGCCAACTCGCCACGGCTGGTTGCTAAGGACTACTGTGCCCTGGCGCAGGAAGCGGACCACATCATTTAAGCGACCAGAACTCTCAGTGGCAGTACTCTCACAGGCAGTAGCACCAGCATCCATGAGGGACTCCAGCGACGTCGAGGAGCCGTGGGTGGTAGCCGGGACGGGCAAGAGGAGATGAAGGATTGGGGACATCTGTTTTTATCATCGCCATTTCAGCTCGAATGCCCAACTCTGCCTAGCGCCACGCCAATTCAAGGATATGGGAGAACAGTACGTTCGGAATTCGGTTGCAGCTGCGACCGATGGTGACAGGAACAGATTGCTTTATGTCACGGATAAACGTTCGGGGAGACAGTTTTTGGTGGACTCTGGCTCCCAGAAGATCCTCATCCTACCGGTCAACGCAGACAGGGTTGCAGGAGGCAGCAGTCCCAAGCTTACGGCTGCTAACAGAGCCACCATCAGGACATTTGGCAAGTGGACACTGACGATATGCTTACATGGACGCAACTTTCAGTGGGACTTTGTGATAGCTGCATGTTCCGGCCCCATTCTAGGCGCAGATTTTTTATGTGCTTTTGGGTTGTTAGTCGATGTTACTAATAGGAAATTAGTGGATGCTGTCTCTTTCACCTCACTGCCCTGCACAGCTCGGGGAGCTGGGTCGACAACATTGGCTAACGTTATAGCTCCAGGGAGTAAGTAGCATCAGTTGCTCACACAGTTCCCGGCACTCACAGTCCTGACTTTTTTGGCTCCGGTAACGAAACACAGGCTTGAACACTTCATAACGACAAAAGGCCCGCCGGTGTTCACGTGATCTCGGCGCATGGACGCAGCTAAACTGGCCTGCACGCGAGGAGTTTGTCATGTCTGCCTCCGCGAGGCTGAGAGAAACAAGCCCAAGTGCTGGATGGTGTTGTGTGTTTAATAAATAAAGAAACAAAACAGTCCAAATATGCCCAGAATACAAGAATGCCAAACAAGGGGAAAAAAACTTACAAGACGTGCCTCGGAGCAGGGAAAGCTCCGGAGGGGTGAACAGCATATATAGAGGATCATGGTTGCAGATACGAAGGACAATACAGCAGGTTCCTTCAGCGAAGTGGCAGTAAAACACAGAAACAGCACAGCTTAAGTACTAGTAAACGTGATTAGCCAGAGTGAGCACCGGGGTGGGCTTGCATGACCTGAGCAGGCACAGGGAAACAATAATAATTGAAATCAGCTGGATAGATGAGGGAGGAGCGGCTGGATTGACATCTTGACAGGCGACGCCCCCTGCAGAGAACAAACCCGGAAATCGCCTGACAGCTGTCAACCCAGAGAAAAGCACCATAATATATAAAGAGCAAACATAATCACTGCAGACTGAAAAAAAATACAAATAGGCAAGAACCAAAAACAATTACAAAACAAGACCTGCCCAAAAATAACTGAAACACAACTGGAGAAAATAAAAGGCAGAATAACACTGAGGAACACGATAATGTAATAGACAATTTTTAAATTTTTTTCCCCCTGAAATGCTCTCCTATAATAACTGAAACAAAAGAGATCTAATTAACTTTGTTTGGTCTCGGCTTATTTGTGAATAGGCTGTGGGAATGTATTTGACAATTTCAGTCTGAAATATACAAACCTGGAGTAAGTTCCCCACAGTAGTAGAAAATGAACAACTTAAATGTGATCTTTGTCATTGGTGATGGTGAACTTGTTATGGCGCCCTTAGGGCCTGCACCTGTTTCAGCTGTGCGCACACGTGTTGCTGATCATCAGCAGCCTTTAAAAGCCAACCCTGCCTGCAACTCAGCACGGAGACGTCTGCCACACTCAGGAAGGCACATCGCCCGTCCTCAGTCTCGTCCTGTACCTACATCCACGGAAGAGCAACACAGCAACGCACGTAAGCGCTCCTCACCTTTATCTTGTCAAGCTTGTCTCCCCTGTGCACAGGTGGACCCCCCAGGCGGCGGAACCTCTCTCCCTGGCAGCAGCTCAGCATCTCCCCGGCGTCAGAGCCACCTCCCTGGTTCACGACACCGAGCAGGACGCTTGCTCCCTGGCAGCCGCCAGTCAGGCAGCTCTGTATCAGAAGCTCTGCATCCTCTCCTGCAAAGTAAGCAGCAGTCTCTTGTTACATCTCCCACACTGGTGCAGCGCTAATACTTCTGCTTTGTGTTTATAGGGTTGCCAGGCGAAGCTAAGACCTGCTCAGCTCCAGCATGAGTCCAGCACTACACCACACACTACACATTCACACACTCATATACCTTCCACTGGGCAATAAAAGGTTAATTATATCTCCTCGAGTCTGTCTTCTGTCCCCTGGGTCCAGCAAACATGTCAGTACGTCTCCGTCAAAATGACCCAGCGGACGGCGTGCTAGCACGCTGTCTTAACACCCTAGACATTCGAGTGGAGCAAGTTATTTACCAACAAAATGTTATCCTAGCCCAGTTATCTCAAATTAACAGCCGGTTGGATCGCCTGGAAGGACAGCAGGCTTTTCCACCGGCTTCCGGGGCTCCTCCAGGCCCCTCTAGTTCCTCACTTAGCCAAACGGGCCCAGCCCCATTGCCCCGTCTCACCCTGGTGCCCACGTCCGCTCGCTTCAGTGGGAAGCTTGAGGAGGCCCAGGGGTTTATCCTTCAGTGTGAGACGGTTTTTCAGCGGGTCCCGGGGGACTTCCCCACAGACCACAGTAAAATTGGCTATATCGCTAACTTGCTAGAGGGTAGGGCGCTAGCTTGGGCTTACGCCATTATGGCGAGGCCCAGCTATGCCATGCTATCTTACCAACAGTTCCTAGCTGATTTCACGGAGGTTTTTGACCACACTGACCGGGACACAGTGCTAACTACCCGGCTGCTTAATCTTCGTCAGGGCGGGAGGTCCGCTGCAGATTACGCAGTTGACTTTCGGGTTATAGCCGCTGAGGTCGGGTGGGAAGATGCTTCTTTATGCAGCATATTCATTCGTAGCTTAAGCCCTGCTCTGAGGGATGAGTTAGGCACATGGGATAAGCCTGAGAGGTTACACAAGCTTATTTCTCTTACCATCAGCTTAGACAACAGACTGAGGGAACGAGCCGCCGAGCGGAGGGCTTCCAGCCGCTCAGACGCGCCGTCCTTTCACATCCTTCAGTCCTCGCAGCTGGCCCTTCCCCCCCAGAGCAACTTCCAGTGCAAGAGGATATGATAATAGGGCGCTCAAAGATTCCTCCGGCTGAGAAACAGCGCTGTAAGGAACTAGGGTCATGCTATTACTGCAGTAGCAGCACACATGAATTGGCTGATTGCACGAGTCGGTTAAAAGAGGAGGTCCGTGGGTCACAGTAGGGGGACTCACGGACGCTTCTCAGTCAAAACCCCTCACTTGTTGTCTCGTGCCTATTCGCCTTATCCACAAGCACACTGAACATTCCACGCACACACTGGTTGACTCGGGAGCTGAGCAGAGCTTCATATCAAGAGACCTGGCAACCCAGCTGGGGCTCCCGTGCCAAGCTCTCCAGCCCCCGCTCAAGCTCATTGCCTTGTCCAAAGCCCCTCTGACTGCCATCTCCCAACAGACTGTGCCGGTGTCAGTGATCATTTCTGGGAATCATCGGGAGGACCTGCGCTTCCTGGTGCTGCCTTCGTCCACTTCCCCGATCATCCTGGGTTACCCCTGGTTACGGCTGCACAATCCGTCCTTTGACTGGCAGACAGGGAGCATTTCTTCGTGGAGTACGTTCTGTCTCAGTGCGTGTCTGCAGTTCGCAGCCTGTGCCCCATCTGTGTCTATGGCCCCGCCCACATCCCCGCCTCCGGATCTGTCCAAGTTACCAGTGGCGTATCATAACCTAGAGAGGGTTTTTAGTAAGTCACGGGCACTGTCTCTCCCCCCCCCCCCACCGCCCTTACGACTGTGCAATTAATCTCCGGGCTGGTGCTCTGCTCCCAGCGAGTCGTTTGTATAACCTGTCGGCCCTGGAGCGGGAAGCGATGGACACTTACATCAAGGAGTCGCTCAGCTCGGGGATCATCCGTCCATCATCTTCGGCAGTGGGGGGCGGGATTCTTCTTCGTGGGAAAGAAGGACGGCTCCCTGCGACCCTGCATCGACTTCAGAGGGCTTAATGACATTACAATTAAGGACAAGTATACTCTACCCCTTATGGACGCAGCCTTCAACTCCCTCCAGGAGGCCTCGTGGTTCACCAAACTGGACCTTTGCAATGCATACTGTCAGAAAATTTTATATACATGTTATCATTTTATATAATCAAGTGTATGCCATATACTCATCTATGCATATTGTGTTAAGAAATTGTTGGGAAATTGTACATACATCATTTTCTATATGACATAAGGTTGAGTGTATTGTACACTGTTTCCTTTTTTGTGCTTAGATAATGAGATTACTGAGTGTTGCTTATGTGCAGATTAAAATGTGCTTAGCGTGAGAGAATGAAGCTGTCTCATGGGATGAATCTGTGTAAAAGTCTGAGAATAAGGAAAAGTTAATCTTGTTTTTGTATGAAATACTTTGTCTGTGATTAATTGCGGTTAAGCCCTTATGTGATGTACTTTTTGTAAAGTCACTGTGTTCTTCCTCTTTGAGAATGTCGGCATATTTTTGTCATGACTGTGTGGGTGACCGGAAGGAAGTACTCAGCAGATGTTCTTTGTGACCAACAGTGTATAAAAGTGCTTAGTTCACTGGGGGATGCCTCAGTGTCTTGTGAGATGTAATCATCGCAGGCACTCCTTGCACAAGTAAAACTCATAAAATAGAATATTCTGTGTCTTGAATCTTTATTGAGGTAACGAACTAATATACGATCATTTGAGTTTCAGATTCTTGACATACGTGGTGCCATGACCCGGATGGACAACATCTAGAGAGCGCCGGAGACCGACACACCCTCTGGGTTAAAATCCATGCATGGTCTGACAATAGTCAGTATTGACAACCCGACTTCAGGGAAACCTGGAGGACAGCTTGGACTCCGGTGTCATCTGGTGACGTCCATCCTCGATTAGGATAAGAAGTAAGTGACATCCATTCCTTTTTCTTTTGTTATTGAGACTCTCAATACGTTACAAGAATCTCCTAGTCCATCCCGAGTGAGTAATGTAATACTGAGTGAGAGGATATAGTGAGTTTCCTACATCCCGGTCGGGGACCGTAAAACCTTTTGTTATTGAGAAAAAGGATATAGTGAGTTTCCTATATCCCGGTCGGGGACCGTAAAACCTTTTGTTATTGAGAAAAAGAATATAGTGAGTTTCCTATATCCCGGTCGGGGACCGCAAAACGAATAAAAGTACTCTCAATACGTTACAAGAATCTCCTAGTCTATCCCGAGTGAGTAATGTAATAAGGATATACTCTCAATACGTTACAAGAATCTCCTAGTCCATCCCGTGTGAGTAATGTAATAAGGAGCCACAAGAATCTTTTCAAAATCAATAAGTGAGTGTCGCTCAGTGAGTTTAATAGTTTGATTTGGGTTGAGACACCTGGTCTGGGACCGAAAAAGAATATCAGGTCGCCTAAGAGGTGTAATGGTAGTGTAGTGAGTTCCCTACACTTTTCCTGATAAAAAGAAAATGGGTAACTGCGCAGATAAAACAGAAGACAAAAGGAAATCAAAACAAAAGAAAAAGGAAGAGATGGCGTGCCGGACGGTAAAAAACTATAATAATGGACTAAAGGAAAAAGATCAAATAAAAAAAAAATCGAAAAACTTTTCACTAAATGGGAAAAGGATTACTCGTTTAAACATACACTGGATGTAGACGAATGCGCGGTTCTCGTCTCAACAGTAGACATTACAAGTAGAAAAAACAAAGGTAAAAACCAAGCGCGGAGCTCCAATGTGCAAATCTTTGGGCGGCGGTGGCTGCAGATGCCAAAGCAAAAGCCGGTGAGGCAAGGAATAAAAACAAACAAAAACAGAAAAAAACAAATTATAAAAATCAGAGCAGTAAGGAACCTTTATTAAATTCTGAGGAGGGAAAAGCAAGCGCTCCCCCTCCTCCCTACCCTTCTACGGATCCTAAGCAGGGTCCCTATAACAAATTATTAAAAGAAGCCCAAGAGGTTGAAAAAAAAATGAAACAGACGAATCCTATCCCTTAATGGAAAGGTTTAAAAAGGAAGTAAATAAAATCATAATAATAACTTTATTCTATATTATAAGATATTGATATTAGACTATAATATTTAAAGACGGTCGGATTAAATGGCCACATAACCGGATAATGTTAAAATGGACAATGGGAAACACAGTTATTTTATTTTTTGTGTGTGTGAGTCTTAGATAGAGGCAGCTGTAGTTTGGCTATTTTGTCTTTCTGGAAGGTTCCTACTTTGACCTTGTGGAGATTAGGAGAAAAGAAGCAATTCTGTGTTTGTGTGTGTGTGAGTGTCTTAGAAAAAAGGGAAAAGCAGACTGTGGGAGAGGAGTAATCTAAATATGGGTATTTTTACAAAGTTTTGGGTTTTTACCTTTTCAATCTAATTTTGCAGGATTTTAACTAATGTTGCATATGTGATAAATTATTTACATATTTTTTAAAGCAATTTTGACGTATTACTGACCTTTTTTCTTTGACTGAAACATAATAGTGCACTTTATAGGAAGAAGGACTGACAAAGTGACTACAGGCCGGCCCATAGGATATTAAGTTTAGTATAACTGTTTACATCTTAATCAATGGTACCAGCATGACAATGATGAAATTAATTGAATATTAAAATATTATGATGTCATTTAATAATGCCTAATCACTGAAGGCTTTATGTACACCCTATATCACATGATTTAAAGCACAGAGGTTCAAAAGAGATTGATAATTAATGTGTCTGTGCATATGATTTGCCAGAGGCTACGGATTAGCAAACAAAGGTCTTGGTAAGTGTATGTTATATTGTTGCCTTTTTTAAATAATACTATACTTACCCTTTTAATAAATGACATGTGCAATCTTATTTACATTTCGACCTTAGGCCTGGTGAGGTCTAAGGTCCTTGGTAAATTTATGGTAAATTTGTGAACTGAAAAGACAGACGTACCACAAGAAGACTGATTAGTGAGCTGTGTCATTTTGACCTATATAAGAATAGACAGAATCAGCACTGAACATTCTGCTGGTGACTTAGCTTGATCTGGTCAGCTAAGTCACCCTAACCTCAAGCATTTGCATGATAAAACAATGAAACCCTCGTTATTATTTACAATCTTGTTCAACCTAATCTCACACTGAAAAACAGACAGTCTTTTCAAGCTCTGAGACAATGGAAAAATATAGTGAATCAGACATTGGCTTATTATATGCACCAGATACAATTATAATAGCATTAAGAAAAAACTGTAAATTTACTTGTAAAAAGTTGCACATTGATCAAGAAAAACCTGCAACTTTATGGGGATAAATGTTGCACATTTATTCAGAAAAATGTGCAAACTTTTGTGGAAAAAAATGCGATTTTACATGAAAAAAGTTGCAAATGTATTAAGAAAAACCTGTAAATTTATGTGCAAAAAGTTGCACATAGCATTGAAATCATATAGAATAATCAATGAAACCTGAAAATATGCTATCAATTACCTTTTAATTTAATAAATCTTTGGTGACATATGTAATAAAATAATAAAAATAATAACTGACATTGACATTGACTGAACATAGGAGAAAGGATCCTTAAATTAATAAGCATTTTTTGAAGCTAAGTATGACTTTGTATGACATTGTAAATGACATAAGGTATACTGATTTAAATGACTCTGAATTTACAAATGTAATGTTTATATGATTTTGCACTGCAGGATACATCACTCACCACATAATGGTGTGACAACATCATATTTCAGAAATGTGACAGTAATGAGGAGTGTGTTTTCCTGATTCGGCGGTGGCCAAGCTGGTTCAGGGTGAACTACATTCCACCCCATAATTTACCAAGGAATGCATAAGATGAGGCATTCCTTGTAAAAAATTAAACCAAATTCTAAATTAGACAAAATGTCCACCTTTCCATTGACTGAAAGAGTGTGACACAATCTTTATTCACTTATTCAAATTCAACCCATCTGTGTTCAACTGGACAAACTGATCTTATTTATCAATGCTGAATCATATCAAAAATGCACAGATAGTTATTTTGTTTTTCTTAAATGGAATTTGTAAATTAGTTCAAGAGGTGTCACAAAAGAGGCCATGATTATTGACATCTCATTTTGAAGGAGCTGTGCTACCCACAAATTTTCATCTAAATTAAAAATGGTAGCACATTTCCTTTCAGTAAAAGAATCAAGCAAATACCTTGTAACTTTGCTGCATGTGCGTCTCCATGTATCAGAACAGGGGGTATCAAAGAAATTAATTGGCAAAATAATTAGCAACCCTCAGAAAAATAGATAATACATAAAAATTATCAATAAATGATCAATAATGAATTCAATTTAATTCAATTCAACTTTATTTATATAGCGCTATTTCACAACAACAACCATCTCATAGCACTTTCAACTATAGGGGGAACCCCCATAGTTGCAGAAAGACTCCAGCAATCAGGGGACAGAGTCCTGACAGCCTGGCTTCAGTGCTGAAAAGAAACCTGAGATTATTTTTGTTCTCTTCTATTAATGCAGACTAATAACTTGTTTTATCTTTTCTAAGAGATTTTTTATAAAAAAGATGATTTCTCCAAGCTAAATAGATTTCATCTAAATCAGTGAAGCATCATTTTCTTTCTAAATTGACAAGTTTTCTGTTTTAAGCTACAAGTTTCTGTATTGAACCAAGGAGTTAGAAATCTTTGATTAGACTTTTTCTTTCTTTAAGGGGGGTCACAAAGTCTGGAGTCTGATGCAGGGAAGCTGTAACACTATCTACCATTCTATCAATTACCATGCTATCAATTCCATCCTCATATGATTCTCTCATTACTCCAAACATTCCAGTGTGATAATCATTCTTTAACGGCCTGTTACGTCTTTAACCTCATAGCATGCACTGGCAATGTTTGCGTATTTGCCTTTTCCCTCCCCCTCTTGTCTGCTCCCAATGGCCAACAAATGTTGTCCCTAGGGAGCAGCCAAATGGGGCAAAGGTTGTAAATTTTTGAAAAAAAAAATGTGTTAGTTGTGTCCACTTTTTACTTTTAATTAAGGTTGTCCCTAGAAGCTTGTGGCTTCTAACAGTGAAGAGAACATAAAGAACTTATTGATGATTTGAAACACATACTGACTACAGTATGTGCATTAGCCTTGCCAAATTATGATATGGATTTTCATTTGTTCTGTCCAGGATAAACATATGTTCTGCCACCCACATTATTGTGTTGACAGGAGGGATGCTGAGGATGTTGGGAAAGCACTTTTTCTGTCCTAATATTCTGAAAGAAGTAAAAACAACATGCCAAAAGTGCATCATTTGTTTACAAAATAATGCCCAAGGAGCAATGAGAACGAGACAAGTGTGGTGGACACACAGACGTGACCTGTTTTGGACTCACATTTTAGATCAGAACAAAAGCAGAACTTCCTTGGTGATTACAGGAAGCTGCAAGAATCTTAGCTTTGGTATGCAAGGCTGGAGACTGTGGGGGGTATAATTAAAGGATTAAAGAAGGGATGCAGGGGAGACAGTGGAAGTGATATCACGGAGTGAGGATGCATTGTTACTGTCATTATAATGCAACGTAGTCTGTGATACATGTGACCTGTGAACTGTATGAGTCCTGATATTTAAGGACGAGAGTTTCCTGTGTGGCTCTCTTTTCTGCTTTCTGCTTTGAGATGATGGTGATGTGAATAAAGCTGACTTGAGAGAGAACTCTGCCTCGTCATTCTCACATTTCCACACTGGTGACCCGAGACGTATCATGCAAGAGGAGAATTCCCCCGGGCCAGCCTCGTCAGGAGCCCCCAGCCAAACGAATGCCACCACAGTCCAGCTACCGGACTTCTGGCAGAACAATCCGCGCTCCTGGTTCAACGCGGTTGAGGCGCAGTTCAACCTCCGGGGGATATCGGTAGATGCCACAAAATTCTACCAAGTAGTCGCAAAGCTGGACAACAACACGGCCCAGCATGTGGAGAGCCTGATCGACCAGCCGCCGGACAGCGACAAATACGACACGTTGAAGGCTGCACTCATCCAGCAATTCACCCCCTCGGCGGAGGAGTGTGCAGAGAGGCTCCTGGCGCTGACGGAGTTGGAAAACGACATGCCCGCGAACCTGATGGAGAAGTTGTTGAGGTTGAAAGACTCTGACGACAATCACTTCATTTTCACCCACCTTTTCCTCAGGACTCTACCGTCAGCAGCGAGAGTGACCCTGGCCAGTTCGCCACTGTTGGCCTAACGGGACTACCGCGCGCTGGGCCGAGAGGCGCAGCGGATTGTCAATGCCACCAAGCGGTGCACAGCCATGGCCACTGCAGCGGAACTCGGCGAGATGACCGGAGATGACAGGGGGCCAGAGGCAGCGGTGCCAGACTCACCGACGACGGCGGCGGCAGGGGCCAGGGAACGCGGATCAGACGTCCTTTGTTTCTACCATCGCTGTTTTGCAGAGAGGGCACGCAAATGTGTACCACCGTGCCAGTTCAGGCGTTCGGGAAACGCCAAGACCGGGGGTCGGTAGCAGCCGCGGCCCTCGGGGAGGAGAACAAGCTGCTCTACTTGTCGGACGCACGCTCGGGGAAGCAGTTCCTCGTCGACACAGGCTCCCAGTTGAGTTTCATCACACCTTCCTACGTGGACAGACTAGCTGGTTCCGGAGGTCCCTGGGTGACAGCAGCGAACGGCTCGGAGATTAAGACCTTTGGTGAGAAGACTCTGCTTCTGTCTCTACACGGCCGTACATTTGAGTGGACTTTTGTTGTAGCAGCAGTAAATTTCAATATGTTGGGGGCTGATTTTTTGTGCTCACATGGTTTGTTGGTTGACCTCGCTAACAGGCGCCTGGTTAATGCACTTTCTTTTGATTCTATCCCCTGTACAGCGCGAGTGGCCCCACCCACAGCACAAGCCAACGTCACAGCTGCAAGCGGTAAGTTCCACACACTGCTCACTCAGTTCCCAGCACTCACGGTCCCCACATTTTTGGCAACAGTCGCTAAACACGGGGTGGAGCATTTTATTACCACTACCAGACCACCCGTTTTTGCAAAAGCTCGCGCTTGGACGCAGTTAAGCTGGCCATAGTGCGCGAGGAGTTCGCCAACCTGGAGAGGTTGGGCATTATCAGACGTTCAAACAGCCCGTGGGTTTCCCCGCTGCACATGGTCCCGAAAGCTGACGGATCATGGCGACCTTGCGGGGATTTCCGCAGGTTAAACAATGCTACAGCGCACGACCGCTACCCAATCCCACATATCCAGGATTTTTCTGTTCATTTGGCAGGGGCGCGCGTTTTTTCTAAAACAGACTTGGTCCGCGGTTACCACCAAGTCCCAGTGCGCGCTGAGGACATACCCAAAACAGCGGTAATAACTCCGTTTGGCCTATTCGAGTTTTTACGCATGCCATTCGGACTTAAAGGGGCTGCTCAGACGTTTCAACGCATGATGGACGCAGTGCTTCGCGATCTCCCTTTCGTGTTCGTCTACTTGGACGATATTTTGGTAGCCAGCGCGTCCGAAGACGAACACAAAAAACACCTGGCCACAGTTTTCCGAAGGCTGGGAGATCACGGGTTAATAATCAACCCAGCGAAGTGTCAGTTCGGGGTGGCGCAGATCGATTTTTTAGGACACCGCGTCTCCCCCGAAGGAGCAGTTCCACTTCCTGACAAAGTGCGTGCGGTGGCAGATTTTCCCCGGCCGCAGACGGTCAGGGCGTTGCAGGAGTTTTTGGGAATGGTGAATTTTTATAACCGTTTTCTCCCCCGCGTGGTGCAACTCATGCAGCCGCTGTATGCCGCGCTCAAAAAAAAGAAACCCGCGGATAAGGTCGAGTGGTCCTCGGAGCGGGACCAAGCGTTCTCGGAGGTGAAAGCAGCCTTGGCAAAGGCCGCGTTGTTGGCACACCCAGACCCAACGGCCCGCATAGCGCTCGCCACTGACGTGTCAGATGTGGCCATAGGGGCGGTCATGGAGCAACATGTAGCCGGGGTTTGGCAGCCCCTCGCATTTTTCAGCAGGACCTTGCGTGATAGCGAACGTAAATACAGCGCGTTCGACAGGGAGCTGCTGGCTCTCCATTTGGCCATCCACCACTTTCAGTTCTGGCTAGAAGGACGCTCTTTCACCTCGTTCGTTGACCACAAACCGCTAACATTTGCGATGGCCAAGGTTTCTGAACCGTGGTCAGGCCGGCAGCAGAGACAGCTGGCCGCGATATCAAAGTTTACCACTGATATTCAGCATGTGGCGGGCAAACTCAATGTAGTGGTAGATTGCCTCTCGCACGCCGTGGCGGCCCCAGTCAGAGTAGGAGTAGATTACGCAGCCATGGCCGCGGAGCAGGTTGGTGACGCGGATGTGTGCGCGCTTCAGTCTGGACCAACAGGGTTAAGGCTGGAGAGCAGGGTGCTGCAAGACGGTATGCCCCCCCCCCCAATCTGCGATGTCTCCACTGGACGGCCGCGTCCAGTAGTACTGGCCGCGTGGCGCCGCCGTGTTTTTGACTCGGTTCATTCTTTGGCACACCCTGGAGTGCGCGCGTCGGTCAAAATGGTAGGAGAGAAATTTGTGTGGCCGAGCCTCCGCAAACAAGTTAAAGAGTGGGCAGCAGCCTGCATGGCGTGTCAACGAGCCAAAGTACACAGGCACACAAGGGCTCCTTTGGAGCCGTTTCACATTCCAGCCAAGAGGTTCGATCACGTTCATGTGGATCTCATGGGCCCCCTGCCGCCGTCACAAGGGTGCACACACCTTCTGACAATGGTGGACCGCACCACGCGCTGCCCTGAAGTGGTCCCGCTGGCATCAACCACGGCCGAGGAGGCGGCGCACGCGTTTTTAACAGCTTGGGTGGCGCGCTTCGGCGTTCCGTCGGACATTACGTCCAACAGAGGCCCTCAATTTGTGTCTGAGCTTTGGTCGACAATGGCCCGCAGCCTGGGGTCACAATTCACCACACAACCGCGTACAATCCGCAGGCTAACGGGTTATGCAAACGTTTTCATAGGTCATTGAAAGCGGCTCTCAGAGTGTCACTGACGGGTGCAAATTGGGTAGACAAGTTACCGTGGGTGTTATTGGGGTTGCGTTCTGCGCCTAAAGAGGACTTAGAAGCCTCCCCAGCTGAGCTCGTGTTTACGCAGCCACTCCGGCTGCCTGGGGAGTTTCTCCCAGATAACCCTGCACCAGACGCCTCCCCGTCTCAGCTGTTGTGGAGTAACATAGAATCAAGCATGCTGCCCGGCCCCGCGCACCACAGTTTTCCGCGCGTTTTTGTGCCTAAAACCTTGAAGAACGCAGAGTTTGTTTTTGTCAGACATGATGCGCATCGAACCCCGCTGCAACCGCCTTATGACGGACCGTTCAAAGTGCTAGAAACAGGGGACAAGCAGTTTTTTGCTAGATTTGGGGGGTAGGAAAGAGAAAGTTGGCATAAACAGACTCAAACCCGCTTTTGTGGTGGCAGATGAGCAAGTGCTGTTGGCGAGGGCCCCGCGGCGAGGTAGATCACTGCGGGGGGCTTCACAAAGTAATGTTTCCCCAGAACACCCACAGGTGCTGACAAAAGGTTTCCACCCTCAGACGGCAAACCCCCAGCGTGACAGCGCCGCAGAGACGTTGAATCCCAGCTACAGCAGATTCGGCAGGAGACTGAAGCCTAGACAGCATGTGGACTGATGTGTATTGATACTATCACGGCATGCATGTTGTTATTCTCTTGTTTGTTCTAAAATATTGGGGGGGCTTTGTGTGGTGGACACACAGACGTGACCTGTTTTGGACTCACATTTTAGATCAGAACAAAAGCAGAACTTCCTTGGTGATTACAGGAAGCTGCAAGAATCTTAGCTTTGGTATGCAAGGCTGGAGACTGTGGGGGGTATAATTAAAGGATTAAAGAAGGGATGCAGGGGAGACAGTGGAAGTGATATCACGGAGTGAGGATGCATTGTTACTGTCATTATAATGCAACGTAGTCTGTGATACATGTGACCTGTGAACTGTAAGAGTCCTGATATTTAAGGACGAGAGTTTCCTGTGTGGCTCTCTTTTCTGCTTTCTGCTTTGAGATGATGGTGATGTGAATAAAGCTGACTTGAGAGAGAACTCTGCCTCGTCATTCTCACATCTCCACACAAGGAAAATTTCCCATACCAAAAGAGCCTTTTAGTCAATGGTGTATGGATTTTATTGAATTGGATAAGCATGGGAAATTACAGTATTGCCTGGTGTTGGTTGACACCTCTACAAAGTGGGCAGAAATTCATCCCACATCCACAGCAAATGCTGCATTCGTGTGTAAAACTCTATTGAATCATGTTTTTCCCACTTTTGGGGTTCCAGAACTGATTTATGCAGATAATGGAACTCATTTTACAGCCCAAACAGTTCAAGACTTAACCCAAGCTGTAGGAAGTAAGATTAAATTTCATACCGCCTACCACCCACAAAGTGCAGGCCTTGTAGAGAGAAAAATGGTACTGTAAAACAAATGCTTGCAAAAGTCATGAAGGGCACAGGAAAAGCATGGCCAGAAGCCTTAAAAAAAGTGAAAATGACTATAAATACTATACTCGATGCAAACACAGGATTGTCACCCTTTGAATGCACATTGCACATTCCACAGGCCATACTTATTTCCAGAAGTAAAGCCTTTGGTATCCTCTAATAAATATGGTGATTTAGCAAATCATTTAAAAAGGGCATGTGAAGTTAAGGAATACGTTGATACTGTCAGAACTCTCTCTACTCTACAGGAAGCACAGAATAACCCCTTGAAGCCTGGAAACTATGTTTTCATAAAGAACCACCATCGTCAGCACTGGGACTCAGTAAGGTGGCTTGGGCCATATCAGGTACTGTTAACCACCCCCACTGCAGTACGTATTGTTGAACGACCATCTTGGATTCATCTTGCACATGTAAAGAGACTACGGGTGCCTGTAAGTGAACTAACCTGCTTCCCCGAGTAAGTCCAGCTACAAAGGGGATACACACTTTGGTGTGTGAGGTCATAGAGTGCCTCCTCCATTTAAGGAGATCGTCTCAAACCTAGTGAAGAAAGAGGCCCGGAGGGGTACTCTCTTGGGTAGAAGCATGGCACCCAAAGCACTGATGATTCTGTGTTCCATACTTTTCATGATAATGGGGTGGTGGACCCTTTTTTGATTCAAGGCCAAGAAACCCACGAAGTACAGACAATGGACAATACGTGGATTACACGCATAACCTGTGGTACCAGACAATGGTGATCTCGGTGAGAGGACTGGGAATCAATACCTCTTGTTACGTGTGCTCACTGCTTCCCCACTCACACGAGACTGCAGTACCCATGATTCCTGTTCCACTTAGTGAAGAAGAAACAGCTGGAGTGACAATGGCTATGAATTCCCATCTTACTCTGATTAACTCAAGTGATAATGTTATAAGTTTGTTAGTGGGGAGTTTATCAACAAGCTATCTTAAAAGATTGAATGTTACTGTTACTGATTACACTGGATCTAAGATAAGAATATTTACTGGAATTTCTTTGCTTAAAGTCAGACAGCCTTTGATGAAAGTAAATCCAACACTCTTTATTTCACCGATTTGTTTTCACAAAAATTGTAGTAAAAACAATTTCAATTCAATTTCAATTGAATTTCAATTTCAATTTGGGTTTTTCACCAAAATGTAATGATACAAAGGAGGTAACCTGTGGAGTGTGCTTTCACAAATCTGTTTGCAGAAATGCAAGACAAATCCCTTATATTGCTGCTGGAAATTTCACTCTAAAAAGCAGAAACTGTACTGAGAACTGTAGTGATAATCCTACTGTTTAATTTGGAATATGATGCAAATGACGGACATGTAGAAAATCGAGAGAAGTTACATGTTACTGATGAATAAAAAGGTGATAAAATGATAAACAGGAGGGAATTGTCAGAAAATTGTATATACATGTTATCATTTTATATAATCAAGTGTATGCCATATACTCATCTATGCATATTGTGTTAAGAAATCACTGTTTCCTTTTTTGTGCTTAGATAATGAGAAGATTACTGAGTGTTGCTTATGTGCAGATTAAAATGTGCTTCGCGTGAGAGAATGAAGCTGTCTCATGGGATGAAACTGTGTAAAAGTCTGAGAATAAGGAAAAGTTAATCTTGTTTTTGTATGAAATACTTTGTCTGTGTTACATGTGGCTCTAGGGAGCCACACAATGAGAGCCGAGGGCGAGCCAGTGAGTTGAGATATTTTATTATAAATGAGGGTTTAGGACAAGGGATAAGGAACATGGGGTAAGGAACACGGTCGTTGTAGACCCAAAGCACAGCTACTCATATACAGGGTTAAACTCACGAGTAGAACGGCACAGGAGTAGAGAGCTGGCACCGGAGAATAGAATACCAAGGCATAATACTCACAGCGGGGAACACTCACAAGGTTACTGCAAGAAGAGTAAGGGCTGACGCCGGACATCAGGGTTTCAGCCTGTAGTGCTTTAAGTCGCAGCCCCGAGTGATCGAGGCTGCTCCTTTTTATCCTCATTAGCAGCGCCCCAGCTGATGAGGATTAATTGGCCCCAGCCGTCCCGTAATACTGACAGCTGGGAGCCAGCTGAGACGCTGTCTAATGAGAGGCAGGGATGAGGAGACATGGGCTGAGTGCCGAAATGGCGTCTCCTCCCATGGTGACAGAGATGCTGCCTAATGAGAGGCAGGGATGAGGAGACATGGGCTGAGCGCCGAGACGGCGTCTCATCCCATGGTGACAGAGCCCCCCCTCAAGGTCGGGCTCCCGAACAACCAGGAACATCCCAGCTTCCCCCCCCCCCCACACCTAGGGTGGGCAGAAGGGGGGCAGGACCGAAGGGGGAGATGCCAAGGGAAGGACAAAAACCCAATGGAACAATGTAGGGTAGCAGGGCAGAGAGAGGAAAAAACCCAAATACAATACTTTACAAAACAGGGAATAATTAACCCAGGGCACAGATGGGGAGAAAACTGAGTCATAACACTGGTTGCACACTACTCAGATAATATCAACAATGTGTGGCCCAGGGCAAGGAAAAAAAACCACCAAAAAGGTAACAGGACAAAAACGCTGAGTACGAGTGATAAATAACAAACACAATACACAACGCTAAATGGAACAGGATGAGGTGATCACAGAGCATGGTTGATAAAGAAACCAAAACACATTACTCCATGAAACAAAAGCGGGCTAAGACCAGGACAAGAATAATAGGAATGACGTGCACCGGTAAGTAAAAAAGATAACAAAATACACGGCGCCAAATGCAAAGAAGGACACCTAGGAAAATAACGGTGACAGAGTAACAGGACAACAATAAGATAAGATGCTGAGTATGGTTAATAAGGAGAGAACGCAATACACAGCACTAAATAAATGGGGGGGTCACCTAGGGGAATAACAGTGACAGGTTCACAGGATAATAATGAGATAAGAGGCTGAGTACGGTTAACAAGGGGAAAAACACAATACACAGCACTAAATATACGGGGGGTCACCTAGAGGAATAACGGTGACAGGTTCACAGGATAACAATGAGATAAATTGCTGAGTATGGTTAATAAGGAGAGGACGCAATACACAGCACTAAATATACGGGTGGTCACCTAGAGGAGAAAAGATGGCAGGGAAACAGGAAAACAATGAGATAAAATGCTGAGTACGGTTAATAAGGGGGAAAACAATACACAGCACTGTAAATATATGTTCGCCAAAAGGGCAGAAATTACACTCGAGTGACTTTGATCATAATAAAAGGTAGACAACACCCGAGGAATATGGCAGGCAGAGTCCAAAAATGGCCGGGATAGTACCGGGGGTCTCCCCGCCCACTGTCCAGTTGGTGAATCGGGGAGAGGGAAATGTTCGGACGACCAAGTCCAGACCCAGATCCCAAGAAACCAGTCCGCCGGTAGCCGTGCCAGGCCACCCAGAAGCAGCAAAGTTCGTCGGGGGGTTGGACCAGATCGCCGAACCGGAAGTCTTGCGGGTCGGGCCGTCGACCCGCATCACTCAACCACCAGGACCGTTGAGATGGACGAAGGGTCAAAGCGGGTCCCGGTGGACGAGGCACAGGGGAGAGCCGATGACGAGGGCAACGAGCGTCAGGCCACTGGGAAACAGCCACCTCCTCACCAGACCTGGACAACGCTGGCGCAGCACCCACGTCGGACTCCGATTGGGTCTTAGGCGAACCCACATCGGACACCGCCGAAGCAGCACCCGCTTCGGACCCCGACTGGGTCGGCACCGCACCAGAACCGACCTCCAACGTTGAACCTGGACCCTCCAGCATCACGAGGAACGGCAATTCCTCGCCGGTGACCCGGCGAACCAAGGGCGAGCCAGTGAGTTGAGATGTTTTATTCTAAATGAGGGTTTAGGACAAGGGATAAGGAACACGGGGTAAGGAACACGGTCGTTGTAGACCCAAAGCACAGCTACTCATATACAGGGTTAAACTCACGAGTAGAACGGCACAGGAGTAGAGGGCTGGCACCGGAGAATAGGATACCAAGGCATAATACTCACAGCGGGGAACACTCACAAGGCTACTGCAAGAAGATTAAGGGCTGACGCCGGACATCAGGGTTTCAGCCTGTAGTGCTTTAAGTCGCAGCCCCGAGTGATCGAGGCTGCTCCTTTTTTATCCTCATTAGCAGCGCCCCAGCTGATGAGGATTAATTGGCCCCAGCCGTCCCGTAATACTGACAGCTGGGAGCCAGCTGAGACGCTGTCTAATGAGAGGCAGGGATGAGGAGACATGGGCTGAGCGCCGAAATGGCGTCTCCTCCCATGGTGACAGAGATGCTGCCTAATGAGAGGCAGGGATGAGGAGACATGGGCTGAGCGCCGAGACGGCGTCTCATCCCATGGTGACAGTCTGTGATTAATTGCGGTTAAGCCCTTATGTGATGTACTTTTTGGAAAGTCACTGTGTTCTTCCTCTTTGAGAATGTCGGCATATTTTTGTCATGACTGTGTGGGTGACCGGAAGGGAGTACTCAGCAGATGTTCTTTGTGATTATGTGACCAACAGTGCATAAAAGTGCTTAGTTCACTGGGGGATGCCTCAGTGTCTTGTGAGATGTAATCATCGCAGGCACTCCTTACGCAAGTAAAACTCATAAAATAGAATATTCTGTCTTGAATCTTTATTGAGGTAACAAACTAATATACGATCATTTGAGTTTCAGATTCTTGACACATACCATCTCGTGCGGATCAGGGAGGGAGATGAGTGGAAGACAGGCTTCCGGACCCCAAGCGGCCACTTTGAATACCTGGTAATGCCATTTGGGCTGACCAACGCTCCGGCTGTCTTCCAGTGTCTTATCAACGACGTCCTCCGGGACTTCTTGGGGGCCTTCGTCTTTGTGTATTTAGATGACATCCTCATCTTCTCCTGTTCACTTGAGGAGCACCGGGTGCACATGAGGTGCGTCCTCCAGCGGCTTCTGGAGAATCAATTATTCGTGAAAGCTGAAAAATGTGAGTTCCACGCGCAGACAACGTCTTTCCTCGGGTTTGTAGTCGCTCACAACCAGATTCTCCCCGACCCAGTCAAGGTCAAGGCGGTGGTGGAGTGGCCCACCCCCTCGTCCAGGAAGCAAGTGCAGCAATTCTTAGGGTTTGCCAATTTCTACCGTCGCTTCGTGCCTAAGTACAGCTTGGTGGCCAACCTGCTGACTGATCTCATGTCCCCGAAGACCCCCTTCCACTGGACGGAGGAGGCTGCGGCGGCATTCGACACCCTCAAGAGGGAATTCTCATCATCCCGCATCCTGACGCAGGTGGATCCGGCTCTCCAATGTCTGGTCGAGGTGGACGCATCGAACTCCGGGGTGGGGGCAGTACTTTCCCTGGTCTCTTTTAAGATAAGATAAGATAAGATAAGATAAGCCTTTATTAGTCCCACAACGGGGAAATTCCAGGATTGCAACAGCACAGGGATAGCAACACTCAGAGCAACAATCAGAAGGCAAGAAAAAAAACAAGCAAGCAAGAGCAGCTAATAAACATATGTACGTATTACTATAAAATATATATATATACACACACACACAGACACACAGTGCAGAGCATTGTAGCTGGATGGAATAAATATATGAATATATGAACACACAGTGCAGAGCATTGTAGCTAGATGGAATAAATATGTAAATATATAAACACCCACAGTACGGAGCATTGCAGCTAGATGGAATAAATATGCAAGTATATAAACACACACAGTGCGGAGCAATGTAGCTAGATGGAATAATATGTAGATATATAAACACCCACAGTACGGAGCATCGCAGCTAGGTGGAATAAATATGCAAGTATATAAACACACACAGTGCGGAGCAATGTAGCTAGATGGAATAATATGTAGATATATAAATATATAAACACACCCAGTGCTGAGCATTGTAGCTAGATGGAATAAATATGCAAATATATAAACACACACAGTGCAGAGCATTGTTGCTAGATGGAATGAAACAGCATAACCGTCTACTTAGTTATCCTACATGGTATGATTATGTGCCCATACATATTCTCACCCTCCATAGCGACCGGTATGTTCCTAGTTGTATGCCGGAGGGGACCATTGTGTAAGTCTATTGCATCTTTTGCATTCAAAAAACTATTAGTTTGTTACGTCTTTTTGCTATCTCTGCGAGCAGCCCTGCTTAGGTTGTACAGTCTGACAGCCGTTGGTAGGAAGGACCTACGAAACCTCTCGGTTGTGCACCTGGGATGATGTAGTCTGCTGCTAAATGAGCTCCTCAGTGCATTCAGTATGTCCTGCATAGGGTGGAACTCGGACTCCAGCAGAGATGACAGTTTAGCCACCGTCCTTCTCTCTCCTACCTCCTCTATCGGATCAAGGCGCTGCCCCAGGACAGAGCTAGCTTTCTTAATCAGTTTGTTCAGTCTCTTCCTATCGGCTGCAGTAATGCCACTGCCCCAGCAGACCACTCCAAAAGTGATGGCTGATGCCACCACCGTGTCATAGAATGACTTCAGCAGCGCCCCTTGTACACCAAAAGACCTGAGTCTCCTCAGCAGGAACAGCCTGCGCTGTCCCTTCTTGTAGAGTGCATCAGTATTGTGTGACCAGTCTAGTTTATTGTTCAGATGAATACCCAGGTACTTATAGGATGTCACCATCTCGATGTCTGTTCCCTGTATATTTACTGGTACTGTGAGGGGCTGCCCATGCCTGCGGCAGTCCACCACCAGCTCCTTAGTTTTCCTCGCGTTGATCTGGAGGCAGTTCCGATGGCACCAGTCCACGAAGTCCTGGATAAGCCCTCTGTACTCAGCTTCATCTCCATTGGAGATGAGGCCAACGATCGCAGAGTCATCAGAGAACTTCTGTAGATGGCAGTGTGTTGTGTTGTGTGAGAAGTCCGCAGTATAAAGAGTGAACAGGAAGGGAGCCAGCACCGTTCCCTGGGGGGCCCCCGTGCTACTGATGATCGTGTCGGACACACAGTCCCGGGTTCTCACAAACTGAGGCCGGTTCGTGAGGTAGTCCAGGATCCATGATGACAGGTGCTGGTCCACCCCTGCGCGCAGCAGCTTGTCCTTCAGGATCATCGGTTGGATGGTGTTGAAAGCACTGGAGAAGTCAAAGAACATGATCCTCACCATATTCCCGGGCTTCTCCAGGTGGGACAGAGAACGGTGAAGGAGGAAGATCACCGCATCCTCCACCCCAATGCCATGCTGGTAGGCGAACTGGAGTGGATCCATCGCTGGTTCCACCAGGGGGCGGAGGTGAGCAAGGAGCAGTCTCTCCAGGGTCTTCATCAAGTGGGACGTCAAGGCCACCGGTCTGTAGCTGTTCAGGTCTTTGGGGTGGGAAGTTTTTGGTACAGGTACCACACAAGATGTTTTCCACAGCTGTGGTACCCTCCCCAGTTTCAGGCTCATGTTGAAGATATACGTCACAATCCCACACAGCTGGTCTGCACAGGACTTGAGGAGCTTTGCGCTGATGCCGTCCGGTCCCGGCGCCTTCCTCGCCTTGATCTTCCTCAGCTCCGTCCTCACCTGGGTCCTGGTCAGGGTCAGGATGGGGGGCTGTGTGTTGGGAGTGGGGGGGTGTTGGTGGAGTGGGGAGTGGGCAGCAGGACTTGATTTCTTTAGAGGCAGCAGTGGTTGTTGTGCAGTCAGGGGGGAGGGCGGTTGGTCAAATCTATTGAAAAACAGATTCAGGTTGTTCGCCCACTCCCTGCCCCCTGTGGCCTGGGGGGAGGTATTCTGGAGCCCCGAGATGGTTTTGAGGTTTCTCCAGACCCCGCTGATGTCGCTCTGTTGCAGCTTGTCCTCCATCTTCTTCCTGAAGCTGTCCTTGCCTTCTCTGATCTTTCTCCTCAGCTCCCTCTGTACGGACTTCAGCATCTCCCTGTTCCCTGACCTGAAGATCCTCTTCTTCTCTCTCAGAAGTGTTTTTATCTCAGGGTTGATCCAGGGTTTGTTGTTTGAGTGACGCCGTATGGTCTTGGTGGGAACGGATTTGTCCACACAGAAGCTGAGGTAGCCCGTGAAGGTGTGAATGAGGCCATCGATGTCCTCACCATGTGGATCGCAGAGCTGCTTCCAGGCGGTGGCTTCAAAACAGCCCTTTAGGGTGTCCATTGTCTCCTCAGACCATAACTCCACAGTGTGCATGGCCGGAGGTTGTCTGTGCACTAGGGGTTTGTACACCGGCCGGAGATGAACCAAGTTGTGATCCGATCTCCCGAGTGGGGGGAGTTGTGATGAGGTGTACGCCTCCTTAGTGTTTGCGTAGAATAAATCCAGTGTTTTATTGTCTCTAGTGTGGCATGTGACATACTGGGTGAACGTGGGTAGAATGGGAGACAGTGAAACATGGTTGAAATCGCCTGAGATGAGGAGAAGAGCATCTGGGTGTTCTGTCTGCAGCCTGCTGGTTACTGAATGGATGACGTCACGTGCTGTCCCAGCGTTCGCCGTCGGATTTGCATAAACAACAATGCAGATCACGTGTGAGTGTTCTCTCGGGAGATATGTAGGCCTCATGCTAACAGCTAGCAACTCAATGTCTTTGCTGCAGTGTCGTTGTTTAACAGTGATATGTCCCGGTCTGCACCAGTTGTTGTTAACATACATTATCACTCCACCGCCCCTAGTTTTGCCACTCTCTGGTGTTCGGTCAGCTCGTATCATGTGAAAACCCTCCAGCTCAATGTTAGCATCTGCTGCTAGTTCAGTTAGCCACGTCTCAGTAAACAAAAGGAGAGAGCACTCCCGGTATGTGCTATCATAACGGGAGATAGCCGCTAGCTCATCTAACTTTCCCAGTATCGACCGTACATTTCCCATGACAACAGATGGAAGGGAGGGTCTGTACCTTATATTTTTTGTCCTCCGCCTTACTCCAGCCCGGCAGCCGCGGCGTTTTCGCCTCAGTTCTCTCGGTATGTCGAGTTTTTCCAATGGGACCGGGTGGCGGTTGAATGCTAGCAGCTGTTCTCTGCTGTATCGTATCCTGCTATAGACAGTGGCTCCGTCCACCGGCTCAGGAGACATTTAGGACGATCTGTGTGTCCGTGATATAAGTGGGGTGAAAAAAAAAGACGGATCAAAAGAGAGAGGAAGGGAAAAAGACTCGGAATCGAGCCGCTGTTGCAAAAGGCAGCCGACTGGTGTGGCGCCGAGAGATAAAAAAAAAAAAAAAAAAAAAAAAAAAAAAAAAAAAAAATTTATTGGGTCAGTTCAATTTTACCATCACCTACCGCCCCGGAAGGAAGAACACCAAGCCGGACGCCCTCTCCAGGCAGTTCTCGGCGGAGACCTCCGAGGATCAGGAGCAGACTATCCTTCCCCCGTCCTGCGTCATGGGCGCCCCCCTCTGGGACATTCGGGAGAAAGTGGTGAGGGCACAGGAGGCTGAGCCTGATCCAGGAGACGGTCCCCCGAGGCGGTTGTTCGTCCCCATGTCGGTCCGGAGTGAGGTCATCCACTGGGCTCACGCCTCAAAGTTGGCATGCCACCCAGGGATTTCGCGCACAGTCAGGCTCCTCCAAAGGGCGTTTTGGTGGCCGGGGCTGGGGAAGGACGTCGGTGACTACGTCCGGGCCTGCGCTCAGTGCGCCAGTGGGAAGTCTTCCTCCTCTCCTCCGGACGGATTGCTCCACCCCCTCCCGGTTCCGGGTCGCCCCTGGTCGCACATCGCTCTGGATTTTGTCACAGGCCTCCCACCATCTAACCAGTGCACTACGATCCTAACCGTGGTCGATCGTTTCTCCAAGGCAGCTCATTTTGTCCCACTCCAGGGGTTGCCAACGGCGCGTGAGACAGCGGACTTGCTGGTCCAGCACGTCATTCATCTCCCTGGACTCCCCGCAGACATTATCTCAGATCAGGAGCCACAGCTTTTCTCTCAGATGTGGAGGGCGTTCTGCCAGGTGTTAGGAATGACGGTGAGCCTATCTTCTGGTTACCACCCGCAAAGTAATGGGCAGTGCGAACGGACGAACCAGGAGCTGTAAGCCGCCCTGCGGTGCGTCATTTCATCCAGTCCCTCCTCATGGAGTAACCACCTGCCCTGGATCGAGTACGACCACAATTGCACGGTCTCATCGGTGATCGGGATGTCCCCCTTCAGGGCATCTTTGGGGTATGACCCCCCCCCCCCGTTCCCGGAAAAGGAGAGGGAGGTGGCGGTGCCTTCTGTCCTCACTCATGTCAGGTGCTGCCGCCGGCTCTGGACCATCACCCGCCGGGCCCTCCTCCGGACCACGGAGCGTAATATGAAGAATGCCAATTGTCATAGGAGACCGGCCCCCAGGTACGAGGTGGGTCAGCAGGTATGGCTCTCTACCCGTAATATTAACCTGAAAGCTGAGAAGCGCAAACTGTCCAAGCGCTTCATCGGGCCGTATACCATTGACCGCATTATTAACCCTGCTGCTGTTCGCCTAGCGCTCCCCCCCCCCCCCTCTGCATCTGTCCCACCTTTCATGTTTCTCAGGTCAAGCCCTTCGTCTCCAGTCCCCTCTGCCCACCCCCCACGGCTCCCCCCCCCCCCCAGAGGATGATCGATGGCCACCCGGCGTGGGGAGTCACTGCCATCTTGGATGTCCATCAGCGGGGCCGGGGTCTACAGTTCTTGGTGGATTGGGAGGGTTTTGGCCCTGAAGATAGATCTTGGGCGAGTACGTAGCTGATCTTGGATAAACAACTCATCCGTGACTTTCACCGGACGCACCCAGGTAAGATAGGACAGGTGCCAGGAGGCACCTCTAGAGGGGGGAGTACTGTTATGGCGCCCGTAGGGCCTGCACCTGTTTCAGCTGTGCGCACACGTGTTGCTGATCATCAGCGGCTTTTAAAAGCCAACCCTACCTGTGACTCAGCACGGAGACATCTGCCACATTCAGGAAGGCAAATCGCCCGTCCTCAGTCTCGTCCTGTACCTACAGCCACGGAAGAGCAACACGGCAATGCACGTAAGCACTCCTCACCTTTATCTTGTCAAGCTTGTCTCCCCTGTGCACAGGTGGACCCCCCAGGTGGCGGACCCTCTCTCCCCAGCGGCAGCTCAGCATCTCCCCGGCGTCAGAGCCACCTCCCCGCTTCACGACACCAAGCAGGACGCTCACTCCCTGGCAGCTGCCAGTCAGGCAGGTGAAATGTGGGTGGTTTTCTGCGTGCTTGTGTTGGTGCAGGAAGTACACAGGCAGGGACTTGTTGCTCACGCTGTCTTTATTCTGGTCAAGTATCAGAAAAAGCACACAATAAACAGTCTGCAGCTGCATATGTCACGATCTCCAGCAATGAAAATCTTTTTCTCTGCTTAATTGTATTAACAGTATCAAAACCATATAAAACAAAGCCTACCTGGTCAAGTATCAGAAAAAGCACACAATAAACAGTCTGCAGCTGCATATGTCACGATCTGCACATGGAGAGTAGAAGAAAATTAATATCTTAACAAAATGAAATGACAGCAAACCATACAGAAGAATGCTGCGCTAGCAATAACTGACTAGCTGTTCATTCAACGTGGTCACACATTCACTCGACAATGAAGTTACTATTTTTACTTAGAATAATCTGAAACTTCGTAAATACATGGTAGTAATGCTCATGACCACTCTACAAGATATAAACCTTTGTATGCATGGCTTAACAACATTTAAAGTATAAATATAGCAACAGTGTGGGGAGCCTTGAATAACGAAACTGAATTGCATTTAATTCAAGTTTATTTCAAGCAATCATTCCCACAGTCTGCTCTCATTCTTGAGCAGCGAACAAAGAGGATCAACCACACCAAAGTTTTCACCTTTATACATTCTCACATCAAGAAATCTCCCTCGTAGGGGAGGTCACACATCTCCATCATAATCCCTTTATTTACATTACTCCCCCCTCTCTACTCTCGAGCCTCAGAGGTCAGGGAGTCCTCTGTCCACACCCATTGTCTTCTCTCGCTGTCCTCCACAGGTGTCCCAGACTCTCCGTCTCCTTCATCGTGAGGTTAAATCACATATGTGCTGTCAGCATATCTCTCATATGTCCAACATGTGCATGCACAACTACACAGCCATAAACAGCTCTATTACATTGCACTTACCTCCAGCAATGAAAATCTTTTTCTCTGCTGGGGTAAGTGCCGTGTGCAAAGAAAACTATCTATGCAGCTGCGAAATAAAACCACCAGGAGGCTCCAAAAACTATGTAGAAATGAAAAACACATCTATTTTAAAGAAATTCAAAAAGGCTAAATTCTGACTCTGTTACACAGGCAGAAGCTCTGCATCCTCTCCTGCAAAGTAGAAATACAAATGCTGTAGTATTCTCTGGGCCCCTCCCCAATCTGACCAGTGATGACATGTTTAGCTGCTCGTCATCCTTGAACCGCTGGCTGTCTGTGTGGTGTCCTAAAAATGACGTGGGCTACATTGACAATTGGAGCTCTTTTTGGGGAAAACCTGGTCTTATGAGACGAGACAGCATTCATCCCACTTTGGATGGTGCTTCTCATTTATCTAACAATCTGGCATCTTTTTTATCCAAATTTCCAAAACCCTGACTACTCAGAGTTGGGACCAGGAAGCAGAGTCACAGTCTTGCACGCCTCTCTGCAGCTCCTCTTCATCCGCCACCCCTCAGCTTAGCCCCTGTCTTCCCCATCAGAGAATTGTTGTCTGCTCCCTCCAAAGTGAATAAAAATATAATGTGTAAGCATCCCAAAGTGATAAAGCAAAATATTGGTAAAACTCAAATTAAACATAAAGCCTCTAAATTGAATGATTTGGCCTCTGTTCCTCCTCATAATTTAAAAATTAAATGTGGTTTATTAAATATTAGGTCTCTAACTCCCAAGTCTCTGTTAGTCCATGATTTGTTAATTGATCATCAGATTGATTTAATTTTCCTTACAGAGACTTGGTTAGGACAAGAGGATTATGTTGGTTTAAATGAATCAACTCCCTCTGGTTATTTAAACTGTCAAAATCCCAGAAGTTCTGGTCGTGGAGGAGGAGTAGCAACAATTTACCATTCCAAATTACTAGTTAATGTAAAGCAAAAAACATGTTATAATTCCTTTGAGGGCCTGGTCCTCAGTATTGGGCACTTTAGCAATTTTAGGTTAAACCCAATTTTATTTGCCATAGTTTATCGTCCCCCATCAACCTACTCAGAATTTTTATCCGAATTTGCTGATTTCTTAGCTGATTTAGTGCTGAAATCTGATGGAATAATTATAGTAGGGGACTTTAATATACATGTGGATGTAGATAGTGACTGCCTTAATGTGGCATTCAATTCAATATTAGATTCGATTGGGTTTTCTCAGAAAGTAGGAAATTCTACTCATTACCTCCACCATACATTGGACCTTGTTTTGACATATGGCATAGAAATAGAAAATCTTGTAGTGTCTCCTCATAACCCTGTACTGTCAGACCATTGTCTGTTAACCTTTGATTTTACTATTTCTGACTATTTGGCTCCTAAAAAAAAAATATTATTACAGTAGATGCCTCTCAGATGATGCTGTTTCCAAATTTATGCAGATTGTTTCCTCTATGCCATGTGTCAACACAACGGAAATAAGCTATAGACAGCTTGCTCCTTCTGTAATTGATAACATGGTGGATAGTGTTTCAGCTTCTCTGCATCAGACTCTAGACTTGGTGGCCCCCTTAAAAAAGAAAAAGTCTAATCAGAGATTTCTAACTCCTTGGTTAAACACAGAAACTCGTACCTTAAAACAGAAGACTCGTCAATTAGAAAGAAAATGGCGCTCTACTAATTTAGATGAAATCTATTTAGCTTGGAGAAATCATCTTTTAATTTATAAAAAAGCTCTTAGAAAAGCTAGAACGAGTTATTACTCTGCATTAATAGAAGAGAACAAGAATAATCCCAGGTTTCTTTTCAGTACTGTAGCCAGGTTGACAAAGAGTCAGGACTCTGTCAATCCTAGCATTCCCTTAGAGCTTACTAGTCAGGACTTTATGAACTTTTTCAATAATAAAATTTCATCCATCAGAGATAAAATCAATCAGATTCTTCCCACAGTTAACTTAAATGCTGTAACTGCTACAACTCCTTCTATTGATGTCTGTCTTGATGAGTTTACTCCAATCGACCTTTGTGAGTTAGACAAAATAGTTTCCTCATCCAAACCTTCAACTTGTCTTTTAGACCCTATTCCTACCAGGTTATTTAAAGAAGTCTTCCCACTTATTGGTAGCTTTATTCTTCATATAATCAATTCTTCATTAACTTTAGGCCATGTACCGCAGGCTTTTAAAACGGCTGTAATTAAACCCTTACTCAAAAAGCCAACGCTAGATCCAGGAGCTTTAGCTAACTATAGACCAAACTCTAATCTCCCTTTCATTTCAAAAATCTTAGAAAGAGTTGTTGCTACGCAATTATTTGACCACCTGCAGGGAAATGGTTTACTTGAAGAGTTTCAATCTGGGTTTAGAATCCATCATAGTACTGAAACAGCCTTAGCAAAGGTCACTAACGACCTCCTCATTGCATCTGATAATGGACTAGTTTCTGTACTTGTCCTTTTAGACCTTAGTGCAGCTTTTGATACTATCGATCATGATATTCTACTTGATAGATTAGAACACTATGTTGGACTTAATGGAACTTCGTTGCAATGGTTTAGATCTTATTTATCTGATAGGTTCCAGTTTGTTCATGTAAATAATGAGTTTTCTTTCAACTCAAAGCTTAGTCATGGAGTTCCACAGGGATCTGTGCTAGGCCCTACTCTTTTTAGTTTATATATGCTTCCGTTAGGCAACATTATTAGAAAGCACTGTATACATTTTCATTGTTATGCAGATGACACACAATTATACCTGTCAATGAAGCCAGATGATAGTAATCAATTAGCCAAGTTAGAAGCCTGTCTTAAGGAAATCAAAGCTTGGATGATTTGTAATTTCCTGCTATTAAATTCAGATAAAACTGAAGTCATTCTTGTTGGTCCAAAAAACCTTAGAAATTCCTTTCCGATATATGCACCAGGAGAGAAAAGTCTTTGTGGAACACGATTACGCCCCGGAGGTCCTTAAAAAGCGCAGGGAATACAATGACGCGAAAAAGGTGTTAAGAGAGAAGAAATTGCGCTTTCAGACGCCATTTCCTGCGAAGTTAAGGGTCTTCTACGGCGAAGAAACATGTCTCTATAATTCGGCGGAAGAAGCAACAGCTGACATGGCGAGAAGAGGGCTCCCGGTAACGGTATTTAAACCCGCAGCAGACCCGAGTGAGAAGATCAAAACGCAAACATGGACAACACAAAGACCTTCAAAATCCACGGGCCAGCAGCGGGAAACCCAGCGCCAGAGCGTCGCGGATAAACTGTCCGTTTTCAGGTTGGAATAGCGACCTTTTTTTTTTTTTCTTGAATCAATCTGCACATCCAACCCCCCTCATACAAGGTAACAAACATTAAAGGAGATGCGTATTCAGCATGTGGTAAAACATTTCATGGAACAGTCATAATATTTGAAACAAATAAGTCTTTTTAATAAAAAAAAAAAAAAAAACTTGTTAAAATAGAAATGTGACAATAATCCACATGTTCTCCTCATACTAACAAATACTGTTTTTGCGTGAATGTTTGATGTGATGGGGGTGGGAGGGTGCACACAATTTCACAGGGTATAGGCATAAAAGGAAAAAAAAAAATCATTACAAGTTCGGATTGGGTTCTGAAACTCACGTTAAAAGCATGGGACAACTTACAGGGGTAAGAGAGGGCCCTCAACACGTAACAGAGTTTGAGGAATTTCCCTCAGGGCCTTCACTCCATCAAGGCTCTTACAGGGTCTTTAAAAAGACCTCAGCTCAGGAAGTTCTTTTGACAGCTTTTTGTTTTAAAGTTTTATACACTATGTTCTTAATGTTTTTCTTGTTTTTAATGTTCTTTCAGTTTCTGAGTAGCACAAAAGAGGGCCACCACACAGTTATACTAAACAAAACAACACAATGGAGAAACAGGGTGTAACCAAAATAATTTCATATAATGTAAAAGGAATCCTGAATCCAGTTAAAAGATCCAAGATTCTAGGCAAAATGAAAAAAAGACAAAGCAGGAATAATATTTTTACAAGAAACCCACCTAACAGACGTGGAACACAATAAACTCAGTAGACAAGGGTTTAAAATGATCTCTTCATCTTCATATAAGTCAGGGAGGAGGAGGGGAGTAGCGACATTGATATCAACCAAAATTACATTTGAAAAAAAATCAGAACACAAAGATAAAGAAGGGAGATACAGTTTGGTAACTGGGCGGCTAGAGGGAGAAGATATCACCCTGTTGAATGTGTATGCTCCCCCAGGGGCTAACTGGAAATTTTATAAAAATGTATTTGACCTAATGATAACTAAAGCTCAAGGTTTAGTGATATGTGGTGGGGACTTCAGTCTTAGACTGAATCCATACTGGGATGCTTCTGGTAATTCTCCACATCAAAATAACACCCAAAGCAGGAAGACTCGGATGCTACTAAAAGAAATGGGAATCTGTGATGTGTGGAGGGAACTCAACCCCAGTGTAAAAGACTATACATTTTACTCAACTCCACATTCATCTTACTCAAGGATTGACTATTTTTTTATGTTTAATAGAGACATTGGAAGAGTAGAAACATGTAAAATAGGACTGATGGATCTCTCTGACCACAGTCCGATCTACATGGACTTAAATATCCCAAAATACACAAATAATACATTTTCTTGGAGGTTAAATTCAAATGTCCTGAAAGGACCATTGAAAGATGAATTGGAATCAGATATTCTCAGATATTTGGAAGAAAACGATAATGGAGAAGTATCCCCTTTAATACTGTGGGATGCATGCAAAGCTGTAATAAGAGGAAAGATTATTGCAAAACTGGCAACCCAAAAGAAACTAAGACAAGAAAAACTATCCACATTAGAGTCAGAACTTAAGAACCTAGAAAAAGAACACAAAGGCAACACTCATTCTACTGACTCGCTCAAGATTAAGGAAATTAAAAACCAAATAAATGAGATCTACACAATAGAAATCCAGAAGAAACTTACATTTTTGAAACAAAAATACTATGAAGCAGGCAGTAAATCGGCAAAATTGCTAGCCTATAAATTGAGGAAACATCAAACAGAAAGAGCAATCTACAAAATCAGAGACCCAGTATCAAAGGAAATAAAATTCAGAATTCAGGATATTCTTAAAAGCTTCGAGAATTACTATAAGAACTTATACTCCCACAAAAAACATAAAAATGCATCCGAGGCATTCCTAAACACATTAAACCTTCCCCAACTTACGGAGTCACAAAATAAAACACTACTGTCAGAAATACATCCTAAAGAATTGGAAAAAGCAATTATGAAACTTAAAGCTAACAAATCCCCAAGAGCTGATGGCTATACAGCAGAATGGTACAAAACCTTTAAACAGCAACTATCTCCTCTCCTCCTGAAAACATTTAATTATGTCCTCCACACAGGGGAAATCCCCCCCTCCTGGAGAGAAGGGGTCATTGCAGTTATACCTAAACCTGAAAAGGATAAACCAGAGTGCTCCAACTACAGACCAATCAGTGTACTAAATCAGGACTATAAGCTTTTTACCATTATCCTTGCCAAAAGGTTAGAAAATATACTGACAGACCTAATTCATTTAGACCAAACAGGTTTTATAAGACAAAGACAGACACAAGACAACATTCGACACACTTTACACATAATTCATCATATAAAAAAATATAACTTAAAAGCAGTCATATTGGGATTAGATGCTGAAAAAGCATTCGATTCGGTTGACTGGTCTTTTCTATATAGAATCTTATCCAGTTTCAATTTTCATAACAACTTCATTAGAACTATACAGGCATTATATAAAAAACCAACAGCTAAAATAAGGATTAACGGTAATTTATCATCATCTTTTGAACTGGAAAGAGGATGTCGTCAGGGCTGCCCCCTGTCTCCACTGCTCTTTGCAATCTTCATAGAACCTCTGAGCCAATGGATAAGACAAAATCAAAAAATTCAAGGTATTACACTTGGTCAGAAGGAACATAAAATAGCACTCTTTGCTGATGACATTTTAATATACCTAGGGCAGCCGGACACTTCTTTAGCAGAACTAACCTCAGTTTTTTCAGAGTATGGAGATTTATCGGGGTACAAATTAAACATGCATAAAACCCAAATTTTAACATTCAACTATGACCCAAATCATTATTCACTAAGCAAACTCAAAACTAACTGGGAGTCGGAATCTATGAAATATCTGGGGGTCAATATCCCGAAACAACTCAACAAAATTATATCACTAAACTATGATCCACTGGTGACAAAAATAAAATCTGACCTAGCAAGATGGAATATGATACCATTCTTGGGTACTGCACAAAGAATTGAAGCAGTCAAAATGAATATACTTCCACGTCTTCTATACCTTTTCCAAACAATACCAGTAGAACCTCCCAAAAAAACATGGCAGGAGCTGGACAGAAGGATCTCAAGATTCATATGGCAGGGCAAGAGACCTAGAATCAGATATAGAACCCTACAGCTAAACAAAGACAAAGGTGGGCTCGCACTGCCAAATATCAGGGACTACTTTAAAGCCGCACAAATTAAAACTTTAGTAGAGATATGTAACCCATTCTACACTGCACAATGGAAGGAGATCGAATGCCAAATAACAAGTGACATCCCCCTACAGGCGATAATAGGGAACAATGCCTTACCTAAGCTTTTGAATAACATTAACCCGTGGATAGAGACCCCGCTAAAAATTTGGTTTAAGATAGTCAGAGAGAATCAAACTAAAGAGCCCTATCGACTTCTGCAATGGATTGCCTATGATCAAGACTTTACTCCTAATAAAACAGACACCAGATTTAAAAAGTGGAAGGAGAAAGGGCTGATAAAATATTACGATTTTTTTAAAGGGCAAATCTTAAGAAGTTTTGAAGATTTGAAAAAACAAGGCCTAATAAATCAAGACCTTTACAGGTTCTTCCAGCTTAGACACCACATAAACAATATACTTAAAAAGGAGGATTTGGAAAGGGCCCAGTCAGGTGTTCTGAAGGTCTTCTTAATGGCATATAAAGGGATCCCAGGGATCAGATACATTTCTAAAATATACCAAGGTTTTCAAGACTTAAAAGGAGACAACACATTTTATATAAAAGAGAGATGGGAAAAAGAGGGGAATTTCACTTTACAACTGGAAATATGGGAAAAGCTAAATAAACAGCAATGGAAAAGTACCTCATCCCTGCAGTGGAGAGAATTTGGATGGAAAAACTTGGTAAGATTTTTCAGAACACCTGCACAAAACAAATTTACCCATAAGGGATTGAACTGTTGGCGCTTGTGTGGTGAAAAGACTGCAAATCATTTTCATGTGTTTTGGTCATGCCCAGTTATCCACCAATATTGGACCAATGTACAGACAATATTGGGGAAAATATTCAAAATAACAGTTCCCTTTTCTTTTGTAACTTTGTATTTGGGTTTACTACCGGACTCACTGGAAAGACGAGGAGAAAAATACTTATTCAATGTTTTAATATTGGCAAGCAAAAAAGCTCTAACTAAAAAATGGATGTTGAAGGACTGTCCTACACCTGAAGATTGGATTAACGTGATCCAAGACATTTACTCGATGGAAAAGTTGACATTCGCACTGAGACAGGACATGGATGGGTTCATGAACTTTTGGCAACCCTGGATCGCATATGTGTCTTCCATTAGATCTAATCTTTGACAAATACCATTTCAATAATGGTTCCGCTCTTTGTTCCAACACTACTCAGATGCTGTTTTACCTTTATTTACTTACTTTTTCTTTTTGTTTGTTTTTTGCTGGTTTGTTTGTTTTTTTTTGTTTTTTGTTTTTTTTTTCTCTTTAACTTCACTTTTTCTTTCACTTTAAAAAAAAAAAAGGGGTGTTGTAAGAATTAATCTTCCAATGTTGTCAGATATCAGAAAATAAGGGAACATGTGATGAAAATGTAAACAATGCATTGCTGTAACGACCTGTATACCCTTTACAAAAACTTAAATTAAAAAAAAAAAAAAAAAAGAAAGAAATTCCTTTCCAAATCAAACTTTCAGTTTGGATGTGGTTACTCTTTCTCTTAATAGCTCTGTGAGGAACCTTGGAGTTATTTTTGATCAGGATTTGTCCTTCAATTCACATATTAAATTTGTTTCTAAGACTGCCTTCTATCATTTGCGTAATATTGCCAAGATTAGGAACATCTTATCTCAGAGTGATGCTGAGAAGCTGATCCACGCTTTTGTTAGCTCGAGATTAGATTATTGTAATTCTTTATTATCAGGCTGTCCTAAAACATCTTTAAAAAGTCTTCAGCTGATCCAAAATGCTGCAGCAAGAGTTTTAACAGGTACTAGAAAGAGAGATCATATCTCTCCGGTTCTGGCCTCCCTTCATTGGCTTCCCATAGAGTTTAGAATTAAGTTTAAAATCCTTCTTCTTACTTACAAAGCTCTAAACAATCAGGCTCCTTTTTATTTAAAAGATCTGATACTACCGTATTATCCTAACAGAGCACTACGCTCCCAAAATGCAGGATTACTTGTAATACCTAGAATCTCCAAAAGTACAATGGGAGGCAGAGCCTTCAGTTATCAAGCTCCTCTCCTGTGGAATCAGCTGCCAATCTGGATTCGGGAGTCAGACTCGATCTCTGTTTTTAAGAATAGGGCTAAAACCTACCTTTTTGATATAGCTTACAATTAGGGAGGGATCATGTGTTTCTGAACCCTCCCTTAGTTATGCTGCTAATAGGTTTAGTCAGCCGGGGGACCTCCAGTAATGCACTGGGCCTCACTCCTTTCCTCACTCTCAATGAAATTTTTTTTTTTTGCTGGTCATTAACATCTGTTTGTTCTCTCCCATAGATTGAGTCCCCATCGTGCTGTTTGCTCTCTACATGTCTGTTCTTTTCTTCTTCTCTATCCCCTCACCCCCCAGCCAGTCGCAGCAGATGACTGCCCCTCCCTGAGCCTGGTTCTGCTGGAGGTTTCTTCCTGTTAAAAGGGAGTTTTTCCTCTCCACCGTCGCCAAGTGCTTGCTCACAGGGGATCGCCTGATTGCTGGGGTCTTTCTGCAACTGTGGGGGTTCCCCCCTACAGTTGATAGTGCTATCAGATGACTGTTGTTGTGAAATGGCGCTATATAAATAAAGTTGAATTGAATTGAATTGAATTGAATTGAAAGTAAGCAGCAGTCTCTTGTTACATCTCCCACACTGGTGCAGCGCTAACACTTCTGCTTTGTGTTTATAGGGTTGCCAGGCGAAGCTAAGACCTGCTCAGCTCCAGCACGAGTCCAGCACTACACCACACACTACACATTCACACACTCATACACCTTCCACTGGGCAATAAAAGGTTAATTATATCTCCTCAAGTCTGTCTTTTGTCCCCTAGGTCCAGCAAACATGTCAGAACTTTTTCAATGGTCTTGACAAAACATTCAAATATGGTTCAAGTAGTTTAAATCTGATAAATCTCAATCACTTTGATCATGCTATGAGATAAACATACCGTAATTAGCAGGTGGCATCTGTCATCTAAATGTGAAAACACGATGTTCCATGTCACTCTTAATGGAAAAATTGTCACAGAGCCAGCCTCCATCAGAAAGAGGAACAGTCCCAGAGCCAGAAGAGCCATTTTGTTTTTTTTTTTTTTAGTTTGGCTTATTTGATTGACAGCCCCTGCTACAGTGTGCGTGTGAATGTCACAGTTCAACAAGTGGTTCTTGTTCTTTTGCCAAAGTGAACGATAAAGGGTATCAGTCCTCTTCTTCAGAAACGCATGAGTTTCATTTTTACTGTATTTCCTGTCAAGAGGAGATATTATTTATTTGCATCCTTTGACCTGAAGCACTGAAACACCTCTACCATCTCATCAAAGCCAAAAGTTATACAAGTAACTGCATGGAGGAGAGTCCAAAATCCTTTCAAACTAACCCTGACTATAGAGGATCTGATAGATGTTCCTATTTTTTGCACAGTACCATGAAGGGTTCTGGTGTGAATTTCCATCCATGAAAATCCCTTTTCAGGAACAGTTTTTGCTGCAACTCAAGAGCAAGGGCTCTCTGAATTTATTATCCCCTTCTAATGATATTTGTAGTTGTGAACGCTCCAAATGTAAATGATCACTGAGGCTTCAAGACAGCAACTGGGTAAGAACAATTTCAACTATGGCAAGTGTTGCTCATGGGTACCTGTCGAAAGTAAAGAAAGACTGCAATTACCACTAAACCAAGAGGAGATAAACACAGCTCTGATAAAGTTGTCCTCTGCTTTACAAATTGTAGCTGATTGTGTGATTTCAGTGCACTGCCATCCTCATGTGGTTACATGGTCAAGCAGCTCTTTATTTCAGTAAATACCAACAAACTGTGGAGAAAGGAGGCAGGCGCGGCACCGAGCTAGACAACACAGAAACTTTATTCCTTCTCCTTGGTGACCCCTGCTCTTAATGATGCCCGCATCCAGTAGTTTTTAAGCTCGGCCATGACGACGTCCCGCAGAGCGAGGGGTAGCCAGCAAAGAGGTTGGATTTTTAGCGTCACTTTTGGGTCAATGGTTAAAAGCGGTTATATAACCCAGGCCCACAGATAGCACCAGCCAGCAGTACTGCCAGGATGACGAAACAGTTAGCCCGGTAGAGCCCGTTGGGTCTGTAATGGAAAACCCCAACTCACCCAATAAGTCGATACCCAACAGGTTGGCTCCCTGGTGTGATATTTGGAAACTGAATGCTGGAATTGTCTTTGGGCTACAAGTCACTGAAAAATTAACTGTTCCCACCATGCCAATTTTACATGTCCATAACCAAACATATTTTCAGCCTTTACAACAATGGTCTTTCTGGGGAAAAGTTTTCTTACCGTAGCCACGCTCAGTGAAGACCGTGCAGCACCCGAGTCCACTAGAAGCAGTACGTCGACTCCATCCAACTGGACAATGTGCCATTTTAGCGGCCAGTTTTTGGTGCCTGCTACATATGCTGTGGCTAAGTCCGTTGAGTGTGTATCAATCATCAAAGGGGGGGGAGCGGCAAACCCTAGCCAAATGATGAGCACGTTTGCAGCGGTGGCATTTGCTTCCTCTAGCGGAGCAGGCGAGTGAGCCTGTTTGGTGTTTAGGTGAACCACAGCCACCACACAGCATCCGTTCTCCCACTCCTGCCTGTGACACTTTCCATTTCTGCATATACGGAAGATGGCGGCACGTATGGATGCTGCGGCCCCTCTAGGGATCAGTGAGTGTGAGAATTTTGAGTGTTTTAATCATCCCAGACGTACATTCTGTAAAACTTAGAAGAGCCGGGGGGGGGGGACTATGTATCTATATTAACAAGAACCGGTGTGTTAATGCCACGTTAGCAGCTAAACACTGCTCTCCGTTGGCGGAGTTCCTTATTGTGAACTGCCAGCCATTCTATCTGCCAAGGGAATTCATAAACGTGTTTGTAGCTGCTGTTTACATAGCTCCTAGCGCTAATGCTAAAGCTAATGCTAACAGGGCACTCGGAGAGCTGCACGATGCTATCAGTGAATTTCAAACTTCACACCCGGACAGTTTTGTGGTGCTTGCAGGGGATTTTAACCACACCAGTTTAAATACTCTATTGTTTACAAGCTAAAAAAAGAAGCCCGCGGAAACCATCGACTGGACTCCCGAGCATGTCCAGGTTTTCACAGATGCCAAAACAGCGCTTGAGGATGCCACGTTACAAGCCCACCCGGATCCATCAGCACAGATAGTGCTCACTACGGACGCGTCTGATGTTGCCATAAGAGCAGTGGTGGAGCAGTTCGTCTCTGGTGCATGGCAGCTGCTCGTATTTTTCAGTTGAACTTTGCGCAAATACAGCCTGTTTGACAGAGGGTTGTTGGCTCTACACCTGGCAAAGCGCCATTTCCAGTTTTGACTAGAGGGGCATGAGTTCACCACCTTTGTGGACCATAAGCTGCTGACGAACGTGATGTCAAAGGTCTCGGAACCGTGGTCGGCCTGGCAGCAACGGCATTTGGCCGCGATCTTGGAGTTTACGACTGACATTCAACACATTGCCGTTAAGCTCAACATCGTGGCCGATTGTCTGTCATGCGCATTTGTCTCAACGATATACTTGGGAATAGATTTCCTTGCTATGGCCGCGGAGCAAGCTGGGGATGCGGACATTTGCGCGCTCCAGTCTGTGCCTACTGAGTTAAGGCTGGAGAGCAGGGTGGTGCAAGAAGGGTGCCCTCTCTTGCTCTGTGACATCTCCACCGGCCTCCCCCGTGCGGTGGTTCCAAGCTCTTGGCACCGTCATGTTTTTGAGTTAGTCCACTCTCTTTTGCATCCGGGCATGCACTTCGGTGAAGCTAGTGGGGGCGAAATTCATCTGGCCACGCTTGCGCAAGGACGTGAAAGAGTGGGCTGCAGCTTGCATCACATGCCAATGTAGAACTCTTCCATCACCTCCTCTGTGTTGGTCATTGTTAGGCATATACACTGATGAGTGTGGCATGCATCTTCCGCTGTAGTGGGAGTCTCATAGTCATTATCCTGTCGTTGATTGGCACCGGTTCCTCACCAAGTATTGCTGCTATCTCCTTTCTAACTGCAAAGCCCACTCCTGCTTCTCTCCTTTCTTGAGTTGATTTCCCACTCCAAAAGAAGATGTACCCATGGTCTTCCAAGCTGTCATATCCAGGCAATCTTGTTTCACTAAGTGCAGCTATGTCTACATTGTACCTGTTCATTTCCAGAGATACAAGCACGGTCTGTCTTTCTGAGCGCTGTAATGTTGTTCTGTCCAACAGAGTGCGTACATTCCATTCTGCTACACACAAGACTGTTGTTTTCCTCTTTTGTCTTCCTACTCCTAGCTTACTTTTTGCTTTCTGTCGGAGTGTGAACAGATCAGCATGGACCTCGCTATCCCGGGCGATGTCCGAGCCGGTATGAGTTGCTTTCTGACTGTGCTCCCCAAGTTCAAACAATTTGTGGACTTTAAGACCAGAGGAAAGAATATGTTGGACTTGGTGTACACAAACTTCCCAGATGCATACAAGGCAACACCTCGCCCCCACCTCGGCCATTCTGACCACCTATCCGTGATGCTGGTGCCTGCCTACAAACCCTTACTGAAACGCAGCAGGCCAGTAGAGAAACAAATCAGGACTTGGCCAGAGGGTGCAGCCTCGGCACTTTAGGACGGAGAGATATGATCTCTCTTTCTAGTACCTGTTAAAACTCTTGCTGCAGCATTTTGGATCAGCTGAAGACTTTTTAAAGATGTTTTAGGACAGCCTGATAATAAAGAATTACAATAATCTAATCTCGAGCTAACAAAAGCGTGGATCAGTTTCTCAGCATCACTCTGAGACAAGATGCTCCTAATCTTGGCAATATTACGCAAATGATAGAAGGCAGTCTTAGAAACAAATTTAATATGTGAATTGAAGGACAGATCTTGATCAAAAATACACTAAGAATACAAGAAGAATTGTCCCCTATACTATTAGATTAGATTAGATAGATTAGATAGATACTTTATTTTGAACAAAAAAAGTATAACAAAAACAAACAAATGACAAATGCAATAAAGTAACAGTATACACTGTTCGAAAGGGAGAAGGAAGAAGTGAACACTTATTAATTCCATCTCCTCTTTTCCATAAATACACCCATGTGAATTTTATACAAATTACCACCTTTAAGACCCCAAGTAAACAATTTACTGTATTTTTTACAAATTAAAAACCTTTAATTGGATTATACAAAATGGTGAAATTCCTCCATCTTGGAAAGATGCAGTCATTTCTGTCATACCCAAGGAGGGTAAGGACAGACAGGATTGCAGTAGCTACCGTCCCATTAGTGTCCTTAACTTGGATTATAAATTATTCACAGCAATAGTGGCTCGAAGACTTGAAAAATTCCTACCTGATTTGATACATTTAGACCAGTGTGGATTTATCCAGCAAAGACAGACCTTAGATAATATAAGACGCTCCCTACATGTGATAGGACAAATACTGTAAATAAGGAAAAGACTAAGGCCATTATTGTAGGATTAGATGCCGAAAAGGCGTTCAACTCAGTCAGATGGTTATTCCTCTATAAAGTATTGGCAAAATTTGGTTTTAATGAAAATTTTATCACATTAATACAATCCCTTTATGATAAGCCAAGGGCTCGTGTAAAGATCAACGGAGATCTTTCTGACTCCTTCCTCCTGGAACGAGGAACGAGACAGGGATGCCCGATTTCACCCCTCCTTTTTGCCCTTTATATTGAGCCTCTTGGCCAATTGATAAGACAGACTGGAGAGATTAAGGGGATTACAGTAGTTGGGAATGAACAAAAAGTTGCAATGTTTGCAGATGATGTACTTGTTTTTTTGGAGGAGCCTGAAGAATCTTTTATGAAGTTGATGTTGGTATTAAACAGCTTCGGGAAGTTATCTGGATACAAATTAAATATATCTAAAACTCAGGTGATGACCCTGAATTATAGTTTCAAAATCTCTTAAGGAAAAATATAATCTTGACTGGGATGCTGTCTCCCTGAAATATTTAGGTATAATTCTCACTAAAGACATTTCTAGACTGTTTCAAGCAAATTATGACCCACTATCATTAGCAATAAAATCAGACATAAATAGATAGAATCTTGTACCCTTTCTCAATTTAAACTCAAGGATTATTGCAGTGAAAATGAATATAGTTCCCCGACTGCTGTATTTGTTCAGAACATTACCTATTGAAGTGAGTGACAATCAATTCAAGGAATGGGACAAATGGATTTCACGCTTTATATGGCAGGGGAAGAAACCAAGAATACACTATACTGTTTTACAATTAAGGAAAGAAAAGGGTGGAACAATGCTTCCTTGTTTAAAATACTATCATTATGCTTCTCAAGTTATTCCTCTATTATATTGGTGTAACCCAGACTTCCAAGCCAATTGGAAGATAATAGAATCCAACATATCACCTATATTCCCCTTACAAGCTGCAATTTCAGATAAAAGACTAGCTGACCAATTACAGGGTCTAAACCCTTGGATTGAACACACACTTAAGGTATGGCATAAAGTAGTGAAAACCTGTGAAATAGGAAACATGCTAAGAAATTTCAGATGGTGTGCCTATGACACAGATTTTCAACCCAACAAAAGTGATAAGAGATTTCAAACTCGGACAAAAAAAAAGGGCTAACAACATACCTCACCTTTACAAGCAAAGGAACACTACAGAATTTCCAGTCCCTACAAACCAAATTTGGTCTTGAGCAAGTAGACTTCTTCAGGTACCTCCAAATACGTGATTATTTTAACAAGCATAACAAATCTCTAAACCTATCTTCTAAAATTTTAAAGTCAGCTTATGAGACTTCGATGAAAAAGGCAATTTCTAAGTTATATAATGGAATGCTAATTGCAAGGAACGATGATACGCTACACATTAAGAATAAGTGGGAGCATGAAGTGGGAATGGGCATTTCTGATGAAAATTGGGAAAAATGTTATGACCCGAGGGCCCGTTCTGATCGCGCTCAGGCTAAAGTTCTTCTCGCTGCCAGCCTTGACAGCTGCGGGCTGTATTCTGGCCTCACCGGGCTCTTATTGTGAAAGTGCTCGGTGGGGCTTCCGCCTGTCAACGGCCGGTCAGCTGATTGTCATTACCGTCGTTAGTGCTTCGCCCTTTTAAGCCCGGCACTGGCGACGGTAGGATGCAGGAGTATTAGTCAACTTGGGTCAACGTTACGTCTGAGTGGCTTCGTCCTGCCAAGTCCTGGGTCTGCGCCTCGTCATTCCTGTGAGTGCCGCAGACCTTCATGTCAGGTCTGTTATCTCTGTTATGTCACAGTTAGCTTGTAGCGGCTGAGTTAGCCCTACGAACCCAAGCCTCAGTCTTGTGTTTGTTTGCCCTTATGGGTTCATAGTTATGTTTTGTCACGTCAGGAAATAAATTAACATCTTAGTCAAACTCTCTGGTGAACTGTGTGGCGTCTCTTGGTGATCCGCGAGGATCACCACATGACAGTATACTCCTGCCAGGTCGTCCAAACGGGGGCGCCGCATTGAGACGCCGTTTCACCGGGAGTTTGTGCCTTTATTGGACTGTTGCTTCTCCTTGCTCGGGTGTCAACATCTGGGAGAATGCCGTCATCCAGGGGCCGCGGTTGGCACCTGGACCAGGAGGTAGCAAGCGCGCTGGAATACGCCGATGGGGCGCTCCTCGCCGCTACATTTGACGACACCTCCAGCTATATGCGTTGGCATCTGGGCGTCGCTGAGGAATATCTGGTCAGCCTTCCCCTCGACTACGACGATCATCTGGAGGTGATATCGAGGTGGGAGGAACTCGCCGCTCAGCGCGAGGTTCTTCGTGGGCTGGAGGAGGAAAAGAGCGGGAAGCGGAGGAGGAGGCATCCTCGCTCCCCGCGTTGGTGTCCCGTTCCCGTCCCGGAGCAGGTCCAGGAGTACGCGCCGTCTGGGGGCCGACGAGGACGTCGGCGTAACGGCGCAGGCAATCCTCAGCGGAATCCCTGGCTGGACTCGCTGCCGGCATATCCCGTCAGCGAATCTTCGAGAGCGGCCCCACCTCGTTTTCCTAGGGGGCCCTCTGTCGCCATCCAGCGGGGAGAAGGAGGAACGACGTCCCCCACAGCAGGATCCATCTCTGCCCCAGGAGGAAGGCAAGTGATCATTTGTTTGTCACATCTTATTAATGATCTGCCTTGTCTGACTCCTGGGGGCGGAGTTCGGGGTTCGCAGCCCCCCGAGCTCCCTCCACCTGCTGTGGATAAAATTATTAAACCTACTGCCTCTGTGTTCTCCCCCGTGGAGCGGTCCGTGACGCCAGGCCAGCGTTGCCGGACGAAGAGGGCCCCTGCAGTGCTGGATAGCCTGCATCCGGCCCTGCAGTCACGTCTTGGACGGAGGAGAGGAGCGGACTGCGGCCCGGAGCCTGAGCCGACGAGGAAGCGTCCCCGGGTCTCCTCGCCGGAGCGGTCCGAGTCAGTGGGTCAAGGGTTCCCTGCCTCCACGCCAGACGGGTCGTCGGCGTGGACAACAGCGTGGGAGGAACCTGAGGCTGCAGATGTCATCGTGCCAGCTGCGGAGCCCGACGCAGCTGAGTCCGAGTCAGCTGACGAGAGTCGTCCTGAACCCGGATCGTCGGAGTCCTGGGTGGCAACGGAACCCGAGTGCAGGCAAATGCTCCCTCTTATGTCTCTGTCCTCTTTTGTTGAGCATTTTTGCCTGCCTGTCGGGGAGACGAGTGAGGAGCAGCCGTCTGCTGTGCCCGAGCTCGTCTCGCTGGGTTCCGTTGCTACCGGTGATACTGATCCCGGTTTTCCTGTCCCCGAGCTTTCTTTTAGTGTCGCCGGCGGGGAATGGGTCGGAGTCACCGAGGTGGAGGTCCCAGGTTCAGGGGTGGAGTTCGTCAGCGGAGCTGCACCGGAGGCCCAATCGGGTCCCACCGCAGGGGCGGTTTCAGCCCAATCGGGGTCCGATGTGGGTTCGTCGGAGGCCCAATCGGGGTACACTGCGGGTGCGGTTCTGGCCCAATCGGAGCCCAACGTGGGTGCAGCTGGGACCCAATCTGGGTCCAGCGGTGATGCTGTGCGGAGCGGATTCTTGGCTCGTCCTGCTCACGATCCCCTCAGAATCACCGCCCCTTTTCATCATCGCCGGGGGCCATGGGGGTCCCTGTTCGCTTGCCCCGGTTCTCCCGAGTTTTGTTCTCGTCAGGGAGGCCGCTGCGGGTTGTTGATGCCCTGGACTGGTGGCTGAGGGACACAGGTCGGCCGCCGGAGGGACTGTTTCGCCGGTTCGGCGCCTCGGTTCGGCCACCCGACCTGTTATGTGTGCCATGGGGCTACCTAGTTCAACCACCGGAGAAGCGGACGTGCGGGACTTTGGACTCTGGTGAGCCGCCTGGTCCGCCTCCGTTGACCATCGGACTACATAAACTGTCGGGGGGTGGTAGTGGTCCCTGGGTGTGTCTCTGTATTTGTGCTTTTTTTTTCTCTTCCTCGTCCTGGTTATGTTGTATTTAGTGCTCATGCCTTTGTTTTTGAAAGCCACAGTCTAGTCATAGTAAAGTTATGTTAAGCATTTTTAGATTGCTTCATGTGTGTTTGCAGTAGCCCTGCTGGTTTACGTATAGTCTGGGTAGAGCGTGTAGTGCTCTGGTTTTTTTTGTTTCCTGTATAGTTTGGTTTGAGCGAGTAATGCTCTGTTTTTGTTTCATTGTCTGGTATGAGCGGGTAATGCTCTGTTTTTGTTTTTTTCTTGTTAAGTCTGGTTTGAGCAGGTAATGTGTTCTTGTATTTAGTTTATCTGAACCTGTAGTTCTGGTTGTTGTTTTCCTTTGTGCATTTTTTCTTGTTTGTCTTGTATGGTCTTTTAGTCTTGTCATTGTCTTGTATGGTTTTTTTTTCTGGTCATTGTCTTGTATGTTTTTTTTGTCTGGTCATTGTCTTGTATGGTTTTTGTCTTGTTCATGGGTTGGTTTCTCTCCCTCCGCACCTGTCCCCCAACCTCCCACCCTGGGGAGGCGGGGGGGGGGGCAGGGTGGTTCCTTGGGGCGTTCGGAGTCCGCCCGTGGAGAGAGGGTACTGTTATGACCTGAGCGCCGGTTCTGATCGCGCTCGGGCTAAAATTCTTCTCGCTGCCGGCCTTGACAGCTGCGGGCTGTATTCTGGCCTCACCGGGCTCTTATTGTGAAAGTGCTCGGTGGGGCTTCCGCCTGTCAACGGCCGGTCAGCTGATTGTCATTACCGTCGTTAGTGCTTCGCCCTTTTAAGCCCGGCACTGGCGACGGTAGGACGCAGGAGTATTAGTCAACTTGGGTCAACGTTACGTCTGAGTGGCTTCGTCCTGCCAAGCCCTGGGTCTGCGCCTCGTCATTCCTGTGAGTACCGCAGACCTTCATGTCAGGTCTGTTATCTCTGTTATGTCACAGTTAGCTCGTAGCGGCTGAGTTAGCCCTACGAGCCCAAGCCTCAGGGCTCGTAGGGCTGACGTAGTGGTCCTACGTGGATCCTCGCGGATCACCACATGACAAAAAAATTTGTATCTTTCAATGGCCCTCCACAAACTCATTGGTATGGAGAGAACACTGTTGGAAAAATGTGATAAGATTTTTTAAGACTCCTCACCAAAGTAAATATAGAAACATAAATAATGAGTGTTGGAGAAGGTGTAGCTCTGTTGAAGCAAATCATTTTCATATATTCTGGGAATGTCCGATTTTGCATCAATATTGGTCTGGAATTCATAAAGCTTTAAATGATATCTTCAAGGTAAACATTGCAAACGACTTTTTAAATTTGTATATGGGTCTTGTTCTAACTCTGGACAGAAGAGGGGACATAAAATTGCTGCAGGCACTCCTAGCAGCCAGTAAGAAATCAATTACTAGAAAATGGTTAAACCCAGCCCCACCCACACTCAATGATTGGTTTGGAATAATTTTGGAAATCTTCAAAATGGAAAAATTGACGTATTTGTTAAGAATTCAAAGGGAAAAATTTTATTCAATTTGGAATAAGTGCATTCATTTTATATCCCCTATTCGGAATGATTTTGTATGACTCCAGATGACTCCTTGTTGAATCACCTTACTAAGACTGAAATTTTGTTTATTTATTCTTCCATATGAGAAGAAGGAATGACTGTAAGCCCCCAGTTCAGTTTGTTTAATTTTTTTTTTTTGGTTTTTAAATTTTTTTGTTTGTTTGTTTTTGTTTCTATAAAACAAATAAGAGAAGGACTATGATGCAAATGTCTGAATGCTATATTTGTAAAAATGACATCTTTTTCTAATAAAAACATAAATGAGAAAAAAAAGGAAACAGTTCTGTACTATGTACATGTACTGTCAATGAGCCCTTGTCATTCCTTCATGTTTTGTTTTGTTGTTTTTTTCCTGCTGGTGAGAGAAAAAGAAAGAAAAAAGTTTTCAGCAATTCTTCCTTTTAACAATGGGGTGCTAAAACTTTTGTTTGTTATTTTTATGTAGACACATTTGGTGAAGGACTAATATCGATCGTAGAAAATTTGGTGCAAATTGTACCAAGTTTGTCCAATGTACAAGTGTCCGTTATTGAAAGGCAAGGAGTGGGTTTCCATGGCAACTGTGCTTATCGCAGGACAAAAGTAAGGTCCACTGAGGGTAGTCCAATGCACTCTGAGAAACCACTGAAAATTTCATGTCATTGTGAGTACTGGTGTTTGAGCAAAATTTGAAACAATTTTTTGCAGTACCTAATGTCAGCAGTAGGTGCAGGTGTTACAGTTTTTTGAATATTGATATGCAGACATGTTCAGAGTGGGATCAGTATGATTTGTGCAAAGTTTGACCAAAATCAGACGAGAATTGTCTGAGCTGTAACTGTCATGTTTTGCATGGCGAGAAAGCCATTGAAGAATGCCGGTTGCATGGAAACAGTTCTGTACTATGTACATGTACTATGAATGAGCCCAAGTAATTCCTTCATGTAATTTTGTTAAGCTGGTGAGAAAAAAATAAAGAAAACAGTCGTCAGTAATTCTTCCTTTAATCATTAGGGTCTCTATGACTTTTGTTTATTATTTGTATATAGACAAGTTCGGGGAAGGTGTGGCGGCATGAAATAATAGGCAGCGAACTGAGAGTTTTTGAGAGAGTTTATTAATCATACCGCCATCACGAGAACTCACTCCAGCACCGTGCATGTGCGCCGGAGCGAGCCCGGAGGCTCTCCAGCAGATAGGCAATGAGTGCAGTCAGATGAGCAGTGAGAGAGAGAGAGAGAGTTACAGAGCATATGCAGTTTTTATGCCCCACTACAGACAATACATGAAAGGCACATTTGCATCACAGAACAGAACAGGAAGCACGAACACCTGCATTTGAGTCACACATATCAAAGCAGATTACTGGTAGGAAGGAGCAAGACAAAGAGAGGCTGCCTATTGATATCAGTCATTGTTCTGCTAATTGCTCCAGCTGTGCGCCCTGCTTGTCTGTAGGCTGTGGGGGTCGCCCACAGTACTCCCCCCCAGAGGGCTCAGCAGGAAGCTGAGGCCTCGATAGTCTGGCTTTGGTAGCGAGCGGGGAAAGCTCTGTGCAAGCGGAGGAGGGGGAGGGAGGAGGGTGGGGGTAGCAAGTGCCGGCCCGGGACGGCGAAATTGTTTGGGCCGCGCAAAAATTGCCTGTGGATCCACGATGTTGAGGGGCTGTCCCGCTGAACGTGGCGGAGATCCACAGGCTGTGAGAAGGAAAGTTTGTCTCTGACTCCTCTCGCGGCCATGAAGAAAAACAGGAGCTGCAAGGCTGCGTAGCGGCTGTGAGAAAAAAAAAGGAGCTGCAGCAGTGTGGGACTTGGCGTGTTGGCTTTAGGTGCGCGCGCGCAACCCTAAAGCCCTCAGGGACAGCTGACGGCTGAATTCCCTTTGTGCGCCATGGCTGAGACCCGTACAAAATCCTGTGAGCGAGCTGCGTGCGTGCTTCAGGTGTGTGAGCAGCCCTGAAGGTTCTGTGTGCAGCGGCGATGGACGATGGCGGTCTGTGGAGCCGTTACTGTCCTGTGCATGGTGTGCCGTCCTCGTAACCCCCCGGTGTGCGTGCAGGGTTCGGTGCTTGGCAGGTCCGCTGTAGAGGCGAGTGAGGGTCAGGGAGCTTGACGGAGATCTGCGCAGTCGGCGCCGATGGTCTTCCCTGTTAGGGCTGTTGGTCGTCGCTCATGCCGGGTCATGGTGCGTGCGCGCTCGTGTAGATGCAGAGGATGTGGGCGATTCTCTGTCTCTGGGATCCACAGTGCGATGAGAGGGAGCGGATGAGCTTTGTCCCTCGGCAGGTCTCAGCGTGGAGATCTAGAATCTCAGGCGAGGGTCGCAGAATGACGCTTTCTGCAGCTTTCCCGGACGTGGATGATCTCCGAGGGAGCTCGCCTGGTGTTGGCTCTGCGTCGAGGTCTCCCTTTGGCAGAAGGGAGGGCAGATCATTTGCGTCAGGCTGCTGCGTTTGCTTGTCGTCGGAGAGTCACCGCCAGGGGCTGCCAGCGTGTTCTTTTCTTGGTCGGGTCACCAGTGTAGCTGTCCAGACCAGAAGGTTGCGTTGCACAAAGCGTGTGCTTTCTCGGGGTCACCAATGTGGTGGCATGAAATAATAGGCAGCGAACTGAGAGTTTTTGAGGGAGTTTATTAATCATACCGCCATCACGAGAACTCACTCCAGCGCCGTGCTTGCGCGCCGGAGCGAGCCCGGAGGCTCTCCAGCAGATAGGCAATGAGTGCAGTCAGATGAGCAGTGAGAGAGAGAGAGAGAGTTACAGAGCATATGCAGTTTTTATACCCCACTACAGACAATACATGAAAGGCACATTTGCATCACAGAACAGAACAGGAAGCATGAACACCTGCATTTGAGTCACACATATCAAAGCAGATTACTGGCAGGAAGGAGCAAGACAAAGAGAGGCTGCCTATTGATATCAGTCATTGTTCTGCTAATTGCTCCAGCTGTGCGCCCTGCTTCTCTGTAGGCTGTGGGGGTCACCCACAAAGGGAGAATATTGATCGTATAAAATTTGGTACAAATCGTACAAAGTTTGTCCAATTTACAAGGGTCCAATGTTGTTACCACTAGGCGACGCTAAAACTTTTGTTGTTATATAGGAGTGTTCAGGGTGGGACTATTATCCATTGTCGAAAATTTGGTGAAAATCAGACAAAGTTTGTCCAAGATACATTTTTCCGAAATTTCATGGTGAGTAGTCAACTGTCGCCATGTTGCCATGGCAACACTTCCCTGTAAGTTATGTGTTGTCCACCCATATAGGACTATATATGACAGAGACCTCAACATATGGTACAAATTTTATAACTCCAAGACATTCCCACCCCTCCTCATAAGCTCATGGATTGAATGGCAAGGAGGGCGTGTCCATGGTAACACATCTGATGTCATGCTAACATTGATGTTCAGTTATGATCATCGCTGTGTTCTGATGAATCTCAGAAAATTTCACGTCATTCTGGCCAGCGGCGCGTGAGTAATAAATAAAACAGTTTTCAGCAATTCTTTCATTAACCACTATGTGGCGCTAAAACTTTTGTCAGGTATTTTGATTTAGTTGTGTTCAGGGCGGGACTATTTTCCATCATGGAAGGTTTGGTGGACATCGAACAAGTTTTGCCCGATTAAAGGGAGGAGTCAAAATTCGCCATGGCGCCATGGCAACACTTCCTTGTCAGTTATGTGTTGTACGCCCATATAGGACTATATGTAAGAAAAGATAAGCCTTTATTAGTCCCACAACGGGGAAATTCCAGGATTGCAACAGCACAGGGATAGCAACACTCGGAGCAACAATCAGAAGGCAAGAAAAAAAACAAGCAAGCAAGAGCAGCTAATATACATATGTACATATTACTATAAAATATATATACACACACACACACACACAGACACACAGTGCAGAGCATTGTAGCTGGATGGAATAAATATATGAATATATGAACACACAGTGCAGAGCACTGTAGCTAGATGGAATAAATATGTAAATATATAAACACCCACAGTACGGAGCATTGCAGCTAGGTGGAATAAATATGCAAGTATATAAACACACACAGTGCGGAGCAATGTAGCTAGATGGCATAAATATATAGATATATAAATATAAACACACCCAGTGCTGAGCATTGTAGCTAGATGGAATAAATATGTAAATATATAAACACACACAGTGCAGAGCATTGTTGCTAGGTGGGATGAAACAGCATAACCGTCTATTTAGTTATCCTACATGGTATGATTATGTGCCCATACATATTCTCACCCTCCATAGCGACCGGTATGTTCCTAGTTGTATGCCGGAGAGGACCATTGTGTAAGTCTATTGCATCTTTTGCATTCAAAAAACTTTGCATGTGACAGTCACCTCAACCTATGTTCCAGATTTCATGACTCCAGGACCTTCCCACCCCTCCCCATAAGCTCATGGATTGAATGGCGAGGAGGGCGTGTCCATGGTAACACATTTCATGTCATGCTAAAGTTCATGTTCAGTTATGATCATGGCTGTGGTCTGATGAATCTCAGAAAATTTCACATCATTTAGGTGGAAAAATAACGAAAAATAAAGAAACGGAGCAGATACAATAGGGCTTTCGCCGACTGACATTGTCAGTGGCTCAGGCCCTAATAAATAAATGGATAAATTACAATAGGGCTTTCGCCAACTGACGTTGTCAGTGGTTCAAGCCCTAATAAAAAGAAATGGAACAATTACAATAGGGCTTTCGCCGACTAATGTTGTCAGTGGCTCACGTTCAGAGGGTGAAAAATGTGATCGTTCAGGTGGAAGAATAATAAGAAGAAGAAACAGAGCAATTACAATAGGGCTTTCGCCGACTGACGTTGTCAGTGGCTCAGGCCCTAATTAACAGCAAATTGTACCGTGTTGTAAAACTGTTAAGCAATTCCTGCTTGACGAAGGCAAAATATATCACATATCCCAAGCAGATAAAGCATATTGTGTGCTGTTAAGCTGTTAAACAGTTCTTCTGCCTGAACAGAAGGCACAAAAATACATCACAGACCTTAAGCATGTAAGGGTAGTACATATCTCATGCTGCTAAACTGTTAGCAGTTCCGACTGAAAAGAAGGCAAGTGTATATTTACATACTTCCAAGCAGGTACGGACAGTGCATGTCATGCTACACAGCCACTGCAAACCTTCTCTCATTCAGCAGAAAACATAATTTTATGACACAGCAATCGGGTACCCAGGGTAAGGCAGCCCAAACAGCACAAAAAACACAATATTAAGCATACTGGTATAAGCTCTTACCGACCAGGAGGATAGAAAGAGGAAGAATGGGTGGATGCAAGGGGTATATATAAGGTGTGCATCCACAGGTGTGATTAATTTGGTATAATGCTCCTGTCCCAAGGATCATAGTCACATGGTTACAGGTTCACTGAAATGAAATAAAAACATCAGTCCTCTGGATCAGATGCAGCTCTCAAAATATGTGTTGTTTTTCTCTTCTTTGGATCCTTTTTCATCGGTCAGAAAACGGGTGGTGAGCTTTCAGAGGGGAACCCCCATAATTATGCTTGGTGACATGTATAGTCCAAGACAAATAAATGTAGTCCACTGAGCATTTTCACATATTTTAAATATTACTCTATTATTATACGACAACCGACAACTTTAATTATGTGGAAAATTATCTTTTAAATTGACAGGCATTATACTGTATGTGTAACTCACGGCAAAATTCAGTCTGGTTCAAGGCTCGGGGGGAGCTTATTTTATTTTTTTAACATCCTGTTCATCATAATTTTTTCCCCTGAAATGCTCTCCTATAATAATGTGAATAGGCTGTGGGAAAGTATTTGACAATTTCAGTCTGAAATATGCAAACCTGGAGTGAGTTCCCCACAGTAGTAGAAAATGAACAACTTAAATGTGATCTTTATCACTGGTGATGGTGAACTTTTTCAATGGTCTTGACAAAACGTGCAAGCATGGCTCAAGTAGTTTAAATCTGATAACTGTGACTTTAAATTTCATGGCATATAAGAGAATTTTCTTTTTCCAAGTGGAAAAGGGCTTTGATGGTTCTTAAGAAGGGATCCACCCTGTTTTGTTTTTCTGCTGAACTAGTGTAATGTGGTATGACAAACATCAAGGAACAGAATTGATAACCACATGTACTGTATGTAAGTAAGAGAACAAGCTGAGCTCCTTCACCTTTCATCTTTACCAGAGAAAAAGGCACACCTGGAAACTAAAAGCATCTGTATGACATAGTTTATTGACCCAGTGATGAGAGACAGACTCCGAATTGATTCAATTAAGTTTATTAACAACCAGTGGATGTGTATGTAGTGTGAATGCAGGCTGGAACTGCCGGGAACTGAGCGAGACACCATACGGCCTGTCAACCCTGGAGACACACAGAGAGATGGGATTACTGAGCGTCACAACTGGAGTTACACAGTTACTTTGTTGCTTACTGTGAGAACAGATGGTGAGGGGCTCCGGTTCAGCGCGGTGGCTGTGGCCAGGGAGACAGTGCTCTTCAGATGGTGGAATTGCTCTGGCAGGTGAGTGTTGGTGGAAGTGGTGGTGAGGAGGAAGGGCTGGAAGTCCGCCGCCTGGAGGGAGAGGAACAAGGTTCCGCTGCCACGGACTCCGCCTGTGCACAGGGGACTAGAAGGCAAAGGTGAGCTGATAATGGAGCTTACGTGGAAGGCAGGTAGGATTCTCCAATGCTGGTGAGAGCAGGCTCAGGCTGTGGCTTTGGTTGCAGAGAGAGAACGGCGATAAAGCTCGTCTGGAGCGCAGTGAGACATCTCCGCACTGCCGGTCTGGGCAGCGCGGTAGAAATAGGCCTCGCCTTATGAGGATCAGGTGTGCGTGCAGCTGCTGATGATGACGGAGCAGACCATGACACAGTATACCTAATTGCTTTGCCTCTCTCAATCACTTTGATCATGTTATGAGATCATCATCATCATCATCATAGCAGTCTGTCGTGGGCAACAATGACTGTTTCATTTAGGTCTGATCAGATTCCTCCACGGAGCTCTGTCCTTAGCCTTCCACTGTTAGGAACTCCTGTCTATTTTCAGCTTCCTCAAGTTTCTTTTTACAGTGTCTTTAAATCTGAGCCTTGGTCTACCCTGATTGCGTTTGCCCTCACATAACTGTGAGTAGAGTAACTGCCGAGGGAGATGCTGGTGGTCCATCCTCCCAACATGTCCGAACCATCTCAGGGTCGTCTGTATTAGCATGTCCTCCATTAATGGTAGACCGGCTCATTTCAACACTTCTATGTTGCTTATCTTGTCTTTCCATGAGATGTTCATTATGGCTCGAAGGTGTCTTATCATGTACGCATGGAGTTTCTTTACCTGCACTCTGTAGACAGTCCAAGTTTCAGCACCGCACAATAGAGTAGCCAGTATTGTCGCTCTGTACACTTCACATTTCACACAGATAAACACATGTCGATTGTTCCACAGTCTCTCCCTCAAGTTTCTAAACACAGCACTTTCTCTTCCCATTCCGAGAGATAGTTCATCCTCCAGCCTAGCATTTTCTGAAACAGTACTCCCTAGATACTTGAAATGACATGGTTTGTTGACCCAGTGACGAGGCACAGACTCCAAATTGATACAATTAAGGTTATTAACAACAATGTGTGTGAAATGTAGTGTGAGTGCAGGCTGGAACTGCCGGGAGCTAAGCGAGACACCGTACGGCCTAGCAACCCTGGAGACACACAGAGAGAGGTGGTTACTGAGCATCACGACTGGAGTTAGACAGTTACTGTGTGGCTTACTGTGGGAACAGATGGTAAAGTTCTCTGGTTCAGCGTTACGGCTGTGGCCAGGGAGACAGTGCTCTTCAGACAGTGGTATTGTCCCGACAGGAGAGTGTAGATGAAGGTGGTGAGGAAGGGAGGCTGGTAAGTCCACCGTACGGGAGGAAGAGGAAGAGACTCTGCCGCCACGGACTCCGCCTGTGCACAGGGGACTAGTAGAAAGAGGTAAGTTGGCAATGGAGCTTACGTGGAGGGCTGGTTGGGTCTTTCCAGCACAGGTGAGGGCTGGCTCGGCTGTGGCTCTGGTAGCTGAGACGATTCGGCGATGAAGCTCTCCTGGAGCGCAGTGAGACATCTCCGCACAGCCACTCCGGGCAGCGTGGAAGATATAGGCCCAGCCTAATGAGGATCAGGTGTGCGTGCAGCTGTGGATAATGAGCAGAGCAGACCATGACATGAAAGTCTTGCACTTGACTAGTGGCTCTGTACCAATGCTGATCTCTTCTGGTAGTGATGTTGATAACTGGAACTCTGGTGGTTGATAAAGGCACTCTGTCTTCTTGATGTTGATTTTGAGGCTGAATTGGCTAGCTGCTCTTGCAAATTTCTCCACTAAAGATTGCATATCTTCTATACTGTGTGCAACTAGAGCACTGTCGTCGGCAAAGAGCATTTCTCTTACTACCTTTATTGATGTCTTACTCTTGGCTTTAAACTGTGCCACACTGAGCAAGTCTACTTCTTTCCTTGTTTGAATGTATACTCTTTCTGAAGAGTCTTTGAAGGCCACCTCAAGCATAGCTGCCAGATATAGCAAGAAGAATGTAGGCGCAAGCACGCACCCTTGTTTCACCCCGTTGCTTACTGAAAAGTCTTTAGATACTGAACCACACATTGCCACATTTGCTTGCATACCTGTATGGAGTGCCTCGATCAGGCTGACAAACTTCTCTGTACAGCCATATTTCTTAAGTACCTGCCAAAGTCCTTGTCGCTAAACAGCATTGAAAGCTTTACTGAAGTCTATGAAGACTACATAAAGCGGCATGTTCTGTTCATTACACTTTTCCTGAACCTGTTTCAAGCAGAAAATCATGTCCATTGTGCTTCTTCCACTTTTAAAGCCACACTGGGTTTCCAGTAGTACATTCTGTGAGATGTGTTCATTGAGTCTGTCCTGTAGTACACGTGAGAAAATCTTACCAACAGTGGCTAGCAGTGATATGCCTCGGTAATTTCCACAATCTTTCCTGTCACCTTTCTTGAGCAAAGGCACAATACTTGCATCCTTCCAGTCTTGAGGTACTTTCTGGGCATCCCATAGCTCTTGGATGAGCTTGTGCAGGCAGTTGGTCAGCTGAACACCACCAAATTTCTACACTTCTGCTGGAGTTCCATCCCTTCCTGGAGCTTTATCATCCTGTGTTGACCTGATAGCTGCCATTAGTTTATCAAGATTTGGTGGTTCATCTAGACTTGATGCAGCTGGTTGCTGCACTAGAGCTTCTTTAGCCTCTTCAGTGAGATCTCCAGGGTTGTTTAGTAGTTGGTCAAAGTGTTCTGCAAATCTGTCTATGATCTTGTCTTTCTGCTGCAAAACTGTTTCACCATCCATAGCCTTTAGTTGGATCAATCCTCTTGGTTTAGGGCCGTAGATTTCTCTCAAACCTGTGAAGAATGTTTTCATGTCCTTCCTGCCTGCTGCAGTTCAAAGTTCCTCCACTTTTTCATCCCACCAGTTGGACTTCATCTCTCTGGTGTACTTCTGTAGCTCACTCTGAGCCTTTGAGTATTTCTTCTTCTTTGACCTTGTGTTACACTGTAAGTTTTCCTGCCTAGTTGTATTCCTCGCTTCTAGTAGTTTCTTCAGATGTTCATCATGCTCATCAAACCAATCTTGATGTTTCGTCTCAGGGTGGCCTAATACATTACTCGCAGTGTGATACACCATATCCTTCAGTGTTGCCCATTTCTCTTCTATGTCATTCTCTGAGTTGTTGCTGTCCCAGTCTTTCAAGTTTTCATCCATTTCCTGTGTAAGTTATTCCTGCTTATTTTGGCCTTTCAGTGCACTAGTGTTTAGCTTCCATGGTGGCTTTGCACCCATCCTGCAGTGCCGTTTTCATCTGCAAATCCTTAATCTAGATCTCAGCATAACATGAGCAGTACCACAGTCCGCACCTCTCATTGCTCTGGTGTCCAATACATCCCTTATGTCTCTCTGCCCTACTATGATGTAGTCTAACAAGTGCCAGTGCTTGGATCTTGGGTGTATCCATGTCTTCTTGTGTGTATCCTTGTGCTTAAATAGAGTGTTGGTTATCACAAGGTTGTACTCTGAACATAGTGCAAGTACAAGTTCTCCATTAGCATTGCACTTGCCTACTCCATGACTGCCTAGCACTCCTTTCCATTTCTCAGTGTCTGAACCAACTCTGGCATTAAAATCTCCAATGAGTATCAGCCTGTCATCAGTTGGTACACGCCTGATAGTCTCAAGTAACTCTCACACAGTTCCAAGCACTCACAGTCCCAACTTTTTCGTCTACAATAACAAAACACGGGGTTGAACATTTTATAACTACAAAAGGCCCGCCGGTGTTCACGTGACCTTGGCACCTTGACGCAGCTAAACTGGCCAGTGTGCACAAGGAATTTGCCAGCTTAGAGCAGTTGGGCATCATCAGGTGCTCCAACAGCCCGTGGGCATCCTTGCTTCACATGGTGCCTAAGGCCGATGGATCGTGGCAACCGTGCAGCGATTTCCCGCGCTTGAACAATGCCATGGAACATGATCGGTATCCTGCACATCCAGGATTTTTCCGTGCACCTGGCCGGGGTGCGTGTTTTTCCAAAGTGGATCTGGTCCGCTGTTACCATCAGGTCCTGGTGCGGGTGGAAGATGGTCTGAAAACAGCAGTAATAATTCCTTTTGGCCTTTGCGATTTTTTTCTCATGCCGTTCAGATTAAAAGGCACGGCGCAGACTTTCCAGAGAATGATGGACGCAGTGCTTCGTGACTTGTCCTTCGTTTTTGTCTACTTAGACGACATTCCGGTAACTAGCGCGTCCAAGGAGGAGCACATCACCCATCTCAAGATGGTTTTCCAGAGGTTGGAAGCGCAGGGGGCTGATAGTTAACCCGGCGATGTGCCAGTTCGGTGTGTCAGTGATTGATTTTTTTGGGCCACCGCATTTCGCCGGAGGGTGCAATTCCGCTACCGGATCAGGTGCACATTGTGGTGGACTTTCCGTGTCTGCAGGCCGCGAGGGCACTACAGGAGTTTTGAGAATGGTTAATTTTTATAACCGTTTCCTTCTGCGAGCAGCCCAGCTGATGCAGCCATTGTATGCCAAGCTAAAAAAAAAGAAGCCCGCGGAAACCATCAACTGGACTCCCGAGCATGTCCAGGCTTTCACAGATGCCAAAACAGCGCTTGAGGATGCCGCGTTACAAGCCCAACCGGATCCATCAGCACGGATAGCGCTCACTACGGACACATCTGATGTTGCCATAGGAGCAGTGGTGGAGCAGTTCATCTCTGGTGCGTGGCAGCCGCTCATATTTTTCAGTCGAACTTTGCGCGACAACAAACGCAAATACAGCATGTTTGACAGAGAGTTGTTGGCTCTACACCTGGCAACACGCCGGTTCCAGTTTTGGCTAGAAGGGCATGAGTTCATCACCTTTGTGGACCATAAGCCGCTGATGAACGTGATGTCAAAGGTCTCGGAACCGTGGTCGGCCTGGCAGCAATGGCATTTGGCCGCGATCTTGGAGTTTACGACTGACATTCAACACATTACCGTTAAGCTCAACGTCGTGGCCGATTGTCTGGAGCATTCATCTCCCCGATATACATGGGAATAGATTTCCTTGCTATGGCCGCAGAGCAAGCTGGGGATGCGGACATTTGCGCACTCCAGTCTGCACCTACTGAGTTAAGGCTGGAGAGCAGGGTGGTGCAAGAAGGGTGCCCTCCCTTGCTCTGTGACATCTCCACCGGACTCCCCCGTCTGGTGGTTCCAAGCTCTTGGCACCGTCGTGTTTTTGAGTAAGTCCACTCTCTTTCACATCCGGGCATACACTTCAGTGAAGCTAGTGGGGGCAAAATTCATCTGGCCACGCTTGTGCAAGGACGTGAAAGAGTGAGCTGCAGCTTGCATCATGTGCCAATGTAGAACTCTTCCTTCACCTCCTCTGTGTTGGTCACTGTTGGGCATATACACTGATGAGTGTGGCATGCATCTTCCGCTGTAGTGGGAGTCTCATAGTCATTATCCTGTCGTTGATTGGCACCGGTTCCTCATCTAGTATTGCTGCTATCTCCTTTCTAACTGCAAAGCCCACTCCTGCTTCTCTCCTTTCTTGAGTTGATTTCCCACTCCAAAAGAAGATGTACCCATGGTCTTCCAAGCTGTCATATCCAGGCAATCTTGTTTCACTAAGTGCAGCTATGTCTACGGTGTACCTGTTCATTTCCAGAGATACAAGCATGGTCTGTCTTTCTGGGTGCTGTGATGTTGTTCTGTCCAGCAGAGTGCATACATTCCATTCTGCTACACACAAGGCTGCTTTTTTCATCTTCTTTTGTCTTCCTGCTCCTAGCGTACTTTTTGCTGGCTGTCGGAGTGTGAACAGATCAGCGTGGACCTTGTTAGCCCGGGCGACGTCTGAGCTGGTATGAGTTGCTTTCTGACTGACCATTTCATGAAATTGCTTGCAAAGCATTTCAGTACCACTAGCTTTTGCTGGACTAGCAGCGCAATCTTGTCAGATAAGGGTATTATCAGCGGCAAGGACAAGCCAAGACAAACTGACTCCAGTATCTGTTGCAGTGACTGACCAGATGATAGGTTTGTTTATCTCTGCTCTTTGTGTAGTGCATGTCACGATGCACCGACTGGCACAGTCCACCACAGACCTTGCGACAGATGTGTTTATCTGCCAGGATGTCCATTCTCACCCCGTGTAACTGGGAGTGGTCCACAATAGACCTGCGGCAGATATTTTTTTTAGTTCTGCTAGGATGCCCAGTTTCACCCTCCATACCCTCGGAAGGGCGGGGATGCTGATTGAGTTGCCAACGGCCTGACCCATGAGACAGGAAGTACCAGTTTTTGTCACGCCTTGCCGCTCATCAGCAGCACCAGCTGCACGCACACCTGCACATCATCAGCGGCGAGGGATTTAAGCCGCCTCGCCCTGGGCTTCGGCCTGAAGCCGTCAGACTTCACTCGCTGGATTGCTGTGAGTTACCTCTTACACCTCAGCAAGCATCGCGGTAAGAAGCCCTTACCTTTTTCCCTTTCCAAGTCTGCTCCCCTGTGCACAGGTGGATTTCCCGGCGGCGGACCATTCCTCTCCGTCTCCATTCCCTCGCTGCTGCACCGGGCTCTCCAGGTTGCTGTCTACCGGACCTCGTCCTTGCTGTGCCAGCCACCTGCTCACTCCAAGTAAGCTCCTCTCCAACTTTTTACATCTCCTGTGTTGGTGTGTGCCCGTCACCCTTCTCCCTGTGCTTTTCCCATAGGGTTGTCCGGCTGTACGGTCTCCTGCCTCTGTGCCCGAAGCAGACGCCACCACCAACACATTTACATCTCGCAGACACACATTCATACACCCTTGTTGTTAATAAAGCTATTTGAGCTACTCTGAGCCTGCGTGTGTGTCTCCTGAGCCGTGCATTATGTCAGTACGGCTTCAGCAGAGCGGCTCGGCAGACGGCGGGCTCGCACGCCGACTTACCACTCTCGAGGCTCGAGTGGACCAAATAGCTTACCAGCAACAGGTGATTCTAAACCAGTTGATCAGCATAACTAACCGATTGGACCGCTTGGACCCCAACAGCTGTTCCCCCCGGCTCGTCAGGGTGGCGCGGCTCCTGCTGCTCCAGCGGCCGTCCAGCAGGCTCCAGGAGCACCGACTCAGCTCACGCCCATTCCGACCCCCGCCCGCTTTAGCGGTAAGCTCGGCGGAGCGCAGGGGTTCATAATGCAGTGTGAGTCCGTGTTCCACCGTGTGCCCGGAGACTTTCCTTCAGATCATAGCCGAATTGGTTATATTGGGAATCTCCTAGAGGGGCGAGCATTAACCTGGACTTACGCCGTAATGGCGAGGCCCAGTTATGCCACCCTCACTTATGACCAATTCGTGAGACGATTCCTGGAGGTCTTTGATCATTCTCGTACCGAGACAGTCCAGGTCGATCGGCTTCTCAGCCTCCAGCAGGGAAGCCGGTCGGCAGCGGACTATGCGACCGACTTCCGGGTAGCGGCGGAGGAATTGGGCTGGGATGAACGCTCATTCTGCGGCCTTTTCCTCCGCAGTCTCAACGATGATCTGAAGGATGAACTGGCTGGGCGGGACATCCCGGAGACTCTAGCGGAGCTAACATTTCTAGCTATCAGTTTGGATAACAGGCTGTGCGAGCGCTCCTCGGGGCGGAAGTCGTCTTCCTCTCGCCCTCGTGGAGCCTCGTCGCGCCAGTTCCAAGCTCGCCCCCTGGCGACGCCGCCACCATCGCGCCCCGAGGAGTCGGAGCCGATGGTGACGGACTGGACAAAGCTTTCCCCTGCGGAGAGACAACGCCGCCGTGAGTTGAATCTCTGCATGTATTGCGGGGACAGTAAACACACGGTGGAGCTTTGTCCACAGAAGCCAAACGGCGGGGTCCGCGAGTCACTGTAGGGGGCCTCGCGGACATCAATCGGTTAAGTCCCCTCACCCAATTGAAGCTGCCCGTCCGATTTTGTCACAACTCCACTGGGCATCTCACTCACGCACTGGTGGATTCGGGCGCGGAGGGCAGTTTTATTTCACAAAGCCTGGCAACCCGATTGGGCATCCGCTGCCAGGCGCTAAGAACTCCTCTCTCCCTGGTCAACCTCTCCCGTGCCTCCCTGGGGAGAGTAACACATCAGACCGTCCCCGTTCCTGTTATCATCTCTGGGAACCACCGGGAGGAGATAACTTTCTACGTCCTTCCCAACTCTGTGTCGCCCGTCATCCTGGGGTACCCCTGGCTACGCCTCCGCAACCCCGTCTTGGATTGGAAGTCCGCCAGGGTGTCGGCATGGAGCACATTTTGTATGAGCACCTGTTTACAGTCCGCTGCCTGCTCTCCGTCCTCTTCCCCAACACCTACGGACGCTGCGCCCCCGGACCTATCCCTGGTGCCATCGGAATTTCACGACCTGGGTATGGTATTCAGCAAGTCCAAGGCGATGTCTCTTCCTCCACACAGACCCTACGACTGTGCAATAAACATCCACCAGGGGGCACCCTTACTCTCTGGGCGACTCTACAGCCTGTCGGCGCCGGAGAAGGAGACCATGAACGCCTATCTCAAGGAGTCGCTGAGTGCTGGGATTATCCGTCCCTCGTCATCACCATTGGGGGCAGGATTCTTCTTCGTGGGCAAGAAGGACGGTTCCCTCCGTCCTTGCATCGACTATCGCGCCCTAAACGACATTACGGAGAAGGATCGCTACACCCTGCCCCTCATGGACACCGCCTTCCACTCCCTCCAGGGGGTGACTTGGTTCACCAAGCTGGATCTACGCAGCGCATACCACCTCGTCCGGATCCGGGAGGGAGATGAGTGGAAGACAGCCTTCCGTACCCCGAACGGCCACTTCGAGTACCTGGTGATGCCGTTCGGGTTGACCAACACTCCAGCCGTCTTTCAGCGCCTAATTAATGACGTCCTCCGGGATTTCATTGGCCTTTTTGTGTTCGTCTACCTGGATGACATCCTCATCTTCTCCAAATCCAGGGACGAGCACCGGGTCCATGTGAGGCGGGTCCTCCAAAGACTGCTGGAGAACCGGTTGTATGTGAAGGCCGAAAAATGCGAATTCTACGCTAAGACAACATCCTTCCTCGGGTTCATCATCTCCCACGACCAGGTGCTTCCGGACCCAGTGAAGGTGAAGGCGGTGGTGGAATGGCCCACACCTGCATCGAGAAAACAGGTGCAGCAATTCATCGGGTTTGCAAATTTCTACCGCCGCTTCGTCCCTAATTTTGGCACCATCATCGGCCCGTTGACCCGCCTCACGTCCCCTAAGGTCCCGTTCCGGTGGACCGAAGAGGCCGCGGCTGCTTTTCAGGCGCTGAAGGCGGAGTTCTCCTCCTCCCAGGTCCTTAGCCAAGTCAACCCTGCGCTGCAGTGCATCGTGGAAGTGGACGCTTCGGACACAGGAGTGGGGGCGGTTCTATCCCAGCGGTCGCCAGATGATGGAGTCAAACGGCCCTGCGCCTTCTTCTCTCGGCGCTTGTCCCCGGCGGAACGGAATTACGATGTGGGGGACAGAGAGCTCCTCGCCATCAAGCTCGCGCTGCAGGAGTGGCGTCACTGGCTAGAGGGGGCGGACCTGCCGTTCATGGTCCTGACGGACCACAAGAACTTGGAGTACCTGAGATCTGCCAAGCGTCTGAACGCCCGCCAGGCGCGCTGGTCCTTGTTCTTTGCCAGGTTCCGATTCAACATCACCTTCAGGCCTGGCTCCAAGAACAGCCTGCCCGACGCCCTCTCTAGGCAATTTGCCCCTGAGGAGTCGGAGGACACAGTCCACACCATCCTACCCAGGTCGTGCGTCGTGGGAGCCGTCACCTGGGACGTAGAAAGCAAGATCCGGAAGGCGCAGGAAGTGGAACCTGACCCTGGCGGCGGACTGGAGGGGAGGCTGTTCGTGCCATCCACGGTCCGGGGAGAGGTCATCCACTGGTTGCACACGTCCAAGCTCACCTGCCACCCTGGTTCCTCCCGGATGATCGACCTCCTCCAACGGTCCTTCTGGTGGCCGGGCCTGCGGAGGGACGCTGCCCGCTACGCCCGGGCCTGCCCAGTGTGTGCCACCAGCAAATCAGGCAATGCCCCTCCAGCGGGTTTGCTCCAGCCTCTGCCCGTCCCTGGCAGGCCCTGGTCGCATATCGCCCTGGATTTCGTCACCGGACTCCCAGTCTCAAACACCTTCGACACCGTCCTGACCATCGTGGACCGCTTCTCCAAGGTGGCACACTTCATCCCCCTAAGAGGTCTTCCAACCGCCCTGGAGACGGCGGACCTCCTAATCCAGCACGTGGTCAGGCTGCACGGGATTCCGGTGGACGTGGTCTCGGACCAGGGGCCCCAATTTTCCTCAGAGGTTTGGAGGTCATTCTGCAACGCCCTGGGAGCCAAGGTGAGCCTCTCCTCCGGCCATCACCCCCAAACCAACGGGCAGTGTGAGTGGACCAACCAGGAGCTGGAGGCTGCGCTCCGTTGCGTCACGGCGTCCAAACCTACGTCCTGGAGTAACCACCTCGCCTGGGTTGAATACGCCCACAACACCGCTCGCTCTTCTGCTACAGGGATGTCCCCCTTTAAGGCGTCCCTGGGCTACGACCCCCCGCTGTTCCCGGCGCAGGAGAGTGAGGTAACTGTCCCCTCAGTTCGGGCGCATCTCAGGCAGTTCCGCTCCATCTGGGCGTCAGCGCGCAATGCGCTTTTACGCACGGCGGAGCACAACAGAGCCGTGGCGGACCGGCACAGAAGACCTGCCCCAGCGTACCGAGTTGGTCAGCGTGTCTATGTGTCGACCCAGGACGTGATTTTAAAGGGCGAGAGGAGGAAGCTGGCACAGCGTTTATGGGCCCATACCCCATCACCAGGATCATCAACCCGGTGGCTGTGCGTGTAACTATTCCCCCCTCCCTCCGCATCCATCCCACCTTCCACGTATCCAAGGTGAAGCTGGCAGTCTCCGACCCCCTTTGCCCTCCTCCTGCTGCGCAACCAGCGCCCCGGATGATTGATGGCCATCCGGCCTGGCCTGTCTCCTCCATCCTGGACTCCCGGCGCCGGGGTCGTGGGTTGCAGTACTTGGTGGACTGGAGGGCTATGGGCCTGAACATCGGCAGTGGGTACCCTCGTCGTTTGTGTTGGACCCATCCCTCATTTCTGAGTTCCACCGAGCGCACCCGGAGAAACCATCACCAGGAGGCGCTGCTAGAGGGGGGAGTACTGTCACGCCTCGCCGCTCATCAGCGGCGCCAGCTGCACGCACACCTGCACATCATCAGCGGCGAGGGATTTAAGCCGCCTCGCCCTGGGCTTCGGCCTGAAGCCGTCAGACTTCACTCGCTGGATTGCTGTGAGTTACCTCTTACACCTCAGCAAGCATCGCGGTAAGAAGCCCTTACCTTTTTCCCTTTCCAAGTCTGCTCCCCTGTGCACAGGTGGATTTCCCGGCGGCGGACCATTCCTCTCCGTCTCCATTCCCTCGCTGCTGCACCGGGCTCTCCAGGTTGCTGTCTACCGGACCTCGTCCTTGCTGTGCCAGCCACCTGCTCACTCCAAGTAAGCTCCTCTCCAACTTTTTACATCTCCTGTGTTGGTGTGTGCCCGTCACCCTTCTCCCTGTGCTTTTCCCATAGAGTTGTCCGGCTGTACGGTCTCCTGCCTCTGTGCCCGAAGCAGACGCCACCACCAACACATTTACATCTCGCAGACACACATTCATACACCCTTGTTGTTAATAAAGCTATTTGAGCTACTCTGAGCCTGCGTGTGTGTCTCCTGAGCCGTGCATTATGTCAGTTTTCATGGTTATCTGGTATCAAGCAAGCCAATGCCTGACCTGACAACTATGAGATGAGCTATGAGATAAACATACCGTAATAAGCAGGTGGCATCTGTCAGCTAAATGTTCAAATTGTTTCGCCGAGTGACATTGTCAGTGGCTCAGGCCCTAATTAACGGCAAATTTTACAGTGTTGTTAAACTGTTAAGCAATTCCTGCTTGACGAAGGCAAAATATATCATATATCCCAAGCAGATAAAGCATATTGTGTGCTGTTAAGCTGTTAAACAGTTCTTCTGCCTGAACAGAAGGCACAAAAATACATCACAGACCTTAAGCAGGTAAGGGTAGTATATACCTCGCGCTGCTAAACTGTTAGCAGTTCCGACTGAAAAGAAAGCAGGTGTATATTTACATACTTCCAAGCAGGTACGGACAGTGCATGTCATGCTACACAGCCACTGCAAACCTTCTCTCATTCAGCAGAAAACACAATTTTATGACACAGCAATCGGGTACCCAGGGTAAGGCAGCCCAAACAGCACAAAAAACACAATATTAAACATACTGGTATAAGCTCTTACCGACCAGGAGGATAGAAAGAGGAAGAATGGGTGGATGCAAGGGGTATATATATAAGGTGTGCATCCACAGGTGTGATTAATTTGGTATAATGCTCCTGTCCCAAGGATCATAGTCACATGGTTACAGGTTCACTGAAATGAAATAAACACAACAGTCCTCTGGATCAGCTGCAGCTCTCAAAATACGTGTTGTTTTTCTCTTCTTTGGATACTTCTTTCATCGGTCAGAAAACAGGTGGTGAGCTTTCAGAGGGGAACCCCCATAATTATGCTTGGTGACGTGTATAGTCCAAGACAAATAAATGTAGTTCATTGAGCATTTTCACGTATTTTAAATATCACTCTATTATTATAGGACAGCCGACAACTTTAATTATGTGGAAAATTATCTTTTAAATTGACAGACATTATACTGTATGTGTAACTCGTGGCAAAATTCAATCTGGTTCAAGGCTTGGGGGAGCTTATATTGACATTAATATAAACTAACACTGAGTCTTAATTTTATTTTTCTAACATCCTGTTCATCATATTTTTTTCCCCCCGAAAAGCTCTCCTATAATAACTGAACCAAAAGAGATCTATTTAACTTTGTTTGGTCTCGGCTTATTTGTGAATAGGCTGTGGGAAAGTATTTGACAATTTCAGTCTGAAATATACAAACCTGGAGTGAGTTTCCCACAGTAGTAGAAAATGAACAACTTAAATGTGATCTTTGTCATTGGTGATGGTGAACTTTTTCAGTGGTCCTGACAAAACGTGCAAACATGGTTCAAGTAGTTTAAATCGGATAAATCTCAATCACTTTGATCATGCTATGAGATAAACATACCGTAATTAGCAGGTAGCATCTGTCATCTAAATGTGAAAACACGATGTTCCATATCACTCTTAATGGAAAAATTGTCACAGAGCCAGCCTCCATCAGGAAGAGGAACAGTCCCAGAGCCAGAAGAGCCAGTTTTGTTTTTTTTTTTTTTTTTTTAAGTTTGGCTTATTTGATTGACAGCCCCTGCTACAGTGTGCATGTGAATATCACAGTTCAACAGGTGGTTCTTGTTTTTCTGCCTAAGTGAACGATAAGGGCTATCAGTCCTCTTCTTCAGAAACCCATGAGTTTCATTGTTACTGTATTTCCTGTCAAGAGGAGATATTATTTATTTGCATCCTTTGACCTGAAGCACTGAAACACCTCTACCATCTCATCAAAGCCAAAAGTTATATAAGTAACTGCATGGAGGAGAGTCCAAAATCCTTTCAAACTAACCCTGACTATAGAGGATCTGATAGTTATTCCTATTTTTTGCACAGTACCATGAAGGGTTCTGGTGTGAATTTCCATCCATGAAAATCCCTTTTCAGGAACAGTTTTTGCTGCAACTCAATAGCAAGGGCCCTCTGAATTTATTATCCCCTTCTAATGATATTTGTAGTTGTGATTGCTCCAAATGTAAATGATCACTGAGGCTTCAAGACAGCAACTGGGTCAGAACAATTTCAACTGTGGTAAGTGTTGCTCATGGGTACCTGTCGAAAGAATGCAATTACCACTAAACCAAGAGGAGATAAACACAGCTCTGATAAAGTTGTCCTCCGTTTTGCAAATTGTAGCTGATTGTGTGATTTCAGTGCACTGCCATCCTCATGTGGTTACATGGTCAAGCAGCTCTTTATTTCAGTTAATACCAACAAACTGTGGAGAAAGGAGGCAGGCAAGGCAACGAGTTTAACGACATAGAAACTTTATTCCTTCTCCAACATAATTTACAGTGTAAAGAGCAGGAGATTCCTGGTGAGATAGCAGGAAGGAGTCAGGGATGAAGGTTGTTGAATGCAGTGTGATGCAAATGTCATGTTGTGTGTGATGTAAATGCCATGAAACTTAAGGGGAGAGTTTCTGCTTGAGAATTCATTCTCCAAGGGAGCCTTCGTGTGTCTGTGTACCTTGGCTCATTGGCACGCCACACAGGCTGCAGCCCACTCTTTTACTTGTTTGCGTAGGCTCGGCCACACAAATTTCTCTCCCACCATTTTGACTGACGCGCGCACTCCTGGGTGCACCAGAGTGTGAACCGACTCAAACACGCGGCGGCGCCACGCGACCGGGACCACCGGAGCAGGGCGTCCCGTGGAGACATCACAGATTAGGGGGAGCATGCCGTCTTGCAGCACCCTGCTCTCCAGCCTTAACCCTGTTGGTCCAGACTGGAGCGCGCGCACGTCTGCATCGCTAATCTGCTCCGCGGCCATGGCTGCGTAATCTATCCCCACGTAGACCGGGGCCACCACGGCGCGCGAGAGGCAGTCCGCCACCACATCCAGTTTACCCGACACATGCTGAATATCGGTAGTAAACGCTGAAATCGTGGCCAGCTGTCTCTGCTGCCGGCCCGACCACGGTTCTGAAACCTTGACCATTTTTGAGATTAGCGGTGTTCAAGTAAAATGGCCATGCAAACTACAATGCAAAACAGAGTCAGTTCAGGTAAAACAAATTAACTTTAGTTTCTATACCCGAATGACAACATAAAATTACAATAAACTAATGCAATAATTTTTAAAATCATGTCAATAAATTGTGAAACATTTAAAACAATAAGTTCAGTAATTCAATAATAACTTCAGTAATTCATGAAACATTAAAAACAACAAGAATTTTTAGAATACTACAAAAACACTAACATCACAAAACAATTTTGAACTTCTCTGTAGTGGTGAAGGCACCAAGGTGCTGATGCCTCGGTGCCGGTGGTAGGGAGGCATGGGGGGGACGGGGGCTGTAAAAAAGGTACACTGCCACCTCTACTGGCCTGGCATAGTTATCACAATACCTTTTTTTCACAGCTGCAGTGATGGTAAAGGTGAGTTAAATTAGTGTATTTTGATAACAAAGCCGTAAGTTGAAATTTTGTCAAATAAAAATTTGATTAAAAAATATCGATACTGTGGGGGCACGGTGGGGGTTTCTCCACCCAGAGAGGGCAGAGGGAAGGGGGAACAATAGACCAAAGTAGGAGGTGTCAGCCGGGGGTATCAGCCATCTCACTCTCCACGGGGGGGAGAGTGAGAGCTGCCGGAGCCGCTGAGGGTAGAACGGTGTAAGAGCAGCCCCAGCGTAATGTCATGTTAATGTGCTACACATTCCTTTGTTCAAACAACAATGTGTTTGGTCGGAAGGTCCAGGTCTCGATGCATGGAAATAAAGAGATAAAAGTGGAATGCACAGAGACTCAGGAGCACTATTTGCTGTACTTCATGTTGGAGAAAGAATAAAGTTTCTGTGTCGTCCAGCTCGTTGCCTCGCCTGCCTCCTTTCTCCACATTGGTGACCCTAAGATGTGCCATGAAAAACGAGCCGAGCATCGCCCTGGAGACTACCCGGAGGAAGAGCACTGGCGCCACATGCACTGGCTCAGTACAGCGCCCAGACTTCTGGCTTCACAACCCGACTGTGTGGTTTCTGCACATAGAAGCCCAGTTCAAACTCCGTGGGATAACAACGGATGACACAATATTGCTACGTGGTTGCTGCGCTGGATGTACGCATCACGCAACAGGTGATGAGCCTGTTACAGGAGCCGCCGGCCCAAGGAAAATATGAAGCGCTCAAGAGGATGCTTCTCCAGTGTTACACCCTTTCTGACAGTGAGAGGGCAGAGAGACTCCTAACGCATTTGTTGTTAGGGGATAGATCAGCGGTGGAGCTCATAGAGAGCATGCTGGCGCTGAGGGGGAAGGACAATGAATCTTTCCTGTTCGTCCACTTGTTCCTTAGGAACTTACAGAATCAGAATCAGAATCAGATTTATTGCCATTGTTCATGTAGTACACAAACTAGGAATTTGTCTTGGTGCCACGCTGCAACATTAAAAACATGATGAGATAAAGAGATAAACTAAAAAACTAAAGGACTAAAAATGTGCAATAAGTGTAGAAAAATAAGTAATAATAATAATAATAATAATAATAGTAATAATGAGTAGTACTAGTCAAGGCAGTTTTAAAAAAAATAGCAAGTAGCAGATAATATGGGGTACCACAGTGCAGTTGATAATGCAACAGAAAAAACAGTGATGAATGACATGAGTCTGGTTGAGCTGCTGTACATAGTGCACGAGAGTCAATAAGTCACTTAATGTTCAGCAGTCTGATGGCAGAGGGGAAAAAGCTGTTCATGTGCCGGGAGGTTTTAGTCCGAATGGACCGAAGTCTTCTACCTGAGGGGAGGGGGGCAAACAATACGTGACCAGGGTGTGAAGGATCGGCTATGATCCGGCCAGCACGCCTCCGGGTCCTGGAGATGTACAGGTCCTGGAGAGATGGGAGCTTGCAGCCTATCACCTTCTCAGCAGTGCGCACGACGCGCTGCAGCCTTAGTCTGTCCCTGGCAGTGGCTCCTGCATACCACACAGTTATGGAGGAGGTGAGGATGGACTCGATGATGGCCGTGTAGAACTGCACTAACATCTTGGTGGGTAGCTTGAGCTTCCTCAGCTGCCGCAGAAAGAACATCCTCTGCTGGGCCTTTTTGATGAGGGAGTTGATGGTTGGCTCCCATTTGAGGTCCCGGATGATGGTGGTGCCCAAGAAGCGGAAGGAATCTGCAATGGTGATGGGAGAGCCTGTGATGGTGAGGGGGGGCAGGGGGGTTGTGACTTTCCTGAAGTCCACAATCATCTCCACTGTCTTCAGAGCGTTCAGCTGCAGGTTGTTATGGCTGCACCAGGACACCAGCTGGGCCACCTCTTTCCTGTAGACGGACTCGTCGCCGTTGGAGATGAGCCCGATGAGGGTGGTGTCGTCCGCAAACTTAATCAGCTTAACAGACTGGTGGGAGGAGGTGCAGGAGTTGGTATAAAGGGAGAAGAGTAGGGGGGAAAGTACACAGCCCTGGGGTGATCCAATGCTGATGCTAACAGAGTCTGAGACAGACTTCCCCAGCCGCACATGCTGCCTCCGGTCCGTCAGGAAGTCAGTGATCCACCTGCAGAGGGAGTCAGGCACGTACCTGTAGCTGTACCAGCTACAGCGAGGGCAATCTTGGCCAACTCGACGCGGCTGGTTGCTAAGGACTACAGTGGCCTGGCGCAGGAAGCGGACCACATCATTTAAGCGACCAGAACTCTCAGCGCACAGGCAGTAGCACCAGCATCCATGAGGGACTCCAGCGATGTCGAGGAGCCGTGGGTGGTAGCCGGGACAGGCAACAGGAGATGAAGGAACGGGGACATCTGTTTTTATCATTGCCGTTTCAGCTCGACTGCCCAACGCTGCCTAGCGCCACGCCAATTCAAGGATATGGGAGAACAGCACGTTCGGAATTCGGTTGCAGCTGCGACCGATGGTGACAGGAACAGATTGCTTTATGTCACGGATAAACATTCGGGGAGACGGTTTTTGGTGGACTCTGGCTCCCAGAAGATCCTCATCCTACCGGTCAACACAGACAGGGTTGCAGGAGGCAGCGGTCCCAAGCTTACGGCTGCTAACAGAGCCACCATGAGGACATTTGGCGAGCGGACACTGACGATATGCTTACATGGACGCAACTTTCAGTGGGAATTTGTGATAGCTGCATGTTCCAGCCCCATTCTAGGCACAGATTTTTTATGTGCTTGTGGGTTGTTAGTCGATGTTACTAATAGGAAATTAGTGGATGCTGTCTCTTTCACCTCACTGCCCTGCACAGCTCGGGGAGCTGGGTCGACAACACTGGCTAACGTTATAGCTCCAGGGAGTAAGCAGCATCAGTTGCTCACACAGTTCCCGGCACTCACGTTCCTGACTTTTTTGGCTCTGGTAACGAAACACAGGATCAAACACTTCATAACAACAAAAGGCCTGCCGGTGTTCACGTGATCTTGGCGCATGGACGCAGCTAAACTGGCCAGCACGGGAGGAGTTTGTCATGTCTGCCTCCGCGAGGCTGAGAGAAACAAGCCCAAGTGCTGGATGGTGTTGTGTGTTTAATAAATAAAGAAACAAAACAGTCCAAATATGCCCAGAATACAAGAATGCCAAACAAGGGGAAAAAAACTTACAAGACGTGCCTCGGGGCAGGGAAAGCTCCGGAGGGGTGAACAGCATATATAGAGGATCATGGTTGCAGATACGAAGGAGAATACAGCAGGTTCCTTCATGAAGTGGCAGTAAAACATTGAAACAGCAGAGCTTAAGTACTAGTAAACGTGATTAGCCAGAGTGAGCACCGGGGTGGGCTTGCATGACCTGAGCAGGCACAGGGAAACAATAATAATTGAAATCAGCTGGATAGATGAGGGAGGAGCGGCTGGATTGACATTTTGACAGGCGACGCCCCCTGCAGAGAACAAACCCGGAAATCGCCTGACAGCTGTCAACCCAGAGAAAAGCACCATAATACTGTATATAAAGAGCAAACATAATCACTGCAGACTGAAAACAAATACAAATAGACATGAACCAAAAACAATTACAAAACAAGACCTGGCCAAAAATAACTGAAACACAAAAAGCAGAATAACACTGAGGAACATGATAATATAATAGACAATTTTTTAAATTTTTTTTTTCCCCCTGAAAAGCTCTCCTATAATAACTGAAACAAAAGAGATCTATTTAACTTTGTTTGGTCTCAGCTTATTTGTGAATAGGCTTTGGGAAAGTATTTGACAATTTCAGTCTGAAATATACAAACCTGGAGTGAGTTCCCCACAGTAGTAGAACATGAAAAAATTAAATGTGATCTTTGTCATTGGTGATGGTGAACTTGTTATGGCACCCATAGGGCCTGCACCTGTTTCAGCTGTGCGCACACCTGTTGCTGATAATCAGCGGCCTTTAAAAGCCAACCCTGCCTGCGACTCAGCACGGAGACGTCTGCCACACTCAGGAAGGCACATCGCCCATCCTCAGTCTCGTCCTGTACCTACAGCCACGGAAGAGCAACACGGCAATGCACGTAAGCGCTCCTCACCTTTATCTTGTCAAGCTTGTCTCCCCTGTGCACAGGTGGACCACCCAGGTGGTGGACCCTCTCTCCCCGGCGCAGCTCAGCATCTCCCCGGCGTCAGAGCCACCTCCCCGCTTCACGACACCGAGCAGGACGCTCGCTCCCTGGCAGCCGACAGTCAGGCAAGCAGAAGCTTAGCTTCGCCAAGACCTGCTCAGCTCCAGCACGAGTCCAGCACTACACCACACACTACACATTCACGCATTCATACACCTTCCACTGGGCAATAAAAGGTTAATTATATCTCCTCGAGTCTGTCTTCTGTCCCCTGGGTCCAGCAAACATGTCAGTACGTCTCCGTCAAAATGACCCAGCGGACAGCGTGCTAGCACACCGTCTTAACACCCTAGACGCTCGAGTGGAGCAAGTTATTTACCAACAAAATGTTATCCTAGCCCAGTTATCTCAAATTAACAGCTAGTTGGATCGCCTGGAAGGACAGCAGGCTTTTCCACCGGCTTCCGGGGCTCCTCCAGGCCCCACTAGCTCCTCACTTAGCCAAATGGGCCCAGCTTGTCGCCCCGTCTCACCCCGGTGCCCATGCCCGCTCGCTTCAGTGGGAAGCTCGGGGAGCCCCAGGGGTTTATCCTTCAGTGTGAGATGGTTTTTCAGTGGGTCCTGGGGGACTTCCCCACAGACCACAGTAAAATTGGCTATATCGCTAACTTGCTAGAGGGTAGGGCGCTAGCTTGGGCTTACACCGTTATGGCGAGGCCCAGCTACACCACGCTATCTTACCAACAGTTCCTAGCTGATTTCAAGGAGGTTTTTGACCACACTGACCGGGACACAGTGCTAACTACCCAGCTGCTTAATCTTCGTCAGGGCGAGAGGTCCGCTGCAGATTACGCAGTTGACTTTCGGGTTATAGCCGCTGAGGTCGGGTGGGAAGATGCTTCTTTATGCAGCATATTCATTCATAGCTTAAGCCCTGCTCTGAGGGTTGAGTTAGCCACACGGGATGAGTCTGAGAGGTTACACGAGCTTATGTCACTTACCATCAGCTTAGACAACAGACTGAAGGAACGAGCCGCCGAGCGGAGAGCTTCCAGCCGCTCGGGCACGCAGTCCTTTTGCGTCCCTCAGTCCTCGCAGCTGGCCCTGCTCCCCCCCCCCTCCCGGAGCAACTTCCAGGGCAAGAGGATATGGTAATAGGGTGCTCAAAGATTCCTCCAGCTGAGAAACAGCGCCATAAGGAGCTAGGGTTATGCTATTACTGCGATAGCAGCACACACAAATTGGCTGATTGCACAAGTCGGTTAAAAGAGGTGGTCCGTGGGTCACAGTAGGGGGACTCAAGGACGTTTCTCAGTCAAAACCCCTCACTTGTCTCGTGCCTATTCGCCTTATCCACAAGCACACTGAACATTCCACGCATGCATTGGTTGACTCGGGAGCTGAGCAGAGCTTCATGTCAAGAGACCTGGCAACCTAGCTGGGGCTCCCATGCCAAGCTCTCCAGCCCCCGCTCAAGCTCATTGCCTTGTCCAAAGCCCCTCTGACTGCCATCTCCCAACAGACTGTGCCGGTGTCAGTGATCGTTTCTGGGAATCATCGGGAGGACCTGCATTTCCTGGTGCTGCCTTCATCCACTTCCACGATCATCCTGGGTTACCCCGGTTACGACTGCACAATCCGTCCTTTGACTGGCAGACAGGGAGCATTTCTTCGTGGAGTACGTTCTGTCTCAGTGCGTGTCTGCAGTCCGCAGCCTGCGCCCCATCTGTGTCTATGGCCCCGCCCACGTCCCCGCCCCTGGATCTGTCCAAGGTACCAGTGGATAATCATGACCTAGAGAGGGTTTTTAGTAAGTCATGGGCACTGTCTTCCCCCCACCCACCCACCGTCCTTACGACTGTGCAATTAATCTCCGGGCTGGTGCTCCGCTCCCGGCGAGCCGTTTGTATAACCTGTCTGTTCTTGAGTGGGAAGCGATGGACACTTACATCAAGGAGTCACTCAGCTCGGGGATCATCCGTCCATCATCTTCGGCAGTGGGGGCGGGATTCTTCTTTGTGGGAAAGAAGGACGGCTCCCTGCGACCCTGCATCGACTTCAGAGGGCTTAATGACATTACAATTAAGGACAAGTATACTCTACCCCTTATGGACGCAGCCTTCGACTCCCTCCAGGGGGCCTTGTGGTTCACCAAACTGGACCTTCGCAATGCATACCATCTCGTGCGGATCAGGGAGGGAGATGAGTGGAAGATGGGCTTCAGGACCCCAAGCAGCCACTTTGAATACCTGGTAATGCCGTTTGGGCTGACCAACGCTCCGGCCGTCTTCCAGCGTCTTATCAATGACGTCCTCCGGGACTTCTTGGGGGCTTTCGTCTTTGTGTATTTAGATGACATCCTCATCTTCTCCCGTTCGCTTGAGGAGCACCGGGTGCACGTGAGGCGGGTCCTCCAGCGGCTTCTGGAGAATCAATTATTCGTGAAGGCTGAAAAATGTGAGTTCCACGCCCAGACGACGTCTTTTCTCGGGTTTGTAGTCGCTCACAACCAGATTCTCCCCGACCCAGCCAAGGTCAAGGCGGTGGTGGAGTGGCCCACCCCCTCGTCCAGGAAGCAAGTGCAGCAATTCTTAGGGTTTGCCAATTTCTACCGCCGCTTCGTGCCTAAGTACAGCTTGGTGGCCCGCCCGCTGACCGATCTCATGTCCCCGAAGACCCCCTTCCGCTAGACGGAGGAGGCTGCGGTGGCATTCGACACCCTCAAGAGGGAATTCTCGTCATCCCGCATCCTGACGCAGGTGGATCCAGCTCTCCAATGTCTGGTCGAGGTGGACACATCGGACTCTGGGGTGGGGGCAGTACTTTCCCAGTGCTCCCCAACGGACGGGGTGATCCGCCCCTGCGCTTTCTTTTCACGCCGCCTGTCCCCAGCTGAGAGGAATTATAGCATCGGTGACAGGGAGCTGTTGGCGGTGAAGCTTGCACTGGAGGAGTGGCGCCATTGGCTGGAGGGTGCTGCCCAGCCATTCGTGGTTTGGACCGACCACAAGAACCTGGAATACTTGAGAACAGTGAAATGATTGAATTCACGTCAGGCCTGCTGGTCTCTTTTCTTTGGTCGGTTCAATTCTACCATCACCTACCGCCCCGGAGGGAAGAACGCCAAGCCGGACGCCCTCTTCAGGCAGTTCTCGGCGAAGACCTCCGAGGATCAGGAGCAGACTATCCTTCCCCCATCCTGCGTCGTGGGCGCTTTCCTATGGGACATTCGGGAGAAATTGGTGAAGGCGCAGGAGGCTGAGCCCAATCCAGGAGACGGCTCCCCGGGGCAGTTGTTCATCCCCATGTCGGTCCGGGGTGAGGTCATCCACTGGGCTCACGCCTCGAAGTTGGCATGCCACCCAGGGATTTCGCACACAATCGGGCTCCTCCAAAGGGCGTTTTGGTGGCCAGGGCTGCAGAAGGACGTCGGTGACTACGTCCGGGCCTGCGCTCAGTGCGCCACCGGGAAGTCTTCCTCCTCTCCTCCGGCCAGATTGCTCCACCCCCTCCCGGTTCCGGGTCGCCCCTGGTCGCACATCGCTCTGGACTTTGTCACAGGCCTCCCACCATCTAACCAGTGCACTACGATCCTAACCGTGGTCGATCGTTTCTTCAAGGCAGCTCATTTTGTCCCTCTCCGGGGGTTGCCAACGGCACGTGAGACAGCGGACTTGCTGGTCCAGCACGTCATTTGCCTCCATGGAATCCCCGCAGACATTGTCTCGGATCGGGGGCCGCAGCTTGTCTCTCAGGTGTGGAGGGCATTCTGCCAGGCGTTAGGAACGACGGTGAGCCTATCTTCTGGTTACCACACGCCAAAGTAATGGGCAGTGCGAACGGACGAATCAGGAGCTGGAAGCTGCCCTCCGGTGCGTCATTTCATCCAGTCCCTCCTCATGGAGTAACCACCTGCCCTGGATCGAGTACACCCACAATTGCAAGGTCTCATCGGCGATCGGAATGTCCCCCTTCAGGGCGTCTTTGGGGTATGACCCCCCACCCCCCCACCCCACCCGTTCCCAGAAGAGGAGAGGGAGGTGGCAGTGCCTTCTGTCCTCGCTCATGTCAGGCGCTGCCGCTGGCTCTGGACCATCACCCGCCGGGCCCTCCTCCGGACCATGGAGCATAATATGAAGACTGCCAATCGTCATAGGAGACCGGCCCCCAGGTACGAGGTCTGTCAGCAGGTATGGCTCTCTACCCGTAATATTAACCTGAAGGCTGAGAAGCGCAAACTGTCCAAGCGCTTCATCGGGCCGTATACCATTGACCGCATTATTAACCCTGCTGCTGTTCGCCTAGCACTCCCCCCCTCCCTCTGCATCTGTCCCACCTTTCATGTTTCTCAGGTCAAGCCCTTTGTCTCCAGTCCCATCTGCCTGCCCCCCGCGGCTCCCCCCCCACCCCGAGGATGATTGATGGCCACCCAGCGTGGGGAGTCACTGCCATCTTGGATGTCCATCGGCGGGGCCGGGGTCTACAGTACTTGGTGGATTGGGAGGGTTTTGGCCCTGAAGATCGATCCTGGGCACGTCCGTCGCTGATCTTGGATAAACAACTCATCCGTGACTTTCACCGGACGCACCCAGGTAAGCTCGGACAGGTGCCAGGAGGCACCTCTAGAGGGGGGAGTACTGTTATGGTGCCCGTAGGGCCTGCACCTGTTTCAGCTGTGCGCACACCTATTGCTGATCATCAGCGGCCTTTAAAAGCCAACCCTGCCTGTGACTCAGCACGGAGACGTCTGCCACACTCAGGAAGGCACATCGCCCGTCCTCAGTCTCGTCCTGTACCTACAGCCACGGAAGAGCAACACGGCAACGCACGTAAGCGCTCCTCACCTTTATCTTGTCAAGCTTGTCTCCCCTGTGCACAGGTGGACCCCCCAGGTGGCGGACCCTCTCTCCCCAGCAGCAGCTCAGCATCTCCCCGGCGTCAGAGCCACCTCCCTGCTTCACGACACCGAGCAGGACGCTCGCTCCCTGGCAGCCGACAGGCAGGCAAGCAGAAGCTCTGCATCCTCTCCTGCAAAGTAAGCAGCAGTCTCTTGTTACATCTCCCACACTGGTGCAGCGCTAACACTTCTGCTTTGTGTTTATAGGGTTGCCAGGCGAAGCTAAGACCTGCTCAGCTCCAGCACGAGTCCAGCACTACACCACACACTACACATTCACACACTCATACACCTTCCACTGGGCAATAAAAGGTTAATTATATCTCCTCGAGTCTGTCTTCTGTCCCCTGGGTCCAGCAAACATGTCAGAACTTTTTTAATGGTCTTGACAAAACATGCAAACATGGTTCAAGTAGTTTAAATCGGATAAATCTCAATCACTTTGATCATGCTATGAGATAAACATACCATAATTAGCAGGTGGCATCTATCATCTAAATGTGAAAACACGATGTTCCATGTCACTCTTAATGGCAAAATTGTCACAGAGCCAGCCTCCATCAGGAAGAGGAACAGTCCCAGAGCCAGTTTTTTTTTTAGTTTGGCTTATTTGATCGATAGCCCCTGCTACAGTGTATGTGTGAATATCACAGTTCAACAGGTGGTTCTTGTTCTTTTGCCAAAGTGAACAATAAAGGGTATCAGTCCTCTTCTTCAGAAACGCTTGAGTTTCATTGTTACTGTATTTCCTGTCAAGAGGAGATATTATTTATTTGCATCCTTTGACCTGAAGCACTGAAACACCTCTACCATCTCATCAAAGCCAAAAGTTATACAAGTAACTGCATGGAGGAGAGTCCAAAATCCTTTCAAACTAACCCTTACTATAGAGGATCTGATAGTTGTTCCTGTTTTTTGCACAGTACCATGAAGGGTTCTGGTGTGAATTTCCATCCATGAAAATCCCTTTTCAGGAACAGTTTTTGCTGCAACTCAAGAGCAAGGGCTCTCTGAATTTATTATCCCCTTCTAATGATATTTGTAGTTGTGATTGCTCCAAATGTAAATGATCACTGAGGCTTCAAGACAGCAACTGAGTCAGAACAATTTCAACTGTGGCAAGTGTTGCTCATGGGTACCTGTTGAAAGTAAAGACTGCAATTACCCCTAAACCAAGAGGAGATAAACACAGCTTTGATAAAGTTGTCCTCCGTTTTGCAAATTGTAGCTGATTGTGTGATTTCAGTGCACTGCCATCCTCATGTGGTTACATGGTCAAGCAGCTATTCATTTAAAACCAACAAACTGTGGAGAAAGGAGGCAGGCGAGGCACCGAGCTGGACGACACAGAAACTTTATTCCTTCTCCAACATAATTTACAGCAAAAAAGAATCCCGGGTCTCTGTGCATTCCTCTTTTATCTCTTTATTCTAACTAACTAACTAACTAACCTGCACTTATATAGCGCTTTTCTAGTCACAAAGACCACTCAAAGCGCTTTCATTAATACTAACCCTCTATTCTAAGGGCCTATAGGAAACAAATATCTAGGGACAATTTAGAACAGCCAATTAACCTAACATGCATCGAGACCCGGAACTTCCGACCGTAACACATTGTTATTTGCTCAAAGAACTGTGTGGCACATTAACATGACATGACACCAGCGATGCACTCACACCTTTATTCTGAATGAATGAATGAATGAATGAATGAATGAATTTATTTATTTCGGATAGTACATTACAGGTTAAAAGAAACTGTATAATATAACAACAAGGTCAAATTAGACAAAGACTCCTTCTACTATACAATTCCACGTGAGTTATCCGAAATGGGTGATGGCTGAAGCCGCAGCTTATATTGCCCACCCATATTCCATCCAAGAATTCAAAGGAGAAAAAAGAGAAAACAAGACAAGAGCGATTACAATTTAAAACAAGGCTAAGACAAAATATGACTGAGAGAAAAAGAAAACTGAGCTAGTCTAAGTTAAGCGGTTACTATTCAAAAACAAATCTAAGACATAGTGTCACAGAGAAAAAAGAAAAACTAAGCTATAACACAACACAGGCTGGAAATGTCAATCCTTATGTGAGTTTACATGTCGTCTTGTAAATATGTTTGGAGTATTTCTTCCTTTAGTTTTTGTTTAAATTGTCCAAGCTTTGTACATGATTTTAATTCAGGTCCAAAATCGTTCCATAATCTGACACCTTGCACTGAAATACAGTGTTGCTTGGTAGTTGTTCTCACTGTAGGCTTTTGAAATATACATGTTCCTCTGAAGTGATATCGTTTCTCCCTTGTTTGGAACAACTTTTGGATATTTGCGGGCAGTGATAGATTCTTCACTTTGAACATTATTATTGCGGTTTTAAAGTCGATCAGATCTTTCAACTTGAGAGTTTTTTGTTTAAGAAAAAGTGGGTTTGTTGGTTCCCTGTAAGCTGCTTTGTTGATTATTCTAATAGCTCTCTTTTGAAGCATAAAGAGTGGATATATGTTTGTTTTATATGTATTTCCCCATACTTCATTACAATATGTCATGTATGGGAGTATTAATGAATGATACAAGGTGTATAGTGTGGGTTGATTCAGCAAATTTTTCACTCTGTGTAATATTGCAATTGATTTGGATACTTTACCTTTTATATAATTAATATGTGGCTTCCAACACAGTTTGTTATCAATTATTACTCCAAGGAATTTAGTTTCGGATACCCTTTCAATCTCTACACCATTTACACTGAGTTTGGGTACTGGATAGTTGTGATGGTTGTTAAAGACTATAAATTTTGTCTTGCTTAAATTGAGCGTTAATTTGTTTGAATCAAACCACAGTTTCAGCTTTCCTAATTCCTTTCCGAGTGTATCCAGAAGTTGTTCCAAGTTGTTTCCACTGCATAGCAGGTTAGTGTCATCAGCAAACAATATTAAGTCCATTTTTTCTGAAACTTTACATATATCATTTATATACATATTGAATAATAATGGTCCCAAAACTGAACCCTGTGGGACTCCACAGGTGACCTTCAGTAGCTCTGAGTTTTTGTTGTTAACACATACAAACTGATATCTATTCTTTAAGTAACTTCTTAACCAGGACAGTGCTACCCCTCTGATACCACAATTTTGTAGTTTCTTTAATAATAGATTGTGATCTACTGTATCAAATGCTTTTTTAAGATCCAGGAATACTCCAACTGAATACTCTTTATTTTCAATGGCTGTTGATATTTTTTCTGTAAATTCCATTAAGGCATATGCTGTTGTCCTTTTGTGTCTGAACCCATATTGCTGCTCACACAATAAATCATTCTTCAGTATGAAGTTGTCAGTTCTCTCATAGAATATTTTTTCAAGTATCTTGGAAAATTGCGGTAATAGTGAAATTGGTCTGTAGTTGGAGAGTTCCCCTCTGTCGCCTGTCTTGTAAATCGGAATTACTTTAGCTATTTTCATTGCATTGGGAAATATACCTGATTGGAGAGACAGGTTACAGATATACGTCAGTGGTTTCACTATGCATTCGATAACAGTTTTGACTAGTAGCATATCAATACCATCGCAGTCAGTAGATGTTTTACTTTTGAACGATTTAACAATTTCAATGACCTCTCTTTCGTCTGTGTTCTTTATGAAGATGGTGTCTTTTACAGCAGTGTTATTGCATATTGAATCACCTGTTGGCACCGTAGTGGGTATTTCTCGGGCCAGTTTAGGTCCAATGTTAACAAAAAAATTATTAAATTCATCTGCAGGTGAAGCTATATTCACATTCGGAGTCGATTTATTATTTTTTGGAGTGTTAGTTGGGTAGCTGGTATTTCTGCTTTTATTTCCAAGGATACTGTTGATTATTGTCCATGTATTTTTAATATTGTCTTTGTTTTTTTCCAGTTCTTTACTGTAATAGTCTCTTTTACTACATCTTATTATATATGTTAACTTATTTTTGTATGTTTTATACCGCTGCTCTGCTTCTTTTGTCCTTTTCTTTATGAAAGCTTTATATAATAAATTTTTCTTTTTACACGCCTTTTGTAGTCCTTTGGTTAGCCATGGTTTGTCAGTAAATTTGTGTTTAAGCTTTTTTTTAACTAATGGGCAGTTTTTTTCATAAAGAGTGGTTACAATGTTTGTAAATGTGTCATAGGCTTCATTTACATCTGATACATAGACTTCTGTCCAGTCTTGCTTCAGCAAGTCCTCTTTAAAAGAACTGATTGCGTTTGGTGATTTGTGTCTGAACGATTTTGAGATTTTTTCTGGGTTGGGCCCCGTGTGGCCATGGATAAGTGCAAAGATTGGCAAGTGGTCACTTATATCATTTATCAATAATCCACTTTCTATTTTCTTGTCGAGAACATTGACAAACAGGTTGTCAATAAGTGTAGCAGAGTGAGCTGTGATTCTACTGGGATGTGTTATTGTGGGATATAGACTCATGCTGTACATAGAGTTCATGAACTCTGTAACTACATTTTGTTGATGTGGATTAAGTAGGTCAATATTGAAATCTCCACAAATTGCTACCATTTTCTTACTAGTAATATTATTGTACAGCTCGACTAATTTATCTCTGAATGTCTCAATGCAAGTTCCCGGCGTTCTGTATATGCAGCTTATGATTAGATTTTTTGTTTTGTCTAGGTCAATCTCAACAGTAACACATTCCAGAATCCCTGGTAGTGCTAAGGACATTTCATTTACAAGCTTACATCTATATAGGTCATCAATATACAGTGCAACACCACCACCCTTTTTTTGAGATCTGTTAATGTTAAACATCTGATATCCCTCTATTGCCATCAGGGGAGCCTGGTCTGCATTAAGCCAGGTTTCAGAGACTGCTATAGCTGTGAATTTTCTGTTTAGCTGTTTTAAATAGTCCTGAATCTGTGAGAAGTTTTTGTTAAGACTTCTGCTATTGAAGTGTATTATTGACAGTTTACCATCTAATTGCACTTGACTTTTGAATTGCTTTTCAGTGTAATATTCACAGTGGTTATGAATATTACTGAAAAAGTGGTTATCAGGATCAATATCATTCTCCATCTCTTGTGGTTTATGTTCAGCATAGTGGCATATTTTTAGAGTTTGAGTTTCCTCACTCTTTGTTTCATAGTCAGTGTTCATCTGTATTTATCTAAGTCAGTAGCATCTCTGATCATTATACTTTTTGCTTGCTCAGGTGTTCCATTTAGTTTAATCCAAATTCTACAATTTCTTGTCCAGGTTGACTGTATCTTATTATGTTTCTTTAGCATCCGTGCCTGCCGTGCTAATTCAGCGTTTTTTTTTTGTCAGGTGTTCATTTAGGTAAACTTGAGTTTCCTTTAGTTTTTTGGCCTGCCTCAGTATGTCATTTTTCACCCTCCTGTTCACAAAGCGCATCACAATTGATTTCTTTGTTTTGTTATCTTTCTTCGGTAAAGCATAACAGGCTGAGATCGCATTGGCTTCTACCTTAATGTCTTTATCATTAAGGAACTGAAGCACTTGGTTTTCTAAGGACATTGATTCACTTATGGAAGCATGTTCACCACTCAGTCCTGTAGCGGCATGGGCGTACGACTGATATCTGATGTCTAGTCCACTTATAACTATGTCATCAATGCGAGAACCTTGTTCAAGATCCTCAACGCGTTGCTCCAAAAGACGCCCGTGTTGCTCCAGGTCCATAATTTTTTTGTCTTTTTCTTTTATTATTGAATGTAGGGCTTGTACCTCCTGTATTAGGTCTAATATTTTGTCCTGCTGGCTAGTCACTTTGGCCAGTTCATCTAACACAAAGTTCAGAGTTTTTTTTAATTTCTTCCATTTCCTCTTTTTTGGGTGGCATTTTACTGACCTGTGGATAGAAATAAGCAGAGAATCCGGCTAGGCCTCAACTAGCTCGGTCACTACTGGACCCGCCGCTCCTGCGCAGCTTCTCCGCCGAGTGACGCTGCTCAGCTCCGCAGATCACCGCCGTCTATCGCCGGCGCCTGCCTCCGTCTACCTGGCCAGTTGTGTCGTGCACCGCCAGCGCAGCCGGAATCCACCGATCACAGCCACTCGTCGCCGTCTGGCTAGGCGGCTCCTCCGCTGGGCCCCGTCTAGGCCCCGTCACCGACCGCCGTCAGTCTGGTCGTTCCTCGGCTGGGCCTCGCAATTGAGCACCGGTTCAGACCACTGTCCTGCTGGATCCAGGTGGCCCCCGTCTCTCACCAACGCCGCGCCCCAGCGGCGTTGGTGAGAGACCCCAGTGAGGCGGCATGAAAAATAAGCAGCAGTGCTGTGGTTTTAAGCAGGTTTTATTAAATCATACCACCTTCACGGGATCCCCTCTCCGGTGCATAGTGGAGCAGCCCGGAGCGGGATCCCTAGGCTCTCAGAGAAGGAGAGGCGGACACGTGTGTGTCTACCAGTTGCAGGATCAGAGTGAGAGAAGAAGCGGCTCCGGCTCCCAGCGGCTCCGGCATTTACTCCTCTCACTGTCTCTGTCTGAGGTGCTAAATAATCTGACTTCCCCAAGGTCCTATACCGCCCCCCCCCTCCCCCAGCATCTTAAGACAGAACCTCAATCCACACTCTCTTTCGGCTTCAGTCTCCTCCCATATCTGCTGTAACTGGGGTTTACCGCCTCCGTGGCGCTGCTGTGCCGGTGGGGGGCTGCTGGGAGTGTGTCTGACTGCGGGTGAGCCGTGGCGAGGGTGGGGGGAAACTTTACTCTGTCCGTGTGGCTGCTCTGGTGAATCGTTTCCCTGGGGAGCTCTCCGTGGGGGTCTTCCACGCCGAGGGGCCCTAGCCAACAGCACCTGCTCGTCCGCGGTTTGAGTCTGTCTATGCCAATTTTCTCCCGTCTACCCCCCAAGTCTAGCAAAAAATGCTTATCCCCTGTTTCCAACACTCTGAACGGTCCATCATAGGGTGGGCACAATGGAGGGCAGTGGGCGTTGTGTCTGACGAACACGAACTCCGCGTTCTTCAAAGTTTTAGGCACGAAAGCACGCGGAAAACAGTGGTGGGCCGGGGCGGGCAGCGTGCCTGTGTTTGTGCTATGCTGCAAAAGCTGAGACGGGGAGCTGTCCGGCGCGGGATTATCTGGTAAAAATTCCCCGGGCAGCCGTAGGGGCTGAGCAAAAACAAACTCTGCCGGGGAAGCTTCCAAATCCTCTTTTGGCGCAGAGTGCAACTCCAATAAAACCCACGGCAATCTGTCCACCCAATTTGCATCCGTCAGTGAAGCCCTGAGTGCTGCTTTCAGTGATCTATGAAAAAAAAAAAAAAAAAAAAAAAAAAAAAAAACACCGCATAACCCATTGGCCTGTGGGTTGTACGCGGTTGTGCGATGAATAGTAACACCCAGGCTGCGGGCCATCGCTGACCAGAGTTTGGAAACAAATTGAGGGCCCCTGTCGGACGTAATATCCGACGGGACTCCAAAACGCGCCACCCATGCTGTTAAAAAAGCACGTGCTACGTCCGCGGACGTGGTTGCCGCCAGCAGGACTGCTTCTGGCCAGCGCGTGGTGCGGTCCACCACTGTCAGGAGGTGCGTGCACCCCTGTGATGGCGGGAGGGGGCCCACGAGGTCCACGTGAACATGGTCGAACCTTTTAGCCGGTACCTGAAACGGCTCCAAGGGAGCCTTTGTGTGTCTGTGTACCCTGGCTCGTTGGCACGCCACGCAGGCTGCATCCCACTCTTTTACTTGTTTGCGTAGGCTCGGCCACACAAATTTCTCTCCCACCATTTTGACTGATGCGCGCACTCCTGGGTGCGCCAGAGTGTGAACCGAGTCAAACACGCGGCGGCGCCATGCGACCGGGACCACCGGACGTCGGCGTCCCGTGGAGACATCGCAGATTAGGGGGAGCATGCCGTCTTGCAGCACCCTGCTCTCCAGCCTTAACCCTGTTGGTTCAGACTGGAGAGCGCGCACGTCTGCATCACTAATCTGCTCCGCGGCCATGGCTGAGTAATCTATCCCCACGTAGACCGGGGCCACCACGGCGCGCGAGAGGCAGTCCGCCACCACATTCAGTTTACCCGACACATGCTGAATATCGATAGTAAACTCTGAAATCGTTGCCAGCTGTCTCTGCTGCCGGCCCGACCACGGTTCTGAAACCTTGGCCATCACGAACGTTAGTGGCTTGTGGTCCACGAACGTGGTGAAGCTGCGCCCTTCCAGCCAGAACTGGAAGTGGCGTATGGCCAGGTGGAGGACCAGCAACTCCCTGTCGAACGTGGTGTATTTACGTTCGCTGTCACGCAAAGTTCTGCTGAAAAAAAGCAAGCGGCTGCCAAGCCCCGGCGACACGCTGCTCTACGACAGCCCCTATGGCCACGTCTGAAGCGTCGGTGATGAGTGCTATCCATGCCGCCAGGTCCGGATGCGCCAGCAGTGCGGTGTTTGCCAGGGCTGCTTTAACCTCCGAGAACGCCCGCTCTCGCTCCGGGGTCCATTCGACCCCATCCGCGGGTTTCTGTCTACTGAGCGTGGCGTACAATGGTTGCATGAGCCGCGCCGCGCGGGGAAGGAAACGGTTATAAAAGTTCACCATCCCCAAAAATTCCTGTAGCGCCCTGACCGTCTGAGGCCGGGGAAAATCCGCCACGGCGCGCACTTTGTCGGGCAACGGGATCGTTCCTTCCGGAGAGAAGCGGTGCCCCAAAAAATCAATCTCCGTCACGCCGAACTGGCATTTCGCCGGGTTGATTATTAACCCGTGCTCCTCCAACCTCCGGAAAACCGTCCTGAGGTGGGTTTCGTGTTCATCTTAGGACGCACTGGCTACCAGGATATTGTCCAGGTAGACGAACACGAACGGGAGATCGTGCAGCACTGCGTCCATCATGCGCTGGAATGTCTGTGCCGCGCCTTTTAACCCGAATGGCATGCAAAGGAACTTGAATAAACCGAACGGCGTTATTACCGCTGTTTTGGGTACGTCCTCTGCGCGCACTGGGACTTGGTGGTAACTGCGGACCAGGTCTATTTTGGAAAAAATGCGTGCTCCGGCGAGGTGGACGGAAAAATCCTGTATGTGGGGAATCGGGTAGCGGTCGTGTGCTGTGGCGTTGTTCAACCTGCGGAAATCACCGCACGGTCGCCACGATCCCTCAGCCTTAGGGACCATGTGTAGCGGGGATGCCCATGGGCGGTTCGATTGCCTGACGATGCCAACCTTTCAAGGCTGGCGAACTCCTCGCGTGCTATGGCCAGTTTAGCTGCATCCAAGCGCCGAGGTCTTGCAAAAATGGGTGGCCCGGTGGTGGTGATAAAGTGCTCCACCCCGTGTTTAGCGATGGTCGCTGAAAACGTCGGGACTGTGAGTGCTGGGAACTGAGTGAGCAGTGTGTGGAACTTACCGCCTGGAGCTGTGACGTTCGCTTGTGCTGTTGACCGGGTCGCTCAAGCTATACAGGGGAGAGAGTCAAAGGACAGTGCATTAACCTGGCGCCTGTTAGCAACATCAACCAGTAAACCATGCGCACACAGAAAATCAGCCCCCAGGATATGGTAATTCAGTGTTGCTACAACAAAAGTCCACTCGCATGTGCGGCCATGTAGAGACAAGATCAGTGTTCTCTCACCAAAGGTCTTAATTTCTGAGCCGTTTGCTCCCAACATCCTGGGGCCGCTAGGTCCTGCCAGCCGGTTGGCATAAGTCGGCAGTTTGATGCTCCTTTGGGCTCCGGTGTCCATGAGGAAACGCCTCCCTGAGCATGCGTCCGTCATGTAGAGCAGCTTCTTCTCTCCACCGGCGGTCGCAGCTGCTACCGACTGCTGGATTTGGCATTTCCCGAGCGCTTGAATTGGCACGGTGGTGCACATCTGCGTGCGTTCTCTCCGAAGCGGCGGTGGTAGAAACAGAGCGTGTCTTTCTGGCGCTCCTTGGCCCCCGCTGCTGCTACCGTCGGTGGCTCCTCGCCCCCTCTGGTCGTCTCGCTGGGCTCCGCCGCCGCCGCGTTGACTGTGATCGCCTTGGTGGTGAGGATGATCCTGTCTGCCTCTTGGGCTAGCGCACAGTAGTCACGCGCGGCCAGCAACGGCGAATTGGCCAGAACCTCTCTCGCCTCTGTTGGAAGGTTCTGGAGGAAAAGGTGGGCAAACAGAAAGTCCCCATCGTCCATGCCCATTAACGCCAGCATCTCCTCCATCATGTCGATGGCCGAACCATCTCCTAACTCGGTCCGTCCCAGGAGCCTCTCCGCTCTCTCACTTTTCGAGAGCGTGTAGCGCCGGGTCAGCGCAGCCTTGAGCGCCTCATATTTGTTGCAGGCTGGAGACTGATCAAGCAGGCTCGCCACCTGCTGAGCTGTGCGGGTGTCCAGTGCTGCGACCACATGGTAGAATCTGGTGTCGTGTTAGGTTAATTGGTTGTTCTAAATTGTCCCTAGATATCTGTTTCCTATAGGCCCTTAGAATAGAGGGTTAGTACTAGTGAAAGCGCTTTGAGTGGTCTTTGTGACTAGAAAAGCGCTATATAAGTGCAGGTTAGTTAGTTAGTTAGTTAGTCGTCTGCCGTTATTCCCCGGAGGGTGAACTGGGACTCGATGTGGTGGAACCATGAGTGCGAGTTGCGCTGCCAGAAGTCCGGTAGCTTGACTGAAACCGCACAAGCGTTGCTGGGGGTTCCAGTCTGGGCTGTCTGTGGGATGACTGCTGCATCGCTGGGGCTTCCCGACCGGGCCAGCTCCGGGGTTCTTGCCTCGTGTTCCATAATTCGTCTGGGGTCACCAGTGTGGAGAGTGTAAATGAAGAGACATCATTTACACTCATTTACTCACATCTCACAAGCACAGAAAAGACTGAATCATTACAGCAAGCTCTCTCCTCTTTTACCCAAGTCACTCTTCACACATTTACATGGAAGTTTCTCATCACACAGCATGATATTTACATTACACTGCCTTCAACCCCCTATGTAAGATAAGATAAGATAAGCCTTTATTAGTCCTACAATGGGGAAATTCCAGGATTGCAACAGCACAGGGATAGCAACACTCAGAGCAACAATCAGAAGGCAAGAAAAAAAAAAAGGCAAGAGCAGCTAATATACATATGTACATATTACTATATACGTATATATATATATATATATATATATATATATATATATATATATATATATATATATACAGTATATATATATATATATATATATATATATATATATATATATATATATATATATATATACACAAACACACAGTGCAGAGCATTGTAGCTGGATGGAATAAATATATGAGTATATAAACACACAGTGCGGAGCATTGTAGCTAGATGGAATAAATATGTATCAGAATCAGAATCAGAATGAACTTTATTGCCAAGCATGTTTACACACACGAGGAATTTGACCTGTCATTAGGCGCGCTTGGTAAGCGCATCCTAATGACGCGGCAGCCATACAAGGTGCCTGTCAGCAGTGGGGGGTAAAGAGGGGAAGGGGGAAGGGGAGGGAACACATTGGGCAGAGAGAAAAAAACAAAGTTTTAAAATAGTGCTCGAATGAGCAAAATTGTGATCACATAGAAAAAAAAACCCTCAGTTGCACAATTAGCAGACAAAATATCACACATTAACAAAACAAAAGCAAGAGAGAGACCAGTGCGTGTAGTCAGTCATGTAATCAGTATGAATGCAGTGTGGATGTATCATTTGCTGGTGCACAACAAAGGAGCATCTCCTAGGCAACGAATGGATGTTATGTTCATGTATTCTAAACATAGATAAGCATGTCCAGAGTCCATCTCTCTTCGTGCATGCCAGATGGTAGAGTTCTGTATTAGACACATGATAACGCTGTCCTTGAAGAGATCAGTTTGCTGAACAACAGCAATTGTTTGTTAATTGTTTGGGTTAAAGAGAAGCCAAAACTCCCTTCCTGCATAATCTCTGCACCTGGAGGAATGAGTTCCCAAGGACGCCGAATCAAGGCCTGATGAGCACAGTCACTTAGAGCATAGTAATTTCCACTCTCATGCGATTCTGTGCATCACAATTAATTCAATTCACAGGCTTAAAAACATTCCCTGGAGAGCACCCAGCGGCTCAAGATGTTACCAACCTCCTGATTCAGTTCGACAATCAGTTCACCATTTGCCGCTATCAGAGCCCTCCCATGCTGGTCGAATTGTTGAAGGAGCTTCGCCGGGATCCGCATTTTGACCAGCTCTTCCAACTTCTAATTTCCGATGCACCAGGAAACTCCGGAGCCAAACAGTAGAAATCCTGTGATCATAAGCCAAACAGATAGATGTCTTCCTCATCTTCAATCGAATCACACAGACACATGAGTTCCAATTGCCCCATGAGTCACACATTTGGGCTCCCCCGGGCCCGATTTTCTGTTTGAAAAGGTGGTGTCAATTGCATTTAAAGCCCGAAATTCCATTTTTCCATTTTTCTGTTTGGATTGAGATCCGCGAGAAGGAGAGCGACATAGACAAGACGCAGCAAGCTGGGATCAGTCAGGGAGGCGGAGGAGGAGAGGAGGAGAAAATGCGACTGCTCTCTCTGAAAGCCGGAAGAAGAAGTGGCGGTAATGCCACTGCCCCAGCAGACCACTCCAAAAGTGATGGCTGATGCCACCACCGTGTCATAGAATGTCTTCAGCAGCGTCCCTTGTACACCAAAAGACCTGAGTCTCCTCAGTAGGAACAGCCTGCGCTGTCCCTTCTTGTAGAGTGCGTCAGTATTGGGTGTATGTCTCTGACTCCTTGTGGCTATATGCCCAGGAACCCCCTGGGCATTGTTCTCCCATGCTTATTCACTGTCTCTGTCTGAGGTGCTAAATAATCTGACTTCCCCAAGGTCCTATAATGTAATTTATTAGGTTCTAAATCTGTTGAAACACCTGTTACACATTTTTGAGATTAGCAGTGTTCAAGTAAAATGGCCATGCAAACTGCAATGCAAAACAGAGTCAGTTCAGATAAAACAAATTAACTTTAGTTTCAAAACCCATATGACAACATAAAATTACAATAAACTAATGTAATAATTTTTAAAATAAAGTCAATAAATCATGAAACATTTAAAACAATAAGTTCAGTAATTCAATAATGACTTCATAATAACTTCATGAAACATTAAAAACATCAAGAATTTTTAGAATACTACAAAAACATTAACATCACAAAACAATTTTGAACTTCTCTGTAGTGGTGAAGGCACCAAGGTGCTGATGCCTCGGTGCCTGTGGCAGGGAGGCATGGGGGGGACGGGGGCTGTAAAAAAGGTACACTGCCACCTCTACTGGCCTGGCATAGTTATCACAATACCTTTTTTTTCACAGCTGCAGTGATGGTAAAGGTGAGTTAAATTAGTGTATTTTGATAACAAAGCCGTAAGTTGAAATTTTGCCAAATAAAAATTTGATTAAAAAATGGCGATACTGTGAGGGCACGGTGGGGGTTTCTCCACCCAGAGAGGGCAGAGGGAAGGGGGAACAATAGACCAAAGGAGGAGATGTCACCGGGGGGTATCAGCCATCTCACTCTCCCCGGGGGGAGAGTGAGAGCTGCCGGAGCCGCTGAGGGTAGAACGGTGTAAGAGCAGCCCCAGCGTAATGTCATGTTAATGTGCTACACATTCCTTTGTTCAAACAACAGTGTGTATGGTCGGAAGGTCCAGGTCTCGATGCATGGAAATAAAGAGATAAAAGTGGAATGCACAGAGACCCAGGAGCACTGTTTGCTGTACTTCATGTTGGAGACAGAATAAAGTTTCTGTGTCGTCCAGCTCGTTGCCTCGCCTGCCTCCTTTCTCCACACTGGTGACCCTACGACGTGCCATGGAAAACGAGCCGAGCATTGTCCTGGAGACTACCCAAAGGAAGAGCACTGGCGCCGCATGCACTGGCTCAGTAGAGCGCCCAGACTTCTGGCTTCACAACCCGACTGTGTGGTTTCTGCACATAGAAGCCCAGTTCGCACTCCGTGGGATAACAACGGACGACACAAGATATTACTACGTGGTTGCTGCACTGGATGTACGCATCACGCAACAGGTGAAGAGCCTGTTACAGGAGCCACCGGCCCAAGGAAAATATGAAGTGCTCAAGAGGATGCTTCTCCAGTGTTACACCCTTTCTGACAGTGAGAGGGCAGAGAGACTCCTAACGCATTTGTTGTTAGGGGATAGATCAGCGGTGGAGCTCATAGAGAGCATGCTGGCGCTGAGGGGGAAGGACGATGAATCTTTCCTGTTTGTCCACTTGTTCCTTAGGAACTTACCAGCTACAGCGGGGGCGATCTTGGCCAACTCGCCGCGGCTGGTTGCTAAGGACTACTGTGCCCTGGTGCAGGAAGCGGACCACATCATTTAAGCGACCAGAACTCTCAGCGCACAGGCAGTAGCACCAGCATCCATGAGGGACTCCAGCGACGTCGAGGAGCCATGGGTGGTAGCTGGGACGGGCAACAGGAGATGAAGGAATGGGGACATCTGTTTTTATCATCGCCGTTTCAGCTCGACTGCCCAACGCTGCCTAGCACCACGCCAATTCAAGGATATGGGAGAACAGCACGTTCGAAATTCAGTTGCAGCTGCGACCGATGGTGACAGGAACAGATTGCTTTATGTCACGGATACACGTTCGGGGAGACAGTTTTTGGTGGACTCTGGCTCCCAGAAGAGCCTCATCCTACCGGTCAACGCAGACAGGGTTGCAGGAGGCAGCGGTCCCAATCTTACGGCTGCTAACAGAGCCACCATCAGGACATTTGGCGAGCGGACACTGACGATATGCTTACATGGACGCAACTTTCAGTGGGACTTTGTGATAGCTGCATGTTCCGGCCCCATTCTAGGCGCAGATTTTTTATGTGCTTGTGGGTTGTTAGTCGATGTTACTAATAGGAAATTAGTGGATGCTGTCTCTTTCACCTCACTGCCCTGCACAGCTCGGGGAGCTGGGTCGACAACACTGGCTAACGTTATAGCTCCAGGGAGTAAGTACCAACAGTTGCTCACACAGTTCCCGGCACTCACGGTCCTGACTTTTTTGGCTCTGGTAACGAAACACAGGATCAAACACTTCATAACGACAAAAGGCCCGCCGGTGTTCACGTGACCTCGGCGCATGGACGCAGCTAAACTGGCCAGCACACGAGGAGTTTGTCATGTCTGCCTTCGTGAGGCTGAGAGAAACAAGCCCAAATGCTGGATGGTGTTGTGTGTTTAATAAATAAAGAAACAAAACAGTCCAAATATGCCCAGAATACAAGAATGCCAAACAAGGGGAAAAAAAACTTACAAGATGTGCCTCGGAGCAGGGAAAGCTCCGGAGGGGTGAACAGCATATATAGAGGATCATGGTTGCAGATACGAAGGAGAATACAGCAGGTTCCTTCAACGAAGTGGCAGTAAAACATAGAAACAGCAGAGCTTAAGTACTAGTAAACGTGATTAGCCAGAGTGAGCACCGGGGTGGGCTTGCATGACCTGAGCAGGCACAGGGAAAGAAGAATAATTGAAATCAGCTGGATAGATGAGGGAGGAGCGGCTGGATTGACATCTTGACAGGCGCCGCCCCTGCAGAGCACAAACCTGGAAATCGCCTGACAGCTGTCAACCCAGAGAAAAGCACCATAATACTGTATATAAAGAGCAAACATAATCACTGCAGACTGAAAACAAATACAAATAGACATGAACCAAAAACAATTACAAAACAAGACCTGGCCAAAAATAACTGAAACACAACTGGAGAAAATAAAAGGCAGAATAACACTGAGGAACACAATAATATAATAGACAAATAAATACACTGAGAAATCCACGAGACTGGGTCAGGCAGAAATCCCAGCCCCAGCTCATGACAGAGTTTACCAACTTAAAGCAGTTGGGCATCGTCAGGTGCTCCAACAGCCAGTGGGCATCCCCGCTACACATGGTGCCTAAAGCTGATGGGTCGTGGTGACTGTGCAGCGATTTCTGGCGCTTGAATAATGCCACGGAACATAATCGTTATCCCATTCTGCACATCCAGGACTTTTCTGTGCACCTGGCCGGGGCGTGCGTTTTTTCGAAAGCGGATCTGGTCCGCTGATATCATCAGGTCCCAGTGCGTGCGGAAGACATCTCAAAAACAACAGTAATAAATCCTTTCGGCCTTTTCTAGTTTTTACGCACGCTGTTCGGATTAAAAGGCGTGGTGCAGACTTTTCAGAGGATGATGGAAGCATGCCAAAGTGCACAAGCACACCAGAGCCCCCCTTGAACCGTTCCGAATCCTGGCCAGGAGGATCGACCACATCCATGTGGATTTGGTGGGACCCCTCCTGCCGTCACAAGGTTTCACGCACCTTTTGACTGTTGTGGACCGCACCACGTGCTGGCCTGAAGTGGTCCCGCTGGCTTCTACCACATCCGCGGAAGTGGCTCGCACTTTTTTGTCGGCTTGGGTTGCACGTTTCGGATCTCCATCAGACATCACGTTCGACAGGGGTCCACAATTCATGTCAGAACTCTGGTCCGTGATGCCACAGAGCCTGGGGGTAAAAATTCACCGCACTACTGCATACAACCCCCAGGCTAACGGGTTATGTGAGTGTTTTCATAGGTCGCTTAAAGCAGCGCTCAGAGCTTCGCTCACAGACACAAATTGGGTTGACCACCTGCCCTGGGTTCTTTTAGGGTTGCGCTCCGCACCTCAGGAGGATTTGGCAGCCTCCCTGGAAGAACTCGTTTTTTCTCAGCCGCTGTGGATCCTCAGAGAGTTTTAACTGGAAAACCCCGCGCCTGAGGCTGATCCATCCACGCAATTTTTACACAGAATGGAGGTTTTGAGCGTACTGGGCCCGGCCCACCATTGTTTTCCCTGCACATTCGTCCCAAAAAGTTTGCAGAACGCCCGCTTTGTTTTCATCAGGCACGATGCGCACCGGACCCCACTGCGCCCACCGTACGATGGACCGTTCAGGGTATTGGGGCAAAGCATTTTGTGTTAGACTTGGGGTAACGTAGAGAGACCGTCTTCATCGACAGACTGAAGTCTACTTTTGTGTTGGCAGACGAGCAGGTGGTGTTGGCCCAAGCTCCCCGGCACAGACGCCCACCGTTGGTAGCTCGGCAGATTGGTGATCCCTCAGCAGGGACCTGCGCTCGCGAAAATAATGTGTTTTCCCCCCCTCCCTTTTTTCCCTTCACAGACTGATGTGCCCTCCTGTACACCTCGCCAGCAGGGCGGTTTGACTGGACCGGCGACCCCCGGCGCCAGCTCAAGCCCAAAGGATGGGGGGGTTAGTGCCCCTTCTGGGTATTCGGAGGGGGGGGGGGGGTTGTGTGGTGGCACGGTGGGGGTTTTCTTCACCCAGAGAGGGCAGGGGGAAGGTTGAACAATGAACTAAAGGAGGAGGTGTCACCGGGGGTATCAGATGGGACGTTTGGGTCTGTGCGCCCCCTGGGGAGAGTGAGAGCTGCCTGAGCCGCTGAGGGTAAAAGGGTGTAAGAGCGGCCCTTGTGTAATGTCATGTTAATGTGCCACACATTCATTTGTTCAAACAACGTGTATGGTCGGAAGTTCAGGGTCTTGATGCATGGAAATAAAGAGATAAAAGTGGAATGCACAGAGACCCAAGAGCGCTTTTTGCTGTACTTCATGTTGGAGAAAGAATAAAGTTTCTGTGTCATCCAGCTCGTTGCCTTGCCTGCCTCCTTTCTCCACAATACAATGATAGAAGCCTTTAGTTCCAATTGATTTTGACCTGGTGAGCTGAAAAGCTGGTAACAAACAGACAGACAGATACACACAGAGACGCATGTAGTGATCATGGTATGCCTACGTTGCTTTACACCGAGGAATAATCAGTGTAACCAAGCAGCCCTCAGTACGGAAAAAAATAGGACACTGGAAGAAAAATAATGTGATACAACATAAGCTTTAATAACTTTAACTAATAAAACCTTATGGGAAGTCCCTTTTCCAAAATCTATTGCAGTCTATCTTTGAATTGATAATTGAAGCTAAGCAAACTGTGGACATTCAGATAATGGACATATTTTTTTTTCTCCTGTAAGATAAATACAATGGGTTTTCATTATTTTCTCTCACGCTCTTCAATTTTTTAAAATTTGTTGTATATTTTACACAGATTTTCACCTTTAAATATTTTAAGCTTCGCATTATCATGTTCAGTCCTGTAAGTTTTATGTACCAGTCTTTCAACTGTAGACATCAATAAAATAACTGATTTGTGTTCTTGGTAAACTGGATTTAGTTAAAGTATTTTTTTTAATTAATTCATTTATCTGGATGGAAGTAAAATCCAAGTTCCTGTTAAAATGGTGAGTTTATACCAGAGGGCAAAAAAGAACTTTTTATAATCCTAAAGAATGCAGTGATATTAGGGGTCCTCGTCAAAGGTAAGAAAACTGTTTTTTAACTGATGAGTTGTTGTGCATAAATAAGCTAATTATTATCTTTAGGGGGCAGCTCGATGGCACAATGCTTAGCACTGTGGCAGCACAGTAAGAAGGTGACAGGATCGATTCCACCCCTAACCATTGTGGGTTTAATCCCACCCCTTGGCCACTGGTGACCCTTCTGTGTGGAATTTACATGTTCTCCCCGTGTTTGCATGGGTTTACCCCGGGTACTCCGGTTTCCTCCCACAGGCCAAAAACATGCAGGTTAGGTTATTTGTTTATTGAGTGGTGAACAGAGGGTCGCAGATTTGATCCCTGGACCAGCAGGATCAGATCTGGGTGGGACAGATAACATAGCAGAGTTTGCCTCACCCTCCTTAATCCCACTGTGGTGCCCTTGAGTAAGGCTCTTAACCCCAACTGCTCCAGTGGAGCCGCTCAGTGGCCACAGGTCAGTCTGTGGTTGGCAGGGGCGTAGCCAGGGGGGCTGAGGGGGCTGCAGCACCCCCTCCCCCCAAAAAAAAGAAGAAAAAAGAGAGAAAAAAGAAAAGAAAAAATGTAAATTAAGAGCAGGTTTTGAGTAGTTTGGATTGAAAGTGTTAAGAAATCTGTAGTTGACAGGGGGCTGAAGCTAAAGCTTTGCCCCGGGTGAACGCCCCAGGCATTCAGAATGGTGGTGATGGCTGGGGTTCAGCCCCCCCCCCCCCTTCTCAAATTCCTGGCTATGCCACTGGTTGGTACTGGGCAGCTTCATGGTCTGAATGTGAACAGGGTGTCCTTGAAAAAGAGAGGTTTCCTCTCAATGGAACTTTCCTACATAAATAAAAGTTAAACAAAAAAAATAAAATAAACATGAACAAATTTATCTCAAAATGTGCTTTTCAGAACTGTCATCCTTTCATTGACATTCTTTCAGAAGACTACAGCTGTCTCCAGACAGGCCAATGTCATTTAACTTGCTTTCACACATTATTTTATTAAGCTCATGTTTTACCTGCTTTTAGCTCTATATTAATTTTTAAACAAAAAAAATTAAAATGAATTCTTTGTTCAGTTTCAAACAAAACATAATATAAAATTTTATAAGACAGGAGAATACTAAATGTGTTTGTTGACTCCAAATAAATAGGTCTAAAATTCTAAAATCAATAACTAAAATCCTAAAAATGTTTCCCAGGAGAACACAAACTAAATTGTAATGCATTAAAAAAAAGATTAACATTAAAAAAAAAAAACAATTTCACAAATAGTCCACCTCTAGATAATATTATCTGTCATGCATTCTTTGCTGTTTTAAGGCAGAAATAATAAACCCACTCACAGGAAGACATTGTGTGTACTTTATTATGCAAAAAGTGATCAAACAGTCCAGTCAAACAATAAACGGGTTGCACAGGATGAACAGGGAAAATCTCCAGGATGCTCTACAGCACACGAGTGAGTAAACACAGAGAGAGAATGTCCTACATGTAGGCAGGCAGAACTGCAGCGGGGAAATGAATGACAGAGCCCAGGGAAAGAACCTCCAGACGGGACTGGACGGCAGGGGCGAAGCAAATTGTACTCACAAGGCTGGAGCAGTCCGAGTCAGTCTGAAAACGATCCACAGTGCGGGAACGACAGTAGGTTTAAACACACAGTTCAAACAACAATCACGCGACAGTTCACTCAAGCAGGCACAGGGCTTAAATAATGCCAAAGATAATGAGGGAAGTGAATGCTGGTGCGTGAGTGCGTGGCCTGAACTGAGTGGAAACAGTGGAAACAGATGTGTGAGTGAATGTAATTGAGCATGTGAATGGGGATGTGTGTGTGTGTGTAGTGAGTCAGTGTAAAGGTGCTGAGTGAATGCAGGTGTGGACAATTGCATGTGTGTGTATGGGTGGAGAGAGTGCAACAGAATTGACAATCAGCTGGTAGAAGCTGGGAGAAGAGGGGGCATGGCTGTCAGCTGTAAGATGGCAAGTAAGGAACCCAAAAAGCTGGAGACTAGACAGCCACCGTGCCATGAAACTGGGCTGGAAATCCACCCCACTTCAATGACAATTTTCAGTGCAGAAAAAAACTGTTTCAAACTGTAAGACATAAAAACGGACACAAAATATAACTCCATGACAGAATTCCTTGACAGTTTTTTCAGTCTTAACAGTAAACTCTGTTGCAGCATGGAGGGAGAGGGAGGTAGAACTTTCTATATTCAGTAACACATGGAGCTTTTACAGCGTTTTTACGTGATAACGAGCGACCTCACCTCTGCATCCCAGCATGGACTACTCTCGGCTCACAACAGCGCTTCTTTTTGAGGGTACATACCGGTCTGTCTGGGGTGGATGTCGACCTTGTGTGTGTGTGGGGGGGGGGGGGGGGGCAGCGAACCTGATTTTGCAACCCACTGCATACTCTCTTCAGCAGGTACAGCAAAGAGGGCAGTCTGCAGCAGGAGAGCACCCAAGGGCTCGTGCCATAATCTATTGGGCGGTCACTGATGCAGCAGTTCAGTTCAGCTTTTTTCCCCAAATTGTATCAAAAGACTTTGGGGTCCAGACGGAGGACTCTCGGGGTCCGGATCTGGACCGGAGTCCGCCAGTTGGTGACCCCTGATTTACACTGTAAAACACCTAAATCACAGCAAAAATAATAATAAACAATAAAACTCACGTGTTCAGGTTGCGTTTGTCCTCCTGAAGTGCCGTGCACACTCTGACAAATGTAATGAATCCCAGGCTTTCCTGGCACGCTGTACAACGTCACTTCCGGGATTACCGTAATGTATCATATATCAATGGAAAGCGCAATGTCTCAGCTTTCAGAATCTGTTGAATTGAGTGTGCTAAAATGAAAGCTCAAAGAGTTGCAGTACACTGAATAACACAACGCTGCCCAAGGGTTAAGAAATTTAAGATGAAGCTCATTGGTGACTAGTGCTATTTTAAGAACAGACTCACGGGTGACTCATGCAGTCCCTGTGGGCGACCTTGTGCTCACGGGCACCATGTTGGTGACCCCTGCTCTTAATGATGCCCGCATCCAGTAGTTTTTAAGCTCGGCCGTGACGACGTCCCGCAGAGCGAGGGGTAGCCGGCAAAGAGGTTGGATTTTTAGCGTCACTTTTGGGTCAATGGTTAAAAGCGGTTATATAACCCAGGCCCACAGATAGCACCAGCCAGCAGTACTGCCAGGATGACGAAACAGTTAGCCCGGTAGAGCCCATTGGGTCTGTAATGGAAAACCCCAACTCACCCAATAAGTCGATACCCAACAGGTCGGCTCCCTGGTGTGATACTTGGAAACTGAATGCTGGAATTGTCTTTGGGCTACAAGTCACTGAAAAGTTAATTGTTCCCACCATGCCAATTTTCACATGTCCATAACCAAACATATTTTCAGCCTTTACAACAATGGTCTTTCTGGGGAAAAGTTTTCTTACCGTAGCCACGCTCAGTGAAGACCGTGCAGCACCCGAGTCCACTAGAAGCAGTACGTCGACTCCGTCCAACTGGACAATGTGCCATTTTAGCGGCCAGTTTTTGGCGCCTGCTACATATGCTGTGGCTAAGTCCGTTGGGTGTGTATCAGTCTTCAAAGGGGGGGTTGCGGCAAGCCCTAGCCAAATGATGAGCACGTTTGCAGCAGTGGCATTTGCTTCCTCTAGCGGAGCAGGCGAGTGAGCACGGCCACCACATAGCATCCGTTCTCCCACTCCTGCCTGTGACACTTTCCGTTTCTGCATATACGGAAGATGGCGGCACGTATGGACGCTGCGGCCCCTCTAGGCATCAGTGAGTGTGAGAATTTTGAGTGTTTTAATCATCCCAGACGTACATTCTGTAAAACTTAGAAGAGCCGGGGGGGGGGGGGGGGACTATGTATCTATATTAACAAGAACTGGTGTGTTAATGCCACGTTAGCAACTAAACACTGCTCTCTGTTGGCGGAGTTCCTTATTGTGAACTGCCAGCCATTCTATCTGCCAAGGGAATTCATAAACGTGTTTGTAGCTGCTGTTTACATAACTCCTAGCGCTAATGCTAAAGCTAATGCTAACGGGGCACTCGGAGAGCTGCACGATGCTATCAGTGAATTTCAAACTTCACACCCGGACAGTTTTGTGGTGCTTGCAGGGGATTTTAATCACACCAGTTTAAATACTTTATTGTTTACAAGCTAAAAAAAAAAGAAGCCCGCGGAAACCATCGACTGGACTCCCGAGCATATCCAGGTTTTCACAGATGCCAAAACAGCGCTTGAGGATGCCACGTTACAAGCCCACCCGGATCCATCAGCATGGATAGTGCTCACTACAGACGCGTCTGATGTTGCCATAGGCGCAGTGGTGGAGCAGTTCATCTCTGGTGCGTGGCAGCCGCTCGTATTTTTCAGTTGAACTTTGCGCAAATACAGCCCGTTTGACAGAGGGTTGTTGGCTCTATACCTGGCAATGCGCCATTTCCAGTTTTGGCTAGAGGGGCATGAGTTCACCACCTTTGTGGACCATAAGCTGCTGACGAACGTGATGTCAAAGGTCTTGGAACCGTGGTCGGCCTGGCAGCAACGGCATTTGGCCGCGATCTTGGAGTTTACGACTGACATTCAACACATTGCCGTTAAGCTCAACGTCGTGGCCGATTGTCTGTCATGCGCATTCGTCTCCCCAGTATACTTGGGAATAGATTTCCCTGCTATGGCCGCGGAGCAAGCTGGGGATGCGGACATTTGCGCGCTCCAGTCTGCGCCTACTGAGTTAAGGCTGGAGAGCAGGGTGGTGCAAGAAGGGTGCCCTCCCTTGCTCTGTGACATCTCCACCGGCCTCCCCCGTGCGGTGGTTCCAAGCTCTTGGCACCGTCGTGTTTTTGAGTCAGTCCACTCTCTTTTGCATCCAGGCATGCACTTCGGTGAAGCTAGTGGGGGCGAAATTCATCTGGCCACGCTTGCGCAAGGACGTGAAAGAGTGGGCTGCAGCTTGCATCACGTGCCAATGTAGAACTCTTCCTTCACCTCCTCTATGTTGGTCATTGTTAGGCATATACACTGATGAGTGTGGCATGCATCTTCTGCTGTAGTGGGAGTCTCATAGTCATTATCCTGTCGTTGATTGGCACCGGTTCCTCATCAAGTATTGCTGCTATCTCCTTTCTAACTGCAAAGCCCACTCCTGCTTCTCTCCTTTCTTGAGTTGATTTCCCACTCCAAAAGAAGATGTACCCATGGTCTTCCAAGCTGTCATATCCAGGCAATCTTGTTTCACTAAGTGCAGCTATGTCTACATTGTACCTGTTCATTTCCAGAGATACAAGCACGGTCTGTGTTTCTGGGCGCTGTGATGTTGTTCTGTCCAACAGAGTGCATACATTCCATTCTGCTACACACAAGACTGCTGTTTTCCTCTTCTTTTGTCTTCCTGCTCCTAGCTTACTTTTTGCTGCCTGTCGGAGTGTGAACAGATCAGCGCGGACCTTGTTAGCCCGGGCGACGTCCGAGCCGGTATGAGTTGCTTTCTGACTGTGCTCCCCAAGTTCAAACAATTTGTGGACTTTAAGACCAGAGGAAAGAATATGTTGGACTTGGTGTACACAAACTTCCCAGATGCATACAAGGCAACACCTCGCCCCCACCTCGGCCATTCTGACCACCTATCCGTGATGCTGGTGCCTGCCTACAAACCCTTACTGAAACGCAGCAGGCCAGTAGAGAAACAAATCAGGACTTGGCCAGAGGGTGCAGCCTCGGCACTTTAGGACTGTTTTCTGAATACAGACTGGGAGGTTTTTGAAATAGCAGCCTTCCAGGGAGACAGGATTGATGTGGAGGAGTACACTGAAACGGTCACCAGCTACATCGCGAAGTGCACAGAGGATGTGACTATAGTGAACATCACTTCACTGCACAGGGCAACTATAAACCCTGGATGACTGCAGAGGTGCGCTCGCTGCTCACAGCCAGAGATGCAGCCTTCAGAGCGGAGGACAGGATTGCACTCCGCTCAGCTAGGTCTGCACTCTCAAAGGGAATTACAGTTAGGCCCAGAAATATTTGGACAGTGACACAATCTTCATGATTTGGGCTCTGCATGCCACCACATTGGATTTGAAATGAAACAACTACAACGGAATTGAAGTGCAGACTTTAAGGTTTAATTCAAGGGGTTGAACAAAAATATATGATTAAACATGTAGGAATTGTAGCTATTTTTATACAAATGCTCCTCATTTCAGGGGCTCAAAAGTAATTGGACAAAGAAACATAACCCTAAGTAAAATGTTACTTTTCAATATTTTGTTGAGAATCCTTTGCAGGCAATGACTGCCTGAAGTCTGGAACCCATGGACATCACCAAACGCTGGGTTTCCTCCTTTATGATGCTTTGCCAGGTCTTTACTGCAGCTGTCTTCAGTTGTTGCTTGTTTGTGGGTCTTTCTGCCTTAAGTTTTGTCTTGAGCAAGTGAAATGCATGCTCGATTGGGTTGAGATGTGGTGATTGACTCGGCCATTGCAGAATATTCCACTTCGTTGCTTTAAAAAACTCCTGGGTTGCTTTTGCAGTATGTTTTGGATCATTGGTGAAGCGCCATCCAATCAACTTTGCTGCATTTGGCTGAATCTGAGCAGAAAGTATATCCCTATACACTTCAGAATTCATCCGGCTGCTTCTGTCTTTTGTCACATCATCAATAAACACAAGTGACCCAGTGCCATTGGAAGCCATGCATGCCCATGCCATCACACTGCCTCCACCATGTTTTACAGAAGATGTAGTGCTTTGGATCATGAGCTGTTCCAATTCTTCTCCAAACTTTCTTCTTCCCACCATTCTGGTACAGGTTGATCTTAGTCTCATCTGTCCAAAGAATGCTGTTCCAGAATTGGGCTGGCTTCTTCAGGTGTTTTTTGGCAAAGTCAATTCTGGCTTTTCTATTTTTGAGGCTGATTCATGGTTTGCACCTTGTGGTGAATCCTTTGTATTTACTCTCATGAAGTCTTCTCTTTATGGTAGACTTAGATACTGATACACCTACTTCCTGGAGAGTGTTCTTCACTTGAGTGGATGTTGTGAAGGGGTTGTTTTTCACCATGGAAAGGATTCTGTGATCATCCACCACTGTTGTCTTCCGTGGACGTCCAGGCTTTTTTGAGTTCCCAAGCTCACTAGTGCACTCTTTTTTTCTCAGAATGTACCAAACTGTTGATTTGGCCACTCTTAACATTTCTGCTATCTCTCTGATGGATTTCTTCTTTTTTTTTCAGCCTCAGGATAGTCTGTTTCACCTCCATTGAGAGCTCCTTTGACCGCATGTTGTGTGTTCACAGCAACAGCTTCCAAATGCAAATGCCACACCTGGAATCAACCCCAGACCTTTTAACTGCTTAATTGATGACAGGTTAACGAGGGAAGAGCCCATGCAGCCTTGTTATTTTTTTTTTTGCAGCCTTCTGAGTCAATTGTCCAATTACTTTTGGTCCCTTGAAAAAGAGGCAGCTACGTATTAAAGAGCTGTAATTCCTAAACCCTTGCTCCAATTTGGATGTGAATACTCTCAAATTACAGCTGAGAGTCTGCACTTTAAGCCCATATTGATTATATAATTGTATCCTGAATATGTTTTCGTAAACAGCTAAAATAACAAAACTTGTGTCACTGTCCAAATATTTTTGGGCCTAACTGTATGTATTCGATCTATTTTTTGGTAAAATACTTCTGATGTTAAGATGTCCCCCCAGTATTCCTTTAGGCTTCATTGCAGGGTTCCAGATGACTTTGGCATGAGTTACAGTTTGAAAGAATTTAAACCATTTCTGCCTCAGTACAGCACTGTTTGTTGAGTTCAAATGTTTGTCAGCCTTCACACAGCTCCGTTGCTGCTGGTATTTGTCTGTAGATGTTTTATTTTCAGCGTAACTGCGACCTGCAAGACTCACCCCAGTGCCATGGTCAGAGGCAGCAGTCCCAAAAAGCTGATGGTCAAGTGTGTAGAGAAAAAGGCTCAGAAGGATAAAAGATGCCTACACCTGAGTGGAGCCTGCCAAATCACCCATTGTGTCTACCACCATCTTAGATCTTAGATAAATAAGTTTTCAGTATGACATATCAAATTCATGTCAAGTTTATTAATAGAACACCTCTTAGAAGAGCAGATTATGGCCAAAGTGCTGTACAATTTAGGAAAACAATGAAATTCTAAAACTAAGAAACAAAGACTCTGTCTAAAACTGACATAGTCTAATGGTCTAAATAGGATATCAAAATGACATCATGTCCAAGCTTAGCTGCATTCCAGTGCAACAATTCAGAAAACCATAACTCTAGTGTTAGGCACTGTTAGCAGTGAAGAGTGAAAACAGGGTATTGTGCAGTAATTTGTGTATAATAAAACTATAACAGCATGTTCAGACAGAAATTGAATAGTAGCTACGATGTGTCAAAGTGACTAAAAAAAACCCGACGTAATAAAGTGTGAATAAATTTTGCATTTTTTGTTGATTGTTGATGTATGGTACATTTGTGCTGCATTCTGAAAATAAGTTGGTCACATCAAGGCTTGCCTGACTTAACAAGCTGAAAAATGGAAGTACTTGAGGCACACTCCAAAACCAACTTGTTGGGGTTTTAAGGAGAGCCACATAAAACTTGTGTTGTAGCCAAGACCTTGTCAAGACCAGTGTCTCACAAGACCAAGACAAAGCCAGACCAAATAAAAGATCAAGACCAAGTCAAGACAAAGACTCACACATACGGTGGTCTTGGTCTCACCCCCTTATAGTCTTGGTCTTTCCACGCTGTGTTCTCGATCTAGTTTCGATCTGGTCTCAATTACAACACCACGTAAAACCCTGGTTCAAAACTTGAGCTGGGAATTGAAGCTGATTTCAGACCAAACCTTTCAAGTTTAAATGTCGGGTTCCATTAACATCAATTAACACCAAAGCAATCCTCCTGACTCCTTCAAACTACCAGCAGACAGGGCCTGATCCCTTGAGTTTGAAATCCTCACAATGCTGATGTCACATGAATGTGCCGGTCAGTTTGGCAGCTGGCAAAACGGTGGTCATCGGCATTTCTTGTCCTATGCTTTTGTTGCTCTGTTAAACTCAGCACAGATCAATGGGTGCACAATATGTTGCTTGCTGTCCCTTATTTTAATGGACAGGGTTGTGAAGTTTCTGTGATAATCAGTTAGTACCTGTCAGTTTATTTTTCAGAGGCTATATAAGACACTGGAGAGTTTTTTGTTTTCATTCACATTTTCATTTTAATCACAAACTTACAAGATAAGCATCTAGATTATGCATTAATTTATTTTTCAGTGAATGGAAGAACCAACACTGTACTGCAAAACGTACAGTAATTCCTAACAGCTGGCTCACTAAAGTAAACAAGAGCACTCTGAGGTGAGCACAATATCCCCTGCCTCCGTTTTCTTTGAAGATCCCAATACTTACTGACAGAGAGCAGTTTTCATGTTTTCAATATGATTATTGTGGCAGAACCAAATTATGATAAGCCCATCATCCATCAATATACAACAGAGTGTACAACCCATAGTTGTAGGTCAGGATCCTGAGGTGAACCTATGTAGCAAGTTTGGTGACCCAAGAGAGCTTTACACGTTTTATAGTAAGAGAGCATAGGGAGTGCCAAACTTGACCTTTGACCTTTTGACCCCAAACCTGTAGTCAGAAGTCATGGTCTCAGAGTGAACCTGTGTACCAGGCTTGGTGACCCTAGCTTTCTTTGTTGTTGAGATATAGTTTATAAGCCATTTTGATGCTGACCTTTGACCTTGCGATCCCAAAACCGTAATTACACTTCAGGGTCACAGGGTGAACCTGTGTAGCAAGTTTGGTGACCCTAACTTTCCTCATTGTACAGTAATAAGGCATAGGAAATGTTAACCTTGACCTTTGACCTTTTGACCCCAAACCCATAGTCTGAAGTCAGGATCCCAAGGTGAACCTGTGTACCAGGTTAGGTGGCCCTAGCTTTACTGGTTGTACAGTAATGAAGCATAAGGACTGCTGAGGGCTGACAAGATGGCAGCTTGAGTGGATGCATTGATTTGAGCTTGTGCAAAAAAAGTCCCAAAATTTATCTAAAGCTGTTCAAACCTCACCAAAACTATCAATATGGCTACCTCATGCATTATTAAGCCTTCTAAACTTCAAGTTGAGCCTAAAAAGAAAGAAGAAACCTCAACTCGCATCAAGAAAAAACAAAGCGGCAAAGATATGGACCACAACTATGCCATGGATGTGACTAGCCAAAATAAAAGAGAGCGTGGATATGATTCAGCACCAGCAACTCCGGTGAAAGCATCTCTGGAAAAGAAGGCCAAGTCAACTGGAAATGGTAAGAGTGACGATATAGCCCTCAAGGACATAATGAAAGCGACTGTTGCACTTGAACAGAAAGTGGATAGTGTTGTTACATATCAAAGTATTACAGATGGGAAGGTAGAGAAGGTGGATGAGAAGCTAGCCGACCTAAAACAAGTGGTGCAAAGCAGTGCCATGATAGCTAGCTTAATGAAGACTGTCGAATTTAACTCTGAAGAGGTGAAAGAGTGCAAAGCTAAAGTCAAAGAGTTGGAAAAACATAAGGAACAATTAAGCAAAGAAAATGACCTTAAGACAAGACTCAGAGAACAAGAAAGGTACAGAATGAGATGGTCCCTCTGAATAAAAGGCATTGGGAAAAACAGAGATGAAGACATCAGGGCACAAGTCATTTACATCCTCAGCAGGATTGTCCCTGACCTGAAGCCACAGCTGGAGGAGGCAGTAGATGCTGTGCATAGATTGGGAAGAAAGGTGAATAAAAAGCACAGACATGTCATCGTTCTCTTTGCTCGCAGATGGGTGAAAAAAGAAGTTTGGAAAAGAGCAAAGATTCCACTTTCTGCAAGGAAAAAACATCAGATTTGCAAAGATGCTGCCAAGATAGGACATGGAAGAAAGAAAACGTTTTTGGCCTCAAATAGAACAAGCCAGAAAAGCAGGAAAAGTGGCCTACTTTAGAGGGTCATTTGCATACAGTGTGGAGTGTGTGAAATAACAGGCCGACTCATGGCACACAGTTCATTACACACTTCACATCTTTCAAGCACAGAACAGACTGAATCATTTCAGCAGGCACTCTCTTTACAAGTTTCATGGCATTTCTCCACACACAACATGACATTTGCATTACACTGCATTCAGCCCCCTACGTCCTTGACTCCTTCCTGCTATCTCACCAGGAACCTCCTGAGCATTGTTCTCCCATGCTTATCCACTGTCTCTTGTCTGAGATGCTAAATAATCTGACTCCCCCAAGGTGCTATACTTCCCCCCCAGCATCTTAGATAGAACAATAGAACATCAGTCCACATGCTGTTTGGGCTTCCGTCTCCTCCCGTATCTGCTGTAACTGGGGTTTACCGTCTCCGTGGCGTTGCTGTGCTGGTGGGGGGGCTGCTGGGAGTGTGTCTGACTGCGGGTGGGCCGTGACGAGGGGGGGGGCACTTCGATCTGTCCGTGTGGCTGCTCTGGTGAATCGTTTCCCTGGGGAGCTCTCCGTGGGGGTCTTCCATGCCGAGGGGCCCTAGCCAACAGCACTTGCTTGTCCGCCACAACGAAAGTGGGTTTGAGTCTGTCTATGCCAATTTTTTCCGCCTACCCCCCAAGTCTAGCAAAAAATGCTTATCCCCTCTTTCCAACACTCTGAACGGTCCATCATAGGGTGGGCGCAATGGGGGGCGGTGGGCGTCGTGTCTGACAAACACGAACTCCGCGCTCTTCAAAGTTTTAGGCACGAAAACACGCGGAAAACTGTGGTGGGCAGGGCCCGGCAGCGTGCCTGTGTTTGCGCTCCGCTGCAAAAGCTGAGACGGGCAGCTGTCGGGCGCGGAATTATCTGGTAGAAATTCCCGGGGCAGCCGTAGGGGCTGCGCAAAAACCAGCTCTGCCGGGGAAGCTTCCAGATCCTCTTTCGGCGCGGAGCGCAACCCCAATAAAACCCACAGCAGCCTGTCTACCTAATTTGCATCCGTCAGTGAAGCCCTGAGTGCTGCTTTCAGTGATCTATGAAAATGCTCGCATAACCCATTGGCCTGTGGGTTGTATGCGGTTGTGCGATGAATTGTAACACCCAGGCTGCGGGCCACCGCGGACCAGAGTTCGGAAACAAATTGAGGGCCCCTGTCGGACGTAATGTCCGACGGGACTCCAAAACGTGCCACCCATGCTGTCAAAAAAACGCGTGCTACATCCGCGGACGTGGTTGCCGCCAGCGGGACTGCTTCTGGCCAGCGCGTGGTGCGGTCCACCACTGTCAGGAGGTGCGTGCACCCCTGTGATGGTGGGAGGGGGCCCACGAGGTCCACGTGAACATGGTCAAACCTCTTAGCCGGGATACGAAATGGTTCCAAGGGAGCCTTCGTGTGTCTGTGTACCTTGGCTCGTTGGCACGCCACGCAGGCTGCAGCCCACTCTTTCACTTGTTTGCGTAGGCACGGCCACACAAACTTCTCTCCCACCATTTTGACCGACGCGCACACTCCTGGGTGCGCCAGAGTGTGAACCGACTCAAACACGCGGCGGCGCCACGCGACCGGGACCACCAGACTTGGGCGTCCCGTAGAGACATCGCAGATTGTGGGGGGGGCACCTTCTTGCAGCACCCTGCTCTCCAGCCTTAACCCTGTTGGTCCAGACTGGAGCGCGCACGTCTGCATCGCTAATCTGCTCCGCGGCCATGGCTGCATAATCTATCCCCACGCAGACCGGGGCCACCACAGCGCGCGAGAGGCAGTCCACCACCACATTCAGTTTACCCGACACATGCTGAATATCGATAGTAAACTCTGAGATCGCGGCCAGCTGTCTCTGCTGCCAGCCCGACCACGGTTCTGAAACCTTGGCCATCGCGAATGTTAGCGGCTTGTGGTCCACGAACGCGGTGAAGCTGCGCCCTTCCAGCCAGAACTGGAAGTGGCGTATGGCCAGGTGGAGGGCCAGTAACTCTCTGTCGAACACGCTGTATTTACGTTCGCTGTCGCGCAAAGTTCTGCTGAAAAAGGCAAGCGGCTGCCAAGCCCCGGCGATGCGCTGCTCCACGACAGCCCCTATGGCCACGTCTGAAGCGTCGGTGGTGAGCGCTATCCAGGCCGTCGGGTCCGGATGCGCTAGCAGTGCGGCGTTTGCCAGGGCTGCTTTAACCGCCGAGAACACTGGCCCTCGCTCCGGGGTCCATTTGACCCTATCCGTGGGTTTTTGTTTCTTGAGTGCGGCGTACAATGGTTGCATGAGCTGCGCCGCGCGGGGAAAGAAACGGTTACAAAAGTTCACCATCCCCAAAAATTCCTGCAGCGCCCTGACCGTCTGAGGTCGAGGAAAATCCGCCACGGCGCGCACTTTGTCGGGCAGCGGGATCGCTCCTTTCGGAGAGACGCGGTGCCCCAAAAAATCAATCTCCGTCATGCCGAACTGGCATTTCGCCGGGTTGATTATTAACCCGTGCTCCTCCAACCTCCGGAAAACCGTCGTGAGGTGGGTTTCGTGTTCGTCTTCGGACACACTGGCTACCAGGATATCGTCCAGGTAGACGAACACGAACGGGAGATCGCACAGCACTGCATCCATCATGCGCTGGAACGTCTGTGCCGCTCCTTTTAACCCAAATGGCATGTGCAGGAACTCGAATAAACCAAACGGAGTTATTACCGCTGTTTTGGGTATGTCCTCAGCGCGCACTGGGACTTGATGGTAACCGCGGACCAGGTCTATTTTGGAAAAAATGCGTGCTCTGGCAAGGTGAATGGAAAAATCCTGTATGTGGGGAATTGGGTAGTGGTCGTGCGCTGTGGTGTTGTTCAACATGCGGAAATCACCGCACGGTCGCCACGATCCCTCAGCCTTAGGGACCATGTGTAGCGGGGATGCCCATGGGCTGTTCGAACACCTGATGATGCCCAACCTTTTCAGGTTGGCAAACTCCTTGCGCGCTATGGCCAGTTTAGCTGCGTCCAAGCGCCGAGGTCTTGCAAAAACGGGCGGCCCGGTGGTGGTGATAAAGTGCTCCACCCCGTGTTCAGCGATGGCTGCCGAAAACGTCGGGACCGTGAGTGCTGGAAACTGAGTGAGCAGTGTGTGGAACTTACCGCCTGTAGCTGTGACGTTGGCTTGTGCTGTTGGCCGGGTCACTCGAGCTATACAGGGGAGAGAGTCAAAGGACAGTGCATTAACCAGGCGCCTGTTAGCAACATCAACCAGTAAACCATGTGCACACAGAAAATCAGCCCCCAGTATATGGTAATTCAGTGCTGCTACGACAAAAGTCCACTCATATGTATGGCCGTGTAGAGATAAGAGCAGAGTCCTCTCACCAAAGGTCTTAATATCCGAGCCGTTTGCTGCCAACATCTCGGGGCCGCTAGGTCCTGCCAGCCGGTCAGCGTAGGTCGGCAGGATGAAGCTCTTCTGGGCTCCGGTGTCCACGAGGAAACGCCTCCCCGAGCGTGCATCCGTTAAGTAGAGCAGCTTGTTCTCTTCACCGAGGGTCGTAGCTGCTACCGACCGCCGGTCTCGGCGTTTTCCCGAGCGCTTGAATTGCCACGGTGGTGCACATCTGCGTGCATTCTCTCCGAAGCGGCAGTGGTAGAAACAGAGCGTGTCTCTCTGGCGCTCCTTGGCCCCCGCTGCTGCTACCGTCGGTGGCTCCTCGCCTCCTCTGGTCGTCTCGCTGGGCTAAGCCGCTGCTGCGTTGACTGTGATCGCCCTGGTGGTGAGGATGATCCGGTCTGCCTCCTGGGCTAGCGCACGGTAGTCACGCGCGGCCATCGACGGCGAATTGGCCAGAACCGCTCTCGCCACTGTTGGAAGGTTCTGGAAGAAGAGGTGGGCGAACAGAAAGTGTCCGTTGTCCGTGCCCATTAACGCCAGCATCTTCTCAATCAGGTCTACGGCCGAACCATCTCCTAACTCGGTCCACGTCAGGAGCCTGTCCGCTCTCTCACAGTCCGAGAGGGTGTAGCGCCGGGTGAGCACAGCCTTGAGCGCCTCGTATTTGCTGCTGGCTGGTGGCTGATCGAGCAGGCTCACTACCTGCTGAGCTGTGCGGGCATCCAGCGCTGCTACCACGTGGTAGAACTTAGTGTCGTCTGCCGTTACTCCCCAGAGGGCGAACTGGGCCTCAGTGTGGTGGAACCAAGAGTGCGGGTTGTGCTGCCAGAAATCCGGTAGCTTGACTGAAACCGCACACGCGTGGCTGGGGGTTCCAGTCCGGGCTGTCTGTGGGATGGCTGCCGCCTCACTGGAGCTTCCTGACCGGGCCGGCTCCGGGGTTCTTGCCTCGTGTTCCATAATACGTCTTGGGTCACCAGTGTGGAGCGTGTGAAATAAGAGGCTGACTCATGGCACACAGTTTATTACACACTTCACATCTCTCAAGCACAGAACAGACTGAATCATTTCAGCAGGCACTCTCTTTACAAGTTTCATGGCATTTCTCCACACACAACATGACATTTGCATTACACTGCATTCAACCCCCTATGTCAGGGGTGTCAAACTCATTCCATGGAGGGCCAAGACCCTGCATGTTTTACTTCCACCCAGTGTCTTCAGCAGGTGTTTTCACTGATCAGCAATCAGTTGGAAGAAATTTGGTGAATCACCTGTTGAAGACACTGAGTGGAGGTAAAACCTGCAGGGTCTTGGCCCTCCATGGGATGAGTTTGACACCCCTGCCCTACGTCCTTGACTCCTTCCTGCTATCTCACCAGGAACCTCCTGAGCATTGTTCTCCCATGCTTATCCACTGTCTCCTGTCTGAGATGCTAAATAATCTGACTCCCCCAAGGTGCTATAACAGTACATTGAAGGTTGCAGGATTGGAACTGATGAATAAAAGTCTTCTTTTTTAATTGAGAAAAAAAGGTGAAATATGTAACAGGACTTAAAAGAGCCACCTCAGGTTAAAGTTAATTAACTACTGATCCTTTATTTGATTTATTTTTGTTGTTGTTGTTATTTTTTTCCTTTTCTCAGCATTTCAAGGTTCTTTCTAATGTTAGATGCTAAAATTCTCTTTGGTCCGTTGAATGTTAGGGGCTTGAAAGACATTATTAAAAGAAAAGCAGTTTTTTTATTTTGTAAAGGGCAAAATTCTTACTGTATATTTCTTCAAGACATTCATTCTTCTGAAGCAGATGCAGCTTTTTGGACAAACCAGTGGGGTGACAGAATTCCCTTCAGCCATGGTTCAAATTTATCTGGCAGAGCGACTATTTGTTTTAACAGCTTTCCTGGAGAAATTGTAACTCACAGAGCAGACAAAAATGCTACATTGGTTAACAGGAGTACTCAAAATTGATCACTTGTTCCTTATAATGGTTAATGTTTATGGTTTTAATAATGACAGACTAAACAAAACTCTCCTTGAAGAGCTGACTAGTGTGATTTCAGATTTAAAAAATAAGTATCTTACTGATTATATTCTTGTGGGTGGTGATTGGACCATGACACCAAATGAATGGCTGGATAGATGCCCCCTGAGATTTGGAAAACAACAATATGATAAATAGTTTTATGACAGATAATAATTTGACAGATGTATGGAGAACATTAAATCCTGGGATTCCAGAGAAACCTAATGGAGAGTGTAAATCAAGGCTGGATTATTGGTTAGTTAGCGACGACCTCTTAAGATGTACTTAACAATCTCAGATATCCAAAGCACCGCTATCTGATCATTGTTTTAAAAGCTTAATTTTAGGACCCATGGTAAAAAAAGAATAGACACAGGGGTTACTGGAAATTTAATGCAGCTTTATTGGATAATGATGAATATTGCAGTATGGTTAGAGAAATTATTAAGGATGTTGAAAACAATGATTCAATCAAGGATGACGTTAATAAATGGGAACTGGTTAAATATAAGATTAGAATATCCACTATAAATTTTTGTAAAGAACTTAGTAAAAAGAAAAAACAATATGAGAGCAATCTGTTCCGGGAAATAAATCAGTGCTGTAACTCATCCGATCCGAACAGTCGGGTAATGATGGGATGACAGTCCAAATTAGATGAGCTGTACCTTCAAAGAGCTGATGGTGCCTTTCTTAGATCTAGAGCCAAGTGGATAGAAGCTGGAGAAAAGAATTCCTCTTATTTTAGTAAGTTAGAAAAAGATTGCCAACAAAAAAAAATGTAACCAGTTTAATAATTAATGACGTGGAATGTAGAGACAATAAAATTATAGAAAAGGAAGTTTTTACATTTTTCTCTAATCTACTATATTCCACACTTTACTCTAAAAAAGACTTTTTTTTTTAACTAAAATTAAAAACTTTATTCAACTTGTTGAGGATTCTTTTAAGTATATACTGTATGTGAGTCAGATTTTACAATTAATGAACTGTCTGCGTGGGTTTACTCCGGGATTTCTCTGGTTTCTTCCCACATGCCAAAAACATGCAAGTTAGGTTAATTGGCATCAAACTGGGGATTCTAAATTGTCCTTAGGTATGACTGTGAGAGTGAATGGTTGTCTGTCTCTCTGCGTTGACCCTGCGATGGACTGGTGATCTGTCCAGGGTGTACCCTGCCTCTCGCCCAAAGATGCTGGGATAGGCTCCAGCCCCCCCGCGACCCGAAAAAGGATTAAGGGGAAGAAGATGGATGGATGGATACAGTTATTTTGAAGATTATGGGTAACCCCCACAACAGCCAAGGACAAGCAGAGCGCTCAGTGGGAGCAATTAACATAGCAGTGTGATCTATGGACTGATAACAATATGTAGATGTGCCTTGTAACCTCTTTTGTCCTACAGCTCCGGAGCAGAGGCGAATTCCGGCCAGTAATCTCCCTATTGTTATGTGTGACACTCAAATGCAAAGTTCATGCTTCCTGCTCTGACTGTGATGCAAATGTCCCATGCCTTTCATGTATTGTCTGTAACTGGGTATAAAAACTGCATATGCTCTGTAGCTCACTCTCTCTCTGACCACTGCTTCTGACGACACGCATTCTGTGTCTCCTCACGAGAGCCTGAGGACCCGTTGCAACCCGCCTACACAGGGCTGGAGTGAGTTCTATGATGGCGGGATGAATGATAATAAACTCCCTCAAAAACTCTCAGTTCGCTGCCTATTATTTCATGCCGCCACAAAGATGACTTTAAATAAATCTCTGGGTACAGATGGTCTCACAGCCAATTTCTATCGAGTTTTTGGAAAGATCTAAGAAGTTTATTATTTACAGCCATTACTTTATGTATCAAAAGAAAAGAGTTAACAGTAAGTATGAAGCAAGGGTTAATTACTTTAATTCCTAAACCTGAAAAGACAAAAGACTCTTAAATAATCTTAGACCAATCACATTGTTAAATACAGATTACAATTTTTTTTTTTTTTTCTGGAGCTATTGCTGCCAGGTTGAAAAGAGGTATCTCATCAACAATCCGTGAAACACAATCAGGAGTTTTAAAAGGACGATCAATTCATAATAACATTCGATTAGTTTTAGATCTGCTGGACTACAGTGATCTATTCAATGAAGGTGGATACATTTTATTTCTGGACTTCTATAAAGCTTTTGATTGTGTGGAACATCCCTTTATCCTACAGACACTGACTCATTTTGGTTTTGGACACAAGTTTCTCATTGTAATTGGAATGTTGTATAATGATATCAACAGCTCAGTAGCTCTAGGTCATGGTACATGTCCAAGGTTTCAAATTGAAAGAGGAATCAGCCAAGGATGTGTAAGCTCACCTTTATTGTTTGTAATGGCTGCAGAGATGTTAATTATTTTAATTAAAAATATAGAAGGTTTAGATGCAAGGGAAATCAATTAATAATAAGTCAGTTAGCAGATGACACTACTTTGTTTCTAAAGGATAGTGATAAAATTCCATTAGCATTCTAAACTATAAACATCTTTTCCAAAGCTTCAGGCATACAGTTAAATGTAGATAAATGTGAAATTTTGACCTTGCATGACTATCCTCTGCAGCTATTATATAACACAGAGGTGAAAAAGGAAGTGAAATACTTGGGAATTATTATTTCTAAAGATAAAGAAGTGTCTGAGGAGAGGAATATTCTGAACAATATAGAAAAATGTAAATCCATATTAAACAGATGGTTGCAAAGACACATCCCTATTTTTGGTAGAATCCTCCTAACTAAAATGGACAGTCTATCTTGGCTTATCTACCCAGCATTCTCTTTACCTCTGTCACCCAGCAAAATTAAAACTATAAATCAATTTCAATTTGATATGGAAAAATAAATGTCACTATATCAGAAAGGAGGATATAGTTAAAAGTTATGAGGATGGAGGGGGAAATGTGATTGATTTTGGTGTTATGAATGGAGTGTTAAAGTTAGAATGGTTAAAATCCTTTGTTAATAATAGTCACTTTGGTTTATCATACCTAATTTAATACTTCAAAAAACAGGACGAATAGATTTTTTATTATGCTGTGACTTTGAGTGCAGTAGGCTGCCTATCAAACTCTGAATTTCATCAACAAATTTTTCTCTATTGGACACTGATTTACAAACATAATTTCACACTTCATAATACACCAATACTGAATAACAGATATGTTCTTATTAATAGAAAATCCATATATATGGATAATTTGTTTTCCAATGGAGTTTGGGCAGTCTCACATTTTATGAATGATTTTGGAGAAATTCTTCCATTTGAAGAGTTTTGCTTAAAATTTGACCTTCACTGCACTCAAAGAATTTACAGTAAGTTGATAAAAGCAATACCAGCTCCTGTGGCGTCAATGCTAAGAGAAGATGTGTCATACTCCAGGACTTTTCCTGCTCTGGGACAGCTCCACATAGAAAATATTGAATTTTGTGGTGGCAAAATTTCTAATACATTTTTGAAGATTATATTAATGAAAGATTTTTTTTTCTCCTAATCAGATTAAAAGACAATTTATTCTTAAAGATTTTAAATCAAATTTCATAACCAGAATTAGGAAAAAATATATTTCATATCCCATTCCTCCTAAAGTAAAAGAATTACATTTTAAAATTCTTAATGAGATTGATCCAGCTAATGATTTTAGTCGGCTGAAGTTCAATATTGATGTTAATGGTTGTCCCTTCTGTGAAAATGACACTGAAAACTTGGATCATCTTTTTTCAGTGTAGCATAGTACAGTCCTTTTGGAATGCCATGTGGAGCTGGCTGCAGGCCAGGGGGGTGGATCTGCCCCTGCTGACTATTAGGAAAATCAAATTTGGAACCTTCTCAATGAATGGAAAATTTATTTTTTTAATTAACAATTTGATCTTACTTGGGAAATTTTTTATACATAAATGTAGATTTTTCAAATCCAAACCCAATTTGATTTGTTGGAGGAATGAGTTGAAGTTGTATTGCAGATCTTTAAGGTTGGTCAGATCTGAATTAGCCCGTAAACTATTTTCTTTGCTTGATGACTTTGGTCACGTTGTTTGTTTGTGCATATGTTCAATAAAATTTTGTTGTGAAAAAATCTTTAAGGACTGCTAATCTTGAGCTTTGGACCCCAAACCCATAGTCAGAAGTCAGGATCCCAAGGGGAACCTGTGTACCAGGTTTGGTGGCCCTAGCTGTACTCGAGATACAGTAATAAATAATATTGATATGCCTTATTGTGTCAGTGGTAACCTGCCGGTTATTACTTGTGTGTGTTTTGGTGGGCGCGCTCCGCGTCAAGTACCCAGAGACAGCCCTTTTGCAGCACATTTCTCTATTTGCAGTTACTGCGAGTATTTGCAGCATCTATGTGTTACCATTTTGATGCAGTTACTTTGAGGTTTTTTTTTTTTTTTTCTCATCTATTTGCAGATGCTTTTTTTTTTTTACTTGCAGCGCATTTGCGCTCAGGGCCACCTATAAAAGAAATAAAATTGACTAACTATCTATGACGATCTATAATGATTCAATTTTTTTATTTTTTTTTCTGCGTTAAATCAATTAAGTCATTGTCACATTTTTTTCTTTTCATCTGGTACTGTCATTACGAATTAATTACCGGCATTATGCTAGCCAACTCTTTGAGGTCCTGGGCGTAAAATAACGCGGAAGCTACAGGCGGAAGCACCCTCGAGTCAACGGAAGCGGTGGGGTCTGTCAAGGAAGAAAAAAAAAAAGATTGACAATTGATACAAAGACGCTAATCCCACCAAAAAGCACCGATTGTTGCCCTGTTTTCCACCGGCCTCTGCTGCGATGATCCTGTTAGAAATCAATAACCGCATTATAGAAGAGACGCTGATGCTCAAGTTTGACGGCGCGTCAAACGGGTAAGAAATGGAGATGCTAACGGCGGCTAGCTTCCCCTTTAACGGCTCACTTACACTGACGGCTGCCTCTCGCCTCATTGAAGAGGGTTCCTGGGCAGTAGATAAGCGGTAATATGGGTGCGCCGTTCAGCTGGAGATTAGTATTGGTTTTAATAAACGAAACACACACACACACACAGTATGCTAGCCTGAAGTTGGGGTGTGTCTGCACAGTCGCTGTTGTGCCCCACACTGTAACCCCATTTATTTGTTCCCCAGTCCCCACTGCACAACGTGGAGGTGGAACGACGGATCGGTTTATGTCATAGTTTACCCCTTATATTACTTGGAATAAATTTAAATGATATCTCTTAACTTTGAATTAGTCAACCCGCTGTGGAATAGCTTAAGCTGGGAGCCATTTTAAAAACAATAGGTGGCCCTCCTCTTTTCACATTCTGTGCAAAAATCGAGAACATTTTAAATGACTCCCTTTAGGAGTTTTTCCACTTGTTGTGTTACGACTGTTTCACGTTGCAACCATAATCTCTCCTGCTTCCGCATTCCTGTAATCAGGCTGAGTCAAGCAGCTGCTGCTCTGAACATGAGCAATATGGCGAACGGACAAGTCCCTGCAGCATCTGGCACTCACAAAATGCTCTTGAAGTCAAGACAGTTTACCAAGTCCGCAGTCGATCATAAAATGCTCCTTGGTTAATTATGTATAACTGTGCCCGAAGGCTGGTAGAGTAGCCAGAAAAATTAATGGGGTTGGACATTATGGCCTAAAAATAAAATCCACGATTTTTTAATGTCACACTATACAGTATTATTTCAGAACCGTTTCCCCCCAATCAGACATGATTCCCTGTTGGGAATAAAGTGCAAAACTGACTTTCACCAGACTAGACCTTTTTTTTTTATTATAAAGGTTTGCTCAAACAAAAATGTTTTTCTGATTAATAAAGGGCCAGCTTTTCTAAAATATTTTTTAAGGGTGGGGGACAGGGTTAGAGCTGGTGGTGACCATACTTTTTTTTCTTGTAAATTGGACAATAGATTTTTTTACAATATTTTTTGACGATGTCCAAACCAAAGTATTTGAATTTCAATTCAATATTGATTTATTACCCAGATCTACAAGTAAAAATATCATTACTTTCTGATATTATTCAGTATAAGTAAAGAGTTCACTTCAATCTAGAAAGCACTCAGAGAGCACATACCTCTACCAAGGCTGTCTGTCAGTTGGGTTGCTTGTGAGCAAGATTATGCAAAAACTACTGGATAGCTTTTGATGACTTTTTCAGCAGAGGTGGTTCTTGGGCCATTCCTAAGATCCTAAGACCTATCTCGCAAAGTTTAAGTGGAAAAAAAATGATCCAAAATGTGCATTCTGACCCTGATCACCTCCAAAATCTAATGGATTCATCCGTTGGCCAAGAGCCACCTCCTCTATTAAAAAATTCATCAAAATCCATCCAGTAGTCTATCCTGCTCACACCAAACAAACCAACCAACAGACAGGCACACAAACCAAGATGATCATGTTACCTCCTTGGCAGAGGTAAAAATTACTTGAGGAAGAGAAGAAAAAAGTTGAGTTGCAATGACTTAAGCGGGATTTATGCACCCGCGTCATGTTGACGATGCCATTACCGACGCCCATCACAGATGCAGTGATCTGCAGTTTTTTCTTGTGTGTTGGGTGAAATGTGTTGTTCCGTTACCAAACCGAGTTTCAGCCGATGTGTAGAGTGATTTATGTTCACTGCGTGTTTGTTGTTTATAAAGTAGCAACGGACAAGAGCAGATTGTGATGGAGTTGGAGCTAATAACACCTTTTCGTACGATCGTTGCACAGAGAAAAAGAGAAGTCATCTGAGAAAACGGTGCATGCAGTCACCACCGCTGCCATTATTTGACAATCTGTGTTAGTATTACTAGGGTTATGACAAGCCACAAAATGTTCTGTATCCGCTTACTTCCCCAATATTCTTTTGAATTTGGACCGTTGTTTAACCGACTTGCCTTGGAAGTTGTGCTTCTGTGAACTGGCAGAGCGGAGCAGTGGCGAGAACCAGAAAATGTGAAGGAGGAGACATAGCGGACCAATCATAGCTCTTACGGTCTGCGTTGCCGATGTGCGCCTCTCCCTCTTTGGAGAGGTGCGCGTCGGGCAACGCAATAGGAACGCATGGCGCTGCTGCGGTGACACTGTCGCAGCTGCATCCCGTCGACGCGGGTGTATAACTTGCGCTTTAGTCTCAGATTTGTTTTTCCTCATAAATCTTTGACAAGTAAATTTACTACATTTTCTTATAAAATTTGGGACATTGGTACAGTTTAAATTTTCTTAAGGTTTTTTTTTGTACATTTACACTTTTTTAGCCCTCTGAAATTCACAATATTATCATACATTTGTTAGTTTTTTTTTAAATTGACTTTTTTCCTGATAAATTTGCAACTTTTTAACATTTTTCAAGTAAATTTGCAACTTTTTCCTCTTATATTTGCAGCATTACTGTAATTTGTAGGACTTCTCTCTTAGGAAAATGAGGAAAATAAAAAAATAAAAACTATTCATATGTATGCTTTAATAAAATGCAAATTCTTTAAAGAAACCATTATAAATAAAATATTTTGTGATCCAGAATAGAAAGAACAATGATGTCAACTCTGATAAGAGAAAACTTGACTGGGATGCAAATCAAATCGGGGAAATCAAAAGTATTCAGAGTACGACCAAATATACCTCAGTAAAAAAAAAATTATTAGACATACTCATGTAAGCATAAAAAGTACCCCACAATAAAAAAAAAAAGTACAGTTTTGTGAAAGTTACTTGTGTACACATACTGGAGTAATTTACCTACCCACCTCTGACAGTGCCACAAATGCTACACGTTTGACATTATTTGGATGTGAACTACATTTTCATCAAGATACAACTGCACATGTTGGCACACACCTCAGCAACAGTGGTGAATTTTACTGAATTTCATAGTCTCAGCACTTGTACTCTGCTCACTGCTAGTAAATTTAAATCTAATCTGCATCTGGCAGGTAGATGGATTATTTTGGATTAACCCTGACAATTTCTGAAGTGATGTTGAATATTTATTCTTGAAAATAGCATGATGTGTAGTTTTCTATTGAAAAAGAAAATAAACTGCAAATTGATGCCTGCTTTTAAAAAAGCACATTGCAAATGGAGCTGTACAATAATATATGCAAACTAATGGATTTCCATATTTCCATGCTTGTTTTGTTTTTGCAGAACCAAACCAGAAGCCGTTGAAGTGACGTTTGCAGGTAAGAATTTCAAGTTTCAGCTTACAAAGTAATGTCCAGTACCGTATGTAGTATTGATTAATATCCACAGTTATACGTAAGCATCATTAGTAGTGTGGCCTGGTGTAATTTACATCAGAAAATGTGTCAATTACTTCCCGATCCCTTCAGGTTTTACTAAAATGTAATTCAATGTGTAGACATGCTTGACAGTTGTGCTGGTTAATATTTTTTTTTTTTTTTTTTTTGGGTGTTTAACATCTGCTGACGTGGTTGTGGGGATTCACAGTAGAAGAGTTAAAAGTAGAACTGCTAAATCAAGTGTTCAGCAAACAACAGCATCTTAGTGAAATGCAGGATCATGAATCATTTCTTGTTTATTTGTAACTAATAAAAATTGTACAGGAAATGATACAGATTTTGAGTTGCTTATTCTGCTGCTGCCATAAATTTCCCATTATACATTATTATACATTTTAACTCTTCAGCCAGTAACCATTATTGCATGTTATCTTTTAAACAAACTGAAATAATTGTGTGTTAAAACCTCACGCTTGTCCAAGTCCCAAATATGTCACCGAACCAAAGTGTCAGAGAAACAAGGAGTGATGACATCAACAACAGGCATTATAACTATTTTTTTTTCAACTTAACCTCAAATCATGTCCCAAAGTAAAACTGTTGACATCTCTTTCATATAATAAAATATTCTCAGGGCTTCATTTTCCACGGAGACACGTCTCTGCACGCAGGGAGGGCGGTGGACGGCGTTGTTTGGAATAGATTCCTGCTCCAGCTACGTTTATCTGGGGCAGCTGTGGCGCAGGTGTAGTGTAGCCGACTACTAATCGGAGGGTCAGTGGTTTGATTCCAACTCTGCCTGCAGTCTGCATGTCGAAGTGTCTTTGAGCAAGACGCTGAAACCCCAGTTGCTCCTGGGGGGTCAGGCCAGCGCTGGTGCATGGCAGCTCTCTTGCCATCAATGTGTGAATGGGTGGATAGTAGGATCTGCAAAGCGCGTTGGTCATCCAGAGATGAGTAAAAAGCATTATATAAGTGAACACCATTTATCATTTATCTGACTCTGTGGACTCTTTTAAAAAGCAGCTGAAAGTTTTTTTGTTTTAAGGAGGCTTTCCATTGAGTTTCAGTTCAACTGCTTTTTAATGGTAAGTCTGATATTTTTCAGTTATTTTAATCTTGTGTTTTAACTTGTTTTTATATTTTTAAAATTTTTATCCATCAAATTCCTTTTATTCTATTTTATTGTACAGTGCTTTGTGACTATATACAGAGGGGTAAAAAAGTATTTAGTCAGCCACCAATTGTGCAAGTTCTCCCACTTAAAAGATGAGAGAGGTCTCCAATTTTCATCATAGGTATACCTCAACTATGAGAGACAAAATAAGAAAAAAAAAAATCCAGAAAATCACATTGAAGGATTTTTAATGAATTCATTGGTAAATTCCTCGGTAAAATAAGTATTTGGTCAATAACAAAAGTTCATCTCAATACTTTGTTATATACCCTTTGTTGGCAATGACAGAGGTCAAATGTTTTCTGTAAGTTTTCACAAGGTTTTCACACACTGTTGCTGGTATTTTGGCCCATTCCTCCATGCAGATCTCCTCTAGAGCAGTGATGTTTTGGGGCTGTTGCTGGGCAACACAGACTTTCAACTCCCTCCAAAGATTTTCTATGGGGTTGAGCTCTGGAGACTGGCTAGGCCACTCCAGGACCTTGAAATGCTTTTTACGAAGCCAGTCCTTCGTTGCCCGGGCGGTGTGTTTGGGATCATTGTCATGCTGAAAGACCCAGCCACGTTTCATCTTCAATGCCCTTGCTGGTGGAAGGAGGTTTTCACTCAAAATCTCACGATACATGGCCCCATTCATTCTTTCCTTTACACGGATCAGTTGTCCTGGTCCCTTTGCAGAAAAACGGCCCCAAAGTATGAGGTTTCCACCCCCATGCTTCACAGTAGGTATGGTGTTCTTTCTCCTCCAAACACGACAAGTTGAGTTTTTACCAGAAAGTTCTATTTTGGTTTCATCTGACCATATGACATTCTCCCAGTCCTCTTCTGGATCATCCAGATGCTCTCTAGCAAACCAGACGGGCCTGGACATGTACTGGCTTAAGCAGGGGGACGCGTCTGGCACTGCAGGATTTGAGTCCCTGGTGGCGTAGTGTGTTACTGATGTAGCCTTTGTTACTTTGGTCCCAGCTCTCTGCAGGTCATTCACTAGGTCCCCCCATGTGGTTCTGGGATTTTTGCTCACCGTTCTCGTGATAATTTTGACCCCACGGGGTGAGATCTTGCGTGGAGCCCCAGATCGAGGGAGATTATCAGTGGTCTTGTATGTCTTCCATTTTCTAATAATTGCTCCCGCAGTTAATTTCTTCACACCAAGCTGCTTACCTATTGCAGATTCAGTCTTCCCAGCCTGGTGCAGGTCTACAATTTTGTTTCTGGTGTCCTTTGACAGCTCTTTGGTCTTGGCCATAGTGGAGTTTGGAGTCTTGACTGTTTGAGGTTGTGGACAGGTGTCTTTTATACTGATAACGAGTTCAAACAGGTGCCTTTAATACAGGTAACGAGTGGAGGACAGAGGAGCCTCTTAACCCCTTGCACTCCGGTCAATTTTCCTAAAAACGCCCCCAAAAAATGTGCCCAAAGTAAATTGAAAGCTGTTCTTCAACCCTTTGCAGCATCTTCATGGGGTTGGTCTCATTTAAAAGAAAACACTTTGAATATTTTGGCAAAAAAAAACATAATTTCTCTAAGTGCTCCGGCCACTGAGTTACAGTCATCTAAACAGTGAACTTGAAGAAAATAAATTTGGCCTGGGTGTTTTTTTGGATACAAATGCTTGCAAATAACACACAGCTTCAGATCCGGGCTGGAAAATGCAACAGAAATGTAGAACCAAGTGTTATCCAGCTGAGGTCCAAATTTTGTAACAGTACCACAAAAAATGAATATATTACACAGCTTTGTTCTCAGGCTGTTCCCAGGCGTTTTGGAACTGTGCCAAATTGTGCCAAATGGCACAGTTTGGAAAAACGTCTGTAACTTTTGAATGATTCAACATAGAAGCTTCATCTTGGGCTCAAATGAAAGGTCACACTCAGGGCTGTGTCTGTGTGTGTGTGTGTGTGGGGGGGGGGGGGGGGGTTGTCCCCCCACCCCCCCTGCTACAGAGGACGGAGATCGGCCCTCACTACATCACGGATTACACTCGGATGTGGCATGTTTCCACAGCAACGCTGTCACCTCGGCTCCCCCCACCCCCCCGCTACAAAATCGTAGCGGCGGGGGGGACGTTCACGGTTTGGAGGCGGCGAAGAACTGTGTAACGCGGCACACGCATTTCGTACTTCGTGCACCGTACAGTTGTAATTTACCGATCGGTCAAAAGTCATTTTTTGATTACAATTTTCAGGGATAAATAATGATTTAGCTTATAGCACCTTACCTCTTCACAGCCACATTGTCCTGGCGAACTTCTCTTCCCCATTGTCAGACGAACGCGACGCTGGTCCGCTCGTGGATCCCAGTCAAAACATAATTCCATTATTGCGGTTTGGGCGAATGATTTACGACCTTTGTCGTCGACCTCCGTCGGTCTATGATGACGGAAGAGAATCCTAAACGTCTATTCTGCTGGAATGAGTGCAGGTCGCACTTGTGGGTGGTCTCCGTGCTGCTGGGTCTGTAGCAGGTTCTTCCAACGTCCTTTTTTTCATCTGTTGTAGCAGTAATGTCTCTCTTCACCCAGCCCGAACTTCTGTGCTTCAATTGGCTCCTGCATTCACAGTAGGCGGGTCCTCCTTCCTAGGTTTTCATTCATTGGTTCTTCAAGGTTTCAGAAACCCAATTCAAGGCTCTTATTAGTCGAATGAGAGGTCAATCAGATGAACTAATCTGTTCGCGGCTGTGTCTGCAGCTTTTATTTTCAGTGCGCGCTTGGACGCCATACACCACCTACATCAAAATCTCCATCAGGATCTCCATCATGCGTCCGAGAGCGCACAAGGGCGCTCTCGTGCGCCCTAGGACGCAGAGACTTGCCCACCCGCGGTACAACGGAGCGCAAGAGGTTAAAGAAGTTGTTACAGGTCTGTGAGAGCCAGAAATCTTGCTTGTTTATAGGTGACCAAATACTTATTTTACTGAGGAATTTACCAATTAATTCATTAAAAATCCTTCAATGTGATTTTCTGGATTTTTTTTCCCTCATTTTGTCTCTCATAGTTGAGGTATACCTATGATGAAAATTGGAGACCTCTCTCATCTTTTAAGTGGGAGAACTTGCACAATTGGTGGCTGACTAAATACTTTTTTGCCCCACTGTATTTCTGAAAAGCACTTCATAAATAAATATTACTTTTTGTTTGAGCACTGTTCACAAGCTCCATGCCGGTGTGTTTTTAGCTTAGCCGTTGCTAACACTGCTCCGAGACGTGTGCTGACTTGCGTGTTTTGTTTTTTTTTTTTGTGCAGGGCTTCTTGCTGGTTGTGTGTCATGTCACCGTCTTCCATCTTTGTTAGAAAATACAAAAAAGGCCAGACAATTGAGCTAATTTTGAGCTAACTTCCTAACTTTCAAAGCTGGCTGTAAATCTCGCAAGACAAGATATGACTTCCACTGACAACGGGCGCTTTTGCGCCATCTGGCTGCAAATCTCACGAGACAAGCTATGACTTCACTTGACTGTGTGCTTGCTTTGCACCATCTAGTGGACTGAAAATGCAACTGGTTGAATATCTAAGAGAGTATGCAATGTTTACATGAAAATATGCATCATCACTCTAAATCTCTATGTGTGTCTGTGTGTGTGTGTGTGTGTCACGTTTATAGGACATCCTATGATCTCTGCCTGGACATCATAGGACATCCTATGAACTCAGGCATCATAGGACTTGCGATGCCGTCATAAAGATATGACATCTATATGACAGCACATAGACAAATGTGTCTTTATGATGTCATATAGACTATCACTCATGATGCCTAGAGTAATGTGCCTTTATGATGTCATATTGCTCAAAATTGGCAAGGTGAATAAGTCACAGGGCCAGTCTTTACAGTGCGTTTGTGTTTTCTGCACAACAGATTTCTGCAGCCATGGCCAATTCTACGTTGCTGCAAGCAGAGTTGCCAGATCAAGCAGTCTTTGTAAAGCGTCGCTTTCTCAGCAATGTCGTTTTTAAAGAGGTGCTGACACAGTAATGCAAAGCACTGATTTTTGCCGGGTGCTCCGGTTTCTTGGTTTCTACGGGCATGCACGGGCCTTCCTGAACAGGGTTGAAAGCCACTTTTTGCTCAGATCTATTTTCATGATCCTGCCCATGAACTGGAATTATGACGCACCTATCCCTCAACCAGTGGTCTGAACGAAGAAGAAGACCCACTAGATGGAGAGCAATAGAATGAGGAGAACTGCTGCACATCAGAAAAGATGCTGTGAACATGAAACACCTCAGGTTCCAGCAGTACACCGCAGCCATGACTGAACAACACAGCCGTCTGAGACAGAAGGAGATCCTTCAGCAGCGCGCATGCAGAAATACTTGCTTATACTTGGTTTCTACGGGCATGGACGGGTATGCACGGGTATGTACTAGTATATATAATATTAATAAAAGATCAATCCATGCGTTTAGGGAGCGATACATCGTTGTTAGTGTTAAGTATCGCGATCCATCACTGAATCAATCTTTTTTCCCCACACCTAATTAATAACCTTGTATATGCGCCACCTCTGGTATGCGTGTCTGATGCGTGTACGCTTTGGACAAGGCCGGTCGGTGCACACACGGCTGTATATATGCTTAATTTTTTTTTTGCTTGCTAGACTCGGGGTCATCTGCAGTTTCATCCCACCCTAATAGGAAGCACAAATACGCTGCTGTGCCAGTTTGTTCACCAGCTGTACAACACAGAAGAAAAGCAAGAGCCACACATTAGCAACAACAATAGCGACTGCACACAAGTGACAAGAGGAGCTCCTATGTTTAAGATAAGCCTTTATTAGTCCCACAATGAGGAATTTCCAGGATTGCAGCTGCAAAAGGATAGCAGCACTCAGAGCAATAGTAAATATGATAATAAGATAAGAACTGGTTAGCCAAAACAGTAAATGAATATACATATGTACAGTTATATACATAGTGCAGGAGCATTGCAGCTAGATGGTATGAACAGAATTAGTTTAATTACCCTGCAGAATATGAATATGTACCCAGACAGTATAATTTGCATTTTAATCAACAGCGTTGTTGCCACCCTCATTAATGATTGTTATTGTCCTAGTTGTGTATTGGAGGGGACAATCTCTATTGTGCAAAGTTATGTTTAGTACATTTAATACGACCTCTACGAGCAGCCCTGGTTAGGTTGTAAAGTTTGACAGCTGTAGGTAGGAAGGACCTGCGGAACCTCTCCGTCGTGCACCTAGGATAGCACAGCCTACCACTAAATGAGCTCCTCAGTGCATTCAGCGTGTCCTGCATGGGGTGGGCAGTGTTTCCTCTGCCTTAAAGACCTTGGTGCAGTGGCAACATATTTTTCCGGGGGGGGGGGGGCAGTAAACATATGACACGATTGTTACCGGAATATGTTAATTTTATACTGTTTATTTCATTTTTAAATTTTGCATAGTAACGTTGCATATGAAACATTCATGTACATTTGAAATTTTATAAATTTGTGTGTTATTTTATGGCTTATTTTTGTCTGTTTTTTTTAAAATAAAATTGCTGTTTTTAAATAAATTTGAAACAGACTGTGGTATTTTATTTTTACTTTTATCTTCTAACAATTTACATTTTTGACCATAACTTTGCAGTCAGAACAGAACAATAATTTAACTCTGATTACAAAGAAAAAAAATAATAAAATTGTATTTAATGAAATAAATTAACTTAAATGACCAAGGATGCTGTTATTTCTGTTATATTTCTTTATATTTATAGTTTTGTTTTTTGTTTTTTTAGAAATCTCCTCACCACCCAGACAGCAGAAAAATCCTTATTTTGAAATCCAAATGTTGGCACGTTTAGTTTGTCTGAAGACTACTGACGGATTAAAGTAATTGACTTGGTGAATTTCAGTCATCTTAACTTGCCAGGTGCATAATAGGGAACATAACTTAATATTGTAGTGGCTGGTGAAATATATCCTGAGCAATTCATCAGTCCCTTGCCTTTTCCTTCATATGAAGCTGGCTGCATATGAATTCTAACCACATCTCTTAGCTAAGCGACTCTTCCATTATGGCTCCCGTTTCCAGCGGGTTAAAACCACGATAAATGCCAATGCTTACATACCTCTTCTGACTTTTTTCCGCGTTTAAAGTACTTTAATAAAGTCATGTTTCTCTCAGACAGTCACACTAGCGAGACACTGCCTGGTGACTAACTGGAAACCATCTCAATGTCTGTTCCCTGGATGTTTACCGGTGTTGTGGAGGGTTGTCCTCGCCTGTGGCAGTCCACCACCAGTTCCTTGGTCTTCCTTGCACTGATCTGGAGGCAGTTCCGCAGGCACCAGTCCACGAAGTCCTGGATAAGTCCTCTGTACTCCGCATCATCCCCATCAGAAATGAGGCCAACAATCGCAGAGTCGTCAGAGAACTTCTGTAGATGGCAGTCTGGTGTGTTGTGTGAAAAGTAAGCAATGTAGAGTGTGAACAGGAAGGGAGCCAGAACTATTCCCTGGGGGCCCCCGTACTGCAGATGATGGTATCAGACACACAGTCCTGGGTTCTCGCAAATTGTGGTTGGTTTGTGAGATAGTCCGGGAGCCACGATGACAGGTACTGGTCCACCCCTGTGCACAGCAGCTTGTCCCTCAGGATCACTGGTTGGATGGTGTTGAAAGCACTGGAGAAATCAAAGAACTTGATCTTCACAGTGCTCCCAGGCTTCTCCAGGTGGGACAGGGAATGATGTAGGAGGAAGATCACTGCATCCTCCACCCCGATGCCATGCTGGTAGGCAAACTGAAGTGGATCCATTGCTGGTCCCACCAGGGGTTGGATGTGGGTGAGGAGCAGCCTCTCCAGGGTCTTTATTAGGTGTGATGTGAGGGCCACTGGTCTGTAGCTGTTCAGGTCCTTGGAGTGCGGGGTTTTCGGTGCGGGTACCACACAGGATGTTTTCCACAGCTGTGGTACCCTCCCCAGCTTCAGGCTCAGACTGAAGATGTGCTCCACGGTCCCGCACAGCTGGTCTGCGCAGGACTTGAGGAGCCTCGAGCTGATGTCATCCGGACCGGCAGCCTTCCTTGCCTTGATCTTCTTCAGCTCAGCTCCCACCTGGGTCTTAGTGAAAGTCAGGTTGGGGCAGGGGGGGCTGTGTGCTGGGAGGGGGGGGGGTGCTGGGTCTGTGGGGGGAAAAACAGCGGGGGATGTACGGGAGGGGGGAGAGCAGGACTAGATGAAGGTGGAGGCAGCGGTGGTTGGTGGGCAGGCGAGATGACGGTTGGTCAAACCTGTTAAAGAACAGGTTCAGGTTGTTCACCCACTCCCTGTCCCCCGTGGCCTGGGAGGAGGTATTCTTGTGCCCAGAGATGGTTTTGAGGCTTCTCCAGACACCGCTGACATCACTCTGCTGCAGTTTGTTCTCCATCTTCTTCCTGTAGCTGTCCTTCCCCTCTCTGATTTTCCTCCTTAGCTCCCTCTGTACGGACTTCAGCTCTTTCTTGTTTCCCGACCTGAAGATCCTTTTCTTCTCCTTCAGCAGTGACTTTATCTCAGGGTTGATCCAGAGTTTGTTGTTTGAGAAACACTGTATGGTCTTGGTGGGTATGGTGTTCTCTACACAGAAGTTGATGTAGTCTGTGATGGTGTGTGTGTTAGGCCGTCGATGTCCTTACCATGTGGATCACAGAGCTGCTCCCACGCAGTGGATTCAAAACGGTCCTTCAGAGCGTCCTCCGCCTCCTAAGACCATATTTTCACTGTGCGGGTAACAGGAGGTTGTCTGTGTACCAAGGGTTTGTACACAGGCAGGAGGTGAACCAGGTTGTGGTCAGATCTTCCAGCGGGGGGGTGATGAGGTATAAGCCTCGTTGGTGTTAGAATAAAATAAATCCAGTGTTTTATTGTCTCTGGTGTGGCACGTGACATACTGGGTTTCCTACCTTTGGTGGAAGAAGAACCTAAAAAAGAGAGAGAAGGTATAATAGTGTGCTTTTGCATCGATGTATTTATTTTCCTTTTCCTTGCCATCTTCATCTACTTTGACTTTGTGTGCTGTGTCGGTAGTGCTACCTCATGGGAGGTTGGATTTGTGCCTGCATAGTCAACGCAGTCACAAAATTTGCACTTCGTGCATTTATGGGGGGTGCCGAAAAGTTCATCGTGGTCAAATTTGACCAAATGTGACCAAAAGAAGTGTGTGGATCGAAGGAGAGACTGTGTTAATAAATAAACCATATTTGGTCTAATTTGACCACTATGAACTTTAAAGCCTATGAACTTTTCAACCCCCCCCCCCCCCCCCCCCCCCCCCGGTGGCTGCAGATGGCCTCCACAAAGCATGGAGATGATGATGACATAATTTTCATCACACAAGCCTCGTGCTCGAGCAGACGTGCCAAGTGGAGGTGGAGCATAAACGCAGCTTAATGGTGTTTTTCTCTGCTGCAGATTTCGATGGCGTCTTGTACCACATTTCCAACCCTAACGGGGACAAGACAAAAGTGATGGTCAGCATCTCCTTGAAGTTCTACAAAGAGTTGCAGGAGCATGGAACTGATGAGGTAAAACACACAAAGAGGTACCATACATGTAGTCTAAAATGTGTTTGGTAAATTTTGCTTTTTTTTTTGTTTTTTTACAATAAACAATGCTTTACAAGCAGTCAGTTTTGTCTGCTTTCACAGCCTTTAAGAAATGCATTTTTTTAAAACATAGAAAGCACATCTATATACTGTAGAGGGTTTATGTTTATTTCAAACAAAAAACAACTTTTTGTTTGGGCTTTCACTCAAAAAAAGCCCAGTGCTCATCTTTCTGGCTTTATTGTTTCAGCTATTATGATTTGTTGCCATTTTACAGCCATGTCATAGATGGCTTTCTGTTACTTTGTGACAGTGCGTCACAGAGGTTTCTGTAGAACTTATAATGTGAATAACACCAGGTACGTAGTGGTATAAGGAGTACAGCAGCCATTCCTCGCATGAGGACGGATAATTTTTTCCACACATAAGGAGCTGTTCAGAACTCCTTATAGGGACTCCTTATACAAAGAACTGCGTGGACAGATCAAACAAGAGACAGAACTACAGGCGCACAGATGTAGGACACTGACAAAGATTTCTTGAAGGGAAAAATCTAGAAGAAGAAGAGTGATGTAGAAAGTATGTGGCGGTAATGCACCTACAGTGGGGCAAAAAAGTATTTAGTCAGCCACCAATTGTGCAAGTTCTCCCACTTAAAAGATGAGAGAGGTCTTCCAATTTTCATCATAGGTATACCTCAACTATGGGAGACAAAATGAGAAAAAAAAATCCAGAAAATCACATTGTCTGATTTTTAAAGAATTTATTTGCAAATTATGGTGGAAAATAAGTATTTGGTCACCTACAAACAAGCAAGATTTCTGGCTCTCACAGACCTGTAACTTCTTCTTTAAGAGGCTCCTCTGTCCTCCACTCGTTACCTTTTTTGGCACCTGTTTGAACTCGTTATCAGTATAAAAGACACCTGTCCACAACCTCAGACTCCAAACTCCACTATGGCCAAGACCAAAGAGCTGTCAAAGGACACCAGAAACAAAATTGTAGACCTGCACCAGGCTGGGAAGACTGAATCTGCAATAGGTAAGCAGCTTGGTGTGAAGAAATCAACTGGGGGAGCAATTATTAGAAAATGGAAGACATACAAGACCACTGATAATCTCCCTCGATCTGGGGCTCCATGCAAGATCTTACTCCTTGGGGTCAAAATGATCACGAGAACGGTGAGCAAAAATCTCAGAACCACATGGGGGGGGGGGGGGACCTAGTGAATGACCTGCAGAGAGCTGGGACCAAAGTAACAAAGACTACCATCAGTAACACACTACGCCGCCAGGGACTCAAATCCTGCAGTGCCAGACGTGTCCCCCTGCTTAAGCCAGTACATGTCCAGGCCCGTCTGAAGTTTGCTAGAGAGCATTTTGATGATCCAGAAGAGGACTGGGAGAATGTCATATGGTCAGATGAAACCAAAATAGAACTTTTTGGTAAAAACTCAACTTGTCGTGTTTGGAGGAGAAAGAATGCTGAGTTGCATCCAAAGAACACCATACCTACTGTGAAGCATGGAGGTAGAAACATCATGCTTTGGGGCTGTTTTTCTGCAAAGGGACCAGGACGACTGATCCGTGTAAAGGAAAGAATGAATGGGGCCATGTATCGTGAGATTTTGAGTGAAAACCTCCTTCCATCAGCAAGGGCATTGAAGATGAAACGTGGCTGAGTCTTTCGGCATGACAATGATCCCAAAACCTACCACCCGGACAACAAAGGAGTCGCTTTGTAAGAAGCATTTCAAGGTCCTGGAGTAGCCTAGCCAGTCTCCAGATCTCAACCCCATAGAAAATCTTTGGAGGGAGTTGAAAGTCCATGTTGCCCAGCAACAGCCCCAAAACATCACTGCTCTAGAGGAGATCTGCATGGAGGAATGGGCCAAAATACCAGCAACAATGTGTGAAAACCGTGTGAAGACTTACAGAAAACGTTTGACCTCTGTCATTGCCAACAAAGGGTATATAACAAAGTATTGAGATGAACTTTTGTTATTGACCAAATACTTATTTTCCACCATAATTTGCAAATAAATTGTTTAAAAATCAGACAATGTGATTTTCTGGATTTTTTTTTTCTCATTTTGTCTCTCATAGTTGAGGTATACCTATGATGAAAATTGGAGACCTCTCTCATCTTTTAAGTGGGAGAACTGGCACAATTGGTGGCTGACTAAATACTTTTTTACCCCACTGTATAAGCTGGTTGCCAACCGCCAATCAAATCTAAAAGAAGAAGAAGAAGTACGTGGCAGTAATGCACTTGTAAGCTGGTTGTCAACTGCCAATCAAATGTAAAAGAAGAAGAAGACAGTAGTTGTTCTGTTCTGTTCTTGAGATGATCATATAAGGAAATCCTTGTCCAGCTGATATTGGCTCAATAAAAGAGTAAAAAAATCTTAAGAAATAGTGCTGTCATGCAGTTAAAATAATTAATCTTATTTTCCACACAGTTAACTCAGGATTAATCAGACTGTATTTGTAGATTTTTATTTTTTTAACCAGTCCTCACTATAACTTAAAGGGATTTTTATCCCCCGTCGGTCAAAGCCAAAAGGGGGATTCAGGTTCAGGTTACTTTATTTGTACCCGTAGGTAGATTTGTTTTGCAGTCAGGTGACATCCATATTTACAAACCACAATTATTATGTTATGGGGATTATGTTATTGGTCAACTTGATACCATGGTTTGATGTACACTGAGGATGTGCATATTGCAATTTGGTTCTGATCGGATGATTTTTGTGGGAATTGTAGCCCTTGATCTTTGACCTCCTGTTTTGCCTCACTTCATAGACAGTAACTGTCTTGTGAAATCAACTCCTCCTATAGTTATGGTCTGATTGTTTTGAAACTTGGTACCATGGTATACTCTGATGATGTGCATATTGCAATTTCACTCTCATTGGATGACCTTGGAAGTCAAAGGTCAGCAGTCAGATTTTTCCCTAAATCATCTAAACACAAAACTACTAAAAGAAATCATGTAGGCTTTTCAAATTGTTACAGTAGTTGTATGTAATACACATCTTGGACGACTTGCACCCTCACCCAACTATGGGTTTGGGGTCAAAGTTCAGAGTTCAGAGTTAACATTGCAGTCGCACTATGGTAAATGCTACATTTACTGTAAATAAAGTTAGGGTCACCAAACTTGGTAAACAGGTCCACCGTGTGACCCTGAAGTGTGACTATGGTTTTGGGATCGCAAGGTCAAAGGTCAACATCAAAATGCCTTATAAAGTATATCTCAGTAGCAAAGAAAGCTAGGGTTACCAAACCTGGTACAGAGATTCACTCTGAGACCATAACCTCTGACTACAGTTTTGGGGTCAAAAGGTCAAAGGTCAAGTTTGGCACTCCCTGTAATCTCTTACTATAGAACGTGTAAGGCTCTCTAGGGTCACTATACTTGCTATACAGGTTCACCTTGAGATCCTGACCTACATCTATGGGTTGTATTCTTTGTTTTATATTCATGGATGGTGGGCTTATCATAATTTGGTTCTGCCACAGTAATTATATTGAAAAGTTGAAAACTGCCCTCCATCAGTAAATATTTGGATCTTCAAAGAAAACAGAAGCAGAGGATATTGCACTCGCCTCAGTGCTCTTGTTTTTTCTGAATTTGTACTCGTATACAACAGACCCTCTGTAATGGTTCATCAGTTTGGGGTGGCAGTCAGCTTTAACCCTGACAAATTATTTAAGGTTAAATTAAGTTAAATTTTGGAAAAATGTCAACACTACTCATCTAATTAAATTTAAAACAATGATCATGACTGAGCCAATAAGAAATAGAAGAATCTGGTTAAGTTTGAATGTGTTTAAAAAAAAAAAAAAAAAAGACATGATAGCGTAGGGCTCCGGCAATTAACCAAATTCAAACCAAAACCAACCGTTGGGACATAGAACCAACAGAATTTTGCTTGTGTCGGTTATTTCAGTTCTTCCCTTCTTCCTGTTCTGTGCATGTGTATATAAGAGCTTTCATGTACTGCCCCTTTAAGACATGTCACATGTGTGGTCAAATGACTCTTCAACCCAGTAGCAGTAGCAGCACAGTTATTACTGTCCAGAAGCAACAAAACACAACGGAAAAAAATAAAATGGCTTGTACCGAAAATGCGGTGTCCATCCACATAGTATGAGATGATTGACTCTGTTTCATCTGGGTTTGCTGAGAGGGCGTGAGTGATGTCCGTAGAGGCTGGCTTCAGTGCCCCGAGGCTACGTGCTGTTGGTCTCTAACTGCTGCTGGTTTTGTAATCAGCCTTTTTGCAGTGGGGGTGGACGAGTTAAGCCTGTATTTAGGAACGTGATTGGAGATTTGATGTTCCTCTGAGGCGATGGCATGGTTGTGGCTGCGTGAAGGACTCCCCTGGAGTAGCTGGCAGCTAGCTGACCTGCACGGTACCCGGTCAAATCCCCCTATAACCAACTCACCCCAGCCAATTAACAGCCGCCTCATAACCAGCTCGCTCCATGCCCAACTCGCCTCACAACAAACTCACCCCGGAAGCATATAAATGTAGGCTGTGCATTACCTGAACTCTCATCATAGAAGACAACAACTGCTTGGCTTGTGCCAAGGAGGTACAGCAACGACAGGAAGCCGTGCTGTGTGATGGTTAACACCGATGGCAGTATTGTGTATGTGGAACTGGTAAGTAGGCCATAGTAGGCAACTATATTCTGTTTGAGCTTGAATATAATCACTCTATAAATTCAAGAAATGTCTGTGTGTCTGTCACGATCATAGGCTCACGAAATGTCTGTGTGTCTGTCACGATCATAGGACATCATAGAACGGCCTATGATGTCTGCAGGATGTCCTATGATGATCCTGTGATCTCAGGGTACATAGGGCAATAGGACTGGCTACCTGTGATGTAGTGTCCTATGATGCCAGCCTGGATGTCTTTATGATGTTATATAGACCATCACTCACGATGCCTGCCTACCTATGGCAAGGCACAGAGAAGCTGAGACCGAATACGACGCACTACTTTAAACCACACCCATTCAAAGCAGGACATCGGGAAATCTCACTCAGTAAGGCGTAAAATCAAGAAATCTCTGTCAGTGATGCCTGCGGCATGACTGTGAACAACACAGCCGTCTCACACAGGAGGACACCCTTCAGCAACGGGCATGCAGAAATACTTGCTTATACTTGATTTCTACGGGCATGGACGGGTATGCACGGGTATGTACTAGCTGACTTTAATTACAAGAGGCTGCAGCACATTTAATTCGGATCATTGTTGGTCATGGGAGGACTTGACGGTAAACCCTCTGTTTTACTGTGAAGTGTTGTAATTTTGAAGAAATTAAAATTATGGTTAAAATAGACGGATTGAAAATATATATTTTTATTAAAACTGTAACACTGAAAATTAAAAAAAATCATTCCTGAAGAAAGCAATATCTTTAAAACAAATAGTCTGAGACCTGCAGTACACATATTTTAATTTCAAAGAAATTAAAAGTTTGGTTAAAATACGTGGGTTGAAAATACATATTTTTGTTAAAACTGTAACACTGAAAATAAAAATAAAAAACTTTCCTCCCTTGCAGAAAAATATTACGGTCAGATATTAAGACATTTCAACAAACAGAAAATGAGGCTGCTGAGTTGGGCTCGTTTTGCTGTGCTGCACCACAGGCCATCACTTCATGGGGCAAGTTTGTTGTGGGGCGAGTTGGTTGTGGGGGGACTTTTTTCCCCCTTGTCTTGTCAGGCAGCTAGGTGAGCAGAACAGAAATCTGCTACCCTTATTGTGCCAAAACAGATTTACTTTGCCTAAAGGAGCTTTATACAGTACCTGTCTACGTACTGTATATTGTTGTGAATTCCTCCTGTAATAACTTTTAATACTTTATTTAAATTATTTTACTCATGAAGGGTTAGAGCATCTGCCCCACACCCGGGAGGCTGGGGTTCAAATCCCAGCTGGGTCATACCAAAGACCACATAAAAATGGTACTTTCCGCCTTCTAGCTTGGTGCTCAGCATAATAGAACGGGGAAAGGAAAGTTTACGCACAGCGCTACCGGAGGACTGACGCCCCACTGTAGCCTTCACTACTTACAGTAGCTGTGTGGCCTAGGGTCAGAGAAACAGAGATAGGTGCTGCCCCTATACACCATATGGTGTCCCACATGCTGTGGAAGGGAATTAACTAACTAACCCATGAATGGCCCAACAGGCTGGGGAATGGGGAAAGGAAATGTGGGGAGGGGGAAAGAAAAGGGAGAGGAACAGACAAAAAAAGACAAACTAACAACTAAAACAAATAGAAGACAGACTGCTTCTTCCACTGAAGAGTTCTCAACACAAGTCTGGTATCCACACCAGTTAAAGGAGAGACATTTGTGCGTGTGCGTATCCGTGTGCGTGTATATGAGAGCGCACGTAAAATAAGTGTGTGCATGTGAGTGGTTTGTCATGGAACATACGAAGAGGGTGGCCAGTTGCAGCAACACCCCCCCCCCATCCCCCCAAAACCCCGAGCAGGCAAGGCAGCGCCACCAACCCCCACAGGACACAAATGCCCGAGGTCAACAAGCCCCAGGAAAGCCAGGCATTCGCCCCAGGAGGGATGGCTGAGGGAGGCCAGGCCCACCCCCCTGAGCCCGCCACCCCGCCACCCCCCCACCCCCCCCCCCAGCGAGGCCAACGCCAGCCCCCGGGCCCTAGGCGCCAGGAGGCCAGCGCCCCCATCCCCAGGTTGCAGACTGGGCCGCGCCCTTGGTGCGAGCCCCCCACGCCCTCCCACAGCGGGCCCACCCCCCAAAGCCAGCGCCGCACACCCCGGGGACCCCCACTCCCAAAGAATCCCCCCCCCCCACACACAGGGGAGCCCATATAGCTGAGAGGCACTACCCCCTCATTCCAGCACCTCCCGACTAGCAGACACACCCATTCCCACACATTCACACCCTCATGTTCTCACACGCACCCACATGCACTCACTCACTCAAGCTCACCCACTCCCCCACACAGTCCCACACTCACACTCCCGGACCCAACCATTCTGTCTCACTCCTGTACCCGCTCAATCTCGCTCCCACTCATCCTCAGAGTCACCCACATTCACTCACATTCACCAATACATGCACTCTCACTCATACTCCGACCTATTCTCATCCATTTGTGCTCTCCCCAAAAACGCTCACCCACCCTCATTAACCCTTATTACTTAGGACGACTGCGATGCAGAGAGCCCGAATGTGCACCCCCCACCCCCAGCACCCACCCGAGCGACTGATCAGCAGACCATTGCAGATGCCCCGAGATGCACACAAAACCGACCAACCATCACCATCTCCACTCATCACTCCTTCACTCTCACTTACTCTGTTGTTCAGTCCCTCTCTCAGTCCCTTGCTTGTATCTATTCATTCGGCAGCACCCAGGGATTTTGACAACATGACGGGTCCCAGGCCCCCGGCAGAAGGAGGGCAACAGGGATGGGGGAAGACCCCCCACCCCCCTCCCCTTGCACAAATCGTGATAGGTGTGTGTCAGTTGCATGGTGTGATTGTGTGCAGGTGTGTGAACTACCATAGTGCAGTTAAAATTGGGGGGATGGTGGTTGGAGCACCACTAGCCACTGCGATAGGCACCGGGGCCCCCATCCCCCCAAACCTTCAGTGTCTAAAATGCAATTAAAATTGAGGTGAGGGCAGCCCCACTGCACAGCAGAGGTTCCCCTTCACTGACACAGTGCGGCACACCTCCGCTCCAAAACCCTTAGTGTAGCCAAGAAGGTGTATGTTCCACCCAGAATCGGGGAGGGGTTGGGGGGGGGGATAAGACTGGAAGGGAGGTGGTCCAAAAGGGAACACGTCCCTCCCCCACCCCCACCCCACCCCCCAGAAGTCAGCTCGCAAGCTGGTTCAGGAGGCCACCCACTGCTTCCAAATCCCAATCTAGGGCAAGGGCCGCCAGGCTGAGCAGCCCAGGACCCACCAGCGTCACGCCCCGGCGCTCCCAGCACCACAAATATGATGGAGTAGCCACACCTACTCCCACTCATCTTGCACACACAAACATGCACAACAACAATAGTTACAATAGTGAACAATGGGCCGGACCCAACAATGGGCCGGTTATGGGGGGGACTTAACGGTAAACCATCTGCACATATCGCATGGCCTGCAGACCCTCAAGAGGTATGCGTGGACACTGACTTCTGCATCGGACAGTGTTTAGTTTGGTTGTATGTGTGTAGGGTAACAAAGGTTCTATTCTTTATTATATTATGCTCATTTACAATCATTGCAGTGACATATTCATTGATGCCGCACTCTGATGGCTTAAGAGCCCTGTCAGTGAATGATAAGTGAGAAGAAAGAAGGGGAACCCCCCCCCCCCCAAAAAAAACAAACAACAAAAAAAAAACAACTAGATGTCCTGTTTGTGGTTCTGCGCCCAGAGTATTGACCTGGGAACCTTCTCAGAGGTGAGGGCCTGGCTTTGGGCCTGCAGATTGGGTCTGCTTGCATCTTCTTAGAACAATGGATTGCCCTCTCAGATGGTGTTTGAAGTTGGAGGACAGTCCAGAAAGAAGCCTTAAGATGGATTAACTAGGTATGCTCTAAAGTATGCAGGTACACTTGAGTTTACAGAAAAATATTTTTGAAAATTGGAAAAAAATTGGAAAAACAAAAGGAGAAAAAAATTCAAAGACTTTTGCTTAGCGAAAAAGGAAAAATTGAGGATTAACTTTAACCCCTTATTTAGATTGCCCAGTGGGGGTCCCTCAAGGATCCATACTGGGACCCATCTTATTCTTGCTTTATATAAATAATCTCCCAGATGTCTGTAAAGATGTTAATGCTCAGCTGTACGTGGATGATACCGTTATTTTTATTATAGCAAAAAATCCTGAAGAAGCTGCGGTTGCACTCTCATCAGCTCTGACACATGTTCAACACTGGCTCACCAAGTCCTGTCTCTTGCTGAATGTAAATAAAACTGTTTTGTTTTTTTTTGTTTTTTCAAAATGCCCTACTACTAGTATGCATTCTAACATTTACATCAGAGGAGAAGAACTAAGTGTTGTCAAGGAATTCAAGTACCTGGGTGTTACTTTGGACTCTACACTCTCGTTCAAGAGCCATATCAAAATGGTCACTAAAACATTAAAATGTAATATTCACAACTTCAGACAAATTAGGAGGTTGCTTACAGATGGCGCCGCCATGATGTTTTTACACTCAGTGATCTTTTCACATCTGAGATGTTGTATTATTACCAGCTAGTCATTGACGGGAGTGGCAACCCTCAAACTAATTGAATCACTTTATAAAAATGCTCTGAAAACATTAGATAAAAAGCCTCTCACATACCACCACTGCAATATTCTACCTAGGTACAACCTCCTGTCCTTTGAGAATTTAAAAAAATTTAAAACTGCCTGCTTGATGTATAAAATCCTACATGGTCTGGCTCCACCCCCCTGAATGAATACATCAAATACAGAGTGAGTAGCAGTCATGGTCAGTCCACTAGGGCTTCCTGAAGAGGTGGTTGTGTGATACCCCTCCGTAAAACCTCTTTTGGTCAAAATGTTTTTTCATTTCATGGTAGTACTTTATGGAACACCATACCACTTCCTGTCAGGGAAAACTCCAGCTTTTTTTTTTTTTGTTACTTATTTGTACCCGTAGGTAGACTTGGTTTGCAGTCTGGTGACAAGCCACCGGCTGCTGGTCGCTGCGTGCGCGAGCGCCCTAAACCTACATGTTTTTGGTATGCGGGAGGAAACCGGAGAAATCCCGGAGTAAACCCACGCAACACGGGGAGAACATGCAAACTCCACACAGCTCACTGTTGGTCGGGGGCTGGGATCGAACCCATGACCTCATGATCCCCGCGATCCCCCGGCCAAGGGTAAAACTGTGCTGCCACAGTGCTAAACCACTGCGCCACCGTGCAGCCCAGCTTTGCCACCTTTAAGAGTAAAGTGAAGGAGTGGCTCATATCATCTCAAACTTGTGCACACGCTTAACACCAGTGACTCGTGTAGTAATTGTGTTTTCAGTTTATTGAAAACAGACCAGATTTGTGACTGTCATATGACCTAGGCATGTTTGTGTGTCCGTATGCTTGTATGGTAATTCGCATAACTTCAATAACCCTGTGTACATGGGCTTAACCATGTATGCAAACCTGGTGCAATATCATTAGCACACACATAGAGTACCTGTATGTGCTGAAACATGTGCAATAGAGCCATGTGCAATTCACTAAGCACTTTAAATTCATGAATCATATAATTCTACAGACACACTTTACAAAACTACACGATGCCCCTTAGTACTATACAGTTAAACATCCCGAGCAACACCTTGGTTGTTGTGGTACTTTTTGCTGGTCTGAGATCAACAATATTCATCTCAACTTTGTTCATTTATTCCTCTCTTTCTATCAGTTTGCAGTCTTGCTGCTATTGTTATTATTGGTGTATTGTGTTATTTGCTTTGTCATTGTTGTGTTGTTTATTGTTGTTGTGTTTGGCTGGCCAGGGGACATAAGATGGAAATTAGCTTCAGCTATAATCTTGTATGTGTTAATGCACTGTCCCTTTTATGAATAAACTTATAAACCAAACTTGAACCAGAAAGGTACACATAACTAGTGAATGCTCTGTGGCATGCACATATGTATGTGCCCATGCATCACACATATAAGCCCAGCCTCTTGTTTGTTGCTGCTGTTGTTGTTGAGGTGCTTGGGTGCTTGTGTGTGTGCATACATACACAGTACTTCACTTGTGTGACGTAATGGTGATTGTTTTGTAGCGCCTTAACGCTTGCACTTTTGCCTATCCACTTTGTACAGTTTTATTGTAGATGTTCTTCTCGTGTATTCAGGTTCAGGTTACTTTATTTGTACCCGTAGGTAGATTTGTTTTGCAGTCTGGTGACATCCATATTTACAAGCCACAAATTACATTCAACATAGACACAAACACAGACACACATGAAATTGACTATAGACGTGTATGATTGTTTGTGTGTTTTTGTGACCCGCCGGGGGACTACAGATGCAAATCAGCAGTATTGCTAAATCTGGCATACTTACATTTTTATTAATGTTCATTAGTATGTATAGTCTAGTCAAAAAAGGGGGTTAGCGTGCACCTTTGGAAATATATTTTTAATTGGTATCATTAGATGGAAAAATATGTGTAGAAAATGGTTTGCTATGTTACCAGTTGCATAAATTGTCCCACATGACTTTTTTATGCAAGTTTAGCATAGGACCTCGGCAAACTATCAAATCTCAATTTTAGGGGTAGGGAAAATACAAATGAGCACATCTTTAGATTGCAACATCACAGCTACATGTAATACCACTCAAAATGTTCGAAATGATCTCGGCTTTCCATTGGTGGGTAAATATCAAAAATCGGTGCAATAATTAGGTCAGCAGAGGGCAAAAGGTCACCAAAATAGGTCATTGCTGAAAATTTTGCATCGTGTCAATCAAAGCTTATGCCAGGCCCCCAGTGGTTCGTTCAACAGTTTTAATGGCTAGATATTGTCGACAGGATGCAACTAGATCACTTGGATGTGACAAAACAAGATTTATCTTATAAATGGCTCATACTGTACGAACTTATGTTTTATCCATTTTTACGAAAGCTCAAATATGAGGTAGGGGAAACTAAAATGCACATAACTTTTGAACCACACAAGATAAATGCGATATCTACCACTCATCTTGACCGTCTTGCATTCCGCTATTCATTCGTACAAAGTTTCTGCAGATGGGGCCAGAAATGGGGTCACCAGAGCTCAAAAGGTCACAAATTTGAGACAAGGTGGGTATATAAAATAATATTCTGTATTTATACTGGAAAACTCTTTTAAGTTTCAGAAACTTATCTCCACGGTGGGTGTATACCCACAGAGAACCTTTTTGAAACACATGTATCTGCAAAAGTCAAAGCACCAATTTTGTATGAGACCCACACATCCATATAATAAGACGATGCAAGTTGTACTACAAATTTCAAAGTAGCAGCTTTCAAGTCAGTAGGCTTATTGGCGTACACTTTAATCCCTCTCATTTCATAGTAGTGACTCGGCGAATCAGGATTTCCAGGTAATGTCCATAATAATACTTTATTGGATAACCTGGTTACAAATGTAATCTTCCACAGGGTCTTGTTTTGCAATGTAAACCAAACAAAAGACACAAGGGAATGTCTCTGATGGTTTCTCATTTATCGAGGTAAAAAAGAACAAACTAAACGTGTTCACATTTATGTAGTGGAAAAAAGGAAACCTTTCGTTAGGGATACTTTTAATTCTCTTTTTTTCTAAACTAAAACTCAGAGATATTTTGGTATTGATGCTGTAGTCCTACTCTTCATTTCAGAATAACATGTGAAAGAGGCCAAAATGCCGAAACGAAAACGTGATGGAAGTGCTGCTGCAGCATCTCCAAAGCCTTCTCGCAAAAAGCCCACCCATGCCACATGCATGCTTCATGTGCCATCTTTATCTGATCATGGCCCTTTCACAAAATTAAGTAACGTCAAAGGAACTGCAGCTGAAAAACTACAGTACCTTCATGGTATTCAGGACCGCCGTCTCCACCAGCCACATGATTCGCCACATCATATGCAATCTGTATGTGACCAGATTTCTGCAGCCCTCCCTGATGACTTGGAAAGCATTGGGTATCACCGTCAGTGTTATCAGCGTTTTACCTACAACTTGGATCGTCTTGGAGATGGACAGGACAATGAACCAAAGGCATCAACCTCGGCATTACGTTCACCCCGCTAACGATCTACCCCAGGTCCTCTCTTCCCACGCGAGTGCATTTTCTGTGAAAAAGTAGAGATTAAAGGACCTGACCGAAAAACTGAGCGGCCTCGACTGTTCTCATCTTGGAGGAACAAAGACAGTGCTTGGGAGTAAATCGAATCAAAGGCAGAAAAATTGGGTCTATCTCGACTACATCGCTTGGTGAAAGGTGTTGTTGATCTTTTCTCTGCTGAGGCCAAGCACCATGAGTCATGTTTTAAGTCCTTCCGTACAACTTTCTCTAACTACGAGCGTGGGATCAACAGAGCTAAAGAACCGAAGCACAGCGAAATGCTAATTGCCCATGAGAAGGCTCTGGCATCAGTACGGGACCATATTCAGATTCATGTCGTCCAGCAATATGAGGTTGTATGGCTAAGTTCCTTGCACTTGCTGTTCATCGAAGAGTTGAAACGAAATGGGTATGAGAATGAGAACTATCGCTCTGAAAAACTACTGAAACGCCTGCAGAATGACCCAATCCAGCATGTTTCCTTTATGAAAATCATCCCAGATAAATCTGGCGCAATTTCATTCTGGCTTGTCTACAGTTCGAAGATCACTGTTGTTGATGCTTTTGCACAAGCTTACAATCTTGGAAGCGAGGATAAGTTTGAAAATGCCACACTTCTTCTTCGCAGTAACATTCAACAAGCTTTTGGACAGTCCCAAAGTCTACCATGGCCACCAACGTCTGATGACATGGAGCTTAGTTGTGATAGGCTTTTACCTTCGGATCTCATCCACTTCCTTAACATAGTTCTGTACGGAAAGGAAGAGATGGATATGAGTGAGAATGAAGCTTCTTCTACAATCAAGGACAGGGATGGAAGAGAACCAATGAAGGCGTGTTGGAACCATTGTGGTCAAGTGTCCCCGTGTTACCAGAGTCCCTTGTTGATCTCATGGGAACAGTGGAAGAACAGCTTGATGGTGAACAGGAGGAAGATTACTATGACTTTGAGTTTGACCAGTTTGACTTTGACTCTGGAGAGGAAAGTGACGATGGTGTATAATGATCAAGGGATGAAAGGTTATACTGACATGTAAACATGCCAAGCATTCATATTGAGACTGGTCTAATAATGTACTTTGACCCTACAAACACGGTCTCGACACCAAAGTCGTAAACATATCATGGATCAAAAAGGTTTTCCAGGTTGTTGATGGCTGAGTTATTCAGTATAAATAAAGTTTATTATTATTTTATACACCCACCGTGTCTCAAATCTGTGACCTTTTGACCTCTGGTGACCCCATTTCTGGCCGCATCTGCAGAAGCTTTGTATGAATGAATAGCGGAATGCAAGACGGTCAAGATGAGTGGTAGATATCGCATTTATCTTGTGTGGTTCAAAAGTTACGTGCATTTTAGTTTCCCCTACCCCATATTTTAGCTTTCGTAAAAGTGGATAAAACAGATGTTCGTACAGTATGAGCCATTTATAAGATAATCTTGTTTTGTCACATCAAAGTGATCAATTTGCATCCTGTCGACAATATCTAGCCATTAAAACTGTTGAACGAACCACTGGGGGGCTGGCATAAGCTTTAATTGACACGATGCAAAATTTTCAGCAGTGACCTATTTTGGCGACCTTTTGCCCTCTGCTGACCTAATTATTGCACCGATTTTTGATATTTACCCACCAATGGAAAGCCGAGATCATTTTGAACATTTTGAGTGGTATTACATGTAGCTGTGATGTTGCAATCTAAAGATAAGCTAATTTGTATTTTCCCTACCCCTAAAATTGAGATTTGATAGTTTCCCGAGGTCCTATGCTGAACTTGCATAAAAAAGTCACGTGGGACAATTTATGCAACTGCTAACATAGCAAACCATTTTCTACACATATTTTTCCATCTAATAAGATAAGATAAGATAAGATAAGCCTTTATTAGTCCCACAACGGGGAAATTCCAGGATTGCAACAGCACAGGGATAGCAACACTCAGAGCAACAATCAGAAGGCAAGAAAAAAAACAAGCAAGCAAGAGCAGCTAATATACATATGTACATATTACTATAAGATATATATATACACACACACACACAGACACACAGTGCAGAGCATTGTAGCTGGATGGAATAATATGTAGATATATAAAAACACAGTGCGGAGCATTGTAGCTAGATGGAATAAATATATAGATATATAAATATAAACACACCCAGTGCTGAGCATTGTAGCTAGGTGGAATAAATATGTAAATATATAAACACACACAGTGCAGAGCATTGTTGCTAGATGGGATGAAACAGCATAACCGACTACTTAGTTATCCTACATGGTATGATTATGTGCCCATACATATGATGATATAATGATACCAATTAAAAATATATTTCCAAAGGTGCACACTAACCCCCTTTTTTGACTAGACTAGTAATGTCCCTTTCAAATAAACATTAAACTTAACTAGTCACTGCTTTCTAAGGGAAAAAGGCAAAACTTTAGTGAAAATTTTTAAAGTGTAAAAGTTTAAGTGAAGCAAGAATTGTAAGGAACAAAAAGTTGTATTCACTTTAAGTACAAACAGGAGATCTGCGTGAATGGGCCCAAAGGCCCCAGAAGCCAGAGGGAAAAGAGAGGTCCAGGCCTATGGCCTGGAGAAACGCCAAGGACAAAAGAGGGCAAACTCTAAGGAGGTCTGTCTCACAAATAAGCATGCACGTGCTCGCGCATACACACACGCACAGTGGCAGTTTTGAGTGACCCCACCAATCAAGGACTGGCTGGATGCCTCTCTCTGTGTATGCAAATCAGCCCACTCAGATTTGAAGGGTAGTTGCAGAGACAGCGGTTCAGGCTAAATTCTCAGAAATGCTTACTTATCACAAAGCTAGGAACACTGGAATAAATGCATGTGATTGACACAGGTTTGTATACATCATTTGTACATGATTTTTGTCTACTCTATAAGAATTCCTAATGAGGAAAAGCATGCACAAATATTCTGACACACAAATAATGGAAACAGTCCCAGAAGCTCCTCTTCAGTAGCTGCAGTCACAAAACCCCTGACGTGTGGGTAGTTCTTCTGACAACTAGGCATGAAGTCTGTGTTGCCAGAGAAGGCGAAAGGGGAGGGGACCATGGAATGGCACACGGTAACACTGCCTGGATCCTGTGGGGATGGTGTATCTTTTACAGAGTTAAAGCGGTCTTAGACATTCATAAATGGAGGACGCAAAGTTCATGAGAGGAATTACAGAGTTCAATCTGGCTCAAGTCCGTTATTACTCATCATACATTCATTACATGTATGATGAAATATTTCAAGCCTTTTTTTTTTCAATTTTTACTCGTATAGGAAATTATTGTAGTTGTGACTTAAAATAGGAATTGTTGTTTTCAACTTTTGCACAATTCTGGAATATCTAAAATGATTTTTTTTTAATAGAATGAGGTCATTGTTTGACATTGTGATCTGTAGTGAGAGTTGGGAGCAGGTGGACGAGAACCTGGAGAGGTGGTGGTATGCTCTGGAGAAAAGAGGAATGAAAGTCGGTAGAAGCAAGACGGAATACTATACATGAGTGTGAATGAGAGGGAGGCAGGTGTAACGGTGAAGATGGAAGTAGAGGTAGTCAAAGTAGATGAGTTTAAATATCTGAAGTCAGCCATTCAAAGCAGTGGAAAATACACAAGGTGAAGAAGAGAGTGCAGGCAGGGTGGACTGGGTGGAGATGAGTGTCAGGGGTGATTTGTGACCGAAGGGTAGCAGCAAGAGTGAAAGGGAAGATTTACAAGACTGTAGTGAGACCTGCTATGATGTATGGTTTGGAGACGGTGGCGCTGACAGAGACAGGTGGTGGAGCTGGAGGCGGCAGAGTTGAAGATGCTAAGATTTTCATTGGGAGTGATTAGGAGGGACAGGATTAGAAATGAGTATATCAGAGGGACAGCTCACATTGAGTGGTTTGGAGACAAAGTAGGAGGCAAAGCTGAGATGGTTTGGACATGTGCAGAGGAGGGATAGTGGATATATTGGACAAAGGATGTTGAAGATGGAGCTGCCAGGCAGGAGGAAAAGAGGAAGACCACAGAGAAGATTCTTGGATGTAGTGAAGGATGACATGGAGAGGGTTGGTGTTACAGAGGAAGATGCAAGGGATAGGGTGAGATGGAGGCAGATGATCCTCTGTGGCGACCCCTAAAGGGAGCAGCCGAAAGAAGAATGAGGTCATTGTTCCACACCTACACCATTAAAGCTCTGTTGCCATGTAAGGAAGAAAGCAGCTGCTGTGGCTTGTTTGAAACAGGAAGCGAGCTTGTGTGACTCACTCTAATGGAGGAAGTGCTGACTGAGAGCTGCAGCCTCTGTGTATGAAAGGCTTGGCTGCCGACCAGCCTCCTCCTCATCCATCCCCAAAACTGAAGAGCAGCGGAGTGAGCGAAGTCTGATACCCAGTTATTCTGTCTGTGAAAAGTCTGCTAGTGGTAGGCGGTTTTACTTCAGTTTCGTCAACACGGCCTGTTTGTTTTCACACATCCATATCTGTTCTTGATTTGACACCTTTACTGATAAAATAATGAGACAGAAGGCTCTTACATAGTGTTTGTTGACTTTTGGTAGGCCATTACTCCCTGAGCTGAGACTGATTTGAATATTATTTCTGAGTCTGTTCATACCAAAATGACAGGCATCTATTAGTGAGGAACCCCCTCCTTTATTTACCTACAGTAGGGACACACCTCCTTCCTGCCACAGCAGTCTTTCATTGTGCAGTGACTGTGTTTTGCAAGTCTCAGTTTTTCCAGAAAGTGACATTTGTCTTGACTGCTTGATAATAAAAAATGAGGGTGTTTTCTTTAATGCCATATCTAAATTTTCAGTCTCTTTTCCTCTTTAAGAACAACTATGTATTCTACTGTAGAAGCAGCAGTCAAATCTGCATCATTTTACAGATTTACACATTTGTGTTCAAAGTTTTTGATTTAATGTCCTATTTTATTTTACTCTCGTGCTTTTGTTCTGTGAAGTGCTTTTCTTTTGAAAGTCTGATAAATAAGCGTTGTGTTTTTCCTTTCAGCTTCTGAAGCGGGTCTATGGGAATTTTCTAGTTTCACCAGAGGCAGGTGAGTTGGTAGTTTATTTTTTAACCTCCTTTTCAAATAGTTGAAAAAATACAGTTTTCTTTGAGATCCCTCATCGCACACATAGCATTAATGGTAGATTCTGAATTGGAACTGTGACCAGTCATCTGATAAATTTATTTTTCGCTTCCTATCAGGCTACAATGTGTCCCTGCTCTATGACCTGGACGCATTACCAGCCAATAAAGATGAGGTCGTTCACCAGGCAGGGATGCTCAAGAGGAACTGCTTCGCCTCAGTGTTTGAGAAATACTTCAAGTTCCAGGAGGAGGGCAAAGAGGGTGAGAAGAGGGCTGTTGTCCACTACAGAGATGATGAGTCCATGTAAGTCTGAAAGGGCTTGAAAGTTTGCTTCCCCAAATGTCTTCAGAAGGTGGAGTGTCAGATTTAGATGGTATAAACCATTTATTGCCTTGATGAATCTTATGACACCTCTACTTACAGAAATACTGAGAAAATTAAACCGATTTTGAATCTGTGGCATTTAATGTAATTTTTTGCTGTGATGTTTCTTTTTGTTCTCATTGAATCCCTGACATTCCTCATTGTCCCTCAGGTATGTGGAGGCCAAGAAAGACCGAGTCACTGTGGTGTTCAGCACAGTGTTCAAAGACGACGACGATGTTATAATCGGCAAAGTCTTCATGCAGGTGTGTGGGACCACATGTACTGCAGAGATGACTGTTTTTGTAAAGCTATTCTTCAAATAGGGGTGGGCAGTATAAATGGTAAATGATTTAAATTTGGCCACCAGTAGAGATTTTGATTAGAAAAGTCCACCTAAGGGTTTACGAACAAAGACAAGTACAAACTCAAATAAAAACGAAATCACAATAGTTTAGAAAAATGGTGTAAAATTACTATTAAAGTGTTCATTTCCATTGCTGCCTCCTAGAGAACCGCAGTGTTGCAGCTTCTTGTACAGTTGCAGGTACAGTGGATATAAAAAGTCTACACACACCTGTTCAAATGCCAGGTTTTTGTGATGTAAAAATTGAGACAGAGGTAAATCATTTCAAAACCTTTTCCACCATTAATGTGACCTATAACCTGTACGACCCAATTGAAAAACAAACTGAAATGTTTTCAGGGAAAAAATAAAAAACTTACGGTAACCTGTTTGCATAAACATGCACACCCTGTTATGACTGGGTATGTAGCTGTGTTCAGAATTAACCAATTACATTCAAACTCATGTTAAATGGGAGTCAGCACACACCTGCCACCATTTAAGCTGGATTCATGCTGCACCTTTGCTGTCTGCGTACGTGCAACTGGAAACCTTGTGTGACAAAATTTACGTCATCGTCTCCACTCCGCGAGTGTACGCAGGGCTCTACTGCAGACGACCGCGTGCAGCCCAAATTTTATGACTGCACGGCCTGCCCACGATCTGAATGCACTGACAGAGCATGTGCAAAACTGAATGTCACATTCATGAGATAGCGCTACCAACACGGCATACAAAGACAAAAGTAGACAAGGAAGACAATGAGAAGGTGGAAGACAAGAATAAACATACATGAATCATTTTGCAGCAGCAGCTTAAGCGGAGAAGAGCACTGGAAAACGGTAATTCCTCCTTTTTCTTGAAACAATGCCATTGTTGTTGCTACAAAAAAAATGTGCATCACTCTCGTGTTTTATAGCCGGTGAACAAACTGGCGTGTTTGCGCATTTGGCGCTATCCACAGGGCTGGGGCGAAACTACAAATAACAGTTGTGCGCATGCGTCAACTGCTTGGCCTGGTAGATGGAAAAAGTGAGCATGTACAGCGCCGTGTGTGCACCGGGCTTGTCCAAAGCGCACGCAGATCAGAGGGGAAGTGCAACATGAATAAGGCTTTAAAGTGCCTCTGATTAACCCCAAATAAAGTGCAGCTGTTCTGATAGGCTTTTCCTGACATTTTTGTAGTCACATCTTACAGCACAAGCCATGGTCTGGAGAGAGCTTCCAAAGCATCAGAGGTATCTCATTGTTCAAAGGTATCAGTCAGGAGAAGGGTACAAAAGAATTTCCAAGGCATTAAATATACCATGGAACACAGTGAAGACAGTCATCATCAAGTGGAGAAAACATGGCACAACGGTGATATTACCAAGAACTGCACGTCCCTCCAAAATTGATGAAAAGACGAGAAGAAAACTGGTCAGGGAGGCTGCCAAGAGGCCGACAGCAACATTGAAGGAGCTGCAGGAATTTATGGCAAATTACTAGCTGTTTAGTACATGGGACAACAATGGCAAGACGGAAACCTTATCTTATGAAGAAAAACATCAGAGCCCGGATAAATTTTGCAAAAACGCATTTGAAATCTCCCAAACGCATGTAGGAAAATGTGTTATGGTCCGATGAAACCAAGGTTGAACTTTTTGGCCATAATTCCAAAAGGTATATTTGGTGCAATTACAACACTGCTCATCACCAAAAGAACACCATACTTACAGTGAAGCATGGTGGTAGCAGCACCATGCTTTGGGGCTTTTTCTTCTGCTGGAATTGGGGTCTTAGTTAAGGTGGAGGGAATTATGAACAGTTCCAAATACCAGTCAGTGTTGGCACAAAACCTTCAGGCTTCTGCTAGAAAGCCGAAGAGGAACTTCATCTTTCAGCACAACAATGACCCAAAGCACACATCCATATCAACAAAACAATGGCTTCAGAAGAAGATTAAGGTTTTGGAATGGCCCAGCCAGAGTCCAGACCTGAATCTGATCAAACATCTGTGGGGTGATCTGAAGAGGGCTGTGCACAGGAGATGCCCTCGCAATCTGACAGATTTGAAGCGTTTTTGCGAAGAAGAGCGGGCAAATATTGTCACATCAAGATGTGCCACGCTGATAGAAAGCCAAAGCTGCTGCAACAAAGTATTAGTTTAAGGGTGTGCATATTTATGCAAACAGATTATTGTAAGGTTTTGGTTTTTTTTTTTTTCCCCTTAAAATATTTTTGTTTTTCAGTTGGGTTGTACAGGTTATAGGTCACATTAATAGTGGAAAAAGTTTTGAAATGATTTTTCTTGGTCTCATTTTTTTTTTTTTTACATAAAAAAAAACTGGCATTTAAACAGGGGTGTGTAGACTTTTTATATCCACTTGTAAATATGTGTAGGGGAAAAAATTCCCATGAATCACCATCTTTATGATCATTACATCAGTCTCTGCAGCTTAACTTGTAGTAAAATGATGAACAGGTCTCATTTCAATAATTTAGAATATCCTCAAAAAATCAATTTATTTCAGTAATTCAGTTAAAAAACTGAAACTCTTATAGATTCATTACACACGAAGTGATATGTTTCAAGTGTTTAATTCTTTTAATTTGGATGGTTAGGGCTTACAGCTCATGAAAACCCAAAATTCAGTTTCTCAGAAAATTAGAATATTACATAAGATGAATTAAAAAAAAAAATGTTTTGGCCGGGGGATCCTGGGTTCGATCCCAGCCTCTGATCAACAGTGATCTGTGTGGAGTTTGCATGTTCTCCCCGTGTCTGCGTGGGTTTACTCCGGGATTTCTCCGGTTTCCTCCCACATTGCAAAAACATGCAGGTTAGGTTAATTGGCATCAAAACTGGGGATTCTAAATTGTCCTTAGGTATGACTGTGAGAGTGAATGGTTGTCTGTCTCTCTGTGTTGGCCCTGTGATGGACTGGCGATATGTCCAGGGTGTACCCTGCCTCTCGCCCTAAGATGCTGGGATAGGCTCCAGCCCTCCCGCGACCCGAAAAGGATTAAGCGGAAGAAGATGGATGGATGGATGTTTTTTAATAGAGATGTTAACTGACTGAAAAGGATGTCCATGTACACACAGTACTTGGTTGGAGCCCTCCTTTTTCATGAATTACTGCATCAGTGCATCGTGGCATGGAGGTGATCAGCTTGTGGTACTACTGAGGTGTTATGGAAGCTCAGGTTGCTTTGATTGTGACCTTCAGCTCGTCTGCGTTGTTGGGTCTGGTGTCTCTCATCTTCCTCTTGACAATACTCCATAGATTCTCTATGGGATTAGGTCAGGAGAGTTTGCTGTCCAATAAAGCTCACTGATAACATGGTCATTAAATCAAGTATTGGTACTTTTGGCAGCGTGAGCCGGTGTCAAGTCCTGCTGGAAATTGAAATCAGCATCTCCACAAAGCTTGTCAGCAGAGGGAAGCATGGAATGCTCTAAAATTTCCTGGTAGATGGCTGCGCTGACTTTAGACTTGCTAAAACAAAGTAGACCAACACCAGCAGATGACATGGCTCCCCAAATCATCACTGACTGTGGAAACTTCACACTGGACCTGAAGCAACTTGGATTCTGTGCCTCTCCATTCTTTCTGCAGACCCTGGGACTGTGATTTCCAAATGACAGGACTTGGCACCTGGATTGGGGAGGAGCCATGTCATCTGCTGGTGTTTTTCTAATCGAAGTGTTGGAGCTTCAAGTTTATACCAGTTCTTAGTAATTGCTTTTTTAGCTGCAATAAATAAAATTTTACACAAATACCAGTCATTTTTATCAATTACATTCTTGTTCAACAAACCAAAATACATATCCTTAACATCTTTAGGAATTTCTTATCCCCAAATTTCCTTTAACACCAAACAAATACGGTCCCAAAAACCTAAATTTTTCCACATAACCAATATGTCAATAACTGACACACGTGCCCACATTGTCTCCAGCATGGTTGTTCTACTTTTAACTGCTTACTGTTAATACTTGGAGTATGAAAAAAGAATCTGACCTGGTGTTTCCAACCATATTCTCTCCATTTTTCTGAAGTAGTTGAGGAATGTTGTGTTGTCCACATAGAATGCCACTCATTCTCTGAAATTTATGTACTTAATTTGTTTTCCCATTTAGTTTTAATGTAGACGGTATTATAATTTTTTCTCTATCTCAGAGTACTCTTGTTAAAAAAATTGATCTTATATATTCTAAATTTTTGAGAAACTTAATTTTAGGTTTTTATTTGCTGTAAGTCACAATCATCAAAATTAAAAGGAATAAACACTTGAAATACACTACTCACAAAAAATTAGGAATATTTGCTTTTCAGGTGAAATTTATGGAAAATGTAAAAAGTTCACACTGCAGAGATACTATATCATGAAAGTAGAGGATTTAAGTAGAAGCATGCAGTGGTGATTTCCTCATCTCAAATAATTTATTGAAACAAAAGCCAACACCAGTGGTGGATATACCACAACAAAAAATGTCAATGTCTTAATAACTTGTCATGTGCCCTTGACCTTCAATTACAGCTTGGCAACGACGTATCATGCTTTTCACAAGTTGACTTATTGTCTGCTGAGGCGTGGCATTCCACTCTTCTTGATGGGTGGCCCTCAGATCATTGAGGTTGTGGGGTGCAGGGTTACAAGCCTCTAAATGGCGACTCAGCTGATCCCATAGGTTTTCTCTGGGATTCAGGTCTGGAGAAAGTGCAGGCCACTCCATTTGAGCCTCCAGCAGCCATTCCCAAATGATGTGACCTCGATGAGCTGGAGCATTGTCGGCCATGAAGATGAAATTAGACCTCTGTTGTTCATGCAGGGGCACAGTGATGGGATTAATGATGTTATTCAGGTAGTATTGGCTTGTCACTGTACCATTCACAAGGTGTATGACAGTTCTGTATTAACTAGACACACCTGCCCAGACTGTAACATGGTGACAACAGTGGCTGATGCATACCACTCTCCTTGACGTCTCCAATATCATTGGCGGCCATCATTTCTGCTCACTGTGAATCGACTTTCATCAGAGAACAGCACTGAAGGCCACTGGTCCCTTGTCCAGCGTAAATGCTCCCTGGCCCATGCAAACGATGATGCCTGTGCCTGATGGTGTGGTCAGGTACCCTTGCAGGTTGTCTAGCACGCAGACCACACTGATGTAAATGGTTACAAATGGTCTGACATGACACTTGGGTGTCTCTCACCTCCTTTAAATGTGCCTGGAGTTGAGTAGGATTCCTCATCGGGTTCTACAGGGCACTGTTCACAATAAAGCGGTCATCAGTGTGGGATGTGGCCAAAGGGTGTCCACTGCTATGCCTTTCTGTGACTCTTCCAGTCTCTCTGTATCTCTGTTGCAACCTGCTGATGACACTCTTTTACACTCTTTATGGTCACTTCCCTCTGAGAACATCCTGTTTGAAGCCTCACAATGGTGAGGTACTGTAGATCAATTGTTAGGTGTGCTGTTTTGGTCTCATGATGTCAAAATGTGAACAGTATGATGAAGAGGTCTGTTTAAATACCAATTCTAATTGAACCAGAAAATTTATTGGTTGATTCATGGATCAAACACCTGTTGTGAATTTTGCCGTTAAGGACCTTGTTGGAGAACAGCAAGTTATGCACAAAGTATTGAATCATTGAATAGTTGGACATGTGCATTCAAAAGGTTAGAGAAGGTCAAATTAAGTTCACCTGTAAAGGTTATAGTGCATTTTAGGTGCATCCTGAAATTTCACTCGAAAGCCAAACATCCCTAACTTTTGGTGAGTAGTGCATATCACTCTGTGTGTAATGAATCTATACAAGTTTCACTTTTTGAATTGAATTACTGAAATAGCTTTTCAGTAATATTGTAATTTATTGAGCTATACCTGCATGTGTGCACTTTTTCAAATGTAGTTTGTATAATTTCTGAAATAACTTTTTTTTTTTTTTTTAAACTCCTGGCGGTTGAAGACCATGAACACAAAAGGGGGGATTATGTTATTGGGCCATCCGTCCATCTGGCCCATTTTTGTGAAATTAACTCCTGCTACAGTTTTGTTTGAAATGCATTGAAACTTGGTACCAGGGTTTGACATCCACTGATGAGGCACATATTGCAATTTGACTCTGATCAGGTGACTTTTGCAGGAAGTATAGACCTTGAAGTCAAGGTCAGAGGTCAGTTTTTCACTAAACTTGTAAACACAGTAACGACCAGAGTGGTGGTTTAGAGGTAGAGCATCTGCCTCACAACTGGGAGGTTGGGGTTCAAGTCCCAGCCGGGTCATGCCAATGACCATATAAAAATGGAATTTCCTGCCGTCCAGATTGGTGCTCAGCAAAAATGGAACGGAGGAGGGAAATGTGGGCGGCAGTGGCTCAGGAAGTAGAGCTGGTCGTCCAATAACCAGCGGGTTGGGGGTTCAAATCCTGCTCTCCCCAGCCATCCTGCCGTTATGTCCCTGGGCAAGACACTTTACCCACCTTTCCTCCAGTGTCCATGACACTGGATATGAATGTGTATAAATGTTCGGTAGTGGACGGAGAGGCTGTTGGTGTGGATTGGCAGCCACGTTTCCATCAGTCTGCCCCAGGGCAGCTGTGGCTACAGTAGTAGCTTACCACTATCGATGTCTGTCTGGAGTGAGTGAATAATGGACTCATTGTAAGTGCTTTGAGATGTCACTTGACATGTAAAGCACCATATAAATCTTACCAATTATTATTATTACTTAAAGTGATGGTGTAGGCTTTTCAAATCGATACCATATTTGTATGTAAGACCAATCTTGGGATGGCTAATACCCTGACCTGACTATGGGCTTGGGGCCAAAGGTCAAGGTTGACATTCCCTGTTCCCTATTACTATACAACAAGTAACGCTAGGGTCACCAAAGTTGCTACATAGGTTCATCTTGGGATCCTGACCTACAACTATGGTTTATATACAACTATTTTTGTTGCATGTTCATGGATGATCGGCTTGTCATAATTTGATTCTGCCCAATAATTATACGGAAAAGTTGAAAACTGCTCTTCTTCAGTAAGATCTTGGGATCTTCAAAGAAAACAGGAAGGGGATATTGCTCTCACCTCAGAGTGCTCTTGTTCTTTGTATGGGGTGCTGGTCTTTGTGTTTTGACTATGATGTGTAATGGTGTTACTTTCCTCTGCTGCATGTAGGAGTTTAAAGAGGGTCGGAGAGCGAGCCACACTGCTCCTCAGGTGCTGTTCAGCCACAGGGAGCCCCCTCTAGAGCTGAAGGACACAGACGCCGCAGTCGGGGACAACATTGGATACATCACCTTCGGTCAGCATGGAGTGAAAACTGATTTGTTTTCTCAATGTTCAACAATGAATTTACACTGATGTGTTGGTGTTTCAGTTCTGTTTCCACGTCACACCAATGCCAATGCTAGAGATAACACCATCAACCTCATCCACACCTTCAGGGACTACCTGCACTACCACATAAAGTGCTCCAAGGTGAGGTCACTACTATTGACAAGATAACACAAGTAGTTTCTGGAACTCTTTGTACCATGCACAAGATTGATAGTGGCACACTGTTTTCCGACATTCAAAGGTTTTTAGGTATTTTGTGCCCCCTGTTCTGTAAGGACGGCCCAATACATTAGCCTCTGTGTCATCGTCATTGGTGTTGTGAGAAATGTTAAGGCTGAGGTTAAAGTTTTCATAGAGCCAGACAAAGAGTCTTGGGATGCTTTGCTACCAGCTCTTGTTTTTTCACTTAAACTTGGTGTGATTTCTGACAACTGTTTGCAAGACATGGTTGATTTTGGAGTTTGTTTTGCTTGTCAACAATTAACATCAGGGCTGGAAATTGAGCTTTCCAATCACCCGGGAAGTTTTAGATGGTGTAAAATGTTTGTGGGTTTTTTTTTTTTTTTCCTCTTCTCAATGTAGACAACAGCTGCATGGTAATTCTCAGAAGAGCCTGTCAAAACTGAGAGTCAACTGTAATAACAGACCCCAAACAAGTCCTCCCTTGTAATAATACATTCCATTCACCTTTTTTCCCCCCTTCTTCCACATAACAAAGTCCATCAGAAGGTGAGATCAAACGAAGCTCTTGGGGAGGACTAGTTTTGCGACTGAATGTTCAAGTGGGTGTTTCTGTACATATGACCCACATAAGGAGACATGCTTTAAGTGGCCCGTTCCCTTCTGTAACTCCTAATTAAAGCCATTTTTTGGATGATTGCCATTTCATGTAATGGACAGAGTGGAGTCACCGTGGGTGAGAAGGTAGATAGATTTATAGATGTCTGTTCAGCTTGAGAAACAGGATGATGTGCATTTTCAAAATCACAATTGTTCCTTTGTGAAAGACGCTGTACTGGAGCATTATCACATTTTAGACCAATTTTGTTTCAAGAAACAAAGCACTCTTGTAGCTCAGAATCCTTTCAAATTACTTAAAGCAGACGGACAGACGAAAATTCAATATTGCTAATTCATATCTGAAATTGTTGTCTGAGACGAGCTAAAGCGAACTGCACATGTTTTGGTCTCAACAAATGTCGCATATGGTGACAATGTGCTCTTGAAAGTATGCTGCCCTGGAGAGCCAAGAGATCAGCGGCTAAGATGGCCACTGACTGTGTGACGTCAGCTCAGCCAAACACACGCACACGGTCGTCGGCCACTGCTGTGTTTTGCTTCATGCAACACTTGATGTTTACGTTTTAAAATCGGCGATTACGGATATTTCTCGGAATTACCAAATATTTTCATGATCATAAGAACGGTTAGGGGGAAAAAACATGCTGAAGAAAGACAGTTTAACTCACCGGTTACTTATATTGGAAGTCCATCCTCCTGTGTTTAGAAGCAAAGTTCTCAATTACAGAGACATACAGTGTTCCCTATTGCTTCAGCTTCTGTATTAAAGCAGACTCCAGTGAAATAGTACCCAGGTTTGTCAGTCTTTCTTGTCCACATATATTTTGCAGGTGTCACGGCTCGCCGCTCTCAGGCATCTGCCTCAGCTGCGCGCACACCTGCACCTCGTCAGTGCCCTACATGTGCAGTAGACATTTCGTTTACAGCGATTTCGAGAATAAGATGCAATTTGAAATGAAATTTGCAAAAAGATTGGTGATAAAGAAAACGGCTATTCTAACTATATATCCCGCGATCCCCAAGTCTGACTGAGACAAGTGTCAGTGACAGTGGCGTGAAAAGCCAGGGTGATCTACCGAGGCGATCAGCTGTCAGAAAACGAGAAGTAAACAGGGTAAGTTTTGTATTTTTAATATTCACTGCAAATGTTTACTAAACATTTTAAATGAATTCCAAGCAATGGATGATTTTCAAAATCAAATTATTTCTGGGAAATAATGCGGCGGCGGACAGGTGCCCGTGTCAGGTTTTGGAGCTGCGCGCAAACAGAGGCGCGCTGGCGGGCCCAGGCCACCAGTGTTTTGCGCGTGCTTTTGTGCCTAAAACGTTGAAGAACGCGGAGTTGACAAACAGACAAACAAACCCCGGCAAAAACATAACCTCCTCCTGGCCTTTTCGGCCTGGCGGAGGTAATTACCAATGACAGTTCAGCTTTCAATTTTTAGGGAAGCAACATATTTGCTAAGAAAAATAAATATAAGCCTAAGATTGTAAGAGAAATGTGCTTTTAAAAATGGAACCCCAATTTTCTACCATAAAATGGTGCCCATTATAACTGTGAAATGTTATTTATTGGAATATAATAATTGCTATATCTGGAAACTAGTTATTTTCTTAATCTGTAGTGATACTCCATTGATTTTTGTATTTCTTTGTATATTTCTGCTTTGTTTTCAAACATTCATACAAAGGTGGTATAGTATGTAATATTTCTTTTCAAATTGAGAAGAATTTAGTGTGTTCAAATTATTCAAATGTATATGACATGCGACTTTGATGAATGTTGAACTATGAGAATTATAACATTGACATGAACATTAATAAACTCAATATATGATTTTACAAAACTTTATTTACATATCATTGTTCACAAATCTAATCTTGGTAGGCAAAATCCCTTGTAGTGATCAGATGGGAATGTTTCTCTGATGAGGCTCACTGCACAGACAGGCAACATAACCCTCACTTCTTTCCCACAAATAAGGCTGAATACCCCCTCAGCACCACCCAAAACTACTTCATCATCCGATTCCTCATTTTCAATGTCATCATTTATATTGAGGTCGTCAAACTCGAGAAAATAATCGCTGTCTGAATCACTTTGGTCTCGTTCTGCCATTTACTATGTATTGCTGTTGTGACGTCACCAATGCCCGCACCTATCGAGAGATGGCGGTACTGCAGCCTCACTAAGTGAAGGCTGAGCTATGAGCAAATAAGGTCATTTATGGAAGCTGGTGACACATATTAAATCGCGGGAATAGACAGAATAGAATATTTTCATACAATCTGTTGATTGGTTCAATAAAAAAATGTCACTGTCCGTCTGCTTTAACAGAGCACATGTGTCCACTCCTCCACAGGCCTACATTCACACACGTATGAGGGCCAAGACATCAGACTTCCTCAAGGTGCTGAACCGCGCCCGACCCGACGCCGAGAAGAAGGAGATGAAGACCATTTCGTAAGTAGTCCCTGCTGTCGATATCGGTAGCTATTCCCTCAATCTGATTCACAGTCTTACACAACTTAAATAGCTATGTGCAACCATTGAAGAAGAACACAAAACTTTGGTCTTTTCTCATTGTTTAATCTATGTGAAACATGAAGACATGCTATTGCATATCTCTCTAATCTCACATTGTTCTGCACTCACACAACATTCTTGTATCCTGCGTCTAAGTTTAAGGTTATTCATGAAAGGACAGCTACAGTTATGTGTACAGAGATTCCATTATCTGCATTTCTGAATGTTTTTGTGACTGCTGAATCTGTGTGTTTTTTTGTGGGTGTGCTCCCATGTTTTCCTGAGCCACTCCTGCAGCTAAATTTGTCAGAAAAGAACTCTTACAGCTTTCTGTTTAAAAAGGGCAGGGTAGTTCTCCACTGCAAAAATGATAGTAAAATCAACGTTTGAAATTTTGTGTAACACTGCGTCAGAAATAGTCATCAGTCAGTAATTTGTGGCATGCTTTCATGTCTGTGTCATTAAGATAAGATAAGATAAGATAAGCCTTTATTAGTTTCACAATGGGGAAATTTCTTAAGAAAATATCTTCCAGTTGCATAAGGGATTCTTGTCAAGATACGCAAGAAAACACAAGAATTTAGTTTGTAATAAACAACTACATGCAATTAGTTAGAAAGAGCTGTAAGGTTTTACAGGAATTCTTGTGAGGACTGTTTATTGGCCTTAAACAGTACCTTGCAGTGTTTATACTTCTATGAGTAAATGTCTGTTACCGTCAGTCTTTATGACAAGATAAGCTGCTGCTAGATGAATGACGACTGTGGTCAAACAAATAAAATTATATTGCCATTACATCTACATCTACCTACAGGTACAAATAAAGTAACCTGAACCATTGCTGCTAAATCAGCCATGTTGGTCTGAGTTAAACGGGCTGATTGGAGGTGCTGTTGTAAAACTTATTAGATCACACATGAAAAATAGACATTTTTTTTTATAGTATTGAACAGAAACATTAGAAACTTCCATGATTGCTGCCACACTGAGTTTAGAGCTGAGACTAGTCAATAGATAAATTGTATTAAGAACCCCAATTCCGGTGAAGTTGGGACGTTGTGTAAAATGTAAATAAAAACAAAATACAATGATTTAAAAATCATTATCGACCTATATTCAATTGAATACACTACAAAGACAAGATATTTAATGTTCAAACTAAACATTAAGGTCTGATGACCTGCGGCCAGCCCGTTGTGGCAATCTCCTGAAGTGCTGCCCCTTTAAGACATGCTCCCCACTTCCTTGCCACTAATTAGAACCAAGCCTTCATAAGCGGATGGCAGAAGACAAAATGGTGGCCAAAGGAACAAACAGGTGTACAAGTCTATCTGTAAATTCCATTAAGTGCCATGCCTATCCCTGGCATTTTACAAAAGTATTCTGAGTTTAGAACAAGTCTCCACATCTCCGTAGACTGGATTTTACATTAGTGCCAAGAATTTATTAATCTGCTGCCAGCTGCTTGGTTCTCCAGGGAGGTAACTGAGGGTAGTACCCTCCTCTAACCTTAAACCCAGCTGAGGTAAAACAGTTGAAGGGGGAGAAGAAAAGATGAATTGCCTCTTGTTAAGAGAAAAAAAAACTGTTGAACAAAGGGGCTGAATTGAACTGAACACAGCAGGGTTGAACTGAACAATGGAACTGAACTTAGAAAAAAAAGTTACAGAGAACTGAACTGATTGAAAGTACTATATTGAATTGAACTGAAAAAGTGAACTGAATTAAAAAAAACAACCATTTGAACTGTTAATGAGTTGAGATTTTTGTTACCTTTGATATCATTTTGTGGTTTTGCCTGAAAGGGACATTTGAGTTGATGGGTTGAGTTGTTTGAAATATACTGCTTTCTTTATATTGACTGACTAAATGTGTTTGTGAAGTTGAGATATTTGAGTTACTGAAGGGTCCATGGTATTTGTTTTATTTACCTGCATCCTTGTGGGGAATTGGCCTAAGTTTAAACACGTTTTTTTTTCTTTTTGTCGAAGTTTGCTTCGGTTGGCACCCCAAAAAGTTAAATTAGATGGACAATTCATTACCAAAAGCCAGTTTAGAAAGCTTGGGATCAGCCCGCCAAGGTCTCTGCCTTTGACCGCCACCCAGTCCACATAGCACCGGACCCCCATGATCCCTCGGGTCCAGGAGGCACGTTGTATGCCTCCTGGACGCCTCCCACTTGAGGTGTTTCAGGCATGTTCCACTGGGAGGAGACCCCGGGGCAGACCCAGGACTCGGTGGAGAGACTGTCTCCCAGCTGGTCTGGGAACGCCTTGGTATCCTCTCTGAAGAGCTGGAGCAGGTGGCTGGGGAGAGGGAAGTCTGGGCTTCTCTGCTTGAACGGCTGCCTCCGCGACTCGGCCCTCCGGAAAAGCGGTAGAAGATGGATGGATGGAATTCGTTACACCGTAATGTAATCCATTAATTATCTTGCTATGTGTGCAAGATAATTTAAGTATGCATTTAAAAGTAACGTGAAAGTTATTTTCCCAAATAACTAGTTACTTTAATCATGCAGTAATTGGTAAAGTAACTCGATTACTTTTGAAAAGAAGTAACTAGTAACTGTAATTGGTTACTATTTTTAGTAACTTGCCCAACACTAGTAAGGATGAAAACAGCAGCAGTCTACGTACAATAATGCTACCTGTAGTGTAAATGAAGATTTAAAAAAGAAACACAGCAATTCTATGTACAGTAATAGCTGTAGTGCAAGTTCAGTGCGGTGGACAAGGTGCAAACAGTGACAGTTTGGAATGCACATGATCAGTAGTGGAATAACAGACAGCAGCAGGTGTGGCATTCTTCTTCTTTTAGATTTGATTGGTGGTTGGCAACCAGCCTACAGGTGCATTACCGCCACCGACCCGACCATCATCACTCCACATCCCTGCACAAGGAGCTCCCACAAGGAGTTCTGAACAATTCCCCATGTGTGAAAAAATTATCCGTCCTTGGATTGTGTCCTTGGTGGCGTCAACTACTTTCCAGGTGTGGCATTTGTGCAAATGGTTGGTGCAAAGACATACAGCAGCAGATGTGGCACTGTTGGTGTGCCGAGCCTTTCTGTGCAAGCAGCTGAGGTAGGGCTATTGTCTGGGTGAGTGTGTTACAGTCCCGGGGGCAGGGGGGTGGGGTGGGAGGAAGTGGGCAGAGTTCAGGGTCCTGATGGCCTGGTGATAGCAGTCTTGTGGAGTGGGCCCGGACGCTCCGGTACCTTATCCCTGAGTGCAGGAGACTGAAGAGGGAGTGTGAGGGGTGGGACGTTTCACCTGTCATGGTGATGGCTCTGTGGGTGAGGCATGTGTGGTAGATGTCCGAGAGGGAGGGCAGAGGGGCACCAGTGATCTTGCTGGCTGTGTACAGTGCACGTTGTAGAGTCTTCTGGCAAGAGGTGGTGCAGCTAGTGAGGATACTTTAAATGGTACCCTGGTAGAAACAGGAGTGTGTCATGATGGGGTATAAAAGAAGCATCCTCAAAAGGCTCAGTTGTTCACAAGCAAGGATGGGTGTGAGGTTCACCACTTTGTGAACAGCTGCGTGGGCAAATAATCCAACAGTTTAAGAACATTTCTCAATGTACAGTTGCAAGGAATTTAGGGATTTCATCATCTACAGTCCATAATGCCATCAAAAGATTTAGTGAATCTGGAGAAGTTTCTGCATGTAAGCAGCAAGGCCGAAAACCAACATTGAATGCCCGTGACCTTCAATCCCTCAGGCAGCTCTGCGTTAAAAACCAACATCATTCTGTAAAGGGTATTACCATGTGGGCTCAGGAACACTTCAGAAAGCCACTGTCGGTTAACAGTTTGTTGCTACATCTACAAGTGGAAGTTAAAACTCTACCATGCAAAGCTAAAGCTCATGCTCCTCTGAGATGGATTGACACAAAGTGGAAAGTGTGCTGTTGTGTAACAAGTTCACATTTCAAATTGTTTTTGGAAATCATGGACGTAGTTTCCTCCTGGCTAAAGACAAAAAGCACCATCCAGATTATTAACGTTAAATTCACAAACCAGCATCTGTGATGGTATGGGGGGGTGTTGGGTGCCCATGGCATGGGTAGCTTCCACATCTGTGAAGGCACCATTAGTGTTGAACAGTACATACAGGTTTTGGAGCAACACATGCTACCATCCAATTAACGTCTTTTTCAGGGATGTCCCTGCTTATTTCAGCAAGATAATGCCAAGCCACATTCTGTACATGTTACAACAGTGTGGCTTCATAGTAAAAGAATGCGGGTACTAGACTGGCCTACCTGCAGTCCAGACCTGTCTCCCATTGAAAATGTGTGGCGCATTATGAAGCAGAAAATATGACAATGGAAACCCCAGACTGTTGAACAACTGAAGTTGTACATCAAGCAAGAATGGGAAAGAATTCCATGTACAAAGCTTAAACAGTTAGTGTCCTCAGTTCCTGAATGCTTATTGAGTGTTGTCGAAAGGAAAGGTGATGTAACACAATGGTAAACATGACCCTGTCCCAGCTTTTTGGAACGTGTTGCAGGCATCAAATTCAAAATGAGTGAATATTTGCAAAAGAACAAAAAAGTTTATCAGTTTGAACATTAAATGTCTTTGTAGTATACTCAATTGAATATAGATTGAAAAGGATTTGCACATTGTCGTAATCTGTTTTTATTTATGTTTTACACAATGTCCCAGCTTCACTGGAATTGGTTATATATTGCACTTTTCTAGCTTTACTGACCATGAGCTTTTAACTATTGGTGACATTCAACCAGCTCTTTTATTCTCTACCTAGTAAGCTCTTTTTTTTAGGTTGGATACAGTTAAACACTGCACAGTTGACTGCATTGCTTCCCTGTAACCAAAGAAAATGTCTCTCATAAATTCTCACAATGTGACTGCTGGTATGTCTATGGACCAGGAAAGCCACCAACTCTCTGTGAAAAGAGCATGAGTATTTGTTTAAAGAAAAATTGTGGCAGCAGAAACTTCAGGTGTAGAGTTTGCTGCAGCTGTTGCAACATTGCCAAGGAGCGATCAAGCAGTCATATAATATTGTGGACTGTCCTCTTATCAGATCCAATGTGGCTTAAAATCATAGTGTGTAGGAATACTGGCAGACACCTATTGATAATTAAACTAGCAAACCTGTCTTTGGAATGTGAGAGGAAGCTCCTGCAGGCACAGGGAAAACTGTAGTGGTTGTTTTTTAGGGAATCGTTGGGTTTGAAAATACTGGTGTGTTGTGAAGACCGTCTGTTACTGCCACTGCCAAAAGTAATAGTTTAGTCCAAATGGAGAGCCTAAGTTCCACCTCTTTATGTATGTATGGAGTGTGTGGCAAGAGTGTTTTTCGATCCAATCAAATTTTTCCACCAATTATACATATGTTTGTCAATTTAAACAATGATTTTCCACATAAAGTTGTAGGTTGTAATATAACTATTGAAGTATATGGTTGTGAAAATGCGTAAATAGACTACAAATCCAGAGTCGCATAAGTTTTGTCACATGTCAAGGAAAGCCCACAGAAAGTGACTAACAGCTTTTTGGCATTGCTGCAGCTAGTCAACGTGGCCACATCTGTAGTGAGTTTCTCTTCTTCCAGCGTTTCTTTCCTCAGTCAGAAAAAAGGAGGTGAGCTTTGACAGGGTAACTGCCATGGTTATGTTTGACATATGGTCTATATAGTGAAAGACAAGTAAATGTGTGTTATGAGAAGCCCTTTGAGCCATGCTTCATACTTGCTTACACATGTACCGTCATTGTCTTACACATGCACTGCTATACTCTCTTACAAACACTATCATACTCTTAGAAACACCATCATACTCTCTTATAGGTGCATCTCACTAAATTAGAATATCAGTTGATTTATTTCAGTAATTCAATTCATAAAATGAAACACTTATTTTATATAGATTCATTACAGACAGAGTGATATATTCCAAGTGTTTATTTCTTTTAATTTTAATGGTTATGGCTTGCAGCTCATGAAAACCCGAAAATCAGTTTCTCAAAAAATTAGAATGCTACAGTGCATCTGGAAAGTATTAAAATTAAATTAAATCACCCTTTATTGTCATTCAACCGTACAACCAATCATGTACAGTAGAACAAAATTGTGTTTTATCCTATCTATAGTGTAAATCACACACACCCCATGTGTAGAATCAGAAGGGCCGCTGCCATGCAAGGTGCCACCACAGATTTCCCTCCTCTATTCCATTATTGCTGAGCACCAAGCTGGACGGCAAGAAGTTCCGCTTTTATATGGTCTTCAGCATGACCCGGCCGGGATTTGAACCCCTGCCTCCCGGGTGTGGGGGAGGATGCTCTACCAACTGAGCCACCACTCCGGTATTCACAGCACTTCACTTTTTCCACATTTTATGTGACAGCCTTATTCCAAAAGGGATTAAATTTTTTTTCCTCAAAATTCTACATACAGTACCCCATAATGACGGTGTGAAAAAAGTTTTGAGATTTTTGCAAATTTATTAAAAATGAAAAAGCTAAGAAATCACATGTCCATAAGTATTCACAGCCTTTGCTCAATACTTTGTTGGTGCACTTTGGTAGCAATTACAGCCTCAAGTTTTTTTTGAATATGATGCCACAAGCTTAGCACACCTATCTTTGGACAGTTTGGTCCATTCCTCTTTGCAGCACCTCTCAAACTCCATCAGGGTGGATGGGAAGCATCGGTGCACAGCCATTTTCAGATCTCTCCAGAGATGTTCAATTGGATTCAAGTCTGGGCTCTGGCTGGGTCATTCAAGGACATTGACAGAGTTGTCCTGAAGGCACTCCTTTGATATCTTTGCTGTGTGCTTAGGGTTGTTGCGCTGCTGAAAGATGAACCATCGCCCCAGTCTGAGGTCAAGAGTGCTCTGGAGCACGTTTTCATCCAGGATGTCTCTGTACATTGCTGCATTCATCTTTCCCTCTATCCTTATTAGTCTCCCAGTTCTTGCCGCTGAAAAACATCCCCACAGCATGATGCTGCCACCACCACTGGCATGGTTATGAACAGTGCCTGGTTTCCTCCAAACATGACACCTGGCATTCACGCCAAAGAGCTCAATCTTTGTCTCATCAGACCAGAGAATTTTGTTTCTCGTGGTCTGAGTGTCATTCAGGCGCCTTTTGACAAACTCCAGGCAGGCTGCCATGTGCCTTTTACTAAGGAGTGGCTTCCATGTGGCCACTCTACCATACAGCCCTGATTGGTGGATTGTTGCAGAGATGGTTGTCCTTCTGGAAGGTTCTTGTCTCTCCACAGAGGAACACTGGAGCTCTAACAGAGTGACCATCGGGTTCTTGGTCACCTCCCTGAATAAGGCCCTTCTCCCCCGATCGCTCAGTTTAGATGGCTAGCCAGCTCTAGGAAGAGTCCTGGTGGTTCTGAACTTCTTCCATTTACAGATGATGGAGGCCACTGTGCTCATTGGGACCTTCAAAGCAGCAGAATTTTTTCTGTATCATTCCCCAGATTTGTGCCTCAAGACAATCCTGTCTCGGAGGTCTATAGACAATTCCTTTGACTTCATGCTTGGTTTGTGCTCCGACATGCACTGTCAACTGTGGGACCTTATGTAGACATAAGCCATTGGAAAGGCACACACCCGTGTGCCTTTCCAAATTATGTCCAATCAACTGAATTTACCACAGGTGGACTCCAGTTAAGCTGTAGAAACATCTCAAGGATGATCAGTGGAAACAGGATGCACCTGAGCTCAATTTTGAGCTTCATGGCAAAGGCTGTGAATACTTATGTACATGTGATTTCTTACTTTTTTATTTTTAATAAATTTGCAAAAATCTCAAAAAATTTTCACATTGTCATTATGGGGTATTGTGTGTAGAATCTTGAGGGGGGAAAAAGTGAATTTAATCCCTTTTGGAATAAGTAACACAACAAAATGTGGAAAAAGTGAAGCACTGTGAATACTTTCCGGATGCACTGTACATAAGATCAATTTTTAAAAAATTATTTTTTAAATAGAAATGTTTGCTGACTAAAAGTATTTCCATGCACACACTCAATACTTGGTCAGGGCTCCTTTTGCATGCATTAATGCTGCATCACTGTGGCATGGCATGAAGGTGGTCAGCCTGTGTTACCGCTGAGGCGTTATGAAGGCCCAGGTTGCTTTGATAGCGGCTTTCAGCTCATCTGTATTGTTGGGTCTGGTGTCTCTCATCTCCCTGTTGACAATACTTAATAGATTCTGTATGGGGTTTAGGTCAGGAGAGTTTGCTGGCCAGTAAAATATGGTGATACCATGGTCATTAAACTAGGCCTTGGTACTTTTGGCAGCAGTGTGGGCAGGTGCCAAGTCCTGCTGGAAAATGAAATCAGCATCTCCATAAACCTTGTCAGCAGAGGGAAGCATGAAGTGCTCTAAAATGTCCTGGTAGACAGCTGCATTGACTTTGGACTTGATTAAACACAGTGGACTAACACCAGCAGATGACATGGCTCCCCAAATCAGGTGCCAAGTCCTGTCACTTGGAAATCAAGGTCCCAGAGTCTGGAGGAAGAGTGAACAGGCACAGAATCCAAGTTGCTTGAGGTCCAGTGTGATATGTAGACCCATGCCATCTGCTGGTGTTTTTCCACTGTGTTTAATCAAGTCCAATGTCAGTGTAGCCATCTAACAGGAAATTTTAGAGCACTTCATGCTTCCCTCTGATTTCATTTTCCAGCAGGACTTGGCACCTGTCCACACTGCCAAAAGTACAAATACCTGGTTTAATGACCATGGTATCACTGTGCTTGATTAGCCAGCAAACTCTCCTGACCTAAATCCCACCGAGAATCTATGGTGTATTGTCGAGAGGAAGATGAGAGACACCAGACCCAATAATGCAGACGAGCTGAAGGCCGCTAACAAAGCAACGTGGGCTTCCATAACACCTCAGCAGTAACACAGGCTGATTGCCTCCATGCCACGTTGCACTGATGCAGTAATTATGCAAAAGGAGCCCCGACCAAGTATTGAGTGTGTGCATGGACTTTTCAATTGGCCAACATTTCTATTAAAAATCTTTTTTTAATTAATTTTATATAATAATCTAATTTTTTGAGAAACTGAATTTGGGGTTTTCATTTGCTGCAGGCCATAACCATCAAAATTAAAAGAAATAAACACGAAATATATTACTGTGTGTGTAATGAATCTATATAATGAGTTTCACTTTTTGAATTGAATTATTGAAATAAATCAACTTTTTGATGACATTCTAATTTGAGATGCACCTGTACACATACCACCATACTTCTGTTAAGGGGTAAGGACAAGGACCTGTACTTACATAGCACTTTTCTAGTCTCAAAGACCACTCAAAGCGCTTCACTAGCACTAACCCTCTACTCTAAGGGCCTATAGGAGACAGATATCTAGGGACAATTTAGAACAACCAATTAACCTAACATGCGTGTCTTTGGATATGTCTGTTGCAAACACCACCATACTCTTAGGCTACGGTCACACTGCAGCTCATCCATCCATCTTCTACTGCTTTCCCAGAGATCCGGGTTGTGGAGGCAGCAGTTCAGTTACTGCAGGTCTTAGTGCTCAAGTCCAATTTTTTTTTTGTGAGGGTGTTCACATTATAATTTAAATGCGACCCCCATCAGACTCCAGTGTGAACAGTCTACAGCTATGAAGTGACTTGCAAGAAAACATAACATCAGACACAGCGTTGTATTTACAGAAGTAAATATGAGCCCCAAACAATTGAGGGGGACAGAACTTTTTCACCTTGATGCAGCGCAGCAAAATAAAATGTTAAAATCATTCAGAAATGATCATGCACAAAATACATCAGACCAGCTTCATTCCTCTACATGCCAGATGACCGCTGTGATCAGCTCTGCTTTAACAGAACTGATCGATTAAACAGCTGTCTTGAAAATGAGACCCAGTATCTCAATGGGATTACCTGTATAAATAATAGGGCTGTGAATCTTTAGAAGTCACACGATTCAGTTTAATTCCGATTTTTAAGGTCACGATTTGATTCGGAATCGATTTTGTCCGATTCAAAATGATTTTTCGATTCACATTTGGCTCTCAATTCAGTATAAAAAGATAAGAGAAGAGAAGCCTTTATTGGTCTCACAATGGGGAAATTCCAGGATTGCAACAGCAAAGGGTTAGCAGCACTCAGAGCAATAGTAAATAAGATGAGAGCTGGTTAGCCAAAGCAGTAAATAAATATACATATGTACACAGTTAAATACACAGTGCAGGAGCATTGCAGCTAGATGGTATCAACAGTATTACAGTTCGTTAAATTACCCGGCAGAATATAAATATGGACCCAGAAAGTATATTTCACATTTGAATCAACAGTGTTGTTGCCGCCCTCAATAATAATTGTAATTGTCTTAGTTGTGTATTGGAGGGGACGATCTCTATTGTGCAAAGTTGTGACGTTCAGTATGTCCTCTATGAGCAGCACCAATTAGATTATAAAGTCTGACAGCCATAGGTAGGAAGGACCTGCGGAACCTCTCCCACGAGCACTTAAGATGGCACAGCCCATCGCTAATTGAGCTCCTCGGTGCGTTCAGCGTGTCCCGCACGGGGTGGGACTCGGACTCCAGCAGAGATGACCGCTTAGCCACCATCCTTCTCTCTTCTATCTCCTCCACTGGATCGAGGCGTCGCCCCAGAACAGAGCTGGCTTTTTTGAGCAGCCTGTTCAGTATCTTCCTGTTGGCTGCCATTTTTATTTCTGGAAGACTTGAGTTTCAAAAATGAAATTGTACACAAGAGAAATAAATTTTGAAAATTTTCCTTTTCAACATATCACAATTCCTAACAGCTTTACAGTGTGTTGGTTTGGTCGCCCTCCAGTATTCTATAAATATAGGCTATTCTTTAAAAAAAAAACAAGCAAATTCTATCACAGATACTTTGAACATCCATTTAAATAGCAGTGCTACCTGGCTGTATGCAATCAGTGTACAGTTACTACTGCAGTAACTAAATGGAATGAACAAATTCAATAAGAACTGAATGCAACTGATGCATAAGATAAGTAACATTAATTTTAAACCTGCACAAATATAAACTTAACTATCTAAATTCTTTGGAGACTTAAAAAACAAATTAAAGTTATAGAACAAAATAAAGTGCTGTTACAAGATTTCATGATTTTTACTTTTTTTTTTTTTTTTTTTTTTTTGCCCGTTCAGAATTTGCTGGTTGTTTGCTAAAGTGGTGCAGTATGCATTGTTCAGCAGGAGGACTTACAACTTTTTCCACTTCTTTCAACTCTGGGTGATGGCGGTTCTTGTGAGCCCTGGCGTTTATGGTGTTATCCAAAGTACTTGACTTTCGTTTTGCAAACTTTACATATTACATGTGTCATGTCTAGCGTTTTCTTTCCCGGAATGTTGTAGAAATAAAAATGCGCCCACACACTTGCCTTCATTGAAGATGGGACTGGTTGAATTTCTTGCTGCTCCATTTTTTTCTGTATTCCAACAGTTTCATCTGGCTGCTAGCTAGTAAGCTACTCTGCATGTTTCTCCTGCATCGGCAGCATCAATGTGTAATTGCATATCATGAAGTGGCAATACGTGTCGCGTGACGGGACCCCAGCACCACTGCAGAAAAAAAAAATAATAATAATAAATCGATTCTGGATCGTGTAAAATGAGAATCTCAATTGTGTGAATTAATTTTTTTTTCAACACCTTTAATAAATAAGGTTAATAATAAATAATCCTAGTGATTACAACAGGGCTCTCGCCCACTGATGTCAGTGGCTCAGACCCTAATAAACAGCGCAGCTCGTACCAGCAGCGTAACACCAGTCCTGCACAGGAAGGAGAAGCTGCCACAGACTCCCCCCTCTGGACTGTTTCCTCGTATCCCCCTATCTGGCCATTCTGCTCCACAGTCATGTCGGTACTAATTTTACATTTTAGATATTACAGCGGCTAGGACTCACACTGTGCTGTTTACAGGGAAAAAGGAATTTGTAGTGTCCAGTAAATGTGCTGTTACTGTGCGTCTGGAATGGTGGTCTGGCAGTTTCAGCCCCAAACACCCCCCCCCCCCCCGAAATTTTAGCGTTATTATGCAGTCGGAGCCGACAAAACTACGATCCAGTGATGAAGGGTGGTTAAAAAGAGAGCACAAATCAGCTGTGTCTGCCATGCTTGCTGCATCCTCCATTGCAGTATTGTAGCATCTGTCTCACTTCAATGAGGAAAAAGTCAGATGAAATGTGACATGACCGTTCAGACTGAGGTCACTTGGAAAAATATCAGATACGTATCTGAATTAGGACCATATATGAAAGTGGCCTGGGTCTGGGGTCATGTGTGCAAAAAAAATTGGAATTGAGCATTAAAACCTGCAGTGTGAACGTAGCCTTACAAACACTATCATACTCTTGCATTCAGTATCATGTTCTTTACACAAGAGCATGTCCAGGTATAGTAGTGTATGTGAGAGAGTATGATAGCATGTGTGAGAGTATAGTAGTGTGTGTGTAAGACAATGATGGTACATGTGTAAGCAAGTATGAATTGTGGCTCAAAGGGCCTCTCACACAAATCTGGTGGTATCACACAAAACTAAATATATATATATTTTTTTTTTAATTCTGCAAAAATCCTGCAACTTCATTTGTGGAAAATTATCTCTGAAATTGAAAAACGTCGATCCAACCTCCCATTCATGAGGTGGCTCTACTAACACAACATACAAAGTCAAAGAAGACAGAGTAAAATGAAAATGAAGACACACACAAGCAGAAGCACACTATTACGTCTGTCTTCTCCACTTTCTTTTTAAACTGCTTCTTCTGCCATAGCTAGTAAACACAGGAGTGCCTCTTCTCACCGACGTGCAATCGCCATTGTTGTTTCTTGATGTGTGTGGCTCTTGCTTTTCTTCTGTTTTGTATGGTCATTGAACCACTTGCACGTCAGCACATTTGCGCTACCGTTTGGGCTGGGGTGAAACTGCAGATGGCACTTGACCTAGCAGACTAGAAAAAATGAAGCATATATACAGCCACATGCACACTGACCTTGTCCAAAGCTAGGGGCATCATAGACGTGCAGAGCGGAGGTGGAGGATAAACAAAGCTTTAGGCCCTTTATAAGCCAAGGATGCACATAGAAACCTCAAAACCATCTCGGGGCTCCAGAATACCTCCCCCCAGGCCACGGGGGGCAGGGAGTGGGCGAACAACCTGAATCTGTTTTTCAATAGATTTGACCAACCGCCCTCCCCCCTGTCTGCACAACAACCACTGCTGCCTCTAAGAAATCAAGTCCTGCTGCCCACTCCCCACTCCACCGACACCCCCCCCCCACTCCCAACACACAGCCCCCCATCCTGACCCTGACCAAGACCCAGGTGAGGACGGAGCTGAGGAAGATCAAGGCGAGGAAGGCGTCGGGACCGGACGGCATCAGCGCAAAGCTCCTCAAGTCCTGTGCAGACCAGCTGTGTGGGATTGTGACGTATATCTTCAACATGAGCCTGAAACTGGGGAGGGTACCACAGCTGTGGAAAACATCTTGTGTGGTACCTGTACCAAAAACTTCCCACCCCAAAGACCTGAACAGCTACAGACCGGTGGCCTTGACGTCCCACTTGATGAAGACCCTGGAGAGACTGCTCCTTGCTCATCTCCGCCCCCTGGTGGAACCAGCGATGGATCCACTCCAGTTCGCCTACCAGCATGGCATTGGGGTGGAGGATGCGGTGATCTTCCTCCTTCACCGTTCTCTGTCCCACCTGGAGAAGCCCGGGAATATGGTGAGGATCATGTTCTTTGACTTCTCCAGTGCTTTCAACACCATCCAACCGATGATCCTGAAGGACAAGCTGCTGCGCGCAGGGGTGGACCAGCACCTGTCATCATGGATCCTGGACTACCTCACGAACCGGCCTCAGTTTGTGAGAACCTGGGACTGTGTTTCCGACACGATCATCAGTAGCACGGGGGCCCCCCAGGGAACGGTGCTGGCTCCCTTCCTGTTCACTCTTTATACTGCGGACTTCTCACACAACACAACACATTGCCATCTACAGAAGTTCTCTGATGACTCTGCGATCGTTGGTCTCATCTCCAACGGAGATGAAGCTGAGTACAGAGGGCTTATCCAGGACTTTGTGGACTGGTGCCATCGGAACTGCCTCCAGATCAACGCGAGGAAAACTAAGGAGCTGGTGGTGGACTGCCGCAGGCATGGGCAGCCCCTCACAGCACCAGTAAATATACAGGGAACAGACATCGAGATGGTGACATCCTATAAGTACCTGGGTATTCATCTGAACAATAAACTAGACTGGTCACACAATACTGACGCACTCTACAAGAAGGGACAGCGCAGGCTGTTCCTGCTGAGGAGACTCAGGTCTTTTGGTGTACAAGGGGCGCTGCTGAAGTCATTCTATGACACGGTGGTGGCATCAGCCATCACTTTTGGAGTGGTCTGCTGGGGCAGTGGCATTACTGCAGCCGATAGGAAGAGACTGAACAAACTGATTAAGAAAGCTAGCTCTGTCCTGGGGCAGCGCCTTGATCCGATGGAGGAGATAGGAGAGAGAAGGACGGTGGCTAAACTGTCATCTCTGCTGGAGTCCGAGTTCCACCCTATGCAGGACATACTGGATGCACTGAGGAGCTCATTTAGCAGCAGACTACATCATCCCAGGTGCACAACCGAGAGGTTTCGTAGGTCCTTCCTACCAACGGCTGTCAGACTGTACAACCTAAGCAGGGCTGCTCGCAGAGATAGCAAAAAGACGTAACAAACTAATAGTTTTTTTTGAATGCAAAAGATGCAATAGACTTACACAATGGTCCTCTCCGGCATACAACTAGGAACATACCGGTTGCTATGGAGGGTGAGAATATGTATGGGCACATAATCATACCATGTAGGATAACTAAATAGACGGTTATGCTGTTTCATCCCACCTAGCAACAATGCTCTGCACTGTGTGTGTTTATATATTTACATATTTATTCCATCTAGCTACAATGCTCTGCACTGGGTGTGTTTATATTTATATATCTATATATTTATTCCATCTAGCTACAATGCTCCGCACTGTGTTTTTATATATCTACATATTATTCCATCTAGCTACATTGCTCCGCACTGTGTGTGTTTATATACTTGCATATTTATTCCACCTAGCTGCAATGCTCCGTACTGTGGGTGTTTATATATTTACATATTTATTCCATCTAGCTACAATGCTCTGCACTGTGTGTTCATATATTCATATATTTATTCCATCCAGCTACAATGCTCTGCACTGTGTGTCTGTGTGTGTGTGTGTGTGTATATATATATTTTATAGTAATATGTACATATGTATATTAGCTGCTCTTGCTTGCTTGTTTTTTTTTTTCTTGCCTTCTGATTGTTGCTCTGAGTGTTGCTATCCCTGTGCTGTTGCAATCCTGGAATTTCCCCATTGTGGGACTAATAAAGGCTTATCTTATCTTATCTTATCTTATACTGTATAGGCCCAATAAGAACAGAGCCTGTAGCACTTGTCTTATTTATTGCCAATTGTTTGTCCAATGAAAACAGGAGAGCACATGAACAGTCCTAAACCCTGATATTATTCTATAACATAGATGTGAAGAAAAAGACTCCCTTGTCAGAAAAACATGTTTTTATTAAAAGCATTAACATGTGCTTTGTCTTTCATTTTCAGTGGAAAGACTTTCTCCCGCTGAGGCTGACTTCCACCTAAAAAATAAAAAAACAACCCCCAGTGGGCACGCCCAACCGCGCCGAAACGAGACTTAACACCACACTGGACAGGACTCCAGGATTCTTCTAAATTCTCCCGCCCAGCCTCCTGTGTCCATATGTTTTTTTTTTGTTTATTTGGATGGAAAGTAATGATGGCTCTGCTTAGGGAAAGCCATAATAAATGGCGAAAAGGGCATTCCTTGCTTTGCATAGTTAAAGAGAATTATTAGTCCTATATAAATATATATATATTGAAAAAAACATTTTTGATACGATATCTTGTACTCCATTTGGTACTTTTGCTTGCCCCTCAGACCTCGTCATGCAATACACGTGCATTGGATGATTTGAATCCCCTCCCCTCCGTGCTCCCGTGTTGTCTGTACCATTGTCATTTGGAAAAAAAAATGAATAAATTACGCTTTAAAAAAGCATTGGTTTGTTAATTTTGTCACTTCTTGTCTCATAACGTTGTCGGTCCACTAAGATTACGGTCAGGTTTAAGGCAAGTTATTCAGATTGGCATTAACTAGTACTAGCTGGAGATGTTTGAAGTGTCTTGATATATTTGTATAGAAGCTGTACTGAGCTGTACACTGGGGAGTTTGATGCAGTTTTGTCAATTTTTTTTTTTTTTAGTTTTAAAAGATCCATGGTTATCCACTTAATAAAATACGGTAAACCTCAAATAGTTTTGATCATGTAAATGTATAGTTTAATTTTATTACATTACAGGTGCACTGTAGGAGTGACAGATGGGTTCAAAGTGGGGTGGGGTTACATCAGGGGTTGGCTCTGAGCCACTTTTTGTTTGCCATGGTGATGGACAGGCTGACAGATGAGGTCAGGCAGGAGTCTCCATGGACCATGATGTTTGCAGACGACATTGTGATCTGTAGGGAGTAGGTGGAAGAGAACCTGGACTGGTGGAGGTGTGCTCTGGAGAGAAGAGGAATGAAAGTCAGTAGAAGCAAGACAGAATACATGACTGAATGACGGGGAGGCAGGTGTAACGATGAAGATGGAAGGAGTAGAGGCAGTGAAGGTAGATGAGTTTAAATACCTGGGGTCAGCCATCCAAAGCAATGGAAAGTGCACAAGAGAGATGAAGAAGAGTGCAGGTGGAGTGGGTGGAAACGAGTGTCGGGAGTGATTTGTGATAGAAGTGTAGCAGCTACAGTAAAAGGGAAAATTTACAAGATGGTAGTGAGACCTGCGATGATGTATGGTTTGGAGATGGTGGCGCTGACAGAGACAGGAAATGGAGGTGGCAGAGTTGAAGATGCTAAGTTTCATTGGGACTGACTAGGAGGGACAAAATTAGAAATGAGTATATCAGAAGGACAGCTCGGGTTGTGTGGTTTGGAGACAAGGCTGAGATGGTTTGGACATGAGCAGAGGAGAAATAGTGGATATATTGGACAAAGGATGTTGGAGATGGAGCTTCAAGGCAGGAGGAAAAGAGGAAGACCACAGAAGATTCATGGATGTAGTGAAGGAGGACATGGAGAGGGTTGGTGTTGCAGAGGAAGAAGCAAGGGATAGGGTGAGATGGAGGCAGATGATCCGCTGTGGCGACCGCTAAAGGGAGCAGCCAAAAGAAGTTTTATCTTATGACAAGTCATTCAACTGTATTTTTGTCACTATTATCTAATTGCTTACTGACACATGGGAGGAAGGTATGTTCTCACAACGCCAGTGAAAGTGAATTTTTTCAAAACTCAAGTTTTAAATAAGGGTTGTTGTAGTTTTTAATATCTCAGTGCCATGACATCCCTATATCAAATGGAAAATTGATATAGATGCTCTTTATAAGATCTCAATTGCTACTAGCATGTCAATAACACCTACCAGCTGTTGAAAAGCAGCTGAACGGGGTGGCAATGGTTCAGGGATCCCTGGGCAAGACACTTTACCCACCTAGCCTCCAGTATTCGGGACACTGGTGTATAAATGTTTGGTGGTCGGAGGCTTTTGGGACGGATTGGCAGCCATGCCCCGGGGCATCTGTAGCTACAGCAGTACAGTAGCTTACCTCTATCATTGTCCATCTGTGGAGTGAATAAATAACGTGTTATGTTGTTACGGGGACATATTATTCTGTGACACGGGTGGTGGCCCCGCCTTTCTGGTTCTGCTGCCACCTGGGGTATAAGAGGACTGTGAGGAAGATGGGCAGTCTCTTTGTCCTCCTCTCAGCCTGACGTCAGCGCCTGTATTGTGAGAGTAAGTCATCAATAAAGTCGTGTTCAGTCTCGTCCTTGGTTCCCGCTTTACTGACAACATTTGGCGACAAGGGTAAAAGTATGGACGCGGGGGTTACTACTATTAGGCCATTTTTGGAGTTTCCTGGTGAGGAGCCAGTCCCTTGGGCGAGGTGGTTCGCTGCATTTCAAAGTTACTTGGTGGCATTGAACCTTGGTAGACTGGAGAAGTTGTGGGCACGGGCACTGTTGGTTCACAACTTGGGAATGGAATGACAACGTATCCTTAGTACCTTGGGCGACAGTGATAGCTTTGAAGTGGTTAAGCTAATGGCGTGACATTTTCGCGCCCCGGAAAACGTCATCATCCAGAGGATTCAGTTTCAGCAGCGCCACCAGCGGACTAGTGAGTCAGTGCAGTGGTATGTAGCAGACCTACGTCAGCTAGCCAAGGACTGTCAGTTTGGAGCATTAGAGGAAGAGATGGTCCGCGACCAGTTGGTGGAACAAACCCTTTGCCCAGCGACAAGGTCGAAGCTCCTCACACACTCAGGCGAGCTGACTTAGCCATGTCCATCATGTTAGCTCAAAAATATGAGGCAGCAGACAACCTATCACGAGAGCTCAGTGAGAGAGCGGCACTCCGCCATTTTGAACCACAGTCGACTGCGCAGGCAGTGGACCTGGACAGCGATGATGGTGTGGAGGAGGATGTAGAACACGCTAATGCTGTGAAGATGAGGTCTGCCCTAGGATTGCCCAGGTGTTTGGGTTGTAGATCAACCAAGCACTGTTATAAGGCTAGAGAGTGTCCGGCAAGAGGAAGACGCTGCGGCAAGTGCGGACTCCTGCATTATTTTGCCAGGGCATGTTTTAGGTTCGAGCAAGGGGACCCAAGATGCAACGAGGACCCCCCCCCCCCCATCCCCGCTCCAACTCCCACGGTCATTCACACCGTATCCCCGAGTACAGACGATTGTTCCTGTTGTATGGTGGAACTGGACGGGGTAGCGGTGCCGCTACTGATTGACACGGGTGCGGTGAGATCCGTGTTGAATTGGTCTACCATGAGGAGTTTCTTCCCACATTATCAAGTGAGAGGTCATTCAGCATCACTGTGTGGGTATGGTGGAGGAATATTGGCCATGGTGGGATCGGTGGAACTGGCGGCTTGGTACAAGTTGGCAGAGGTATCCATCTTGAAGTTCATTGTGACTGCCCGGGGTGAGAATACAAGTGCATCTCACTAAATTAGAATATCATCAAAAAGTTGATTTATTTCAGTAATTCAATTCATAAAATGAAACTCATATTTTATACAGATTCATTACAGTGATATTTTTCAAGTGTTTATTTCTTTTAATTTTGATGGTTATGGCTTGCAGCTCGTGAAAACCCAAAAATCAGTTTCTCAAAAAATTAGAATATTACATCAGATCAATTTTTAAAATTTTTTTTTTTTTAATAGAAATGTTTGCTGACTAAAAATATTTCCATGCACACACTCAATACTTGCTCAGGGCTCCTTCTGCATGAATTAATACTGCATCACTGTGGTATGGCATGAAGGTGATCAGCCTTTTTTGCTGCTAAGGTGTTATGAAGGCCCAGGTTGCTTTGATAACGGCCTTCAGCTCATCTGCATTGTTGGGTCTGGTGTCTCTCATCTCCCTGTTGACAATACTTAATAGATTCTGTATGGGGTTTAGGTCAGGAGAGTTTGCTGGCCAATAAAATTTGGTGATACCACTGTAATTAAACCAGGCTTTGGTACTTTTGGCAACAGTGTGGGTAGGTGCCAAGTATTGCTGGAAAATGAAATCAGCATCTCTATAAACCTTGTCAGCAGAGGGAAGCATGAAGTGCTCTAAAATGTCCTGGTAGACAGCTGCATTGACTTTGGACTTGATTAAACACAGTGGACTAACACCAGCAGATGACATGGCTCCCCAAATCAGGTGCCAAGTCCTGTCACTTGGAAATCAAGGTCCCAGAGTCTGGAGGAAGAGTGACCAGGCACAGAATCCAAGTTGCTTGAGATCCAGTGTGAAGTTTCCACAGTCAATGATCATATGTAGAGCCATGTCATCTGCTGGTGTTTTTCCACTGTGTTTAATCAAGTCCAATGTCAGTGCAGCCATGTAACAGACAATTTCAGAGCACTTCATGCTTCCCTCTGCTGACAAGCTTAATGGAGATGCTGATTTCTAACTAACTACTAACTAACCTGCACTTATATAGCGCTTTTTCTAGTCACAAAGACCACTCAAAGCGCTTTCATTAATACTAACCCTCTATTCTAAGGGCCTATAGGAAACAGATATCTAGGGACAATTTAGAACAGCCAATTAACCTAACATGCATGTTTTTGGCATGTGGGAGGAAACCGGAGAAATCCCGGAGTAAACCCACGCAACACGGGGAGAACATTTCATTTTCCAGCAGGACTTGGCACCTGTCCACACTGCCAAAAGTACAAATACCTGGTTTAATGACCATGGTATCACTGTGTTTGATTAGCCAGCAAACTCTCCTGACCTAAATCCCATAGAGATGTGGTAGTGATATGGTGTAGTGTCAACAGGAAGATGAAATACACCTTACCCAATAATGCAGACTAATTACAGCGCTGCACTATGTACTCTCACACCTGGATGACAAGAACACCTACGCAAGAATGCTGTTTATTGACTTCAGCTCAGCATTCAACACAGTTATCCCCTCCAAGTTGCTCACCAAACTTGGGGACCTGGGAATCAGTACCTCCACCTGCACCTGGATCATGGATTTTCTGACCAACAGACCCCAGCATGTTAGGTCAGGCCCCAACCGTTCTTCCGTCATCACACTCAACACTGGTGTACCACAGGGCTGTGTGCTCAGCCCATTCCTCTACTCCCTCTACACCCATGAGTGCAGGCCTATGTATGGATCCAATTCCATCATAAAGTTCGCAGATGACACCACGGTGATTGGACTCATCAGGGACGACGACGAGTCAGATTACAGGGCAGAGGTTGAGCACTTGGCTACTTGGTGCGCTGACAATAACCTGCTCCTTAACACCAGCAAAACCAAGGAGCTCATAGTGGACTACAGGAAGGAGAGGGAAGAGACACATGACCCCATCCATATCAATGGCATAGCTGTTGAACGTGTCCCCAGCTTCAAATTCCTGGGGACCCACATCTCAGAGGACCTGTCCTGGTCAGTGAACACCACCAGCCTGATCAAGAAGGCCCATCAGCGCCTCTTCTTCTTGAGGACATTGAAGAAGAACCATCTGTCAACTGACATCCTGGGCAACTTCTACCGCTGCGTGATAGAGAGCACCCTGACCAACTGTATCACACTCTGGTATGGGAGCTGCTCTGTAGCTGACCGCAAGGCGCTGCAGCGGGTGGTGAAAACCGCCCAACGCATCACAGGGACTCCACTTCCAGCTATAGAGGACGTCTACAGGAAAAGATGTCTGCGCCGGGCACGCAGCATTCTTAGGGACTCCAACCATCCTGCTCATGGACTGTTCCAGCTTCTCCCCTCCAGAAGACGTTTCAGAAGCCTTCGGACTAGAACCAGCAGGTTTAGGAACAGTTTCTTTCCAACAGCTGTCACGTTATTGAACTTAGTTCCCCGCTGACTCTCTTACAATCATCTTTTACCATCCTCACCTGTACATAACTGCATAACTACAAAACTACATCTAACTTATTGCACATTATTTGCACATAACAGTACTTTTAACTTTCTGCACTGCTGCATATATTTGCTTAAATTGCACATACTGTTAATTACCGTATATACTGCACTGCTGTTCTTTGCACTTCTGATTGGATGCTAAACTGTGTTTCGTTACCTTGTATTCATACATGTGTAATGACAATAAAGTTGAATCTAATCTAATCTAATCTAATCTAACTGAAGGCCGCTATCAAAGCAACCTGGGCTTCCATAACACCTGAGCAGTAACACAGGCTGATCGCCTCCATGCCATGCTGCACTGGTGCAGTAATTATGCAAAAGGATCCCCGACCAAGTATTGAGTGTGTACATGGACATGCTTTTCAGTCGGCCAACATTTCTATTAAAAATCAATTTTTTAAATTAATTTTATGTAATTAATTTTTTGAGAAACTGAATTTGGGGTTTCCATGAGCTATAAGCCATAACCATCAAAATTAAAAGAAATAAACACTTGAAATATATCACTCTGTGTGTAATGAATCTATATAATATATGGGTTTGTAGAGACTGGGTTAATCATCTCAGACTGGTGGGTTAATCATCCCAGAATGGATGCAGAGGGTAAACAGAGAAGGACAATAGCTATGGAGATTATGGTGAGGTAGCAGGAAGAAGGAGCTGGGGGGAGAAGAGATCAATGTATTGTGATGTGAGATGTCATGCAGATGTGAGATGGGTGGTTGGTATAAAAGGAGAACCCATGGTGTATTGTGACATGCTTTTCTGTGTATGACTGATGTGAGAGTGAATAAAATCGTCTGCTGCATAAATCAGTCTCGTTATTTACACTCTCCACACTGGTGACCCCTTGACGAATTATGGAACACGAGGCAAGAACCCTGAAGTCGGCTCGGACAAGAAGCCCCAGCAACGCGGCAAGCATCCCAGAGACGGCCCGGACGGGAACCCCCAGCAACGCATGCGCTGTTTCGGTCAAACTACCGGACTTTTGGCTGCACGACCCGCGGTCTTGGTTCCACCACACTGAGGCTCAGTTCGCCCTCCGGGGAATAACGGCAGACAACACCAAATATTACTATGTGGTCGCAGCGCTGGACGCTCACACATCTCAGCAAGTAGCGAGCCTGCTCCAACAGCCTCCAGCCCACGACAAATATGGGGCTCTCAAGGCCGCGCTGACCCGGCGCTACACGCTCTCGGACTGTGAGAGAGCAGAGAGGCTCCTGAGGCGCTCCGAGTTAGGAGATGGGTCGGCGGTCGAACTGATGGAGAAGATGTTGGCGTTAATGGGCACGGACGACGGGCATTTCCTGTTCGCCCACCTTTTCCTCCGGAACCTCCCAATAGAGGCAAGAGCGGTTCTTGCCAATTCGCCATTGCTGGCCGAGCGTGACTACCGTGCGCTAGCCCAGGAGGCAGATCGGATCATCCTCACCACCAGAGCCCTCACAGTGAACGCGGCGACATGGGAACCCAGCGAGACGACCAGCAGAGGTGAGGAGCCACCGACGGTAGCGTCAGCGGAGGCCAGGAAGCGCCAGAGAGACGCGCTCTGCTTCTACCACCGCTGCTTTGGAGAGAACACACTCAGATGTGCGCCATCGTGCCAATTCAACTGCTCGGGAAACGCCAAGGCCGGCAATCGGTAGCAGCTGCGACCGCCGGTGAAGAAAACAAGCTGCTCTATGTGACGGACTCGCGCTCGGGGAGACGGTTCCTCGTAGACACCGGAGCCCAGAAGAGCATCATCTGGCCGTCCTACGCCGACCGGCTAGCAGGACCTAGCGGCCCCGGGCTGGTAGCAGTAAACGGCTCAGACATTAAGACTTTTGGTGAGAGAACACTGACTTTATCCCTGCACGGCCGTATGTACGAGTGGACTTTTGTCATAGCGGCACTGAGTTTCCCAATCCTGGGAGCTGATTTTCTGTGTGCACATGGGTTACTAGTCGATGTTGCTAATAGACGCCTGGTTAATGCACTGTCTTTTGATTCTTTCCCCTGTACAGCTCGAGGGGCCGGGCCAATAACGCAAGCCAACGTCACAGCTCCAGGCGGTAAGTTCCACACACTGCTCACTCAGTTCCCAGCACTCACGGTCCCGACGTTTTCAGCGGCCATCGCTAAACACGAGGTGGAACACTGTATCACCAACACCGGGCCGCCGGTTTTCGCAAGACCTCGGCGCTTGGACGCAGCTAAACTGGCCATAGCGCGAGGAGTTTGCCAACCTGGAAAGGTTGGGCATCATCAGGCGATCGAACAGCCCATGGGCATCCCCGCTACACATGGTCCCTAAGGCCGAGGGATCGTGGCGACCATGCAGAGATTTCCGCAGATTGAATAACGCCACAGCGCACGACCGCTACTCGATTCCCCATATTCAGGATTTTTCAGTTCACCTCGCCGGAGCACGCATTTTTTCTAAAATAGACCTGGTCCGCGGTTACCACCAGGTCCCAGTGCGCGCGGAGGACATACCCAAAACAGCGGTAATAACTCCGTTTGGCTTGTTTGAGTTTTTACGCATGCCCTTCGGATTAAAAGGCGCGGCACAGACATTCCAACTCATGATGGATGCGGTGTTGCGTGATCTCCCGTTTGTGTTCGTCTACCTGGATGACATCCTGGTGGCCAGTGTGTCTGAGGACGAACATGTAACCCACCTCAGGATGGTTTTCCGGAGGTTGGAGGAGCACGGGTTAATAATCAACCCGGCGAAATGCCAGTTCGGCATGACAGGGATTGATTTTTTGGGGCACCGCGTCTCACTGGATACCCTTGCCCGACAAAGTGCACGCCGTGGCGAATTTTCCCCAGCCTCAGATGGTCAGGGCGCTGCAAGAATTTTTGGGGATGGTTAGCTTTTATAACCAGTTCCTCCCCCGCGCAGCTCAACTCATGCAGTCATTGTACGCTGCGCTCAAGAAACGGAAACCCACGGACAGAGTCGAATGGACTCCGGAGCGAGAGCAGGCGTTCTCTGAGGTTAAAACAGCCCTGGCAAACGCCACACTGTTGGTGCACCCGGACCCGGCGGCCCGAATAGCGCTCACTACCGATGCCTCGGACGTGGCCATAGGGGCCGTCGTGGAGCAACGTGTCGCCGGTTCGTGGCAGCCGCTCGCTTTTTTCAGCAGGGCTTTGCACGACAGTGAGCGTAAATACAGCGCGTTCAACAGAGAGTTGCTGGCTCTCCACCTGGCCATACGCCACTTCCAGTTCTGGCTGGAAGGGCGGAGCTTCACTGCATTCATGGACCACAAGCCGCTAACGTTCGCGATGGCCAAGGTTTCGGAACCATGGTCGGGCCAGCAGCAGAGACAGCTGGCCGCGATCTCGGAGTTTACGACCGATATTCAGCATGTGTCGGGTAAACTGAATGTGGTGGCGGACTGCCTCTCGCTCGCAGTAGTGGCCCCGGTCTGCGTGGGGATAGATTATACAGCCATGGCCGCAGAGCAGATTGGCGATACGGACATGTGCGCGCTCCAGTCTGGACCAACAGGGTTAAGGCTGGAGAGCAGAGTACTGCAAGACGGCAAGCCCCCCCAATCTGTGAAGTCTCCACGGGACGCCCGCGCCCGGTGGTTCCAGTCGCTTGGCGCCGCCGCGCGTTTGAGTCAGTTCACGCTCTGACGCACCCAGGGGTGTGCGCGTCAGTCAAAATGGTGGGAGCAAAGTTCGTGTGGCCAGGCCTGCACAAACAAGTGAAAGAGTGGGCTGCAGCCTGCGTAGCGTGCCAACGAGCCAAAATACACAGACACACGAAGGCTCCTTTGGAGCCGTTTCGTATACCGGCTAAGAGGTTCGACCATGTTCACGTGAACCTCGTGGGCCCCCTCCCGCCATCGCAGGGGTGCACGCACCTTCTGACAGTGGTGGACCGCACCATACGCTGGCCAGAAGCAGTCCCGCTGGTGGCAACCACGTCCGTGGACATGGCGCGCACTTTTTTGACGACATGGGTGGCACGTTTTGGAATCCCATCGGACATCACGTCCGATAGGGGCCCTCAGTTTGTTTCCGACCTCTGGTCCGCGATGGCCCGCAGCCTGGGTGTCGCAATTCATCGCACAACCGCATCGCGCAACCGTATTTTAGGGCGCTTGCGCACGCAGCGACCAGCAGCCGGTGGCTTGTCACCAGACTGCAAACCAAGTCTACCTACGGGTACAAATAAGTAACAAAAAAAAAAAAAAACGCGTACAACCCACAGGCCAATGGGTTATGCAAGCCTTTTCATAGGTCACTGAAAGCAGCGCTCAGGGCTTCGCTGACGGATGCAAATTGGGTAGACCGGTTGCCGTGGGTTTTATTGGGGTTGCGTTCCACACCAGAAGAGGATTTGGAGGCTTCCCCGGCAGAGCTTGTTTTTTCTCAGCCATTGCAGCTGCTCGGGGAATTTTTGCCAGATAATCCCGTGGCGGACAACTGCCCGTCTCAGCGTTTGCAGAATAGCGCAGACACAGGCACGCTGCCGGGCCCGGCCCACCACTGTTTTCCATGCGCTTTTGTGCCAAAAACTTTGAAGAACGCGTCGTTCGTGTTTGTCAGGCACGATGCCCACCGCCCTCCATTGCGCCCACCCTACGATGGCCCGTTCAGAGTGCTGGAAACAGGGGACAAACATTTTTTGTTAGACTTGGGGGGTTGTCGGGAGAAAATATGCATAGACAGACTTAAGCCCGCTTTTGTAGTGGTGGACGAGCAAGTGGTGTTGGCTCAGGCCCCTCGGCGTGGAAGACCCCCACTGAGAACTCCCCAGGTAAATGATACATCAGAGCAGCCACACGGGCAAGTCGAAGCCCCCCCCCCCCACCATTGCCCACCCGCAAACAGACACACCCCCAGGAGCCCCCCGCCAGCACAGCAGCACCGTGGAGGCGGTAAACCCCCGTTACAGCAGATATGGGAGGAGACTGAAGCCAAAAGGACGTGAGGACTGAAACTCTGTCTGAGATTCTGGGGGGGCCAAGTAGAGACTGGGTTAATCATCCCAGACCGGATGCAGAGGGTAAACAGAGAAGGACAATAGCTGTGGAGATTATAGTGAGGTAGCAGGAAGAAGGAGCTGGGGGGAGAAGGGATGAATGTATAGTGATGTGAGATGTCATGCAGATGTGAGATGGGTGGTTGGTATAAAAGGAGAACCCATGGTGTATTGTGACATGCTTTTCTGTGTATGACTGATGTGAGAGTGAATAAAATTGTCTGCTGCATAAATCAGTCTCGTTATTTACACTCTCCACAGGTTCACTTTTTGAACTGAATTATTGAAATCAACTTTTCGATGACATTCCAATTTATTGAGATGCACCTGTATCTCAATAAATGTATGATCCTCCTCATGGATCGTCACCTTATCGTGGTGGGGGGGTTTGCGTGCCCCAGTGATCCCAGGAGCTATGTTGTCCGGGGGCAGTTTGCCTCTGATAGGGTCTCCCAAGACAAACTGGTCCTGGGTGAAGGGCCAGACTAAGAACGATCCAACAGACTCTCATGATAAATTGTATATCAAGGATTCAGTGTACCCCGCCCGGTATGGGGTTACCGGGGCCCCACCCTGGAGCCAGGCCTGGGGGAGGGGCTCGAAAGCTAGAGTCTGGTGGCCGGGTTTCCACCCATGGGACCCAGCCGGGCTCAGCCCGAAGGAGTTACATGGGTCCGCCCTCCAGTGGGTTCACCACCTGCAGGAGGGATCATGGGGGTCCGGTGCTATGTGGATTAGGTGGCGGTCAAAGGCGGAGACCTTGGCGGACTGATCCCAAGCTTTCTAAACTGGCTTTTGGTACGTGGAATGTCACCTCTCTGGTGGGGAAGGAGCCTCAGCTAGTGTACGAGGTTGAGCGATACCGGCTAGATATAGTCGGCCTCACCTCAACACACAGCTCCGGTTCCGGAACCAGTCTCCTGGAGAGGGGCTGGAGCTTGGCCTTTTCTGGAGTAGCCCCGGGCGAGAGGCGACGAGCAGGGATGGGTATTCTTGTATCGCCCCACCTTGCTGCCTCTATATTGGAGTTTTCCCCGGTGGACGAAAGGGTTGCTTCCCTGCACCTTCGGGTTGGGAAACGGGTCCTGACCATCATTTGTGCCTATGCACCAAATGATGTTTCAGAGTACCCACCCTTTTTGGAGTCTGTGACTGGGGTGCTGGAGGGTGCTCCTCCTGGAGACTCCATTGTCCTACTGGGGGACTTCAATGCGCACGTGGGCAACGACAATGAAACTTGGAGGGGGGTGATTGGGAGGAACGGCCTGCCCGATCTGAACCTGAGTGGTGTTCAGTTATTGGACTTCTGTGCTAACCACAGTCTGTCCATAACGAACACCATGTTCAAGCATAAGGGTGTCCATATGTGCACCTGGCACCAGGACACCCTAGGTCGCAGGTCGATGATCGATTTTGTTATCGTATCGTCAGACCTGCGACCGTATGTCTTGGACACCCGAGTAAAGAGAGGTGCAGAGCTGTCAACTGATCACCACCTGGTGGTGAGTTGGATCCCATGGCAGGGGAGGAAGCCATTCAGACCTGGTAGACCCAAACGTATAGTGAGGGTGTGCTGGGAGCGTCTGGCTGAGGCCCCTGTCCGGGAGGTCTTCAACTCCCACCTCCGGAAGAACTTCAACCACATTCCGAGGGAGTCTGGAGACATGGAGTCTGAATGGGCCATGTTCTCCACCTCTGTTGTTGAAGCGGCGGCCCAGAGCTGTGGCCGCAAGGTGGTCGGTGCATCTCGTGGTGGCAACCCCCGAACCAAGTGGTGGACACCAGTGGTGAGGGGGGCCATTAAGCTGAAGAAGGAGTCCTATCAAGCTTGGTTGGCTTGTGGGACTCCCGAAGCAGCTGAGGTGTACCGGCAGGCCAAGCGGAGTGCAGCTCGGGTGGTTGCTGAAGCAAAAACCCGGGTATGGGAGGAGTTCGGTGAGGCCATGGAACAAGACTTTAGGTCGGCTTCAAAGAGATTCTGGCAAACTGTTCGGTGGCTCAGGAGGGGAAAGCAGCTCCCCGTCCACACTGTGTATGGTGCGGATGGGACACTGTTGACTTCAACTGGGGATATCGTCGGGCGGTGGAAGGAATACTTCGAGGATCTCCTCAATCCCACTGATACGCTTTCCACAGAGGAAGCAGGGTTTGGGGACGAGGGGGATGACTCGCCTATCACAGGGGCTGAGGTCGCCAAGGTGGTTAAAAATCTCCTTGGTGGCCGGGCCCCGGGGGTGGACGAGATTCGCCCTGAGTACCTCAAGGCCCTGGATGTTGTTGGGTTGTCATGGTTTACACGCCTCTGCAACATTGCATGGAGGTCGGGGGCAGTGCCTTTGGCATGGCAAACCGGGGTGGTGGTTCCTCTCTTCAAAAAGGGGGACCGGAGGGTGTGCTCCAACTTTAGAGGGATCACACTCCTCAGCCTCCCTGGGAAGGTCTATGCCAAGGTACTGGAGAGGAGAGTCCGGCCGTTGGTCGAACCTCGGATTCAGGAGGAGCAATGTGGTTTTCATCCTGGCCGTGGCACATCGGACCAGCACTTCACCCTCTCGAGAATTCTTGAGGGTTCGTGGGAGTTTGCCCAACCAGTTTACATGTGTTTTGTGGACTTGGAGAAGGCATTTGACCGCGTCCCTCGTGGATTTTTGTGGGGGGGTGCTTCGGGAGTATGGGGTATCGGGCTTGTTGTTACGAGCTATTCGGTCTCTGTACGACCGTTGTGAGAGTTTGGTTCGTATTGCCAACACTCGGTCGGAGTCATTCCCAGTGAGAGTTGGACTCCGCCAGGGCTGCCCTTTGTCACCGATCCTGTTCATAATTTTTATGGACAGGATTTCTAGGCGCAGCCAGGGAATAGAGGGTGTCATGCTTGGTGACCACAGGATCTCATCTCTGTTGTTTGCAGATGATGTTGTCCTGTTGGCTTCATCCAGCAATGACCTACAGCTCTTGCTGGGACGGTTTGCCGCTGAGTGTGAAGCGGCTGGGATGAGAATCAGCACCTCCAAGTCCAAGTCCATGGTCCTCAGCCGGAAAAAGGTGGATTGTCCTCTCCGGGTTGGGGACAGGCTCCTGCCCCAAGTGGAGGAGTTTAAGTATCTTGGGGTCTTGTTCACGAGTGAGGGGAAAATGGAGCGAGAGATCGACAGACGGATTGGAGCAGCATCTGCAGTGATGCGGATGTTGTACCGGTCTGTTGTGGTGAAGAGGGAGCTTAGTTCTAAGGCAAAGCTGTCGATTTACCAGTCAATCTACGTTCCTACTCTCACCTATGGTCACGAGCTTTGGGTAATGACCGAAAGAACGAGATCGCGGATACAAGTGGCTGAAATGAGCTTTCTCCGTAGGATTGCTGGACTCACCCTCAGAGATAGGGTGAGGAGCTCAGTCATCCGGGAGAGGCTCAGAGTAGAACCGCTGCTCCTCCACATTGAAAGGAGTCAGTTGAGGTGGTATGGGCATCTGATTAGGATGCCTCCTGGACGCCTCCCACTTGAGGTGTTTCAGGCACGTCCCACTGGGAGGAGACCCCAGGGCAGACCCAGGACTCGGTGGAGAGACTATGTCTCCCAGCTGGTCTGGGAACGCCTTAGTATCCCCTCTGAAGAGCTGGAGCAGGTGGCTGAGGAGAAGGAAGTCTGGGCTTCTCTGCTTGAACTGCTGCCTCCGCGACCCGGACCTCCGGAAAAGCGGTAGAAGATGGATGGATGGAACTTTTCGATGACATTCCAATTTATTGAGATGCACCTGTATCTTCATTTGTGAGGGTGTGATCTCTTTTATGGATTGGGCTTCGCCATCACCAGCAACGTTGGAGAAGAGTGGTCGGGCTGTGGTTTGTGGGATCGGCCGGTTCCGCGAGCAGTGGACGAAGCTGTGTGGGACGAACATTTGCCTAGTATTCTGGATGATGAATAGGACCAACCCCACCCAGGGCCATCGCAGGAGGGTCCCGGTGCCAGTACCCAAGTATCCCTAGCTGAGGGAACTGGGCGTCGTGGTGGGACGCCCATGATGGCGGGTGGAGCTGAGTGGATGACCCATTCTGTTCCTGGTATTCGGCTGGAAGGTACCAGTGAGCAGGGGGTCACAACGGCTTTGCCGGCAGCGAAAATGAAAGGGAGCATGGCAGGACCGGCTGGCACGGTGAAACGACGTGCCAAACAGAGACACTGGAAGCCGAGTAGTGCCCCTCTGGGGGTCACGGATTTGGTCCGACCCAGAGAAGAGGCCCGGTCAAAAGGTGTTCGGGGCAAATGCCGGTGAGAAGATGACCAGGGGCAGTTGCAGGTGGTGGCTGTTGGGGAGTATAGCTACCTCCAACTGTCTGATAGCTCATGGAGGCATCCCAACGAGCTGCAGTGCACCTGAGAGGAGAAGGAGGTGTTTGGGCTTCGACGTGGGTCATCCCCGGGAGTGAAGAAAAGAAGGTGCACCGGGGGGGAACCATCTGACTGTTTTCCGGAGGGTGGTCCCTCTACTGGGGCAGACTGATGGTCGGGAAATGTATATGATGTATGGAAAGAGGGGATAACGGGGTTGTAAATTTGCTCTGTTCAGGGGATTGTTTTGTGTTTCATATTATTTTAGGAACACAGCAGTGTTTTGGTTTTATATGGACCGTTTATTTAGCTCAGACAGCAGAATAATCCGTCTTGCCATGTGGGGGTGGGACGGTAGTCCACCTGTTCCCCCCCTAGTTTTAGTTGTTTTGAGAGAATGTGATAGATTGTTTAGGTATTTCTGTTTAGATTTAGTGCATGATTCAGGTTCCAAATTGGGGAGAGTTTCAATTGTACGTGTGTGTTTGGACCATTTTTTGAAGGGGGGGGTGTAATGTTGTTATGGGGACATATTATTGTGTGACACAGGTGGTGGCCCCACCTATCCGATTCAACTGCCACCCAGGGTGTAAGAGGGCTGTGAGGAAGAGGGGCGGTCTCTTTGGCCTCCTCTCAGCCTGACAGCAGCGCCTGTATTGTGAGAGTGAGTCATCAATAAAGTCGTGTTCAGTTCAATGTTCAGTCTTGTCTTATGTTCCGGTTTTACCGACATAACATAATACAATCATTGTAAAGCATCTGAGTGTCCTTGAAAAGCGCTATAAAAATCTGAAGTATTATTAAAGTTAGATCTAAAAACTTATTTTTCCATAATTATGCTGATACACATCTATACATATGTCATGGCTGAACCTGATGATGTTGCAGCAATAAACTCAATCACTGCTTGTCTTCTGGCCATAAATAAATTAATGGGCAATAATTTCTTAAAATTAAATGACAAAACTGAATTCCTTCTATTTGGACCTAAAGCATTAAGATAAATTCTGTATGACAACTTGGGGATTTCTTAACTACTTGGGTTAAAGCTGAAGTTAAAACATCTTGATGTTCCACATCAACATCCATCCATCCATTCATCTTATCTTCTACCGCTTGTCCGGAGGTTTGGGTCACAGGGGCAGCAGTCCAATCAGAGAAGCCCAGATGGCCACCTGGTTCACACAGCACCACGATCCCCACAATCCCTCCTGTTGGTGATGAGGCCACTCGAGGGTGGACCCATGTGGTTCCTTTTTGTACACTGGATCCTTTCTGAAACCTTTTGGATGCAGAATAGATTATAAGGTTATCCTTGTATTCAAAGCCTTAAGTGGGCTTGGGTTTTTTGGAGATTGACAACACCACCCAAAAGAAAACAGGGATATTACTCTTTCGACTGCTAAATCACAAAGCTATGGAACACACTACCTTCAGATATCAGGAGAGCGAGCTTGCTGAATATTTTTAAAACAAAGTTACAAACACACCCCAAGGTGTGTAAGGAACTTTTTGCACTATGTGCAAATAATTTTTGAAGGGTAATGTGAACATTTTACTTTTTAAGTGTATCTATTTGGAGTGACTGGAGTGGAGAGATGAAAGCCACCCTCACCTCTGTCATCCCTTGGCTGGGACATCTGTGTCATTTCATCAGCAGAAGAACGCATCCCAGAGGAATCCAGGGACGGGGTCATTCTGTCCTACAAGAACAAGGGCGACCGACAGAGCAGCAATGGCGGGAATATCGCCAACCTCTTTATGCGGCCTACGTTGACCTCAAAGCTGCCTTCGACTCCCTAGACAGGAATGCCCTCTGGCAGCTCCTCCGGTATTGGAGTCCCATCCTAGATTCAAAGATTTTTATTTGTCAGTACTTTTATATGTACAGGACATACAGTAGAATTGAAATGCCGTTTCTCTCTGTCTCTTAGTGGTGTGTGCAATATACAAGACAAGAAGGAATAAGGATGGAAAACAACAATCTATGTACAGTAATGCTACCCATAGTGCAAATAACGGTTAAAAATACAGCAGTCCTATACAGTAAGCCATAATAATGGTAAATTGCAAGTTCAGTGCGATAATGAGGATGCAGACTATCAACGGTTACATGGGCAAAATTTCTTCAATCTGATAACAATTCAGATAAGAGCTTTACTGTTTACATGGATCCTAAAAAAAGCTGATCCGATTAGGACGTGCGTTTCCATGTGTCACACATTTGAATGGACTAAATCATTTTGACATGTGCATGTCGACATTTCGACATTCCGAAAATAGTAGAAGAAGAAGCAACTTCCGGTGTAAACAAACCCTGCTTTGTGTCTTTCTCTTTTTGAAATGGACCTGTATTGTGTTATTCAGACTGTACTTTTGCTTCTGCTGGTCTCCGTAATGAAATGAATACTTTTGCATATGACGAACAGAGGGAGACAGCAGGATGATACAGACCAGTTTTGTTTTACTCCCGCTATGTCTTCTGCTAGTTGCTGTAAAGGCGGAAATGCATCACGTCGACGTGTGGCTGACCTACAGACATGCGCGGTAAACACATTTTCTGCCCAGCCTTTGGAATAAGTGTTTATATGCGCACCAACTGGATTAACAATCAGCATAACCCACCTGTCTCAATCGGAATGAAATTTTGATCTGAATGAGCGTGATCGGGTCAGAATATTCAGGTTGGCGTGTTTACATGGAGCATTTTTATTCCGATCAGGCTTTTAATCCGGTTACTTGTGTCCATGTAAACATGGCTAGCGACAGTTTTTTTCATTAGTCTGCACATGATCAATATTGCAATGACAGCAGCAGGTATGGCATTTGTGCAAATGGTTGCAGTAAGGTGCGAGACATACAGCAGCAGATGTGGTACCGTTAGTGTACCAAGTCTTTCTATGCAAATGGCTGAGGTAGAGTTATTGTGTGAGTGAGTGTGTTACGGATCAGCGGCAGGGGGCATGGGTGGGTGGGTGGGAGTGGGCAGAGTTCAGGGTCCTGATGGCCTGGTGATGGTTGTGACACTCTTTGAACTCACCGCTGCCCGGTCACATGGTTCATGCACCTCCAAATAGTTCCAAACAAGGGCCTTTCTACAATGGTGTGTGAATGGCAGCTGTGACAATCTGTGGTATTAACAGCATTTTTTAGCCATATTAGGTAAATATTCAGAATACCTATCAGTAGGTACATTGTTCAGACTTATAATGAACAGATTTAAATGGATTATGATATAAAGAGCAGTTTTAAAAAGAGAATATGTTTTGGAGGGAAGGAAAGCTGCTGATTCACACCTGAATTATCATCTTTTAAATACATTGGGTTATTTTGTAAAATTAGGCAGGTTCATATGAATTGAAAATATGCAGTAAAAAAACAGCTGTCAGTTTAATGTGATTTAACTAAGTTACTAGGGGTTTTGCACTTTACTGCTAAACCTTTCAAGTTAGGAAAGATTTTCTGTGTGTGAATGTAAATATAACACATTAATGCGTCTCAGTAAATTTGAATAGTGAGAATTTTTTATTTTTTTTTATAATTCAAAAAAATAAACTTTCATATGTTCAATATTCATTACAGGCACAAGGAAATATTTCAGGCCTTTTTTAAATTCAAGTTTGATTGTAGTTTTTGAAATTAAAATGTAAATCACGATGCTGTGGTAACACATCAGGAGATCACACTCCACACAGGACTTTCGGGAATTGGAGGAAGGAAGAGAGGGATGGAAATGAGGGGAAGAAGGGAGAGGAACCAAGGACGGGTGCCAGAGCGCTAGGGGGTAATAAACCTGATTGATCAAAATTGAATTGATCGAGACTGAATCAATAATCAATAGGCAGTTTCCAAGTTTTGAGCCATTTATTCCACTCTGATCAGAGGAGGGAAAAAAATTACAGCATCAACTGTCTCAGAGCCTGCTCTCCCATTCTCCCTAATCTGCATTACAAGTCTGGGGCTCTTAATACCCTAAGCAAACAGTCCTTGAGTTTATCAATAGGCTGGAGACAGCTTAACTACTTTGATCTATAGATGACTCTGGACATCCTGAACAGGACAGGTTGGTATGATAAAACCTGGGTTATTACCTACGTCATTATTTACAATCTTAGCTTAGCCTAATCTCACAGTGAAAAACAGACATTCCTACAGGCTCTGAGACAATGGAAAATCACAGAGAATCAGGCATTGGCTCATTATACGCACCAAATACAAATGTAATATAAAATAAGAATAAGAATAATACAGAATTAAAATCATATAGAATAATATAATGAAACATGAAAATATCCTATAATTCCCCCCTTGATGCTTAAAAAGCATCAAAGATGAAACATTATGACTTCTAAAACCTCACTGCGCAGCCTGCTAAGTTCTGGTGCATTTTATGCTAAAGCATTTTATTGCAAAAGATCCTAACTCACTTTTTAATGAGGAAAGTCCGCCATCGGCCCCACTGCCACTCCCGAGTGCCACTGGAATGTTTCAGCGACTGAAGAACCTTTTGGCCTGTGGTGTGTAGTTTAAACTGTTCCGGCACATCTGTATCCCAGATGGAATCATGTGGTGTGAAAATGGCATCCTGTGATATGTCTCGCTTCACCCTGCCCACTTGACCTGCTGACATAATGAGGGTGTGATCAGTCACAAGGACGGGGGCACAGACTCCTGCCCAATTCATAGGCAGATGGGAATACGCCTTACGACCACACAGCCACCAACCACCTGTCACCATATGTGCGCCATACATATGGAAGTTGCAGATAGCAGCACTGCAGAGCTCCAGCATGGAGACAGGTCCGTAATAACAACGGTTAACTTGTGGGCACCACCTGCCCACGTGATTGGTCAGGGTACCAGCATCACAGGCGCAGTGTACACTGTACACTGTTGCACACCGAGAAAGGGGTAGGTCGCCCAGAGGGTCGTTACCACTTCCCCTCAAGCAGAAAGAGAAGGTCCCTGATGAAACTAACCTTGCCCTTACAGAGTAAGGGGTGCCATAAGTTTTCTGATTAGTGGAGTGATGTAAGGTTTCACAAGAGCGATTCAGAGTAATCTTTCTTGTGTAGTCCCTTTCCATAGCCTTCTGTAGGAAACAGAGAGCCTTTGCTGGTTCCATCATTTGGGCCATAACAGCAGTCTGTCCAGCTGACATTGGCACCAAGGAACAGACATAACAATTAGAGTGATTAGCTGACCTAGCCGTATAGTTAGCATACCTCCACCATGTATTGGCAGCATACAGTATTCATGATCCTGATGCTCTTGTAGCTCTAGCCAATCATGCTGGATATGTGCAAGGTCCCTAGCACTACGGTGTATGGTTTGTGAGGTAGCTAAAAGAAACCAGAGTAAAAATGTCACCCCTAGGATGATGATGCAAAGGAAACAACAACAACCACACCATTTAATGACTGAGCTCCTTCCTTCCACTTCTTGTCTCTCCATGATGGTCAAACGCTTGCTTCACTATCCCAAGCCGGTACTGAATGCCCCATGTGGGACTTCATCAGTTGACACTTGTATAGGGAAACAATTAAAAAGTCTCTTGCTGAAAGTCTTTAATGAAATAAAGTTGAAAGTATTTATTCAGCAGTCCCTAGCTGTAAGTTCTGAGTAGGGTAAACTTTGTAGTGTGTTAAATGTACACAAGAGTCCCGTCCTTCAACTTTCACCGCTGTTGGCGTTGACAAAACAACTTTATGTGGTCCTTGTCAGGGTGAATCAGTCCAATTCTTCTTTTTGATGACTTTGATAAGGACGAGGTCTCCTGGCTTGGCCAAGATTGGTATAGCTTCCTCGTGAACCATCCTGGGGAGAGTATCAGCAATAACATCTCTGTTAGTCAACATCCTTCTCATGTAATCTGCTAAACACACTTCTTCATCACTTGGGTTGAATGGTCTTAAAGGTCGTAGCAAGTATGGTTTACCATACATGATTTCAAATGGAGACAACCCCCTTTGGTTGGGATTATCCTCATGTAAAACAAGACTAATGGGAGGCAATATATCCAATTTTGTCCTGCTTCTGCCATTCTTTTTCTGAGTCTTTCTTTAATAGTTCTGTTTGTGCATTCCACCAATCCTGCAGATTGTGGATGATAGGCTGAATGATTTTTCAAACTAATGTTCAGTGCTGTGCCTAAATGTGATATAACTTGATGTACAAAATGTGTACCATTTTCTGAGTAAATTTTCTCAGGTATTCCGAACCTAGGTACAATTTCAGCAAGCAGTTTCTTCGCCACTGTGATTGCATTTGGATGTGTACAGGGAAAAGCTTCTGGCTATTTAGAAAACATATCACAAATGACCAGACAATATTTCTTGCCCTCACATTTATTCAGCCCAGCATAGTCCATACAAATGTTCTGAAATGGATAAATGGAGGCTGGAAAAGTGCCTCTTTCAGGTCTAAAATTTCCCTGTGCATTGTTTTTTGCACAAATCAGACATTTTTTTTACAAAACTGTGTGGCAAACTGGTTAAACCCATAGGCAGTAAAGGTTTTATTCAATGTAGATACCATCCGCCCCCCCCCCCCCTTTGCTACATGCGAAATGCCATGCAGCACGGTTGAGACCTGGTGAAACAGTTTGCGTGGTAGAATAGGCTTGTTTGTGTTACATTTGTAGAGCTTTGAGGTGTCATCAAAAATAGCTCCCTTTTTTATCCATTTGTAAATTTCAGCCTGTGGTGCTTCTTTTTGAGCTTCAATAAGAATGTCATGTGACAACTCTTCAGTCAATGTCAAAATGGAATCAGATGTGCTTTGCTCAGGTTGCAAGCCTTGTGCAACCGCTTTTGCAGTTTGAGCCGCAAAATGATTACCTTGGGAACCCGGATCAATGCCATTTGTATGAGCAGCACACTTGCATATGGCCAGCTGTGATGGAAGTTTGACACTTTCAAGCAACTCCAAAAGAAGTTGTTTATGCTGAATAGGCTTCCCTGTTGATGTCATCATACCTCTGTTTTTCCACTGCTGTGCAAAGTGGTGAATGCATATTGGCTGTCAGTATAAACTGTAAGTTTTTTATTCTCTGCCATTTTACATGCTTCAGTCAGAGCAATCAGCTCTGCTGCTTGTGCTGAAAAATGAGATGGAAGCTTTTGGGCTTTCAAAACAGTGTCGTGAGTGACAACTGCATAGCCAGACAAATTTCATCCATCACAGTCACGTTTTGATGATCCATCTACAAACAACATGAGATCTGAATCATTCAAAGGGGTGTCCCGTAAATCAGGACGTGGTAGTGTTTCATTTTCAATCTCTGCCAAACAGTCATGAAGCTCACCTTCAGTGGAAATTGGCAAAAAGCTTGCTGGATTTAGTACTGTACAACGCTCAATGGTTAAATGTGGCTGTGACAGTAACACTGTCATGCATGCAAGGTGTCTGGATGGTGAGAGAACTGATATCTTGCTCTGAGATAAAATAACTGACACAGCATGTGTGACCTTCAGGGTCAAGGGATGAAAAAGAACAATTCCTGCAGATGCTTGAACTGCCATGGATGTGGCTATTATGGCCTGTACACATGGAGGAAGGGCTCTTGCAACAGCATCTAGTCTCGTGGAATAATATGCCACTGGACGCATTTTTGCCCCAAATGACTGAAGCAGCACTGACGTCATGTCTCCCTGCCTACAATCAGCCATTTGAATAAATGGCTTCTTATAGTCAGGGAGTGCCAAAACTGCAGTGCTGACCAAAAGCTTTTTCATCCTGACAAATGCTTCCTCTGCTTCAGGTGTCCACTCAGTTTTGTCCACCTGTGCCATTGTTTTTTTGTAAATAAGGTCAGACAATGGTTGCACTTCAAATGAATAATTTGCAATCCAGGAGCGACAATAGTTTAATGTCCCTAAAAAGGACATCATGTCTCTTTTTGTGATTGGTTTGGGTGCTGCTAAAATAGCCGCCTCTTTGTGAACAGGATCAACATGTCTTCCTTCTGCTGACAAAATGTGGCGTAAGTATTTCACTTCTGTCTTCCACAATTGCAGCTTAACTTTGTTGACCTTGTGAGCCTACTCAGCTAAAAATTTCAGCAAGGCAATGGTGTCTTTTTTACATGTGATTTCATCAGGGGATGCCAGCAAAATGTCATCAACATACAGGAGTAATTGACTCCCATGTGGTGGAATAAACTGGGTCAAATTTGCTGACATTGCCTGTGAAAAAATGATTGGTGATTCACAATAGCCCTGTGGTAACCTCGTGAATGTGTACCTCTTTCAATCAAATGTGAATGCAAACCAAAACTAACTAACTAACTAACTAACCTGCACTTATATAGCGCTTTTATATAGCGCAACTGATGATCTGGGTGAATAGCAATGCTGAAAAAAGCATTGCTGATGTCAATCACTGTGAAAAATTTCATCTGTGCTTGTAAACTGTTTAACAAAGTGTGAGGGTCTGGGACTGTTAAAGCCCTAGGAATGACGGCTCTTTTCACCGCCTGGAGATTTTGGACCATCGGCACAGCCTTCTTCACAGGAAACGGAGGCGTATTACATGGTGATTTTGGACATGATACTATAACCCCTGCGTCTATCAATTCCTGTATAACAGGTTTAATGCCTTCCTGTGCTTCTGGGTGTAGAGGATATTGTCTCTGATAAGGCCTAAAGTGAGATTTTGCATTTATTGTTACCAATTCTGCATTTTTCATTAAGCCTACATCTGCCTTTCCTGTTGACCACAAGGAATTTGGAATATCTGAGAGTTCATCTTCCTCTCCCTCAGTCAGAGGAAATAGTCATGCTTGTGATTCAGGGACATCAATGCTGACGTCTTTTTGGACTTGTGCCACCCAGTTCAAAGGCAGTCTGTAGGTGTCAAGCTTCAGACAATACTGAACTCTTGGATCAGATGTGTCCTTCCATGATTGGTCACATTGTTCTGATGTGTTCACAAATCTGCCTGTATCCTTCCACTATGTCTTTAGGTTTAACCAGTGCAATGTACGGTGACTCCCAGTGTTTGAAATGGCTCTTATCTTCATCAGATAACTTCATAGATGCCCCTGCATAGCCTTTTGGTGACCAGTATAGATTTGCAATGACTATTCTGGAAGATGGGTTTGCAAAAAATGTTTTTTCAAATTTATCATCTGGGCCACTCAGATATCTGCCATACATGTTGCAATGATATTGATTTGTGGCCTGCTCAGTTGTAAGAATTTGTGTTTTGAAATGTTGCATTGTTTTTGCCGCCAAGTTCTCCGTCACTCCGGTTGGTCCGGCCGGTACCAAACGGAGCAAATATGAGTACCTTGGTACTGCAAAATGTTGCACCACATTGGTTTCTGATATATGTGCAAAATGTGATGCCCTCATACCACTTTCTGTTGGAATTACGGCGATATTGAGAGTTGTAAACAAATCCCTTCCTAATAGGTTAACTGGGCATACTTGTGACAAAATGAATGAACCTTCTGCACTGTCCCCTGTGACAGGCTCTTTTACTGTTACAATTTCAGAAAGGTATTCTTTTTTAAGTTTTCCATTTGCCAATTTAATAATCACTGTGTGTTCTGATTTTGTGAATCCCTCAACATCCGGGTCTGAAATGACAGTTCTACAAGCACCTGTATCACAAAGAAATTTCAAAGGAGTTCCCTGAACTTCTAGAGTAACCTCTGGTAAACACTCTAGTGTCATGATTTAGTCAAAGTCAGGTAAATGAAATATGTCAACTGTGTCATTGTCAGTTTCAGTAGTTGTACTTAGCTTTGAGTCGGTTAGTCACATGCTGGGATGCGTTGGTTCCTGTTGTGGTGGCTGGGCAGCGCATAGTCCCCTCCTCTCCTCTCAGCCCCCCAGATATGCAGGGCAATACCTCTGCCAGTGCCCCCATTGTCCACAAAATTGACAAGTGTCGCGGCTCCACCATGGGGGGTTTGCAGGCCCAGCCTCACGACCCAGCCCCACAGCCCCTCCTCCCTCCTCCACGCTGGGGACCCTGGAAAAATACAAAGGTGGGGGAAGCAAAGGCCTCCACCTGAGGGTCAGCAATCACATAAACAGGAATGGGCTTTGTTTTACCCTTCTTTTCCTCCCTGTCCAGTCCTTCCTCCTCTAACTTTTCTGCATGCTTTGCATAAGTCAGTAAATCAGCAAATGAACATGTACGATATGTCACAAGGTGTTTGCGTATATACTGTGCTAAATTGGGATGCATTTTCTGCAGAAATACACTTTTCAAATGTTGCCAATAGGGATCTGAACCTGTGTCTGTGGCAGGATTTTCCAAACCAGAATGACTGTCAAAAACATCCTGCAATCTGCATCTATATGCTTCAACACCTTCTGTCTTATTCTGAGTGGTATTCTGAATGGATGTCCAATCATGTTTTAATCTCCACTTGTTCCCAATGCGTTCATTTAATTCTTGCACCCACTGAGCCAATATCGCATCAGTTGGTGCTAAGGGTTGATCATCATCAGCTTTTGGATTCCAATTACCTGAAACTGTACACCAATCAGTTTTCAGGACCTTTCTGTAGGCCTTCTCTGTTTCCTGGCCATTTAATTTGAAACTTTGAAGAAGGTTTGCTATCCCTTCAAAAAACTGTGTAGGTTTATCCTTAGGATGTGGAATTTCTTTAGCTGCTTCGGTAAAATCAGTGTCGGTTCAGGGTCTATTAACTAGCACTATGGGCTCATTTTGAATACCACTTTGACTCCCACTGGCAGCTGAACCTGTATAAGCTCATTCATTCATCTTCTTCCGCTTAATCCTTTTCGGGTCGCGGGGGGGCTGGAGCCTATCCCAGCATCTTTGGGCGAGAGGCAGGGTACACCCTGGACAGATCGCCAGTCCATCACAGGGCCAACACGGAGAGACAGACAACCATTCACTCTCACAGTCATACCTAAGGACAATTTAGAATCCCCAGTTGATGTCAATTAACCTAACTTGCATGTTTTTGGCATGTGGGAGGAAACCGGAGAAATCCCGGAGTAAGCTGGGTTAGATAATTCAGTCATAGGGAACTGTCCTAATTAATCACAGGTTTCTTTCTTAATGTGTTTATCTATGAATGAAGATGGGTGTGTGTTTGAAATGGCATAGCGTGAAGGTGCATAATCACTTATCTGCTTTGCCATCCGAGGTGGCTGTTCTCTGATTCCAAAGTCTTTTTTAAGTTTGGGCTTCACATCTGGGTTCTGAGGAGGAGGAGGAGGACAAGGAGGAGGATGCCCAGCAGGAGAGGGGGAGGGAGGAGGTGAGTCTGCTGCTGGAGCCGTGGGGGTTGTCTCTGCTTCGAGGCTGGGGTACCCAGGGGGAGGAGAGGCCCTACACCACCAGCCCTGGCCGATCAATTCTTCCTCACCTCGGAATTTTGAGAAAGAATGTGCAAAGTCAAATAATTGTAATAAAAAGTCAAATCCTTTTTATTACAAACATCCGAGTCCTTTGAAGTCTGATTCTGTCTGTTTACCATCACCTTATCTAGGTCAGCCTGATGCTGTCTTGCAACTTGAAGCCATTGTTCAGCTTCAAGGAGTCCATATTTCAACTCTTTTCGTTTGCTTCCATCTGCCACTAATCTAATGGCAGAGACTAAACCCTCACAGTCATGAACTCTGAGTTTACCATTGAAATTAAATTTCCTTCTCCATTTTGCCAGAAATCTTGTGCTATTTCTGTCTTTTCTGTTCATAAATTTACCATCTCCTGATAATACAAAAATTTAATTCTCATCTTGCTGTGTTCTGTAACCTTTACAGCAAAACAAGCTATTTTTCTACCTGTCTGAATATTTTTTTGGCTGTCTTATGCCTTGTTTGCTATAACAACAACCCATGTTTAAGAGTTTTTTTTCTCAGTTTTCACACAGATCAGTAGCTACACAGCCTTTTTTATTCCTTTTTCCCCCCCTCTTCAATCACACTCACACACGCAGACAGACAGACACACAGGGCCCAGGCAGAAATGTTCTTTTCTCTGTTATCTACACAAGGTCGGAGCTAGACAAAGCATATGCACACAATGAAGACTTCAGATTTATGCCAGCACACAAAGCAGCATGAAAATCACTTCAATTAATCTCTGAAACTGGCAACTTTAGCAGAAAACATGCACATCTGGCAACCATACACTCTCACTGCAGCGTGAAGATCCTTCTGTTTTTTCTACACTGCCGTGAAAACACAACACTAGTCATCTCCATTTGCTCAAAATTACTATTTTCAAACATCCATAATTTTAAACATTCCTCAAGAGGATAACTATTAATTAACCAATTCTTTTATGCTCCATAAATACCAGAAAAAATCACAAACAACAATTTTACAGCCTTGTGCAACCTGCTCTCTCTCCGCCTCCGCGGAGAACTCCATCACTCTTTTACACCAGAGCAGATTTCACGAGACACAGAGACAAAAACAGGCCAACTGCAGTAACTTTTATCCAGCACTACAACAAACTTTCAAAATAAAAATCTACCAGTATTTTAAGCGGTCACTTAACCTCCCACAGTGTGTCTAGAGCCCCGGTATTGGGCAATAAGCAGACACGGTAAAGGCACAAATCTGTCCGTGAAAAATCTATTCTCCAGGGTCACGTAACCTCCCACGATATTCTGAGAGCCTAGGTATTAGGCAATAAAGCAGTCGTTGCCTAGGGGCACGAATCTGTCCCTACTTGCGCGCAACTTGCGAAACCTTCACCTAACTGACATAAAGTTCCGAGAGCAATGAATCCTGAGGTTCCTCCCCCGGTATCTTGCAATAAAGCTCACCGTGGTGGGGGAAATCCTAGATTTAACCCTGGACCCTCAAGGGTCCAGGGTTCAAGTCCCAAACAGGGATGCCAAATGATAGATCAAAATTGAATTGATTGAGACTGAATCAATAATCAATAGTCGGTTTCCAAGTTTTGAGCCATTTATTCCACTCTGATCAGAAGAGGGAAAAAGTTACAGCATCAACTGTCTCAGAGCCTGCTCCCCCGTTCTCCCTAATCTGCATTACAAGTCTGGGGCTCTTTATACCCTAAGCAAACAGTCCTTGAGTTTATCAATAGGCTGGAGACAGCTTAACTACTTTGATCTATAGATGACTCTTGACATGCACCGTAGCAGTCAAACTCCAGGACTTTTGGCTCCACAACCTGGTTGCTTGGTTTATCCACATGGAAGCCCAGTTCGCTGTCCATGGAGTCTTGACAAACAACACGAAGTACTATCATGTGGTGGCTTTGTTTATGCGCGCTCCACTCAGCACGTAATGCACCTACTCCGAGCTTCTCCAGCCTAAGGAAAATACGACGCTCTCAAGCAGCAGCTGCTGCAACATTATACCCTTTCGGACGGAGAGAGGGCAGAGAAACTTCTCTCCCACATGGAGTTGGGGGACAGATCAGCTGTGGAATTGATGGAGAGCATGCTCACACTGATCGGCACGGATGATGGGTCTTTCCTCTTCGCCCACCTCTTCCTCAAGAAGCTCCCGGCATTGGCGTGAGTAATCCTAGCAAACTCACTGCTGCTGGTGGCCCAGGATTATCGAGCACTGGCAGAGGAAGCAGACCGCATCATCCTGGCAAACAGGAGTTTCAGTGTCCAGGCAGTGAAACCAGGATCTCTGGAGGAGTCCAACAAGGTTGAGGAGCTGATGGTGGTGGCCGGGATGGCCACACGGAAACACAGGAATGAGACAGCGTATTTTTATCACTGGCGTTTTGGCGTTGAAGCGCAACGTTGTCTGCCGCCTTGTTGCTTCACGAAGTCAGGAAACGGGCCAGCCGGCAGTCAGTAGCAGCTATGGCCGCTGGCAATGGAGAAGCTGCTTTTCATTGAGGACACACTTTCTGTTAGACGGATTTTGGTGGACTCTGGCTCCCAGAAGAGCCTCACTTTGCCAGTCAGCGCGGACAGGCTGGCAAAAGGCTGCGGTCTATTGTTAACGGCCGCCAACGAATCCCCCATTAGGACGTTTGATGAAAAGTCAGTGACTGTATGTTTGCATGGACACATTTATGAGTGGGATTTTGTGGTAGCTGCATGTTCGGTTCCTATTTTAGGTGCTGATTTTCTGTGTGCTTTTGGTCTTCTTATTGATATTGCTAACAGACATTTAGTGGATGCTGTTTCCTTTTCCTCATTACCCTGCATAGCTCGGGGAGTTGGGCCACTAACACATGCAAATGTTTTAGCTTTGGGGGATAAGTACCAGCGTTTGCTTGCCGAGTTTCCCTCACTCACGGTGCCCACCTTTTCCGCTACTGTAACCAAGCATGGGGTCGAGCACTTCATCACCAAGAAAGGCCTGCTGGTTTTTGTTCATCTGCACCATCTGGACGCAACTAAGCTAGCCATCACGTGCGAGGAGCTCGCTAACTTAGAATGCCTAGGAATTGTTAGGTGCTCCAACAGCCCTTGGGTGTCCCTGCTTCACATGGTGCCCAAGTCTGATGGTTCGTGGCAGCCATGCGGTGATTTACGTCGCTTGAACAGTGTCACTGAACATGACCGTTACCCCATCCCGCACATCCAGGATTTTTCCATGCACCTGGCCGGAACATGCATTTTTTTCGAAAGTGGATCTGGTCCGGGGTTACCACCAGGTCCCGATTCGTGCCGAGGGTGTCCCCAAAATGGTGGTAATAACTCCCTTCAGTCTTTTCAAGTTTTAACACATGCTGTTCAGGTTAAAGGGCACAGCACAAACTTTTCAAAGGATGATGGACGCGGTGCTCCGAACTTGCCGTTCGTTTTCATCTACTTAGACAGCATTTTGGTGGCTAGCACATCAGAGGAGGATCATCTCGCCCATCTCAAGCAAGTTTTCCAACGGTTGGAAGCGCACGGGCTGATTGTTAATCCGGCGAAGTGTCAGCTCAGGCTGCTGGTAATCGACTTCTTGGGCCACTGCATCTCGCCAGAGGGCATGATCCCACTGCCGGATAAGGTACGCACAGTATCATATTTTCTGCATCTGCAGACCATAAGGGCGCTGCAGGAATTTTGGGGGATGGTCAGTTTTTACAACTGCTTCCTCCCCCACACAGCCCAGCTGCTGCAATCACTATACGGCGCACTCAAAAAGAAGAAACCCGTGGATAGCATTGACTGGACCCCCGATTGGGTCCAGGCTTTCACAGGCGCAAAAACGGTGCTCGCCAATGCGGCTTTGCTGGCCCACCCAACCCTGTCAGCGCAAATAACGCTCACCACAGACGCATCGGATGTCGTGATAGGAGATGTGGTGTAGCAGTATGTCTCTGGTTCGTGGCAACCCCTTGCCTTTTTCAGCAGTACTTTGCGCAACAACGAGGGCAAGTATAGCACTTTTGACAGAGTTGTTGGCTCTCCACCTGGTTACGCATCATTTTCAGTTCTGGCTCGAAGGTCGTGAGTTTACCACGTTTGTAGATCACAAACCACTAACGTACGTGATGTCCAAAGTCTCGGAACTGTGGTTCGCTCAGCAGCAATGGCACTTTGCCGTAATTTCGGAGTACACGGCTGACATCCAACATGTAGCCGGTAAACTTAACGTTGTGGCAGACTGCCTGTCATGCATGCTGGTCTCTCTGGTCTATGTGGGTATTGATTTTTTGGCAATGGCATCCGACCAAACCGGGGACGCGGACATTCGCACACTCCAGTCCGCCGGTACCGGATTAAAACTGGAGAGCAGGGTGGTACAAGAAGAGTGCCCCCCCTGTTCTGCGACATCTCCACCAGTTGTCCCCGCACGGAGGTTCCGAGCGCTTGGCTCCGCCGTGTTTTCAAGTCCGTCCACTCCCTTTCACATCCCTGCGTACGAGCTTCGGTTAAGCTGGCGGGGTACAAATTCATCTTGCCTCGCTTACACAGGGATGTGAAAGTGGGCCACAGCGTGCGTCGCGTGCCAATGGGCTAAGGTGCAGAGGCACACCAAAGCCCCCCTCGAGCCTTTTCAAATTCTTGCCAGGAGGTTCGACCACGTACATGTGAATTTAGTGGGTCCCCTTCCTCCGTCGCAGGGGTTCACAGACTTTATGACAATCGTGGATCGCACTATACGTTGGCCAGAGGCAGTTCTGCTGAGTTAGCCCACGCATTTTTGTCATCTTGGGTCACACAGTTCGGATCCCCGTTGGAGATCACTTCCGACAGGGGTCTGCAATTCGTTTCAGAACTCTGGTCTGTGATGGTTGAGAGCCTGGGGGTCAAAATCCACCACATCACCGCATACAACCCACAGACTAATGGTTTGTTCGAGCGGTTTCACAGGTCGCTTTAAACAGCACTCAGAGCCTTGCTAACGGCTGCAAATTGGGTCAAGTGCCTGCCTTGGGTCCTACTGGGGTTGCGCTCCACACCTATGGAAGATTTAGCAGCTTCCTTGGCAGAGCTCGTTTTTTCTCAGCCATTGCGGATCCCCGGAGAATTTTTGCTGGAGAGCCCCGCGCCCAGTTCCAACCCGTCCGTGTGCCCTTTTTCCGGGGCAGAGGCTTGCAGCTTCCCAGGGCCGGCGCACCATTGTTTTCCCCACACTTTTGTTCCAAAACATCTGGAAATTTCCAAATTCATTTTCGTTAGGCACGCTGCTCACAGAACACCGCTACATCTGCCGTACAACGGCCCGTTCAGAGTGTTGGAAATGGGGGCAAAACATTGTGTTTTAGACCTTGCGGGGCATAAGGAAACCATCTGCATAGACAGGCTGAAGCCTGCTCATGTCTTGGCAGATGAGCAGGTGGTGCTGGCCCAGGCTCCCCGGCTCGGACGCCCACCTGTGGTGGGTCCGCAGGTTGGTGTTCCCTCTATAGAGAACTGTTTTCAGGAGACTTTCTGAACTGATCTTTCCCCTTGCCACCCCTTCTCCCCTCCAGAAGACTGCTCACCAGAGGCTGAGTTTTGTCTCCTACCCACCTCGACAGCAAGGCACTTCGGCCGGCCCGGCAGTGCCACATTACAGCCGTTATAGGTGCTTGCTCAAGCCCAAAGGACCTGAGGGTTAAAGCCCCTTCTGGGTGTTCGGGGGGGGGGGGGTGCTGTGTGGTGACACAACAGGAGATTGCACTCCATCCAGGACTTTGAGGAATTGGGGGAAGGAGATGAGGGATGGAAATGAGGAGAAGAAGGGAGAGGAACCAAGGATGGGCGCCAGAGTGCTTGAGGGTAATAAACCAAATGAAGATGCACCTTCACTCCCGGTATGCCAGGCGTGAACCGATTGTGTGGGGTGGAAGACGCTGTTCACACCTTGGGTGTGCTGTCCGAGAAAGTATTGTGTTGAGTCATGCTGTATTGTCGTGTATGTTAATGTGTGTACTCCGGGTGCCAAGGGCGGGAATAAAGCTGTAATAAAGAGATTCGCTCTGGCACCCAGTTCAGTCTGTTCTGCTTGTTGGAGGAAATAAAGTGTGTCTCTTTAGCTGCTTGTGTCTCATCTGACTCATCCTCCACAATATTCTATTTACTGAGATGTACTAGTCCATAAACATTACACTGTACTCTGAAAACTAGTGACTAAGCAGGGTGGAAAATACTAAATAAAAGAAGAGGCCTTTGTAACACAGTGTAGTCAAGGTGCAACAGTCTGTTTTGTGAAAATATTCAGTGTAGTACAAATGCAACAAAATTGTTTTTTTTTTTTAATAAAAATAAAAATGCAATGACATGCTCTCATTTTGTCATTTTTCATTCTGAACTTCTGCCTGACAAATTACTGTCAGCTAATACCAGTGACCAGCATGTTGGCACCATTGCCTCCTCTTCCAGGCGGGACTGGGGTCACATGATTGAATTTAAATTACAAAAATAGAGAAGAAATTTGATTTGAAGTTTTATTTGAATCACTGATGCTGTTATTATCTATTTTTGTTCATCCATATTGTAACATTTCATAATTGTGGAAAATGAATATTTTCCTCCAATGTCCAAAGGGTTTGACTTCATAAATTGTATTCTGATGCCAAAAACAATGAAATCCTAAAATGTTCTCAGATCAGGTTCTCAGCATGATTATCTGTGCAGCTTATGGATGCACAAATCAAGCTGAGAAAGTGATCGAGATGTTTGGGTTCCAGCACACACAGAAATAAGAAAAGATGTCTGAGACAAGTTACCAGAAACAGCATTACTTTAATGAAAGAGTGCAACAACAAAAAATTTTATGCAGTACCTTTATTTCCACAAAACAATTCCATCTCCAAGCTCAAACATTTATGACTGCACTTAAATTGTGATTTTTTTTATGTTGCAGTAAAATGATATTAATGGGTGAAATTAAACTGAATCGATGTGCAGTCCCATTCTAAGAGGGAGTAATTCACAAGAACCAAAACTGACAAACCCAGACCGACGACTGATGCTGTCCTCCCAAACAAAACGAGGAAGAGTCCAACAGTAACCATGGTTCCATGGACATGAATAAACCAGTTATGATTGGATTTCTGGAGTTACCTGATTATTCAAGTGGCCATGTAACTATGGTCATTAACTCAAGTGGTTAACTCTCCAATAATCCATTTAATCAGTGCCTGTTAACACAATAAAACCATTATCAGTTTTTTTTTTCCCAGCTATTGGTTTATTGTGACCATGTAACTAGGGTCATGACGTGTGTACCAGAACCTCTACTGCATGTGATGACAGACCACATGTACTGTTCTTGATGGAATAATTTTGTATTTTCTATCTGCTGGTACCTCAGAGTCTGTGTGAAATGTACAAGGTTGTGGCAGCATGACATTTTATCTTTTACATACACATGTACTATACTGTTATAAGTATGTCTGAGACAGTTTGGAAGAGCCAGTCTGAACCAGATATTCTCTCCTGAACAGTACTGAGATAACAGGATGCTTAAAGACTGAAAGTTGTATGTGTGAATCAGAGCGATTCCCAGAGTCTACTCTGAGGTGTCTCTGTATTGTTCTCATCTGGCCAGTGCAAATTATTGCTGAAACTTTAATCCTGCCTGATTTTTTGACTACTGGTTAGAGAGATTTTTCCAACATATTTCACGCCCAAACAGGGACTCCAGATATCCCTCTTCTCCTGGTTCTGGCATTTTCGGACTGAGACAGCTAGTGCACAGCTGCTGAGAAGACCTCCCCCACCAACCCCAGAGGGTTGGCTTTGCCGAAGTGAGCCAAGGTCCGAAGATGCTGGGAGCAGACCGGAGGATGACGGAGCTGAACTGAAGGCAGATTGAAGTGAGTAAATTTAATTATTAATGGTTTAGAGACATCTTGCGGCTGGTTTGAGTCCGGTCGTTGTAATTAAATGTAAACGTTGAGATTAAGACATCTCACGGCGGGTTTGAGTCCAGTCATTGTAATTATGCATAAAAGTTGAGATAAGGTACCGTCGGTACGAACCCATTCGGGTAAAGTACCGCGGTTATTGACAGCAGAAATAAACTAGAAGAAAAAAATAGAAAAAAACAAAACAAAGAAAAAATAGTTAGAATAAGAAATAACTTTAAAATAATAAGGAATAACCTTAATATAATAACAATAAGTAAAATACCATAAGATATAACTTAAAGTAAGCTTAAAATAAAATAGCCTTTAAACCAAGATAAAATAAATAAATTAAAATAAATAACTGCAGTTTGTTTGTCTGGTCGTTCATGTGTGTGTGTGTGTGTGTGTGTGTGTGTGTGTGTGTGTGTGTGTGTGTGTGTGTGTGTGTGTTTAATGTTTTTACAGGTTACTTTGAAAAAAATGGGTAACTGCCATAGCAGGGGCAGAAATTGTGAGCGGCAGGAAGAGAGCAAGCTTTTGCGACGTGGCAGGAAGAGAGGATGTGTATTGTGTTGCTGTGAAGCATGAGAGGACGAGAATGAGATTTTTGTTTTAACTGGGGATGGCAAATATATGCATGGGAGAGCTAAGGATGGTGTTTGGTACATGGGAAAGATGGTGAAAATGAATGTGTTTTCAAGGCGGTGGAAGGTGATTGACAGTGAGAACTTTGGGTTGCCAGATCTGCTTATTATAAACGGCTTTGGGATTGTTTTCTAACGTGTGTGTGCTTATTTGGGCTTGCTATCGTGTGTGTATGTGTGTATGAGAGGACTAACTTGTGTTTGTGCTGAAGGCAGTAATAAGGTCACACTGAATTGGGGATTTCGGTAAGATGAACTGTATTAGATGCTTGTTTTTATCTCAAGATAATTTTGACAATAATTTCTTTTGTTCAGTTTTCTGTGGGATTTTTTCTTGCTTTATGATAGTTTACTTGTATTAAGCAATTTAATCTTACTTTGTTGGAAGATGTTTTTATATTTTTATGTAACATTATCTATTGCCAGAACTTTTTTCCTTATTTTAAGTAAAATGATCTGCCAGCAGAGCAAGAAAATTTGATTTTTCTTTTTTAATTGTTTGGGTTGGGGCTGTCTGGAGGCATGTAAACAGCATTAATTATTTAATTTGACTTATATTTGTATTTGCAGTGTAATTGTATTCTCTAGCTCACAGTTGCATTATCTCTCCAACTGAGGCGCAACAGTGGCTTCAGATGGGGGAAAAAAAAAAGCGACAGGCTGACTTAGACCTTGTGAAGGTAAATCTAATGACACATCTGAAAAGATTGACTAGGGGGGAAAAAAGGATCTGTCTGATATGTGTTCCATTTCTTCTATGGTCCATGACGAGTGGGATGTGGGAGCAAGGGGCCATGTTTCTGCTCCTCTTCCTCCTTATCCCCTGCTGTTGAGACCATTCCTCAAATCTACCCCGACCTCACAAAAACAAGGCTGGGGAAGTCATGGCTGACGTCACCCTGCCTCCACTCATCTCCAGGCCTCCACCCACTGACGTCAAACCCAAAGTGAAGAAGGAGTGGGGTACCCGGGAGCAGCCACACAGGGGCGCCAAAGAGTTAAGTAGATATGCACACATATCCACTCCACACACCATCAACACGATCAATACAAACTTAAGATTATGAAACATGTCACTGAACAATATCCTATGATTGAACTTCCAAATCCAGCTTAAACGAGACGATCCAAACCACAAAACAAGGTAAAGATGAAGGCGTAGAAGCTTATAAAACCAGGTTACAAGAGTTTTTGATAGCCATTCTGGTTTAACTAAGGCTGATAATGATTCAGGTGTAGAATCTTATTGGCAGCATTTGAAAAGTGTCTTTTTGCAAAACATTCACCCACACCTGGCTGATTACATCCACAAACATTTGGTCACATACTGCACCTGTGCATTTGGTGATGTGTTAGCTTATACAAAACATGCAGAGACAATAGAGGAGGAAAGGAAAGGAAAGGAGAAGAAAAACTGAAAGAAAAGCCAACTCCTGTTTATGTGATTGCTGACACAAAGGGGGAGGAGCCCCCCCCCCGATTCTGTTATTCAGGGTGGCACCAGAACTGGACCTCAGCGGTGGAGGGGAGATGGAAGAAGGTGTGGGGCAGGCTGGCCATGGCCGGGGGGGGGGGGGTGGCATTTGTCATCAATGTGGACAAAGGGGACATTGGCAGAAGCACTGCCCTGAATGCCTGCCGCAGCAGGGAGGGGATGGAGGACCTCAGGGCCCAACCGCCTGACTGACCGCACCAAAGATAAGCGCAACTAATGACACACTGACATAACAGACATAAGACATTTTCCCTTTACCTGACTTTGATCTGATGTTGACAATGCAGTGTTTACCTGAAGTGATGTTGCAGGTTCAGGACATTCCAATGAAGTTTCTATGTGACACAGGAGCATGCAGATCGGTAATAACAGGCACAGACATTCTGAATTTTACAGAATTGGATGAAAAAATAACTGTAAAAGCCGCGAACGGGTAAGTTAAAAACAGAGTACCTTTCAAAAAATGTCAAAGTAAAAGACCCTGTCACCGGTGACATGACAGTAGATTGTTTCATATTGTCTGAGGCATGCCCTGTCAACCTTCTGGGAAGGGATCTCCTCACAGCCCTCAATATTGCCATAATCCCAACAGACAATGGTATGCGAGCATCACATTTTCCACATGTGGAAGGAATAAATGTATTACAGGATTTCAATGTGCCCAGGTACTGCTACTCCCTGTGTTTGGTTTTGGCCAGACCACACTCAGTGACATCAGACCTGCGCACAAAAGCTATGCAAAATTTTGAGTCCACAATTCCTTCTACACACCAAACCACAGATCAATATCACTGCAACATGTACGGCAGACATTTGAGTGGCCCAGACTCAAAGTACAAATAAAACATTCCTTGCAAATCCATTCTCCAGACTGGTCATTAAAGATGTGTATTGGTCACCAGGGGGATGTGTGGGAGCATCTGTTGTGTTGTCTGATGAGGATAGCAAGCATTTTAAACACTGGGAGGCTCCCCACATCTCATTGATCAAGCCCAAATACATGGACTGGAAGGATGTAGGTCGGTTTGTTGCCACAGCAGAGGAATGTGGTCAGTCTTGGAGGCAAACTTGCAATTCAAAGATTCAATATTCCTCAAAACTTGATACCTACTGACTGCCTTTGAACTGGGTGATGACAGTGCAAAAAGAGGTCCACAGTGATGTTCCCAGCTCACCCATTTCATCACTTTTTACATTAACACAAGAAGAGGAACATACAGTCTTACAAATTCCAAATTCCCTGTGGTCAACAGGAAAGGCAAATGTAGGCTTAAGTAAAAAAATGCAGAGTTAGTCAAAATAAATGCAAAATAGGCCAGTATCCTCTACGTCCTGAGGCCCAAGAGTGCATTAAATCAGTGATAGAGGAACTCAAAGCAGCAGGTGTTATTGTAACTTCTCCATGGAACACACCTTTGTTTCCTGAAAAGAAAGCTCCTCTATCTTCTAGTTGGAGGATGGTACAGGACTTTTAATACATTTTTTTTTACAGTGATAGACATCAGTAATGCTTTTTTTCAGCATGCCAATACATCCAGATCATTAATTTGGTTTGCATTCACATTTGAAAACAAAACGGTACACATTCGCAAGGCTACTGTGAATCATCAACTACATTTTTCTGCACAAGCAGCTGAATGAGTTGGTCTAACTAAGGCTTGTAAATTAGGTCAGGGAAAAGCACTCACAGTATACACTGACAGCCAACATGCTTTTTCTACCATCCATCATTTCGCACAACAGTGGGAAAAAAAAGAGGCATGATTACATCAACAGGAAAACCAATCCAAGATAAAGATCTCATCTTAAAACTGTTAGACAGTGTAAAACTTACCTCCAAATTGGCCATATGCAAATGTGCTGCACAGATCCAATCTCTTAGGGCAACCACTTTGCAGACAACACCGCAAAAGCAGCTGCACAAGGTCATACAGGAAACCACACCACAGCATCTTTTCTTTTAACACTGACAGAACAACTATCACATGACATGCTCACTAACGTCCAGGAAACATCACTACAAGCTGAAATTTACCAGTGGATAAAAAGGGGGCAACATTTGACAACACTTCCAAACTCTACAAATGATGTAATGACAAATCCATTTTGCCATGCAAATTATTCCACCAGACTGCTCTTCTGCTACTTGTGCTTTCCCATGTAGCAGCAGGGGGTATGATATCTGTGTTACAATTTGCTACTCAAAAAATGCCTAATAATAAGACCTCAGAAAGGTACCTTCCCTGCATCATCTTATCCATTTCAAAACATTTGCATGGATTTCATTGAACTAAATAAATGCAAAGGGAAGAAATATTGTTTGGTGATTGTTGACACATTTACTAAATGGACAGAAGCCTTCCCTTGCACCCATCCAAATGCTGTTACAGTAGCAAAGAAGTTCTTAGCTGAAGTAGTACCAAGATTTGGAATACCTGAAAAGATTTACTCAGATAATGGAACACATTTTGTAAATCAGGTTATATTCCATTTAGACACAGCACTTAACATTAACTTGAAAAATCACTCCGCTTACCATCCACAGTCTGCAGGACTAAAATAGGACCATTAAAGAAAGGCTTAGGAAAACAATGGTAGAAACAGGACAAAATAGGATATATTGTTTACCCCTAGTCCTTTTTACATGAGGGTATGCCCTCAATAGGGGGGCTGTCCCCATTTGAAATAATGTATTGTAACATAGGGGCCATGTTAAGGGGGCAAGGATTTCCCAGCATGCTTTGCCAGTTGGAAACATTACTGTGTGTGTGTATTAAATGTGTTATTACTGAGTTATTATACTGCTGTGTCATTATAACTGTGTTATAATGACCCAGCAGTGTTTAGCAGGATTAGGGCAAGATGTATCATGTGTGTGTAACCGTGATTGAAATGGAGGTCTGGGAGAATGACCTCCCCTCCTGTTTGTGCTCAGAAGTAGTTGGGGTTGGTGGTGTGTAAATAAAGCCTGTTCATCACAACCATCTTGCTCCTCTTCTTTGTGTGAATCCCGCAAACGTCATACTGGTGTCAGGAGTGGGGATGGAGCAAGATGAGGATCCAGGTGGAGGTCCAGCGGCCGGAGCGGTTCATCACTCAACTGGGAACGGAGCGTAGAGCTGAGACGCCGGCCCCAGGAGTGGCTTGCCGCAATGGACGGAGCAGTGGACCCGACGGGACTGCTCTGCCTTTTTCAAGGCAGAGCGGGCTGAGCAGAGCAAACTATCCCCATTTCCCGCCCTTTTCAGGGCAGGACGGGCTGGCGATTCCAGAGCGATTAGGAGCGGCGATCGACCGGGAGGTGACCATCCCATCCATCCGGCAGTGGGCCAAGATTCCCCGCTACAACGGCGAGAACCTGTTGGATGACCACCTGGCCCAGGTCGAGTTGGCTGCCGCGCTGAATGACTGGTCATCGGAGGAAACAGCCGTGCTGAGAGCAGGTGGGAGGAGGGGCTACAGCAGACCACGGCAGTGCGTGCACGGAGGAGACAGCAGCGGCGACGCGAGGAAGGGGGGCTTCCGCTGCGCAGAGCCAGGGTACATCGCATGGTACTGCCCCGCACGCAGCGCACGACAAACTGGCCCCTCGCCGACGTTAAATTAGAGCGAGGTGGCATGGACGGGGAAAAGGCCACCTCCTGCAGATGCTTCCCCGGCGGTGACGTCACAGAGGCCTTTGGAGCACAGCAGCAGCGGAGCAAGCAGGACAGATCCAGTCTTTTCCCGGGCTCGGCAGGGGCTGGACGCCCTGACACGGGCCAGCGGCCGCCTGGGAGGTCCTGGCAGCAGTGGGAGTCGTGGCTCCCGCTGCCAGGGGAGGAACTGTGCATAGTCCTACCATCACCCGCAGATGCTTCCCCTTTCGGTGATGTCACGGAGGCCCTCGGCGCAGCAGCAGAGCGAGCAGGACAAAGATCCGGCCATTTTTCCAGGCGCGGCAAGGGCTGGACACATGGTCGCGGGCCAGCGGCCGCCTGGGAGACCTGGCAGCGGTGGGAGTCAGCTGGAGCGGGCATGGGACTCCCGCTGCCAGGGAAGGGACTGTGCGTGGTCCTACAGAGGCTTTCAGATGTGTCCATCCGCCTGCTGATGGCCGAACCGGAACCCTACCCAAACCAGATACTCCGACCCGGCACCGGGCTGACTCACATTGGATTTCTGAAAGTGGACTTTGAATTTTCTGGGGACAGAAATCAGTCCAGCGGGGGGCAGTGTAACGTCGGGGCCATGTTAAGGGGGGCAAGGATTTCCCAGCATGCTTTGCCAGTTGGAAACGTTACTGTGTGTGTGTATTAAATGTGTTATTACTGAGTTATTATACTGCTGTGTCATTATAACTGCGTTATAATGACCCAGCAGTGTTTAGCAGGATTAGGGCAAGATGTATCATGTGTGTGTAACCATGATTGAAACGAAGGTCTGGGAGAATGACCTCCCCTCCTGTTTGTGCTCAGAAGTAGTTGGGGTTGGTGGTGTGTAAATAAAGCCTGTTCGTCACAACCATCTTGTTCCTCTTCTTTGTGTGAATCCCGCAAAAGTCACAGTATGGCAAGCCTTACCTACTTCCACCATTAAGGCCATTTAATTCAGGTGATAGGAAGTGTGTTTAGCTGATTACATGCGAAGAATGTTGACTGACAGAGATGTTGTACATGCTGCCCTTCCAAGGAAGGAACACGAGGAAGCACCCACCATAGCCCAACCACGGGATCTGGTCCTCATCAAACCCATCAAAAAGAAAAACTGGGCCGACACTTCCGGGCAAGGACCACACAAGGTCATCCTGGTGACACCAACAGCCCTGAAAGTCAAAGCATGTGATTCTTGGGTGCATCTGAGACATTGCAAACTTTACCTCATTCAAAACCCTCAGCAAGTCACCGTTTAACAGTTTAACTATTTAACTGTTTAGCTATACAAGCAAGTCATTGTTTTACTGTGTGGGTGTTTGGCTGACGGTGCCCTCAGATGCCCAGCAATGGCCTTCTCAGTGAAACAACTGTCATTTATCATGGAGAGACAAAATGCAGGAGAGATGGTTGGCAGCAGGAAGATGTGAATGGTACACCTGTTTTTAACTCATCATCATCGTTGTGGTTGCATTTTTGATTTGGTTACTTTTAGGAACATCATTAACTATTCATTGCAGGGCTAGGTATGTTACTCATGCGCATCAGGACTGGCTTGAAGGACCAGGCTATGATGACAATGTTTATGCCGGCAATGTGTGGTGGAAGTATGCTAACCACACAGCCAAAACAGCTAATCATTCAAATTGCTATGTGTGTTCTTTGCTTCCACTCTCAGCTGGTAAAATATCCGTTACTGCTAAACCGATGGAACTGTCAGAAGCTGTTTGTTTCTTGCAAGAAGCTATGTATGGAAATAGTACAGCAAGCATTAACTTGAATCACATCTGCCCTATTGTCTATGACTCCACTGACCGGAGACACGATGACACCCCTTACTCGATGAAGACAAGATTAACCTCGCCGGGGAATTTTTCCTTTTGTCTAAAAGGGTGTGGAAACATCTCTTTGGGCAATTTATCAGTTTCCAGGTGTGCAACAGTGCATAATACATCTCGCCCCTGTACTGCCACCTGCTGGACTGGCGTAGTGGGCAAAAGCTGTCCTGAAGATCCTTATTGTCAGTCTAGAAGTCTGGAAGGTGATGTCACCCTGCAGGAGCTCTGCAGCGCCGCAATTTGTGATTCTCACAAGTACGGCATGCATATGGTGACAGGGGGTTGGGGGCTGTGAGGCCATCATGCCTACTCACACCTGCCCATGAACTGGGGAGGGGTGTGTGCCCCCGTGGTGGTGACTGACCATACCATCATATTGTTGGCAAGACAGGCGGGCAGGGTGAAGAGAGATGTCTCTTGAGGGGATTATTGTTGTACTTTTATCCCTGATAATGATGCAGATGGTTCCGTGATTGCCTCAGCAATACGGCACCTGACTGCTTTGTTGACGGCCATGGCCAAGAACAATGTCACTGATGAACATACCTGGTTAAGTTGGTTATTCTCTTCATGGAGAAGTCTCATCATGAACCTGTTAATGATTTTTGTGGTAATATTTCTGGTCTTTTCTTGTGTCATTCCCTGTATCTATAATATGATGATGAGACTTATACATGTTACTTTAGTGATGTACCATGGAGCAGTTGCTGGGGATGATGAACAGACAGTGTGAGCTCAAGGTGTCTCTCCATGACCCAAATACAGAGTAAAAGTATGATTGACATGCAGAAAACTGAAAGGAGTTGCATGATCATGATGTGAAGTTGAAATGTACTACCTGTAAATACATTTATGAAGTTTGAAACATTACTTTTATTTTGTTACTTTTATTTCTGTTTTTTATTTTATTTTTTTTTTCTTTTCATCCTTTATCTTTTGTTTTTATACAAGCTGCAATGACACATATAGCGATGACACACATATCCTCATTATATCTTTACTATCATCCTTACTTTATTATCATTTTGATTGTAATGTTTTTACCATTAATTGTTTTAGGTTTTTTTTACCATTAATTAATAAGCTTTACTGTTCTATTTTTTCCTACTAAAGGACTAAATGTTAGCCGGCGCCTGGGGCAGTAGGGCCGATGGCGGACTTTCCCCATCACTAGCTAGTTAGGGTCTGTTGCACATCAATGCACTGTAGCTTAGCATAGCTGCCAGATGGGATTTTAGATGCCATAACTTGTTATCACTTTAATTTATGATGCTTTGCATGGCATCGGGGGGGGGGGGGGTTGATGGAATAATTTTGTATTTTCTATCTGCTGGTACCTCAGACTCTGTGTGAAATGTACAAGGTCATGGCAGCATGACATTTTATCTTTGTTTACATACACATGTACTGTACTGTTATGAGTATGTCTGAGAAAGGAGACAGTTTGGAAGAACCAGTCTGAACCAGATATTCTCTCCTGAACAGTATTGAGATAACAGGATGCTTAAAGACTGAAAGTTGTACGTGTGAATCAGAGCGATTTCCGGAGTCTACTCTGAGGTGTCTCTGTATTGTTCTCCACTGGCCATTGCAAATTTAATTTGCTGAAACTTTAATCCTGCCTAATTTTTTGACTACTGATTAAAGAGATTTTTCCAACAGTTCTCAAAATAACTTTGGTATGAATATGAGTCACAAAAATTAACCAAAATATCTGAATTCAATGAATGTTACACCCACTTGTCCTGTAACACTAACATTGTCATTTCAGAGGTCAAAAACTTCTTCAGAAATAGTTTAGTTTGGTGTCTGATCCATTTAACTATTTCTACTCAGTATTGTTCCATTTTACTCTGACCGTTTAATCATCACCAAACCACAGCTCCTTCATCACTCCACTGTCCCAGCTGCCCCACAAACCCTTACTGTGATATCACTGCTTATAATAATGAAGACTCCATCAACCCCGATGGTCACTGCTCCGGTCTCCAACAACCCTCTATCAGCTGCAGAGAAATGACAGAAAAAAAACACGTCACTGTACCTTAATACTTGATGATTCCTGCCCAAATGGGAAAGTTTTTCTCACAAATCTGTGCCTTTTCTCTTTGAATGAATGAATGAATGAATGAATCTTTATTTCGGATAGTACAGGTTAAAAGAAACTGAATAATATAACAAAGGGGGAAAGAAAGTCCAACAAGGTCAAATTAGACAATAACTCCTCTGATTATACAGTTCAGCATAAGTTATCCGAAATGGGTGATGGCTGAAGCCGCAGCTTATATTGCCCACCCATGTTCCATCCAAGAATTCAAAAGAAAAAAAAAACAAAACAAGAGCGATTACAATTCAGAACAAAGCTAAGACAAAATGTGACAAAAAAAACTAAGCTACAACACAACACAGGCTGGATATGACAATCCTTATGTGATTTTACATGTCATCTTTTATATATATTTGGAGTATTTCTTCCTTTAGTTTTTGCTTAAATTATCCAAGCGTTGTACATGATTTTAATTCAGGTCCAAAATCGTTCCATAATCTGACTCCTTGCACTGAACCACAGTGTTGCTTGGTGGTAGTTCTCACTGAAGGTTTTTGAAATATACATGTTCCTCTGAAATGATATTGTTTCTCCCTTATTTGGAACAACTTTTGGATATTTGCGGGCAGTGATAGATTCTTCACTTTAAACATTATTATTGCAGTTTTAAAGTCAACCAGATCTTTCAACTTGAGAGCTTTTAATTTAAGAAAAAGTGGGTTTGTTGGTTCCCTGTAAGCTGCTTTGTTTATTATTCTAATAGCTCTCTTCTGAAGCATAAAGACTGGATATATGTTTGTTTTATATGTATTTCCCCATACTTCATTACAATATGTCATGTATGGGAGTATTAATGAATGATACAAGGTATATAGTGTGAGTTGATTCAGCAAATATTTCACTCTGTGTAATATTGCAATTGATTTGGATATTTTACCTTTAATATAATTAATATGTGACTTCCAACACAGTTTATTATCAATTATTACTCCAAGAAATTTAGTTTCAGATACCCTTTCAATCTCTACACCATTTACACTGAGTTTAGATACTGAGTTGTTGTGATGGTTGTTAAAGACTATAAATTTTGTCTTACTTAAATTGAGCATTAATTTGTTTGAATCAAACCACAGTTTAAGCTTTCCTAATTCCTTTCCGAGTGTATCCAGAAGTTGTTCCAAATTGCTTCCACTGCATAATAGATTAGTGTCATCGGCAAACAATATTAAGTCCATTTTTTCTGAAACTTTACATATATCATTTATATACATATTGAATAACAATGGCCCCAAAACTGAACCCTGTGGGACTCCACAAGTAACCTTCAGTAACTGTGAGTTTTTGTTACCAACACATACATACTGATATCTATTCTTTAAGTAACTACTTAACCAGGACAGTGCTACTCCTCTAATACCACAATTTTGTAGTTTCTTTAATAATAAATTATGATCCACTGTATCAAATGCTTTTTTAAGATCCAGGAATACCCCAACTGAATACTCTTTATTTTCAATGGCAGTTGATATTTTTTCTATAAATTCCATTAGAGCAAATGCAGTTGTCCTCTTGTGTCTGAACCCATATTGCTGCTCACACAATAAATTATTCTTCAGTATGAAGTTGTCAATTCTCTCATAGAATATTTTTTCAAGTATCTTGGAAAATTGCGGCAATAGTGAAATTGGGCTATAGTTTGAGAATTCCCCTCTGTCACCCGTCTTGTATATTGGAATTACTTTAGCTATTTTCATTGCATTGGGAAATATACCTGTTTGGAGAGACAGGTTACAGATATATGTCAGTGGTTTCACTAAGCATTCAATAATAGTTTTGACTAAGAGCATGTCAATACCATCGCAGTCCGTAAATGTTTTACTTTTAAACGATTTAACAATTTCAATGACCTCTCTCTCGTCTGTGTTCTTTATGAAAATGGAGTCTTTTATAGCAGTGTTATTGCTTATTGTATCACCTGTAGGCGCCGTAATGGGTATTTCTCGAGCCAAATTAGGACCAATGTTAACAAAAAAGTTATTAAATTCATCTGCAGGTGAAGCTGCATTCACACTCTGAGTCGTTTTATTATTTTTTGAAAAATCGGTTGGGTAGCTTGTATTTCTGCTTTTATTTCCAAGAATACTGTTAAGTATTGTCCATGTATTTTTAATATTGTCTGTTTTTCTCCAGTTCTTTACTGTAATAGTCTCTCTTACTACATCTTATTATATATGTTAACTTATTTTTTATATGTTTTATACCACTGCTCTGCTTCTTTTGTCCTTTTCTTTAGGAAAGCTTTATATAATAAATTTTTCTTTTTACACGCCTTTTGTAATCCTTTGGTTAACCATGGCTTATCGTCAAATTTATGTTCAAGTTTTTTTTTTTTACTAATGGACAATTTTTTTCATAAAGAGTGGTTACAATGTTTATAAATGTGTCATAGGCTTCATTTACATCTGATACATAGACTTCTGTCCAGTCTTGCTTCAGCAAGTCCTCTTTAAAAGAACTGATTGCATTTGGTGATTTGTATTTGAACGATTTTAAAATTTTTTCTGTTTTGGCCCCCGTGTGGCCATGGATAAGTGCAAAGGTTGGCAAGTGGTCACTTATATCATTTATCAATAATCCACTTTCTATTTTCTTATCAATAATATTAACAAACAGGTTGTCAGTAAGTGTAGCAGTGTGAACTGTGATTCTCCTGGGATGTGTTATTGTGGGATATAGACTCATGCTGTACATAGAGTTCATGAACTCTGTAACTACATTTTGTTGGTGTGGATTTAGTAAATCAATATTGAAATCTCCACAAATTACTACCATTTTCTTACTAGTAATATTATTGTACAGCTCGACTAATTTATCTCTGAATGTCTCAATGCAAGTTCCCGGCATTCTATATATACAACTTATAATTAGATTTTTTGTTTTATCTTGGTCAATCTCAACAGTAACACATTCCAAAATCCCTGGTAGTGCAAAGGGCATTTCATTTACAAGCTTACACCTATACAGGTCATCAATATACAGTGCAACACCACCACCCTTTTTTTGAGATCTGTTAATATGAAACATCTGATACCCCTCTATTGCCATCAGGGGAGCCTGCTCTTCATTAAGCCAGGTTTCAGAGACTGCGATAGCTGTAAATTTTCTGTCTAGCTGTATTAAATAGTCCTGAATCTGTGGAAAGGTTTTGTTAAGACTTCTGCTGTTGAAGTGTATTATTGATAGTTTACCATCTAGTTGCACTTGACTTTTGAATTGCTTTTCAGTGTAATATTCACAATGGTTATGAATATTATTGAAAAAGTGGTTATCAGGATCAATATTGTTCTCCATCTCTTGTAGTTTATGTTCAGCATAGTGGCATATTTTCAGAGTTTGAGTATCTTAACTCTGTGTTCAATGACTTCCTCCAACTGGGGATAATTGATGTCTACTCAAGTCAGTCATAAGTTTTTGTTTGTTTTGCTTATTTATTTTTTTAAAGTACATTGACATGGTATGTCAAAAGAACTATTCTTACCGTGTGTGTGAATATGGATTATCATTGTCTCTTAATTTTCTTAATCAGTGTTCATCTGTATTTATCTAAGTCAGTAACATCTCTGATCATTATACTCTTTGCTTGCTCAGGTGTTCCATTTAGTTTGATCCAAATTCTACAATTTCTTGTCCATGTTGCCTGTATCTTATTTTGTCTTTTCAGCATCCGTGCTTGCCGTGCTATTTCAGCATTTGTTCTTGTTAGGTGTTCATTTAGGTAAACTTCTGTTCCCCGCAGCTTTCTGGCCTGCCTCAGTATGTCATTTTTTACCCTTCTGTTCACAAAGCGCATCACAATTGATTTCTTTGTTTTATTATCTTTCCTGGGTAAAGCATAACAGGCTGAAATTGCATTTGCTTCTACCTTTATATCTCTACTGTCAAGGAACTGAAGCACCTGGTTTTCTAGGGAGACTGATTCACTCTGGGGAGCCTCCTCACCTCTCAGTCCTGTTGTGGCATGAGCGTATGACTGATATTTGATGTCTTGTCCACTTATAACTAGGTCATCCATACGAGAACCTTGTTCAAGATCCTCGACGCGTCGCTCCAAGTCTGTAATTTTTTAATCTTTTTCCTGAATTGTTAATTTTAAGTCTCGTACTTCTTCCATTAGGCCTATTATTTTGGCCTGCTGGCTAACCATTTTGGCCACTTCTTCTGACAAGAAGTTCAGAGATTTTTTGATCTCTTCCATTTCCTCCTTCTTTGGTGGCATTTTTACTGACCTGTGGATAGTAAAAACAATCTCTGCTTGTGTCGCCGGTATCCGATCCGACCGACCTCGAATCCAGCTGGGCCTCCGCTAGCCCCCTCCGCTGCTAGTCCCGCTGCTTACCGCCGCGGTAACCGAGCTCCTGACCAGCTCCTCCACTGAGTCCCGCCGCACACCGCCGCTGCAGCCGAGCTCCGCTCAGGTCCCGGTAGATCCTCCGCTGAGCCCCGCCACCTACGGCCGTCTGCCTGGGTAGTTCCTCCGCTGGGCCTCGCAACTGGGCTCCGACTCAGGCTATTGTCTGGCTGGGTCCCGGTGGTCCTCCACTGGTCCCCGTCTCCCACCACCGCCACCCCGGAACTCCGAACCGGCTCCCGTCCGACTGCTGCCTCGGTTAGTTCCTCCCGCGAGCCCTCACCGGGGACTGAGTCGCTTCGTTTCGGTGTTAGGTGGTACGACTGGCGTTAGTGTTAAGCTAACTAGCGTTAGCTTAGCAAACGCTTCGGGTAAAGCGTAGCAGCGAACCACAAAAGAAACGCTAGTCAGTTTACTCATAGTGGCCGGTGAAAGGCGATTAAAGGGGTATTCCAATGGAGGTGGAAATTCAGCCCGTGCGTGTCCGTCACAAATGCCGATCACTGTTGGTTTGTTATTTTAATGGCAAAATCAGCTGTCTTTGTCGTTATTTTAATGGCAAAATCAGCTGTCTTTGTCTCAGCACTGAAAAACTGTGACCATCCCGGTCGCCATCTTGCTCTCTTGCTCTCTTGCCATCTTGGTCTCTCTCTCTTGCTCTTTTAATTCTACTACTTTTATTTATTCCTCCTAAATTTGAATCATTTTTGCATAAATTTGCTACTTTTGAGACAGTTTTTATATTGAAATAAAAAAATTTTAAAAAGTTTTAAAATAACTCATTATTTTTTCTTAATTTTTATATTAAATGTGCAACTTTTTCATGCACATTTTTAGTTTTAATGCATACATTAGCGAACTATTTGGAAAACTCTAGATTTTTCTCTTAAAAATGTGTTCACATCTATCCATCCAACCATCTTCTTCCGCTTAATCCTTTACGGGTCACGGGGGGTGCTGGAGCGTATCCCAGCATCTTTGGGTGAGAGGCAGGGTACACCCTGGACAGATTGCCAGTCCATTGCAGGGCCAACACAGAGAGACAGACAACCATTCACTGTCACAGTCATATGAGGAAAAAAAAATATGGTGAGCCATTTGATACAAGAGAATATTTTACATTTATAAATATGCCAGTTGTTTCCAGAATATTTTTGATTGGTTTTGGTATTCAATTCTTGATTTACTGTTAAAATAAACACATCATTAATACAGCTTCCATTACTGCTAATCCATTAAGTTGAGTAGATCTGAATTGTTTCCACTTGGTTTACAACTGCATTAAATAATTAAACCAGTCTTCATTCTGAGTACCTTTCTTATCATGTTTCTCACAAAAGTTTGTATAAATAAGTATAGACTATTTCAGCAGAATCATAAAATATTAATAGTGCTGTGGGGGTTTTCTCCACCCAGAGAGGCAGAGGGAAAGAGGAGGACAATGGACTGAATGAAGAGGTGTCACTGGGGGGCATCAGACGGGACAGTTGATTCTATGCACCCCCCGGGGAGAGAAGAAAGGTGTGAAAGCAGCACCAGTATATGTTATGTTAATGTGCCACACATTCCTTTGTTAAACAACAATGTATGATGGTTGGAAGCTCCTGGTCTTGATACATGGATTAAAGATATAAAAGGGGAATGCACAGAGACCCAGGGAGTGCATGAACGCTGTTTGCTATTATGTTGTTGGAGAAAGAATAAAGCTTTGTGTCATTCAGCTCATTGCCTCGCCTATTCCTTTCTCCACACTGGTGACCCTGACGTGCCATGGAGAGTGAGCTGAGCACCGCCCCGGAGACTACCTGGAGGGAGAGCACCAGCGCCGCGTGCGCTGTTTCAGTCAAGCTCCTGGACTTCTGACTTCACGGCCCGGCAGTGTGGTCTTTGCACACAGAAGCCCAGTTCGCACCTCACGGGATAACTATGGATGACACAAGATGTGGTCGCGGCGCTGGACGCGCGTGCCACACAGCAGGCGACAAGCCTGCTCCAGGAACCGCCGGCCCTGGGTTCTTTTAGGGCTGCGCTCCACACCTAAGGAGGATTTGGCAGCCTCCCCAGCTTAGGGCTGCGCTCTGCACCTAAGGAAGATTTGGCAGCCTCCCCTGCAGAACTCATGTTTTCTCAGCCGCTGCTGATCTCCGGGGAGTTTCTACCGGAAAACCCCGCACCGAGTCTGATCCGCCCACGTAGTTTTTACACAGACAGAGGCTGGAAGAGAGCTGGTCTGGTCCACCATTGTTTTCCCCGCACATTCATCCCAAGAAGCTTGCAGAAGGCTGGTTTTGTTTTCAGCAGGCACAATGCGCACCGGACCCCGGTAAGTTGGTGATCCCTCAGCAGGGACTTGCGCTCATGGAGCTGATGTGTTTCCCCCCCTCCCCCTTTCCCTCCACAGACTGACGTGCCCTCCAGTACACCTCACCAGCAGAACGGTTCTACTGGATTGGTAACCCCCCCTCGCTACAGCCGCTATGGGTGCCAGCTTGAGCCCAAAGGATGGGGGAGTTAGAGCCCCTTCCGGGTGTTTGGGGCGGGGGGCTGTGTGAAGGCACGGTGTGGGGGTTTTCTCCACCCAGAGAGGAAGGGGGAAAGAGGAGGACAATGGACCAAATGAAGAGGTGTCACCGGGGGGCATCAGATGGGACAGTTGGTTCAATGCGCCCCCCAGGGAGAGTAAGAATGACCGGAGCTGCGGAGAGTAGAAAGGTGTGAAAGCGGCGCTGGTGTATGTTATGTTAATATGCCACACATTCCTTTGTTAAACAACAATGTATGATGGTCGGAAGCTCCTGGTTTCGATGCATGGGATTAAAGATATAAAAGGGGAATGCACAGAGACCCAGGGAGTGCTGTAGCGCTGTATGGCTGTTTGCTGTTATGTTGTTGGAGAAAGAATAAAACCTTGTGTCATTCAGCTCGTTGCCTCGCCTATCCTTTTCTCCACAGTGCTAATTTATGGATGTTAAAAATAACATTGCCGACTTCCGGTCTGGACGCCATGGTGATAGCAGCTTAACGCTGAAGCTCCCAGACCTAATCCAGGAAAACATCTTCAAAATCAGACTTAACGGATTTTTGGAAGAGTAAAATCAAAAGACAAAAACATCATGCCTAAACAAAAACAGAAGAAACTGACAGTTCCCAGGCTAGGACACGCATCGGCCGGAGAATCTGAACCGGAGGACCTCCGTTCAGAAGACGAGGAGCTGAATGTAGCTAACAAGAAGGTTAGCTTGAAAACGTTATTTGAAGAATTATGACGATTTCGCCGAAAGGTTTGGGCCGAATTCCGTGAATTCAGAGATGAATTAAAAAGGACGAACAGCAGAGTGGACCAGGCCGAGAACCGAATCTTGGAAGCTGAAGAAAGAATAAAAGTGCTTGAAGATTCCGTGCTGGATTTACACAAAAGACAGTCAAGACTGGAGGCTAAGCTAACCGACCAAGAAGGAAGACAGAGAAGAGACAACATTAGAATTCACGGTCTGAAAGAAGGAGCCGAAGATGGTTTCAACACAATGGCGGAATGCGTGGAATCCTTACTGAGAGAGAAGTTGGATATTCCACAAACCACTGATTTGAAGATAGAAAAGGCCCATCGTACATTAGCCGCAAAGCCAGCGGCGGAAGCGCCCCCACGTTCTGTGGTGGTGAGATTCGCCAATTTCAAAATAAAACAAGAGGTTGTAAGACGGGCTTGGCAGAAAAAAGGATTTATGCACCAAGAGAGAAAAGTCTTCGTGGAGCACGATTACGCCCCGGAGGTTCTTAAAAAGCGCCGGGAATACAACGACGCTAAAAAGGTGCTACGGGAACAGAAACTGCGCTTTCAGATGCCATTTCCTGCGAAGTTAAGGGTCTTTTACGGTGATGAGTCATGTCTCTATAATTCGGCGGAAGAAGCAACAATTGACATGGCGAGAAGAGGGCTCCCGGTAACGGTGTTTAAACCCACAGCAGACCCGAGCGATAGGATCAAGGCTCAAACGTGGTCCACACAGAGACCTTCAAAATCCACGGGCCAGCAGCGGGAAACCCATCGCCAGAGCTACAAGGATAAGCCTGTCATTTCCAGGAGGGAATAGCGACCTTTTTTTTTTTTTTTTTAGTCATTCTGCACTTCCAACCCCCCTCCTACAAGGTAACAAACATTAAAGGAGATGCAGAATCAGCATGTGGTAAAACATTTCATGGATCAGTCATAGCATTAGAAACAAATGTCTTTTTAATTTCAAAAAATAAACTTGTTAAAATAGAAATGTGACAATGACCCACATGTTCTCCCCACACTAACAAATACTGTATTAGAGTAAATGTTTGCTGTGATGGGGGTGGGAGGGTGCACACAATTTCATAGGGTATAGGCATAAAAAAAAAAAAAAATCATTACAAGTTCGGATTGGGATCTGAAATTCACGTTAAAAAAATGGGACAACTTACAGGGGTAAGAGAGGGCCCTCAACACGTAACAGAGTTTGAGGAATTTCCCTCAGAGCCTATACTCCATCAAGGCTCTTACAGTGTCTTTAAAAAGACCTCAGCTCAGGAAGTTCTTTTGACAATTTTTTGTTTTAAAGTTTCGTACGCTATGTTCTTAATGTTTTTTATGTTCTTAATGTTCTTTCAGTTTCTGAGTAGCATAAAAGAGGGCCACCACACTGTTATACTAAATAAGACAATACAATAGAGAAACAGGGTTTAACCAAAATAATCTCATATAATGTAAAAGAGATCCTGAATCCAGTTAAAAGATCCAAGATTCTACGCAAAATGAAAAAAGACAAAGCAGAAATAATATTTTTACAAGAAACCCACCTAACAGACGTGGAGCACACTAAACTCAATAGACAAGGGTTTAAAATGATCTCTTCATCTTCATATAAGTCAGGGAGGAGGAGGGGAGTAGCGACATTGATATCAACCAAAATTACATTTGAAAAAAAATCAGAACACAAAGATAAAGAAGGGAGGTACAGTTTGGTAACTGGGCGGCTAGAGGGAGAAGATATCACCCTGCTGAATGTATATGCACCACCAGGGGCTAACTGGAAATTTTATAAAAATGTATTTGACCAAATGATAACTAAAGCCCAAGGTTTAGTGATATGTGGTGGAGACTTCAATCTAAGACTGAATCCACACTGGGATGCAACAGGTAATTCTTCACATCAAAATAACACTCAAAGTAGGAAAACTCGGATGCTACTAAAAGAAATGGGAATCTGTGATGTGTGGAGGGAATTCAACCCCAATGTAAAAGATTATACATTTTATTCAACGCCACATTCATCTTACTCAAGGATTGATTACTTTTTTATGTTTAATAGAGACATTGGAAGAGTAAAAACATGTAAAATAGGACTGATGGATCTCTCTGACCACAGTCCGATCTATATGAACTTAAATATCCAAAAATACACAAATAATACATTTTCTTGGAGGTTGAATTCAAATGTCCTGAAAGGTCTGAATTGGAATCAGATATTCTCAGATATTTGGAAGAAAACGATAATGGAGAAGTATCCCCTTTAATACTGTGGGATGCATGCAAAGCTGTAATAAGGGGAAAAATTATTGCAAAACTGGCAACCCAAAAGAAACTAAGACAAGAAAAACTAATCACATTAGAGTCAGAACTTAAGAACCTTGAAAAAGAACACAAAGGCAACACTCATTCTAATGACTCGCTCAAGATTAAGGAAATTAAAAATCAAATAAATGAGATCTACACAATAGAAATCCAGAAGAAACTTACATTTCTGAAACAAAAACACCATGAAGCAGGCAGTAAATCGGCAAAATTACTAGCCTATAAATTGAGGAAACAACAAACAGAAAGAGCAATCTACAAAATCAGAGACCCAGTATCAAAGGAAATAATTCAGAATTCAGGATATTCTTAAAAGCTTCGAGAATTACTATAAGAACTTATACTCCCACAAAAAACATAAAAACGCATCCGAGGCATTCCTAAACACATTAAACCTTCCCCAACTTACGGAGTCACAAAATAAAACACTACTGTCAGAAATACAACCTAAAGAATTGGAAAAAGCAATTATGAAACTTAAAGCTAACAAATCCCCAGGAGCAGATGGCTATACAGCAGAGTGGTACAAAACCTTTAAACAGCAACTATCTTCTCTCCTCCTGAAAACATTTAATTATGTCCTCCACACAGGGGAAATCCCCCCCTCCTGGAGAGAAGGGGTCATTGCAGTCATACCTAAACCTGAAAAGGATAAACTAGAATGCTCCAACTACAGACCAATCAGTGTATTAAATCAGGACTATAAGCTTTTTACCATTATCCTTGCCAAAAGGTTAGAAAATATACTGACAGACTTAATTCACTTAGACCAAACAGGTTTTATAAGACAAAGACAGACACAAGACAACATTAGACGCACTTTACACATAATTCATCATATAAAAAAATATAACTTAAATGCAGTCATATTGGGATTAGATGCTGAAAAAGCATTCAATTCGGTTGACTGGTCTTTCCTATTTAGAATCTTATCCAGTTTCAATTTTCATAACAACTTCATTAGAACTATACAGGCATTATATAAAAAACCAACAGCTAAAATAAGGATTAACGGTAATTTATCATCATCTTTTGAGCTGGAAAGAGGATGTCGTCAGGGCTGCCCCCTGTCTCCACTGCTCTTTGCAATCTTCATAGAACCTCTGAGCCAATGGATAAGACAAAATCAAAAAATTCAAGGTATTACACTTGGTCAGAAGGAACATAAAATAGCACTCTTTGCTGATGACATTTTAATATACCTAGGGCAGCCGGACACTTCTTTACCAGAGCTAATCTCAGTTTTTTTTTCAGTATGGAGATTTATCGGAGTACAAATTAAACACGCATAAAACCCAAGTTTTAACATTCAAATATGACCCAAATCATTATTCACTAAGCAAACTCAAAACTAACTGGGAGATGGAATCTATGAAATACCTGGGGTCAATATCCCGAAACAACTCAACAAAATTATAACACTAAACTATGATCCACTGGTGACAAAAATAAAATCTGACCTAACAAGATGGAATATGATACCATTCTTGGGTACTGCACAAAGAATTGAAGCAGTCAAAAGGAATATACTTCCACGTCTTCTATACCTTTTCCAAACAATACCGGTAGAACCTCCCAAAAAAACATGGCGGGAGCTGGACAGAAGGATCTCAAGATTCATACGGCAGGGCAAGAGACCTAGAATCAGATATAGAACCTTACAGCTAAACAAAGACAAAGGTGGGCTTGCGCTGCCAAATATCAGGGACTATTTTAAAGCCGCACAAATTAAAACTTTAATAGAGATATGTAACCCAGTCTACACTGCACAATGGAAGGAGATTGAATGCCAAATAACAAGTGACATCCCCCTACAGGCGATAATAGGGAACAATGCCTTACCTAAACTTTTGAATAACACTAACCCGTGGATAGAGACCCCGCTAAAAATTTGGTTTAAGATAGTCAGAGAGAATCAAACTAAAGAGCCCTATCGACTTCTGCAATGGATTGCCTATGATCAAGACTTTACTCCTAATAAAACAGACACTAGATTTAAAAAGTGGAAAGGGAAAGGGCTGATAAAATATTACGATTTTTTTAAGGGGCAAACTTTAAGAAGTTTTGAAGATTTGAAAAAACAAGGTCTAATAAATCAAGATCCTTACAGGTTCTTTCAGCTTAGACACCACATAAACAATATACTTAAAAAGGAGGATTTGGAAAGGGCCCAGTCAGGTGTTCTGAAGGTCTTCTTAATGGCATATAAAGGGATCCCAGGGATCAGATACATTTCTAAAATATACCAAGGTCTTCAAGACTTAAAAGGAGACAACACATCATATATAAAAGAGAGATGGGAAAAAGAGGGGAATTTCACTTTACAACTGGAAATATGGGAAAAGCTAAATAAACAGCAATGGAAAAGTACCTCATCCCTGCAGTGGAGAGAATTTGGATGGAAAAATCTGTTAAGATTTTTCAGAACACCTGCACAAAACAAATTTACCCATAAGGGGTTGAACTGTTGGCGCCTGTGTGGTGAAAAGACTGCAAATCATTTTCATGTGTTTTGGTCATGCTCAGTTATCCACCAATATTGGACCAATGTACAGACAATATTGGGGAAAATATTCAAAATAACAGTTCCCTTTTCTTTTGTAACTTTGTATTTGGGTTTACTACCGGACTCACTGGAAAAACGAGGAGAAAAATACTTATTCAATGTTTTAATATTGGCAAGTAAAAAAGCCCTAACTAAAAAATGGATGTTGAAGGACTGTCCTACACCTGAAGATTGGTCTAACGTGATCCAAGACATTTACTCGATGGAAAAGTTGACATTCGCACTGAGACAGGACATGGATGGATTCATGAACTTTTGGCAACCCTGGATCGCATATGTGTCTTCCATTAGATCTAATCTTTGACAAATACCATTTCAATAATGGTTCCACTCTTTGTTGCAACACTACTCAGACTCTCTTTTACTTTTAATTACTTTTTTTTCTTTTTGTTTGTTTTTTGCTGTTTTGTTTGTTTTATTTTATTTTATTTTATTTCACTTTTTCTTACACTTTAAAAAAAAAGGGGTGTTGTAATAATTATTCTTCCAATGTTGTCAAATAGCAAAAAATAAGGGAACATGTGATGAAAATGTAAACAATGCAATGCTGTAATGACCTGTATACCCTTTACAAAAACTTAAATTAAAAAAAGGGAGTTTTTCCTCTCCACCGTCGCCAAGTGCTTGCTCACAGGGGATCGCCTGATTGCTGGGGTCTTTCTGCAACTGTGGGGGTTTCCCCTACAGTTGATAGTGCTATGAGATGACTTGTTGTGAAATGGCGCTATATAAATAAAGTTGAATTGAATTGAATTGAAAAAAAAAAATAAATAACATTGCCATTATCAGGGTTGACACTGATGATGAGGACTTTGGAGGATGTAAAGAACTGTATTTGGTAATTTCCTACCTTGTTCCATGTTTCCTCCTTGTAGAAAGCAGGTTTGCTGGTAAACATATCAGTCTGTCATGGTTTCATGGTTTCCTCTCTAAAAAAGTAGAACAATTTCATTTTTGTAAGCTGTCTTAAATCCACCACCATAGTCCTGTTATACTGCTAATGCTACGACAATTGCTATGAACAACATAAGTCACATCTGCTCTGTCCCAGGTTTTCATGCCATGTCCCATCATGTAGTGCTACTACCAATCTCTCATGTCTCTCAGAAACTGAGCCTTCACCCAGTAACTGTACAACAGATTTTTGAAATCAGCTGACCCGGCTGGCTAGATGAGCTAGCACAGGCTAGTAACAATTGCAAATTTATGAGCTTTTACTGCACTTAAACAAGAAAAAAAGCTGACAAAATAAAACAAGATCATAGACTACAGCATCGATCTGTTAACTTAAGTGGTAAAATGACCAAAACAATGGCCATTCATTAACTTATTAAGGAGACACGCTGTGAAATGAATGGTGGTCTGTGGGGAAAACAACATTGTGTGAAAGTAATCGCCGCTCCATGACCCACGTGACTTTCACATTCCATAGTTTCTATTGAAGTCTATCGGAGTGTTGCAACTATCATTTTATACAGCTATGTGGTGAATAAAGCTGTTAGCAGTCTTATGGAGCGGGCCCAGAGGCATTTACCTTCTCCCTGAGGGCAGGAAGCTGAAGAGGGAGTATGATGGGTGGGAGGTGTCGTCTGTGATGTTGATGGCTCTGCAGGTGAGACAGGTGTGGTAGATGTCCGAGAGGGAGGGCAGAGGGGCACCGATGATCTTGCTGGCTGCTTTCATTGTGCATTGTAGAGTCTTCCGGCAGGAGGTGGTGCAGCTTCTGTACCACACTGTAATGCAGCTTGTGATGATGCTCTCAATGCGGTGCCCCAGTAGAATGACCACATGATGGGGGGTGGGACTGCTGCTCTCCTCAGTTTGTGGAAGAAAAAGAGGTGAGTTTGAGCTTTCTTGGCCAGTGATGTGGTGTTGTTAGATCAGGAGAGGGCATCAAAGATGTGCATCCCCAGGAACTTGGTGCTGCTCACCCTTTTCACAGCTGCTCCATCACAGCTGCTCCATCAATGATCAGAGGGGGATGCTGTGTGTGTTCTCTTCTGAAGTCAACCATAATCTCCTTGATTTTTCCCATGTTCAGGAAGAGATTATTGTCTTTACAGCACGGACCAATTGGCTCACCTCATTTCTGTAGTTGGCCTCTTCATTGTTTGTGATGAGGCCCACCACCATTGTGTCGTCCACAAATTTGATGATGTGGTTGATGCTGTAGGCTGGTACACACCCTTGTGGGGCCCCTGTGTTCAGTGTGATGGTCTTGGAGGTATTGCTGCTGACCCGCACATTCTGTGGCCTCCCTGTGAGAATGTCCAGCACCCAGTTACAGAGAGAGGTTTTGAGTCCCAAGGGTCTGAGTTTTTGTATTAGGTGCTGGCAGATGATTGTTGAATACTGAAGTGAAGTCCAAGAACGGCATTCGCACATAGGAGTTCTTTGAGTCCAGGTGGGTGAGGGCTGGCCGGAGAGCAGCAGTGATGGCATCTTCTGTGGAGCTGTTTGACCTGTATGCTTACTGAGATGGGTCGTGGGAGGGAGGCAGGGTGGACTTGATGTTCTGCATGACCAGCCGCTTGAACCACTTCATTATGATGCTACTGGCCGGTAATCATTGTAGCTGGATGGGACGGGCTTCTTTGGGACTGGTATTATGGTAGCAGTTTTGAAACAAGTGGGAACAACAGCTTGACTCAGGGAGATGTTGAAGATGCTAGCCAGGACATCCATGAGCTCCTCCACATAGTCCTTCAGAACACGACCTGGTATGTTGTCTAGTCTAGCTGCCTTGCGTGAGTTGATCCTGGAGAAGGTCCCCTTCACACTAGTCAGATCCAGACTTATTTGTGGACTTTTCTTCTGTTTTTAACACTGTACACACAGACACCTTGCAACATCACCTGACAGACCTGCAGGTTCACCCAACATTGATTTTATGCGTTCAGAGTTTTTTATATGACAGGCCACAACAGGTGTTTTTAAGTGGTTTTAAATCTATCAAGTCAATTTTAAACACAGGTCTTCCTCAAGGTTTTGTTTTATTGCTAGTTTTGTTCTCTGTGTACACAAACATCTGTAACAATGAAGGAATGACTCTTTATATATGCAGATGACATGGCCCTGGTGGCTCAGCTGACAGACAGTACTGCCCTGACCCGCTATGAGCAGGCAGGCAGCGATTTAGCTCAGACTTTCAATCAAAACTCTCTGGAGTTAAACACCACAAAGACTAAGGAGCTGTGCTGTGGGAGCAAAGAAAAACTTTTTAACTACTCTCTTTACACCCCTCAGTATCCAGGGTCAGTCTGTTGAGCAAGTTCAAGTTTTTAAATATTTGGGAATAGAAATGGACTGCAGCCTGTCTTCTGCACACCATGCTGACTCTGTTTATTAAAAAAAAAAAGAAAGCACAACAACGCCTCCATTTGCTGTGGAAACTGAGAACTTTTTTTTGTAATTTGAATTTTATTGGGTTTTCAATTTAGAAAATAAAACAAAAACAAACAAACAAAAAACAACAAAAAAAACCCCAAAACAAATATACCCAGTGAGAGGATAAAACATTCCATTTCCACCCTAATACTCTTAAGATGATTAGCTTAATCTACTACACCTATAAAGGTAAGATAGGATCCCCACTTATTGTAGAAGCTGTCCATCCTGTCCAGAAGTTTATATGAAAGGCGTTCTAGTGCAGCAAGCTTGCCCAACTCCCTGAGCCATTGAGCTACGGGTGGGGCAGAGGAAGATTTCCAGTAAAAAGTGATCAACTTTCGGCCCACCATCAGAGCAGTCTGAATCCACTCGGCATCAGAGATTGGGTCCTGAATCATTGATGGATCCCCAAGGACAAAAAGTCTCTGAGTAAATGGCATTTCTTGCTTAACAATTGTCATAATATGTCTATGGATCTGCAACCAAAAGTCCTGTATTACCGGACAGCTCCAGATCATATGGATTAATGTCCCCTCCCCCTGTAGACATCTCCAGCAGCTTGAAGAGTGAATGAGACTCGCTCTCAACATTTTACGAGGTGTCCAGTAAAATCAATTCAAAATTTTAAATTGAACAAGTCTGGTTTTCAATTCCCTAGACACTTTCTTCCCATTCTTTAAAATATTTGCCCATTCAACATCAATAAATTGTGAATTCAGATCTTTTTCCCATACGTGTTTAAGGAATGAAGAATCTTTATTTGAGCTCTTAAGGAGCATTAAATAGAAATTTGAGGCCTTAGATCTTTTGCCACAGGAACTCAAAGCCTGGATGAGCCAATCTACATCAGGAGGAGGGGTAGTTGCAGATCCAAAGACTTGACACAGCAGATGTCGAAGTTGTAAATATTTCCAAAACTGATTCTGTGGTAGTCCATACTGTGCCCGTAGAACATCAAATGATTTGAGAGCTCCACCTTCATATAGATCTTTTAACATCAAGATGTCCTTTTTCACCCAGATTTTCCACATAAATGGGGATTTTCCAATATGGAGACTTGGGTTAAGCCAAATAGAAGCCATAGAATGAAGATGAGAGCTAAACTCTAGTATAGAAGCAACTCTCTTCCAAACGTATTGTAAAAAGGATATAATAGGATGCGACTGAAATTCAGAAGAAAGTTTGATTGTGATTAGATGTACTAGGGGAAGAGGGCTGCTCAGGTAACTCTCCAAATAAAACCAAGGGGGAGCTCTCTCAGGGGGGAGAGCCCAATGAATCAAATGTCTAAGACTAAAAGCGTAATGATATAAAACCAAATTTGGGACCCCCAAACCTCCTGAATCTGTAGACTTCTGTAATCTTTTCAACTTTAATCTAGGGCGCTTACCATTCCATAAAAACTTATTGCACAACCTATCAAATTGTCGAAAATAGCCAACTGGGATCCTAAGAGGAAGAGATTGCAGAAGGTAATTAAATCGGGGTGCACAAATCATCTTTGAATGAATGAATGAATGAATTTATTTCGGATAATACAGTACAGGTTAAAAGAAACTGTATAATATAACAACAAGGTCAAATTAGACAAAGACTCCTTCTACTAAACAATTCCACGTGAGTTATCCGAAATGGGTGATGGCTGAAGCCGCAGCTTATATTGCCCACCCATATCTTAATAACATTGACCTTGCCCCAGAGAGACAAAAAAAGAGGTGACCACCTTTCTATGTCTATTTTAAATTTTTCGAGCAAGGGCTCAAAATTAATCTGAATCAGATCCGATAAAGTGTGAGGAAACAGGATGCCAAGATATTTAATTCCTAATTTTGGCCAAGAAAAGCCTATATTTTGACCAAATGTAAACAGTGTTTTAGGGCAATAAGATGTTAGAGGGAGAATTTCTGATTTTATCCAGTTAACTCTATAACCAGACAAACATGAAAATTGGTTAATAATTTTAAGGAGAGCTGGAATTGATTTTTGAGGTTGTGTAATCAGTACCAATGCATCATCAGCATACAACATTATCTTATGGGTACTGCCATGGACCTGAATACCTGGAAAATTGCCGACTTTGCGGATAGCAACAGCTAGCACTGTGGCAGCACAGTTTACCCTCGGCCGGGGGATCGCGGGGATCATGAGATCGTGGGTTCGATCCCAGCCCTCGACCAACAGTGAGCTGTGTGGAGTTTGCATGTTCTCCCCGTGTTGCGTGGGTTTACTCCGGGATTTCTCCGGTTTCCTCCCACATACCAAAAACATGTAGGTTTAAGGCGCTCGCGCACGCAGCGACCAGCAGCCGGTGGCTTGTCACCAGACTGCAAACCAAATCTACCTACGGGTACAAATAAGTAACTAAAAAAAAAAAAAAAAAAAAAAAATGGTTCTAATGCCAAAGCGAAAAGCAGGGGACTTAAACGGGAGCCCTGGCGCGTACCCCTATAAAGTCTAAAAGGCTGTGATGTAACTCAATTTGATATCACTGAAGCTCTAGGTTCATTATATAGTAATTTAATCCAAGAAAGAAACTTTGAACCAAAACCAAAAGTCTCTAGAGTCGCAAAGAGATACTGCCACTCAACCCTGTCAAATGCTTTTTCAGCATCCAGGGAGAGGGCTGCCACTGGAGAGAGGTGTGCAAGTGAGGGATCATTTTGAACTGACCATATGATATCAATAAATCGCCTAATATTGTCTGCCGCACCCCTGGAACGAATAAAACCCACCTGATCAGGATTTATAAGAGATATCATTACTTTATCTAATCTTAATGCCAAAATTTTGGAGAGAATTTTACAGTCACAGTTTATAAGACTAATTGGTCTATAATTCTTACACTCTAACGGATCTTTATTGCTTTTTAAAATAAGCGAAATGAAAGCCTCTGTTAAAGAAGGGGGCAGACGGCCTTGTTCAAAAGATTCTGCAAACATTTCTAAAAGTAAAGGAGAAAGCTCATCAACACAGGCCTTGTAAAATTCTACAGTGAATCCGTCAGGGCCCGGTGCCTTTCCAGTCCGGAAGCTCTTAATAACTTTCACAATTTCCTCTTTAGTAATTGGGGCGTCAAGTAAGTCTATTTGTTCCTTCGTTAGGGAGGGCAAAGACAGGGATGATAAAAATGCATAGATCTCTTGAGATCCAGCCTCCATTTCAGAAGAATAAAGCGAAGTGTAAAATTCTCTGAAAGCACCATTAATTTCATTTAAGTCTGACACCAGAGTACCATCCTGTGTCCTAATAGCAGATATAGTACACTGAGCTTCTTTCATTTTAATATATCTAGCCAGCATTTTGCCAGCTTTATCCCCCTCCTCAAATTGTTTATGCCTAAGGCGAAATAGGGAAAATTCAACTTTTTGTGTTAGGATTGAATTCAGCTCATACTTAAGCTTCAGAAGGGGTGACAAATTTACTAAATTTGTGTCTTGTTTGAATGAAGTCTCTAATATAGCTATTCTCCTCTCCAAATCAATCTGTTTAGCAATGTTAGTTTTCTTTTTAAAAGATGCATATTGAATAATATGTCCCCTAATAAATGCCTTAAAGGCCTCCCAAGCAACCCTGGCAGAGGGAGCAAAATCCCAATTTGTCTCAAGATATAAGGAAATCTCTGCTTTCAAAGAGGACACAAAATCTGGATTAAGAAGAAAGCTTGAATTAAGCCTCCATCTAGAATTTTTTTTTTAACTTCGGCTTCGGCTTCGCAATTCTGGATGGAGGTGTGGTGTGATCGTCACTTCCTTGTGGTAACGTATCGTCACTTCCTGTTTTGCTGTCTGCCTGTGTGGTTTGCTCTCCAGCTCTCCAGCCACTAGCTATGGCTACTACCTCTCTTTCCTCTCCTCCTCTGGTGTGCTCTCTCTGTCAGATGTTTAGCTACACCTCTGCCTCTTTTAGTGATAACGGTAAATGTAATAAATGTTGTCTTTTTGAGGCGCTCGAGGCGAGGTTGTCTGATTTGGAATCCCGGCTCCGCTGCATTGAAACACCGTCTGCGCCAGTTAATCTCGACGGACACCCATTAGCTGCAGCGGAGCTAGCTAGCTTAGGCCCCCCTGTCAGCGGTTCCCCGGCTCTCCTCAGCAGCGAGGAGACTGGGTGGGTGACGGTGAGAAGGAAGCCTAGTCGCAAAGCCCCGGTTCACCACCAACCTGTTCACGTTTCTAATCGTTTTTCCCCGCTCAGCGACACACCCGCTGAGGAAAAAACTCTGATCATTGGCGACTCTGTAGTCAGAAACGTGAACCTAGACACTCCATCGGCCATAGTCACATGCATTCCTGGGGCCAGAGCAGGCGACATCGAGTCAAATTTGAAAATGCTGGCTAAAAGTAACTGTAAATACTCCACAATTGTTATTCACGCCGGCATTAATGACATCCGTCTCCGGCAGTCGGAAGTCACGAAACTTAATATAGAATCGGTGTGTGAGTTTGCCAAAACGATGTCTGCCACTGTAGTATTCTCTGGGCCCCTCCCCAATCTGACCAGTGATGACATGTTTAGTCGCTCGTCATCCTTGAACCGCTGGCTGTCTGTGTGGTGTCCTAAAAATGACGTGGGCTACATTGACAATTTGAGCTCTTTTTGGGGAAAACCTGGTCTTATGAGACGAGACAGCATTCATCCCACTTTGGATGGTGCTTCTCATTTATCTAACAATCTGGCATCTTTTTTATCCAAATTTCCAAAACCCTGACTACTCAGAGTTGGGACCAGGAAGCAGAGTCACAGTCTTACATGCCTCTCTGCAGCTCCTCTTCATCCGCCACCCCTCAACTTAGCCCCTGTCTTCCCCATCAGAGAATCGTTGTCTGCTCCCTCCAAAGTAAATAAAAATATAATGTATAAGCATCCCAAAGTGATAAAGCAAAATATTGGTAAAACTCAAATTAAACATAAAGCCTCTAAATTGAATGATTTGGCCTCTGTTCCTCCTCATAATTTAAAAATTAAATGTGGTTTATTAAATATTAGGTCTCTAACTCCCAAGTCTCTGTTAGTCCATGATCTGTTAATTGATCATCAGATTGATTTAATTTCCCTTACAGAGACTTGGTTAGGGCAAGAGGATTATGTTGGTTTAAATGAATCAACTCCCTCTGGTTATTTAAACTGTCAAAATCCCAGAAGTTCTGGTCGTGGAGGAGGAGTAGCAACAATTTACCATTCCAAATTACTAGTTAATGTAAAGCAAAAAACATGTTATAATTCCTTTGAGGGCCTGGTCCTCAGTATTGGGCACTTTAGCAATTTCAGGTTAAACCCAATTTTATTTGCCATAGTTTATCGTCCCCCATCAACCTATTCAGAATTTTTATCAGAATTTGCTGATTTCTTAGCTGATTTAGTGCTGAAATCTGATAGAATAATTATAGTAGGGGACTTTAATATACATGTGGATGTAGATAGTGACTGCCTTAATGTGGCTTTTAATTCAATATTAGACTCGATTGGGTTTTCTCAGAAAGTAGGAAATTCTACTCATTACCTCCACCATACATTGGACCTTGTTCTGACATATGGCATAGAAATAGAAAATCTTGTAGTGTCTCCTCATAACCCTGTACTGTCAGACCATTGTCTGTTAACCTTTGATTTTACTATTTCTGACTATTTGGCTCCTAAAGAAAAATATTATCACAGTAGATGCCTCTCAGATGATGCTGTTTCCAAATTTATGCAGATTGTTTCCTCTATGCCATGTGTCAACACAATGGAAATAAGCTATAGACAGCCTGCTCCTTCTGTAATTGATAACATGGTGGATAGTGTTTCAGCTTCTCTGCATCAGACTCTAGACTTGGTGGCCCCCTTAAAAAAGAAAAAGTCTAATCAGAGATTTTTAACTCCTTGGTTCAACACAGAAACTCGTAGCTTAAAACAGAAGACTCGTCAATTAGAAAGAAAATGGCGCTCTACTAATTTAGATGAAATCTATTTAGCTTGGAGAAATCATCTTTTAATTTATAAAAAATCTCTTAGAAAAGCTAGAACGAGTTATTACTCTGCATTAATAGAAGAGAACAAGAATAATCCCAGGTTTCTTTTCAGTACTGTAGCCAGGTTGACAAAGAGTCAGGACTCTGTCAATCCTAGCATCCCCTTAGAGCTTACTAGTCAGGACTTTATGAACTTTTTCAATAATAAAATTTCATCCATCAGAGATAAAATCAATCAGATTCTTCCCACAGTTAACTTAAATACTGTAACTACTACAACTCCTTCTATTGATGTCTGTCTTGATGAGTTTTCTCCAATCGACCTTTGTGAGTTAGACAAAATAGTTTCCTCATCCAAACCTTCAACTTGTCTTTTAGACCCTATTCCTACCAGGTTATTTAAAGAAGTCTTCCCACTTATTGGTAGCTTTATTCTTCATATAATCAATTCTTCATTAACTTTAGGCCATGTACCGCAGGCTTTTAAAATGGCTGTAATTAAACCCTTACTCAAAAAGCCAACGCTAGATCCAGTAGTAGGAGCTTTAGCTAACTATAGACCAATCTCTAATCTCCCTTTCATTTCAAAAATCTTAGAAAGAGTTGTTGCTACGCAATTATTTGACCACCTGCAGGGAAATGGTTTACTTGAGGAGTTTCAATCTGGGTTTAGAATCCATCATAGTACTGAAACAGCCTTAGCGAAGGTCACTAACGACCTCCTCATTGCATCTGATAATGGACTAGTTTCTGTACTTGTCCTTTTAGATCTTAGTGCAGCTTTTGATACTATTGATCATAATATTCTACTTGATAGATTAGAACACTATGTTGGACTTAATGGAACTTCGTTGCAGTGGTTTAGATCTTATTTATCTGATAGGTTCCAGTTTGTTCATGTAAATGATGAGTTTTCTCTCAGCTCAAAGCTTAGTCATGGAGTTCCACAGGGATCTGTGCTAGGCCCTACTCTTTTTAGTTTATATATGCTTCCGTTAGGCAACATTATTAGAAAGCACTGTATACATTTTCATTGTTATGCAGATGACACACAATTATACCTGTCAATGAAGCCAGATGATACTAATCAATTAGCCAAGTTAGAAGCTTGTCTTAAGGAAATCAAAGCTTGGATGACTTGTAATTTTCTGCTATTAAATTCAGATAAGACTGAAGTCATTCTTGTTGGTCCAAAAAACCTTAGAAATTCCTTTCCAAATCAAACTTTCAGTTTGGATGCAGCTACTCTTTCTCTTAATAGCTCTGTGAGGAACCTTGGAGTTATTTTTGATCAGGATTTGTCCTTCAATTCACATATTAAATTTGTTTCTAAGACTGCCTTCTATCATTTGCGTAATATTGCCAAGATTAGGAGCATCTTGTCTCAGAGTGATGCTGAGAAGCTGATCCACGCTTTTGTTAGCTCGAGATTAGATTATTGTAATTCTTTATTATCAGGCTGTCCTAAAACATCTTTAAAAAGTCTTCAGCTGATCCAAAATGCTGCAGCAAGAGTTTTAACAGGTACTAGAAAGAGAGATCCTATCTCTCCGGTTCTGGCCTCCCTTCATTGGCTTCCCATAGAGTTTAGAATTAAGTTTAAAATCCTTCTTCTTACTTACAAAGCTCTAAACAATCAGGCTCCTTTTTATTTAAAAGATCTGATACTACCGTATCATCCTAACAGAGCACTACGCTCCCAAAATGCAGGATTACTTGTAATACCTAGAATCTCCAAAAGTACAATGGGAGGCAGAGCCTTCAGTTATCAAGCTCCTCTCCTGTGGAATCAGCTGCCAATCTGGATTCGGGAGTCAGACTCGATCTCTGTTTTTAAGAATAGGGCTAAAACCTACCTTTTTGATATAGCCTACAATTAGGGAGGGATCATGTGTTTCTGAACCCTCCCTTAGTTATGCTGCTAATAGGTTTTGTCAGCCGGGGGACCTCCAGTAATGCACTGGGCCTCACTCCTTTCCTCACTCTCTATGAAATATTTTTTTTTTTTTTTTGCTGGTCATTAACATTTGTTTGTTCTCTCCCATAGATTGAGTCCCCATCGTGCTGTTTGCTCTCTACATGTCTGTTCTTTTCTTCTTCTCTATCCCCTCACCCCCCAGCCAGTCGCAGCAGATGACTGCCCCTCCCTGAGCCTGGTTCTACTGGAGGTTTCTTCCTGTTAAAAGGGAGTTTTTCCTCTCCACCGTCGCCAAGTGCTTGCTCACAGGGGATCGCCTGATTGCTGGGGTCTTTCTGCAACTGTGGGGGTCCCCCCTACAGTTGATAGTGCTATGAGATGACTGTTGTTGTGAAATGGCGCTATATAAATAAAGTTGAATTGAATTGAATTGAATTGAACTGACAAGGCGGGATCATATGTAAAAAAACAGGGGCATGATCCGATAGTATTATGCTACCAATGAAGCTTGAATTTACAGAAGAAACAGAGAATTTTGACATTAAAAAGTAATCAATCCTGGAAAACACATTATGAGCAGTGGAATAAAAAGTGTAATCCCTTGTGGACGGATTAAAAAGCCGCCACACGTCTACCAAACCAATTGCATTGCACATGTCTTTCAATGTAGAGCCAGATTTAGATGAACGCTGTGAGGGGGTGCTCCGATCTAAAATGTTGTCCATGACCTGATTAAAATCCCCACCTACTAAAATGGGATAATTACCCATTTCGCTTAATTCGTGTTCCAGTTGTGCAAAAAATGCACAATCAACTATATTTGGTGCATAAACATTAGCGAGTATCATCCTATGGCCCTGAATTTCTATAAGAATTATAAGGAGTCATCCATCATCATCACTAACCTCTTTTAGACACTTGAACTGCAAATGTTTATGAATAAGGATTGCCACCCCCCTGCTCTGGCTATTACCGCAAGACGCAAACCCATGGCCCACCCAGTCCCGACAACTGAGAACTTTTAATGTCTGCAGACACATTTTAATTCTGGTTTACACTTCATTAATTGAATCAATTCTTACTTTATTGTTTCATCCTGGTACAGCTCCCTCTTCATCAAGCACAAAACAAAGCTTTCCCGTATAGTTAATCAGGCTAGCAAAATCATTGACTCACCACAGACACCATTGTCTGAACTGCATCAGCACTCTGTGATCAGGAAAGCCACCCCGATCACAGAGGACCCATCTCACCCCCTTCATCAGTCTTTTCAGCTACTGCCATCAGGCAGATGATATAAAGTTCCGTTGGTCCATAAAAACATTTACAAGAAATCATTTATTCCCTCTGCAATAACCATCCTGAACAAAATCAATTAGTTATTATACTGCATATGATTTTATTTGCTGTCTCCGTTTCAACCATGTTTACTTTTTATTTTGTGAGTTTGAACATGTCTTGAGAGTGCTGAATGTGTTATATTGTTGTAGCCGTGTCAGAGAAGAATTTCTGTCACCGACTGGGACAGACAATATCTAGCTAGCTAGCTAGCTAGCTATCGCCTGCTCATCAGGGGGAGGAGTGGTCTTCTGTGCTGATGTGCTGTTTTGTGTTTCAAAGAGACCAAAGAAGTCATTTAAGTTGTTAAGCAGTGTGATGTCACTCACACAGGTCTGAGGTGGAGGTTTGTAGTTGGTGAGGGTCTGCATGCCATGCCAGAGAGAACATGCATCTCTGGTGTAGCTGAAGTGTCCAGATATTTTCTTGCTGTACTGTCATTTTTCTTCCTTGATACCACGGTACAGGGTGGCCCTAGCTGTTGTCAGTCCTGCAGTGTCACTGGCCCTGAAGGCTGCGTCCAGGACCCTCAGGAGCCTGTGAATGTCTGCTGTCATCCATGGCTTCTGGTTAGCACGGACAGTGACGGTTTTGCAGTGAGTGACATTGTTGATGCATTTAGCTGCAGTTAGGCCCAGAAATATTTGGACAGTGACACAATCTTCATGATTTGGGCTCTGCATGCCACCACATTGGATTTGAAATGAAACAACTACAACGGAACTGAAGTGCAGACTTTAAGGTTTAATTCAAGGGGTTGAACAAAAATACATGATTAAACATGTAGGAATTGTAGCTATTTTTATACAAACGCTCCTCATTTCAAGGGCTCAAAAGTAATTGGACAAATAAACATAACCCTAAGTAAAATGTTACTTTTCAATATTTTGTTGAGAATCCTTTGCAGGCAATGACTGCCTGAAGTCTGGAACCCATGGACATCACCAAATGCTGGGTTTCCTCCTTTGTGATGTTTTGCCAGGCCTTTACTGCAGCTGTCTTCAGTTGTTGCTTGTTTGTGGATCTTTCTGCCTTAAGTTTTGTCTTGAGCAAGTGAAATGCATGCTCAATTGGGTTGAGATCTGGTGATTGACTCGGCCATTGCAGAATATTCCACTTCTTTGCTTTAAAAAAACTCCTGGGTTGCTTTTGCAGTATGTTTTGGATCATTGGTGAAGCGCCGTCCAATCAACTTTGCTGCATTTGGCCATCAGTGAGCAGGACGTGCACAGACAGTTCTCCAGACTGAACCCGCACAAGGCCCCCGGTCCGGACGGCGTGTCTCCCTCCACCCTGAGACACTGTGCGGAGGAGCTGACTCCTGTCTTCACAGACATTTTTAACACCTCCCTGCAGTCATGCCACATGCCGGCCTGCCTCAAAACCTCTACCATCGTCCCTGTCCCCAAGAAGCCACAGATCACTGGACTTAACGACTACAGACCTGTAGCGCTCACCTCTGTAGTCATGAAGTCCTTTGAGCGCCTGGTCCTGCCCCACCTCAAGACCATCACCACTCCCCTCCTGGACCCGCTGCAGTTTGCCTACAGAGCCAACAGGTCTGTGGATGACGCAGTCAACCTGGCCCTCCACTCCATCCTGCAGCACCTGGACTCCCCGGGAACCTACGTCAGGATCCTGTTTGTGGACTTCAGCTCTGCATTCAATACCATCCGCTCCGCTCTGCTCCAGGACAAGCTGTCCCTGCTCAACGTGCCTGACTCCCTCTGCAGGTGGATCACCGACTTCCTGACGGACCGGAGGCAGCATGTGCGGCTGGGAAAGACTGTCTCAGACTCTGTTAGCATCAGCACCGGATCACCCCAGGGCTGTGTACTTTCCCCCCTGCTCTTCTCCCTGTACACCAACTCCTGCACCTCCAGCCACCAGTCTGTCAAGCTGATCAAGTTTGCGGACGACACCACTCTCATCGGGCTCATCTCCAACGGCGACGAGTCCGTCTACAGGAGAGAGGTGGCCCAGCTGGCGTCCTGGTGCAGCCACAACAACCTGCAGCTGAACGCTCTGAAGACAGTGGAGATGATCATGGACTTCAGAAAAGTCACAGCCCCTCTGCCCCCCCTTACCCTCACAGACTATCCCATCACCACTGCGGATTCCTTCCGCTTCCTGGGCACCACCATCACCCGAGACCTCAAGTGGGAGCCGACCATCAGCTCCCTCATCAAAAAGGCCCAGCAGAGGATGTTCTACCTGCGGCAGCTGAGGAAGCTCAAGCTACCCACCAAGATGTTGGTGCAGTTCTACACGGCCATCATCGAGTCCATCCTCACCACCTCCATCACCGTGTGGTACGCAGGAGCCACCGCCAGGGACAGACTAAGACTGCAGCGCGTTGTGCGCGCTGTTGAGAAGGTGATCGGCTGCAAGCTCCCATCCCTCCAGGACCTGTACATCTCCAGGACCCGGAGGCGTGCAGGTCGGATCATAGCCGACCCTTCACACCCTGGACACGCACTGTTTGCCCCCCTCCCCTCAGGCAGAAGACTTCGGTCCATTCAGACTAAAACCTCCCGCTACATGAACAGCTTCTTCCCCTCTGCCATCAGACTGCTGAACACTAAGTGACTTATTAGACTCTCGTGCATTACGTACAGCAGCTCAACCGGACTCATGACAATTATCACTGTTTCCTTTTTGCACTACCGACTGCACTATGTCAAACTCCACAATATCTGCTGCTTGTTAATATATTTAAAAATTGCATAGATTTGTATTACTTATTCATATTCTACCTTTTATTGCATGCATAGTTTTTTATTTTTATCTTTAGTGCTACTCCATGTTTAATGTTGCAGCATTGCACCGAGACAAATTCCTAGTTTGTGTACTACATGAACAATGGCAATAAATCTCATTCTGATTCTGATTCTGATTCTGATTCTGAATCTGAGCAGAAAGTATATCCCTATACACTGCAGAATTCATCCGGCTGCTTCTGTCTTTTGTCACATCATCAATAAACACAAGTAACCCAGTGCCATTGGAAGCCATGCATGCCCATGCCATCACACTACCTCCACCATGCTTTACAGAAGATGCAGTGCTTTGGATCATGAGCTGTTCCACTTCTTCTCCAAACTTTCTTCTTCCCATCATTCTGGTACAGGTTGATCTTAGTCTCATCTGTCCAAAGAATGCTGTTCCAGAACTGGGCTGGCTTCTTCAGGTGTTTTTTGGCAAAGTCAATTCTGGCCTTTCTATTTTTGAGGCTGATTCATGGTTTGCACCTTGTGGTGAATCCTTTGTATTTACTCTCATGAAGTCTTCTCTTTATGGTAGACTTAGATACTGATACACCTACTTCCTGGAGAGTGTTCTTTGCTTGAGTGGATGTTGTGAAGGGGTTGTTCTTCACCATGGAAAAGATTCTGTGATCATCCACCACTGTTGTCTTCCGTGGATGTCCAGGCCTTTTTGAGTTCCCAAGCTCACCAGTGCACTCTTTTTTTCTCAGAATGTACCAAACTGTTGATTTGGCCACTCCTAACATTTCTGCTATCTCTCTGATGGATTTCTTCTTTTTTTTTCTGCCTCAGGATGGTCTGTTTCACCTCCATTGAGAGCTCCTTTGACCACATGTTGTGTGTTCACAGCAACAGCTTCCAAATGCAAACGGCACAGCTGGAATCAACTCCAGACCTTTTAACTGCTTAATTGGTGACAGGTTAATGAGGGAAGAGCCCATGCAGCCTTGTTATTTTTTTTTTTTTTTTGCAGCCTTCTGAGTCAATTGTCAATTGTCCAATTACTTTTGGTCCCTTGAAAAAGAGGCGGCTACGTATTAAAGAGCTGTAATTCCTAAACCCTTGCTCCAATTTGGATGTGAATACTCTCAAATTACAGCTGAGAGTCTGCACTTTAAGCCCATATTGATTATATAATTGTATCCTGAATATGTTTTCGTAAACAGCTAAAATAACAAAACCTGTGTCACTGTCCAAATATTTTTGGGCCTAACTGTATGTATGCTACAACAACCTCAGTGTACTCCTCTATGTTTGTGTATTCATTGTGGTTGGCTGAATGCTTGAAAATGTCCCAGTCTGTAGCGCTGAAGCAGTCTTTCAGAGCATCGGAGGCCCCCTCTGGCCACACGCGTACCTGCTTTTTAGTTGGTCTGATGGCTTTCACTCTGGGTCTGTATACAGGCCTTAGCAAGATGTTGATGTGATCAGAGAGACCCAGGTGGGAAGGGGGGAGGCTCTGTATGCTCTCCTGTGAGTTGTTACACCAGGTCCAGTAAGTTGTCTCCTCTTGTTGGAAAGTCCACATGTCGGAGTAGTTTTGGTAGGAGGGCCTTTAAATACGCTGGGTTGAAGTCTCCTGCTGTGATGAGGAATCCGTCTGGATGCACTGTTTGATTCTCATTTATAGCCTGATAGATTTCATTTTAGTGCTTTTCTCTTCTCGCCGATGGCAGTGGGCGGGACATACACAGTGACCAGCAGGATCGATGTAATTTCCCTCGGTATGTAGAATGGTCAGGACTTGATGATCATAAACTCCACCACCGGAGGACAGTGTTTGTGCACAACAGTCGCATTTTGGCACCAAGCGTCACTGATGTAAACACACATGCCTCCTCCTCAGGTTTTCCCTCCTTCCGTGAACCTTTCAATTACATCAACATTCTCCGAGACCTCTACTCCAACACCACGTGCAGGGGCCGCGCCGAGGCATGTCAGACCCTTTTATCTCCACCTCAGAACTCTGGCAAGGATGCATTGCCGCGCCAAACCTCTTTAATGCTGCGGTTGACTACTGGGTCAAGAACACGATGAAATGCTGCCCCAATCTCGAAGTTGACTTACACTCCCACTTCACAGACCTGTGCTACGCAGACAATGTGGTGCTCTTCCCCATGCAAGTAGACATAATCACGGAGGCACTGGAGCTGCTTGCAGAGGAAGCATCACCCCTGGGCCTCACTATCAGCTAAGCAAAGACAAAGATCCCGTCACTGTCATACTTCTTGCCACAACCACCACAAGTCATCACCATCAACAATGAGCTGGTTGAGATTGTCAACGACTTTGTCTACCTCAGATGTAAGATCACCAGCTCCTGCTCATCAGACCCAGAGATTACTCACCGCTTGCAGCTGTCTCACAGCGCTTTCAGCTGCCTCCAGGGAGTCTGGCGGAGTGGGAAGATCTGCACTTCCACAAAGTTGCAAATCTTCAACACCTGTGTGGTCCCCATCATCCTTTACGGGTCTGAGACCTGGACCCACTCCACCACAACCACCCGCCATCTGGATACATTTCATCGGACCTGCCTCCGTAACATCCTCCGGATCCGATGGTTCCTCCACATCACAAACACAATCCTGTCATTTTGTTAGGGTAAGCCTCTGTCTCAGACCCAGCATTGCAGGGGTGGATGAAATTAATTTCCTTGGCATTAGGATTGATCATAAACTCTTTTGGAAGTCTCATTTAAGATACATACAATGAAAACTCTCTAAAAACATAACTATACTGAACAAGGTAAAATATACAGTTGAAACCAGAAGTTTACACACACTGCATAAAAGGCACGGTGTGAGAACCCAGCACAATGCAGACTGATAATATTCACGCTCAGCAGGGATTTGCATACCACCAAAAGAACCACAGGAGACAGTCAGACGGGACTAAATGCATGCATCTTTTGTGCCAACCAATGTCATGCTAATCATGTGTATTGACCGATGTGTACTGGATGACAATTGATATGCTAATGTGCCATGCATTCTCTGTCTGTATCACTGTATAAAAGAGCTGACTTTACATGCCTCACTAATGCACTGAGAGCTCACACACAGCACACAGTGCTGCTGTGTATCTCAATGATGATGGAGGAATAAAACTCTTAAACCTTCAGCTCGCCGTGTCCGCCTGAACTTATTTCATCCTCCACACTGGTGACCCTGACGAAGAATGGAACACAAGGCGAACACCCCAGAGATGACCCGGACGGGAAGCCTCAGAACGCGTCACGGTGCGTCCCTTGCCTGATTTTTTACCTCCACACTGGTGACCTGACGAGGTAGAATGACCGTCTGCTGCCTCTCACCGCACTGTGGATCACAGAGGACCAGAGATCGCCTACATCCTTCGCACCCACACGGGAGCACGCACGCATTGTCCTCTCTCCACGATGGCGACCTCCAGGGCCTGGAGCGCAACGCTGGGACCGGACACGCGACGAGGATCAGTAACACGAGCGAACAAAGGAAGCAGCCTGAACGGGGAAAATCATCGACGCCAACTGCGCTGATTTCCATCAAGCTCCCCAGCTCTGACTAAACTCCGGACAGCGGACCTCCCACGCACAGAAGTCCTGCACGCACTCTGCAAAGTTACGAGGACAGCGCAGCTTTCAGCTATGTGGTCACTGCGCCAAGCGCGCGCCACACACGGGACAAAGCTGGCTCCACAGACTGATACATCGTCCCCCACCACTAGACATGCCCGAGTTAAGCGGCCGATCGCCACCCTTGGAGCCTTCAGGGCTGCTCGCACACCTGGAGCGGATGTGCAGCCAGCACACAGGACTTTGTATGGGTTTCTCAGCCGTGGCGCACAACGGGAATTTAGCCGATTACGCTCCCCGATGACTTTAGGGCTGTTTCCTGCACCTAAAGCCAAACTGCCGAGTCCCTGACACAGCTTCAGTTTATTACAGTCACTATGCATCCTCAGGGAATTTGGCTGCTCGCCTTCCCCACAGCCTTGCCTGACCAAAATACGAGAGAGGTCAGAGATATAATTTTTTCACAGCCGCTGTGGATCTCCGTCACATTTTACGGGAAAGTGCCTCACCGTCGCGGATCCACATGCAATTTTTGCGCGGCCCAGACACCACATCCCGGGCCAGCACTCGCTTATTCCCACCCCCTCAACCTCCTCCTGCACAGAACTTTTCCCGCACCTCTGGAACTCGGAGCAGGGCACACTGTCCTTTCCACCCCTCCCCCGTCCCCCTCACGGACTGACATGCCCTCCGACAGTTCTACCAGAGCTGGAGCCAAACAACGGGGGGGGGGGGGGGGTCACAACCCCTTCTGACCATTCTAGGGGGAGAGGTGTGGGCACCCAGCACACGTGTGGCCACCCAGCACAATGCAGACTGATAATATTCACGCTCAGCAGGGATTTGCATACCACCAAAAGAACCACAGGAGACAGTCAGACGGGACTGAAATTGCATGCATCTTTTATGCCAACCAATGTCATGCTAATCATGTGTATTGACCGATGTGTATTGGATGACAATTGATATGCTAATGTGCCATGCATTCTCTGTTTGTATCACTGTATAAAAGAGCTGACTTTACATGCCTCACTAACACACTCAGAGCACACACACAGCACACAGTGCTGCTGTGTATCTCAATGATGATGGAGGAATAAAACTCTTAAACCTTCAGCTCGCCGTGTCCGCCTGAACTTATTTTGTCCTCCACAACGTAACCTTTTTTTCCTCCCTGTCTGACATTAAATCAGACTAAACTTTTCCTGTTTTAAGTTAGTTAGGATTACCAAAATGATTTCTATTTGCTAAATGCCAGAATAATGAAAGAGAATTTTTTGTTACTTTCTTCAAAGTCAGAAGTTTACATACACCAAGATTACTATGCCTTAAAACAATATGGGAAAGCCCAGATAATGATGTCAAGGTTTTGGAAGCTTCTGATAGGCTAATTGACAACATTTGAGTTAATTGGAGGCACACCTGTGGATGTATTTTAAGGTACCCCTCTGACACACTGTTTCCTTGTGTGACATCATGGGAAAATCAAAAGATATCAGGAAGAGCATTGTGGACGTCCACAAGTCTGGTTCATCCTTGGGTACAATTTCTAGCTACCTAAAGGTGTCACATTCATCTGTTCAAACAATTATATGCAAGTATAAACACCATGGGAATGTCCAGCCATCATACTGCTCAGGAAGGAGATCAGCGCTGTGTCCCAGAGATGAACGTGTTCTGGTGCGAAATGTGTGTATCTAGCCCCAGCATAAAAGAAAATGACCTTGTGAAGACGCTGGCTGAAGCTGGTAAAAGAGTGTTGTTATACACAGTGAAACACGTCCTGTACCAACATGGGCTGAAAGACCACTCAGCGAGGAAGAAGCCATTACTCCAAAGAAACAAAAAAAGCCAGATTACAGTTTACAAATGTGCATTTGTCCTGTAGTCTGGTGAAACTAAAACTGAACTGCTTGGTGATCATGACCATTACATTTGGTGGAAAAAAAAGGGAAACTTGCAAGCCTGAGAACACCATCCCAAATGTGAAGCAGCATCATGTTGTGGGTTTTTGTTGATTTTTTTTTTTTTTACTGCAGGATGGACTGGTGCATTTCACAAAACAGAGGGCATCATGAGGAAAGAACATTATGTGAAAATACTGAAGCAATAAATATGGAAGGAATGGGCCAAAATTCCAGCAAACTATTGTGAGAAGCTTGTGAAAGAATACCCAAAATATTTGACCCAAGTCATACAGTTTAAAGGCAATTCTACCAAATTCTAAGGAAATGTATGTAAACTTCTGACTCTGAAGAAAGTCATTTTAAAAAAATCTTAAAAAAAAAAAGTATTTAGCAAATAGAAGTAACTTTGGTAATCCTAACTGAACTAAAACAGGAAAATTTTAGTTTGATTTAATGTCAGACAGTAGTGGGGAAAAAAGTTTGTGTCTTTTTATACGGTGTATGTAAACTTCTGGTTTCAAGTAATAATGGGTGGCGCAGTGGTTAGCACTGTGGCAGCACAGTAGGAAGGTCCCGGGATTGATTCCACCCCTGCCTGACCATCGTGGGTTCGGGCCCACACCCTGACCATCGGTGACCCTTCTGTGTGGAGTTTGCATGTTCTCCCCATGTCTGTGTGGATTTACCCCAGGTACTCCAGTTTCCTTCCACAGCCCCCCCCCCCCCCGCCGCCGCCAAAAAAAACATGCAAGTAGGTTAATTGGAGACTCTGAAGTGGCCCTAGGTGTGAATGTGTGTGTGAATGGTGAAGGGATTGGTGCTGTACCGTGGCTGCCTCATCCATCCAGGTGGATGCCCTGAATTTCCCTCTGGGATTAATAAAGTCTACAAAAATAATAATAATGCACCAAGTTTATATAGCATTTTTCATAGATACTCAAAGATGCTTTAAGATTCAAAAATTCAAAGATTTTTATTTGTCAATATTTCTATATGTACAGAACATACAATAGAATTGAAATGCTGTTTTTCTCTCTTAGTGGTGTGTGCAATATACAAGACAAGACATGGGCTGCACGGTGGCGCAGTGGTTTAGCACTGTGGCAGCACAGTTTTACCCTCGGCCGGGGGATCGCGGGGATCATGAGATCGTGGGTTCGATCCCAGCCCCCGACCAACAGTGAGCTGTGTGGAGTTTGCATGTTCTCCCCGTGTTGCGTGGGTTTACTCCGGGATTTCTCCGGTTTCCTCCCGCATACCAAAAACATGTAGGTTTAGGGCGCTCGCGCACGCAGCGACCAGCAGCCGGTGGCTTGTCACCAGACTGCAAACCAAATCTACCTACGGGTACAAATAAGTAACAAAAAAAAAAAAAAAAAAAAGAAGGAATAAGGCTGGAAAACAACAACAATCTATGTACAGTAATGCTACCCATAGTGCAAATAACGGTAAAAAACACAGCAATTTGATGAACAGTACACTATAATACCGATAAACTGCGAGTTCAGTGTGGTAAAGGGGGTGCAGACAGTGACAGATTAGTCTGTGCGTGATCAGTATTATAGTGACAGACAGCAGCAAGTATGGCATTTGTGCAAATGGTTGTAGTAAGGTGCAGACACAGTTATTGTGTGGGTGAGTTATTGTGTGTTACTACAGTTATTGTGTGTTACAGTCTTGGGGGGGGGGCTGTAAGTGGGCAAAGTTCAGGGTCCTGATGGCCTGATGAACAAAGCTGTTTAGCAGTCTTGTGGAGTAGGCCCGTATGCTCCGGTACCTTCTCCCTTAGGGCAAGGGGCTGAAAACTGAGTGTGAGGGGTGGGAGGTGTCGCCTGCGATGTTGATGGCTCTGCAGGTGAGGCGGGTGTGGTAGATGTCCGAGAGTGAGGGCAGGGAGAGGGAGGGGGATTTCATTCACTCCAGAGACAATGGTAGTGGTAAGCTACTACTGTAGCCACAGCTGCCCTGGAGCAGACTGACGGAAACATGGCTGCCAATCCACGCCAACGGCCCCTCCGACCACAACCAAACATTTATACGCATTCGTGCCCAGTGTCATGGACACTGGAGGCAAGGTGGGTAAGGTTTCTTGCTTAGGGATACAATGGCAGGATGTCTGGGGAGAGCGGGATTTGAACTGCCAATCCTCCAGTTATTAGACAATCCGCTCTACCTCCTGAGCCACTGCCACCCACATTTCCCTCCTCCATTCCATTTTTGCTGAGCACCAAGCAGCTCCATTTTTACATGGTCTTTGGCATGTGTAGAATATGTAGAAAGAAAGTGGCTGACAGCACTTAGCCACTCCTTAAGATCTCAGTTGTTCATTGTAGAATATGTATGTGTGCCGCTGGGAATCTCGGGTATTCTGGCTACAGCTTGGAGAGCTAGCGGCACGCCTCTTGAGGGATGCACAAAATAAAGCTCGTACTCTGAACCTCACATGAATTGCTGTGTATCTTCGACACTTCTACATGGTGTCAGAAGTCAGCCTCTGCCCAGCATGTCGCAGAACCTCCGACGGATTGATCCACTCGTCTTTGACGAAAACATCGCAGACAACTGGGTCAAGTTCAAGCGCGAATGGCGCGTTTACAGCATCGCGGGGCTAACGTCGGCTAGCAAACAGGTGAAAGCATACACGCTCCTCAACCTCGCCGGTCCCGATGCGCTGGACAAGTACAACACATTCACCTTCGAACAAGGCGAAGATCCGGAGGATCCTGACACACTGGTAAAGAAATTTGATGAAATTTGCCTTCCTATAAAAAACGTCATTATGGACAGACATGCGTTCAATACTACAGGCCAGAAACCACACCAGTCTATCCAGTCATATGCAGCCACGTTAAGGTCTCTGGCCAAGAAATGTGAGTTCGGCCCGTTACATGATGAACTGATTAGAGACAGGTTGGTGTGTGGCGTCCGCGATGACACCCTCCGCACCCAGCTACTGAAAGAAAAGAAATTGACGCAAGATGCAGCCATTGAGATGTGTGTGCTACACGAGCAATCTGAAAAGGGCAACATGGAACTAAAGAAGGAAAAAGACGACAAAGAAATGAAAAAGGAAGGAGACCTGTGTGCAGTGCAATTCAACCTGTGCTCAAACTGCAGTGGGCAACACCCACCCAGTCGCAGCAGCTGCCCAGCTTTCAATAAACGCTGCAACTCGTGTGGAAAATGGAACCACTTCTCCAAATGCTGCAGATCGAGCGGGGAGCGTAAACCCAGCACACAGCGTGGGCAGCAGCCGAGCAGACCACCCCACACCCCACGCAGAGGAGGATACGCGCACAAAATAAGTGAACTGGACACAGAGACCGCACATGACCCAGCCGAACTCTTCTACTGTGAAAGCGTGGAAACAGCTACAGAAAAGGGCGAGATATTCACCATGCTGTCGTCCTCCACCACCGGAAAACAACTGAAAGTAAAGATTGACACTGGGGCTCGGTGCAAAGTGATCTCCAAAGCCGCTCTTGACCACACCGACCCCAATGCGGGCATCGACCACAGCCGTATAACCAACCTCGTGGCCTATGGAGGACAGGTAATAAGAACAACTGGCATGGCTACTGTGCATCTCACATGCGGGACATTACACTTTCATGTTATTGACAGTGATGTGAAACCTCTTCTCGGTCTCATTGATAGTGTAAAACTGGGCTTTGTGAAACTGGGACCAAATGTGCATGCACTCCAACAGGGGGCGCCAGAACTGACAGAATACAGAGACTTGTTTGACAACAGCACTGTAGGCAAGCTTCCGGTGGTGTACCACATGCGTCTGGACGACACAGTGCACCCCACGATCTGTGCTCCCAGGCGGGTACCACTAGCAATGAAGGACAAGATCATTCAGGAGCTCAACAGAATGACCAAGCTGGAAATCATCAAACCAGTCCACGAACCCACAGAATGGGTATCCGCAATGGTGGCTGCCTGCAAGAAGGATGGCAGCATCCGGCTGTGCATCGATCCAGTCCATCTCAACAAAACACTTCTCAGGCCCCACCATCCCATGAAAACAGTCGAACAAGTGATAGCTGACATGCCGGGCGCCAAAGTGTTCAGCGTCCTAGACACAAAATGTGGATTCTGGTAGGTGCCACTCAGCAGCGAGTCCTCCAAACTGACCACATTCATGACACCAGTGGGCCGGTATGCTTTCCTCCGAATGCCCTATGGGATATCGACGGGGAGTGAGGTGTTCCAGAGGTGCATGGAGCAACTCTTTGAAGGGCAGCCATGTCCAATTGTCGTCGACGACATCCTTGTCTGGGGCAGCACTACGGAGGAGCATGACGTGCGTCTACGTCAGGTCATGGAGAGAGTGCGTGCCGTCAACCTCAAGCTGAACCCAGGCAAATGCCGCTTCAGGGTGTCTGCAGTCTCATACGTGGGGTACCTGCTCACCGACCAGGGGTCAAACCGGATCCTGCCAAGACTGCCGCGGTTCACCTGATGCCTCCCCCAGAGGACAAGCATGGGGTCCAGAGATTCCTCGGCATGACAAACTACCTGTCAAAGTTCATCCCAGGCTACAGCAAAGTCACAGCACCCCTGCGTCAGCTCCTCCTTCAAGATGTGGACTGGGTCTGGCAGGAGCATCACACAGCGGCCTTCAACAAACTCAAGGACCTTCTCACCAGCTCCCCAGTCCTTCAGTATTTCGATGTACACCAGCCAGTGGTGCTGTCTGCTGATGCTTCTCAGCATGGTCTAGGGGCTGTCTGCCTACAAAACAACAAACCTGTGGCGTTTGCCTCCACAGCCCTCACGGAGACAGAGGGGCGCTACGCACAAATAGAAAAGGAGCTCCTGGCTCTAGTCTACGCCTGTCAAAAATTCCACGACTACATATATGGCCGTCCTGTGACAGTGGAGACCGATCATCAGCCCCTCATCACCATACTGCGAAAGCCCCCCCACTCTGCATCCGCTCGCCTCCAGAGAATGATGCTGAAGCTGCAGCGTTACAACCTTCAGGTTACCTACAAAAGAGGCAAAGAACTGTATGTTGCAGACACCCTCTCACGTGCACATCTGCCGGCTGCTGACCAGACCGACAGTGCTGAGGACTACGATGTCATGACGGTGGAGGTGCTCTCGTCAAGAAGACTGGAGGAACTGAGACGTGAAACACTGGCAGACCCTACATGCCGCCGGCTAGCTGAGGTCATCACCACAGGCTGGCCTGACTCGTCAAAGAAGCTGCCTCATGATCTCAGACCATTCTACAGCATGAGAGATGAGCTCACGATGGACAATGGCCTGCTGCTTCGCGGTCTGCGCTTCGTCATCCCCCACTCTTTGCGACACTACTACGTCAAACAGCTGCATCAAGGCCACCCTGGCCCCGAAGCAACAAAACGCAGGGCCAGAGAAACCATGTTCTGGCCCACAATCAACCATGACATTGAGAATGAGCTCTCCAAATGTGCTCCGTGTAATGCACTGTGACCTCACCAGACAAGAGAGCCTCTGCAACTACATGATGTACCTGACCTACCGTGGGCCCTCACAGCAGCTGATGTCTTCGAGTGGGAGGGAAAAGAACACCTGGTGCTTGTCGACTCGTACTCTGGCTGGTATGAAATGGATCATCTCCCCAACACCACTAGTGCAACCATCATCACCAGGCTGAAACGGCACTTTGCCACACACGGTGCACCTCAGCAGCTCATGACTGACAATGCTGCATATTTCACTAGCAGGGAATTCCAGGAATTTGCCCACACATGGGACTTTACCCACGTCACCAGCAGCCCCCACTACCCACAATCAAATGGGTTAGCTGAAAGGGCCGTTCGTTCAGCCAAACACCTGCTGGAGCACGTGATGGTACAGATGTCTATGTGGCCCTACTCAACATATGAAACACACCAAGAGATGGACTGCCCTCGCCAGCGCAGCACTTGCTGTCTCGGCGCACAAAGACCCTCATTCCCATGACCAAAGCAATGTACCTGCCCAGGGTGCAAACACAGGTGCAGGCTGCTCTCACACACGCAAGGCAGCGACGCAAGGCACACTACGACAAATCAGCCAAACGCTTAACACCACTGCAAACAGGGAACACGGTCAGGATGCAGACGCCCAGGGGATACGACCGGCTCGCAGTGGTCATGGGAGCTGCAGCACAACCCAACAGCTACCAGGTCCAGGTTGGGGATGCCACATACACAAGGAACAGACGTCATCTGCTACTCACCCCGGAGACCTACACCCCTCATACACCAAGCCTCCCATCTAGCACCACTCCAGACCGACCAGCGGATCCACAGCTTGTCGCCGCCCAGCCAGAGGCGGCCCCAGCCCAGGAAGGCGTGATCATCACCCGCTCAGGAAGAGTATCGAGGCCCAACACCCTCTACAAAGACTACACCACCTAGACACCTTCACTCACTCACACTCACGCACACTCACTCACTCACTCACTTAAAAAAATGTCACTGTTCATTCTTCATGCACGTTCTTATTCATGTTAAGTTAATGAATTTGTAATATAGTTGAATATTGTTATTCTGGCATTCTTAACTCCCCCTCATGTGCCTTACCCTAATAGGAGCACTTAGGCTGTTCTTTAATCTGTCAAAACTGCCAACCTCCCCTGTTTGTTATACTTTATTGAGAGGGGGGATGTAGAATATGTAGAAAGAAAGTGGCGACAGCACTGAGCCACTCCTTAAGATCTCAGTTATTCATTGTAGAATATGTATGTGTGCCGCTGGGAATCTCGGGTATTCTGGCTACAGCTTGGAGAGCTAGCGGCACGCCTCTTGAGGGATGCACAAAATAAAGCTCATACTCTGAACCTCACGTGAATTGCTGTGTATCTTCGACACTTCTACAGCATGACCCGGCCCAGACTTGAACCCCAACCTCCCGGTTGTGGGGCGAATGCTCTACCTCTAGGCTAGCACTCCAGTGGAGGATCCAAGTGGATACTCAGTCATGACACACTACAGATTATATATTCTTTCATTTTTTTCATATCATAGTTATTGTGCTCAGCTGTGGTGTAAAACATATGAGAGAAAAGAGCCATAAGAATAATAAAAAAATAAAGGCAGGTTCAAGAGAGCACACCTCTGAATTTTTCTGAAATCAAAGCTATTAAAACTCCATGTCTGATTGAGTTAGAAATTGCATTAATCATGTTTGGAGCACCACATGGGTCATTGTCACTTCACCTACAGAAATTATTCACCATGACAAATACATTTTTTTGAGCACAGGAGAAAACTTCACTTCAAGGTCAACATTTGTAGGATATATTTAAAACATTGGTGCATTAGTGTTAAACTGTGGAACAGTTTGGACAAAACTTTGCATTTTTCCAGGAATGACAGTTTAAATTCTTGTTTGCCAAAAAACATTTGCACAGTATGATTGCAACAACCTACACTGTTAATGGATGGGGGGTTTTTTGTATTTTTTTTTTGTTTGTTTGTTTGTTTTGTCCCTAAAGTTGCAACTGCTTTCACATTGGTTTTCTTTTTATTTTCTTCATTTGTTTTGGATGTGTATATAAATTTGGTAGGGTATGCCTGAGTATGTGAAATGTGCATGAGCAAATGCACTTGTTAATAATAATAATGCATCGGTTTTATATAGCGCTTTATCATATATACTCAAAGACGCTTTACAATTAGGTACATTATTCATTCACTCCAGACAGACAATGGTAGTGGCAAGCTACTTCTGCAGCCACAGCTGCCCTGGGGCAGGCTGACGGAAACGTGGCAGCCAATCTGCGCCAACGGCCTTTCCGGCCACCACTGAACATTTTATACATTTATACACATTCATACCCAGTGTTATGGGCACTGGAGGCAATGCGGGTCAAGTGTCTTGCCCAGGGACACAACGGCAGGATATCTGGGGAGAGCAGGATTCGAACCGCCAACCATCGGGTTATTAGACGACCTGCTCTACCTCCTGAGCCACTGCTGCCCCTTAATGTACTCTTTATCTGTATAGTTGCTTGTTTGTACAAAGGGCAGATTTATAGTAATCTTCTTCCTGCACCTTTTCGTTCATTGATAATGGAAGCAGTTATTGAGATGTGTTAATGCTGATGTGAATGAAATAAATTAGTCAACCAATCAAATCTTCCTCTAACTGAACATTTTTGGTTTGGTTCGACGTGAGAACTGGAGCTCACTGCAATTATGCCACCATCAGGCCTACTTATCTCCCGAGGGAATACTCACACGTGATCTGTATTGTTATTTGCGTGACACCATTCACTTAGTAACTGGCAGGCTGCTGACAGAATACCCAGATGCTCTTCTCCTCATCTCAGGTGATTTCAACCATATTTCACTGTCCCCCATTCTGCCCACGTTCACCCAGTATGTCACATGCCACACTAGAGACAATAAAACACTGGACTTATTCTATGTAAACATTAAGGAGGCGTACACCTCATCACCACTCCCCCCACTCGGGAGATTGGATCACAACTTGGTTCATCTCCTGCCGGTGTACAAACCCCTATTACACAGACAACCTCTGGTCATGCGCACCGTGAAGTTATGGTCTGAGGAGGCAATGGACGCTCTAAAGGACTGTCTTGAAACCACTGCCTGGGAGCAGCTCTGCGATTCACATGGTGAGGACATCAGTGGCCTCACTCACACCATCACGGACTACATCAGCTTCTGTGTGGACAACACCGTACCCACCAAGACCATACGGTGTTGCTCGAACAACAAACCCTGGATCAACCCTGAGATAAAAACACTTCTGAGAGAGAAGAAGAGGATCTTCAGGTTGGGGAACAGGGAGATGCTGAAGTCCGTACAGAGGGAGCTGAGGAGAAAGATCAGAGAAGGCAAGGACAGCTTCAGGAAGAAGATGGAGGACAAGCTGCAACAGAGCGACATAGGCAGGGTCTGGAGAAACCTTAAAACCACCTCTGGGCTCCAGAATACCTCCTCCCAGGCCACGGGGGGCAGGGAGTGGGCGAACAATCTGAACCTGTTTTTTAATAGGTTTGACCAACCGCCCTCCCCCCCGACTGCACAACAACCACTGCTGCCTCTAAAGTCATTGAGACCTGCTGTCCACACCCCACTCCACCAACACCTCCCCACTCCCAGCACACAGCCCCCCAACCTGACCCTCACTAAGACCCAGGTGAGGATGTAGCTGAGGAAGATCAAGGCGAGGAAGGCCTCGGGACCAGACGGCATCAGTGCAAAGCTCCTCAAGTCCTGCACAGACCAGCTGTGTGGGATTGTGGAGCACATCTTCAACCTGAGCCTGAAGCTGGGGCGGGTACCACAGTTGTGGAAAACATCTTGTGTGGTACCTGTATCAAAGACTTCCCACCCCAAAGACCTGAACAGCTACAGACCAGTGGCCCTGACATCTCACATGATGAAGACCCTGGAGAGACTGCTTCTTGCTCACCTCCGCTCCCTGGTGGGACCAGCGATGGATCCACTCCAGTTCGCCTACCAGCATGGCATTGGGGTGGAGGATGCAGTGATCTTCCTCCTTCACTGTTCCTTGTCCCACCTGGAAAAGCCCCGGAATGCGGTGAGGATCATGTTCTTTGACTTCTCCAGTGCTTTCAACACCATCCAACCGATGATCCTGAAGGACAAGCTGCTGTGCGCAGGGGTGGGCCAGCGCCTGTCATCATGGATCCTGGACTACCTCACTAGCCGGCCACAGTTTGTAAGAACCCGGGATTGTGTGTCCAACACGATCATCGGCAGCATGGGGGCCCCCCAGGGAACGGTTTTGGCTCCCTTCCTGTTCACCCTTTATACTGCGGACTTCTCACACAACACAACACACTGCCATCTACAGAAGTTCTCTGATGACTGCGATTGTCGGCCTCATCTCCAACAGAGATGAAGCTGAGTACAGAGGACTTATCCAGGACTTTGTGGACTGGTGCCATCGGAACTGCCTCCAGATCAACGCAAGGAAAACTAAGGAGCTGGTGGTGGACTGCCGCAGGCAAGGACAACCCCTCACAGCACCAGTAAACATCCAGGGAACAGACATTGAGATGGTGACATCCTACAATCATCTGAACAATAAACTAGACTGGTCACACAATACCGAGGCACTCTACAAGAAGGGACAGCGCAGGCTGTTCCTACTGAGGAGGCTCAGGTCTTTTGGTGTACAAGGGGTGCTCCTGAAGACATTCTACGACATGGTGGTGGCATCAGCCATCACTTTTGAAGTGGTCTGCTGGGGCAGTGGCATCACAGCAGCCGATAGGAAGAGACTGAACAAACTAATCAAGTAAGCTAGCTCTGTCCTGGGGCAATGCCTTGACCCAGTGGGGGAGATAGGAGAGAGAAGGATGGTGGCTAAACTGTCATCTCTGCTGGAGTCCGAGTCCCACCTTATGCAGGACATACTGAACGCACTGAGGAGCTCATTTAGTAGTAGACTACATCATCCTAGGTGCGTGACCAAGAGGTTTCGCAGGTCCTTCCTACCTACGGCTGTCAGACTGTATAACCTAAGCAGGGCTGCTCGCAGAGATAGCAAAAAAAAAAAGTGACGACCTAATAGTATTGAATGCAAAAGACGCAACAGACTTACACAAATGGTCCCCTCTAGTATACAACTAGGACAATATCAGTCGCTATGGAGGGTGACAATATGTATAGGTACATATTCATACCATGTAGGGTAACTAAATAGACGGTTATGCTGTTTAGTTCATCTAGCAACAATGCTCCGCACTGTGTATATATATTTATATATTTATGTGTACATATGAATATTCACTGCTCTTATTTTCTGTTGAGCTGAGCTGCAGGCCACACCCTCTCTGCTTGAGTGTTTTAGATCTGGGTGTGCTTCCCAGCCTGAGGGCAGTTGGTTGATTGCACCAGGTGGGAATGATCTGGTGATTAAGGGAGTTTGGAGGTAGTTACAGAGCAGTGGAGAGTAAGCAGTGTGTGAGAGAAATGGTTGGAGAATTTGGACTTTGCAAAAGACTGTAGGACTAAAGCTTGTTTCAAGCAAGGAAGAAGGAGCCGGTGAGCATCCATTTGTGATATATGTCTTTGTAGCTGCATTTGGAAAATCATTTGATCAAGTTTAGGTTAAATGTGATGTGTTAAAAAAATCATGTGTTTGAAATGTAAGTTAAAATGTCATATATTTATAAAATCATGTGGGTTTAAAAGTATAGTTAAAATGGAGTGTATTTTAAGAGTTAAAAGTTAAATTGTAAGGTTAAAAATCATTATTGAACAGTGTTTAAGATGTATTTAGTATTTGGGGTGCTTTAGATGTGAGTATTTTCTACTTATTTCAAGATTGGGTTTTAGTAATTTAAAAATTGAGTATTTGATTTTGGGTTATGTTGATTTATTATGGGTTCTTGGGTTACATTTTCCTTGACCCTCTATTTGTGTTGTATTTAAAGGTTTTTCACCTGTGCTTGACTGTGCTTGGCCTTGATGACTTTTCAAAAATAAAAGGAAAGAAAAGGAAAAGTTGAGTCTTGGCTACTGAGTGACTTCCAGTTCTATCTTCCGAAGCAAGCCTCCCGTTCAAGTGGGGGAAACTGCTGGTCAAACCTCACAAGAGTGAGGGCCACTTGACATTTTCTTATCTTCTAAATTATTGCTCTGAGTGTTGCTATCCCTGTGCTCTTGCAATCCTGGAATTTCCCCATTGTGGGACTAATAAAGGCTTAGCTTAGCTTATCTTATCACAGCTTTATCTCCACCCAAACTCATTCCCAGTTAGAGTTGGACTCCTCTAGGGCTGCCCTTTTTCACCGATCCTGTTCATAATATTTATGGACAGGATTTCTAGGTGCAGCCAAGCAATGGAGGGTGTCATGTTTGGTGACTACAGGATCTCATCGCTGCTGTTTGCAGATTATGTTGTTCTGTTGACTTCATCAAGCAGTGACTTACAGGTCATACTAGGATGGTTAGCTACTGAGTGTGAAGTGGTCGGGATGATAAGCAGTACCTTCAAGTCTGAGTGCAAAAAGATGAATTGTCCTCTTTAGGTTGGGGACAAGGTCCTGCTCCAAATAGGAGTTCAAGTATCTCGGGGTCTTACAAGTGAGGGGAGAATGGAGTGAGAGATTGACTGACAGATCAGAGCAGCATCTGCAGTGATGTGGACGTTGTACTGGTCTGCCGTGGTGAAAAGGGAGCTGAGCTCTAAAGCAAAGCTGTCAATTTACCAGTCAATCTACCTTCCTACCCTCACTGATGGTCATAAGCTTTGGGTAATGACCGAAAGAATGAATGAATGAATGAATGAATGAATGAATTTATTTATTTCGGATAGTACATTACAGGTTAAAAGAAACTGTATAATATAACAACAAGGTCAAATTAGACAAAGACTCCTTCTACTATACAATTCCACGTGAGTTATCCGAAATGGGTGATGGCTGAAGCCGCAGCTTATATTGCCCACCCATATTCCATCCAAGAATTCAAAGGAGAAAAAAGAGAAAACAAGACAAGAGCGATTACAATTTAAAACAAAGCTAAGACAAAATATGACTGAGAGAAAAAGAAAACTGAGCTAGTCTAAGTTAAGCGGTTACTATTCAAAAACAAATCTAAGACACAGTGTCACAGAGAAAAAAGAAAAACTAAGCTATAACACAACACAGGCTGGAAATGTCAATCCTTATGTGAGTTTACATGTCGTCTTGTAAATATGTTTGGAGTATTTCTTCCTTTAGTTTTTGTTTAAATTGTCCAAGCTTTGTACATGATTTTAATTCAGGTCCAAAATCGTTCCATAATCTGACACCTTGCACTGAAATACAGTGTTGCTTGGTAGTTGTTCTCACTGTAGGCTTTTGAAATATACATGTTCCTCTGAAGTGATATCGTTTCTCCCTTGTTTGGAACAACTTTTGGATATTTGCGGGCAGTGATAGATTCTTCACTTTGAACATTATTATTGCGGTTTTAAAGTCGATCAGATCTTTCAACTTGAGAGTTTTTTGTTTAAGAAAAAGTGGGTTTGTTGGTTCCCTGTAAGCTGCTTTGTTGATTATTCTAATAGCTCTCTTTTGAAGCATAAAGAGTGGATATATGTTTGTTTTATATGTATTTCCCCATACTTCATTACAATATGTCATGTATGGGAGTATTAATGAATGATACAAGGTGTATAGTGTGGGTTGATTCAGCAAATTTTTCACTCTGTGTAATATTGCAATTGATTTGGATACTTTACCTTTTATATAATTAATATGTGGCTTCCAACACAGTTTGTTATCAATTATTACTCCAAGGAATTTAGTTTCGGATACCCTTTCAATCTCTACACCATTTACACTGAGTTTGGGTACTGGGTAGTTGTGATGGTTGTTAAAGACTATAAATTTTGTCTTGCTTAAATTGAGCGTTAATTTGTTTGAATCAAACCACAGTTTCAGCTTTCCTAATTCCTTTCCGAGTGTATCCAGAAGTTGTTCAAAGTTGTTTCCACTGCATAGCAGGTTAGTGTCATCAGCAAACAATATTAAGTCCATTTTTTCTGAAACTTTACATATATCATTTATATACATATTGAATAATAATGGTCCCAAAACTGAACCCTGTGGGACTCCACAGGTGACCTTCAGTAGCTCTGAGTTTTTGTTGTTAACACATACAAACTGATATCTATTCTTTAAGTAACTTCTTAACCAGGACAGTGCTACCCCTCTGATACCACAATTTTGTAGTTTCTTTAATAATAGATTGTGATCTACTGTATCAAATGCTTTTTTAAGATCCAGGAATACTCCAAGTGAATACTCTTTATTTTCAATGGCTGTTGATATTTTTTCTGTAAATTCCATTAAGGCATATGCTGTTGTCTTTTTGTGTCTGAACCTATATTGCTGCTCACACAATAAATCATTCTTCAGTATGAAGTTGTCAATTCTCTCATAGAATATTTTTTCGAGTATCTTGGAAAATTGCGGTAATAGTGAAATTGGTCTGTAGTTGGAGAGTTCCCCTCTGTCGCCTGTCTTGTAAATCGGAATTACTTTAGCTATTTTCATTGCATTGGGAAATATACCTGATTGGAGAGACAGGTTACAGATATACGTCAGTGGTTTCACTATGCATTCGATAACAGTTTTGACTAGTAGCATATCAATACCATCGCAGTCAGTAGATGTTTTACTTTTGAACGATTTAACAATTTCAATGACCTCTCTTTCGTCTGTGTTCTTTATGAAGATGGTGTCTTTTACAGCAGTGTTATTGCATATTGAATCACCCGTTGGCACCGTAGTGGGTATTTCTCGGGCCAGTTTAGGTCCAATGTTAACAAAAAAATTATTAAATTCATCTGCAGGTGAAGCTATATTCACATTCGGAGTCGATTTATTATTTTTTGGAGTGTTAGTTGGGTAGCTGGTATTTCTGCTTTTATTTCCAAGGATACTGTTGATTATTGTCCATGTATTTTTAATATTGTCTTTGTTTTTTTCCAGTTCTTTACTGTAATAGTCTCTTTTACTACATCTTATTATATATGTTAACTTATTTTTGTATGTTTTATACCGCTGCTCTGCTTCTTTTGTCCTTTTCTTTATGAAAGCTTTATATAATAAATTTTTCTTTTTACACGCCTTTTGTAGTCCTTTGGTTAGCCATGGTTTGTCAGTAAATTTGTGTTTAAGCTTTTTTTTAACTAATGGGCAGTTTTTTTCATAAAGAGTGGTTACAATGTTTGTAAATGTGTCATAGGCTTCATTTACATCTGATACATAGACTTCTGTCCAGTCTTGCTTCAGCAAGTCCTCTTTAAAAGAACTGATTGCGTTTGGTGATTTGTGTCTGAACGATTTTGAGATTTTTTCTGGGTTGGGCCCCGTGTGGCCATGGATAAGTGCAAAGATTGGCAAGTGGTCGCTTATATCATTTATCAATAATCCACTTTCTATTTTCTTGTCGAGAACATTGACAAACAGGTTGTCAATAAGTGTAGCAGAGTGAGCTGTGATTCTACTGGGATGTGTTATTGTGGGATATAGACTCATGCTGTACATAGAGTTCATGAACTCTGTAACTACATTTTGTTGATGTGGATTAAGTAGATCAATATTGAAATCTCCACAAATTGCTACCATTTTCTTACTAGTAATATTATTGTACAGCTCGACTAATTTATCTCTGAATGTCTCAATGCAAGTTCCCGGCGTTCTGTATATGCAGCTTATGATTAGATTTTTTGTTTTGTCTAGGTCAATCTCAACAGTAACACATTCCAGAATCCCTGGTAGTGCTGAGGACATTTCATTTACAAGCTTACATCTATATAGGTCATCAATATACAGTGCAACACCACCACCCTTTTTTTGAGATCTGTTAATGTTAAACATCTGATATCCCTCTATTGCCATCAGGGGAGCCTGGTCTGCATTAAGCCAGGTTTCAGAGACTGCTATAGCTGTGAATTTTCTGTTTAGCTGTTTTAAATAGTCCTGAATCTGTGAGAAGTTTTTGTTAAGACTTCTGCTATTGAAGTGTATTATTGACAGTTTACCATCTAATTGCACTTGACTTTTGAATTGCTTTTCAGTGTAATATTCACAGTGGTTATGAATATTATTGAAAAAGTGGTTATCAGGATCAATATCATTCTCCATCTCTTGTGGTTTATGTTCAGCATAGTGGCATATTTTTAGAGTTTGAGTTTCCTCACTCTGTGTTTCATAGTCAGTGTTCATTTGTATTTATCTAAGTCAGTAGCATCTCTGATCATTATACTTTTTGCTTGCTCAGGTGTTCCATTTAGTTTAATCCAAATTCTACAATTTCTTGTCCAGGTTGACTGTATCTTATTATGTTTCTTTAGCATCCGTGCCTGCCGTGCTAATTCAGCGGTTTTTTTTTTTTTGTCAGGTGTTCATTTAGGTAAACTTGAGTTTCCTTTAGTTTTTTGGCCTGCCTCAGTATGTCATTTTTCACCCTCCTGTTCACAAAGCGCATCACAATTGATTTCTTTGTTTTGTTATCTTTCTTCAGTAAAGCATAACAGGCTGAGATCGCATTGGCTTCTACCTTAATGTCTTTATCATTAAGGAACTGAAGCACTTGGTTTTCTAAGGACATTGATTCACTTATGGAAGCATGTTCACCACTCAGTCCTGTAGCGGCATGGGCGTACGACTGATATCTGATGTCTAGTCCACTTATAACTATGTCATCAATGCGAGAACCTTGTTCAAGATCCTCAACGCGTTGCTCCAAAAGACGCCCGTGTTGCTCCAGGTCCATAATTTTTTTGTCTTTTTCTTTTATTATTGAATGTAGGGCTTGTACCTCCTGTATTAGGTCTAATATTTTGTCCTGCTGGCTAGTCACTTTGGCCAGTTCATCTAACACAAAGTTCAGAGTTTTTTTAATTTCTTCCATTTCCTCTTTTTTGGGTGGCATTTTACTGACCTGTGGATAGAAATAAGCAGAGAATCCGGCTAGGCCTCAACTAGCTCGGTCACTACTGGACCTGCCGCTCCTGCGCAGCTTCTCCGCCGAGTGACGCTGCTCAGCTCCGCAGATCACCGCCGTCTATCGCCGGCGCCTGCCTCCGTCTACCTGGCCAGTTATGTCGTGCACCGCCGGCGCAGCCAGAATCCACCGATCACAGCCACTCGTCGCCGTCTGGCTAGGCGGCTCCTCCGCTGGGCCCCGTCTAGGCCCCGTCACCGACCGCCGTCAGTCTGGTAGTTCCTCGGCTGGGCCTCGCAATTGGGCACCGGTTCAGACCACTGTCCTGCTGGATCCAGGTGGCCCCCGTCTCTCACCAACGCCGCGCCCGAGCTCCCAATCGCCGCCTCGGTTGGTTCGTCCTCCTTTTAAATCCTTCTCTCCTCGGCTCCAGATGGCCAGATGTAAAGAATACCTTCTCACTGCTGCAGTTACTCTGGGTTAGCATCTGGGTTAGCATCAGAGGCGAGCCTTTAGAGGTCGGAAACGGGGCGAAACGGAGCCAGATCTGCCAGAACCTTCACCAGGTCAGCACTGGGTCGTAAGGGTATTCCCCACGTTTGTTGGTAGCCAACAGAAGTCCTTATTTTGATGGTTTTGCTTAAAATTCTCGGCTCATATCAAGCATTACAAGTGCAGCACCGGAAGTACCGGAAGTAGAATGAGACTGTAGATACAAGTGGCTGAAATGAGCTTTCTCCGTAGGATTGCTGGACTCATTCTTAGAGAGAGGGTGAGGAGTTCAGTTAACCAGGAGAGGCTCACAGTTGAACCACTGCTCCTTCACACTGAAGAGCCAGATGAGGTGGTTTGGGCATCTGATCAGAATGCCTCCCACTTGAGGTGTTTTGGATATGTCCCATTAGAAGGAGACCCTGGGGCAGACCCAGGACACACTGGAGAGACTACGTCTTCCAGCTGGCCTGGGAACACCTTGGTGTTCCCTCTGAATAGCTGGAGGTGGTGGCTAGGGAGAGGGAAGTTTGGGCTTCTTTACTTGGACTGCTACCTCTGACTGTAATAGTCAGCCCACTAGCACCCTCACTAGCTGGCTAAGTTCGGTCTCTGCCACCTTGGAGATCACCTTGTTGGTGAAGGTAATTGCGCACTCCAGAATTAGCACAAATTAGATAGAGGGATATCAGATGTTTAACATTAACAGATCTCAAAAAAAGGGTGGTGGTGTTGCACTGTATATTGATGACCTATATAGATGTAAGCTTGTAAATGAAATGTCCTCAGCACTACCAGGGATTCTGGAATGTGTTACTGTTGAGATTGACCTAGACAAAACAAAAAATCTAATCATAAGCTGCATATACAGAATGCCGGGAACTTGCATTGAGACATTCAGAGATAAATTAGTCGAGCTGTAGAATAATATTACTAGTAAGAAAATGGTAGCAATTTGTGGAGATTTCAATATTGATCTACTTAATCCACATCAACAAAATGTAGTTACAGAGTTCACGAACTCTATGTACAGCATGAGTCTATATCCCACAATAACACATCCCAGTAGAATCACAGCTCACTCTGCTACACTTATTGACAACCTGTTTGTCAATGTTCTCGACAAGAAAATAGAAAGTGGATTATTGATAAATGATATAAGCGACCACTTGCCAATCTTTGCACTTATCCATGGCCACACGGGGCCCAACCCAGAAAAAACTTCAAACTCGTTCAGACACAAATCACCAAATGCAATCAGTTCTCTTAAAGAGGACTTGCTGAAGCAAGACTGGACAGAAGTCTATGTATCAGATGTAAATGAAGCCTATGACACATTTATAAACATTGTAACCACTCTTTATGAAAAAAACTGCCCATTAGTTAAAAAAAAGCTTAAACACAAATTTACTGACAAACCATGGCTAACCAAAGGACTACAAAAGGCGTGTAAAAAGAAAAATTTATTATATAAAGCTTTCATAAAGAAAAGGACAAAAGAAGCAGAGCAGCGGTATAAAACATACAAAAATAAGTTAACATATATAATAAGATGTAGTAAAAGAGACTATTACAGTAAAGAACTGGAAAAAAACAAAGACAATATTAAAAATACATGGTCAATAATCAACAGTATCCTTGGAAATAAAAGCAGAAATACCAGCTACCCAACTAACATTCCAAAAAATAATAAATCGACTCCGAATGTGAATATAGCTTCACCTGCAGATGAATTTAATAATTTTTTTGTTAACATTGGACCTAAACTGGCCCGAGAAATACCCACTACGGTGCCAACAGGTGATTCAATATGCAATAACACTGCTGTAAAAGACACCATCTTCATAAAGAACACAGACGAAAGAGAGGTCATTGAAATTGTTAAATCGTTCAAAAGTAAAACATCTACTGACTGCGATGGTATTGATATGCTACTAGTCAAAACTGTTATCGAATGCATAGTGAAACCACTGACGTATATCTGTAACCTGTCTCTCCAATCAGGTATATTTCCCAATGCAATGAAAATAGCTAAAGTAATTCCGATTTACAAGACAGGTGACAGAGGGGAACTCTCCAACTACAGACCAATTTCACTATTACCGCAATTTTCCAAGATACTTGAAAAAATATTCTATGAGAGAATTGACAACTTCATACTGAAGAATGATTTATTGTGTGAGCAGCAATATGGGTTCAGACACAAAAGGACAACAGCATATGCCTTAATGGAATTTACAGAAAAAATATCAACAGCCATTGAAAATAAAGAGTATTCACTTGGAGTATTCCTGGATCTTAAAAAAGCATTTGATACAGTAGATCACAATCTATTATTAAAGAAACTAAAAAATTGTGGTATTAGAGGGGTAGCACTGTCCTGGTTAAGAAGTTACTTAAAGAATAGATATCAGTTTGTATGTGTTAACAACAAAAACTCAGAGCTACTGAAGGTCACCTGTGGAGTCCCACAGGGTTCAGTTTTGGGACCATTATTATTCAATATGTATATAAATGATATATGTAAAGTTTCAGAAAAAATGGACTTAATATTGTTTGCTGATGACACTAACCTGCTATGCAGTGGAAACAATTTGGAACAACTTCTGGATACACTCGGAAAGGAATTAGGAAAGCTTAAACTGTGGTTTGATTCAAACAAATTAACGCTCAATTTAAGCAAGACAAAATTTATAGTCTTTAACAACCATCACAACTACCCAGTACCCAAACTCAGTGTAAATGGTGAAGAGATTGAAAGGGTATCCAAAACTAAATTCCTTGGAGTAATAATTGATAACAAACTGTGTTGGAAGCCACATATTAATTATATAAAAGGTAAAGTATCCAAATCAATTGCAATATTACACAGAGTGAAAAATTTGCTGAATCAACCCACACTATACACCTTGTATCATTCATTAATACTCCCATACATGACATATTGTAATGAAATATGGGGAAATACATATAAAACAAACATATATCCACTCTTTATGCTTCAAAAGAGAGCTATTAGAATAATCAACAAAGCAGCTTACAGGGAATCAACAAACCCACTTTTTCTTAAACAAAAAACTCTCAAGTTGAAAGATCTGATCGACTTTAAAACCGCAATAATAATGTTCAAAGTGAAGAATCTATCACTGCCCGCAAATATCCAAAAGTTGTTCCAAACAAGGGAGAAACGATATCACTTCAGAGGAACATGTATATTTCAAAAGCCTACAGTGAGAACAACTACCAAGCAACACTGTATTTCAGTGCAAGGTGTCAGATTATGGAACGATTTTGGACCTGAATTAAAATCATGTACAAAGCTTGGACAATTTAAACAAAAACTAAAGGAAGAAATACTCCAAACATATTTACAAGACGACATGTAAACTCACATAAGGATTGACATTTCCAGCCTGTGTTGTGTTATAGCTTAGTTTTTCTTTTTTCTCTGTGACACTATGTCTTAGATTTGTTTTTGAATAGTAACCGCTTAACTTAGACTAGCTCAGTTTTCTTTTCTCTCAGTCATATTTTGTCTTAGCCTTGTTTTAAATTGTAATCGCTCTTGTCTTGTTTTCTCTTTTTCTCCTTTGAATTCTTGGATGGAATATGGGTGGGCAATATAAGCTGCGGCTTCAGCCATCACCCATTTCGGATAACTCACGTGGAATTGTATAGTAGAAGGAGTCTTTGTCTAATTTGACCTTGTTGTTATATTATACAGTTTCTTTTAACCTGTAATGTACTATCCGAAATAAAATAAATTCAATTCATTCATAAATTCATTCAAATTCACATACAGAGTTGATTCAGTGCCATTTGTACCCCAGGGACCAATGATATCCTGTCGACCACACACCCCTGTCCCTGATAAAGCTTTATTTGAGCTTTTACATATTCACATTCAGCCATTAGTTATGTTATTAACTCGATCTGTCTTCACCATCCAGAGATAAAACCTAGCCAGCTAATGTGAGCCTCACAATGGTACCTGCCCAGCCTGAACCAAACTTTGACAAAAGAGGAAGGGTGGAATGCATTGGGGCTCACAAGCATTTAAATAAACATGCACTCAAAGTAGCTGTTCTTAGGATTCCTGATAAAATGTGTTAAAAATTGTGCTGAAATATTTAAAGGCAATGTACAGTATTTTGACCAAAGTGTGTGTGACATTTCATAAAGACCTCTGGGAACTGTGTCATGTAAAAAAGTTTGTCATATGTACACTTTAAATGGGTTTTTTAATCATCTCTCTTCTTGTATTGGTGTTGATTTAGTTCTGTGGGTTTTTTTTATGGGCTATGTGTTTTAAATGTTATTTGTTTTATGGTGGATTTTTAATCTGTTTTTACGTTACTTTTAATTATGTTTTAACGATTTTCACTTCTTTTCCAATTGCTTTTTTTTTTAAATTCCAAAGCACTATTGAGTTGTGCCTCTTATACTGTATAAAAGCTGCTATAGAAAAAAGTTTATTATTATTGCTGATTTAATGGTCACCATGTGCACTGTGCATCAAAACAAGGACTTAAATTTATTTTGCAAACCCATGTGTTTATTTTAGTGATAAGAAAATACAACCCAACACCTCATCGATACAGACCAGAATATTTTACAGAAAAAGGACACCATTTTAATGTGATACTTCACAAATGAGAGAACCGAGCAGGACCAAAAAAACCCCAACAACTTTCATTGGTCAATTAGATCAATTTTTGGCCATTTCACTATCAGTTTCAGGCTTTTCTTCTTCCTTCTCGGACTCTGGGGAGGAGAGAGGAGCAGCACCCAAGTTCTCCACCTCAGATGTTTTATCTTCTTCAGCAGCGTTGTGTTCAGGGCCTTTCGGTGGGGCGGACTGGTTGAAGGGGGCGCTGTCTGAGTTTATAAAGACTTCTTCCTCCTGTTCAGGCACCAAAGTATCAGACGGTTTCTGAACTGCAAACAAACAAACAAAAAAAAAAAGCCATATTGAAGCCTGTTAGTGTGGTTAGCGTTGTACTGGTGCTCTGCTTGCGTTTGATTTACGTGTTAACCACATTTCTGTTTCAAATGTGATGTTAAAATGAGGTGTGATTGCATGCAGTTGCAGCATTTAACATAAAAATAAGGTGTAGTCTAGTGATGTGATTTAGTAGTTTAGGAATAGCTTTGACATTTTGTTTTCTTGCCAAGAATTGCAAGAAAACAGATGATATTTGTAGCTCAAGAAATTTACTAAGAAGATCAAGAAATCTGTCGGTAAGCATTCAGACCTACTGTAGCTCAGGAGTCTGTGACCTGCTCCGTGTGGCTTTGACACACCAGATGAGCTGGTTTGTGTCTTTGCCTTAAGCCAGTGGTGTAGCCAGGAATTTGTGAAGGGGGGAGCTGAACCCCAACCACCACCACCATTCTGAACGCCCAGGGCGTTCACCCGGGGGCAAAGCTTTAGCTTCAGCCCCCTGTCAACTACAGATTTCTTAACATTTTCAATGCAAACTACTGAAAACCTGCTCTGTATTTACATTTTCTTTTTTTTTTCTCCTTTTTTTCTTTTCTTTTTTTTAGGGGGCAGCCCCTTCAGCCCCCCCCCCCCCCCCGGCCTGGCTACACCCCTGGTTGGTCTATGGAAATGACATGAGTTCTCTTGATCTTCTCAAGTCATTTTTGGCAAGAAATCCAATAGGTGCACTTCTCAAAACTATTCCATCAGCAAAAAGTGATGTGAGGTTAGCTTTCACACTGATGGCACATGTCCCCTGGTCCACTTTTTGCCCGAAGGTATCGCATTGGGGATGTGTTGTGGTGCGGGGGATAGGCATAACCTGGTGGAGTGACAGAAAATAATTGACATTATGGAAAACCAATAGCCAAGAGGCTCTGTCCCAGGGGAAAGACACACAACTGTCCTGCTGCTGAGAGCACACAAGCTGCTCCTGACTGGTTGATGAATCTGGCCGTGGGTGCTCTTTCACGGAGCCCCTAAAGCCCCTGGACAACATGGCAGATTGTTAGTCTCGTATCTTTAACCTCTAACCATTCCAGACAATTTTCTTCAAAAATGCTTAAAAACAGCATACGCAAAGTAAATCAAATTCTTTCGTCAATGAGTGGCAATAGAAAATTTGAAACACCAGAATTTTAAGAGGTTAACATAAACCAGCGAAAAGTGTTAAACACTTCTTGTGAGAAATAGAAGGTAAAGTTAATGAATTCGTCGTTATTTGACATCAAAAACCACTGGTTTAAATGTTCAGCACCACATCGCTCAGCCAATGCATGCCAGGTTAAAAAAATGTTAACATTATGTAAAATAAGAAGTACAGACTACTCGACACACCGCAGCCTGAATCTGACCGTACCAGAGGCAAACTGCTTTTCATTGTGTTTTACATGCACGATGAATGAGAAGCAAAAAAAACGAGGGGTCCAGTGGACACGCAGCATTACCTCTAAATGCAGCATTATTACTCCGGGTACTCCGGTTTCCTCCCACAGGCCAAAGACATGCAGGTTAAGGTTAACTGGCATCAACTGGGGATTCTAAATTGTCCTTAGGTATGGATATAAGAGTGAATGGTTGTCTGTCTTTCTGTGTTGGCCAACGGACTGGCGATCTGTCCGGGGTGTACCCTGCCTCTCTCCCAAACATGCTGGGATAGGCTCCAGCTCCCCGCGACCCGAAAAGGATTAAGTGGTAGAAGATGGATGGATGCAGCATTATTAAAGATGTGGTGTGAAACCTTTGGAAACTTAAGATTTACTGTTTAAAAAAAAAAAAAAAAAATTGTAACCATTTACTCCATTCTGAAAACAGTCGGGATTTGCTTCCCCATCAAGAGAATATCTGAGTAAATGAGGCTGCAGTTTACTTAGTGGTCACAAGGTGTCACTAAAATCTGAATTTCCAATGGTTCCATACACTACCGCTAATGTAAGGTGGAAACGTTTTTGTTGCTACATCCACATTGTGATCGAATGTATTCAAAACACTGCTTAAACATTCTTTAAACCTCTTTAGGCTAAAACAAAGATGGGCTCAAATATTACTATGGCAATTTGTAGTAAACTGAAAGCATTGCAGTAATTAACCCACGTGTACTATGGCAACTGAGGTATATGTGCTGTCCAGGAGATGACATGTGCGTGATGAAATCATTCATTGTAATTTGATGTTAGTTCTGTTTTCCGGTAGGATCCTGAACTTACCGCTGAGCAGAGCATCATCTAGACCAGATTCCAAGCTGTCAGGAAAGAACAGCGGTAGACAAACGGAAACAACAGATGAGAAAGGAAAAGTCTACTCCAGAAAATGCATCAGATACGTATATTAAAAACGAGCCTCAGATTGTTTTCAGGCAGTCCACCTACTCAGTCAGTACTATAGTTTAATACAAGGTTCTTTGACATGTGGCTTCACGACAAAACCAGAAGACGATGGATGGCATTGTGATTTTTATTTATTCATTATTACTGTATTGTCATGTGATTTATGATGTTCTCCAATTAAAAACAACGCTCAAAAGTCCTTTCACTAAAAAGTGTGCTATCGCTACAGTAGCATGTTTGTACATGATGTACCATAAGAGTTTAATTGTGAGTTAGTTATTTCATTTCACCAAAAAAACTGAAAAATCACAAATTTAGTAGACAAAATAATATTTATGAAAGTTGTTTAACGGTTTTCCTCTTATTTCCGCCCTCCCCTGGCTCTTTTTTCTTAGTAAGCAATTATGCTGCTTTACTGTGATATTAATACTGACACACTAGTTTTATGCTTATTATTAATGATTTTAACCTTTATTTTAAAAACTCAAGTTTAATGGGTTCATTGAGAGTCTGCCTTTTGCTGGGGAAAAGGGTGTCAGCCCCATGTATCATTAAACTAACCAAATTATGGCAAAAAACTAAAAACAGCTGGTGTCACGCTGGACTCCCTCCCCAAACATGCAGATTTCATCCTGTGAATTTGTCCCTTCGGTGTGTGTCGCCTCACCTGCTGGCATCAGTGGGGATGGCAGAAATCAGCTCCTGGTAGCTGTTGATTTCTGCCTCCAGCTTCATCTTGACGCACACAAGGTCCCTGTTGGTTTCCACCTGCTGCTCCACCTGCGCCCTCACCTCCCTCAGCTCAGACTCCAGCTTCAGGACCAGCTGGTTGGCCGGGGCCATTCGATGATAGTACTCCGCTTTGACACTCTGGAGGGTCTCCTCCAGGTTGCAGATCTGAAAGGAATATAAGAATGAATGAATGAATGAATGAATTTTATTTCGGATAATACAGTACAGGTTAAAAGAAACTGTATAATATAACAACAAGGTCAAATTAGACAAAGACTCCTTCTACTAAACAATTCCACGTGAGTTATCCGAAATGGGTGATGGCTGAAGCCGCAGCTTATATTGCCCACCCATATTCCATCCAAGAATTCAAAAGAAAAAAGAGTAAACAAGACAAGATTGATTACAATTTAGAACAAAGCTAAGACAAAGTGTGACTGAGAGAAAAAAAAAAAGGAAAACTAAGCTAAGCTAAGTTGAGTGGTTACTATTCAAGACAAATCTAAGACAGAATGTCACAGAGAGAGGAAAAAAAAAAAAAACTAAGCTACAACACAACACAGGCTGGATATGTCAATCCTTATGTGAGTTTACATGTCGTCTTGTAAATATGTTTGGAGTATTTCTTCCTTTAGTTTTTGTTTAAATTGTCCAAGCTTTGTACATGATTTTAATTCAGGTCCAAAATCGTTCCATAATCTGACTCCTTGCACTGAAATACAGTGTTGCTTGGTGGTTGTTCTCACTGTAGGCTTTTGAAATATACATGTTCCTCTGAAGTGATATCGTTTCTCCCTTGTTTGGAACAACTTTTGGATATTTGCGGGCAGTGATAAATTCTTCACTTTGAACATTATTATTGCGGTTTTAAAGTCAACCAGATCTTTCAACTTGAGAGTTTTTTGTTTAAGAAAAAGTGGGTTTGTTGGTTCCCTGTAAGCTGCTTTGTTTATTATTCTAATAGCTCTCTTTTGAAGCATAAAGAGTGGATATATGTTTGTTTTGTATGTATTTCCCCATACTTCATTACAATATGTCATGTATGGGAGTATTAATGAATGATACAAGGTGTATAGTGTGGGTTGATTCAGCAAATATTTCACTCTGTGTAATATTGCAATTGATTTGGAAACTTTACCTTTAATATAATTAATATGCGACTTCCAACACAGTTTGTTATCAATTATTACTCCAAGGAATTTAGTTTCAGATACCCTTTCAATCTCTACACCATTTACACTGAGTTTGGGTACTGGATTGTTGTGATGGTTGTTAAAGACTATAAATTTTGTCTTACTTAAATTGAGCGTTAATTTGTTTGAATCAAACCACAGTTTAAGCTTTTCTAATTCCTTCCCGAGTGTATCCAGAAGTTGTTCCAAATTGTTTCCACTGCATAGCAGATTAGTGTCATCAGCAAACAATATTAAGTCCATTTTTTCTAAAACTTTACATATATCGTTTATAAAATCAAACTATAAGATAAATCATTAATATATTAATGCTAGTGGAGAGTTTTTAGCACATTTTTTAAAATTGACTTTTGTGTTGTTTGTTGAAAGAAGTGCACCGATTGGTCCATTCAGTGTTAGCAGAAGAAAAGTGTACTGTAACAAAAAGAGACTGTAGCATCAGTTTACTCTATTTTTTTTGTGTACATACAGATGTTAACGGCGTCAACAGATGGGAGATGAGATTCATTTTACATTATTGCAATAAATTAAATCTTATTTTTTATGGGAATAATATAGATTATAAAGTGGGGTTTTTGCAATTGTGCATTTAAAGAGAAGCTGTGTAACCTCACTGACGACACGTTGACAACTGTTAAAGATGGCTGACATTGAGGAAGCGTGGTCTGGTTTGAACTGAGCGGCGTCGCTCTGCTGTAGCATGACTAGCTTACGACAGACGTCCAGTTTAATTATCGTTTCAGTGTAAATTCACTAGGCCTCTAAGGATAATTAATATATCAACTTATCATATGAAAATTATTTTTTACACTTGTACAAAATGAGGAGGAAGAATATGAAGGCAGCTCATTTCAGTGTAAACAGCATTATATCATAAGTTCATTTTTTAAAATTATACTTAACACACTGATTTATCGAGGTAATTTTTATAGCGTTTGTATACCACTGTTAATAGTCTCTCGGCGCCACACCAGTCGGCTGCCTTTTGCAACAGCGGCTCGATTCCGAGTTTTTTTTCCCCTTCCTCTCTCTTTTGATGCTCTGAGTGTTGCTATCCCTGTGCTGTTGCAATCCTGGAATTTCCCCGTTGTGGGACTAATAAAGGCTTATCTTATCTTATCTTATCTTATCTTATACATATTGAATAATAATGGTCCCAAAACTGAACCCTGTGGGACTCCACAGGTGACCTTCAGCAACTCTGAGTTTTTGTTGCTAGCACACACATACTGATATCTATTCTTTAAGTAACTACTTAACCAGGACAGTGCTACCCCTCTAATACCAGAATTTTGTAGTTTCTTTAATAATAAATTATGATCTACTGTATCAAATGCTTTTTTTAAGATCTAGGAATACTCCAACTGAATACTCTTTATTTTCAATGGCTGTTGATATTTTTTCTGTAAATTCCATTAGGGCATATGCAGTTGTCCTCTTGTGTCTGAACCCATATTGCTGCTCACATAATAAATCATTCTTCAGTATGAAGTTGTCAATTCTCTCATAGAATATTTTTTCAAGTATCTTGGAAAATTGCGGTAATAGTGAAATTGGTCTATAGTTTGAGAGTTCCCCTCTGTCGCCCGTCTTGTATATCGGAATTACTTTAGCTATTTTCATTGCATTGGGAAATATACCTGATTGGAGAGACAGGTTGCAGATATACGTCAGTGGTTTTACTATGCATTCGATAACAGTTTTGACTAGTAGCATGTCAATACCATCACAGTCAGTAGATGTTTTACTTTTGAACGATTTAACAATTTCAATGACCTCTCTTTCGTCTGTGTTCTTTATGAAGATGGAGTCTTTTACAGCAGTGTTATTACATATTGTATCACCTGTTGGCACCGTAGTGGGTATTTCTCGGGCCAGTTTAGGTCCAATGTTAACAAAAAAATTATTAAATTCATCTGCAGGTGAAGCAATATTCACACTCTGAGTCGTTTTATTATTTTTTGGAATGTTAGTTGGGTAGCTTGTATTTCTGCTTTTATTTCCAAGGATACTGTTGAGTATTGTCCATGTATTTTTAATATTGTCTCTGTTTTTCTCCAGTTCTTTACTGTAATAGTCTCTTTTACTACATCTTATTATATATGTTAACTTATTTTTGTATGTTTTATACCGCTGCTCTGCTTCTTTTGTTCTTTTCTTTAGGAAAGCTTTATATAATAAATTTTTCTTTTTACACGCCTTTTGTAGTCCTTTGGTTAACCATGGCTTGTTAGCAAATTTGTGTTTAAGCTTTTTTATTACTAATGGGCAGTTTTTTTCATAAAGAGTGGTTACAATATTTATAAATGTGTCATAGGCTTCATTTACATCTGATACATAGACTTCTGTCCAGTCTTGCTTCAGCAAGTCCTCTTTAAGAGAACTGATTGCATTTGGTGATTTGTGTCTGAACGATTTTGAAGTTTTTTCTGCGTTGGGCCCCGTGTGGCCATGGATAAGTGCAAAGGTTGGCAAGTGGTCACTTATATCATTTATCAATAATCCACTTTCTATTTTCTTATCGAAAACATTGACAAACAGGTTGTCAATAAGTGTAGCAGCGTGAACTGTGATTCTACTGGGATGTGTTATTGTGGGATATAGACTCATGCTGTACATAGAGTTCATGAACTCTGTAACTACATTTTGTTGATGAGGATTCAGTAAGTCAATATTGAAATCTCCACAAATTGCTACCATTTTCTTACTAGTAATATTATTGTACAGCTCGACTAATTTATCTCTGAATGTCTCAATGCAAGTTCCCGGCGTTCTATATATGCAGCTTATGATTAGATTTTTTGTTTTGTCTAGGTCAATCTCAACAGTAACACATTCCAAAATCCCTGGTAGTGCTGAGGACATTTCATTTACAAGCTTACACCTGTACAGGTCATCAATATAGAGTGCAACACCACCACCCTTTTTTTGAGTTCTGTTAATATAAAACATCTGATATCCTTCTATTGCCATCAGGGGAGCCTGATCTTCATTAAGCCAGGTTTCAGAGACTGCAATGGCTGTGAATTTTCTGTCTAGCTGTTTTAAATAGTCCTGAATCTGTGGAAAGTTTTTGTTAAGACTTCCGCTATTGAAGTGTATTATTGACAGTTTACCATCTAATTGCATTTGACTTTTGAATTGTTTTTCGGTGTAATATTCACAGTGGTTATGAATATTATTGAAAAAGTGGTTATCAGGATCAATATCATTCTCCATCTCTTGTGGTTTATGTTCAGCATAATGGTATGTTTTCAGAGTTTGAGTTTCCTCATTCTGTGTCAAATGACTTCCTCCAACTGGGGATAATTGATGTCTACTTGAGTCGGTCATAAGTTTTTGTTTGTTTTGGTTATTTTTATTAAAGTACTTTGGCATGGTGTATCAAAAGAACTATTCTTATCGTGTGTGTTCATCTGTATTTATCTAAGTCAGTATCATCTCTGATCATTATACTCTTTGCTTGCTCAGGTAATCCATTTAGTTTAATCCAAATTCTACAATTTCTTGTCCAGGTTGCTTGTATCCTATTTTGATTTTTTAGCATCCGTGCCTGTCGTGCTAATTCAGCGTTTTTTTTTTGTCAGGTGTTCATTTATGTAAACTTGAGTTTCCTTTAGCTTTTTGGCCTGCCTCAGTATGTTATTCTTTACCCTTCTGTTCACAAAGCGCATCACAATTGATTTCTTTGTTTTGTTATCTTTCTTCGGTAGAACATAGCAGGCTGAGATTGCATTGGCTTCTACCTTAATGTCTTTATCATTAAGGAACTGAAGCACTTGATTTTCTAAGGACGAAGATTCTCTCATGGGTGCATCTTCACCACTCAGCCCTACTGTGGCATGGGCGTATGACTGATATCAAGAATGACAGGTCTGAAAAGAAAATGGACATTTTTCATGCTCGGGTTGTTTTCACAGGTCCAGGTGGCTCACCAGACGGCTGGTCGACAAATGAGGTCAAATTGAGATCTACAGCATGGTGACAAGGCAGTCTGGAATGCTTTTGAAGACCGGCAGTGTGAAAACATACTAAATGTTTGTGTCGCAACTTGTGAAATGGCAAATATCACTTTGAGATTTTTTTTTACCCCCCAAAAAACTACATGGTGCCACAAAGCACATTTGAGGTTTAAAATGAAGGTAAAACAGCCAATATACAGGTACAAACGGCCTCTCAACATTAGCAAAAGAGGATTTTCCCCCTTTAATGAATATGCAATTTTTCTCTTGTAAACTTCTAACTTTTATAACATACAAATTTGATTTCCTTGTATATCTATGACTTTTTTCCTCCTAAGTTTGCACAGTATTCACATAAATGTATAATTTTTATTGATGGCCTATATTTGCAACTTTTTCTTACAAAAATTCGTAGTTTCTTTCTCATAAATTCGTGACTTTGTACACCCCCCCCCCCCAGAAAACAGAGAATAAAAACTTGTAAATGTGAGACTTTTTCAAATTAATTTGCCTTTCTTTTCTGTTCTTTTTTTTGTCAAAGCTTCCAGGAGCACTATAATGGGCAAAAAAACCCAAAACATGAATGTGCATTTGCATGGAGTTCCTGAGTCACAGGTTGCAGACCTTTGTTTAAAAGTAATGAGTGTCATGTTGTATTTTGACATGCATGTGCGTGCGTGTTGCATTTGTGGGTGCTTACTCTGTTCTTGGCAGCATTAATCTGAATCTGAAGAGTTTGCTTCTCTCTGAGCAGCTCCTTGAGCTCCATCTTTCCAGACTGCAGGGCCTCAGTGTTTTGGGCCTCCTCTACCTTGATGTCCTCAAACTAGGAGGGTGGGGAAAGAAGTTAAAGGTGGTGGGATATACAGAGGAAGCTCTGGGATAACATTAGGATCCGTACCTTGCTCTTGTACCAGTCCTCCGTCTCCTGCAGGCTCTCCTGAGCTAGTTTATCGTACTGCTCCCGGATGTTGCTGATGATGTCGCTCAGCTTGGACTGCTGGGAATCGATCACCACCTTCACCTCGGAGTTCTTGATCTTCTCGCACAAAGTGTCCACCTCCTACAAAAAAAAAAAGAAGAAAAAGAAATGTCCAGCTGTCTTAAATTCCACTCAGTGCAGTTGAACTAAAAGTGTGTGTGATTAATGGCATGTTCGTTTCCAGCCTTACCTCCTTGTGCTCCTTTTCCAGTTGGCTGAGATCATCCTTCACCAAGCCGATCTCTTGCTGTGTCTGCTCACAGTTCAGCTTGGTGTTGTTGTGGACTCTGCGCAGATCCTCCAGGTCTTTCTCCAACTCCTTCCGGGCCTTTACCTCATCACGCAGCCTGCAAACCGAGAGAGAGGGATCCGAAATCCATCCACGAATAGTCTCACTTTCTTGTTAACAGCAAATGTAACAAAACCTTTTTTTTTTCATCTTAAAACATCATTTTCAACTGTAAATATATAAATAAAAACTGATAAAGGCTGCATGGAACTGACTTGTTCTTGAAGTCCTCATTGGCCAGTTTGATGTTGTCAGCCTGCAGCAGTGACTTTGCATTGTCCGTTGCAATGTCTTTGATCTGATGGCATATTTAACATACATTAACTCTGATAAAATAATAATAATAAATTTTAAAAAATATCAAGTTTAACCCACCTTCTTCTTGAGATCATCCAGAGGTTTCTGGACCTCCTCCCAGTCTCGTCCCTCAAGCGTTTTTCTTTTAGCCAAAATATCGTCGATCTCTTTCTGCAGATCGTGGTTCTCCTTCTGCAGATCCCGCACACGATCCAGGTAGCCGGACAGCCGGTTGTTCAGACCCTGCAGCGTCTGCTTGTCGTCCCGGGGCACGGCAACAGGGGCAGTGGCCGGAGGAGTGTTCACCGGGGCGGCAGGGGTTGGAGCGCTGGGAGCCGAGTCTGGCTCGTCGTTGCGCAACATGTTACGCAGCCCCTCCAGGGAAGACACGGACTTTCTGACGCCCTTTCCTCCGGCTCCACCATACACGCTGTAGGCGCTGCTCAAAGACATGATGAGCTGGATCTACCACGGATCACAACGAAAGCTTCCACCCGAGGAGTCTGATGGACGGAAGGCGCACAGGTGGATCTTTATAGCCGCGTTTTTACGCACAAATCCGCCCTCTGAGATGCCATTGGCTCCTGCGCCCGAAACCGCTCCTGGATAAACGGGTCCTCACACACAAAAAAAAATCAGGTTTTTCATGGTAACCTCGTCATTTTTCCTCGGAAATTACACACTTGTCATCTTGCGATTGGGTGCCTGTGGAGTTACGGGGAGGTGATGGGTGGTCCTTGGCCACCTTAAAAGCAGGCGACCGTGGCGCTGCAGGTGTGTTCTCGGCTCACCTGTTCAGATCCTCCCCAGCATGTCCAAAGACTACAGCAGCCAGACCTACAGCCCGGGCAGCCAGGGGCCCCGGAAGAGTGTCCCCTACAACAGGACGGACTCCTCCAGTAAATCCAGGGAGAAGGACGACATGGTTGGACTCAATGACAAGTTTGTCCAGCTGATTGAGAAGGTTTGGAAGCAGTTTTTGTTTGCTTGTTTTTGTTAAAATAGGTTAAAAAAAAAAACCCAATAACTTGATAGGCTACACTGTATTAAAAAAATCTGACCGGTGTTATGCGGAGAATTGCATCCCCTCCGCCAAAACTACAAAATATAACACTATAGCCAAGCTTGTAACTATTTGTGCTTTTTCAGAAGTACCCATTATACATTTTTAGAAGTAAAAATTGTTATTACCTCTTGTAAATTATCTTTAAATTATGTTTCTTTGTCAGACGTTTCAGTGTTTCGAAGGGGGTTAGAAATCATAGTGATCCAACTCCACGTTTTACAACCTTCAAAGTTGAGATTTTGCATTTATGCATTGTCGGTAAAAAGGGTGATCACTTTTTCAAAGTTGTATTGACTTTGACTAACACTAGCCACCTGCTTGCAAAGATGGGATGCAATTCTCGGCATAACACCTGCAGTTAAGTGTTGTGGAAAGAGAATAACATGAAATTAAGCCTAGCTATATTTTTACTTTGAATCACAGTGAATATGTTAAGAGTAAGACTTCACAGTCATTAAAAGAACAAAAATAATCATTTCGACTGCTGTTAACACTCATGCTCGATTACAGTCTCAGAGGAATACAAAACCAAATCAGCACCGTGTTATTTTCAAGTGTGCAGACCTCAGTAAATAAGTAGATGGCCTGCTCTCATTTGATGGCTCCAAACTAGATGGAAGATTCAAAACCCAGAACACACTCATAATGCAGACATAACTTATTATTGAATAAAATCTATTGATTTTACGTTGACTTGGCTACTGAAGCAAATACCGACCACATGAACTAAAAGCTGACTTTATTCTACTAAAACTGAGCAAAATTAGTAAATTCACCTTGTGGAGAAAGGAAGCAGGTGAGGCAACGAGCTGATGACATAGAAACTTTATTCCATCTCCAACATACAGTACAGTAAAAGAGCTCCCGGGTCTCTGTGCATTCCTCTTTTATATCTTTAATACCATGCATTGAGACCCGGAACTTCTGACCATAATACATTGTTATTTGGAGCAAAGCCTGTGTGGCACATTAACATGACATAACGCCGGCGCTGCTCTCACAACCTTCTTCTTCCAGCGTCTCCGGCAGTTACTTCTCTCCCCCCGGGGGGGCGCATAGTCCTTACTGTCCCATCGAATACCGCCCGGTGACACTTGCTCTTTCGGTCCATTGTTCCCCCCTTCCCCAGCTGCCTTCTCTGGGTGGAGAAGTCCCACACCATGCCCCCACAACCTAAAATATTATTGAATTCTGGTGACTGTGAATTCAAAATACTCACACTTAGGATAAATAGTTTAAAGTTATCACTTCTTTGAATAAATATGAATGAATTCCTATCCCAGTATTCTGCAAGGTCTCCATAAAGTAACTGGAAAACGTAAGCAAATAAATAAATAAATAACCACTTTTAAATCATTTATAGCCTTTTATGGTTTTGGTCATGTTTGGCCATTTATTCACATGTTTATCTATTGATCTGTTTATATTTTTAATCTGAGAATTCACTATTAAGTGAGAAATCTTTGCCGGAGCTGTCCTCTCATGGTACCTGAGGCCATTCAAGCTCCCTCTGGCCGAGCTGGTTGGAAGTACACAGGATGGCACCCTGTGGAAAAGCAGGAGACTGTGCCATATTCAGACTGTGTACAGGACTGTGGATGTTACAGAATAATAACACAAAAACAGACACAATACCTTTTCTCAACATCCTTCAATCAAAAATGATATTGACAATAATAATAATAGTCATAATATCATAAATTAATATAAATTAAATTGTAACAAAGTATATACAGTATACGATGAACTTAAATTTTCAGAGATGTTTAACCTTTCATTGAATTTAATGAGTATATTTAAAAATAAGCTGAGCTGCTTGCAATGAATGTGAATGTTTTGAAAGGAAATTCTTTTTAAAACATCTAAGAATTTACAAAGTGAATTCTTGAGAAAAGTGTGAAATGAACACATTCTCCAAACTCCACTACTGAACACTTTTTACTGGTCAGATGTTTTGATGTTTACCAGCAGAAGCTAATGTCTTCTCCAAATCAGGGCACTCAGACTCCAGGGTTTCCCATAATACATTGTGCTATCTGTATAGGATGGGCTGGTGGTGGTGGGGGACTTCACCAAACCTCTTAAACTGACTAACAGCCCACTATATGGTAACACTAGTTATTTATTGCTTTTGTCTGCAAGATTATGCATTGCTGTAACCACATTATGAAGAGAACTGTTATCCCTTGTAAGAGGTCTGCACTATTGTCTAGGTCAGTGTTTTTCAACAGGGATTCCTCGGAACGTTCAGGGTTCTGTGGGAAATTGTCTAATTTCACTTCTTAATTGGCCCAACAAAGTTGAAAATAATCTGTCGTTGTCATGCATGGGTTCTGTAGGCACTAATGCACAACAGCAGCAAATTATTTGCATTTTTTTGCACCAATTACAAAATGAATTTAAACAGTTTCCCACAGAAGAATGTTCTGGGTTGAAGCACTAGATTAATTTTTTTTTGGAAATTTGCTTTTTTCCCCCTTTTTCCTCCTAAATGTACAATTTTCTTACAAAGTTGAATATGTAGCTTTTTTCTCATAATTCTTTTTCATTTCTCGCGAATGTGTGATCTAGGTATTCCTCTTTGCAACTTATCTCTTCCTCTCTCTTATGCCAAAGCCTCAGTGAGTCAGCATTGTCTTCTTCTGCTCACTTTTTTTGCTTTAGGTGAAAGACCTCGAGGATGAGAAGAAAAAACTCGACACAAAGCTGAAGATCCTGAAGGAGCAGGAGGAGTACAGCGGGAAAGTGGACGACATTGTGAAGCAGCTGGAGGACGAGCTGGAGCAGAAGGTCTATAGCTTGCTCCGCGACCAGGAAAAGCTGAAGGAGGAGCTGCTCCAGAACCGGAAGGAGGTGGATGACACTAAGAAGAAGTCAGTGGGTCTCAGCTGCAGCCAGAAACCATCAGAGGATTCAAAACATGTCTTTACTGGCACAGTTTATTTATCTATTTGCAATGAATTTCAGGTATGAGGATGAAGTAAGCAAGAAAGATGATCTGGAGAAGGAGTTCATCGTCACCAAAAAGGTAGGGTAAGATTTCTGTTTGTGTCTTATTTCTTTCTTGGTTTTTCTTTGTTCTTCATTTTTTAAATGGTGGAGCCTCTGTTGGAAGTAAAACATTTACTACCATGCCCTTTCCATCTGTGTTTAAACACGCACATCTGTGTGGTCGACAGGACGTAGATGAGAGCCAGTTGTTGGCTGTAGATCTGGCTCTGGAACTGGAGGATATGATGGAAAAACTGGAGTTCCTCAGGGTTGGCTATGATGAGGTAAAGATGAGCGAAACGATGTTAAACACCAAAGAAGATGAGCATAGGAGACCATTTTCCCACTAACTGTTGTTCCCTTGTCCGCCTGCAGGAGATCAAGGAGCTGGAATCACGAATCCAGAATGGGACCGTGGTCATACGTGAGAAGAGCAAGCGGTCGCTCGATATGGACCATTTCATTGAGAGTGTGAAGAATCAGTATGCCAGCATTTCTGCCCGCTCCAGAGAGGAAGTGGAGCAGTGGAACCAGAGAAAAGTGAAGTTTTTCACTGTGACTTTTAATTCAACACTTCAGCTTATTTCAGGTGTTATAGGTTCTGATCTGGTTTCCCATCCCACCTGTAGATGGATGTCCTGGTCCAGAATGCAGGACAGCATGAAGAGAAAGTGCGTGACTTAAGGAGGGAGATTTCTGACATGACCCGCCACATCCAGAGGCTCAAGGGAGAACTGGACGCTCTCAAGAGGAAGGTGAACGGCCCTTTCTGGCTATAAGGCAGAGTATGCAAATGCCACTGGGGGTCTCCAAACTACAAATTCACCCTCAACATTTTCTGAGGAGAAATCAAATTATCTTGATTTTTTTCATAAATTTGCAGATTTTTTTCTCTGAAACTTGCTAATTTTTTTCTCATAAATTTGACTTTTTCATGTAAATTTGCACATTATTTTTCATAAATATGCAGTTTTTTCTCTTGACTTTGGCAATTTTTTCTTGTAAATTTGCAACTTTTTCCTACTTTTTTAAACTTTTTACTCAAATTTGCAAATTTTTTCTTGTAAATTTGAAAACGTCTTGTAAATTTGCTTTTTCAATTTCTTTTTTGTAACAATGTGATCTTTTTTTTAGTAAATTTGCAATGTGCTGGTTAAATTTTTATTCAATATAATGGTTTAATTTATTTCTGTTCATAGAGAATGGCCCAGTGTTTCATGGGAGGGGAGAGATTTTTTTTTAAAGGGCCCCCAAACACAGTCTTTCACAGGGATCCCAGAAAGCTAGAAATGGCCCTGGGTGGGAAAGTGTGATTCACAGCCACACACAGCACAGGCCCCACTTCACGTATCCGCTTCAGCACTTTATCCATCCAGCCAGTCTATGATGTTTTCCTCTCTGTGTTTGCCTGTTAGGAGGATCACCTGAAGAAGGACATGGACGATTTGAGAAAGGATGGCGATGAAAAACTGAACCATGCCCGGGAGGACATTGCCCAGCTTGATGAGGCTTTGAGGAGGGCCAAGCAGGACTTGGCGGGACAGATCCATGACCACCAAGCGCTGATGAACATCAAAATGGGCCAGGACATTGAGATTGCAACCTACCGCAAGCTGCTGGAGGGCGAGGAGCAGAGGTTTGTAGGGAAAAGATCTGAAAGCTAGAGCATACTAAAAAAGCACTGAAGTGTTTAAGTTCTTGCACTAACAACTGTGTCTGCTCCCTCTCTAAAGAATGGACAACCTTCTTCGCCCTGCAGGTGATAATCATTTTATTCTAAAATTCCTAAATATTGTATTAAAGTACCTGATTATTTTGCTGCATGTCAGTGTACTTTTGATGTGTGAGAAGGACTTTGATTTTTTTTTTTTTGAAATTGTGGTTTTAATGACGCCTTGTGGTCACCAAGTGAACTGCAACTCCATTCATTCCTGAGAAGGACTGTGGGTCAGACACTGACAAGGTCTTGCTGCATAAATAAACAAAATATTTATTTATTTATTTACAAATAAATGACACAGTTTGGTTACAAAATTTTTTGGGTTGTGTAGAAAATCAAAATCTTCTGGAGAAATAAACTAGAAAGTACACAGGAGAGGTACACAAACCAAAAGTATGACGTGATTTTAATTGAAGTATATAAGCGAATTCAACTTTAATAATATAATGCCTAGTCACAACAAAGGGTCATCTCAAAGTGCTAAATCCAGTTTTATGTACAGCTATAGCAGCACTAAATTAAAGCAACACTATGGAAGAATTGCTCTTGTGTCCCCCTGTTATTATTAAGTTAAATTGTCTGTTCCCACTGTTATAAATACTTGTAGCAGTGTGAGCCATGCTCATGTGTTTAAGAGCTGATGAGTAAGGAGTCAGTGAATTCAGAGGCCTTTGCCTCATTTGGAAACATTAAAGCACATAGAGGGTAGGCAAGAAAAAAGATCTGCGTGTCCAACAGCAGGTCCCCATCAATCTTGCATCCATTTATCTCTTTTAGCTCTCACCAACAAGTATAAGCTGGTCCAATATTCTCTCTTGCTCAACCACTCTCTTGCTTTCATTTCCTCCAACAAGATCTTCAGTGGCTTCTTCACTGACTCTGCCATAGCATCTGCTCTGACAATACCAAGCTAGATAGCTTTATATCATCATTCTTAGCCAACTAGCATAGCGTCTCATGTTTGACCATTGGGATGCATGCGTCATGTTTGCTGCGTAAACTGCAGCAAACATAAGAATTGGCAGCGAGCCCAAAATGCAGCATGTAACATGTTTATTTACACAAGAGTAATATACAACAATGTCCAAATACAGTCACTGTGTTTACAAGAAGGACAACCGGCTTCGGCTACATTGGCTAGGGGTTAAGTGCCAAACTCGCTCCAGGCTAGCTAGGAGCGGAGAAAAAAGGCATAATAACAAGAAAGACTTACTAGCGTGTCTGAGCGGAAAGGCTCTGAGGCACAACACAGTTCAGTCCGGAGAAAGCCAACAGATGCCGCCGTAATGTCCAAAGAAGATGTTGAAGCTGCCGCACTAGCCGGTCACACTCTGCTCAATAAATACACAATTCCCAGATGAGAGCAAGTGGACACAGCTGTGGCGACAGATGCGTGGCTGATTGAACTGTTGTGTGTGTGCGTATAGGCCAGTGCTTCTCAGTTATTTCCTGTTACGCCCCCTCTAGGACGATGAAAACATTTCGCGCCCCCCACTCTCCGCCGCGACTATAAATAGTATCATTTGACTATAAAATTGTTATAAGTACACCTCTGCATAACATTGTATCCTTATTAACATTAAAGAAAACAAAAAAAAGGAAAAAGAAAGAAATATAGATCAACTTACAACAAAGAATAACTTTATTAACATTTTTTTTAGTCTGTAACAGAAAAGATTTAAAGGGCATCAATTTGCCTGAAATTCAAAAAAAAAAAAAATTAAATCCTTATTTAAACTATAAACATTTTTTGACCAACTAATTGAACCATTTGATACTGAAAAATAAAATTAAATAAAATCAATAAATGATAATAAATTTAAATTGATCAGCAACATTAACTCAGGAGCACAATATATAAAACACTTTAACCTTCAAAACAAAAACAAATAATACAATTTGTGCTGATTTTTTTTATCAAAATGAGGAAGTCAGAATTAATGGCAACAATGAGCACGTTTTGCAGTGCACAGCTTTTCGAAGTGGGGTTTGAAGCATGATACTGCAACTCTCAGCTGCTGCTCAGTGTTTAGCTGGGACCTGTACTTGGTCTTCAGTGCAGCAACAGCAGAGAAGCCAGTCTCACAAAGATAAGATGTTGCAAAAGGAAGAAGAATGCCCATAGCTCTCTGCCCTAAGAGTGGATACTGCCTCTCTACACCCAGCCAGAATTCACTCAGTGTCTGTGACGTGAACCTCAGTCTCAATGTGGAATCAGACGTCATGTCAATGAACTGGTCCTCCTCTGCAGAGCTGAAACCAGTTGGAGCTTGTGCATTGAAAGGATCTCTCACCCAGTCATACTGGGAACTGTTTTCAGGGAAGTACTTTTTAAAGAATCCCATCAGTGATGAAATATGCTGCTTAATATATGGAATCACTGCCATCATAGCCAGTAGTGTCAACAAATTCATGCAGGTTCTCGAATGAATCAGTATTTCCCTCATCAAGTCGCCTGCTCCACATTGCAAGCTTTCGGGTGAAAGAGCTGATCTTGTCTGTGACCTGAGGGAGGTGTTTATCTTTCCCTTGAAGCTGTAGATTTAGTTTGTTTAGCTTTCCAAATATGTCACTCAGGTAGGCCAGTTTCACCAGAAAGTTCTCATCACTAAATTTTTCTGCGACTTCATACTTGTGCTCCTGCTCCAAAAACATTCTTATCTGCTCTCTGAGCTCAAAAACCCGGGACAAGACTTTTCCTCGTGACAGCCACGTTGCTTCATTGTGAAACAGCACAGCTTGATGTTCAGCTCCCATCTCCTCACAGACAGCAGAGAAGACTCTTGTTTTCAGTGGTCTGGTCTTTATAAAATTGACTACACCTACAATGTCAGTCAGAGGAAAGGTGCCTTGATGCCAGTGCTTCTCTGTGTATAACACAGTGTGTCCACTCAGCATTAGGCGAGGCCTTCTTGATGAGTGCCCGAGGTCCTTTTCTTATCCCTGCCATGGTCTGTGCACCATCACTGCAAACACCAATGCCGTTCTCCCACTTTAGCCCATTCTCAGTCAGGAAGCAGTCCAGTATTTTGAATAGCTCTTCAGCTGTGGCTCTGTCTCTGACATGTTTACAAAAAAGTAGATCCTCACACAGGGAGTTTGTCATGTCAAAACGTACATAAGCAATAAACAAACAGTCTTTGTTGCTGTCAGTTGCTTCATCGAATTGTAAGGCAAAACGTTTGTCTTTGAGTTTATCTACCAGCTGTTCTTTAAGAGCGTTATCAATGTCATTTATACGTCTGGCGACAGTGTCATTGGACAGAGGGATAGTTTTTATTTTTGCAGCACTTGCATCATCCAGCATGACAGAGACCATGTCTAATGCTGCAGGCAGTATCAGCTCCTCTGCTATGGTGTGGGGTTTTTTGCACTGAGCTATTTGGTACGCCACCTTATATGATGCTAACAGTGCTCGCTAGTTTACTGAAGTAGCATTCACAAAGCGGGATGATTGTTGGCAATATTCGGCATGTTTTCGCTGAAAAAACTCAAGCGGCTTATCAGTGTGATTGGGGTGTAATGTCTTTAAGTGACGCCTTAATTTATTTGGCTTCATGCTGTCCGCTGCCAACATTTTTAGACACAGTAAACATACCAGTCTTTCCTTGTCTCCCACCGTAGTCACAGTGAAGCCAAGCGCTACATACGCTTTGTCATATTTCCTCATCTTAGCTTTTGGGAGACTTTCGTTTGTCTCATTATTTCCGTCTCTCTCCGCCTTTCTTTTCATCACTGTTAAATATTTTTCCATGGTGTCTCTTGAGGGTTTGTTCACTGCACTTCATATCTCCTGCTCTGTGCTGTGTGTGTGCATGCACGGCGCAAAAAACCCTTCACCATAGAGCTAATACTTCCTGCGCACACTTTGACAATGAGAGCACCACTGCCACCTTCTGTAGCGGATGTGCAATTACACTTTATTCTAGTATGGCAAAAAAAGCATGTTCCCCAGGGTCACACCCCCCCCCCCCGGCATTGCACGCCCCACTGTTTGAGAAGGACTGGTGTAGGCGTATGTGTTCATGTGGTGATTCAAGCAGCTGGTGAGCGTCTGGTACGAGGGGAAAAGCATGACTGTAGGACTGACAGAGAGCAAGGCTCAATCTGCCAGCTGGAATTAATAAGACATGATCAAAACCTACAGCCACAAGTCATGGACAAGGTGGCGACCCCGAACATGACAGCATGTAGTAAAACACAGCAGCTGAAGTGCAGGGATCTCAAATTCATTTCAGGGAGGGTCAAGACCCTGCGTGCTTTACCTCTACCCGTACTCTTCAACAGATGATTTCACTGAATTTCTTCCAACTGATTGCTGATCTGCGAAAACACCTGCTGGAGACACTGGGTGGAAGTAAAATGTGCAGGGTCTTGGCCCTCTATGGAATGATCGTGAGATCCCTGTTGTCAGGAGTGGACTGGCCATTGTTTTCACCGGGACATTTCCCAATGGCCTGGCCTGCCATAAGCAGTAAAGTGGCCTGAACAAATGGAACCAAACATCAGTAATGAGTCTCTGACTGAAGTCTGTCCTTTACTCTAACCAGCTGCTGACGCATGATGATCGAGATGAGGTTCGGAGCCCCCCCCCCCCCCCCCCCCAGCATCAGCCTTTACTAACAGACAGTGGTGGTTTCAGATATGGGCTGTGTGGGCGGTACCCTGGGCACCATTGTTTTGAGGGCGCCATGAGAATCAGAAAGATAAAAATAATAATAAAAGATTCATAATTATTTGTGCTGAGCATTTATTTATGGCAAATGGGCACCCTCTACAGGTGGGATGCTAGTGCCCTCTGGCTGTAGCTGGCAGATTCCACAGATTAAACTCCAGTATGGCGGACATTCAAAGTGCAGGAAAGGAGGAAAAAAACCCCGTTAAAAATATGTTGTTTTTTTTCTTAAATTATGCAGCGGTTTGAATTTTAACACACGAGCTACCAGAGGACTGACCCCCTACTGTAGCTTTCACTACTTACAGTAGCTGTGTGGCCTAGGGTTAGTGAAACGGAGACAGGTCCTGCCCCATACACCACATGGTGTCCCACATGCTGTGGAAGGGATTAACTTAACTTCACTTGAATATTAAAACATTGAGCCCTAAAATAGCAACATTTGGTTATCACAGCTTATGTTATGTAACGTAATTTTTTTTTCTCCAATGTGTTGTATCAGCTTCAGTTTATTGTCCACATGAATTAATTTCAGGACTGTGTAGAGACCATTTGAGAGGAAGAGGCACAAATTAATAATAAAAAAAAGCCAAATAGAATGAGATTTGTTAAAAATATGTCAACTTTATATGTTACTTAGTTGGTATCTATTTTACTTTAATAACTATACCCTCATGGACATATTTAAAATTAACTTATGCGAAAAAATATCTGGTTCACATTTCCCACTAAAGCTGTCATGTGTATGAATGGAGTTACGTGAAATGAGTTCACTAATGACCGGAAGGTGTCCTGAAAACCTGTTTCAGGAAGTTACACATAATATCTTTAAAACATTGAAACTTGACCAAACCAAACACACACAGAGCAGCATTCTCATTACTGACTGATGGATAAATTTCCATTAAAATTAAATGTCTCCTTTGCTCAGATTTCTAAAAACAGTCCAACCAATCAGAGTCCTTTGCACACAGACATTCACTTGCCATCAAAGCAACATCAGACAGAGAACCTACAAGCAGCAGGACCCAGCTTCATCAGAGACACCACCAACATCCCTCCAACGGGTCCTTTGCCACAGAAACGTGTGATGATCCGAGTGGATGTGAAGGCGGGCAGACTTGTGTCTACAACCTCCCAGCACATTGACTGATGGTCATCATCACATTACATTTGTTTCCAAAATATGAATGACAAGTAAAATTAAGTTCAAATTAAATTTTTTAGAATCACTATTGATAGTAATAATGTAAATTTTTAGCACCTTTTTGTGCTTTTTACAAGAGCAAATTTTATCCGCAGCTTCATGGCAGGCTGAGCATTTTTCTTGACTCTTAAGATTAAATTGGTTGATGCCAAAAAGTGTTTTGGAAATCTTGCTAATCTTTGTTTTTATTTCTAAAGACTTAGTGTGTTTCAGTATATTTTGGGGGGGCTTTGACGTTGTTTTTCTAACCTGTCTGTTTTCTATGTGGTGTGAGAAGCAAATTAGGGAGGCTGAGGTTTCTATGTGTGGTGAAAGGACTGGTTCTGTTGTCCTGGTCCATATCCTAACATCAGGAGCAATACACATAAATAATGTTCTGGAATTACACAAGGTCATATGAAGATGAAGCCTGGAATAACCAGTCACATTCTGAATTCAGACACAGTGGTGCTCCTCTTTGTATTCTTTAGACCATGCTCCAGATGTTTGTTTTTTCCTTCTTTATCTCATGTATGTTTGGAGCTTTTACCTCAAAGCAGTTAAAGAAATGGGTTTACACAATTTGTCAAATCTGTGAAATTTAATATGATTAATAAATAATGCAACATACCTTTTTGCTGCCATCTGCTATTATGCTAACAAACAGAATACACAAGTTAAATAAATAATTTGATATAAGGTTATTATCTTCATGAATCAAGGACCATTACACTGTATTAGGGATGTAATGATACAGCTTTTTTAATGCCTGATCCAATCTGATATTTTCAAATTTCGGCATCAGCTGATATCAATACAAAACTAATATGCAACATGTGGCCTGAATAAATGCAGTGTACTCCTTTTCATGGTATTTCTGCAAGTGTTTAAGGTTGGAGATGTTATAAAACTATACTCTTACAACTGCACTTTTAAGAATTTTTTACATATACATTTTGTCTTTTATCAAGCATATAAGTTCACATTTATCTCCATTTTAATACAAAATAATAACAGAAGATATTAAGTTGTAACATTTATATATCAGCAAAAGATTAACAGCGGAAAGGTCATTAAGATATTTCATTATTAGTCCCACAGCAAGAAATGTACAGTATTACATCAGCAGAGGGATAGTAGCACTCAGAGTAATAAATAATAAAATAGGGCAAAAACAGTATCAATAGTGTAAGGCGTTAGAAAAAAATTGCAAAATAGCATTTACAGCAGTAGTAAGCAGTTAAATTATTCAGCAATATACGTATATAAGGATAAGGACCTGTACTTATACAGTGCTTTTTCTAGTCACAAAGCCCACTCAAAGCACTTAACTAGTGGCTACACCAACCCTCTATTCTAAGGGCCTATCAGTGACAGATACCTAGGGACAATTTAGAGTCACCAATTAACCTGACATGCATGTCTTTGGATTGTGGGAAGAAACCAGTGCCCCCAGACACTCAGCTCTATATCTCCACTAAACCTAACTCCACCCTCCCACCTTCATCCCTGATTGTCTCTGAGATCCAGGTGGATGCCTTCAGTTTCCCCTCTGGGGATCAATAAAGTACGTATACAAAATCAAAAATCAAATCAAAATCAAATAATGTCCTGGTTCACACTCAATCTCCTCAAACAGTGATAAAACAGAAATGTTAATCGTTGGCACGAAATCCACTCTAACCAAATATTCCACCTTCAGTGTATCACTGGGCAATTCTCTCCATCCCCTCAGGTTAAGAGTCTGGGTGTCACCCTTGATAGCATGCTTTCCTTCACATCTCACATTAGCAACATAACCCGGTTAGCACACTTCCATCTCCGCAACATCAATCGCTTACTCCCCTCCCTCATGCCTCATACTGCTGCCATCCTGGTTCAGTCTTGTTACATCTCGTCTTGACTACTGCAATTCCCTCCTGTTTGGTCTTCCACAGAAAATTCTCCATAAATTACAACTGGAACTCAGCAGCTCGCATCATCACCAGAATCCCATCTATTCATCACATCGCTCCTGTTCTGCAGCAGCTTCATTGGCCCCCAGTCCCGTTCTCAATACAGTATAAAACACTACAGTGATCCCTCGCTACTTCGCGCTTCACCTTTCGCGCCTTCAGTGCATCGCAGACTTTTCAAAAATATTCATCAAAAATTCAAAATTGAGAAAAAATGGGCGGGCGCTAGCAGAAGGCAGGAAGACTACATTAGAACATCAGGTATCAACACGGAGAGCCCGCACAACTCAAAATCCACCTCTCTGACCACCGCTCCACTCCTCTCCGCCCACCTCTTCACCGCTCGGGAATCTCGCAAGCTGATTGGCCTAGACGTTTTACCCAGCTTCTCTCCCTGCCGAGCGCCCATACCCAGCGAAGGAAGACCGCATTCATTGTTCTTTATCGCTCGTGTTGCTTAGTCTTGCCGCGTGGAACTTTTCGCTGTTCTCTTGTGCCTTTTTGTGCGAAACAGTCTTCCAGTCGAGCCACTACGCCGCCTCCTGCAGCTTCCCTCGACGATCCTGCGCCTCTAGCACCTGACGATGAGGCGTCACCTGAGGAGCAGTAAAGCTCTCATTAACCTGTGCAGTAAATCATCTTCATCTTGAGTTACGTATCTTGTTATAAGAATAAAAGAGTTCTAAAAACATATTTATGTACACTTTATTTACATCTATGTATGTATGTATGTATGTATGCTTACACACACACACACACACGTATCATATGAGAGAGAGAGTGAGAGAATGAACGTACATATTATTTATGGGTGACGTCATTAGGGGTGACGCTACTTCGCGGTTTTTCACTTTTCGCGGTCGGTTCTGGAACCCATTAACCGCGATAAGTGAGGGATCACTGTATTACTCACCTGCAAGGCCATCCACAACATTGCCCCTCCATATCTACCTGACCTCCTCCACATCACTGTACCTGCACGCACCCTTAGATCCTCTTCTTCCATTGTCTTTTGTTTATGTTTTATGTTTATTCTAATGTATTTTATCTATGTTTTATTACTGTAAGGCAACCTTGAGTGTCATGAAAGGCGCCCATAAATAAAATGTATTCTTATTATTATTATTATACATACCACTGTGAAACCGCACGCCCTCATGTTATGTTGGTAAACGAGGGGTCAATGACGTGACTGAAGGTGGAACTGAACACAACTTTATTATGGACTCACTGCACAGTACAGACACTCCCGTCACGCAGAGGTGAGGTCAAAGAGATCGTCCCTCTTCCGCACAGCCCTCTTATACTCCAGGTGGCGGCGGAACCGGAAAGGTGGAGCCACCACCCATGTCACGCCATAATCTGTCCTAAGAACAACACCCCCCCCCCTTCAAAATGGTCCAAAACACACATACAATCAAGACCTGGCAGTGGCTCAGGAGGTAGAGCAGGTCGTCCAATAACCACATAGTTGGCGGTTCGAATCCCGCTCTCCCCAGTATCCTACCGTTGTGCCCCTGGGCAAGACATTTCACCCCCAGTTGCTCCTGGTGGGTCTGGAAGCGCCATGTTAGGCATTAGCGTGTGAATGTGTGCGTGGATGGCAGGATCTGTAAAGCGCTTTGGTTATCAAGAGATGAGAATAAAAGCGCTATATAAGTGAACACCATTTACCATTCACCCTCCCCAATTTAGAACCCGAATCACATACTAAATTAAACAGAAACATATCAGGGCCTATAACAGTCACACAAAACAACTAAGGCTAGGGGGGAACAGGTGGACTACCATTCCACCCCCACACGGCCAGACGGATTATTCTGCCATCTCTGCTATAATATAGTTCATTAAACAAAAAACTGCGTAATTCCTAAAATAAAACATAAAACACTAAAATAATCCCATTAACAAACCCAACATACAACTTAATTATCACTCATATCAACGTCATGCAATAAACACATCACCCCCAAACATCAGTCTGCCCCAGTAGAGGAACCACCCCCCGGAAAACCATCCGACAGCTCCCCTCCGGTGCACCTTCTTCTCTTCACGTACAGGGATGGCTCGCGCCACAGCCCAAACACCTCCTTCTCCTGCTTGGCACACCGCAGCTCGTTGGGATGCTGCTATGAGCTATCAGATAGCTGAAGGTAGCCATCCTCCTGAACAGCCACCACCTGCAGCTGCCCCTCGTCGTCTTGGCTCTTACGTTTGCCCAGAACTCCTCTCGACCGGGCCTCCTCTTTGGGTCAGACCACATCAACGACCACCAGAGGAGCCCGACTCGGATTCCAGTGTCCCTGTGTGGCACGTCGTTTTACCGTGTCAGCCGGTCCTGCCTCGCTCCCTTTCATTTTCTTCACCGGCAAAGCCGTTGTGACCCCTTGCTCCTTGGTACCTCCCAGTTGAACTCCAGAAGCAGAATGGGCCATCCACTTGGCTCCACCCACCGTCACGGGCGTCCCACCGTGCCGCCCAGTTCCCTCAGCTAGGGTTACTTGGGCTCTGGCACCGGAACCCTCCCGCGATGGCTCTGGGTGGGGTTGGTCCTGCTCATCTTCCAGAATACTAGGCCAAGGTTCGTCTCATACAACATCATCCACCACTCGCAGAATCGGCCAGTCCCACAAACCACGGCCCGACCACTCCTCTCCTACACCGCTGGTGATGGTGACGCCCAGTCCATAAAAAAGGTCACAGCCCATAACATTCTCGTCACTGGTGGTCACCACGAACTGCAGGTTGGACATCTCCGCCGACTTGTACCTAGCCGTCAGTTCCACCGATCCCACCGTGACCAATGTCTTTCCACCATACCCACACAGCGGCGCTGAATGACCTCTTATTCGGTAATATGGGAAGAAACTCTTCACGGTGGGCCAATCCAACACGGACCTCACCGCGCCCGTGTCAGTCAGCAGCGGCACCTCCACCCCATCCAGTTTCACCATACAGTATGTATGTGCAACCATCAGTGGTTGGGGAGACGGTGTGGATGACTGTGGGAGTTGGAGCGGGGGAGTCCACTTTGTATCACCGTTCCCCTCGTTTAAACCTATTACAGGCCCTGGCAAAATGATGCAGAAGTCTACACTTGCCGCAGTGCTTTCCCCTTGCTGGACACTCTCTAGCCTTATAACGGTGCTTGGTGGACCCACAACCCAAACACCTGGGCGGTCCCGTGGCGGACCTTGTCTTCACAGCCGTAGCGTACTCCTCCGTATCCTGCACACTATCATCGCTGTCCAGGTCCACAGCCTGTGGACCTCTTCTTCCACAGCCTTCTTCTTCCGGCTTTCAGAGAGAGCAGACGCTTTTCTCCCCCTCCCCTACTCCCTCCTATTTCCTTACTGATCCCGCTTGCTGTGTTCTGTCTGTGTCGCTCTTCTTCTGGCTGAATCTTATTCCAAAAGGAAAATTATGGATTTGGTGGGCTTTAAATGCGATTGACACCACTTTAAAAGAAGATCAGGCCAGGAGGAGCCCAAGTGGGGGACTCATGGACAATTGGGAACTCATGTGTCTGTGTGATTCGACTGAGATGCGGAAGACATCTATCTGTTTGGCTTATGATCACAGGATTTCTACTTTGGCTCTGGAGTTTCCTGATGTATCAGAAATTAAAGAAGTTGGGAGAGCTGATCAAAATGCGGACCCTGCAAAGCTCCTTCAGCAACAATTCGACCAGTTTGATTTTAAAGCCTGTATATGGAAATTATGAAGCACAGAATTGCAAGAGAGATAAAAATTCTATGCTCTGAGTGAACTGTGCCTTTAGACCTTGATTCGGCGCCCTGAAGGTTACTCTCCTCCTGGATGAAGACAAAGCAGAAGAGAGTTTTGGCTTCTCTTTAACCCAAACAATCAACAAACAATTGCTGTTGTTCAGCAGACTGAGCTCTTCAAGGACAGTGTTATCATGTGTCTAATACAGAACTTTGCCATCTGGCATGCATGAAGAGAGATAGACTCTTGGACATGCTTATCTGTGTTTAGAATACATGAACATAACATCCATCCATTGCCAGGAGGCGCTCCTTTGTTGTTCACCAGCAACTGATACATCCACACTGCAATCATACTGTTTATATGCTGACTACACACACTGGTCTCTCTCGCTCCTTTGTTATTGTGTGATTTGTTGTCTGCTAATTGTGCATTTGAGGGGTTTTTTCCTATGTAATCACAATTTTGCTCATAACGAGCTTTATTTTGATTAACTATGTTTTTTCTCTCTGCCCATTGTGTCATCCCCCCCCCCCCACATTCCCCTCTTTACCCTTCACTGTATGACAGGCGCCTTCATGGCTGCTGTGTCATTGGAATGCGCTTATAGAGCGCGCCCAATGTCAAGTCAAATTCCTCGTATGTTTATTTTGTAAACATGCTTGGCAATAAAGTGATTCTGATTCTGTGCTGTTGACTGTGATTCATATTGGTGGAGTGTAGCTCTCTCACCGAGGTCACGCAACAGTTTGTCCACTGCTTCACACTGCTGAGCTATCTCGACAGCCATGGCTAATGTCAGTTCACCAGAGTACATGAGGAGTCTCGACCATGCCGTCGAGCAAAGCATGTGCTCCGCCAACTGTTTGCGGACCATCTCTTGCTCCAATGCCCCAAACTGGCAGTCTTTGGCCAGTTGGCACAGGTCCGCAACACACCTTTGCACTGACTCGCCGGTCCGCTGGTGGCGCTGTCGAAACTGAATCCTCCGGACAATGATGTTCTCAGGGGTGCAAAAATGTCATGCCATTAGCTCAACAACATCCTCAAAGCTATCACTAGCACCCAAGGTAGCAAGGATACGCTGTCCTTCCATACCCAAATTATGAACCAATGTCACCTGAGCCCGTATCTTCTTCAGCTCACCAAGATTAAGAGCCACCAAATAAGTCTGGAACGCGGCGAACCATCTCGCTGAGAGGACGAGCAGCTCACCAGGAAGCTCCAGAAACGGCCGAATGGTCGCAGCTCCCACATCCATACTTTTATCCTCGTCACCAAATGTTATGTCAGTAAACGAGGGGTCAGTGACAAGACTGAACGTGGAACTGGACACAACTTTATTATGGACTCACTGCACAGTATAGACACTGCCGTCAGGCAGAGGTGAGGTCAAAGAGACCGTCCCTCTTCTGCACAGCCCTCTTATACTCTGGGTGGCGGTGGAACTGGAAAGGTGGAGCCACCACCCGTGTCACACCAAAATATATCCTAAAATCATCACAACACCCCACACTCACGCACACCTGCACATATGCTTGCATATACTGTACACACACTCACACACACCCATGTGCACACATGCACACACACACACACACACACACACACACACACACACACACACACACACACACACACACACGCAGGCCCCGGAAAATGGGGTGTGACCCCCCACAACCCTGCTGCCCCCACCCCACCCCAGGATGTAGGCACCAGCCCCCAGAGAGTTGGCAGGGCGCAAGCCCGCCATGCAGGAACGTGCCCGGCCCCGACCATGCCACTGGCGCGCACGGGACCCCAGCCCAGAAGGGGAAATGGCCCCCCAGCACCAGGGACCCAAGGCCAGACCCAGCCACACCCAGCAGACAAGGCCGGCCAGCCTGGGGCCACGGCCCACCTCCCCAGGCCAGACGCACAGTCACCCCAGGACAGGTGACCAGGACACAGGCTCCAGTGGGTCACAGAACCCCACCCCCACCACCACAGTCAGGGCACAGCCAGCTGCCAGAAGCGCCAACGAGAGCGAGCTACCACCAGCCACGCTTCAAGTTACAGAATCAACTAGAGGGCACTCAGAGAGCGCATACCTCCACCTGGGCTCCATCCCTCTGTCCCTTTGTCCTCCCCACCATCCCTTTGTCCGTCCATATCTCTATCCATCTGTACATTGCGAGATAGGGCCTTGGAAGAAGTATGCACTCACGGATCACCTCCAACATCTAATGAGTTCATCTTTGGGCCAAAAGCCACCTCTGGTGAAAATTTCATCCAAATCCATCCAGTAGTTTTGGAATACTGTTGCTAACACTGTGTGAGAAGATAAGAGCCTTGGCAGAGGTATGCATTTTGAGATTATCACCAATATCTTATCATCTGTTCAGTGTGCCATTACACACCTTTCCTGAAAATTTGAATGAAAGGCGCTATATAAATGCAATCCATTATTATTATTATTATTATTATTATTATTATTATTAACAGAGAAACGACATCAAAAACAATATGACTAGATAATAATAATAATAACAAGACTGTCACAGTTGTATTGACCATACATTGGGGCTAGGCAATTTCACCTTAAATCAGCATCACGGTTTATTGAATTTTTCAGGTCGCTTTTGTTATTTTTTTCCTCCTCTCTTCTCCATTACAGTTTACTGACAAGGTTCATAATTATTAAGCAATATTACACAACAGTGCGGTATCATACCATTTTTTATTTTTATTTTTTTGCAGTTATCAACTACAGATTCACATTGTTTGATGCAGCAAGTTCAGCCTCCACCGTCATCTCCCATTCTTGTCTTCCTGTACCAACATCCTATGTCTTGCCCTTTCTTAATTCTGATTGGCTGCTTAGAAAGGTCTGACATTGATGAATGCAGCTGTACAGTAGTCTGACAAATTGGACTTTTTTCAGCCCTGAGCACTGCGACAAAAGCAGCCACCGCTCAAAGCGTTTCAGCACCGAGGGCGCTCAGCACAGTAAACACTGGACTAGATAATGAACAGAAAATAGTCATCCACAGCAGGAAAAATGAATTTGGTGGGCATGCTCCTTAATACTTTTACTGCACTGTTTGGCTTCCGGGTTGCCAAAGCACATGGCCCTATGGCGTGACCACACACGTACCTGAGTGGACATGTCTTAAAGGGGCAGTACATGAAAAGTGCCAGATTAATATATAAAATAATATTCAAAAAATTCCTGCATCCACATCGTGATCCAAATCACCACCAAAATCTTATCATCTGTTCTGCATGCCATTACACATCTTTCCTGAAAATTTCATCAAAATCTGTTCATTAATTTTTGAGTGATGTTGGTAACAGACAAACCAACCAACCAATGCTACCGAAAACATTTCCTCAGTCCTCCCTTGGCGGAGGTAATAAGCAGGGACCAGACAGAACTGAATTCAGCCAATTGGTTTTTAGAGGAGGTAGACATTCTGTCCAGACTAATATAGTCTAATAGGAGGTTCTTATAGTGGGTTGTACATAAATTATTTCTTGATTTCCAATTCATGAGGAGTTTTCTTGACGATGCATAAAGCAGTGAGAACCATGTGTGACATTTTTACCTCTATATTTATTTCACTTAAATCACCCAATATGCAAAGTTTGGGAGAGGTTGAGATATGACACCCAAGCAATGCCGATAGGTCTTCACATATGCCAGAACTTTTGGACCAGTGCACAGGACCACATAGCATGCATATAACAATCAGGGGCGTTGCTGGAGCAATAGGAACAGATATTTGTGCGACTCGGGCCTGTTTTGAACATCCTTTGTCCTGTGTAATGAATTCTATGAAGAGCTTTGTACTGTATGAGTTGTAAGTTAGTTTTTAGTCATCTTAAAAGTGTTTAAACATATTTGTGTCAAGAAGCTTTCATCTTTATTGATTGATAGGTTTGTCTCCCATTTTAATTTTGGGAGAGATACTGACTCATCCAGTTTTGATAATAGTCCATGCATTTTTGATATCAGTTTAGGGGAAAGAAGATTTAGAAACTCTGTCACCATAACTGGTACTGTCTGGCTGAAACTGAATCTTGCTTTTATTATGAATGAATGAATCTTTATTTTCGGATAGATTAAAAGTAAAGATTAAAAAGAAACAGAACAATATAACAAAGGGGAAAAAATCCAACAGGGTCAAATTAAACAATAACTCCTCTGATTATACAGTTCAACATAAGTTATACGAAATGGGTGATGGCTGAAGCCGCAGCTTATATTGCCCACCCATATTCCATCCAAGAATTCAAAAGAAAAACGAAACAAGAGCGATTACAATTCGGAACAAAGCTAAGACAAAATGTGACAAAAAAAAACTAAGCAACAACACAACGCAGACTGGATATGACAATCCTTATGTGATTTTACATGTCATCTTGGATATATGTTTGGAGTATTTCTTCCTTTAGTTTTTGTTTAAATTGTCCAAGCGTTGTACATGATTTTAATTCAGGTCCAAAATCGTTCCATAATCTGACTCCTTGCACTGAAACACAATGTTGCTTGGTGGTAGTTCTCACTGAAGGTTTTTGAAATATACATGTTCCTCTGAAATGATATTGTTTCTCCCTTATTGGGAACAGCTTTTGGATATTTGCGGGCAGTGATAGATTCTTCACTTTAAACGTTATTACTGTAGTTTTAAAGTCAACCAGATCTTTCAACTTGAGAGCTTTCAATTTAAGAAAAAGTGGGTTTGTTGGTTCCCTGTAAGCAGCTTTGTTTATTATTCTAATAGCTCTCTTCTGAAGCATAAAGACAGGATATACGTATGTCTGTTTTATATGTATTTCCCCATACTTCAGTACAATATGTCATGTATTGGAGTATTAATGAATGATACAAAGTATATAATGTGGGTTGATTCAGCAGATATTTTGCTCTGTGTAGTACTGCGATTGATTTAGATATTTTACCTTTAATATAATTAATATGTGACTTCCAACACAGTTTATTATCAATTATTACTCCAAGAAATTTAGTTTCAGATACCCTTTCAATCTCTACACCATTTACACTGAGTTTAGATACTAAGTTGTTGTGATGGTTGTTAAAAACTATAAATTTTGTCTTACTTAAATTGAGCGTTAATTTGTTTGACTCAAACCACAGTTTAAGCTTTCCTAATTCCTTTCCGAGTGTATCCAAAAGTTGTTCCAAATTGCTTCCACTGCATAATAGATTAGTGTCATCGGCAAACAATATTAAATCCATTTTTTCCGAGACTTTACACATATCATTTATATACATACACTACCGTTCAAAAGTTTGGGGTCACCCAGACAATTATTTTGTGCTTTCCATGAAAAGTCACACTTATTTACCACCATGAGTTGTAAAATGAATAGAAAATGTAGTCAAGACATTGACAAGGTTAGAAATAATGATTTGTATTTGAAATAATAATTTTTTCCTTCAAACTTTGCTTTCGTCAAAGAATCCTCCATTTGCAGCAATTACAGCATTGCAGACCTAACGTGATTGCACAAGGGTTTTCTAATCATCCATTAGCCTTCTGACGCAATGAGCAAACACATTGTACCATTAGAACACTGGAGTGATAGTTGCTGGAAATGGTCCTCTATACACCTATCTAGATATTGCACCAAAAACCAGACATTTGCAGCTAGAATAGTCATTTACCACATTAGCAATGTATATAGTGTATTTCTGATTAGTTTAAAGTTATCTTCATTGAAAAAAAAGTGCTTTTCTTTCAAAAATAAGGAAATTTCTAAGTGACCCCAAACTTTTGAACAGTAGTGTATTGAATAACAATGGCCCCCAAACTGAACCCTGTGGGACTCCACAAGTAACCTTCAGTAACTGTGAGTTTTTGTTACCAACACATACATACTGATATCTATTCTTTAAGTAACTACTTAACCAGGACAGTGCTACCCCCCTAATACCACAATTTTGTAGTTTCTTTAATAATAAATTATGATCCACTGCATCAAATGCAGATGCTTGGAGCAGCATCTGCAGTGATGTGGACGTTGTACCGGTCTGTTGTGGTGAAGAGGGAGCTTAGTTCTAAGGCAAAGCTGTCGATTTACCAGTCAATCTACGTTCCTACTCTCACCTATGGTCACGAGCTTTGGGTAATGACCGAAAGAACGAGATTGCGGATACAAGCGGCTGAAATGAGCTTTCTCCGTAGGATTGCTGGACTCACCCTCAGAGATAGGGTGAGGAGCTCAGTCACCGGGAGAGGCTCAGAGTAGAACCGCTGCTCCTCCACATTGAAAGGAGTCAGTTGAGGTGGTATGGGCATCTGATTAGGATGCCTCCTGGACGCCTCCCACTTGAGGTGTTTCAGGTACGTCCCACTGGGAGGAGACCCCGGGGCAGACCCAGGACTCGGTGGAGAGACTATGTCTCCCAGCTGGTCTGGGAACGCCTTGGTATCCCCTCTGAAGAGCTGGAACAGGTGGCTGGGGAGAGGGAAGTCTGGGCTTCTCTGCTTGAACTGCTGCCTCCGCGACCCGGACCTCCGGAAAAGCGGTAGAAGATGGATGGATGGATGGATGGATGGATGTATCAAATGCTTTTTTAAGATCCAGGAATACCCCAATTGAATACTCTTTATTTTCAACAGCAGTTGATATTTTTTCTATAAATTCCATTAGAGCAAATGTGTCACACAGGGCTCTAGGGAGCCACGCAATAAGAGCCAAGGGCGAGCCAGTGAGTCGTGATGTTTTATTAAAGGTAAGGGGTGAGGGATGAGGAAAGCACAGATACTCGTACAGAGGTACACTCACGAGTTGCACAGCGCAGGAGCAGGGAGCTCGTACCGGACGTAGGGGTAACAAGGCATACATACTCACAGCGGGTAACAATCACAGGAATGCTGTAAGACGAGTAGAGACTGACACCAGACGAAGGGGCTTCAGCCTAGCAGTGCTTATGTCGCAGCCCCGAGTGATCGAGGCTGCTCCTATTTATTCTCATTGGCAGCGCCCAGCTGATGAGGATTAATTGGCCCCAGCCGTCCTGTAATGCTGCCAGCTGGGAGCCTGCTGAGACGCTGCTCAATGAGAAGCAGGGATGAGGAGAAACATGGGCTGAGCGCCGAGACGGCGTCTCATCCCATGGTGACAAAATGCAGTTGTCCTCTTGTGTCTGAACCCATATTGCTGCTTACACAATAAATTATTCTTCATTATGAAGTTGTCAATTCTCTCACAGAATATTTTTTCAAGTATCTTGGAAAATTGCGGCAATAGTGAAATTGGTCTATAGTTTGAAAGTTCCCCTCTGTCACCCGTCTTGTATATCGGAATTACTTTAGCTATTTTCATTGCATTGGGAAATATACCTGCTTGGAGAGACAGGTTACAAATATATGTCAGTGGTTTCACTAAGCATTCGATAATAGTTTTGACTAAGAGCATGTCAATACCATCACAGTCCGTAGATGTCTTACTTTTAAACGATTTAACAATTTCAGTGACCTCTCTCTCGTCAGTGCTCTTTATAAAAATGGAGTCTTTTATAGCAGTGTTTTTGCTTATTGTATCACCCGTAGGTGCCATAATGGGTATTTCTCGAGCCAAATTAGGACCAATGTTATTAAATTCATCTGCAGGTGAAACTGCATTCACACTCTGAGTCGTTGTATTATTTTTTGAAAAATTGGTTGGGCAGCTTGTATTTCTGTTTTTATTTCCAAGAATATTGTTAAGTATTGTCCAAGTATTTTTAATATTGTCTCTGTTTTTCTCCAGTTCTTTACTGTAATAGTCTCTTTTACTACATCTCATTATATATGTTAACTTATTTTTGTATGTTTTATACTGCTGCTCTGCTTCTTTTGTCCTTTTCTTTAGAAAAGCTTTATATAATAAATTTTTCTTTTTACACGTCTTTTGTAATCCTTTGGCTAACCATGGCTTATTGACAAATTTATGTTTAAGCTTTTTCTTTACTAATGGACAATTTTTTTCATAAAGAGTGGTTACTATGTTCATAAATGTGTCGTAGGCTTCATTTACATCTGATACATAGACTTTTGTCCAGTCCTGCTTCAGCAAGTCCTCTTTAAAAGAACTGATTGCATTTTGTGATTTGTATCTGAACGATTTTAAATTTTTTTCTGTATTGGCCTCCATGTGGCCTTGGATAAGTGCAAAGGTTGGCAAATGGTCACTTATATCATTTATCAATAATCCACTTTCTATTTTCTTATCAATAATATTAACAAACAGGTTGTCAATAAGTGTAGCAGTGTGAACTGTGATTCTACTGGGATGTGTTATTGTGGGATATAGACTCATACTATACATAGAATTCATGAACTCTGTAATTACATTTTGTTGATATGGATTTAGTAAATCAATATTGTCCACAAATTACTACCATTTTCTTACTAGTAATATTATTGTACAGCTCGACTAACTTATCTCTGAATGTCTCAATGCAAGTTCCTGGCGTTCTATATATACCACTTATAATTAGATTTTTTGTTTTATCTTGGTCAATCTCAACAGTAACACATTCTAAAATCCCTGGTAGTGCAAAGGACATTCCATTTACAAGTTTACACCTATACAGGTCATCAATATACAGTGCAACACCACCACCCTTTTTTTGAGATCTGTTAATATGAAACATCTGATATCCCTCTATTGCCATCAAGGGAGCCTGCTCTTCATTAAGCCAAGTTTCAGAGACTGCGATGGCTGTAAATTTTCTGTCTAGCTGTTTTAAATAGTCCTGAATCTGTGGAAAGTTTTTGTTGAGACTTCTGCTGTTGAAGTGTATTATTGATAGTTTACCATCTAGTTGCACTTGACTTTTGAATTGCTTTTCAGTGTAATATTCACAATGATTATGAATATTATTGAAAAAGTGGTTATCAGGATCAATATCATTCTCCATCTCTTGTAGTTTATGTTCAGCATAATGGCATATTTTCAGAGTTTGAATTTCCTCACTCTGTGTCAAATGACTTCCTCCAACTGGATATAACTGATGTCTACTCAAGTCAGTCATAAGTTTTTTTGTTTGTTTTGTTTTTTTGTTTGTTTTTTTTAAAGGACATTGACATGGTATGTCAAAAGAACTATTCTTGTCGTGTGTGTGGATATGGATTATCTTAGTCTCTTAATTTTCTTAATCAGTGTTCATCTATATTTATTTAAGTCAGTAATCTCTCTGATTATTATACTCTTTGCTTCTCGGGTGTTCCATTTAGTTTGATCCAAACTCTACAATTTCTTGTCCATGTTGCCTGTATCTTATTTTGTCTTTTCAGCATCCGTGCTTACCGTGCTATTTCAGCATTCGTTTTTGTTAGATGTTCATTTAGGTAAACTTCTGTTCTCCGTATTATGGATTTAAGCTGTTGGTATTCAAGATTTTTTTTTTTTTTTTATCACTGATGTCATACTGTGACACCAGTTCCTGGAATTGGATAAAGTTTCCACCTTGAATAAGATGTTCTAAGTTTTTTATTCCTTTCTCACACCATAGTGGAAAATTTAACATTGTAGAGAAAGGAAGCGGGTGAGGCAATGAGCTGAATAACACACAAACTTTATTCCTTCTCCAACATTCAGTACAGTAAAATCTGCAGGGTCTCTGTGCATCCTCTTTTTATAATCTTTAATTCCATACAATGAGACCCAGGAATCCCGACCAAAATCATTGTGTGGAACAAAGACATGCGTGGCACGTTAACATAGCATAATGCCAGTACCGCATTCTCACACCCTTTCCTCCTCCAGTGGTTCTGGCGCTTCCTCCTCTCCCCAGGGGGCAAATAGTCCTTACAGTCCTGTCTAAGACCCCCCGGTGACACTTCCTCCTTTAACACATTGTTCCCTCTTTCCCCCAGCTGCCATCTCTGGGTGGAGAATCCCCCACCCGTACCACCACAACATCCTCTTTTGTTGCAGGATATCAGGATTATTCCAAATGGGTGTGAGTTTACAAGGGACAAGTGAAGACCCTGTTATTTTTAAAAATTTCCACCAGGCTGTCAGAGAGGAGCTAATGTTAATGCTTTTAAATCAGTCATGGCGTTTGATACAGGGACTCATGAAAGGTAGGTCACAGATATTTAGCGACCCACAGAGAGCCTGTTCAGCATCTAACCATGGGTTTCCTAGTGGGGCTGATTTTTGTCCATTTATAAACAAACTGCAGTCTATTGGCTAAGGAGTAATTTTAAAAAATTGGCAAATCTAAACATCTGCACTCTTTTGCTTTTTGAAGAGTTTTTAAACCAATGTTTCTCAAAGTGTGGCCCCCGTGCCAATGGCGGCCCGCGAAAACATTTCTGGCGGCCCGCGGCCAATCTGTTAACGTCTTAAAGGCCTCGGCCGGACGAAATTACAATATCGCTAAATCATATCTTAAATTTGTGTGTGAGACGAGCTAATTTGAACCGCACATGTTTCGGTGTCAACAAATGTCGCATAAGGTGACAATGCGCTATTGAAGTATGATTTCCTTGAGAGCTGTCTGTCTGCCAAGCGATCAGCGGCTAAAATGGCCACTGACTGTGTGACGTCAGGTCAGGAGCGACCTGAGTAGGAGGAGGAGCACGCTGAGGAGCACGCGGTGAGTGTTTAGGAACTTCCCCTGCCTGGGAAAATCAGAACCCCATGGGTGAATTTCGTTCAGAAAACGCTAAAAAATTGGAATTATGTCGCAAAATCACCCAACATGTGCATTAGACATTTTGTTGACAGCGATTTTGAGAATAAGATGCAATTTGAAATGAAATTAGCAAAAAGATTGCTGATAAAAAAAATCGGCTGTTCCAACTACAGTATATATCCGTTCACTTCAAAGTCCCACTCTCAGACAGTGTCAGTGAAGTGGCGTGAAAAGCAAGGGTGATCTACCGATGCGATCTTTCTGACACTTTCTGACACCTCCTGCTTAAAACCCAAAAAATCAGAAGGATCGTGAGGCCCCGCTTTCACGGTCTGTATTCATACTGAAAATCAAGATCAAGCGAGCTTTTGCCCTTCTGCTCCACGGGAGGTTTCTGTCCTCCCTAAGCTCGCCTTAGGACACCTGCATTACAGTTTGACAGGTGTACCGCCCCAGTCAAACTCCCCACCTGCCACTGTCCCCGGAGCGGGTCACGCCCGGCATCAGGTCGTTTACGAGTTATTTAGCACCGGGTTCTCCACGAACACGCGTCCGTGAGCGGGGAGGGGCGGCCGCCTTCCGGCCGTCCCCCGGCCCGGTCGCGAGAGCCCTTCCAGCACCGGCCGGGGCCGGCTATCCTAGGCCAACCTGGGATATCCTGATCTTTCTGATCAACCTTATCTTTCTGACAGCAATCTGCTGTCAGAAAGATAAGTAAACAGGGTAATTTTTCTTTTTAAAATATTCACTGCCAATATTTACTAAAATTATTTACAAGCAATGAATTTCATTGCCTTAACAACTTATCAAATATTAGAATTTTAGGGTATTCATACTAATCAAATATGAAATATTCAGTGCTGTATAGGGAGGTGGTTGTGCCTGTTTGCTCAAGTTATATTTCTATATATGTAATCCTATTTGACACCTCTGGAATGAAATTATGTTGATCTACTGTTTTTGCAGATGTTATCCACTGTCACTCAACCTTCAAATACTGTGGATTTTTTTTTTGAATTTGATTATTCAGCAATTGTCCTCATTGCAGTCATCCATGTGAGGTAACAAGTCACACTAAAGGCTCTCTGTTGGTGATCAAACAACATTGTCCACATTGTGTTGAGGATCTATCCTGGCACAGCCAGCGATGATCAGGGACATCCCAGCTGGTAACATACAGCTTTCATCCGCCATTCTTTTCACTGGGGCGTCATATGTCAAGGTCCTCAGAGTTCTAAATGCAGCCGGTATCATTGAAATTTCCACGACCACTTACAAGGAGCTTTCGATTTCTAATTTTTATTAAATTAATTTTATTTCAGAATATGTGGATGATCTGATGAATACTCTTTTCGACAAAACCTTGGTTGATCCAACCCACTTATTGGAGCAGTGGCACTCTGTACAAGCCAGAGTTCCAGCAACATTGAGTGCCAAATTTCAGCGTCCCATCAAAGCTGATGCTGTTGAGCAACATGTATCTAGATTTTCAAAATCAAACATGTAAAAGTAGAATAAATTTCCAATTAGCAATGAAAGTTCAGCTTTCAATTGTTAGGGAAGCAACATATGACAAAAAAATATAAGCCTAAGATTTTTAGAGAAATGTGCTTTTAAAAATTGCACACGAATTTTACACCATAAAATGGTAGAAAAATTACTCTAATGTATATGAGATCCGACTTTGATGAATGCTGAAATATTAGAATTATAAAATTGACATGCACATTAATAAACTCAATATATGATTTTAAAAAACTTTATTTAAATAACATTGATCACAAATCTAATCTTGGTAGGCAAAATCCCTTGTTGTGATCAGATGGGAATGTTTCTCTGATGAGGCTCACAGCACAGGCAGGTATCACCCTCACTTCTTCACCTTCAATACCTCCTGGCAGCACCGAGATTCAGTTGATGTTGGCATAATGTTGCATTTCTCACAAGTGCACCTGTTAAAAAAAATGGTATAATCAGATGCTTATAATAAACTAATGGCTCGTGGGAGTGCTATATAAATTGGTCTATGAAGTTTGATTAGAAAATATTTAAAACATGTAAAAAATTTTGAGCAGAAAGAGAATGTTTATAAGTCGCCAAGTAAGGCAGCGAGGGAAAAATTGGCAGTTTTATTTTGATAATTAAGTGTGTGACCATGCATATCGCCTAAAAAAAAAAATTTCAAAGCATATTTTACCAATATAAATCGGCGAGCCTCTCGTTCTTGCCTCTCGTTCTGCTCCGGTCGCTGTTTCGTCCGCGTCTTCCTCCGCACCCTCGGGCTCAAACAAATACGGCTGAATAACCCCATCAGCACCACCCAAAACTACTTCATCATCAGATTCGTCAGTTTCAGTATCATCACTTATATTGCGGTCGTCATACTCGATAAAATAATCGCTGTCCGAATCACTCTGCTGTCGTTCAGCCATTTCTGCAGGCCAGTGATCATCCATTTCCTGCAGCCATTTCCTGTTTCTCCCTGACCTGAAGTCACTGCTGCACGCCCCTATCGAGAGATGGCGGTACTGCAGCATCACTAAGTGAAATATGGGCTATTAACAAATAAAGTCATTTATGGAGGCTGGTGACACATTTTAAATCACGGGAATGGCCAGAATGGAATATTTTCATACAATCAGTTTATTGGTTCAATAAAAAAATGTCACCATCTGAGGCCTTTAACCAATATATGATCTGAACTAATTGCTTTGGAAAAATTCCGATACACATCTACGTTTAGTGGTCTTTGGCGCCATCTGTAGGCACAAGCCGTAATTACATGTGTTGTCGACCTTGCGATCACTTCATTGCAGCAGCTAGTCCAATTGTATTATGGGAGATGGAACGTTCAACGCACAGTGCAGAAGTGTTGGTTGGCAATGGTTTCGGAGCACCATTTTGAGTCAGAAGAAGAATAAGAAATAAATATTAGTGCTTGTGGAAGTCGAAGTGTGGAAATAAAGATGGATCAGCGAGAGAAAGAGGCAGAGATGGAGACCGCTCACTCGAGGAAACCGAGAACTGTCAGCGAGGAAAAAAGGCAGTTTCAGGGAAAATGGACTTTGGACTACTTCGTTGAACCTCACGGGTCAGATAAAGTTGTATGCCTCATCTGCAGACAGGTAATCGCAGTGCGAAAAGACTTTAACATCAGGCGCCATTACGAAACAAAACACAAAAATTATGAAAAATTCAGTGGCAAGGATCGCACCACAAAGATGGAACAACTTAAAAGGGGCTACACAGCACAACAGTCAGTCTTCACGCAATTTTCAAAAACCAGCGAAGCAGTAACAGAGGCTAGCTATGTGGTAGCTCATGAAATAGCTAAACGGGGCAAGCCGTTTAGTGACGGAGAATTTGTTCGAGACTGTATGCTAAAAGTGGCAGAGCGTGTATGCCCAGACCAAAAAACAAAGTTCCGTGACGTAAGTTTGTCGAATGACACAGTCACAAGACGAATCGAAGATCTGGCAAATGATTTGAAGGACCAACTGGCGATACGTGTGGAGGGGCTAGAAAAGCGAGCGTTTTCCATCGCACTGGATGAAAGCACGGATATTTCCGACACTGCCCAACTGTTGATTTTCATCCGAACTGTCACTGAAAATTTTGACGTCGGCGAGGAGCTACTGAGTATGGAGAGTATGAAAGACACAACGAAGGGAGTGGATATTTGCGAAGCAGTGTATCGCAGTCTGGACACACACAATGTTAACCTGGCATCCTTGGTCGGTGTCACGACAGACGGAGCACCAGCAATGATTGGGAGTAGGACAGGTGCAGTGTCGCTGCTGGCTGAGAAAGTGGTGAACAGCGGTGGTAAGAAACCAGTCAGCTACCACTGCATAATTCACCAAGAAGCCCTCGCTGCTCAGACGCTAGAAATGAAACACGTCATGGCCGTAGTTGTGAAGACAGTTAATTACCTGAAGTCCAGAGGTCTGAACCATCGCCAATTTAAAACCTTTTTGGCGCAGTCAGAGGCAGATTTTGGAGACGTCATTTACTTCACTGCCGTCCGGTGGCTGAGCAGAGGTGCCACACTGAAACGTTTTTTTAACCTGAGAAAAGAAATTTGCGAGTTCATGCAGGCAAAAGGACAAGACGTGACTGAGTTAACGGACAGCAAATGGCTCTGTGACCTAGCCTTCCTCGCCGACCTGAATAATTGTCTGAGCGATCTCAATCTGAAGCTGCGAGGCCATGGAAAACTCATTTCCACACTTTTTGACAACGTGAAAGCTTTCCAGCGAAAACTCCAACTGCTCCAGGGACAGCTCAGAGAAGGAGATCTCGCTCATTTCCCTGCCTGCAGGGCGCTGGTAGATGACCCAGACACGGACGGGAGTGAAGTTTTGCGTCACCTGCGTTCAGAGAAGAACCATGGCCTCATCGAAAAGCTTCGAGACGAGTTCGACCACCGATTCTCTGACTTCAGGGACCACGAGGGTGATTTCAACCTTTTCCAAAATCCCTTCTCATGTGTGCCCGAGGCAGTGCCTGCAGACATGCAGTTTGAGCTCATCGACCTACAGGAAAGCTCCGAGGCCAGAGCTGTATATCGTGACAAGAGTCTGATCGAGTTCTACAAAGGACTTTCCCCATCCACATTCCCTGCTCTTCGTCAACATGCTGTCAGAATGGCGTCTTTATTCGGAAGCACCTACATCTGTGAAAAGACCTTCTCCACCATGGCCATCAACAAATCTAAGCTGAGATCCAGGATGACAGATGCCCACCTACATGCAGTCCTTCGCATCGCGACGACGGAGATGGAGCCAGACTTCAGAGGACTCGTGGCCAACCGAAAACAGCACCACAAATCACACTGCAGTTAAAAGGTATGTTGACACTAAAATTGTATTTTCATCAGTCCCAATTTCTTACTGTTAATATGACTTTACCCAAACTAATTAAATCTGATAATTAAAAGGATTACAAATGGAATTGAATTTTCAGTCTTTTTTTTTTTTTTGCCTCCGTCCCTTTGGTGGCCCTCGGTTCAACTTTGGATTCCCAAATTGGCCCTCACCCATCAAAACTTTGAGAACCCCTGTTTTAAACTGATCCATGATGGTTTATCCTTCCATAAAAATTTACTTACATTTGAGTCTAGAGACTTAAACCAGGCCATAGATGGCTGGGTAGGAATCACTGAAAACAGATATTTGATTTTAGGGAGGACCATCATTTTAACAGTTGTGACTCTTCCCATTATAGCGATATAGGTAATGTCCTCCAACGTGTAAGGTCGTCTTGTATTGCTTTTAGAAGGGGAATTTGATTTAGTTGCAATAACTCTGAGAGCCTGGGGGAAATATCTATTCCTAAATATTTATTATTACCTGATTGTATTGGAATAGTGGCTATATTTGAGAAATTACAATTTATAGGTAAGACTGTTGATTTACCCTATCTGAAAGTGATGAAAATTTATCAATGAGTGCCACTGTCTGAAGAAAAGATCTTTGTGAGTTCTCAAGGAAGACTAATACATCATCAGCATAAAGACTTATCTTGTGTTCTTTTTCTCTGGTTTGGATAGCTCTAATATCAACATTTTGTCATATGGCTGCTGCTAATGGTTCAATAAAAATGGTAAAAAGTGAGGGAGAGAGTGGACAGTCCTGCCTGGTGCCTCTCTGAAGATTAAAGTTTCGAGAGGTTTGATCATTTGTTCTGACAGATGCAGTTGGACAGCTATATATGTAGTTGAGGCATTATGTTTATTACGTTAATTTTTAAGTGAACTTCTTCAAAACTAGAGTAAAGTGACAATAATCTAGTTCATTTTGAGTCAGTGGAACAAATTTATAATTTATATGTTCCAATTTTCCTTGTTGTTAGTGGGTCATTAATTGGTGGGACACAGGAAATGGGCTCATTGCGCATGCAGGGGTTTTCCTGGCAAAAACTGCGTGGACCCTGCACAGGTATGATGGGTGTGTGTGGCTCTCCTCCCTCTAATGAGTTTTTAAGTTTAAACGTTGTCTTCTTTGCTGTAATAAGTGCTTATTAATAATTGTATAACACTACGGAAGGGTTTTTATTAAGGGTTAGTAACTTCTGAGCAGAAAAATATCACTTTTATTGCTATTTTGTCATCTCGTCCACTCAGAGGACATTTTTTTTCCTTTTGCATTAGACGGGACAAGAGTGTGCTGCTGTTATGTGTGCCCCACTGATTAATCCCTGTCTTTCATAGAATAAAGTGCCAGCTGTGAATCCACTGTTGGAGTTATTTCCCTACACAATACAACGCAGACGCAGGTAACAGTTTCAAGTCCGCTACATAAACGTGGTGCTGTGACCCGGATCAAATGAATCAGCCACTGTCGATCGCTGGGGTTAAGCTGTGAGCTCATGACGCCTGGAATGTCAGCCTGACTCTGTCTGGATCCTTTTAAAGTAAAAAAAAACAAAAAACTATAGATTTTTTTTTTCTGTTGTGTTGTATAAACATGATTTTGTATAAATGTGATTTTGACACGTTTTGCATTTATTGTGTGATAAGCATATTTTTTTCGAGTGTTGCCAATTAGTTCTCATTCACTGTTGTGTTAAGTGTTAAGTTTGTGTTTGAGATACGACTGGTAGAGGTCAAGCCACATCCATTATGTTTACACCAGATGTTGGGAGGGGTCAAGGTCTTTCTGGGGCACATGAGGTTATTAAAAATCATTCTCTCATAATGTTGCACGATGATGAGCCATCATAATCAAATCACATGACACCCAGCCTTGCATTTGGACCCCAATCCTCCACTCCCGCATCCAGTAATGAAGGCACCCAGAATGAGCTACGTGAGTTTATCACTGAGCTTGGGAAGTCAAACTGGGGAGTCAATTGCAAACTGCCTGTTGGCAAGTTAAGCCCCGCCTACCATAAATGAGGCATCCCCATCCCAACCGTGCAAAGTTGGAACCCCTGAAGCCACACTTGACCTCTCCAAAATGAGCTTGGTTGTCAGGCCAGATATTAAAGACCCCGCTATGATGGCACTGATAAATACTCTGTCCAAGAGTGGATAGATTTGATGGAAATCTATCTACAGAAGAGAGGGCTCTCTGGTGACATGCAAAAAGAGGAGATCCTGAACCATCTTCTTGGAAAAGCTAAGAACATTGTCAGAGTGGGGTTGAAAAGTAACATGTCCTATGGTGCAATCACCAACCCTGAAACCATTTATGCTATATTAAGGTGTTACTTTAGTGAGAGCCTAGGGTCTTCCCAGCCATTAGCTGACTTTTATGCTACCCACCCAGCTGCCAAAGAAAGACCAGTAGACTACTGGGGGAGGTTAAATATTGTTGCTGAAGCAGCTGACAGGCACTTGCAATGTCAAGGAACCAAGATGGAGAACACGGATGCAGAGGTGGCCATGATGTTTATCAGAAATTGCCCAGACCCTAATCTTGCCTGTGTGTTTAAGTGCAAGCCCATAAGTAAATGGTCAATAACAGAAGTTCAAGAAGCCACTGATGAGTATCGTCGGCCTCCGTCGGTCTATGATGACCATGGAAGAAAATCCTAAACGTCTACTCTGCTGGAACAGCACCGCCTGTGGCTGAACAGGCCGATGCGCGAATGACAGTCCCTGTCACACAGGTCACACTTGTGGGTGGTCTCCGTGCTGCTGGGTCTGTGGCGGTTCTTCCTGCGGGTTCTTTTTTCATCTGCTGCAGCAGTCAGTCTCTCTTCACCCGCCTTGAGCTGTCTGGTCAGCTGTCTGGTGAGTATCAAAGAGAAAGTTATGCAAAAAAAAGCCCCCTGTCTCTAAGTCACAGCCTCTTGTAGAGGCTGTCATGTCTGCTGCATAAACCATGCAGCAAACCAATGAGTAAACACAAGCAAACAGCACCATGGGGATTAAATCTATGGGAGAGAACAAACAGATGTTAATGACCAGCCAAAAAAAAAAAAAAAGAAATTTCCGGGGTTCGCAGTCCCCCAAGCTCCCACCACCTGCTGTGGCTTTAGTTTTTGATCCCTCATCCTCTGTGTCTCCCTCCGCTGAGCGGTCCTCGATGCCAGGCCAACGTCGCCAGATGAGGAGGGGGCCTGCGGTTCTGGAGAGCCTGGTTCCGGTCCCGCACCCACGTGGTGGGCGGAGGAGGAGGGCGGACTGCAGCGTGGAACCTGCGCCGACGAGAAAGCGTCCCCGGGTCTCCACGGATGAGCGGTCCGGTCCAGCGGGTCGAGGGTCCCCTGCCACCACGCCGTGCGGGCCGTCGGCGTGGGCTTCGGTGCCGGAGGATCCAAAGTCTGCGGACACCATCATGCCAGCTGCGGAGTCCGACGTAGCTGAGTGGGAGCCTGACGACGACCTCCTGTGTTCTGAGCCCGAATCATCGGAGTCCTGGACGGCATCAGAACCTGAGATCAGGCAAGTGCTCTGTATTGTCTTTCTCCTTTCCTTTCTAGAGCATTTTTGCCTGTCTCTTGGGGAGACGAGCCGGGTGCAGCCGCCAGCTGCGTCCAAGCTTGTCTCGCTGGGTTCTGGCGCTGCCAGTGATCCTGATCCCGGTTCTTCTCTCTCTCCCGAGCCTTCTCCCAGGGTCGCTGGCGAGGAGCTGCTTTAGCCCGCTGTGCCAGAGGTTCCGGGTTCGGAGTTGGAGGTCGGTTCTGGTCCGGCGCCGACCCAGTTGGGGTCCATCGCGGGTGCAACCGTGACCCAATCGGGGTCCGACAAGGGTGCAGCACCAGCGGAATCCAAGTTCGGTGAGGGAGCTGCAGATCTCCTGCCACCGGACACTGGACCGGCTCATCTTCTCCCCCATCTTCACCATCGTCCTCATCTTCATTCTCATCTTCCCCCCAAGCCTTCTCCACCAGGTGCCATATGGACCTCTCATTTTCGGCCCGGCTCGCCCTCTCTATTCCCCTCTACAGGGAAGCCGTTGCCTTTCTCTCCCCTGCAGTCCTGGTGGCTGAGCGATGCGGGTTAGCCGCCAGAAGGACTACCATGCCCATTTGGCTCTCTGGGCCGGCCACCCGACCCACTAGACTCTCTATTCGGCGGCCTGGTCTGGCCACCTGAAGTACTGTTTTTTCTGGCCTGGGATTCGGGTAGGCCGCCTGAATTCTTCCCGTTACCCCTGTTGGCGGTTTGGACGCTGGGTGCGGGGAGACCCCCCCGAACTGTGTAATTGTGCCTGGCATCCCTGTGTTTTTCTCCTCTGTTCCTCTGTAATTTTGTGGATGTACGGGTGTGTTATGATTTCATGTAACCTCATCTCTGTTAGTATACCCTTGTGTTCTTTCTAGGCCCCCTCCTGTTGTTGCATTCCTTTTTCTTTGGGGTTTGGGGCCATATATTGTCTGCATTTATGGAGTATTGTGTTTTGTTTTGTTTTTTCTCTTCCCCACCGTACTCTGTGATTGCTTCGTTTGTTCCCTGTCTGTGTTGTGGTTCTTTTTTCTCTCTCCTCTTTTATTTCACTCACTCCCTCCTGGCCTGTGCCCCATCCGCCCACCCTTGGGGGGCGGGGGGGGGGGGGGGGGCTTGGGTGTTACTGGCCGTTCTGAGCCCGGCCTTGAGGGGGAGGTCCTGTCATGATCTGTGCGCCGAAATCATCCGCACTCAGGCCATACTCCTCCTCAGCCCGGCTTTTGTTATGACAGCGTCTCAGCGGGCTTCCGGCTGTCAAGCTCCACGGGACGGCTGGAGGCCAATTACCTCTCATCAGCTGAGGCGCTGTCAACTACTATAAAAGGGAGTGGTCCTGATTGCTCAGGGCTGCGACCTCACATTATCCACACGGTCCTCTCGCTGTGGATCAGGCTGGAGTCCCTACGTCCGGCTCCAGCCCTCCTCTCTTCCCTCATCGTATCCGTAAGTGTACTCCTTATATTATTTGTGTTTTGCCCCACGAGGCTCTGTTCATTTTCTCTTGTCATTAATAAATTACGCAAACCCACCGGTTGGCCCTTGGCTCTTATTAATGGCTCACAAGAGCCATTCGTAACAATTCTAGCTTTTCTAAGAGATTTTTTATAAATTAAAAGATGATTTCTCCAAGCTAAATAGATTTCATCTAAATATGTGGAGCACCATTTTCTTTCTAATTGACAAGTCTTCTGTTTTAAGCAACGAGTTTCTGTGTTGAACCAAGGAGTTAGAAATCTCTGATTATGAATTTTTCTTTTTTTAAGGGGGCCACCAAGTCTGAGGACCAGGCCCTCAAAGGAATTATAACATGTTTTTTGCTTTACATTAACTAAGTAATTTGGAATGGTAAATTGTTGCTACTCCTTCTCCACAACCAGAACTTCTGGGATTTTGACAGTTTAAATAATCAGAGTGTCGTGGTCTGAGCGCTGATATCGTCCGCGCTCGGGTCATGCAGTATTTTCCTCCCGTCTGGTGTGTATTCCCTACAGCTCTCCGAGCCTTTATTCTGACAGCGTCACGGCAGGGCTTCCGGCTGTCAAAGCCGGGTCACGTTGTAACAGCTGTTCAGCATCTCTCCTAATCACTCTCTCCACTGATTGGGTTATCTCGGAGATTTAAGGAAGCAGCTGAGGGTTATCCTTGCTGCAATCTCGTCAGACGTTCACTCGTGAACAACCCTTCATCTTTCATCCGTCATTGTAAGTGTTATTCCGAGACTGTGCTTCTTTGTCTGTGCCATTACCTTTTTGTCGTTTGTCTTCAGTAATAAATTATGCAAACTCATCAGCGGCCTATAGCGTCTTATTTGCGGCCTGCGAGGACCGCAGCATGACAGTAGATTGCAGCCAGAATGAGACGCCGGTCACCGGGAGTTTTGCCGAATTTGGACTTGTTATTTTCCCTGTCTGGGTACCTGTGTGCTGGGAGATTATGTCGTCGCTCAGGGGCCACGCTCGGAGACTGGGCTATGAGCTGGTGGAGGCCCTCGACTATATTGATGGAACCCTTTTCACTGCTCGCCTCTACGACACTCCCAGCGATGTACCCTGGCACCTGGACCTCGCTGAGGCAATCATTAACCGCCATCCTTGCTACTCCAATCACCCTGAAGTCACGGCGAGGAGGGCGGACATCTCTGCACTCCAGGAGAGACTCCGTGGGCTGGAGGGAAACTCTGGCAGGAAGCCGAAGAGAAGGCACCCTCGCTCCTCGCTTCGGGATCCCGTTCCTGTCCCCGATCCAGTCCAGGAGTTCGTGCCACCCAGGGGTCATCCCCGAAAGAATGCGACATCAGTCGGGATTTCCCCGGAGAAGTTACAGCTGACAGCTATTACCATCCGGGACCGAGTGGTTGCAGCTCGCTCTGCCGTCCACCCCACACAGATCATGAAGCGTGTGACGGCGGCGGTCAGGCTGGTGGAGAGGAATCCTGAACTGTGTGATTATCCTGAACATGCTGACCTGCTTGCCTCTGTTTCCGTGCAGGAGCGGCGTTTTCCTAACCTCACCTTTGCCTCACACTCAGCCAGTAAACATCATCTCCATGCAGATTGCACACCTTAGCGAGAACCCCATCCGGATCCAGTTCCGGGTAACCACATGAACTCTGTTTCCCAGCCAGCTGCAGCCTCCGTGTCTCGCCGAAGAGGTAAAACAGCCGCCTCCGCCCCCGGGTCATCTCTCCCCGCTGTTCCGTCAGCTCCTCGTTCCCGATTCGCCTCGGCTGTTTCTCCCTCCTCCTCGACGTTCACCCCAGCTGCTGTGAGCTCCATGAGTCCGTCTCCGGATGCTCCCGTTCCTGATCCGGTGCGAGAGGCTCCTCTTCATCTTCCCGGAGGGTCCTCCATTTCCATCCAGTGGGGAAAAGGAAGATTCAAGTTCACTGCGGCGGGTCCCATCAGCCCTCCGGGAATCAGGCAAGTGTCTATTCATTCTTTTCCTGTATTGGGTGAATTGCCTTGTTTGATTCCTGGGGGTGGAGTTTGGGGTTCACAGCCCCCCGAGCTTCCTCCACCTGCTGCAGAAATTAATTATGAACCTGCTGCCTTTGTGTCTCCATCCCCTGAGCGTTCCTCGGTGCCAGGACTACGCTGGCGAATGTGGAGGAAGCCTGTGGGCTTGGAGAGCCTGGATCCAGCCCCACAACCGCGACATGGGCAGAGGAGGAGGGCGGACTGCAGATTGGAGCCTGCGCTGACAAGCAAGTGTCCCCGGGTCTCCACGGAGGGACAGTCCGACCTGGTAGGTCACGGAGCCCCTGCCATCACGCCATGCGGGCCCTCAGCGTGGACATCTGCGTCAGGGAATCTCCAGACTGTGGACTCCATCATGCCAGCTGCAGAGCCCACCATAGCCGAGTGGGAACCAGAGGATGACCTTCTTCCGTCTGAACCCGGATCTTCCAAGTCCTGGATGGCGACAGAACTCGAGATCAGGCAAGTGCTCTATTTTGTCTTTCTCCTCTCAATTCTGGAGCATTCTTGCCTGTCTCTCGGGAAGACGAGCCGGGTGCAGCCGTCCGCTGCATCCGAGCTCGTCTCACTGGGCTCTGTCGCTGCCGGTGATCCTGATCCCGGTTCTTCTTCTTCTCCTGAGCCTTCTCCCAGGGTCACCGGTGTGGAGTTGATCCCGGTCGCTGTGCTGGAGGTTCTGGGTTTGGGTTTGGAGGCCGTCCCTGGTGCTGCGCCGACCCAGTCAGGGTCCATCGCAGGTGCGGCATTGACCCAATCAGGGTCCGACGTGGGTGCAGCCATGACCCAATCGGGGTCCATCGCGGGTGTGGCATTGACCCAGTCGGGGTCCGTCGTGGGTTGTGTTCTGGCCCACTTGGGGTCCGACGTGGGTGCCACACTGACCCAGTCGGGGTCCGTCATGGGTGCGACACGGTCCCACTGGGGACCCAATGTGAGCGCAGCACCGGTCCGTGTGGGGTTCGGAGAAGGAGCTGCAGATTCTTCGCCGATCAGCGCCAGACTGATCCCTTCCCCTTCCCCGGTCCCCTTTTCTCTTCCACCTGGGGCCGCTGGGTTTCCCCGCTATCGGCTCGGCTCTCCCTCGCTACCCCTCTCAACAGGGAGGCCATCTCCGGATTCTCCCTCGCGGTCCTGGTGGCGGAATGGCGCAGGTCGGCCGCCTGAGAAACTGCTTCGCCCGTTTGGCGTTCTGGGTCGGCCACCCGACAGACTGCACTTTCTGCTTGGCGACCTGGTCCGGCCGCCAGAGGTCCTATTTCTCCAGGCCTGGGACTGGGGTAGGCCACCCAAACTCTTCCTTTTTTCCCTGGCCAGCTATCTGGACGCTGGACGCTGGACGCAGGTAGACCACCAGAACTAATTGTTGTCTCATTGGGCTCTGCCTCCCGTCATCCCTGTTTTGTTTACTTCTCTCCACTGAAATATTAGGGTCGCTCTGGTGTTTTGTCATTTGCACTATTTTGGACTATGTGTTCACTATGTGTTCATTTAGCATGTTTTTTTTTTCTCCCCTCCTCTGTCTGAGGGATGATATGTGGTTGCCACGTTGTTTCTTACGGGCCTGTGTATCTTGATTATAGACCTTGTACTCCTGTTATTTGCATTTATTGTCCTGTCTGTTGTGCCACCCGTGCATTATGGAGTATTGTGGGGGGGTTTTTTCTTCCCATGCTCTGTAATTGCTTCATGTTTATTTCCTGTGTTCCTCCCTTGTCACTATTTGTTCCAGTTCCTTGTCTTGATGTGTTCCTGGCCCTTTCCTCCATCCTCCCACCCTGGGTGGTGGTGGTGGGGGGCTTGGGTGTCATGTGGTGCCCAGAGTGCGCCATTCGGGGGGGAGTACTGTCGTGGTCTGAGTGCCGATATCGTCCGCGCTCGGGTCATGCAGTATTTTCCTCCCATCTGGTGTGTGTTCCCTATGGCTCTCCAAGCCTTTATTCTGACAGCGTCACGGCGGGGCTTCTGGCTGTCAAAGCCGGGTCACATTGTGACAGCTGTTCAGCATCTCTCCTAATCACTCTCTCCACTGATTGGGTTATCTTGGGGATTTAAGGAAGCAGCTGAGGGTTATCCTTGCTGCAATCTCGTCAGACGTTCACTCGTGAACAACCCTTCATCTTTCATCCGTCATTGTAAGTGTTATTCCGAGACTCTGTGCTTCTTTGTCTGTGCCATTACCTTAGTTGTGTTGTAGCCCCCCGTGGCTCTTTATTTTGTTGTTTGTCTTCAGTAATAAATTATGCAAACTCATCAGCGGCCTATAGCGTCTTATTTGCGGCCCGCGAAGACCGCAGCATGACACAGAGGGAGTTAATTCATTTAAACCAACATAATCCTCTTGCCCTAACCAAGTCTCTGTAAGGGATATTAAATCAATCTGATGATCAATTAACAGATCATGGACTAACAGAGACTTGGGAGTTAGAGACCTAATATTTAATAAACCGCATTTAATTTTTAACCCCTTGCACTCTGGTCAATTTCCCTAAAAACGCCTAAAAATAACGTACCCAAAGTAAATCAAAAGCGGTTCTTCAACCCTTTGCAGCATCTTCATGGGGTTGGTCTCATTTAAAAGAAAACACTTTGAATTTTTTGGCAAAACAGTCATAATCTCTCTAAGTGCTCCTTCCACTGAGTAACAGTCATCTAAACATACTGAACTTGAAGAAAATAAAGTTCACCTGGGTGTTTTTTTGGATACAAATGCTTGCAAATAACACACAGCTGTCAGATCCGGGCTGGAAAATGCAATAGAAATGTAGAACCAAGTGTTATCCAGCTGAGGTCAAAATTTTGTAACAATACCACAAAAAATGAATATATTACACAGCTTTTTCCTCAGGTTGTTCCCAGGTGTTTTTGAACTGTGCCAAATTGTGCCAAATGGCACAGTTTGGAAAAACGTCTGTAACTTTTGAATGATTCAATATAGAAGCTTCATCTTGGGCTCTAATGAAAGGTGAAGGGCTGTGTGTGTGTGTGTGTGTGGGGGGGGTTGTTTATTCATTCATGAATGAATGAATGAACAAACAAGCCCCCACACACAAAGAAGCATGCCACGTAAAAAATGTCTGGCTTTTTTTTAACAAGAAAAAATAACCTACAGTGCACTAAAAATTATACTAAAATATCTGTAATGTAGAAGATAGCAACTCCCCACCCCACCCCCGCTACAGAGGACGGACATCGCCCATCGCTACATGACGGACCGCGGGGACGGTGCGCCGTGCTCTACTACGCACAGTTGTACTAAAATATCTGCAATAATATCTGCAATCCACTGCAGAAGAATAGCGGGGGGGGGGCGTTCACGGTCCGGACGCGGCGCACGGACCGTGTCCAGTCCGTGCGCCACGGTCCGTCATGTTGCGATGACACACAGTTGTAATTTACCGATCGGTCAAAAGTCATTTTGATTACAATTTTCAGGGATAAAGAATAATTTAGCTTTTAACACTTGCCTGTCCACAACAGCAGTGTCGCTGGCGAACTTCTCTTCCTCATTGTCAGACAAACATGACGCTGGTCCACTTGTTACGGACTCGTGGTTCTGGTCACGCGATCCGGTCAAACCATGATTCCATTATTGCGGTTTTGTGCTTCCATGATTGCGGTTTTGGCGAATGATTTTTCAAAACAAATAAGAACAGTAGTAAGAAAAAAAGACTGGCGAACGCGTGTGTCTCACCCAGCGGCTTACACAAAACAGATTTTACACATGGGACATACGCTTTCAATTGTCGAAGTTCTCTGCTTCAATTGGCTCGCTGGATTTGCAGCCGTTGGTAGGTGGGTCCTTCTTGCTAGGTTTTCAGTCATTGGTTCTTCAAGGTTTCAGAAACCCAATTCAAGACTCTTATTAGTCAAATGAGAGGTCAATCAAATCTAAACCAATCAAAGCACTCCTTTGGCTTTCTGTTCACGGCTGTGTCTACAGCTTTTTTTTTTCAGTGCGCCCTAGGACGCAGAGACGTGACCGCCCGCGGTATCCCGGCGTGCAAGAGGTTAAATTATGAGGAGGAACAGAGGCCAAATCATTCAATTTAGAGGCTTCATGTTTAATTTGAGTTTTACCAACTTTTCGTTTAATCACTTTGGGATGCTTAAACATTATATTTTTATTTACTTTGGAGGGAGCAGACAATGATTCTCTGATGGGGAAGACAGGGCTAAGTTGAGGGGTGGCGGATGAAGAGGAGCTGCAGAGAGGCGTGTAAGACTGCGACTCTGCTTCCTGGTCCCAACTCTGAGTTGTCAATGTTTTGGAAATTTGGATAAAAAAGATGCCAGATTGTTAGATAAATGAGATGCACCACCCAAAGTGGGATGGACGCTGTCTCGTCTCATAAGACCAGGTTTTCCCCAAAATGAGTTCCAATTGTCAATGTAGCCCACATTGTTTGCAGGACACCACATAGACAGCCAGCGGTTGAAGGATGACAAGCGGCTAAACATGTCATCACTGGTCAGATTGGGGAGGGGGCCAGAGAATACTACAGAGGCAGACATTGTTTTTGCAGTCACACACCGATTCTACATTAAGTTTCGTGACTTCCGACTGCCGGAGACGGATGTCATTAATGCCAGCGTGAATAACAATTGTGGAGTATTTACAGTTACTTTTAGCCAGCATTTTCAAATTTGACTCGATGTCGCCTGCTCTGGCCCCAGGAATGCATTTGACTATGGCCGCTGGAGTCTCTAGGTTTATGTTTCTGACTACAGAGTCACCAATGATCAGAGTTTTTTCCTCAGCGGGTGTGTCGCTGAGCGAGGAAAAACGATTAGAAACGTGAACAGGTTGGTGGTTAACCGGGGCTTTGCGGCTAGGCTTCCTTCTCACGGTCACCCACCCAGTCTCCTCGCTGCTGAGGAGGACCAGAGGACCGCTAACGGGTCGCCCTATGCTAGCAAGCACCGCTGCAGCTAGGGGATGTCCGTCAAGATTAACTGGTGCAGATGGTGTTTCAATGCAGCGGAGCCGGGATTCCAAATCAGACAACCTCGCCTCGAGCGCCTCAAAAAGACAACATTTATTACATTTACCGTTATCACTAAAAGAGGCAGAGGTGTAGCTAAACATCTGACAGAGAGAGCACACCAGAGGAGGAGAGGAAGGAGAGCTAGTAGCCATAGCTAGTGGCTAACCCGAAGCTAACAAAAACACAGATGAAAGGTGAACAGAAGGCTAAAGAGGGTGATTAAGTGACACTGAGTGCACACACAGGTGCAAGAGGCTTGATAAACAGAAATGAGAACTAACGGTAGATGGAAAAAAGTGGTTAAAATACAATTAAAAGCAAAATCCTCAGAAGAGTAAGGACAGCAACCCACACAGACAGACAGCAATACAGGAAGTAACGATACGTTACAACAAGTGACGTGACGTGTCATGGAGAAGTGTGAGAACATCATTCAAGATTCAGTAGAACATTGGGGAATATGATCAGAGCTCTGCCACCCAGAGAAAAACACAAGTGGCCACAAATGCTGTGGACACTAACTTTTTCCTACAACTGTACTGTCCCATGAGTCTACAGGCTATGCTCCCTTTTATTTGATGTACGGGCGTCTCCCCAGACTGCCAGTGGATGTCATGTTTCACAACATTGAAAGAGATAGTGATGTACTGTAACAGACTATCACAGCTATGTCAAAAAAATGAGAGATGACCTCAAGGAGGCTCTTGCACTGGCTCAAACCAATGCTGAATCCAGTCAACGGTGTCAGGCAGACCTGTATAACAAAAGACAAAAAGGTGGCGACATTGAAGAGGGAAATAGAGTCCTCCTAGCTAACAAGGGTGAGCATGATCGCAGAAAATTGGCTGATAGGTGGGAGTACATTCTCTACACAGTGAGCTCCAAAAACCCCAACTGTCATACATACCACATCAGAAACACCAGTAATGGACGGGAAAAGGTTGTCCACAGAAATATGCTTTTGCAAGCCAATTTCCTGCCCATTGAAATGGATGGTGATGCTGAAATGTCTTTTGTCAGTGACACTGAGACTGAACGAGGGAGAATGGGTCTGAAGGGAATGTCTTGTCCATTGAATCCAACTGTGACCGTAAAGAGCGTACAGCTTCCTGGGTAGCTGAAATGACCAATGATGAGCCAGGTGCTGTAGAGCCCCAAACAAGTGAGTGTTGGAGATGGTGCCAATGTTGAGTCAAATTCTGAGGAGTCTCATGGGAGTGACAGTAATATTGAAGGTGAAGTGCCTGTTCACACTAAGGACGAGGTCAATGATGGAAGTGAGCTACCTGAGAAAGCAGCAGAGCAGACCCATCCTCAGGCTCAGTCGACCAGTGAAAACACCTCTGGAGGCCATGTGATTCATGAGATTGCTCCGCAGAGTAATGCAATACATCAGATTAGAACAAGAGATGGAAGGGTAGTGAAACCAGTGAACAAACTGATTCAGAACATTACACAAAAGAACATACACACAAGCACTGTGGTTGGTGGGTTTACTGGAAGTTTATTTTCGTAAGAAACACTGGGTTTCCAAACCAGTTATACATTTACATTTATCTTACTTCAAGTCATGTATTTTGAATTGGTTCATATTCAGGGTAACATGCATTATAAAATAATAACTGTCATGATATTTGCTCAAGGGAGTGTATAAGGCACTTCTTTTGCAAGTGAACATTTGTGTCACAATGGGATGAGACGCCATATGATGCAGCGCTCAGACCATATTCCTCCTCTACCCGGTCCTCTCCTTGACAGCGTCTCAGCGGGCTCCCAGCTGTCAGTGTCACGGGACGGCTGGAGCCCAATTATCCCTCATCAGCTGAGGCGCTGCTAATGGGTTTAAAAAGGAGCAGCTCCGATCATTCGGGGCTGTAACTTCGCTCACCATAGGCTGGAACCCCTTCGTCTGGCGCTAGCCTCCTGCCCTTCGTTCTGCAGTATATGTGAGTGTTCCTCTGTATGGTTATTTGTGCCTTTTGGCCCCACGAGGCCGTGTTCCTTTTCCCCTGTTCCCTGCTCTAATAAAACATCGCAACTCACTGGCTCGCCCTCGGCTCTTATTGTGTGGCTCGCGAGGGCCACACGTAACAGTAAGTTACAGCCAGGCGGGTTGCCGGCAGCCATGAGTTGCCGTTGGACTTGTGCCTTCCCTGTCTGGGTGTCAGCCCTAAAGACATGCTGTCTCCCCGGAGTCACGTTCGGCTCCAGGACAGAGAGCTGACGGCCATCTTGGAGGAAGTCGACGGGACGCTCTTCTCCGCTACCCTGGACGACGACCCCAATGAAAGACGCTGGCACCTAGAGTTTGCTGAGAATCTCCTGGACAGTCTCCTTCGCCATTCCACCCATCCTGAGGTCTGTGCCAGGAGGAACGCCATCGCTGCGCAGCGAGAGGAGCTCCGTGGGTTGGAGGGAAATCCCGGCAGGAAGCCGAAGAGGAGGAGACATCCCCCTTCGCTTCGGGATCCCGTTCCTGCCTCCACTCCGGCCCGGGAGTTCGCGCCACCCAGAGGGCTTTCCCCGTCCTGCAAGACGTCACTCGGGATTCCCCCGGAGGATCTGCAGCTGACGGCAATTAAGGTCCGGGACCGAGTGGCTGCTGCTCGTTCCGCTGTGCACCCGTCCGCCATTATGAGGCATGTGGCAGCCGCCGTTAGACTGGTGGAGAGGAGTCCGGGGCTACGCGACTTCCCAGAGTTCGACGCCCTCCTCGCCTCTGTCTCTGCCCAGGAGCGGCGATTTCCGGATCTTTCCTTCGCTTCGCCCCCTGTGAGTAGCCGTCGCCACACAGCCTCATCTTCTCAGCATAAACCCCGTCTGGATCCAGTTCAGAATCAGAATCAGAATCAGAATCAGCTTTATTGCCAAGTATATTTACAAGTAAACATACGAGGAATTTGACTTGACATTGGGCGCGCACGTTAGGCGCATCCATTGACGCGGCAGCCATGCAAGGCGCCTGTCATACAGTGGGGGTAAAGAGGGGAAGGAGGGGGGAGGAAAACACAATAGGCAGAGAGAAAAAACATAGTTAATCAGAATAACGCTCGTATAAGCTCATATAAAGCTCAAATGAGCCAAATTTTGATTACACAGAAAAAAAACCCTCTATGCACAATTAGCAGACAATATAGATCACACAAAAACAAGAGTTGAGAGAGGCAGTGTATGTATGAGTCAGTATATATGTGTCAGTCGTGTAATGTTGTATGCATTGTGTAGTGTAGGTGTGACAGTTGCTAGTGAACAGCAGAGGGCACCTCCAGGCAGTGGATAGATGTTATAATCATGTGACTTATAAACAAGTCCAGAGTCTATTTCTTCGCTTGCAGATGAAGGCACATGGGCTGTCCTAGAGGAGTTCAATCTGCTGAAACAACAGCAATTGTTTGTCGATTGTTTGGGTTAGCAGCCGCCACTTCTACCTTATCTCATTGAGGAGGAATGTAAACAGGGCATCAAAAACAAGGTCAAATCTACACAGCTCAGAGCCCATGGAGAATAGAATTTTCCTCTCACATGCGCTTCTGTGCTTCATAATTTCCATATACAGGCTTAAACAGGCATTCCATGGAGAGCACAGGGCTCCAGATGTATTCCTCCGCTGAATCACTGTCATTCAGTTCACCATTTTTTAAAAAAATTTTTTTTTTGTTACTTATTTGTACCCGTAGGTAGATTTGGTTTGCAGTCTGGTGACAAGCCACCGGCTGCTGGTCGCTGCATGCGCGAGCGCCCTAAACCTACATGTTTTTGGTATACCGGAGGAAACCGGAGAAATCCCAGGGTAAACCCACGCAACACGGGGAGAACATGCAAACTCCACACAGCTCACTGTTGGTCGGGGGCTGGGATCGAACGCATGATCTCATGATCCCCGCGATCCCCCGGCCGAGGGTAAAACTGTGCTGCCACAGTGCTAAACCACTGCGCCACCGTGCAGCCCCCCGATTTGCCGCTAATCGTGCCCCTCCCCAACTGGTCGAATTTGATGAAGGAGCTTGCTGGGTCCGCTTTGATCAGCTCTCTCACCTTCCTTCAATTTCTGATACATCAGGGAACTTCACAGCCAAAATAGAAGTCCTGAGATCATAACCAATAATATTTCCTGCCAAATCTCCACAGACGCATGAATTCCAATGTCCATGAGTCTCCTCGTTGGGTTCCTCCTGACCCGATCTTCTTTTAAAGTGGTGACAATCACAGTTAAGCCGCTTTCCAAATCCATAATTTCCATTTAGATTAAGATTCAGCAGAAGAGCGACTAGACACAGACAAAAACGCAACATTGCAAGCTGGGATCAGAAGGGAGAGAATCAGGTGGGAGAGAAGGAAGAAAAAGCGTCTGCTCTCTCTGAAAAGCCGACCAGTTCCGGGTCGCCGCAAGGTCTCATCCTCCCACGCAGCTGTCTTCCCTGCGCCCCTCCAGAGAGGAGATCTCTCAGCCTCTTCTCCCGAGCCACTTCCCTCAGCTGTCACGCCAGCGCTTCGGGTCCGGCTCATCTTGGCTGTCGCCCCCTCCTCCTCGACGCGCTCCCCGACTGCTGTGTGCATCCTGAATCCAGACCTGGCGAACTCCATCCCGGAATCTACGCGAGTGGCTCCCTGACGTCCTCCCAGGGGGTCCTCCATCACCGCCAGGCGGGGAGAGGGAGGAGCAAAGTCCATGACAGCAGGCACCATCCAGCCTCCAGGTGACAGGCAAGTCTTGGTTTTTTCACATTCATCTGATGATTTGCTGTGTCAAACTCCTGGAGGTGGAGTTCGGGGTTCACAGCTCCCCGGACTCCCACCACCTGCTGTAGCTGTAAACATTAATCCTGCATCCTCTGTGTCTCCCTCCACTGAGCGGTCCCCGGTGCCAGGCCAACATCGTGGGATGAGGAGGGGGCCTGCGGTTCTGGACAGCCCAGTTCCGGTCCCCCAGCTACGCCGTGGATGGAGGCGGATGGCGGATTGCTACGTGGAGCTTGCGCCGATGACCAAGCGTCTCCGGGTCTCCACAGAGGAGCGGTCCAGTCCAGCAGGACGAGGTTCTCCTGCCACCACGCTGTGTGGGCTGTCGGCGTGGACACCGGGGCCGGAGGACTCACAAGCTGCGCTGTCCATCATGCCAGCTGCGGAGCCCAACGCAGCTGAGTGGGAGCCTGATAACGACCTCCTGATGCCGGATCCTGGATCTTCGCAGTCCTGGACGGCGTCAGAACCCGAGATCAGGCAAGTGCTCTATCTCATCTTTCTTTTCCTCACTTTAGAGCACTTTAGCCTGTCTCTTGGGGAGGTGAGCCGGGTGCAGCCGTCCGCTGCGTCTGAGCTTATCTCGCCGGGTTCTAGCGCTGCCGGTGATCCTGATCCCGGTTCTGTTCTCTCTCCTGAGCCTTCTCCCAGGGTCGCCGGCGAGGAGCTGCCATCACTCGTGGTGCTAGAGGGTCCAGGTTCGACGTCAGAGGTCGGTTCTGGTGCGGCACCGGCCTAGTTGGGGTCCGACGAGGGTTCGTCCAAGTCCCATTCGGGGTCCAACGTGGGTTCGCCTGAGACCCATTCGGGGTCCGACGTGGGTTCGCCTGAGACCCAATCGGGGTCCGACGTTGGTTCGCCTGAGACCCAATCGGGGCCCAACGTGGGTTCTGCTCCAGCGGTGTCCTGGTCCGGTGAGGGAGCTGCGGATCTCCTGTCATCTGACCTTCGACCACCTCGTCGTCAGCTCTCCCCCAAGCCTCTTCCACTGGGGCCCGTTTGGACTTCTCCCTTTCCCCTACGGGCCTGGTGGTTGAGCGATGCGGGTCGGCCGCCAGAGGGCCTGCCGTGCTCGTTCGGCCCGCTTGTGCGGCCGCCCGACCCGTTAGACTGTTTGTTCGGTGATCTGGTTCAGCCTCCCGAGGAACTGCGTTTTCTGGCCTGGGGTTCGGGTAGGCCACCGGAACTCTTCCCTTCACCCGTGTTAGCGGTATGGACACTGGGTGCGGGGAGACCCCCCGAACTGAATGTCTGTTGCTGTACTTGTGTTGGGGTGGGTACAGCTAAATTGTTATTTCTGTCCCGCATTTAGCGTGGTTTTCTTTTTTAGGTTTCCCCTCCTGTTTGAGGGATGGCTGTAATGTTCTACTTTTCGCCCTTGGGGGGTTTTTTCCTCTCGTTTTGGGGGTCCCCGGGGTTGTTTTATTTTGTATTTGTCTGTACAGGGTTTGTGGAGTATTGTGGGGGGGGGGGGGGGGTCTCTTCCCTGTGTGTTGGGTTGTAATTCCTGCAATTATCCTCTGCCTGTATGGGTTCCTCCCTCGTGGTATTCTATGGAGTATTGTGTTTGGGTTTTTTTTTCCCTGATACTCTATATTGGGTTATTGTCTTTTTTTTTCTCCCCCTTTCTCTGGGTTTCTGTCATGTTATATTGTATGGAGTATTGTGTTTGGTTTTTTTTCTCTGCCCTGGTACTCTGTATTTGTTCATTGTCGATTTGTCCTTTTTTTTCTCTGTTCCTCTCCCTCCGGTCCTGCCTCCCATCCGCCCACCCTAGGTGGGGGGGGGGGGTCTCGGGTCATTCGGAGCCCGACCGTGAGGGGGAGGCTCTGTCATGATGGGATGAGACGCCGTATCATCCGGCGCTCAGACCATATTCCTCCTCTACCCGGTCCTCTCCTTGACAGCGTCTCAGCGGGCTCCCAGCTGTCAGTGTCACGGGACGGCTGGAGCCCAATTATCCCTCATTAGCTGAGGCGCTGCTAATGGGTTTAAAAAGGAGCAGCTCCGATCATTTGGGGCTGTAACTTCGCTCACCATAGGCTGGAACCCCTTCGTCTGGCGCTAGCCTCCTGCCCTTCGTTCTGCAGTATATATGAGTGTTCCTCTGTATGGTTATTTGTGCCTTTTGGCCCCACGAGGTCATGTTCCTTTTCCCCTGTTTCCTGCTCTAATAAAACATCGCAACTCACTGGCTCGGCCTCGGCTCTTATTGTGTGGCTCGCGAGGGCCACACGTAACAATTTGGGAGTCTGGCCAACTTCCCTTTGTTAACTTTCCCTATTAGGTGGGAGACAAACATGTTGCACATATAAATATTTTGTAAATGACAGTTTATTCTACCCTCTGTACTCAGTCACACACCCCCATTTGAGAAGTTTTGAGAAATTCAGGGGGGAGTATGTAGCTGAGGCATTATGTTTATTATGTTTATTTTTAAGTGAGCTTCTTCAAAACTAAAGTGACAATATTAATAATCTAGTTCATTTTGAATCAGTGGAACAAATTTACAATTTAGATGTTCCGATTTTCCTTGTTGTTAATGGGTCATTAATTAGTGGGACACAGGAAATAGGCTCAGTGAGCATGCAGGGGTTTTCCCGACAAAAACTGCGTGGACTCTGCACAGGTATGATGGGTGTGTGTGGCTCTCCTCCCTCTAATGAGTTTTTAAGTTTAAACTTTGTCTTCTTTGCTATAATAAGTGCTTATTAATAATTATATAACACTGCAGAAGGGTTTTCATTAAGGGTTAGTAACTTCTGAGCAGAAAAATATCACTTTTATTGCTGTTTTGTCATCACGTCCGCTCAGAGGCTGTTTTTTCCCTTTTGCATTAGCCGGGACGAGTGTGCTGCTGCTGTGTGCATCCCACTGGTTAATCCCTGTCTTTCACAGATATGTTTCATGTTAAAAATGTTATAATGTGAGTTTTATTTGAAGCTGCACTTAAGATAATACTTGGAGTCACTTTGTATTTTTTTTTTAGTTTTTATTTTTATATGTAACTGTCAAATTTGAGTGTGTCTTTTTATTTATTGATGCTTTTGAATATAGTGTTTATTTGAGTTTTATTTATTTCAGTTTTACTGTGTTTTTGGTTTGACTTTTGGAATGTATTTTGTTAATATATAATTTTGTAACGCAGCACATGTTTTAAAAAAAAAAACTGCGTGGATCCTACACAGACGGGACGAGAGTGTGCTGCTGCTGTGTGTGTGCCCCACTGATTAATCCCTGTCTTTCATAGAATAAAGTGCCAGCTGTGAATCCACTGTTGGAGTTATTTCCTTTCACAGTACAATGCAGACGCAGATAACAGTTTCAAGTCCGCTACATGAACATAATGTCTTAATCCAGTTTATAAAAGATGAACCAAACCCGAACTTATGTAATACTTTTAAAAGAAATTTCCTGTTAACATGGTCAAAGGCTTTCTCTGCATCCAGGGATATTTTTTTTTAATTGAAAGAATGAGCGAGTCATAAATGTTCCTGTCAACCTGTCAACCTGCTGTCAGATCCTGTCAATTGGTAGATTTCTGTGTTTTGGTGCTCAGTTTTTGACTACTTTTTGGCTTCTGATAACTTAATTTGGATTACGGACTAGACATCCTAGTTTCGACCCCTGCCTGATTTAAGACGCCGATAGAGGAATTTACAGACTGGGAAACGAGAGCAGAGCGGCCCGCCATTCAGCTAGCTAAACAGCTGTTCAGTAGCTGTTTTGTCAACGCAAATCGTCCAGGATCATGGGTCCCAAGAAAGCTCAGCAGACTAAGGAGGTGGACGATATTAAAAGATCGCTCGACTTCTTGGCTGAAGAGATTTCTGCTGTTAAGCTGCAGCAAAAAACATTCTGGGCCTGCTCGAGGAGGTGAAAGCGCTGCGGATCCAGAACGCCGAGAAGGACAAGAGGCTGGCCTATCTGGGGAACAGGGTGGCGGACCTGGAACAATACACCCGGGTGAACGACGTGATCATCACTGGGCTCTACATTAAACCCCAATCATAAGCTTGGGCGGTGGTTGCGAACAGCGGAGGGAGGCTCGATGAGCTGGAAGCCAAATCCACAGAGCAACAAGTGGCAGCCTTCCTGCAGTCCAAAGGAATCCAGCTGGACTGTAACACCACTGAGGCCTGCCACCCTCTGCCCAGGAAAAACAGCAATAAACCAGCTGGCATCATGAGGTTTGTCAACAGAAAACACAAGACTGCGCTGCTAAAACAAGGGAGGAAACTGAAAGGAACAAACATCTACATAAACAAGCACCTTACAAAAGAAAACGCAGTAATAGCCAGAAAAGCAAGATACCTGAGAAAGAAAAAAAAAAAAAGATTCAAAACACCAGGACAACAAACTGTAAAATATACATCAAATTAAATGGATCACCTGAAGAAGCCAAGGTCATTAACATCCGAAATATTATGGAACTGGACAAGTATCAATGAACATTATGAACTGGAGTCGACAGCAACAAATGAAAACTGTAAGATACTGAAGGATTATACTCATCTGCAACAGGACATATAACTACATGAAACAAAAGATCAACAAACAGCAACAACAGGAATTGAAAGTTTTTGAATATACGGATCACAACCCACAGGACGTAGAATATAACATAGACCCTGATAATAATTTATTTACCTCCATCAATAATAACTGTAGTTACTACACGGATGAACAGTTTAACACAGTGGTCATATCTGATTTCAGTATTTCAATGATCCACTTCAACAGCAGAAGTCTCTATGCCAACTTCAGTAACATTAAAGATTATTTACATCAGTTTAAAGAGCCATTCAATATAGTGGCAATATCAGAGATGTGGATCAGTGAAGAGAAAGGAGTGGATTTTACCATGGATGGCTATGAATTAAATTACTGTATATGAATAGAAAAGTGAACAAAAGAGGAGGAACTGCAATTTATGTTGACAAGCGCTTGCAATACAAGGTTGTTGAAAATTTGTCAGTGACTGTGGATGATTTATCTGAATGTATTACAATAGAAATCTGTTTGGACAATATGAAGAATATAGTAGTGAGCTGTGTATATAAAACACCTGGGTCAAATATTGACTTATTTAAGGACTGGATGGAAAAAATGTATTGCAAAACCTACTCTTAAAGTTATGTTCATCTGTGGGGATTTCAATATAGATCTTATGAATTCAAAACAACATAGTTCAACAGAAGAATTTATCAACACAATGTACAGTATGTATCAATCACCAGACCTAGCAGAATCACGTCACACAGTGCCACACGAACAGATAACATATTCACAAACATTATGGAAAATAATATTGTGAGCGGGCTTTTATTGAATGATATCAGTGACCATCTGCCGATTTTTGTTGTCTATCAATGTGATTATTGGAAGAAAAAGTATACCAAAAATATTAAATATAAAAGAATAAGAACTGAAGAATCTATGTATTTACTGGCAAAGGAATTATTAATGCAAGACTGGAAGATAGTTTGTGATGAAAATGATATAAATAAAGCATATGATAAATTTTTACAAATATTTCAATCATTGTACAATAAAAACTGTCCTATAAAACAATACAGTGACAGACAACAAAACAAAAATATTCCATGGGTCACCAAGGGGTTACTAAATGCATGTAAAAAGAAGAATACATTATATAAACAATTCATTAAGTGCAGAACAGTAGAGGCTGAGATCAAATATAAAAGATATAAAAACAAGCTTACTAATTTAATGAGGACTTGTAAGAAAGAATACTACAACAGAATATCAGAGGATAATAAGAATAACTTAAGAGGAATATGGCAAGTGCTAAATGGAATTATTAGTAACCGATCAAAGAATGCTAATTATCCAGAATATTTTATTGAAAATGACAATTTGATAAATAATATGGAGGATGTGGTCAGTGGTTTCAATAAATTTTTTGTAAACATTGGTCCTGAATTAGCAAAAACAATAGTGACACCAGAAACAAACGACAATGGTTCTGCAAATGAAATAGAAGATAGAAATCCAAACACAATCTTTTTGGGTGCAGTAACTGAAAAGGAAATTATTGACACTGTGAGTAAATTTAAAAACAAAAAATCAACTGTGGAATGAAACTGACATGACAATAGTGAAAAAAGTAATTTAAGGAATTGTTAAGCCACTCACCCACATCTGTAACCTGTCATTTCAAACTGGTAAATTTCCAAACAAAATGAAAATAGTAAAAGTAATACCACTATACAAAGCAGGAGACAGTCATCATTTCACAAATCACAGGCCGGTCTCTTTACTCTCACAATTCTCCAAAATACTTGAAAAAAATCTTCACTAAGAGACTGGATGATTTCATTGAAAAACACAACCTTCTTACAGACAGTCAGTATGGTTTTAGAGCAGACAAATCTACATCTTTGGCACTGATCAAACTCATAGAAGAAATTAGTAGTTGTATAGATAAAAAAAAAGTTTGCTGTAGGAGTATTTATAGATTTAAAGAAAGCTTTTGACACCATTGACCACAGAATTTTACTGAGGAAATTGGAAAGGTATGGGATAAGAGGGGTCGGACTGAGTTGGGTGGAAAGTTATTTAAGTAACAGACAACAATTTGTACAAATAGGTGAGCACAAATCACCCTTCATGAACATCTCTTGTGGTGTGCCCCAGGGGTCAGTTTTGGGACTCAAGCTCTTTATCTTATATATAAATTACACATGCCAAGTGTCAAAAATTCTGAAATTTATTTTGTTTGCGAATGACACAAATATCCTTTGCACTGGTGAGAATTTGCAGCAGGTTTTAGAGGTGGTCACAACAGAAATGAAAAGGTTAACACAGTGGTTTAACAAAAATAAATTATCTCTAAATCTGAAAAAAACAAAGATTATGTTGTTTCGAAATTATAAAATAAGTCATGAAATAATGATAACGATAGATGATACCAGAATAGAAACAGTACAGGAAAATAAGTTTCTGGGGGTGACGCTAGGCAATAAAACCTGCTGGAAACCTCACATCAGTCACATCCCAGCCAAATTGGCAAAATGTATAGGGATACTGGGGAAGACAAGACACATAATCGACTATAAATCATTATTCTTACTGTACAATTCGCTATTTCTACCATATCTTAACTACTGTGTAGAGGTGTGGGGAAACACCTACAAGACCACCCTACAGCCAATACGCACGTTATGCGTATGGCTAATATGCGTGATACATTATGCATTATGATAATAAATAATGTAGGATATAGAGACCATACCAACTCGTTGATTTTAAAGTCACATGCCATAAAGTTTATGGATTTAGTTAAATATAAGACAGCACAAGTAATGTACAGGGCAATTAAAAATCAACTCCCAACTAATATACAAAAAATATTCAAAAAAAGAGGCAATGATTATAATTTGAGAGGAGACTTAAACTTTACAAAACCTAAGGTACAAACAACTAAGAAAAGTATGTGCATACCTGTCTGTGGGGTGGATTTGTGGAACAGTCTGGAGCTGGAACTGAAACTATGTACAAACAGAAATCAATTCAAAAAGAGGTATAAACATTATTTGCTGAAAGGATATATGTTAGAAGGGTAGTATTTATATGTACGATTCACTATGCTCACTCTGGGACACTATGGTATGGTAGGTGGGATGGTACTGTGTATATCTGTGTTGTTTGGGGCTGGGTGTAGATGTACGGACCGTATGTATGTTGGGATGGATGGGTGTCAATATTGCTATGTACAAAATATAGTTAATTGTCTACTTGGGGTCTTAATTGAGGTAATATGTATATATTTCACATGGATTGTATTTAGGGAAAAGAGGAGTTGGAGTAAATAAGTGTTAACTTCTTCCTTCTCCCTGTATACTGTCACTTTTATTGCACTTGTCATTTGTTTTGTTTTTTTGCTTTTTTTGTTCGAAATAAAGTATCTATCTATCTATCTACACTACCATTCAAAAGTTTGGGGTCACTTAGAAATTTCCTTATTTTTGAAAGAAAAGCACTGTTTTTTTCAATGAAGATAACTTTAAACTAATCAGAAATACACTCTAATATCTAATATACATTGCTAATGTGGTAAATGACTATTCTAGCTGCAAATGTCTGGTTTTCGGTGCAATATCTACATAGGTGTATAGAGGCCCATTTCCAGCAACTATCACTCCAGTGTTCTAATGGTACAATGTGTTTGCTCATTGCATCAGAAGGCTAATGGATGATTAGAAAACCCTTGTGCAATCATGTTAGCACAGCTGAAAACAGTTTAGCTGGTTAGAGAAGCTACAAAATTGACCTTCCTTTGAGCAGGTTGAGTATCTGGAAAAAATTATTATTTCAAATACAAATCATTATTTCTAACCTTGTCAATGTCTTGACTATATTTTCTATTCATTTTACAACTCATGGTGGTAAATAAGATAAGATAAGATAAGATAAGATAAGATAAGATAAACCTTTATTAGTCCCACAACGGGGAAATTCCAGGATTGCAACAGCACAGGGATAGCAACACTCAGAGCAACAATCAGAAGGCAAGAAAAAAACAAGCAAGCAAGAGCAGCTAATATACATATGTACAAGTGTACATATGTATATGTAAATAAGTGTGACTTTTCATGGAAAACACAAAATAATTGTCTGGGTGACCCCAAACTTTTGAACGGTAGTGTATATCTATCTATCTATCTATCTATCCATCTAAATGAATGACCTGTCAACATTGCAGTCAATAAAAAAATCAGCCTTACTGACAGCTGGTTAGTATATCTTCTGTAAATACTTTTAGAAAACAATTTAGCAATTAAGAAAACTTTTTCCTGATAAATGTATTACTCTTTTTCCTAATAAATTAGTCATGTTTTATGATAAACATGTTACCTTTCCTATAAAGTTTTTATTTAAAATTTGCCACTTTTTCCTCGAATTTTCATGATTTTTCTTGTCCATTTGCACCTCTCCTCTCACTGATAAACTAAGTTTCCCTGTATAAACTATTCTTAGTCTTTATGGGGATGGAGGATGGCAGGTTAACAGAGGGGAGGATTTTGGCTCCTTTTGCTGACAAGTAAATATTTATTTGACTGGAGGTTTAATATTATATTTATTGAAAGATAAGCCTTTTCATATTTTTGCAAAGATTTTGTATTTTGAAAAGATATTTATTTTTCAAAGGAAACTGCTCATTTTTTGTCATTGACTTTTACATAATTAATGACGAAGACCATGGTCTCTGTAAGAGATGATATTTTTGTAAAAATCTTTGGGGTATTAAATATGTCCATGAGTATATAGGTATTAAAATAATTTCCTTTTTTCATTATTTAGGAGTGCTCTTTTTGGGGGGGTTGACCACATACCCCCCAAAATGTCTGTGCACATCACCGTATGTTGTTCTCAGTTGGAAACTGGGTTTGCTAAAGATGCTCTAGCCAAAAACTGGAAGTATACAAAAGAATAAGACCAATGGAATAGAAAACAAAATATTAATAAATAAGTGTTTAAATAAAAATTATTGTAGGTCCTTCTCAAAAAAGGGCATTATAGACAAAGAGGTTTGGAAATACTGATGACAGTACTTGTATTGTCAAACACACAAATCTATACTTGTGCGGTGGCACTGAATGGGGGGTTCTCCACCCAGAGTCGGAAGCCGGGGGAGATGGAACAGAGGACTGAAGGAGGAAGTGGCACCAGGGGGTTGTTATGCCAAGAATTGCTCACTTGCCGAGAATTGCATCTCCTCCCACAAAAATATAAAATATAACACTACAGCCAGGCTTGTAACCATTTGTGCATTTTTAGAAGTAAAAATTGTTATTACCTCTTGTAAATTATCTTTAAATTATGTTTATTTGCCAGACATTTTAGTGTTTCAAAGAGGGTTAGAAATCATAGTGATCCAACTCCATGTTTTACAATCTTCCAAGTTGAGATTTTGCATTTATGCATTGTCGGTAGAAAGGGTAATCACTTTTTCAAAGTTGTATTGACTTTGACTAATACTAAACACCTGCTTGCAATGATGGTATGCAATTCTCGGCATAACAGGGTCTCAGATGTAACAGAAAGGATGAGCTGCACCCCGGGGAGTCAGGAGAGACCGACGTTTGCTAGAGTATGAGAGGGTGTCATGAACCTCCCCGTGCGCTTTTATGCAGCGCATGGAGAGGGGAGAAATGACAAGGATTTACGTGCAAGGGTTACACCACAACACATTTATTAACTTAAAGACTGACAGTTCAAAAAGGGTGAAGACTTACAGAAATACAAAGATTGTAGAAGATGTAAGGGAAGGATGTGGAGGTGAGGCACAAGCGTAGGGCGTCACAGGTTCTTTATTAACATAAATATAGCCGATGGACCCCAGCGTTGCCCGCTGGGGCCCGGTGTCTAGTAGGAGAGTTTCTGCATTGCTGAGGCATGTACAGTATAACAAGCTCTTTTATACACGTTATACAGACAGAGAGAATGCATGGCACATTAGCATAGTGATTGTCATCTAATACACATCAGTCAATACACATCATTAGCATGACATCAGCTAGCGCCCGGCCCAGACGTCCTCTCCGAGGACGCATACATAACAGTCCCGTCTGATTGCCCCCTGGGTTCTCTGTCCATATGTAAATTGTCCTCCGTTTCCTCCAGCCCTGATGGGTGTGAGATAGTGGCCATCCGCAGTGTGCTGGGTCACCACATGGCTCCCCCCACGACACTCAGACCTCCCCCGCCGGGTCGTTTGGGCTCCAGCTCCGGTAGAACTGTCCTGCTGTAGAGGCGTGTCAGAGGGCATGTCAGTCCGTGGGGGTGACGGGGGAGGGGTGGAAAAGACAATGTGCTCCGCTCCGAGTTCCAGCACGTTAAACGGCCATGGATCATGGGCGCACGGGGCCGGTGCGCATCGTGCGTAATGGAACAAACTGGCGATCGGCCGGCTTTAGGGAGTGAGGTGTGGGAAGAGTGATGTGGAGGAGGAGGGGGAGGGGGGTGGGAATAAATGAGTGCCGGCCCGGGATGTCAAAAGTGTCTGGGCCGCGCAAAAATTGCGTGTGGATCCGCCATGGTGAGGGACTTTCCCAGTAAACCTGGCAGTGATCCACAGTGGTTGTGAAAAAAATTAAGTCTCTGAATCCTCTTGCGGCTCAGTCCTGCGAGGATGTGGAGAAGGCGAACTGCCAAATTCCCCAAGGATGCGTAGCGGCTGTGAAAAAACTGAAGCTGTGTGAGGGACTTGGCAGTTTTGCTTTAGGTGCAGGAGCAGCCCTAAAGGCATCGGGGAAAGCAATTGGCTAAACTCCCATTGTGTGCAGCGGCTGAGAAACAAACACGTCCTGCGTGTGGGGATGCACATCTGCTTTAGTTGCGAGGGCAGCCCTAAAGGTTCCCAGGATGGTGATCGGCCATGTTCCCTGGGCATGTGCAGCTGCGGAGGCTGATGTGTGAGTCTGTGGAGCCGGTTTGTCCCTGGTGCGTGGTGCACACTGTGGCGCAGTGTCCACATAGCTGGAAGTTGCGCTGTCCTTGTAATCCTGCGGTGTGCACGCAGGGCTTCTGTGCACTGAAATTCCGCTGTCTGGAGGTGAGTTAAGGTTGGGGAGTTTGATGGAAATCAACGCAGATGGCGCCGATGATCTTCCCTGTTCAGGCTGTGTCTGTGCGGTGCTCATGTCGCTGATCCTCGTGCATCTCGGTCCCTACACCGCACTCTCCGTCCAGCTCTGGAGGTCACAATCGTGGAGAGAGGAATGGGTGCGCTCGCTCCACTGTGGATGAAAAGGATGTAGGCAATCCCCGGTCTCTGGAATCCACAGCGCGATGAAAGGGAGCAGACGGTCATCCCACGTCAGGTCACCAATGTGGTGTGCAGTGTAACGGAGAGACAGTTCATCTCCGTCAGGTCACCAATGTGGAGAAAAAAGAGTCCACAGCGCGGCAGAAGGGAGAGACAGTCTATTCACGTCAGGTCACCAATGTAGAGGGTAAAATGGAAAGGATGTGGAGGCGAGGCACGAGCGTAGGTTGACACAGATTCTTTACTGAACCCTCTATCATATGTACAGCCTGGGACCCCAGCGTGGGCACTGGGGCCGTGAAGAGCCTAGTCTGGAAAGGCTTTGCCTCGGTTCCTCTGCACTCTCTTATAAAGCTTTACTGACCTGCGCGATGGAACTGAGGCTGGCGCATATTCATTAGGTCTGACAAAGGCCATGAGTGGCAAGATTATAATAACACGTTATGTACAAAAGCACTGTGGCACTGTTAACATAACACATGTTATCTTCTTACCATACATTCACCTCCCTGTGCTGTAGTTTAAAGCAGCAGGAGGCGGAGACGTCTTAGAGTCTGGTGTAATTACCCCTGTGGGGTGTTGTTCCCCTGAGTCCATTATTCAGCCCCCTCTGTCTGCTTCTGGGTGAGAGATAATGTCCGTCCGCAGTGTGCTGGTTCACCACAAGCCCCGTGTTAGTAAATGAAGTTATCCATCCATTTTCTTAACCGCTTAATACTTTCGGGGCGTGGGGGGAGGGGCAGCTTGTTTGGGCACGAGGTGAGCTACCCCTTGGACAAGTTGCCCATCCATTGCAGGGCCAACACAACAGACAGACAACAGTTCACTGTCACATTCATACCTAAGGAAAAAATTTAATCCCCAGTTAATGCCAGTTAACCTAACCTTCATGTCTTTGGACTGTGGGAAGAAACCAGAGTACCTGGCAAAATCCCAACCAGACATGGGGAGAACATGTAAATTCCACATAGGTCCTTTTTGCTGTGAGCTGTCTTTTTTCTGACTGCTCTTCCGTGATGATGATGTTTCACTACAATCCAGGTTTTAATGTATGTTAGACAGTCTGGGTCTGTAATTTATGCCAGCTTAAAAGTTGAACAGTATACGTATAAGACTTGGATCATGAGCATGTTACGTTACAATGACCCAATTTAAAGCCTCTAGATGAGCGGATAAAAATAACTGCTACACAGTCATAGCAGCTCATGTGTCTTAAGTCAAGCAGTAAGATATACAGTATGCTGTGTCTCAGTTGTCTCTGATTACTTGCAGCTGCTCCTCAACTGCTGCTGATCAGCTCCTATACTACTGGAACAACAGATGCTGTACTGCTTCTTGTGGGAATGTCATAATGACACAGTCTCTGTTGCTTCCTATGTGGTTTCCTGCTCATGATCTCCAGTGTGTGTTCCTCAATGCTTGCTCCCCTCTCAGGTCTGTGTTCTCATTTTTCCTCCGGTGGATTCCCCAAGTAAGCCTTTCTGCAATTCAGTCATTATACTAACCATTACCTCCAGGACTTCTGTGGCTCTCCCACTGTGCTGGATCTCCCTCCCAGTCTCACTCTCACCTGGATATGCACCCTTGTCTCTCTGCACTCACAAGTGAGCATTCCTTGTATGGTTTTGGAAGATATTCAGTTAACCTCATCACTGATTTTGGAGCAACATATGCTGCCATCCAAGCAACATCTCTTTGCTCAGTTCCTAAATGCTTATTGAGTGTTGTTAAAAAGGAAAGGTGATGTAACACAGTGGTAAACATGCCCCTGTCCGTGCTTTTTTGGAACGTGTTGCAGGCACCAAATTCAAAATGAGTAAATATGTCATGAAGCGGCGCACGGGGGGAGGACCGGGCACATGCTTTCAATTATTTCTAATTATGTTCTGTACATTTTCTTCTCGGGTTTATTTTGTGTTGGGGTTTGGACTTGTGGTATTTGAGTTGTCTTTTGTTCTGTTTGGAGTTCTCTGGTTATCATATCTTAGTCTGGTTATTAGCTGTGTGTATTCATTTTATGTATTTCTGTATTATCTTGTACTTCAGTTTATTTTCCTGTGTTTTTATTTGAGCCTTCTTCATCCTTGTCTTTAGTTTTCCTTTTGTAACCTCGGTATTAGTAGTATTGTATTATTAGCACTCCTTGGTTTTGTATTTCTTCTTGTCCTCACCCTCTCCTTAGTTCTCTCCTTAGAGTACATATTAAGTTTTGTCTTTTACTTCTATCAGGCCCTTGTTTGTGTTATTAGTTATCATTTTTAGTATATTCTTGTTCATTTATCTGTTTCTTGATTTTCATTCATCCCGGTTTGTGCTTTTATTTTGACAGTCACCTTTGTTTACTTCTGTGTGTCAAATTCTGTTCGTGGGCTGTCACACCTGTCATTGGTTTGTTCTGATTATCCTTGTTCATGCCACCCACACCTATTCATGATTTGTAATTATCACTGCTTGCTCTATTTAAGGACTGCTGCGTCGATTACTCGATGGGAGTCCCCCATCTCTCTTGCTATTTTGTATCCTGCATGCGTTCCACGCTTAGTCTGTTATTATTCTTATTCTGTTTCCATACACCTCCGGTGTTGAGATTATTCTATCCATTCCCACACTTGTAAGTTTTGTTTCTTTTGTTGTATTTTGCGTTTTTTGTTATTAAACTTGCAAACTCACAGCTGGCGTTTGGGGTCTTCATTCCTGCCCTAAAAGGGCGATTTATGACAGAAGGACACTGCCAGTGCAGACACCAGCAGCTGTAAGTTTTCCCTTTTGTCTTTTTTTCCCTTTATTATATTTTTTACCCTTTCTGTTACTTCACTCCTGCTGAGATGTCAGCAGGCAGATGATGGTACCCAATGAGCCTGGGGTGGGAGCTCTGCCAAGCTTTAATGGAAATTGACAGACTTATTCCTTAGGCTTGTCTGTATTCCACCCCTAAGGACACTCTTTGGTACCTGGGTCTCGTGGAGGTGGCTATGCAGCATCATCCTCGGCTTGCAGAGCACACCGAGGGAGTGGAGAGGATTTCTCTGGTGGCGGACCTGCAGTGGGAGAACAGCAGGAGGGTGAGGAGTCCCGCTAATAAGCCGAGGTCTGAGCCAATGAGGAGGCGTCCCCTAGCCTTGGTACCATCTGCTCCTCACCAGTCGCCAGCTCCAGTCCTTGCTCCATTAGCCCCACAGTCACTCTGCGAAAGGAGGTCAGGTAAACTATCTGCGCCAAGGTCTGCGCTGAAGAACAAGCATCCCCTGACTCCGGCGTCTTGGCCGCCTCTGTCTCCTCGCCAGATGACCTCCACAGAACCCGGAAGGACCACGGTTGGTCCCGCAGCAGCAGCAACCATCATGTCCCGGGAATTAAGGCAAGTTTCTTTTCATTCTCCAACACTTAAAAATGAACTGTCATGCTTTATTCCCAGTTGTGAGGCTCAGCAGCTGCAGCCCAATTTAGCTGAGTCCTCACCACTTGCTGCTGTTATTTTCCCCTCACCTGCTTCTCCCGTGCCTTCCTCTGTTTTCCCTGAGAGTCCACTGGTCCTGAGAGGGAGCCGCCGGATGACGGAGGGGCCTGCAGCCCTTGAAGTTCCAGTTCCAGCCCCGCAGCCATGTCCTGGATGGGAGTGGAGCACCCCCTGTGACCTGAAGCCTGAGAAGACAGCAGAGTGTCCCCTGGTTTCAGCAGCACGGTACTCAGTGCCATCGGTGAGGCAATCTCCAGCGTCAGCCACCATGTTGGGAGTTTCACCAGCGTCGGTCGCCATGCCTGGGGATCCTTCAGCTGCGCCCACCATCACGCCTGCTGCCAGAGTCGCCGCAGCAGAGTCGCCAGAGTCCTGGGCGGCAGTGGAGCTTGAGTCTAGGCAAGTACTCTGTTCTGTTTTTACACCTTCAGATCTAGAGAAATCTTGTCTAGCTTTACCAGTCTCCGGATTATTCTACCCGTTCCCACACTTGTAAGTTTTTTTTTGGGGGGGGGGGTTGTTGTATTTTGTGTTTTTATTATTAAACTTGAAAACTCACAGCTGGCATTTGGGGTCTTCGTTCCTGCCCTAAAGGAGTGATTTATGACAAAATATCCATCCATCCATCCATCCATCCATCCATTTTCTACCACTTTCTGCAGAACCAGGTCACTGAGGCAGCAGTCCAAGCAGAGAAGTCCAGACTTCCCTCTCCCCAGCTACCTCCTCCAGCTCTTCAGAGGGGACACCAAGGTGTTCCCATGCCAGCTGAGAAGACAGTCTCTCCAATGTTTCCTGAGTTTGCCCCGTGGTCTGCTCCCAGTGGAACATGCCCAAACTACCTCAATTTGCTCCTTTTGATGTGAAGGAGCAGCAGGTCTACTCTGAGCCTCTCCTAGATAACTGAACTCCTCACCCTAAGTCTAAGGGTGAGTCCAGTAATTGTTGGGGAGTTCTGATCCTTGCTCACAGCTGCAGTACAGCAAAAATGTGCTGAAAGAGCCTCACAGCTGCTACGATCTGATTTGAGCTCAGCACATTACTGACCACATTGTTGATCACCAATGACGCTTTGCTTTGATGTAACTTGCTGTGCAGCACAATCCTACAGAGAAAGATCATTTCAGCCGCTTGCACCCGCATCCTCATTCTTCCGGTCATTACCCAAAGTTCTTGACCATAGGTGAGGGTAGGAACATAGATTGAGCAGTAAATGGACAGTTTTGCTTTAAAGCTTAGCTCCCGCTTCATCACAACAGACTGGTACCATGGCCGCACACACTGAAAGTACAGTGGGGAAAATAAGCATTGAACACATCAACATTTTTTTCATTAAACATATTTCTGATGGAGCCATTGACCTGAGATTTTCAACAGGTATCAGTAACAACCCAAGTAATCCATACATACAAAGAAATCAAGGCAACTGTGTTCACAAAACAAGTTATATTTAATACAGTGGAATGACACGGAATAAGTATTGAACATACTTGGTGAAATTCATTTAATATTTAGTAGAAAAGCCTTTGTTGGTAATAACAGCTTCCAGATGCCTCCAGTATGGAGAACCTAGGTGCAGACATTCCTCAGGAAGGATTTTAACCCATTCTTCCACACAAACTGTCTTCAAATATGGAAGGTTCCGTGGGTGTCTTCTATGAAGTCTGATCTTCAGTTCGTTCTATAGATTTTCAATTGGATTCAGGCCAGGTGCCTGACTGGGCCATTCTAGCAGCTTTATTTTCCTTGTCTGGAGCCAGCTGAGTTTCCTTGGCTGTGTGTTTGGGATCATTGTCTTCCTGAAATGTCCACTCTCATTTCATCTTATATATATATAACAACTTCCGGCGCCACACGAGTAGGCTGCCTTTTTGCAACAGCGGATCAATTTCTTCCAATTTCTTCCTATTTCTATTTACTATCTGGCTCTCTTGTTAATCTTTCTGATCCAGCAACACCTTTATTCCATCCAGACATGTAGATCACCCAAATGTCTCCTTAGCCAGCGGACGGAGCCACTGTTTCTTGCAGGAGGCAGTACAATAGAGATCAGCTGTTAGCACTTAACCGGCCCATGATGCTAACGCAAAAACTCAACATACCGGGAGAAATATGACGGAAACAGCATGTATGTTGAGCTGGAGTAAGACGGCGGGCGAGGAATATAAGGTACAGACCCATCCTCCAATCTGTTATTATGGGGAATGTACGATCGCTACTCAATAAGACTGACGAGCTAGCGGCTATCTCCCGCTACGAGAGCGTGTACAGAGAGAGTAGCTTGATGTTGTTTACCGAGACATGGCTAACAGAACTAGCAACAGATGCTAACATCGAACTGGAGGGTTTCCACGCAATACGGGCAGACCGGACACCAGACAGTGGGAAGGCAAGAGGCGGAGGAGTGATAATGTATGTCAATAACAACTGGTGCAAACCGGGACATATCACGGTTAAGGAACAGCACTGCAGCAAAGACATCGAGTTGCTAGCTGTTAGCATGCAGCCTACCTATCTCCCGAGGGAATACTCACACGTGATCTGCATTGTTATTTATGCAAATCCGACGGCGAACGCTGGGACAGCGCATGACGTCATCCACTCAGTAACTGGCAGGCTGCTGACAGAACACCCAGATGCTCTTCTCCTCAACTCAGGTGATTTCAACCATATTTCATTGTCCCCCATTCTACCCACGCTCACCCAGCATGTCACATGCCACACTAGAGACAATAAAACACTGGACTTATTCTATGCAAATTTATTTATTTATTTAGCGAATGCAAAGTCCTCAAGCCAAACAGTTGCCTCCTGGTTTGCTGTATGGAGACTGTGTAATCCTCCTTCCAGTCTTTGGAGCGGGCAAGCCTCTATGATGTGTTCCATTGTTTGCTCCTCTCCACATGCGCACAGTGGGCTAGGGTTACTGCCCCATCTGTGAAGGCTGGCCAAGCAGGGGCCATGTCCAGTCCTGAAGCAATTGAGTGTAGACCACTGTCTCCTTGGGAGGTTGGTGCCCGGGATCTGTTGGTTGGGGTTTGTCACCAGGTGTTTGTTTGGGACCTCCTTGGTTTCCCATTCCTCTTGCCAAGCTGTCTGGATGGTGATGATCTATGCAAATACTAAGGAGGCGTACACCTCATCATCACTCCCCCCACTCGGGAGATCGGATCACAACTTGGTTCATCTCCTGCCGGTGTACAAACCCCTAGTACACATGCAACCTCCGGTCATGCGCACAGTGAGGTTATGGTCTGAGGAGGCAATGAACACTCTAAAGTACTGTTTTGAAACCACTGCCTGGGAGCAGCTCTACGATCCACATGGTGAGGACATCGATGGCCTCACTCACACCATCACGGACTACATCAGCTTCTGTGTGGACAACACCGTACCCACCAAGACCATGCGGTGTTGCTCGAACAACAAACCCTGGATCAACCCTGAGATAAAAACACTTCTGAGAAAGAAGAAGAGGATCTTCAGGTCGGGGAACAGGGAGATGCTGAAGTCCGTACAGAGGGAGCTGAGGAGGAAGATCAGAGAAGGCAAGGACAGCTTCAGGAAGAAGATGGAGGACAAGCTGCAACAGAGCGACATCGGCGGGGTCTGGAGAAACCTTAAAACCATCTCTGGGTTCCAGAACACCTCTTCCCAGGCCACGGGGGGCAGGGAGTGGGCGAACAATCCGAACCTGTTTTTTAATAGGTTTGACCAACCGCCCTCCTCCCCGACTGCACAACAACCACTGCTGCCTCTAAAGACATCGAGACCTGCTGTCCACACCCCACTCCACCAACACCCCCCCCCACTCCCAGCACACAGCCCCCCAACCTGACCCTCACTAAGACCCAGGTGAGGATGGAGCTGAGGAAGATCAAGGCGAGGAAGGCCTCGGGACCGGACGGCATCAGCGCGAAGCTCCTCAAGTCCTGTGCAGACCAGCTGTGTGGGATTGTGGAGCACATCTTCAACCTGAGCCTGAAGCTGGGGAGGGTACCACAGTTGTGGAAAACATCTTGTGTGGTACCTGTACCAAAGACTTCCCACCCCAAAGACCTGAACAGCTACAGACCAGTGGCCCTGACGTCTCACATGATGAAGACCCTGGAGGGACTGCTCCTTGCTCACCTCCGCCCCCTGGTGGGACCAGCGATGGATCCACTCCAGTTCACCTACCAGCATGGCATTGGGGTGGAGGATGCAGTGATCTTCCTCCTTCACCGTTCTCTGTCCCACCTGGAGAAGCCCGGGAATGCGGTGAGGATCATGTTCTTTGACTTCTCCAGTGCTTTCAACACCATCCAACCGATGATCCTGAAGGACAAGCTGCTGTGCGCAGGGGTGGACCAGCACCTGTCATCATGGATCCTGGACTACCTCACTAACCGGCCACAGTTTGTGAGAACCCGAGATTGTGTGTCCGACACAATCATCGGTAGCACAGGGGCCCCCCAGGGAACAGTTTTGGCTCCCTTCCTGTTCACCCTTTATACTGCGGACTTCTCACACAACACAACACACTGCCATATACAGAAGTTCTCTGACGACTCTGTGATCGTCGACCTCATCTCCAACGGAGATGAAGCTGAGTACAGAGGACTTATCCAGGACTTCGTGGACTGGTGCCATCGGAACTGCCTCCAGATCAACGCAAGGAAAACTAAGGAGCTGGTGGTGGACTGCCGCAGGCAAGGACAACCCCTCACAGCACCAGTAAACATACAGGGAACAGACATTGAGATGGTGACATCCTACAAGTACCTGGGTGTTCATCTGAACAATAAACTAGACTGGTCACACAATACCGACGCACTCTACAAGAAGAAACAGCGCAGGCTGTTCCTACTGAGGAGGCTCAGGTCTTTTGGTGTACAAGGGGTGCTGCTGAAGACATTCTATGACACGGTGGTGGCATCAGCCATCACTTTTGGAGTGGTCTGCTGGAGCAGTGGCATTACAGCAGCTGATAGGAAGAGACTGAACAAACTGATCAAGAAAGCTAGATCTGTCCTGGGGCAACGCCTTGACCCAGTGGAGGAGATAGGAGAGAGAAGGATGGTGGCTAAACTGTCATCTCTGCTGGAGTCCGAGCTCCACCCTATGCAGGACATACTGAACGCACTGAGGAGCTCATTTAGCAGTAGACTACATCATCCTAGGTGCGCAACCAAGAGGTTTCGCAGGTCCTTCCTACCTACGGCTGTCAGACTGTATAACCTAAGCAGGGCTGCTCGCAGAGATAGCAAAAAAACGTGACGACCTAATAGTATTGAATGCAAAAGAAGCAATAGACTTACACAGATGGTCCCCTCCAGTATACAACTAGGACAATATCAGTCGCTACGGAGGGTGACAATATGTATGGGTACATATTCATACTATGTAGGATAACTAAGTAGACGGTTATGCTGTTTATTCCATCTAGCAACAATGCTCTGCACTGTGTATATATATTTATATATTTATGTGTATGTATGTATATTCACAGTTCTTATTTTTATTTTTCTTATCTTCTTAATTATTGCTCTGAGTGTTGCTATCCCTGTGCTGTTGCAATCCTGGAATTTCCCCATTGTGGGACTAATAAAGGCTCACTTATCTTATCTTCAGCATCTTGGCAGATGGGAACAGATTCTTGTCAAGGATGTCTCTGTACATTTGTCCATTCATCTTTCCTTCAATGATATGAAGTCTGCCTGTACTATGTGTTGAAAAACACCCCCACACCATGATGTTCCCACCTCCAAACTTCACTGTTGGTATGGTGTTTGGGGGCTGATTTGTAGTGGCATTTCTCCTCCAAACATGCTGTGTGTTGTGGCATCCAAAAAGTTCAATTTTGGTCTCATCTGACCTGACTATATTCTCCCAATATTTTACTGGCTTGCCCAAATGTTGTGCAGCAAACTTTAAACAAGCTTCAACGTGCTTTTTCTTAAGCAATGGAGTCTTGCAAGGTGAGCGGGCATAGAGCCCATGTTAGTTTAATGCATTACTTATTTTCTTTGAAACAGCAGTACCTGCTAACTCCAGGTCTTTCTGGAGCTCTTGACGAGTGGTCTTTGGCTCTTGGATAACTCTTCTGATAATTATTCTGACTCCTCTGTCAGAAATCTTGCAAGGAGCTCCTGGTAATGGCCGGTTTATGGTAAAATGGTGTTCTTTCTATTTCCAAACAATGGCTCCAACAGTGCTCACTGGAACATTCAGCAGTTTAGAAATGCGCCTGTAACCAAAGCCATCATTATGTTTTGCAACAATAAGGTTACGAAGGTCTAGACAGAGCTCTTTGCGTCTGCCCATCATAAGTTCTTTGTGGTGTGACAATCTGATATTCACAGACATTTTTAAAAGCTATGAGTCAGGACTTAACCAGCTGAAATTAATTTGCACTGATGGGGGATTGGATGGCATGATAAATTCTGATGGATTTCAGCTGGTTTCTTGGCTTTCTATGCCTTTTTGCACCTTTTTTTCTTCATGTGTTCAATACTTATTCCCTGTGTCATTCCACTTTATTAAATATAATTTTTTTGTGAACACAGTTGCCTTGATTTCTTTGTATGGATGGATGACTTGGGTTGTTATTGATATCTAGTGAAAATTTCAGGTCAGTGGCTCCATCAGAAATATGTTTAATAAGAAAAATGTTGACATGTTCAATACTTATTTTCCCTGCTGTATGGACCTAAGTGTATTGTAAGGAACCACCAACAGCTACAATAATTTAAGGATTATTAGAACTCCTGTGAAGTGGAGTGATACATATTTGGTTAAATGTCCAAGTTATCATGGAATATAGTAACTTGTGGAATCTCTACTACCTAGTCAAATTGCCTGGTCATAACTACCTGTTGTTGAAGCAATATTACATGAGGGAGTAAGTACGGTATCACTGACTAGATAACTGGTGATTTGTCGTAGGCCTGATGCAAAGTGAAGGGCCGAAGACACCACAAGATAAAAATATTATTTTTGCTTGTTTAACCAGTTATTTTTGTCACAACTCGCCGCTCTCAGGCATCCACCTCAGCTGTGCGCACACCTGCGCCTCGTTAGTGAGGAGCTATTTATTCCACTTCACCCTGAGCATCGGTCTGGAGCCGTCTGTTCTACAACACGCTCAAACCCTCAGCAGGATCATCTCTCCAGTCCTGCCACTCATCGCTGCTTCACGTAAGCTGTCTAATCTCTTACCTGTTTATCAGCCTTCCCCTGTGCACAGGTGGATTCCCTGGCGGCGGATTCTCCCACCTTCGCCATCTTCTCCTCTCGCATCTCCACGCTTTGTCGTGTGCGCAGCAGGGCGCTGTCTCCCAGGCCTAAGACCCTCGCCAACGCCAGCCACCATACCCTCTGCAAGTAAGCATAACTCTGCATTACTTCCCTGTGTGGTTTTGCCCAGCTCACTCTCTGTCTGTGTTTCTCCCATAGGGTTGCCTGGCCACACGGCGTGCTGCTCTGTTCCTGGTTCTCATCATCCACCCACAATCCACTCTCATATCTCATCCACGCATCCAAACATACCTTTCTGGTTGAATAAAGTTATCAAATCTACCTGAGCCTGCGTGCGTGTTTCCTGGGTCGAGAATTATGTCAGTACGGCTCCAGCAGAGCGGCCCAGCAGACAGTGGGCTCGCACGCCGTTTCTCCACCCTCGAGGCTCGGGTGGATATGATAGCTCATCAACAGCAGGTAATATTCAACCAATTGACTGTAATAACTCACCGGTTCACCGGTTAGACCGTCTTGACCCCCAGCAGGCGTTCCCCCCGGCTCATCAAGGCGGCCCGGCTTCGGCCGCTTCCTCGGCTGGCCAGCCTAGCTCGGGAGCGCCGACCCGGCTCACACCGATACCAACCCCCGCTCGCTTCAACGGGAAGCTCGGTGGGGCACGGGGGTTTATCTTACAGTGTGAGTCGGTGTTCCTGCGCGTTCCCGGGGATTTCCCCTCAGACCACAGCCGAATCGGCTACATGGCTAATCTCTTGGAGGGGCGAGCGTTAGCTTGGGATTACGCCGTCATGTCGAAGCCCAGCTACGCGAATCTCTCCTATGACCAGTTCATGCAGGACTTTCTCGAGGTATTTGATCACTCGCGTCGTGACAGCGTCCTCGCCGATCAGCTCCTTAGCCTTCAACAGGGAAGCCAGTCGGCGGCGGATCACGCTGTTGACTTCCGGGTGGCAGCGGAGGAGGTTGGCTGGGGAGAGGCATCTCTCTGCAGCATTTTCCTCCGTAGCCTCAGTTCAGGTCTGCGGGACGAATTGGCCAGTCGGGATCTCCCAGGGAGGCTGTCCGAGCTAATCTCCCTAACTATTAGTTTGGACAACAGGCTGCGGGAGCGGGCCGCAGAGCGGAAGTCTGTCAGCCGCTCGCGCGGATCCTTCGCCCGCTCTCCTCAGTCTTGCCCCCTGGTGTTACCCGCTCCGGAGTCCGCCGATGAGCCAGAGGCTATGTCGATCGGGTGCACCAGGCTCCCTCTAGCGGAGAGACAACGCCGACGGGAACTGGGTCTCTGCATGTATTGCGGAGGCGACCAGCATACCGTGGAGCAGTGCCCGGTCAAGCCAAACGGGGGGGTTCATGAGCCACTGTAGGGGGCCTAGCAGACTCTAATCGGTCAAATCCCCTCTCCAGTTGCACTCTGCCCATCAGATTTTGCCATAACTCCACCGGGCACCTCACTCACGCACTGGTGGACTTGGGGGCAGAGCAAAACTTCATTTCCAAGAGCCTGGCAACCTGTTTGGGTATACCCTGTCAGCCATTGTCAGTCCCACTCAATCTGGTCACCCTCTCTCGCTCTCCCCTGGGGGTGGTGACGCACCGCACCAAGCCGGTGCCAATAATTATCTCTGGCAACCACCGTGAGGACCTAACCTTATATGTCTTGTCTTCCTCCTCGGACCGTGTCATTCTGGGTTACCCATGGCTGCGTCTGCACATCCCCGTCCTCGATTGGCGGTCTGGTAGCATCCTTTCGTGGAGCCCCTTCTGCCTGAGCACCTGTCTCCTGTCTGCGGCCTGCGCCCCATCTTCTCCTCCGCCCGCGCCGGTCTCCGCTCCTCCGGACATCACCCTGGTGCCCCAGGAGTTTCACGACTTGGGAATGGCGTGCAGTAAGTCCAAAACTATGTCTCTCCCCCCTCACCGGCCGTATGATTGCGCCATTAATCTACGCCCAGGGGCACCTTTACCATCCGGCCGCCTTTACAGCCTTTCAGCCCCTGAACTTGAGGCTATGGATACATACATCAGGGAGTCGCTCAGCGCTGGGATCATTCGTCCCTCCTCGTCCCCGCTTGGTGCCGACTTCTTCTTTGTCTCCAAGAAAGATGGGTCCCTTCGCCCGTGTATTGACTTCAGGGCCCTTAATGACATCACGGTGAAGGACCGCTACACCCTGCCTCTGATGGACACCGCCTTCCTCTCCCTCCAGGGGGCGACCTGGTTCACGAAGTTAGATCTCCGCAGCGCCTACCACCTCGTCCAGATCCGGGAGGGTGATGAGTGGAAGACGACCTTTAGGACGCCCAGCGGCCACTTCGAGTACTTAGTGATGCCGTTTGGGCTCACCAACGCTCCTGCCGTCTTCCAGCGACTCATTAATGACGTCCTACGAGATTTCCTGGGGGTCTTCGTCTTCGTTTACCTGGATGACATACTCATCTTCTCCAGGTCTCGGGAGGAGCACCAGGCTCACGTGAGGCGGGTTTTGCAGCGGTTGTTGGAAAACAGGCTCTACATCAAGGTGGAGAAGTGCGAGTTTTATGCCAAGACAACCTCTTACCTGGGATTTGTCATTTCACACAACCAGATTCTCCCCAACCCTGCTAAGGTTAAAGAGGTGGTCGAGTGGCCCACGCCTACCTCCAGGAAACAGGTGCAGCAATTCATCGGCTTCGCCAATTTCTACCGTCGCTTTGTCCCCAACTTTGGTGCCATTGTTACTCCCCTGACCCGCCTCACTTCTCCCAAGGTGCCCTTCCAGTGGTCCGAGGAGGCGGCAACCGCATTCGAGACCCTGAAGACGGAGTTCTCTTCCTCCCGGGTCCTAACCCAGGTTGACCCCGCGCTGCAGTGTCTGGTGGAGGTGGACGCGTCAGACACGGGGGTGGGGGCGGTGCTTTCCCAGCGATCACCAGTGGATGGAGTCAAGCGGCCCTGCGCCTTCTTCTCCCGATGGTTGTCGGCAGCCGAGGGTAATTATGACATCAGCAACAGGGAACTTCTTGCTGTCAAGCTCGCGCCGCAGGAGTGGCGTCACTGGCTGGAGGGGGCAGCTCAGCCTTTTGTGGTTTGGACGGACCACAAGAACCTCGAGTATTTGAAGTCAGCTCGGCGTCTGAATGCCCGCCAGGCGCGCTGGTCTCTGTTTTTTGCTTGGTTTCAATTCACCATCACCTACCGTCCAGGCTCAAAGAATGGGTTGCCCAACGCCTTGTCAAGACAGTTTGCTCCTGAGGCCCCGGAGGAGTTGGACCACACCATCCTTCCCAGCTCGTGCGTCGTGGGGGCGGTCTCCTGGTCCATCAGGGACAAGATCCGGAAGGCGCAGGAGGCTGAACCGGACCCTGGCGGTGGTCCGGATGGCAGACTCTTCATTCCATCAGCTGTTCGGGGGGAGGTAATTCACTGGGCCCACATGTCCAAGCTTGCCTGTCACCCTGGCATCTCCCGACTGGTGGACCTCCTTCAACGCTCTTTCTGGTGGCCTGGTCTCCAAAAGGATGTTGCCAATTACGTCCGGGCTTGCCCCCAGTGTGCCACTGGCAAGTCCCCGAACTCTCCCCCTGCGGGTCTACTCCAGCCCCTGCCGGTCCCGGGCAGGCCCTAGTCGCACATCGCCCTCGACTTTGTCACTGGCCTCCCTGTCTCTAACACCTACGACACGGTTTTGATGATTGTGGATCGATTCTCTAAGGCCGCCCACTTTGTGCCACTTCAGGGTCTCCCTTCGGCACGAGAGACGGCCGACCTCCTCATCCAACATGTGGTCAGGCTGCACGGGATTCCTTTGGACGTCGTGTCGGATCAGGGGCCTCAGTTTGTGTCACAAGTGTGGAGGTGCTTTTGTAATGCCCTGGGAGCCACGGTGAGTCTTTCCTCCGGTCATCATCCCCAATCCAACGGACAGTGTGAGCGCACCAATTAGGAGCTGGAGGCTGCCCTGCGCTGCATGACCTCTTCCAACCCATCCTCCTGGAGCTCTTACTTGGCCTGGGTAGAGTACGCCCACAATATGGCACGGTCATCGGCCACTGGGATGTCCCCCTTCAGGGTGTCGTTGGGGTACGATCCCCCCTTGTTTCCCGAGCAGGAGAGTGAGTTGGCTGTTCCCTCTATTCAGGCGCATGTGAAACGCTGCCGGAACTTGTGGACCAGGGCACGAGAGGCGCTTTTACGCATGGCGGCGTGCAACAGCACCACGGCCAATCGCCACAAGAGGCCGGCTCCCAGTTACCAGGTGGGTCAACGGGTCTGGTTATCTTCACAAGACATCAATCTTAAGGCCAAGAAGAGGAAGTTGGCTCCATGGTTTCTTGGGCCCTTCACTATCTCCAAAATTGTCAACCCGGTGGCTGTGCGTTTGGCCCTCCCCCCCTCCCTCCGTGTGTGTCCCACTTTTCATGTGTCCAAGGTCAAGCCTGTTATCTCCGACCCACTCTGACCTCCTCCTAGGGTGCCGCCCGCTCCCATGATGATCGACGGTCACCCGGCGTGGGGAGTTGCTTCCATCCTGGACTCCTGGCGCCGAGGTCATGGGCTGCAGTACTTGGTGGATTGGGAGGGATATGGCCCAGAGTGGAGGTCCTGGGTGCGCTCTTCTTTTGTGCTGGACTAAGACCTCATCACGACGTTCCACCGGGCGCACCCGGATAAACTAGCGCCAGGAGGCGCTGTTAGGGGGGGGAGTACTGTCACAACTCGCCGCTCTCAGGCATCCACCTCAGCTGCGCGCACACCTGCGCCTCGTTAGTGAGGAGCTATTTATTCCACTTCGCCCTGAGCATCGGTCTGGAGCCGTCTGTTCTACAACGCGCTCAAACCCTCAGCAGGATCATCTCTCCTGTCCTGCCACTCATCGCTGCTTCACGTAAGCTGTCTAATCTCTTACCTGTTTATCAGCCTTCCCCTGTGCACAGGTGGATTCCCTGGCGGCGGATTCCCCCACCTTCGCCATCTTCTCCTCTTGCATCTCCACGCTTCGTCGTGTGCACAGCAGGGCGCTGTCTCCCAGGCCTAAGACCTTCACCAACGCCAGCCACCATACCCTCTGCAAGTAAGCATAACTCTGCATTACTTCCCCGTGTGGTTTTTCTCAGCTCACTCTCTGTCTGTGTTTCTCCCATAGGGTTGCCTGGCCGCACGGCGTGCTGCTCTGTTCCTGGTTCTCATCATCCTGGTTCTCAGATGTTAGTGCAGTTCTACACAGCCATCATCGAGTCCATCCTCACCACCTCCATAACCGTGTGGTACGCAGGAGCCACTGCCAGGGACAGACTAAGGCTGCAGCGCGTCGTGCGCACTGCTGAGAAGGTGATCGGCTGCAAGCTCCCATCTCTCCAGGATCTGTACATCTCCAGGACCCGGAGGCGTGCTGGCCGGATCATAGCCGATCCTTTACACCCTGGTCACGTACTGTTTGCCCCTCTCCCCTCAGGTAGAAGACTTCGGTCCATTCAGACTAAAACCTCCCGTCACATGAACAGCTTCTTCCCCTCTGCCATCAGACTGCTGAACACTAAGTGACTTATTAGACTCTTGTGCACTACGTACAGCAGCTCAACCAGACTCATGTCAATCATCGTTTTCTTTTTGCATTACCGACTGCACTATGTGGTACTCCACAATATCTGCTGCTCGCTAATATATTTAAAACTGCTGACTAGTATTACTCATTCTTATTCTACACTTTATTGCATGTATAGTTTTTTATTTATTTTATTTTATCATGTTTAATGTTGCAGCATTGCACCGAGACAAATTCCTAGTTTGTGTACTACATGAACAATGGCAATAAATCTGATTCTGATTCTGATTCTGATCCACCCACAATCCACTCTCATATCTCATCCACGCATCCAAACATACCTTTCTGGTTGAATAAAGCTATCAAATCTACCTGAGCCTGCGTGCGTGTTTCCTGGGTCGAGAATTATGTCAAATTTGCTCCTTCAAGAAAAAAAAAACAAACTCCCTTCCGAATGCATTCAGTTCACTGTTGTCTAAGCCAAGGTTTTTCAACCAGGGTGCCTTGGTACATTCAGGTTTTTGTGGGAAATGATCAAATTTCACTTCTTGATTTGTCCAGAAAACTGGAAATAATTTGCCATTATTATCCATGCGTTCTTGTTTGTCTACAGAACCCATGCACAACAACGGCAAAGTACGGGGGGGGGGGGGAGGGGGGACTGAAAAGTTCATAGGCTGAAAAGTTCATAGTGGTTGAATTTTACCAAATGTGGTTTATTTTTCAACCACAGGGATCCAAGCGCTGCAACACGGAAGAAGTGTGAGGACCGAAGGGGAGACTATGTTGAACAATAAACCACATTTGATTAAATTTGACCACTATGAACTTTTCAGTCTATGAACTTTTAAACCGCACCCCCCCCCCCCGCCCCTCGTATTTTCATTATTTTTTTTTTATTTTTTTTTGCTCAGGGCAAAGAAGTAAATGGGAACAACCCATGTATGTTGTAGTTCTATTCTTATGTAGTGTTGTCCTCTCCCTGCGCAGAGAGGGCAGAAAAGCTCCTCACCTGCTTGGAGCTAGGAGACAATTCGGCTGTGGACCTGATGGAGAGCATGCTTGCATTGATGGGCACGGATGACGGATCTTTCCTTTTCGCCCACCTCTTCCTCAGAAACCTACCGGCTTCTGCAAGAGCCATTCTCGCTAACTTACCGCTGCTGGCAGCCAGGGACTACCACGCGCTGGCAGAGGAGGTAGACTGCATCATCCTGGCAAACAAGGCTTTCAGCGTTCAGGCAGTGAGACCGGGATCTCTGGCGGAGCCCAGCAAGGTCGAGGAGCCAATGGTGGTGGCCAGGACGGCTGCCCGGAGAAACAGGACTGGGATGCTGTGTTTTTATCACCGCCATTTTGGCAAAGAAGCACAATGTTGTCTGCCGCTATGCCACTTCAAGAAGCCGGGAAACGGGATAGCCAGTGGTCAGTAGCAGCTGTGGCCACTGGCAACAGGGAGAAGCTGCTTTTCATCCACGGACACATGTTCGGGGAGACGTTTTCTAGTAGGCTCTGGCTCCCAGAAGAGCCTCATTTTGCCAGTCAGCACAAACAGGCCAGCAGAAAGCTGTGGGTCATCTTTAATGGCCACAAACAGATCCCGCATCAGAACGTTTGGGGAAAGGACAGTGAATGTATGTTTACATGGACGCAATTACCAGTGGGACTTTGTGGTAGCTGCATGTTCGGTCCCCATCTTAGGTGCTGATTTTCTGTGTGCTCATGGACTACTTGTTGATGTTGCCAACCGGCGTTTAGTGGATGCTTTATCTTTTTCCTCCTTGCCCTGCACAGCTCAGGGAGTTGGGCCACCAACACATGCAAATATTCTAGCTCCAGGGGGTAAGTACCAGCATTTGCTTTCTGAGTTCCCAGCACTCATGGTGCCCACTTTCTCCGCTACGATAACCAAGCACGGGGTTGAGCATTTTATCACCACAAAAGGTCCGCCCGTGTTTGCGCCCCCTAAAGCTAAACTAGCCATCGCACGCAAGGAGTTTGCTAACTTAGAACGCTTTGGCAGTTTTAGGCACTCCAACAACCCTTGGGCGTCCCCGCTGCACATGGTGCCCAAGTCCAATGGGTCATGACGGCCGTGCGGCAATTTCCGACGCTTAAACAATGTCATGGAACACGATCATTACCCCATCCCGCACATCCAGGATTTTTACGTGCACCTGGCCAGGATATACATTTTTTTCAAAAGTGGATCTGATCCATGATTACCACCAGATCCTGGTGCACGCAGAGGATGTCCCCAAAACCGCAGTAGTAACTCCCTTTGGTCTTTTCCAGTTTTTGGGCATGCCATTCGGGTTAAAGGGCGCAGAACAAACTTTCCAAAGGATGATGGATGCGGTGCTCTGGGACTTGCTGTTCATTTTTGTCTACTTGGACAACATTTTGGTGGCTAGCGCGTCAGAGGAGGAGCACCTTGCCCATCTCAAACAAGTTTTCCAACGTTTGGAAGTGCACAGGCTGATTGTTAACCCAGCGAAGTGTCAGTTCAGGCTGCTGGTAATCAACTTTTTGGCCATCGCATCTTGCCAGATGGCACAATCCTACTGCCGGATGAAGTGCGTACAGTGTTGGATTTTCCGTGTCCACAGACCTTGAGGGCGCTACAGGAATTTTTGGGGATGGTCAGTTTTTACAACCGCTTCCTCCCCTGCGCAGCCCAGCTGCTGCAGCTGCTCTACTGCACGCTCAAGAAAAAGAAGCCTGCAGATAGCATCGACTGGACCCCTGAGCGGATCCAGGCATTCAGAAATGCCAAAACAACGCTCGCTAAAGCAGCTTTGCTGCCCCACCCAGCCCCGTCAGCGCAGATAGCGCTCACCACAGATGCATCTGATGTCGCGGTAGGAGCTGTAGTGGAGCACTACATTTCCGGTTCGTGGCAGCCCCTTGCCTTTTTCAGCCATTCTTTGCGTGACAACGAGCATAAGTATAGCGCTTTCAACAGAGAGTTGTTGGCTCTCCACCTCGCTACCCATCATTTTCAGTTCTGGCTCAAGGGTCACGAGTTTACCGCGTTTGTCGATCACAAACCGCTGACCTACGCAATGTCCAAAGTCTTGGAACTGTGGTCAGCTCGGCAAGAACGGTACTTGGCAGCAATTTCGGAGTTCACGACTGACATCCAACATGTAGCCGGTAAATTAAACATTGTGGCAGACTGCTTGTCATGCGCGCTGGTCCCTCTGGTGTACATGGGCATTGATTTTTCTGCAATGGCCACCAACCAAACCGGAGATGCAGACATTTGCGCGCTCCAGTCTGCAGCTACCGGATTAAAACTTCAGAGCAGGGTGGTACAAGAAGGGTGCCCTCCCTTGCTCTGCGACATCTCCACCGGCTGCACCCGCCCCGTGGTTCCGAGCTCCTGGCGCAGCCGCATTTTTGAGTCCATCCACTCCCTTTCACATCCCGGCGTGTGAGCCTTAGTTAACTAGTGGGGTCCAAATTCGTTTGGCCTCACTTACACGTTGCGTGCCAACAGGCTAAGGTGCACAAGCACACCAAAGCCCCCCTCGAGCCTTTTCAGATTCCAGCCAGGAGGTTCGACCACGTACACGTGGACTTAGTGGGTCCCCTTTCCCCGTGGCAGGGGTTCACACACCTTTTAACAATTGTGGACCACACTACGCATTGGCCAGAGGTGGTTCCACTGAGTTCCACCAGGCCGGCCGAGGTAGCCCATGCATTTTTGTCATCTTGGGTCGCACAGTTCGGATCCCCGTTGGACATCACTTCCGACAGGGGTCCACAATTTGTTACGGAACTTTGGTCCGCGATGGCCAGCAGCCTGGGGGTCAAAATCCCCCGCACCACAGCGTACAACCCACAGGCTAACGGTTTGTGCGAGAGTTTTCACAGGTCGCTTAAAGCAGTGCTCAGAGCCTCGCTAACGGATGCAAATTGGGTCGACCGCCTGCCTTGGGTCCTATTGGGGTTGCACTCCGCACCTAAGGAAGATTGGCAGCTTCCCTGGCAGAATTCGTTTTTTTCTCATCCGTTGTGGATCCCGGGGAATTTTTGCCAGAGAGCCCCGCGCTTGGTACCGATCCACCCGTGCACTTTTTTTCTGGTACAGGGGCTACCAGTGTTCCGGGCCCGGCACACCATTGTTTTCCCCGCACTTTTGTTCCAAAGCATTTATAGAACGCCAGATTCATTTTCGTCAGGCATGATGCCCACAGAACCCCACTGCATCCGTCATACGACAGCCCATTCAGAGTGCTGAAAACTGGGGAGAAACATTTTGTGATAGACTTGGGGCGGGGGGGGGGGGGTAAGGAAACCTTCTGCATAGACAGGTTGAAGCCTGCTTATGTGTTGGCAGATAAGCAGGTGGTGTTGGCTCAAGCTCCCCGGCGTGGGTACCCTCCTACAGTGGGCTCCCCCTCCAGAGACCAAGCCTTTCTCCTACCCCCCTCGACAGGAAGGCGCTTCGACTGGCCCATGTTATAGCCGCTACGGGTGCTTGCTCAAGCCCAAAGGTCTGGAGGGTTAGGACCCCTTCTAGTGGTGACACAAAGGAGATGACACTCCACCCAGTACTTCGGGGTGTTAAGGGTGCTAGCCAGGGGTGCCAGAGCACCGGAGGGTATGTAGTAAATAAAGATGTGCTTTTCGCCCCGGCTGTGCCAGGCTCACACCTGAGGACGCAGGAGCGCAAATGTGTTAATGTGTACGTTGATGTGTGTTCACACTTGGTAACAGATATGTAAATGTCTTTACCCTGAGTGCCAGAGGCGGGGAGGAAATGTATAAAGCAGATCGCTTTGGCACTCAGAGTTAGTCTGTTCTGTGTTGGAGGAGAAATAAACCTCTGTGTCATCAGCTCATGTCTCATCTGCTTTCATCCTCCATAGCGTCAACTTTTATGTTGGGTGTCCATGTTCATATTTTAGAACAAGTTAAAGTTGTATTAAAATAGCTGAAAAATTGTGTTTCTCAACCTCTGCTGAAGAGCATAAAGGAGAAAAGCCTGTTTTACCCGAAGAAGTTGAAGTATGGAGCTGTCTACACATCTGGGTACTTGGTGTGGGAGCGCCCCCGCCAAAACACGCTGAGATGAAAAAAAAAAACTGCCAGTTCACCATTGAAACAGTAAGTCATATCAATATAATGATGAGCGTTCACCGCAAGATCGGCTCAGATATGATCAAAAACTTTAAATTTATGATTTTGAAGTGTCCTTACCATTTACCAGCCAGTATAAGATAAGATAAGATAAGATAAGCCTTTATTAGTCCCACAACGGGGAAATTCCAGGATTGCAACAGCACAGGGATAGCAACACTCAGAGCAACAATCAGAAGGCAAGAAAAAAAACAAGCAAGCAAGAGCAGCTAATATACATATGTACATATTACTATAAAATATATATATACACACACACACACAGACACACAGTGCAGAGCATTGTAGCTGGATGGAATAAATATATGAATATATGAACACACAGTGCAGAGCATTGTAGCTAGATGGAATAAATATGTAAATATATAAACACCCACAGTACGGAGCATTGCAGCTAGGTGGAATAAATATGCAAGTATATAAACACACACAGTGCGGAGCAATGTAGCTAGATGGAATAATATGTAGATATATAAAAACAAAGTGCGGAGCATTGTAGCTAGATGGAATAAATATATAGATATATAAATATAAACACACCCAGTGCAGAGCATTGTAGCTAGATGGAATAAATATGTAAATATATGTGGAAGTATGTGGAAGAACAATCCAGCAAAATGGCCAGAAACAACATTTATTGATGTTTGTAACTACTGGATACATACACATTGGCGGAACACTCTAATAATAGAAATTATACAACAGTTAGTTCTGACCGAGCAATTTGATTGGACAATAGGGATTCCAGGAGTTACTAACCTTTTAACTGTCAAGATTTCAAGGACAGATCATGCCCCTAGTGGCACAGTGCAGCGCTGCGCCTGTCAAGTGATATTATATGACGTGCCAAACACTCCCCAGTTGTATTGAGGATTCCACCTCACAAGGTGGCACACACGTATAACTTACTGCTCTTGCCTTGGAGGAATCATGGCCGACATAGAAGCATCCGTATTTACACCAGAGGGGAAGATTTTTTTTCTTGTTCTTCTTCTTTTAGATTAGACAAACACAAATGGATGTTATCGATCGCTGTGGATGTAGTCGGTCGCGGAGAGAGGAGCATTTGCTCCCAAATTTGCCAACTATGATTCAAAAAAGAGATTATTTAGCTTATGAAGTTAAATGTTTACATTTTGTTATAACAGAAGGTGCACGAAGCTGGTTGATGTCCACATGCTGCCCCCCCCCCCCCCAGCGCCATGTGACTGCACAGAACAATTGCGCAAGTTCTGTGTCATTTTTTCACATAAATAGCGGTGGAATAAAAGCAAAATTGAGGTGGAATAATCCTAACAGTTTCTGGATGTGGTAGAGAAAGCTAAAATGACCGAGGAAATACCATCTAGGATGCTGCAAAAAGAGCAAAGCGAGCCGTCTGGCCAGTGGTGAGTCTGACAAATTTCTTTCTTTGTTGACATTCCACTAATGTTCTGGTTCATATACTTTGGAGAGAAGATAACAAAAAAAACCAAAACAAAACCGGTGACAAGAAAACAAAATCATTCTTTGTGTAAATATGTCCAAAGTCCACTTTTGACTGAAAATTGAATCGGTGAATTCAAAAGGGGCCCAAGTCCCCTTTGAAAAAGTGTGGACTTGGGCCCTTTTTGAATTCACCGATTCAATTATGTAATTTGATATGGCTGCTGTGGCATTATGCAAATTAGATGCATAAATTTACTCTATCTCAATTTTTGGATCATATTCTACATCTTTCTATTTGACAGTAAGCCATCATCTCTTACCACTTTCAAGTTATAGCCTTGGAAATCTCTGACATCTGATCTGAATATTTTCTTGAAAAAATCTTGACCACTCTTGACCACTACGGAGTTATGGCGCAATTTCGCGGCCGTGACAGTTAAAAGTTACAATCCACGCTAATTGCACTCCAACTTCACAGGATATGTATCACTCCACTTCAAAGGTGTTCATGTAACCATTAACTACTAACACTAATTTACTGTCAACTAACTCTCAGTGACAACTGCAGTACTGTGTTGAATATCTTAATGGCGTGAGGTGCTGTTTGAAAAGATTTCTTACCGGATCCGAAAGTCCCACCCTTTTGAAGAAAACTTTATTCAGCTTACAGTCTGCACTTGTATAAACATCATGAAGCTATTTCATGTCTGTTCACAAAAATAGGCAGTGCTAGAGTTTGATTTATTGTTTTGATTAACAAACCACAATACCTTTGTGGTGATGGACTCTTTGTTTCATCTGAAAATGGGAAAAAAAGCAAGCGAAGTGTGCTAAATCGCTAGCACACTAACTACTAGCCACCAGCTAGCTACCTGCTTTGGCTACATTTTGATCTGGGGTCTTCTGCAATACCGACTCAACAGGCACATGCTTTATAAACACATTATTTTTGCACTTGACAATTTTTAATTTGTTTACATGTGTGTGTGAAATGACAATAGATGTCTTCATGCTGATTGAGTTGTTTAGCAACAATTACTGGCTACATTTATATAGCACCCTGGATGTAAAATGTATTCAGTGTGCTTAATGCATTTCTGTTTAAAATGATGTTATGCCTCTGTGTACTGTTGAGGCTGGTACGGATTCTTCTATGTTTTGAACGATTCTTGAATGTGTCACTCACTCTGCATGCTGATTGCAGCAGGTGTCCATCTAGTTAGCTGCGAGCGCCAATCAGACTGTGGAGGAAAAATAAGTTCAGGCAAGATGCGGCGAGCTGGAAGGTGGCAGGATTTTATTTTCCTCCAACATCATGAGACACACTAGCGCCGTGCGCTGTGTTGTGCTGTGTGTTCTGTGTGTGCTATTGAGGCGTGTATAGCAAGCTCTTTTATACGTTATACAAAGAAAGAGAATGCATGGCACATTTGCATATTGATATACATATCAGTCAATACATATCAATCGCATGACCAACTGGCGCCCGGATGTCTTCTCCTTAATCCAGGGATGTACATATAAACAATAGTCCATTGTTCTGGTTGTCCCCCCAGGGGTTCTCTGTCCGTATGCAATCCCTGCTGAGCGTGAATAGTATCAGTCTGCATTGTGCTGGGTGACCACACGGCTCCCCCCAGAACACTCGGAAGGGGCTGTGACCCCCCCTCGTCATTTGGCTCCAGATCCGGTAGAACTGTCGGGGGGCATGTCAGTCCATGGGGAGGACAGGGGAGGGGTGGAAAAAAAAAGTGTGCTCCACTCCGAGTTCCAGCACGTTGAACGGCCGTGGATTGTGGACGCACGGGCCAGTGTGCGTCGTGCGTAATGGAGCCAGACGGTGATCGGCCGGCTTTAGGAAGTGAGGTGTGGGAAGAGTGCTGTGGAGGAGGGGGAAGGGGGGTGGGAGTAAGTGAGTGCTGGCCCGGGACGTCAAAGGTGTCTGGGCCGTGCAAAAATTGCGTGTGGATCCGCGATGGTGAGAGACTTTCTCGTTTAACCTGGTGGTGATCCACAGTGGCTGTGAAAAAAACATTTTATCTGACTCCTCTCGCGGCTCGATCCAGCGAGGATGTGGGGAAGGCGAGCGGCCAAATTCCCCGAGGATGCGTAGCGGCTGTGAAACAACTGCAGCTGTGTGAGGGTGTGAGGTGGTTTGGCTTTTAGCTGCGGGAAGCAGCCCTAAAGTCATCAGGGAAAGCAGTCGGCTAAATTCCCCTTGTGCGCCGTAGCTGAGAAACCCATACAAAGTCCTGTGTGCTGGCTGCACGTCTGCTCCAGGTGCGTGAGCAGCCCTGAAGGTTCCAAGGGTGGCGATCAGCCGTTTTTCTCAGGCATGTGGAGCGGAGGAGGACAATGTATCAGTCTGGGGAGCCGGTTCGTCTCTGTGCGTGGTGCGCGCTTGGCGCCGTGACACATAACTGGCAGTTGCGCTGTCCTCATAATCCTGCGGTGTGTGTGCGGGGCTTCTGTGCGCGGGAGGTCCGCTGTCCAGAGTTTAGTCAGAGTCAGGGAGCTCGGTGGAAATCAATGCAGTCGGCGTTGATGATTGTCCTCCGTTCAGGCTGCTTCCTTTGTTCGCTCGTGTCGTTCATGGTGCGTTTTGGTCCCAGCGCTGTGCTCCGGAGCACGCGCTCCGGTGAGGATGAAGAGGTTGCAGGCGTTCTCTGGTCCTCTGTGTCCACAGCGCGGTGAGAGGGAGCAGACGGTCATTCTCTCTCGTCATGTCACCAGGGTGGAGGGAAGAGATCAGGCGAGGGTCGCACCATGACGCGTGCTGGGGCTTTCCCGGTCGGGGTCATCTCCGGGGTGTCCGCCTCGTGTTCCATTCTTCGTCAAGGGTCACCATTGTGGAGGAACAAATAAGTTCAGGCGAGATGCGGCGAGCTGGAAGGTGGCAGGATTTTATTTTCCTCCAACATCATTGTAATGTTTGTTATTTACTTATAACAAAGACACTTAGTCTTAATCACCATGCCAGCAAGACGTGCTGCATTTTTATTATCCCTTCCAGTTCACATGTTTTACCACTTCCTGAATCTACCTGCTGTCTCATGTGATCATACTGCCACCTTGTGGTAACACCTATCATTACATCCCCTTTCCTGAGCAGGTTAGTATAACTTGATAACACATATACAGCATTTCAAAACTGCAACTGAATAAACCTTCTTACTAACATTCAAGATGTCTTAATGCAGTACACAGAAAACTTTTCCTTTTTTTTTTCCACAAACACAATGCATACTGATAACCAAACAAAACATGAAAGCCACAACTATTCCATTTGTAACAAATAACATGTAACTGTCAACTTTTTTTTTTTTTTAACAACTTCAACAGTTCACTGTTCTATGAGTCTCTGAGGTGGCTTCCTGTTTCTGGTGGATCGTCTCAGAGCTGGAGTGACAACATCTGGGGAAGATGAAGGAGGCTCAGTGTGTTGCAAATCTAGTGTCACACTAACATCCTTTCCTGACTCAGTTTCCTGAGGTTGCCCTTCAGTGTCCTCCAGAATCTTCAAAAGACTCTTCCTGTTTCTTCTGAACACTTGTCCATCCTCTGTTCTCACCGTATAGGATCTGGGACCCACCTCACTGAGAACTGTTGCCTTTCTGGTCCAAATATTAGGATCTTCAATTCTCACAATGTCCCTTTCACAAAGAGGTTCTAGTCTCCTTGCTGATCTGTCATAGTTCATTTTCTGTTTGAGTTTCAGTTTCTTTCTCTTGTTAGTCAGTTCTCTGTTGCTGTCTTTGTCTTTCTCTGTGATGATGTGTGGTAAAGTGGTGCGCAGCCTACGACGCACTAGCAGCTCTGCTGGTGATGCACCACACTCTAGTGCTGCTGACCTGTAATTTAGCAAAGCAAGATATGGGTCAGTATTGCTATCTCTTGCTTTTTTCAAAAGTCTTTTTAAAATTTGGACTCCTTTTTCAGCTTGTCCGTTAGCCTGTGGATGCAGTGGGCTAGATGTAGTGTGATGAAATCCATACTGCTTGGCAAACTCCCTGAATTCTGCACAGTTGTACTGGGGGCCATTGTCACTAACCACACACTGTGGGATTCCATGTCTAGAAAATAAGCTTTTTATGTGTGTGATGACAGACTGTGCTGATGTACTAGTGAGCTGGGCTACCTCAGGGTAGTTTGAATAATAGTCTATGACTAACACATAGTCCTTGCCATGCAAATGGAAGAGATCAGTGCCCACTTTTTGCCATGGTGCAGTTGGTTGCTCTGCAATCAGCATTGGCTCTTTTGTCTGTTTGTAGTGGTGTGTGAGACGTGTTGCATTTCCCTATCATGTTCTCGATATCCATATTGATACATGGCCAATAAACTGCTTCTCTGGCTCTCCTTTTGCATTTTTCTGTTCCAAGATGCCCTTCATGGATACGATGCAGCATGTCCTGGTGCATAGACTGAGGAATAACAATCCTGTTCTGTCTCAGCAGAAGGCCATTTGCCACACTCAGATCTGCTCTCACTGAGTAGTACTGTGGGCAGCTTCCTTTTGCCCAACCTCCATGAATCTGCTGGACAACCTTTTGCAGCACAGGGTCCTTTGCCGTTTCCTGTGCAATTTGCTCTAGCATCACATCTGATGCAGGGAGTGAAGCTGTCACCATGTTGACATGAGTTTCCACATCATCTGTTGTGGAGATGGACTCTGTGCAGCTGCTTGATACAGGTGCCCGTGACAAAGCATCTGCTAGCACTATATATTTGCCTGGCGTGTAGATTAGCTCAAAGTCATATTGCTGGAGTTTCATCATCATGCGCTGTATTCTCGGAGACATGTCATTGAGGTTTTTCTTTACAATTGACACCAGTGGTTTGTGATCAGTCTCTGCAGTAAAGGTTGGCAAACCATAGACATAACTGTGAAACTTACTACACCCAAACACTAAACCCAGAGTCTCTTTTTCAATTTGGGCATAGCGTTTTTCCGTCTCTGTCATTGATCTCGACACATATGCTACTGGCTGCCATTTATCCCCTGTAGCTTGAAGCAGAACAGCTCCCAAACCATCCTTTGAGGCATTAGTGGAGATCTTTGTTGGTTTTGAGGGGTCAAAGAATGCGAAGACAGGCTCTGTGGTTAGAATTTCCTTTAGCTTATTCCATTCTTTTTCATGTCGTTTCGACCACTCAAATTCCTTGTTATGTTGGAGCAACTCTCTGAGGCATGCTGTTTTGGAAGAAAGATGAGGAATGAATTTTCCAAGGAAGTTGATCATTCCCATGACTCTCAGGACTCCTTTTTTATCAGTGGGAGTAGGCATGTCCAGTATAGCCTGCACTTTTGACTGATCAGGCTCAACCCCTTCACCTGAAAGATTGTCTCCCAAAAAGGTCATTTCTGTGACACCAAACTGACATTTTTTTTCTGTTCAGTATTAGTCCACTGTCCTGAACCCTGTTAAGGAGTTTTTTTAGTCTTTCATCATGTTGCTGGCGTGTCGCTCCCCAGACCACCAAATCATCAATGTACACTCTTGTGCCCTCTAGACCCTCAATTATGGACTCCATAGCCCTGTGGAAAATCTCTGGAGCTGAGATAATACCAAACGGAAGCCTCAGAAAACAGTACCGCCCAAATGGTGTGTTGAAGGTGCAGTACCTGCTACTTTCTGGATCCAGCTTCAGCTGCCAAAATCCCTGCGAGGCATCCAGCTTGCTAAAATATTTAGCACCTGCCATTTCACTGGTTATCTCATCTCGTGTTGGGATTGGGTAGTGTTCTCTTTTAATATTCTCATTCAAATCCTTAGGATCAAGACAAACTCGTAACTCTCCATTCTGTTTCTTGGTACATGTGATGGAATTCACCCAATCAGTGGGCTCCTCCACTCGTTCAATAACACCCAGTTGTGTCATTCTGTCCAGCTCTTTTTTCAAGCCAGCTCTAAGTGCTGTTGGCACTCTCCGTGGGGCGTGCACTATAGGCTTGGCATCACTCTTGAGCTGAATCTTGTAGGAGTATTTTAATGTTCCATGTCCTTTGAAGACAGAGGGGAACTGTTTCACAATGTGTGCAGCTCCTTTATATTGCAAGTGTATTTCTTGGCTATGATTGTCCATCTTTATGTTTTCACTGTTTATCTGGTAGATTTTCTTAACCAAACCTAGGTCCTCTGATGCTTTGTCCCCGAGGAGTGATTCATGTCCATTAGGTACAATGACAAATAACAGGCTGTGCTGCTTGCCTTTCACTTTCACTGTAAGTTTACATCCTCCTAATGTCTCAACTGGCTGACCATTGTATGCAGTCAGTGTTGCGGTCTTGCTGGTGATTATTTTAGGCTTTATTTTTAGTGCATTGACATCATTCTCATTTATTAGGTTAGCTTTAGCTGCTGTGTCAATCCTGAATGGCACAATTGTCCCATTTACCCACAGTGGTGCAATCCACTTATCACTTTTGACTGCACTCACTGTCTGACCAGTGCCTCCAGTTTGCGTGAGTTGTGCACTGTCATCATTGTTACTGCATGACACCATCTTGATGAAAAATGTTTCGCTTAGATCATCACTGTCATCCATTTCTGCCACTGTGTGCACTTGCCCTTTTTTAATGTCTCTAGTGCAACACATTTTTGCATAATGGTTTTTTCCTTTGCACTTTGCGCATATTTTTCCATAAGCAGGACATTGTCTCTGTTTGTGTTTTTCACCGCATCTCTTACAGGAATATACCTGTTTTTCATTGCTTTTAATTCTGCCCCGCTGTTTCCCTTTCGCGGACAAAGCATGGACTTTCTCTTCACCTTGGCTCACTGCTCCCAAAGCAGGCTCATCAAAAGTCATTACAAGTTGGCGTGCTAGCTCACTGGCTTGATATATTTTTATAGCACTTTCCAATGTGAGCTCTGTTTCTCTCAGTAGTTTCTCTCGGAGCTTCTTATCTTTTGTTCCAAACACTATCTGATCCCTTATCATAGAGTCTCTGAGATCACCAAAATTGCAAGATTTGCAATTTTGGTGATTATAGAGCTTTTAATTTAAGGTCTATCAGAAAGTTTTCAAATGTTTCTTCTGGGTGCTGCTTATGTGAGCGGAAGACATACCTTTTTATAAGTTTCATTTTTCTTTGACAGACAGTGCTCATCAAACTTTTTTAGGACTTCTTCAAACTTGTCTTTGTCCTCTAGCTGAGCAAACACAAAAGTATTGAAGACTTCTATGGCTTCTTTGCCGGCGACAGTTAGCAGCATGGCTATTTTTCTCTCATCTGCCCGTCTATCCACTCCGACAGCCGAAAGATACAGCAGAAATTGCTGCTTGAAAGCCTTCCAATTTGCATCCACGTTTCCAGTCAGTTTCAACGTCCCTGGCGGTTTCAATGCATCCATCATTATTTTGTGTCACTCCTGACAAAGTTTACCCGTCCTGGTACCACGTAATGTTTGTTATTTACTTATAACAAAGACACTTAGTCTTAATCACCATGCCAGCAAGACGTGCTGCATTTTTATTATCCCTTCCGGTTCACATGTTTTACCACTTCCTGAATCTACCTGCTATCTCATGTGATCATACTGCCACCTTGTGGTAATACCTATCAGTAGAATCATGAGACACACTGTAGCGCCGTGTGCTGTGTTGTGCTGTGTGTGCTATGGAGGCATGTATAGCAAGCTCTTTTATACATGTCACACAAACAGAGAGAATGCATGGCACATTTGCATATTGATATACATATCAGTCAATACATATCAATCACGTGACCAACTGGCGCCCGAATGTCTTCTCCTTAATCCGGGGATGTATAAACAAGGTTGGTTTGGTTCCAAGGTTGTCATAGCCAGGAGCGGCACTGGGGTTAAGCTCCCAGTGCTTATAAAATGCTCCTTATGGCGTGCGTCTCGAAAAGCCTCTGACAACTAAGTCCAACTCCTAGCCTGCCCGTGTGGTTTAGTCTCTAAGCCCGGCGGAACTGCTTTTACTAATAGGAGAAGGGGCGAGGGCGGCTCTCTGGCGCCTTAAAACCAGATGCTTCGGGTAGATGGTGGCTCGTCAACCTGGGAAGGTAGCCCATCTAGGGGAAGGTAAACCCTGATTTCAAACCTCTGCTGCCTTGCGGCACACCCGGTCACGGGAAAGCCTTCGGGAATCAACCCTGAGGAAAAATCCGGAGTCGGAGTCCCTAAGGCAGTTCTCTGTTGTGCTCAACATCGTTCTGGCAGCTCCTGCGATGGCGCTGGTGCCAAACTGTAGCAGCCCTGCTGTTCCTTTGGATTCATCAGTGACGTGGAGAGGGGGGACATGCTGCATGGGCAACATCTTGTCCTCCATATCTTCCTGCCCAGGCTTGAATCCTACCAACGCCCAACGCTGGAAGGTAGAACACCGGGTCACTGGAGAGGACACTCCAGCTTCGCCTTTGGTGTAGACAAAACACGGGGAATGACAGTTACCGGTTATAAGCCACCGCTCAATTGGCGTAAAGCGCGGTGCTAGGGGTTGTTCCTGACAGTGGGAGGGATCATCGGATCTCACTGGACAGCTACCGCCCGCCTCAAGCTGGGCAGCCCCCAGCCAATAAGGTGCTGTCCCGCCACAGCCTGCTTTCCTCATTGGGTGCATGGGGATGAGGAGAAGTCTGAACGGCAGGCTGAGAACTTTCGCACCAGGCAAGACAAAAAAACAAAAGAGACCAACTCTAAAACTGGGAACTTGGAACGTCCGCACTATGATGACAGGACTCACCGCTAACCTCAAGGACATCAATGACACCAGGAAGACTGCCATCATCAATAATGAGCTGAAGAGTGGATATCGCCACTCTCCAGGAAACACAGTTGGCTGACGCAGGCACACTGAGAGAGAAGGACTACACGTTCTACTGGCAGGGAAAGAGCAGTGACGAACACAGGGAACACGGAGTGGGCTTCGCAGTGAAGAACACCTTGCTGAAGATGGTAGAACCGGGCAGCAATGGCTCTGCACGACTCCTCACCCTCCGCCTCAACACCACTCAAGGCCCAGTCACCCTCGTCAGTGTGTATGCCCCAACACTGACAGCCACACCAGAGGCAGAAAGACGAGTTCTACGAGAATCTCGCAACAACTGTCAGGATCATCCCCAACTCTGAACAACTCATTCTCCTTGAAGACTTCAATGCCAGAGTGGGTGCTGACCATGACTCCTGGCCCTCCTGTCTTGGACCATTTGGCGTGGGCAGAATGAACGACAACGGACAGCAGCTGCTTGAGTTCTGCACTTATCACGGTCTGTGCATCACAAACTCGTTCTTCAAGACCAAGCCCCAACACAAGGTTTCCTGGCGACATCCGCGCTCAAAGCACTGACACCAGCTGGACTTTATCCTGACCAGGCGCACCTCACTGAAGAACGTGCTAATCACCCGTTCGTTCCAGAGTGCAGATTGCGACACAGACCATTCATTGGTGTGTTGCAAAGTCAAGCTGCAGCTGAAGAAATTCCATCGTGCTAGACAGCCTGGAAAGGCACGGATTGACACCAGCAAGATGGCCCAACCAGAACTTGTTGAGCGGTTTGCCTCCACCTTTGAGACGGAACTTGATGTACCACAAGAAGGAGAATCTGCAAAGCAGATGTGGGAAGAGCTGCGAAACACCATCCACCGCACAGCCTTGGCTACCTTTGGGAGGAAGACCTCGAAGTCACAGGACTGGTTTGATGCCAAGTTGACCGAGATGACCCCCGTCATTGAAGCCAAGTGCTCAGCTCTTGCCGAGTACAAGAAGTACCCAAACAAGAAGAATCTCCAGATTCTCAGGGCTGCGAGAAGCAAAGTTCAGCAGACTGCTCGGCGCTGTGCCAATGAGTACTGGACTCAGCTCAGCCAAGACATTCAAACCGCTGCCATAACAGGGAACATTCGTGGTATGTACGATGGCATCAAGAAAGCACTTGGTCCGGCTCAGAGCAAGACGGCCCCCCTCAAATGCTCCACTGGGGAGATGATCACAGAAAAGAACAAGCAGATGGAGAGATGGGTGGAGCACTACTCCGACCTCTACTCCAGACAGAACACTGTGACACCGTCAGCCCTTGATGCCATCGATTGCCTGCCATCCATGGACAAACTTGACACCGAGCCAACCATCGACGAACTCAGCAAGGCCATTGATAGCTTGGCCGCTGGCAAGGCGCCCGGCAACGACGGCATACCCCCCGACCTGATCAAGCACTGCAAGACCGCCCTACTGCTGCCATTGCATGACGTCCTCTGCCAGTGCTGGAAGGAAGGTGCCGTACCACAGGACATGAGAGATGCCAAGATCATCACCCTCTACAAAAACAAAGGGGAGAGAAGCGACTGCAACAACTACAGGGGTATCTCCCTCCTCAGCGTTGTTGGCAAAGTCTACGCATGAGTTGTTCTCGTTCGTCTACAGAAGCTTGCCAAACGTGTCTACCCCAAGTCTCAGTGTGGCTTCCGCGCTGAGCGATCGATGGTAGACATGATATTCTCCATCCGCCAACTCCAGGAGAAATGCAGAGAACAGAACATGCCCCTGTACGTCGCCTTCATCGACCTCCCCAAAGCATTCGATCTGGTCAGCAGAGAGGGCCTTTTCAAGATCCTGCCAAAGATAGGATGCCCACCAAAGTTGCAAAGCCTCATCGAATCGTTTCACACCAACATGCAGGGGATAGTGCAGCACGACGGCAATGTCTCAGAGCCATTCAACATACGCAGCGGAGTGAAACAGGGCTGTGTACTTGCGCCAACCCTCTTTGGGATTTTCTTTGCTATACTCCTGAGGCATGCCTTCAGCACAGCAACAGAGGGAATCTACCTGCACACAAGATCTGACGGCAGGCTTTTCAACCTCGCCTGCCTGAAAGCCAGAACCAAAGTACGCAAGGCTCTAATCAGAGATGTGCTGTTCGCAGACGATGCTGCAGTCACGACCCACACACAGCAGGAGCTTCAGACCCTGATGGACCGCTTCTCCCAGGCATGCAAGGACTTCGGGCTTACCATCAGCCTGAAGAAGACTAACGTCTTGGCGCAAGGCACGAAAGCACCACCAACCATCACCATCGACGACTACGAGCTGGAGGTCGTGAATCAGTTCACGTACCTGGCGTCCACAATCAGCAGCAACCTCTCCCTTGATACAGAGATCGACAAGAGGATTGGAAAATCAGCCTCCACACTCACTCGCCTCACCACACGAGTGTGGGAGAATCCCAAACTCTCTGTCAAGATGAAAATGGCAGTGTACAACGCCTGCGTCATCGGCACACTGCTCTATGGGAGTGAGACGTGGACAACATACGCCCGGCAGGAAAAGAGACTGAACTCCTTCCACTTACACTGCATTCGCCGTATCCTGGACATATCCTGGCAGGACAAAGTGCCCAACACAGAAGTTCTGTCCTGCGCCGGCCTTCCCTCCATGTTCACTCTACTCAGGCAGTGCAGGCTCCGCTGGCTAGGCCACGTTCACCGTATGGAGGATGGCAGAATCCCCAAAGACGTCCTCTACGGAGAACTGGTGACTGGCAGGAGAGACGTTGGCCGCCCACAGCTGCGCTTTAGAGACATCTGCAAGAGAGACATGAAGGCCCTGGAGATCAACACAGAGCGCTGGGAGGACCTTGCAACGGACCGCTCCAAATGGAGAGGCACCCTGACCAGACAGCTCAAGGCGGGTGAAGAGAGACTGACTGCTGCAGCAGATGAAAAAAGGACCCGCTGGAAGAACCGCCACAGCTCCAGCAGCACGGAGACCATCCACAAGTGCGACCTGTGTGACAGGGACTGCCATTCGCGCATCAGCCTGTTCAGCCACAGGCGGTGCTGTTCCAGCAGAGTAGACGTTTAGGATTCTCTTCCATGGTCATCATAGACCGACGGAGGCCGACGACGACCCCCCAGGGTTTCTCTGTCCGTATGCAATTCCTGCTGAGCGTGAGTATCAGTCTGCATTGTGCTGGGTGACCACAAGACGAGATTATCGGAATGGTCCCATTTGAGAGAGGGTGGGACTAAGGGAGTGAGTTAGTTGGCATAAGACGCTGAACAGGTCTGACGGGAGAACGACGCTGGGATGAACTAATGGACGCTTTTGTGACTTTATGTATTAACCACCTGTTTTCAGTCAGTTAAATGTTAGTGCATAGTATTTATAATTGTTTGTAACCTGTTTGAGGGAGCAGTGACCATATTCAAGCTACGGCCGAGCCATAGAGTTGCTGAGAGTCTGACCATGAGGTGTGGCTGACAAGCATTTTGGCTAATTCAGAGGGGGAAAGAGACGATGTGTTGGGCTTTTCAAAGATTCAAATATTTTACTTGTCAGTACTTCTATACGTACAGGACATACAGGAGGATTGAAATGGCATTCCTCTCTCCCTTTAGTGGTGTGCACAATATAAAAAAGAAAAAGGAATAAGGCTGGAAAAACAACAGCAGCAGTGTGCAGTAATGCTACACGTAGTACAAGTGGTGACAAAAGATAGTCCCACACATCCCATAGTGCAAATAAAGATAAATGATGAAACTCAGCAATCCAATATACAGAAAAGTAGAGCAGTAATACTCGTAGTTACAAGTTTGATGCCATAATGTAGGTGCAGAAAGTGACAGATAGGACTGCACATCACTCTTTGAAGTGTCCCATGCCCTGGACACCATTACACTGAAGTGCTCAGGACTTTGCTTCTGCAGGAGGGGTTTTAGCCCGCGCCCAAACGTTTGTCACGAGGTCCTCCCTTATCAGGCTGCCTTTGGTAGGGGTTTCTGTAGAGACCCCGGTTGTTATTGTCATTTGGCCTCACCTACACACAGTGAGTACCAGCACTGGTTCCATCGAGGATTAATAATAATGAGCTCCAACATGCGTGCCAATGTGTGGTACCACAAATAGGCGGTTTAATACTGAAATCCCAGGTACAGTTTTTGTTGTTTAATTTTTATTTCTGTTTGCTTGTTTTTTGGAGGCGGGGTGTTCATATTATTTCAAAGTATTTTATCGGCCGGGGGATCCTGGGTTCGATCCCAGCCCCCAACCAACAGTGATCTGTGTGGAGTTTGTATGTTCTCCCCGTGTCTGCGTGGGTTTATTCCGGGATTTCTCCGGTTTCCTCCCACATGCAAAAAACATGCAAGTTAGGTTAATTGGCATCAAACTGGGGATTCTAAAATTGTCCTTAGGTATGACTGTGAGAGTGAATGGTTGTCTGTCTCTCTGTGATGGCCCTGAGATGGACTAGTGATCTGTCCAGGGTGTACCCTGCCTCTCGCCCAAAGATGCTGTTATAGGCTCCAGCCCCCCCGCAACCCGAAAAGGATTAAGCGGAAGAAGATGAATGAATGAATGAATGAATAATTTTGCATTTGTTAAATAAATTTTCAAATGCATTAGCACTTTATTCCTGTGTGTTGTTATGTTATTGTTAAACCAGTATCTGGAGTAAACAGGGGTTGTAGCAGTGCTGATGAAATTTTGCATGGGAGGTTAAAACTCACAGTGTAGCTACAATATCAGCTACCCAGGCCTCTTTGCACTCTTGCTGAGCTTTATGCTTAAAAATTTAAGATACTGCACATACTGAGGTTGCATTTATTTTTTGGGGTTTTTTTCTGTCTGTCCTTCACTCATACACCTCCCATGCTAGGGGGCCTTTGACTAATGGGTAAACCAAGCGTACTGAGTGAGAGGGCTACACGTGAGGGTTCAACCGGGTTCAATCAATTGTACTGGGGGGGTTTGTGCAAGAACGAAGGTACTGTGTGATTGAGCTGTAACGCTATAGCCACTGTTTACCATATACTCTGGTATTTTTTTCTTTTTGTGTTTGTGTGGTTGAAGCTGACATAAAATGAAGTCAGAACAGATACGTCAGTGGTGTTTTGATAAAGATGTTGATCTAGCAAAAGCAGTTGTGCCTAGTGGAGTTTCACTTGAAGCTACTGAGGAGAATGTTTACAGTGTGCTACATAGAATGAAAATATTTGGTCACTGTAAAATAAGAGGACAGTGTGTAGATCACACTGGTAAAACTCAGACTTTCTTGATTGAGACAGCAAATAACGTAACCGGGTCTGACATTCCTGTATTGATATGTGAAGTTCATATGGAGTCACCACTAGAGGGCAGTATGACCCCGGCCATGACCTGACTATAAAAGGAGATGTACATGTGCCACTATGTGGTTAGTTGTTAGTTGCACTTGAAGTGACAAGTAAAAAGTCCTAACTGACACCCGGTGTGTGCGCCTCGTCACTACAAGGTTCCAGGAGAACATTACATGGTACCAGGAGTAAATTACATGGTACCAGGAGTAAATTACATGATACCAGGATAAAACTACGAACCGACGGCGAAGATGAACGCTCTTCGACAGCCGGACGAGTTAAAGTTGACTGGTAACGTCAGCGAGAACTGGAAAGTATTCAAACAGAGTTTTGAACTTTATTCGCTTGCTATCGGTCTCCGTGACGAGGAGAGGAAAATAGCATTACTGCTAACAGTAGCAGGGCGAGCGGCGCTAAATGTGTTTAACACATTCATCTTCACGGAAGAAGAAAAAGGCAACTTCGACGCCGTGATGAAGAAATTTGACGATTATTGCACACCGAGAAAGAATGAAACGTACGAGAGGTATGTGTTCAGAAAAAGACTTCAGAAAGAGTCAGAGTCCATCGAGCTGTATGTCACAGACCTACGGTTGAAATGTCAGTCATGCAACTTTGGAACATTGAATGAGTCAATGATACGGGACCAAATTGTAATTGGGGTCCAAAACAACAAATTGCGGATGCAATTACTGAAAGAGACTAACTTAACGCTGGAGAAAGCGATAAAGATTTGCCAAGCGTCTGAGAGTACAAAGGCACAATTAAAGACTTTTAGCAGCAAGGAAAAAGAGACTGCTGAGGTCGATGCAGTGCAGCGCGCGAAGCCGAAAGGAACGTTGCATGCAAGAAAAAGGGAGGCAAACCCAGAGTGCGCGCGCAGGAACTGCGAGCGGTGTGGAAGGCAACACGCGCTGAAACAGTGTCCAGCATTCGGGAAGGAATGTCGCAAGTGTGGCGGAAAAAATCACTTCGCAAAGACCTGCTTCTCAAAGAGGAGGGTGCAACTCGTGGAGAAAAAGAGCGACAGCGAGGAGGATCAGTTTTACGTGGACGCCATCGAGGGAGAGACGAGCGCTGACGAATGGATAGTGTGCCTGGAGATGAATGGCACGGACATGTCACTGAAGCTCGACACAGGTGCGCAGGTAAACATCCTGCCAATGAAAGATTTTAAAAGACTGAAAAACAAGCCGAAAATAAGAAATAAAAAGATTAATCTGAGAACATATGACGATAAGCCAATACCCACTAAAGGAATGTGCAGGGTTACACTGTCAAACAAAGGTAAAACAGTGAATGCATTGTTTGTACTTGTTGATGGAAATAGACAAGCAATTTTGGGTTTAAAAACATGCGATCAGCTAGGTCTGATCAAAAGAGTGAATGTCATTGATACAGACAAAGTGAAAACACGAGAAAATACAGAGGCTACAACAAGTAAGCACAAACACACTGACTGGGTGAAAGAATACAAAGAGGTGTTCAAAGGAATAGGCCGCCTACCAGGCAAACAAAAAATTAGGCTGAAAGAGAATGCAGAGCCAGTCATACATGCAGCAAGAAAAGTGCCAATAGCTCTTAAAAAGAGGCTGAGAGAAACACTAGACTCACTGATAGCAGACGGAGTGGTCAGAAAAATAGAAGAACCAACTGAATGGGTTAACTCACTAGTTATAGTGGAGAAGCCAAATGGAGATTTGAGATTGTGCATAGATCCAAAAGATCTAAATAAAGTAATACAGCGGGAGCATTACAGGCTACCAACAAAATCTGACATAACCAGCACAATGAGTGGAGCAAGCTACTTCACAAAATTAGATGCCAAATCTGGGTTTTACCAAATAGTGCTAGATGAGGAAAGCGCTAAATTGTGCACATTTAATACGCCATTCGGAAGGCATTGCTTTCTACGAATGCCGTTCGGGATTAGCTCAGCCCCTGAAATTTTCCATAGAACTGTGCAGCAATTGTTTGACGGAATAGAAGGGGTGGAAGTTTTTCTTGATGATGTGGTAGTCTGGGGAAAAACAAAAGAGGAGCACGACGATAGGTTGGCTAGAGTTCTCACACAGGCGCAAAAGTCAGGTATGAAACTGAATAAGAGTAAGTGCCAATTCGGGGTACGGGAGATTACATACCTGGGAGAGAAATTATCTGGGGCAGGCGTGCAACCAGATCCGGAAAAAGTGCGGGCCATAGCAGAGCTGCCAGTACCGCAGAACAAAAATGACTTGCAAAGAGCCCTAGGGCTAGTCAATTACATGGGGAAATTTATCCCAAATTTATCAGCTAACACAATAGCTCTTAGAAGCTTGTTAGAGACCAATACAATGTGGAAGTGGATGGCAGAGCATGCCAGAGAATGGGAGTGGCTCAAAAGCAGTCTAATAAAGGAGCCAGTGTTAAAATTCTATGATCAGGACAAACTGCTAAAAGTGTCCACAGATGCGTCCAAAGCCGGCCTAGGAGCTGTGCTATTGCAAAAACATGACACAGAGTGGTATCCAGTCGCATACGCATCGCGCACCATGACAAGCGCAGAAAAAAATTACGCGCAAATGGAGAAAGAGACTCTAAGTGCAGTGTTTGGATGTGAGAAGTTTCATGAATATGTGTATGGACGGTCAGTAATACTAGAAACAGACCACAAACCACTGATTGCGATCTCACAGAAACCACTGGGTGACGCACCACCGCGCATCCAGCGTCTAATGTTAAGATTACAGAAATATGACTTGAAATTTGAGTTTACACCAGGCAAGCAACTAATTGTAGCCGATGCGCTGAGTAGGGCTAGCTTGAGCAACACCAGCAGCACAACAGAGGAAGCTGTGCAGATACATGTAGACTCTATTAAGGCACACATGCCAGTGTCAGATGCAAAATGGACGAAGATAGTGAAAGAAACACAAAAAGATGAGAAACTAAAAAGAGTAATGGAACAGATACATCAGCCAGGACAGGTTATGATTGACAAGCCTTACCAACACTTTAAAGGTGAACTGTCTGTGTTAGATGGGGTTCTGTTAAAAGGTACAAGGATAGTCATACCTACCTCCATGAGATCAGAAATGGTTAAATTAGTGCATGAGGGGCATTTGGGTATTGAAAAGTGCAAAAGACGTGCACGTGATGTTTTGTATTGGCCCAGCATGCACAAGGACATTAAGGCATATGTGCAGCGCTGTGACATTTGCCAGCGCCACAGGTATCAACAGCCAAAGGAGCCTATGAGGCCCCATGAGAAGCCTCAAGGGCCATGGAGAAAAGTGGGCATGGATCTATTTCAGCTTAAGGGCAAGGACTATCTGTTAGTCATGGACTATCATTCCACCTACCCAGAGTTTGCAGGGTTGAGTGACACAACAGCAGAAAAGGTGATTGCACATACAAAGACAATGTTCGCACGCCATGGAATTCCAATGACTGTTGTGAGTGATAACGGACCACAATTCACGAGTCAGTGCTTCAAAGACTTTGCAGACACATATGGGTTCAAGCACGTGACCTCAAGCCCTCTGTACCCACAGTCGAATGGGTTAGCAGAGAAAGGGGTGCAAATTGTGAAGCGCATACTGAAAAAGGCTGCAGACAATGCAGAAGACCCACATCTGGCGATCCTGAATTACCGAGCATCACCACTGGAGAATGGACTGTCCCCAGCAGAAATGCTCATGAACAGAAAACTCAGAACGCGACTTCCATCAGCATCTCAGGTGATGGAAAAGAGAGATGTGAGGCGTGATGAGAGGCAAACTGAACTGTACAACAGAACAGCACGACCTCTGAGACCACTTGCACATGAGGACATTGTGCGAGTGAGATGTGATGGAGAATGGGGACCGCTGGCAAAAGTGGTTAAAGAAACAACTCCCAGATCATATGAAGTCATCACAGAGCATGGGAAAACAATGAGGCGAAACCGATGTCACTTACTGAAAGTGCCTCAGACAAAATTGAGAGTCACAGACAGTGAAACAAGCGACATGCTAATTTCCAGCCAAACCGAACAACCAGAAATGGCTGAGAACCAAAACTTAGAGACAGACAATAACGAACAGACTGAGGTGACACAAATCAGAAGATCACAAAGGCAAATTGTGAAACCGAAAAGATTGATTGAGGAAATGTAAGGAGTACTGAGATGAATGAAAAAAAAAAAATGTGTTGATATTGAATTGTAAACAGAGGAAAAAAATGTGTTGATGTTGAATTGTAAACAGAGAAAAAAATTGAACTTGTGATTCAGTGTACAAGGTGAAAGAAATGTAAATAGAAATGGAGTTTATTTTGTATATAGAAATTTGAGAAAGTTTATAGTTGGACATGACCTTTACTAGAAAAAAAGGGAGATGTATTGATATGTGAAGTTCATATGGAGTCACCACTAGAGGGCAGTATGACCCCGGCCATGACCTGACTATAAAAGGAGATGTACATGTGCCACTATGTGGTTAGTTGTTAGTTGCACTTGAAGTGACAAGTAAAAAGTCCTAACTGACACCCGGTGTGTGCGCCTCGTCACTGCAAGGTTCCAGGAGAACATTACAATTCCGGAACAGCTGGATGCTGGAGATGGGTTTGGATTGTGGGTGAGACTAAGAGCTGCCATACACCTAGTGAAAAAGGGGTGTTTCACTCCAAGTTACTTTCATTCTTAGCCAATGAAGGAAAGACTTTAGCTGGTGTCACAGACCTGCATAGTAGTGTGTTTTGACCCGCTACTCCAGATTTGAACACAGAGCTTGTCAAAGCTATTTCCTCACTAGTTGGCAAGTGTCAAAATTCACCCTCCAGTGAGTCAGGAGGGTGAATTGCTTTGGTTCTCAGGAATAAGGCCAACCCCTCCAGGGAAGTAGGAATATGATGCTTGGGCAGAGCAGGCCACCCATTGCTGGATGAGTGGAAATGCTGTGATATAGTAAAGAGACGAAGGGTGGCTGAAAGTCTTAAAGGGCCAGCAACTGACATTGTTCAAGGCTTGAAAGTCACTAATCCTCATGCAACTGCCAATGACTATCTTAAAGCATTAGAGACAGCGTTTGGAAACACACAGTGCAGCAGATCTTATGTCGAAGTTCCATAGTATATTTCAACGAGAAGGCGAGAAATTGTCAGCATACTTTCTCAGACTTGACAAACTTTTGCGTGCTATCCACCAAAAGGGTGGAATTGAGGTGGCTGACATGGACAGAGTTCAGATTGAACAAGTCGCACGAGGTGCCCTGTCGCACAACTTTACTACTCTGTGTATAAAAACAACATTCAAGTTCAGACCCCCTCTGAGTTTCACTCAGCTCCTTCGTGAGGTACAAGAGGAAGAAGAATTGTTCATTGAACGACAGAATGTGAACAGTGTTGCTGTGTCTGCTACGGTAAAATGTGCAGAATGTGTTACAGTCTCTATAGTGTCAGTAAAGTCTGAGCCTGCAGCAGTGGCTGTAGAAGTGGAGGGTCAATCGGCACTGGAGTGTCATGATTGGCAATAATTAGACAGCTCACGTGCAGGGATGACACCAAAGGAAACACACAATGACACAGAGTAACAAGTTTGGTTGAATTTTATTAATGCAAAAGAAAGCCTCCGCAAGAGAAAAACGCCACTCGCCATGGGAAACACACAGCCTGAAATGAGAGACGAGAGCAGGTGAATTAGGAGGGAGACAAAACAAGGGAAAATAGGACAACACTCACGTGGGGGTATAAGAGGGCCCGGCAAAAGAACCTAGCACTTACAGCGAACCTCCTGATGACGCAGGATGTCAAGGGTAGAGCTGGGTAAGGTGTCTGACCAGGTGATGACGGTCGCTGATGTGGTGATGATGACAGGGCAAGTGAGCACACAATAACCCTGGAGACGCACCACAAAGGAGGTAGCAACCTGTGAAGAGGTAAGCAAAAGATTAAAGGGTTTTTCAAGTTTAGGGAGAATTGATATTCACTGCTGAAGCAGGTAGTTTACCCAACGAGCCAGCGCTGAGGCACTGAAGAGAAGATCTATTTAAGCGCTGGCGAGTCAGAGGAGCAAGTGCGTCTCATCACGCAGGTGGAGATAATTACCCGTGGAGTAGGTGATGGTTGAAGCGGACGGGCGGGGGAGGGGTGCGCTCACCAGACCATGACAGTGCCCCCCCTCCAAGGAATGCTTCCTGGTGGTCCACTGGTCTTGGTGGGATATGCCTCGTAAAAGGCCCGGACCATCCCCTTGTCATGGAAGATGGAACCAGGAATCCACAACCTTTCTTCTGTTCCGTAGCCCTTCCAGTGGATGGGATATTGCAGCCCCCGGCCCCAATGGCGAACGTCCAGAATCCTCTGGACCGTGTAGGTGGTCTGGCCGTCGATGATCTGAAGGGGAGGAGGCGGCTTAGGGGGAGGACAGAGAGGGCTTGCGGAGAGGGGTTTGATAAGATAAGATAAGCCTTTATTAGTCCTACAATGGGGAAATTCCAGGATTGAAACAGCACAGGGATAGCAACACTCAGAACAATAACTTAGAAGATAAGAAAATATCTTCTTAAACAGCATAACAGTCTATTTAGTTACCCCACATAGTGTGAATATGTACCTATACATATTGTCACCCTCCGTAGCGATTGGGATTGTCCTAGTTGTATACTGGAGGGGGACCATTTTGTGTAAGTTTGTTGCGTCTTTTGCATTTAATACTATTAGGTTGTAACGTTTTTTTTACTATCTCTGCGAGCAGCCCTGCTTAGGTTATAAAGTCTGACAGCTGTAGGTAGGAAGGACCTGCGAAACCTCTCGGTCGCACATCTAGGATGATGTAGCCTACTGCTAAATGAGCTCCTCAGTGCGTTCAATATGTCCTACATAGGGTGGGACTCAGACTCCAGCAGAGATGACAGCTTAGCCACCATACTTCTCTCTCCTATCTCCTCCACTGGGTCAAGGCACTGCCCCAGGACAGAGCTAGCTTTCTTGATCAGTTTGTTCAGTCTCTTCCTGTCGGCTGCTGTGGTGCTGTTGCCCCAGCAGACCACTCCAAAAGTGATGGCTGATGCCACCACCAAATCGTAGAAGGTCTCCAGAAGCACCCCTTGTACACCAAAAGACCTGAGCCTCCTCAGTAGGAACAGCCTGCGCTGTCCCTTCTTGTAGAGTGCGTCGGTATTGTGTGACCAGTCTAGTTTATTGTTCATTGAACACCCAGGTAATTGTAGGATGTCACCATCTCAATCTTGATCTTGGAGACATGGAAGGTGGGGTGTATCTGCATCACCGGCAGGAGCTTTAAGTGGACCATGACATCGTTGATGATCTTGGAGATAGGAAATGGGCCCAGGAAACGAGGAGATAGTTTCCTGGACTCCGTCTTCAATGGTACCTGGTCCGCTGATAACCACACCTGCTGCCCGATGGAATACTTAGGAGCCGGAGCTTGCCTGCCATCAGTGTATTGGCGATTCAATTTGGCTGACTGGGCGAGGGCAGCACGAGTGGCCTTCCATAGCCGGCGACAGCGACGTGTGTGGGCCCCCACTGATGGAACTGCCACGTCCCTCTCCACCATGGGTAATGGGGGGGGGGTTAACCCCATGGATGCCTCAAATGGGGTCAACCCGGTGGCTGTTGAGACAGCAGTGTTGTGGGAGTACTCCACCCAAGTCAGGTGGGTACTCTATGAACTTGGGTTGGAGGCTGCCATGCACCTCAGGGTGGCCTCCAGGGACTGGTTGGCGTGCTCAGCCTGCCCGTTGTGGATGATACCCAGATGTGAGGCTGACAGTCGCTCCAAGGGAGCGGCAGAAGGCTTTCCAGATTTGAGACATGAACTGTGGACCCCGGTCAGACACAATGTCCATGGGAATGCCATGTAACCGGATGACGTGGTTGGTGAGGAGGTTCGCCGTTTCAAAAGCAGAAGGTAGTTTGGGGAGGGGCACCAGGTGGATCGCCTTGGAGAAGGAATCCACACAGGTGAGGATAACAGTGTTACCCTGAGATGGAGGAAGTCCAGTGACAAAGTCCAGGGCAATGTGGGACCAGGGTTGGTGAGGGATGTGGAGTGGATGAAGAAGGCCAGAAGGGGGTGAGGAGTCCATCTTATTGCGGCAGCAGGTCTGACAAGAGATTGACGTACTCCCAGATGTCAGTTTGCAGGGTGGACCACCAAAACACCCGATGAATGAGTTTAGTAGTCCGGGTAATGCCAGGATGGCAGGCAAAAAAGCTGGTGTGGCCCCACTTGATGACATCGCTGTGAAGAGAGTCCGGGACAAACAGTCAATCATCAGGGCCTCCTTCTGGTATGGGCTCTGTGGATAGAGCCTGCCAGACCCTCCGTTCAGTGTCCCACAAGAGTGCTCCAAGGAAACAGGATGGTGGGACAATGGATTGGGGAATGGAGGGAGGGGTAGGGGGGTCGGGACGGAACTGGCAGGAGAGAGCATCTGGTTTAATATTGTGGGAGCCAGGCCTATAAGTAATGTTAAGATTGAATTTAGCAAAGAATAGGGCCCAGCGGGCCTGCCTGACATTCAGCCTGCAGGCCGACTGAAGATATTCTAAATTTTTATGGTCGGTCCACACATAATTACGGGCTGGGGCACTCCCTCCAACCAGTGCCTCCACTCCTCCAGGGCCAATGTAATGGACAACAGCTCCCGCTTTCCTACATCGTAATTCCTCTCTGCAGGCGTGAGCTGCCAAGAGAAATTCATGCATGGATGGAGCTTCTGATCTGAGGCTGAGCACTGCGATAGGACAGCGCCCACCTCCGAGTCAGAAGCATCCACCTCTAAATTGAACTGGAGCTGGGGGTTAACCTGAGCCAAGATAGGGGCATTGGAGAACAGACCCTTCAATTTGTGAAAGGCCTGTTCAGCTGCCTCGGACCAACTAAAGGGCGCTTTTATCGAGGTCAGCTGAGTCAGAGGCTGTGCTACCCCACTATAGTTTCTGATGAAACGGCGATAAAAATTTGCGAACCCCAAGAAGCATTAAAGCTCCTTGCGGGAGTGGGCTGTAGGCCAATTAAGCACAGCCTCCACCTTGGCCGGGTCAGCCCTCAGCTCTCCCTCAGCCACGATAAAACCCAGGAAAGAAGTGGAGCAGGTGGAAAACTCACACTTCTCGGCTTTAACGTAGAGCTGATTCTCCAGGAGCTGTTGCAACATGGTCTGGACATGGACCGTGTGTTCCACTGTCGTGCATGAAAAAATCAAAATGTCATCGAGATAAACAAAAACAAATTGACTGACCATATCGCGGAGGACGTCGTTGATCATCTGTTGGAAGACAGCAGGGGCATTGGTGAGCCCAAATTGCATCACCAGATATTCAAATTGCTCCAGGTGTGTTTTAAAGGCCGTCTTCCACTCGTCCCCTTCGCGAATGCGAACCAGATGATATGCATTCCACAAGTCCAATTTAGTAAATACACACGCTGAAGGAGCTCAAAGGCAGAGTTTATCAGGGGCAGACGATATTTGTCCTTAATTGTAATGGCATTGAGCTCACGATAATCAATGCGCGGGCGTAGGGAACCGTCCTTCTTCCCGACAAAAAAGAATCCTGCCCCAAGAGGAGCCGATGAAGGCGGAATAAGGCTGGTGTTCAGAGAATCTTAAATGTAACTCTCCATCACCTCCCTCTCGGGTCCAGAAATACTGTAGAGCTGGCTGTATGGCAGCTGTGCACCCGGGAGAAGGTCTATAGCAAAATCATAAGATCATTGAGAAGGTAAAGAAAGAGCTCTAGATTTGCTAAAGACCTCTCCGAGGTCATGATAGACCTCGGGCACTAGGCTGAGGTCCAGCGGCTCTACCAGAGGGGAAGAAATGGACAGCGTAGGTGAACACTCGGCCGAGCTGAGACAAGATGCCACACAGTATGGGCTCCAGAAAGAGATGGAATTATTTGCCCAATAAATAATAGGGTTGTGCTTCCAGAGCCACGGGTATCCGAGAACCACCAGGTGACCAGATTTAGGGAGAATATTGGGGCAGCACAGTGGCGGAGTGGTTAGCACTGCGGCAGCACAGCAACTTACCCTTGGCCGGGGGATCCTGGGTTCGATCCCAGCCCCTGACCACCAGTGATCTATGTGGAGTTTGCATGTTCTCCCCGTGTCTGCGTGGGTTTACTCTGGGATTTCTCCGGTTTCCTCCCACATCCCAAAAACATGCAAGTTAGGTTAATTGGCATCAACTTGGGATTCTAAATTGTCCTTAGGTATGACTGTGAGAGTGAATGGTTGTCTGTCTCTCTGTTGGCCCTGCGATGGACTGGTGATCTGTCCAGGGTGTACCCTGCCTCTCGCCCAAAGATGCTGGGATAGGCTCCAGCCCCCCCCCCCCCCCGCCCCCCACGACCCAAAAAGGATTAAGTGGAAGAAGATGGATGGATAAAACGAAATGGTCTCCCGATGGTTGCCGGAAAGAAGGACGGACACCGGCTCCGTTTTCTCGGTGATGGTGGCCACTATTTTGCCCGACAATGTTGTAACATTTAGGGACATGGGCAATTTGATAGTGGAGATGCCTACATCCCACACGATGCACGCAGAGATGAAATTCTGCTCTGCCCCTGAATCAGTTAACCCTCTGAGTGTGTATGCCGCACTACTGTGACTGTCAGCTGATCAATCCAAACAAAGCCTGTACAGCTGAATAGAGTGTGAAATGTACAAACCTTTTAACACCTCTTGGTGGCCGAGATGTGTGGCTTTTCACTTACCGTGAGAACTGGAAACAGTCCAATTCAATAACTAGTTCAAATCAGCGTTTGAAGCCCGCCCCCTTTCATTCTGCTGTTTGACACGGAGGAGACAACATGGCGAGGAAGACGCTCTCAGCTAAGAGGTTTTAGCGCTGGTATTCACCGCTCCTGGTTCAGAGGAAGAGCTTAGCCCTAGTTCGTCATCTGAGTTAGAGTCCAGCTCTGATTATGTGCCTTCGGACAATGGTGCAGGCAGTTCTGGCAAAAGTGGAGACAGACATCTTGCGTGCAACGCTGCAGCTGCATTTTCTGTGTCCAGCCGTGCCCAAAATGGCACAAGAGTATCGACTGCAGATTGTTCTGCTTTGCCAAACCATGGTCGCGGAGCAAAAAGGTCCAGAGCAGTCTGTGGGCGACGTTTGGGTGGGCAAGAGCGCACAGCCGGTGTCATCGACGTGTGCCACGTGTGCGTGGTGGCAGGACAACAACGGGTAGTGGCGATGCGGCAGGAGGTTTGGACATTGACGGCTGGGAGCTTCTTAGAGACGAAGAAGTTTATCAGCCGTGGCTGAAAGCATCTGAACAGCCAGTTGGATATTGTGGAGAGAAGGACCTGGCATCTGCACCCACCATTGATTTTGTGTCGCTGTTTTGGACTGAGGAATTCTGGAAGCTTCTGACTGACGAAACAAACAGGTACATATTTGTTGCATAAACTGTGTTTCATTTGCTTCATTTTAGTTTAGATAGTGTGCCACAAATGTGTCATGAAATTGTTTTTTGGGGATTATTTTTAGTAATTTTGGCACTGAATGATGGCTATCTATCTATATCTATATATCTATATATCTATATCTATCTATCTATATATATCTACAGTGGGGCAAAAAAGTATTTAGTCAGCCACCAATTGTGCAAGTTCTCGCACTTAAAAGATGAGAGAGGTCTCCAATTTTCATCATAGGTATACCTCAACTATGAGAGACAAAACGAGAAAAAAAAATCCAGAAAATCACATTGAAGGATTTTTAATGAATTAATTGGTAAATTCCTCAGTAAAATAAGTATTTGGTCACCTACAAACAAGCAAGATTTCTGGCTCTCACAGACCTGTAACTTCTTCTTTAAGAGGCTCCTCTGTCCTCCACTCGTTACCTGTATTAATGGCACCTGTTTGAGCTCGTTATCAGTATAAAAGACACCTGTCCACAACCTCAAACAGTCAGACTCCAAACTCCACTATGGCCAAGACCAAAGAGCTGTCAAAGGACACCAGAAACAAAATTGTAGACCTGCACCAGGCTGGGAAGACTGAATCTGCAATAGGTAAGCAGCTTGGTGTGAAGAAATCAACTGTGGGAGCAATTATTAGAAAATGGAAGACATACAAGACCACTGATAATCTCCCTCGATCTGGGGCTCCATGCAAGATCTCACCCCGTGGGGTCAAAATTATCATGAGAACGGTGAGCAAAAATCCCAGAACCACATGGGGGGACCTAGTGAATGACCTGCAGAGAGCTGGGACCAAAGTAACAAAGGCTACATCAGAAACACACTACGCCGCCAGGGACTCAAATCCTGCAGTGCCAGACATGTCCCCCTGCTTAAGCCAGTACATGTCCAGGCCCGTCTGAAGTTTGCTAGAGAGCATTTGGATGATCCAGAAGAGGATTGGGAGAATGTCATATGGTCAGATGAAACCAAAATAGAACTTTCTGGTAAAAACTCAACTTGTCGTGTTTGGAGGAGAAAGAACACCATACCTACTGTGAAGCATGGGTGTGGAAACATCATACTTTGGGGCTGTTTTTCTGCAAAGGGACCAGGACGACTGATCCGTGTAAAGGAAAGAATGAATGGGGCCATGTATCATGAAATTTTGAGTGAAAACCTCCTTCCATCAGCAAGGGCATTGAAGATGAAACGTGGCTGGGTCTTTCAGCATGACAATGATCCCAAACACACCGCCCGGGCAACAAAGGAGTGGCTTCGTAAGAAGCATTTCAAGGTCCTGGAGTGGTCTAGCCAGTCTCCAGATCTCAACCCCACAGAAAATCTTTGGAGGGAGTTGAAAGTCTGTGTTGCCCAGCGACAGCCCCAAAACATCACTGCTCTAGAGGAGATCTGCATGGAGGAATGGGCCAAAATAGTGTAATAGTTTTCACACAGTGTGTGAAAACCTTGTGAAAACTTACAGAAAACGTTTGATCTCTGTCATTGCCAACAAGGGGTATATAACAAAGTATTGAGATGAACTTTTGTTATTGACCAAATACTTATTTTACCAAGGAATTTACCAATTAATTCATTAGAAATACTTCAATGTGATTTTCTGGATTTTTTTTTCTTATTTTGTCTCTCATAGTTGAGGTATACCTATGATGAAAATTGGAGACCTCTCTCATCTTTTAAGTGGGAGAACTCGCACAATTGGTGGCTGACTAAATACTTTTTTACCCCACTGTATATCTATCTATCTATCTATATATATATATATATACACTACCGTTCAAAAGTTTGGGGTCACTTAGAAATTTCCTTATTTTTGAAAGAAAAGCACTGTTTTTTTCAATGAAGATAACTTTAAACTAATCAGAAATACACTCTAATATCTAATATACATTGCTAATGTGGTAAATGACTATTCTAGCTGCAAATGTCTGGTTTTTGGTGCAATATCTACATAGGTGTATAGAGGCCCATTTCCAGCAACTATCACTCCAGTGTTCTAATGGTACAATGTGTTTGCTCATTGCGTCAGAAGGCTAATGGATGATTAGAAAACCCTTGTGCAATCATGTTAGCACAGCTGAAAACAGTTTAGCTGGTTAGAGAAGCTATACAACTGACCTTCCTTTGAGCAGGTTGAGTATCTGGAAAAAATTATTATTTCAAATACAAATCATTATTTCTAACCTTGTCAATGTCTTGACTATATTTTCTATTCATTTTACAACTCATGGTGGTAAATAAGTGTGACTTTTCATGGAAAACACAAAATAATTGTCTGGGTGACCCCAAACTTTTGAACAGTAGTGTATATATATATATATATATATATATATATATATATATATATATATATATATATATATATATATATATATTCTCCTCTGCCTCTGGCGCTCTTCTGGAGTCAGACGGACTCGGCTGAGCTCTATCGGCCCGGAAGAGGAATCATCTCCACCTGTGTCAGAAGCTGAAGAGGGTGTGCACACACTGGGCAGGTTGGAGGAGGCTTTGCGCTCCCTCGCATGCTCACGGTATTGGTTGTCAAGACCGACAGCCTGATCAATTAAACTGTTCAAGGAGGAGGGAACTGCATGAACCGCATGGTTGTCTCGGAGGTGTTTGTTTAAACCCCGGACGAAGACGCTTTGTAACGAAACGTCATTCCATCCCAAATCCACCGCAATGACCCAAAACTCTACAGAGTAGTTGGCAGCAGACCCTGACGGAGTGACATTAAGCGGCTCATGATGTTTCCCTCGCTTTCTGTGCAGTCAAACGCACAAGTGAATTCAGCCACAAATCTCTCAAATGTATAAGTGGAGCCCTCCGAACTGTTGAGAATGGCTTGGGCCAAGCTGAGGGCCCTATCCCGCAGCAGGAGGGTCAACCAGCTGAGACAAATGACCCAATTGTTCAGTGACCGTGCCCAGCTGCTGTGTAATAGCAGCTGTTGAGTAAGCACGGCCACCTGTCTCTCTGTGGCATCTTAACAGTCTAAAACGGAGTGTTCCGCTGATGTCACTCCCGCTGAGCTTGCACCGAGGCTGGCTCGTTCTGTCATGACTGGCAATAATTAGACAGCTCACGTGTAGGGAATGATACCAAAGGAAACACAATGACACAGAGTAACAAGTTTGGTTGAATTTTATTAATGCAAGAGAAAAATGCCACTTGCCAGGGGACACACACAGCCTGAAACGAGAGACGAGAGCAGGTGAATTAGGAGGGAGACAAAACAAGGGAAAATAGGACAACACTCACGTGGGAGTATAAGATGCCCCGGCAGAAGAACCCAGCACTTACAGCGAACCTCCCGATGATGCAGGATGGCAAGGGTAGAGCTGGGTGAGGTGTCTGACTGGGTGATGACGGTCGCTGATGTGGTGATGATGACGGGGCAAGTGAGCACACAATAACCCTGGAGACGCACCACAAAGGAGGTAGCAACCTGTGAAGAGGTAAGCAAAAGATTAAAGGGTTTTTCAAGTTTAAGGAGAATTGATATTCACTTTTGAAGCAGGTAGTTTACCCAACGAGCCAGCGCTGAAGCATTGAAGAGAAGATCTATTTAAGCGCTGGCGAGTCAGAGGAGCAGGTGCATCTCATCACGCAGGTGGAGATGATTACCCGTGGAGTAGGTGATGGTTGAACCAGACAGGTGGGGGAGGAGTGTCCTCACCAGACCATAACATGGAGATGCTGAGGAAGGAATTTCAGGGGCTCAAGAATGATGTGGCAAGCTTGCTGTCAGCGTCTGTGGCTGCCTCAGAAAGTACATCCCAGCGTTTAGCTCCGAATCACAGAATGCCGCTGGGCCTTCCTACACACGGGTAGAGAAGAGAGCTCCTAAGCTGCTGTACAAGGTTGAAGGTTTCAGCTACAGGTGTGGTGAGGATGGTCATTTCCAGCAGGAGTGTCGAAACCCAGAAAACCTCAGAAAAAGTAAATAATCACCTCCTGAAGAGGAAACAGCCGGTGGGAAACTCAACCAGGGCTCAGAAGAGCAATAGAGGTGACATGTTCCACACAATGTGACACGCTATAAGAGAGGAAAGCTAATCTGCCAAGGGGTTTAGTTGGCCCTAGCCCTATTGTCTCAGTACAAGTTGAGGCCATTTACACTAAAGCTTTACTTGATAGCGGTTCCCAAGTTACCCTACTGTATTGTTCCTTTTAAGACAAGCATCTGAAGCACTTGTCATTAACCCCTATTGAGTGCCTAGAGATTTGGGGTCTTAGTGCAGAGCGCTATCATATGATGGCTATGTGTGCTTGAAGCTTGATGTAGTTGGAACAGTTGAGGGCATAGAAACACTTGTGCTTGTGTCTCGATCCGGCAGTGCATAGTGATGCTTCCCTTGTGGTTGGCACTAACACATCAGTGGTTAAGAGATTCTTCCAGTCTTGTAAAGCATACAGGGGAGACGATTTCTTGAACACTCTTTCAGTTCACCCAGTAATAGCAGAAGCTTATAATAATGCATCAGATTTATATAGCGTTTATCATAGACAGTCAAAGACGCTTTACAAATAGATGCATTATTCATTCACTCCAGACAGACAATGGTAGTGGTAAGCTACTACTGTAGTCACAGCTGCCCTGGGGCAGGCTGACGGAAACATGGCTGACAATCCATGCCAATGGCCTCTCCAGCCACTACCAAACATTTATTCACATTCATACCCCAGTGTTATGGACACTGGAGGCAAGGTGGGTAAAATGTCTTGCCCAGGGACTCAACGGCAGGATATCTGGGGATCGCATCACAGTTACTTTGAGAAATGTGTCTAGTCATCCTGTAACACTGAGGCGTGGAATGGAGATTGCTCATTTGTTCCCAGTAGATATGCTTAATACAGTACTTAGAAGGGCAGAGCCTAAGCAGCTCAAGTCTTGTCTCCTTCCTCTTTTAACTTTGGTGACTAGGGCTGTCGCAATAACCGCAATTATGTCATACTATGCTATGGACAAGCCTACTGCGGAGGAAAACAAGCAACCGCAACAACCGTGGTGTTCACTTTTTTTGTGTGTGTGGCTAAATTCATTGTTCACTTATGTGTCCCTATTGGTTAATAAATAAATTAAGTGTATTTTTATTGCCAACAGCATGTTTGCACCCAGTACTGACGGTGGTAGCACCCAATACTGTACAAACTTCCACATCGCAGTTGCTGGCGGCGTCAACACTGTATGGGGCTCTCTCTCTCCACATGGACTCCAGCAGGCAGTTAGAGATGGAAGCGTTTGGATTCCTTGTTAAATACAACCATGACAGTGATCACTTAAAGGGCACAAAGTGTGTTATTTCCTTCTGAGCGGAGTGTTTATGATCCTGACAATTGAGCTCAGACAGCGAAACAATTACTGCATTATTTGTTTGAATGTGATTTTTGGACAGTGGCAAAAACCCAAAAATCACGGAAACAAGAGCCACGCAGGATCTTGTACAGAGACTGTCCTGTTTAAATAAGCTGAATGTCACTGCAGTCTCCAGTCCATACACACTGTAGTTGAAATACTGTTCTCGCCACTGCTTTATGAAAATGGTCGGGTTTTTTTGTTTGTTTGTTTGTTTGGTTGTTTTTTTTTACAGAATCAGTAGTTCATGCCTAGTAAGACCGGAGCTCCACACAATTGTCACACACGCACATAAAGTTGAGTGCAGAGCTGCAGCAAGTTTCTCACAACTTCCATTGTTTGCCACGTAAGTTATGAACCCTGTTTAAATTAGGAGACCACAGAGTCCTAAAAACATTTGCAATAGTACCGCATACCACGGTGTTGAGCTGTCCATCATCAATGCAGGGGAAATTCCTCTACCGCGACAGCCATATTGGTGACTCTCCTGTGCCTCCAGAGTGGAAAGAGAGACTGCGTCAAAAGATGATGGAAAGACAAGAGGTGTTCTCTTGCAGTGAGTTTGATGTTACATTGTGGTGCCCTTGAGCAAGGCCCTTAACCCCAACTGCTCCAGTGGAGCTGCTCAGTGGCCACAGGTCAGTCTATGGTTGGACTGGGCAGCTTCCTGGTGTGAATGTGTAACTGTGTGAGTGTGAACAGGGCATCCTTGAAAAAGAGAGGTTGCCTCTCAATGGAACTACCCTGTATAAAGAAAGGCTAAATTAAAAAAATGTTGGCTGTGCAAAAAGCACAGAGCACAAAACTTTTTTGACAGACGAAAAGCCATTTAGAGAGCACTCCAGATGTTTGCCACCAAGTGACTTGGAAGATCTGAGAAAGCATCTAAATGATCTCAAGGAGGCTGGGGTAATTGTACAGTCCAGGAGCCTGTATGCGTCTCCAATAGTGGTGGGTCGCAAGAAAAATGGAACCATTCAGATGTGTGTAGACTATAGGACATTGAACTGGAGGACAATTCCTGATCAATACACAGTCCTTCATATAGAGGATGCCCTGTTTTGTCTGAGTGGTAGTCAGTGGTTCAATGTTCTTGACTTGATAAGTGGCTATTATCAGATCCCTTTGAGTGATGCTGATAAAGAACAGATAACTTTCATCTTCCCAGCGGGCTTTTATCAGTTTGAGAGGATGCCACAAGGGATTTGTGGATCACCTGCCAAATTCCAGTGGGTCATGGTGACATGAACCTGAGGTTCTGGTATACCTCGATGTCATCGTGTTTGGGAGGACCTTGGAGAAATATGAACAACGCCTCCTAAAAGTGTTGGACAGACTGAAGGAGGAAGGGCTAAAGTTGTCCCCTCAACCAGCTGCTACAAGGCTGTATTGTGGCTGGGACAGAGCAAAAATCTAATGCAAAGTGCAAAACTGATGTCAATGGCAAAGGAAAGCCAAAACCAGACACTAGCACAAAAAAGTGGTTTTGCCACTCAGAACCATTTGGGTCGAGGTGGAATGAGGACTGTGAAAGAGCCTTTGAGGTTCTAAAGAAGAGTATGTAGCATCATCTCACTTTGGCTCATCAATAAAATTATTCTTCAGTTTAAAGACATTGTTCCACCCAAGGAAAGGACAGTCAAGAACCACTCTTTTATCTCAGGACCACAGCTGAACAAACTGCTGAACTAACTTTGGTAAACCAGTCTCAGGAATTCCTCCTGAACATTTTATGACCCAATAAAATGTGGACAAAAGGCAGACTTTTGTGAAACACCCTTATGGTCACTACAAAATATCCACAACTCAACATTGCCCTCTACTGGAAACTCTGGGACATGCTGGATTTAACCAGCAAACCTTTAACCACGTTATTGTTAAAGGACTCAGTTCTCGACATCCTCTTTTTTCAGGACACCATGGAAAAGCAAATGGACTCTGATGCTTGGTGTAGACAATCAGTAATGGGTTTGAAATATATTAATCCTTGATTTTAAATATGTGCATATTAAAATGTTTAAATGAATGTTTATTCTTGCATGTTAATTTAGAAGCACTAGTTATAAAGTTGCATGAGCCACCGAAATAGGTTACCTTTTATACCTAAGTGTACAGATGAATTTTCAGTATTAAGACATGTATCAGATTTGTAAAAACGTCTCTCAAATCATGTGACCGATCGCGGCCAATCTCTGATTGACAGCAGCTCTCTTAAGGTTATTGGTTGTTACAGACAAAAGTTTATTGGACTAAAGCTCCTAAAACCCGCCCACAAAGGAAAATTATTGGCTGGGGCTCCTGTCAATTCCCGGAAGCCCACAAAAACTCGGCTAGAGTTATAAAAGAAGAGACACGCTCTCTTTCACCCTTCTGCTCTTTCTCTTTAGTGCTCTCTCTTTGTCACTTTGTCTTGTCTTCACACCAGATGACTGCACAGCACTTCAGAGCATTTTCGGGAGAACAAAGACTTCACTGCCCAAACAAAGAAGCCTTCTCCCACATGTTTTCTTGTTTTTCTGTAAAGGTCTAAGAATTAATCCTTTTCTTTCCTGAGCTCAAATCCTAAATTTGGAGTCAAACTCCATTTCTAGATGCCTATTTTTATAACTTTTTCTTATTAAACTTTCTTTAAACTTGCCATTTTTGGTCTTGACTTTATTTTTATTCCTTTTATTGACCAACTCCACACTAGAAGCTAATTTCATCTCTGCAAAGTCCGAAAATTCTTTTAATTTTGCTATTGGATCAGATTTTGTCATTATTCTCGAATTCCCTCATGAGAAGTCATTGATTCACGATGCATAGCTGAAGAAATCAACACGCCATGAAAAAGGAGATGTCTTGGGTTGGACCGCAGCCCTTGTTATCAAACATACAAAACCTCATCTTGTGACAACCGACTGGAAAAGTTGCCATATCACGGAATATTTGCGGGACAAATATTCCTGCTTTTGGCACTTCTCTACATCAAAAGCTTCCCGAGGACGACGAAAGAACCCTTCACCATGCAAGGTCACGTGAGCTGCATTCTTTATTCATCTGCTGAATAAAACGTCTGAGATTTGAGAATAATTCAGTATCTGATCAGATGCAAAATTAAAGAGAAATTAATATAACTTTTCTTTTCCTTAAAATTCCGTTTTCATTTCTTTAAGAGTAATCCAGAATTTTCCATATAATTAGTTAATTTTCCCCATAAATTTGCGTTCTGTTTTCCATAATCTGTTAACTTCAAACCACTCTAAATTCAGCTTACATTTTCACCCTGGTTCTGCAAATGTTCACATTGTTACTCTATCATTTACAAGTTTAATTTAATGGTTAATGAAACTCATTTCAATGTCCTTTAATCATCATTTTATTTAATAAATACGTGAAAATGAAAGAAGTTGTTGGGAATTCATTTCATTCTGAGTCTGGTTTCAAAGCCCCCAGTATCGAATTCACAAAAATTTTGAGACTGATTATTAATTAATTTATTGAGTGATTAAACAGGTATAAAGTGAAATTAATGATCAAAGTGCTCACTAAAGAGGTGAGCTGTTGCCCCTTTCGAGTGTTTATTAACTTTTTCTGTGTGTATGGACCCAGAGTTCATCTCAGGGCCCAATACATTAATACAAATTAAATAATTTTTATACCTGATCATAATCATAACTCACACATTCCTGCATATATTTATGGTGCCGCCGTGTGACACTGGGATTCAACTCTGAACATACTTAGAATGAAATATTAAGGCATTAGCTGTGTGTGGTTTGGTCAAACTTATAGTTTTAAAACAATAGTGATGTGTATTGCATGTCTCTCCTGATCACTCTGCTGTGTGTGTGTGTGTGTGTGTGTGTGTGTGTGTGTGTGTGTGTGCGTGCGTGCTGATCGCGAGGGGGAGGAGGGAACACCTTCATCACTGTTTTCTTCCTGCATTACCGACTGCACTATATAGTTCTCCACAGTATCTGCTGCTGGCTAATATATATTTTAACTGTTGACCAGTATCACTTAATCTTATCCTACACTTTATTACATGTATAGTTTATTTCTCTTATCTTATCATGTTTAATGTTGCAGCATTGTACCGAGACAAATTCCTAGTTTGTGTACTACATGAACAATGGCAATAAACCTGATTCTGATTCTGATTCTGACCTTCACCCCACTTGTCTCAGTCACTTGTTTGTTGTTAATGCATGCTTAAGAAGTGTGATTACACGCTGAATAATTAAAAAAGGCCTAGAATGACAGAAACGCAAAGAAAACCGTTCTGTTTACTCGTCAGTTTAACCTCCCGGCAAATTATCCCGGTGGGATGAATTAAGCCGACCAGTTCTGTATCCCCAAGTGTTCGGTGACGTCAGATTAGGCTGGATGCAGCTTATCAAGTCACTGAATAAACTGTTTGGGAGTAGCACTAAACTATCATCATCATCATCATCATCATCATAGCAGTCTGTTGGGGGTGACAATGACTGTTTCATTTAGGTCTGATCAGATTCCTCCACGCAACTCTGTAATTCGCCTTCTGCTGCCAGGAACCCCTGACCTTGTTAACCCAGGCGACGGTCGAGCCAGTTTGAGTTGCTCTCTGACCATTTCATGAAACTGCTTGCAAAGTATTTGAGTACTGCTAGCTTTTGCTGGACTAGCAAGTCATTCTTGGCAGATAGAGGTATTATCAGTGGCAAGGACAGGCCAAGACAAACTGACTCCAGTATCTGTTGCAGTGACTGACCAGATGATAGGTTTGCTTATCTCTGCTCTTTGTGTAGTGCATGTCACGATGCACCGACTGGCAAAAGACCTTGCGACAAATGTGGTTATTTGCCAGGATGTCCAGTCTCACTCCGTGTAACTGGGAGTGGTCTACCAAGACCTGGTTTTATCCATGAGGCGTTTTTCTCCCTCTGAGATGGGCAAGACAGTTGACTCCCTCATTAAACTTCTGTGTTGCAGAAAAATAGCCATATCACCTGTAATACTGAACAAGAGGTGGAATAATACAACCTTCCTCTGCTATCTGAAGTACCTCCAGTAAGATGACATGAGTATACCCGGAATTAAATGGGTAAGATTATTTGTGCATGAATAAAGGAACGTTGGAGATTAAAACTCTCCAGTTTTGAAAAAGCAAGGCGTGGTTTTATCAATAGACTCGCGCCCGCAGCCACGTGTCATGTGCATGCTCACAGTTGCTCGCGTGACCGACAGGCTGTGCATGAAAAACTGCGCATGTGTAGATCAGCCAAGCACGCCATCTTAAGTCCACTTAAAGCAAGTTCCCTGTAGCCGCCATTTTAGAGTAGAGATCCTGGACTCTCCGAGAGATGTCACTGAGTTTCCTCTTCACGGAGTGCAGATGAAAACTGCCTCCATCTTGTGGTCAAACATAGGAACTGTGTCTTTTATTTAAACTTTTAATCTTTGAAGCCAATTTATAACCAAATTAAGTCTTCAAAGTAACTCCAAAGCAATTCATATTATTCGAAATAACCTAAATCTAACACCAATTTAAAGTTTCTACACAAAAAGAAGCGAAAAAGAAACTTGTTGGCTGCTGAAAGTTTTTCCCAGTAGTGGACTCCACCCACTGCATACATATACATACAGTAGGAACATATAAAAGCATCCATATTGTATTTAATCACTTTTGTAACCACATATTGTAATATTTTAAATTAAAAGCAAGCATATTTACACATTTTTAAGCAAAAATTGCAAACTTTGAAGCTATATATGTGTTTATTTTGCCATTTTTAAATGTGACATGGTGTGATTCCCTTCCACAGAATGTCCATTGTAGCTTAAGGATTCTAATGCTGATATTTACTCAAGAGCAATCTTAAAGTCGGATTAAACCTGTGCATTTTAACAAATAGATTTAGTGATTCACTGAATATTTCTAAAAAAAAATATCAAATTTAGGAAACCACATTAAACATATTAACACTTAAAAGAAGCTAGGTGTTATTTAAACTCATTGTGTCATTTCTTGGTTCATGTTTTAAGATAAGATAAGATAAGCCTTTATTAGTCCCACAATGGGGAAATTCCAGGATTGCAACAGCACAGGGATAGCAACACTCAGAGCAACAATCAGAAGGCAAGAAAAAACAACATCTAGTAAACATATGTCCATATTACTATAAATGTATATATATAGACACACAGTGCAGAGCATTATGGTTGGTTGGCGAATGTGCAGCAGAAAGTCTAAGCTCTCTCTCCGCGGATGCGGCGGGCCAGCTGGAAGTCTTTGGGCATGATGGTGACCCCCTTAGCGAAGAAGAGACCACCAGGTGGGCCTCGCTGGTCTCCTGCAGAGCCATGACGGCGAAGCTCAGGAAACGCAGGACGGTCTTGAAGTCCTGAGCGATCTCCCTCACCAGGCGCTGGACGGGCAGCTTACGGATGAGCAGCTCCGTGGTTTTCTGGTAGCGATGGATCTCTCTCAGAGCCACGGGCCTGTGACGGCGAGGCCTCTTCACTCTGCCGGTGGCCGGAGTGCCTCTCCGAGCAGCCCTGGTGGCTAGCTGGCTCCTGGGGGGCTTCTTCCTCCAGTAGATTTTATGGGCGGTCTGCTTGGTTCTTGCCATTGCTCTTTATTATTCTGTCATATATTTCTTGCACGCCGCCTAAACTCCAGCCCGGCACCCGCGTCGTTTTCGCTACAGCTCCCGGTATGTCGAGTTTCCCATTAGCACCGGGCGGCGGCCAAGTGCTAGCTAGCACTAGCTCCTCCCCGCTGTAGCATCTCCCGCTGCAAACCGTGGCTCCGTCCGCCGACCTGGGAGACCCCTGGGGCGATCCGTGCGTCCGTGATATATATACAGAGTGAAAGGTGTAGAAAGAAGAAGGAAGATTAAAAAAAAGGCTGTTGCAACGGGCAGCCTACTCGTGTGGCGCCACCGGTCCAGCGGAACCGGAACCGGTTTCTCCACAGGAAAAGAAAAACATTTAACCAACTCGCATAATTTTAAAATTTTTTCCCATAATTTAAAAGAGAAAAGTCAAAAGGTGCGAACACTGATTATTCTGTAAATAAGAAAATTTAAAGATAATCAAAATAAATCACTACTAGCTTTAAGCCTAAGAAATCCTTGGGTACCAAATACCCAAAGCAATCCACTCATTTCTAATCTGTAAATATTTAAAACAGTTAACGCTTCAAATGAAAATAGGCTTTAACAAATAAAACAAAAGGAAAGCCTTAACTTTAAAAGAAAGTGGAAACTTATAACCTTAAATCCTTAAAGCATTTAACCTCTTTTGTTTTTGTATTTCCTTTTGTAAATAAAATTCTCACTTTCAAAGTGACATTCAGCAAAATTCCAAAGCTAGTTATTGATGAGAAATTTCAATACTAGACTTTGACAATCAAAGTAAAGAAGTCAATCCACACAATTTAAATTTTTGTTTTGTTTTGTGAAACACAAATTCAACTCAATTTCAATTCAACTTTATTTATCAAAATACAGTTCAAACAAATTAGTTGAAATAGCTCCACATTTCTAAATAATTTCAAAATTCTACTTCCCATATTACAAGCCTACAAGTAGGAACAAATTCTAAAAAGAACCTTTAACTAATACGGCTGTAAAATAAATCCTCAAGGTTAACCCTTGTCTAACAAATTAACAATAATCAACAAGCTGAATTTTTTTTAAGCTAAATAACAAAAAGGGTAAAACATGACGACTCAGACTGATTTACCAAACTGGATGACCTTCAAGCAACATTGGAAGGATGGAATTCTGATTTTATTTCTAGCTTCACAAGCTCCACACAGAAAGGTTCCTACCCCTGCCAGCCTGGGGATTTGAACCTGGAACCTTCTAGCTGTTAGGCAACAGTGCTAACCACTGCATCACCATGCTGCCCACAGTTCTTTGCAGCATGAGATGATGCATTGTCATGTGTGAAGATGATTTTGCTACAGAAGGCACGGTTCTTCTTGTACCATGGAAGAAAGTGGTCAGTCAGAAACGCTATATACTTTGGTGAGGTCATTTTCAAACCTTCAGGGACCCTAAAGGGGCCTACCAGCTCTTTCCCCATGATTCCAGCGCAAAACATGACTCCACCATCTCCTTGTTGACGTCGCAGCCTTGTTTGGACATGGTGGCCATCCACCAACCATCCACTACTCCATCCATCTGGATCATCTAGGGTTGTACGACACTCATCAGTAAACAAGACTGTTTGAAAATTAGTCTCCATGTATTTCTGGGCCCACTGCAACCATTTCTGCTTGTGACCATTGGTTACGAGTGGCTGAATAGTAGGTTTATGTACAAGTGCAAGCCTCTGGAGGATCCAACACCTTGAGGTTCATGGGACTCCAGAGGCACCAGCAGCTTCAAATACCTGTTTGTAACAGCATTTTAGCAGCTGCTCTCTTGTGATGAATTTGTCTGGCAGAAACCTTCCTCATTATGCCTTTATCTGTGCTCTGACTCAGCCACAAATTTCTTCACAGTATGATGGTCACGCTTAAGTTTTTGTGAAATATCTAATGTTTTCATGCCTTGTCCAAGGCATTGGACTGTTTGACACTTTCGGCAGCAGAGCGATCCTTTTTCTTTCCCATATTGCTTGAAACCTGTGGCATGCTTAATAATGTGGAACATCCTTCTTAAGTAGTTTTCCTTTAATTGGGTTCACCTGGCAAACTAATTATGACACGTGTCTGAGATTGATATCAGTGATCCAAAGAGCCTTGAGACACAACACCATCCATGAGTTTAACTGAAAAACTAAAAACTGAATGTTTATGACACTAAAATTCTATTTGCATAATAATTTGGAATGCGGTGTACAAATGCATTCCATTATTACTAAATCATCTCCTTTGGGAGACAGTTTGTCTAACTGTGGCCTGGTGAAGGTCATGGAGATCAATTTGTAACCCTTTCCAGTTTTATGAAAATAAGCAATTCTTTATTGTATATCTTCTGAGATCTCTTTTTAGCAAGGTATGGTTCACGTCAGCAGATGCTTCTTGTGAACAGCAAACTCAAAAAGTTCTGGAAACAAAAATGGTCCAAAATTCCTCCTGAACATTGTGCAAGTCTGATCAGCAGCTACTAGAAGTGTTTGTTGGAGGTTATTGCTGCCAAAGGAGATTCAAGCAGTTATTAAATGCAAGGGTTCACTTACTTTTTCTACTAGCACTGTTAATGTTTACTGGATGAGTCTAATAAAGACATGAACTAGAAAAGCATTCAGAGAGCACATACCTACACCAAGGCTCCTTTCATCCGTTAAGGATCACCTCCAAAATGTAATGGTTCGTATGTAGGCCATGAGGCAGTTCTAGTGAAAACTGCAGGAAAGTCTATCCAGTAGTTTAGAAGGATTCTTGCAAACACGCTGTGAGAAGATAAGAGCCTTGGTTGAGGTATGCATTCTTGGATCATCACCAAAATGTTATGAGTTCATCTCTAGGCCAAGGACCACCTCTGGTAAAAATTTCTTCCAAATCCATCCAGTAGTTTTGGAGGATTCTTGCGCACACACTGTGAGAAGTTAAGAGCCTTGGTGGAGGGATACATTCTCGGATCATCACCAAAATGTAATGAAGTCCTCTCTAGGCCAAGGATGACCTCTGATGAAATGTTCATCTAAATCCATCCAGCAGTTTTTGTGTAATCCTGCTGCATAATTTCAAACAAGGTCCTTGGTGGAGGTATGCACTCTCAGATCACCAAAATTTAATGGGTCCTTCTTTTGCCCAAGAGCTACCTCTGGTGAAAATTTAATCAAAATCTGTCAAGTTGTTTTTGCATAATCCTGCTAACAAACGGATGGATGAACAAACAGACAAACCACCCCGATTACATTACCTCCTTCGTGGAGGTAAATATTATAATTGTTTGTGTAGTATTAGGTTAAGCTCATTGTGCTTGTCTATATTTGGGACTTAGATATAGATCAGATCACACTATGTAACCAGTTAATGCATAAAACCAGGTAATTCTAAATGGTTCACATACTTTTTCTTGGCACTATATATAATGCATTCTTACCATCTCTTTACCCTCCAAAAGAAAATGCATTTTAGTGTACAGTGGTGTGAAAAGTGTCTGTCCCCTTCTTGATTTCTCATTTTTTGTATGTTTGTCACACTTAAATGTTTCAGAACATCAAATTTAAATATTAGACAAAGATAACACAAGTAAACACAAAATGCAGTTTTTAAATGAAGGTGTTTATTATTAAGGATAAAAAAAATCCAAACCTACATAGCCCTTTGTGAAAAAATGATTGCCCCTAAACCTTTTTTTTCCTTGTCCTGTCAGGCAGCTAGGTGAGCAGAATAGAAATCTACTACCCTAATTGTGCCAAAACAAATTTACTTTGTCAAAAGGAGCTTTATACAGTACCTATCTATGTACTGTATATTGTTGTAAACTCCTCCTGTAATAACTTTTAATACTTTATTTAAATTGTTTTACCCATGAAGGACCCAACAGGATGGGGAATGGGGAAAGGAAGTGTGAGGAGGGGGAAAGAAAAGGGAGAGGAGCAGACAAAAAAGACAAACAGACCAACAACTAAAACAAACAGAACACAGACTGCTTCTTCCACCAAAGAGGTCTCAACATGAGTCTGGCATCCGCACCTGTTAAAGGGGAGACATTGTGTGTGTGCATCCATGTGGGTGTATATGAGAGTGCATGCAAAATAAGTGTGTGCATGTGGAAACATAGGAAGAGGGCAGCCGGTAGCAGCAAACCCCCCCCCCCCCAAAAAAAAAACCCTGAGCAGGCAAGGCAATGCCACCAACCCCCACAGGGCACAAATGCCCGAGGCCATCAAGCCCCAGGAAAGCCAGGCATCTGCCCCAGGAGGGACGGCCTAGGGAGGCCAGGCCACAAGGGGGCCGGCGCAGCAACCTGCCACCCCTCCACCCCCCCAGCAGGGCCAACGCCAGCCCCCGGGCCTCAGGCACTGGAAGGCCAGCGCCCCCACCCCCTGGGCTGGAGACTGGCCTGCACCCCCGGCGCAAGCCCCATCCCCCCCAAGCTGTCAGTGTCTAGAATGCAATTAAAATTGAGATGAGGGCAGCCTCACTGCGCAGCAGAGGTATCCCCTTCACGAACACAGTGCGGCACACCCTCACTCCAAAACCCTAAGTGTATCCAAGACGATGTATGATCCACCCAGAATCGGGGGGGGGGGGATAAGACTGGGAGGGAGGCAGTCCAAAAGGGAGCCCCCCCTTCCCCCCCAGAAGCCAGCTTGCAAACTGGTTCAGGAGGCTCACTGCCTACAAATCCCAACCCAGGGCAAGGGCTTCCAGGCCAAACAGCCCAGGACCCACCAGCATCGCGCCCCAGTGCTGCCAGCACCACAAGTATGATGGAGCAGTCACACCCACTCCCACACATCTTGCACACACGAACATACACAATAGCAATAGTCACAATAGTGAACAATAGGCCGGACCCACATGGCGCCCCACATGCCAAGCGACACCCCCGAGCGCCCACCACAAGCCCACCAACTACCCACCCCAGACACACACTGACAGCAGCAGGCCGCCTCGCAGCTACAGCCACCCCGGAGCAAACCGACCGCAACACGGCCGCCAACCAGCACCAACGGCCCCCCTGAGCACCCACACACACCCGGTGCCACTAGAATGCTGTCTGGGCCACTAGATGGCCCGCCCCACCCCTGCCACCCAACAAGGTTCCCCCACCCACACACACATCCTCCACCCCCACACATCCACCCATCGGTATCCGCACCCGTACACACACACACACACACACACACACACACACACACACACACACACACACACACCATCATGTGCACACACACACACTCACCATCACACATGCCTACCTACACCCACACACAACCCCAACAGTGTTTCCTCTGGCTTAAAGCTTAAAGACCTTGGCAAGGTGGCAACATATTTTTCCCCTGGGGGGAAGGGCGGGTGCAGTGAACATACCGGAATATGTTAATTTTATACTATTTTTTTTTTTTAATTTTACACAGTAACATTGCATATGGAACTTAACATCTGAAGCATTGTACAACCAAGGCTTGAATATTGGGCCAGTTGGGGTCCCACCCAGACATCCTGTGTTTCAACTTTTTAGTGGTGTTATCCTTCTCTTCTTCCTCTGCCTGAACACTTTCCTCTCCTTGGCTCCTCTCTTCTGTCTCATCTAACCCTCTCTGAGCTCTGTCTAGTTCAGGTTCTCTCTCTGTCTATAGTGGTATACAAACAGGTTAGAAAATATCAAGTGTCATGTTTTGTCCTGCAGGATTTTTTGTCATGGTTTACATAAATGACAAAAATAAGTGTATTTTTGTATTTTTATTCTAGTGTTTCTTTTTTCCAAGCAGTGCTTTGAAATTAATAATAAAAGTAGACAACCAAAAATTTCTAGTTGAGTTAAAGGTACAAAGTGCACCCACTTAAAAACTTGAGTAATGACTTCAGTCTTGAAAGTTTGAGGTTTTTCTCAAAAATTTAAAACAATTTTCTTATAGTTTTCTATTTTTCTCTGTAAATCTATCTAAAGTTGAAACCATGTTCCTCAAATTTGTAATTTCCTCTTGTAAAATTGACTTTTCTTGGACAGTTGTATTATTATAAATTTGTGGATTATTTTATGACTATTTTTTGTCTGTTTTTTTAAAATAAAATTACTGTTTTCCATCCATCCATCTTCTTCCGCTTAATCCTTTTCGGGTCGCGGGGGTGCTGGAGCCTATCCCAGCATCTTTGGGCGAGAGGCAGGGTACACCCTGGACAGATCACCAGTCCATCGCAGGGCCAACACAGAAAGACAGACAACCATTCACTCTGTCTTTTTTTTAGATAAATTTGAAACAGACTCTGGTAATTTTTTTTTTACTTTTTCCTTATAACAATTTTCATTTTTGACCATAATTTTGCAGTCAGAACAGAATGATAATTTAACTCTGATTACAAAGAAAAAAATTTAATAAAATTGTATTTAATGATATAAAGTAACTTAAATGACCAAGGATGCCGTTATTTCTGTTATAATATTTCTTTATATTTATACTTTTTTTTTTTTAGAAATCTCTTCACCACCCAGACAGCAGGAAAAACCTCCCTTATTGTGAAATAAAATGTTGGCACGTTTAGTTTGTCTGAAGGCTGCTGAGAGATTTAAGTCACTGACTACGTGAATTTCGGTCATCTTAACCTGCCAGGTACATAATAGGGAACTGTAGCGGACTCTAAAGACATAATTCACCACAATATGTGTTCATGTACAGAATGATCTGTTTAGGCAATTATAGTTGTGCTCTCAGGCTTTCTCATCAGGCACCTCTCTAGGCAGCCACTGAAGGACCTCAGTTTAGAGTGAAAAGAGAGCTAGTGTTTTTAGCTGTTGCTTTTTGTCATTGCTGCTGGAGAATAAAAACGGTATGCCTGCTTGTGTGAGAAAAGAGACAAATTGCCAGTCTTTTCATTCCTGCAGTTCCTACAGAACATAACTTAATATTGTAGTGGCTGGTGAAATACAGTGGGGCAAAAAGTATTTAGTCAGCCACCAGTTGTGCAAGTTCTCCCACTTAAAAGATGAGAGAGGTCTCCAATTTTCATCATAGGTAAACCTCAACTATGAGAGACAAAATGAGAAAAAAAAAATCCAGAAAATCACATTGAAGGATTTTTAATCAATTAATTGGTAAATTCCTCAGTAAAATAAGTATTTGGTCACCTACAAACAAGCAAGATCTCCGGCTCTCACAGACCTGTAACTTTTTTAAGAGGCTCCTCTGTCCTCCACTCATTACCTGTATTAATGGCACCTGTTTGAACTCGTTATCAGTATAAAAGACACCTGTCCACAACCTCAAACAGTCAGACTACAAACTCCACTAAGGCCAAGACCAAAGAGCTGTCAAAGGACACCAGAAACAAAATTGTAGACCTGCACCAGGTTGGGAAGACTAGATCTGCAATAGGTAAGCAGCTTGGTATGAAGAAATCAACTGTGGGAGCAATTATTAGAAAATGGAAGACATACAAGACCACTGATACTCTCCCTCGATCTGGGGCTCCACACAAGATCTCACCCCGTGGGGTCAAAATGATCACAAGAACGGTGAGCAAAAATCCCAGAACCACATGGGGGGACCTAATGAATGACCTGCAGAGAGCTGGGACCAAAGTAACAAAGCCTACATCAGAAACACACTACGCCGCCAGGGACTCAAATCCTGCAGTGCCAGACTTGTCCCCCTGCTTAAGCCAGTACATGTCCAGGCCCTTCTGAAGTTTGCTAGAGAGCATTTGGATGATCCAGAAGAGGTTTGGGAGAATGTCATATTGTAAAATTGCTTTGGGGCTGTTTTTCTGCAAAGGGACCAGCACGACTGATCCGTGTAAAGGAAAGAATGAATGGGGCCATGTATCGTGAGATTTTGAGTGAAAACCTCCTTCCACCAGCAAGGGCATTGAAGATGAAACGTGGCTGGGTCTTTCAGCATGAAAATGATCACAAACACACCGCCCGGGTAACGAAGGAGTGGCTTCGTAAGAAGCATTTCAAGGTCCTGGAGTGGCCTAGCCAGTCTCCAGATCTCAACCCCATAGAAAATCTTTGGAGGGAGTTGAAAGTCTGTGTTGCCCAGCAACAGCCCCTGCTCTAGAGGAGATCTGCATGGAGGAATGGGCCAAAATACCAGCAGCAGTGTGTGAAAACCTTGTGAAAACTTACAGAAAACATTTGACCTGTGTCACTGCCAACAAAGTGTATATAACAAAGTATTGAGATGAACTTTTGTTATTGACCAAATACTTATTTTACCGAGGAATTTGCCAATTAATTCATTAAAAATCCTTCAATGTGATTTTCTGGATTTTTTTTTTCTTATTTTGTCTCTCATAGTTGAGGTATACCTATGATGAAAATTGGAGACTTCTCTCATCTTTTAAGTGGGAGAACTTGCACAATTGGTGGCTGACTAAATACATTTTTACCCCACTGTATATCCTCAGCAATTCAGTAATCCTCCTTGCCTTTCCCTTCATATGAAGACGGCTGCATATGAATTCTAACCACATTTCCAGCGGGTTAAAACCATGATAAACGCTTCCAATGCTTCCATACCTTTTCTGATTTTTTTCCGCATTTAAAGTACTTTAACAAACTCATGTTTCTGTCGGACAGTTACGCTTAGCGAGACTGCCTGCTGACTGACTGGAAAACTTGCGTGGGCGTGGCACTTCTAAACTCCACGCAGATGTCGGCCATGCACGTTGTTTGTGTGCGCGCTTGCGGAAAGTCATTGCTTCATATATTTTTCTTAATAAATTCTCCTTAGCGCGGTGGTAAAATTTCTGGCGAGGCAGGCCGCCACCGAGAAATGTTACCAGAAGAAACCCTGCCCACATGCCCACATAAAACACACACACACACACACACACATATCCGCACCCACACACACGAACCCACTCACACCCACACTCACGTGCACCTGCATGTGCAGACACACTCACACAGGTACACACACATATACACACACTCACCCATACCTGCAGACCGCAAAGGACGGGGAGGGCGACCCCCCGCCCCCCCCCCTTCCCCAGGACACAGACACCAGTCTCAGAGCGCTGCCAGGGCCCGACCTAGCCGCGCAAGGATGCGACAGGGCCGGCCCACACCACCGGCGCACCCCCCCCCTTCCCAGCACCAGGGGCCCAGGGCCAGCCCCAGCCCCACCCAGGAGGCAAGGCCAGCCAGCCCGGGGTCACGGATACCCGCCCCGGCCCACCCCACAGCCCCACCACCACCACCAACTCCCCCAGGCCAGACACACAGCCACCCCGGAACAGACTCCCCAGACACTGGCCCCAATGGGTCACAGAAACCCCTCGTGGTCAGGGAGCAGCCAGCTGCCAGAGGCACCAAGGAGAGCAAACCATTGCCCGCCTCCCCTCAGGTTATAGAATTAATAAATGGGGACCAGAGAGAATTGAATTCAGTCAATTGGTTATTTGAGGAGGCAGACATTCTCTCCAGGCTAATATAATCTAATAGTAGGTTATTATAGTGGGTCATGCATAAATTATTTCTTGATTTCCAGTTGATGAGTATAGTTTTCTTTTGCGATGCATAAGGCAGTGAGAACCATGTGTGACATCCTTGCCTCTATTTTTATTTAACTTAACCTCTTGCGCTCCGTTGTCCCACGGGTGTGCAAGTCTCTGCGTCCTAGAGTGCACGAGAGTGCACGAGGGCGCTCTCGTGCGCTCTAGGACGCATCATGGAGATTGTGATGTAGGTGATGTATGGCGTCCAAGCACGCACTGAAAATAAAAGCTGCAGACACAGCCGCAAACAGATTACTTCATCTGATTGACCTCTCATTCGGCTAATAAGAGCCTTGAATTGGGTTTCTGAAACCTTGAAGAACCAATGAATGAAAACCTAGGAAGGAGGACCCGCCTACTGTGAATGTAGGAGCCAATTGAAGCACAGAAGTTCGGGCTGGGTGAAGAGAGACTTACTGCTGCTACAGATGAAAAAAAAGGATGCAGGAAGAACCTGCTGCAGACCCAGCAGCAAGGAGGCCACCCACAAGTGCAACCTGCACTCATTCCAGCAGAATAGACGTTTAGGATTCTCTTCCGTCATCATAGACCGACGGAGGCCGACGACAAAGGTCGTAAATCATTCGCCAAAACCGCAATAATGGAATTATGTTTTGACCGGGATCCACGAGCGGACCAGCGTCACGTTCGTCTGACAATGGGGAAGAGAAGTTCGCCAGGACAATGTGGCTGTGAAGAGGTGTTATAAGCTAAATTATTATTTATCCCTGAAAATTGTAATCAAAAAATGACTTTTGACCGATCGATAAACTACAACTGTACGGCGCACGAAGTACGAAGTGCGTGCGCCGCGTTACATGGTTCTTCGCCGCCTCCGAACCATGAACGCCCCCCCCGCTGCTACGATTTTGTAGCGGGGGGGTGGGGGGAGCCGCGGTGACAGTGTTGCTGTGGAAACATGCCACATCCGAGTGTAATCCGTCATGTAGCGAGGGCCGATCTCCGTCCTCTGTAGCGGGGGGGTGGGGGGACAACCCCCCCCCCACACACACAGACACAGCCCTGAATGTGACCTTTCATTTGAGCCCAAGATGAAGCTTCTACGTTGAATCATTCAAAAGTTACAGACGTTTTTCCAAACTGTGCCGTTTGGCACAATTTGGCACAGTTCCAAAACGCCTGGGAACAGCCTGAGAACAAAGCTGTGTAATATATTCATTTTTTGTGGTATTGTTACAAAATTTGGACCTCAGCTGGATAACACTTGGTTCTACATTTCTGTTGCATTTTCCAGCCCAGATCTGAAGCTGTGTGTTATTTGCAAGCATTTGTATCCAAAAAAACACCCAGGCCAAATTTATTTTCTTCAAGTTCACTATGTTTAGATGACTAACTCAGTGGCCGGAGCACTTAGAGAGATCATGGTTTTTTTTGCTGTGGTGTAATCCAAGTATTACATATGTGGAGCCACTAGGGGGCGACACAGAGCGGATGTTGTCAGGGGTACAACAGGACGGATAATAATATGGCGGCGTTCGTGTGTTAATGTTGTTCCAGCCAGTTAATAAAGGAGGCTCCGTGTTCACCCAAAGCAGCAGTCTTTATTTATAAAAGAACCCAACACAACATGGTGTCAGAAGTTGGTGCGCTTTGAGGTGAGAAAAGTCAGCTTTGCAACCGGCTAGCGGCTATGACGGACGAAGTTCAAAGAGCTGCAGCTGCGCCAATTGATCCGGTAATGGCGGCGGCTACTCCAGCGGCAACCTTCACCATTAAACCACCGGAGCCCTTCGACTTTGCGAGACCCCAAGAGTGGGAAAAGTGGATAAGACGTTTTGAGCGTTTTAGACTGGCAAGTAACCTGAATAACTCATCTGAGGTGAACCAAGTAAATACGCTGGTTTATTGCATGGGAGATGAGGCTGACGACGTGCTAAGAGGGCTCGAGCTAACGAGTGTGCAACGCCAGCAGTACGATGCCGTTAAAACAGCCTTTGATAGACATTTTGTTCCCAGAAAGAACGTGATTTATGAACGAGCAAAATTCAACAAGCGAGTGCAACAGCCGGCAGAACCAGTAGACTCGTTCATAACAGCACTCTATGCACTGGCAGAAAACTGTGAGTACAGTGCACTTCATGATGACCTTTTGAGAGACAGGCTTGTAGTGGGTCTAAAAGATTTGTCGCTGTCAGAAAGAATGCAGCTTGACAAAGATCTTACCCTAGCTAAAGCTATAACAATGGCAAGACAATCTGAAGAAATAAAATGACAACAAACTGACCTAAGAGGTGAAACTAGCATTAACAGAACAGCCGTGGATGCGGTACACATCAGAAAAGCCAAGCCAAACAAGTTCATAATCAAGGAACAAAAACAGATTAAGTCCTCAAGGCCTCAGCAGACAAAACAAGACAATAAAGTTTGTTCCAAGTGTGGCAAAGCACCAGCACATGCAGCAGTACAGTGCCCAGCTAAAAACGCGGAATGCCATAACTGTAAAAAACGTGGACACTATATTAGAGTCTGTAGGTCCAACCCAACTGTGAATGAGGTCGCTGACAATGCAGACAGACTTTTTGTGGGTGAAGTGGATCTAGGGGAGGATCCGTGGCCGGCAGACATAAACGTGAGAGGAAATAAAGTGACTTTTAAGTTAGATTCCGGAGCGGACGTCACAGCGGTTTCTGACCAAACATTTGAAATCTTCAAGAAGAAAAATGAACAGTTGGAAAAGGCACAAAAACCACTCTATGGACCGGGTGGAACTGCACTAACCGTGTTAGGGTCTATGACAGAGACTATTACATACGGTGACAAGAGTGCTACTGAGAAAATCTATATTGTCAAAAATCTGCGCATGGCACTACTGAGTAGAACAGCTTCCGTGAGACTGAAACTAATTGCCAGAATTGACACTATAGACCAAGAGACAGTGAGAAAAGCGTACCCCAAGTTATGCGATGGACTTGGGCTTGTTCAAAAGCCATACACAATTAAACTGAAACCTGATGCTAAGCCCTTTTCGCTCAAGGTGCCAAGGCGTGTGCCACTGCCGCTCATGGGTAAAGTGAAAGAGGAGCTCGAGAGGATGGAAAAGTTGGGAGTCATCAGTCGCGTGGAGCAGCCAACAGATTGGTGCTGTGGCATGGTTGTAGCTCCCAAAAAGGACAAAGAAAAGGTGCGTATCTGTGTGGACATGACACCTTTAAACGAGTCAGTGTGTCGCGAAAGATACATCCTCCCGTCTGTGGACCAAACGCTAGGCATGCTCACAGGTGCTCAGTATTTTTCAAAGCTTGATGCAAATATGGGATTTTGGCAAATACCACTGTCTAAAGAGTCGGCCTTTCTCACCACATTCATTACGCCATTTGGCAGATACCACTTCAACCGTTTGCCATTTGGTATTTCCAGTGCTCCTGAACATTTCCAAAACATGATGGTGACAGAGGTTACAGCGGGTCTTGACGGAGTCGTCTGTCACATGGACGATATCCTGGTCTGGGGATCCACCAAGGAGCAGCACGACGCAAGACTGCACGCTGTCTTGAAGCGCGCGGAGAAAGCCGGCGTTACGCTGAATATGTCAAAATGTGAGTTTGGCAAAAGACAGGTCAAATTTCTTGGGTTTATTGTTTCAGCAGAAGGAATGAGGCCAGATCCAGACAAAACCCAAGCTGTTCAGGACATGAAAGAGCCAAGCAACGTGAGTGAGCTCAGGAGCTTTCTCGGAATGGTGAACCACCTGGGGAAGTTCATTCCGAACCTTTCTGAAAAGGACAAACCATTGAGAGACTTGCTTTCAACAAAGAACATGTGGTACTGGGGGCATGAACAACACAGCACAGCTTCTCATGGGGCGTAGACTTTGTACCACCCTGCCAATGCTTCCAGAGGCCTTGCAGCCATGCGTGCCAAATCTGCAACAAATTCGTCACGTGGAAAAGGAGAGACGGATGAGGCAAACAGAATGTTTCAACAAAAGACACAGAACGAGAGATTTGGATAAACTGTTACCCGGAAACTCTGTTTGGATTACAGATGCAAAAGCACAGGGCACAGCGACATCTGTCCACAAAACTCCACGGTCCTATGTCATTAGTGGACCACAAGGGACAATCAGGAGGAATCGCACTCATCTTGTGCCTATGTCGATACCAGAGACTGAGATGGAACCACAACGGACCCAGTCAAATGGAAAAGACACTCCTACAGAAACTGTTTCTGAGCCCAATGCACAGGAAACACCAGGTGTTGTTAGAACCAGGTCTGGTAGAGAAGTGATTAAACCAAAGAGACTGGATCTGTAGAGTTGCATGCTAATATTTGTGAAAACAGAGTTGAGTTCTAAAAATGCCTTCCTTAAATAGAAAATAAGAGGCCTTTGCATAATATGTTCTTACATGGCAACAGTGTGAAAAAAAAAAAAAGAAATGTTACAGATTTGTAAAAGGGGGTGATGTGTTAAATTTATGCTGTCATAGTTAGCTGACAAAAGGGAACGGAAATAAGAATGTATTTTGTGTTTTCAGCTAAAAGGGGTCAACCTGGCTTCAGTAAGGCGGATGTGGTGTAATCCAAGTATTACATATGTGGAGCCACTAGGGGGCGACACAGAGCGGATGTTGTCAGGGGTACAACAGGACGGATAATAATATGGCGGCATTCGTGTGTTAATGTTGTTCCAGCCAGTTAATAAAGGAGGCTCCGTGTTCACCCAAAGCAGCAGTCTTTATTTATAAAAGAACCCAACACAACATTTGCCAAAAAATTCAAAGTGTTTTCTTTTAAATGAGACCAACGCCATGAAGATGCTGCAAAGGGTTGAAGAACAGCTTTTGATTTACTTTGGGCACATTTTTTTTTGGCGTTTTTAGGAAAATTGACCGGAGTGCAAGGGGTTAAATCACCTAATATGCAAAGTGTGGATGAGGATGGGATACAATACTCAAGCCATGCCGATAAGTCTTCACCTGTTTTCTGCCAGAACTTTTGGACCAGTGCACAGGGCCACATAGCATGCATATAACTATCCGGGACGTTGCTGGTGCAGTAGGAGCTGATATTTGTATGACTCAGGCCCATTTTGAACATCCTTTGTCTTGTGTAATGAGTTCTATGTAGAACTTTGTACTGTATGAGTTATAAATTAGAGTTTTTAGTCATCTTAAAAGTGTTTAAACATATTTGTGTACAGAAGCTTTCATCCTTATTGATCAATAAGTCTGTCTCCCATTTTCATTTTGGAAGAGGTACTGACTCATTGAGTTTTGATAATAGTCCGTGTATTTTCGATATCAATTAAGGGGAACAAAGATTTATAAACTCTGTCACCTTAAGTGGTACCTCTAAATCTGTCTGACTAAGCTTGAATCTTACTTTTATTAGGGCCTGAGCCACTGACAACGTCAGTCGGCGAAAGCCCTATTGTAATTGCTCAGCTCGAAGAAATTCTTCCGCCTAAACAAATGAATTTTTCACCATCTGAACGTTAACCAAAATGTGATTTTTTTTGGCAGACCCCTCAGACCCGGCGAAAATTTCAATAAACTGGAAAACATATGTGCCCCCCACCCCTTATTTTTGTGGGTGGGGCCAAACGTACAAGGTCTATGGAGACTGGAGACCATAAACTTTGCCATACAGACATAAAATTTTAGTGAGGTGTGCATCACCTCAAGACATGCAAACAACATAATTGAGGCCCATACCCACCACCAACAGGAAGGCCGCCATCTTGTCTCAAAGTCGCCCAACTTCAAATTCGGAAAAAAGTCACACCTCGCATTTGAACGAACTAGTCCTAGGCACCTGCTCCGATTGAGCTCATTTTTACATGGCGGCATCTGTAGGCATTGGCCATTAAAAATTGTATAAATTAAGTCAAAATCTCAAAAGGTGTGGCCAGGGCACCACGGCGAAGTTTGATTCCTCCCCTTACAACTTCAGCCAACTGTCACTCGGGCAAAAATTGTCCGATGTCCCCCAAACTTTCCATGATGGAAAATAGTCCCTCCCCAAACATTAAAATACCTTACAAAAGATATAGCTCCACAAAGTGATTAACGAAAGAATTGCTGAAAACTGTTTAATTTATTACTCACGCGTCACTTGCCAGTCTGACGTGAAATTTTCTGAGATTAACCCCTTGCACTCTGGTCAATTTCCCTAAAAACGCCTAAAAATAACATACCCAAAGTAAATCGAAAGCTGTTCTTCAACTCTTTGCAGCATCTTCATGGGGTTGGACTCATTTAAAAGAAAACACTTTGAATTTTTTGGCAAAACAGTCATAATCTCTCTAAGTGCTCCTGCCACTGAGTAACAGTCATCTAAACATACTGAATCTGAAGAAAATAAAGTTTGCCTGGGTGTTTTTTTTAGATACAAATGCTTGCAAATAACACACAGCTGTCAGATACTGGCTGGAAAATGCAACAGAAATGTAGAACCAAGTGTTATCAAGCTGAGGTCAAAATTTTGTAACAATACCACAAAAAATGAATATATTACACAGCTTTTTTCTCAGGTTGTTCCCAGGCGTTTTTGAACTGTGCCAAATTGTGCCAAATGGCACAGTTTGGAAAAATGTCTATAACTTTTGAATGCTTCAACATAGAAGCTTCATCTTGGGCTCTAATGAAAGGTGACACTCAGGGCTGTGTGAGTGTGTGTGGGGGGGTTGTTTATTCATTCATGAATGAATGAATGAATGAATGAATGAACAAACAAGCCCCCCACACACAAAGAAGCATGCCACATAAAAAATGTGTGGCCTTTTTTTACAAGAAAAAATAACCTACAGTGCAATAAAAATTATACTAAAATATCTGCAATGTAGAGGATAACAACTCCCCCCCCACTACAGAGGAGCTCGGTGCACAAAAAAACGGTCCATCATGTGGCCATGACGCACAGTTGTAATTACTGATCTGTCAAAAGTCATTTTTATTACTATTTTCATTGATAAAGAATAATTTAGCTTATAACACTTACCTGTCCACAACAGCAGTGTCGTTGGCGAACATCTGTTCCTCATTGTCAGACGAACATGAAGCTGGTCCGCTTGTTACGGACTCGTGGTTCTGGTCACCCGACCCGGTCAAACCATCTCCGCTTCCATGATTGCGGTTTTGGCGAACGATTTTTCAAAACAAATAAGAACAGTAGTAATAAAAAAAGACTGGCTAATGCTACCATTACACACAGATCTGAATGTGTGTCACCCAGCGGCTTAGACAAAACAGATTTTACACATGGGACGCACGCGTTTCAATCGTCGAACTTCTCTGCTTCAATTGGCTCGTTGTATTTGTGGTCGTTGGTAGGCAGGTCCTTCTTGCTAGGTTTTCAGTCATCGGTTCTTCAAGGTTTCAGAAACCCAATTCAAGGCTCTTATTAGTCGAATGAGAGGTCAGTCAAATCTAAACCAATCAAAACACTCCTTTGGCTTTCTGTTCGCGGCTGTGGCTGTACTGGAAGAACGGAAATGCAGCTTTTTTTTTCAATGTGCACTGAGATGCACAGTGCGCACTGAGACGCACTAGGACGCAGAGATGTGACTGCCCGCGGTATCCCGGAGTGCAAGAGGTAAATCACACCACAGGGATGATCATAACTGCACATCAACTTTAGCATGACGTCACACGTTTCCATGGACATGCCCTCCTCGCCATTCAATCCTTGATCTTTTTTACAGGATTAAGAATGACCTGGAGTCATGAAATCTTGAACATAGGTTCAGGTGACTGTAATATATAATCCTATATGGGTGGACAACACATAACTGATAGGTAAGTGTTGCCATGGCCACATGGCGTATGCTGACTCTTCGCCATGGAATATCAAAAACTTGCAAATTGGACAAACTTCATTTGATTTCCACCAAATTTTTGACAATGGATATGACTCCCACCCCGAATGCATCTATGTAAAAATAATAAACAAAAGTTATAGCGCCACCTTGTGGTTAGAGCAACAGACGCTTGTAAATTGGACAAACTTTGTACGATTTTCACATAATTTTGCACATTCGATATTAGTCCCACTGCAAACACATGTACATAAAAATAATAAACACAAGTTATAGAGCCCCCAGGTGGTTAAAGGAAGAATTGCTGAAAACTCTTGTATTTAACTCTTTTATTTTAACTCTTTTATTTTAAAACTCTTTTATGCCCCGAATGTGTCTATATAAAAATAATAAACCAAAGTTTTAGCAACCCTATTGATTAAAGGAAGAATTGCTGAAAACTGTTTTCTTTCTTTTTCTCTCACCAGCAGAAAAAATGACATGAAGGAATGACTAGGGCTCATTGACAGTATATGTACATAGTACAGAACTGTTTCCATGGTGACCAGCATGCTTCAATGGCTTCCTCGCAATGCAAAACATGACAGTTACAGCTCAGACAATCCTCGTCTGATTTGGACCAAACTTTGCACAAATCATACTGATCCCTTTCTGAACATGTCTGTATATCAATATTCATAAAACTGTCACACCAGCACCTACTCTTGACATGAGGTGTTGCACAAAATTGTTTCAAATTTTGCGCAAAGACCAGTAGTCACAATGACATGACATTTTCAGTGGTTTCTCAGAGTGCATTGGACTACAATCAGTGGAAGTCACTTTTGTCCTGCGATAAGCACAGTTGCCCTGGAAACCCACTCCTTGCCTGTCGACAATGGACACTTGTAAATTGGACAGACTTTGTACGAATTCCACCAAATTTTCAATGATCGATATTAGTCCCACAACCAATATGTCTATATAAAAATAATAAACAAACATTTTAGCACCCCATTGATTAAAGGAAGAATTTCTGAAAACTGTTTTCTTTCTTTTTTTTCTTGCCAGCAGAAAAAAATTATATGAAGGAATGACTAGGGCTCATTGACAGTACATGTACATAGTACAGAACTGTTTCCATGGCGACCAGCATGCTTCAATGGCTTCCTCGCAATGCAAAACATGACAGTTACAGCTCAGACAATCCTCATCTGATTTGGACAAAACTTTGCACAAATCATACTGATCCCACTCTGAACACGTCTGTATATCAATATACACAAAACTGTCACACGACCACCTACTGCTGACATGAGGTACTGCACAAAATTGTATCAAATTTTGCGCAAAGACCAGTAGTCATAATGACATGACATTTTCAGTGGTTTCTCAGAGTGCATTGGACTACCCTCAGTGGAAGTCACTTTTGTCCTGTGATAAACACAGTTGCCATGGAATCCCATTCCTTTCCATTCAAGATGTTTTATACATTGGAGGCTTCGGGAAGCCCAGGGGTCACCAAATGTGGAATGTAAGTCAAGGTGACTCTCTTCTGTAGTTCTGTATTGGTCTGCAACATCTACTTAATATATTAAGTGTTACAATGGCCACATGTCCAAGTTTACCTTATCGCAATAAGTTGGACAGTTGTAAATTGGACAAACTGTGTCGGATTTTCACTGTAATTGCCATGATGGACATTTGTCCCACTCTGCACGCACCTACATAAGAATATTTGACAAAAGTTATAGTGCCACTTACTGCTTAAAGGAAGTTCTTGCCAAATGGTTTACTTTATTATTCACGCTGCCCTTGCAGCGACAATGGGAAATTTTCTGAGCCAGCAAGGTATGACTGGCGCTGGGTTGCGTGTGTGGGGGGCGCGAAGTCCCGCTTACACCTGCTTGCAGGTTTAATTATGGATTTAAGCTGTTGGTATTCAAGAAACTTTATCACTGATGTCATACTGTGACACTAGTTCCTGAAATTCTATAAAATTTCCACCTCAATTAAGATTCTCTAAGTTTTTTATTCCTTTCTCATACCACAGTGGAAAATTTAACATCTTCTTTTGTTGCAAGATATCAGTGTTATTCCAAATGGGTGTGACTTAACAAGGGACTGTCATGATCTGTGCGCTGATTTCATCTGTGCTCAGACCATACACCTCCTCAGCCCGGCTTTTATTGTGACAGCGTCTCAGCGGGCTTCCAGCTGTCAAGCTCCACGGGACGGCTGGAGGCCAATTACCTCTCATCAGCTGAGGTGCTGTCAACCACTATAAAAGGGAACGGCCCTGATTGCTCAGGGCTGTGACCTCGCACATTATCCACGTGTGATGACTAGGTGTCCCCATTGTTATGATTTTTGTATGTGTAACTGTATTTTTTTTGGTAATATTGTAAATGTTATTTGATTGTTTTTCTAGTACACATTATTGTATCTGTCTGTGATTAATTGATTGCCTTGTGAGATATTGTACCGCTAATTATTTGGGTAAAAACAATTGATAATTAGTTGTTCGTATACCTTTGCCAGCATGTTCCTGTGGGTGTCCGGGCAAAAGACTCTATCAGAGGGTGAATGCCTTTTAAAGGACACCTGCAGGAAGGATACATGCTATGGTGAGTTATAGGGGAGATTTAGATTTGTAAATAGGGGTTAAATTATTTATTGAATTATTTATTGATCTTATTTATGGAGTGTTATGTATATTTATTCTATTTATTAGCCAGGAAAAATATGATGGACTTTTAGATATTAATGGGTATGTGTAAGGTAAAAGAAAATGTTATTGTTTTACCTGGGATTTGGTATGGTCGTAATTAGCTTAATTATCTCTGAGAATATATAAACAGGTGATGTTGATTGTAGAAGAGTTGAGATGTTGGATGTAAAGACTGAGAGATGCTCAGTGTGGTTCATTGACGATCGTATTTTGGATTATGGATGTCGGTATCGACTTGTTTACCTGAGACTGGAGTTTGAAATAAAATAAAGAAAATTGTAAACTGAAACCTCGCCTCCGTTTTCCACACACCAATTTGTCACATTTGGTGGCAGTGGTGGTCCGTTCCCGGGACGTTGTAGCGTTTGGTGGACAGAGGAACTAATGTCGAGAATGAAGGCAAGGCAGGAGGAGCAGCCTGACCCAGACACAGGCATGGCGGCTGAGGATCCCGGAGTCAGCGGACTGGGTGAGCTCGAGGAGTTATCGGGCTTGGTGAAATCTCTGATGCGTTCGCTGACTCTCAGAGATCGCCGGATGGAGGAGGCCGCTCTTCAGGACCGGAAGTGGCAGACTGTAGAAAGTCATATTCGTGGCGGAGCTGAGAGAGGAGTACGGGAGCCGGGCGGAGCATGGTGGTGACGTCAGCGCTCCGGGGGAGGACCCCAGGGTGATGGCCAGTCGGGTCGGCCCGCAGGAGGAAGATTTGCCGCTGCAGGTGCAGCCAAGGAGACCGCGAACGCACCACGAACCCAGGCTGAATCCTCTCTCTTCCGAAGATGACATCGAGCACTACCTGACAACGTTCGAGAGGATCGCCACGGTCTGCCACTGGCAGGAAGAAGAGTGGGCTATCCATTTAGCTCCTCTACTCACAGGTAAAGCACGAAGTGTGTACGTACTGATGGATATCGCTGACACGAGTAATTATAAAAAACTGAAGGAAGCCATATTGAGCAAGTATGAAATTACATCCGATACTTATAGGAGAAGGTTTCGTGCTCTGGACATTTATCAGGACGAAACCCCTCGTGAGTTATATGTTCATTTAAAAGACCTATTTATTAAATGGATTAAACCGGAGACCGCAACAGTAAAAGACATTATGGAAATTATAATTTTGGAACAGTTTCTAAGGATGGTGAATCCGGAACTGGGAGTCTGGATACAAGAGCGGGACCCGAAGACTGCAGAGGACGCTGCTCGTCTGGTGGAGGTTTTTCTGTCAGCCAGGTCTGGGAGCAGGAGAACTACTCTTGGCCGTGACAGATCTTTCACCACACGGAGTGAGTTTAATGAGGGTGAAAGGGGTGGTCCAGCTCGAAATAAGTTGTATTCTAGGCCCAGTCAGATCACGAATAGCAGATTTGATAATAGCAAAAAGTCACGTGTTGCAAATAAAGATATACGTTGTTACCAGTGTAATAAAATCGATCACACACAATATTCATGCCCTGCCATAAAAAATGAGAAACCGTCACTATTATGCTCAGTTCCTAGACCCACTTGCTCAGCCTCAGTGCATAGTGGAGTTTATAAAACAAAAGTGTTGCTGAATGGTCAGTGTGAAGAGGCCCTGTTAGACTCTGGTTGTTTTCAAACAGTGGTGCTACCTAGTTTGGTCCCTAGGGACTTGTGGAATGAGTCTAAAATAAATATCAGTTGTGTCCATGGGGATAAAAAACTGTACCCGACCGCTGAGGTTTATTTAACAGTAGGGGGTCAAACCTATCTCCTTCCTGTAGCTCTTGTGCCTGACTTGCCGTATCCCATTATTCTTGGCAATGATGTTCCAACGTTGTTGGACATCATACAACAGGTTAGAGAGGAACAAATGGAGGAGAGACAGGCAGGTGGTGCTGTTGAGCAGAGAGTAAACACACCTGTGGTGAAAAACTGTAATATGGTGACAACCAGGTCGCAGAGGGCGCAGAGGGCTGCCAATACTCTTCAGGAATTACCATTTTATGATTCTGAGATAGAGGCAGGCCCTATTAAGCAACCTAAATCCAAGGCTCAGAAGAGAAGAGATAAGGTGTTAGTGGCAGCAAAGAACTTGGGTGAAGAAACATCACAATTAAGCCAGTCAGTAGAGTTTGACATCCCTCCTGACATAGTTACACTGCAGAAGGCTGACCCAGCACTTAAACCTTGGTTTGATAAAGTCTCGGAGATTGAGGGTGTGAAACACGGTAGAATGGATTGTTTGGCTGAGGCCATGTATGTCATAAAAAAGGGCATTTTGTACCAGCAACAAGGTGAAGTTATGGCCATAGCTTTACCACAGGACCTCACACCAAAAATTATGGAACTGGGACATGTCATCCCTTGGGCAGGTCATCTAGCATTCCAAAAGACTTTACAGAGAATAGCTAGAAGGTTTGTGTGGCCGGGAATGTATACCCAGGTAAAGGGCTTCTGCACGACATGCTCAGTATGTCAGATTACATCATCTAGGGGAGTAGCCCGTGCCCGACTGCAACCATTACCAATCATTGGAACACCTTTTGATAGAATAGGGATGGATGTAGTTGGCCCCCTAGAGAAAAGCTCCTCTGGTAATAAATACATTCTGGTAATTTGTGACTACACTACTCGGTACCCAGAAGCCTTCCCCCTGAAATCTATTAAGGCTAGGCAGGTTGCCAACTGCCTTATTCAGTTATTTTCAAGGATAGGCATACCCAGAGAAATTTTGACAGACTGTGGAACAAATTTTTTGTCAAAACTGTTGCAGCAAGTGTATAAGCTGTTGGGGATTAAGGGCATTAAGACTACCCCTTATCACCCTCAGACTGATGGACTAGTGGAGCGATTCAATCAGACTCTTAAAAATATGCTGCGGAAATTTGTTTCTGAAACGGGCTCAGATTGGGATCAATGGGTACCCTATTTACTGTTTGCTTACTGGGAGGTGCCCCAGGCTTCAACAGGGTTCTCACCTTTTGAACTGCTTTATGGCCGTCAGGTGAGGGGCCCACTGGACTTATTAAAGGAGCACTGGGAGAGTCCACCGAGTGATCAGGACAATGTGGTCTCTTATGTGATTAAAATGAGAGAAAAACTGGATCTAATGACTGCTTTGGCTCAGGAACACATGAGGACGGCGCAGGCCAAACAAAAAACTTGGTATGACAAGAAGGCCAGAAAAAGGGGTTTTCACCCAGGACAACAAGTTTTGTTATTGCTGCCCTCGTGTGACAGCAAGCTGTTGGCTCAATGGCAGGGGCCATATGAAATTTCTAAAAAACTAAGTTCAGTGACATATGAATTATATATGCCTGACAGGAAGGTGAAATATCAGACCTTCCACATTAACTTATTGAAAGCGTTTCAGCAGCCTGGTCATCAGCAGCAGCAACCTGCTCTTCAGGAGACACAGCATCTCTTGATTTGTGCGACGGAAGTGGATGAGGAGAAGGAACAATCCTTTCCCACAAATGTGTCAGAGCCTTGTTCATTTCAACTGTCTCATTTGCAGGTGGATCAGTGGAGAGAGTTAGAGACATTGTTGGATCCAGATTTGTTTCAGGAGAGACCTGGTTTCACCACATTGGTACATCATAAAGTACATTTGAAAGAGGAAGCTGTTCCACATAGGAAATCTTATAGGATCCCGGAACGATTGGTTCCAAAAATGAAGCAGGAGATAGACCTGATGTTGCAGCTGGGAGTGATTGAGGAGTCAGTCAGTGAGTGGTGTAGCCCGATTGTGCTGGTACCCAAAAAGGACGGCTCTTTGAGATTTTGTATTGATTTCAGATACAGTGGTACCTCTACTTACGAAATTAATTGGTTCTGGAAGTAGTTTCGTAACCTGAAAATTCCGTAAGTAGAGACGCGTTTTCCATGTAAATGCCCTAATCCGTTCCAAGCCCCCCAAAATTCGGACATAAATTTTTTATAAATCATAAAAATGCATCAAAACATGTAACAAATACATGTTACAATTAGATTACTGCACAATAAACATAAAATGAGAGTTGTACATAATGTAAAAAACAAAGAATAAAGTAAAGAATAAAAATTATGTTCATTTACCTTTTAACTGCTGTCGTCGTCACCTTTTGCCTTCTTTGGTTCATGTTCTCTCTCAGCAGTGGTTTTTGCCTGACGTTTTGTAAAGAACCGATCCAAGGACGTTTGCTTTTGTCGGCTTTTAACAATCCTTCGAAAATGTGCAAGGCAAACATCATCATAGTGAGCGATAGCCCGACTAGTGAACACTTTTTCTGGGTGATTCTTTTCAACAAATTCCGAAACTTCATGGAATTTTCCTAAAATGTCTTTTATTCGGGCTGATGGAATAATGGCTGCCTCCTCCTCCTCCTCTTCCTCTCTGAACTCCTCCTGCACTGCCGTGTGTTGCATCACCTCCAATTCCTTCAGCTCCTTCGTCGAAAGCTCCTCGTTGTGCTCCTGAATCAACTCATTGATGTCCTCGTCATTCACCTCGAGACCCATGCCCTTTCCCAGCGAAATAAGTTCGTCAACTTCAGGCTCAACTTCACCCTCCACCTCGAACCCCTCAAAATCTCGTGGGGCAACAGCATCGGGCCACAGCTTTCTCCAAGCTGCATTAAGGTTACGTCTGGTCACTTCCTGCCAAGCCATGTCGATTATCTTGAGGCAAACAACAATATCGAAGTGCTGCTTCCAAAACTCACGAAGGGTAAGCTGGGTGTTTTCAGTGATGTCGAAACACCTCTTGAACAGGTGTTTTGTGTAGAGTTTCTTGAAGTTCGAAATGACTTGTTGGTCCATGGGCTGGAGGATAGAGGTGGTGTTAGGTGGGAGGTACAGCACCTTAATAAACGAGAACTCCTCCAGCATATCATCTTCGAGGCCGGGCGGGTGGGCAGGGGCATTATCAAGAATGAGGAGGCACTTGAAGGGGAGATTGTTCTCCTCTAGGTACCTCTTAACAGCAGGGCCAAAAACCAAATTGACCCACTCAACAAAAAATTGTCGGGTGACCCAGGCCTTGGCATTGGCCCTCTATAGCACCTGAAGTTTTTCTTTTAATATTTTGTGAGCCTTGAATGGTCTGGGATTTTCGGAGTGGTACACCAGCAGGGGCTTGATTTTGCAATCCCCACTGGCATTGGCACAAAGGGCAAGCGTAAGGCGGTCCTTCATGGGCTTGTGGCCTGGCATTTTCTTCTCTTCTACTGTGATGAAGGTACGGCGAGGCATCTTTTTCCAAAAAAGGCCCGTCTCGTCACAATTAAAAACTTGCTGTGCAACGTAGCCTTCATCGATCACCAATTGTTTGAATTTTCGCACAAATTCGTCGGCCGCTTTGTGGTCGGCGCTACATGTCTCGCCATGCCGAAGAACAGAGTGAATTCCAGTCCTCCTTTTGAACTTCTCGAACCACCCACGCAATGCCTTAGACTCCTGGTGTAGTTCTTGCACCGAAGTTCCCTCGCCTGCATCCTCCTTCACGAGGTCATCAAAGATGGCGGTTGCCTTTTCGCAAATTATGGCCTCGGTCACTGTGTCACCAGCTATCTCTTTCTCCTTTATCCACACGAGTAACAACCTCTCCATCTCATCGTTCACTGCCAACCTCCTCTTCGAAATGACAGAGAAGCCTTTGGAAGGAGTCGTAGCTTTTAGGGCTTCCTTTTGTTTTAATACCGTGCCGATCGTAGATGTATTACGGCCATATTCTTTGGCGAGATCAACCAAACGCATCCCTTTTTCATACCTTTCTATTATCTCTTTCTTTGTTTGTATGGACAAAAAAACTCTCTTCTTCTTCTTTTCTTCTTTTCCACTTTTCTCCATCACTTTCTTGGGGTCCATAGTGAATAAAAGTTAATACACACACGTAAAACTGTCCGAACACTTCGTGGCCAATGGGATTCCAGGAAGATGCTAGGCGATAGCCAATGGCAGAGCAGCTACAAGTATGTTTACGTTCGGTAAACTCTGGGAGCTGCGAGTAGCAGCGCATACTGTATTTTTGCCTTTCGTATCCTGAAATTTCTTTCGTAACAAGAGGCAATATTTTCCTGTTCAGGCGTGTCGTAACCTGAAAATTCCGTATGTAGAGACGTTTGTAAGTAGATGTACCACTGTATCTCAATTCAGTGCCCAAATTTGAGTCATACCCCATGCCCCGGATTGATGAACTGTTACAGAAAGTGGGCAGGGCTAGGTTTATTTCTACACTGGACCTATGCAAGGGGTATTGGCAGGTGGCATTGGCACCAGAAACAAGGGAACTTACAGCCTTTAAAACACCTTATGGCAGTTTCCATTTTAGGGTCATGCCATTTGGCCTTCAGGGGGCACCTGCAACATTTCAGCAGCTGATGGACCAAATTTTAAGGAGAGTGTCAAACTTTGCGGCTGCCTATTTGGATGACGTTGTCATTTATAGTCAGACCTGGGAAGAACACCTGATACACCTTGGGCAGGTCCTACAATTAATTAAAAGGGCAGGACTGACAATCAGTCCACACAAATGTGTGTTTGGACAGCAGCAGGTGGAGTACTTGGGACATGTGGCTGGTCAGGGGGTCATTAGACCACGAGTAGGTAAAGTGAATGCCATCCGGACCTACCCTGTACCTACCACTAAGAAAAAGGTACGATCATTTATGGGAATGGTAGGATGGTATAGTAAGTTCATCCCCCACTTTGCTGAAAGAGCTGCAGTATTGACTGACCTCACCAAGGCTTCAGCACCTAATAAGGTAAAATGGACAGAGGAATGTGACAGAGCGTTTGAGGATTTGAAGAGGGCTATTTCTGGGGAGAAGGTTCTCTACAGTCCAGATTTTGCTCGTCCATTAATCTTACAGACAGATGCTTCAGGAGTTGGCAATGGAGCAGCACTTCTCCAGGAGGAGAGGGGAGAGAGACACCCAGTACTGTTCTTGAGCCGAAAATTGTTGGACCGGGAGACAAGATATTCTACAATAGAAAAATGTCTTGCCATGAAATGGGCAATAGGGTCTCTGAGGTACTATTTATTGGGGCGTCATTTTGTGTTAGAGACAGATCATCGGGCCTTACAGTGGTTGGAAGGATGAAGGACGTAAATAGTCGTCTCACAGGGTGGTATGTGTCCCTTCAACCGTATGATTTTACTGTTCGGTATGTGGCAGGGAAGACCAACCTTGTGGCAGACAGCCTCTCAAGAGTACATGACTCTTAGGAGTACTGTATTCTCGGGAAAGGGGGGAGGATATGTGACGACTAGGTGTCGCCATTGTTATGATTTTTGTATGTGTAACTATTATTTTTGGTAATATTGTAAATGTTATTTGATTGTTTTTCTAGTACACATTATTGTATCTGTCTGTGATTGATTGCCTTGTGAGATATTGTACCGCTAATTATTTGGGTAAAAACAATTGATAATTAGTTGTTCACATACCTTTGCCAACATGTTCCTGTGGGTGTCTGGGCAAAAGACTCTATCAGAGGGTGAATGCCTTTTAAAGGACACCTGCAGGAAGGATACATGCTATGGTGAGTTATAGGGGAGATTTAGATTTGTAAATAGGGGTTAAATTATTTATTGAATTATTTATTGATGTTATTTATGGTGTGTTATGTATATTTATTCTATTTATTAGCTGGGGAAAATATGATGGACTTTTAGATATTAATGGGTATGTGTAAGGTAAAAGAAAATGTTATTGTTTTACCTGGGATTTGGTATGGTCGTAATTAGCTTAATTATCTCTGAGAATATATAAACAGGTGATGTTGATTGTAGAAGAGTTGAGATGTTGGATGTAAAGACTGAGAGATGCTCAGTGTGGTTCATTGACGATCGTATTTTGGATTATGGATGTCGGTATCGACTTGTTTACCTGAGACTGGAGTTTGAAATAAAATAAAGAAAATTGGAAACTGAAACCTCGCCTCCGTTTTCCACACACCAATTTATGACACCACGCTCTTCTCTCGGTGTGGATAGGCTGGAGTCCCTACGTCCGGCTCCAGTCCTCCTCTCTTCCCTCATCATTATTCGTAAGTGTACCTTTTGTATTATTTGTGTTTTGCCCCACGAGGCTCTTTTCCTTTGTTCCTTCCCTTGTCATTAATAAACTACGCAAACTCACCAGTTAGCCCTTGGCTCTTATTTATGGCTCGCCAGAGCCATACGTAACAGGGACAAGTGAAGACCTCGTTATTTTTAAAAATTTCCACCAGGCTGTCAGAGAGCAGCTGATGTTAATGCCTTTAAAACAGTCATGGCGTTTGATACAGGAACTCATAAAAGGTAAGTCAGAGATATTTAGCGACCCACAGAGAGCCTATTCAGCATCTAACCATGGGTTTCCTAGTGGGGTTGATTTTGTCCATTTAGAAACAATCTGCAGTCTCTTAGCTAAGAAGTAATTTTTTAAAAAAAAACAACTGGTAAATCTAAACCTCCGCACGCTTGCTTTTTGAAGAGTTTTTAAACTGATCCGTGATTGTTTATCCTTCCATAAAAAAATTATTTATATTTGAGTCTAGAGCCTTAAACCAGGCCATAGATGGTTGGGTAGGACTCATTGAAAATAAATAGTTAATTTTAGGAAGGACCATCATTTCAACCGTTGCAGCTCTTCCCATTAGTGACATTGGTAATGACCTCCAATGCGTAAGGTCATCTTGTATTGTTTTTAAAAGGGGAATGTGATTTTGTCACAATAACTGAGAGCCTGGGGGAAATATCTATTCCTAAATATTTAATATTACCTGATTGTATCAGGATAATACAGGTTAATAGGTTGCCCCTAAACCTAATAACTGCTTGGGCCACCCTTAGCAGCAACAACTGCAATCAAGCAATGCCCCCTCCCCCCATTAAAACATAAATTAACTGTGGTTTATCACATCTTTGAAAAGCTAATTTCAATTTCTCTAGCCACACCCAGACCTGATTTCTGCCACACCTGTTCTCAATCAAGAAATCACTTAAATAGGACCTGCCTGACAAAGTGACGTAGACCAAAAGATCCTCAAAAGCTAGACATCATGCTGCGATACAAAGAAGTTCAGGAGCAAATGAGAAACAAAGTAACTGAGATCTATCAGTCTGGAAAAGGTTATAATGTGGAGAAAGGAAACTGGCGAGGCAACGAGCTGAACAACACACAAACTTAATTCCATCTCCAACATACAGTACAGTAAAAGATCTCCCTGGTCTCTGTGCGTTCTCTTTTTATGTCTTTAATTCATTAAATTATTCCTTTAATTTAACTGAGACCGAAAACTTCCGACCATAATACATTGTTTGGAACAAAGACCTGTGTGGCACATTAATATAACATCACGCCGGCACCGCTTCTCACACCCTTTTTCTTCCAGCGGCTCTGGCGTTCTCTCCTCTCCCCAGGGGGTGGGGGGTGAATAGTCCTTACTGTCCCGTCTGAGGCCCCCCAGTGACCTTCCTCCTTCAGTCCATTGTTCCCCTTTTCCCCAGCTGCCTTCTCTGGGTGGAGAATCCCCCACCCGTACCACCACACAGCCCCTTCCCAAACACCCAGAAGGGGCACTAACCCTCCTGTCCTTTGGGCTTGAGCCAGCACCCATAGCGGCTGTAGTGGGGGGGTCGCCGATCCAGTCAAAACACCCTGCTGGCGAGGTGTACAGGAAAACACATCTGCTTCGTGGGCATCGGTCCTGCCGAGGGAACACCAACTTGAGGGGCCGCCAATGACAGGCGTCCGCACCAGGGAGCTTGGGCCAACACCACCTGCTTGTCTGCCAACACAAAAGCGGGCTTCAGCCTGTCGATGCAGACGGTCTCCCTACGCCCCCCCCCCCCCAAGTCTAACACAAAATGCTTCATCCCATGTTCCAACACCCTGAACGGTCCGTTGTACATTGGATGCAGCAGGGTCCGGTACGCATCACCCCTGACATAAACAAAGCTGGCATTCTGTAAACTCTTGGGGATGAAAGCGCCGGGGAAACAATGGTGAGCCCGGTATGTTAAAAGCCTCCATACTGTGCAAAAACTGTGCAGGCGGATCAGCCTCGGTCACGGGTTTTTCCGGTAAAAACTCTCCGGGGATCCACAGCGGCTGAGAAAAAGCAAGTTCTGCCAGGCTGCTAAATCCTCCTTAGGCACGGAGCGCAACCCTAAAAGAACCCATGGCAGGCGTTCGACCCAATTTGTATCTGTGAGCAAAGCTCTGAACGCTGCCTTAAGCGACCTATGAAAATGCTCACATAACCCGTTACCCTGGGGGTTGTACGCGGTAGTACAGTGAATTTTGACTCCCAGGCTTTGGGCCATCGCAGACCAGAGTTCCGAAACGAATTGTGGATCCGTGTTAGAAGTGATGTCCGATGGGGATATGAACTGTGCAACCCAAGCCGATAAAAAAGCACTAGCCACCTCTGCAGACGTGGTAGACGCCAGCGGGACCACTTCAGGCCAGCGCGTGGTGCCATCCATGACTGTCAAAAGGTGAGTGAAACCTTGCGATGGCAGGAGGGGTCCCACCAAATCCACATGGACGTGGTCAAACCTCCTAGCCGGGATTTGGAATGGCTTGAGGGGGGCTCTGGTGTGCTTGTGCACTTTGGCCTGCTGGCACGCGACGCAAGCTGCAACCCAATCTTTCACATCCTTGCGCAAGTGCGGCCAGGCAAATTTCATCCCCACAAGCTTCACTGAAGCACGCACGCCTGGGTGTGAAAGGGAGTGGGCCAACTCAAAAATGCAGCAGCACCAAGAGCTCGGAACCACCGGGCGCGGCCAGCCGGTGGAGACATCGCAGATTAAGGGAGGGCACTCTTCCTGCACCACCCTGCTCTCCACCCTTAACCCAGTAGGTGCCGACAGGAGCACACAAATGTCTGCGCCCCCGGCTTGCTCCACGGCCATAGCAGGGAAATCTATTCCCATATAGACTGGGGAGACTAACGCACATGACAGGCAATCGGCCCCAACGTTGAGCTTACCGGCAACGTGTTGAATGTCAGTCATAAACTCCGAGATCATGGCCAAATACCATTGCTGCCGGGCTGACCACGGTTCTGAGACCTTGGACATCACGTACATCAGTGGCTTATGGTCCATGAATGTGGTGAACTCGCGCCCCTCCAGCCAAAACTGGAAATGGCACATCACCAGGTGTAGAGCAAACAATTCTCTGTCGAACATGCTGTATTTGCGTTCGTTGTCGCACAAAGTTCAACTGAAAAATGCAAGCAGCTGCCACGAGCCGGAGACGCACTGCTGCACCACTGCCCCTATGGCAACATCAGATGCATCCGTAGTGAGCACTATCCGTGCCGATGGATCTAGGTGGGCTAGCAACGCGGCATTCGCAAGCGCTGTTTTGGCATTTGTGAAAGCCTGGACTCATTCGGGAGTCCAGTCAATGTTTTCCGCGGGTTTATTTTTTCTAAGCACAGCATCCAACGGCTGCATCAGCTGGGCTGCCCGGGGAAGGAAACGGTTATAAAAATTGACCATTCCCAAAACCTCCTGTAGGGCTCTCACAGTCTGTGGACGTGGAAAGTCCAACACGGCGCGATCATCTTGTCTGGTAGCAGAATCGCGCTCTCCGGAAAAATGCAGTGGCCCAAAAAATCAATCACTGGCACACTGAGCTGGCACTTCGCCGGGTTAACTATAAGCCCATGCACTTCCAACCTCTGGAAAGCCATCTTGAGATGGGCAATGTGCTCCTCCTCGGACCAGCTAGCTACCAGAATGTCGTATAAGTAGATGAAAACGAAGGACAAGTCACAAAGCACTGTGTCCATCATCCTCTTGAAAGTCTGCACCACGCCTTTTAAATCTGAATGGCATGCGTAAAAACTTGAAAAGGCCGAAAGGAGTTATTACCGCTGTTTTTGAAACATCTTCCGCACGCAGCGGGACCTGATGGTATCCGTGGATCAGATCCACTTTGGAAAAAATGCATGCCCTAGCTAGGTGCACGGAAAAACCTGGATGTGCTGAATAGAATAACGATCGTGTTCCGTGGCGTTGTTCAAGCACCAGAAATTGCCGCACGGTCACCACGACTCATCGGCCTTAGGCACCATGTGTAGCGGGGATGTCCACGGGCTGTTGGAGCGCCTGATGATGCCCAACTGCTCTAAGTGGGCAAACTCCTCATGCCCGCTGGCCAGTTTAGCCACGTCCAGGCGCCGAGGTTGCGCAAACACCAGCAGGCCTTTTGTAGTTATGAAATGTTCGACCCCGTGTTTCGTTATCGTAGCCAAAAAAGTTGGGACCGTGAATGCTGGGAACTGTGTGAGTAAATGTTGGTACTTACCCCCTGGAGCTATAACGTTGGCCAGTGTTGTCGACCCAGCTCCCCGAGCTGTACTGGGCAATGAGGTAAAAGAGACAGCATCCACTAATCTCCTATTAGCAACATCAACTAACAACCCATAAGCACATAGAAAGTCTGTGCCTAAAATGGGAGCAGAACATGCAGCTACCACAAAGTCCAGCTGGAAATTGCGTCCGTGTAAGCATATCGTCTGTGTCCGTTCGCCAAATGTCCTGATGGTGGATCCGTTGGCGGCCATGAGCTTGAGACCGCTGCCTCCTGCCAACCTGTCAGCATTGACCGGCAGGATGAGGCTCTTCTGGTTGCCGGAGTCCACCAGAAACCATCTCCACGAACGTGTGTCCGTGACATAAAGCAGTTTGTTCCTTCATTCATTGTCCTACCCCCTCAGCGCCAACATGCTCTCCATGAGCTCCATTGCTGATCTGTCACCAAACTCCGAACACATTCGGAGCCTCTCTGCCCTCTCTCTGCCAGAAAGGGTGCAGCACTGGAGCAGCATTCTCTTGAGCACTTCATATTTCCCCTGGGCCAGCGGCTCCAGAAGCAGGCTTGTCATCTGTTGTGTGGCGCGCACATCCAGCGCAGCAACCACATAGTAATACTTTGTGTCAACCATTGTTATCCCGCGGAGGGTGAACTAGGCTATTATATGCGGAAACCACGCAGTCGGGTTGTGAAGCCAGAAGTCCGAGAGCTTGACTGAGACAGTGCACACGGCGCTGGTGCTCTCCCTCCAGGTAGTCTCCGGTGCAGTGCTCGGCTCGCTCTCCATGGCACGTCTTGGGGTCACCAATGTGGAGAAAGGAAACACACGAGGCAGCGAGCTGAACAACACACGAACTTTATTCCTTCTCCAGCATACAGTACAGTGAAAGATCTCCCGGGTCTTCTGACCATAACACATGGTTTGGGACAAAGACCTGTGTGGCACACTAACATAACATCACGCCGGCACCGCTTCTCACACCCTTCTTCTTCCAATGGCTCCGGCGTGCTCTCCTCTCCCCGGGGGGTAACAAGTCCTTTGTCATGCGGTGACCCTCGCGGATCACCATAAGACGCCAAGAGTCCACCAGTGAGTTTTGCGAAGATGGTGATTTATTAACAAAACAATACGGGACAAGACTGTGAGCCGCTCTTGGCAAAAACACACACAAATCAATACATGGGCTCGCAGGGCTGACCCCAGCCACTATGAGCTAAACTGTGACATGAAAAGCACAAACCTGACATGAAGGTCTAACGATGCTTTGACGAGATCTTGACAAGGTGTTGACCATACTCCTGCAACCTTACTGCCACTAGTGCCCGCTTTATGAAGGCAAACACTAACGAGCAGTAATGACACACAGCTGACCAGCCTTGTCAGGCAGAAGCCCCACCGAGCACCTTCACAATAAGAGCCTGGTGAGGCCAGAATACAACCCACAGCTGTCAAGGCCGGCAGCGAGTTGAACTTAGCCCGAGCGCGATCAGAACCCAGCGCTCGGGTCATAACAGTACCCTCCCTCCGAGGGCGGGCTCAGAATGCCCCAAGGACCACCCTGTCCCCCCACCCCCCAGGGTGGGTGGCTGGGGGTAGGAGCGGAGGGAGAGAGACCAAACCCAGAAACAAAACAGTGACAAGAAAAACTACATACAGGACAATGACAAGAATAACTACTCAGGTTAAATCAAAAAATGCACATGGAGAAAACGAAAAACCAGAACTACTGGGTCAGACATACTAAACACAAGACTATGACAAAATACCAAATAGTCAAAAATCAGACAAAATACACAGAGAAAAACAAGGCAGCAGTAGAACATAACACATACTAGGGCAACTGCAAGACATAGCCATAACACAAAATACACAGGCCAGCAAGAACAAGAAAAAAAAAACAGAACAATCACTGTGACGGATTAACCCAGAAAAACCACTACCCCCCCCCCCCCCGACAGTCTATGCCGACCGACAGAGACCAAACGCCACAGGAACAGTTCAGGTGGTCTCCCCGCGTCCAACAGCCGGCGGGTGGTCTTAGGATCCAGAGCATGACCAGGCAGCTCACCAGAGTCCAATGCCCAGCACGTCCGCTCCTCTGGTGGTCGAACCAGGTCGCCCGAAAACACACACAATACGTCGGGCGGCAAACCCGAGGCACCAAACCGGCAAAACAGTCCCTCAGGTGGCCAACCCGTGTCCCTCAGCCACCAGTCCCAGGGAAAAACAGCCCGCGGCGGCCTCCCTGACGAGGACAAAACTCGGGAGAGCCGGGGCAAGTGAGCAGGAGCCCCCACGGCCCCCGGCGGTGATGCACAGGGGCGGTGACTCAGTAGAGGGAACAGATGACCAGGATGAGCCTGTAATGCGTTCGACGGCGAAAGGTCTGCAGCTCCTCCCCTGTCCGCGGACCACGCTGGCACTGCACCTCCACTGGACCCCGATTGGGTCCCAGCTGCACCCACGTCGGGCCCCGATTGAGCTAGAACCGCACATGCGGTGGAACCCGATCGAGCCTCTGATGCACCCACGTTGGACCCCAATTGGGCCGGATCCGCACCCGCGGTGGACCCCGATTGGGCCTCCGGTGCACCCACATTGGGCCCCGATTGGGCCAAAACTGCACCCGCGGTGGATCCCGATTGGGCCTCCGGTGCACCCATGTTGGACCCCGATTGGGCCTCTGGTGCACCCACATCGGACCCCGATTGGGCCACAGCAGCCTCCACGACGGACCCCGACTGGGTCGGTGCAGCTCCGCTGACGATCTCCACCGCCAAACCTGGGACCTCCAACCCAGTGACTCTGACTCGTTCCACGCCGGTGACACTGCAACAAGGCTCAGAAACAAGAAAACCGGGATCAGAATCACCGGTAGCAACAGAACCCAGCGAGACGAGCTCGGGCGCAGCAGGCGGCTGCTCCTTACTCGCCTCCCCGAGAGGCAGGCAAAAATGCTCCAACACAGGGGACAGAGACACAAGGGGGAGCACTTGCCTGCACTCGGGTTCTGTTGCCACCCAGGACTCCGACGATCCAGGTTCAGGGCGGCGACTCTCGTCAGCAGGCTCGAACTCAGCTGCGTCGGGCTCTGTAGCTGGCAGGATGTCATCTGCAGCCTGAGGTCCTCCCGCGCTGCTGTCCACGCCGATGACCCGTATGGCGTGGGGGCAGGGGACCCTCGACCCACTGGCTTGGACCACTCCGGCGAGGAGACTCGGGGACGCTTCTTCGTCGGCTCAGGCTCCGGGCCGCAGTCCGCTCTTCTCCTCCGTCCACAACGTGGCTGCAGGGCCGGATCCAGGCTTTCCAGCACTGCAGGCCCCCTCTTCATCCGACGACGTTGGCCTGGCGTCGCGGACCGCTCAACAGGGGGGGACACAGAGGCAGCAGATTTAGTTACATTCTCTACAGCAGGTGGAGGAAGCTCGGAGGGCTGCGAACCCCGAACTCCGCCCCCAGGAGTCAGACAAGGCAGATTATAATCAAGATGTAATAAGTTATCATGCACTTGCCTTTCTCACAGGGAAAAGATGGTTCCTGCTGTAGGGGACGTTGTTCCTCCTTCTCCCCGCTGGATGGCGACAGAGGGCCCCCTGGAAGGACGAGGTGGGACCGCTCTCGGCGGTTCGCTGACGGACTTCGCCAGCAGCAGGTCCAGCCGGGGATTCTGCCGAGGGTGACCTGGGCCATTGCGCCGACGTCGGCCCCCAGATGACGCGCACTCCTGGACCAGTTCCGGGACAGGAACGAGATTCCAACGCGGGGAGCGAGGACGCCTCCTCCTCTGCTTCCTGCTTTCTTCCTCCTCCAGCCCACGAAGTACCTCGCGCTGCGTAGCGAGTTCTTCTCTCCTCAGAATCACCTCCGGGTGATAGTCATAATGGAGGGGAAGATTGTCCAGGAGTTCCTCAGCGCAGTTTAGGTGCCAGCGCATATAGCTGGAGTTGACGTCGAAGGTAGCGGCGAGGAGCGTCCCGTCGACATACTCCAGCGCGCTCGCTAGCTCCTTACCCAGGCGCTGACCGCGGCCCCTGGATGACGGCATTCTCCCAGACGTTGACACCCAAACAGGGAAGAACAATTGTCCAATTACTGCAAAAACTCACGGTGAAAGGCGTCTCGGTGTGGCGTCTCCGTTTAGATGTCCTTGCAGGAGTATACTGTTATGCGGTGACCCTCGCAGATCACCATAAGACGCCAAGAGTCCACCAGTGAGTTTTGCGAAGATGGTGATTTATTAACAAAACAATACGGGACAAGACTGTGAGCCGCTCTTGGCAAAAACACACACAAATCAATACATGGGCTCGCAGGGCTGACCCCAGCCACTACGAGCTAAACTGTGACATGAAAAGCACGAACCTGACATGAAGGTCTAACGATGTTTTGATGAGATCTTGACAAGGTGTTGACCATACTCCTGCAACCTTACTGCCGCTAGTGCCCGCTTTATGAAGGCGAACACTAACAAGCAGTAATGACACACAGCTGACCAGCCTTGACAGGCGGAAGCCCCACCGAGCACCTTCACAATAAGAGCCCGGTGAGGCCAGAATACAACCCACAGCTGTCAAGGCCGGCAGCGAGTTGAACTTAGCCCGAGCGCGATCAGAACCCAGCGCTCGGGTCGTATCATCCTTACTGTCCCGTCTGAGGTCCCCCGGTGACCTTCCTCCTTCAATCCATTGTTCCCCCTTTCCCCAGCTGCCTTCTCTGAGTGGAGAATCCCCCACCCGTACCACCACAATAAAGCCATTTCTGAAGCTTTGGGACTCCAGCGAACCACAGTGAGAGCCATTATCCACAAATGGCGAAAACATGGAACAGTGGTAAACCTTCAAAGGAGTGGCCAGTCGACCAAAATTACCCCTAGAGCGCAGTGACGGCTCATCCAAAAGGTCAGAAAAGACCCCACAACAACATCCAGAGAACTGCAGGCCTCACTTGCCTCAGTTAAGGTCAGTGTTCATGACTCCACCATAAGAAACACATTTTAAAGTATGCTGATGATTCAGTTGTTGTCAGTCTCCTCCAGAATGGTGAGATTGGCCACGGCCAGTAGTTGATGATTTTGTTCACTGGTGTGAGGATTCCTACCTGCAGCTGAATACAACAAAAACTAAAGATATGATTATTGACTTTAGGAGGAAAACTCCCAGGCACAAAGTCACTGTACTAAAAGGCCAGACCACTGAATGTGTGCAATCCTACAAATATCTTGGGATGATTGTTGATAGTAATTTAAACTTTGAAGAGAACTGTGAAAGGGTGTGCAAAAAGGGTCAGCAACATTTGCATTGTTTAAGGAAACTTGCACGCTTCCAAACTGACCGAACCATAATGACAATGTTCAATTGGGCTTTTATTCAATCTGTTTTATCCTTTTCTTTAGTGTCATGGTTTGGTCAGATAAAACTGAAACAGAGGAAATCCTTGGATCAGGTAGTTAGATGGTCCAGTCGTTTGCTTGGTGAGTCACAGCTGAGCCTGACATCCCTGTACACCAGACAGGTACAGAGGATTGCTACCTCCATTTTAAATGATGACTCCCACCCTTTGCACTGCCACTTTCAGCTTCTTCCCTCCAGACGGAGGTTTGCTGTCCCAAAAAGTAAAACCCAGCGCTACAAAAACAGCTTTGTTTCTGCTGCTGTCAAAGAGTTGAACAAGATGTAACAATATATTGCACATAATTTAGTTACCTATTTATTAATTTTATTTTATATTTACTTATTTTTGTAGGTTTTTTATTTGGGTTCTAAATCTTTTATTGGGTTTTAGACTTTTGAGTTTTTAACCTCTTTGACTAGTCTTTTAACTTTTTAATATGACCCTTCTCTCCTTTCTCTTTGTTTTTTCTCTTATCTCTTTGTCTTATGTCCTGATTGATGGAGCCTTGAGTACTTTTATCATGTTTATAGTCAGCTTCATGTGTGCCTGTGTTTGTGTTCATGTTGAATGTAAATTGTGGTTTGTAAATATGGATGTCACCTGACTGCAAAACAAATCTACCTACGGGTACAAATAAAGTAACCTGAACCTGAAAGAGACTGGGCAAAAATAGCCTGCATGGCAGAGTTCCAAGACGAAAACCACTGCTGAGCAAAAAGAACATAAAGGCTCATCTCAGTTTTTCCAGAAAGCATCTTGATGATTCCCAAGACTTTTGGAAAAATACTCTATGGACTGGCGAGACAAAAGTTGAACTTTTTGGAAGGTATGTGTGCCATTACATCCGGCGTAAAAGTGACGCAGCATTTCAGAAAAGGAACATCATACCAACAGTAAAATATGGTGGTAGCAGTGTGATGGTCTGGGGCTGATTTGCTGCTTCAGGACCTGGAAGACTTGCTGTGGTAAATGGAACCATGAATTCTGCTGTCTACCAAAAAATCCTGAAGGAGAATGTTTAGCCATTTGTTCGTGACACTCAAGCTGAAGCGCGCTTGGGTTTTGCAGCAGGACAATGATCCACAACACACCAGCAAGTCCACCTCTGAATGGCTTAAGAAAAACAGGATGAAGACTTTGGAGTGGCCTAGTCAAAGTCCTGACCGGAATCTGATTGAGATGTTGTGGCATGACCTTAAAAAGGCAGTTCATGCTCGAAACCCCTCCAGTGTGGCTGAATTACAACAATTCTGCAAAGATGAGTGGGCACAAAATTCCTCCACAGCACTGTAAAAGACTCATCACCAGTTATCGCAAATGCTTGATTGCAGTTGTTGCTGCTGAGGGTGGCCCAACCAGTTATTAGGTTTAGGGGCAATCACTTTTTCACACAGGGTCATGTAGGTTTGGATTTTTTTCCCTTAATAATCAACACATTCATTTAAAAACTGCATTTTGTGTTGACTTGTGTTATCTTTGTCTAACATTTAAATTTGTTTGATGATCTGAAACATTTAAGTGTGACAAAAAAATGAGAAATCAGGAAGGGGCAAACACTTTTCACACCACTGTATCTGCAATAAAGTGAAACTATTGTTCATATCTACTAAATCCAACCTAGGTGGCCCCATGTGTTTGTGAAATGAACATGTCAGAGAACCTCCAGCTGACGCAATTTGCAGTAAGTCATTAATAGATTAGCTGGAGCCCTACAGTCTCCTCCTGTTCCTGTTTCCTCATCCTCCTCTCCCAGTTCTCCTCTGTTTTCCTGACACATTCATATTTGACATTCCAGTGTGGGAAAAACAATGTTCCAGACCCTTCTCTCCAAGTGTCCCCAACAGTTCAAACAAACCTTGCTTGATTTTAAGTTTAATTGCTATCGCATTTCCACCCACACGCTGGATGCATACATTTACAGGCACATTTCGATTGGAAGTCAAGTACAATTCTGTTCTGTGCTTAATCAAGGCTTGAACGCAGAGATCACTTTTGTTTAATGGACCTAACAATCCAGATGCAGCAGATGTTTCCCTGAGGCAAAAACTTGCTTTTAGAGCATTGTAATCTTATTTTAACAATTCATGCAGTAGTTGAAAATATGCACTTTCTCTATGGTGTATATCTACTTTATTGAAATTTCCAACTTTAAATGCAAACCTTGCTTTCACTGTGTGTGCCTTTCCTGCTTCAGTATGAGACTTTGTGTCTTGTAGATAAATGAGAGACTTCATATGCACCCCCTCCCTCTCCATCTTGCATACCAGTAGATAAACACCAGGGGGGAAGAAAGAGTAAACACTGTCGGCAGATGGGTGACAGATGGACGAAAGGGATTCACATTCCAGCTATGATTTTCAGCAGCTTTTACGAGTTTGTGGTAATTAATTGAAATAAAAAAACATTATTGTAGTCATTAGCAGTCTGCCCCAGCAATATGCTCAAAGTGCTTTCTCAGGCTTAGCATAGTTGTGAGACCAATTTAATACCTCGATTCCCTTTAAATGTTTCTCTGTGACTTCCAGGTCCTTTAAATCCCCATCAGTAAATGCTGGTAGAAGTGGGTAGTATCTAGTTACAATTACTCAAGTACATGTACTTAAGTATTTTTTTTTTTCTAAAATTGTGCTTATGGGAGTAGTTTTGTTGAAGGAGATTTTTCATGTGCACTTGAGTGCATTTTTGTGGAAAAACCTGTACTTTTACTCGGGTACATTTGGTCACACTCATACTGTATGAGTGCTTTACTTTTTATTTTACTGTATACTATCAGTGTTTTTCAACCAGGGTTCCCTGGTCCATTCAGGTTTCTGTGGGAAATTTTCAAATTTTCAGTTCAATTTAACTTTATTTGAATAGTGTGGAGAAAGGAGGCAGGCAAGGCAACAAGGTGGACGACACAGAAACTTTATTCTTTCACCAACATAATTTACAGCAAAAGAGAATCCCGGGTCTCTGTGCATTCCTCTTTTATATCTTTATTCCCATGCATCGATACCCGGAACTTCCGACCATAAGACAGTGTTATTTGAACAAAAAACTGTGTGGCACATTAACATTGCATAATGCCAGCGCCGCTTCAACCACCTTCTTATCTTAGCGGCACCGGCTGATTCCCCCCGGTGACACCTCCTCCTTGTTCTCCCTTCCCCTTGCCTTTTCTGGGTGGAGAAAACCCCCACAACATGCCCCAACACAGCCCCCCCCCCCAAACACCCAGAAGGGGCACTAACCCCCCCGTCCTTTGGGCTTGAGCCGGCGCCCATAGCGACTGTAGCGGAGAGTCGCCGATCGAGTCGAACCGCCCTGCTGGTGAGGTGTACTGGAGGGCACGTCAGTCTGTGGAGGGAAAGAGGGAGGGGGGAAAACACATCAGCTTCATGAGCACAGGTCCCTGCCGATGAACCATCACTTTGCGGAGCCACCAATGGTGGCGTCTGCGCTGGGGACTTGGGCCAATACCACCTGCTCGTCTGCCAACACAAAAGCGGGTTTCAGCCTATCAATGCAGACAGTCTCCCTATGTCCCCCCAAGTCTAACACAAAATGCTTCGCCCCAGGTTCCAATACCCTGAACAGTCCGTTGTACAGTGGACACAGGGGGTCCGGTGCACATCCTGTCTGACAAAAACAAAACTGGTGTTCTGCAAGCTTTCGGGAAGAATGTGCAGGGAAAACAATGGTGGGCCAGGCCCGGTACACTCAAAGCCTCCGTACTGTGTAAAAATTGCGTGGGGTTTTCCAGTAAAAACTCTCTGGGAATCTGCAGTGGCTGAGTAAAAAGGAGTTCTGCCAGGGAGGCTGCCAAATCTTCCTTAGGTGCGGAGCGCAAGCCTAAAAGAACCCAGGGCAGGCAGTTTACCCAATTTGTGTCCATGAGCGAAGCTCTGAGTGCTGCCTTAAGCAACCTATGAAAACACTCGCATAACCAGTTAGCCTGGGGGTTGTACGTGGTAGTGCCGTGAATTTTGACCCCCAGGCTCTGGGCCATTGCGGACCAGAGTTCTAAAAGGAATTGTGGATCCTTTTCGGACGTGATGTCCGATGGAGATCCGAAACGTGCAACCCAAGCCAGCAAAAAAGCGCGCGCCACTTCCGTGGACGTTGTAGAAGCCAATGGGACCACTTCAAGCCAGCGCGTGGTGCAGTCCACGACTGTCAAAAGGTGCGTAAAACCTTGCAACGGCAGGAGGGGTCCCACCAAATCCACATGAATGTGGTCAAACCTCCTGGCCGGGATTTGGAACAGCTCGAGGTGGGCTCTGGTGTGCTTGTGCACTTTGGCCCGCTGGCATGCGACGCAAGCTGCATCCCACTCTTTCATGTCTTTGCGCAAGCGCAGCCAGACGAATTTCACCCCCACTAGCTTCACTGATGTGCGCACTCCCAGATGCGAAAAGGAGTGGACCGACTTGAAAATGCGACGGCGCCAAGAGCTCGGAACCACTGGGCGTGGGCAGCCGGTGGAGACGTTGCAGAGCAAGGGAGGGCACCCTTCTTGCACCACCCTTCTCTCCAGCCTTAACCCATAAACGCAGACTGCAGCACGCAAGTGTCCACGTCCCCAGCTTGCTCCACAGCCATGGCGGGGAAATCTATTCCCATGTAGATCGGGGCAATTAACGCATGTGACAGGCAAACAGCCACAATGTTGAGCTTACCGACAACGTGTTGAATGTTGCTAGTAAACTCCAAAATCGCGGACCAATGTCATTGCTGCTGGGCTGACCACGGTTCTGAGACCTTGGACATTGCATATGTCAGCAGCTTATGGTCCACAAACACGGTGAACTCGCGCCCCTCCTGCCAAAACTGGATATGGCCCATCGCCAGGTGGAGAGCCAGCAATTCTCTATCAAATCTGCTATACTTAAGATAAGATAAGATAAGATAAGATAAGCCTTTATTAGTCCCACAACGGGGAAATTCCAGGATTGCAACAGCACAGGGATAGCAACACTCAGAGCAACAATCAGAAGGCAAGAAAAAAAAACAAGCAAGCAAGAGCAGCTAATATACATATGTACATATTACTATAAAATATATATATACACACACACACAGACACACAGTGCAGAGCATTGTAGCTGGATGGAATAAATATATGAATATATAAACACACAGTGCAGAGCATTGTAGCTAGATGGAATAAATATGTAAATATATAAACACCCACAGTACGGAGCATTGCAGCTAGGTGGAATAAATATGTAAGTATATAAACACACACAGTGCGGAGCAATGTAGCTAGATGGAATAATATGTAGATATATAAAAACATAGTGCGGAGCATTGTAGCTAGATGGAATAAATATATAGATATATAAATATAAACACACCCAGTGCTGAGCATTGTAGCTAGATGGAATAAATATGTAAATATATAAACACACACAGTGCAGAGCATTGTTGCTAGATGGGATGAAACAGCATAACCATCTACTTAGTTATCCTACATGGTATGATTATGTGCCCATACATATTCTCACCCTCCATAGCGACCGGTATTTTCCTAGTTGTATGCCGGAGGGGACCATTGTGTAAGTCTATTGCATCTTTTGCATTCAGAAAAAACTATTAGTTTGTTACGTCTTTTTGCTATCTCTGCGAGCAGCCCTGCTTAGGTTGTACAGTCTGACAGCCGTTGGTAGGAAGGACCTACGAAACCTCTCGGTTGTGCACCTGGGATGATGTAGTCTGCTGCTAAATGAGCTCCTCAGTGCATTCAGTATGTCCTGCATAGGGTGGAACTCGGACTCCAGCAGAGATGACAGTTTAGCCACCGTCCTTCTCTCTCCTATCTCTTCCACCGGATCAAGGCGCTGCCCCAGGACAGAGCTAGCTTTCTTAATCAGTTTGTTCAGTCTCTTCCTATCGGCTGCAGTAATGCCACTGCCCCAGCAGACCACTCCAAAAGTGATGGCTGATGCCACCACCGTGTCATAGAATGTCTTCAGCAGCGCCCCTTGTACACCAAAAGACCTGAGTCTCCTCAGCAGGAACAGCCTGCGCTGTCCCTTCTTGTAGAGTGCGTCAGTATTGTGTGACCAGTCTAGTTTATTGTTCAGATGAACACCCAGGTACTTATAGGATGTCACCATCTCGATGTCTGTTCCCTGTATATTTACTGGTGCTGTGAGGGGCTGCCCATGCCTGCGGCAGTCCACCACCAGCTCCTTAGTTTTCCTCGCGTTGATCTGGAGGCAGTTCCGATGGCACCAGTCCACGAAGTCCTGGATAAGCCCTCTGTACTCAGCTTCATCTCCATTGGAGATGAGGCCAACGATCGCAGAGTCATCAGAGAACTTCTGTAGATGGCAGTGTGTTGTGTTGTGTGAGAAGTCCGCAGTATAAACAGTGAACAGGAAGGGAGCCAGCACCGTTCCCTGGGGGGCCCCCGTGCTACTGATGATTGTGTCGGACACACAGTCCCGGGTTCTCACAAACTGAGGCCGGTTCGTGAGGTAGTCCAGGATCCATGATGACAGGTGCTGGTCCACCCCTGCGCGCAGCAGCTTGTCCTTCAGGATCATCGGTTGGATGGTGTTGAAAGCACTGGAGAAGTCAAAGAACATGATCCTCACCATATTCCCGGGCTTCTCCAGGTGGGACAGAGAACGGTGAAGGAGGAAGATCACCGCATCCTCCACGCCAATGCCATGCTGGTAGGCGAACTGGAGTGGATCCATCGCTGGTTCCACCAGGGGGCGGAGGTGAGCAAGGAGCAGTCTCTCCAGGGTCTTCATCAAGTGGGACGTCAAGGCCACCGGTCTGTAGCTGTTCAGGTCTTTGGGGTGGGAAGTTTTTGGTACAGGTACCACACAAGATGTTTTCCACAGCTGTGGTACCCTCCCCAGCTTCAGGCTCAGGTTGAAGATGTACGTCACAATCCCACACAGCTGGTCTGCACAGGACTTGAGGAGCTTTGCGCTGATGCCGTCCGGTCCCGACGCCTTCCTCGCCTTGATCTTCCTCAACTCCGTCCTCACCTGGGTCCTGGTCAGGGTCAGGATGGGGGGCTGTGTGTTGGGAGTGGAATGAACTTGCGTTCATTGTCGCACAAGGTTCAGCTAAAAAACGCGAGCGGCTGCCACGAACCTGAGACGCACTGCTCCATCACTGCCCCATGGCACCATCAAACACATTAGTCATAAGCGCAATCCATGCAGACAGATCCGGGTGGGCTTACAACGTGGCATCCGCAAGCGCTGTTTTGGTGTTAGTGAAAGCCTGATCTCGCTCGGGAGTCCAGTCAATGGCTTCCCCGGGCTTCTTTTTTTAAGCGCAGCATACAACGGCTGCATTAGCTGGGCTGCCCGGGGAAGGAAACGGTTATAAAAATTAACCATTCCCAAAAACTCCTGTAGTGCTCTCACGGTCTGCGGGCAAGGAAAGTCCACAACAGCAGGCATCTTATCCGGTAGCGGAATCGCACCCTCCATTGAAATGGGGTGGCCCAAAAAATAAATCACTGGCACACCGAACTGGCACTTCGCCGGGTTAACTATCAACCCGTGCACTTTCAACCTCTGGAAAACCTTGTTGAGAGAGGCGACGTGCTCCTCCTCGGACGCGCTGGCTACCAGAATGTCATCTAAGTAGACAAAAATGAAGGACAAGTCAAGAAGCACTGCGTCCATCATCCTCTGGATGGTCTGCGCTTTGCCTTTTAATCCGATTGGCACGCGTAAAATCTCAAAAAGGCCAAAAGGAGTTATTACTGCTGTTTATGAAACGTCTTCTGCGCGCAGAAGACGTTTGGTGGTTACCGCGGACCAGATCCACTTTCGAAAAAACACGTGCCCCAGCCAGGTGTACATAAAAATTCTGGATGTGTGGAATAGGATAGCAATCGTGTTCTGTGGCATTGTTCAAGCACTGGAAATCGGTGCATGGTCGCCACGACCTGTTGGCTTTAGGCACCATGTGTAGCGGGGATGCCCACAGGCTGTTGGAGCGCCTGACGATGTCCAACTGTTCTAAGTTAGCGAATACCTCACACGCGCTGGCCAGTCTAGCTGCAGCCAGGTGCCGAGGTCACGCGAATACCGGCGGCCCTTTTGTAGTTATGAAATTTTGACCCCGTGCTTCGTTATCATAGCCAAAAACGTTGGGACTGTGAGTGCTGGGAACTGTGCAAGTAACTGTTTGTACTTACCCTCTGGAGCTATAACGTTAGCCAGTGTTGTGGACCCAGCTCCCTGAGTTGTACAGGGCAGAAAGGCAAAAGAGACGGCATCCACTAATCTCCTATTAGCAACATCTACTAACAACCCATAAGCACATAAAAAATCTGTGCCTAAAATGGGGGCAGAACATGCAGCTACCACAAAGTCCCTCTGAAAGTTGCATCCATGTAAGCATATCGTTAGTGTCCGCTCGCCAAATGTCCTGATGGTGGATCTGTTAGCAGCCGTGAGCTCGGGACCACTGCCTCCTGCTACCCTGTCTGCGTTGACCGGTAGGATGAGGTTCTTCTGGTAGCCAGAGTCCACCAAAAACCGTCTCCACCGAACGTGTGTCTGTGACAAGAAGCAGTCTGTTCCTGTCACCATCGGTCGCAGCTGCAACCGAATTCCAAATGTGCCGTCCTCCCAGCTCCTTGAATTGACATGGTGCCAGGCAGCGTTGGGCATTCGAGCTGAAACGGCGATGATAAAGACAAATCGCCCCGTTCCTTCATCTCCTGGTGTCTGTCCCAGCTACCACCCGTCCCAGCTCCTCGACCTTGCTGGAGTCCTTCATGGATGCTGGTGCCACTGCCTGCGCACTAAGAGTTCTGATTGCCAAAATGATGCAGTCCGCTTCCTGCGCCAGGGCACAGTAGTCCCTAGCAACCAGCCGCGATAAGTTGGCCAAGATCACCCTCGCTGTAGCCGGTAAGTTCCTAAGGAACAAGTGGACAAACAGGAAAGATTCATCGTCCTTCCCCCTCAGCGCCAGCACGCTCTCCATGAGATCCACTGCTGATCTGTCCCCTAACTCCGAACCTGTTAGGAGTTTCTCTGCCCTCTCACTGTCAGAAAGGATGTAACACTAGAGAAGCATCCTCTTGAGCGCTTCATATTTTCCTTGGGCCGGCGGCTCCTGTAGCAGGCTCGTCACCTGTTGCATGGCGTGCGCATCCAGCGCAGCGACCACGTAGTAATTTCTTGTGTCGTCTGCTGTTATCCCACGGAGTGTGAACTGGGCTTCTATGTAAAAAAACACGCAGTCGGGTTGTGAAGCCAGAAGTCTGGGAGCTTGACTGAGCTGGTGCACGCAGCACCGGTGCTCTCCCTGCAGGTCGTCTCCAAGGCGACGCTCAGCTCACTTTCCATGGCATGTCTTAGGGTCACCACTGTGGAGAAGGGAGGCAGGCGAGGCAATGAGCTCGACAACATAGAAACTTTATTCTTTCGCCAACATAATTTACAGCAAAAGAGAATCCCCGGTCTCAGTGCATTCCTCTTTTATATCTTTATTCCCATGCATCGAGACCTGGAACTTCTGACCATAAGACATTGTTATTTTAACAAAAAACTGTGTGGCACATTAACATAACATAACTCCGGCACCACTCCAACCACCTTCTTCTCTTAGCAGCACCGGCAGATGTTACTCTCCCCGGGGGGTGCACAGACCTAACCACCCCATCTGATTCACCCCCGGTGACACCTCCTCTTTCGGTCCATTGTTCTCCCTTCCCCTTGCCTTCTCTAAGTGGAGAAAACCCCCACACCATGCCCCTACAATAGCGCCTGATCACAACAAAAGTTATCTCAAGATGCACAGATACAGTACATAATGATCAAATGATCCAGTATAAGCAAGCACTAAGCGACAGTGGGAAGGAAAAACTCCCTTAGAGGATGAAACTTCAGGCAGAACCAGGCTCAGGGAGGGGCAGTCATCTGCCATGACTGGTGGTGGTGGTGGTGGTGGGGAGGGGGGGGGGGGTGAGAGAAGAAGAAAAGAAAGAAAGAGACATACTATGCATACAGATGACAACATTCAGGTAGAACAATTGACCAAAAACATGGCTTAGACCCATCAGACAGAAGTCTCATCTGTTTAAAGGCACAGGCTATGGACCAAACAAGTCACATACCCAAGAATTTCATATTTACTGAATTTACACTGACTTCACTTCTTACTTGGTCAAAAAATTGCAAATTATTTTCCATTGTTGTGCATGGCCTCTATAGGCCCTATAGGTCCTCATGTACAACAATGACAAATTATTTTCAATTTTTTGCACTAATTAAGAAGTGAACTTAGAAAACTTTCCACAGAAACCTGAACGGTCCAGGCAACCCTAGTTGACAAAAACTGCAGTATATAAATGATTTATGTAAAGTATTTAAGAGTTTAAAGTTCATTACCCAGCCACAAGGGGAGCACAAGCCAGTGTACTCCTAGTGCCCATCCCAAGCACCAGGAAATGGAGAAGGTTGTGTAACCTCGGTGAAAAAAACAGGTTATTTAAATTGAAAACATTAAATCTGTAAGAAAAGACAGAAAACAAAAGCCTATCTTCAATTGTTTCAAGTATTAAAGCTGTATTTTCCCATTATAATTGAAGGCATCATTAGTTTACAGGGAGGAGATGTAGCCATCTTAAATGCCAATCAGAAGCCGTATAAGCCACATTCAGCCTATTGCTGGAGGGGTTAATGTGGGCGGGCCTTACTGCACTACTTCCGGTTCAATCTCCGTCATGAAAAAGTGAGGTAGCAACCATTACAGAGAGCAAAAAGTCAGAAACTTTAAACCATTTTGATAAGTCATTTAAAGTTAGTTTGCTGTCAGCACTAAGCAGTGTGAGTCAGCAGGAGTCTGGACGCCCTTCGAAACAAAACTGTAATACAGGTACATCTCAAAAAATTAGAATATCATGAAATAGTTCAATATTTTTTGTCACTCATTTTAGAAAGTGAAACCCATATATTATATAGATTCATTACACATAAAGTGAAATATTTCAAGCCTTTATTTCTTGAAATTTTGATGATTATGGCTTACAGATAATGAAAACCCAAAATTCAGTGTCTCAGAAAATTAGAATATTCCATGGGATTAACAAAAAAAAAAAGGATATTTTAAACAGAAATGTCAGGCTTCTGAAAAGTATGTTCATTTCTATGCACTCAGTACTTGGTTGGGCCTCCTTTTGCATGAATTACTGCATCAATACAGCGTGGCATGGAGGCGATCAGCCTGTGGCACTGCTCAGATGTAATTGAAGCCCAAGCTGCTTTGATAGCGGCCTTCAAGTCATCTCCATTGTTGGGTCTGGTGTCTCTCATCTTCCTCTTGACAATATCCCATAGATTCTCTATGGGGTTTAGGTCAGGCGAGTTTGCTGGCCAATCAAGCATAGTAACACCTTGGTCACTGAACCAGCTTTTGGTACCTTTGGCAGTGTGGGCAGGTGCCAAGTCCTGCTGGAAAATGAAATCAGCATCTCCATAAAGCTTGTCAGCAGAAGGAAGCATGAAGTGCTCTAAAATTTCCAGGTAGATGGCTGCGTTGACTGTGGACTTCAGAAAACACAGTGGACCAACACCAGCAGATGACATGGCAGCCCAAATCATCACTGACTGTGGAAACTTCACACTGGACTTCAAGCAACGTTGATTCTGTGCCTCTCCACAATTCCTCCAGACTATGGGACCTTGATTTCCAAATGACATGCAAAATTTACTTTCATCTGAAAAGAGGACTTTGGACCATTGAGCAACAGTCCAGTTCTTTTTCTCCACAGCCCAGGTAAGACGCTTCTGACGTCTCTGGTTCAGGAGTGGCTTGATAAGAGGAATGCGACATTTGTAGCCCATGTCTAGGATTCGTCTGCGCGTAGTGCCTCTTGATGCATTGACTCCAGCCTCAGTCTGCTCCTTGTGAAACTCCCCCAAATTCTTGAATGGATTTTGCTTGACAGTCCTCTCAAGGCTGCAGTTATCCCTTTTGCTGGTGCACCTTTTCCTACCACAGTTTTTCCTTCCACTCAACTTTCTACGAATATGCTTGGATACAGCACTCTGTGAACAACCAGCTTCTTTAGCAATGACCTTTTGTGGCTTACCCTCATTGTGGAGGGTGTCAATGAGTGTCTTCTGGACATCTGTCAAGTCAGCAGTCTGCCCCATGATTGTGTAGCCTACTGACCCAGACTGAGAGACCTTTTAAAGGCTCAGGAAACATTTGCAGGTGCTTTGAGTTAATTAACTGATTAGGGTGTGACACCATGACTTTCCAATATTGAACTTTTTCACAATATTCTAATTTTCTGAGACACTGAATTTTGGGTTTTCATTATCTGTAAGCCATGTAAGCCTGGAATTTCCCCATTGTGGGACTAATAAAGGCTTATCTTATCTTATCTTATCTTTATCTTATCTTATCTTATCTTATAATCATCAAACTTTCAAAAAATAAAGGCTTGAAATATTTCACTTTATGTGCAATGAATCAATATAATACATGGGTTTCACTTTCTGAAATGAGTGACAAAAAATATTGAACTTTTCATGATATTCTAATTTTTTAAAATGTACCTGTACATCGGTAAGAGAAAAGCTACGCTCCAATCCACAGTGTACTTCAACTGTATTCCCTACTCCCTGCTCCATTCTCAGGGAATATCAGTTAACCGCCCACAAAATTTCTCCTTTTGAAACACCCCATAACCATCGGCTCCCTCCTCCATGCATTACCATGGTAACCATGGACACGTACTGATACTATGGTGGATAATTTATATTTCTTAAATAAAATATTAATGCAAATATATTTTTATTACTATCAGTTGATATAAACAATAACCAACATCAGTTTAGCTTGTTAATAACGTTAGCAACATTAGTTTGTTTTACTCATATTTGAGGCACAATGGGTAATCTTCCTGTCATCTTCCAGTGAAGTGATGTCCGGTTGTTCACTTCTTCCCTGCTCAGTTCTCAGTTCCCTTTGAACTGAAGACCATTTGCTCCCTTCGGTTTGGAATCTCACTTAACCTATTGACTGTGGATGGTGCTCTGTTGCACCATCAGCCCCTAGTGGTGAAGGTTTTTTCAAGAAAATATTCAGTTAAGATGTCAGAGCTTTCCAGCGCTATAACTTGAAAGTGGTAAGAGATAATGGCTTACTGTCAATTAGAAAGATGTAGAATATGATCCAAAATTTGAGATAGGAGTAAATTTACCCATCTAATTTGCATAATGCCGTGGCAGTCATGTCGAATTACATAACTTTCAGTCAAAAGTGGACTTTGGACATATTTACACAAAGAATGGTTTTGCTTTTTGTCACTGTTTCTTGTTTCGGGCATCTTGTTTTCTTATCTTCAAAGTATATAAACCAGAAAATCAGTACAATGCAGTAGAAAGTAAACAAAGCAATAAACAAATACAGACATTCGTCACTTACCGCTGGCGAAGGCAGCTGACTTTGCCCTTTTGCGGCATCTTGGCCATTATTTTCTCCTCTGTCAGGCATTTTTGCTTTCTCTCCCACATCCAGAAACTGATATGATTATCCCACCTCAATTTCGCTTTTATTCCGCCGCTATTTATGTTTTACGACAACATGGAACCAGCACAAATGTTGTCTAGTCACATGGTACTGGGGGCAGCAGCAAGTGAGTATCAGGCAGCTTTGCCCACCCTCTGTTATAACAAAATGTAAACATTTACCTTCATAAGCTAAATAATCTCTTTTTTGAATCATAGTTGGCAAATTTGGGAGCCAATGCTCCTCCGTCCGCGACTGAGTACATCCACAGCAATCGGTAACATCCATATGTGTTTGTCTAAAAATTTCTTCCTCTGTGGTGTAAATAAGGATGCTTCAATGTCCGCTCTAAGTCCTCCAAGGCAAGAGCAGTAAGTTATACGTGTCTACCACCTTGTGAGGTAGAATTCTTAGTACAACTGGGGAGTGTTTGGCACGTCACATAACATCATATGACAGGTGCAGCACTGTGCCTGTCACAGTGGTGGCGCTATCCATTCATGAAATCATCACTGACTAAGGGTTAATATTGCAGAATATCTTGTGCAGTCCACTTCAGAGTACACTATTGGGCGATTGGCATGCAGCTAAAGTCTTGCATCAGCCATAAAGCTAACTATGCTTAGCAGCTAATGCTAGTCCTCGTGTTCCGCAGGCAACCCCCCTCCTTTTCATCTTGCCAATGCTGCAAGCCTTGTGGTGGTGTTCAGCCTCTGAGCATTGCTCAGTGGTGAGAATTGTGTTTTTGCTGCTCTTAGCCAGTTTGCTGCTGCTGCTATTAACAGACCAAAACCATATTTGCTACACAGAGACCTACTGGGGTAAACAATATGAAGCGTTTGGAGCATGTGGCTGCTGTCAGCACAAAATGTATTTTGTTCATATTGACTAGTTGTTTATGCAAATGTATTAAAGATTAAAGGGAGGTATTTGATTTTTCTAGTGCCAATTTGAATGAGAAAATGTTTTGATGTTGTATTCTATATTGCTAAAATGAAAGAAGGGAATAATTTAGTATGTTTTATAATGCTAGTTGTTGTGAAGAGATATGTTTCTTTCTAATTGTGAGTGAGTGGTGATAGGTAATATTTGGTGCAGCTTCTTTATTGTGCTAGTAGGCCTATGGTGTAGGAGGAGTATTAAACACATCAGTTATTTATCCCTTATCAAAACTCACTTTACATGGAGATTTAATGTTATTTGTTACATTTAACTGCACTAAATTATGTTTTGTTATAATAGTATTATTAAATATTAATGCATTTCATACTATTTGGTTATCAGACAGTTGTCATGGCGAGGAGCTCAGATCTGTACCACGCTTGGGTCTTTGATTATCATTTTTTTTCGGTGTACATATTTAGTTCTGTTCCTCTGTTGTTTAGGTTGTGCTTTTATTTTGACAGCGCCACGACAGGACCTCCGCCTGTCAGTCTGTTCGTGACCTGTCACAGCTGTTTATGTTTTACTGACTGCTCTCATTCGACACCTGTTTGTCCTTTGTGTTTAGTAGTATTATTTAAGCTGGCAAGCGAGGCTCATTCCTCGCTACGTCCTCGCCCTACTCAGGCTGGAATCTCCTACCCCTGATTCCAGTCTTCTTTCTACTTTTGGACTGTGGACTCTCGTGCTATTTGTAAGTTACCTTTAATGGTTTTTTTAGCGTTTGTATGTTTCACGTTATTCCCCCTCGAGGGCGTGTTATAGTTGTTTGTATTTTGCCCCTCGTGGCACGTTCTTTTGTTCTTTGTTATTTAATGAATAAGCTGTGGAGTGTGTAAATAACGAGGCGGATTTGACGCAGACAGTTTATTACACATCTCACACAGAAGCATAGTCAGAAAGAGGACATCTCAGACAAAACTCTTCTCTTAAATCTATGGCATTCTCTCAGAAGCTTCTACACACAAAAGGTCACATTGCATTCACTTCCTTAATCCTTTACCATCCTGCTAGAAGTCTCTGATACACAAAAGATCACACTGCATTCATCCTTCACACCTCCCTGCTATCTCCGAGGGAAACTCTGCTCTTTGTTCTAGTCTAAGATGCTATCAAAGATGCTATCACATTATGCACTCCCCATGTGTCACTAAACGACCCCACCCCCCGAGCGTCTTGGATAGAACAATAGAATGACAGTCCATATGCTGTGGTTAAATCATTAAACATCAATCCACATGCTGCTTGGGCTTCAGTCTTCTCCCATATCTGCTGTAACCAGGATTCACCGCCTCCACGGCTCTGTCATGCTGGGGGGCTGATGTTTGAGGGGTAAAAGTCTGTGCATGTGGGTGCTCTGGGGAATCTTTTCTCTGGGAAGCTCCCTGTGGGGGTCTTCCACGCCGAGGGGCCCTTGCCAACAGCACTTGCTCGTCCGCCACAACAAAAGCGGGTTTGAGTCTGTCTATGCCAACCTTTTCCCTCCTACCCCCCAAATATAGCAAAAAATGCTTGTCCCCTGTTTCCAGCACTCTGAACGGTCCGTCATAAGGTGGGCGCAGTGGAGGTCGATGGGCATCATGTCTAACAAAAACAAACTCCGCGTTTTTCAAAGTTTTAGGCACAAAAACGCGCGGAAAACTGTGATGAACAGGGCCCGGCAGCGTGCTTGTGTCTATGCTACGCTGCAACAGCTGAGACGGGGAGCTGCCCGGCGCGGGATTATCTGGAAGAAACTCCCCGGGCAGCCGAAGTGGCTGCGCAAAAACGAGTTCAGCCGGGGACGCTTCCAAATCCTCTTTAGGCGCAGAACGTAACCCCAATAAAACCCACGGTAGCTTGTCTACCCAATTTGCATCCGTCAGTGACGCCCTGAGAGCCGCATTCAATGACCTATGAAAACGTTCGCATAACCCATTAGCCTGTGGATTGTACGCGGTTGGGCGGTGAATTGTGACACCCAGGCTGCGGGCCATTGTTGACCAGAGTTTGGAAACAAATTGAGGTCCTCTGTCAGACGTAATATCCGACGGGACTCCAAAACGCACCACCCATGCCGTTAAAAACGCACGCGCCACCTCCTCGGCTGTGGTTGCTGCCAGTGGAACCACTTCCGGCCAGCGCGTGGTGCGGTCCACCATTGTCAGAAGGTGCGTGCACCCCTGTGATGGCGGGAGGGGGCCTACGAGGTCCACGTGAACATGGTCGAACCTCTTAGCCGGGATGCGAAACGGCTCCAAGGGAGCCTTCGTGTGTCTGTGTACCTTGGCTCGTTGGCACGCCATGCAGGCTGCTGCCCACTCTTTCACTTGTTTGCGAAGGCTCGGCCACACAAATTTCTCTCCTACCATTTTGACCGATGCGCACACTCCCGGGTGCGCCAAAGAATGAATCAAGTCAAAAACGCAGCGGCGCCACGCGGCCGGTACCACGGGACACGGTCGCCCCGTGGAGACATCACAAATTAGGGGGGGCATACCGTCTTGCAGCACCCTGCTCTCCAGCCTTAACCCTGTTGGTCCGGACTGGAGCGTGCGCACATCCGCGTCACTAACCTGCTCCGCAGCCATGGCTGAGTAATCTATCCCCACGCGGACCGAGGCAGCCACGGTGCGCGAGAGGCAGTCCACCACTACATTCAGTTTACCCGACACATGCTGAATATCAGTAGTAAACTCTGAGAACGCGGCCAGCTGTCTCTGCTGCCGGCCCGACCACAGTTCTGAAACCTTGGCCATCGCGAATGTTAGTGGCTTGTGGTCAACGAACGCGGTGAAACAGCACCCTTCCAGCCAGAACTGGAAGTGGCGAATGGCCAAGTGGAGAGCCAGCAACTCCCTGTCAAACGCGCTGTATTTACGTTCACTATCGCGCAAAGTCCTGCTGAAAAAGGCGAGCGGCTGCCAAGCCCCGGCTACACGCTGCTCCACGACCGCCCCTATGGCCACATCTGACGCGTCAGTAGTGAGCGCTATGCGGGCCGTTGGGTCTGGATGTGCCAGCAACGCAGCGTTTGCCAGGGCTGCCTTGACTTCCGAGAACGCCCGCTCTCGCTCCGGGGACCATTCGATCTTATTCGCAGGTTTCTGTTTTTTGAGCACGGCGTATAGTGGTTGCATGAGCTGCGCTGCGCGGGGAAGGAAACGGTTATAAAAATTCACCATTCACAAAAATTCCTGTAACGCCCTGACCGTTTGCGGCCGGGGAAAATCCGCTTCCGCACGCATTTTGTCAGGCAGCGGAACCGCTCCTTCGGGAGAGACGCAGTGCCCCAAAAAATCAATCTTCGTCACCCCGAACTGACATTTCACTGGGTTGATTATTAACCCGTGCTCTTCCAACCTCCGGAAAACCGCCGTGAGGTGGGTTTCGTGTTCATCTTCGGACGCGCTGGCTACCAAGATGTCGTCCAAGTAGATGAATACGAAAGGGAGATCACGCAGCACTGCACCCATCATGCGTTGGAACGTCTGTGCAGCCCCTTTAAGCCCGAATGGCATGCGCAAAAACTCGAATAAACCGAACGGAGTTATCACCGCTGTTTTGGGTATGTCCTCGGCGCGCACTGGGACTAGGTGGTAACCGCGGACCAGGTCTATTTTAGAAAAAACGCGCGCTCCTGCCAAGTGAACGGAAAAATCTTGGATGTGAGGAATTGGGTAGCGGTCGTGCGCTGTGGCGTTGTTCAACCTGCGGAAATCCCCGCAAGGTCGCCACGAACCGTCAGCTTTAGGGACCATGTGTAGAGGGGAAGCCCATGGGCTGTTTGAACGCCTGGTGATGCCCAACCTCTCCAGGTTGGCGAACTCCTCGCGCGCTATGGCCAGTTTAGCTGCGCCCAAGCACCGAGGTTTTGCAAAAACGGGCGGCCCGGTGGTGGTGATAAAATGCTCCACTCCGTGTTTAACAATGGCTGCCGAAAATGTCGGCACCGTGAGTGCTGGGAACTGAGTGAGCAGTGTGGGGAACTTACCGCATGCAGCTGTGACGTTGGCTTGTGCTGTTGGCCGGGACGCTCGAGCTGTACAGGGGATAGAATCAAAGGACAGTGCATTAACCAGGCGCCTGTTAGCGGCATCAACCAACAAACCATGTGTGCACAAAAAATCAGACCCCAGTATATTGAAATTCATTACTGCTATGACAAAAGTCCACTCAAATGTACAGCCGTGTAGAGACAGAAGCAGAGTCCTCTCACCAAAGGTCTTAATCTCCGAGCCGTTTGCTGCTGCCATCTCGGGGCCACTAGATCCCGCCAGCCAGTCTGCATAGGACGGCATGATGAAACTCAACTGGGCGCCGGTGTCCACGAGGAACTGCCTCCCCGAGCGTGCGTCCGTCAAGTAGAGCAGCTTGTTCTCCTCCCCGAGGGTCGCAGCTGCTACCGACCCCCGGTCTTGGCGTTTCCCGAGCCCTTGAACTGGCACGGTGGTATACATTTGCGTGCCTTCTCTGCGAAACGGCGGTGGTAGAACCAAAGGGTGTCTCCTCCGCGGTCTTTGGCCCCCGCTGCTGCTGTCGTCGGTGGCTCTGCCGCTGCCGTCGATGGCTCCTCGCCTCCTCCGGCCGTTGCGCCGAGCTCCGTCGCTGCCGCCGTGGTCGTGAACTCTCTGCTGGCCATGATGATCCGATGTGCTTCTCGGGCCAGCGTACGATAGTCCTGCTTGGCCAGCAATGGCGAATTGGCCAGGGTCACTCTCGTCGCTGACAGAAGGTTCCGGAGGAAGAGGTGGATAAAAATGAAATGGTCGTCGTCCTAGCCCTTTAATCTCAGCATCTTCTCCATCAGGTCAATAGCCGACCCATCTCCTAACCCAGTCCGCATCAGGAGTCTCTCTGCTCTCTCACCAACCGAGAGCGTGTAGTGCTGGATGAGTGCAGCCTTCAGCACGCCGTACTTGTCGCTGGTTGGTGGCTGATCCAGCAGGCTCTCCACATGCCGAGCCGTGTGGGTGTCGAGCGTTGCGACCACATGGTAGAACTTCGTGTCATCCGCCGATATCCCCCGGAGGGCGAACTGCGCCTCAACTAAGTGGAACCAGGAGCGCAGATTGTGCTGCCAAAAATCCGGTAGTTTGATTGCAACAGCATATGCTTGGCTGGGGGCTCCCAACGAGGCTGGCTCCGGGGATCTTTCATCGTGTTGCATGATTCGTCTTGGGTCACCAGTGCGGAGTGTGTAAATAACGAGGCGGATTTGACACAGATAGTTTATTACACATCTCACACAGAAGCATAGTCAGAAAGAGGGCATCTCAGACAAAACTCTTCTCTTAAATCTATGGCATTCTCTCAGAAGCTTCTACACACAAAAGGTCACATTGCATTCACTTCCTTAATCCTTTACCATCCTGCTAGAAGTCTCTGATACACAAAAGATCACACTGCATTCATCCTTCACACCTCCCTGCTATCTCCGAGGGAAACTCTGCTCTTTGTTCTAGTCTAAGATGCTATCAAAGATGCTATCACATTATGCACTCCCCATGTGTCACTAAAAAGCAGACTTACTACTGGCGATTGGTGCCTCATTTATGCCCTGCAAGGGGCAGACATAACAGTAGGACGCAGCCAGAAAGGTGCCAGCAGCAGTGAGTTTGTGGGGTTTTTTTCTTGGCTCCATTTTTTTCCCTCTATTCACTCACCTTTTTGGGCTGCACTGAGTGCCTGTGCAGCATGTTCCCAGCACGCCGGAGAAGAAAGGCAGCCAGGGCCCCCAGTACAGATGAGCAATGGGCAGCTGAATTTCTCCGGGGCCACATTGCTGAAGCTATCTCATCCCGCAGCCCGAATAAGCTTCTGAAGAGTGTGGTGGCAGCAGTCAGGGTTGTTGAGACTTATCCCAGCCTTGGCAATTATCCTGAATTTGCTGAGCTGCTGTCTGCCGTCACCGCTCTTCAGCAGCGTTTTCTGGATTTGGCGATAGGCTCATCTCCAGCTCAAAGACGACGCCTCCCGGCACAGAACCCAGCTCCTCCCCGTGACACGGCTGTACCAAGACGGATGGAGGAGAATCACCATGTGAAGACGCCACCAGCTTCACGCCATTTCCCCATTATGGACGGCCAGAGGAACTCCACCGTCTCTCAGCCAGCAAATTGTTCCTCGCCACAGGAGAGAGGAAAATCAGCAGCTGCAGTCCTTGGGTTTCCCTCGTCGGCTGTTTCGCCATCGTCGGCTGTTTTGCCAGCCTCCCATTCCCAGGTCTTCACAGCTTTTACCCCCTCCTCCATGATGTCTTCCTTCGCTGAGAGCCCCGCTGTTTCTTCTTCGGTTCCGCCCATGACCATGCCTGCTGGAGCGGCTCCTCCTCGTCTTTCAGAGGGGCCCACAACCTCCACAGTTATGGATAGGGAGGAAATTGAGCCTGCTGTAGCAGTCACCACCGTTCCCCAGGAGAACAGGCAAGTGTTTTTTCATTCTAAATCTCATTTTGGTGAATTATCTTGTCTGATTCCTTGGGGTGAAGCTCAGGTTTTACAGTCCACTGAGCTCTCACCACCTGCTGCAGCCACAAAAAAATCATTTGCTACCTCTGTGTCTCCTCTTATACCCCTCGAGTGCCCGCCAAGTCCAGGATCGAGCCGCCGGACGGAGGAGGAGCCTGCGGGCCTGGAGAGCCTGGTTCCAGCCCCACAGCCACAACACAGACAGAGGAGGAGGGCTGTCTGCACCCCTGTACCTGAGCTGATGATGAAGCATCCCCGGGTGTCACCAGAGCAGAGTTCAGCCCCAGCAAGAAGCAAACCTCCCGTCGCCAAGCCGAGTGAGCCATTGGTGTGGGTTACATTGCCGGGGGGCTCAAGGACTGTCAAGATTATCATGCCGGCTGCGGAGGCCACCGCAGTCGAGTGGGAACCCGAGATGGGCCTCCTGAGGACCGAGCCTGAATTGCCATTACTGCCCAGATTGTCGGAGTCCTGGACTGCGGTGGAGCTCGAGATCAGGCAAGTGCTCTTTGTTGTCTTTCTATTTTCTGTTTTGGAGCAATCTTGCCTGTCTCTTGGAGAGGAGAGCCGGGTGCAGCCACCCGCTGCATCCAAGCTCACCTCGCCGGGCTCCGCCGCTGCCGGTGACCCTGACCCCCTTTGTCTCTCTCCTGTCTCTGAGCCTTCTTCCAGGGTCACCGGAGATGATCCAGCTCCGCCTGAAGTTTCCTGGTTCACCTCTGGAGGTCATCCAGGGCGCAGCTTCTCCCCTGCCTGAGGCCGTCATTTGGGTCCCTCCTCGGGTTGAGTCTCCGTGGATGCTGCATCCAGGTCGGGAACCTTCGTGGATGCTGCGCCCCAGTGTCAGTCCTACGTGGGTGCTGCGCTCTTGCATGGGCCCATCGTGGGCGCTATGCTCCAGCCCAGGTTCCACCGAGGGTGCAGCTAAGCTCCAGCCTGGAGCCACCGCGGCTGCTTCTGAGCTCCAGTCTGGGGTCACCGAGGGTGCAGTGTTGGCTCAGTCGGGGTCCACCGAGGGTGCAGTGTTGGCCCACTCAGGGCCACCGAGGGTGCAGCTAAGCTCCAGCCTGGAGCCACCGCAGGTGCTTCTGAGCTCCAGTCTGGGGTCACCGCGGGAGATTCGTTGGCCCAGCTGGGGTCCACCACAGGTGCTGCTAAACTCCAGTCTGACGCCGTCGTGGTTCCCCTCCCTTCTCCTTCACCAGACGCCGTTGGGTCCCCCGCCTCCGGTCCAGCTTCCTGCTATTCGGCCTCCCAGTGGGAAAGCCATCTCCTGTTTCACCCCTGCGGTCCTGGTGGAAAAAGAACTCTAGCTGGCTGCCCAAAAGACTGAGCCACCGGGTAGGGTGGTCCACGTTCTCAGGCAGGCCACCCGACTCATTCCATCCGGCCGTTCGGCGGTCCTGGGAGTTTGGTCGACACCCAAACTTTTTTCTTCTAGTCGGGGTCTCTGGGGACTTGGTTGGCCATCTGGCCTTTTCCACTTGGTGGTCGGATGGAGCCAGGACACTAGGAGGCCATCTGAACTTTTTCTTTATTTATTGTGTATGACCCAGTTTTCTTCATATTCTGTTTATTAGATTATGGTTCTGGGTTTTTGAGTTGTTTTGTTTTTGTGTCTCTCCCTCCGGGCCTGAATCCCCTCCACTGCCCTCCCGGGGTTGTTTTTTTGTGTCTGTTGCTGTTTGGGGGGGGGGGTCTCCTTTTCCTTTTTGATGTTACTGTGGGGTGTCTGGGGGTCCACCCCTTAAGGGAGGGGTATTGTCATGACGCCAAGCACGGATCTGTACTGCACTCGAGTCTTTGATTATTATTCTTTTTTGGTGTACGTATTTAGTTCTGTTTCTCTATTGTTTGGGTTGTGCTTTTATTTTGACAGCGCCACGACAGGACCTCCGCCTGTCAGTCTGTTCATAACCTGTCACAGCTGTTTAAGTTTTACTAATTGCTTTCATTCGACACTTGTCCTTTGTGTTTAGTAGTATTATTTAAACTGGCGAGCGAGGCTTATTCCTCGCTGCGTCCTTGCCCTACTCAGGCTGGAATCCCCTACCCTGATTCCAGTCTTCTTTCTACTTTTGGAATGTGGACTCTCGTGCTATTTGTAAGTTACTTTTTATGGTTTTTTTAGCATTTGTATGTTTCACATTATTCCCCCTTGAGGGCGTGTTATAGTTGTTTGTATTTTGCCCCTCGAGGCACATTCTTTTGTTCTTTATTATTTAATAAATAAGCAAACTCACTACTGGCAATTGGTGCCTTATTTATGCCCTGCAAGGGGCAGACAAAACAACAGTTTTTCAAAACAACTACTTACCATGACATAATCAAAAGCAGTACTGCTGAAACACTGGTGCTGTGGTGGACACACTCATGGAGATTCTGTGACTCACATTTTAGGTCAGAACAAAGGCAGGAAGCTGCTGGAATATTAGCTTTGGTATGCAAGGCCTGAGACTGTGGGGGTGCAATTAAAGGATTAAGGAAAGGATGCATGGGAGACAGTGGAAGTGATATCATGGAGAGAAATGCAGTGTGACTGTCTTTATAATGCAAAGTGGTCTGTGTGACATGTGATCTACGAAGTGTGAAGTCCCTGATATTTAAGGACGAGAGTTTACAGTTTCATTCTCTTTTTTCTCTCTGCTTTGAGATGATGGTGTTGTGAATAAAGATGACTTTGAGAGAGAACTCTGTCTCGTCATTTTCACATCACCACAGTGCTTTAAATAGTTAAATCTGTTTATGGGAGTTCCTGAATGTTTACTGTGTGGTGGTACGGGTGGGGGATTCTCCACCCGGAGAAGGCAGCTGGGGAAAGGGGGAACAATGGACTGAAGGAGGAAGTGTCACTAGGGGGGTCTCACCTTTTTTTTTACTTTTAGAGCTCTTAATGGCCAAGCCCCTTCATACATCTCAGCCCTCTTGACTCCTTATGCCACGACACAATCACTAAGATCCTCAGACCAGAGACTCCTGGTGGTCCCTCGGACCAAATTCAGAACCCATGGAGATCAATATTTCCAGGCTGCTGCACTACGGCTTTGGAACGCACTTCCCCTGTCCTTGCGCTGCCTTGAGTCTGTTGACTCCTTTAAGGAGTTAAAAACTCATTTGTTTAAACAGGCTTTTAGCTCTCATTGAATGGCTTTTTTTTCTTCACTGTTTTCTCTTTTTATTCCTATTAATATGAATATTTTGTCTTATTTCTATTGATTTTAATTTCTGTGTATTTGTAAATTTTAATTTGCTGTGAAGCACTTAGTGATATATATCTGTGAAAAGTGCTATACAAATAAACTTTGCTTGCTTGCTCAGTCGGGACAGTAAGGACTATTGCCTCCCCATCCCGGGGAGAGGAGAGAACGCCAGAGCCACTGGAAGAAGAAGGCCGTGAGAAGCGGTGCCGGTGTTATGTTAATGTGCCACACAGGTCTTTGTTCCAATGTATTATGGTCAGAAGTTCCGGGCCTCAATGCATTGAATTAAAGGAATAAAAGGAGAATGCACAGAGACCCAAGAGAGTTTTTTCTGTGCTGAATGTTGGAGAAGGAATAAAGTTCTTGTGTTGTCCAGCTCGTTGTCTCGCCTGCTTCCTTTCTTGACATTGGTGACCCCAAGACGTGCCATGGACAGCGAGCCGAGCACCACCCCAGAGACTACCTGGAGGGAGAGCATCAGCGCCGCGTGCGCTGTTTCAGTCAAGCTCCCAGACTTCTGGCTTCACAGCCCGACTGCGTGGTTCCTGCACATAGAAGCCCAGTTAGCATACCGTGGGATAACAACAGACAACACAAAATATTACTATCTGGTCACTGCGCTGGATGCGCACATCACGCAACAGGTGATGAGCCTGCTCCAGGAGCCACCGGCTCAGGGGAAATATGAAGCGCTCAAGCGGATGCTACTCCAGCGCTATACCCTTTCTGACAGTGAGAGGGCAGAGAGACTCCTAACACGTTCAGAGTTAGGTGACAGATCAGCCGTGGAGCTCAGGGAGAGCATGTTGGCGCTGAGGGGGAAGAATGACGAATCTTTCCTGTTCGCCCACTTGTTGCTCAGGAACCTACCTGCTACAGCGAGGGTGATCCTGGCCAACTTGCCACTGCTTGTGACCAAGGACTACTGCACCCTGGCGCAGGAAACAGACCACATCATTTTAGCAACCAGAGCTCTCAGCGGGCATGCAGTGGCACCGGCATCCATGAGGGACTCCAGAGAGATCGAGGAGCCGTTGGTGGTAGCTGGGACGGATGCCAAAGAATGCAGGAACGGGGCGATCTGTTCCTATCATCGCCATCTCAGCTCAGATGCCCAACGCTGTTTGCCACCATGCCAGTTCAAGAAGCCGGGAAGACGGCACGTTCAGCACTCAGTTGCAGCTGCAACCACTGGCGACAGGAACGAGATGCTTTATGTCATGGACACACATTCGGGGAGATGGTTTCTGGTGGACTCCGTCTCCCAGAAGAGCCTCATCCTGCCGGTCAATGCAGACAGGGTGGCAGGAGGCAGCGGGCCCAAGCGCACAGCCACCAATGGATCCACCATCAGGATTTTTGGTGAGCAGACACTGATGATATGCTTGCACGGATGCAATTTTCAGTGGGACTTTGTAGTACCTGCATGTTCTGCCCCCATTTTAGGCGCAGATTTTTTATGTGCTTATGGGTTGAAAGTTGATGTTGCTAGTAGGCTCCTGGACGCGGCTAAACTGGCCAGCGCGCGCGAGGAGTTTGCCAACTTAGGGCAGTTGGGCATCGTCAGGCACTCCAACAGCCCATGGGCATCCCCGCTTCACATGGTGCCAAAGGCCGATGGGTCGTGGGGACCGTGTCTCGATTTCCGGCGCTTGAACAACGCCACAGAACATGATCGGCATCCTATCCCTCTCATCCAGGATTTTTCCGTGCACCTGGCGGAGGCGCGTGTTTTTTCCAAAGTGGATTTGGTCCGCTGTTACCACCAGGTCCCAGTGCGCATGGAAGATGTTCCAAAAACAGTGGGAATAGCTCCTTTCGGCCTTTTCGAGTTTTTACGCATGCCGTTTGGATTAAAAGGCGCATTGCAGACTTTCCAGAGAATGATGGACGCAGTGCTTCATGACTTGTCCTTCATTTTTGTCTACTTAGACAGCATTCAGGTAGCTAGCGCGTCCGAGGAGGAGCACATCGCCCACCTCAAGATGGTTTTCCAGAGGTTGGAAGCGCACGGGCTTATAGTTAACCCAGCAAAGTGCCAGTTCGGTGTGCCAGTGATTGATTTTTTGGGCCACTGCATTTCACCGGAGGGTGCGATTCCGTTACCAGATAAGGTGTGCGCTGTGCCGGACTTACCGCGTCCACAGACCATGGCACACTACATGAGTTTTTGGGAATGGTTAATTTTTATAACCATTTCCTTTTTTATAACCATTTCCTTCCCCGAGCAGCCCAGCTGATGCAGCCATGGTATGGCACTTAAAAAAAAGAAGCAGGTGGAAACCATCAAGTGGACTCCCAAGCGAGTCCAGGCTTTCACAGACGCCAAAACAGCGCTTGCGGATGCCGCATTGCTAGCCCACCCGGATCCGTCAGCACAGATAACGCTCACTATGGACGCATCTGATGTTGCCATAGGAGCAGTGGTGGAGCAGTACGTCGCTGGTGCGTGGCAGCCGCTTGCATTTTTCAGTCGAACTTTGCCCAACAACAAACGCAAATACAGCACGTTCAACAGCGAGTTGTTGGCTCTACACCTGGTGACACGCCATTTCCATTTGGCTAGAGGGACATGAGCTCACCGTGTTTGTGAACCATAAGCCGCTGACGTACGCGATGTCCAAGGTCTCGGAACCGTGGTCAGCCTGACAGCAATGGCATTTGGCCACGATCTCGGAGTTTACAACCGACATTCAGCACGTTGCCGGTAAGCTCAACGACATGGCCGATTGTCTGTCGTGTGCGCGTTAGTCTCCCCAGTATACATGGGAATAGATTTCCCTGCTATGGCCGCAGGGCAAGCCGGGGATGCGGACATTTGCATGCTCCAGTTGGCGCCTACTGGGTTAAGGCTGGAGAGCAGGGTGGTGCAAGAAGGGTGCCCTCCCTTGCTACTGGCCGCCCGCGCCCGGTGGTTCTGAGCTGTTGGCGCCATCATGTTTTTTTGTCAGTCCACTCTCTCGTATCCGGGCGTGCATCCTTTGGTGAAGCTAGTGGGGGCAAAATTCGTCAGGCAGTGCTTGCGCAAGGACGTAAAAGAGTGGGCTGCAGCTTGCGTCACGTGCCAGTGGGCCAAAGTGCACAAGTACACCAGAGCCCCCCTCGAGCCATTCCAAATCCCGGCCAGAAGGTTTGTCCACGTGGATTTGGTGGGACCCCTCCCACCATCGCAAAGTTTCACACACCTTTTGACTATCGTGGACTGCACTACGCGCTGGCCTGAAGTGGTTCCGCTGGCTTCTACTACATCTGCGGAAGTAGCTCGTTCCTTTTTGTCGGCTTGGGTTGCATGGTTTGGATCCCAGTCAGACATCACTTCCGACAGGGGCCCGCAATTCATTTCGGAACTCTGGTCCGCGATGGCCCAGAGCCTAGGGGTCAAAATTCACCGCAGTACCGCATACAACCCCCAAGCTAACGGGTTATGCAAGCATTTTCATAGGTCGCTCTAGGCAGCGCTCAGAGCTTCGTTCGTGGATACAAATTGGGTCGACTGGCTTCTTTTGGGGTTGTGCACCACGCCTAAGTAGGCTTTGGAAGCCTCCCCGGCAGAACTCATTTTTTTCTCTGCTGCTGCGGATCCCCAGAGAGTTTATACCGGAAAACCCCGCGCCCAAGGCCGATCCGCCCACGCAATTTTTGCACAGTACGGAAGCTTTTAATGTACCGGGCCCAGCCCACCATTGTTTTCCCCGCACTGTTGTCCCCAAGAGTTTACAGAAGGCCAGCTTTGTTTTTGTCAGGCACGATGCACACCGGACCCCGCTGCGGCCACTGTACAATGGACCGTTCAGGATGTTGAAACCTGGGGCGAAGTATTTTGTTTTTTACTTTGGGGGGGCGTCAGGAGACTGTCTGCATTGACAAGCTGAAGCCTGCTTTTGTGTTGGCAGACGAGCAGGTGGTGTTGGCCCAGGCTCCCCAGTGCGGACACCCGCCATTGGTGGCCCCGCAAGTTGGGGTCCCTCGGTAGAGACATGTGCCCGTGAAGCTGATGTGTTTTCTCCCCCTCCCTTTTTCCCTCCACAGACTGACGTGCCCTCTTGTACACCTCGTCAGCAGGGTGTTTCGATTGGATCGGCGACCCCCTGCTACAGCCGCTATGGGCACCAGCTCAAGCCCAAGGGACGGAGGGGGTTAGTGCCCCTTCTGGGTGTTCGGAGGGGGGCTGTGTGATGGTACGGGTGGGGGATTCTCCACCCAGAGAAGGCAGCTGGGGAAAGGGGGAACAATGGACTGAAGGAGGAAGTGTCACCCGGGGGGTTTCAGTTGGGACAGTAAGGACTATTCACCCCACGGGGAGAGGAGAGAATGCCAGAGCCGCTGGAAGAAGAAGGGTGTGAGAAGCGGTGTCGGCATGATGTTATGTTAATGTGCCACACAGGTCTTTGTTCCAAACAATGTATTATGGTCGGAAATTCCAGGTCTCAATGCATGGAATTAAAGGTATAAAAGGAGAATGCACAGAGACCTGAGAGAGCTTTTTCTGTACTGAATGTTGGAGAAGGAATAAAGTTCTTATGTTGTCAGCTCATTACCTTGCCTGCTTCCTTTCTCCACAATAGTTCCATTGTGAGAATATTGAAACTTGAACACTTGAATATTGTTGTACAACTGAACTGAATGACATCTTGAATTATAAGGTTTAATGCAGTGTTTTATACATTTGATTGACATTGAAACCTTTAATGATTTTTTTTATTGATAGTGAGTGATAGACGTACAGTATCTGACTTTGTCTTTAGGTCAGAGTTTTTTACTGAGTGGAACGAGTTCAAGGACCAGCCCAAGATTCCAGATCCCAGATGGCGAGCTAAACCCAGGACCTTGGAGAAGACAGACACACACACACACACACTCAACTACACATTCCCCCTCTTAACGTTCCTGATACCGTGGGCAAGCGAGTTTAAATGTCCGATTAAAAGTTTCAGCTATGACACAGTGAACTGTGTTAAACATGCTTGCAGAAGACAGTCATGCCTTACATCGTTTGAAAACATAGAATTTCTTCTATTTGGTTATTAAAACAGATTTCAGAAATAATGATTACACTGGATTTAAATAGAATTTTTAACCAGCTAGTGTTACAATGAGCTTGAACAAGTTACTCACCGAAGCAGCCTCCTTGCCATGCCTGAATGAATGATCGTTCAACAAATATGGTCCATTTGTATTGCAAAAGGCCCAATAGATCCAACTGAGTAAGATTTATTGTCCAACTTGATGACAACAGGGAAAACTACCCATAAAATGGGAGCATTTGTTTGAAAATCGGCCAAAAACGGTTAGCTTTTTCTGCTAAAAATACATCACTTCCGGGAGGTTGAACCGGAAACGGAAACTACGTAATGGGGACGTGTGCTCAGGAGTTATTGACAGCTCATTTGACCCAATAGAGCTTCCATTTTGTGATTGAAAGCTGTGGAAACTCAATGAGTGATAAAGGTTCATAATGGTCCAGCCTCATGGCTAACAGGAATACAAAGAGCTAATTGTATCAGAGGAAGCAAATGATAAACGCTCCCAGTTGTATTCAGATTGATTGTTTTTGTTCAAGTCTTAATTAAGTTGGTTGCAAATACTCTGCTTGTTTGAATTAAGATCTAAATGAGATCAAATGAAATTGTATGTCAAATGGCATATTGTGTGATATAGTGTAGTTAGAAATGTACTTTAAGTTAGTTAACATTATTCTTAAAATGATTGAAGCAATCAGAAAGTGGCCATAAGGACTGGAAGAGAAGCGGAAAAAAAAAAAAGAAAGAAAGAAAAATCAGCAAAATTTAAAACAATGTGTCATGGGTTTAAGTTTCCCCTGAAGTTTACAGTATGTTTCCTGAAATTGTGACTTAGATTAACCATTATAATTCATTAAATGACTCCGTGAAACACTCATGGCTGCTCTGTTCATTCACAGACCAGAAAATTCACGCTGTTATCCTGTTAAATCAAAGGGAATATTTTTTCTTTTGCATGTCCTTTTGTTGTTAAAATTGTGTTAATAGGCCTGAGGAGTTGTTAGTTCCTGGCCAGCAGGTCAGTTGGGGGGGGGGGGGGGGGGAGGAATCAGTGCTGCTGATAAAGCCACGTCACCCTTTAACCCTTTGGTTTCCATCTCAGCAGCAGCTCTGTTTGAATTGTCCTCAGAAGGGAACATGTAAATGGACAGAGGTGTGAAGTTTGGCCCAGCTGTTCCCACTGATGTCATGGGGGGGTGATGGGTGTCATGGGGCGTCATGTGTTTAACATGTTAAATAACTGAATTATTTCTGCTGCTGGGGATCACCTATTCCTCTTCTTCTCCTTTTCCCTGCTGATTAATGCAGATTTGCAGAATTTAACACCTCAGAACACCACCATTGAGTTCCTCCTCACGGTTGTCTTATTAAAAAAAAAAAAATGGCCAACACACGCCAATTTATCACATCCTTTTTCATGTAAATTAGAAATATTCTTTTGTAAAAGTGAGGATTTTTCTCATAAATTTGCACGATTTTCCTGCAGAGTTAGAGCCATTTTTACTCAGAAATGTGCAGCTTCTTACTTGAAAATTTACAGCTTTTCATTATTCATAATTTTGCAGCTTTTTCCTCATGAATTTAGAACTTTTCTTACTCTTGAATTTGCAGTTTAAAAAAAAAAAGCTTAAACTTGCAGCATTTTACTCAAATCTTAGATCTGCAGTGTTTTTAGGTTGTAAACAGTTGGAAATTTACACCTTTTTTTCTCTTTTTGCTAAATGTGACGATGGAGTGTCACCACTGTTATGGTTTATTCTATGTTTAATTATATTGTTTGGGTAATATTTGTAAATGTTAATTATTGTTAAGTTTGCACATATTACTTTAAGATCTGCTTTTGACTAATTGGAATGCCTTTGTGAGATAATTGTTATGTTTAATTATTTGGGTAAAACAAGTGGTGATCATTAATCCACATAATCCACATCCAGCATGCTCCCTGATGGTGTCCGGGCAAAAGACTCTTTAGGGGTTGAAGGCTTTTTAAAGGATACCAGCAGGAAGGGAGCATGTGATGGTAAGTTTAGGGGTGATTTAGATTTTGTAAATAGGGGTTTAAATTATTTATTGAATTATTTATGGTGTCTTATTTATTCTGTGTTATTTATATGTATTTTGTAAATAGGTGGGAAATTGTTATGGTGTGGGGCGCATATGTTGGTTTCATATGCTCCACAGATATATTACTGTATGTTTATTGTGTGCTTCACGTCTCAGGGGAACAAAGGGACTGAGCCTCCTAGGGGTAACGGGAGGGTGTGAGATTTGGCCTTTTGTTTCAAGGAGATGGCCTTGAGAGATTTCCTGACCACCGGAGACTAGGGGGTGGATGGCGTTAAGATCGGGGGAAGTTACATTGTGACTGGGATTAAGTACCATGTGACTGTATGTTTGATTAAACACCATGTGACTGTAGGTTTGATGTCCTGGGTATAAAAGGACAGATGTGAGAAGATTCATCCTCTTTTTCTGCTTTGGAATGTTGGAGTATATGATTGTGAATAAAGCTGAACCTGAGGAATAAACTCAGTCTCGTCCTTCAACACATCTCCACAATGGACTTTTAGATGCTATTGGGTATGTGTGAAAAATGGAAAATGTTTTATTGTTTTACCTGGGGTTATGGTAGGGGCTAATTAGCCCTAATTGTCTCACTCAATATAACAGGTGTTGGTTATTGGGAAGGGAGTGTCGTGTCGGTGTGAAGATTTTGGTATGTACGCTAAGTTGTTATCTGTGAAGATTTTTGGAATAAAATGAAAAATTGATGATTGACAGCCGCCTCATCCCAGCTTCGTTACGTCTAGCTTCGTTACACTAAAGTTGCAGCTTTTTACCCATAAAATTCCACTTTTTTGGTCAGAAATTGGCAGCTTTTAACTGAGACTTATACATCCCCCTTTTTTGTGTGTGTCAGGTCAGGCATTGGCTTGCTTGCTTGCTACCGGATAACCATGAAAACCGGTACTACCTGTCTCGTGGGTTGGGCCGCCGGTGACTCAACCGGCATCCCCACCCTTCCGAGGGCGTGGAGGGTGAAACAGGGCATCCTGGCAGAACTAAAAACAATATCTGTCACAGGTCTGTGGTGGACCACTCCCAGTTACACAGGGTGAGACTGGACATCCTGGCAGATAAACACATCTGTCACAAGGTCTGTGGTGGACTGTGCCAGTCGGTGCATTATGACATGCACTACACAAAGAGCAGAGATAAACAAACCTATCATTTGGTCAGTCACTGCAACAGATACTGGAGTCAGTTTGTCTTGGCTTGTACTTGCTACTGATAATACCTTTATCTGCCAAGAATGTGCTGCTAGTCCAGCAAAAGCTAGCAGTACTCAGATACTTTGCAAGCAGTTTCATGAAATGGTCAATCAGAAAGCAACTCATATCAGCTTGGACGCCGCCCGGGCTTACAAGGTCCACGCTGATCTGTTCACACTCCGACAGGCAGCGAAAAGTAAGCTAGGAGCAGGAAGACAAAAGAATAGGAAAACAGCAACCTTGTGTGTAGCAGAATGGAATGTACGCACTCTGTTGGACAGAACAATATCACAGCGCCCAGAAAGACAGACTGCACTTGTGGCCCTGGAAATGAACAGGTACAATGTAGACATAGCTGCACTTAGTAAAACAAGATTGCCTGGATATGACAGCTTGGAAGACCATGGGTACATCTTCTTTTGGAGTGGGAGATCAACTCAAGAAAGGAGAGAAGGAGGAGTGGGCTTTGCAGTTAGAAAGGAGATAGCAGCAATGCTTGATGAGGAACCGGTGCCAATCAATGACAGGATAATGACTATGAGACTCCCACTACAGTGGAAGATGTATGTCACACTCATCAGTGTATATGCCCCAACAATGACCAACACAGAGGAGGTGAAGGAAGAGTTCTACAGTGATTTACGTGAGACTATCAGGCGTGTACCGACTGATGACAAGCTGATACTCGTTGGAGATTTTAATGCCAGAGTTGGTTCGGACACCGAGAAATGGAAAGCAGTGCTAGGCAGTCATGGAGTAGGCAAGTGCAATGCTAATGGAGAACTTCTACTTGCACTATGTTCAGAGTACAACCTTGTGATAACCAACACTCTATTTAAGCACAAGGACACACACAAGAAGACATGGATGCACCCAAGATCCAAGCACTGGCACTTATTAGACTACATCATAGTCAGGCAGAGAGACAGAAGGGATGTATTGGACACCAGAGCAATGAGAGGCGCGGACTGTGGCACTGATCATGTTATGCTGAGATCTAGATTAAGGATTTGGAGATGAAAACAGCACTGCAGGACGGGTGCGAAGCCACCACGGAAGCTAAACACTAGTGCACTGAAAGGCCAAAATTAGCAGGAAGAACTTACACAGGAAATGGATGAAAACTTGAAAGACTGGGACAGCAACAACTCAGAGAATGACATAGAAGAGAAATGGGCAACACTGAAGGATACGGTGTATCAGAGTGCGAGTGATGTATTAGGCTACCCTGAGAGGAAACATCAACATTGGTTTGATGAGCATGATGAACACCTGAAGAAACTACTAGAAGCAAGGAATACAGCTAGGCAGGAAAACCTACAGTGTAACACAAGGTCGAAGAAGAAGAAATACTCAAAGGCTCAGAGTGAGCTACAGAAGTACACCAGAGAGATGAAGTCCAACTGGTGGGATGAAAAAGTGGAGAAACTTCAAGCTGTAGCAGACAGGAAGGACTTGAAAACATTCTTCACAGGTATGAGAGAAATCTACGGCCCTAAACCAAGAGGATTGATCCAACTAAAGGCTATGGATGGTGAAACGGTTTTGCAGGAGAAAGACAAGATCCTGGACAGATTTACAGACCACTTTGACCAACTACTAAACAACCCTGGAGATCTCACTGAAGAGGCTAAAGAAGCTCTAGTGCAGTGACCAGCTGTATCAAGTCTAGATGAACCACCAAATTTTGATGAACTAATGGCAGCTATCAGGACAACACTTAATGCACTTCCGGCGCCACACGAGTCAGCTGCCTTTTGCAACAGCGGCTCAATTCTGAGTCTTTTTTTCCCTTCCTCTCTCTTTTTGATCCGGTTTTCACTCCATTTATATCACGGACACACAGATCATCCCAAATGTCTCCTGAGCCAGTGGACAGAGCCACTGTTTATAGCAGGAGACGGTACAGCAGGGAAGAGCTGCTAGCACTCAACCGCCACCCGGTGCTAACAGAAAAACTCGACATACCGGGAGAACTGAGGCGAAAACGTCGTGGTTGCCGGGCTGGAGTAAGGCGGAAGACAAAAAATATAAGGTACAGACCCTCCCTTCCATCCATTGTCATGGGGAATGTACGGTCGTTACTGGGAAAGGTAGATGAGCTAGCGGCTATCTCCCGCAACGATAGCATATACCGGGAATGCTCTCTCCTTTTGTTTACCGAGACGTGGCTATCTGAACTAGCAGCAGATGCTAACATTGAGTTGGAGGGTTTCCACGCGATACGGGCAGACCGAACACCAGTCAGTGGCAAAGCAAGGGGCGGTGGAGTGATAATGTATGTTAACAACAACTGGTGCAGACCGGGACATATCACTGTTAAACAACGACACTGCAGCAAAGACATTGAGTTGCTAGCTGTTAGCATGCGGCCTACATATCTCCCGAGGGAATACTCACACGTGATCTGCATTGTTGTTTATGCAAATCCGACGGCGAACGCTGGGACAGCACGTGACGTCATCCATTCAGTAACCGGCAGGCTGCAGACAGAACACCCAGATGCTCTTCTCCTCATTTCAGGCGATTTCAACCATGTTTCACTGTCTCCCATTCTACCCACGTTTACCCAGTATGTCCAATGCCACACTAGAGACAATAAAACACTGGACTTATTCTACGCAAACACTAAGGAGGCGTACACCTCATTACAACTCCCCCCACTCAGGAGATCGGATCACAACTTGGTTCATCTCCGGCCGGTGTACAAACCCCTAGTGCACAGACAATCTCCGGCCATGCGCACAGTGAAGTTATGGTCTGAGGAGGCAATGGACACTCTAAAGGGCTGTTTTGAAACCACTGCCTGGGAGCAGCTCTGCAATCCACATGGTGAGAACATCGATGGCCTCACTCACACCATCACGGACTACATCAGCTTTTGTGTGGACAACACCGTTCCCACCAAGACCATACGGTGTTGCTCAAACAACAAGCCCTGGATCAACCCTGAGATAAAAACACTTCTGAGAGAGAAGAAGAGGATCTTCAGGTCGGGGAACAGGGACATGCTGAAGTCCGTACAGAGGGAGCTGAGGAGAAAGATCAGAGAAGGCAAGGACAGCTTCAGGAAGAAGATGGAGGATAAGCTGCAACAGAGCGACATCAGCGGGGTCTGGAGAAACCTTAAAACCATCTCTGGGCTCCAGAATACCTTCCCCCAGGCCACGGGGGGCAGGGGGTGGGCGAACAATCTTGAATCTGTTTTTCAATAGGTTTGACCAACCGCCCTCCCCCCTGACTGCACAACAACTACTGCTGCCTCTAAAGACATCAAGTCCTGCTGCCCACTCCCCACTCCACCAACACCCCCCGCCCCACTCCCAACACACAGCCCCCCAACCTGACCCTGACTAAGACTGAGGTGAGGACGGAGCTGAGGAAGATCAAGGCAAGGAAGGCGTTGGGACCGGACGGCATCAGCGCAAAGCTCCTCAAGTCCTGTGCAGACCAGCTGTTTGGGCACCACCCTCATCGGGCTCATCTCCAACGGCGACGAGTCCGCCTACAGGAGAGAGGTGGCCCAGCTGGCGTCCTGGTGCAGCAATAACAACCTGCAGCTGAACGCTCTGAAGACAGTGGAGATGATTGTAGGCTTCAGGAAAGTCACTACTCCTCTGCCCCCCCTCACCCTCTCAGGCTCTCCCATCACCACTGCTGATTCCTTCCGCTTCCTAGGCACTACCATCACCAGGGACCTCAAATGGGAGCTGACCATCAGCTCACTCATCAAAAAAGCCCAGCAGAGGATGTTCTTCCTGCGGCAGCTGAGGAAGCTCAAGCTACCCACCAAGATGTTAGTGCAGTTCTACACAGCCATCATCGAGTCCATCCTCACCACCTCCATAACCGTGTGGTACGCAGGAGCCACTGCCAGGTACAGACTAAGGCTGCAGCGCGTCGTGCGCACTGCTGAGAAGGTGATCGGCTGCAAGCTCCCATCTCTCCAGGATCTGTACATCTCCAGGACCCGGAGGCGTGCTGGCCGGATCATAGCCGATCCCTCACACCCTGGTCACGTACTGTTTGCCCCCCTCCCCTCTGGTAGAAGACTTCGGTCCATCCAGACTAAAACCTCCTGTCACATGAACAGCTTCTTCCCCTCTGCCATTAGACTGCTGAACACTAAGTGACTTATTGACTCTCGTGCACCATGTACAGCAGCTCAACCAGACTCATGTCAATCATCACTGTTTTCTTCCTGCATTACCGACTGCACTATATAGTTCTCCACAGTATCTGCTGCTGGCTAATATATATTTTAACTGTTGACCAGTATCACTTAATCTTATCCTACACTTTATTACATGTATAGTTTATTTCTCTTATCTTATCATGTTTAATGTTGCAGCATTGTACCGAGACAAATTCCTAGTTTGTGTACTACATGAACAATGGCAATAAACCTGATTCTGATTCTGATTCTGATTCTGATTCTGGGATTGTGGCGTACATCTTCAACCTGAGCCTGAAGCTGGGGAGGGTACCACAGCTGTGGAAAACATCTTGTGTGGTACCTGTACCAAAAACTTCCCACCCCAAAGACCTGAACAGCTACAGACCAGTGGCCCTGACGTCCCACATGATGAAGACCCTGGAGAGACTGCTCCTTGCTCACCTCGCCCCCCTGGTGGGACCAGCGATGGATCCACTCCAGTTCGCCTACCAGCATGGCATTGGGGTGGAGGATGCGGTGATCTTCCTCCTTCACCGTTCTCTGTCCCACCTGGAGAAGCCCAGGAATGCGGTGAGGATCATGTTCTTTGACTTCTCCAGTGCTTTCAACACCATCTAACCGATGATCCTGAAGGACAAGCTGCTGTGCGCAGGGGTGGACCAGCACCTGTCATCATGGATCCTGGACTACCTCACTAACTGGCCTCAGTTTGTGAGAACCCGGGACTGTGTGTCCGACACGATCATCGGTAGCACAGGGGCCCCCCAGGGAACGGTTTTGGCTCCCTTCCTGTTCACCCTTTATACTGCGGACTTCTCACACAACACAACACACTGCCATCTACAGAAGTTCTTTGATGACTCTGCGATCATTGGCCTCATCTCCAATGGAGATGAAGCTGAGTGCAGAGGGCTTATCCAGGACTTCGTGGACTGGTGCCATCGGAACTGCCTCCAGATCAACGCGAGGAAAACTAAGGAGCTGGTGGTGGACTGCCGCAGGCAAGGACAACCCCTCACAGCACCAGTAAATATACAGGGAACAGACATCGAGATGGTGACATCCTATAAGTACCTGGGTGTTCATCTGAACAATAAACTAGACTGGTCACACAATACTGACGCACTCTACAAGAAGGGACAGCGCAGGCTGTTCCTACTGAGGAGACTCAGGTCTTTTAGTGTACAAGGGGCGCTGCTGAAGACATTCTATGACACGGTGGTGGCATCAGCCATCACTTTTGGAGTGGTCTGCTAGGGCAGTGGCATTACCGCAGCCGAAAGGAAGAGACTGAACAAACTGATCAAGAAAGCTAGCTCTGTCCTGGGGCAACGCCTTGACCCAGTGGAGGAGATAGGAGAGAGAAGGACGGTGGCTAAACTGTCATCTCTGCTGGAGTCTGAGTTCCACCCTATGCAGGACATACTGAACGCACTGAGGAGTTAGCAGCAGACTACATCATCCTAGGTGCACAACAGAGAGGTTTCGCAGGTCCTTCCTACCAACGGCTGTCAGACTGTACAACCTAAGCAGGGCGGCCCGCAGAAATAGCAAAAAGACATGACAATCTAATAGTTTTGAATGCAAAAGACGCAACAGACTTATACAATGGTCCCCTCCGGCATACAACTAGGAAAATACCGGTCGCTATGGAGGGTGAGAATATGTATGGATGCATAATCATACCATGTAGGATAACTAAGTAGACGGTTGTGCTGTTTCATCCCATCTAGCAACAATGCTCTGCACTGTGTGTGTTTATATATTTACATATTTATTCCATCTAGCTACAATGCTCCGCACTGTGTGTTTATATATCAACATATTATTCCATCTAGCTACAATGCTCCGCACTGTGTTTATATATTTACATATTTATTCCATCTAGCTGCAATGCTCCATACTGTGTGTTTATATATCTACATATTTATTCCATCTAGCTACAATGCTCCGCACTGTGTGTTTATATACTCATATATTTATTCCATCCAGCTACAATGCTCTGCACTGTGTCTCTCTCTCTCTCTCTCTCTCTCTCTCTCTCTCTCTATATATATATATATATATATATATATATATATATATATATACAGTATATATATATATATATATATATATATTTATATATATATATATATATATATATATACAGTATATATTTATATTTATATGTACATATGTATACTTGCTGCTCTTGTTTCTTTTTTTTTTCTCTTGCCTTCTGATTGTTGCTCTGAATGTTGCTATCCCTGTGCTGTTGCAATCCTGGAATTTCCCCATTGTAGGACTAATAAAGGCTTATCTTATCTTATCTTATCTTAACACAGGATGGTAAAGCTCCAGGAAGGGATGGAATTCCAGCAGAAGTGTGGAAATTTGGTGGTGTTCAGCTGCACAAGCTCATCCAAGAGATATGGGATGCCCAGAAAGTACCTCAAGACTGGAAGGATGCAAGTATTGTGCCTTTGTTCAAGAAAGGTGACAGGAAGGACTTTGGAAATTACCGAGGTATATCACTGCTAGCCACTGTTGGTAAGATTCTCTCACGTGTACTACTTAACAGTTCCAAGGTTGTCATAGCCAGGAGCGGCACTGGGGTTAAGCTCCCAGTGCTCATAAAATGCTCCTTATGGCGTGCGTCTCGAAAAGCCTCTGACAACTAAGTCCAACTCCTAGCCTGCCCGTGTGGTTTAGTCTCTAAGCCCGGCGGAACTGCTTTTACTAATAGGAGAAGGGGCGAGGGCGGATCTCTGGTGCCTTAAAACCAGATGCTTCGGGTAGATGGTGGCTCATCAACCTGGGAAGGTAGCCCATCTAGGGGAAGGTAAACCCTGATTTCAAACCTCCGCTGCCTTGCGGCACACCCGGTCACGGGAAAGGCTTCGGGAGTCAACCCTGAGGAAAAATCTGGAGTTGGAGTCCCTAAGGCAGTTCTCTGTTGTGCTCAACATTGTTCTGGCAGCTCCTGCGACGGCGCTGGTGCCAAACTGTAGCAGCCCTGCTGTTCCTTTGGATTCATCAATGACGTGGAGAGGGGGGACATGCTGCATGGGAAACATCTTGTCCTCCATATCTTCCTGCCCAGGCTTGAATCCTACCAACGCCCAACGCTGGAAGGTAGAACACCGGCTCACTGGAGAGGACACTCCAGCTTCGCCTTTGGCATAGACAAAACACGGGGAATGACAGTTACCGGTTATAAGCCACTGCTCAACTGGCGTAAAGCGCGGCGCCAGGGGTTGTTCCCAACGGTGGGAGGGATTTTTGGATCTCACTGGACAGCTACCACCCGCCTCAAGCTGGGAAGCCCCCAGCAAATAAGGTGTTGTCCCGCCACAGCTTGCTTTCCTCATTGGGTGCATGGGGATGAGGAGAAGTCCGAACGGCAGGCTGAGAACCTTCACACCAGGCAAGACAAAAAAACAAAAGAGACCAACTCTAAAACTGGGAACTTGGAACGTCCGCACTATGATGACAGGACTCACTGCTAACCTCAAGGACATCAACGACACCAGGAACACTGCCATCATCAATAATGAGCTGAAGAGACTGGAAGTGGATATCGCCACTCTCCAGGAAACACGGTTGGCTGACGCAGGCACACTGAGAGAGAAGGACTACACGTTCTACTGGCAGGGAAAGGGCAGTGACGAACACAGGGAACACGGAGTGGGCTTCGCAGTGAAGAACACCTTGCTGAAGATGGTGGAACCGGGCAGCAATGGCTCTGCACGACTCCTCACCCTCCGCCTCAACACCACTCAAGGCCCAGTCACCCTCGTCAGTGTGTATGCCCCAACACTGACAGCCACACCAGAGGCAAAAGACAAATTCTACGAGAATCTCGCAACAACTGTCAGGATCATCCCCAACTCTGAACAACTCATTCTCCTTGGAGACTTCAATGCCAGAGTGGGTGCTCACCACGACTCCTGGCACTCCTGTCTTGGACCATTTGGCGTGGGCAGAATGAACGACAACGGACAGCGGCTGCTCGAGTTCTGCACATATCATGATCTGTGCATCACAAACTCGTTCTTCAAGACCAAGCCCCAACACAAGGTTTCCTGGCGACATCTGCGCTCAAAGCACTGGCACCAGCTGGACTTGATCCTGACCAGGTGCACCTCACTGAAGAACATGCTAATCACCCGTTCGTTCCAGAGTGCAGATTGCAACACAGACCATTCACTGGTGTGTTGCAAGGTCAAGCTGCAGCTGAAGAAATTCCATCATGCTAGACAGCCTGGAAAGGCACGGATTGACACCAGCAAGATGGCCCAACCAGAACTTGTTGAGCAGTTTGCCTCCACCTTTGAGAAGGAACTTGGTGTACCACAAGAAGGAGAATCTGCAAAGCAGAAGTGGGAAGAGCTGCGAAACACCATGCACCGTACAGCCTTGGCTACCTTTGGGAGGAAGACCTCGAAGTCACAGGACTGGTTTGATGCCAAGTTGACCGAGATGGCCCCTGTCATTGAAGCCAAGCACTCAGTACTTGCTGAGTACAAGAAGCACCCAAACAAGAAGAATCTCCAGATTCTCAGGGCTGCGAGAAGAAAAGTTCAGCAGACTGCTCGGCGCTGTGCCAACGAGTACTGGACTCAGCTCAGCCAAGACATTCAAACCGCTGCCATAACAGGGAACATCCGTGGTATGTACGATGGCATCAAGAAAGCACTTGGTCCGGCTCAGAGCAAGACGGCCCCCCTCAAATCCTCCACTGGGGAGATGATCACAGAAAAGAACAAGCAGATGGAGAGATGGGTGGAACACTACTCCGACCTCTACTCCAGACAGAACACCGTGACACCGTCAGCCCTTGATGCCATTGACTGCCTGCCATCCATGGACGAACTTGATGCCGAGCCAACCATCGACGAACTCAGCAAGGCCATTGATAGCTTGGCTGCTGGCAAGGCACCCGGCAACGACGGAATACCCCCCGACCTGATCAAGCACTGCAAGACCGCCCTACTGCTGCCATTGCATGATGTCCTCTGCCAGTGCTGGAAGGAAGGTGCCATACCACAGGACATGAGGGACGCCAAGATCATCACCGTCTACAAAAACAAAGGGGAGAGAAGCGACTGCAACAACTACAGGGGCATCTCCCTCCTCAGCATTGTTGGCAAAGTCTATGCACAAGTTGTTCTCGTTCGTCTACAGAAGCTTGCCAAACGTGTCTACCCCGAGTCTCAGTGTGGCTTCCGCGCTGAGCGATAGACGGTAGACATGATATTCTCCATCCGCCAACTCCAGGAGAAATGCAGAGAACAGAACATGCCCCTGTACGTCGCCTTCATCAACCTCACCAAAGCATTCGATCTGGTCAGCAGAGAGGGCCTTTTCAAGATCCTGCCAACGATAGGATGCCCACCAAAGTTGCAAAGCCTCATCGAATCGTTTCACACCAACATGCAGGGGATAGTGCAGCACGACGGCAACGTCTCAGAGCCATTCAACATACGCAGCGGAGTGAAACAGGGCTGTGTACTTGCGCCAACCCTCTTTGGGATTTTCTTTGCTATGCTCCTGAGGCATGCCTTCAGCACAGCAACAGAGGGAATCTACCTGCACACAAGATCTGACGGCAGGCTTTTCAACCTCGCCCGCCTCAAAGCCAGATCCAAAGTACGCGAGGCTCTAATCAGAGACATGCTGTTCGCAGACGACACTGCAGTCACAACCCACACACAGCAGGAGCTTCAGACCCTGATGGACCACTTCTCCCAGGCATGTAAGGACTTCGGGCTTACCACCAGCCTGAAGAAGACTAACGTCTTGGCGCAAGGCATGGAAGCACCACCAACCATCACCATCAACGACTACGAGCTGGAGGTCGTGAATCAGTTCACGTACCTGGGGTCCACGATCAGCAACAACCTCTCCCTTGATACAGAGATCGACAAGAGGATTGGAAAATCAGCCTTCACACTCGCTCGCCTCACCACACGAGTGTGGGAGAATCCTAAACTCTCTGTCAAGATGAAGATGGCAGTGTACAATGCCTGCATCATCAGCACACTGCTCTATGGGAGTGAGACATGGACAACATACGCCCGGCAGGAAAAGAGACTGAACTCCTTCCACTTGCGCTGCATTCGCCACATCCTGGACATATCCTGGCAGGACAAAGTGCCCAACACAGAAGTTCTGTCCCGCGCCGGCCTTCCCTCCATGTTCACTCTACTCAGGCAGCGCAGGCTCCACTAGCTAGGCCACGATCACCGTATGGAGGATGGCAGAATTCCCAAAGACGTCCTCTACGGAGAACTGGCGACTGGCAGGAGAGACATTGGCCGCCCACAGCTGCGCTTTAGAGACGTCTGCAAGAGAGACATGAAGGCCCTGGAGATCAACACAGAGTGCTGGGTGGACCTTGAAACGGACCGCTCCAAATGGAGAGGCACCCTGACCAGACAGCTCAAGGCGGGTGAAGAGAGACTGACTGCTGCAGCAGATGAAAAAAGGACCCGCAGGAAGAACCGCCACAGACCCAGCAGCACGGAGACCACCCACAAGTGCGACCTGTGTGACAGGGACTGCCATTCGCGCATCGGCCTGTTCAGCCACAGGCGGTGCTGTTCCAGCAGAGTAGATGTTTAGGATTCTCTTCCATGGTCATCATAGACCGACGGACGCCGACATACTACTTAACACACTCAGCGAACACATCTTGCAGAATGTACTACCGGAAACCCAGTGTGGCTTTAGAAGTGGAAGAAGCACAATGGACATGATTTTCTGCTTGAAACAGGTTCAAGAAAAGTGTATCGAACAGAACATGCTGCTTTATGTAGTCTTCATAGACTTCAGTAAAGCCTTCGATACTGTTTCGCGACAAGGACTTTGGCAGGTACTCAAGAAGTATGGTTGTACAGAGAAGTTTGTCAGCCTGATCGAGGCACTCCATACAGGTATACAAGCAAACGTGGCAATGAGTGATTCAGTATCTAAAGACTTTTCAGTAAGCAACGGGGTGAAACAAGGGTGTGTGCTGGCACCTACACTCTTCTCGCTATATCTGGCAGCCATGCTTGAGGTGGCCTTCAAAGACACTTCAGAAGGAGTATACATTCAAACAAGGAAAGACGCAGACTTGTTCAATGTGGCACAGTTTAAAGCCGAGTAAGACATCGATAAAGGTAGTAAGAGAAATGCTCTTTGCCGATGACAGTGCTCTAGTTGCACACAGCATGGAAGATATGCAATCTTTAGTGGAGAAATTTGCAAGAGCAGCTAGCCAATTCAGCCTCCAAATCAACATCAAGAAGACAGAGTGCCTTTATCAACCACCAAAGTTCCAATTATCAACATCACTACCAGAAGAGATCAGCATTGGTACAGAGCCACTAGTCAAGTGCAAGACTTTCAAGTATCTATGGAGTACTGTTTCAGAGAATGCTAGGCTGGAGGATGAACTATCTCTCAGAATGGGAAGAGCGAGCGTTGTGTTTGGAAACTTGAGGGAGAGACTGTGGAACAATCGACATGTGTCTATCCGTGTGAAATGCAAAGTGTACAGACCGACAGTACTGGCTACTCTATTGTACGGTGCTGAAACTTGGACTGTCTAGAGTGCAGGTGAAGAAACTCCACGCGTACATGATGAGACACCTTCGAGCCATAATGAACATCTCATGGAAAGACAAGATAACCAACATTGAAGTTTGAAACGAGCTGGTCTACCATCAATGGAGGACATGCTAATACAGTTGAACCTGAGATGGCTCGGACATGTTGAGAGGATGGACCACCAGCGTCTCCCTCGGCAGTTACTCTACTCACAGTTATGCAAGGGCAAACGCAATCAGAGTAGACCAAGGCTCAGATTTAAAGACACTGTAAAAAGAAACTTGAAGAAGTTAGATATAGACAGGAGTTCCTGGCAGCGGAAGTCTAAGGACAGAGCTGTGTGGAGGAATCTGATCAGTCCTAAATGAAACAGTCATTGTCGCCCATGACCGACTGCTATGATGATGATGATGATGATGATGATGATGATGATGAAGCAAATGATGGACGTGTGGCTTAGCCAATTAATTTCTGAATTCATGGATACCTTACAAAAAGCAATCAACCCCTTCCCCCCGCTAAAGTCTGTGCGTAACACATGCATGTAAAGTTAGGGTAAACCAGTCCCTGAATCCAAGGCAGAAGCATTGTAACGTCACTGACCTTTTTGAAAAATGGCTAAAATTAACACGGAACATTGAAGAAATTATTAATTAATTGGCCTGGTATGTACAGCAATATGACAATAAAGGTTGATTTGATTTGATTTTGATTTGAGGTACCATGTTAGGGACTGTTGGAATGTTGGAATGCTTTTTCTCCCCCTACTCGTTGTCTATGTGTGTGTAAGCATTCCTCCCGAATTCCTTGATAAAGGCACTAGGAGAGAGTAAGTCTTGGAAGATCTGTATTTATTTAAGCAGGCTGAATATAGAATTACAGAGCTCTGGGTCAAAATTCTGTCCCTAATAAGCAACAAGTGTTGTCAGGGCGTGAAGTCTGACTTATTCTGTGCTTTCTCTGACCCAGTTATATATGAGTCCAAGCATGCATTATCAGCCAAAAGCAGCTGCAGCAGTCCGTGGGAGTAAAGCAGTCCGCTCCTCATACAGGGTGTAACAACAGAAGGTCGTTCCTCATCCTAGGTCAGACTGGCTGAGTTTCGGTCACTCCTTAGCACAGCCGGTTCTCTGTTTCCTCCGATACATCTGGGTCTTTAATCACAAGATGTTGTTATTCTCTGTGCTGGGGCAGAACTTCACTCCCTTTTTGCAGGTAATGAGCCACACAGTTGGCAATATACGTATTTCCATTGTGGTATATTGGTTATATTACCTAAGCATAAGCAGAGCACACATATTTTGAGTCACACGGACAACTGTTAAATATGATTATATTGATCACTTTACCCATCAGGACCATGATTCCATTTGTCACAGTTTGAAGGCGCATGAAGACGCCTGAGAAAAAAGGTGTGTTACATAAACATTTCTTGTCCTATTGTTACTAAATTTTTACCTGAACTTCATAACACTTGGTTCTACATTCCTATTGTGTTTTCCAGCCAGTATATAACAGCTGTATGTTATTTTCAGGCATTTGTATCTAAAAAAAAAAAAACACCCACGCAAACTTTATTTTCTTCAAATTTAGGATGTTTAGATCAGTGTTACTCAGTGGCTGAAGCACTTAGAGGGATTCTAACTGTTTTACTAAAAAAAATTAGAGTGTTTGCTTTTGAAAGACACCAACCCCATGAAGATAGTGTAAGGGGCTGAAGAGCAGCTCTGAATTTAGTTTGGGTATGTTCTTTCAGGCACCTCGAACGGAAATGGGTGGAAGCATAAGGGCAGACTTTTGAGATCATGTGACTTTAATTTTAAAGGGCCCCAACTGAAAGTTTTTGGGACCAAGAAATTATTTATTTTGTGCGCATTTTTCTTATTTTAGTTTATCATTTTTCTCTCTCTTTAGTTTACATTTTGTTCTTTTAACACCTATTGGTAGGGTGTCTTGCCTGGTTCTAGGCAGGGATTCTCAGCATCAATCACCCACCACTGCTTAGGTCCCATCACCTGTCTCTGCTGCTGTCTCGATTTGTACATCATCACCTACCCCTGTCCTTTCTCCTCTGTCCAAAAGCGCCGTCACCTCTGCTGCTTCCACGCCAGAGAGGATGGCCTCCCCCTCAGTCTCCTTGTCTGGTACTTGACCAGCTCCCACGTCAGGTGCTCCGCTGGCTCCCATGTCTAGTAGTCTGCCAGCTCTCATGTCTGGTGCACCGCCGGCTTGCACGTCTGGTGCTCCACCTGCCTCCTCATCTGGTGTTCAGTGTGCTGTTCCACCGGTTGCCTGCACATCTGGTGTTCCATCGGCTGCCTCCACGTCTGATGTTCCATCAGCTGCTGCACTCCAGGTTTCCTCGCCCACTGCTGCACCCCACACCACCTCGTCTGCTGCTGTACCTCAGACCGCCTCGTCCACTGCTGTGCCCCGCACCACCTCGTCCACTGCTGTACTTTAGACCAACTCACCCACTTTTCTACCAGTGTCTCCAGAGGTGGGGGTCATTCCAGCTGTGTCTCCAGAGGTTGGGATCATCCCAGCAGCATCTCCAGAGGTTGGGCTCATCCTAGCTGCATCTGCAGAGGTTGGGATTGTCCCAGCAGCATCTGCAGAGGTTAGGGTCATTCCAGCAGTGTCTTCGAGGGCCATCATCGCTTTAGCAGCAGCGTCGCCTGGGTCCTTGTCAACAGTGGAGCAGGAGTTAAGGCAAGTCCTCTTCTTTATTTTCTTAACATCCATATTAGAGAGGTGTTGTCTTGCTCCTGGTGGGGACACCCAGTTGCAGCTCCCATCTACTGGTCTCCTCATTATGCACGCTCCTGTGATGCCTGTTCCTGATGTGCATGTTCCTGTGGTGGCTGCTTTTCCTGATGTACATGCTCCTGTGGCACTGAGTCTCCTTGACATGCATGCTACCGCAGTTCCTGCTCCCTCCTGCGGCGCCTGCTTTTCTCTTTTCTTGATGTGCGCACCCATGTGGCAGCTGGTCTCCTCATGCATGTCTCCCAGCCTTTGTCCCTGGGTAAACTGTGGTCCTTCGTCTGGCGGCCTGAGGACTTTGGGTGACTACCCAGCATGCCATGTTCTTCCATCTGGTGGCCCATGGACTTTGGTAGGTCATCTAACGTGCCATGTTCATCCATTTAGTGCCCCATGGAATTTGGTAGGCCACCCAATGCACCGTGTTCATCCGTTTGGTGGTCCATGGACTTTAGTAGGCCACCCAATGTACCATGTTCATCCATCTGGTGGCCCATGGACCTTGGGAAGCCACCCGACAAACTGTTTTGCCCCTTGGTGCTGAGGCTTGTTTTTGGCCCGCCAGTCCAGGTTCAGGTTCAGGTTACTTTATTTGTACCCAGCTGCCGGTCGCTGCGTGCGCATGCGCCCAAAAAGTCCTGATCCCTCTCTACCCACCCAGTTTGGGGAGAGTCCCTTTTTCCATTCACAGGACATCTGGAATCCACTCTTAAAGGAGGATGTGTCATGGTCCGAGTGCTAACTCTGTCCATGCTCGGGTTGTCCAGTAGTTCCCCGTTCTCTTCTCAGGCGCACCATATGGCCTCCGGGCTTTGATTGTGACAGCGTCTTGGCAGGGCTTCCGGCTGTCAGAGCCGAGCTCCACAGGGACGGCTGGAATCTAACTAACTAACTAACTAACCTGCACTTATATAGCGCTTTTCTAGTCACAAAGACCACTCAAAGCGCTTTCATTAATACTAACCCTCTATTCTAAGGGCCTATAGGAAACAAATATCTAGGGACAATTTAGAACAGCCAATTAACCTAACATGCATGTTTTTGGCATGTGGGAGGAAACCGGAGAAATCCCGGAGTAAACCCACGCAACACGGGGAGAACATGCAAACTCCACACAGATCACTGTTGGTCGGGGGCTGGGATTGAACCCACGATCCCACGATCCCCACAATCCCCCGGCCAAGGGTAAACTGTGCTGCCGCAGTGCTAACCACTGCGCCACCGTGCAGCCCACCGTGAATCCAATCAGCTGATGATGTTCTCATCAGCTGATTAATCTGTCTGCCCTATTTAAGGGAGCAGCTCCTGTCACTCAGGGCTGCGACCTCGCTTTATCCAGACTGGGTTCCCTACGTCCGAAGCTAGTTCCTTCCGGTGTTAGATTCCGCCCTAGCTCTTGGTATGTAAGTGTTGTTCCTTGTCTCCCATCAGTCTTGCTAGTCCTCAGGTTATCATCAGCGTCTAGTGAAGCCTTTAACTGTGTTTTGCCCCACGAGGCTCATTATTTTGGATTATATGTCTACCTTTAATAAATGTGCTAACTCTACGGCTGCCTATAGCGTTTCATCAGCGGTCCGCGAGGACCGCTCGATGACAGGATGCCTGTCATGGTAAATGGTGTTCACTTATACAGTGCTTTTTCTCATCTCTAGATGACCAAAGCACTTTACAGATCCTGTTATCTACCCATTCACATAAACATTCACACACTGATGGCGGCAGAGCCGCCATGCATCGGCACTGGCCTGACCCACCGGGAGCAACTGGAGGTTCAGTGTCTTGCTCAAGGACACTTCAACATGCAGACTGCAGACAGAGTGGGAATCGAACCCCTAACCCTCCCATCAGTAGTCAGCCACACTACACCTGTGCCTCAGCCTGTTCTGGACATGATTTTTGACAGTAAATTAATTTGGAAACCTCATATAAAAGATATTACAAAAAAATATCAAAGTCTACTGCATTTGATGGTGTGGTGAGTTTGTTCAGGTGGTTAGCTTTGATGACTGCCCCCCCCCACCCCTGTCCCACTGGCGGAAGAGGACTGATGACCCCAGGGGCACCCTTGGTGGCCCGGCCTCCTCTGGTCGTCCCCCCTGGGGCAGATGCCTGGCTGTCCTGGGGCTTGGTGGATTCGGGACATTTGTGCTCTGTGGGGGCTGTGCCTGACATGCAGCTCTCTAGAGAAGAGGTGCATATTTGCGATACGGGCCATAAGAGCTGTGATTGGCCCACTTTGCCCACTTTGTCTTCTCCTTCACATTTTCTGGTTCTCGTCACTGCTCCGCTCTGCCCATTCATGGAGGCACAACTTCCAAAGTGAGTCGGTTAAATAACAGTCCAAATCCAAAAGAATATTGAGGAAGTGAGCACATACAGAACATTTTGTGGCTCATCATAATCCCAGTAGCTACACAGATTGTCAAATAACAGCAGCAGTGGTGCTTGCACACACTGTTTTCTCCAAATTCTCTTTTTCTCTGTGCGATTGTTTGAAAAGTTGCTTTTTCTTAACATTTATTAGCTCCAACTCCATCACAATCTGCTCTTGTCTGTCACTATTTAATAAGCAAAAACAAACGATGAACACAAATTACTCTATACATTGCTTGAAACCCATTTTGGCAATGGAACAATGCATTCCACCCAACACACAAGAAAAAATTGCAGATCACTGCATTGGCAATATACGTTGGTAATGGCATCGACATGGTGTAGCTGCATAAATCCAGCTTAAGAGCGATCCAAAAGACTTTCATGATGAATGTTCAAACAAGGATTCAGTGTACCCCACCCCATATGGAGTTATCGGGACTCCACCCTGGAGCCAGGCCTTTTGGGGATTTGATGGCAAGCGCTAACCCAGCCAAGCTCAGCCCAAATGAGGCACATGGATCCGCCCCCCAGTGGGGTCACCACCCACAGGAAGGACCATGGAGGTCTGGTGCTATGAGGATCGGGTGACAGTCGAGATGTAGAGACCCAGCAGTCTGATTCCTGGCCTACTAAACTGGCTTTTGGAACGTAGAATGTCACCTCTCTGGTGGTGAAAGAGCTTGCATTGTGCATGAGGTTGAGAGGTCGATGCACAGCTCAGGCTCTAGAACCAGCCTTCTGGAGAGGGGTTGGACCTTGTCTTTTTCTGGAGTTGCCCTGGGCGAGAGGTGGCGAGCAGGGGTGGGTATCCTTGTAATCCCCCCATCTGGCCTCATCTATGTTGGGGTTCTCCCCAGTGGACAAAAGGGTAGTTTCCCTGCACCTTTGGGTTGGGAAACGGGTCCTGACCATCATTTGTGCCTGCCTTTGCACCAAAGGATGTTTCAGTGTACCCACCCTTTTTGGAGTCTCTGACTGGGATGCTGGAAAGTGCTCCTCTTGAAGTCTCTATTGTCCTACTGGGGGACTTCGACGTGCATGTGGGCAACGAGAGTGAAACCTGGATGGTGTGATTGGGTGGAGCAGCCTGCCCAATCTGAACCCGAGTGGTGTTCAGTTATTGGACATCTGTGCTAACCACAGTTTGTCAATAACGAACACCATGTTCAAGCATAAGAATGTCCGTGTGTGCACTTTGCACCAGTACACCCTAGGTCCCAGGTCAATGATCGATTTTGTTATCATTTAATCAGACCTGCAACCGTATGTCTTGGACACTCGGGTGAAGGGAGGTGCAGAGCTGTCAACTAATACCACCTGGTGGTGAGTTGGATCCGATAGTAGGGGAGGATCCCATTCAGACCTGACAGACCAAACCGGATAGTGAGGGTGTGCAGGGAATGTCCACCTGAGGCCCCTGCCCAATAGTCCTTCAACTCCCACCTCAGGAGGAGCTTTGACCACATTCTGAGGGAGACTGGAGACACAGAATCGAAATGGGCCATGTTCTCCACCTCCATTGCTGAAGCGGCTGCTCAAAGCTGTGGCCATAAGGTTGTCGGTGCCTCTTGTGGTGGCAACCCCCGAATCAAATGGTGGACACCAGAGATGAGAGGTTTCATCAAGCTGAAGGAGTCATACCGAGTTTGGTTGGCTTGTGGGACCCCTGAAGTAGCTGAGTTGTACTGGCAGGCCAAATGAAGTGCAGCTCGAGCAGTTGCTGAGGCTAAAACTCAGGTGTGGGAGGAGTTCAGGAGGCTATGGAGCAAGACTTTCAGTCTGCCTTAAAGAGATTCTGGTAAACCGTCCGGCAACTCAAGAGAGGGAAAGAGCTCTTTGTCCACACTGTGTATGGGGTGGACAGGGCGCTGCTGACTTCAACTGGGGACATTGTCGAGTGGTGGAAGGAATACTTTGAGAATCTCCTCAATCCCTCTGACATATCTTCCATTGTGGAAGCAGAGTCTGAGGCTGAGGGGATGACTCGCCCATCACAGGGGCTGAGGTTGCCAAAGTTGTTAAAAAAAAAACCTCTTCGGTGGCAAGGCCCCAGTGGTGGATGAGAGTCGCCCTGAGTACCTCAAGGGCCTGGATGTTGCAGGGCTCTCATGGTTGACATGCCTCTGCAACATTGCGTGGAAGTCGGGGACAGTATTTTTGGCATGGAAAATTGGGATGGTGGTTCCTCTCTTCAAGAATGGGGACTGGAGGGTGTGTTCCCACTTTAGAGGAATCACACGCCTCAGCCTACTCAGGAAAGCCTATGCCAGGGTACTGAAGAAGAGATTCTGGTCATTGGTCGAATCTCGGATTTAGGAGGAACAATGTGATTTTTGTCCTGGTCGTGGCACATTGGACCAACTCTTCACTCTATCAAGAATTCCCGAGGGTTCATGGGAGTTTGCCCCACCAGTTTACATGTGTTTTGTGGACTTGGAGAAGACATTCGACTACGTCCCTCATGGTTTCTTGTGGGGGTTGTTGCAGGAGTATGGGGTATCGGGCTCATTGCTACAAGCTATCCGGTCTCTATACCACCACTGTGAGAGTTTGGTTTGTATTGCCAACAGTCAGTCAAACTCCGGTGAGAGTTGAACTCCTCCAGGTCTGCCCTTTGTCACCGATCCTGTTCATAATATTCATGGACAGGATTTCTAGGTGCAATGAAGGAATGGAGGGTGTCATGTTTGGTGACCACAGGATCTCATCTCTGCTGTTTGCAGGCAATGTTCTCCTGTTGGCTTCATTGAGCAATGACTTACAGGTCTTACTGGAACGGTTTGCTACTGAGTGTGAAGCGGCCAGGATAAGAATCAGTACCTGCAAATCTGAGTCCATGGTGCTCAGCCAGGAAAGGGCAGATTGTTCTCTTTGGGTTGTGGACAAGGTCCTGCCCCAAGTGGAGGAGTTCAAGTATCTCAGGGTCTCATTCCCAAGTGACGGGAAAAGGGAGTGGGAGATTGACAGATGGATGAGAGCAACATCTGCAGTGATGCGAATGTTGTACCGGTCTGTTGTGGTGGAGGGAACTGAGCTTTAAGGCAAAGCTGTCAGTTTACTGTTCAATCTACCTTCCTACCCTCACCAATTGTCACAAGCTTTGAGTAATAACTGAAAAAATGAGATTGCGGATACAAGCAGCTGAAATGAGCTTTCTCTGTAGGATTGCTGGACTCACCCTTAGAGATAGGATAGGGTGAGGAGCTCAGTCATCCAGGAAAGCCTCAGAGTAGAGCCGCTGCTCCTCCACATCAAAAGTTGAGGTGGTTTGGGCATCTGATCAAGATGCCTGCTGGATGCTTCACCCTTGAGGTGTATTTTTTGTTTGGTTTTATTTGTACACTTTATTAATCCCATAGGGAAATTCAAGGGCATCCACCTGGATGAGGCAGCCATGGTGCAGCTCCAATCCCTTCACCATTCACACACACATTCACACCTAGGGGCACTTTAGAGTCTCCCATTAGCCTAACTTGCACCACTTTCTTGCTGTTATGCATTGTTCTCATCTTTGCTAGATAAAAAAAAAAAAAAAGTCCAAATTTCACCCCGGGTTTGTCCTGCAGGAGGTTCCTCACAGGGGTGAAGACCACTCTGCATCTGACTACAGCCTGCAGCAGGTCCCGGAATATATGGATCTCCTCCGTGTTTAAGTTCCTATTGCCCGCAGCTTTCTGCAGAATTTCTTCAAGAGTGTGGCAGTAATGCAACCTTACAGTGAGATGTCACAGAGGTCTGTTATCATCTGGACAGGTCTGTAAGGCTCTGTGGGCTTGTTCGATGAGGAGAGAGCTTCTGCTAACCCCAACACAATTTGGAGTAGCTTGTGAAATAAAATCTCTAGTCATTTGCCCCTTCTCCTTTTCCTCTCTCACACCGGCAATTCTCGCGTTTTGCCTCTTAGAACACCCCTCTAAATCCATACATCTGCAATCCAGCCAAGTTGAACAATCCAAGTTGTTCCACTTGGCTGGATAGGCTTTTAACTTTATTTTCCAGCTCCTGCATGGTGTCTGATGTGCCAGTATCCGTGTCAGCTAACTCCCTTAGCATCCCGCTCTGCTGCTTCAGTTGGGTTTTTAAGGTGCTTATGGTCATGTCATTCTCTGCTTTTAATGTGGTGATTTCACTTCTCTATGTGGTCATCACATCGGCAATCTTATCGATTTTACTGCATAGTTCAGATTTAACTTGGGTCAGCTCAGCCTGTAGGGATACTATTGCAGCTAGCACTTCTTGGTTATCCGAAGAATGGACACTCTCATTGGGGCTCCCTTCCGTACTTTTTACCATGGCACTGTTGAGGCCTACATCCTCTGTTGTTGATCTGCTCTTTTGGTTTTTTTGTAGGTATTTTCAGAGGAATTAACCCAGTTTCCAGGCAACAGATTACTTTCAGCAATTCCAACCATTGCCCTTCACTTCACTTGAGTTGGCTTTATGTATTAATGTAGTTCACAACTTAAAAACCTGTAGAAGCCACCAACACACGCACGCTCTCCACTCATCACTCAACCAGAAGTCCCCTTAACCTCTGTTTGGAATTCCCCTGTGCACAGGTGGACCGGAGTCCCACCAGGCCGATTAAGGATTGTCACCAACTACAACCGGACATAAGTCTCCACACCACCTTAGTCCATAAAAAACTGTATCACCACACCGTGTGTTTTTCCTTCTCCTCCTACCTGCAGTCAGAGCATCAGGAGTGTTTACACCGGGATGCCGGCTTCACACCTCACAATGCAAAGAACAGAAACTGGAGAGGAGTCACTGCTCAAACCTCTACAAGATCTGTAAGAGAGAAAATTGCATTATGAATCCAACCCATGCTCATTATACTCACCATCTTCCTCTTCTCTCTCCGCAGGGTTGCCTGGTTCTCACCACACACAGTTTCCTCGATCAATAGACTTTGTAAACTTACCAAAACTGCCTCTGTTGTCCCATGCTTGTTTCTGCTCCTGAGTCTGTACCTTAAAATATGTCACTCACAGTAGATGGTAAATTTCCATCAGCTATTTTACAGATATATTTCCAATGCTGTTCTCCACCATTTGGCCAAATATAGCTCACTATTGGAGAATCTTATTATGTCAAGGTACATTGAATGTGTTTACCCTCTTCAACCAGGTTACTGGTCGTCAACCCATTTTAGGGTCAGGGTTACATTTATTTATTGAATTTATATTTATTTGGTCATTTTGGGATATTTTTCTTGGGGGGGTTTTGTACATTTTTCTTAGTTTTTTATATGTATTATATTTTTACATATTTTATATGTAGAACACATGACAGAGTTAAAGATTTGCATGTTCAAACAGCTGTTTATTTTAAAATGTTTTAAAACTGCCATCATCGTTGATTCTTGTCTCTATATTGTAATTTTTAGGGTTCCAAGCAGCTATGCTGTGGGAAACCTATTGTTTTTGTTCTGTTTATTCTTCTTCATCCTCCTCTTCTTCTTCTTTTTCTCTGCTAAAAGTGTATGATGAGCAAAAATGGTAATACGTGTAAAGTTGAAATTTTGGAGTCTGATCTCAGAGACAAAATATCAAGGCACTGTGTGCATAGGTGGTGCTATTTTTGGTGCAATAATTTTTTTTTTTTTTGGAGTGTACAATTGTTATGGGTCCCAAAGCTGGTGGTCCCACCGTAACAAATGGATTTGAGTTTGATGCGTGTCCCTGAACCACACAAGCAAGGCATCAGCAGGTGAGAGACATGAACCATGTTTTTTCTCTTCCCAATTCTACTCTTTAATTACAAATCGATAAAACATGCTACAGCGATTTCCCTTATTTGTGTTTGTTTAACTTCTGTTTTATCTCACATTTCATGTGCTTTATGCCAAAAAACATCTTCCATACAGCTGTGTTGCTCAAGACTCCTTAATGTTACAACATTATTTAAACCAAATAAACTTCACTTTTCAAATAAACCATTTATATTGTGACAGCAGTTCATTCAAGCTCAAATGTTTTAGAGTGCATACATTTTCACTATGGCAGTACAGTGTAACCGTTCAACTATACTCTCATTGCATCTGCTTAGTGCTCCAAATCGGTAGCACTTCCTATGGAATTCATTTTGACCATGTTCATGGGAAACACATTTCTCAGGGACTGCCAATAAACTCAAAATATTTCTGTATGATACAAATTCACAAAATTAATAGTTTCTTTTCTAAAATTTAGTCTAACAGAGGTCCTTTTAGTATTAATAAACTCTTCCCTTAAACCTTATTTTCTCTTGATTAATTCAAACAATTTCTCACACAGCATGACGAGTATTCAGGGCCCATGTTACATATAGAAATAATATTAGTAAGATGGCGGTAGGGTTGGCCAGGGAATAGATGGGGGTGGCGAACTGCTGGTTCCGGTAATGACGCCACCCAGGGTATAAAGGGCACGGGCGGAAGGGGTTTGTCCTCTTCACCTAGTAGACGCCCTGGCCTGCAGGAGAGTGCCAAAAGTCCATAAGGTCTTGTACATAGTTCTGTTAATAAAGCTTCGTTAACAGCACTCTTGCTCTGTCGTTATTGGCTTAATTATGGATACAACATTTGGCGACGAGGTAAAAGCGGTTATGGAGAGGTCCATTGCCAATTTTCAGCCGTTTTTGGAAGCACCAGGCAAGCTGCCCATGCCGTGGTATCGGTGGTTCGCTGCATATACAAACTATTTTGTGGCTTTGAACCTCGGCAAGCTCAAGAAGCTTTGCACGAGGGCAGTTTTGGTCCATAATTTAGGCATGGAGGGGCAGAGGATTCTGGAAAACTTAGGAGGAGCCAATAGCTTCGACGAGGTCGTGGAGCTAATGGCGCACTATTTTTGCGCCCCTGAGAACACCACCGTCAGACACATTCAGTTTTGACAGCACAGCCAGCGGTCAGGAGAGTCCATGAGGAGATTCATAGCGGACCTCCGTGAGCTGGCGAGGGAATGCAAGTTTGGGACCCTGGAGGACAAAATGATCCGGGACTAGATAGCAGAACATGTCCGGTGTCCTGCGGCTCGATCGAGGCTTTTAACCCACCCAGGTGAGCCTATGTTGGCCTCTGCTATCGAGCTAGCTCAGTAATTTGAGGCAGGTGAGACAATAGCCAGAGACCTCAGTGAGAGAGCCTTTCCAACCCAGGGTGAGCCTCACTTGAAGGCGTTGAATTTGGACTCTGAGAATGAGGACAGCGGAGATGACGAATATGCTTCCGTGGTCGAGATTAGGTCCACCCCAGGAATGCCTAGATGTTATGGCTGTGGATCCCCTAAACACCGCTATAAGTCCAGGGAATGTCCGGCGAAGGGCAAGCATTGTGGGAGGTGTAGCTTATTGAATCATTTTGCCAGGACTTGTAAAAATTTTGAGTGAAGGGATCGACAGCGTGAGGTGGATCCCTCGACGATAGTTCATGCTGTTTCTCCCGAGACAGATGGACGGGTTTGGTGCGCTGTGTCGCTGGATGACGTTGAGGTTCCGCTGATGGTGGATATGGGAGTGGTGACCTCTGTGGTGAATTTGCTAACAGCAAGGAGTCTGTTTCCCCACCGCCGCATTCATAGAGAGACTGCACCCTGCTACGGCTATGGAATGAACAAGTTGGCCGTCGTCGGGCTCCATGGAGTTGGAGGTGAAATATAAGTCTACGATGATGTCGAATGTGTATTTTTTGTTCACTGCGGCTGGCAACAACATCATGGGATGCAACACGCTCTATGGATTGGGGTTTTATATCACCAATGACACCGGAGAGGAGTGGTCGGACTGCAGGTTGTGGAACCGACTTGCTCCATGTGTGGAACATGAGGAGGTGTGGTACCCAGATTGGTCCAGCGTTTCTGGAGGAGAGCACACCCGTCACCACGCAATGTTGTCCCGGGACAGACCCGATGCCAGAGTCCATGGTACCCTTGGTGTGGGTGCTGAATGGCACGGTGGGACTCCCGGGGTGACCCGTAAGCTTGAGGCGTCTGCGATGAAGGCTGATGGGGCAAGACCACAGAGCGCAGTTAAAGCGCTCCAAGCAACAGCCTTCTAAGAGGACTTCGAACCGGACCCGCACAACTAATGGTTTGGAGGACCGGTGTAAGCGAGGAGGCTCGCTTACACCGCAATGGCCCAAGGAAGCATGACAGGGCTTCCCTGATGGTTGGTGATAGAGTTCGCCCAAGGGTTGAAACTCGTCTGAGAGGGACATGCGGGACGCGTGAACGACGCGAGGACCAAGGGCGGCTCCAGGTGGTGGCTGCCCGAGCTGATGGGTTTCTGGGCCTATCAGACGAAACGTGGATGCACCCCAACAAACTGCGCCGCGTAATGGAGAAGAGGAGACAGCGCAGTTCATCCCCAGAGGCCAGGAAGAGAAGGCGCTCTGGATGGGAGCCACGAGTTGGCAATCCAGGGGGAGGGCGCTCCACGGGGTGTGTTAAATGACTGGAGAGTGTGTTTGTTAGTATGTTTTAAGTTTTACCCGTGTCATGTTGTATATAGTCGCTAGCCTTATTGGGGTAGGTCCCGACTATTTGTTGTAAAAGTAAAGAAATATTTTAGTAATTGACTAGTATTAACAGATAAATTTTAGGAAGTGTTGATTATATTAAAGAAATTGTGTAATTTGTTTTGAAAAAAGGGAGAAAAGTAAGTGGAAATCACTGGTTCATTAATTTGTGTGAATATTGACAAAGGAAACACTGAGTTATTCAATTTGAATATGCAAATGTGTGTATTGTTTAAGTGAATAGGTGAAAGATTGTTGTTGCTCATGCAGGAGCTGCCCAACACTATTGTGACTGAAAGGTGTCCAAATGTGAGGTGGGGGGGGGGCGCCAATAGGGGGTTAGATGTGTTTTGTGATTATATTGTTCCTTGTTTGCTGTATATATACACTACCGTTCAAAAGTTTGGGGTCACCCAGACGATTATTTTGTGTTTTCCATGAAAAGTCACACTTATTTACCACCATGAGTTGTAAAATGAATAGAAAATATAGTCAAGACATTGACAAGGTTAGAAATAATGATTTGTATTTGAAATAATGATTTTTTCCAGATACTCAACCTGCTCAAAGGAAGGTCAGTTTTATAGCTTCTCTAACCAGCTAAACTGTTTTCAGCTGTGCTGACATGATTGCACAAGGGTTTTCTAATCATCCATTAGCCTCCTGACGCAATGAGCAAACACATTGTACCATTAGAACACTGGAGTGATAGTTGCTGGAAATGGGCCTCTATACACCTATCTAGATATTGCACCAAAAACCAGACATTTGCAGCTAGAATAGTCATTTACCACATTAGCAATGTATATTAGATATTAGAGTGTATTTCTGATTAGTTTAAAGTTATCTTCATTGAAAAAAACAGTGCTTTTCTTTCAAAAATAAGGAAATTTCTAAGTGACCCCAAACTTTTGAATGGTAGTGTATGTTATGATTGTTTTGGGATTGATTTTTTTTTTTTTTTAGAAACACAGCTTCTTTTTATTTGTTGGACTGATAAGGATAAGGCGGCAGAATAATCTGCCTGGCCGTGGTAGGGGGCGCTGGTAGTCTATCCAGTGTCCCCAGCCTTGGTTGTGTGAATAGGTTGTTTATTTATTTCTGTACATGTTTTATGATTAGTGTGTGAGTCGGGAGATATATTTGGGTGGGCCAACCCGTGTGCTTGCATTTTTTTGAAGGGGGGGAGGGAAATGTTACATATAGAAATAGTTAGTATTAGTAAGATGGCAGCAGGGTTGGCCGGGGAATAGATGGGGGTGGCGAACTGCCGGTTCCGGGAGTGACACCACCCAGGGTATAAAGGGCACGGGCAAAAGGGGTTCGTCCTCTTCACCTAGTAAGACGCCCTGGCCTGCAGGAGAGCGCTGAAAGTCCGTAAGGTCTTGTACATAGTTCTGTTAATAAAGCTCCATTAACAGCACTCTCGCGCTGTCGTTATTGGCTTAATTATGGACATAACAGCCCACATAGTAATTCTGTTCATAAAAGATATAGCAGCATTCAAGTATTGTATACTAAAACCCAAAGTCATGTAAACTCTATTAAAACGTTGCAGTGCAGTTCCCACGTTACCTCAAAAGGTACCATGGCAGAGAACACTTCGTTTACACGTCAAAAATAACCCTTAAATCTTATCAAAAACTCACATCATATTTAACCTTGGCAGTTAGTTATGTGGTTTTTGACCATGTACCAACCTGAAAAACACATGCAAGGTGTCAGCAGGTGAGAGACATGAATCATGCTTTTCTCTTCCTAATTCTACCCTGAGAAGAGTAGGAAGCTCACAGTATAGTGGTACCCTGGTGCACCACCATAAAGCACTTTGGTTCCGCCCGCATTAGTTCCGTCCTTATTCTTGTTTTGATATTAGGTTATTCCCACAAAAAATGTAAGATTAATTGCTTATCCCTCAATATTAATCCTGGAAGATTTTTACCAGTTGTCATTACAAACGTTAAGCTTTAATCTGACCTTAAACTTTAATGGCAAGCTAATTCAATAGATTGAAACATAAATGGGTACATATTTTGATTGTCCATCGCAGGTGCAATCTGTCCAGGGTGTACCCTGCCTCTCGCCCAAAGATGCTGGGATAGGCTCCAGCCCCCCTGCGACCCGAAAATGATTAAGTGGAAGAAGATGGATGGATGGATATTTTGATTGTATCACATAATCCAAAGCATTAGTGTGTTGTAGGGTTTAAGCTACTTATGCCATGCAGGAGACCTGGGTTCACATCCTTTTGGTAATGTATCATTCATCTTGTGGAGGAACAAAATAAGTGCAGGCGGACACAGCAAGCCGAAGTTTAAAGGTGTTTTATTCCTCCATCACGAGACTCATTCAGTGCTCTGTCTGTGCGCTGTGAGTGAGCCCTGAGTGCGTTGCCTAAGAGTGTTTACAGTGAACTTTGAGTGAGCGCATTTATACTAACTAACTAACTAACTTGCACTTATATAGCGCTTTTCTAGTCACAAAGACCACTCAAAGCGCTTTCATTAATACTAACCCTCTATTCTAAGGGCCTATAGGAAACAAATATCTAGGGACAATTTAGAACAGCCAATTAACCTGACATGCATGTTTTTGGCATGTGGGAGGAAACCGGAGAAATCCCGGAGTAAACCCACGCAACACGGGGAGAACATGCAAACTCCACACAGATCACTGTTGGTCGGGGGCTGGGATCGAACCCACGATCCCACGATCCCCACAATCCCCCGGCCAAGGGTAAACTGTGCTGCCGCAGTGCTAACCACTGCGCCACCGTGCAGCCAAGGACATCACAAGGACAGTGGTATACCAGCAAGAGGGAATGCATGGGACATTTACATAACAGTCAAGAAAGAATGCATGGCAGATTTACATAACAGTCAAGAGATGGCAACTTTACATAAGAGTCACACATATCAATTGCCTGATTACTGGCGCCGGAATTCTTCTCTTTGCTCTGGGGCTGTAGGACAAAAGAGAATGCAGGCACATTTACATATTGATATCAGTCCATGCATATCATTGTTCTGTTTCCTGCTCAAGCTGAGTGCTCTGACTGTCCAAGCTGATTGTGGTGGGTCACCCCACACCGCTTCCCCCCCAGAGAGCTCAGGAGGGGAACGAGACGGCGATCGGCCGGCTTTGGAAGCAAGGTGCAGGAAAAGCTCTGTGCAGGAGGAGGTGGAGGGGGGTGGGGGTAAGCAAGTGCCAGCCCGGGATGGCAAAGTTGTCCGGGCCGTGCAAAAATTGCATGTGGATCCACGATGGTGAGGGACTTTCCCATTAAACGTGGCGGAGCTCCACAGCGGCTGTGAGAAGAAGAAAAAAATGATCTCTGACTCTTCTCGTGGCTCAGTCCTGCAAGGATGCGTAGCAGCTATGAGAAAGAACAGAAGCTGGAGCTGTGTGAGGGACTTGGCGGGTTGGCTTTAGGTGCGGGCGCAGCCCTAAAGCCATTGGGGACAGCAGATGGCTGAATTCCCATTGTGCGCTGTGGCTGAGACCCATGCAAAGTCCTGTGTGCGGGCTGCGTGTCTGCCTCAGGTGCGTGAGCAGCCCTGAAGGTTCCGAGGGTGGCGATCAGCCGTGTTTCTCGGGCATATGCAGCGGCAAAGGACGATGGCAGTCTGTGGAGCCGGATTGTCCCTGGTGCGTGGCACGCGCCTGGCACAGTGACCACATAGGTGAAAGCTGCGCTGTCCTCATAATCCTGCAGTGTGCGCGTGTGGCTTCTGTGCGCGGAAGGTCTGCCGTCAAGAGGTGAGTCAGGGTCAGGGAGCTTGATGGAAATCAGCGCAGTCGGCGCTGATGGTCTTCCCTGTTCAGGCTGTTGCTGTCGTCCTCTCGTGTTGGGTCATGGTGCGTTCTGGTCCAAGCGCTGCGTTCTCCGTCCGGCTCTGGAGGTTGCCATCGTGGAGAGAGGACAAGATGCGCGCGCGCTCGTGCGGATGCGAAGGATGTGGGCGATCCTCTGTCTCTGGGATCCACGGCGTGGTGAGAGGGGGCAGACAATCATTCTCCCTCGGCAGGTCCCAGCATGGAGGTCCAAAATCTCAGGCGAAGGTCGCCCCATGCTGCTTTCTGAGACTCTCCCGGTCGTGGATGATCTCTGGGGTGTTCGCCTGGTGTTCCATTCTCCGTCAAGGGTCACCAGTGTGGAGGAATGGAATAAGTGCAGGTGGACACAGCAAGCTGAAGTTTAAAGGTATTTTATTCCTCCATCACGAGACTCACTCAGCGCTCTGTCTGTGCGCTGTGAGTGAGCCCTGAGTGCGTTGCCTAAGAGTGTTTACAGTGAGCTTTGAGTGAGCACATTTATACCGGCAAGAGAGAATGCATGGGACATTTACATAACAGTCAAGAAAGAATGCATGGCAGATTTACATAACAGTCAAGAGAGAATGCATGGCAACTTTACATAAGAGTCACACATATCAATTGCCTGATTACTGGCGCCGGAATTCTTCTCTTTGCTCCGGGGCTGTAGGACAAAAGAGAATGCAGGCACATTTACATATTGATATCAGTCCATACATATCATTGTTCTGTTTCCTGCTCAAGCTGAGTGCTCTGTCTGTCCAAGCTGATTGTGGTGGGTCACCCCACAATCTAACCTTTTAAAGAATGTTTCTGGTTGTTTAGCTGAAGACATCCTGCACATTGTTAATACATCTTTACAGTCAGGTGTCTTTCCACAAGCTCTAAAAACAGCAGTCATCAAATCACTGGGGAGCTGGCCAGCCCTGGGGTGTGAGCGTGCTCCACTGGCCGCCTGGCCGCCCGGCCTCCCTTAGCCGTCCCTCCTGGGGTGGATGCCTGGCTCTCCTGGGGCTTGTTGGGCTAGGACATTTGTGCTCTGTGGGGGTTGGTGACGTTGTCCTGCTTGCTCCAGGTTTCTGGGGTGGGGGATGGGTGAGTTGCTGTGACTGGCAGCCCTCTTTGTATGTTTCCTGACAAACCACTCGCACACACTTATTTTGCACGTGCTCTCATACACACGCACACGGATGCACACACACACATGTCTCTCCTTTAACAGGTGCGGATACCAGACTCGTGTTGAGACCTCTTCAGTGGAAGAAGCAGTCTGTTTTTTTGTTTGTTTTAGTTGTTGATTTGTTTGTTTTCTTTGTTTGTTCCTCTCCCTTTTCTTTTCCCCTACGGTCGGGTCTTTCATGGGTAAAATAATTTAAAGTATTAAAAGTTATTACAAGAGGAGTTTACAACAATATACAGTACATATACTGTATATGTACTGTACAAAGCTCCTTTTGGCAAAGTAAATCTGTTTGACAGTGTAGCAGATTTTTGTTCTGCTCACCTAGCTGCCTGACAGGACAAGGGGGGAAAAAAGGAGAAAAAAAACGTGCCTTGAGCAAATTAATAATTGGATGTTCCAGAATTTCCTTCAGTTAAACAAAGACAAAACAGAGGTAATCATCTTTGGAGCCAAGGAAGAACAGTTAAGAATCAGAGCTCAGCTTAAGTCTGTAAAATTGGAGAGCAGAAACCAAGGTGTCATTACCCAGATAGCAAGCACTTCTGGGCCAGATATGGCACATCTTGACCAGTTTCAGCAATGGCAAAAGTCATATGGGCCACATCTGGCCCACACATAACAAGCCAGCTGTTGACTGACTTCTGGCCTATTGTGTCTGGACCACATCTGGCCCACACACAACAAACCGTGAGTTTTGCCTTGTTGTGTCTGGGCCACATCTGAGCCAGATACAACTAGCCAACTTTTGGCTGAGTTTTTTTTTTTTTTTTTTTTTTTTTTGTTACTTATTTGTACCCGTAGGTAGACTTGGTTTGCAGTCTGGTGACAAGCCACCGGCTGCTGGTCGCTGCGTGCGCAAGCGCCCTAAACCTACATGTTTTTGGTATGCGGGAGGAAACCGGAGAAATCCCGGAGTAAACCCACACAACACGGGGAGAACATGCAAACTCCACACAGCTCACTGTTGGTCGGGGGCTGGGATCGAACCCACGACCTCATGATCCCCGCAATCCCCCGGCCAAGGGTAAAACTGTGCTGCCACAGTGCTAAACCACTGCGCCACCTTTTGGCTTGTTGTGTGTGGGCGAGATGCAGCCAACCGGATTCAGGGTGAGTTTTGGCTAGTTGTGTATGGGCCACATCTGGCCCACACACAATGAGCCATGAGTTTTGGCTTGTTGGGTGTGGGCCACATCTGGGCCTGATATAACTAGCTGACTTTCAACTGAGCTTTGGCTTGCTGCGTGTGGGCCAGATGCAGCCAACCAGATTCGAGGTGAGTTTCGGCGGAGTTTTGGCCTGCTTGCATGTGGGCCGGATGCAGCCTACAAGACTCAGGGTGAATTTCGGCAAGTTGTGTCTGGGCCAGAAACAACTAGTCAAATTTTGGCTGAGTTTTTGGCCTGCTGCATGTGGGCCAGATGCAGCCAACAGGATTCAGGGTGAGTTGTGGCTTGTTGTGTCTGGGCCACATCTGGGCTGGACACACTTAGCTGACTTTTGGCTGAGTACTCCACAAGTATGGAGTCGCTCAGTCAAAATATGTAATTTTTATCAATAAAAATATAGCCACAGCTCTGTCACTGCTCCGTGTCTCATCATGCCCTGGCTTCAAGAAGTGTGGGCAGGGTTTCAGATTGACTCTGTGCTGATTGGATAATACGTGGCATCACAGCCATGCTGACTGGATAATATGCGGCATCATGACCTGTTAGTCACCACAGTGTTCCCTGGACAAAACAAGGAAGTGAAAAATGACTTAGAGTTAAGATTTAATGCTTAAAAAAATTATACCATAAAGTTGCCATGATTGCATAGGTCTAAAGGATAATTCGCCATATGTGAAGAACATGAGGTGCGTAAGCAGACTGGGCGGAGCGTCAGTGGAGACCAGGTCTGACAAATCAACACAGAACATGCCAGGAGAAGCAGTTGCCAGACACGACCTGGCTCAAAGGCACGCTAACTGATGGCAATTTTTAAAAAAATTTTTTCAATAAAGTGAAAATAAAAGATAAGGCATGGAGTGTGCTTTTGCCCTGAGGCTGATTTATCATGGAAAACAGCTGGGCTCTGTGGTCCGAGCGAACAGCTGATTGGATCCACCTCCTCTGGTGTTCTCACATTTTGGCATATCTATCAGAACAGCACTGGACAGCTGATGGTACAGACTGCAAAGGTTAATAAAAAACATGGGTGGAAGGCCTTCCAAATTTTATTCCACGAATGTGAGACATATCAACCATATGCTGGATACTTCAGAAATTTTTCAGCATAGGCCACATATTTTTTCCAGTTTATAACATTTTTCGCCGGGTCTGAGGTGTGTGCGGAGAAAAAAAATAGTGTTTTGTTAACGATTAGAGGGTCAAACATGCGATCATTTAGGCGGAATAATAATAATGATAAATAATATTCTAGCATCAATAAAAAGCAAGTGCTTGCAATAGAGTGGATCAGTATTTCCCCAGCACGACAATATACAGTGCATCCGAAAAGTATTCACAGCACTTCACTTTTTCCACATTTTGTTATGTTACAGACTTATTCCAAAAGAGTTTAAATTCATTTTTTCCCTCAAAATTCTCCACACAATACTCCATAATGACAATGTGCCCAATCCTCTTCTAAAACCGTTGAGCAGTCACTGTCGTAGCTGCAGACCCTCCATCCTCCTGCAGCCAAGCTCCAGAGGCATCTGGGACTAGCATGGTGTCACTCACCGACGCAGGTGCCCCGCCGCCACACTCAGTGCCCCCTCTACCGTGTCCCGAGTGCTGGCACTGAGACTTTCCTGCACCAAACCTGAGTGAAACTGGTCATGCTTGACCGCCATGGTGTCCGTTAGCTCCTCATCCCACACAACGTCCTCTTTGACCACTTGAACCGGGGGGTTCCAGTGGCCACAACCCGACCATTCATTTCCGGTACCGTCTTTAATGGCGAAACCCAGTCTATAAAGCAAGTCACAGCCCATGATGTTATCACCTTGCGCTGTCACGTGGAATGTGAAGTCAACCCTCTTTGCAGACTTGGACTGGACCGTTAACTCCAAAGTCCCAACCGTGCACAGCCTGCCATCTCCATAACCATACAACGGTGCTGGGTTACCTTTAATCCTGTAGTGGGGGAAGAAGAACTTCCTCAACGTGGCCCAGTTCAGCAACGACCCCTCCGCCATTGTGTCGAGCAGCAGTGGCACCTCCATGCCTTCCACCTCCATTGCGCAATACGTGTACCCATTTGTGCTGGGGGACACCATATGGATGGTTGTTGGGGGCGGGAGGAGTGATTTCTTCAGTGGGCTCTCCGGTTCAGACACACAGATACACGGTTCAGCACGTGTGCTCCGCAAGCTGGTCACATACCATTTCATCTTCGAACGGCCCAAAACGGCACCCGCTAGCTAGTTGTCAGCGACAAGTCAGGGACAAACTGGTGAATAGGCTCACCTACCTGCCGATGTCACTGCCAAAAACGAATGCTCCCGACAGTCACGCTATCGGGGTGTGGAAATGGTTGGCTAGCAGCTCCACGACATCCTCAAATGAATCCGACATGCCGAATGTCCGCAGGACTCATTGGCCCTCAATACCCAGGTTATGGATGAGAAGCGCACGTGCCCTTAGCTTCTCGAGCTGTCCGAGGTCCAGCGCTGTGATCTAGGTCTGAAAAGCCTCCAACCAGCATGGCCAAGGTACCATCCCTCAAGAAAGGGACGAAGTGGTGTAATACACGCCTCCATGAGTTAATCTTTGATCAGCAAATGGTATGTATGGAAATACCTGGTGATGAATGAGGCAAGATGAAATTGATGAACACAGCTTTATTGATGGAACTTGGATAGTGGTAACACGGCAGGCACCTGCATGGGCACCGGTCAAAGAGACCGTAAGATGGTGGCCTGCCCACTATATAGGGCAGTGCGGTGACGTGACAGGAAGTCCACGTCATCACACTGCACTTTACAATGAAGTGCCCCTTTTCCATATGCCACAGTACACCAAGATTTGACCGAGTGCATGTCACTTCAGCCATGGGCCCACATTACCTTCAACAGCTCTTTTTTGTTGTCATTACTGGGAGGGCAGCAGATGTGGCTTCGGTCTGTGGCCACAGTTCCAGCAGCCAATCACAGGGCACAACTTTAGCCACCAACAACAAAAAGCCCTGTGATTGGCTGCTGGAACTGGGGTAATTGTTGCCGTGGTTGTGGCCTTTTTGGTGTTCCTACAAGGAACAAGAAAGTTACATAGTGCTGCTCTAAAAACCAATGCATAGCAGATCTTCGGTTTTTTAAATGCTGTTGCTAAGCAATACAAGACTTGAAAATCCACACCTGCTTGGAACCCAATGATCGCCGCTTGCGGCTATATTATCCATCCATCCATCCATCCATCCATCCATCTTCTACCGCTTAATCCTTTCGGGTTGCGGGGGGGCTGGAGCCTATCCCAGCATCTTTGGGCAAGAGGCAGGGTACACCCTGGACAGATCGCCAGTCCATCACAGGGCCAACACAGAGAGACAGACAACCATTCACTCTCACATCCATACCTAAGGACAATTTAGAATCCCCCGCTTGCGGCTATATTATTTAGTTTGAAATTTTTATTTTAGAATTTTTATGTATATATATATATATATATATATATATATATATATATATACACTACCGTTCAAAAGTTTGGTGTCACCCAGACAATTATTTTGTGTTTTCCATGAAAAGTCACACTTATTTACCACCATGAGTTGTAAAATGAATAGAAAATATAGTCAAGACATTGACAAGGTTAGAAATAATGATTTGTATTTGAAATAATAATTTTTTCCTTCAAACTTTGCTTTCGTCAAAGAATCCTCCATTTGCAGCAATTACAGCATTGCAGACCTAACATGATTGCACAAGGGTTTTCTAATCATCCATTAGCCTTCTGACGCAATGAGCAAACACATTGTACCATTAGAACACTGGAGTGATAGTTGCTGGAAATGGGCCTCTATACACTTATGTAGATATTGCACCAAAAACCAGACATTTGCAGCTAGAATAGTCATTTACCACATTAGCAATGTATAGAGTGTATTTCTGATTAGTTTAAAGTTATCTTCATTGAAAAAAGTGCTTTTCTTTCAAAAATAAGGAAATTTCTAAGTGACCCCAAACTTTTGAACAGTAGTATATATATATATATATATATATATATATATATATATATATATATATATATATGTACTTAATTACTTAATCCTTGCCTGATCACTTAAGTGACCGTTGCGGCCAATCGTCTGAAGGCAGGGCGAATTTGGGCCAGGGCGATGAGGTCAGCCAGAGGTCTTATCATTGCTATCTGGGTCGTCCAAGACAGTCTGGGCCGACCTCAGGGGCAATGCCAGCCCTGGAAGGGGGGGGGGGGCGCTGGTGGAGAGGGCCTGCTTGGCTGATGTCCCATCTTCCAGTCTGGCCACATGGCCGAGGAGCCGCAGCCTCCCTCTTGTGATGACAGTGGAGATGGGGATAGGACAGCCAGCCCTCCTGTAGACCTCATCATTTCTGGTGTGGTGGAACCAACCGTATTATACGTTGAGTGAACAATAAATAAATTGGTTTGGAATGAGGGGACATGATAGTCTTCTAATAAAATGATCAAATTGTGTTACAATTACGATTGAAGAGTTTAATTCATTTCATCATTTGCATTGATCTAATACAAGACTATCACTTTCTGCCAAAGCAAACAAGTTGTGTGCAACCAATGTCCACAGCTGAATTGTGTTATACAGTGGTGTGAAAAAGTGTTTGCCCCCTTCCTGATTTCTCATCTTTTTTGTATGTTTGTCACACTTAAATGTTTCAGATCATCAAACAAATTTAAATATTAGACAAAGATAACACAAGTAAACACAAAATGCAGTTTTTAAATGAAGATATTTATTATTAAGGGTAAAAAAAAAAATCCAAACCTACATGGCCCTGTGTGAAAAAGTGATTTCCCCCCCCCCCCCCCCCCCCCCCGTCCCGGTTAAAGCATAAATTAACTGTGGTTTATCACATCTTTGGAAAGCTGAGTTCAATTTCTCTAGCCATACCCAGGCCTGATTACTGCCACACCTGTTCTCAATCAAGAAATCACTTAAATAGGACCTGCCTGACAAAGTGAAGCAGACCAAAAGATCCTCATAAGCTAGACATCATGCTGCAATCCAAAGAAATTCAGGAACAAATGAGAAACAAAGTACCTGAGGTTATAAATCCATTTCTAAAGCTTTGGGACTCCAGCAAACCAGAGTGAGAGCCATTATCCACAAATGGTGAGAACATGGAACAGTGGTGAGCCTTCCCAGAAGTGGCCAGCCGACCGAAATTACCCCAAGAGCACAGCGACAACTCATCCAAGAGGTCACAAAAGACCTCACAACAACATCCAAAGAACTGCAGGTCTCACTTACCTCAGTTAAGGTCAGTGTTCATGACTCCACCATAAGAAAGAGACTGGGCAAAAATGGCCTGCATGGCAGAGTTCCAAGACGAAAACCACTGCTGAGCAAAAAGAACATAAAGGCTCGTCTCAGTTTTGCAAGAAAACATCTTGATGATCCCCAACACTTTTGGGAAAATACTCTGTGGAGTGGCCAGACAAAAGTTGAACTTTTTGGAAGGTCTGTGTCCCATTACATCCGGCGTAAAAGTAACACTGCATTTCAGAAAAGGAACATCATACCAACAGTAAAATGTGGTGGTAGCGTGATGGTCTGGGGCTGTTTTGCTGCTTCAGGACCTGGAAGACTTGCTGTGGTAAATGAAACCATGAATTCTGCTGTCTACCAAAAAATCCTGAAAGAGAATGTCTGGCCGCCTGTTCGTGACCTCAAGCTGAAGCGCACTTGGGTTCTGCTGCAGGACAATGATCCAAAACACACCAGCAAGTCCACCTCTGAATGGGTTAAGAAAAACAAAATGAAGACTTTGGAGTGGCGTAGTCAAAGTCCTGACCTGAATCTAATTGAGATGCTGTGGCATGACCTTAAAAAGGCGGTTCATGCTCGAAAATCCTCCAATGTGGCTGAATTACAACAATTCTGCAAAGATGAGTGGGCCAAAATTCCTCCACAGCACTGTGAAAGACTTATTGCCTGTAAGCGCAAACGCTTGATTGCACTTGTTGCTACTAAGGGAGGCCCAACCAGTTATTAGGTTTAGGGGGCAATCACTTTTTCACACAGGGCCATGTAGGTTTGGGTTTTTGTTTTTTTTTCTCCTTAATAATAAATACCTTCATTTAAAAACTGCATTTTGTGTTTACTTGTGTTATCACTGTCTAATATTTAAATTTGTTTGATGATCTTAAACATTTAAGTGTGACAAGCATACAAAAAATGAGAAATTAGGAAGAGAGCAAACACTTTTTCACATCACTGTACCAGTGCGTTTTTTTTTTTCAGTGCAGACAGTGACTTTCTGGTGGTGGTTGTGGTGGCGGGGGGGAGGGGGCTAAAATGAGGGGTGCATGTAAGGCAAGGCTTTGGAACTTTGGTTAAAAATGATACCAGATGATGCCTTCAAACTTAATCTTTTCTACTTTCTCACTGGAGAAAGCAGGACAGTAACACGCTGATGCACTGATAGAACTCTGTGTGTGTGGAGTTTGCTTGTTCTCCCCGTGTTGCGTGGGCTTACTCCGGGATTTCTCCGGTTTCTTCCCACATGCCAAAAACATGCAGGTCAGGGATACGGGGCGCTCGCGCACGCAGCGACCGGCAGCTGGTGGCTTGTCACCAGACTGCGAAACAAATCTACCTACGGGTACAAATAAGTAACAAAACAACAAAAAAAAAACTCAGCAAGGGGAAAGCAAGCATAGAAAAATGTGATGAACATGCTCCTAAATTTACAGATGCAGTTAAAATAATATTTTATTTCTTTATTTTTTAAAGAAATCAGGGCCCAGAGAAGACTATGTCACAAACCTGAGGAAGCTCACCAGTACATGAAACTTAAGAATGCTAAATGACTTTTTGATCAGAGTCAGAACAGGATGACATGACCCTAGATAAATATTTACAGGAGCTATGGAGACTTCTGGGGGACATAGCAGAACCATACAGGATCAAGTGGGGATGAAAAAAAGAAAGTTTTTTCAAGTCAAGTTTATTTATGAGCACATTTGTGCCCTTCAGAGGTAAAGTGGGCTATCCCACAAAACCATTATTTTGAGAAAATGAGCTCTAAAGTTGAAATATTCTCAAAAAATCAGTGTGCCTATATCATTAAAAAGTTACCCCCTATAATTATCTTCAAGGTGTGACTTAAATATGAAAATATATTTAAATCCCATAAACTTAAGAGCTCATTTTCTCAAAATAATGGTTTTGTGGGATAGCCTACTTTACCTCTGAAGAGCACATTTTAAAACGACATCAGTTGACCAAAGTGTTGTGCAGCTAAAAGTATTAGCAAAGTAATAGAACTGATCTAAAATTAAAAAAAAAAAAAAGAAAGTGAAGAACATAAATAATCCAACATAACGTGAAAAGTAATCTGAACTCAGTCTGGTTTTAAAAGACAAAGAATAAAAGTGGGATTTCATGGAAGGCTTTTAGCATTTGGGAAAAGCTGTAAGAATTGGAAATGAAAGTCATTATGCTGAAGCCTGCAGAAGTAAACCACAAAACAGTTCCATACTGTAGCAGACCAGAAAGTGGACTACCTTTGTCTCTCAGAAAGCTGGCTACACAGGAACATAGACACTAATATGATCGATATTGTGGGCTACCAGTGTTTTAGAAAAGACAGGCAGGTAGGGAGGGGAGGAGGTGTTTTAATTTACATCAAAGAGAAATATAAATGTCAACTGGTTGATTTGAATACTTCACTTGAATGTTTAGCTGTTAATGTATGTCTCTCTCCGGTAATGAATTTCAACATTGCAGTAGTGTACAACCCACCGTCACACAACTCTTCCTTTTATAATGAATTAAGTGATCTGGTTAAACAACTTGAGAAGAACAGAGAAACAATAATTCATGGTGACTTTAATATCAACTGGTCTGATAAAAAAGACAAACAAAAACTGAAACGCCTCATGACTAAATTTAATTACCAGCAAATCATCAAAGGACCCACCAGGATAACCAAACAATCCAGAACACTTATTGACATGGTATTTACTAATAAACCAGAACGAATAACCAGAACCTATAATCTTGTAACTGGTCTCTCAGATCATAACATGGTTCTTGCTGTCAGGAAACTTACTAAAAAGCGACTACAGTATTTTGGGGGAGTCGATATTGACAAATCAAATTTTATTATCCCCAAATCAAAAAATGAGGAGTTTGAACATTACTTAGAGAATCAAAATTGGGAGCAGCTCATGTCAACATGTGAAGTAGATGATTGTTGTAATTTTATAACTGCAACAATCACAAAGTCTATAGAAAAATTTTCAAAGCAAATTAAAAGTAGACAACAGAAGATTAGCCTACCATGGTTAAATAATGAAATAAGAAAACTTATGAAGAGGCGAGACTATGCACTGAAAACATCACTAACCTCCAAACTACAAAATGATCACCTTGTGTACAAAAGTTTAAGAAATAAAGTGGTACATGAGCTGCGAAAATCAAAAATATCTTATTACAATAAACTGATAGATCATGCAAAGGGTAACAACAGTTCCCTATGGAGGCATTTAAATAACTTAACTAATAAAAAAAACGATCAGAAGGGGGTAAAGGAACTTAGAATCAATGGCAAGACCGTCAGTGACAAGGCTACTTTGGCAAATGAATTTAATTCACACTTTGTGGGCTCTGTGGAAGACTTAACAAAAATTTTTGTGCTGCCAAATGTGCTCAACAACACAAATTCCATACTTCCAACAGATACTTTTCACATCGATGAGGTAAATGAGAAGTTAATTGCTGGTATTGTTAAAACACTGTCAAACTCAAAAACTAATGATATCTACAATATGAGCACCTCCTTTCTCAAAATGCACAGCAAAATATTAATCAAACCACTGACTCATCTCATTAATCTCTCCATTAGGTCTAGTACATTTCCATCTGGCTGGAAAAAAGCTGTCGTCATACCAGTTCATAAATCAGGCAGTAAAGACGATATATGCAATTACCGCCCAATCTCTATTTTACCAGTCCTATCTAAGGTTCTTGAAAAAGTTGTAGCTACACAGCTGATAGACTACTTACAAGACAGTCAACTTCTTCATCCACATCAATTTGGTTTTAGACCAGGATACTCAACAGAAACAGCAAATTGTTGCCTTATTGAAAACGTCAAACAGTCCTTGGACAGGGGTAATGTGGTAGGAGCTGTTTTTCTAGATCTCAAAAAGGCTTTCGATACTGTAAACCACAGTTTGCTTTTATCCAAAATGGTATCTTTTAACTTCTCCCCAAATACATTAGAATGGTTTGCATCTTATCTCCAGAATAGAGAACAGTGTGTAAAAGTTCACCAGGATAAATCCTCATTTTTAAACAACCGCATGGGTATCCCACAAGGGTCCATTCTTGGTCCTTTACTTTTCAGCATTTTTATTAATGACTTGCCGTTACACTGCTCAGCTGCAACATGCCAACTTTATGCAGATGATGCAGTTATTTACACAGCTGCCAAGACTCCAGCACAGGCTGCAGATGTACTGTCTACAAGTATGGTTGATGTCCAAGAGTGGCTCCTCAAGAACCATCTATTGCTGAACCTTCAGAAAACAGTCTCAATGTGCTTTTCAATCAAAAAATGTAACCTGCAACATTTTAAAGTTAATATACATGATCATGACATCAGTTTAGCTACAGAATTCAAATACCTTGGCATTGTACTAGATCCTCAACTCAAATTTAATCTTCATATAAAGAAAATTTAGGATGAAAAGAGGGATCACACTCCTCAGCCTCCCTGGGAAGGTCTATGCCAAGGTACTGGAGAGGAGAGTCCGGCCGTTGGTCGAACCTCGGATTCAGGAGGAGCAATGTGGTTTTCGTCCTGGCCGTGGCACATCGGACCAGCTCTTTACCCTCTCGAGAATTCTTGAGGGTTCGTGGGAGTTTGCCCAACCAGTTTACATGTGTTTTGTGGACTTGGAGAAGGCATTTGACCGCGTCCCTCGTGGATTTTTGTGGGGGGTGCTTCGGGAGTATGGGGTATCGGGCTTGTTGTTACGAGCTATTCGGTCTCTGTACGACCGTTGTGAGAGTTTAGTTCGTATTGCCAACACTCGGTCGGAGTCATTCCCAGTGAGAGTTGGACTCCGCCAGGGCTGCCCTTTGTCACCGGTCCTGTTCATAATTTTTATGGACAGGATTTCTAGGCGCAGCCAGGGAATGGAGGGTGTCATACTTGGTGACCACAGGATCTCATCTCTGTTGTTTGCAGATGATGTTGTCCTGTTGGCTTCATCCAGCAATGACCTACAGCTCTTGCTGGGACGGTTTGCCGCTGAGTGTGAAGCGGCTGGGATGAGAATCAGCACCTCCAAGTCCGAGTCCATGGTCCTCAGCCGGAAAAAGGTGGATTGTCCTCTCCGGGTTGGGGACAGGCTCCTGCCCCAAGTGGAGGAGTTTAAGTATCTTGGGGTCTTGTTCACGAGTGAGGGGAAAATGGAGCGAGAGATCGACAGACGGATTGGAGCAGCATCTGCAGTGATGCGGACGTTGTACCGGTCTGTTGTGGTGAAGAGGGAGCTTAGTTCTAAGGCAAAGCTGTCGATTTACCAGTCAATCTACGTTCCTACTCTCACCTATGGTCACGAGCTTTGGGTAATGACCGAAAGAACGAGATCGCGGATACAAGCGGCTGAAATGAGCTTTCTCCGTAGGATTGCTGGACTCACCCTCAGAGATAGGGTGAGGAGCTCAGTCATCCGGGAGAGGCTCAGAGTAGAACCGCTGCTCCTCCACATTGAAAGGAGTCAGTTGAGGTGGTATGGGCATCTGATTAGGATGCCTCCTGGACGTCTCCCACTTGAGGTGTTTCAGGCACGTCCCACTGGGAGGAGACCCCGGGGCAGACCCAGGACTCGGTGGAGAGACTATGTCTCCCAGCTAGTCTGGGAACGCCTTGGTATCCCCTCTGAAGAGCTGGAGCAGGTGGCTGGGGAGAGGGAAGTCTGGGCTTCTCTGCTTGAACTGCTGCCTCCGCGACCCGGACCTCCGGAAAAGCGGTAGAAGATGGATGGATGGATGGATAAAGAAAATTTCAAAAACAGTAAAAAAAAATCTGAACTGCTTTAAATTAATTAGATATTACATACCTTACGAAGCAGCTGCACTGTATATGCATTCTATGGTTTTTTCTCATATATCATACTGTTTGACAGTCTGGGCTCAAGCAGCCCCTTCCACAATAAGACATATAGGTTCATTATATAATCAAACCCTAAAAATCTTGGACAAAAAGCCCATTAGGTGGCATCACTGTAATGTTTTAAAAAAATACAACCTATTGAGTTTTGAGAGCTTCATTGACCTCTGTCTTCTGAAATTAACGTTCAAATGTTTCCATAAATCAGCACCCGAGCCACTTGCTGGTTTCGTCCAAAGACAGGACAGCAGCAGAGCCACCAGGAGTTCTGTTAACAATAACTGTAAAATATTCCACCGCAGAACCACATTTGGACAAACAGCTTTCTCTATAAAGGGCAGTCACATCTGGAACACAATGCCAAATGAAATTAAAATAATAACGGACTTTAAAACATTCACTAAAAATGTTAAAAACTGGCTGAAAAATAAACAAGAATGTACTCATGTATGAATTATTTGTCTGCAAAGTGAGAGTGAATGAAGGGAAGGAATAAATGTGTTTGTTTATAGTGAGTGACGGAGGGAGGAAGGCCTGAAATAGGCAAATGTGAGTTATGTTATATGTGTTAAATGTGAGTCAGGCTGTTATATTTGTGTATTTATAATATTTATGTTAAATGTGAGTCAGGCTGTTATATTTGTGTATTTATAATATTTATAATATTTATAATTGTGTATTTATAATTTTTCTGCATTGATGTATGTGGTTACTGTGTATATTTTTTATCTTGATTCTTTTTTCTAAAGCCCATCCAGGGACAAGAGTTGCAAATTAGCTAATAGCTATACACTCTATGTGCAACACATCAGATTGATTGTCTTTGATTAATTGTCTATGTTTATTGCACTGTCCCTGTCAAATAAACTAATCTACTACTACTAATTCAGGAAATAATAAAAGTGACCAAACAAATGGAAGCTATAAACCACAGAGATGAGACACTAAGAAAAAAAAATCAGTTTAATGTTGGAGTCCTGACCAGTGACAGGCTGCTGAAATTCAAGATGGACTATGGAAGAACATGCAACACTATACAGTACAAGTAAATCTGGTAAACCCTGATACACAGCACAACACAAAGTCTCAGTTGCCACAATGAAACCTCTGAAAGATGAAGTTAAGTCAAGTAAGGGTGGGCAGAACACCAGTGTCATGACCATTACTGTTATGATTGTGTGCTTCGACATGGATTGCACGATACTGTTAACACCACTAGAAACCAGCAACCCAACTGGGGATGCATTTCGGCACACAAGGCTTTGTGGTTTCATGGTTTTGACTCCTTGATGAGGGCATGTATGCTGAAATGCATCTGATTTTTTTTTTAGGTCAAATACATTTGGAATCAAAATCATTCAACCCCATTAAATGTTTATTGGCAAAAATTTAAAATTTTCAGGTGTTTGCAATAATCACACAAGAACAGTTTGAATAGTTACGCAAAACTAATAAAGGGATTTTATCCAAATTCAACACTAAATCTTACTTTCAATGGCTACTGCAGTCTCAAAATTATTAAACTGCCTGAATAGAATTCTTCATACGAGCACACCTGATGCAACCAATCAAGGGCTTCTTTAGTTGCATCAGTTGTGCTTGAGATAGAACACCTCAAATACCTGGACTGTTGATGGTGACGTTTGGCTGCATGTTAGAAATAGGCTATGGTTAAATCAAGAGAATTGTCCAAAACTTTCAGAAAAGCGATCATTGTCATGCACAAATATGGAAAATGATACAAAAAGATAGCAAAGGCACTGAATTTTCCTAGAGATACAGTTGGAAGCATAGATCGCAAGATTAAAGTTAAAGGAACAGTGACTACCCTACCTGGATGATGGCAGAAAGAAGACACTTATCATATGGCTGCCACCAAAGTCCTGAGGAGGCAGGTGGTCAAAAACCCTCGACTGACTGCAAAAGACCTGTAGCAAGATTTGGTGGCAGCAGGCACCAAGGTTTCAGTTTCCTCGGTAAGGCACATACTAAACACCGAAGGGCTCCAAGTACTAACCCAAAAGCACAAGAAAAGTCAGCTTCAGTTTGTTCAAAACTAAATGTTACGTTGGAACAGATCAGCACGTGCACACCATTGAAGGTTATGTTATGTCCATAACAGTGAACCAATAATGAGGCTGGAGGTATAACGTAACACAACTTTATCATGAGACTCACTGTACAGCAAAGACGCTCCCGTCAGGTAGAGGTGAGGTCAAAGAGAACGTCCCACTTCCGCACAGCCCTCTTATACTCCGGGTGGCAGCGGAACCGGAAAGGTGGAGCCACCACCCGCGTCACACAATAATACGTCGTATGAACAACATTACCCCCCCCCCCAAAAAAAAGGTCCAAAACACACACACACCATTCAGACCCTCCCAAATTTAAAGCCCGAATCACACACTAACAGTAAACAAAACGATTTGAACCTAACCATGCACACAAATAACTAAAGATAGAGGGGGACAGGTGGACTGCTGTCCCACCCCCCACACGGCCAGATGGATTATTCTGCCATCTCTGTTATTGTATTGTCCATGAAACGGAAAAAAAAACTGTCGTGTTCCTAATTTAATGCATACAACAATCCCATGAACATATATAAAAACAGGTTATACCTTTAAACATGAATTCAATAAACAGCGTAATCATCATATATATCAACACCATGCCCTGAACCCCCCAGTACAATCATCATACAACCTGGGCAATTCACACAGCAACCTCATGTATTAAACACGTTGATATAATCACTCTGTAGCTTGGGCAATTCACATATTAACATTTAAGCTTAAACACATTGCCCCCCCCCCCACTACCATGCAGTCCCAGTAGAGAAACCACCCCCCGTCTCGAGCATCTTCCTCTCTTCGCGCCCGGAGATGACCCACATCAACACCGAGACACCTCCTTCCCATCAGTGGCGCGCCGCAGCTCATTGGGATGTCTCCACGAGCCATCAGACAGCTGAAGGTATCCATCCTCCCAAGCAGCCACCACCTGCAGCCGCCCCGGTCCTCCTGTCACTTTCGCTTGTCACGAACCCCTCTCAGCTGAGCCTCCTCTCTGGGTCGGACCACATCAGCGACCCCCAGGGGAGCCCGACTTGGCTTCCAGTGTCCTTGACCTTTCAACTTGGCCTCCTCTTTGGGTCGAACCACATCATCGACACCCCGAGGAGCCCAACTCGGCTTCCAGTGTTCCTCAGTGGCATGTTGGTTTACCGTGCCAGCCAGTCCTGCCCAGCTCGCTTTCATTTTCAACGCAGGCAAAGCCGTTGTAGCCCCCTGATTCTCGGTACCTCCCACTCGAACTCTGGAAGCAGAGTGAGCCATCTACTTGGCTCCACCCGCTATCACAGGCATCCCACCATGCCACCCAGTTCCCTCAGCTAGGGTAACTTGGGTCCTGGCACCGGAACCTTCCAGCAATGGCCCTGGGTGAGGTTGGTCCTGTTCATTATCCAGAATATTAGGCCAAGGTTCATCCCATACCACATCGTCCACCACTGGCGGAACTGGCCGGTCCCACAAACCACGGCCTGACCATTCCTTTCTGACACCGCTGGTGATAGTGAAGCCCAGTCCATAAAAGAGGTCGCAGCCCATAACATTCGCACCACTGGCAGTCACCACAAACTGCAGATTGCATACCTCCGCTGACTTGTACCTCACCATCATTTCTAGCGATCCCACAATGGACAGTCTGTTTCCTCCATATCCACAAAATGGCGTTGAAAGACCTCTCACTCGGTAATATGGGAAAAAACTCCTCACAGTAGGCCAATTCAACACGGACCTCACTGCACCCGTGTCAGTCAGTAACGGCACTTCCAACCCGTCCAATTCCACCATACAGTATGTACGTCCATCTATGCTCAGGGAGACGGTGTGAATAACCGTAGGAGTGGTGGCGGGGGAATCCACTTCGCGTCGTTGTTCCCCTCACTCAAATTTCTTACAGGCCCTGGCAAAGTGATGTAGGAGTCCACACTTCCTGCAGCGTTTGCCTCTTGCCGGACACTCTGTAGCTTTATACCAATGCTTGGAAGACCCACAACCCAAACACTTGGGTGATCCCGGGGCGGACCTTATTTTCACAGCTGTAGTGTATTTCTCCTTGTCTTCCACGCTATCATCACTGCCTGGGTCCACAGCCTGTGCCGCTGACTGTGATTCAGTTTGCCGAAGCGTTGTTCTCTCATCAAAGTCCTGTGATAGTTTTTCCGCTGCTTCGTACTGCTGAGCTATCTTGACAGCCATGGCTAATGTCAGTTCACTGGAGTGTGTGAGGAGTCTAGATCGTGCCACCAAACAAAGCGTGTGCTATGCCAACTGATCGCGGACCATCTCTTCCTCCAAAGCCCCAAACTGGCAGTCTCCGGCCAGCTGACGCAGATCCGCAACATAACGTTGCACCGACTCTCCAGTCTGCTGGCAGCGCTACCGAAACTGTATCCTCCGGACGATGACGTTTTCAGGAGCGCGAAAATAATGCACCGTTAGCTCAACCACGTCCTGAAAACTATCGGCATCACCCAAGATGCTGAGAATACGCTGACCCTCCATGCCAAGATTATGGACCAGTATTGCTCGTGCACGTAGTTTCTCTAATTCATTGAGGTTCAATGCCACCAAATAATTTTGGAATGTGGCAAACCACCTCACCCAAGGAACCGGCAGCTCGCCAGGAAGCTCCAAAAATGACCGAATATTAGAAACTTCCGTATCCATAGGGTAATCCCTTTGTCTGTCGTGTTTCTGTTGTTCGGCTGTCAACTGTCATGCTGCTGTTACCATGTAATTTCCCAGTTTGGGATCAATAAAGTACATCTATCTATCTATCTATCTATCTATCTATCTATTTATCTATCTATCTATCTATCTATCTATCCATGTTTTTATCCCCTTTGCCAAATGTTATGTCCATAACAGTGAACCAATAATGAGGCTGGAGGTATAACGTAACACGACTTTATTATGAAACTCACTGTACAGCAAAGACGCTCCCCGTCAGGCAGAGATGAGGTCAAAGAGGCCGTCCCTCTTCTGCACAGCCCTCTTGTACTCTGAATGGCAGCGGAACCAGAAAGGTGGAGCCACCACCCGTGTCACACAATAATACGTCGTATGAACATTACAGGTTAAACCATGCTCTGCTTTACTTCCTTATGCCACGCACATTCACAATGCACACACACTTGTGTCACATAACTACGCCTCTGAAAGGCAAACCTAGACTCAACAATCACCCCCCCCCCCAAATAAAAAAGAAAAGAAGCATGGCAATGAATATGTAAATAACTGAACTAACTGAAAGAATAGCAGAGTGACAACAGTTCCCAAGAATCATGTACATAGACTGTCAACAACCTCCCACCCCATCCTAAGTATGATACTCTGTGATGTAGTCCTGTAGGGCCGAAGGCCATGTTCTGACCCGCACTAGCTTAGGGTTCAGCACCAGCTCTTGATGAATCATGGATTTTTCACCTTTTGGACATAACCTGGAGGAGTGTGCCGTGGCCAAGCGAGTGGTTAACTTCGCTTCCTGGGCTCATACCACCCACTCTCCGGCGATAAATTTTTATTTACTGGACGTTGCTGTTGGGCTGATGCAGACATGTCCCAGCCTTTGGAAGTATCTGGGGCTGGTGCCACTGCTCACCCAAATTTGTGATTCACTACAGCGCTTTGAGGAAGCAGTGAGAGGGTCCTCCGCAGTAACACCGAGGCAGCCAAGGAAGTGCTCCCGGAGGCCAAAAGCCCATCACTCGCCTCCCAAGCCGGTGTCCTCTTCTCCCCGCCAGACCTCCCGTCCTACACCCGGGAAAACGGAGCATGACACCGATACAGCAGCTGACGTTATCACCAGTCAGGAATTCAGGCAAGTGCTTCTTCAATCTCTTGCACTCTCTCCTGATGTTAATTGCCAGATTCCTGTGGAGGAGCTCCAGATTTTACAGTCTGCTGGAGCTTCCCAGTCAGCTGCTGTCCCCACTCCTCAATCCTTTCCCTCTGTCTCCCCTAATTCCCTGCCGGTCCCGGGAGGGAACAGCCAGACGCAGAAGGAGCCAGAGGTCACTGGGGAGCCCACACCTCGGCAAGTGGATCGCTCTGTATCAACATGCCGTAAGAAGCCCATCATCTCGTGGGTGGCCGAATTCCAGACGTCATGTCTGACCACTCCTGCTGCGAAGCCTTCCTCTGAGCCAGCTGTCATGCCAGCCTGCGCCGTCTCCGCTTCAGCCACAGCCTCCGTCATCAAGACGTCCTTTCCAGCCACCAAAGGGACCTCCAGGGCTTCCCTCGACACGCCCACTCCCGCGTCAGCCGAGCCGGCTCCTCCACTATCCTCTGGGGGGCCTAGGATGGCCGTGGATGCAGAGGAGGAGGACAACTCGCCGCCAGCAGCGGACAATATCCGGGGCCGGGAGGTCAGGTAAGTGTTTGTTCATTCCACTTCCTATTATAATGATGAATCTTGTCTGTCTCCCGGGAGAAAGCTTCAGCTTAGGCAGTCACCTGAGTGCTCTCCCCCTGCTGCTATTATTAAAGACTCACAATCCCCTCTGTCGGTAAAATGACATGATTGCTCTGTCTTTCTCACACTTCTTTATCTGCTTGCTTCACATGCTACACTGCAGAGTTTAGTTTACACCCTATAATTCATTCACTGAAATCAGTCAGAATCAGTTCTGCACACAGCCGAACTGACACATAAGATGAAATGTACTGATACAATGAGGGAAAAACCCCTCCCTCTTGCACGAGGGAGTGGTTAAGCTTTATAAAAACAATAGGGCTCACTTTTTGGGTACCACTCTCTTGGGTATTTTCCTAAAGAGCTGTGTTCCAGCGCTGTTTGTAATCCATATCTCACTTTCAGTAAAATAAGTGAAAGTATACTTCATCTCTCAGTCTGGTTATTTGGCCTTCGTATAAAAGAACTGGGGGTTAAGGTATTTTAGACGTAACACCTCCATGTCTCCTCCCTTTCTTCCCGAGTGCCCGCCGGAACCAAGCCGCCGGACAGTGGAGGAGCTTGTGGCCCTGGTGGATCGTAGACCAGAGCCAGCACGGAGTGGACCCCCAGCTGTTACGCTGGAGAAACTACCTGCGTGGGGGAATTCGCCAGGGGGCACTGGGACTACATCACCATCATGCCTGCTGCGGAGGCGGCCTCGGAGAGGATCCACCATTGCCAGGGGTCTCCATAGATGCGTTCCAACTCCCCGAGGACAACAAGGGTCCAGTTTCTCCTGTGGAGAACGACGCCGGGGTTCCACCCCAACCCAGGGCCTCCATGGGTGCAGCGATGGCCCAGTTGGGTCCACCACGGATGCTGCATAGCTCCAGCCGAAGTCCACCACGGGTGCTGCAGAGCTCTAGCCGGAGTCCACCACGGGTGCTGCAGAGCTCCAGCCGGGGTCCACCACGGGTGCTGCAGAGCTCCAGCCACAGCCCACCGCAGGTGTTGCTAAGCTCTAGCCCGGAGCCACCATGGGTGCAGCAGGGGCCCAGCCAGATTCCACCATGGGTGCAACTGTGGCCTAGTCAGGGTCCACTGCGGGTGCTGCTATGTCCCAGACCGGGACCCTTGCGGGTGCTGCTATGTCCCGAACCGGGACCCTCACAGGTGCAACTAAGCTCCAAGATGGAGCCACCGTGGGTGCTGCCTTGTCCCAGACCGGGACCTCCGTCAGTGCAACTGTCCCCCAGCTCAGTGCCACGGGGGGCGGGGTAGCTCTCCCCCTCTGCCCGACATGCCTCAGCTCCCTTTTTCTGGTCTCCCCTTCCTATGCCTGGTCTTCCCGTGGGGAGGCCGCCTCCCGGGCCGCCTCTCCTGAGCTGGTGGCTCAAGGACCCAAGCCGTCCGTTCTTTTTGATATTACTGGGGTGTCTGGCATCCACCCCTTGAAGGAGAGGCTCTGTCATGAACTGTGGTGGACTTCCAGCCCAGTTTCATGGCACGGTGGCTGCCTTGTCTTTAGTGTGTTTTGATTCTCTATTTTTCCATCAGGCACCTCCTTGGGAGCCTTGAGGTCTTCCCAGCTCCCTGACAGCTTGCAGCCACGCCCCTCTCTCCTGCCAGTTTTTGCCAGCTGGCTGTCATTATAATTTGTGTCCAATCCTTGTTGTTTCACGCACGCACACACACACACACACACACACACACACACACTCATCCTCTCACACACCTGTTCCCTCTTTCTACGCACACCGGCATTCACTCCTGTCATTATGTGTGACATTATTTTAGGCCTGGGGCTGCAGGAGTGAATTGCTGGATTATTGTTGGACCTGTTGGCTCTGGGATTCCTTCCACGGACGTCTCTGTTCCCAGCTCCAGTGAGTATTCCTGTGCCTGCTGCTTCCAGTTCTGTCATGGAGGTGCTCGGGTGTCCAGGCTGCCTTTCGCCCACTGTCAGTTCTGCCTGAAGCACTTTGGGTTCCCTGGGCTCACTCACTGGCGAGCTAAGGAGTGTCTCATGAACTTCCCAGAGCCTCCTTGTCATTTTGTATTTTCTGTTGTTGCTGGACTGTTTGCCTCCTTGTTTTTGAACAATAAATTGCACACAACGTCTCCTGCTAGTGGATTTGTCTCTTTCCTGCGTGTGCTGTGTAAAAGTGCGTTGGGATTCACAACAAGCAGTGAGTTTGCACATTTAATTATGGAAAAACACAAAATAATAGCCACGAAGGGTGAATACAAAAAGGAAATAACTGAGGACCACAAAGGGCAAATTACAAAAGACTATTTACCAAGACCACAAAGGGTGATTACAGAAAATGCAAATCATGAAAACCACGAAAGATAAACTTATAGTAGTACAGACAAGACTGAATACAAAGCAGAAGTTAGACTGGAATCAGGCCTGGGGATTCCAATCTGCCAAAGGCGAGGTCACTGTGAGGAATAAACCTCGCCAGCGAGCTTAAATACTACAAGGGGAAAACCCCAAACATGAATCAGGTGTGAAAGTGATGAGAGAACCTAAAACAGCTATGACAACCAGCAAAAAGACTTGACAGCAGGAAGTCACAGACTGCGCTGTCAAAATAAAAGTATGAAACATAATGGACGAAAAATCAAGACTAAATACAAATACAGAAAAGGAGAAAAACCACAAAGACCCGAGCACGGCACAGACCCGCGCTCGGCATCATTATAGTGCCCCTCCCTTAAGGGGTGGATACTAGACTCCCCACCATAACAACAAGGGAAGAAATCACCCCCCCCCCCCCGACGAAATGACTACCAAAAACAGACCACGAGAGGGTAGAGGGTTGATCCAGGCCTGGAGTGAGAGACACAAACCCAACAAAACAAACAAACATGATCACAAAACTAACAGCCCCCAAAAAATCAAGCGAAACAAGTTAAACAATGGATCAGTTCAGGTAGCCTCCCGGAGTCCCGGCTCCACCCGACCATCAGGAGGAAAAGATCGGGCAGCTTACCAGGTCTCCAAAGCCACCAAAATGGAAGAATGAGTCCATCGGGTGGCCTTCCAGGACTCCAAAGCCACCCAAGCAACCGAGAAGGCTCGGGTGGTCTCCCCGCATCTCTGGGCCAGTGGGTAGTGGAGCACCACACACCTCCTCCTGTGGGTGGCAGCTGGAACCAGGGCTCACCGCACACCCCCGGACCCGGACGATGGGCACCCGATGAGGAAGATGGCGGGAGAAAAACCACGATGGACCCGGATGTGGACAGAGGACCCGCCGCAGCCTTGGGCATAGGTGCAACGACCTCCATGACCCCGGACTGAGGCGTTGCGGCACCCTCAGTGGCCCTGGACTGGGACAGAGCTGCACCCACGATGGCCCCCGGGCTGGAGCACCCACAACAGGCACTCACTGGAGCGTCGCACCCACATGGGATTCAAGCTGGGACGCAGCACCCACAGAGACCCAGACTGAGGAGGAACTGGATAGAAGAGAACAGGGTTAGGGTCACTGGCAGCAGTGGAACCCGGCGAGGCGGGCTCAGGTGCAGCTGATAGCTGCATCCGGCTCTCCCCCCCAAGAGCCAGGCAAGATCTCTCCAATACAGAAACAACAAAAACAAAGGAGAGTACTCGCCTGAGCTCAAGTTTCACCGTTGTCCAGGACTCCGTCAATCCAGATGAAGATGTCTAGAGACCAGGCCTCTGGAGGTCCAGCTCAGACTCTGCTGCGGTGGCCCCAACGGCAGGCATGATGCTCACTGCAGTCACAGAACCCACTGGCGATGTGACCTACGCAGGTGGCTTGCCCGGTGTGACAACAGGAGATCCACTTCCTGCTGGAGCTGAATTCTGCACAATTGAAGCCCGGGGACGCGTCCTCATTGGCTCAGGCTCCGGATTGCAGACAGCCCTCTTCCTCTGTCTGGAATGTGGCTGAGGGGCTGGAACCAGGTTTTCCAGGGCCACAGGCTCCTCCTCCATCCAGCAGCTTAATCCCAGAACTGGCGGACACTCAGAGGGCATAGGAGGAGACACAGAGAGAGCAGAAAAAGTTTTTGTGGCTGCAGCAGGTGGTGAGGACTCAGTGAACTGCACTAACTGAGCCTCACCCCAGGGAATCAGGCAAAGTAATTCATAAGATGGTGATGTACTGTGAAAAAGCACTTGCCTGTTCTCCCAGGGTATGGTGGTTCCTGCTGCAGCAGACCCAGTTTTTTCCCTCTCCGTGACCACGGTGATCATGGGCCCCTCTGGAGAACTTGGAGGAGTCGTCTCTGCAGACACAGTGACGGGCAGAACTGGGAGAGAATCAGCTGGGCTGTCAGCAGCGAGAGATGGCGCTGTAGAGGAAGGGGAAATAGCTGTGACGACCCAGGGAGAGGGAGCTGACGAGACAGCTGGTGATGAAACCCTAGAGGCTGAAGCTGCTGTAGTTCCTTTCTGGCATGGCGATGAAAAAACTGCTGGCTGAGAGATGGAGGAATTCTTCCGACGGCCCGTAGCTGGGTAATGGCGGGGAAGTTGCGGCGACTGGACCCAGTGACTCTCCTCCATCCACTTTGGTACGCCCGAGTCACGGGAAGGATTAGAGGCCTTCACCGGGAGGCGACGTCTATGGGCTGGAGACAAGCCTGTCGCCAACACCAGGAATCGCTGCTGGAGAGCGGAGACGGTAGACAGCAGTTTAGAGAATTCAGGATAATTACCCAAACCAGGATGCACCTCCACAATCCCGACTGCTGCTACCACGTTCTCCAGAACCTTCTTCGGGCCGCAGGAGGCGAGGGCTTCAGCAACATAGCCCCAGATGAACTCAGCTGCCCACTGCTCATCTATGCTGGGACCCCTGGCTGCCATCCTCCTTCAGCACACTGGGGACATACTGACAGCCTCTCCCTCCATCCACAAAAAAGGTGAGTGAAAGAACAAAAAAAAGATAGAAAAAAGGCAAACCCACTGCCACTAGCACCTACTGGCAGCAACCTACAGTCATAATTGGCCCTTTTAGGGCAGAAATAAGGCACCAATCGCCAGCAGTGAGTTTGCACATTTAATTATGGAAAAACACAAAATAATAGCCACGAAGGGTGAATACAAAAAGTCAATAACTGGGGACCACAAAGGATGAATTACAAAAGACTATTTACCAAGACCACAAAGAGTGATTACAGAAAACGCAGATCATGAAAACCACAAAAAGATAAACTTACAGTAGTATAGACAAGGCTGAATACAAAGCAGAAGTCAGACTGGAATCAGGCATGGGGGTTCCAGTCTGCCAAAGGCGAGGTCGCTGCGAGGAATAAACCTCACCAGCAAGCTTAAATACTACAAGGGGAAAACCCCACACACGAATCAGGTGTGAGTGATGACAGAACCCAAAACAGTTGTGACAACCTGTGAAAAGACTCGACAGCAGGCAGTCACAGACTGCGCTGTCAAAATAAAAGTACGAAACATAATGGATAAAAAATCAAGACTAAATACAAATACAGAAAAGGAGAAAAACTACAAAGACCCGAACACGGCACAGGTCTGCACTCAGCATCATTACATAAAATGAGTCCAAAGTACCTCTAATAAAAGCTGACCAGAGGACCTGAGTGTTATGTCTATAAATAATGGAGTCAGAGTCAGTCTTCATGCAGCATAGAACTCTCTCAACTTTATTACAGAACAGGAGTTTATATACATAGTGGGCCATGTCCACCTGGCGTCACCCAGTGGGTGGGCACTGCTTCACATACACAACACCCCCCCTTTAGAAAAATGTGAAACCACACACAGCATTGAACCTCCCAAATTTAGAACCCGAATCACTCACTAAGAACATAGGGAATAGTAAACTGTGATAAAACAACCTTCACATTCACACAAAGAACAACTAAAATTGGACCACGTCTCTTTAAAATGCATAAGATAATTCCATATTACTCACGTTCTCACCCACATGCACACCAGCAATCAATATATACAAAATACACACATATATATATACAGATATTTACACAAGAAAAATTATTTTAGGTAACACCAATGTCTCTGGCAGCCACCATTTTTCACCCTGCCACGGAGGACCTGGGCAGCCCCTCGCCACCTGTGCCCTTAGCCACTGTCCGTCCCCAGGGTCGAAGCCCCCCTCCCTGGCGAAAATGTCTTTACCTGCCATTTGGCGCTTTTTTCCTCTGGGCCTGCCGTGCCGCTGTTCAGTGCACCGCCTCTCCGTGCCCGATGAGCTGCTCCCGACTGCCTTACGCACCGCTGTCATGGCTCCATACCCTCCGGCCCGCAGTGGCCACACTTCAGGAAGAACTGAAGCCTGCTCAGTTCTCAGCGGCCGCCGCCACCTCGGGTACTTCGCCATACCGCCCAGCGCCCTCGTCCAAGGCGCTTGGTGCTCTGGCACTGAGGCACTGCCCGACCTCTATGGCACACGGCTGCTGCTGCTCACTCCCGGTGTTCACCACCACGCCCTCACCAATGTCCTTCTCCGACCCAGGCACCTCGCCGCTGCATCCAGCACTCACGTACCAGACGCCCTGCTGCGTCATCACCGCACCCGGCTGTGGCTGTTCTCCTCCTGGGCTCTCAGCGTCACTCCCGTCGGTCCCACTGTCCAACTCGCACGCCTCATCGCGGCTCCCCATGCCCTCGACCCAGGCATTCCGCTGTGTTGTCTCCACGCCCGCCAGTCACTGCTCTTTGCCGGGGCCCTCAGCCTGCATGGTCCGGCTCTCCCACTGCTTAGCTTCTAGCAACAGGGCTGACTCCTGTTGCACTCCCTCTCCGCTGTCCTTGCACACCGCGCCGTCCGACCCGACAGCACCATGGTCCTGTGCCAATTTGAGCTTCATGGCTGGCTCGCTGTCTTCAGTAACCGGGGACTCTTCTACTCGTGGTCCCAGTTCTGCCTCGAGGTCCAGCTTGCCACTCGCTGCCAGGTTTTGGCGCAAAGTTAGCTCCTCAGCTAGCCTGTCCACAGACTTAGAATGGGCCGTTGGCTTCCTCAGGCTAACTAGCTCAGACGCTCCTGGCGCCATTATTTCCAGCACCTGCAGCTTCAGGGACCACGTATGCTCTTCAAAGTATTTGCCCAGTCGTTCGACGGCATCCTCATAACACTCCATTGCGCCCAGTGCACCGAGGATTCTCCGGCCCTCTGCGCCAAGGTTGTGAGCCAGGAGTGCCCGCCGCCGTCTCCCGTCCAGCCCATGCAGGCCCAGTGCCCTAATGTAATCCTCGAACTCAGCCCTCCATTTCAGCCACAGGTTCACCGGCTCTCCAGCTCGTTCCAGAAATGGCAGCAGTGGCGGAGGTAGCCAGCAGGCTTCCATTTGTCTCCTCATCGCCATTGTTATGTCTATAAATAATGGAGTCGGAGTCAGTCTTCATGCAGCATAGAACTCGCTCAACTTTATTACAGAACAGGGGTTTATATACAGAGTGGGCCCTGCCCGCCTGGCGTCACCCAGTGGGCACGGCTTCACATAAGCACACATTCTCATACACAACACTGAGGGGCCGAGAGGAGGAGTATGGCTGAATGAGTTCTGCAATGTAGGGAGGTGTGAGACCATGCAAGGCTCTAAAAGTTAAAACCAGAATTTTAAACTGAACTCTAAAATTAACAGGGAGCTAATGAAGATTAGATAAACTGGGGTGATGTGAGATCTCGTTAACTTTAGTTAAAAGCCTTGCAGCAACATTTTGAACCATCTAAAGCCGATTTAAGAAGGTTTTACTAAGAACATTAAAAAGTGAAATATAATAGTCTAAACGAGAAGAGATAAAAGCATTAATAACCATTTCCATCTCAACCACAGACACCGTGCTTCTCAGTTTGGCAATGTTTCTCAGGTGAAAAAGGTACAGGGGAGAGAATGTGTGAGAGGAGGGATCATACCATTTGCATGACATGGGGTGCTTTCATTTTTATTTTTAAAAAGTTTAAATGACAAAATAGTACTGAATATGTTTGGGATATTATTTCAGCTTGTCAAAGATGAACTAAAATTTTATAATCACAACTTTTCTCACTCCAATTTTTAGGGGTGCTGAGTTTAAATTTAAGAGTGCTACATTACCCCTAAAAAAAGGCCCTAGTGCCCATGCATCCATCCATTGTCAAGAAAGTCCAGGTCATGGGGGCAGTAGTCCACGCAAAGAAATCCAGACTGCCACCCAATTCACATACTGTAGCACCATGATCCCCATGATCCCTCCTGCAGGTGGTGAGCCCGCTTGAGGGTGGTCATTGTGGCTGGTTGGATACACTGGATCCTTGTTGTGACTTTTTCACAGGGATCTACTGGACCGCTCTTGGTCTGGCCCTTCACCCAGGACATGTTGCCTTGGGAAACCCTACCAGGAGCAAGTTGCACCTGACAGCATAGCTCCTGGGATCACTGGAGTACACAAACCCCTCCACCACGATAAGGCGGCAATCTGCGGAAGAGGTCTCTGAAGTCAATAGATTAAAAAAGATGTTCAGTCCCCTCATTAGATAAGATGTCAACATGACCCAAGTGCCCCATAACAGTTTTAGTACAGCAAATTGCATGGCGTGACAATGTAAACAAGGTTGAGAAGGCAGGAGCTTTGTTTATGCAGGTGCGGCTGCTCTAAAGCTTGTAAATACACTCAGTACCAGAAAAATACATTTCCAGTCTGGCACCCATGGACAAACATAGATTTTATGGCAATTCCTGCACCTATCTCAGCAATGACAATATCCGAGGCCATCAGCCCACTTGACAGTCAGCATTCAACAACTCCAGCCCCAAGGGAATCCGTGGCTCATTCCCAGGCTTTTCCAATGGCTTCTTCCCCCAGAGCACCAGAGCATAATTCCCATGACTCCGGCTCAGACTGTTCTTCCCCAAATGTGGAGATGGACTGCACTGAGAGGGTCAGTCTGCCGTTTCATGTGCAAGCGCCATGCTTGCAGGGATCACTGGTCTCTTGTGTGCACACTGTGCACTGACGGATATTAGACACACACACATGATTTTCTCTGTTCGTGTTGTAATAAATGCTGTTATTTTGTAAGTTTTAGTGAGTGGTATCATTATGATGACAGTCATAGGTGACAAAATGGGTCAAATTTTGTAATTCTCTTTAAGGTTACAAAATTGCATGGAGTTTGTTGCAGAAAAATAGGAAATGAAAGGTAAAATCTTTTTTACATTTTATTTTAAAGGGGGAGTAAAAATGTGGTTATAATGTTGTAGTTAACAGTCCCAACATAACAATTTTTTTTCAATCTTGCATTATACAAAAAGTAATAATGCACCAAAATTAATCTACTCACTTATTATTCCGATGGGTCAGCTGGTGATACTAATAATAATCAAAGTCAATTTTGTTTTTAAAATATTGAATTATAGTGTATTTTCCAAAAAAAACAGTTAGTGGTATATGATCAAAACTGGCGTCTAAATGGTTAACCAGTTATTTTGCTCTGGCAGGAATAATAATCTCTCTTGTCTCTACTCACAGTTAACTGTTCCTAAGTACCTCAGTGAGAACAATATAGAATAGCCTTATTGCCATTTCACACACCATTTCATACAAATAAATCAGGTATTGTTCAGTGCACAAGTCATTGTTTATATCCATACCCATCCTCCTCTTGAGCCTGTTTTGTGGGTCATGTGACTCGCATAGGTGCTATTGGCTTGTTAGCTGCACTGAGGGAGTCCTTGATGAAATCACAGTTCTGTATTACAAGTAGCTGATCGGGACGATAAATCCAATCTTCGCTCATCCATTTTGTTGTCAGCTCACCCGTGGCTGACGCAGTTAGCAGTTAGTGGCTAGCCACGGTTTCAGAACGCATTCAAGCAGTTTCTGTGCATGTTGACTGCTTATTCTTGGCATCTTCAAATTAAATAAACAATCTATCATCACATAATTATTATGGTTGGCTATTTATCAGGTTGATAAATAGAACCTCAGGATGTCTAATTTATTGGGACCAGATGTGACATTTGGAAATATGAAGCCAACATAGTATTTTAACCCAGATGTTAACCTCTTGCACTCCGGGATACCACAGGCGGTCACGTCTCTGCGATCTAGCGCGCCCTAGTGCGCACTAGGACGCACACTGTGCGTCTCAGAGCGCACTGAAAAAAAAAAGCTGCATTTCCGTTCTTCCACTACAGACACAGCCGCGAACAGAAAGCCAAAGGAGTGCTTTGATTGGTTTAGATTTGATTGACCTCTCATTTGACTAATAAGAGCCTTGAATTGGGTTTCTGAAACCTTGAAGAACCAATGACTGAAAACCTAGCAAGAAGGACCCGCCTACCAACGGCTGCGAATACAGCGAGCCAATTGAAGCAGAGAAGTTCGACTATTGAAAGTGTGCCTCCCGTGCGTAAAATCTGTTTTGTGTAAGCCGCTGGGTGACACACACGCGTTCGCCAGTCTTTTTTTCTTACTACTGTTCTTATTTGTTTTGAAAAATCGTTCGCCAAAACCGCAATCATGGAAGCGCAAAACTGCAATAATGGAATCATGGTTTGACCGGGTCGCGTGACCAGAACCACAAGTCGTAACAAGCGGACCAGCGTCATGTTCGTCTGACAGTGAGGAAGAGAAGTTCACCAGCGACACTGCTGTTGTGGACAGGTAAGTGTTATAAGCTAAATTATTCTTTATCCCTGAAAATTGTAATCAAAATGACTTTTGACCGATCGGTAAATTACAACTGTGCGTCATCGCCACACGACGGACCGGTCCGTGCGCCGTGTCCAGACCGTGAAGGCCCCCCCCCCCGCCCCGCTACTCTTCTGTAGCGGATTGCTGATATATTGCAGATATTTTAGTACAACTGTGCGTAGCAGACCGCAGCGCACCGTCCCCGCTGTCCGTCATGTGGCAATGGACGATGTCCGTCCTCTGTAGCGGGGGGGGGGGGGAGTTGTTATCCTCTACATTACAGATATTTTAGTATAATTTTTAGTGCACTGTAGGTTATTTTTTCTTGTAAAAAAAAAGCCACACATTTTTTACGTGGCATGCTTCTTTGTGTGTGGGGGCTTGTTTGTTCATTCATTCATTCATGAATGAATAAACAACCCCCCCCCACACACACACACACAGCCCTGAGTGTCACCTTTCATTAGAGCCCAAGATCAAGCTTCTATATTGAATCATTCAAAAGTTACAGACGTTTTTCCAAACTGTGCCATTTGGCACAATTTGGCACAGTTCAAAAACGCCTGGGAACAACCTGACAAAAAAGCTGTGTAATATATTCATTTTTTGCGGTATTGTTACAAAATTTTGACCTCAGCTGGATAACACTTGGTTCTACATTTCTGTTGCATTTTCCAGCCCGGATCTGACAGCTGTGTGTTATTTGCAAGCATTTGTATCCAAAAAAACACCCAGGTGAAATTTATTTTCTTCAAGTTCAGTATGTTTAGATGACTGTTACTCAGTGGCAGGAGCACTTAGAGAGATTATGACTGTTTTGCCAAAAAATTCAAAGTGTTTTCTTTTAAATGAGACCAACTTCATGAAGATGCTGCAAAGGGTTGAAGAACAGCTTTTGATTTATTTTGGGTACGTTATTTTTAGGCGTTTTTAGGGAAATTGACCAGAGTGCAAGGGGTTAAGCACCTAACAGAACATTTGGGTTGTAGAGGTCCAGATTTGAGATATGTCTCTTGCCAAACAGCTTCTCACTGTGCAAAAGAATGTACAGTATATACCATGGTATGTACATATTCACATTTTAATAAGTAAATGGCATGTACTGTAGGCTAATTAATGATGACTAGAAAAGCACTTAGAGAGCACATACCTCTGCTAAGGCTCCTTCCATCCCTCATGGATCACCTTGAAAATGTAATGGGTTTGTGTGTAGGCATCGAGTCACTTCTAGTGAAAATTGCATCAAAGTCTGTCCATTAGTTTTGGAGTATTGTTGCTAACACACTGTGAAAGGTTAAGATCCATGGCGGAGGTATGCATTCTCAGGTCATCACCAAAATGTAATGGGTTCTTCTCTAGCCCAAGGACCACCTCTGATGAAAATTTCATCCAAATCCATCCAGTAGTTTTTGTATAATCCTGCTCCACAAATACAAACAAAGCCCTTGGTGGAGGTATGCACTCTCAGATCATCACCAAAATCTAATCATCTGTTCCCCGTGCCATTACACACCTTTCCTTGAAATTTCATCAAAATCCATTCATAACTTTTCAAGTAATGTTACTAAAAGACAGACAAGCCAACCAACCAACACCGGCGAAAACATTACCTCCTCCTCCTGGCAGAGGTAATTATCTATGAAGTGGAGTGATATGAGCATTGATTTCATCCTGTACCATCAGCCTATTGTCTGATGAAATTGCTAGGCTGGAATTGTTATAAAATTTATATTACTGCAGGAAATGGAAATAACAAAACATTTTATTTAGGACCATTGGGCACCTTTCACAACAGTTAAGCAGAGTGGTGGCCTAATTGATAGAGCATCCGCCCCACAACCAGGAGGTTGGGGATTTAAGTCCAAGCCGGGTCATACCAAAGACCATATAAAAATGGTACTTCCCACGTTCTAGCTTGGTGCTCAGCGTAATAGAATGGAGGAAGGAGAAGTTGTTTGTGGCGGCACTTTGCATGGCAGTGACCCCTTTGATTCTACATGTGATTAACATTGTAGATAGGAGAAACATAATTTCATTCTACTGTACATGATTGGTTGTATGGACTGAATGACAACAGAGATGGCTTCTTCTTCTTCTTCTTAAGGTAATTTTAAAACACCAGCAAACAGCAAAACAAAACAACAAAAGGCCACAACATAAGTAAAAGCAGGTCCCAAAAAAAAGTGAAAACACAATTTGTATGAACACAAAATAGTCATTATAAGTAACAGTGGTCGCACAGAACAAGCATACAGTATTTAAAAAGATAAGTTTTGAAGTAAGATTTAAAGGTGAGGAGAGAGTCAGTACTGCAGATGGATTATGGGATGAGGAGCTACACATATGGAAGCCCTCTAACCATTAGATGATAAAAAAAAAAAAAAGCAGGTGCAGTACAGAACTTCTCAACTCTCACCCACTATCCTCCACTAAAAACAGTGTTACAGTTGTGTACAGTTATCTTTCATATATACTGTATGTCACTGCATTATGACACATGTATTGTTACATGTCATAATGAAGCACCCTTTTGTTTATGAGAAGTGTGACCGTGAATTTTCCCAAATACCTCAGAGTTCTTGTGGGATATGTCCAGTTGGCACTGTGTCTGCCCAAATTAGAGCAAACACTCAAAGTCTACAGTGGACCAACGTGAACTCTTTGCTGCAATCATTGATAAATAATTGCTGAGAGGAACAGTCACATTAATTATGCTTAATATTCGATTATATGATTAATTATGCTTCATATTCATTTTGCACAGGGATGCAATGCAAGCAGGGTGTCAGCTTGAGAATCGGTTCAGTTTCACATTTCTTCCAAGAGTGCCAGTGCTGCAGAAGTATTTGAGACTTTTAAGCATGGTACAGAGTGCTCAGTCTAGTCAAATGAACTGGACTTTAGGGGTCTAACATGCTTGGGTACAGAATGAATCGCCTAGTGTGAGTGTGCCCTAAGAGGGCAGAAAGGTGCAGTTATGAAAAGCTTTAAAGGTGAGTAGATGATTCTTTGGGCCCTTTTATGAGGATCACCGGTGCATTTTTGCACCACATTTCCTACTTTGCAAGAGTGCTTTTGTTAGTTTCTATCAGCGAATTGTCTGTTTTTTTACACTTTACATCCCCCCATCTAATTACCAGTAGACAGTGCACCAGCTTTGCCCTGGGAGGAGGAGGCTCATTTCAAGAGGAGTGGCAACACGTAATCTCATGCGCATCAGTATTTTGGTGTTTTATGACAATGCACTTTTGATCAAGCAAATGAAGGTCTGTCGTCATAAGCGTGTTGCTTAATCCAATTTCAGCAGCGTGTTTTGAAATCGCATAGCTCTTTCTGAGAGGAGCACATGAGGAAATACAGCATGCACCGGGATTCTCCGTTATTTTAATAGAGAGAGTTGTAACAGTTGAAATCTAATCACCTGTCATTTTAATTATATGACTATGATACACTTAATAGCTTTTTATATATATACATCCATATTTTCATTTTAACTGCGGACTTACTGTTGGAGTCTATAGATCAGGTTCAGGTTCAGGTTCAGGTTACTTTATTTGTACCCGTAGGTAGATTTGTTTTGCAGTCTGGTGACATCCATATTTACAAACCACAATTACATTTAACATAAACACAAACACAGGCACACATGAAGCTGACTATAAACATGATAAGAATACTCAAGGCTCCATCAATCAGGATATAAAGACAACGAGATGAGAGAAAAACCAGAGATAAGAGAGAAGGGTCATATTAAAAAGTTAAAGACTAGTCAGAGAGGTTAAAAACTCAAAGGTCTAAAACCCAATAAATGTATTAATTTTTTTAGGGGAATGAACAAACAGGAAGTGTGTGTGTATTCTGTTGTGGATGTGGCACATGGTGGGATACTGTCAGTCTGAAGAATTTAAACAACAAACCTCTTCTGTGACAAAGTATTCTGTCCACTAATCTGTCATCATGTCACATCACCATATCTCATGTCTGTTTGTGCATGTCTCCCAATTAATGGAAAAACAAACACTCAACCATTGTTTTCTGTTAAATAAGGACAGTAAATACAAACTATTCGAAGACACAGCAGAGTTTTTCACTGCACAGAGGAAAGAAGGATGGTGGGTTTACAATTCAATCCTCTTTTTAATTTAACTACCAGACCGCAGCAGGACCAGTCTGCCCTATACCGGAAAAGAGCTGTCACCCGGCCCCAGAGAAGAGCCAGCAGGTGCGTGCAAAACATTCATCATTATCTAATGATAACAGTTTTTACAATTTTTTTTGACCTAATTCACTGTCATTCTTTAAACAGAATAATTCAAAATGAAAATATCCTGACAGTTGTTTTGAGTTAAAACACAACAATTTTGCATTCAGCAGAAGAGATTAATGGTGCAGCTCTTTTTTGGTTTAAAAGAGAAATTTGGATGAATGATAATATAAATGAAGGAAATTTTACAACTCTGTCAAACTCATGAACAAAGAGAAAGACTGGCATGGTCTCTGAATTGTAGCTATATCTGTGCGTAATTAGGATCAGGTCTCCTGAGTATGAGCAAGGCTGTGGAGGAGGTTAAAAAGTTACTTGTGCTTAAATGCATTTTCTCTTTGTGAACGAGCCCGCATTGTCCTCAGCACAAAATGATTTGTCCTCTCATTTAAACGCTGTCATATTAATATTAAGCCTTTGATCCCCTGCCCCTGTTTATTAAAGGGAATGAGCAAAGACAGCAATTAATTTGTTTCACATTACACCCCAAACACGCCTCTGAATAATTAAGAGCATTAGAACAGCCTCTTTGTACTTTGCACCTGGTGAGAAATTTGTTTTTGTGCTGCTGTAATAGTGAAACGAACTTAGAAACACCCATAGATGCACCCTACGCATCTGACAACTGATTATGGACTGCGCTGTTGTAATATGGCCATTTAAATCAATACCATTTTGACAGTTTTCTAGTAAAGCTGTTTAATAATGAGATAATGTGTTTTATGGATTTTTTTTTTTTTCGTAATGATGTGTTCACTGGAGTTCTGAATCTCTACCAGTTTATGAAGGAATACCAGCAAATAAGCAATTACAATAATTTAAGCAGGAGATGGCCAGGACACTAAAGAGGATGGATGTGAGAGATGAACTGAGGCAGTTGATATTGCTTTGGTGGAAATATCCAGGATGTGTGCTTCATATGACAATGTGGTGTCAAAAACATTTTAGAGTATGCGTTAAGCTTGAGGAAGTTATGACAGAACTAAGTTTTAATTTTCAGAAGATGATAAGTAATAAGCTGGAAGGGCAATTCTATTGAAGGACAAACAGAACTGGGTGTTGTCTGTGTCTTAGGGTGCTTTCACACCTGCAGTCTTTAGTTCGTTTCAGTGGAACTTGAGTTCATTTTCTCCATTAGTGCAGTTCATTTTGTCTAGTGAGAACATGGTAATTGCACTCAGGTGCGCACCAAACCAACCGTACTGCAACCTCCTGAAGGAGGTGGTCGCGATTCGAATCAAATGGCAAACTCTGGTGCGGTCCCGCAGGTGAGAAAGCGACCATACTAAAACAGGACCAGGGGCAAACAGTAAAACATTTTATGTCATGGTACATACCTGGTAGATCATCAAAATTATCTGTGGCTGAGCATGTCACAGTTCTGGAGGATTAATGAACGTTAACATGTTATTTTCCATCCGTAGCCGGGCTTCATTTTCAAACTGTATGATTTGATGAAAGTGGTACATATGCACATAATGTACATAATAAACGATAACCAGGGCAATGAAACCCCCCCCCCATAGATTACGCTATGATTTGCATTATTTTCTCCCCAGAAATGCATAAATGCACAGTAGTCATCCTACTTCCTGTGTTTACCTTTCCTGTTCTTACGGCAAAAAAAAATCTGACTAATAAGAACAGAGAATATACTAATGCAAGTCTTGCGGGAATTAACGTGGTGCAGTTTGGGTCACTTGAATTTTTGCCTGTGTGAAAGGGAACCGAACCAAGGGCAAAATGATACAAATTAACAAACTTATCAACTGATTCGAACCAAAGTAAACAAATTTACACTACCGTTCAAAAGTTTGGGGTCACTTAGAAATTTCCTTATTTTTGAAAGAAAACCACTGTTTTTTTCAATGAAGATAACTTTAAACTAATCAGAAATACACTCTAATATCTAATATACATTGCTAATGTGGTAAATGACTATTCTAGCTGAAAATGTCTGGTTTTTGGTGTAGTATCTACATAGGTGTATAGAGGCCCATTTCCAGCAACTATCACTCCAGTGTTCTAATGGTACACTGTGTTTGCTCATTGTGTCAGAAGGCTTATGGATGATTAGAAAACCCTTTTTTTTTTTTTTTTTTTTTTTTTTTTGTTACTTATTTGTACCCGTAGGTAGACTTGGTTTGCAGTCTGGTGACAAGCCACCGGCTGCTGGTCGCTGCGTGCGCGAGCGCCCTAAACCTACATGTTTTTGGTGTGCGGGAGGAAACCGGAGAAATCCCGGAGTAAACCCGCGCAACACGGGGAGAACATGCAAACTCCACACAGCTCACTGTTGGTCGAGGGCTGGGATCGAACCCACGATTTCATGATCCCCGCGATCCCCCGGCCGAGGGTAAAACTGTGCTGCCACAGTGCTAAACCACTGCGCCACCGTGCAGCCCTTGTGCAATCATGTTAGCACAGCTGAAAACAGTTTAGCTGGTTAGAGAAGCTATAAAACTGACCTTCCTCTGAGCAGGTTGAATATCTGGAAAAAATTATTATTTCAAACACAAATCATTATTTCTAACCTTGTCAATGTCTTGACTATATTTTCTATTCATTTTACAACTCATGTTGGTAAATAAGTGTGACTTTTCATGGAAAACACAAAATAATTGTCTGGGTGACCCCAAACTTTTGAACGGTAGTGTATATTAGACAGAATCACTCTGTTAAGACAATACACTGACAGATTGTGAGAACTGTGCCCTGTTTTGTGTTCCACTGATCAGCGCTCTCATTAAATTTGCTGAAACTTTGACCCTGCCCCTCATTGTCTGAGCATCTTATATACTAATAAAGAATTTTTCCAACATACTTGGCTGCCCGAACAGGGACCCCACCATCCCTCCTTCTGGTGGAGGACCCCTCCAGGACTGCACACAGCAACCCAAAAGTCCTCCCGTACCGGCTCCACTCAGAAAGCTTGACCGAAGTGAGGAACCGGAGGAGCTCTCCCCGCCGGACTGGGGGTGGGGGGCGACGGGGTCCAACCCAGAGGCAACTGAATCAAAGTGAGTAAATTTAATACTGAATGTTTAAAAAGGTTGAAAATAGTTAATCAGGGTTGGAGTCCCTGACGGCAAAAGAAAATATTTGGGTATTAGTCCCAATTACGGGTATTAACCGGTATTAAGTCCCGATCAAGGAGTTTAAGTTTCTTTCTATTAAAACCAATCAAGAATGGGTTAAAGTCTCTTTCTAGTAAAAAATGATCAAGAATGAGTTAGTCTTTTTCTAGTAAAAACCACGGAGGAAAGGTTAATATTTATAACTAAAATAATACAATAATGAAATATAACTAAAATCATAAAATAATAAAACTGAATAAATAAGATTCAAATAAAAGGACGTCCTAAAACATTATGGAAAGTAGGGTTTAAGTCCCACGGTGTTGTTATTGTGAAAATCCTAGGTTGAGAATAAAAAAAAATAGTTAAAAATAAAAAATATGGGAAATTCAAAGAGTACTGAAGAAAAAGGAAAAAATAAAATGAGCAACAAGTGTTGCATAGGATGTTGGTGTGTGTGTTGTTGGGTTTGTTTGCAAATTAAAGGTTGATGAATGTGAAAGTCTTGTAGAACTCATAAAGCAGAGAGCAGACAGTAACAGAAGGAATTAGGAAGCACAGAAGTGGTTGGAGAGACAGCAAAAAGTGTAAGACTGACATGGATGCTGCAGGGGTAAAACACAAAAACAATGACAAAAATAAGAGGCATGACAAAAAGGAAAAGGACTTGTCTAACATTTTGTCTGTCTCTTCTTCTATCCGTGAGGATGAGTGTGATCACTGCGGCATGGCTCTGTATTCTCCTTCCTACCACCCAAACCTTGCAAAAGTAGCCCAAGCCGCAGAGGTCGCGGCTGAGCCCTCCCCCTCAGCACCGCTGCTGGAGTTCACTCCTCCGCCTCCTCAGTCCATTAATGTTAAACCTAAAAAAACCACAGGAAATAAGATTCAAATAAAAGGACGTCCTAAAACATTATGGAAAGTAGGGTTTAAGTCCCACGGTGTTGTTATTGTGAAAATCCTAGGTTGAGAATAAAAAAAAAAATAGTTAAAAATAAAAAATATGGGAAATTCAAAGAGTACTGAAGAAAAAGGAAAAAATAAAATGAGCAACAAGTGTTGCATAGGATGTTGGTGTGTGTGTTGTTGGGTTTGTTTGCAAATTAAAGGTTGATGAATGTGAAAGTCTTGTAGAACTCATAAAGCAGAGAGCAGACAGTAACAGAAGGAATTAGGAAGCACAGAAGTGGTTGGAGAGACAGCAAAAAGCGTAAGACTGACATGGATGCTGCAGGGGTAAAACACAAAAACAATGACAAAAATAAGAGGCATGACAAAAAGGAAAAGGACTTGTCTAACATTTTGTCTGTCTCTTCTTCTATCCGTGAGGATGAGTGTGATCACTGCGGCATGGCTCTGTATTCTCCTTCCTACCACCCAAACCTTGCAAAAGTAGCCCAAGCCGCAGAGGTCGCGGCTGAGCCCTCCCCCTCAGCACCGCTGCTGGAGTTCACTCCTCCGCCTCCTCAGTCCATTAATGTTAAACCTAAAAAAACCACAGGAAGTCAAGCAGCAAAAAGACCATGGGACTCGCGACCAGCCACACAGAGACACCAAAGAGTTAAGTAGATATGCACACATGATTACTCCACCCCCACATTCACCAAAAATAATAAAAACAAGAAAATTATGCCACATGTGCTGTTACTAAATGTTTTTGATAGCCATTCTGGCCTAACTACTGTAAATCTGGTGAAGACTCTGGTAATGAACCTTACTGGCAACATTTAAAAGGTGTGTTTTTGCAAAATATTCACCCACATCTAGCTGCGTACATACGCAGGCATCTGGTGACTTACCGTACTAGTTCATTTAGTGATGTACTAACTTATGCTAAACATGCAGAGAGATTAGAGGAGGAACGAAGGGAGAAGGAAAGGAAAAAACTAAAAGAAAAAACAACTCCTATTTGTGTGATTACTGATCCCGGGGGGCTGAGGCTCCGCCTGAATCTGTCTTCTATCAGGGTGCTGCGAGAGGTAAAGAACAGCTGTGGAGGAGGGGCAGAGGATGGAGAGACAGAGGGCGTGGCCGTGGGACCGGCTATCAACAATCAGAAGGGCAGAATGTTTGCCGGCAATGTGGACAAAGACGAACTGGCAAAGGGAGTGTCCTCAACGCCAACAGCAATCAGAAGGAGAGGGATGATTCTAGGGGCCACTACTGCAGGCCATATCCGACTGGACTGTGTGACTAGCAATGACACAGATAAGTGAACCTACTCCCACAGTTGACAGTGACACAGCAGACATTTTTCATTTACCTTGCTTTGACCTGATGTTAACAATGCAATGTTTGCCTGAAGTAATGTTGGAAGTTCAGGGTACCCCGATGAAGTTTTTATGTGACACAGGAGCATGCAGATCAGTGATCCACGTACTGATGTTCAGGGTTTTGCAAAATCAGAAGAAAAAGTAACTGTCAAATCTGCAAATGGTAAATTAAAAGTAGAACATCTCTCCAAATCTGTGAAAGTAAAGAATCCTGTCACCAGTGACATTGTTGAAGGCTATTTTATATTGTCTGAAGCCTGTCCTGTTAATCTGCTGGGAAGAGACCTATTATCAGTTCTCAACATTGCCATAATCCCAGTGGAAAATGGCATGCGCTCATCTCATTATCCACATGTGGAGGACGTGACTGTACTCCATGATTTTTCTCAGCCCAGGTATTGGTACGCGCTGGATCTGGTCACGGCCGGACCACACTCAGTGACGTCAGACCTATACAAAAAGGCTGCAGCACAAGGACAGACAGGAAATGATACTACTGCACCCCTTCTCTTAACATTGACAGAGCAATTATCGCATGACATCCTTATTGATGCTCAGATACAGTCTGAAATCTATAAAGGGATACAAAAGGGTGCAGTTTTTAACAACGTCCCCAAGCTTTACAAATTACATTTTACCCCGTAAATTGTACCAGCAGGCTGCAATTCTGATGCATGGGATTTCCCTTGTGTCACGGGGGGTATGATCTCTATGTTAAACAAATCTTTTACCACCTATGGGTTCACCCTATTTGCTACACAGTTTTGAAAAATAATGCCTAATTTGTTCAGAAAATAAAGCTCAAGGGAACTTAAGACCCCAGAAAGGTACCTTCCCTGCATCAACATATCCATTCCAGAATATCTGCATGAATTTTATTGAGCTGAACAAATGTGAAGGGGAAAAGTACTGTTTAGTGATAGTGGATTTGTTTACAAAATGGAGAGAAGCCTTTCCCTGTGCTAATCCAAATGCTGTTACTGTGGAAAAAAATCTATTAGCCAAAATTATACCTAGGTTCGGGATCCCAGAAAAAAATCTATTCAGATAATGGAACCCATTTTGTAAACCAGATTATAGCACATTTAGGGACAGCACTTAACATCAACCTAAAAAAAAAAAAATCACACAGCTTACCACCCACAATCTGCAGAGTTAGTGGGGAAAAAATCGAACCCTTAAGGAAAGGTTGAAAAAAAAAAAAAAAACAATGGCAGAGACAGGACAGAATTGGATTTATTGTCTACCCTTGGTCCTATTCTACATGAGAATAGTTCCCACCAAAGGGGGGTTGTCCCCATTTAAAGTAATGCACGGTAAACCTTACCTGTTACCGTCATTGAGACCATTTAACCAAGAAGATGAGGAAGTGTGTCTAGCTGATAATATGAAAAAAAAATGTTATTTGACAAAAGTGTTGCACATGCTACTCTCTCCAGGAAGGATTCTGTTGACAAATCACAGTAAAGCCAGGAGACCTGGTCCTCATCAAAACCTTCAAAAAGAAAAACTGTGCAGAAGCTCCCTGGAAAGTACTGTTTAACTATACAAGTGAAACAACTGTTCTGAGGCTGATGGCACAAAGTGTCCAGTAACGGCTTGCATAGTGAAACAACTTGTTGGTCATCATGGAGGGACAAAACTTAGGACAAAAGTTAGAAAGATGTGAATGGCTCACATGTCTCTTCCTTATCCTCACCCTTATAGTGATGCTCTTGATTTGGTTGTTTCTAGGAGTACCATATGCATCGTACAACTCGATCCGTTACTCAGGTTGATTATGACTGGTTGGAAGGGCCAGGTTATCATGATCATGTTTATGCTGGTAATGTGTGGTGGAAGTATGCTAACCATACAGCCTGGATGGCAAATCTTACAAATTGTTATGTGTGTTCTCTAGTCTCTGCTGGTCACATTTCTGTCACGGCTAAGATAATAGAACTGTCAGAAGCTGTTTGTTTCCTGCAAAGGACTGAATATAGAGCCAATACAACAATTGTTACCTTGAATCACACCTGCCCTATTGTCTATAAGCCTACTGATCAAAAGCACAATGATACACCTTATTCCATAAAGGCGAGCCTCAACAGAGAATTTTTTCTTCTGTTTGAGAGAGTGTGGAGATGTCTCTCTGGGCAGGGTGCCAGCCTCCAGGTGTAAAGCTGTTTATAATACATCTGGTATCTGTACTGCCACCTGCCGAACCTCTACAGAGGACAAAAGTGGTCCGGAAGTTCCCTATTGTCAGTTCAAACATCTGGAAGGAAATGTCACCCTGCAGGAACTCTGCAATGCCACAGTTTGTGATTCTCACAAGTATGGCACATTTATAGTGACTGGGGGATGGTGGCGATGTGGTCATTCCACATACTCACACTTACCCATGAACTGGGAAGGTGTATGTGCCCCCGTGATAGTGACTGACCATACCATAATAATGTCGGCAGGACAGGCAGCCAGAGTAAAGAGAGATGCTTACAAGCTGCCATGACCAGAGACATCATCGCTGACGATTCTTCCTGGCTTAAATGGTTGTTTTCCCCTTGGTGAAGCCCTCTTATGAATTTGTTAATAATTTTTGTAGTACTGATGTTAGTGTTCTCCTGCATGGTACCATGTATCCATAAAATGATGTTGCATGAAATACATGTCAATCTAGTGGCATACTATGGACTGGTTATGGACAGTGGTGAGGATAAGAGGATAAGGTTAAGAGACCGTGTAACCCAACTTGTCTTTCCATGCCTCCCAGTACAGAGTAAAAGTACAACTGACATGCAGAAAACTGGAAGGAGTTACATGATCATGATGTGAAGTTGAAATGTAATATCTGTAAATACTGTACATTTATGAAGACTTTGAAATATTACTTTTTTCTTTCATATGAGCTACAGTGGTATACTTTTACTACATTTATTTTATTATGTCTGTTCTCTTAGAGAATGATCTGTTAGCAGTGCCTGAGGCAGCAGGGCTGGATGACGGATTTTCCCTGTCGTAGCTAGTTAGGATCTCCATCCATCCATCCATCTTCTACCGCTTTTCCGGAGGTCCGGGTCGCGGAGGCAGCAGTTCAAGCACAGAAGCCCAGACTTCCCTCTCCCCAGCCACCTGCTCCAGCTCTTCAGAGAGGATACCAAGGCATTCCCAGACCAGCTGGGAGACATAGTCTCTACACCGAGTCCTGGGTCTGCCCCAGGGTCTCTTCCCAGTGGGACGTGCTTGAAACACCTCAAGTGGGAGGCGTCCAGGAGGCATCCTGATCAGATGCCCATACCACCTCAACTGACTCCTTTCAATGTGGAGGAGCAGTGGTTCTACTCTGAGCCTCTCCTGGATGACTGAGCTCCTCACCCTATCTCTGAGGGTGAGTCCAGCAATCTTACGGAGAAATCTCATTTCAGCTGCTTGTATCCGCAATCTCGTTCTTTCGGTCATTACCCATTCATTGATCAGCAATCAGTGGGAAGAAATTCAGTGAAATCACCTGTTGAAGACACTGGGTGGAGGTAAAACCTGCAGGGTCTTGGCCTTCCATGGAATGAGTTTGACACCCCTGCATTAGAACTTAAAATAGCTGCCTGATGGGGTTTTCAACGTCATCATAATGTAACCAACTTTTTTCTAAAGATGATGCCTCTTGGGCATCAAAGGGGGAAAATGATGTGAAAATTCTATGTTACACTGAGTTATATGAATTTTTCTATAAAGTCTAATGTGTGATAATGTGTGTACTGACTCAGGAAATCCTGTTTCCATATAAGGATTGTTGAGCAGTGGAAAAATACAGATAGAAGGATGCTGATGTGACTGTTAGTTTATCACTGTGAACGTTCAGTTCTATCACTGACTGTTCAACTCTATCTCTAGCTTTAACCAGTTTCTCTGCATGTACTCAGCAGATACAATCTTATCACACTGAGTCATGAATGAACTAATCAAGAAGCAACCCTACCCCAACGGTCTCTTGGGTGTATATTAGACAGTATCACTCTGTTGAGTTAACCCTTTAACTGTCCACATTAAATGGACGGGTCGCACGCCCCCAGTGGCACAGCACAACAACTGCACGTGTCAACTTATTGACGTCCCCCGGCTATACTGAGAATTTGTACTAATCTGTACTGATCTGACAGATTAGAAGGTGGCAGACACGTGCCAAAGGATTCATGGCTGACATGGAATATAGCAAAGAAGAAGAAATCCTCATTATTATTCTTCCTTTTTCCACTTTAAGCTCACAGCACCAATGTGGATGTCGCCATGCTTGGTCATCGCGGATGACTGAAACTGCATGAAACGGGGAAAATAGCTGCGTAATACAAACGAAATTCAAGTGGGATAATCATAAGAGTTTGTAGATGTGGAAGTGGGTGTAAATTACTAAGTAAACAAGTTACATCGACCACGATGGACAAAAAACTGAGCTCCCATTGCCAAGATGGCGGTGCCCACAAGCGGCATGGATTCCCACAGGAATAACGCACCAAACAGAAAAAATAGCCGTGTAATACAAACGAAATTCCCAACGTGGGGTAATCATAAGAGTTTGTAGATGTGGAAGTGGGTGTAAATTACTAAGTAAACGCGTTACATCCACCACGATGGACAAAAAACTGAGCTCCCATTACCAAGATGGCGGTGCCCACGAGCGGCATGGATTCCCACAGGAATAACGCACCAAACAGAAAAAATAGCCGCGTAATACAAACGAAATTCACGTGGGGTAATCATAAGAGTTTGTAGATGTGGAAGCAGGTGTAAATTACTAAGTAAATGCATTACATAGACAACAATGGACGAAAACAGACTGGTCATGTGGGCGGGCGAGCCCCCCAACCCCCCGCAACAGGTAAGAGAGAAATGTGTTTTTTTGACATTTATTGATTTTCTGGTTCATATACTTTGGAAGATTAGATAAAAACATACCCCTTTTGAATGAATTATGTAATTTATTTAGCTGCTGCGACATTATGCAAATTAGGTGTAACATCGGGCTGTGTTAAGGGGGGCAGGGATTTCCCAGCATGCTTTGCCAGCTGGAAACGTTACTGTGTGTGTGTTATTACTGAGTTATTATACTGCTATGTCATTATAACTGTGTTATAATGACTCAGCAGTGTTTATAGGCAGGATTAGGGCAAGACATATCATGTGTTGTATAACCATGATTGAGACGGAGGTCCGGGAGAATGACCTCCCCTCCTGTCTGTGCTCAGGGTTGTTGGGGTTGGGTGTGTTGAATAAAGCCTGTTCGTCACAACCATCTGCTTCTCTCCTTTGTGGAACCCCGCATATGTCACACTGATGTCAGGAGTGGGGATGGAGCAAGATGGTGGCCAGGACCCAGGCGGAGGTCCAGCGGCCGGGGTGGTTCATCACTCGGCTGGGAACGGAGCGCGGAGCTGACACGCCGACCCCCGGAGTGGCTCGCCACGATGGACGGACCAGCGTACCCCGCCTTCCACCTTTTTCAAGGCAGAGCGGGCCAAGCAGAGCAAACCAGCCCCGCTTCCCGCCCTTTTCAGGGCAGGACGGGCTGGCGATTCCAGGGCGATCAGGAGCGGCGATCGACCGGGAGGCGACCGTCCCATCCATCCGGCAGCGGGCCAAGATTCCCCGCTACAACGACGAGAACCTGTTGGTTGACCACCTGGCCCAGGTCGAGTTGGCTGCCGTGCTGAACGACTGGTCACCGGAGGAAACCGCCATGCTGAGAGCGAGGGGGAGGAGGAGGAGTTACGGCAGACCACGGCGGCGCGTCCACGGAGGAGACTGCCGCGGCGATGCGAGGAAGGGTGCTTCCGCTGCGGAGAGCCAGGGCACATCGCACGGTACTGCCCCGCGCCCACCCCGCGAGAAACTGGCCCCTCGCCGACGATTAAATTAGATCAAGGTGGCATGGACGGGGAAAGGCCGCCTCCCGCAGATGCTTCCCCCGGTGTTGACGTCACAGAGGCCCTCAGTGCGCAGCAGCAGCGGAGCGAGCAGGACAGATCCGGTCTTTTCCCGGGCTCGGCAGGGGCTGGGCGCTTGGACGTGGGCCAGCGGCCGCCTGGGAAGTCCTGGCAGCGGTGGGAGGGACTGTGCATAGTCCTACTGAAGCTGTTGGATGTGCTGGTCGTCGGCATCGAAGCCCCAACACCTGGATTGATTCGCGTTGGACTTCTGGGTTGGACTTTGATTTTTCTGGGGACAGAAACCAGTCCAGGGGGGAGCAGTGTAACGTTGGGGCCGTGTTAAGGGGGGCAGGGATTTCCCAGCATGCTTTGCCAGCTGGAAACGTTACTGTGTGTGTGTTATTACTGAGTTATTATACTGCTGTGTCATTATAACTGCATTATAATGACCCAGCAGTATTTATAGGCAGGATTAGGGCAAGATGTATCATGTGTTGTATAACCATGATTGAAACGGAGGTCTGGGAGAATGACCTCCCCTCCTGTCTGTGCTCAGGGTTGTTGGGGTTGGGTGTGTTGAATAAAGCCTGTTCGTCACAACCATCTGCTTCTCTCCTTTGAGGAACCCCGCATACTTCACAGTACTGATCTGACAGATTAGAAGGTGGCAGACACGTGCCAAAGGAATCATGGCTGACATGGAATATAGCAAAGAAGAAGAAATCCTCATTATTATTATTCTTTTTTCCACTTTGAGCTCACAGCACCAATGTGGATGCCGCCATGATCGGTCATCGCGGCAGCGATGATGACTGAAACTGCATGAAACGGGGAAAATAGCTGCGTAATACAAACGAAATTCAAGTGGGATAATCATAAGAGTTTGTAGATGTGGAAGTGGGTGTAAATTACTAAGTAAATGCGTTACATCAACCACGATGGACAAAAAACTGAGCTCCCATTACCAAGATGGCAGTGCCCATGAGCGGCAAGGATTCCCATAGGAATAACGCACTAAACAGAAAAAATAGCCACGTAATACAAACGAAATTCACGTGGGGTAATCATAAGAGTTTGTAGATGCGGAAGCAGGTGTAAATTACTAAGTAAATGCATTACATCGACAACGATGGATGAAAACAGACTGGTCATGTGGGCGGGCAAGCCCCCCAACCCCCCGCAACAGGTAAGAGAGAAATGTGTTTTTTTGACATTTATTGATTTTCTGGTTCATATACTTTGAAGATTAGATAAAAACATACCCCTTTTGACTGAATTATGTAATTTATTTAGCTGCTGCGACATTATGCAAATTGGATGCGTACATTTTTTCCTATCTGAAACTTTGGATCATATTCTACATCTTTCTAATTGACAGTAAGCCATTATCTCTTGTAACTTTCAAGTTATAGCCTTGGGAATCTGAACTATTTTATTGACAAAAATTTTTTACCACTCTTGACCACTAGGGGCCTTGAGTTGCCTTGCATTACCCCAGGTGCCACATGGCGCCTAGGACAATTAAAGGGTTAAGACAATACACAGACAGATTGTGAGAACTGTGCTCTGTATTGTGTTTCGCTGATCAGCACTCTCATTAAATTTGCTGAAACTTTGATCCTGCCTCTCATTGACTGAGCATCTTATATCCGAACAGGGAATTTTTCCAACAAACCAGCAAGGTCCTGGATAGTTATAAGCATACTTTGTGGCCCTGTACACTGGCCCAAAAGTTCTGGCAGAAGATATGTGGAGACTTATTGGCATGGCTTCGGTATCATATCTCAACCCCTCCCATACTTTGCATATTGGGTGATTTAAGTGAAATAAATATAGAGGTAAAGTTGTCACACATGGTTCTCACTGCTTTATGCATCACCAAGAAAACAATCCTCATGAATTGGAAATCAAGAAATAATTTATGTACAACTCACTGTAAGAACCTCCTATTAGACTATATTAGTCTGGAGAAAATGTCTCCCTCCTCTAAAAACCAGCTGGCTGAATTCAATCCTCTCTGGTCCCCACTTATTGATTCTATAACGTGAGGGGGCGCAGGCAGTGGCTCGCTCTCCTTTGCACCTCTGGTGGCTGGCTGCTCCCTGACTGCAGGGGGTTTTCTATAACCCACTGGAGCCGGTGTCTTAGGCACCTCCCCTGGGGTGGCTGTGCATTTGGTCCCTGGGGGGGGGGGGGGGGGGGGGGGGGGGGCTGGTGCAGAAGGGGGGCTGCAGGGTGGGCTGGGGGGGCTGTGGCCTCGGGCTGGCCGGCCTTGCCTTCTGGGTGGGACTGGGTCTGGCCTTGGGCCCCTGGTGTTGGGGGGGCTGTCCCCCCCCTGGACCGGGATCCAGTGCACGCTGGCAGTGCGGCCTGGCCTGGGTGTGTCCCTGCACGGCGGAGGTTGTGCCCTCCTCAGGGCTCTGGAGGCACTCCGGAGGCTTGTGCCTACGTCCCAGGGTGGGGGGTGGGGGTCACAGCGGGGTTGCCTTCTCATTCTCCGGGGCCTACTTGTGTGTGTGTGCGTGTGTGTGTGTGTGTGTGTGTGTGTGTGTGTGTGTGTGTGTGTGTGTGCATGCGTGTGTGTGTGTGTGTGTGTGTGTGTGTGTGTGTGTGCGTGCATTTGTGCATATGGGTGTGTGTGAGTGTGTGTATGCAAGCGTATGTGCAGGTGTGCAAGAGTGGGGGTGTGTGTAGGTTCGTATGGGTTTGTGTGTATATGTGGGGTGAGGATATGGGTGTGTGTGTGTGTGTGAATGTGTGGGTATGTGTGTTGTGTGTAAATATGCAAGGGTGTGTGTGGGTGTAGGTGGACATATAGTATGTGTTGGTATGTATGTGGTGTGTGTACACGTGAGTGTGAGTGTGTGTGTGGGGGGGTGCAAGTGCCTGCGGGTGGATGCGCGGTTGTGAAGGGTGTGTATGTGAGGGAAAGACCTCATTGGGCAGCCAGGGCTTGGGGCTGGGGCGTACTGTCTGGTGGCTGGGGGATAGCAGTTCAGTTACTGTTCTCCCTGGCCGTCCTACTGTTGTGTCCTGGGGCGGAGTTCTTTGCCCGTATTACCTCTGGTGTCCATGGCACTGGGTATGGGTGTGGTCGGGGGGGGGGGTATTGGCACGGGTTGGCGGTCGTGTTCCCGTCGGTTTGCCCTGGGGCAGCTGTGGCTGCGGGGGTAGCCTACTGCTGGCAATGTCTGTCTGGGGTGGATGGTTAATGGGCTTGCGGTGGGCACTTTGGGATGTTGCTTGGCGTGATATGGATCTGACCCATTATTTATTATTATTATTATTATTATTATTATTATTATTATTATTATTATTAAATATGTTTGTGTACGTGCATACAGGGTGTGTACAAGATGCGTGAGAGTAAGTGTGAGTGTGGCTGCCCCATCATGCCTGTGGTGCTGGTGAGCGCTGGGATGGATTGCACGGCCTGGCGCCCCTCTCCCTGGGAAAGGATCTGGGGGCAGTGGGTGGCTTTCTGAGCCAGTTTGGGTGCTGGCTTCTGGGAGGGGGGCTCTCTCTGGGACCACCTCCCTCCCAGTCTTAACTCCCCCACCCCCAATTCTGGGTGGCTCATACATCTTATTGGATACACTTAGAGTTTTGGGGTGTTCCATATGGTGTCAGTGAAGGGGATCCCTCTGTCTACTGTGCCATGGGGCCACCCTCACCTCAATTTTAATTGCACTGTAGACACTGTGGGCTTGGGGGGGGGAAGCTCTGCTGCCAATAGCAATGGATAGCGGTGCCGTTTCACACTATCCCCCCAATTTTAACTGCACTTTGGTAGTTCACACACCTGCACCCAATCACACCACACAGCTAACACTCACCCAGCACGATTCGTGCATGGGGGTGAGGAGTGGGGATCTTCCTCCACCCCTGCTGCCCTCCTTCTGCCAGGAGCCTGGGGCCTGGCTGGTGACCTGGCTGGTCGTCATCCAAGGGCGCTACCGCGAGTGAATAGTAGCGAGCAAGGGAGTGAGCAAGTGGGTGAGCAAGTCAGTAAGTGAGAGTGAGGGAGTGATGAGTAGTGATGGTGATGGTGGTGGTGGGTCAGATTTGTGTGGTGCTTTGCATGTCGTGTGGCATCTTGGAGCGCTTGCGGTGGGTCTGTTGATCTTCACTTTGGGCAGGCATTGGTGGCTGCTTTTGTGGCGGCAGCTGCCCTGGGGTGGGTTGGCGGGCTGCTGGGCCGCGTTGGTGGCCTCTCCGACATGTTCGTGCCTCCTGCATCTACGCCGCAGCCGCCCCAAGTGTTAAGGGTGAATCAGTGTAAGAGACAACACGAGTAAATGTGAGTGAGTCAGTGCACGAATGAGAGTGTACATACACATGTGGACAAAATTATTGGTACCCCTCTGTTAATGAAAGAAAAACCCACAATGGTCACAGAAATAACTTGAATCTGACAAAAGTGGTAATAAATAAAAATTCTATGAAAATTAACCAATGAAAATCAGACAATGCTTTTGAATTGTGGTTCAACAGAATTATTTCAAAAAACAAACTCATGAAACAGGCCTGGACAAAAATGATGGTACCCTTAACTTAATATTTTGTTGCACAACCTTTTGAGGCAATCACTGCAATCAAACAATTTCTGTAACTGTCAGTGAGACTTCTGCACCTCTCAGCAGGTATTTTGCCCCACTCCTCATGAGCAAACTGCTCCAGTTGTCTCTGGTTTGAAGGGTGCCTCTCCAGACGGCATTTTTCAGCTCCTTCCACAGATGTTCAATAGGATTTAGATCAGGGCTCATAGAAGGCCACTTTAGAATAGTCCAGTGTTTCGCTCTTAGCCATTCTTGGGTGTTTTTAGCTTTGTGTTTTGGGTCATTATCCTGTGGCAAGACCCATGACCTGCGACTGAGACCAAGCTGTCTGACACTGGGCAGCACATTTCTCTCTAGAATACCTTGATAGTCTTGAGATTTCATTGTACCCTGCACAGATTCAAGACACCCTGTGCCAGATGCAGCAAAGCAGCCCCAGAACATAACAGAACCTCCTCTATGTTGCACAGTAGGGACAGTGTTCTTTTCTTGGTATGCTTCATTTTTGCGTCTGTGAACATAGAGCAGATGTTCCTTGCCAAAAAGTTCCAGTTTTGTCTCATCTGTCCATAGGACATTCTCCCAGAAGCTTTGTGGCTTGTCAACATGCAGTTTGGCAAATTCCAGTCTGGCTTTTTTATGATTTTTTTTCAACAGTGGTATCCTCCTTGGTCGTCTCCCATGAAGTCCACTTTGGCTTAAACAACGACAGATGGTGCAATCTGACACTGATGTACCTTGACCTTGGAGCTCATCATGAATGTGTTTAGAGGTTGTTCTGGGCTCTTTTGTTACCACTCGTATTTGCCGTCTCCTCCTGCGGCCACGTCCAGGGAGGTTGGCTACAGTCCCGTGGATCTTAAATTTCTGAATATGTGCAACTGTAGTCACAGGAACATCAAGCTGCTTGGAGATGGTCTTATAGCCTTTACCTTTAACATGCTTGTCTATAATTTTCTTTCTAATCTCTTGAGACAACTCTCCTTTGCTTCCTCTGGTCCATGTTTAGTATGGTACACACCATGTCACCAGACAGCACAGTGACTACTTGTCACCCTTTAAATAAGCCGACTGACTGATTACAAGTTTGTAGACACCTGTGATGTTAATTAGAGGACACATCTTGATTGAATATGTCCCTATGGTCTTTTCTAGGGGTACCATCATTTTTGTCCAGGCCTGTTTCATGAGTTTATTTTTTTAAAGTAAATCTGTTAAACCATGACATGGATGATGACATGGCGATGATGACATGGCAGCGCGCAATGTTGCAGCGGCTCACAGCTCTCCTTTTCAGTGGTTTTTTTTTGATGTTATGGTACTCCTTTTTTGTTTATTTGTACGCTATCAGTTCGGTGAACGTTTACTACACCCGTCAGAGACTTCTTGAGATTGGAGACCAGCATCAGACACCAGTTGTGAGTGTCTTTCACCACACGCATAACATCCAAGTCGACATAGCAAGACCACCGGGCTCTCTGTGGATTGTTGTCGGGTCGTGGAGGCAACGGAGATGGAGGAGGGAGAGGAAGCAGAAGCGAGGCTGCAGGTCCGGTGTTATGCTAAGGCTAAGGAGACAACCACATAAGCCACCTCTACCGAGTTGCCGGCAATCGCTATGTTTGTGACTGTTGTGTTCTGATTATCTCTGAAACTTGGCTCCATCCGGACATATCCGACGCTAGCATGCAGCTAGCGGGCTGCACGTTGCTACGCTGTGACAGGACTAAGGACTCCGGTAAGAGCAGAGGGGGAGGGCTCTGTATGTATGTGCATAATAACTGGTGTAACAACGGGACTATTACAGACAAATATTGCTCTCCCGATCTCGAGTACATGTCTGTAAGATGTCGGCCTTTTTTTCTACCGAGAGAGCTAACAGTAGTGTTTATCACGGCTGTGTATATTTCACCTAGTGCAAATGTAAATGCGGCGCTCTCCCTCCTGCTTAACACCATTAACAAACATCAGCGGGCTCACCCTGATGGTGTCCACATAGTCGCAGGAGACTTTAATAAGGCCAATCTGAAGACTGTACTCCCCAAATTTTATCAACATGTTAAGTGTTCTACTAGGGGGGAGAACATTTTAGACCTTGTCTACACTAACATCAAGCATGCATACAGAGCCATATCCCTTCCCCACCTCAGCCAGTCGGACCATCTTTCCCTCCTGCTCTCCCCAGCCTACACCCCCCTCAGGCGTAGTGACAGGCCCACTATAAAGACTGTCACAACTTGGCCTGACAACGCTCTCTCCAAACTGCAGGATTGCTTCACAGAGACAGACTGGGATTTATTTGGACAACAGGAGTTGGAAACATCCATTGATACAACCTTGGACTACATTAAGTTTTGTATCAGCACTGTGACTGTGGACAAAAATATTAGGGTTTTTCCCAACCAGAAACCCTGGATGACCAGCCAGGTCCGCACACTCCTCAGAGCCCGTGATGCTGCCTTCAGATCAGGTGACAGAGACCTTTAGAGGTCTACTCGAGCCGATCTGAAAAGAGGAGTTAAACTGGGATGATGTGCCATGGGGCCATCGTGGGGCCATCATCGGGAATCCTGTCCTGTCTGAAATCTGCCATAATCATCCCGGTACCAAAGAAGTCTCCCACCACCAGCCTTAATGATTACCATCCTGTGGCTCTCACCCCGGTAATTATGAAGTGCTTCGAGAGACTGCTTCTCCAGCACATTAAGAGCCATCTTCCTCCGGACCTTGACTCCTACCACTTTGGATACCGTGAAAACCGATCCACTGAAGATGCCATCGCCGTAACCCTCCATTCTGTGCTGTCCCACTTGGAGCGGCAGCACAGCTACGTCCGAATGCTCTTCGTGGACTACAGCTCGGCCTTCAACACAATCATCCCGGACATTCTCATTACCAAACTGAACACACTTGGTCTCCCACCTCTCACATATGCTTGGATAAAGAACTTTCTCACTAACCGGTCCCAGACTGTGAGACTTGGCTCCCACTTCTCCTCTACACGGATGCTGAGTACTGGCTCCCCACAGGGCTGTGTGCTGAGCCCACTCCTGTACTGTCTCTACACCCATGACTGTCATCCGGCCTACAACAACAACCTCATCGGGAAGTTTGCTGACAACACCACGGTGGTTGGACTCATTTCAGGAGGGGACGAGACAGCCTATAGGGGGGAAGTCCTGAAGTTGGCAACTTGGTGTTTAGAAAACAACCTGACTCTGAACACCAAGAAGACCAAGGAAATCATTGTCAGCTTCAGGAGGACCAATACCGACCCAGCCCCCCTCTTCATCATTGGCGAGTGTGTGGAGAGGGTCCACATACTCCGGTACCTCGGCGTCCTTATCTCCTCTGACATCTCCTGGACAGACAACATCTCGGCGATTATTAAGAAGGCTCAGCAGCGGCTACATTTCCTGAGAGTCTTCAGGAAGTACGACCTCAATTCCACCCTGCTGCTGACCTTCTATCGCTCATCCATTGAGAGTCTGCTCACATACTGCATTACAGTGTGGTATGGGAACTGCACAATGGCAGACAGGGCGAGGTTGCAGAGGGTAGTAAAGGCAGCACAGAAGATCATCGGCCGCCCTCTCCCCTCCCTGACAGACATTTACACCGCTCGCTGCCTTAGTAGAGCACAACACATTATCAAGGACATCTACCACCATGGAGCTGACCTGTTTGACCTGCTGCCTTCAAGGAGGTGCTACAGGTGCATCAGAGCCAGGAGAAATAGACTCAAGAACAGTTTTTTTTCCAAAAGCCATCATGGCTCTGAATTCTCAGTCCAACCCTCCCTGACCCCCCCAGTATACCTCTAAACACATCACTGTGTAATTGACATTTACAGTCCAGAATGCTGTGCAGTCTTTTTAATATTTTTATTTTTATATTGTGTATATATAACTTATTTTATCTTAGATTACGTACATTGTACACATTATACATTATTTATTGCAGGAATTTATTGTTTTTATGCTTTTTATTTTTCTCTTTTACATATGTTGCACTGAAGGAGATGCTTAAATCTCATTGTACATTTGTTTGTATAATGACAATAAAGTCTATCTATCTAAACCACAATTCAAAAGCATTGTCTGATTTTTATTGGTTAATTTTCATAGAATTTTTATTTATTACCACTTTTGTCAGATTCAAGTTATTTCTGTGACCATTGTGGGTTTTTCTTTCATTATCAGAGGGGTACCAACAATTTTGTCCATGGCTGTATGAGTGAGCGTGAGTGGAAGGAAGCATGTGTGAGTGCGAGCAACTGTGAGGGCAAGTGTGAATGGGAGCAAGACTAAACAAGTATGGGAGTGGATGACAGTGAATGAGTCTGAGTGTGGGAGTGCGAGTGTAAGATTATGTGAAGGAGAGGGCGAGTGAGTGAGTGAGTGAGTGAGTGAGTGAGTGAGTGAGAGTGCGTGTGAAAGCATGATGGTGTGAGTGCATGAGAGTGAGTTTATGTGCTGGTCAGGGGGTATTGGACTGAGGGGATGGCACCTCCTGGTGCCTTCTGACCATGTGGGCTCCTGTGGACTGGGGGGGCTGGCCCCCCATGGGGTTCCCCATGCCTTTCTGCTGCCTTCCCTGGGTGTGGGGGCCTGAGGGCTCCTGGGGGTGTGGGTTGGGGCGCTGGTGTGGGCACAGGCCCACTGGGGGGGGGGGGCACCTGGTGGGGCGGGTCTGTGGGGAATGTTGGCCTTCCGGCACCTGGGGTTTGGGGACTGGCATTGGCCCCCCTGGGGGGGCAGGACAGGCTGGTCTGGGGATGAGGGTGCGCTGCACCGGCCACTTGGTGGCCCGGCCTCCCTCAACCATCCCTCCGGGGGTGGCTGCCAAGCTGTCCTGGGGCTTACTGGCTTTGAGACATTTGTACTCTTTGGGGGTTGGTGGCGCTGTTTTCCTTGCTCAATGTTTCCAGGAGGGGAGGGGGGTTGCTGTGACCTGCCACCCTCTTTGTGTGTTTCCTGGCAAACCACTCACACACACACACACTCACTTTGTGCACACTCTCATACACACGCATACACATACATGTACATACACATACAGTATGTCTCTCTGTTCTTTTACAGGTGCAGATATCAGACTCGTGATGAGACCTTTTCAGAAGAAGAAACAGTTTCTCTTCTGTTTATTTCAGTTGTGTCAGTGTTTATTGTTTCTGTTTGTTCCTCTCCCCCCACCTCCACCCCCCCCCCCCGGTCAGGTCCATCATGGGTAAAATAATTTAAATAAACTCTTAAAAGTTATTACAAGAGGAGTCTATAAATAATATACTATACATATATATGTACTGTATAAACCTTCTTTTGCCAAAATAAATCTGTTTGGCACAATAAGGGAAGCTGATTTCTGTTCTGCTTACCTAGCTGCTTGACAGGACAAGGGGGGGGGGGAAGAAAAAGAATGCCAAATTTCCTCAAGATATAAATGAGTGGGAGGAGTAGAATATAAAGAGTAGATGACCCAAAACACAGCCCTGGGGAATAGCTGGGGAGTGCTAAGATTTGTTTTCAGTTGTACAAATTGACATATCAGAAATGACACCAGAGACTAATTTATTTAGAAAGCCACTGAAAAAGCAACAAGGTCATCATTTTCCCTCATCACAAAACTTTAGGCAAATTATGGCTAAAGTATGCTAGGTATGCTCTGGAGAAAAGAGGAATGAAAGTCAGTAGAAACAAGACAGAATACATAAATGTGAATGAGAGGGAGGCAGGTGCAATGGTGAAGATGGAAGGAGTAGTGAGAGTGAAAGTAGATGAGTTTAAATACCTGGGGTCAACCATCCAAAGCAATGGAAAAAGCACAAGAGAGGTGAAGAAGAGAGCGTGCAGGTAGGGTGGAGTGGGTGGAGATGAGTGTCAGGGGTGATTTGTGATGGAAAGGTAGCAGCAAGAGTGAAAGGGAAGATATACAAGACGGTAGTGAGACCTGCTATGATGTATGGTTTGGAGACAGTGGCACTGACAAAAAGACAGGAGGTGGCGCTAGAGGTGGCAGAGTTGAAGATGCTAATATTTTCATTGGAAGTGACTATGAGGGACAAGATTAGAAATGAGTATATCAGAGGGACACCTCACATTGAGCGGTTTGGAGACAAAGTAAGAAGGCAAGGCTGAGATGGTTTGGACATGTGCAGAGGAGGGATAGTGGATATACTGGACAAAGGATGTTGAAGATGGAGCTACCAGGCAGGAGGAAAAGAGGAAGACCACAGAGAAGATTCATGCATGTAGTGAAGGAGGACATGTTAAGAGTTGGTGTTAAAGAGGAAGATGCAAGGGATAGGGTGAGATGGAGACAGATGATCCACTGTGGCGACCCCTAAAGGGAGCCATCAAAAAAAGAAGAAAAAGCAAAACTTTAGCCAAACTGAAAGCTAACAGTTACAGTAATGAATCAGTGGCAGACATCTTTCTCCTCCTGTAGTAAGCTAGCATGTGTTTCTTCATTAGATAGAGCTCCATAGCTGACAAAGGCACTTATCACCATTCTGCGAACAACAAAGGAAACACTTCTACAGCTTAAATGTTCTTTTTCAAAACTCGTTTGAGGGCTACACACATCAGTAATTACTAAAAAACTGAGACTTCACAGCTGCGTGCAGTGAGATGGAAGAAAAGAGAAAACTGGGAACTTCCAGAATATTTTAAAAGCAAAACATTACTCATTTCAAAAAGAAAATAACAGATTGCTTTATTTTCAAAACAAGAATGGCATGTTATTCCCCCCCCCAAAAAAAAATCTGAAAACTCCCAGTACCAGTTATGAATACAGGATACAATTTTATGGATAAAACCAATGTTTAATGAGGAACAGATTATAAATGGAGTATTCTGGTAGTCTGTAATTGCATCCCATTGGTGAAGCAAAGGCCAGAGGTCTGGAAACTCTTCTCAGCTGTATTTCATTTCAGTAGACACTCTTAGCTATATAGCTATGCTTGAGAAAGGTTAGCAGCCACAAAATTGAAATTAGATTCCACAATTTTACACAATGTCAAACATAATATATGTTTATCAGGGTCAAAAATAAGAAAAATAATTGTATCTTCAATTAAATAAGGTAACATCACGGCCTGTAAATAAACATGGATGGCATCAGAGCTCAGCAAAATTGAAGGCTGCACGTCTCAATCGCCCTCCAGTGGTGGGCTGCAGTATGACAATAAACCCAGCCTGCATTATTGTGGTGAGTACTTTGCAAAAATAAATAAAATAAAAATACTTTTTTTCCCCCAGAAGGTGTTCTTTGTCCTCCCTCGTTCTTAATATGCTGATTTTTAAAATCAATGGTCTTATACCACGGCAGGGCTCAGGAGGGGCGGCAGTGGCTCAGGAGGTTGAGCAGGTCGTCTAATAACTGGATGGTTGGCGGTTCGAATCCCGCTCTCCCCAGATATCCTGCCGTTGTGTGCCTGGGCAAGACACTTCACCCGCATTGCTTCCAGTGTATGTATACCACTGGGTATGAATGTGTATAAGTGTATAAAAAATGTTCAGTGGTGGCCGGAAAGGCCGTTGGCGCAGATTGGCTGCCACGTTTCCGTCAGCCTGCCACAGGGCATCTGTGGCTGCAGAAGTAGCTTCCCACTACCATTGTCTGTCTGGAGTGAATGAATAATGTACCTATTTGTAAAGCGTCTTTGAGTATATATGATAAAGCGCTATATAAAATTGATGCATTATTATTATTATACAGAAGAATGTGTGTTCAACATTAAATGTAGCCTTGATTGGTTGTGTGACAGCAACCTGCCTCAGGGCTGTGGCATAGACTATAATAGACAGCTATATGAGCAGGAACTTGATGTCGCAGCTTGGTTTTGTGGTCTGTACTGCACAGATTCTGGCTCCAAAAGCACAAGATAGCAGCATGTTCAACTTTTCTACAATGGACCTAAGTAGCAGTAAGTCATCCATATTCATGTACAGTCATGTACAGTTCATGTACAGTCTATGGGGTTACACAAGTTCACTCTTTTTAATAATGCACATGCACCAATCATGACACAAAGGTCTACTTTGTGCAATGAAATACAGTAATGTAGTGTAATTTGCAATGTCAGTCTATTAAGTTGGAAACAAAAATGAGCAAGGTAATGAAAATGCACTAAATGAGTTGTTGTAATGTCAGCACCAGATATTGTAGTGTATTTTCTCCAGACTAGTCCTGCAGAGTTCCTGTAATTGACTGGATCTAACTTCAAGATGTTTTACTTGTCCTTCACACACTTGAAGAGTGAACACATTTTCCATACAGCCTACCCATGAAAACATGTTAGGATATCTTTGGGGGAAATTAAGGAAAATGTGTGTAACATTGTCACTTATTTTAAACAATCAGAAATTTATATTTTAAAGCTTATTGTAAAAGTGATTTAAAAAGGTACATGGGGGTCCGGTGCTAAGTGGATCAGGTGGCGGTCAAAGGCGGAGACCTTGGCGGTCTGATCCCAAGCTTCCTAAACTGGCTTCTGGGACGTCGAATGTCACCTCTCTGGTGGGGAAGGAGCCTGAGCTGGTGCATCAGGTTGAAAGATACCAGCTAGATATAGTCGGCCTCACCTCAACACACAGCTCCAGTTCCGGAACCAGTCTCTTAGAGGAGGGCTGGAGCATGGCCTACTCTGGAGTTGCCCCGGGCGAGAGGCGACAAGCAGTGGTTGGGTAATCTTGTATCCCCCCGCCTTGCTGCCTCTATATTGGAGTTTTCCCTGGTGGACAAAAGAGTTGTTTCCCTGCACCTTTGGGTTGGGAAATGGGTCATGACCATCATTTGTGCCTATGCACCAAATGATGGTTCAGAGTACCCACCCTTTTTGGAGTCCCTGACTTGGGTGCTGGAGAGTGCTCCTCTTGGAGACTCCATTGTCCTACTGGGGGACTTCAATGCGCACGTGGGCAACGACAGTGAAACCTGGAGGGGGTGATTGGGAGGAACGGCCTGCCCGATCTGAACCTGAGTGGTGTTCAGTTATTGGACTTCTGTGCTAACCACAGTTTGTCCAAAACAAACACCATGTTCAAGCATAAGGGTGTCCATATGTGCACCTGGCACCAGGACACCCTAGGTCGCAGGTCAATGATCGATTTTGTTATTGTGTCATCAGACCTGCAACCGTATGTCTTGGACACTCAGGTAAAGAGAGGTGCAGAGCTGTCAACTGATCACCACCTGGTGGTGAGTTGGATCCAATGTCAGGGGAGGATGCCATTCAGACCTGGCAGACCCAAACGTATAGTGAGAGTGTGCTGGGAACGTCTGGCTGAGGCCTTTGTCCAGGAGGTTTTCAACTTCCACCTCCGGAAGAACTTCAACCACATTCCGAGGGAGTCTGGAGACATGGAGTCTGAATGGGCCATGTTCTCCACCTCTATTGTTGAAGCGGCTGCCCAGAGCTGCAGCCGCAAGGTCATCAGGGAATCCTGTTGTGGCAACCCCCGAATCAAGTGGTGGACACCAGTGGTGAGGGGGGCCATTAAGCTGAAGAAGGAGTCTGATCAAGCTTGGTTGACTTGTGGAACTCCCGAAGCAGCTGAGGTGTACAGGCAGGCCAAGCTGAATGCAGCTCGGGTGGTTGCTGAAGCAAAAACTCGAGTATGAAAGAAGTTCGGTGAGGCCATGGAACAAGACTTTCGGTCGGCCTCGAAGAGATTCTAGCAAACTGTCCGGCAGCTCAGGAGGGGGAAGCAGCTCCCTGTCCACATGTGTATGGTGCGGATGGGGCACTGCTGGCTTTGACTGGGGATATCGTTGGGCTTTGGAAGGAATACTTCGAGGATCTCCTCAATCCCACTGACATGCCTTGCTCAGAGAAGCAGGGCTTGTGGACGAGGGGGACGACTCGCCTATCACAGGGGCTGAGGTCACCAAGATGATTAAAAATCTCTTTGGTGGCCAGGCCCCGGGGGTGGACGAGCTTCACCCTGAGTACCTCAAGGCCCTGGATGTTGTAGGGCTATCAAGGTTGACACGCCTCTGCAACATTGTGTGGAGGTCGGGGTCAGTGTCTTTAGCATGGCAAACGGGGGTGGTGGTTCTTCTCTTCAAAAAAGAGAACCAGAGGGTATGCTCAGCTTGCAAGGGATCACACTCCTCGGCCTCCCTGGGAAGGCCTATGCCAAGGTACTGTAGAGGAGAGTCCGGCCGTTGGTCAAACCTCAAATTCAGGAGGAGCAATGTGGTTTTCGTCCTGGCCGTGGCACATCGGACCAGCTCTTTACGCTCTCGAGAATCCTCAAGGGTCCGTGGGAATTTGCCCAACCAGTTTACATGTGTTTTGTGGACTTGGAGAAGGCATTCGACCACGTCCCTCGTGGTTTTTTGTGGGGGGTGCTTCGGGAGAATGGGGTATTGGGCTTGTTGCTATGAGCTATTCGGTCTCTGTACAACCATTGTGAGAGTTTGGTTTGTATTGCCAACACTCAGTCGGACTCATTCCCAGTGAGAGTTGGACTCCGCCAGGGCTGCCCTTTGTCACTGATCCTGTTCATAATTTTTATGGACAGGACTTCTAGGCACAGCCAGGGAATGGAGGGTGTCATGCTTGGTGACCACAGGATCTCATCTCTGTTGTGTGCAGATTATGTTGTCCTGCTGGCTTCATCCAGCAATGAACTACAGGTCTTACTGGGATGGTTTGCCGCTGAGTGTGAAGTGGCTGGGATGAGAATCAGCACCTCCAAGTCCGAGTCCATGGTCCCCAGCTGGAAAAAGGTGGATTGTCCTCTCCGGGTTGGGGACAAGCTCCTGCCCAAAGTGGAGGACTTTAAGCATCTTGGGGTCTTATTCACGAGTGAGGGGAGAATGGAGCGAGAGATTGACAGACGGATTGGAGCAGCATTTGCAGTAATGCGGACGTTGTACCGGTCTGTTGTCGTGAAGAGGGAGCTAAGCTCTAAGGCAAAGCTGTCGATTTACTAGTCAATCTACGTTCCTACCCTCACCTATAGTCATGAGCTTTGGGTAATAACCGAAAGAATGAGATCGCGGATACAAGCAGCTGAAATGAGCTTTCTTCATAGGATTGTTGGACTCACCCTCAGAGATAGGGTGAGGAGCTCAGTCATCTGGGAGAGGCTCAGAGTAGAACTGCTGCTCCTCCACATTGAAAGGAGCCAGCTGAGGTAGTATGGGCATCTGATCAGGATGCCTCCTGGACGCCTCCCACTTGATGTGCTTTGGGCACGTCCTTCTGGGAGAAGACCCCGGGGTAGACCCAGGACTCGCTGGAGAGACTATGTCTCCCAGCTGGTCTGGGAACGTCTGGGCATCCTCTCTGAAGAGCTGGAGCAGGTGGCTGGGGAGAGGGAAGTCTAGGCTTCTCTGCTTGAACTGCTGCCTCCATGACCCAGACCTCCAGAAAAGTGGTAGAAGATGAATGGATGGATGGATTAAAAAGTTGTCTATTATCTTAAACAACATTAATGAATAAGTTACCATAAAATTGCAAATAACCACCACAACTAAATTAAGAGTCTTGGAGCCCTATTATAACATCACTTTTGGTGTAGAAACTTGTTCATAAGTATTTATTCCTTTACACTGTCACCTCCTCTGATTCCCGTGTCCTTCTTCTCCACCAGTATCTGAGCTTCTGAAGAAGTTTTGATGCAGGTTCAGTATACTGCCTGTTAGCCAGGCCAAGCACCATTGGCACTACAGCCATGCTTCCAACACCAATACAGGACAGCACGATGACAGTGGTGGAGCTCCACTTGGTGTCACTGATCAGAAATGCTACACAGACATGCATGTAAATTAGGTAGGGGACCCAGCAGGCAAGAAAAGTCAGGGACACCGCCACCACACAGCGGGTGTATCGCAGGTTCAGCCTCTGTTCCTGGTCCGAGGCTTGACTTCCACGCTCCACTGAGCGATGGAGGCGGCAGATGTTTTTCATTTGGTCTCGGGTGATCCACAAAACACGGACGGTCATGGCAGCGATGGTAAGAATAGCAGGTAAGACCAGACCATACACTTCCAAAAAGAGGAACGCATTGGTGAATACCCGCCTATATGAGCAGCAGGTGGTTCTGTTTACTGAACAGTTTGATGGTGCAATTAAATTTTGGCTACTTGCACAGCATCCATCCCAATCTGATCCTGCCCAGTTATTCCACCCAAAAGCAGGCAGTGACGCGTACAGAAGTGGCGGGGCCCACACCAGCAGCAAAGTTAAAGGAAAACACTGATGCATCCACAAGTTGCTGTAATGCAGTGGGCTGACGATGCAGATATATCGTTCATAGTGGACCATTACCAAGTTGAAGAGGAATGCTAGGAAAAGAAAATTTGGGAACACATGAGCCACCAGACAGGAACTAAAACTCAAATCCCGGTTCAGCCCCATTAATGGTATGAAAGGCAGTGCCACTCCTGTACACATATCAGCCACCAACAGGCTGAGGAAGAAGTAATTGGGTGTGTTGTGGAGCTGACGGTTCCACAAGATGCCTAAGATGATGATGAGATTGGCCAGGATGATGGAGGTCGACAGCGGCATAGTGGTTATGTAGATGAGTTCTCTGGAGAGCAAAATGTGGGAGTCGTTGTAGTTCATAATTACTCTCTAACACAGAGATTTGCATATAAACTGTTGATAAAGGGCAATATTTCTAATAGCAAAGCCTTTTGCTGATAGTCTGAATTGTACTGATCAATCACACTAGAGCAGGCTTTGGCTGTACACAGGAACAAAGTCTATGTGGAGACCAAAAGGCAGATTATGTTTGGAGAAATCCAAATTCAAAATGACTGGCTGTCACCTAGTTTTATACCCTTTCAACAATTGTGATCAGTAAAGGCTGTGCAGAAGCAGCAGATGTGAAACAGATCTCCGTTGTCTGGTGTCTGGAAGCCTACAAAATTTTGTAAGTCAGCAAACTAGTCAATGGATTCCCAGGTTGATCTATCACAGATGAAATCTGCTGAAGTCTTCTCATTCACAGTCCATCCCGTTAAGGTACAGCCACCCTATAAGGAAAGAGAAGCAGTTATAGATTCAGCAGGGGGAGCACAAAAGCTCAAGATAAGCTAAAATGACTGTGAGATGAATGGCTAGTGCTTGATTTGTTAGTGCCTCGTGTCTTATGTCAACCAGGAGTATTTGTCAACCTACTTTATGAGGAAAGGAAAGGAAATTGAACAGGGGTGAAAAATGAGGCTCATTAGAAAATGAAGCACAACATGATTTATTCACCGAGACAGGTATGCAGGGGAACAATGCCAGTAAATATTACATACAGTGGACTACATAAAGTCAAAAATACAAAAGTGGTGTGTTTCCTAATTTATCAAACTTCAATTGAATCTGCATCACGTTCCAAATTATTATGCAAATGACATTTGCTTCTGATTTTCCTAAATAGTCGATGCAAATGACAGACAGTATAATTTTCAAATCATCAACTGTTAGAGCATAATTCAAATTTTATTGAACAAACCTCCCAATGATAACTTTTTTGCAAAAATAAAAAAAAAACCTCAACATTCACTGTTTCAAATTATTATGCACAATTGATTTTCAAAATTTTTTATTGGTTGTAAAGAACTGAAAATGGTCATTTGTTGAATTTGCAGCATTGGGAGGTCATATTTACTGAAATCAAAAGCTATTTCAATCAAAAATATCTTAAGGCCAAGTAACATGTTGACATAGGACCCCTTCTTTGATATAACCTTCACAATTCTTGCATCCATTGAACTTGTGAGTTTTGGGAGTTTCTGCTTGAATTTCTTTGCAAGATGTCAAAATAGCCTCCCACTGCTGCTGTTTTGATGTGAACTGCCTCCCACCCTCATAGATCTTTTGCTTGAGGATGCTCCAATGGTTCTCAATAGGGTTGAGGTCAGGGGAGAATGGGGCCACACCATGAGTTTCTCTCCTTTTATGCCCATAGCAGCCAATGACACAGAGGTGTTTTTTGCAGTATGAGATGGTGCATTGTCATGCATGAAGATAATTTTGCTATGGAAGGCACAGTTCTTCTTTCTGTACCACAGAAGAAAGTGGTCAGTCAGAAACGCTATATACTTTGACGAGGTCATTTTCACACCTTCAGGGACCCTAAAGGGGCTTACCAGCTCTCTCCCCATGATTCCGGCCTAAAGCATGACTCTGCCACCTCCTTGCTGATGTCGCAGCCTTGGTGGGACATGGTGGCCATCCACCAACCATCCACTACTCCATCCATCTGGACCATCCAGGGTTGCACAGCACTCATCAGTAAACAAGACTGTTTGAAAATTAGTCTTCATGTATTTCTGGGCCCACTGTAACCATTTCTGCCTGTGAGCATTGGTTAGGGGTGGCTGAATAGTAGGTTTATGCACAACTGCAAGCCTCTGGAGAATCTTATACCTTGAGGTTCGTGAGACTCCAGAGGCATCAGCAGCTTCAAATACCTGTTTACTGCTTTGTAATGGCATTTTAGCAGCTGCTGTCTTAATCCAATGAATTTGTCTGGCAGAAACCTTCTTCATTATGCCTTTATCCGCACAAACCCATCTGTGCTCTGAATCAGCCACAAATTTCTTCACAGTATGATGATCACGCTTAAGTATTTGTGAAATACCTAATGTTTTCATACCTTGTCCAAGGCATTGCACTATTTGATGCTTTTCAGCAACAGAGAGATCCTTTTTCCTTCCCATGTTTCATGATAAAAGGGCTGGGCAATAAACAAATTCAAACCAAAACTGACATAATTTTTCTCAAGTCGGTTATTTTGGTTCTTCCCTTCTTCCTGTTCTGTGCATGTGCATATGAAAGCTGTCCTGTACTGCCCCTTTAAGACATGTTGTGCATGACTCCGCATGCCAGTAGTTGTAGCAGCGCAGTTATTGCTGTCCAAAAGCAGCAAAACTTTGTATCAAAAATGTGGTGTTCGTAGTATGAGTAGGGTTGCCACCTTCAATGCAGAAAAATAAAGGACACCCCACCCCCACCCCAAGGTGATGTGTGGGGTGCTAGTTGTGGTTTATCATAACTTAATCATTGTTTAAATAAAGCATTAACATAGTATTCATAGGCCAGAGTTGAGGTTGAAGTGCTTCTTTGACACGGGGCAGCTGTGATGCAGGTGTAGTGTGGCTGACTACTGATTGGAGGGTCAGGGGTTTGATTCCCGTTCTGTCTGCATGTCGAAGTGTCCTTGAGCAAGACATTCAACACCCAGTTGCTCCTGGTGGGTCAGGACAGCGCCGGTGCATGGTAGCTCTGCCCCCATCAGTGTGTGAATGTGTGTGTGAATGGGTGGATGGCAGGATCTGTAAAGTGTTTTGATCACCTAGAGATGAGAAAAAGTGCTATACAAGTGAACGCCATTTACCATTTCAATGTTTATAACTTTCAAGTTCATAAGTCAAATTGTTCCTGTTTACTACAAATGAAAGAGCCCCCTCAAAAAATCTGAGTGTGCAAGTATTTTATTCCCTGACCCCCTGAAACCTGACACCATCACCCCAATCCTCAAAAAAAAACCTGGAGTAAATCCTGACATCATGAATAACTTCCATCCCATCTCCAACCTGCCCTTCCTGTCCAAAATCCTAGAATGTGTTGTTGCCGCCCATCTCAAAACCCACCTCACCTCCAATGACCTCATTGAGACATTCCAATCTGGATTCCGTTCACAACATAGGACCGAAACAGCCCTGCTCAAAGTGACAAATGATCTCCTTCTCTCAGCCGACTCTGGACTCCTGAACATTGTCATCATGCTCGACCTCACAGAAACCTGTCTCAACATCACTGGTACATCTCTCTCCTGGTTCCACTCATACCTCACCAACAGACAGCAATTCATCCATGACAACAACTGCACCTCCCTCACAGCCTCCTTCTACCATGGTGTTCCCCAGGGTTCTGTGCTTGATCCTCTCCTCTTCATCATCTATATGCTCCCGCTTGGTAACATCATCCGCCAACATGGCCTTAACTTCCACTGTTATGCCGATGACGTTCAGATCTACCTTTCCACTAACTGCATAACCACAGTAACCTGCTCCAAACAGGAAAACTCTTGTTCTGAAATAAAGTCCTGGATGCAAAAGAACTTTCTGCAACTCAACTATGACAAGTCTGATATCATCAACCCGGAATCCCTCATCAAAATCACTCACAACTTCAACCTCACTGTTGTCAACTCCACACTTTCCTCATCCCTACAGCTACAAAACCTTGAAGTCATCTTTGACAGCCGCCTCATTTTTGACCCGCACATCAATCATGTCACCAAAATTGCCTTCTTCCTCCTAAAAACAAAGCCCGAGTCCATCCCTCACTCACCTTCTCCACCACAGAAACCCTCATATACATATTTATCATATCCAGACTCGACTATTGGAATAGCATTCTTTATGGCTCATCATCCAAAGTCCTCCAGAAACTTCAATACATTCAGAACTCAGCAGTCCATCTCCTTACCCAGTCCCGCTCCCATGACCACATCACCCCAGTCCTCCAGAATCTCTACAGGCTCCCAATCTCACAATGTATACAGTTTAAAGTCCTTTGGACCCCTCCTATCTTACCAACCTGTTGCACCAGCATGCCCCCCCATTCACCCCTGCTGCCTCCATTCCTCTGATGTAAACGTCATTTCTCCACCACACAGAACCAAGCACAGAACCTGGGGGGACAAAGCCTTTTCCATCGCTGCCCACTCCCTCTGGAACTCTCTCCCCCAACACATCCGTGACTGCACAGACTTAAACAGTTTCAAATCATTACTCAAAATGCACCTATTCAGGCTTGCTTTTAATCTTTAATTTTAATTGCACGATTTTTCACTTTTTTCTCTTTTTTCTCTAATGCAAAGCACCTTTGAGTGCCTTGGGAAGCGCTATACAAATAAAATGTATTATTATTATTATTTAACATTAGAACTGTATAACTTCGTTATCAACATTTTTTTTCTGTTTGTGTAGAGTACAGCTTTGCAGTTTGCCATGTACTTGTCTTTGACGCTGTCAAGCCAATCTATGAGTTCTTCCCACTCACGTCGTGCTTTTGCAAACATTTACATTTAACTGATGTATGGGGTGGCCTATCGGGACAGCCGGCAAGCCACTGCAGCTGCTGCTGAGCCCACCCAGCTATCTCTCACCCAATTATGCTTGAGCGATGACTTCACGTGCAGTACGTAAAAGTAAATAAATCAACCAACAACTACTGAGTAGGAGGGCAACATGCAGAATGCAGATGAAATGATACTGCATTAAAGGCACCTAGTAAATACAGGATAAACTGCTACCTGTATTGATTCAATACAAGACACCTTATCTTAGTGTAAAAAACAGGACAACGCTGTTGTCATGGTCTGAGCGCTGATATTGTCTGCGCTCGGGTCATGCAGTATTTTCCTCCCGTTCTGTGTTTGTTTCCTTATGGCCTTTCCGGGCTTTTATTTCGACAGCGTCTCGGCGGGGCTTCCGGCTGTCAGAGCCGAGCTCCGCGGTGACAGCTGGATGGTATTCCACTAATTAGTGTCCTCATTGTCTGATTCCTCTAAGTCCTATTTAAGGGAGCAGCTGAGGTTACTCTGGGCTGCAACCTCACTCTTGTAACGTTGGTCTCCCTAACGTTTGGCTGGAGTCCCTAACCCCGGCTCCAGTCACTCTTCTTCCTCCATGTATCAGTAAGTTTACTCGTTATCCTGTATGTATTGCTACCGTGCCTTAGTCGTAATCTTGTTTGTGTTTTTTCCCCATGTGGCCCATTACTTTGTGATCGTTACTTTTCATTAATAAATATGCAAACTCATCGACTGCCAAAAGCGTCTTATTAATGGTCCGCGAGCGCCATCCCGTGACAGTAGGTTGCAGCCCAAACGAGACGCCGGTGACCGTGAGTTTGCTTGGTTTGGGCTTGTAGTTTTTCCTTTTTTCTTTTTTTGCATACCAGTGTGCTGGGAGATGCCGTCGCCACCCAAGGGCTATGCCATGAGCTTGGGCTATGAGCTAGTCATGGCCCTCATCGAGATTGATGGGATCCTTTCCGGCTCTCGCAATCACCCCATCCCCTGCGGCTCATGCTGGTATCTGGACCTCGCTGAGGCGACTATTAACCGCCATCCTCGCTACGCTGACCACCCTGAAATCACGGCGAGGATGGCGGAGATCTCTGCACTCCGGAAGAAGCTCCATGGTCTGGAGGGAAACTCCGGCAGGAAGCCGAACGTGAGGCATCCCCGCTCCTCGCCTCGGGATCCCATTCCTGTCACCCGTTCAACCCACGAGTTTACTCCACCCAAGTACCATTCCCGGCAGAGGAGAACATCAGCCGGGATTCCCTCGGTGAAGCCTCAGCGAGAACCCCGTTCAGATCCAGTTCCAGGAAGCCGCTTGAACTCTGTCTCCCAGCCAGCTGTAGCTTCTGCATCTTATCAGAGGGGTAAGACAGCAACTTCCTCCGGGTTGTACGTTCCTCGTCCCCGGACCACCTCGGCCGCTCTTCCCTCCTCCTCGACGCTCTCCCCAGCTATTGTGAGCTCCACAAGTCTGACTCCGGCTGTTCCCGTTCCTGTTCCGGTAAAGCAGCTCCTCCTCGTCTTCCTGGGGGGCCCTCCGTCACCATCAAAAGGGGGAAGAGAAGAACCAAGCCCGCTACAGCAGGCACCATCGGTCCTCTGGAGGAAAGGCAAGTGCAATTTCATTCTTCTCCTCCTTAATGTGATTTGCCTTGTCTGACTCCTGGGGGTGGAGTTTGGGGTTCACAACCTCCCGAGCTTCCTTCACCTGCTGTAGCCTGTAATTATGAAACTGCTACCTCTGTGTCTCCTTCCCCTGAACGTTCCCCAGTGCCAGGAGTATACCGCTGGACGAGGAAGGAGCCTGCGGCCTTGGAGAGCCTGGTTCCAGCCCTGCAGCCACAACACGGGCAGAGGAGGAGGGTGGACCGCCAATTGGAGCCTGCGCCGACGAGCAAGCATCCTCGGGTCTTCACGGAGGAACAGTCTGACCCGGCAGGTCACAGATCCCCTGCCACCACGGCATGCGGGCCTTCGGCGTGGACGTCGGTGTCAGGGAATCCCCAGACTGTGGACACCATCATGCCAGCTGCGGAGCCCGCCGCAGTCAAGTGGGAACCAGAAGTGGACCTTCAACTTGCTGAACCTGGATTGCCGAAGTCCTGGACAGCAGTGGAACCCGAGATCAGGCAAGTGCTCTATTTTGTCTTCCTCCTTTCTATTCTGGAGCATTATTGCCCATCTCTCGGGGAGACGAGCCGGGTGCAGCCATCCACTACATCCAAGCTTGTCTCAATGGGCTCTGCCGCTGCCGGTGATCTTGATCCCGGTTTTCTTTCTTCTCCTGAGCCTTCTCCCAGGGTCACCGGTGATGAGTCGGTTTCGGTTGCTGTCCTGGAGGTTCCGGGTTCGGGGTTGGAGGTCATCCCTGGTGCTGCTCTGGCCCCCTCGGGGTCCGTCGTGGGTGCAACTCTGACCCAGTTGGGGTCCGTCGTGGGTGCAGCTGTGACCCAATCGGGGTCCGTCATGGGTGCAGCATGGTTCTGCTTGGGATCCAGCAGAAGCACAGCGCCAGTCCGAGTGGAGTTTGGAGAAGGAGCTGCAGATCCTTCGCTGTTCGACGCCGTACTGGTCCGTCATCTTTTCCCCAATCCCTTTCTCCCTCCACCGGGTGCCGCTGGGATTTCCCATTTTTGGCTTGGCCTCCCCTCGCTGTCCCTCTCGGTAGGGAGGCCGCCGCCGAGCTCTTCCTTTCAGTCCTGGTGGCCTATTGACGTGGGTCAGACACCTGGGAAACTGCTTCGCTGCTTCGGCGTTCTGGGTCAGCACCCGACGGACTGGACTCTGTTCGGCGACCTGGTCCGGCCGCCAGAGGTAGTGTTTTCCCGGGCCTGGGACTGGGTAGACCGCCCGAACGTGTTCTGTTTCCCCTGCTGGCGATCTGGATGCTAGATGCAGGTAGACCTCCCGAACTGTTTGGGGTTTTTTTTGTTTGTTTATTGTGCTCTGCCTGCCTGCATTCCTGAGATGAGGGGGGGGGGGGGTTCTCTCTCTTTTTGACTGTCTCCTCTGTAGTCTGAGAGATATGCTCTTTTGTTGCCTATGCCGTTTATTTGTACCTTATCTGAACTGTCTGTATTTTGCCGCTCTTTAGCATGTTTTTTTTCTCCTCTGTAGTCTGAGAGATATGCTCTTTTGTTGCCTATGCTCATTTATTTGTACGTTATTGAACTGTCTGTATTTCACCGCTCTTTAGCGTGTTTTTTTTTCCCATCTGTAGTCTGAGATTCTGTAGTCTGTAGACTCTCAGTTTCGTTGCATTGTTCATTAACAATGGGATGATAATAAAGGCACTTTGACTTTGACTTTGAGAGATATGCGCTGTTGTTGCCTCTGCCAGGTTATTTGTACTTTATTGACTGTCTGTATTTTGCCGCTCATTAGTGTGTTTTTTCTTTCTTCCTCTATTGTTTGAGAGACGCTCTGTGGTTGCCTTCTCTGTTTCTTTTGCCTGTATATCATGGTATTTATGCATAGTATCGCTGTGTTATAGCATCCGTTGTTCTGTCTCTGTATTTTCACCTGTGCATTATGAAGTATATTTGTGGTTTTGTTTTGTTTTTTCCCCCCATGTGCTGATTGTTGCACCATGTTCTCATGTTTTCTTTATTCGCCCTGGTCATTTTTTCCCGGTTCCCTTCCTTGATGTTTTTTTTTTTTTTCCGGTTCTTGCCCTCCTAGCCTTTTACCCCCTCCACCCACCCTGGGTGGGCCTTCGTAGCCTTCTGGATGGGGGGGAGGCTTGGATGTTAGGTTACGCCTAGAATGCGCCGTTTGGGGGGGGGGAGTACTGTCATGGTCTGAGCGCTGATATTGTCCACACTCGGGTCATGCAGTATTTTCCTCCCGTTCTGTGTTTGTTTCCTTATGGCCTTTCCCGGCTTTTATTTTGACAGCGTCTCGGCGGGGCTTCCGGCTGTCAGAGCCGAGCTCCGCGGTGACAGCTGGATGGTATTCCACTAATTAGTGTCCTCATCGTCTGATTCCTCTAAGTCCTATTTAAGGGAGCAGCTGAGGTTACTCTGGGCTGCAACCTCACTCTCGTAACGTTGGTCTCCCTAACGTTTACTTGACACCTACACTGCTCTATTATTGGTAAACATAGCTGTCATGTAGACAGGCAGGAGCCTGAGGCAAGCTAGCAGTGATACTAGGAAGCTCGTACCAAGCACGATTTATATTGTTATTTTCTTTAGATTTCAGTCACCCTAACAGACATTCCTGTTTCTGCCTGGTTCACTAATGCACAGTTGATAATACATCTCATGACATTGTCTTATTTTGTTACATTTTCACCATGATTTTACACTGAACTGTTAGCACTAGCATGCTAGGTGGTCTGTCATCTCCTCTCTGTCAAGCAGTGGTGCCAGATATACGATAATTATCGTATTTGTACATAGTTTTGCCCTCTGTACGATGTACGATCTATAATTCCAAAAATCCCATAATGTATGATAATTTGACCCCTTCATTAGGCAGCTAAGTTAATATATTAGCAAACACAATCAGAATATGGATCCTGCACATACATACTATGCTTGTTTTTACGCGTCGTCTCACATGCACAAGCTGCATGGAAAAGAAGACTGAAGACTTGCATTGCGGTAGCAGAGCAGAGAGGTAGCCTCGAATGGAGGTAGTGATGGGATTCACAGTTTACTGAAACATGCTGAGTCAAGCTAAAAAGATCCATTAGAAATAGTTGTACACCAAATCACTCAGTTTTATACTGGAGCTCCAACTGTCTACCACTCACCAAGAAGCCCTCTGTGCCAAGTCAAAGAAGAATCCTAGTCACAGTCCTAAAGCCGAAAGCAAACAGCCCCAAGAGCACTTTGTGGTAGGATCTGCCCTTCGCATATTACAACTAAACGTTGAAGGCCTATCTGCAGCCAAGCGAAGCCTTATCGAAGTCCTCGCCTTCCAACATTCGATTGATGTAATCTGCCTCCAAGAGACTCATATTGGCACAGAGGAAGCTGGCCGCTTCACCATCAAAGGCTTTGACCTCCTGTGCTATGTTCTACATGCTAAACATGGACGTGCCACCTATGTGCGTTCTGACATAGTTGAAGCAAATCACCTGATAACAACACATTTCTCAGACACCATAATCATTGGTGGCTTCCATATTGTCAATGTGTACAAGCCCCCTAATGCCAACTGGGATCTGCAGGTCTTACCCACCCTACCCCACCCTGCCATCTATGTGGGGGACTTTAACAGCCATCACCCTGACTGGGGGTACCCAGCAGTGGACAGTGATGGGGAGGCACTTTCAGACTGGGCATCCAGAAATGACCTCGCTTTGATATACGACCCCAAACAAAGAGGAACCTTCCACTCTGCTAGGTGGAAGAAGGACTATTCTCCTGACCTGTGTTGGGTCAGCTCTTTGAATGGGGAGCCATATCCTACACAGATCCTCATTCTTGATGATTTTCCACACAGCCAACACCGGCCCCTGCTTGTACACATTGGCCTACAACTTCCAGTCATATACAGCCCAAGGAAGATGCGCTGGAACTTCCGCAAAGCCAACTGGAAGAAATTCAGTGAAACTCTGGACCGGAGCATTGTTACCATCCCACTCCACACCATCACTGTAGATGAAGCATACAACCGCTTCTGCAGCGCAATCTTCAAGGCTGCCCATACTGCAATCCCACGAGGCTACCGACCCCTCTATGTCCCATGTTTGGACGGAGAAAGTGCTGCCCTCCTACAATCCTATCAAACATCAGGGGACCCAGAGATAGCAGACCATCTCATTGAATCGCTAAATACAGCCCGGCGAAAGAAATGAGAGGAGACAGTTGCTGACCGGAGCTTTACCCACTCTAGCAGGAAATGTTGGAGCCTCATCCGTCGCCTAGGAGCTGCACAGAAGCCCCCTAGCCAAAGCCGAGCATCCGTCACACCCAACCAAGTTGCATCCCACCTACTGACTATCGCCAAAGCACCCCAAGACAAAGACACCAGAAGAGCAGTTACAACTGAGCTAAAAAAACACCAAAAAATGCCTGTAGAGGAAACGAACCCTGAACCCTTCGAGGCTGCTGAACTGGAGAAAGTCCTACAGGGCCTGAAATGTGGAAAGGCAGCAGGATACGATAACATCTTCCCAGAATTCATGAAGAATCTTGGCCCCCGAGCCCTAACCTGGTTGACACAATTCTACACAAGGATCACACAAACGAACTCGATCCCAAAGAAATGGCGGACAGCAAAGGTCATTGCCATCCCAAAACCTGGCAAAGACCACAAACTACCAGCAAGCTACCGCCCAATCTCCCTACTCAGCGTTCCTTACAAAATCATGGAGCGCCTAATACTGCAACGCATTTCCCCAGAAATAGAGGATATTCTAAGTGTGGATCAAGCAGGTTTCCGCAAGGACCGCAGTACAGGAGAACAAGTACTGGCCCTAACCACCTTCATTGAAAATGGCTTCGAGAGCAGACTGAAGACAGGGGCTGTGTTTCTCGATCTTACAGCCGCCTATGATACGGTCTGGCACAAAGGCCTCCTCCTGAAACTTATAAAGGCGATCCCTGCTTGGGCAACAGCAATTATAAAAACCCTGCTGACCAACCGAAGGTTCAGAGTCCACCTCAGTCAGAACACAAGTGCATGGAGAATGCAGAAAAACGGACTCCCACAAGGCTCAGTTCTAGCTCCAACTCTGTTCAACCTCTACATAAACGACCTGCCTACTACAAAATCCCGCAAATTCATCTATGCAGACGACATCTGTTTGGCATTCCAAGCACCAGACTTTGAACCACTGGAACGGGTGCTCACGGAAGATCTTGCTAAACTGGACCAGTTCTGCAAAATCTGGCGCCTAAAACCAAGCCCAGCAAAAACCGTCTCCAGTGTATTTCATCTCCACAATGCAAAAGCTGCCAGAGAACTAAACATCCACCTGAGCGGACTCAAGCTTAAGCATGCCCCAAATCCAACTTATCTTGGAGTGACCCTTGATAGGACCTTATCCTTCAAGGAACATCTAAAGGGGACGGCTGCTAAGGTGAAAGTACGAAACAACCTGCTCTGCAAGCTCGCTGGTGCAAAATGGGGGGCGGCAGTCTCCACCCTGCGCACCTCAGCACTGGCCCTTTCATACTCTGTAGCAGAATATTGTGCCCCTGTCTGGTCCAGGTCATCTTACACACACCATGTAGACACCCAGCTCAACTCAACCATGAGAACTATAACTGGAACAATCCGCTCAACACCACTCCCCTGGCTCTCTGTACTGTCAAACATAGCCCCTCCACACATCCGGCGAGCAGCATTAACTCAAAGGATGCTCCAAAAAGTTAAAGATTTTCCTCACTTACCAATCCATGCAGATATCTACACCCCACCCACTGCCCGACTTTCATCCAGACGGCCGATTTGGAAAAACCCTCCCCCAGCTGACTTTACCATCCAGACAGCTTGGCAAGAGGAATGGGAAACCAAGGAGGTCCCAAACAAACAGCTGGTGATAAACCCCAACCAACAGGTCCCGGGCACCAACCTCCCAAGGAGACAGTGGTCTACACTCAATCGCTTCAGGACTGGACATGGCCCCTGCTTGGCCAGCCTTCACAGATGGGGCAGTAGCCCTAGCCCACTGTGCGCATGTGGAGAGGAGCAAACTATGGAACACATCATAGAGGCTTGCCCGCTCCAAAGACTGGAAGGAGGATTACACACCCTCCATACAGCAAACCAGGAGGCAACTGCTTGGCTTAAGGACTTTGCATTCGCTAAATAAATAAATAAACCAAGAAGCCCTGACTGTGAACTGAGAGTCGGATGAACCAATCGGGCGGGGCTTGTTTGCTGCTCAGGTGGGTGATTCAGCTGGTGATCCCTGATTTCCAGTACAGTTCCGGTGAGTAATTCATACAATACGTTCACTCATAAAAACTAGTACACTTGATCGAATCATTCGCATACATTACAGCACTAATGCACGCACAGCAGATACAACAAGTAAGTAACATCCCCAGTAGGTTGAGAAACAAATGGAGGCGGGGGCACAGCCCAGTTTTACTAGGTAGTTCAAACCTGTTGTCGGCATTAGCACTAAAGCTTTCTGTTTCTGCTACAACATGCAAATGTCTGCAAAAATGTCACTGGATTGTGGTTCTCAATAAAACTGAAACAGGTTTCTACTTAAATTATCAAAGGCATTTTAGTAAGAGTTTAGGTGGACTGATTTTGATGTTTATTCCTAATGTATATGTAACCCACTCAAAGTAGCCTGCATTAGTCTGAGTAAATTTGACTTGTCAGTGTAATTTTCAGCTGCAATAGACTGTTTCTTATTTGTCAAGCAGGGGGCAGTAGTGGCACTGCATAGCGATAACGCCTCTAGATGGGGGGGAAAAAAAACAGCAGAAGAAGGTTGAGCAGAAAGGTGCAAAGAGAAGAGCTGTGAATGACACGAGGGAGAAAAATAGGCTACATAAAAGATATAGAGCTGTCTACACATCCGGATACTTACACGGGAATGCGCTTACCGCGAGAGCGCAGAGATAATAAAAAAAACAGCAGTTTACCATTGAAACAATACAGCATATCAATATTATGACTGGCTTTCACCGCAAGATTGGATCAGACATGATCAAAAACTTTAAATTTGTGATCTCAAAAAGTGTCCCTACCATCTACCAGCCAGTATTTGGAAAAATGATCCAACAGACGGTCCAGTAACAATATTTATTGATACTCGTAACTATCAATAGATGCACCAGCTTAGCTGTGCATTGGCGGAACACTCTAATAATTGAAAATAAATTGTACCTGCTGTGGAAATCCCCACAAAGCCATCCTGTTTAAGTTTCCAAAATTTATCCACCGGAGCTCACCGGAAAAATAACCTGTTTATTTATACTCGTTCGCCCTCGTTAATCCCGACATATCATTTCAGTTCTACAGAGCTTCGGTCCATTTGTCAGCAGATGAGTGTCAGTCTTATTTTTAAACTAGTTTAATTGCAGTGTCGATATGTTTACTCTGAGGCTGATTAGCAGCTCAAATTAGAATTAATATTTCTACCGAGCCGACGCGTTTCTATGCTAATGCTATTCTAGCGATTAACTCCCTCTGATGCAAATTTGGGTGTTTTTCACATGTTCCCATTAACTTTAAGTGTAGGCAAGTTACTTTTAATGATAAATAAGAGTCATAGTTTGGTAAACAAACATACAGTACCTGCAGCAGGAGCAAGCTCCATTTGTGGCCAGATGGAGAGATGGGTCATATCATCCCTCAGCCAATTCACATGAAAAGCCAGCCCACAAAATCCTCCTTCAGTAAACTTTGCTGGCCAATGTGAATCTAAAAAACTTGTATTTCTGATTGCTATCACCATCTTTCATAAGGTGGTGATGGCGGCATGAGTCAGTTGCGCACCATTTCGGCATTTTCTTTGTTTAAATTTAGCTAACAATGCCATAGAAATGTTAATGTTAATTAAATAATTAATAATTAATTAAATAATGAAATGTTAAATCTGGCTTATGGGATCTGGAACGTCACCTCTCTTGTGGGGATGGAACTGGAGCTGGTGCAAGAGGTTGAGAGATACCGGCTAGATATAATTGCACAGTTTTGGTTCTGGAACCAGTTTTCTGAAGAGGGGCTGGAGCTTGACCTACTCTGGAGTTGCCCTGAGTGAGAGGCAATGGGAAGGAGTGGGTATTCTTGGATTCCCCCAACTTGCTGCCTCAACATTGAAGTTCTTCCCAGTGGATGAAAGAGTAGTTTCCCTGTGCCTTTGGGTTGGGAAATGGGTCATGACCATCATTTGTGCCTATGCACCAAATGATGGTTCAGAGTACCCACCCTTTTTGGAGTCTCTGACTGGGGTGCTGGAGAGTGCACCTCTTGGAGACGCCATTGTCCTACTGGGGGACTTCAGTGCACACGTGGGCAATGACAGTGAAACCTGGAGGTGCGTGACTGGGAGAAACGGCCTGCCTGATCTGAACTCAGGTGGTGTTCAGTTACTGGACTTCTGTGCCAACCACAGTTTGTCCATAATGAACACCATGTTCAAGCATAAGAGTGTCCATATGTGCACCTGGCACCAGGACAGCCTAAGTCGCAGGTCGATGATCGATTTTGTTTTCAAGTCATCAGACCTGCGACCACATGTCTTGGACATTCGGATGAAGGGAGGTGCAGAGCTGTCAACTGATCACCACCTGATGGTGAGTTGGATCCGAAGACAGGGGCGGATGCCACTCAGACCCGGCAGACCTAAACGTATAGTGAGGGGGTGCTGGGAATGTCTGGCTGAGGCCCCTGTCCGGGAGGTCTTCAGTTCCCACCTATGGAAGAACTTCAACCACATTCCGAGGGAGTCTGGAGACATGGAGTCTGAATGGGCCATGTTCTCCACCTCCATTGTTGAAGCAGCTGCCCAGAGCTGTGGCTCCAAGGTTGTTGGTGCATCTCGTGGTGGCAATCCCCGAACCAAGTGGTGGACACCAGTGGTGAGGGGGGCCATCAAGCTGAAGAAGGAATCCTATCGAGCTTGGTTGGCTTGTAGGACTCCTGAAGCAGCTGAGGTGTACCGGCAGGCCAAGTGGAGTGCAGCTCGGGTGGTTGCTGAAGCAAAAACTTGGGTGGGGAAGGAGTTTTGCAAGGCTATGGAACAAGACTTTTGGTCAGCCTCGAAGAGATTCTGGCAAACTCTCCAGTGACTCAGGAGGGGGAAGCAGCTCTCTGTTTACATTGTGTATGGTGTGGATGGGGCGCTGCTGATTTTGACTCAGGACATCATCAAGCAGTGGAAGGAATACTTCAAGGATCTCCTCAATCCCACTGACATGCCTTCCATAGAGGAAGCAGGGCTTGAGAACGAGGGGGACAACTCACCCGTCACAGGGAGTGAGGTCACCCAAGTGGTTAAAAAACTCTTTGGTGGTCGAGCCCTGGGGGTGGACAAGATTTGCCCTGAGTACCTCAAGGCCCTGGAAAAGAAACAATGGGGAATAGGGGAATCACACTTCTCAGCCTCCCTGGGAAGGTCTATGGAAGGGGAATGAAGAGGAGAGTACAACCACTGGTCGAACCTCAGATTCAGGAGAAGCAATGTAGTTTTCACCCTGCCCGTGGCCCATCAGACCAGCTCTTTACCCTCTTAAGAATCCTCGAGGGTTTGTGAGAGTTTGCCCAACCAGTCCACATGTGTTTTGTGGACTTGGAGAAAGCATTCGCCCGTGTCCCTCGTGGTCTCTTGTGGGGGGTGCTGCGGGAGTGTGGGGTGTCGGGCTCATTGTTATGAGCTATCTGGTCCCTATATGACCATTGGTCAAACTCGTTTCCAGCGAGAGTTGGACTCTGCCAGGTTTGCCCTTCATCACTGATCCTGTTCATAATTTTTATGGACAGGATATCTAGACACAGCCAAGGATTGGAGGGTGTCATGGTCTGTAACCACGGGATTTCATCTCTGTTTACGGATGATGTTGTCTTGTTGGCTTCATCAAGCAATGACCTACAGGCCTTGCTGGGATGGTTTGCTACTGAGTGTGAAGTGGCTGGAATGAGAATCAGCACCTCCAAGTCTGAGTCCATGGTCCTCAGCCAGAAAAAGGTGGATTGTCCTCTCCGGGTTGGAGACAAGCTCCTGCCCCAAGTGGAGGAGTTTAAGTATCTCAGGGTCTCATTCATGAATGAGGGGAGAATGGAGTGAGAGATTGACAGACAGATCAGAGCAGCATCTGCAGTGATGCGGACGTTGTACCGATCTGTTGTGGTGAAGAGGGAGCTGAGCTCTAAAGCAAAGCTGTCGATTTACTGGTCAATCTACATTCCTACCCTCACCTATGGTCATGAGCTTTGGGTAATGACCGAAAGAATGAGATTGCGGATACAAGCGGCTGAAATAAGCTTTCTTCGTAGGATTGCTGGACTCACCCTTAGAGACAGGGTGAGGAGCTCAGTCATCCGGGAGAGGCTCAGAGTAGAACTGCTGGTCCTCCATATCGAAAGGAACCAGTTGAGGTGGTTTGGGCATCTGATTAGGATGCCTCCTGGATACCTTCCACTTGAGGTGTTTCGGGCACATCCAACTGGGAGGAGACCCCGGGGCAGACCCAGGACACGCTGGAGAGACTACATCTTCCAGCTGGCATGGGAACGTCGGTATCCTCTCTGAAGAGTTGTCAATGTTGCAGCATTGCACCGAGACAAATTCCTAGTTTGTGTACTACATGAACAATGGCAATAAATCTGATTCTGATTCTGATTCTGAGTTGGAGCTGGTGGCTGGGGAGAGGGAAGTTTGGGCTTCTCTGCTTGAACTGCTGCCTCCATGATCCGGACGTCCAGAAAAGTGGTAGAAAATGGATGGACGAATGCCACAGAAATGCACTGAAATCGTTGCTTGTTGATTCCTCGCCGTGCCATTAGGGCGCGTTCATGAGATTGGTGACATAAGCATAGACAGCCCTATACAGAGTAAACAGAGACTTATTACAAATAAAAGTTTGTTTGTAATTCTTCTGAGAAGTGATTCAGCTCAGAAGAGCTGTAGAAAGAGGTTGTTGGAGTTCAACTAAGGAGTTATTAATTTGTGAATTGAATTCTCCGGTGAGTTTTATCAAGTGTTACATGGACGCTAAGTTAGTTTTTAGCTGTAAGTAGCTACTAGGCTATCTTGTACCATTACAGTCTGTTCTGCTGTGAATGGGAAATTTTCACTGTGGGAATTTGTATAATTCATATTCTTGTTTTGTGCTGTGTCAAAGGTTGTGAAACAACTACTTAAAACCAATCGGAGAAAGTAGGAAAACTTTATTTTCAAAGTTTAAGTTAATTCAGGAGAAATTAATGAAAAAATGCTGTTCATGCTACTGTTGGTATATTTCAACCAGAGTTACTTTATTTCATGTATTGCAGCTAAAGAATACTAACGAATGCTTATTCTAAGTGTTCTGTAAAATCATATATAAGTGTTTCAAGTGATTGTACCAGATCTGGTGATGTTTCATCGATAAGACTGAGTAAATATTATCCTGCTTATGCAGGTTGGGGTTTTTTGTGTGCCTGTGATCAACGAGACATGCTTTCTGGACAATTTCATGGTGGCGCTAAGGACAAGCTGAGGGCCCCCAGACCAGAGTGGATAGAGGAGCATCTCCCCAGCCCAGAGGATTCCCCTTTTTCCCTCCATAACCCCTCCACTTTGCCCAGATAAGCCCTGAAATATATCTTTGCATCCCAATAATAAGAGAACACTCACACATACACTACCCGGGTAGATGAACATTGTTTTTTTGTTTGTTTTTTGGTTGCTACTTTCTTTTATTGGAGCTCTGAATTTATTTTCTTTTCTTTGGGATAGACTTTCTACAATTTAAACTGAGACACTGGTTAACTAAAAAAAACTGCTACTACTTGAAAGAAAATGAAGAAACTCTATTCATGCTAAATAAATGTCGGCTATTATTCCAACTTGCATGGTGTATTACAGTCTTCATTTCTCACCTCCTCCTCGAAAAGAATCTTAACTAATAGAAGTGCTTGTGTGCACAGTGTGCTAAAGGGTTACATATAAACAGTACTTTTCAAAATATTTATGAGGCAAGGCTTTGATATATGATGATTCAACAGAAGCCATATACTAACTAACTAACTAACTAACCTGCACTTATATAGCGCTTTTCTAGTCACAAAGACCACTCAGAGCGCTTTCACTAGTACTAACCCTCTATTCTAAGGGCCTATAGGAAACAGATATCTAGGGACAATTTAGAACAACCAATTAACCTAACATGCATGTCTTTGGATTGTGTGAGGAAACCGGAGCCCCCGGAGTAAACCCACACAGCACAGGGAGAACATGCAAACTCCACACAGAAAGGTTCCAACCCCTGCCAGCCTGGGGATTTGAACCAGGAACCTTCTAGCTATAAGGCAACAGTGCTAGAAGATAGTTAATTATGACTGATATTCTGAGCTGCTCAGTGCAGACCAGAGACTCATCCTGTACTCCACACAGGTAAAGGTGCTGGCGTCTAAAGCCTTATTCATGCTGCGTTTCCCCTCTAGTCCGCTTTGGTCCACGTGCGTTTTGGACAGGCCCGATGCACACGCGGCGCTGTACATGTTCACTTTTTTCATCTACCCAGGCCAAGCGGTTGACGCATGCGCACAACCATCGTTTGTAGTTTCACTCCTGCCCTATAGGTAGCACCACTGCGCTGACGCACCAGGATTTTCACCAACAAACAAAAGCGAGAGGAACGCATATCAACAACAATGGCATTGTTTAACCATCACCGAGAGGAAGAGGAGCTGCTGTTACTATATTCTGCTGCAGAATTACAAAAAGTATGTTTATCCTGCTCTTCCGCCTCCTCATTGTCTTCTTCATCTACTTTGTCTTTGTAGGCTGTGTCGATATCGCCACCTCATGAATGGGACGTTCAGTCTTGTGCATGTGCTGTCAACGCATTCAGGTCGTGGGCAGGCAGTGCAGTCACAAAATTTGGGCTGCACACGGTCGTCTGTGGTCGAGCACTCTTGACACTAGCGGACTGGAGATGATGATGTAAATTTCATCACATGAGGTTTCCGGTTGCATGTACGTGGACAGCAGAGATGCAGCATGAATCCAGCTTAAGAGGCGCTGTTTTTCAACTGATCTGTTAGATTATTTAAAGGTAAAACTGTGTAATAGGCTGTCCCCACATGTTTCAAAACTGATACCATAATACCAGTCCCAAAGAAGCCCGTCCCATCCAGCTACAACGATTACCAGCCCGTAGCACTGACGGCCATCATAATGAAGTGCTTCGAGCAGCTGGTCATGCAGAACATCAAGTTCATCCTCCCTCCTTCCCACGACCCGTCTCAGTTTTCATACAGGTCAAACAGATCCACAGAAGACGCCATCTCTGCTGCTCTCCAGCCAGCCCTCACCCACCTGGACTCAAAGAACTCCTATGTGCGAATGCTGTTCTTGGACTTCAGTTCAGCATTCAACACAATCATCCCCCAGCACCTAATACAAAAACTCAGACACTGGAGACTCAAAACCTTTCTCTGTAACTGGGTGCTGGACTTTCTCACAGGGAGGCCACAGAATGTGCGGGTTGGCAGCAACACCTCCAAGACTATCACACCGAGCACAGGGGCTCAGGGTGCGTGAATGAATGAATGAATGAATTCTGACAAGGATGCATGCTCAGCCCGCTGCTCTTCATCCTGCTGACCCATGACTGTGTACTAGCCTACAGCACCAACCACATCATCGTTTGTGGACGACACAATGATGGTGGGCCTCATCACCAACAATGAGGAGGCCAACTACAAAAATGAGGTCAGCCAACTGGTCCAGTGGTGTAAAGACAATAATCTCTTCCTGAATGTAGGAAAAACCAAGGAGATTGTGGTCAACTTCAGGAGGGGACACACACAGCATCCCCCTCTGATCATTGATGGAGCAGCTATGGAAAGGGTGAGCAGCACCAAGTTCCTAGGGGTGCACATTTCTGAGGCCCTCTCTTGGTCCAACAACACATCACTGACCAAGAAGGCTCAAACTCGCCTCTATTTCCTCTGCAAACTGAGGAGAGCACGAGTCCCACCCCCATCATGCGTTCATTCTACCGGGGCACCATTGAGAGTATCCTCACCAGCTGCATCATGGCGTGGTATGGAAGCTGCACCACCTCCTGCTGGAAAACACTACAACGCACAGTGAAAGCAGCAGCCAGCAAGCCAGCTCCTCTGCCCCGCCTCTCAGACATCTACCTCACCTGCAGAGCCATCAACATTGCAGGCAACACCTCCCAGCCCTCACACTCCCTCTTCAGGGCCCTGCCCTCGGAAAAAAAAAAAGTACCGGAGCCTCCAGGCCCGCTCCACAAGACTGCTAAACAGCTTTGTTTACCAGGCCATCAGGACCCTGAACTCTGCACCCCCCCCCCCCAGACCATAACGCAATCACCCACACAATAACTACCTCAGCTGTTGGTAGACTGGCACACCAACAGTAATACATCTGCTGCTGTATGTCTCTGCACCCTACTGCAACTATTTGCACAAATGCCACATCTGCTGCTGTCTGTTATTGCAATACTGATTATGTGCAGTCCAGTCTGTCACTGTCTGCACCTACACTACCGCATCAAACTTGCAACTACAAGTATTACTGCTCTACTTTTTCTGTATATAGAATTGCTGGGTTTTATCGTTTTTCTTTATTTGCACTATGGGATGTCTGGGTCTATCTTTTGTCGCTATTTGTACTACGGGTAGCATGACTGTACATAAACTGCTGTTGTTGTTTTTCCAGCCTTAATCTTTTTTTTATATTGTGCACACCACTGAAGAGAGAGAAACAGTATTTCAATTCTCCTCTATGTCCTGTACGTATAGTAGTATTGACAAATAAATCTTTGAATCTTGGATCCTGAATCTAATATGCACGATCTGTGATAATGTGTTACTGAAGCAGATGGTCCTAAGCCACGTCAGAATGAAAACTGGGTGTGTACTATAATATTGTTATGTATGGAAATACCTTGGGTAAAAAATGAAGCAAGATGGCTGGACGAACACAGCTTTATTGAACGATGTGGAACAGCAGACACACGGTAAGCACCAGGCAGAGGGCACCAGTCAAAAAGAGGCTGCAATATGTGTGCCCTCTGGTATTAATAGGGCGGTGCAGTGGTGGAACAGGAAGTGCCCGCCACTACACCGCACTTCACAATAAAGGTGACAAATCACAACAATACATTTCCTCCCCCCTTAGAAAAGTCCAAAGCCACACACACACAATTAACTCCCCCACCCCCGTCCCAATTTAGAACCCAAATCACACTCTAACATAATGAAAACTAATGTATCTAAATGGCCTAACACAATCACAGAACAAAACCTAAAATAGGGTTGACGGGTGGGCTACCGTACAGCCCACACGGCACGGTGGATTATTCTGCCACTTGATAAACTAAAGAAAAAGTCCATTATCAAACTAAAAGCTCTGCCGTGTTCCTAAACTAAACAATAATACATAAAGCAATCCCATTTTACTATATACATATACATAAGAACATTAGAACTATTAACATATAATTTTACAGCACAGTTCCTTGGGCAGGAGGAGTAGAACCGGCATGGGGGGCCCAGGGCAGCCACTCAGCAAGTGCACCCCTGGAAGCAGCAGGCCCTCGGGACGATGGCTGATCTTCCACACGAAAGCGCCTCTCCTCTTCACCACCGACTCCCGCTCTGGTCCAGCCCCATCACCTGAAGCCTCTTCTCGCACACGCCGAAGCTGATTGGCATGCCTCGCCAAGCCATTGGACAGCTGGAAGTATGCTGCGCCCAGCTTAGCCACTGTGCACAGACACTCATGATGTTTCGCTGGCTGTCGTCTGGCCCATCTTTGCCGTGGACGTTCCTCTCCTCAAACCCGAACCAAGTCCATGACCCTTAAAGGGGTTCGGCTCAGCCTGACATGGTGCTGCTGAGCACGTGGTTTTCCCATGCTCGTCAGTCTGGCCCTGACCCCTTCTGAAGCCGCTGCAGCGGTCACCATCATAGCTGCAGACCCTCCATCCCTCGGCGGCCAAGCTCTGGAGGAATCTGGGGCTAGCACATCGATGTCACTCGCCGGCGCAGGTGCCTCACTGCCACACTCGGTGCCCCCCTCTACCATTTCCCGAGCGCCAGCACTGAAACCCTCCTGCGCCAAACCTGAGTGAGACTGGTCCTGCTTGACCACCATAGTGTCCATTAGCTCTTCATCCCACATAACGTCCTCATCGACCACTGGACCCGGAGGATTCCACTGGCCACACCCCGACCAAGTCCGTAGAACAAGTCACAGTCCATGATGTTGTCGCCTTGGGCCGTCATGTGGAACGTGAAGTCAACCATCGTTGCAGACTTATACCGAACTGTTAACTCCAAAGTCCCAACTGTGTGCAGCCTGCCACCTCCATAACCATAAAGCGGCGCTGGGTTACCTCTTACCCTGTAGTGGGGGGAAAAAACTTCCTAACCGTAACCCAATTCAGCAATGACCCCTCCGCCCCCTTATCAAGCAGCAGCGGCACCTCCACATCGTCCAGTTCCACTGCACAGAACGTGCACCCGTTGGTACTAGGGGACACCGTATGGATGGTTCTTGGAGGCAGGTGGAGTGATTTCTCCCGTGGGCTCTTCAGCTCAGATACACGGCACACTCTAGCATAATGGTTCAAACGTCCACATCTGCTACAATGTTTCCCTCTAGCCGGGCAGTCCTAAGCCTTGTTGCGGTGTGTCACGGACCCACAACCCTTGCAAAGGGATTTCCCCGGGGCAGGCCTTCAGCTGGCAGCATTGGCTTCCGTAGTGTTGTCGTCCAAGCTATCCTCGCTATCTGAGTCCGCAGCATTTTCCGCGGCAGGAGACTCCGGTGACCGTTGTGACTGGCGCCAGTTTAGCTCTGAAGTTAGCTTGTCTGCAGTCTCCAGCTGGAGAGCTAGCTCAACAGCCCTGGCTAGCATTAAGTCATTCGGCACCATAAGTAGCGTAGCCTGCAATACGACACTACACATGTGCTCCGCAAGCTGGTCACAAACCAATTCATCTTCCAGCAGCCTAAAGCAACACTCACTAGCTAACTGCCTTAAGTCGGTGACAAACTGATGAATAGGCTCACCCACTCGTTGATGTTGCTGCCAAAAGCAAATCCTCTGGACAGTCACACTATCCGGGGTGTGAAAGTGGTTTGCCAGCAGCTCGACAACATCTTCAAAAGAGTGTGAAGCTCTGAGTGTGTGCAGGACACACTGACCCTCAATACCCAGGTTGTGAACAAGTAGCACATGTGTTCTTAACTTGTCAAGCTTACCCAGGTTGAGCGCAGTGATGTAGGTCTAGAAAGCCTCAAACCATCTCGACCAAGGCCCCGGCAGCTCGCCCAGGAACTCGAGGAAGGGGCAAAGTGGTGTGATACACACCTCCATGAGTTAATCCTCAATCACCAAATGTTATGTATGGAAATACCTTGGGTAAAGGATGAGGCAAGATGGCTGGACGAACACAGCTTTATTGAACGATGTGAAACAGCAGACACATGGTAGTCACCAGGCAGAGGGCACCGGTCAAAAAGAGGCCGCAATATGGATGCCCTCTAGTATTTATAGGGCGGTGCAGTGGCGGAACAGGAAGTGCCCGCTGCTACACCACACTTCACAATAAAGGTGTTGAATCACAACACTACAAATATTCCTCAAAATACAATAATTTTAAGCTGCTGGTACGATACTTCAACATTTCCCATCTGGCAACACTCCTGCCAAGTCACCCGGACACAGCTCACTTCAGCTGGGAGGAGGTGACAAGCAGGCAGCCTGGATCTGACTGGTTCTGATCATTATTTTATATAAATTCTATTCACCCCCCACTGGAATGCTTGTTCATCAAACAACATTTGATCATATATTCCATTCTAGACGTTATTTTAGCTTAGTTAAAATTTTATTTTCTCAAACCGTGATCCAAGGTGGCTAGCTGTAGCTAGCAGTTTGGCCACTCACAGGGCTTAAAGTTTTCCGTCACCTTGCCGGATTTCCACCATGTGCCGGGTTTTTTGTTTGTTTGTTTGGTTTTTTTGGCTGTTGGGAAATTTACTTCCAATTTCTGTATGCAGGAACACTTTTTGTCCAAGCTATCTGCAATGGTGAATGAATAATGCTCAAAATAAACAGTCAGTTCTGTATTATTTGCAGGTTTTTTATCATTATTGTAGGGAGAATGAACCAGACGAGGCAACGAGCTGAATCAGCACAGACTTTATTCTCTCTAACAAGTTGAATTCACAAGAAGAGCTCCCAGGCCACAGTGCTTCTCCCTTTTATACCTTTAATCATTTGCATAGTGGGCTGGGGCTCAGACATCATACATGTTACATACAAGACAAAGCCTGTACGGTGCATTAACATAACAGTATGCTGATGCCGCACCATTTCCTTCTCCCGGCAGCCAGCGTCTCCACTTCTCCCCGGGGGGTATGCCACCTCCGCTGCTCTGTCTGGACCCCCGTCAGCCTCTCTTCTTCTAGGCCATTACTCTCTGGGAGGAGAGTCTAACACCTAGCTCCCCCACACACCCACCCCCGTCCTTTGGGCTTCAGCCAACGTCTATAGCGGCTGTAACGGGTGGTCGCCGGCTCTGTGGCGCTGCTCTGCTGATGGGGTACCCCAGGAGGCACGTCCGTCTGTGGGAGGAAAAGGGGAGGGGGAGAAAATACATCTTCGACAAGAATTCCTGTCCCTGTTGACGAGTCACTAACTTGCACTAACTTGCTGCACGCCGGGGTGCTTGGGCCAACACCACCTGTTCGTCTGCCAACACAAAAGCGGGCTTGAGCCTGTCAATGCAGACGGCTTCTCTGCGTCCCCCCAAGTCTAACACGAAATGTTTCACCCCAGGTTCCAACACTCTGAACGGCCCATCGTATGGTGGGCGCAACGGAGTCCAGTGTGCATCGTATCTGACGAACACGAGCAATGCATTCTGCAAGCTTTTTGGGATGAATGCGAGGGGAAAACAGTGGTGGGCCGGACCCGGTATACTCCCTACTTCTGCACCACTTTGAGATTGTGGGGATGGCTCGGCCTCAGGTGCGGGGTTGTTGGGTAAAAATTCTCCAGGGATCCGCAGCGGTTGAGAAAAGACGAGTTCTGCCGGGGAGGCTGCCAAATCCTCCTCCAGTGCAGAACGCAACCCTAAAAGAACGCACGGAAGACGGTCTACCCAATTTGCATCTGTAAGCGAAGCCCTGAGCACTGCCTTAAGTGACCTGTGAAAACGCTTGCATAACCCGTTGGCCTGGGGGTTGTACACGGTAGTGCAGTGAATGTTGACTCCCAGGCTCCGGGCCATCGCAGACCAGAGGTCAGAAACAAACTGTGGGCCCCTGTCAGATGTGATGTCTGACGGAGCTCCGAAACATGCCACCCAAGTTGACAAAAAAACGCGTGCTACTTCAGCAGACATGGTAGAAGCTAGCAGCACCACTTCGGGCCAGCGCGTGGTGCAGTCCACGAATGTCAAGAGATGCATAAACCCCTGCAACGGCAGAAGGGGCCCCACCAGGTCCACGTGGACATGGTCGAACCTCTTAGCCGGGATGTGGAACGGTTCGAGGGGAGCCTTTGTGTGCCTGTGCACCTTGGCTTGATGGCACGCGACACAAGCTGCTGCCCACTCTTTCACCACTTTATGCAAACGTGGCCAGACAAACTTCGCCCCCACCAGTTTGACTGAAGTGCGCACTCCCGGGTGCTCAAGGGAGTGGACCAACTCAAAAACTTGACGGCGCCAAGCGTGCGGGACCACCAGGCGCAGGCAGCCTGTGGAGACGTCACAGAGTAGGGGAGGGCCCCCTTCTTGCAGTACCCTGCTCTCCAACGTTAACCCTGTTGGTCCAGACTGGAGCACGTAAATGTCCGCATCCCCGACTTGCCCCGCGGCCATGGCGGTGTAATCTATTCCCACATAGACCGTAGACCGGGGGCCACCAATGCACGCAAGAGGCAGTCTGCCACCACGTTGAGTTTACCGGCCACATGCTGAATGTCAGTCATAAACTCCGAGATTGCAGCCAGTTGTCGTTGCTGGCGGGCCGACCACGGTTCCGAAACCTTGGCCATGGTGTACGTTAGCGGCTTGTGGTCCACAAACGCGGTGAAGTTGTGCCCTTCCAGCCAGAACTGGAAATGGTGTATCGCCAGGTGGAGAGCCAACAACTCTCTGTCGAACGCGCTGTATTTGCGCTTGTTGTTGCGCTCATTGTTGTGCAAAGACCTACTGAAAAATGCGAGCGGCTGCCAAGGACTTGCAACTCATTGCTCCACTATGGTCTATATGGCCACCTCCAATGTGTCCGTAGTGAGCGCTATCCTTGCCGACAGATCTGGGTGCGCCAGTAATGCGGCCTTCGCTAGCGCTGTTTTGGCGTCCGAAAAAGCCTGACCTTGTTCAGGAGTCTAGTAGATGCTGTCCGCGGGTCTCTTTTTTTTAAGCGTGTCGTACAATGGCTGCATCAGCTGAGCTGCGTGGGGGAGGAAACGGTTGTAAAAATTAACCATCCCTAAAAAATCCTTCAGTGCCCTTACCGTCTGAGGACGCGGAAAATCTGCCACCGCGGGCACCTTGTCCGGTAACGGGATCGCACCCTCCGGCGAGATGCAGTGGCCTAAAAAGTCGATCGCTGTTGCCCCGAATTGGCACTTCGCCGGGTTGATTATTGCAACCACTGGAAAACCGTCCTGAGGTGGGCAACATGTTCGTCCTGGGATGCGCTGGCCACCAGGATGTCATCCAGGTAGACGAAAACAAAAGGCAGATTGCACAGCACAGCATCCATCATCCATTGGAAGGTCTGCGCCGTGCCTTTTAACCCAAATGGCATGCGCAGAAATTCAAAAAGGCCAAACGGAGTTATCACTGCTGTTTTGGATCCGTCTTCTGCGCGCATCGGGACCTGGTGGTAACCACGGACCAGGTCCACCTTGGAAATAATGCGTGCCCCAGCTAGGTGGACAGAAAAATCCTGGATATCGGGTAGCAATCGTGTGCAGTAGCATTGTTTAATTGCCGGAAATTGCAGCATGGTCGCCACGACCCGTCGGCTTTGAGCACCATGTGCAGTGGGGACGCCCACGGGCTGTTTGAGCGCCTGATGATGCCTAACCTCTCCAAGTTGGCGAACTCCTCGTGCGCTGGCCAGTTTAGCTGCATCCAGGCACCGAGGTCGTGCGAAAACGGGCAGTCCCTTGGTGGTAATAAAGTGCTCGACCCCATGTTTGGTTACGGCCACTGAAAACATCGGAACCGTGAGTGCTGGGAACTGGGCGACTAACTGTTGGAACTTACCCCCGGAGCTGTGATGTTGGCAATTGTTCTCGACCCAGCTCCTCAAGCTGTACAGGGCAGAGAATCAAAAGACACAGCATCAACCTGCCGTCTATTAGCAACATCAACTAATAAAGCGTGTGCACATAGAAAGTCTGCACCCAAAATGGGGGAGTTACATGCCGCTATGATGAAGGTCCACTGGAAGTTACGCCCATGCAAACATATAGTTAGTGTCCTCTCACCAAATGTCTTAATGTCAGAGCCATTGGCGGCTGCCAGCTCGGGAACGCTACTTCCAGCCACCCTGTCCAAGCTGAACGGCAGGATGAGGCTCTTCTGGGAGCCGGAGTCCACCAGGAACCGTCTCCCCGAACATGAGTCCGTGACGTAGAGCAGCTTATCTCTCTCTCGCATCGCCGTGGTCTGCTCTGAAACGGCAGTGGTAGAAGCAGATCGTGTCCTTCCCGTACTTTCTGGCATCTGCACCTGCCACCATCAGCGGCTCCTCACCCTCGCTGGTCATCTCTCTTGACTCCGGCGCCGCTGCATTCACGGCGAAGGTTCTCGTCACTAGGATGATCCAGTCCGCTTCTTACGCTAGTGCACGATAGTTCTTTGTCATCAGCAGTGGTGAGTTTGCCAGGATCCCTCTCACCACTGCCGGGAGGTTTCTGAGGAACAGGTGGGCGAACAGGAACGGCTCACCATCGCTGCCCATTAGCGCCAACATGTTCTCCATCAACTCGACTGCTGACCTGTCCCCTAACTCAGAGCGCCTCAGGGGCCTTTCCGCTTTCTCGCAGTCCAAGAGCGCGTCACACTGGGCCAGCATTTTGATCAGCATTGATGAGCATTTTGAGCGCCTCGTATTTACCGTGGGCCGGCAGCTCTTGGAGAAGGCTTGCCACCTGCTGTGTTGTGCGTGCGTCCAGCGTAGCAACCACGTAGTAATATCTGGTCTCGTCTGCCGTTACCCCGCGGAGAGCGAACTGGGCCTCTGTGTGCAGGAACCACGCTGTTGGGTCGTGCAGCCAAAAGTCCTGGAGCTTGACTGAAACAGCACACGCGGCGCTGGCGCTTCCTCTCCGGCTCGTCTCCAGGGTGCTCGCCTCGTCTTCCATTGCACGTCAAGGGTCACCAGTGTAGGGAGAATGAACCAGACAAGGCAACGAGCTGAATCAGCACAGACTTTAGTCTCTCTAACAAGTTGAATTCACAAGAAGAGCTCCCAGGCCACAGTGCATCTCCCTTTTATACCTTTAATCATTTGCATAGTGGCCCGGGGTTCAGACATCATACATGTTACAAGACAAAGCCCGTACGGTGCATTAACATAACAGTACGCTGGTGTCACACCACTTCCTTCTCCTGGCAGCCAGCATCTCCACTTCTCCCTGGGGGGTATTCCACCTCTGCTGCTCTGTCTGGATTCCCCGTCAGCCTCTCTTCTCCTGGCCCATTACTCTCTGGGTGGAGAGTCTAACACCTAGCTCCCCCACATTATTATTATTTTATTTTATTTTATTTTATTATTATTTATTTTTTATTTATTATTAGATATTTAGAGCAGTGAATATAGTATCTAGAATGGCGGAACATATTAAGTTTGCGGACTCCGCTGATCTCTATAGAAAACATGGATAACTCACGCCCCATTAGCGAGTACAAAGCCGAGTGAAGCCACCTGGCTGCCATATTAAGAAGGGAATCAAGCTGACATTATGTTTAGTGGCCATTGATTTTTGTAGTTCACCGGTTGCACAAGATTATAAGCTGTCTCGATACCAAGAAGTTCAAAAATCTGTTAATTTTTTGGGAAGTTATTGAGGTAAAAGTGACACAGATTGTGTAGTCAGTCGTGTAAAAGTGACCCATTGTTTTGGGTGTACTAATATGGCAGCCAGGTAACTTCACTTCTGATGGCCAATGATTCATCTAGTTTTTCTATAGAGATCAGTTGCACGCTCCTAATTGGATAGCAAAAGCGAGAGTGAGTGACTGGAAACGCGAGTGTTTCATCCTTCAACAAACACAAAACCTGTCATACATTCTGTAGGATGGAGAGTAAATTTTTGAAGCCTGGTTAAGATGTCCTAATTGACAAAGGACTTTAAAAAAAATTGGGCTGGGCATGGATCGAAGAAATGGGCAGAGACGGTGAGCCTTTTGGTAGCTGGTGGAAAAAAATTAGAGAACCAGGAGTTTGTGTCTGTCATGAGTCTGGGTGCAGTGTTTCCACAGAGCCCAGACTCTTAATTTATTTCTGAGTACTGTATGTCTGTTAGTATTAATTTGTTAAGTTTCTACGTATATGTTTTGGGTTTTTTACACATGTGCCTCCTCTTCTCCAGACACTCCAACTAGCTGCTCACAGTCTGTTCTCCAGTCATCTCAGCTGTGGGCAGTTGTGTAATTAGGTCACCTGCCTGCTCAGCCACCTGCACCTGCTGCTCATTAATGTGTCTGTTATTTAAGCACTGTCAGCTCTTTGTTTCTTTGCGACAGTCTTGTTTGGATTTGAATGGACTTTATTCCTCCATGTATTCTCCTCTTCTCCTCCAGAGCAATTCCGGCTCTGGAGTGCCTCTTACTGTAAGTTACCCTTGTTTGTATTTTTGTATTGTCTGCACAGTTTTGGAATTTTCGTTATTAAATGTCACTACTGCAGTTCAGCGCCTGGGTCTGTCTTTCTGCCCCGGAGGGGCCATTCATGACAGAAGACTGCCGCCAGAATTAAGATCCAGCTGCTGCAGTAGTGAATTTTTCTTTTTTGTCCTTTTTGTGTTTTTTCACTCACCTGTGCTCTGAAGCTCATGTCCCCGGCTCACCAGCCTCACACAAATAAAGGAAGAATGGCAGTGGGGTCTCCGAGCTTGGAGGAAGAGTGGGAGGTGGACTTTATCCAAAGCTTTATGGATGAAGCTCTCGCCGCCCGTGGACCCAAAAGGGCCTGGGAAAGCATGAATGGAGTGGTGGGCATTGTGGAGGCACACCCCGGCTTATGGAGATATCCACAATACATGGCACTGCTATCCACAGTCTCCGCGCTTCAGCGAGCGTTTCCCGGGCTGACGATGGGGTCACCTCCCGCTGAAACAAAGCCGTCGTGGAAGTGCTCTCCTCAGCAGATGTCCACCTCCTCTCCCAGCTCACCAGCACCAGTGCCAGCATGTGCGTCGTCAGCCCCACAACAGCGCAGTCATCCTGCTTCAAGCCGCTGGAGGAATCCTCCCGCTTCTTCGGCAGCCATTTCCCTGACACCGAGCCCGACAATTCCCACAGCAGTTCCTCCCTCTTCTTCTCCTTCGCCGGCTGTCCCGTTAGCCTTCTCTCCCTTTGTTGCTGCTGCGACGTGTCCTCCTACTGCCAAGAGGTCCTCTATTTTTTCCCCGACAGGGGCAGCTCCTCCGAGGGGCCCATCACACCCATAGCCACGGAGGGGGATGACTTTTCACCTGCTGCAGCAGATAACATCGCACACTGGGAAAACAGGCAAGTTTCATTTCAATTTATGATGATACTGTATGCCTTGCCTGATTCCCGGTAGAGAGACTCAGGGTGTGTAGTCCCCTGAGCACTCTGAACCTGCTGCAATTAATAAATCCTCACCTGCCCTCTCCGTGTCTCCTCCTGTTGTTCTTGAGTGTCCGCCAGACCCGGAACTGAGCTGCTGGATGATGGAGAAGCCTGTGGAGGACCCAATTCTAGTGCCAGCAGTGAGCTGAACCCCAGCTGCCACGCCGGATGAGTCACCAGCGTGGGTCACTCCACCTGGGGATACCAAGACTGCAACCACCATCATGCCTGCTGTGGAGGCCACTGCAGCAGAGTTAACAACAAAGCTGGACCTTCGAGAGGCCGGGCCCAAGACGTTGTCGTCGTCTGGATCGATGGAGTCCTGGATGGCAATTGAGCTCAAGCTCAGGCAAGTACTCTCCCTTGTTTTTCCTCTTATCTGTTCTGGAGAAATTTTGCCTGGATCTTGGTGAGGAGAGTCAGCCATCAGCTGCACCTGAGCTCACCTCACCGGGCTCCACCGCTGCCGCTGCCAGTAACACTGACCCCGTCTCTTTGTTTGTACCATCTGAGCTTTCTCTCAGGGTCAACAAGGAGGTTCCAGCACTACCTGATGACTCCGTGGGTCCAGGCTCGTCACCCAAGGCCGCCATGGGTCCAGCTTCCCCCACTATGGAGGTCATCACAAGTGCTCTGTCCCAGCTCAGGACCACTGAGGGTGCAATTTGTCCTCTGCCCAAGGCCGTCATCTGGGTCCCTCCTCCTCGGTCCAAGTCTTCGTGGGTGCTGTGTCCCGGTCGGGGACCCTCATGGGGGCTGCACCCCAGCATAAATCCTTAATGGGTGATGTGTTCCATTATGGGCCCACCATGGGCGCTACGTCCCAGCCCAGGGTCCATCATGGGTGCAGCACTGGCCCAGTCTGGGTCCACCGAGGGTGCAGCGTTGGCCCAGCCCGGGCCCACCAAGGGTGCAGCTAGGGCCCAGTTTGAGTCCAACGGGGGTGCAGCCATGCTCCAGCCTGGAGCCACCGTGGGTGCTGCAATACTCCAGTCCGGAGCCACCACAGGTGCTGCAGTGCTCCAGCCCGGAGCTACCGCGGGTGCTACCGTTTCTCAGGACAGGACCACCGAGGGCATCAAGGCCTCCCCTCCTCTGCCTGACACCATCATGGTTCCCCCTCCACTGCAATATACCGTCATGGGTCCTCTCCCACCACCAGACACCGTCGTGGTCCCCCCCCCCCCCGGCCCTTCTTCCCCTCATTGGGCCTCCCTGTGGGGGAGCCACCTCCTGGGTTACCCCTTTGGTCTTGGTGGCTGAAGAACTCCAGCCGGCCGACCGATAGACTGAGCCGCTGGGTTGGGTGGCCCATATTCTCCGGCAGGCCACCCGACTCATACCACCTTGCCGTCTGTCTAGCCTGGGACTTCGGCCAGCCACCCGAACAGCTTAGTTCAGGGGTGTCCAACCATGTGCCATGGAGAGCCAAGACCCTGCAGGTTTTCTCTTCTACCCAGTCTCTTCAGCAGGTGTTTTCACTTATCAGCAATCAGTGGGAAGAAGTTCACTGAAATCTGCTGTTGAAGACACTGGTTGGAGGTAAAACCTGCAGGGTCTTGGCTCTCCATGGCACATGGTTGGACACCCCTGGCTTAGTTCTTTGGCCTAGGGTGCCCAGGAGCCTGGCATAGCATGGGTGTGGGTCCTGAGTGGGCTCCATATTTTTGCTCCCTCCTAACCTGTTTCCCCCACCTCCCACCCAGGGTGTTTTTTTGCTGTTCCCTTTCTCTTGGGGGAGGGGGGGGGTTCTTTTTTGGTGTTACCTGGGGGTGTCTGGATTCCACCCCTTAAAGGGGGGGGGTCAGTCATGAGTCTGGGTGCAGTGTTTCCACAGAGCCCAGACTCTTAATTTATTTCTGAGTACTGTATGTCTGTCAGCATTATTTTGTTAAGTTTCTGTATATGTTTTGGGTTTTTGACACATGTGCCTCCTCTTCTCCAGACACTCCCACTAGCTGGTCACAGTCTGTTCTCTAGTCATCTCAGCTGTGAGTAGTTGTGTAATTAGGTCACCTGCCTGCTCAGCCACCTGCACCTGCCGCTCATTAATAAGTTTGTTATTTAAAGGCCAAATGTCACGTAATTTTTTTTTCTAAATGACAACGAATTTAGATAAAATACACATAGCTTAAACCAAATATTCATACCGGAGACCATATCACCCACCTGTATTTACATAATTGCACAAAATACACCAGGTGAAGGCCCCACCTTGCTTGCTGGCTTGTGACAGCCAGTCCAGACCACGCCCATGTTTTTACATCACCAGTTGTACCCTGGCTGCCCTGCCTATCCACATTCACACTTATCAACATTGGACAATCATGACGGAAAGTGACAGCGATTGTGAACAAATTAGTTTAGTTTTGTCTTTTTTTTGTCTTTTTTTTTTTGTCAGTGGTTCAGACAGTGACAGAGGCATAGAACCTTACCGGTTCGAGCCGTCCGAGACGGAATCAGATGCTTTGTCTGATGACAACAGTTCCAACGATGACCAGAGAGCAGAACCAGTGGAAAATATCATTGAACTGGACATTAATCGCCTCCAGAATTGCGAAGCCGGAGGGGGTCTGTCGAGGGCGCCTCATAAATATTGATTTTTCGGAAGCCATTATTATTACAGTGGAGGAGAGCCGCTGCTGTCAAGAAATTGACCAGATCAATATGAAAATGGAGGCGCATACCTGTCAAGGGAGACGTTTTCGCCGTATTTTGGTGCCAAGCGCAGCTGTGGGAGACGGCAGAGTGGTTTGGGACACTTTTCTGGGAAATGTTTTAAATGTAGTTCGTGTTGTTATTGTCAAATATTTTAAGGAAAATACAGGGAAAATGCAATTTTAGCAAAAACGGGCGTATTGCCATTTCTGTACGCCCAAAAGAAAAAATATACTGGAAAAAAAACTGAGTGTCTTGAGGAGCACTCCTGTGTGTGATCACTCACAGCTGGGGCGGGCTGATCGCTCAGCGTCAGCTATTCTCACTACTGTTCGAAGTGTGGAGTCACTCATTAGTTTAATTGTCTGGGCGGGCTGATCGCTCAGCGTGAGCTATTCTCACTACCATGAGAAGTCATTAGGACAATGGTTTAACACGTTGAGCTGTGCAGCGGTTGCGGAACAGACAGAGATCCCAGAGAGGTGTGCCTTGTTGCTCCGCCGTTCCTTATAGCCGCTTTTTACGGTGTTGAAGTACGGCAAAAACATCTCACTTGACAGGTATGAAAACATTTCCCAGAGAAGTGTCCCTTATTACCCAGCTGTCCCTGATAGTCCCGTTTTAAGGTATGGGTGAAATATCCAATTTTTTCTTTCTTGTTGCTCACTTCAACCTTCCAGTCTCCATATAAACAATCAATTGAAATACCCCAAGCATCAAACTAGGGTACAATCGATTTCGTCACTTCCGCCTTCTTCCCCAGGCGATTCCAGGGGCCGTGTCAGGCCAAGCGCGGCAGTTTTAAATTAATGAATATTCCGTTGTTACTGAAGCATATGCACCAAGACCCGAACGGATCGGTTCCCTTTTATATCTAGTTTCAAGATATTTAAAGTACCCTGTTACGTGACATTTGGCCTTTAAGCACTGTCAGCTTTTTGTTTCTTTGCGGCAGTCTTGTTTGGATTTGAATGGACTTTATTCCTCTGTGTATTCTCCTCTTCTCCTCCAGAGTAATTCTGGCTCTGGAGTGCCTCTTACTGTAAGTTACCCTTGTATGTATTTTTGTATTGTCTGCACAGTTTTGGAATTTTTGTTATTAAATGTCACTACTGCAGTTCAGCAACTGGGTTTTGTATACAGTTCACTGTTGCAGTTTACAATTAGCCTTTACTGAATGGTTACTAATCAAATTATTCCACCAGTGAATTAGTTTGCTTGATTGAGTTTCACATACCCTTATTCATAAAATTCATGGGTCTTGTATACAGTTGACTGTTGCTGTTTACAACTAGCCTTTACTGAATGGTTGCTAATCAAATTATTCCACCAGTGAATTAGTTTGCTTGATTGAGTTTCACATACCCTTATTCATAAATTTCATGTTATAGATTGAAGGCCCTTCTGTACATAGGCATTTATTAAGGTTAAAAAAAATCAAACCTGCATGGCCCTGTGTGAAAAAGTGACCCTCCCCCCCGTGAAAACATAAATTAACTGTGGTTTATCACATCTTTGGAAAGTTGAGTTCAATTTCTCTAGCCGCACCCAGGCCTGATTACTGCCACACCTGTTCTCAATTAAGAAATCGCTTAAATAGACCTGCCTGACAAAGTGAAGTAGACCAAAATATCCTCAAAAGCTAGACATCATGCTGCAATCCAGAGAGATTTGGGAACAAATAATAAACAAAGTAATTGAGATCTATCAGTCTGGAAAAGGTTATAAAGCCATTTCTAAAGCTTTGGGACTCCAGTGAACCACAGTGACAGCCATTATCCACAAATGGCGAAAACATGAAACAGTGGTGAACCTTCCCAGGAGTGGCCAGCCGACCGAAATTACCCTACGAGTGCAGCGACGACTCACCCAAGAGGTCACAAAAGACCCCACAACAACATCCAAACAACTGCAGGCCTCACTTGCCTCAGTTAAGGTCAATGTTCATGACTCCACCATAAGAAAGAGACTGGGCAAAAATGGCCTGCATGGCAGAGTTCCAAGACGAAAACCACTGCTGAGCAAAAAGAACATAAAGGCTCGTCTCAGTTTTGCCAGAAAACATCTTGATGATCCCCAAGACTTTTGGGGAAATACTCTGTGGACTGACGAGACAAAAGCTGAACTTTTTTGAAGGTGTGTGTGTCCTTTTACATCTGGCGTAAAAGTAGCACAGCACTTCAGAAAAGGAACATCATACCAACAGTAAAATATGGTGATGGTAGTGTGATGGTCTGGGGCTGTTTCGCTGCTTCAGGACCTGGAAGACTTGCTGTGGTAAATGAAACCATGAATTCTTTTGTCTACCAAAAAATCCCGAAGGAGAATGTCCGACCATCTGTACGTGACCTCAAGCTGAAGCAAACTTGGGTTCTGCAGCAGGACAATGATCCAAAACACACCAGCAAGTCCACCTCTGAATGGCTTTAGGAAAACACAATGAAGACTGAATCCAATTGAGATGCTGTGGCATGACCTTAAAAAAGCGGTTCATGCTCGAAAACCATCCAGTGTGGCTGAATTACACCAATTCTGCAAAGATGAGTGGGCCAAAACTCCTCCACAGTGCTGTAAAAGACACATTGCCAGTTATCACAAACACTTGATTGCAGTTGTTGCTGCTAAGGCTGGCCCAACCAGTTATTAGGTTTAGGGAGCAATCACTTTTTCACACAGGGCCATGTAGGTTTGGATTTCTTTTCCCTTGATAATAAACACCTTCATTTAAAAACTGCATTTTGTGTTTACTTGTGTTATCTTTGTCTAATATTTAAATTTGTTTGATGATCTAAAACATTCAAGAGTGACAAACACAAAAAAAGAGACATCAGAAATGGGGCAAATATATATATATATACACTACCGTTCAAAAGTTTGGGGTCACCCAGACAATTATTTTGTGTTTTCCATGAAAAGTCACACTTATTTACCACCATGAGTTGTAAAATGAATAGAAAATATTTATATATATATATATATATATATATATATATATATATATATATATATATATCGTCTTGGCACACCTGTTCACCTGCCAGGTTTTTGTGATGTAAAAAAATGAGACCAAGATAAATCATTTCAAAACTTTTTCCACCATTAATGTGACCTATAACCTGTACAACCCAATTGAAAAACAAACTGAAATCTTTTAAGAGGAAAAATTTAAAAAAAAATTACAGTTACCTGGTTGCATAAATATGCACACCCTCTTATAACTGGGAATGTGGCTGTGCTCAGAATTAACCAATCACATTCAAACTCATGTTAATGGGAGTCAGCACGCACCTGCCACCATTTAAAGTGCCTCTGATTAACCCCAAATAAAGTTCAGCTGTTCTAGTAGGCTTTTCCTGACATTTTTGTAGTCATATCTTATAGCACAAGCCATGGTCCGCAGAGAGCTTCCAAAGCATCAGAGGGATCTCATTGTTCAAAGGTATTAGTCAGGAGAAGGGTATAAAAGAATTATCAAGGCATTAAATATACCATGGAACACAGTAAAGACAGGCATCAAGTGGAGAAAATATGGCAACAACAGTGACACTACCAAGAACTGAGCCACCGGAGTGGTGGCTCAGTTGGTAGAGCATCCGCCCCACACCCGGGAGGCAGGGGTTCAAATCCTGGCCGGGTCATGCCAAAGACCATATAAAAGTGGAACTTCCTGCCGTCCAGCTTGGTGCTCAGCAATAACGGAATGAAGGAGGGAAATCTGTGGCGGCACCTTGCATGGCAGCAGCCCTCTGATTCTGCACTGGGGTGTGTGTGATTTGACACTGTAGATAGGTAAAGCACAATCTCGTTCTACTGTACATGATTGGTTGTACGGTTGAATGACAATAAGGGTGATTTAATTTAATTTAATTTAACTGGACATCCCTCCAAAACTGATGAAAAGACAAGAAGAAAACTGGCCAGGGAGGCTGCCAAGAGGCCAACAGCAACATTGAAGGAGCTGCAGGAATTTATGACAAGTACTGGCTGTTTAGTAGATGTGACAACAATCTCCCATCTAGGGTGGCAAGACAGAAGCCTTATCTTATGAAGAAAAACTTCCAAACCTAGCTACATTTTGCAAGAACACATTTGAAATCTCCCAAATGCATGTGAGAAATGTGTTATGGTCCGACGAAACCAAGGTTGAACTTTTTGGCCATAATTCTAAAAGGTATATTTAGTACAAACACAACACTGCTCATCACCAAAAGAACACCATACCTACAGTGAAGCATGGTAGTGGTACCATCATGCTTTGGGGCTGTTTTTCTTCAGCTGGAACTGGGGCCTTAGTCAAGGTGGAGGGAATTATGAATACTGTAGTTCCAAATACCAGTCAGTGTTGGCACAAAACCTTCAAGTTTCTGCTAGAAAGCTGAAGATGAAGAGGAACTTCATCTTTCTGCACGACAATAACCCAAAGCACAAATCCAAATCAACAAAAGAATGGCTTCACCAGAAGAAGATTAAGGTTTTGGAAGGCCCAGCCAGAGTCCAGACCTGAATCCGATTGAATATCTGTGGGGTGATCTGAAGAGGGCTGTGCACAGGAGATGCCCTCACAATCTGACAGATATGGAGCATTTTTGCAAAGAAGAGCGGAAAAATATTGCCACATCAAGATGTGCCACGCTGATAGACTCTTACCCAAAAAGACTGAGTGCTGTAATAAAAGCCAAAGACAAAGTTTTAGTTTAAGGGTGTGCATATTTATGTAAACAGGTTATTGCAAGTTTATTTTTATTTTTTCCCCTTAGAAGATTTCAGTTTGTTTTTCATTTGGGTTGTACAGGTTATAGGTCACATTAATGGTGGACATCAAAAAAAAACTTGGCATCTGAACAGGGGTGTGTAGACTTTTTATATGCACTCTGTGTGTACCCTGCCTCTCGCCCAAAGATGCTGGGATAGGCTCCTAGTCCCCCCGCAACCCGAAAAGGATTAAGCGGAAGAAGGATGGTGTGTGTGTGTGTGTGTGTGTGTGTGTGTGTGTGTGTGTGTGTGTGTGTGTGTGTGTGTGTGTGTGTGACCCTGCCCCCAGAAAAGTTCAGGCTCAGGATTTTTTTTTAACCCCTGCACTCATTTGGAGATGCTTCTGTGCTTAATGTACTCCAGGGACTGGTCATATCCACTGAAACCACACAAACCCACCCACCACTGATGCATTATTTCATTCATTCTTTGAGACAAATTTATGTTAGCTGGCTCTGAACCATGCAGCTACAGGCAGCTAATGTTAGCAATAGTGACCTAAGAGGAAGAGGGGAGTTGAGAGCAGTCTGAGAGATTTTAAAGGGACAAAGCACTTAAACCAGTCGGTCTCAGAAAGAATGGACAAATTAAAAAAAAAAAATTGCTCCAGTAATTAAATAATTAAAGAAAATCTTAACAAAATATGTCACAAAATTTTCATTAAGACATGTGTGAGTTGTTAAAATGTGGGGAAAAAAGTGCACTCAATGACCCCTTCAAAGGAGTATGGTCATTTTAGCCTATGTGGTGAATCAACAACCCCAACAGCTCATCAACAGTCAAATCAAACCTATTAAGTTTTAGATACTTGATTCTCACTGGGTTCAGAGAGATGAAAAGGAAGTGAAAATAAAAGGCTGACGTGTCTGCATTTAAAAAGCTGACAAAAGTTCTCAATCTACAGTATTTGTATTTTACATTTTGTCTTTAGTTGCATTTGTATAAGAGTGTCTCTGTGTCAGATAAGCAGTGACAAAAACAGTCTAATGTAAAGACACACAAGGACAGTTATAGAAACCTTACTGACAAGGCTAATGATATTCAATAATTTATCAGCTGGGAGTCTACCATTACCTTTATTGTGCTTGTCATGCTTCAGAGGGCCACAGTTCAATGGTTTTAATCGGGGGGAAATGTGCACAGATTCCCACAGTGACCTACAATAAACCAGTGACCTACAATAAACCACAGTTATGTATTACTAATAGCTGTATGTCTTTATGCTGTTTGGTTAGACTTTTATTTAAAGAGCTCACAATGACATTAATTAGGTGGTCAGAAATCTTAAGCATTTAAAACACGAGTCTGCAGAAGTCCATTATTTGTTTTTATACAATAATACATATTGTAATATAGCCAGTTATTTACAAATACTTATTCCAAAAATTCAGATTAATCAAACAATAAATTGTTGTTGTCTCCTTTACACAATGCAGAGGCATTAAACTGAAGCAGTAACATTATTAAAATCCCAGATGGTCTCTTGTAAAATATAATATGTGGAGAAAGATTTTAAAAAAAAGACCTTTACCTTTGCTGTATGATGAACGGTGAAGTCAGATGTTCTACAACATTATCCACTGCAGAAAGAAGCATTGACCAGGTTCAGCCAAAAACTACTTCTTTCAACTTTTCTCTGCACTGACCTCTTAAGCCGTGATGAAAACATTAACCACAAACTAACAGAGAGAGAGAGCATGAGCAAGAGCAGCCAAGTGTAAGGCTTCCTCTCTGATACTATAAAGGGGAAGTACACACTACATGAGGAGGAGGACGAGAAGGAGGGACCAGCTGTCCTGCTTTTTCCTGAAGGACTGATGAGGATGAGGCAGCATTCTCTACTACCCCTTTAACCTTTTTTCCCCTCATTTGTACAACCATTCACAATCCATAGACCACTGGTTACATGTTTTTCCATTCCTGTCCATTAATGTAGTCCAGTAATGACAGATTCAGCTGCTATTAGTGCACCCTGAAAACAATAAAAACATTCCAGTTTAACATGTGATTTGTCTTCCCGCCATCTGTGATGGGCAACTGAAACAGGCTGTTCAGCAGCTTGTCAAAAGTTTAAGAACATAGCCCAAAAAAGCCCAAAACAAAAGTGTAAAAACAAAAACAAAAAAAAAAGGACTCAGTAGTGAGTAGCCCCAATGTTCTTGTTGATCACTTCAAAAATTCATTTAGGCATGCTTGATGTGAGTGTTTCCAGGAGGCTGGTGGGAACGTTGCTCCATATGGTGAAGATTTCTTTATGAAGGGCATCCACAGTTTGGAACTGATGTGTGTTTTTGTAAACTTGCCTTGCCATTTATCCCCAAAAGTTCTTGAAAGAAAGAGAATGACTGACACCGGCCTCTCTTATACAATTGTCTGGTACCTTGGACGTCCTTATCAGTGATGAGGTGCTCATCCGGCTCAAAGGACCATGAAAGAAACAACATGACTGACACCGGCCTCTCTTATATACTTGGGTTCGGAAAATCACAGCCCACCACTGAAGTGACTGGTCAAATCACAAAACAGTCCAAGGGTTCTGGTTGAGAAACTTTATTAACGAACTCAAATTAGCACAGAAAAAGTGACTCTCCATTAACTGGACATGTCTGGACATGTCTGGAGGTAGAAAATCAGAAACTTATCCTTACAATGTTAAGAAATACTCAAAACTAGATTAAATGCTCTGAACAGTACTCACAATTCAATGGACCCACACCACAATGCTGGAAAAAAAGGCAGAAACACCCAGTTTTGTTCTCAATCAACCTAACAGGAGCAATAAAGAACTCTCCCTCACAGCAATCAGACTGAACACTGAGGAGCTGGAATGTACCACTCCAAAAGGGGTGGGGTGGAATAGTCTATGTAACACTGGCCTTTTTAACAGCTGCCCCCAGATTTCTGTAGGAAATCTGCATTTTAACAAAAGGCCTAGTACTTCTATTGGAATGCTTAGTCATCTGGTATTTTGCGGAGTCTAATGATGCGAGATACTGGTCGGACGTAGAACGGACCCCCTTACTTTTACTTCCACGGTGCATATACGGCCATCAGGTGCAGACCTAGTCTGTGTAATCTGTCTTGTGGGCCAGCATGCTCGTGGTAACTGGGGGTCAATGATCATGACAGTGTCCCCTATCTGAGGGCTTGTTGAATCCAAACACCACTTCTGTCGATTCTGGAGACCAGGCAGATAGAAACAAATAAAACTCCTCAAGAAGTGGTCTGCCAGCAATTGGCTATGGCACCATCATCATCTACTGAAGCTCTCCGATTCTGGGTACACCACCTGAGGCAATGATGAATCTGGCCACCCCATCAACAAGATGTCCGGGGTGACAGGATCAATGTCTGCTGCATCCAAAGAGACATAGCCCAGTGGCTTGGAATTGAGAATTCCTTCAATCTCCACAAGCACGGTGTGCAAGACCTCCTCAATGATGGACTGGGTGCCGATGGTATCAGTATCCAAGACAGAGGACCACCGCAGCCTTCCCCCAACTCGGATGAGCTGTTTGTCCTCATCAAGTTCTGCTGCCAAGGTGATGAGCCGACTGTTACTTGAGATGGATTTCCTGTTCTTCAACTGCTGACAGTCTTATGGGAAGCATTCCTGCTGCACTCTCTGGAGTAAAGTCATTTCTGCCTCCTTGTAGCTATCAGCAGTCGGTAGGGAGTCAGCCGCCCCCTGCAGGGATTTAACAGTGGATGTTACTAACTCAGTCCAGGACTTGAACTGTTCCACACTGGGCATAATTTGAGTGGATGGGGCTACAACAAGTCCACAGAACATGGCTTTCCTTAGTTCTTCACAGTCTGCTGAGATGGAGGTGATTTGCGGAAGCTTAGGGCACTGGTCTGAGGTTGTCTGTAGAAAGGCAGGACCTTTAAACCAGCGAGAAGTGGAGCTTAATTCCCGAACACGTCTCCCATGGGTTATATCATCGGTAGGATTATTAGCAGAGTCCACATATCTTCATGAATCCCTGGTTGTCAGGTCTTGGATCTCAGCAATGCGAGTGCCCACAAACACTTTTAGAATCTGCAGGAGTCTGAGTACAACCATGAAAGCACAGCAGCTGAATAAATCCAAAGTGTAGTAGTGTGGACGGGAAGTGTAAGGTCTTCAGTTAGCACCTGAGCTAACTGTGCTCCGGTTAAGGCTGAGCACAATTCGAGACAAGGAATTGATTGTTGCTGTTTGGGGGCAACATGAGACCTGGCAGAGAGAGAGAGAGAGAGAGAGAGAGAGAGAGAGAGAGAGAGAGAGAGAGAGAGAGAGAGAGAGAGAGAGAGAGAGAGAGATGTACTTTATTGATCCCAAACTGGGAAATTACAGTGTAACAGCAGCATGACAGTAGACAACCAAAAACAACAGAAACACACACATGACAGACAAAGGGATTACCCATGGAAAGTAAAACTAACACGACTATAAAACCTATATACATCATAGCTTAATATATGATGACCCGTATAAACACATGAATCATTCCATTGCACAAAGAAGGACTATCAGGAGTAGAGTAAAATGTGAGGTACCAGTTAGTCTGTAAGGTGCAGTGTGGCAGCATTGTTATGACCAGAATACAACATCATAGTGAATTATTGTACAGTGATAAAGACCATTTCTACCTTGCCTGCATCATTCTCTGTCCGGAGGTACGCCACAGAACCATAGGCCTGTTCTGAGGCATCACAGAATATGCTGACCTCTCTATGGCTTCTCCCACAGTCCATCTCTTCACTGGTGTAACACCGGGGAAGAACAATGTTCTGCAGTACCGGAAGCTCACTCTCCCACTCATTCCAAGTAGGAAGTAGGAGTAGGTCCTCGGGGAGTGAGGGGTCATCCCAGTCTCTCTTCTTATCCCACAGGCGCTGCACCACAATCTTGGCTTTTGTGATGTAAGGCACAATGAACCCTAGAGAGTCGTACTGGCTGGGGAGCACCTGGTAAATGGTCCTGAGTGTGACCACTGGATGAGTGAGTGGGCGATGCTTATAAGACAGTGTGTCTGAGAAGCAGTGCCAATGAAGTCCAAGTGCTGGCTCAGCTGCATTTGGGTCACCTCGAGTTATCCACATATCTACGCTGTCTGATCTGAGTTCAGCTGGGAGGTGGGAGATGACTGCTGGCTTGTTGCTCACCCACTGTCGAAGCTCAAAGCCACCGCTTGCTAGTGTACTCTGCAGCTTATCCACTAGTACTTTGACCTCCTTTTCTGAAATTGTGCTTTGAAGGCAGTTGTCAATGTAAAATGAAATCAGCACTGCGTCTCTGATGTCCTCACCCTCACTGCTATGATCAATGATGTGCTTCTGTAGTGTGAATGTGGCACAGCAAGGGGAGCTCGTGGCCCCAAAGGGAAGCACTCTCCATTCATAGATGTCAGGTGGCTCGGCACGCTCAAGGTTTCTCCATAAGAATCTCAGAAGGGGGTGGTCTTCTGGGAGCAGTCTGACTTGATGGAACATGCCTAATTCTACCCTTCCTACCCAGCTGCTCCAACATGCTCACTAAGGAATGCACCCGGAGTGCAAACATTCAGAAGCCTTTGGAGTCACCACTTGCAATGTTGGGGCCATCCATGAGTTCTGCTATGCACTGCAAAGCCAGCTGGTGAGGTTGCCCATACTCCAAGTTGAAGGCTGCCATAGTATCAGTAAAGGGATGGGTTGAGTTGCTGTATGAATCAGCACACAGTAATGCCTCTTCTGTCTGAAGGTGGTCGACAAGTATCTGATATTTAAATCTTTCTGAGGCATCTTGAGGAAGGAGATTATCTAGGGCAATCCTGAGATGGTTAAACTCCCTTGGGTTAGAGTGGTTCAAGTCAGGAATTGTAGGCACAGGCCCCCGGTAGAATTGCTCCTGCCCACCTACTGGGCTCCCCGTTCGGTGACAGGAGTGACGGTGCTTGTGGGGCTTGTTATGTCTCTGAAACCCATCATCTGACTCGTGTGACCATGAGGCTCGACTTCGGTGTGGATCAGCTCTATAAGAGTGCTCTTCTCTAGGTTCACTCTCTGATGAGCTAGAGACAGGATAGGATGGGTCATTGTAATCCTCATAGCTCCTGTGCTTGGTGAGAGATATAAGGTGATCCTGTGGCTGAAGACTGAGGCTTTGTTTAGCTGGAACCTGCTGTTTCCTCTGACTTGAAGACTGTGGCTGAGTTTGACAGAGGGGTGTTGAGGTAGGCTGTGCAGGTGAGCTGTCTGCCTGAAGCTGCTGGATAAGAACACTTTGGTGTTCTACCTGTTGGTGAAGCTGATGTTTATCAACTTGACGGGCTGCTGGAGTATTCAACTTGGAAGTTGACTCCTTCTGTTCTGATGACATGATTGTTGATTTTGCATCTTCAACTCCTTTAATTCATTCAGAAGAGCCATTTTCTCTGTATCAGCTTCTGAATGCCCACCATGTCCCTCTCTGTGTGGAGGCCATTGATCGTTTGTGATCCACTGTGATGAGGGAAAATCCTCCTGATTGACGGGGGATACTGGACAGTCACTGTCCATTGCTCCTTCCTCGTCCTCATCAGCTTCATAGCCCTGTGCAGGTCTCACAGAACAGTGTTGCTGATGAAAGCCAGAAAGGTCGTAATCTCTTAGGTGTGCTGGGAGGGATGGCTGCCTCCTGACTTGCAGCAGATGCTGTTTGTCTGGTACCTTGGACGTCCTTATCAGTGATGAGGTGCTCATCTGGCTCAAAGGACCATGAAGGAAACAGAATGACTGACACCGGCCTCTGTTATAAACAGTCCAAGGGTTCTGGTTGAGAAACTTTATTAACGAACTCAAATTAGCACAGAAAAAGTAACTCTCCATTAATTGGCCCTAAATGGGCATGTCTGGACATGTCTGGAGGTAGAAAATCTGAAACTTATCCTTACAATGTTAAGAAATATTCAAAACTAGATTAAATGCTCTTGACAGTACTTACAATCCAATGGACGCACACCACAATGCTGGAAAAATGCAGAAACACCCAGTTTTGGTCTCAATCAAACTAACAGGAGCAATAAAGAACTCTCCCTCACAGCAATCAGGCTGAACACTGAGGAGCTGGAATGTACCACTCCAAAGGGGGTGGGGTGGAATAGTCCATGTGACACTGGCCTTTTTAACAATTCTCATTTAGATCAGGGAAACACGCAGGATGGTCCAATAGCTTGACGTTATTCTCCTGGAAGAAGTCCTTCATTGGGCAGGCTTTGTGAACTGCAGCATTGTCCTGTTGAAAGACCCAATCATTACTGCACAGGCAAAGATCCTTAGCCAAGAGGGATGCCAGCTGCAACATCTCCACATAGCCAACCGTTGTTTGATGCCACTACACAACCTGCAGCGCCATTGTTCTATTGAAGGAAAAAGCACCCCAGATCATGATGAAGCCTCTTCCAGTGGCTCCAGTGGGATATCCTTGTCATGCCAGCAACGTTGGGAACAATCAGAACTGTCCAGGTTAATTTTTTTTCTTGACACAGAATAAAACTTTCTTCCACCTTTCAATGTCCCATGTTTGGTGCTCCCTTGCAAAGTCCCAATGGGCAAGTTAGTGGTGTGGGAGGAGCCAGGGCCTTTGAAGGTGTTTTTTCTTCTTTAAGCCCTTCTTTTGTAGATGCTGTCTTATGGTTATTGGGCAGCAATCAGCATCAGTAAGGGCCTTAATTTGGGTTGAAGATCGGCCTGTGTCTTCACTAACAGCCCGTCAGATCCTCTGGCTCAGCTCTATTGGCCCATCCTGCATGTTCCCCTGATATAAATCCCATTGAGAAAATTTAGGGATGGATGGCAAAGGAAGTTTACAAAAACAGACATCAGTTCCAGACTGTGGATGCCCTTCTTGAAGCCATTTTCACCACATGGAGCAACATACCCACCAACCTCCTGGAAACACTCGCATCAAGTGTGCATAAATGAACTTTTGAAGTGATCACTACTGAGTCCTTTTTAGACACTTCTAGTTCTGTTTTTGTTTGGGGGTTTTGGGCTATGGTCTTAAACTTTTGATCAGCTGGTGAACAGCCTGTTTGAGTTTAAATGCAGCTTTCAATATATTCCCTACTCTCTGTATTTTGTCTCTTGCTCCCATTTCTTCTTTTTGCATTTTGAAGCTGTACTTACAGCTTAGTTATGATCCACCAGCGTGAAATGCGAATACTTGTAATTTTTCCCCTGGTCTTAAGATTTTGGTCAGGAGTGTATATCAGTGTTGTGGTAGCTCTGAAAGGACAAACAGCCCTGTGTGTCGAGTGAGAGTCCTGTGAGTTTTAACACTGTTGTACAAAAAGTACATATACACGGTGCACGGGCTGCACAGTGGCGCAGTGGTTAGCACTGCGGCAGCACAGTTTACCCTTGGCCGGGGGATCGTGGGGATCATGAGTTCAATCCCAGCCCCCGACCAACAGTGATCTGTGTGGAGTTTGCATGTTCTCCCCGTGTATGCGTGGGTTTACCCCGGGATTTCTCCGGTTTCCTCCCACATGCCAAAAAGATGCAGGTTAGGTTAATTGGAGACTCTAAAGTGGCCCTAGGTGTGAATGTGTGTGTGAATGGTTAAGGGATAGCGTCGTATCGTGGCTGCTTCATCCATCCAGGTGGTGGATGACCCTCAATTTCTCCTCTGGAGATCAATAAAGTATACTAAAAAAAAAATACAGCTCTGGAAAAAATTAAGAGATAACTGCAAAATTATCAGCTTACCTGGTTATACTACAGTCTGAATAGGTATGTGTTTGAGTAAGTTGAACAATTTTGTTTTATTCTGTACACCAAATCATCCAAATTCCAAGTGAATATGTCAGCATTTAGAGCAAGGGTGTCAAACTCATTCCATGGAGGGCCAAGACCCTGCAGGTTTTACTTCCACCCAGTCTCTTCAGTAGGTGTTTTCACTGATCATTTATGTGAACAAGTATTATTGTAATAAAGCTCCGTAAACTACATTAGTTGTGTATTTGCTTTTACCCAGTTATGGACACAACACACACACCTTCCAAAAAGTTCAACTTTTGTCTCATCAGTCCACACAGTATTTTCCCAAAAGTCTTGGGGATCATCGAGATGTTTTCTGACAAAATTGAGACAAGACTTTATGTTCTTTTTGCTCAGCAGTGGTTTTCGTCTTGGATCTCTGCCATGCAGGCCATTTTTGCCCAGTCTCTTTTGTATGGTGGAGTCATGAACATTGACCTTAACTGAGGCAAATGAGGCCTGCAGTTCTTTGGATGTTGTTGTGGGGTCTTTTGTGACCTCTTCGATGAGTTGTCGCTGCGCTCTTGGGGTAATTTTGGTTGGCCGGCCACTCCTGGGAAGTTCACCACTGTTCCATGTTTTTGCCATTTGTGGCAAAATGGCTCTCACTGTGGTTCGCAGGAGTCCCAAAGCTTTAGAAATGGCTTTATAACCTTTTCCAGACTGATAGATCTCAGTTACTTTGTTTGTCATTTGTTCCTGAATTTCTCTGGATTGCAGCATGATGTCTAGCTTTTGAGGAACTTGTGGTCTACTTCACTTTGGTCCTATTTAAGTGATTTCTTGATTGAGAACAGGTGTGGCAGTAATCAGGCCTGGGTGTGGCTAGAGAAATTGAACTCAGATTTCCAAAGATGTGATAAACCACAGTTAATTTATGTTTCAATGGGAAGTGGTGGTGCGGGGGGGGGGTCACTTTTTCACACAGGGCCATGTAGGTTTGCATTTTTTCCCCTTTCATTTAAAAATTGCATTTTGTGTTTACTTGTGTTATCTTTGTTTAATATCTAAATTTGTTTGATGATCTGAAACATTTAAGTGTGACAAACACAAACAAATGAGAAATCAGGAAGGGGCAAACACTTTTTCACACCACTGTATTTACAGAAAAAGACAACTGGGCAAAATAACAAAAAAGATGTGTTGTTTTCAGACAACTGATCAAATAATGTAAAGAAAACACAGTGACAGCCCCTGTGTAGGCATCTTGTTGTGTTTCTGTTTGTTTCCCTTTCAGGTAACTGGTGAGAGTGGTTGGTCAATCTGGCTGATTCGGAGCACCTGGGCCCAGTGTGCCTATAAATTCTCACCAACTCCTTCACTTCACTGAGACCCTTCTTAAACACAGGCCCTGTCCACATTGGCTCTGTTGCAGCTGTCAACTTGGATTTTTCACCAGACATTGCCACCATTCTTGTTTTTGTATTTTGTAAGTAGGTCATTTCATCAAATTAAACTTGTGTCACCTTTGATCCTGCTCCTCTCTTCTTTTTGTTGCCACAATTTTTTAGCCATCCATGACAATAGAAGAATTATGATTATATAGGCAATATCACCCACGTTATACAATTTACATTATGGCTGATTTAATTATCAACCTCAGCTAGAGTTCAGCTGGTCACACCAGTGTTTACACAGCAGTAATCTCTTTCCAGTCATGCCACTTGTGAGATTGCCCAGTGACACTATTATTTTTCACTTCTCCTTTAACAATGTTGAGTTATGTTTTCAAGAAGTTACTTTTTACCATCTTGCGTGTGTTGTATCGTAAATGCTGGGGGTGAGGCCACCTAATACAGGGGTGTGGTGTTTCAACATTATTAAGACTGAATACAGTCAAGGATGACCAATGAACATTCATATGCCTGTTTTAAAAATGGCACTGAGCCCATTCCTGTGAAGATTCAAAATGCTAGCTGAAAATACTAAAGCAAATATTTCCCACTGAAACAGGTGTAACAGATGCTACTTACCTCTTTTTTTCCCTCTTTCTCCCTCTGAGTTATCAGGATCCCACCCTGACAGAGCACCCTCCATCATGAGGATGCACAGTTTACATCACGCTCCATTCCCGGACGTAATGTCTGTTGAGGATATACAGATGTGGACAAAATTGTTTATACCCCTCTGTTAATGAAAGAAAAACCCACAGTAGTCACAGAAATAACTTGAATCTGACAAACGTGGTAATAAATAAAAATTCTATGAAAATTAACCAATGAAAATCAGACAATGCTTTTGAATTGTGGTTCAACAGAATTATTTCAAAAAACAAACTCATGAAACAGGCCTGGACAAAAATGATGGTACCCTTAACTTAATATTTTGTTGCACAACCTTTTGAGGCAATCACTGCAATCAAACGATTTCTGTAACTGTCAATGAGACTTCTACACCTCTCAGCAGGTATTTTGGCCCACTCCTCATGAGCAAACTGCTCCAGTTGTCTCAGGTTTGAAGGGTGCCTTCTCCAGACGGCATGTTTCAGCTCCTTCCACAGATGTTCAATAGGATTTAGATCAGGGCTCATAGAAGGCCACTTTAGAATAGTTCAATGTTTCGCTCTTAGCCATTCTTGGGTGTTTTTAGCTGTATGTTTTGGGTCATTATCCTGTTGCAAGACCCATGACCTGCGACTGAGACCAAGCTGTCTGACACTGGGCAGCACATTTCTCTCTAGAATACCTTGATAGTCTTGAGATTTCATTGTACCCTGCACAGATTCAAGACACCCTGTGCCAGATGCAGCAAAGCAGCCCCAGAACATAACAGAACCTCCTCCATGTTTCACAGTAGAGACAGTGTTCTTTTCTTGGTATGCTTCATTTTTGCGTCTGTGAACATAGAGCTCATGTGCCTTGCCAAAAAGTTCCAGTTTTGTCTCGTCTGTCCATAGGACATTCTCCCAGAAGCTTTGTGGCTTGTCAACATGCAGTTTGGCAAATTCCAGTCTGGCTTTTTTATGATTTGTTTTCAACAGTGGTGTCCTCCTTGGCCGTCTCCCATGAAGTCCACTTTGGCTCAAACAACAACAGATGGTGCGATCTGACACTGATGTACCTTGACCTTGGAGTTCACCATGAATGTGTTTAGAGGTTGTTCTGGGCTCTTTTGTTATCATTCGCATTATCCGTCTCCTCCTGCGGCCACGTCCAGGGAGGTTGGCTACAGTCTTGTTGATCTTAAATTTCTGAATAATATGTACAGCTTTAGTCACAGGAACATCAGCTGCTTGGAGATGGTCTTATAGCCTTTACCTTTAACATGCTTGTCTATAATTTTCTTTCTAATCTCCTGAGACAACTCTCTCCTTTGCTTCCTCTGGTCCATGTTTAGTGTGGTAGACACCATGTCAACAAACAGCACAGTGACTACTTGTCACCCCTTTAAATAGGCTGACTGACTGATTACAAATTTGTAGACACCTGTGATGTTAATTAGAGGATACATCTTGGTTGAACATGTCCCTATAGTCACATTATTTTCAATCTTTTCTAGGGGTACCATCATTTCTGTCCAGGCCTGTTTCATGAGTTTGTTTTTTAAAATAATTCTGTTGAACCACAATTCAAAAGCATTGTCTGATTTTCACTGGTTAATTTTCATAGAATTTTTATTTATTACCACTTTTGTCAGATTCAAGTTATTTCTGTGACCATTGTGGGTTTTTCTTTTATTAACAGAGGGATACCAACAATTCTGTCCACATCTGTACATTACACTGTGACTTTAACCAGCTGACTTCAAACTTTAATGCGCTATTTTTATGTATAGCTGTCATGGTCCGTGTACTGATTCTGTCTGCACTCGGGTTGTGCGGTAGTTCCCCGTTATCTCCTCTGGCGCACCTCTTGGCCTCCAGGCCTTTATTATAACAACGTCTCGGCAGCGCTTCCAGCTGTCAGAAGCCAAGCTCCACGGGACGGCTGGATTCCAATCAGCTGATGACTTTTTCGTCAGCTGATCAATCTGTCAAGCCCTATTTAAGGGAGCAGCTCTGTTTGCTCGGGGCTGCGACCTCTTCTGCCTTTCCAGTCTGGCTTCCCTACTCTCGAAGCCGGTTCTTCCCAGCATTTGGTTCCTTCCTCGCTGATTGTATGTAAGTGTTGTGTCTTGCTTTTATTTGTGTTTTGCCCCACGAGGCTCATTATTTTGTCGTTCTGTCCTTATTCAATAAATGTGCAAACTCATCGGCTGGCCTATGGCGTCTCATTAGCAGTCCGTGAGGGCCGCACCATAACAGTAGGTCACAGCCAAAGGAGACGCCAGTGACCGTGAGTTTGCTAATTGGACTTGTAGTTTTCCCCGTTCGGCGTACCAGTGTGCTGGGAGATGGCGTCACCACCTAAGGGCTACGCCATGAGTTTTGGCTACGATCTAGTCATGGCTTTCATCGAGATCGATGGGATCCTCTCCAGCGCTTGCAGTCATCCCGTCCCCAGTGGCTCGCGCTGGTACCTGGACCTCGCTGAGGCAACAATTAACCGCCATCCTCGCTATGCCAACCACCCTGAGATCACGGCAAGGATGGCGGACATCTCTGCTCAACAGGAGAAGCTCCGTGGGCCGGAGGGAAACTCCGGCAGGAAGCCAAAGAGGAGGCATCCTCGCTCCTCGCTTCGGGATCCCATTCCTGTCCCTCATCCAGTCCAGGAGTTCGCACCACCTACGGGTCATCCCCAACGGAGTGAAACGTCAGTTGGGATTCCCTCGGAGGATTTACAGCTGACAGCGATTTCCATTCAGGACCAAGTGGCTGCAGCTCTCTCCACCTTCCATCCTACACAGATAATGAAGCATGTGACGGCGGAGATCAGGCTGGTGGAGAGGAATCCAAAACTATATGATTACCCCGAATACGCTGACCTGCTCGCCTCTGTTTCCGCGCAGGAGCAGCATTTCCCTAATCTCACCTTCGCCTCGCCCTCCGCCGGTAAACGTCGTCTTCATGCTGATTGCAAGCCTCAGCGGCTAACTGGACCCAGTTCCAGTTAGCCGGACGAACTCTGTCTCCCAGCCAGCTGCAGCCTCTGTGTCTCGTCGGGGGGGGGGGGGGGCGGTAAGACAGCCGCCTCCGCCTCCGGGTCATCTGTCCCCGCTGTTCCGTCACCTCCTCGTTCCAGGTTCGCCTTGGCTGTGTATCCGTCCTCCTCAATGCTCCCCCCAGCTGCTGTGAGCTCCACGAGTCCGTCTCCAGCTGCCCCCGTTCCTGATCCGGTGCAAGAGGCTCCTCTTTGTCTTCCCGGGGGGTCCTCCGTCTCCATCCAGCGGGGAAAGGGAAGAACCAAGTCCACTGCAGCAGGTTTCATCAGCCCTCAGCGGATCAGGCAAGTGTCTCTTCATTCTTTTCCTTCACTGGGTGAATTGCCTTGTTTGATTCCTGGGGGTGGAGTTCGGGGTTCACAGTCCCCCGAGCTCCCTCCACCTGCTGCAGAAATTAATTATGAGCCTGCAACCTTTGTGTCTCCTTCCCCTGAGCATTCCTCGGCGCCAGGACTACGTCGCCGGATGAGGAGGGAGCCTGTGAGCCTGGAGAGCCTGGTTCCAGCCCCGCAGCCACGACACGGGCAGACGAGGAGGGCGGACTGCAAATTGGAGCCTACGCTGACGAGCAAGCGTCCCCGGGTCTCCACGGAAGGACAATCCGACTCAGCAGGTCACGGATCCCCTGCCATCACGCCGTGCAGGACCTCGGCGTGGACATCAGCGTCAGGGAATCCCCAGACTGTGGATACCATCATGCCGGCTGCGGAACCCGCCGTAGCCAAGTGGGAACCAGAAGACGACCTTCTTCCATCGGAACCCGGATCGTCGAAGTCCTGGACGGCGACAGAACTCAAGATCAGGCAAGTGCTCTATTTTGTCTTTCTCCTATCAATTCTGGAGCATTCTTGCCTGTCTCTTGGGGAGACGAGCCAGGTGCAGCTGTCTGCTGCATCCGAGCTTGTCTCGCTGGGCTCTGTCGCTGCTGGTGATCCTGATCCCGGTTCTTTTTCTTCTCCTGAGCCTTCTCCCAGGGTCACCGGTGCGGAGTCGATCCCGGTCGCTGTGCTGGAGGTTCCGGGTTCAGGTTTGGAGGCCGTCCCTGGTGCTGCGCCGACCCAGTCGGGGTCCGTCATGGGAGTGGTTCCAACCCAGTCGGGGTCCGTCGTGGGTGCAGCTCTGACCCAGTCGGGGTCCGTCATGGGTGTGGTCCTGGCCCAATCGTGGTCCGTTGTGGGTGCAGCATGGTCCCGCTTGGGACCCAACATGAGTGCAGCACCAGTCCGTGTGGGGTTTGGAAAAGGAGCTGCAGATCCTCCACCAATCGACGCCGGACTGGTCCCTCATCTTTTCCCCGATCCCCCCCCCCCCCCACCAGGTTCCGCTGGGATTTCCCGTTATCGGCTCAGCCGTCCCTCATTTTCCCTCTCAACGGGGAGGCCATCTCCGAATTCTCCCCTGCAGTCCTGGTGGCTGAATGACGTGGGTCGGCCGCCTGGGAGACTGTTTCACCCATTTGGCGTTCTGGGTCGGCCGCCCGACAAACTTAACTTTCTGTTCAGCGATCTGGTCCGGCCACCAGAGGTTCTGTTTTTCCTGGCCTGAGACTGGGGTAGACCGCCCAAACTTTTCCTTTTTCCCCTGCCAGCGATTTGGACGCTAGACGCAGGAAGACCCCCCCAAACTATTTGTTTTCATGCCATTGTGCTCTGCCTGCTGTCATCCCTGGGTTTTTCTTTTTCTGCTCTGCTGTAATTTTAGGGATGCGCTGGTGTTTGTGAACTGTATATTTCGCCGCTCCTTAGCGTGTGTTCTTTTTTTTTTCTCTCCCTCCTCTGTAGTCTGGGGGTTGTTTCTCTATTGGCTGCCCGTTACCTGGACTACTGTATGTTGTATTGATCACTGCTGTATTGCATGAGTTTTTTTTTTTTCTCCCTCTCTGGTATTGTGGGAGTACGCTGTGTTTTGTGCATGTGCTTGAGTTCCTTGTTTTCTCTGTGGGTTATGAAGATTTTTTTTTTTCTGTGACTCTACTGGACTGTTTATTATGATCTGTCTGCAGTCATTTGCGTTTTCTGTCTTCTCCCCATAGGTTTTTTTTTGGTGCAGGGTGTGTGCCTGTGTTTTTTTGGGCCCTTATTGTCCTTACTCGGTTTTCATTGTTGTGGCCTGTTTTTTCCTATGTCTTCCTCTGTGATAAGGTTGGACTCTGGCCCTCCTTAGCCTTTTCCCCCCTCCTCCCTCCCTGGGGAGGTCCTGTTGACCTTCCAGGTGGGGGGGCTCAATGTTACACCGCGTCTGGAATCTGCCTCGTGGACGGGGGCAACTGTCATGGTCCGTGTGCTGATTCTGTCTGCACTCAGGTTGTGTGGTAGTTCCCCATTCTCTCCTCTGGTGCAACTCTTGGCCTCCAGGCCTTTATTATGACAGCGTCTCGGCAGCGCTTCCAGCTGTCAGAAGCCAAGCTCCGTGGGACGGCTGGATTCCAATCAGCCGATGACTTTTTCGTCAGCTGATCAATCTGTCAAGCCCTATTTAAGGGAGCAGCTCTGTTTGCTCAGGGCTGTGACCTCGTCTGCCTTTCCAATCTGGTTTCCCTACTCCCGAAGCCAGTTCTTCCCAGTGTTCAGTTCTGGCCTCGCTGATTGTATGTAAGTGTTGTGTCTTGCTTTTATTTGTGTTTTGCCCCACGAGGCTCATTATTTTGTCGTTCTGTCCTTATTCAATAAATGTACAAACTCATCGGCTGCCTACAGCGTCTCATTAGCGGTCCGTGAGGGCCGCACCATAACAATAGCATTCAAGGAGTGTTATTTCTATAACACATTTAAATGATCAAGACAAATATCTTAAAATACTGCTTGAGGCTGAAAAAAAACTGCAGTGAATGACTGCCACACCTGTAATCAATTAGAACCTCCAATCCCAGGAGCAGACAAAAGAGACTCTCACTCAGGATTTATACTGACTCCAGATGCAGTCCCTTGAAGATGCAGTATGCATGGCCCCTTACATTCATCCCTACCAGCTCTGTTTGTGTTTTGCAGCGGCATGGATAAGAACAGAGTTTGAAATACAAGATCCAGTGAGAATTATACAAAATAACGTAAGATCTCGAGTGATAACAACAAGGAAGTGTGATGTAGTGGCTCTCCACCTGGATTTTTGTGCTCTAATAATACATAAGTAGACCATTATTTTTAATTAACAGCCTAAGTCACACCCCCTCTACTTCCGCACATGGGACCTTAAATTGGAAAAAATGTCCATTGAAATGAATGGCAAGAGCGAAATTATCTTTTGATCCCGATCTAATTTTGCCACGAGTTACATACGTATATAATGTTTGTCAATTTAAAAGATAATTTTCCACATAACGATGTAGGCTGTTGTCTACCTGTTAAGGTATAAGGTTATGAAAATATGTAAAATAAAAGATTACAAACACAGAGGCACATACCTGACATTACATGTTCAAAGCGCACCCAGGGTGAAGTAACTAACAGTCCTCTGGATCAGCTCCAGCTCTCAAAATATACAAAACAATACTTTTGTGTTGTTTTTCTCCTCTTTGGATCCTTCTTTCATAGGTCAGGAAACTGGAAGTGAGGTTTTAATAATCACTCACCATGACTGTGTTTGGTGGTGTGGGATGATGGGAGATGCCTGCTAATTGTTTAAACAAAAACTAAATATTACTCTGTTATTATATAACAGCCAACAACTTTAATTACGAGGAAAACTATCTTTTAAAGTGGCAAAAATCATATGTGTAACTCGTGGCAAAATTCGATTGGGATTGAAAGATAATTTCACTCTTGTCATTCATTTCAATGGAAATTTTTTCCAATTTAAGGTCCCATATGTGGAAGTAGACAGAGTGTGACTTAGGCTCTCTATTCTATGAAGTGTTTGTATGTTAAGTCAAGTTTTTACCTTCTGACAGTGGTGGAGGAGTAGACCTCAGAAAATAATGAACAATAATTAACTCATTTTTAATGAGCAAACAGCTATTAAATACCGCAAGATACCGCAGCATTTCCTTGCGGACTGGGTCCGGCATCCATCAAAAATAGAATCTTTGCATTTCATTTGTGAACCCAATCTGACAAGCTGGTTTTGTTCCACAGTGGTACAGACCAGGTGAGGATTAGAAATTGACGAGAATGGGAACTATTTACAGTGGAGTCCAGATCGCAGGTGTAACGGACCAGATCCGGAGTGAGTGTAAATCCAGGGTCAGTTAAAAGACATGAGTCCTAGAGCCTTCGAAGTGGAGACGTGATACCTGTTTGGTGATGTATTTTTGACTGGTTTGCAAGTAATATACTGTTTGACAAACTGGTTATCAAGATAAAACGATAGTCGAGCAAAGAGATATTGTCCTGCAGTTTTTATGGGTCCTTCTCTGATCTGGCTGCTTTTGGACAGTGGTGTGCATGGCACACACTTTTTTTTTTAAATTTTGTGTGTTTGAGGTTTATAGTATTTGCTTGTTAGCCTGCCTTTTAGAAATTTTAAGTAGTAATTTGGGTTTGTTTTACCCCGTCAGGAGCTTTAGTTGTGTGGAGTTGGAAGAATTGAATGCTGGTTTAATTCAGGAATATTTATCCTTATTTGTGCTCAGGAGTTTTATGCATTTTATTATTAGTTTTAATTGAGTTTGCTGTTTCTCTTCATTCTGCTTTTTTAGGGTTCCAAGCAGTTGTGTTGTGGGAAACGTATTGTTTTTCTTCTGATTCTTCTTCTTCTTCTTCTTCTTCTTCTTCTTCTTCTCTGCTTAAAGTGTATAGGCAGCAAAAACGGTAATACTTGGAAACTTCAGATTTTACAGTCTGATCAGAAACTCTCCCCACTACCTGGAAACAAAAAATCAAGGCACTGCATATATAGGTGGTGCTATAATAAACACTTTTATCTTTTCCAAAAACTTTGAGAACGGCTGGGCCTAGACTAAAAATACTTTAACCATTCTCTTCTCTGAAACCTTCCACGACTTTTTGTAGATGGTGGCAATCTCTGAAAATGAAATTTTCTGTACCATATTTTCAAAAATGTGCAAGTGAACTTAAAATGAACTCCTTCTAGGCCATTCATTCAAATTGATTGAAATTAAGCAGAGACAATCTACAGTTGTTGACAATAAAAAGTTGTTAAAATTATCCAAAAATGTCAACCCATATTGATTTTCTAGGCCAATCAAGTTGTACAGTCTCTCTTTGACATGTAGTTTTGGGTTTAAATCCAGATATACTCATTCAAATTTGATGAAACTTTAGACTTATAATCAGAACAATATTCTTCAGCTAAACACCAAATTTCATGCAGTTCTCTAAATGTTCCAGAAATCATGTTTATGGAAAATTTGTTAGCCATTTTGACTTGTCAGTGCAATATTTTGTTATTGTGAGAGGGAGTCAGTGTGTCACTCAAAGCAGTAGTGTGGTGTAGGGGTTAAGACCACAGAGATAGAATAGAGTGCTCATCGGTAGCCACCAGGCTAGTTTTAGGTGGCCAAGCGCAGAGGTCATATTGGTGCTGATTAAAAAAAACACAAACACCATACAGCCACATAGGCATGTATTGCATTTTCTTCATTTTTGTACAAGAAATCAAATATTACATGAAATAAACAACACTTGTCATTAGGTACAATGCCTGAGCATGGTAGAAAATTAAAGAAAATAAAAGATGCTCAGTTTTAATGTTATTAACTGATGTAAACACTGATGTGACATTTCAAGATCATCTCCATATGCAAGTGATTTTTGTTTTCTTTCTTCTTATATTTACTGTACATGCTTTTTATAGTGATGCTCATTCACAGAATTGTAATTGTGAGGATGGCAAGTCCAAACAGACAGGGTAGGTAATTTGAGAAGAGCTTATCTTTAATAATAAGATTTAATGAAAGCACCAAGGTGCTGTGCCTCGGTGCCTGTGGCATGGTAGCATGGATGGCTGTAAAAAAGTGGCACTCCAACCTCTACTAGCCTGGGATAGTTATTACAATACCTTTTTTCACTGCAGCATTGACAGAAATGCTGAGTTAAATTTGTGTTTATTTCAAAAACAAAGTGTTATTTAGAAATTCTGGCAAATTAAAAGTCGAGAAAATATAGTGATATAATGATACTGTTACGTATGGCTCTCGTGAGCCATACAATGAGAGCCGAGGGCAGACCAGTGAGTTTGCGTATTTTATTGTGATAAGGGGAAAGGAACAAAGGAACAGGGCCTCGTGGGGCCAAAACACAAACGATGACAAGGGTAAACACTTACACACAATGCAGGATGACAGAAGGGTGGCTGGCGCCGGACGTAGGGGTTCCAGCCTTACCCACGCCAGAGGAGAGCGTGGATAATCATGCGCGAGGTCACAGCCCCGAATGATCGGAGCTGCTCCCTTTTATAATGGTTGACAGCGTCTCAGCTGATGAGGTAATTGGGCTCCAGCTGTCCCGAAGCTTGACAGCTGGGAGCCCGCTGAGACGCTGTCACAATAAGAGCTGGGTGTAGCTCATGTATTTTTACCTACATATGTATAAGCACTATGGGATGCTTGTGATTGCATGTGTGGATTGACCTCACGTCTTAGAGGGGACAATATGTCTGGACCGCCGGTGGATAACAACAAGAAGACGGAGGTACGGCGATAAGGAGCTGAAAGCACTTCCTGACCTCCTGGAGCCCAAGCGGAGGACTGAAGGGCGCGGGGGGAGAGTTATTGTCAGTAGGGCGTTTTGACGGTGATATGTGATTCTTCCTTTGTCCTTGACTGTATAAAAGAGAAGGTTTTGCCTCAGCTCTCTCTCATGTGTTCTTGAGAGATAGCTGGGGATGTGAACATGACATTAAAACTTGAACTGAGAAATGATTCAGTCTTGTTATTTCACGCTCCCCACATTGGTGACCAGAGACGTTTGAGAATGCCGGGAAACGATTCCCATGATCCAGACTCGTCGGAGTCTGCCCGAGCGAGCGCCGTCTCCATTAAACTGCCAGAATTCTGGCAGGACAACCCGGACTCGTGGTTCCTCCAGGCTGAGGCACAGTTCACGCTCGCAGGAATAACGGCGGATGACACTAAGTTTTACCATGTCATCGCAAGACTCGACAACCGCACAGCTCGATGCGTGCGGAGCCTGGTACAGCAGCCACCCGCTTACAACAAATACGGCGAGTTGAAGGCTGCCCTCACCAAGTGTTTCACGCCCTCAGCCGAAGAGAGGGCTAGGAGGCTCCTGGCTATGCACGGCCAGGGAGGGCGCAGACCAGTCGCCCTGATGGAAGACATGCTGCAGCTGAGGGACTCGGACAACGATAACTTCCTATTTCAGCACATCTTCCTGAGCAACCTCCCGACACACATGAGAGGGACACTCTCCGGCATGCCTTGTGTGACCCAGCGGGACTTCCGTGCGCTGGCCCGAGAGGCGCAGCGGCTCCTCGACTCCTGCGGCGAGCAGACGGCCACAGCGGCAGCGACAGACCTAGGTGCGGCGACCCGAGGCAACGAAGAGCCAGAGACAGCAGAGCCAGCCCCACCATCAATGGCAGCGACGCGGCCCTGGCGCAGCGGAGGAGATGGCCTCTGTTATTACCACCGGCGTTTTGCAGAGAAGGCACACAGGTGTGTGCCACCGTGCAGCTACAAGAGCTCGGGAAACTCCAGAACCGGGATTCGTTAGCAGCTTCGGCTCTCAGTGAAAAAATAAGCTGCTGTACATCACAGATGCGAGCTCCGGGCGGCACTTCCTCGTAGACACCGGAGCCCAAGTGAGTTTCATCACCCCAACCTATGCCGACCGGTTGGCTGGCCCCCGTGGTGACGGGGCAACGGCAGCGAACGGCTTGAGCATCAATACCTACGGAGAAAGGACTTTGTTTTTGTCCTTGCACGGCCGCACTTATGAATGGACTTTTATCATAGCGGCGGTGAGCTTCAACATGTTAGGTGTCGATTTTCTGTGCTCACATGGTTTGTTGGTTGATCATGGTTTGTTGGTTGATCTTGCCAACAGGCGATTGGTTAATGCACTTTCTTTTTATTCTATTCCTTGTGCAGCTCGAGTGTCCCCACCACCGGTGCAGACCAACGTTGCCACAGCAGGCGGTAAGTTTAACACACTCCTCACCCAGTTTCCAGCGCTCACGGTTCCTACTTTTTCGTCAACAGCTGCGAAACACGGGATGGAGCATTTTATCACTACAGTGGGCCCCCCCGTCTTCGTGAAAGCTCGGCGTTTGGATGCTGCTAAGTTCTCCATTGCGCGCGAGGAGTTCGCCAGCCTGGAAAGGCTGGGCATTATTCGACGTTCGAAAAGCCCCTGGGCTTCGCCGCTGCATATGGTCCCTAAAGCTGACGGCTCCTGGAGACCTTGCGGCGATTAACGCAGACTAAACAACGCCACAGCGCATGACCGCTACCCAATCCCACACATTCAGGATTTCTCAGTGCATTTAGCGGGGGCGCGCATTTTTTCTAAAATAGACCTGGTTCGCGGCTACCATCAGGATCCAGTCCGTCCTGAGGACATTCCTAAAACAGCGGTAATAACCCCTTTTGGACTTTTTGAGTTTTTGCGTATGCCGTTTGGTCTTAAAGGCGCCGCGCAAACATTCCAACATATGATGGATGCCGTGTTACGCGATCTCCCTTTTGTGTTCGTCTACCTCGACGACATTTTAGTCGCCAGTACTTCAGAAGAAGAACACGAAAAACACCTCACTGCGGTTTTTTGGAGGTTGGGAGAGCACGGGTTAATAATTAATCCAGCCAAGTGCCAATTTGGCGTGGTGCAGATCGATTTTTTGGGACACCGCGTCTCCCCAGAAGGGGCAATCCCGCTACCGGATAAGGTGCGCGCGGTGGCAGATTTTCCCCGACCACAAACGGTCAAATCATTGCAGGAGTTTTTAGGAATGGTAAATTTTTATAACCGTTTCCTACCACACGCAGCGCAGCTCCTGCAGCCATTATACGCCGGGCTCAAAAAACAAAAACCCTCCAACCCTATCGAGTGGTCCCCGGAGCGGGAGCGCGCATTCGCGGAGGTAAAAAAAGCCCTGGCTGACGCCGCGCTCCTAGCTCATCCTGATCCATCGGCCCGAATAGCGCTCACTACCGACGCATCAGATTTGGCCATGGGGCGGTCGTGGAACAGCATGTTGCTGGGGTTTGGCAGCCGCTGGCATTTTTCAGCAGATCCTTGAACGAAGTCGAGCGGAAATACAGCACGTTTGACAGGGAGCTGTTAGCGCTCCATTTGGCCATCCGCCATTTCCAGTTTTGGCTGGAAGGTCGGCGTTTCACTGCTTTTGTCGACCATAAACCGCTCACTTTTGCGATGTCCAAAATTTCAGAACCGTGGTCGGGCTGGCAACAGAGGCAACTGGCCGCAATTTCGGAGTTTACCACTGATATTCAGCACGTAGCGGGTAAACTCAACGTAGTGGCAGACTGCCTCTCTCGAGCAGTCACAGCACCGGTGCACGCGGAGGCAGATTATACTACCGCAGCCGCAGGGCAAAATAGCAGCGCGGAAGCGCACGCGGCCCCAGTTCACGTGGGAATAGATTACGCAGCCATGGCAGCGGAACAGGGTAGTGATGCGGACATGCGCGCGCTCCTGTCTGGACCAACAGGGTTAAGGCTGGAGAGCAGGTGTTTGCAAACCGGTATGCCCCCCTAATCTGCGATGTATCGACTGGGCGACCGCGGCCGGGACTACCGGGCGGGTGGCGCCGCCACGTTTTTGACTCGGTTCACTCCCTGGCGCACCCAGGAGTGTGCGCTTCTGTGAAAATGGTAGCGGAGAAGTTTGTTTGGCCGAGCCTGCGCAAGCACGTGAAAGAGTGGGCACGAACCTGCATGGCTTGCCAACGGGCCAAAATTCACAGACACACAAAAGCTCCCTTAGAACCATTCCACATTCCGGCCAAGAGATTCGATCACGTGCATGTCGACCTCGTGGGCCCCCTACCGTCGTCGCAGGGGTTCACACATCTTTTGACAATGGTGGACTGAACCACACGTTGGCCGGAAGTGGTCCCCCTGGCATCGACCACAGCTGCAGAGGTGGCTCGCGTTTTTTTGACGGCCTGGGTAGCACGTTTCGGGGTTCCGTCGGATATTACGTCTGACAGAGGGCCTCAATTTGTCTCTGAGCTCTGGTCAGCGATGGCCAGCAGCTTAGGAGCGAAAATTCATCGCACTACCGCTTATCATCCCCAGGCTAATGGTTTATGCGAGCGTTTTCATAGGTCTTTGAAGGCAGCCCTCAGAGCGTCGCTTACGGATGCAGATTGGGTAAACAAACTACCATGGGTTTTATTGGGGTTGCGTTCTGCGCCTAAAGAGGATTTAAATGCCTCTCCAGTCGAGTTAGTTTTTGCACAACCTCTCAGGCTGCCCGGTGAATTCCTGCCAGAACATCCGGAGCCAGGGCGCCCCCCGGCTCTGGGGCCACTGATTGGCACGGGAGCAGACATGCTCCCGGGCCCCGTTCATCACACTTTTCCGCGCGTTTTTGTTCCCAAAGCTTTGAAAAATGCCGAATTTGTTTTTGTCAGGCACGAGGCTCTGAGACCGACCCTCCGCCCGCCATATGATGGTCCGTATAGGGTGCTGGAATCAGGTGATAAGCATTTTGTGCTAGATTTGGGAGACAGAAAAGAGACGGTTAGTATTGACAGACTAAAGCCTGCTTTTGTGATGAACGACGAGTCTGTACCCGTGGCGAGGGCACTTCGACGTGGTAGACCCCCCAGGGAACACATCCCTGAGTCCCCGCAGGGATCAAATAACCACTCTCTTCCTCAGTCTGCAGATTCTTTGCAGGACGGCGCCGCAGGGACGGCAAGACCTGCTTACAGCAGATTTGGAAGACGTCTGAAACCCAGATAGCGTACAGACTGAATTTTAATGTGATCATGTGGTATAGACTATGCTATGGATGTTATCACTGATTTTTGATATGATCATGTGGTATAGACTATGCTATTGAGGTTATCATGTTTTATTAACTCTGATATATTGTCCATTCTTCGACGTTTGGGGGGGGGTTATGTAGCTCATGAATTTTTACCTACATATGTATAAGCACTATGGGATGCTTGTGATTGCATGTGTGGATTGACCTCACGTCTTAGAGGGGACAATATGTCTGGACCGCCTGTGGATAACAACAAGAAGACGGAGGTACGGCGATAAGGAGCTGAAAGGACTGCCTGACCTCCTGGAGCCCAGGTGGAGGACTGAAGGGCGCGGGGGGAGAGTTATTGTCAATAGGGGGTTTTGACGGTGATATGTGATTCTTCCTTTTCCTTGACTGTATAAAAGAGAAGGTTTTGACTCAGCTCTCTCTCTTGTGTTCTTGAGAGACAGCTTGGGATGTGAACACGACATTAAAACCTGAACTGAGAAATGATTCAGTCTTGTTATTTCACGCTCCCCACACTGGGCCGGCAAGAACGGCCCACGTGACAGTACCTCCCCCTCCATGCCTGGCTCAGAACGGCCAGTAACACCCAAGCCCCCCACCACCACCACCTAGGGTGGGCGGATGGGGCGCAGGCCAGGAGGGAGAGAATCAGAAAAGCGAAAGACATCAGCAATCAATGAAACAATACAGAGTATGAGGGGAAAAAAACACACAATACTCCATAGACAACAACATGAGGACGGGAAAAAAAAACCACTACTTAGGCAGAGGATAACGTGGCAAAAACGGAGAATGAGGTAGAGGAAAAAACCACAATACTCCACAGACAATAATATACGGACGGACAGAAAAAAAAACACTAATTAGGTAGAGGATAAACGTGGCAATAGCAGAGAATGAGGTACAGGAAAAAACCACAATACTCTATAAGTAACAATATGAGGACGGACAAAAAAAAAACACTACTAGGCAAAGGATAAACGTGGCAAAAACAGAGACTGAGGCACACGAATAAACCACAATACTCCATAGACAACAACAATAAAGTACAGACAAATTCAAAGGAAGACAACCTAGGAGACCATAAAATGAGAGGAAAGACTCCTAAGGGCGAAATCTAATAAGTACAGGCATCCCTCAAACAGGAGGGGAAGAGAGAAAAAAAAAAGGCACGCTGAACGTGAAGCAAAAACAAGGGATTACATGGCTGCGCCCACCCAAAAACACAAAGACTAAGCACAGCAGAGAAAATTCAGTTCGGGGGGTCTCCCCGCACCCAGCGTCCAAACTGCCAACAGGGGTGAAGGGAAAAGTTCCGGCGGCCTACCCGAATCCCAGGCCAGAAAACACAGTCTCTCGGGCAGCCGAACCAGATCGCCGAACAGGAAGTCCAATGGATCGGGCGGCCGCACCAAAGAGTCGAATGGGCACGGCAGTCCCTCTGGCAACCGACCCGCATCGCTCAGCCACCAGGCCCATAGGGGAGAGAGAGGCAACGGTCTCTCCCCGGCTTCCCTATGGAGAAAGATAATGAGGGCGAGCCGGGCCTAAAGTGAGAGGTCCATATGGGCCCTGGTGGAGAAAGCTTGGGGGGAAGATGAGGGTGACTCAGATGACGACGAAGAAGGGGAAGAAGATGATGACGAGCCGGTCCAATGTCCGATGGCAGGGGATCTGAAGCTCCCTCACCGGACCTGGATCTCACTGATGCTGCACCCACGATGGACCCCGATTGGGTCTCTGTAGCACCCGCATCGCACTCCGATAGGATCGTGGCTGCTCCCGTGATGGACCCCGATTGGGTCTCAGTAGAACCCACGTCAGACCCCGATTGGGTCGGCGCCGCACCAGAACCGACCTCCAATCCCGAACCAGGAACCTCTGGCACTGCGGGTGATAGCAGCTCCTCGCCGGCGACCCTGGGAGAAGGCTCAGGAGAGAGAAAAGAACCGGGATCAGGATCACCGGCAGCACCAGAACCCGGCGAGACAAGCTTGGATGCAGCGGACGGCTGCACCCAGCTCATTTCCCCTAGAGACAGGCTAAAATGCTCTAAAATGAGAAGGAGAAAGATAAAGTAGAGCACTTGCCTGATCTCGGGTTCTGACGCCATCCAGGACTGCGAAGATCCAGGTTCAGGCGCCAGGAGGTCGTCTTCAGGCTCCCACTCAGCTGTGTTGGGCTCCGCAGCTGGCATGATGGCATGTGCAGCTTGCGAGTCCTCCGGCACCGATGCCCACGCCGATGGCCCCCACGCATAGTGGCAGGAGAACCTCATCCCGCAGGACCAGACCGCTCCTCCGTGGAGACCCGGGGACGCTTCGTCGTCGGCACAGGTTCCACGCTGCAGTCTGCTCTCCTCCTCCGCCCACGGCGTAGCTGTGGAACCGGAACCAGGCTCACCAGAACCGCAGGCCCCCTCCTCATCCCCGACGTTGGCCTGGCGTCGAGGACCGCTCAGCAGAGGGAGACACAGAGGATGCAGGATTAATAATTACAGCCACAGCGGGTGGTGGGAGTTCGGGGAGCTGCAAACCCCGAACTCTCCTCCAGGAGTCTGACAAAGCAAATCACAATAAGTGAATGAACTAACTGGGACTTGCCTGTCTCCTGGAGGCTGGGTGGTGACCGCTGTGGCGGACGTTGCTCCTCCCTTCTCCCGCCCGACAGTAACGGAGGACCCCTGGGAAGACGTCGGGGAGTTGCTCGCGGTGGTTCCGGGACGGAGCTCGCCAAGACAGGACTCTGGATACACACAGCAGCCAGGAGGTGCGTCGAGGAGGAGGGGGCGACAGCCGAGATGAGCCGGGCCCGAAACGCTGACGTAACAACGGGGAGAGATGGCTCGGGAGACGGGGCTGCAGGATTTCCCCTCTGATGAGGCGCGGGAGTGACAGCTGTGTGGGGAGTTGAGACCTTGCGGCGACCCGGAACTGGATCCGGACGGGATTCATACTGAGGTCGGCGACCAGTGTGACGACGGTTACTTGCAGAGGGCGAGGCGAAGGTAAGGTTCGGGAATCGCTGCTCCTGTGCCGAGACTGAGGCGAGGAGGTCGGCAAACTCCGGGAAGTCCCTTAGCCTAGGATTCCTCTCCACCAGTCTGACTGCCGCCGTCATATGATCAAAAGCCAAAGAAGGACTTGTTGCTGAACGAACCACCGCCACGTGATCCCAGATGGAAGCAGCTGCACGCTGGAGCTTCTCCAGGGGATTCCTGAATGACGAAGCTCTCTGGTGGGGATCACCCCTGGGCGGAGCGAAGTCATGGACCAGAGTGGAGGCAGGAGTGGGACCCGGGCGTGAGGAGCGGGGATGCCTCCTCTTCGGCTTCCTGCCGGAATTTCCCTCCAGCCCACGGAGTGTCTTGCGCTGTGCGGCGAGTTCAGCCCTCCTCACGCTGACTTTGGGGTGGTCAGCGTAGCGAGGGAGATTATTGAGAAGAACCTCAGCATAGTCTAGGTGCCAGCGAATCAGGTTTGGGTCGTCGTCGAGACTAGCGGCGAAGAGCATCCCGTCGACGTACTCCAGGGCGTTAGCTAGCTCGTTGCCCAAGCGCCTAGTGCGGCTCCTGGGAGTCAGCATGCTCCCAGCGTTGACACCCAGACCGGGAAGAACAAAGTCCAAAACAGCAAACTCACAGCCGCCGGCAACTCACTTGGCTGTTACCTACTGTTACGTATGGCTCTCGCGAGCCATACAATGAGAGCCGAGGGCAGACCAGTGAGTTTGCGTATTTTATTGTGATAAGGGGAAAGGAACAAAGGAACAGGGCCTCGTGGGGCCAAAACACAAACGATGACAAGGGTAAACACTTACACACAATGCAGGATGATAGAAGGGTGGCTGGCGCCGGACGTAGGGGTTCCAGCCTTACCCATGCCAGAGAAGAGCGTGGATAATCATGCGCGAGGTCACAGCCCCGAATGATCGGAGCTGCTCCCTTTTATAATGGTTGACAGCGTCTCAGCTGATGAGGTAATTGGGCTCCAGCTGTCCCGAAGCTTGACAGCTGGGAGCCCGCTGAGACGCTGTCACAATAAGAGCTGGGCCGGCAAGAACGGCCCACATGACAGACACAAGCCTTTAGTTCCACTTATTTTGACCGAGCGAGCTGAAACAGAGAGGCGGTCAGACACAGACAGACGGACAGATACACACAGCCACAGACAGACGCACTAACTGATTACTGTATGCCTTCATTTCATCGAGGCATAATAATAACTACTGCTACTACTATTAATAATTATAACAGTAATTAATAACACTACTAATAATGGTTAATACTATGTAGTAGTAGAAACTATTAAAGATTGTCTCCTGTACTATATATGCAAGTGATTTTTGAAAAATGTTTTTCTTTTTCATTGTTTGTCAAGAGAATAAGATAAAGAGTATTGAACTGGCACAGTGATTTAAAGAATAACAAATATTGAAAATGACTTCACTTTTTCATTGAAAAAAAATTATACCTGTATCAGAGCTTTGGATATATACAGTGGAGATCAGAATTAGAGAACAATGTATTAATACTTGATTTATTCTAACATATGTTATTCTTTGTTCAGAATTTGACAGAGTATCAGTTGTGGCTATACCTGTCATGATGCTGAGCATGGTTTGAGAACTGCTCATGCTTTCTGTTATTCCAGTTATTTTCTGTACTTTCCCCATCTCATTTTATTATTGGATATGAGTTTGGTTTTGTCTGTGTTGTGTTATCTGAGTTTGCCCTTTGCCTCCATTTGTTTTGAGTTGTTCTGTTATCTTAGTTTAGTTATTATAGTTTTGTCTATTTATGTTATGTGCCTATGGCCATCTTCTTTTGTATGATATTATATCTTCCTGTGTTTGTTTATGAGCCTTCTCCGCCTTCTCCGTAGTTCTCTCTTTATAGTGTTTATATTTATTATTATTGTTATTCATGGTTATCTTGTCTTTGCTTTGGTGGATTGTCATCATTCTTTGTTCATCTTTGGTATCAGGATTTATCATTCATTCCGGTCTGTACTATTATCTTGACAGCCGCCTTTGTTTACTTCCTCTTTTAGCTCAAGTTCGTGGTCTGTCACAGTTGTTATTTCAGTTCATTATTCTCGCTCCTGTTACACACGCCTGCTCATCATTTGAACAATTTCTCTTTGTCCTATTTAAGGGACGTCGCCCCGCAGCTCGGGGTAACGTCCTTCATCACTGTATCCTGGCGTGTATCCCACGTCTTAGCCAGTGGTTATTCTCCTCTACCTTTTCAACGTGAGTCCCACGTCTTAGCCACTGCGCTTTTCAGCCTTTTGTCTATCCAGCCTGGTAAGGTTTTGTTACTGCCCTGTTTGGACTTTGTGTTTTTATTAAACGTTTGCAAACTCACAGTCAGCGTTTAGGTCTCCATTCTGCACCTGCGGGCCAATTCATGACAGAAGGAGCCAGCGGACTGTGAGTTTGTCTTTTTGTTTCACCTACCTGCATTTTTTCTGCCAGTGAAGACCCAGCGGGCTCTGTGTTGTCCAGCTATGCTGGGGGGGGGGGGGGGTTGTTGACTGAGGGGGAGCTTGAGGCCATGAATTGGCTTAAAGACTTGGTCTCTGCAGTGCGCAGCTGCAGCAATCCGGAGGACGAGTGCCGGCTCTGGACAGCAGCAACCCAGGAGCTGGAGGGCACCCCGAGGCTGGAAGTGTTCCCGTGGGTACGGGACCTACCCATCTACTGTCCTCAGTGGCCTGCCTCACCACGTAAAGTCCCTGCAGATACAGACTTTAGTCAATACGGCTTAGGCAAGGTACAGTGTTGGGCTGCGGGATGGGTGGAGGATTTAATCTCTGACACTCGCACTTCCCGCACTCCCGAGGAAGCCTTGGAGTTTCTGGAGAGCATGGCGGAGGTTATAGAGACATATCCCAGCCTGCAGAGCTATCCGGAACTCACGGGTCTTCCCATCTCGGTTCCTAATTTACAACATATGCACCGCAGGCTGGTGAGAATCTCTCCATCATCTGTACCTGAGCCAACGAAGAAGCGTCCCCTGGTGCAGACACCTTCAGCCTCTCGCCATTCGTCAGTCCCAAGACGCCACCCTCCAGTGTCAGCCTCCGTTTCTCACTATTCCCCATCTGTGCCTGAGCCAACAAAAAAACGTCCCTTGGTGTAGACGTCTCCAGCCTCCACCACACAGAGTGCTCCATCCGGTTATCCCAAGACAACCCCATTGGCGATGGCTAAATCTATGATAGCAGAACAGGCATCCAGCTTCACTTCCTCAGCAGCTACTCCTTCGCTGCCTCAGAGAATCACAGCAGCAACCTCCTCATTACTTCAGAATTTTTCTTCGTCGGCTGTCTGGTCAGCTCCTTCTTCCTCGTCTGCTGCTGCTGTCCCCCTCTCCTCCATGGTGCCACCACCCACTGCTGAGTATCCTGCCATCTCATCCGCAGCTTTGGCCATCATCATGCCTGCAGTGCTAGCTCCTCCATTTTCTATATTGGTGCCCTCGCCTGCTGCAGCCATCAAGAGGGATTCACCTGGGCCTTCAGCAGTAGCAACCACAACAGCACGGGAATTAAGGTAAGTACCTTTTCATGCTCTAACACCAATAGATGAATAATCTTGCCTTATTCTCAGTGGTGGTGGTGGTGGTGGTGGGAGGGGGGCTCAGCAACAGCCATACACTTTGGCTGAGCTCTCACCACCTGCTACTGCAGTCATCCATATATCCTCACCTGCATCTCCCATGTCCCCCTCTGTTTTTTCTGGGTGTCAGCCTGTCCTGGGAGAGAGTTGTCTGACGATGGAAGGGCCTGGTGTTCCAGAGAATCCAGATCCAGCCCCACAGCTACATCTCAGATGGAAGAGGAGTGCCTCCTGCAGTCCGAAGCCTGCGCCAACAATGGAGTGTCTCCTGGTTTCGGCATCTCAGGACCAAGTGTCATTGACGAGATGTTCCCCAGCTTCAGCTGTCATGTCTGGGGTTCTGCCAGTGCCAGCCGTCACATCTGGGGTTCTGCCAGCACCAGCCGCCACATCTGGGGTTCCACCAGCACCAGTCGCCACGTCTGGGGTTCTGTCAGCTTCAGCCACCATGTCTGATGTCTGCCAGTTTCAGCCGCCATGTCTGGGGTTCCACCAGCTTCAGCCGCCACGTCTGAGGTTCTGCCAGCTCCTGCCACCATATCTGGGGTTCCGCCAGTTCCTGCCATCATGCCTGCTGCTTGAGCCGCAGCAGCAGAGTCACTGGAGTCATGGTCAGCGGCGGAGCTTGAGTTAAGGTAAGTCCTCTTTTTTGTCTTTACATTATCAGTATTAGAGAGATCTTCCTTTGCTCTTGGCGGGGAGAACCAGTTGCAGCTGCCATCTGCTCCTGAGTTTTCCTCGTCGGACTCCAGTGCTGTCAGTGACAGTGACTCGGTGTTTGTCTCTTCCTTCCCATCTGAGCTGGCCCTGTCGGGGGTGGATTCCCAGATGGATGGACTCAAGACACCCCAGCCTGAGTCACCTGGTTTTATCACGGGTCAACAGTCTCCGCCTGGTTTTGTCGCTGGTCAGCAGTCTTTGTCTGGTTTTGTCGCCGGTCAGCAGTCCTCCTCATCTGTTTTTGCTGCTGGTCAGTAGTCGTCTTCATCTGGGTTCATCACTTGTCAGCAGTCCTCCTCATCTGGTTTCACTGATGGTCAGCAGTCCCCTTCATCTGGGTTTGTCGCTGGTCAGCAGTCCTCTTTGTTTGGTTTTCTCGCTGGTCAACTGTCATCATCATCTGGTTTCCTCGCTGGTCAGCTGTCTTCGTCATCTGATTTCTGTTAGAATAATTCTGAGTTTAAATTATTCAAAGTCAAAAAATCAGGCTTGATATTGGATTTAGGTACATTTATTATAAAAATAGATAAAAGAAAAGCTTCGGTTCAAATTTAACCTCAAATGCCCATTTTTGAGGGAGAGATTACAAAGCATGGCCTTCCGCACACACATAGAATCTCTGAAGGTACATTCTTTAGGTTTGGTATATATGGGTAACAGAAAGGAGGGGAGGAGAGAGGTAAGAGGAGGAAGGGAGAGAGAAAAACAGTCCTGATAAGCTGAGAGCTTATCCTGGGTGATGAGCAAATGAAGAAACGTCACAAGACATTCTGGAGACAGGGTGTCCATAAACCTAATCTACACAAGCTAGGAGTTCCTGTGCATTCCTGTGACCCAAAGTAAAACAGGGCATGTCAAAGAGATTATCAATGTAGCTTTGATCATCCTTTATGCATCTACTGACCCTCAGTCTGAATTATCTGAAGGCCAATAATTGCTCACAGAAACATGCCAAGAATATACAAACTTATCCTACATGGAATGCACATATAAACATTAAACATGGCATAGGAAAGGCATGATATTTCTCAAGTATAATAATACATTATTAATAACAATAATAATGTGGATAATATGGAATTTTTCTATCATATCCCACCCCCCTGATGCTTAATAAAGCATCAGGATTAAAAGAAAATAACCAAACTGGTAGTAAAATAAAGTGAATGAAATAATATGAGGATATGTGTAAGAATTTACATGTTGTTATGTGTCTTTGCAAGTTAAAAACGTGTGTAGAATATGTCATTAAGAGTGAACATGTGTAATATGCTCAAAATTAATCTTAAACTGTGTTAAATAAGAACGTAGAAAATAATATGAAGATACTCAAAACAGCCTTAAATTATATTGCAACCTTCAAACTCCTTAGGTTAGTATTACCCCTTTCACCATCCTCATCATCTGCAGCAGTTGTATGAAGACATATCACTAAGCTTATAATAACCAGCCTCATCATCATATTAAGGACTCACACAAGACAAATCCGAAGTTATAAAAATCATTACCAAGTTCATGATGAGACTTCTCCATGAAGAGAAACACTAACTTAATCAGTTTTGTTATCATTGCCTGCAAAGCAATGAAGCTATGTGTATCCGAAGTATTAATATAACCATTTGCATCATTTTCATGGATAGAAGTACAAAAAAAAAAAAAAAACTATAATAGGGCACACACCCCTATGGGTGGCAACTAGTCGACCAAGAATCATTCTATCCTTTGTTATAATTTTGTAAATAATTGTAGCCTGTAATTAAGTGTTTTAATCCCTAAGGTATTTGTATCCATTCTCACGCAAAGAAACAGTGAACAAAAACCTCACTCCTGTACTTTCCATCTGAAATCGCATTCATGCTCCAAAAATGGCATCATGTGGTAGAAAAGCGTCTCTCTTCACCCTGCCCACCTGCCCTGCAGACATGATGAGGGTACGGTCTGTTGCCAAAACGGGGTACACAAACCTGCCCAGTGTCCTGGCCAGGTGCAAATACACCCAATGACTCAATGACCTTTGACAAAGTAGATTCTTGGTATAACACTTTTTTTTTTTTTTTTTTTGTTACTTATTTGTACCCGTAGGTAGATTTGGTTTGCAGTCTGGTGACAAGCCACCGGCTGCCGGTCGCTGCGTGCGCAAGCGCCCTAAACCTACATGTTTTTGGTATGCGGGAGGAAACCGGAGAAATCCCGGAGTAAACCCACGCAACACGGGGAGAACATGCAAACTCCACACAGCTCACTGTTGGTCGGGGGCTAGGATCGAACCCATGATCTCATGATCCCCGCGATCCCCCGGCCGAGGGTAAACCATGCTGCCACAGTGCTAAACCACTGCGCCACCGTGCAGCCACTTGCTCGCTTCATTGGTCAAACAGGGTAGCAGTACAGGGGAGAGACGCACTGTAAGCCATTGCACATTTAGAGAGTGTTAAGCTGCTGGAAAGGGACATCACCACTTCAAAAAGAGGTTCCCTGATTAAATTAATCTTGCATTAACAGAGTAAGGAGTGTCATCATGTTTCTGATCAGTGGAGTGACAAGTGTTGTGCCAGGTGTCATTCAAAGTGAAGTTTGCAATGTTATTTCTGTATATAGCCTCTCTTAAGAAAACAAACAGCCTGTAGTAGCTGCATCATTTTAGCAATAAAAGAAAATTTGTCCAACTGTTAGTGTTATTAAGGAGTAAACATAACAATTCTCTACAGTGTATAAGCAATGGAACAACTTAATAACCAATATTAAGTATTACTACGAGGATGATGAGGATGATAAGGTAACAACACTAACCGCACTTTCTTTCCTTTGTTTTTTTTCCCTTGTCATGATAAACAAACAGCCTGTTTTTCTATAGCAAATGTCGTTGCTGGATGCCAGAGAGCGCCATCAGCTGACACTTGCATAGAGAAACAGTTAAACAGTCATTTGTTTGTTTTTTAATAAGTATGCAATGTATATTAAACAGTCTCTTGCTGAGGGTTTCAAGTGGGGTAAAACATTAGATGCACCCAAGTGCTGCGTCCTTCATTTTCCGTGGCTGTTTAGATCAGCAGGATAACCTTTGTGCTGTCTTTGCCAGGGAATTTTGGTCCAGTTTCCTTTGATGACCAGATCCCCCGGTTTGCCTAAGAGATGGGTGCACCTCCCATGGTTCCTTAATCACATGGTCCCTCCTGGGAAGGGCAGTATGGATAACATCGCTGTCAGTTGTCATTCTTTGCATGTAATCACCCAGAAACCCTTCCTCATCACCTAAGTTAAATGGCTTAAATAATAGGGTTTGCCATTCACAATTTCCCTATTTTTCTTATTTGTGTATTATGCTAATCCTGTAGATTGTTGATGGTAGGCTAAAAGGTTTCCTAGGTAAATGTTTGGTACTAATAATTTGGGTACTGTAGCTAAATGTTACATGATTTGATTTACAAAGTGTATTCCATTAAATGTTTTCCATTATCTAAGTAAATCATTTCAGCTATTTTTTATACACTGATATTGTTTCAGTTAAGGGTTTCAGTGTCACCATAGCAGTATTCAGATTAGAGCAGGGGAAAGCCTTTGTATATTCAATAAGTATGTAAATAATTTCTAAACATTTTTACCTTCACTCTTTTTTAGCTCAATGAGATCCATGCAAAGGTTTTGAAAAGACTAAGTTTATGCAGGGAAGATCAAATTATTTTGCTTTGAGCTCCCTAAAGCATTGTTCTCTTAATAGAGTAAGAATCTGTATTGTCTCTGTAGTAGATTCTAAATTGAGTCCCACAGTAAGCATAAATTCAGCATAAACTGGACTTTTCTTAGACATTTGGAACTTTTCCCATAAATTTGCCTGATTTTCTTCTTCCTTATCAGTTTACCTTGTTTCTTATAAACATATTTCTTTTTACAATAATCTGTAAATATTTTTCAGCACATGATTTTCTTAAATGCCTGAAAATCTATTGATGTAAATTTAACTTCTCCTATTGAATGCTGTGATTTCATTACCAAGCGGTTTCATCTATATTTTTCTCTACATTATTGATCATTTATTGATAATTGTTATGTATTATCCATTCTTCTGAGGATTTTGCTAATTATTTTTTGCTAATTAATTTCTTTGGTACCTCCCCCCCCCCTCCCCGATGCATGGAGACACACGTGCATCAAAGTTACAAGGTATTTGCTTGATGGGTAGTATGTTTTTACTAGAAGGAAGCATAGGGCCTTTTCCACTAGCACGCTTTACCGCGACATGGGACGGCTCAGCACGCTTTGTACGCTTTTCCACAAGCCCCAATACGGTTTAACAGCCGCGATTCTCAGCCCCGCTCCAGGGCAGGGTACAGCAGTGCTGAGCTGTGCCGTGTTGTGACGTTAACAGACTGGTCGCCGCTGATTGGTCAGGTCGTAACCGGCGCTGATTGGTCAGGTTGTAACCACCCCTCTCCTCCTCCTCTTCTACCAAATATTCACGACCTTCTCAATAAAGTTTTTGAAAAAAAAAAAAAAAAAAAAAGAATCTTCACGACCGCCTTTACTCAGCACGCAACCACTGTTGGCGGTTTCTTTTCAGTGTATTGCTGTGCTATTTTCATTTATTCTCTATCAAAAATGGCTTCGCGTAATAAGGGTGTTCCATGGACCAATAAGGAGCTGCAGTGTCTGCTCACTGCATTGTCAGACGAACGTATTCAGCGCGAGTTAGACGGAGCCGCCCGGAATGAAAAAATATACCGGGAGGTCTCGACATCGGAGTCCTTTAACGGTGAGTTTTAATTTTTTTTTATTGTGCGTTTTTTCGCAAATATATTCGGTAAGACGCTCAGTTTATTTATGCAATAAAAAAGCTGTTCATTTGTGGATGGATCGCTGCTTTATTGCAGCACACTGCGGACTAAAGCTTTTATTTTAATTATTCATGTGAACAATACGCTGAAATAAGTTCATGTATTCTTGTTAAAAACTATTGTCTTTTCTGTATATATTGCACTTTTGTGCTGTATTTTATTGTGTGCATTTTCCTTGTAGAATCATCCCACGCGTCCGCCGCGACAGCCCGCACAGATTCAACCGAGCCTTCCTGACCCAGAGCTGTCAGAGACGACTTCATTCATCCGAGTCTTCGTGACCCAGTTTGGGAAGCTGATGTAGAGGCACTCAGTGGTCGGTGTGTATAAAATGTCAATTAACCTTCATGTTGTGTTGCAAAGTTTTTTTTTTTCTTTTAATATTTTGTATATAATAAAATGGAATTGTTTTGGAAAGTGTGGTTTGTCTGTTATAACACTGAATTATAAAACAGTATAATTACATAGAAATTCCATTGCCTAGTCTGATCAAAATGATGCTGATCTTCCTGTCACGGGTCAACCATTGTAAAGGTAATGTAATTTTTAACTAGACCAAAAAAGAAATCTTTTTGTAAGCTTTCTGTTCTTTTTATTGAAATATCATAAAAAATTAGCACCAAGTCAAAGTAGGTACAAGTATATGTAAATTGAATGTTCTATCGGCATTCCAAATTCAGAGATTTACAATACTTTAGAAGGAGTGTAGCATCATCTAAACGGAAAATAATAATACTGTTGTTCCAAACGTTGACCTGAAGGTGGAAAACATGAATTTTTTTAATTCAGTACATCCAAAATGCCCTAGGATGTAAAAAATAATACAATTTGGTGTTGGCCAGTGTGCCACCGTCTCATTATTTAATACGAATAAAAACAAGTTTCAGCTCATTATTTCTAGGTCATTTGGCAGTTAATTCAAAACAAAAGTGACTTGTGTTGTTGCAGCTTAATTATGAGATAAAATTAATTGTGAGATAAAACCACAGAGCGAGCAAGGCAATAATCCTTGGATCCTCCATTTTTTGTCTCGTGTAAATAAGGACTCAGTCGGGTGCGTAACGTCACGGGAGTGTGGCCCCACCTCGCTGAGAATCTGCCGCCGCCCCGCTTCTAAAACCTCCTAACACAAACCATCACAGCACAAGCACAACACCGTGCTAATGGAGACAGAAGCATTCCGAGCCGTACTGAAGTGAATCGAGCCGTACCGAGGTGTGCTGGGCTAGTGGAAAACAGGCTCATGTTACCACTTTTTATGTGTTACACACAGTTAATTTAGATGAAAATTTGTGAGTAGTCATCATCATCATCATCATAGCAGTCTGTCGGGGGCGACAATGACTGTTTCATTTAGGTCTGATCGGATTCGTCCATGCAGCTCTGTAATTTGCCTTCCACTGCCAGGAACTCCTGACCTTGTTAACCTGGGTGACATCCGAGCTGGTATGAGTTGCTCTCTGACTGACCATTTCATGAAACTGTTTACAAAACATTTGCGTACCGCTATATAGCTCCTTCAAAATGAGGTTTCAATAGTCATGGCTTCTTTTGTGCGTGTAAAAGTAATATAGCTGTCTCTGCAGATTTGATGTGATATAGCATTTATAGCAACCATTCTGAGTTAGTCACTTAGACCACATCTGTCTGTCCAGTTGAACACAGACAGGTTGAATTTGTGTAAGTGAATCCTTGTGAAAGGTTGTGTCACACTCCTTCAGTCAATGAAAAGGTGGACAAATTGCCTAATTAGAATTTGGCTTAATTTTGTACAAGGAATGCCTTATTTTATATATTCCTTGATAGATTATGGTGTGGACTATAGTCCACACCATAGGCCCAGCTCGGCCGAGGCCAAGCATTGGGAGCACAGGCCAGGTCTGTAGCAGTCATTGTCATACAACACAAGTATTCCTTATTACTGTCACATTTCTGAAATGTGATACTGTCACACCATTATCTAGTGAGTGGCATCATTACAAGGTGTGAGATTGCAATGTGTTAGATGTATCCTGCAGTGTGAAGTCATATAAACACTACATTTTTAAAGTCAAAGTCATTTAAATTGATATGCGTTATGTCATTGTCAATGTCATTTGTTCTACTTAGCTTCGGCAATGCTTGTCAACTGTGAGGTCCTCCGTGAGGTCCTTCCCTCCGTCACGCCGCCGCTGTGCCCAAGCCAATGAGCCATGACCATGCCTGTCACACACTGTCCGGCCTCCTCACATCTCCCACAAAGATCAAATCTCGGTGTCATCCTGTAAAAAAAAAAAAAAAACAAACTTGGGGGGAAGCCTTAAGGCTACCCCCGTCAGCACATCAGGATTTATATCAACAGGAGTGCAAATTTATCATCCCATAAATTGATTTTGCTAGTGTTCCAGGTATCATAATTTGTTTGTGTCCTTTAAATGTTTCACGTTGTTTATCCCACTGTTTATTATAATGTTTAATCTTAAGAAACACAAGTGAATTATTGATTTTATTATTTTGTTACATATTGCATATGGTCACCAAGGATTTATTAAATTAAAAGGTAATGGTTGTGGCGCACATATTTTGACTGCATATGTATAGCACAATGATTGAGATGCTTAAGACTGCATATGTATTTTGTAACCTCACGTCTTTGAAGGAACAATACGTCTGGACCTCCTGGGGATAACAGCAGGAGGTGGAGGTGCCTTTGGTGAGGACTCTGAGAGGACTTCCTGACCTCCTGGGGTCAGATGGAGGACAAAGGGACTTGGGGGAGAGTTGTTGTCGATGGGGGGTTTGATGACAATGTGATTCTGTTCTTTGATGTCCCAGGTATAAAAGTGGGGGTTTGGGGTAGTTCGATCTCTTTTTCTGTTGCGAGAATGCTGGAGATGTGAGCTCGTCAATAAACCTGAATTGAGAAATAAATTCAGCCTCTTCATTTCACGCTCTCCACATTGGTGACCTAAGACGTACAATGTCCAGAGACAATTCCCCCAAACCAGACTCGTCAGGGACCGCTCGGGCAAGCGCGGTCTCGATCAAGCTACCAGAATTCTGGCAGGACATCCCAGACTCGTGGTTCCTCCTGGCCGAAGCCCAGTTCGCACTCGGGGGAATAACAGCAGATGACACAAAATTCTACCACGTCATCGCCAAGCTCGACGACCGCACAGCTCGATACGTGCGGAGCCTGGTGCAGCAACCGCCCGCTGGCGACAAATACAGCGGGCTGAAAGCTGCCCTCATCCAGTGTTTCATGCCCTCAGCCGAGGAGAGGGCTAGGAGGCTCCTAGCTCTGCACGACTTGGGAGGACGCAGGCCTGTCGACCTGATGGAAGACATGCTGCAGCTGAGAGGCACAGACAACGATGATTTCCTCTTCACACACATCTTCCTGAGAACCCTTCCATCGCAGACAAGGGCGACCCTGGCAGGCACTCGTTTCGTGACCCAGCGGGACTTCCGCGCGCTGGCCCGAGAAGCGCAGCGGATCCTCGACTCCTGCGAGGAGCAGGCGGCCACCGCAGCAGCGGCAGACCTCGGCGCGGCGGCCGGGAGCAGCGGTGGGCCAGAGGCGGCGGAATCAATCCCACCAACAATGGCAGCAGCGAGGTCCCGACGCAGCGGAGGAGACGACCTCTGCTTTTACCATCGGCGTTTCGCAGAGAGGGCGCGCAAGTGTGTACCGCCGTGCCAGTTCAAGAGCTCGGGAAACGCCAGGACCGGGAGTCGTTAGCAGCATCGGCCCTCGGCGAGCGAAACAAGCTGCTCTACCTCACGGATGCGCGCTCTGGGCGGCACTTCCTCGTGGACACGGGCGCCCAAGTGAGTTTCATCACCCCAACCTACGCTGACCGGCTGGCAGGTCCCCGTGGTGACGGGGCGACAGCGGCGAATGGTTCGAGCATTAAGACCTTCGGCGAAAGGACTCTGCTTCTGTCCTTGCACGGCCGCACTTATGAATGGACTTTTATTATAGCGGCAGTGAGTTTCAACATGTTAGGTGCTGATTTTCTGTGCTCACATGGGTTGTTAGTTGATCTTGCCAATAGGCGCCTAGTTAATGCACTCTCCTTTTACTCCATTCCTTGTGCAGCTCGAGTGTCCCCGCCACCAGCACAGACCAATGTCGCCACAGCAGGCGGTAAGTTTCACACACTCCTCACACAGTTTCCAGCACTCACAGTTCCCACCTTTTTGGCAACAGTTGCGAAACACGGGGTGGAGCACTTTATCACTACCACTGGCCCCCCCGTCTTCGCGAAAGCTCGGCGCTTGGATGCAGCTAAACTATCCATAGCACGCGAGGAGTTCGCCAACCTGGAAAGGTTGGGCATCATCTGCCGTTCAAACAGCCATGGGCTTCCCCACTGCACATGGTCCCTAAAGCTGACGGCTCGTGGAGACCTTGCGGTGACTTCCGCAGGTTAAACAACGCTACAGCGCATGACCGCTACCCAATTCCACATATTCAGGATTTTTCAGTACATCTGGCGGGGGCGCTCGTTTTTTCTAAAATAGACTTGGTCCGCGGCTATCATCAAGTCCCAGTGCGTGCTGAGGACATTCCCAAAACAGCGGTGATAACCCCGTTTGGACTTTTTGAGTTTTTACGCATGCCGTTTGGCCTCAAAGGCGCCGCGCAAACCTTCCAACGCATGATGGATGCCGTGTTACGCGATCTCCCTTTTGTGTTCGTCTACCTGAACGACATTTTGGTCGCCAGCACATCCAAAGAGGAACACGAAAAACACCTCACAACAGTTTTTCGGAGGTTGGGAGAGCACGGGTTAATAATCAATCCAGCTAAGTGCCTGTTCGGGGTGGCGCAGATCAATTTTTTGGGGCACCGCGTCTCCCCAGAAGGGGCGGTTCCGCTACTGTACAAAGTGCACGCAGTGGCAGATTTTCCCCGGCCACAATCGGTCAAAGCACTACAGGAGTTTTTAGGAATGGTGAATTTTTATAACCGTTTCCTCCCCCACGCAGCGCAGCTCATGCAACCATTATATGCCGTGCTTAAAAAGCAAAAACCCTCCAATGCAATCGAATGGTCCCCGGAGCGGGAGCGCGCATTCGCGGAGGTAAAAAAAGCGCTTGCAGACGCCGCGTTGTTAGCTCATCCAGACCCAACGGCCCACATAGCGCTCACCACTGATGCGTCGGATTTGGCCATAGGGGCGGTTGTGGAGCAGCACGTTGGCGGGGTTTGGCAGCCGCTGGCCTTTTTCAGCAGATCCTTGCGCGAGGCCGAGCGTAAATACAGCGCGTTTGACAGAGAGCTGTTAGCGCTCCACTTAGCCATTCGCCACTTCCAATTCTGGCTAGAAGGTCGGCATTTCACCGCGTTTGTTGACCACAAACCGCTCGCTTTTGCGATGGCCAAAATTTCAGAACCTTGGTTGGGCCGGCAGCAGAGGCAGCTGGCCGCAATTTCGGAGTTTACTACTGATATTCAACACGTAGCGGGTAAACTCAATGTAGTGGCAGACTGCCTCTCTCGTGCGGTAACAGCACCAGTCCGCGCAGAGGTAGATTATACTACTGCAGCCGCAGAGCAAAATAGCAGCGCGGAAGCGCACGCGGCCCCAGTTCACGTGGGGATAGATTATGCGGCCATGGCAGCCGATCAGGGTAGAGATGCGGACGTGTGCGCGCTCCAGTCTGGACCAACAGGGTTAAGGCTGGAGAGCAGGAGCTTGCAAAATGGTATGCCCCCCCTAATCTGCGATGTCTCTACCGGGCGACCGTGTCCGGTAGTGCCGGCCGCTTGGCGCCGCCGTGTTTTTGACTCGATTCACTCCCTGGCACACCTGGGGGTGCGCGCGTCTGTGAAAATGGTAGCAGAAAAGTTTGTTTGGCCGAGCCTGCGCAAGCATGTGAAAGAGTGGGCAAGAGCCTATATGGCTTGCCAGCGGGACAAAATTCACAAGCACACAAAAGCCCCCTTAGAGCCGTTTCACATCCCGGCCAAGAGATTTGATCATGTACATGTCGACCTCGTGGGCCCCCTACCGTCGTCGCAGGGGTTCACACATCTTTTGACAATGGTGGACCGAACCACGTGTTGGCCGGAAGTGGTCCCACTGGCATCGACCACGGCTGCAGAGGTGGCCCGCGCATTTTTGACGGCTTGGATAGCGTGTTTCGGGGTTCCGTCAGATATTACGTCCGACAGGGGACCTCAATTTGTGTCTGAGCTTTGGTCAGCGATGGCCCACAGCTTAGGTGCGACAATTCACCGCACTACCGCTTACCACCCCCAGGCTAATGGTTTATGCGAGCGTTTTCATAGATCATTGAAGGCAGACCTCAGAGCGTCGCTTACGGATGCAAATTGGGTAAACAGACTACCATGGGTTTTATTGGGGTTGCGTTCTGCGCCTAAAGAGGACTTAAAGGCCTCCCCAGCGGAGTTGGTTTTTGCGCAGCCTCTCCGGCTGCCAGGCGAGTTTCTGCCGGATCATCCGGCGCCAGGGCGTCCCCCGGCTCAGTGGTCATTGATCGGCACGGGGGCGGACATGCTTCTGGGCCCCGTTCATCACACTTTTCCGCGTGTTTTTGTTCCCAAATCTTTAAAAAATGCCGAATTTGTTTTTGTCAGGCACGAGGCTCTGCGCCCAGCCCTGCGCCCACCTTACGATGGCCCATATAGGGTGCTGGAAACAAGTGATAAGCATTTTGTGCTAGATTTGGGGGACAGGAGGGAAACAATTAGTATAGACAGACTAAAGCCTGCTTTTGTGATGAACGACGAGTCTGTACGGGTGGCGAGGGCTCCTCGACATGGCAGACCCCCCAGGAAGCATGTCCTGGAGCCCCCGCAGGGATAAACTAACGGTTCTCATCCTCAGTTAGCAGATTCACTGCAAGATGGCGCCGCAGGGGCTGTGAAGCCCGCTTACAGCAAGTTTGGAAGACATTTGAAGCCCAGACGGCATATGGACTAATGTGTGGTTTTATCATGTTGTGTGGACTATGCTGTATTGTTTCATTCTTCGACATTTGGGAGGGGGGGTTATGTGGCGCACATATTTTGAATGCGTATGTATAGCACAATGATTGAGATGCTTAAGACTGCATATGTATTTTGTAACCTCACGTCTTTGAAGGAACAATACGTCTGGACCTCCTGGGGATAACAGCAGGAGGTGGAGGTGCCTTTGGTGAGGACTCTGAGAGGACTTCCTGACCTCCTGGGGTCAGATGGAGGACGAAGGGACTTGGGGGAGAGTTGTTGTCGATGGGGGGTTTGATGACAATGTGATTCTGTTCTTTGATGTCCCAGGTATAAAAGTGGGGGTTTGGAGTAGTTCGATCTCTTTTTCTGTTGAGAGAATGCTGGAGATGTGAGCTCATCAATAAACCCGAATTGAGAAATAAATTCAGCCTCTTCATTTCACGCTCTCCACAATGGTGATGTTATGATTCCTATCTTTTCACCTTGTTGATTTGGCAAATCTAAATCCTGGTGAAAACTAAAGATTTTGTGAATGCTTTCCCTTTCCTGTTGAAAAACGAAAACATGAACAGGAATGGAGAATAACAGAGGAAAAAAGAACAACTTTAAATTACATCTAAAGCTTCCACAATTTGAATAATGTGATTTTGCTATTCACAACAAGTATTTGCTAAATATTCAGTGAATCAGTAAATGTTTTCCAATTGACATGGGTCAGCACTACTTTAAGATTATGTTTAAACAAAGCAGTGTCATATATTAGAAGCCTTAAATCAATGCAGCATTTAGAATTAGCAATTGTGGCGTGTAACTTAAAAGATTAAAATGTGTAGTTACACACATGAGTAACTGCAAAGTGCACGCCCAATCTCTTTCCTTGAGTGGCAGAGGTCATAGAGCAGCAGTCTGTTTTCAGGATTTTATTGCACAGGGGGGAAAAAACGACATTCTGAGCCTGGACATGCTTGCAAAGTCAGAATGGTTGATACTCCAATCTGTTGGGTTTTTTTCTCTCTAAATCCTGCAATCTTCCAGACCTTGAGCCCTCTTCTTTTCCTTTTTTTTTTTTTTTTTTACATGGACAGTGAAAGGATCAAAATGTAAATAAGCACATAGGAATTTATTAAAAAGTGAGTTTAGTATTATTGAAACAAAACAACAATATGACATAGAATTACCAAGACCTCTGTTTGATAGTCAGTAGTCTCTGGTAAATCATATGCAAAAACACAGTAATTATCAACCTCTTCTATGCTTTGAATCATGTAATATAAGTTGTACATAAAGCCTTCAGTGATTGGGCATTATTAAGTGACAGCATGATATCGTAATGTTCAGTTAATTTCATCATTGTCATGCTGGTAGCATTGATGAACATGCATGCAAGTGTACTTAGTTAACTTAGTGGCTTAGCCATCTTTGGTGTCGACAAGAGGAGTGTGGACAGTGGCGAGGCGACGTTGTTTTGCTGGGTCCCAGAGGCTAGTTGTTTGGTGAGAGCGGGGAATAGAGGGAAGGAAAACCCCTTTGAGATCGTTAGTCCTGCATCCTTTTTCCCTGTAAAGTTCACTGTTATGCTTCAGTCAGAAAGATAAGGCAATTGAGTCAATAAAAATCACTGATACATCAAAAAATTGTTGAAAAATAGCTCAATGTTTTTCATTTTCCAAAGAAAAACTGGAGGTAATGAAAATACTGGCTTTAAAAATATGTAAATAGTTTACCACATACGCAATGTTAGAGTCAAAACCCACAAAACTGAGATTGAAAAAGGAAAACCCCACAAAAGGAAATTGTAAAAACCCCAAAGCTTTGCAAAAATACCCATATATAGATTTTTTCCTCTTTCACTCCTCTGTCACACAGGTCAGCACCTACACGATCTGTTTTTTTTTTTTTTTCCCCCAAGCAACCACACACACACAGAGACACACAGGGCCCACACAGAAATTCTCCTCTCTCTGCTATCCACACAAGGTCAAGGCTAGACAGAACATACATACACAATGAAAAGCTTCAGCCTTCAATTTTTTTCTACACTGCCGTGAAAACACACACATCAACTCCTCTTGCTCAAAATCACTATTGTCAAACACCCATAACTTTCAACATTCCTCAAGAGGATAACAATTAATTAACCAACTCTTTTATGCTCCACAAATACTAGAAAAATCACAAACAACAATTTTACAGCCTCGTGCAACCTGCTCCTTCCGCCGTCACGGAAAACTCGTCTCTTTCACACCCCGGAGCAGATTTCACGAGACACAGAGACAAAAACAGACCAACTGCAGTAACTTTTATCCAGCGCTACAATAAAAACCTTTAAAAATAAAAACCTACCAATATTTTTCAGCGGTCACATGACCTCCCACGGTGTGCCAAGAGCCCAGGTATTGAGCAATAAAGCAGCCACAGCAGAGGCACGAATTTTTCCCTGAACAATTACAGTTTCAGCGGTCACGTGACCTCCTACGGTATGCTGAGAGCCCAGGTATTGAGCAATAAAGGAGCCGTGGCAGTGGCACGAATTTCCCTGAAAATCTACTTGCGCGCAACTTCTAAACCTTCACCATTGCTGACACAAAGTTTCGAGAGCAACGAATTCTGCCTCCACCTCCCGGTATTTTCACCGTGGCAGGGGAACCAGCAATTTAGTCGCAATGAGAAACTTAACCAGGCTTTGCAGTGTCAAAGCGGTCTGGGCCAAAACCATATAACATCATATGCATATTTAACTCACTGGGACTCGAACCCAATGTCCATAAACTCGACAACAAATGGACTTACATCCAAACCGCCTGTAGGATTCTCAGATCCATCACCCAGTCAGTTCCAGCACCCTGGTTTGAAATGCCTTCACTGCAATAACACTGAGCCTTGTACCCAGCCTGGGAAGGTCTTTCATCAGCTGTGCACTTGCTAAAATCGGGCAGAGGTGCCGGAAAGACGAAGATATGTGGAGCCGCTGTTCGGAGCGCCAAAATGTTAGAATAATTCTGAGTTTAAATTATTCAAAGTCAAAAAGTCAGGCTTGATATTGGATTTAGGTACATTTATTATAAAAATAGATAAAAGGGAGAGATTACAAAGCATGGCCTTCCACATACACATAGAATCTGTGAAGGTACATCCTTTAGGTTTGGTATATATGGGTAACAGAAAGGAGGGGAGGAGAGGGGTAAGAGGAGGAAGGGAGGGAGAAAGACAGTCCTGATAAGCAGGTCAGCATGGCATATGAGAGCTTATCCTGGATGATGAGCAAATGAAGAAACGTCACAGACATTCTGGAGACAGGGTGTCCATAAACCTAATCTACACAAGCTAGGAGTTCCTGTGCATTCCTGTGACCCAAAGTAAAACAGGGCATGTCAAAGAGATTATCAATGTAGCTTAGATCATCCTTTACACATGTACTGACCCTCAGTCTGAATTCTCTGAAGACCAATAATTGCTCACAGAAACATGCCAAGAATATATGAACTAATCCTACATAGACTGCACATATAAACATTAAAGATGGCATAGGAAAGGCATGATACTTCTCAAGTATAACAATACATTATTAATAACAATAATAATGTGGATAATATGGAATTTTTCTATCAATTTCCTTGCTGGTCAGCCGTCTTCATTGTCTGGTTTCCTCACTAATCAACCGTCATCGCCATCTGGTTTCCCCACTGGTCATCCGCCATCGGCGTCTGGGTTCGTCGCTGGTCAGCGGTCATCGTCGGGCATCAACGCTCCTCAGCTTCTGGTTCACTGGATTCATGCCTCAGCCTCTGCGGTCTGCAAAAAGCACGTTTTCTAGCTGCTACCTCCAGAAAGGGATGCATTGTGCTCTGCGGTCTGATGGCTCAGGTACGCTGGGAGGCCACCCAACAGATCGTATTCTGTTGGGTTTGGAATGCTGGAAGACCACCCGATGGACTACGCCTTCTGCTTGGGTGGCTCAGGAACTCTGGGAGGCCACCCGACACATTCCAACTCATGGTCTGGTGGTCCTGGAACTCCAGCAGACCATCTGAACTGCCGTACCCTCTCGCCCGGTGGTCCTGGGATTTCAGGAGGTCATCTGCTCTGCCTTGTTTTGTGGGTTTCTTTTGAGCGAGTGTTTTGTTTTGTCCCACCTGGCTGTGTTTGCCCTAATGCCCTCCCTGAAAGGGTGATTTTTCTGTTCTTGTTGGGGGGGGGGGGGGTGATTTTTCTTTCTCCTTGTGATGTTACACTGGAGTGTCTGGAATCCACCCCTTGGACAGGGGCTCTGTCATGATGCTGAGCACTGTTTGAGAATCGTGCTCATGCTTTCTGTTATTCTAGTTATTTTCTGTACTTTCCCCATCTAATTTTATTATTGGATTTGAGTTTGGTTTTGTCTGTGTTGTGTTATCTGAGTTTGCCCTTTGTCTCTGTTTGTTTTGAGTTGTTCTGTTATCTTAGTTTAGTTATTATAGTCTTGTCTATTTATATTATGTGCCTATGGCCAACTTCTTTTGTGTGATAAATTATATTTTCCTGTGTTTATGAGCCTTCTCTGCCTTCGCTGTAGTTCTCTCTTTATAGTGTTTATATTTATTATTATTGTCATTCATGGTTATCTTGTCTTTGCCTTGGTGGGTTGTCATCATTCTTTGTTCATCTTCTGTATCATGATTTATCATTCATTCCGGTCTATACTTTTATTTTGACAGCCTCCTGTGTTTACTTCCTCTTTTAGCTCAAGATCACGGTCTGTTACAGCTGTTATTATTTGAGTTCATTATCCTTGCTCCTGTTACCCACACCTGTTGATCATTTGTACAATTTCTCTTTATCCTATTTAAGGAATGCCGCCTCACAGCTCAGGGTGATGTCCTTCATCACTGTATCCTGGCATGTATCCCACGTCTTAGCCAGTGGTTATTCTCCTCTGCCTTTTTGACATAAGTCCCATCTCTTAGTCACTACACTATTCAGCCTTTCTTCTATCCAGCCTTGTAAGTTTTTGTTACTGCCTTGTTTGGACTTTGTGTTTTTATTAAACATCTGTAAACTCACAGTCAGCATTTGGGTCTCCATTCCACCCCTGCGGGCCGATTCATGACAATACCACTGCTGTAGTAGCATGTTTTTGTTAAATAACCAAGGCACTTCAACAGTGTGGAGGCCCTTGCTTTGAATGACTTCAGCACATCTGTGCCCACAGAACATCACTAGTTTCTCACACTGCTCTGGTTTGAGCTTAGTCCATTCTTCTTGCAGTCTCTTCCACAGTTCAGTAACTGTTGTGGGTTTCTTAGCCATTATTTTGTTGCCAAGGATTTTCCAGAGATTCTCTTTGGGGTTTAGATTTGGACTCTGGGCTGGCCATTTCATTGTTGTCATAATTACCTCCAGCAGGCAGGTAAGAAAGACTTGAAATGCGGGCAGAACTCCATCTTAATATGATTTATTTAACAAAAGAAAGGAGAACAGAACACAGCATGAAGGCTGAAAAATAAACTCAAACACGACTGGCAAATAATCTCACTGGGAATAACTCAGGATACAGGGGGTTACTGGCAGGGAACCACGACACACATTGACAGATTAACATTAATGATGCCACACTACACACTGACACAGCCCAGAAAATATAGACAGGGGGCTAATTGAAACAATAAACAGAACAGGTGGGCATAATCAGGAGAAGCAGGGAAGTGGCTACAGGTGAGAACAGTACACATGAGGGAATGGCTACGGGTATGGAAACATGAGGAGCTGGGGACCACAGGGAAACAAATACACACACAAGACCACCAAAATAGCAATAAAGACAAACAGGGAGTGAGCACAACAGACCCAAGGAGACACAGGAGACAATACAGGTAACGGGGTGATAAAACATGATTAAAGACACAAAAGATAAATACTAGCACTGGTAACACAACATAACAAAAATAATATTTTTGTAAGTTGTCTGTGTTTTTTCAACTGATTTAAGACAATTTTGCACCGCTAAATCCGAAAATGACGTCCGTTTCTCTCGATCAGGTCAGGTTTTTATGTTAAGTTGTAAGCAGTTGTACAGCAGTTGTACAGTTGTACTGTAAATTGAATAGTAGACACTGATAAAGTACATGTAAATTGAATGTTACGTCATTATTGTTCAAAATTCAGAGAATTTCAAGAAATAAAAAAGAATTTTGCATCATATAAAGCGCGGTGGCAGAGTGGTTAGCACTGCGGCAGCACAGCAACTCACCCTTGGCCGGGGGACACTGGGTTCGATCCCAGCCCCCGACCAACAGTGATCTGTGTGGAGTTTGCATGTTCTCCCCGTGTCTGCATGGGTTTACTCCGGGATTTCTCCGGTTTCCTCCCACATGCCAAAAACATGCAAGTTAGGTTAATTGGCATCAAGCTGGGGATTCTAAATTGTCCTTAGGTGTGACTGTGAGAGTGAATGGTTGTCTATCTCTCTGTGTTGGCCCTGCGATGGACTGGCGATCTGACAAGGGTGTACCCTGCCTCTCACCCAAAGATGCTGGGATAGGCTCCAGCCCCCCCGCGACCCGAAAAAGGATTAAGCGGAAGAAGATGAATGAATGAATGATGAATAAAGTGAAAATACCCGTACAAGTAAACAAAAACGTAAAAACATGTGGCCATAGTTCAAAAAGTTGACCTGATTGAGCAAAACCAATGTGATTTTTGGATTCAGCATTTCAAAATTGTCTTAAATCAGCTAAAAAAAAACTTAGACAATAAATTTGGTGTTGACCAGTGTAATGATACAATAATCAAAGGGAAAACTAAAATTAACATAAAGTGTGGGCTTGATCCTTAGATCAAGCACAGATTATGACAATTGTTTCAATATTGTTAGATTCAAGGAACTGTTTAACACATTTTGCAGTGTGACGGGGCATTGTCTTGCATGAAAATTGTGGACTGACTGGGAGACAACTGCAGTGAAAGAACTGCATGTTGCTGATGGAGGCTCACATAAATATTTGCATTCACCCTGCCATGTAGTAGCTGTACAAGAGGCCCAACTCCTGCTGCAGAAAGCATCCCAAAACCATGACACTTCCTCCTACAAATTTGTAATTTTCTCTTTATTGACATTCGTTAGAAAGTAGGTTTAAGCCATCATTTCATTTGATAATTACATTTGAATGTCCCTTTTTTTTAAATGAAAAAGAAATAAGAAAAAAAAGAGAAAAAAAAGGGTCAGCATAAACATCTGCTTATAGGGAGTAAGTGTTGATGTGCACACTCTTGGGATGGGCGCATGCGCATGCAGCGACCGGCAGCTGGTGAAAAAGTGCGTCATCTGTGTGTCTTGTTTTATGCACTTAAATGTGTTTTTACAATATTCTCTGTGTCGTTTCTGTCCTGGAATGTTTGTGGACTGTATGGTGAAGAGCTCCCTGGTTCCATCAACATGGACTACCTCCCCTTTTTTGCACTGCTGCTACTTGTCCTCTGGCTCTTTGTCTCTGAAGTAAACATGTTTGGCATCATGGCGGGCAGGATACATTATTCCAGGGACATGTTGCTGCATTTAAACACAGTTGATGCAGCGGCTGTGATTGAGCCTAAGCCGCAACTGCCGGACTTTATTTTGAGAGACGTTCATGGACACAGCAGTGAAAAGAGAGATGGGAGAGACGGAAGAAAAAAACGCGGAAAACGTGGAGGAGTGAAATTGCGCCTGAGAAGATGTCAGTTTGGGAACATTCCTCTTCCTTCTATGATTTTTGGGAATGTACAGTCTCTGAGAAACAAGGTGGATGAAATTCAAGGGAATGTACACTACCAGAAGGACTTTAAGAATTGCTGCGTCATGGCCTTCACCGAATCTTGGCTTAATGTGCATGACCGAGATGCAGACCTGTGGATTGACGGCTTTGGAGCCCCGATGCGCTCAGATCGGCAGGAAGAGGTAACGGGGAAACGTCAGGGGGGCGGCGTATGTTTATACATTAATAAGCAGTACTGCACATCTGTCACGGTCAGAGAGCGCATCTGTACACCCGATGTGGAGCTGCTGTCTGTGTCACTACGCCCCTTTTATTTGCCTCGCGAGTTCCCGCAGCTTTTCATCACCAACTGTGTACATTCACCCGAGGGCAGACGCTGACTCCGCCTGCAGCACAATCTTTGATGTGATCCAGCAGCTGCAAACAATTTCTCCAGAGGCGCCAAACTTCATTCTTGGGGATTTTAACCATGTTTCTTTAAAGAAGACACTTAAAAACTTTTATCAGTATGTCTCCTGCCCAACCAGGCGAAAAAAGACATTGGACCTGTGATATGGATCCATAGAGAGGGCCTATAAATCACTCCCCCTTCCTCCTGTAGGATCCTCAGATCACAACTGTGTACATTTGCTGCCCACATATAAAACTGCTCTCAGAAGAGGCAAGGTAGAGACAAGAGACATTGATGTGTGGACAGAGGATTCAGTGCACAGCCTCCAGGAATGCTTTGACTGTACAGACTGGGAGATGTTCACACTGGCCTGCGGGGATGATTTGGACTCTTTGGTGGACGTCACATGCTCATTCATGGCTTTCTGTAAAAATAAGATCGTTCCACGTAAACGTGTCAAAATATATCCCAACAACAAGCCATGGGTTACAAAATCAGTTAAATCCTGCTTACAAAGGAAAGCACTTGCCTTTAAACAGGGGTCTGTTTCTGAGCTACAGGTTGCCACAAAAGAGCTGAAGTCTGAAATTTTAAGAGCAAAACAGAATTATAAATCAGAATTGGAAAGCAAGATGGCAACAAAGAAACTTGGTTCAGCCTGGGCCAGTATGAAAACTATTGCAGGCCTTCAGAGCACAGAGCGCAGTAATCGTGTGTTTTTAGATGGTTTTAATTCAGACACAGAGCTAGCTAATGCTCTTAATTGTTTTTATGGTCGTTTTGACTCCTTTGATTTTGGCACTGAAACCCAAGATTTCAAACTGAAACTCAAAGACAATCAGCACTTTAATATTGAGGTGCAGGATGTTAAAAGGGAGTTCTGCGCTGTAAAAGTGAACAAAAGTCAGGGCCCTGATAATATATGTGGGCGCTTGGTAAAGTCCTGTGCACATGAACTGAGTCCTATATTTCATTACATTTTCAATAAGTCCTTACAAACACAACATGTGCCTAAGATCTGGAAAGAAGCCGTGGTTGTTCCCGTTCCAAAATCCAGCTGTCCTAAAACGGTAAATGACTTTAGACCAGTTGCTTTGACTTAAATTTTAATGAAAATTTTTGAAAAACTGGTCAGATGTGAGGTCCTAAAGCAGACTGAGCATGCATTGGATCCTCTGCAGTTTGCCTATAGGCCTCACAGAGGAGTGGAGGATGTCACTGTCACTCTGTTTAACATGCTTTTAAAACATCTGGATTTTAATGGGGCACATGCCAGGCTTTTATTTGTGGACTTTTCCTCCGCCTTTAATACAATCCAACCTCATATCTTAGTTGAAAGGCTCCTGCAACAATTTGATTTGAGCAATAATCTGGTGGGTTGGATTCTGGATTTCTTAACCAACAGGACGCAGAGAGTAAGGGTCAATGGTACCTTGTCTGACCTAAAGTGCTCTTCTACTGGCTCTCCTCAGGGGTGTGTGTTGTCACCACTACTCTTCATCCTGTACACAAACATGTGTCGGAGCAGACATGACAACAGACACATCATAAAGTATGCTGATGATTCAGTTATTGTCAGTCTCCTCCAGGATGGTGAGAGTGGCCACAGCCCAGTAGTTGATGATTTTGTTCACTGGTGTGAGGATTCCTACCTGCAGCTGAATACGACAAAATAAAGACATGATTATTGACTTTAGGAGGAAAACTCCCAGGCACAAAGTCACCGTACTAAAAGGCCAGACCACCGAATGTGTACAATCCTACAGATATTTTGGGACAATTATTGATAGTAATTTAAACTTTGAAGAGAACTGTGAAAGGGTGTGCAAAAAGGGTCAGCAACATTTGCATTGCCTGAGAAAACTTGCACGCTTCCAAATTGACCGAACCATAATGACAATGTTTTATCGGGCTTTTATTGAATCTGTTTTATCCTTTTCTTTAGTGTCATGGTTTGGTCAGATAAAACTGAAACAGAGGAAATCCTTGGATCAGGTAGTTAGATGGTCCAGTCATTTGCTTGGTGAGTCACAGCTGAGCCTGACATCCCTGTACACCAGACAGGTACAGAGGATGGCTACCTCCATTTTAAATGATGACTCCCACCCTTTGCACTGCAACTTTCAGCTTCTTCCCTCAAGACGGAGGTTTGCTGTCCCAAAAAGTAAAACCCAGCGCTACAAAAACAGCTTTGTTCCTGCTGCTGTCAAAGAGTTGAACAAGCTGTAACAATATATTGCACATAATTTAGGTACCTATTTATTAACTCCATTTTATATTTACTTATTTTTGTAGGATGTTACTTGGGTTCTAAATATTTTATTGAGTTTTAGACCTTTGAGTTTTTAACCTCTTTGACTAGTTTTTAACTTTTAATATGACTCTTCTCTCTTACCTCTGGTTTTTCTCTCATCTCTTTGTCTTTTTATACCCTGATTGATGGAGCCTTGAGTATTTTTTATCATGTTTATAGTCAATTTCATGTGTGCCTGTGTTTGTGTCTATGTTGAATGTAATTTGTGGCTTGTAAATATGGATGTCACCAGACTGCAAAACAAATCTACCTACGGGTACAAATAAAGCAACCTGAACCTGAACCTGCTATATCAGTTCTGCAAATTGAAAGTCCGGCCTGAGTGGTGTTACATATTTAGTCCATTTTTCCCATTGTGACATAAACAAATCCTTTTTGTAATTGACATAAGCTGTTATTTTCTCCATCTTATAAATATCCATTGTAATGTCCATCCACAAATCAAGAGATGGGCTCTCCTGTGAAAGCCATTTTTTTGTAATTGCCTTTCTGCTTGCAATCAGTAGAATACATAATAAATATTTGTCCCTCTTTAACCAATCTGCGGGCACAAGCCCAAAGAATAGAGTTTTGCTTTCCAGTGGTAACTGACATCCAAAAATATCTTGTATAGCTTTATGAATTTCCTTCCAATAATTTTGAATAACATGACAGAGCCAAAATATATGATAATGATTTGCATTTGTACTACCACATTTTCTCCAACAAGTTGGGGAGTTCCCTTTGTACTGAGCCTTCTGGCAAGGTGTGATAAAGTATCTAATTAGGCTTTTCCAGCCAAACTCCCTCCAGCTCTGTGAACTACTGCATTTCCATTGATTTGACCATATTAATGTCCATTCTTCTTCCGATATTTCTATTCCTCCTTCTTTTTCCCATTTTGTTTTAACATATACAGTTGAGTGTCTTTTCAGGTTTGTAAGACCTTTATGTAAACCTGAAATTAAGCCTTTATCTTTATTTGAGTTATATGCCCTTTTAAATAAATTTAGCAATGGTTTACATGATTCTGCTATACATTTTAACCTGTTATTTACAAAGTGTTTCATCTGTAAGTAGCGATAGAAGTCTTGTGGTTCCAACTGATACTTTCCTTTAAGTGTTTCAAAACTAAGTAGTGTGTCATCTTTCATTACCTTACATATGGCTGTTATCCCTCTGTGTGCCCAAACTTTAAATCTTGTGTCTGACTTATTTGGAGTGAAATGTGAGTCATATGCGCACCACTTTAAAATTATTATGTTCTCTTCTAGATTATATTTTGATACTACTCTTCTCCAGATTTTAAGAGTCCACTTAACCCATGGATTTTCTATGTTCTTGATAATGTCTTGTAGGCTACCATCAGCTATTGTCGCTTGTATAGGAGTGGGGCTCATTCCCTCTTCAATACTCTTCCACTGGGCAAGTATATGAAGGATTACACCAGCAAATTATGGGTCTAAGTTGTGCTGCCCAATAATAGTGTCTCAGGGAAGGAAGGTCCCACCCCCCTTTTTGTTTTGACAATTGTAGAGTTTTAAATTGGATTCTAGGTTTCTTACCTTGCCATATGTACCTGGACAGCATTTTGTCCCATTCATTACATTGTTTTTCACTTATCTCTATTGGCAAAATTTCCATCCATCTTCTACCGCTTAATCCTTTCGGGTCGTGGGGGGGCTGGAGCCTATCCCAGCATCTTTGGGCGAGAGGCAGGGTACACCCTGGACAGATCGCCAGTCCATCGCAGGGCCAACACAGAGAGACAGACAACCATTCACTCTCGCATCCATACCTAAGGACAATTTAGAATCCCCAGTTTTGATGCCAATTAACCTAACTTGCATGTTTTTGGCATGTGGGAGGAAACCGGAGTGCCCGGAGTAAACCCACGCAGACACGGGGAGAACATGCAAACTCCACACAGAAGGGTCACCGATGGTCTGGGGGTGGGATCGAACCCACGATGGTCAAGGGTGGAATCGATCCCATGACCTTCTTGCTGTGCTGCCACTGTGCTAACCACTGCGCCACCGTGCTGCCACCCCTAAGTGAAAATCTCCAAATTGTGCCCAAAGTGTCAATATTTTGTGTGGCTGTGGAGAGAGGAATAACCAGGCTGAGCGTTCAGAGCAGATGAACTTTATTCACTCTCTCACATCTTCTAGAATCAGAAAACATTAACCTCATGTAGCAGGGACTCTCTTTTATATCACAACACTCACACGTCCCTGCTACCCAAGGTCCTGCACTACAATTCAATTCCACATGACAATTCCTTTTGTCCCCCAGCCCTTTAATTCCCATGCTCTTCCGTCAGAGGAAATTACTGCGTCCTCCTGCCTTCCAGTCTGAGATGAATACCACAGCATGGGTCCCCCCATACCGCCCCCTCCAGAGTCTCAGACTGAGTGTTAACCCTCACGTCCTCTCGGCTTCAGCCTCCGCCCATAGCTGCTGTAACGAGGGGTCTTCGGCTCTGCGGCGCTGCTGTACCGGTGGGGGGTTCCTGGGGGTGTGTCCATCTGTGGGTGGACAATGGAGGGGGGGGAAACATTCAGCATGCTCATGTGACTGCTCTGATGAATTGTTTACCTGGGGAGTTCTCGGGGGGGTCTTCCACGCCGAGGAGCTTGGGCCAACACCACCTGCTCGTCTGCCACCACAAAGGCGGGCTTAAGCCTGTCTATACAGATTCTCTCCCGGCGACCCCCCAAGTCTTACACAAAATGTTTGTTCCTGGGTTCCAGCACTCTAAACGGGCCATCGTAGGGTGGGCGCAATGGGGGCCGGTGGGCATCGTGCCTGACAAACACAAACGCCACGTCCTTCAAGGTTTTTGGCATAAAAGCATGGGGAAAACAGTGGTGGGCCGGGCCAGGTAGTGTCCCTGCGTCTGCGCTATGCTGTGAACGCGGGGATGGATGGGTGTTCGCCGTGGGGTTATCTGGCAAAAATTCACCGGGGAGCCGCAGCGGCTGAGAAAAAACCAGCTCTCCTGGGGAAGCCTCCAAATCTTCTTTCGGTGTGGAACGCAACCCTAATAGAACCCACAGCAACTGGTCTACCCAATTTGCATTCGTAAGCGAAGCCCTGAGCGCTGCTTTCAGTGACCTATGGAAACGCTCACATAACCCATCGGCCTGTGGGTTGTACGCGGTCGTGCGATGAATTGAGACACCCAGGCTCTGGGCCATCGTGGACAAACTGAGGGCCCCGATCGGACGTGATGTCCGAAGGGGTGCCAAAACGTGCCACCCATGTTGTCAAAAATGCACATGCCACATCTGCGAACACAGTGAAAGTTAGCAGTATTGCTTATGGCCATCGTGTGGTGTGGTTCACCACTGTCAGGAGGTACGTGAACCCCTGCGATGGCAGGAGGGGCCCCATGAGGTTCACGTGAACGTGGTCGAACCTCTTAGCCGGGATATGGAACGGCTCCAAAGGGGCCTTCATGTGCCTGTGCACTTTGGCTCGTTGGCACGCTACGCAGGCTGCAGCCCACTCTTTCACCTGTTTGCACAGGCTCGGCCAGATGAATTTCGCTCCCACCATTTTGGCTGGCGCGCGCACTCCTGGGTGCGCCAAGGAGTGAACTGACTAAAAAACGCGGCAGCGCCAAGCGCGTGGGACCAACGGGCGCGGGCGTCCTGTGGAGACGTCACAGATTGGGGGGGGCCCCCGTCTTGCAGTACCCTGCTCTCCAGCCTTAACCCTGTTGGTCCAGACTGGAGCGCGCACAAGTCCTCATCGCCGATCTGCTCCGCGGCCATGGCCGTGTAATCTATCCCTACGTAGACTGGAGCCACTAATGCGCGCGAGAGGCAGTCAGCCACCACATTGAGTTTACCGGCCACATGCTGAATGTTGGTCGTAAACTCCGAGATCGCGGCCAGCTGTCTCTGCTGCCGACCCGACCATGGTTCTGAAACCTTGTCCATCATGTACGTTAGCGGCTTGTGGTCCATGAACACAGTGAAGGTGCGCCCTTCCAGCCAGAACTGGAAGTGGCGTATGGCCAGGTGGAGAGCCAGTAACTCTCTGTCAAACGTGTTGTATTTATGCTTACTGTCGCACAAAGACCTGCTAAAAAAGGTGAGCGACTGCCAAGAACCGGAGATGTATTGCTCCATGACGGCCCCTATGAACACGTCTGAGGCATCGGTAGTGAGCGCTATCCGAGCCGCCGGGTCCGGGTGCGCCAGTAGTGCGGCATTTGCCAGGGCTATTTCAACCTCAGAGAACGCCTGGTCCCGCTCAGGAGTCCAGTCAACTCTGTCCACCGGTTTCCATTTCTTGAGTGCGGCGTACTACGGCTGCACGAGCTGGGCTGCGCAGGGGAGGAAACGGTTATAAAAGTTAACCATCCCCAAAAACTCCTGCAGCGCCCTGACCGTCTGAGGCCGGGGAAAATTTGCCACTGCGTGCACCTTGTCCGGCAAGGGAATCACTCCCTCCAGTGAGATGCAGTGTGTCCCAAAAAAATCAATCCCCGTCACACCAAACTGGCATTTCGCCGGGTTGATTATTAACCCGTGCTCCTCCAACCTCCGGAAAACTGTCCTGAGGTGGGTTACGTGTTCGTCCTCGGATGTGCTGGCCACCAGGATGTCATCCAGGTAGACAAACACAAATGGCAGATCGCGCAACACCGCATCCATCATGCGTTGGAATGTCCGTGCTGCGCCTTTTAACCCGAAAGCCATGCATAAAAACTCAAACAGACCAAACGGGGTTATTACTGCCATTTTAGATACGTCCTCCACGTGCACCAGGACCTGGTGGTAACCATGGACCAGGTCTATCTTAGAAAAAATACGTGCCCCGGCGAGGTGAACAGAAAAATTCTGAATATGGGAGATTGGGTAGCGGTCATGTACTGTGGCGTTGTTTAATCTGCGGAAATCTCCGCAAGGTCCCCACAATCCCTCGGCCTTAGGGACCATAAGTAGTGGGGATGCCCACGGGCTGTTTGATCGTCTGATGAGGCCCAGCCGTTCCAAGTTGGCAAACTCCTCGTGTGCTATGGCCAGTTTAGCTGTGTCCAGGCACCGAGGTCATGCGAAAACGGGCGGCGGGACCGTGAGTGCTGGGAACTGGGTGAGAAGTGTGTGGAACTTACCACCTGGAGCTGTGACGTTAGCTAGCGTTGTTGGCCCGGTTCCTTGAGTTGTACAGGGGAGAGAATCAAAAGACATTGCATTAATCAGGCGTCTGTTAGCAACATCGACTAGTAGTCCATGTGCACACAAAAAATCTGTGCCTAAGATTGGGAAACTGCATGCCGCTATGACGAATGTCCATTGGTACGTACGGCCGTGCAGGGATACAGTCAGTGTCCTCTCACCAAAAGTCTTAATGTCTGAGCCGTTTGTGGCCGTCAGCTTGGGGCCGCTAGTTCCCGCCAGCCGGTCAGCGTAGGACGGCAGGATGAGGCTCTTTTGGGAGCCGGAGTCTACGAGGAAACATCTCCCCGAGCGTGAGTCTGTCACGTAGAGAAGCTTGGTTTCTTCACCGGCGGTCGCAGCCACTACCAACTGCCGGTCCTGGCGTTTCCCGAACGCTTGAATTGGCACGGTGGCACGCATTGGCATGCGTCCTCTCCAAAACAGCAGTGGTTGGAGCAGAGCATGTCTCTCTGGCGCTTCCTGGCCTCCGCTGCCGCTACCATCTCTGGCTCCTCGCTTCCGCTGGCTGTCTCGCTGGGTTCGTACGCCGCTGCATTCACTGTGAGGGCTCTGGTGGTGAGGATGATCCGATCTGCCTCCTGGGCTAGCGCACGGTAGTCATGCGCGGCCAGCAACGGCGAGTTGGCAAGGACCACTCTGGCCGCCATTGGGAGGTTCCGGAGGAAAAGGTGGGCAAATAGAAAATGCCCGTAGTCCGTGCCCATCAACGGCAACATCGTCTCCATCAGTTCGACTGCCGACCCATTTCCTAACTCGCAGCGCGTCAGGAGCCTCTCCGCTCTCTTGCAGTCCCAGAGCGTGTAGCACCAGGTCAGTGCGGTTTTGAGAGCCCCATATTTGTCGCGGGCTGGGGGCTGTTGGAGCAGGCTCGCTACTTGCTGAGTCATGCGAGCGTCCAGCGCTGCAACCACGTAGTAATATCTGGTGTCATCTGCCGTTATTCCCCAGAGCGTGAACTGGGCCTCTGTGTGGAGGAACCAAGACTTCGGGTTGTGCAGCCAAAAGGGTCATTTGACCGAAATGTCGCACGCATTGCTGGAGCTTCCCGTCTGGGTCATCTCCGGGGTGTTCACCTCGTGTTCCATTATTCGTCAAGGGTCACCAGTGTGGAGAGAGGAATAACCAGGCCAAGCGTTCAGAGCAGATGAACTTTATTTACTCTCTCACATCTTCTAGAATCAGAAAACATTAACCTCATGTAGCAAGGACTCTCTTTTATATCACAACACTCACACGTCCCTGCTACCCGAGGTCCTGCATTACAATTCATTCCCGCATGACAGTTCCTTTTGTCCCCCAGCCCTTTAATCCCCATGCTCTTCCGTCAGAGGAAATTACTGCATCCTCCTGCCTTCCAGTCTGAGATGAATACCACAGCATGGGTCCCCCATATGGCCACCATTATTTTCCAGCACTGCCTTGACTCTCTTGGGCATGGAGTTCACTAGAGCTTCACAGGTTGCCACTGGAATCCTCTTCCACTCCTCCATGACATCACGGAGCTGGTCTATGTTAGAGACCTTGCACTCCTCCACCTTCCACTTGAGGATGCTCCACAGATGCTCAACGGGGTTTAGGTCTAGAGACATGCTTGGCCAGTCCATCACCTTTACCCTCAGTTTCTTTAGCAAGGCAGTGGTCGTCTTGGAGGTGTGTTTGGGGTGGTTATCATGTTGGAATACTGCCCTGTGGCCCAGTTTCTGAAAGGAGGGGATCATGCTCTGCTTCAGTACGTCACAGTACATGTTGGCATTCACGGTTCCTTCAATGAACTGTAGCTCTCCAGTGCCGGCAGCCCTCATGCAGCCCCAAACCATGACACTTCCACCACCATGCTTGACTGTAGAAAAGACACACTTGTCTTTGTACTCCTCACCTGGTTGCCGCCACACACGCTTGACACCATCTGAATCAAATAGCTTTATCTTGGTCTCATCAGACCACAAGACATGGTTCCAGTAATCCATGTTCTTAGTCTGCTTGTCTTCAGCAAACTGTTTGCGGGCTTTCTTACACATCATCTTTAAAAGGGGCTTCCTTCTGGGACGACAGCCATGCAGACCAATTTGATGCAGTGTGCGGCGTATGGTCTGAGCACTGGCAGGCTGACCCACCACCACCCCTTCAACCTCTGCAGCAATGCTGGCAGCACTCATACGTCTATTTTCAAAAGACAACCTCTGGATATGACGCTGAGCACGTGCACTCAGCTTCTTTGGTCGACCATGGTGAGGCCTCTTCTGAGTGGAACCTGTCCTGTTAAACTGCTGCTTGACCACTGTGCTGCAGTTCAGTGTTGGCAATCTTCGTATAGGCTAGGCCATCTTTATGTAGGGCAACAATTCTCTTTTTCAGGTCCTCAGAGAGTTCTTTGCCATGAGGTGCCATGTTGAACTTCCAGTGACCAGTATGAGAGAGTGTGAGAGTGATAACACCACATTTAACACACCTACTCTCCATTCACACCTGAGACCTTGTAACACTAACAAGTCACATGACACCGGGGAGAGAAAATGGCTAGGCACAATTTGGACATTTTCACTTTGGGGTGTACTCACTTTTGGTGCCAGTGGTTTAGACATTAATGGCTGTGTGTTGAGTTATTTTGAGAGGACAGCAAATTTACAGTATTATACAAGCTGTACACTGACTACTTTACATTGTATCATAATGTCATATCTGTCATATGTTGTCCCATGAAAATGTAAAATAAAATATTCACAAAAATGTGAGAGGTGTACTCACTTTTGTGAGATACTGTAGTTTAGTGGACCCTCTGGACCCTCCATGTCCATTTCTGTTAAAGCTGATGGAGTCTCCTCTTCAGCCTTTTAATTGTATTAACAATCTTATGGCCTTTTGCCTCATGAAGGATTATTTGTCAAAAAGGGAAAACACAAAACTATATTTAGATTACAAGACTAGGACACCATCTTGGACTGTGATGGTGATAAAATTATAAAAAAGTTAAAATAAAAAGCCCACATTATTTCAATGAAAAAAGATGGGCTTGTGAGGGAAATTGGTTGAGTAGAAAAACCCCTTTAAAAGGTTTGTACAAATTAACACTACAGCAAGGCTTGCATCGTGATGCTTTATTATAATTGCAATATGAGGAAAAAATAAAAATCCATACTGTATAATCTGATTATCTAGGTATGTGGAGAAAGTTAAAAAGCCTTAACAGAGCTTCACGAAATAAACAATGAAGGATGGAATCATCAGACGTTTTCATTTTACCAGGGCAGAACCCAAATATTCTCTTATCTGGATATCTGTTCAATGACAGTGGGATTCAGTTTTTAAATTTGGTGTTTGGATATTTGCTCCTTCACTTAAACTGCTCAGTCTTAACTATGCTAATTCTGATTTACTACATTTCCAAAAAAGCTCACAAAATTGCATGAATAAATTTAGAAATATATAAAGAAAAAAACTTGAAATTCATGTGACAAAAATTGCAAATTTATGAACAAAAAAAATATTTTTACAAAGAAATCTGCAACAAATGTCTTTGGGAAAATTATTTCAAATTACATGGAAAAACTGCATATTTCCGATAAAAAAAATAGCAAAATTACAAGGAAAAAAAGGCTCTAAAATTTAGACAAAAAGCTGCAAATTTATGAAAAAGTTACAAATTTACATGAAAAAAATCTTTATAACAAAAGCCATTATATCTGAATGCAATGACAAAGGTTGTAAAATAGCCTACTGCCTTGCAATGCACTCGATTTTTCACATTATAGTAAATACAGTATGTATTATTTTTTTATGGAAAATAAATTTGACCCAAAGGATGTTCAAGCAGGGGCTCAGACTCAGCTTCTTACACCAGAGTCCAGCGCTCTACTTATGTCACTAAGAGGCTTGATCATTTTGCAAATCAAAAAAACTCACTTCATGCAGTCAGCAGTTCTTTGCAGGTCAGCTTCCTATATCTTTGGCTGATGTCACTGTTGTTTCTTCTTGATTGTGCTTTTTTCCCCACTCCTCATATGTCTCCAAGAGTGCTTGTAACTCTTCCTCAGAGAAATAATTATTTCTCTTTTCCTCCACTGCTTGTGGACTCTGTGTTCAACACATGCTGTCTTAGTAGGTTTGCCGTGAACGCACACGTCTTGAGGTCAATCAACTCTGAGTTGATCAAACAGAGTAATAACCGGAGTTCTGGAACCAGAAACTCAGAGTAAGTTCTGGAAGGTTCACTTAACCCTGAGTTCAGGGTTTATTTCAGGCAATGTTAACCCTGCTTTCTGGAATACCCCCCAGTTCTCCTCTGTCCACACAACACACTCCTCAGCAAAGGCAAGTCTAGCCTTTTTATTCTTTCTGCTGATGAGAGGTTCAGTCACTGCAGAGCAGAGGTGGGCAAGTTACTAAAAAATAGTTACTTTTGAAAAGAAGTAACTAGTAACTGTAATTAGTTACTATTTTGGTTACTTTACCAATTAATGCATGATTAAAGTAATTAGTAACTTGGAAAAGTAACTTTCACATTACTTTTAAATGCTTAATTAAATTATCTTGCATACATAGCAAGATAAGTTAATTAATGGATTATATTACGGGCTTGTGGAGAACCCACTCAGTAGTTACTCAGTAGTTTTTCCTCAGACTGAAGTGGCAGAGCAAAGGTGGGGAGTGTGGGGAGTGATATGTTAATGCAGCACCCCAGGTATCAGAGAAGTGTTAGTGCTGTGATACAAAAGAGAGTGCCTGCAACCTGGGGGAAGTTTTTCTGATTCTGGTGAATGTGAGAGAGAGTGGAATAAAGCTTCATCTGCTCGGAAAAGTTCGGCCTGGTTATTCTCTCCACAGGCTTGTTAATGGCAGGCTGAAAACAGACTGTTTCAGACAGCTTTTAGAACATAAAACTGGTCTTGTTCTTCTATTAAGACAAAGCAAAGAGATGTTTCATACCTTTGACATGTTTCGACTGTCATATGCAGTCTTCTTCAGAAAACGGACGTCAGATGTCAGGAAGCGAGCCCACAACACCATGAACCGAGATGATGGAGCTTTCATACACTGGCGTCAGACAACATTTTCTGAAGAGGACTGCAGATGACAGTCGAAACATGTCAGGGGTATGAAACATCCCTTTGCTTTGTCTTAATAGAAGAACAAGACTAGTTTTATCATTAAGAAGACAAACCTGTTTGAGAGAGCCTTTAGAATATGTTCAGTCTTCTTTATCCTGCCTTGGGAGCTCTTACTGTGGGAAAAATCTGAAGAAAATCAATACAAGATTGCCAGTAATTTCCTCATTTTGGAGTGAGAAATAAGGTTTGTGGAGTGAGAGAGAGGGAAAAATAGATTCCATATGAGTGAGAGTTGGCAACACTGCATAAAGCTTCTTTTTTTTTTTTGTACTTATTTTGTACCCGTAGGTAGATTTATTTTGCAGTCTGGTGACAAGCCACCAGCTGCCGGTCGCTGCATGCGCAAGCACCCCGTATCCCTAACCTGCATGTTTTTTGCATGTGGGAGGAAACCGAAGAAATCCCGGAGTAAACCCACTGCATAAAGCTGTCCATGTTTCTTACCTTTATGATATGGATTTAATCTGATGTGCGGTGATCCAAAGAAAAAATTATCAACAGTCCAAATGTCTGCTGTGACAGAGACATGATCCAGTCCCTCGAACTCCTTTTGGAGATCAAAATCCATTTTTGAATAATCTTTATCCAGGTAGCAGGTAAATGTGTTTAACTTCAGTGGATCATTCTTAGCTGTCTGATGGAAAGTGACTGTTGATAACACGGTTGACTGAAGACGGTTTAATCAGTTGGTTTAATTCTTGCTGGGTCACAAACTGTCCAGATGCATACCTGTGCTTGAAATCCAGCCATAGCTGTTGAGACAAGAGTATTTCCACTTTACATCCTGCCGTGGACGTTCAGATAGCATAGATCCACTAACACGGTGTTAGTTGTTAGCACAGCTAGCCATTACTTAACATTAGCTTTGTCGGAGCTTGTTGCTGTTTTCAGGTGCTTCTGAAGATTGCAGTATGTCTCAATCAGCACTTAGCTTGCAACCTACCAATATGTTTTTGTCCTTAACTGCAACAGAGGAAAAATAATCTGTCTATTTCCACAAAAGCAAAGTAGCTTCATCTTTTCCTCTGCTCAGTAATTAAGACTCAGGCTTTTTGCAACAGGTCACGTCGACTGACGGTTCGTCTCAGCTAAGGTAGGGTCAGTTTGTATATTCATTTGCAGTACTTACACTAAAAAATATCTATCCATATTAATAAAATGAGTAATGAGTAATGCATCTGATCAAATTTTATTGACTGTAATGCATTACTGAATTTTTAAACAATAATTTCGTTACACAGCAAAATCTGTGGCGTTACAGTAATGCGTTCCTCCCAACACTGCTGCAGAGTGAGCTTTGAGTCCAAATTGTCTTAAACAGTGAGACACTGTGTGGCAAGACAGATCCTTGCCCTGTTCAGCAGTGAACTGGTGAGTAATTCCAGCTGTAGTGTTGAACCAATTCTCTGAACAATGAAAAATAACAATATTTCAGAATAAATCAAGTATTAATACACTGTTCTTTAATTTTGATCTCCACCATGTGTGTGTGCATGTGTGCATGCGTGCATGCGTGCGTGTGTGTGTGTACACAAATCATGAGCAGTTTGGTAGATTTTCTCTTGCTAAGATTGAATTGTTAAATAAGCACAAATAAATATTGTGTAGTTAAATAGTTTTTTGATACTGATGCTACTTTTGCCTCTGTTCCAGTTTTTACTCTGTTTGTTGGGCATCAATAAAGTTCACAGACGAGAACTGCACTTGTGTTGTCAGTGGGGGAGTTACTGATCTGCATTAAGTGAGAGACATTAATGTCTCTCATTTAATGCTGTCAAAGCATTTTTGCCATTCAGCTTAGTGGTCAAAACAAATGTTCAGAGGTTTGACCCAGAACTGACCTAAACACATATGTTCATCGGCGAGTACGTCAGAAATCATAACTGCTGTCCCACACAGTATGTCTCATATTTGGACAGCATTGGATTGAGAGCCAGCAGAGACCTGCTCTGTTAGCAAAACACTCAAGACTCCTTCCCAGATAGCTTGAAGTACACTGGTGCTGGTAGAGATGGACGAGCTCCAGTCAGATAATGGATTTAAACAGAAACGTTCCTGAGTTCGGGGGTGTCTGCAGAGACACTATGCAGGGAGGACAGGCAGGACGTGAAAGCACAACATGTCCTTGTTACAAAGGACAAGATGGAGAGACTGCTTTCCTGGAAAAACCATGTCCTGCACAACATGAAATCGATGCTCAGTCTACTGAAGTTTATTTTTACATACAATGGAAAAATGTAACAGGAGATAATAAATAATGCTGACTGGCAAAAGAGATCAATACTCGGTTAAATGACACCACTTATCGTCCAGAAGGCAACATTTTAACGATATATAGTTTCTTTTTCTATGTTTGAAGTAACACTAGGATGCTCCAGTTCATTTAAAATGAGTCAATTTCTGACATTTCAGCTCTTTTTACACACTGATTTTTAATATCAAACACTTAAAGAACCAATAGAAAATTATTAGTGTCAATCTGACAAAGAAAAAAACAAAATACCCTTTTTAAATCCCTATAATAATAATAATAACACTGCAGCTTTTGTCTGTCTGTCTGCCTGTCTGGATCATTGATTATATTCTACTGCAGCTAGAGTTATTGCTGTTGGAAAGCTAATAGAGCTTCAAATACTGCTGCCTGTAGTGAAAACTGGAAGTCTCTATCATTGACCCATTGCTGGAAAATCAAATACACTGCCTGGCCAAAAAAAGTCACACACTAATACACACATGGACAAAATTGTTGGTACCCCTCTGTTAATGAAAAAAAAAAACACAATGGTCACAGAAATAACTTGAATCTGACAAAAGTGGTAATAAATAAAAAGTCTATGAAAATTAACCAATGAAAATCAGACAATGCTTTTGAATTGTGGTTCAACAGAATTATTTTAAAAAACAAACTCATGAAACAGGCCTGGACAAAAATGATGGTACCCTTAACTTAATATTTTGTTGCACAACCTTTTGAGTCAATCACTGCAATCAAACAATTTCTGTAACTGTCAGTGAGACTTCTGCACCTCTCAGCAGGTATTTTGGCCCACTCCTCATGAGCAAACTGCTCCAGTTGTCTCAGGTTTGAAGGGTGCCTTCTCCAGATGGCATGTTTCAGCTCCTTCCACACATGTTCAATAGGATTTAGATCAGGGCTCATAGAAGGCCACTTTAGAATAGTCCAATGTTTCGCTCTTAGCCATTCTTGGGTGTTTTTAGCTGTGTGTTTTGGGTCATTATCCTGTTGCAAGACCCATGACCTGCGACTGAGACCAAGCTGTCTGACACTGGGCGATACATTTCTCTCTAGAATACCTTGATAGTCTTGAGATTTCATTGTACCCTGCACAGATTCAAGACACCCTGTGCCAGATGCAGCAAAGCAGCCCCAGAACATAACAGAACCTCATCCATGTTTCACAGTAGGGACAGTGTTCTTTTCTTGGTATGCGTCATTTTTGCGTCTGTGAACATAAAGCTGATGTGCCTTGCCAAAAAGTTCCAGTTTTGTCTCGTCTGTCCATAGGACATTCTCCCAGAAGCTTTGTGGATTGTCAACATGCAGTTTGGCAAATTCCAGTCTGGCTTTTTAATGATTTGTTTTCAACAGTGGTGTCCTCCTTGGTCGTCTCCCATGAAGTCCACTTTGGTTCAAACAACGACGGATGGTGCGATCTGACACTGATGTACCTTGACCTTGGAGTTCACCATGAATGTGTTTAGAGGTTGTTTTGGGCTCTTTTGTTACCATTCGTATTATCCGTCTCCTCCTGCGGCCATGTCCAGGGAGGTTGGCTACAGTCCCGTGGATCTTAAATTTCAGAATATATTTGGCAACTGTAGTCACAGGAACATCAGGCTGCTTGGAGATGGTCTTATAGCCTTTACCTTTATCATGCTTGACTATAATTTTCTTTCTAATCTCCTGAGACAACTCTCTCCTTTTCTTCATCTGGTCCACGTTTAGTGTGGTACACACCATGTCACCAAACAGCACAGTGACTACTTGTCACCCTTTAAATAGGCCGACTGACTGATTACAAGTTTGTAGACGCCTGTGATGTTAATTAGAGGACACATCTTGGTTGAACATGTCTCTTTTTTCCGGTTCCGGTTCCGCCGGACCGGCGGCGCCACACGAGTGGGCTGCCTGTTGCAACAGCCTTTTTTTTATCTTCCTTCTTCTTTCTACACCTTTCACTCTGTATATATATCACGGACGCACGGATCGCCCCGGGGGTCTCCCGGGTCGGCGGACGGAGCCACGGTTTGCAGCGGGAGACGTTACAGCGGGGAGGAGCTAGTGCTAGCTAGCACTTGGCCGCCGCCCGGTGCTAATGGGAAACTCGACATACCGGGAGCTGTAGCGAAAACGACGCGGTGCCGGGCTGGAGTTTAGGCGGCGTGAAAGAAATATAAGACAGAATAATAAAGAGCGATGGCAAGAACCAAGCAGACCGCCCGTAAAATCTACTGGAGGAAGAAGCCCCCCCCCCCCACACCAGGGCTGCTCGGAGAGGCGCTCCGGCCACCGGCAGAGTGAAGAAGCCTCGCCGTCACAGGCCCGTGGCTCTGAGAGAGATCCGTCGCTGCCAGAGATCCATGGAGCTGCTCATCCGCAAGCTGCCCGTCCAGCGCCTGGTGAGGGAGATCGCTCAGGACTTCAAGACCGTCCTGCGTTTCCTGAGCTTCGCCGTCGTGGCTCTGCAGGAGACCAGCGAGGCCCACCTGATGGTCTCTTCTTCGCTAAGGGGGTCACCATCATGCCCAAAGACTTCCAGCTGGCCCGCTGCATCCGCGGAGAGAGAACTTAGACTTTCTGCTGCACATTCACCAGCCATAATGCTCTGCACTGTGTGTCTATATATATACATTTATAGTAATATGGACATATGTTTACTAGATGTTGTTTTTTCTTGCCTTCTGATTGTTGCTATCCCTATGCTGTTGCAATCCTGGAATTTCCCCATTGTGGGACTAATAAAGGCTTATCTTATCTTATCTTATCTTATCTTATCTTATGGTCACATTATTTTCAATCTTTTCTAGGGGTACCATCATTTTTGTCCGGGCCTGTTTCATGAGTTTGTTTTTTAAAGTAATTCTGTTGAACCACAATTCAAAAGCATTGTCTGATTTTCATTGGTTAATTTTCATAGAATTTTTATTTATTACCACTTTTGTCAGATTCAAGTTATTTCTGTGACCTTTGTGGGTTTTTCTTACATTAGCAGAGGGGTACCAACAATTTTTTCCACGGCTGTATTTCGTTGGACCGCCTTTAGCTCTGATTACAACATGCATTTGCTGTGGCATTGTTTCGATAAGCTTCTGCAATGTCACAACATTTATTTCTGTCCAGAGGTGCATTAATTTTTCGCCAAGATCTTGTATTGATGATGGCAGAGTCAGACCACTGCGCAAAGACTTCTCCAGCACATCCCAAAGATTCTCAATGGGGTTAAGGTCTGGACTCTGTGGTGGCCAATCCATGTGTGAAAATGATGTCTCATGCTCCCTGAACTACTCTTTCACAATTCGAGCCTGATGAATCCTGGCATTGTCATCTGGGAATATGGCCATGCCATCAGAGAAGAAAAAACATCCACTGATGGAATAACCTGGTCATTCAGTATATTCAGGTAGTCAGCTGATCTCATTCTTTGGACGCATAACATTGCTGAACTGAGACCTAGACCAGTAATTATCCAATGGGATGGTCTTAGCTATTTGCTTAGTTAAATCCAGGTGGTGACTTTTTTTTTTTTGCCCAGGCAGTGTATGTATGAAACTATATATATTTCTTGATCTTTATAACAGTGTGTGTGTTAGTCTTGCATAGTAGTCCCCCCAAACCAGGAAACAGCTCTGAAAACACTGGTGCTGACCGACCAGTCAGACCAATCAGGTCTGACTGGTCAGGTTCATTATTGTATTGAATCTCACACACACAAGCAGTATGGTGATAAGGTGTTGCACCCTGGGGTGCATACAACATTTTATCAAAGATTCAACATCGGTCTTCAGCGTTATACTACTGACAGTGGTGCCACCAGGGTTCCATTTGATAGTACACACAACACTCCCTCAACAAAACCGGAGAGACTGAAACAAATGAAATAGAAAATTATGTTATGATGGACATTGTATTAGCTATGTGTACTATTGTTTTTGTTATTATTTACTCTATTTACAGTGGTGTGAAAAAGTGTTTGCCCCCTTCCTGATTTCTCATTTTTTTGTATGCTTGTCACACTTAAATGTTTCAGATCATCAAACAAATTTAAATATTAGACAAAAATAGCACAGGTAAACACAAAATGCAGTTTTTAAATGAAGGTGTTTATTATCAAGGGTAAAAAAAAAAAAAAATCCAAACTTACATGGCCCTGTGTGAAAAAGTGATCCCCCCTGTTAAAACATAAATTAACTGCGGTTTATCACATCTTTGGAAAGCTGAGTTCAATTTCTCTAGCCACACCCTAGCCTGATTACTGCCACACCTGTTCTCAATCAAGAAATCACTTCAATAGGACCTCCCTGACAAAGTGAAGTAGACCAGAAGATCCTCAAAAGCTAGACATCATGCTGTGATCCAGAGAAATTCAGGAACAAATGACAAACAAAGCAATTGAGATCTATCAGTCTGGAAAAGATTATAAAGCCATTTCTAAAGCTTTGGGACTCCAGCGAACCACAGTGAGAGCCATCCATCCATCCATCTTCTTCCGCTTAATCCTTTTCGGGTCGCGGGGGGGCTGGAGCCTATCCCAGCATCTTTGGGCGAGAGGCAGGGTACACCCTGGACAGATCACCAGTCCATCGCAGGGCCAACACAGAGAGACAGACAACCATTCACTCTCACAGTCATACCTAAGGACAATTTAGAATCCCCAGTTTTATGCCAATTAACCTAACTTGCATGTTTTTTGGCATGTGGGAGGAAACCAGAGAAATCCTGGAGTAAACCCACGCAGACACAGGGAGAACATGCAAACTCCACACAGATCACTATTGGTCGGGTGCTGGGATTGAACCCAGGATCCCCCGCCCAAGGGTGAGTTGCTGTGCTGCCGCAGTGCTTACCACTCCGCCACCGTGCTGCCCTCACAGTGACAGCCATTTTCCACAAATGGTGAAAACATGGAACAGTGGTGAACCTTCCCAGGAGTGGCCGGCTGACCAGCGACGACTCATCCAAGAGGTCATATAAGACCCCACAACAACATCCACAGAACTGCAGGCCTCACTTGCCTCAGTTAAGGTCAGTGTTCGTGACTCCACCATAAGAAAGAGACTGGGCAAAAATGGTCTGCATGGCAGAGCTCCAAGACAAAACCCACTGCTGAGAAAAAAGAACATAAAGGCTCATCTCAGTTTTGCCAGAAAACATCTTGATGATCCCCAAGACTTTTGGGAAAATACTCTGTGGACTGACAAGACAAAAGTTGAACTTTCTGGAAGGTGTGTGTCCCATTACATCTGGCGTAAAAGTAACACAACATTTCAGAAAAGGAACATCATACCAACAGTAAAATATGGTGGCGGTAGTGTGATGATCTGGGGCTGTTTTGCTGCTTCAGGACCTGGAAGACTTGCTGTGGTAAATGGAACCATGAATTCTGCTGTCTATCAAAAAATTATGAAGGACAATGTCCGGCCATCTGTTTATGACCTCAAGCTGAAGCGCACTTGGGTTCTGCAGCAGGACGATGATCCAAAACACACCAGCAAGTCCACCTCTGAATGGCTTAAGAAAAACAAAATGAAGACTTTGGACTAGTCAAAGTCCTGACCTGAATCCGATTGAGATGTTGTGGCATGACCTTAAAAAGGCGGTTCATGCTTGAAAACCCTCCAATGTGGCTGAATTACAACAATTCTGCAAAGATGAGTGGGCCAAAATTCCTCCACAGCACTGTAAAACACTCATTGTCAGTTATCGCAAATGCTTAATTGCAGTTGTTGCTGCTAAGGGTGGCCCAACCAGTTATTAGGTTTAGGGGGCAATCACTTTTTCACACAGGGCCATGTAGGTTTGGATTTTATTTTCCCTTAATAATGAACACCTTCATTGAAAAACTGCATTTTGTGTTTACTTGTCTTATCTTTGTCTATTATTTAAATTTGTTAAATGATTTTGGTATGATTAAATTAATCATTTGTTGTATGATTTGGTATGATTTGGTATGATTATGTACCCATATGTATGGGTACATAATCATACCATGTAGGATAACTAAGTAGACAGTTATGCTGTTTCATTCCATCTAGCTGCAATGCTCCGCACTGTGTGCGTTTGTTTGTATATTTATATATTTATTCCATCTAGCGACAATGCTCCACACTGTGTGTTTATGTATTTACATATTTATTCCATCTAGCTACGGTGCTCCTCACTGTGTGTGTTTATGTGTTTGCATATTTGTTCCATCTAGCTACAATGCTCCGCACTGTGTGTGTTTATATATTTGCATGATTGTTCCATCTAGCTGCAATGCTCCGCACTGTGTGTGTTTATATATTCAAACATTTATTCCATCTTGCTACAACGCTCCACACTGTGTGTTTATACTGTATATTCACATATTTATTCCATCTAGCTACAATGCTCCGCACTGTGTGTGTTTATATGTTCATATATTTAGTCCATCTAGCTACAATGCTCCGCACTGTGTGTTTATATATCTATATATTTATTCCATCTAGCTGCAATGCTCCGCACTGTGTGTTTATATATCTATATATTTATTCCATCTAGCTGCAATGCTCCGCATCGTGTGTCTATATATTTATGTTTATATGTACATATCTTATCTTATGATCTGAAACATTTAAGTGTGACATAAAAAAAATGAGAAATCAGGAAGGGGCAAACACTTTTTCACATCACTGTAGCTACTGTTCATCGCTGGGCCTGAGCACGTTGTTCGTTTCATATATCTGCAACGACAATTAATCTCATCATCTCTTATAACCCAGAAAAACTGCAATAAAGTTGGCATTAAACAGGAAGTGGGTGAACTCATTAAATAGCAGTAGCAACATATAAACAGCTAGGTATAAAGATATACAACGCTCATGGAACAATCAAGGAGGTAATGTTTGCATGATGGTTTGTCAGTCTGCTTGTTAGCAGGATTACACATGGAATTTTCACCACAGGTGGCCCTTTGACCACGGATGAACCCATTACATTTTAGATGTGATGTGGATTGGGATGTGAATTCTGGATCACTTTTTCACCTTAACATTGTTTCAAATCGTTACACTTTTTGCCATAAATAAGCATGAATAAAATTTTTCAGTTGCAATACATCTTTTTTGACATTTGACATTGACATTGATTTTTATTTGAACATTCTAAAAAAAAAAAAAAGAAGAGAATTCAAAACAAAACAAAAAAAACAAGCCAAAAATAAAATGTTCAAAAGGAGTGGGAAGAAGCCAACGCTTATATAGTCCCACCCCTTTTCCATACCCAACAAATTACAGTATTACTCATAATCATCATTATCCCACAACCACATTCACCATAATACACCCATAGTCAAATTATACAACAAAAATGACACAACAATGACCGTCCATATTGACAACAATACCAACATCCAACAATATTACAACAACAATAAACATACACTTCTGGCATGTTCAATACAAACACAGACAACACCATCACCTTCACAATCACCAGAACACAACAACAACCTTCCCTCACTGAAGACACAATGTAACATCACTGCCCTTCATTCTCATACTGCTCAAAAATCATCTCTTTATATGTTGATTTAAATATGTGGATGTTTGGACATTGCCTGTGTTTCTCCCTCAACCCATTCCACAATTTTACCCCACACACAGACACACAAAAACTCTTCCGAGCAGGTCTTACTAAGTGCATTTTAAATTTTATATTCCCCCGTAAATTATATTTCCCTTTTCTCTCCCTGAATAGATTCTGTATATTGTGTGGCAAGAGGTTTTTACTAACTTTAAACATTAATTGTGCTGTATAATAATGAACAAGATCCCATAATTTCAATAACTTTGAATGTAAAAACAATAAATTAGTATGTTCGAGATACCCTACTTTGTGTATAACACGGATTGCCCTTTTTTGTAATATTAACAATGAATTAAGTTTACTTTTATAACTGTTACCCCAAACCTCTATACAATAAGTCAAGTATGGAAGTACTAATGAGCAATACAAGACATGAAGTGATTTATAATCTAGCACCTGCTTAATTTTATTTATAATTGCAATATTTTTTGCAACTTTGTTTTGTATGTATCTGACATGTGGTTTCCAACTAATTTTATCATCCAGTATTACACCCAAAAACTTGATCTCCTTAACTTTTCCAATAACTACATTATCTATATGAATATGTATATCTTCTTTATTTTTACAATTACCAAATATCATTACCTTAGTTTTATCTATATTTAGTGATAATTTATTACAATCCATCCATTTTTTAAGCTTATTTAATTCATTATTTAGAGTATGGATTATTTAGAGTATGGATTATCATTATATGGATCATCTTTTCTCTGTGTCAACAGTTTTGAAGGAAACAAGACCGTACTGGGTGAGTAAACGGCCTTAGCAGAGATATGTGCTCTCTGAGAATCCTCTAGTTCAAAGTGAATTCTGTCTTCTTCCCAAACTTTCTATCTGTTCCAAGTAAGTTATTAAAATTGTAAAAATAAATTAACTAAACTAAAAGAGGCTCAGTAAATGAAGTAAATGTAGTTTCATCATCTTCAGCATAATCGTCATCAGACTTCATGTTTTTGTCGAAGTCTGCAGCCTGTAGCCTCTCAACCTGGCAGGTGTCTTAAAGGCAACAACCTCACCTCACAGCAGCTCCAGCAGACTGAGCAGTCGTCAACATATTTACCTTTGCTAATTCATTTGCCGGCTGGTGCCTTGCTAAGGTACAGTACAATTTTTTTTCAATCACAGAACCTTAAAAATTGTGAATCACCACAAATGGTTATGAAATTCCTAGGTTCCAGTCTTCATCCATCCATCCGCCAGGGCTGACCTTTGTCACCGATCCTGTTCATAATTTTTATGGACAGGATTTCTAGGCACAGCCAGGGAATGGAGGGTGTCATGCTTGGTGACCACAGGATCTCATCTCTGTTGTTTGCAGATGATGTTGTCCAGCTGGCTTCATCCAGCAATGACCTACAGCTCTTGCTGGGACGGTTTGCCGCTGAGTGTGAAGCGGCTGGGATGAGAATCAGCACCTCCAAGTCCGAGTCCATGGTCCTCAGCCGGAAAAAGGTGGATTGTCCTCTCTGGGTTGGGGACAGGCTCCTGCCCCAAGTGGAGGAGTTTAAGTATCTTGGGGTCTTGTTCAGGAGCGAGGGGAAAATGGAGCGAGAGATTGACAGATGGATTGGAGCAGCATCTGCAGTGATGCGGACATTGTACCGGTATGTTGTGGTGAAGAGGGAGCTTAGTTCTAAGGCAAAGCTGTCAATTTACCAGTCAATCTACGTTCCTACTCTCACCTATGGTCACGAGCTTAGGGTAATGACCGAAAGAACAAGATCGCGGATACAAGCGGCTGAAATGAGCTTTCTCCGTAGGATTGCTGGACTCACCCTCAGAGATAGGGTGAGGAGCTCAGTCATCCGGGAGAGGCTCAGAGTAGAACCGCTGCTCCTCCACATTGAAAGGAGTCAGTTGAGGTGGTATGGGCATCTGATTAGGATGCCTCCTGGACACCTCCCACTTGAGGTGTTTCAGGCACGTCCCACTGGGAGGAGACCCCGAGGCAGACCCAGGACTCGGTGGAGAGACTATGTCTCCCAGCTGGTCTGGGAACGCCTTGGTATCCTCTCTGAAGAGCTGGAGTAGGTGGCTGGGGAGAGGGAAGTCTGGGCTTCTCTGCTTGAACTGCTGCCTCTGCGACCCGGACCTCCGGAAAAGCGGTAGAAGATGGATGGATGGATCATTACCCTGTTCACTCGATGCTGTATGGATGGAGGAGCTGTTATTTTCTGCTTAATTTTTTTCCATGTACCTTGGTGATGCCATCAAATCTAAATTTGTGAAGATAGTAGTTTCTCTATTGAGTGTGCTATGTATTGTCTTTCTTTTGTCAACTGTTCGACGGCTTATGCATGGAAACTGTAAATCAAAAACATTCAGGGTGTCTATACCTTTCTCTTATACACTCTAAAATTACTTTTCACCACCCTCTGTATATTTCCTGGGGAAAAATCCCTCCTTAACCTCACTGTGGTGCCCTTGAGCAAAGCCCTTAACCCCAACTGTTCCAGTGGAGCTGCTCAGTGGCCACAGGTCAGTCTGTGGTTGTACTGGGCAGCTTCCAGGTGTGAATGTATAACTGTGTGAGTGTGAACAGGGCGTCCTTGAAAAAGAGAGGTTGCCTCTCTGTGGAACTACCCTGTATAAATAAATAAATAAATAATGGTTTAACTAATCAATCAGTTATTTTACAACCCTAATTCCGGTGAAGTTGGAACATTGTGTAAAACATAAATAAAAACTAAATACAATGACTTAAAAATCCTTTTTAACCTATATTCAATTGAATACTCAAGACAAGATATTTAATGTTAAAACTGATAAACTTGATTTTTTTTTCCAGAGATGCACACATTTTGAATTTGATGCCTGCAACACGTTGCAGCTGACACAGGGGCATGTTGACCACTGTGTTACATCGCCTTTCCTTTTAACAACACTCAATAAGCATTTAGGAACTGGGGACACTAATTGTTGTAGCTTTGTAAGTGAAATTCTTTCTCATTGTTTCATGATGTACGACTTGAGTTGCTCAGCAGTCTGGGGTCTCCATTGTTATATTTCATCCATCCATCCATCCATCTTCTACCGCTTTTCCGGAGGTCCGGGTTGCGGAGGCAGCAGTTCAAGCAGAGAAGCCCAGACTTCCTTCTCCCCAGCCACCTGCTCCAGCTCTTCAGAGGGGATACCAAGGCGTTCCCAGACCAGCTGGGAGACATAGTCTCTCCACCGAGTCCTGGGTCTGCCCCGGGGTCTCCTCCCAGTGGGACGTACCTGAAACACCTCAAGTGGGAGGCGTCCAGGAGGCATCCTAATCAGATGCCCATACCACCTCAACTGACTCCTTTCAATGTGGAGGAGCAGCGGTTCTACTCTGAGCCTCTCCCGGATGACTGAGCTCCTCACCCTATCTCTGAGGGTGAGTCCAGCAATCCTACGGAGAAAGCTCATTTCAGCCGCTTGTATCCGCGATCTCGTTCTTTCGGTCATTACCCAAAGCTCGTGACCATAGGTGGTCATGATCCACATGATCTCCTCATGGATCGTCACCTTATCGTGGTGGGGGGGTTTGCGTGCCACAGTGATCCCAGGAGCTATGTTGTCCGGGGGCAATTTGCCTCTGATAGGGTCTCCCAAGACAAACTGGTCCTGGGTGAAGGGCCAGACTAAGAACGATCCAACAGACTCTCATGATAAATTGTATATCAAGGATTCAGTGTACCCCGCCCGGTATGGGGTTACCGGGGCCCCACCCTGGAGCCAGGCCTGGGGGAGGGGCTCGAAGGCTAGCGTCTGGTGGCCGGGTTTCCACCCATGGGACCCGGCCGGGCTCAGCCCGAAGGAGTTACATGGGTCCGCCCTCCAGTGGGTTCACCACCTGCAGGAGGGATCATGGGGGTCCAGTGCTATGTGGATTAGGTGGCGGTCAAAGGCGGAGACCTTGGCGGACTGTTATATTTTGCGCTCCATAATGCACCACACATTTTCAGTAGGCAACAGGTCTGGACTGCAGGCAGGCCAGTCTAGTACTCGCACTCTTTTACTGCGAAGCCACACTGTTATAACATGTGCATAATGTGGCTTGACATTGTCTTGCTGAAATAAGCAGGGACGTCCCTGAAAAACATGTTGCTTGGATGGCAGCATATGTTGCTCCAAAACCTGTATGTACAGGTACATCTCAAAAAATTAGAATATCATGAAAAAGTTCAATATTTTTTGTCACTCATTTCAGAAAGTGAAATCCATATGACTGTGAGAGTGAATGGTTGTCTGTCTCTCTGTGTTGGCCCTGCGATGGACTGGCGATCTGTCCAGGGTGTACCCTGCCTCTCGCCCAAAGATGCTGGGATAGGCTCCAGCCCCCCCGCGACCCGAAAAGGATTAAGCGGAAGAAGATGAATGAATGAATGAATGAATGAATGAATGAATGAAATCCATATATTATATAGATCCAATACACAGAGAGTGATATATTACAGTGACCAGCTGATGATGTGGTTCCTCAAATTATCACTGACTGTGGAAAAGTCACACTAAACCTCAAGCAGCTTAGATTCTGTGCCTCTCCACTCTTTCTCCAGACTCTGGAACTTTGATTTCCAAATGAAATGCAAAATTTACTTTTATCTGAACAGAGGTCATCTGCTGGTGTTTGTCCACTGTGTTTTATCAATACCAAAGTCACCGCAGTCATCTACCAGGAAATTTTAGAGCACTTCATGCTTCCCTGTGCTGACAAGCTTTATGGAGAAGCTGATTTCATTTTCCAGCAGGACTTGACACAGCCCCCCCCCCCCCACACACACACACACACTGCCAAAAGTATCAAAACCTGGTTTAATGACCATGGCATCACTGTGTTTAATTGGCCAGCAAACTCTCCTGACCTAAACCCCATAGAGAATCTATGGAGTATTGTCAAGAGGAAGATGAGAGACACCAGACCCAACAATGCAGATGAGCTGAAGGCCACTATCAAAGCAACCTGGAACTTCATAACACCTCAGCAGTGCCACAGGCTGATCACCTCCATGCCACGCCACATTAATACAGAAATTAATCCAAAATTTGCCCCGACCAAGTACTGAGTGTGTACATGGACACACTTTTCAGTCGGCCAACATTTCTATTAAAAAACTAATTTTTAAAATTAATTTTATGTAATATTCTAATTTTTTGAGAAACTGAATTTGGGGGTTTCATGGGCTGTAAGCCATAATCATCAAAATTAAAATAAATAAACACTTGAAATATATCACTCTCTGTGTAATGAATCTATACAGCCATGGACAAAATTGTTGGTACCCCTCTGTTAATGAAAGAAAAACCCACAATGGTCACAGAAATAACTTGAATCTGACAAAAGTGGTAATAAATAAAAATTCTATGAAAATTAACCAATGAAAATCAGACAATGCTTTTGAATTGTGGTTCAACAGAATTATTTTAAAAAACAAACTCATGAAACAGGCCTGGACAAAAATGATGGTACCCCTAGAAAAGATTGAAAATAATGTGACCATAGGGACATGTTCAACCAAGATGTGTCCTCTAATTAACATCACAGGTGTCTACAAACTTGTAATCAGTCAGTTGGCCTATTTAAAGGGTGACAAGTAGTCACTGTGCTGTTTAGTGACATGGTGTGTACCACACTAAACATGGACCAGAGGAAGCAAAGGAGAGAGTTGTCTCAGGAGATTAGAAAGAAAATTATAGACAAGCATGTTAAAGGTAAAGGCTATAAGACCATCTCCAAGCAAATTGATGTTCCTGTGACTACAGTTGAACATATTATTCAGAAATTTAAGATCCACGGGACTGTAGTCAACCTCCCTGGACGTGGCCGCAGGAGGAGACGAATAATACGAATGGTAAAAAAAGAGCCCAGAACAACCTCTAAACACATTCATGGTGAACTCCAAGGTCAAGGTACATCAGTGTCAGATCGCACCATCTGTCGTTGTTTGAGCCAAAGTGGACTTCATGGGAGACGACCAAGGAGGACACCACTGTTGAAAACAAATCATAAAAAAGCCAGACTGGAATTTGCCAAACTACATGTTGACAAGCCACAAAGCTTCTGGGAGAATGTCCTATGGACAGACGAGACAAAACTAAAACGTTTTGGCAAGGAACATCAGCACTATGTTCACAGACGAAAAAATGAAGCATACCAAGAAAAGAACACTGTCCCTTACTGTGAAACATGGATGAGGTTCTGTTATGTTCTGGGGCTGCTTTGCTGCATCTGCCACAGGGTGTCTTGAATCTGTGCAGGGTACAATGAAATCTCAAGACTATCAAGGTATTCTAGAGAGAAATGTGCTGCCCAGTGTCAGACAGCTTGGTCTCAGTCGCAGGTCATGGGTCTTGCAACAGGATAATGACCCAAAAGACACAGCTAAAAACACCCAAGAATGGCTAAGAGCGAAACATTGGACTATTCTAAAGTGGCCTTCTATGAGCCCTGATCTAAATCCTATTGAACATCTGTGGAAGGAGCTGAAACATGCTGTCTGGAGAAGGCACCCTTCAAACCTGAGACAACTGGAGCAGTTTGCTCATGAGGAGTGGGCCAAAATACCTGCTGAGAGGTGCAGAAGTCTCACTGACAGTTAGAGAAATCATTTGATTGCAGTGATTGCCTCAAAAGGTTGTGCAACAAAATATTAAGTTAAGGGTACCATCATTTTTGTCCAGGCCTGTTTCATGAGTTTGTTTTTTGAAATAATTCTGTTGAACCACAATTCAAAAGCATTGTCTGATTTTCATTGGTTAATTTTCATAGAATTTTTATTTATTACCACTTTTGTCAGATTCAAGTTATTTCTGTGACCACTGTGGGTTTTTCTTTCATTAACAGAGGGATACCAACAATTTTGTCCACGTGTGTAATATATGGGTTTCACTTTCTGAAATGAGTGACAAAAAATGTTGAACTTTTCCATGATATTCTAATTTTTTGAGATGTACCTGTACAGTTGAGCATTAATTGTTCCTTCACAGATGTGAAAGTTACCCATGCCATGTGCACCATGGGCATCACAGATGCTGGCTTTTGAAGTTTGCTCTGACAACAGTCTGGATGGTTGTTTTCCTCTTTAGCCTGGAGGACATGATGTCCATGATTTCCAAAAATAATTTGAAATGTGGACTCATCAGAACACAGCACATTTTACGCTTTGGTTCAGTCCATCTCAGATGAGCTTGGGTCCAAAGCAACCGGAGGTGTTTCTGGGTGTTGCTGATAATATGGCTTTCACTTTGCATGACAGAGTTTTAACTTGCACTTGTAGATGTAGTGACAAACTGTGTTAACTGACAGTGGTTTCTGAAGTGTTCCTGAGCCCGTGTGGTAATATCCTTTACAGAATGACATCAGTTTTTAATGCAGTGCCCCTCAGTGGCATTACATCATGGGCATTTAATGATGGTTTTTGTCCTTGGCATTTGTATGCAGAAATTTCTCCAGATTCTCTTAATCTTTTGATGATATTATGGACTGTAGACGATGAAATCCCTAAATTAACATAGTTAGGTTAATAAGGATTGTTAAATCATTGTATTTTGTTTTTATTTACTTTTTACATAATGTCCCAACTTTAGAGGCGTTGGGGTTGTAAATTATGTAAAAAGTAAAATAAGACAGCTGGCCTTTAAAAAACTTAACTACCTCTAAATTGTGTGCTTATATGGTGCATATTTAAGACACATATATGGCATGCTTGTATGGTACGCATTCTCCCCCACATGCATCCAGTAGGCATGACGGTGCAGACCCTACAGAGCAAACGTCCAAAGGAACAATGCCCCAGCAGGGACCTCGGCTAGGAGGTGGGTGCTGGGGAAGACGGAAGTCAGAGACAATGTCCCAACGGGAGCCCCCGAGGTGGAGAAGGAGACAGAGGCGCCAGCAAGTCTCGGAGGCTATATGTGACTGTGGGTTCATGTGTTTACTGAGCTTCTGTGGGGTGAAGGTGTGAGATACTTGATGTGGGGGTTTAGTATCTCTGGTGTATAAAAGCTGTGAGGAAAGTTGGTTCTGTCTCTTTTCTGCTGAGAACTTTGATGATAGAAGATGTGACTTCCAATAAAGCTTTCCTGAGAAATAAACTCAGTCTCGTTTGTAAGGCATCTTCTACACTGGTGACCTACGACTACCTATGGCCGGTGACGACGAGCTTTCCGCACCGGACTCTTCAGGAGCCAACCGGGTTAACGCAGCTACCATGCTACAGCTGCCCGACTTCTGGCAACATAACCCGCGCTCCTGGTTTACCACTGTGGAGGCGCAATTCCACCTTCGGGGAATCTCAGCGGATACAACGAGGTTCTACCATGTCGTCGCGAAGCTGGACAGCCTCACAGTGCAACGGGTGGAGAGCCTGACCAACCACCCGCCCCAAGACAACAAGTATGGCACACTGAAAGCTGCCCTCATCCGAGCCTTCACTCCCTCGCGGGAAGAGCGAGCAGAGAAGCTCCTGGCGCTGACAGAGGGAGAAGCAGACAGGCCAGCGGATCTGATGGCAAAGATGATGAGCCTGAGAGGCGAGGATGACGACAGTTTTATCTTCGCCCACCTCTTCCTCAGAACGCTCCCGCCAGCAGTGAGAGTCACCCTGGCCAGCTCGCAGCCGCTCGTCAACCGCGACTACCACGAGCTGGGACAGGAGGCGCAACGCCTCGTCGACTCCCATAGACGGCGCGCGGCCACGACGGCAGCAGCAGAGATGACCGCCCCTTCGCGAGAAGGAGGGAGACCAGAGGCTGCGACATCGGATCCACTGACGGCAGCAGCGGCAGAGACCAGGAGAAGCGGAGCTGACAACGCCCTCTGCTTCTACCATCGACGTTTCGCCAAGAAAGCCCACAGATGCGTCCCACCGTGCCGGTATCAGTGCCAGGGAAATGCCAAGCCCGGGAGCCGGTAGCAGCTGCGACTCTCGGCACGAAGAACAGGCTGCTTTTCGTGACGGACGCGAATTCTGGGAAAGAATTCCTGGTGGACACGGGCTCCCAGCTGAGTTTTGTCAAGCCTACCTACGCGGACACCCTGGCGCCGGCCAGTGGCCCCCTGGTGTTAGCGGCGAATGGCTCCACGATCAAAACCTATGGGGAGAAAACGCTCCGCCTGTCCCTCCACGGGCGCACCTTCGAGTGGACCTTCGTTGTTGCTGCAGTTAACAACAACATGTTAGGTGCTGACTTTTTGTGCTCAAACAGTTTGTTAGTTGACCTTACTAATAGACGTATTGTAAATGCACTGTCTTTCTACTCTATCTCCTGCACAGCTCGGGTGGCCCTGCCTTCTGCACATTCCAATGTCACAGCTGCGGGTGGTAAGTTTCATGCATTACTCAACCAGTTTCCAGCACTCACGGTCCCTACATTTTCAGCGTCAGTTGCCAAACACGGGGTCGAGCATTTCATAAGTACCTCGGGCCCCCCTGTTTTTGCAAAAGCTCGGCGGTTGGACCCAGCTAAACTGGCCATCGCGCGCGAGGAATTCGCCAACTTGGAAAAACTGGGCATAGTCCGGCGTTCGAACAGCGCCTGGTCGTCACCCCTGCACATGGTACCCAAGGCTGACGGCTCGTGGCGCCCTTGCGGCGATTTCCGCAGATTAAATAATGCTTCAGCCCACGATCGCTATCCGATTCCGCACATCCAGGATTTTTCGGCGCATTTAGCGGGGGCGCGCATCTTTTCCAAAATAGATTTGGTGCGTGGTTATCACCAAGTTCCAGTCCGTGCGCAGGACATACCCAAAACGGCAGTTATAACCCCTTTCGGGCTTTTCAAGTTTTTGCGCATGCCTTTCGGCCTCAAGGGTGCCGCGCAGACGTTCCAACGCATGATGGATGCAGTGCTGCGCGACCTCCCTTTCGTGTTCGCTTATTTGGATGATATTTTGGTAGCCAGCGCGTCCGAGGCCGAGCACGAAAGCCATCTCACAGCCGTTTTTCAGAGGCTCACAGAACACGGGCTGATCATTAACCCAGCGAAGTGCCAATTCGGGGTAGCGAAAATCGATTTTTTGGGACACCGCGTGTCGCCAGAAGGCGCGGTCCCGCTGCCAGATAAAGTGCGCGCGATAACGGATTTCCCCCAACCGCAGACGGTTAAGGCGCTGCAGGAATTTTGGGGGATGGTCAATTTTTATAACCGTTTCCTCCCAAACGCGGCACGGCTCATGCATCCATTGTACGCGGCATTAAAGAAACAAAAACCTGCATCTAAGGTCGAGTGGTCCCCGGATCGGGAGCACGCTTTTTCACAGGTCAAATCAGCCCTCGCGAACGCTGCGTTATTGGCACACCCGGTGCCAGCAGCTCGCATGGCGCTAACCACAGACGCCTCCGACGTGGCAGTGGGAGCGGTTGTCGAGCAACTGGTGGCAGGATGCTGGCAACCACTCGCGTTTTTCAGCAAAACGTTGCGCGATAGCGAGCGTAAATACAGCGCGTTTGACAGGGAGCTTTTGGCCCTGCATTTGGCCATTCGCCACTTCCAGTTCTGGTTGGAAGGGCGCCGTATTACCGCGTTTGTGGACCATAAACCCTTAACTTTTGCAATGGCTAAGGTTTCAGAGCCTTGGTCGGGCCGACAACAGAGGCAGCTGGCTGCAATTTCGGAGTTTACCACTGACATTCAACACGTAGCGGGTAAACACAATGTAGTGGCTGATTGCCTCTCGCGTGCAGTTGCAGCGACAGGCCCCCAGGGGGCAGATTCGGCGGCTGCAGACCTAGGTCAGGCTTGCGGCGCCGAAGCGCTCACAGCCCCGGTCTGCGTCGGGTTAGATTATGCAGCCATGGCTGCTGAACAGGTTGGCGACGCGGACGTGCGCGCGCTCCAGTCTGGGCCAACAGGGCTAAGGCTGGAGCACAGGGTGCTTCAAAGAGGCATGCCCTCCCTAATCTGCGATACCTCCACGGGCGTCCCCGTCCCGTGGTCCCGGCTGCGTGGCGTCGCCGTGTTTTTGACTTAATACATTCACTGGCACACCCGGGCGTCCGCGCGTCTATCAAAATGGTAGGAGAGAAGTTTGTTTGGCCGGGGCTGCGTAAACAAGTCAAAGAGTGGGCTGCAGCCTGCGCTGCGTGTCAAAGAGCAAAGGTACACAAACACACACGAGCCCCTCTAGAACCTTTTCACATCCCAGCCAAACGCTTTGATCATGTGCATATCGACTTAGTAGGACCTCTTCCGCTGTCCCAGGGGTTCACACACCTTTTAACCATGGTAGACCGCACCACGCGCTGGCCAGAGGCGGTCCCTCTGGCGGCAACCACAGCGGCAGATGTTGCACGTGCCTTTTTAACAACTTGGGTCACGCGTTTTGGTATCCCGTCAGACATAACGTCTGACAGAGGACCCCAGTTTGTTTCCGAGCTCTGGTCGTCCATGGCACTCAGCCTGGGGGTGAAAATTCATCGCACGACCGTGTATAACCCCCAGGCCAACGGTTTGTGCGAGCGCTTCCACCGGTCATTGAAAGCAGCCCTCAGAGCGGCTCTCACGGACACAAATTGGGTTGATAAGCTCCCATGGGTTTTATTAGGGTTGCGTTCAGCACCTAAAGAGGATTTGCAAGCCTCTCCGGCCGAACTTGTTTTCGCCCAACCCCTCCGGTTACCGGGAGATTTCCTCCCTGAGAACCCTGCTCCGGAGCACCTCCCCGCTCAGCTGCTGCAGAGCGACGCGGGGTCACACACCCTCCCCGGTCCCGTTCATCACAGTTTTCCACGTGTTTTTGTGCCCAAAACCTTGAAGAATGCAGAATTTGTCTTTGTTAGACACGACGCACAGAGGTTAGGGTTAAGGCCACCTTACGATGGACCGTTCAGAGTGTTAGAAACTGGGGAAAAGCATTTTTTGCTCGATTTGGGAGACAGGAGGGACTTAGTCTGCATTAACAGACTCAAACCTGCTTTTGTGTTAGCTGACGACCCAGTACAGTTGGCCAGAGCCCCCCGCCGCGGCAGGCCACCCGGGAGACACTCTGCTAAGCTTTCACGACGATGTGTTAATGATTCTACTTCACAGATGCAGCAGACAGCCACAGGCAGAGCGAGACCTGCTCACAGCAGATATGGCAGAGAATTGAAGCCCAAGCAGTGGGACATGTGATCTGTTGTGCCAAGTTTTTTTCTCTCTTGTTCTGTGTGGGGGTGTCATGATTCTATGCATTTGAAGTGTAACTTGTCCTTATTTGAACGTTTGGGGGGGGTTATATGGTGCATATTTAAGGCACATATATGGCATGCTTGTATGGTACGCATTCTCCCCCACATGCATCCAGTAGGCATGACGGTGCAGACCCTACAGAGCAAACGTCCAAAGGAACAATGCCCCAGCAGGGACCTCGGCTAGGAGGTGGGTGCTGGGGAAGACGGAAGTCAGAGACAATGTCCCAACGGGAGCCCCCGAGGTGGAGAAGGAGACAGAGGCGCCAGCAAGTCTCGGAGGCTATATGTGACTGTGGGTTCATGTGTTTACTGAGCTTCTGTGGGGTGAAGGTGTGAGATACTTGATGTGGGGGTTTAGTATCTCTGGTGTAAAAAAGCTGTGAGGAAAGTTGGTTCTGTCTCTTTTCTGCTGAGAACTTTGATGATAGAAGATGTGACTTCCAATAAAGCTTTCCTGAGAAATAAACTCAGTCTCGTTTGTAAGGCATCTTCTACACTTAATTATTTAATCTTCTGTGTGTATCTGAATGGCTTTTAAGTTGATGTTTTATTATTAAGCTTATTTTGTAAAGTGTCTTTAGCCACCTTATTCCTAGCCCCCATGATGCCTTGTGTGAATTATGTGCCCAACTTCTGTTACTAGTTTAGAACGTGTGGTTGTCACAGAAACGGGACACTATTCCTTGTTAAAAAACAGTGACTTCGGCATCAAAAATGCAGGAACACAGCCTTTTGCACCTCAGAAAGAGTAATGTAATCATACCACTTCCCACGACTATGGAGGGATGAGAAGATAACCTTAAAAAGTGGCCTCGCAGACAATAGCTTCGTTAGTTAGCTCCGCTGCTAAGATGCTAACGCTGTAAACAAGTAAAAGCTCTGAGATATATCAGTGTCTCCACCACAATAAAGTTGGTTGCAGTCTGTTAAAAGATGTTGGGTGTGGGGAGACTTGAATAACGAAACCGAATTGCCTTTAATTCCAGTTTATTTCAAGTAACCATTCCACTGTCTGCTCTCATTCCTGAGCAGCGAACAAAGAGGGTGAACACACCAAAGTTCTCCCTTTTAAACATTCTCACATCAAACCATTTCCCTCGCAGGGGAAATCACACATCTATATCAAAATCTCTTTATTCACATTCATTAACCTTTTATTTACATAACTCCCCCTTCTCTCCTCTCGAGCCTCAGCGGTCAGGAAGTCTTCTGTCCCCTGTCCTCCGCAGGGGGTCCAGGCTCTGCGGCTCCGCACCGCAGGGGGCTGGCTCTCCTTCATGAGGTTAAATCACATATGCAGTGTCCAACATATACATGTCTAACAACACAGCCATATAACCCCCCCCAAACGATGAAGAACAGACTAATTCCTAAAATTTAATAGCACCTTACTCACTACTGAATAATCAACCCAACATTCAGTCTGTGCGCCGCTTGGGCTTCAGCCGTCTGCCGAATCTGCTGTGAGTTGGCCCCGCCTTGCCTGCGGTGCTTTTCTGCTTCGGCTCTGTTGACTGAGGAGGAGAGTGATTATTTGCCCCCTGCGGGGGCCTGCCTCGTCGAGGCACCACTGCGACCGGTACAGACACGTCCTTCATGACAAAAGCAGGTTTTAGTCTGTCAATACTGACTGTCTCTTTTCTGTCTCCAAAATCTAGCACAAATTGCTTATCACCTGCCTCCAGCACTCGAAATGGCCCTTCGTAAGGTGGTTTGAGCGTTGCTTTTAGGGCTTCGTGCCTGACAAAAACGAAGTCGGCATTTTTCAAAGCCTTGGGGACGAAAACTCGTGGAAAAGCGTGATGAACCGGACCCGGGAGCGTGTCTGCTCCCGTGCCGACTAACGGTCCCAGAGCAGAGAGAGGTGGGGGCTCTGGGGGCTCTGGTAAAAACTCGCCCGGCAGCCTCAGAGTTTGTGCGAATACCAGCTCCGCTGGGGAGGCGTCTAAGTCCTCTTTAGGCGCAGAACGCAACCCTAATAAAACCCATGGCAGTTTATTTACCCAATCTGCATCCGTGAGCGACGCTCTGAGTGCTGCCTTCAAAGACCTATGAAAACGCTCGCATAAACCATTGGCCTGAGGGTGGTAAGCCGTAGTGCGGTGAATTTTGGCTCCTAAGCCGTTGGCCATCGCTGACCACAGCTCAGAGATGAATTGCGGTCCTCTATGGGACGTAATGTCCGACGGAACCCCGAAGCGCGCCACCCAAGCCGTTAAAAAAACGCGAGCCACCTCCGCGGCCGTGGTCGTCGCAAGTGGGACCACTTCCGGCCAACGTGTGGTGCGGTCCACCATTGTCAAAAGATACGTGAACCCCTGTGATGCCGGTAGGGGGCCCACAAGGTCGACGTGCACATGGTCGAACCTTCTGGCCGGAATGCGGAACGGTTCTAACGGGGCTCTTGTGTGCTTGTGAATTTTGGCCCGTTGACAGGAAATGCAGGTTTTTGCCCATTCCTTCACGAGCTTGCGCAGGCACGGCCAAACAAACTTTTCCGCCACTAGTCTCACCGACGCGCGCACCCCCGGGTGCGCCAGTGAGTGGACCGAGTCAAAAACACGGCGGCGCCACGTGGCCGGAACCACCGGACGCGGGCGCCCCGTCGACATGTCACAGATCAGGGGGGGCATACCGGTTTGTAAACACTTGCTCTCCAGCCTCAACCCTGTTGGTCCAGACTGGAGCGCGCGCACGTCTGCGTCTGCCCCCTGGTCCGCTGCCATGGCTGCGTAATCTATACCCATGTGCACCGGGGCTGCGCGCGCCACTGTGCCGCTCTCCTGCGGCGCGGTCACGGTGGCCCGTTCTGCCTCTGCGCGTGTTGGAGTCGTGAACGCGCGCGAGAGACAATCCGCTACTACATTGAATTTGCCCGCGACGTGCCTAATGTCAGTGGTAAATTCCGAGATTGCGGCCAGCTGCCTCTGCTGCCTGCCGGACCACGGATCTGAAATTTTGGCCATGGCGTATGTGAGCGGCTTGTGGTCCACATAAGCGGTGAAACACCGTCCTTCCAGCCAGAACTGGAAATGACGAATAGCCAAATGCAGCGCCAACAGTTCTCTGTCGAACGCGCTGTATTTTCGTTCAGCCGCGCTTAAAGATTTGCTAAAGAAAGCCAAAGGCTGCCAAACTCCGGCTACCTGTTGCTCAATAACGGCCCCTATGGCTAAATCTGAAGCGTCTGTCGTCAGCGCGATACGTGCTGCAGGGTCTGGGTGGGCCAGGAGCGCAGCGTCAGCCAAGGTTTTTTTAACCTCTGTGAACGCGCGCTCCCGCTCCGGGGACCATTCGACCGCCTGGGTCGGTTTTTGTTTTTTGAGCGCGGCATATAACGGTTGCATGATTTGAGCTGCGTGGGGCAGGAATCGGTTATAAAAATTCACCATCCCCAAGAATTCCTGTAGTGATTTGACCGTTTGTGGACGGGGAAAATCCGCTACCGCGCGTACTTTATCTGGTAACGGAACCGCTCCCTCCGGGGAGACGCGGTGACCCAAAAAATCGATCCGCTCGACGCCGAACTGGCACTTGGCTGGGTTAACTATTAAGCCGTGCTCTCCCAGCCTCCTAAAAACTGCTGTGAGGTGCGTTTCGTGTTCGTCCTCTGAAGTACTCGCGACCAAAATGTCGTCGAGGTACACAAACACGAAAGGGAGATCGCGTAACACGGCATCCATCATCCGCTGAAATGTTTGCGCCGCCCCTTTGAGACCAAACGGCATGCGTAAAAATTCGAAAAGTCCGAACGGGGTTATTACCGCTGTTTTAGGAATGTCCTCCGGTTGGACTGGGACTTGGTGATAGCCGCGAACTAGATCAATCTTTGAAAAAATGCGCGCCCCCGCCAGGTGCACCGAAAAATCCTGAATGTGCGGGATGGGATAACCATCGTGCGCCGTAGCGTTGTTTAGCCTGCGGTAATCCCCGCACGGTCTCCAGGAGCCATCGGCTTTCGGTACCATGTGCAGCGGCGAAGCCCACGGGCTCTTTGACCTACGAACGATGCCCAGCCTCTCCAGGCTGGCGAACTCCTCGCGCGCAATGGCGAGCTTAACTGCATCCAAGCGCCGAGCTTTTGCAAACACGGGAGGACCAGACGTGGGGATAAAGTGTTTCACCCCGTGCTTCGCGACGGTCGCCGAAAAAGTGGGCACAGTGAGCGCTGGAAATTGGGTGAGGAGTGTGTGAAACTTACCACCTGCTGTAGCGACGTGGGTCTGTACTGGTGGCGGGGACACTCGAGCTGAACAGGGGAGAGAGTAAAAAGAGAGTGCATTTACCAGCCGTCTATTAGCAAGATCAACTAACAGATTGTGTGAACACAAAAAATCCGCGCCCAACATGTTGAAACTCACCGCCGCTATTACAAAAGTCCATTCATATGTGCGGCCATGTAAGCACAAAGGCAAGGTCCTTCTCCCGTAGGTGTTGATGTCCGAGCCATTTGCCGCTGTAGCTCCGCTACCGTGGGGTCCAGCCACCCGGTCCGCGTATGTTGGGGTGATGAAGCTCACTTGTGCTCCGGTGTCGATGAGGAACTCTCGTCCGGAGCGCGCATCCGTGATGTAGAGCAGCTTGCTGCGTTCTCCGAGGGTCGAAGCTGCTAGCGACCCCCGGTCTTGCCGTTTCCCGAACTCCTGAAGATGCAGGGCGGCACACACCTGCGTGCCTTCTCTGCAAACCTCCGATGGTAAAAGCAGAGATCATCTCCTCCGCTGTGTCGTGTCCGCGCCTCTGCCGCCGGGCTACTGGCTCCACCTCGTCGCGGCCGTGCTGCCGCCGTCGTCGGCCAGTCTGGGTCTGCCGCCTCTGGCTCCCCGCTGTCTCGGGTCGCCGCTGTGGTTGCTTGCCCGCCGCAGGCGTCCAGGATCCCATCTGCTTCCTGGGCCAGCTCCCGGAACTCCTCCAGGGTGTGACACTTTTTGCCGGCCAGCGTGCTTCTCGCATGCGCCGGGAGGTTGGAGAGGAAGATGAACTGAAAAATGAAATCATCGTTGTCCAACCCTCTCAGCTGTATCATCTCCTCCATCAGGGCGCTCGGCCTGTGTCCACCTTGGTCTAGCAAAGACAGGATCCTCCTCGCCCTCACTTCAGCCGAGGGGGTGAAAAACTTGATGAGGGTGGATTTCAGCTTGCCGTACCTGTCGGTCGCGGGTGGCTGCTCCACCAAGCTCTGCACGCACCGAGCTGTGCTGTTGTCCAGTTTAGCGATGACATGGTGGAACTTAGTGTCATCCACCGTTACTCCTGCGAGCGCGAACTGCGACTCTGCTTGCAGAAACCACGACCGTGGGTTATCCTGCCAGAAATCAGGCAGCTTAACGGCCACTGCGCTCGCCAGCTCTGAGCGCTGTGAGTCCGGGACCCTGAGAACTTCTTCGTTCATTCTCAACGTCGTCAGTCACCAATGTGGGGAGACTTGAATAACGAAACCGAATTGCCTTTAATTCCAGTTTATTTCAAGTAACTATTCCACTGTCTGCTCTCATTCCTGAGCAGCGAACAAAGAGGGTGAACACACCAAAGTTCTCCCTTTTAAACATTCTCACATCAAACCATTTCCCTCGCAGGGGAAATCACACATCTATATCAAAATCTCTTTATTCACATTCATTAACCTTTTATTTACATAACTCCCCCTTCTCTCCTCTCGAGCCTCAGCGGTCAGGAAGTCTTCTGTCCCCTGTCCTCCGCAGGGGGTCCAGGCTCTGCGGCTCCGCACCGCAGGGGGCTGGCTCTCCTTCATCGTGAGGTTAAATCACATATGTAGTGTCCAACATATACATGTCTAACAACACAGCCATATTGGCCATAATCACATTTACGTCAGAGTAGACGCAGAATCTCGTCAGAGCCACAAAGAACCACAACACCGTGCTTGGGTGCTTTAATGTCAGGGTAAATACAGATGGCTGCAGCTGTTTGTTTTACCCCGACATTAAAATGCTCATGCTGCTGTCATGCCATGAATGCTTGTTATTTAATACTTGCAGACCTTTTCTGACAATTGTTCAAAATTTTATTGATCTATATTTTGTAATAGTTTTAAAATTAATGCATGCTGAAGCTGCTAATATCAAGTCCATATCGTTCCAATGCAGTGCAACGAATGCCAAAAAAAAGAAAAACTGTTTGATATCTTTCTTAAATCATTAAGCCTTAGGAAGCAAATTGTTACTATTTTTTTATTTATTATTTTACTTCATGCAGCCTTGCATCTGGTGGCATATATAAATGTCAGATCTGTGACATTCATACAAGTGAAAACATACCTGGTGCTGTTGTGTCTGTACCACCGATCACATCAACAATCCTTTTTAGTTTTCAGTGCATGAGCTATGTATGCATTGCTGTTGAAACCACAGATTTAGCTCTGATTATTTGTGAGGAGCCTCACCCCATGAGCAGCAGCAAGTACCAGAACTACACAAAAACATTCAATAATATAAAAACTACAAGTGCTGAAATTATCTGCCACTTGACTGCAAAACAGGTATGTGGACTTGTGGTGGCACTGGGTGGGGGATTCTCCACCCAGAGTCGAGAGCCGAGTGGAAGAGGGAACAATGGACTGAAGGTGGAAGTGGTACCGGGGGGTCTCGGAGCATAAAGGACTATTCGCCCCCTGGGGAGTAGAGGAGACGCCGGGACCACTGGGGGAAGAGAGGGTGTGAGAAGCGGGACCGGCGTTATGTGATGTTAATGTGCCACGCATGTCTTTGTTCCACTGAATGATTGTTGTTGGGCTCCCTGGGTCTCATGGCACGGAATTAAAAGTTATGAAAGGAAGGTGCCCAGAGACCCGGGGAATGCTTTTACTGTTCTTGATGTTGGAGGAGGAATAAAGTTTGTGTGTCGTTTACCTCGCTGCCTCGTCTGCTTCCTTTCCTCCACAGACTATACATTAAAACGAATTTGAAACACTTTTAAAAACACCATTTTAAATGCCCCACTACTCCACTCTTGCTGACTGATTTAACACTACTTCAGCCAAAACCAGACGTTGCCCCCGTAATCGTTTCTACAGCAGCGCCCTCAGGAATAAGGTGGATTGTTTTTTGGAAATCAGTTTTTAAAAAAATCTAACTAGCTAGAGGGTAAGGAGCCTAGCCTAGCTTAGTATATTAGCCTAGTACTGTCATAACTTACAAATCTGAAGTCATTTAACAGTCATTAATTAAATTATAGCTTGTTAGTTTAAATAAAGAGGTGGACAAAACCAGTCTTTAAATTAGTATTGTGGAGAGTGTGAATAAGGAGGCAGGTTTATGAACAGACGACTTTTATTACACTCTCTCATCAGTCATACACAGAAAAAGCATGAAACAACCAAGCACGGTTTCTCCTTTTATCCCAACCACTCATCTCACATCTGTTTGACATTTCACATCACATTGCATGACATTTAACATCACAATACATTCACCCTTAAACCCCCCCCCCCCCCCCCCGACTCCTTCTTCCTGCCAACTCCCCATGATCTCCCTGACTATTGTCCTCCTCTGTTTACCCTCTGCATCCTGACTGAGACACTGTCTGAGCTGACTCACCCAAGTCTCTACACCCCACCCCCACCCCCGCCCCCAGACAGAGTTTCAGTCCTCATGCCTTTTGGGCTTCAGTCTCCTCCCATATCTGCTGTAACGGGGGTTTCTGTGCCGGCGGGGGGCTGCTGGAAGTGTGTCTGACTGCGGGTGGGCCATGGCGGTGGGGGGGGGACTCCGCTTTGCCCGTGTGGCTGTCCTGGTGAATCATTTCCCTGGGGAGTTCTCAGTGGGGGTCTTCCACGCCGAGGGGTCCGAGCCAGCAGCACTTGCTCGTCTGCCACTACAAAGGCGGGCTTAAGTCTGTCTATGCATATTTTCTCCCGACGACCCCCCAAGTCTAACAAAAAATGCTTGTCCCCTGTTTCCAGCACTCTGAACGGGCCATCATAGGGTGGGCGCAATGGCGGGCGGTGGGCATCGTGCCTGACAAACACGAACTCCACATTCTTCAAAGTTTTTGGCACAAAAGCGCGTAGAAAACAGTGGTGGGCTGGGCCCGGCAGCGTGCCTGTGTCTGCCCTATGCTGCAAACGCTGAGACGGGCAGTTGTCCGGCGCGGGATTGTCTGGCAAAAATTCCCCAGGCAGCCACAGTGGCTGAGAAAAAACCAGCTTTGCCGGGGAAGCCTCCAAATCTTCTTTTGGTGCGGAACGCAACCCTAATAAAACCCACGGCAACCGGTCTACCCAATTTGCATCCGTCAGCGAAGCCCTGAGTGCTGCTTTCAGTGACCTGTGAAAACGCTTGCATAACCCGTTGGCCTGTGGGTTGTACGCGGTTGTGCAATGAATTGCAACACCCAGGCTGTGGGCCATCGTGGACCAGAGGTCGGAAACAAATTGAGGGCCCCTATCGGACGTGATGTCCGACGGGATTCCGAAACGCGCCACCCATGTTGTCAAAAAAGCCGCTAGCAGGACTGCTTCTGGCCAGCGTCTGGTGCGGTCCACCACTGTCACAAGGTGTGTGCACCCCTGCGACGGCGGGAGGGGGCCCACGAGGTCCACATGAACATGGTCGAATCTTTTAGCCGGTATACTAAACGGCTCCAAAGGAGCCTTCGTGTGTCTGTGCACTTTCGCTCGTTGGCACGCTACGCAGGCTGCAGCCCACTCTTTTACTTGTTTGCGCAGACCTGGCCACACGAACTTCGCTCCCACCATTTTGACTGACGCGCGCACTCCTGGGTGCGCCAAAGCGTGAACTGACTCAAACACGCGGCGGCGCCACGCGACCGGGACCACCGGGCACGGGCGTCCCATGGAGACTTGCCGTCTTGCCGGCTTGCCGTCTTGCAGTACTCTGCTCTCCAGCCTTAACCCTGTTGGTCCAGACTGGAGCGCGCGCACGTCCGAATCGCCAATCTGCTCTGCGGCCATGGCTGTATAATCTATCCCCACGCAGACCGGGGCCACTACCGCGCGCGAGAGGCAGTTCGCCACCACATTCAGTTTACCCGACACATGCTGAATATCGGTCATAAACTCCGAGATCGCGGCCAGTTGTCTCTGCTGCCGGCCCAACTATGGTTCCGAAACCTTGGCCATCGCGAAAGTCAGCAGCTTGTGGTCCACGAACGCAGTGAAGCTGCGCCCCTCCAGCCAGAACTGGAAATGGCGTATTGCCAGGTGGAGAGCCAGCAACTCCCTGTCGAACGCGCTGTTTTTACGCTCACTGTTGCGCAAAGCCCTGCTGAAAAAAGCGAGCGGCTGCCAAGAACCGGCGACACGTTGCTCAACGACGGCCCCTATGGCCACATCCGAGGCGTCGGTAGAGAGCACTGTCCGGGCCGCCGGGTCTGGGTGCGCCAACAGTGCGGCGTTTTCCAGGGCTGTTTTAACTTCCGAGAACGCCTGCTCTCACTCCGGAGTCCATTTGACTCCATCGGCGGGTTTCTGTCTCTTGAGCGCGGCGTACAATGGCTGCATGAGTTGAGCTGCGCGGGGGAGGAACCGGTTATAAAAGTTAACCATCCCCAAAAATTCTTGCAGCGCCCTGACCGTCTGAGGCCGGGGAAAGTTCGCCACAGCACACACTTGGTCGGGCAAGGGTATCGCTCCCTCTGGTGAGACGCGGTGCCCCAAAAAATCAATCCCCGTCATGCCGAACTGGCACTTCGCCAGGTTGATTATTAACCCGTGTTCCTCCAACCTCTGGAAAACCGTCCTGAGGTGGGTTACGTGTTCATCTTCGGACGCACTGGCTACCAGGATATCATCCAGATAGACAAACACGAATGGGAGATCGCGCAGCACCGCATCCATCATGCACTGGAACATCTGTGCCGTTCCTTTTAATCCGAATGGCATGCGCAGAAACTCAAACAAGCCGAACAGAGTTATTACCGCTGTTTTGGGTACGTCCTCTGCGTGCACTGGGACCTGGTGGTAACAGCGGACCAGGTCTATTTTAGAAAAAATGCGTGCTCCGGCGAGGTGAACAGAAAAATCCTGAATGTGGGGAATCGGGTAGCGGTTGTGCGCTGTGGCGTTATTCAATCTGAGGAAATCACCGCACGGTCGCCACGATCCCTCAGTCTTAGGGACCATGGGTAGCGGGGATGCCCATGGGCTGTTCGATCGCCTGATGATGCCCAACCTTTCCAGGTTGGCAAACTCCTCGCGTGCTATGGCCAGTTTAGCTGAGTCCAAGTGCCGAGGTCTTGCGAAAACGGGCGGCCCGGTGGTGGTTATAAAGTGCTCCACCCCGTGTTTAGCGATGGCCACCGAAAACGTCGGGACCGTGAGTGCTGGGAACTGAGTGAGCAGTGTGTGGAACTTACCGCCTGGAGCTGTGACGTTGGCTTGTGTTACTGGCCCAGCCCCTCGAGCTGTACAGGGCAGAGAGTCAAAGGACAGTGCACTAACCAGGCGTCTGTTAGCAACATCAACTAGTGAACCATGTGCACACAGAAAATCAGCTCCCAGGATTGGGAAACTCAGTGCTGCTATGACAAAAGTCCACTCGTACGAGCGGCCATGTAGAGATAAAGCCAGTGTTCTCTCACCAAAGGTCTTAATTTCCGAGCCGTTTACCGCCACCAGCCCGGGGCCGCTAGGTCCCGCCAGCCGGTCGGCGTAGGACGGCAGGATGATGCTCTTCTGGGCTCCGGTGTCTACAAGGAAACATCTCCACGAGCGCGAGTCACATAGAGCAGCTTGTTCTCTTCGCCGGCGGTCGCAGCTGCTAACGACTGCCGGCCTTGGCGTTTCCCAAGCGCTTGAATTGGCACAGTGGCGCACATCTATGTGCGTTCTCTCCAAAGCGGCGGTGGTAAAAGCAGAGCATGTCTCTTTGGCGCTCCCTGGTCCCCGCTGCCACTACCGTCGGTGGCTCCTCACCTCCTCTGGTCGTCTCGCTGGGTTCCGACGCCGCCGCGTTGACTATGAGGGCTCTGGTGGTGAGGATGATCCGATCTGCCTCCTGGGCTAGCGCACGGTAGTCACGCACGGCCAGCAACAGCGAATTGGCAAGAACCGCTCTTGCCTCTGTTGGGAGATTCCGGAGGAAAAAGTGGGCAAACAGAAAATGCCCGTCATCCGTGCCCATTAACGCCAGCATCTTCTCCATCAGATCGACGGCTGAACCATCTCCTAACTCAGAACGCCTCAGGAGCCTCTCTGCTATCTCACAGTCCGAGAGCGTGTAGCGCCGGGTCAGCGCAGCCTTGAGAGCCTTGTATCTGTTGTGCAGTGCTGAACAAATGGGCTGAGCAGAGAAAGGCAGGTGTTGCTGCCAGTGTAAACATGTGAAGGGAGAGGAGGGAAGTGACAACCCATTAAGAACAAACAGCCCTACAAGCCCCCAGTGCTGCCCTACAGCCCCCAGTGATCGGGCTCGATCACTGGGGGCTGATGGAGCAGGCTCGCTACCTGCTGGGCTGTGTGAGCGTCCAGCGCTGCAACCACAAAGTAGTACTTGGTGTCGTCTGCCGTTATTCCCCAGAGGGCGAACTGAGCCTCGGTGCGGTGGAACCAAGAGCGCGGGTTGTGCTGCCAAAAGTCCGGTAGTTTGACTGAAACAGCGCACGCGTTGCTGGGGGTTCCCGTCCGGGCCGTCTGTGAGATGCTTGCCGCGTCGCTGAGGCTTCCCGTCCAGGCCGACTCCGAGGTTCTTGCCTCCTGTTCCATAATTCGTCAAAGGGTCACCAGTGTGGAGAGTGTGAATAAGGAGACAGGTTTATGAACAGACGACTTTTATTACACTCTCTCATCAGCCATACACAGAAAAAGCATGAAACAACCAAGCACGGTTTCTCCTTTTATCCCAACCGCTCATCTCACATCTGCATGACATTTCACATCACATTGCATGACATTTAACATCACAATACATTCACCCTTAAACCCCCCAACTCCTTCTTCCTGCCAACTCCCCATGATCTCCCTGACTATTGTCCTCCTCTGTTTACCCTCTGCATCCTGACTGAGATGCTGTCTGAGCTGACTCACCCAAGTCTCTACAGTATATCCTTTAAACACTTAGAGTATTAAATTCCTTTTTAAGTTCAGATTTAAAAACTGAGCATTGATAATCTAAAACAAAACATGTAAAATTGGGATTTTACAGCTATATGCTTGTGAGTTTTGGTTAAGAGCTATAAAATTCATCTTCCTTTATTATTTGTACATTCACTTTTGCATGGTTATTGCTCTCTCCCTTTGTAGGGCTGTTTGTTCTTAATGGGTTGCCACTTCCCTCCTCTCCCTTCACATGTTTACACTGGCAGCAACACCTGCCTTTCTCTGCTCAGCCCATTTGTTCAGCACTGCACTTCTCAGAGAAAATGAGCTGCGGTTTGATAGATGGAGATGTGCTTTTGTCTCGATCTGAAAGTGAAAATCCTTCTGGCCTTTTGTTTTCACAAAGAAGCTTATCTATGCTCCCACAATGCTGTGACAAATACAGTACGAACATTTTCCTCATTTGATGAAAAACGTGGCGTTATTTTCCTCACGTTTTCCTAATTTTTTTCCCCCCACACAAACCATGCTTTAAAAAATTCACGAAGGTGTATGTGCGTACAAGGGTTCTATTGCCTGTCTGGGTGAGTTATGCTTTAACATACACAAATACCCACAAAGACAGAGTGAGCTGAGGTACAAGGAAGAAGCACTTGTACGCAGGATACAAAGTGACACTTGTTTTCTTCACAGACAGCTGAGGGGACAGAGGGCCGAAATAAGAGCAGCACAGCCAGTTTGACCCTGTCTGGTCTGAATCTAAACTCACTTTATATAAGTAATTGTACACTGTTCCACAGACACTGAAGTGAATCATTGCTGTGACGTTATTGGTCTAATATCCACCAGATGCCAGCTAACAGCACAATAATGGCATGACCTTTAGGTATAAATAGCCTCCTCTTAGTCACACACTGGTGTAAATGTACAAGGTGTTCTTGTTCAGTGACAGCTGGATTAATGTATTTTCCAATATCAATTTAATTAATAAAAACACATTGACACCCCATAGGAAGTCAATGTTGTCCATAGAAAACCTCACAAATTTGAGCTCAATTGTAACAGCAAGGTACATACAGAAACTTAATAGATGGCCAACTACTCAATCCTTACTGCATATTGGCATCATGACGATTTATTCATGAGAAAATTGTGTAATTCACAAATGCTGACATTGATTTAGAACTTCTAGAGCCCACAAATGAAGAATTAACTTTGAACAGATAGGAACAATATTGTTTATCTGCACATTTTATGTAGCTGTTATATCTGGCTGCTGCTACAGTATCTCACAAAAGTGAGTACACCCCTCACATTTTTGTAAATATTTTATTACATCTTTTCATGGGACAACACTGAAAATATGGCACTTTGACACAATGTAAAGTAGTCAGTGTACAGCTTGTATAACAGTGTGAATTTGCTGTCCCCTCAAAATAACTCAACACACAGCCATCAATGTCTAAACCGCTGGCAACAAAAGTGAGTACACCCCTAAGTAAAAATCTCCAAATTGTGCCCAAAGTGTCAATATTTTGTGTGGCCACCATTATTTTCCAGCACTGCCTTAACTGTCTTGGGCATGGAGTTCACTAGAGCTTCACAGGTTGCCACTGGAGTCCTCTTCCACTCCTCCATAACGACATCATGAAGCTGGTGGATGTTAAGAGACATTGCGCTCCTCCACATTCCGTTTGAGGATGCCCCAAAGATGCTCAATAGGGTTTAGGTCTGGAGACATGCTTGGCCAGTCCATCACCTTTACCCTCAGTTTCTTTAGCAAGGCAGTGGTCGTCTTGGAGGCGTGTTTGGGGTCGTTATCATGTTGGAATACTGCCCTGCGGCCCAGTTTCCGAATGGAGGGGATCACGCTCTGCTTCAGTATGTCACAGTACATGTTGGCATTCATGGTTCCCTCAATAAACTGTAGCTCCCCAGTGCCGGCAGCACTCATGCAGCCCCAAACCATGACACTCCCACCACCATGACACAGGCAAGACACGCTTGTCTTTGTACTTCTCACCTGGTTGCAGCCACACACGCTTGACACCATCTGAACCAAATAAGTTTATCTTGGTCTCATCAGACCACAGGACATGGTTACAGTAATCCATGTCCTTAGTCTGCTTGTCTTCAGCAAACTGTTTGTGGGTTTTCTTGTGCATCATCTTTAAAAGAGGCTTCCTTCTGGGACGACAGCCATGAAGACCAATTTGATGCAGTGTGTGGCGTATGGTCTGAGCACTGACAGGCTGACCCCCCACCCCTTCAACCCCTGCAGCAATGCTGACAGCACTCATGCGTCTATTTTCAAAAGACAACATCTGGATATGACGCTGAGCATGTGCATTCAACTTCTTTGGTCAACCACGGCAAGGCCTGTTCTGAGTGGAACCTGTCCTGTTAAACCGCTGTATGGTCTTGGCCACTGTGCTGCAGCTCAGTTTCAGGGTGTTGGCAATCTTCTTATAGGCTAGACCATCTTTATGTACAGCAGCAATTCTTTTTTTCACATCCTCAGGGAGTTCTTTGCCATGAGGTGCCATGCTGAACTTCCAATGGCCAGTATGAGAGAGTGTGAGAGTGATAACACCACATTTAACACACCTGCTCCCCATTCACACCTGAGACCTTGTAAAACTAACGAGTCACATGACAAGAGGGAGGGAAAATGGCTAACTGGGCACAATTTGGACATTTTCACATAGGGGTGTACTCACTTTTGTTGCCAGCAGTTTAGACATTAATGGTTGTGTGTTGAGTTATTTTGAGGGGACAGCAAATTTACACTGTTATACAAGCTGTACACTGACTACTTTACATTGTATCAAAGTGTCATGTCCCAGTGTTGTCCCATGAAAAGATATAAAATATTTACAAAAATGTGATGGATGTACTTACTTTTGTGAGATACTGTAGCTACTAACTTTATAATAAGTGTTTCTGCTAGTGTAACGTTTACTGCAGCTTCTCTGGGTTATGTCCATTATAACACAATTGTTTGCAAGTTATTTGATTAAAGACTCAGCAGCCTGTTGAAAAGGATTTATGAATGATGATTTATGATTTATGGTGGTGTTTAGTGTCGGTGAGTAGAACTGGAGTGGTGGTCTAGAGGGAGAGCATCTGCCCTACAGCTGGGAGGTTGTGGGTTAAGCCAGGTCATACCAAAGATGATAAAAATGGTACTTTCTGACTTCTAGTTGGTGCTCAGCATAAATAGAATGAGGAAAGGAAAGGAAAGGAAAGGAAAGGAAAGGAAACGAAACGAAAGGAAATGAAAGTTGGTTACCTAGCAACAAAGGGAAAAAAAAAACTGCGTTCCTAGTTCTGGTCCCCCATGGAGAGGATTAAGCTGGATTCATGGTGCTTTCCCACTCTGGTCCGCTGAGGTGCGTGTCCCCTTTGGATGAGGCTGATGCGCACGCGGTTGTGTATATGCTTCACTTTTTTGTCTACCAGGCCAAGCAGTTGACGCATGCACACATTCATTATTTGTGGTTTCACCCCAGCCCTATGGGTAGCACAAATGTGTTAACACGTCAGTTTGTTCACCGGCTATAAACACGAGAGTGGTGCACAATGGCATCGTTTCAAGGAAAAGGAGGAATTACCATTTTTCAGTGCTCTTCTCCGCTCAAGCTGCTGCAAAACGATTCATGTATATTTATTCTCATCTTCTTTGTCATCTTCGTATATTTTGACTTTGTCTGCTGTGTTGGTAGTGCCACCTCATGAATGAGGTCAGGCTGCATGGTCAGAAAATTTGGGCTGCATGTGGACGTCCGGATGGGCTCTGCAGACGTCTGCAGACTGGAGATGATGATGTAGTTTTCATCACACAAGCCTCGCAGTCAAGCGGACACAGACAGCGGAGGTGCAGCATGAATCCGGCTTAAGTCTGCTCTGAGGCTGTGAACACTGTAGTTATCTACAGTATATTAAATAAAACACAATAAATGGTGCTCACTTGTATAGCACATTTTACTCATCTCTAGATGACCAAGGCGCTTTACAGATCCTGCTATCCACCCATTCACACACTGATGGGGGCAGAGCCACCATGCACAGGTGCTGGCCTGACCCACCAGAAGCAACTGGGAGTTCCGTGTCTTGCTGAAGGACACTTCAACTTGCAGACTGCAGACAGAGCGGGAATTGAACCCCTGATCCTCCGATCAGTAGTTGGCCACACTACACCTGCGCCACAGGTATTCAAAAGTATGTTTAAAACAAAGTAAATTGTGTTACTAACCCACTCTAATGGTAATAAAACATATCACCAATATTCTAGAACAGGGGTGTCCAATCATGTGCTATGGAGGGCCAAGACCCTGGAGGCTTTACCTCCTACCAGTATCTTCAACAACAGATTTCACTGAATTCTTCCCACTGATTGCTGATAAGTGAAAACACCTGCTGAAGAGACTGGGTAGAAGTGAAAACCTGCAGGATCTCCATGGCACATGATTGAACATCCCTGTTCTAGAATATCCACAGTATTCATGTTTGAGCCACATATAACAATGGTGACTGATCAGTCATTCATAGTGAGGTCACCATGTGCCCAGCTGCCACCGTTTCCATGATCTTTTGACTGTCAAAATAAACTGACAGGTGGTGCTGTTTTTCACCCTAATTTTTAAATAGGAAACTCCATTTGATACTAGTTAGAGTGAGTTTTGATGAAATGTTAAATTCTTTGAAAACTTTGACCTAACTTTCCTCCATCTACAGTCATATGAAAAAATTAGGACACCCTATGAAAGCCTGTGTTTTGTTTTTTTACAAATTTGAACATATGGATATTTAATATCAATGTTAACAATACTGGGAGATTCAAGTAATACAACTAAACAATTAAAACTGAAGAAAATACCTTTTAAAATTTTCTGTAAAATGTAATTCTAAAAACATGCCATTTCTGGTGAGGAATAAATTAGGACACCCCCACATTTATTCCCACTTAAAATGGCTAAACCCACACACAGGTGTATCACATCAGGTGCACATGATCGTTGCTCAGTATTTTGAAGGAGGCTTGTCATATTTAAACCTCAGACATTTACACACGTGGACAAAATTGTTGGTACCCCTCTGTTAATGAAAGAAAAACCCACAATGGTCACAGAAATAACTTGAATCTGACAAAAGTGGTAATAAATAAAAATTCTATGAAAATTAACCAATGAAAATCAGGCAATGCTTTTGAATTGTGGTTCAACAGAATTACTTTAAAAAATAAACTCATGAAACAGGCCTGGACAAAAATGATGGTACCCCTAGAAAAGATTGAAAATAATGTGACCATAGGGACATGTTCAACCAAGATGTGTCCTCTAATTAACATCACAGGTGTCTACAAACTTGTAATCAGTCAGTCGGCCTATTTAAAGGGTGACAAGTAGTCAGTGTGCTGTTTGGTGACATGGTGTGTACCACACTAAACACGGACCAGAGGAAGCAAAAGAGAGTTGTCTCAGGAGATTAGAAAGAAAATTATAGACAAGCATGTTAAAGGTAAAGGATATAAGACCATCTCCAAGCAGCTTGATGTTCCTGTGACTACAGTTGCACATATTATTCAGAAATTTAAGATCCACGGGACTATAGCCAACCTCCCTGGACGTGGCCGCAGGAAGAAACTTGATGAAAAATGGAAGAGACGGATAATACGAATGGTAACAAAAGAGCCCAGGACAACCTCTAAACACATTCATGGTGAACTCCAAGGTCAAGGTACATCAGTGTCAGATCGCACCATCCGTCGTTGTTTAAGCCAAAGTGGACTTCATGGGAGACGACCAAGGAGGACACCACTGTTGAAAACAAATCATAAAAAAGCCAGACTGGAATTTGTCAAACTGCATGTCAACAAGCCACAAAGCTTCTGGGAGAATGTCCTATGGACAGACGAGACAAAACTGGAACTTTTTGGCAAGGCACATCAGCGCTATGTTCACAGACGAAAAAATGAAGCATACCAAGAAAAGAACACTGTCCCTACTGTGAAACATGGAGGAGGTTCTGTTACATTCTGGGGCTGCTTTGCTGCATCTGGCACAGGGTGTCTTGAATCTGTGCAGGGTACAATGAAATCTCACGACTATCAAGGTATTCTAGAGAGAAATGTGCTGCCCAGTGTCAGACAGCTTGGTCTCAGTCGCAGGTCATGGGTCTTGCAACAGGATAATGACCCAAAACACACAGCTAAAAACACCTAAGAATGGCTAAGAGCGAAACATTGGACTATTCTAAAGTGGCCTTCTATGAGCCCTGATCTAAATCCTATTGAACATCTGTGGAAGGAGCTGAAACATGCCGTCTGGAGAAGGCACCCTTCAAACCCGAGACAACTGGAGCAGTTTGCTCATGAGGAGTGGGCCAAAATACCTGCTGAGAGGTGCAGAAGTCTCACTGACAGTTATAGAAATCGTTTGATTGCAGTGATTGCCTCAAAATGAATAATTGTTCCGGTTCCACTCAACCGGCGGCGCCACACGAGTTGGCTGCCCATTGCAACAGCCTTTTTTTTTTTTTTTTTAATCTTCCTTCTTCTTTCTACACCTTTCACTCTATATATATATATATATATATACAGTGTATATATATATATATATACACTGTATATATATCACGGACACACAGATCGCCCCAAAGGTCTCCCGAGTCGGCAGACGGAGCCACTGTTTACAGCAGGAGACGTTACAGCAGGAAGAGCTAGTGCTAGCTAGCACTCAACCGCCACCCGGTGCTAACGAAGAAACTCGGCATACCGGGAACTGTAGCAAAAACGACGCGGGTGCCAGGCTGGAGTTTAGGCGGCGTGCAAGAAATATAAGATAGAATAATAAAGAGCGATGGCAAGAACCAAGCAGACCGCCCGTAAAATCTACTGGAGGAAAAAGCCCCCCAGGAAGCAGCTAGCCACCAAGGCTGCTCGGAAAAGCGCTCCAGCCACCGGCGGAGTGAAGAAGCCTCACTGTTACAGGCCCGTGGCTCTGAGAGAGATCCGTCGCTACCAGAAATCCACGGAGCTGCTCATCCGTAAGCTGCCCATCCGGCGCCTGGTGAGGGAGATCGCTCAGGACTTCAAGACCGTCCTGCGCTTCCTGAGCTTCGCCGTCATGGCTCTGCAGGAGGCCAGCGAGGCCTACCTGGTGGGTCTCCTCTTCGCTAAGAGGGTCACCATCATGCCCAAAGACTTCCAGCTGGCCCGCCGCATCCACGGAGAGAGAGCTTAGACTTTCTGCTGCACATTCACCAACCATAATGCTCCGCATTCTCTCTCTCTCTCTCTCTCTCTCTCTCTCTCTCTCTCTCTCTCTCTCTCTCTCTCTCTCTCTCTATATATATATATATATATATATATATATATATATATATATATGAGAGAGAGAGAGATAGTAATATGTACATATGTTTACTAGCTGTTCTTGTTTTTTCTTGCCTTCTGATTGTTGCTCTGAGTGTTGCTATCCCTGTGCTGTTGCAATCCTGGAATTTCCCCATTGTGGGACTAATAAAGGCTTATCTTATCTTATCTTAAAAGGTTGTGCAACAAAATATTAAGTTAAGGGTACCATCATTTTTGTCCAGGCCTGTTTCATGAGTTTGTTTTTTAAAATAATTCTGTTGAACCACAATTCAAAAGCATTGTCTGATTTTCATTGGTTAATTTTCATAGAATTTTTATTTATTACCACTTTTGTCAGATTCAAGTTATTTCTGTGACCATTGTGGGTTTTTCTTTCATTAACAGAGGGGTACCAACAATTTTTTTTTTCCACAATATCTTTATTGAACCTTTTTTTTTTTTTAACAAACATGATACAATCAAACACTAACACTAAAGTACTACAAAAAAAAAAAAAATACCCTAAAAACACCAACAACCACCAACAAAATCAAGTCTTCAACAATGCTCCTCTGTTTAGTCTAGACAATCCAATACATTAGTATATATATTATGTTCACCAGTTTGGAATTTACAAGGTCCACACACATCATTCACCTTCTTCTTCAAGAGTTATGTTTAAATTTTTTACATAATCAATAAAAGGTCTCCATATATTCTCAAACACAATTTCCTTTGATTTCAGTATATATGTTATTCTTTCTAATGGAAGGTTTGTTAACATCTGTCTTAACCACTGAGTCACATCTGGTCTATGAGTCTTTTTCCATAATAGTGCAATACATTTTTTGGCATTAAGCAAACTGAGGTCTATGAATGTTCTTTCACTTTTATTAAAATTATGCTTTTCTGGGTACAGACCCAACAAAAACAGTTTAGGATTCAATATGATTTGTTTTGAAATTATTTTTTCAATTGTTACCCTCACCTCTTCCCAAAACATTCTTATTAATCTACATTCCCATAAACAATGAAATAGGGTTCCTTTACTTTCCATGCATTTTGTGCATGTATCTGGTATATTTTTGTTATATCTATTTAACTCCTCCGGTGTAACATACATCCGCATTAACCATTTGAAATGTATCAATTTAAGGCGTGCATTTATTGATTTGGTTTGAGCTTCTGTACAAGCCAATTCCCATTGTTCCTCTGAAATTTCAATTTGCAGATCTTCTTTCCAGTAGTTTAATCTTTTCAGTGAATTTTCACTTGAAGATAGTGTCAATGAGTTATAAAACTCTGAAATAATACCCTTTTTACTATCTTTCATCATCATTTTTTCCAAGGATGAATAAATAGGTCGAGTGAGAGCTTTATTTTGATTTGATCGAATAAAGTTTCTAAGTTGAAGATATTTAAAAAAATGTGTTCTATTGAGATTAAATTTGATCCTCAGCTCTTCAAAAGACATTATGTTGTCTGCACATGGCAAATATAAATCCTGAATCTTTTGTATCCCTTTTAAATTCCATACTTTAAATACAGCGTCCGCTCTCCCTGGTTTAAAATATTGATTACCCCATATTGGACTAAATTGTGACAATAACTGTGGTTCTTTTAAATAGTTTTTAGCTTCACACCATATTTTGATCATATGCTTTACAAATGGATTTTTAACTTGTTTTTGTAATTTTTTTGCCGAATCTGAGTATATGAATATGGGAAGAGGTAAAGGTAAATTGTATGATTCCATTTCAGTCCAGTGAGGGAGATCATTTGATGAAAAATAATATGTCATAGACCTCAGTTGTGCCGACCAATAATACAACATAAAATTTGGACATTTCAGACCTCCACGATCAAATGGTAAATATAATAAAGACAAACGTAATCTAGCCCTCCTGTTGTTCCATATAAATTCCACTAACTTTTTTTTTATTCTTGAGAATAGATCTAAAGGTGGTGATAAGGGAATGTATTGAAATAAATAAAGTATTTTAGGTAAAATATTACTTTTAAGTATATTGATTCTCCCGATCATCGACATTGGTAGTGACATCCATCTCTGAGTTAACTCATTGATATCTGACATTAAGGCTTCATAGTTGACACTGGCGACTGATTCTAGCTTAGGCATAATTTGGATTCCTAAATATTTAAACTGATTTACAACATTGAATTGATTTACCTCAGGGGCTGGGTAATTTCTCTGGGTCTCATTTAGCATTAATATTGAAGATTTAGTTTTATTTATTTTATATCCTGATATTTCCCCAAAATTCTTTATTAAATTCAACAAGGTTGGAATTGATTTTTTTAGATTCGACATAAACAAAATTATATCATCGGCGTACAGGGAGATTTTATGTTCTGTTGGTCCAACTTTAATTCCATATATTTGTGAATGTAAACGTATCGCTATCGCTAAAGGTTCAATTGCCATAGTAAACAGTAAAGGTGAAAGTGGACAGCCTTGTCGACATCCTCTATTGATTTTTATTGGTTTTGAAATATTGTTATTTGTTAGGATTTCTGCTGTAGCATTATTGTATATTATTTGAACCCATTTTATGAAATTATTTCCAAGTCCAAACCTTTGTAGGACTTCAAAAAGAAAGGGCCATTCAACTCTATCAAAGGCCTTTTCGGCGTCCAATGATAGGAGAGCTGTATCCGGTGCTTCTTTATTAAAATAAATAATATTAAATAGTCTTCTTACATTATGGAAGCCTTGTCTACCCTTTATAAAGCCATTCTGATCTCGATTAATAATATTTGGTAAAATTTCTTGTATTCGTCTTGCTAAAATTTTACAGATTATCTTAAGGTCGGCGTTTAATAGGCTTATTGGTCTCATATTTTCACATTTATTAGAGGGCTTACCTGGTTTTGGCAGCAGTATAATTAAGGCATTATTTATGTATGATGGTAAATTATTATTTTGAAATGCTTCCAAAACCATTTCCAAAAAAGGTTTTATTAATTTATTCTTAAATTTTTTATAAAGGTCAACTGGAAGACCATCTGGTCCTGCACTTTTTCCTGATTTCATATTATCAATGGCTAGCCCAACTTCTTCTTGACTAATTTTAGACTCCAATATCTCCCTGTTTTCATTTGGAATACACGGTATAGATAGTTCGTTCAAAAACCCATTTAGTTTTGTTAAATCAGGTTCATTTTTGGTATCATATAATTTTTCATAGTAATCTCTAAAGGCTCTATTAATTTCTAAAGGATCTATAACTACCTGTCCGTTACTTATAATACTGGTAATTGGTGTTTTAATTTCCAATTGTTTAATCTGCCATGCTAATAATTTTCCTGATTTTTCACCTTGTTCATAAAAAGATTGTTTCAATCTTAGAAGACTCGAGGCAGCTCTATTCGCTGATTTTTTGTCGTATTCAGCTCTCAAAATCAGTAATTCATTCTCCAACCTTGGGTCACTTCCTGCATACACTTTTTCCTGAAGACTTTTTATTTTATGTTCCAATTTAGCTCTCTCCTCTCGAGTCTTCTTAGATTTTGATCCTGTATAACTAATAATATGTCCCCTAATAAAAGCTTTGAAAGCCTCCCACTTTACACATGCTGATGTTTGTGTAGTATTGATGTCAAAGAACTCGTCTATCTGTTTTTCTATATACTTGACAAATTCCTCATCCTGAAGCCATTTATGCTGAAATTGCCATCTACCTGATTCCTTTGTCAATTTTTTATCTACATATATTAGACAACAGGGTGCATGATCAGAAATCACGATGTTATCATAAAAGCAGTTTTGAATCTTGGACCTTAATTCTGTGGAAATCAAAAAATAATCAATACGTGAGAATGTCTTGTAGGTACTGGAATAACAAGAATAGGCTTTAACTTGTGGTTTCATTTCTCTCCATATATCTAACAATCTCAATTCTTTCATAAAATGATTAATAGTCATCCTACATCCAATGTGCGTACAATCCAGTCCTGTTGATCTATCCACACCTGGATTCAATGTACAATTAAAATCCCCTGCTATTATATGTTGCCCTGTAAGTGATGATAAGATGAGAAATAAATTAGCAAAGAACTTCTGATCATCTATATTGCGACCATATAAGTTCACAAGATTTATATTTTCTAATAGCAAAGAACCTTGAATGATTACATATCTTCCAAATTTGTCTCCAATTACATTTTTCACCTGAAAAGGAACTGATTTATGTATGAGAGTCATAACTCCCCTGGCTCGGGATGAAAATGAAGAGGTGAATACACTTCCCTGCCATCTACTCCTAATTCTTTTAACATCCTCCTCTATCAGATGAGTTTCTTGTAAAAACACAATTCTTGAACCCATGTCCTTTATTTTATTCATAACTTGTTTAAGTTTTTTTAAATTTTGTAGACCTCTGCAATTCCATGAAGTTAAATTAAGATTAACACTTTGGTCCATGATCAATAGAGAGTTTAGGATTACCTTGCAGTGTAAACATGCTCATACAGAGAAGCAAAAACATGAGTGGTTGAACATTCATCCTACAAACTACACACAAACAAATTTCCCCTTCCCACACTTGTGGCAAACCCCCCAAAATCAAAAGAAAAATTCTGTCTCCCGATATAGCCATCGACCGTTCCACACCCACAGGGAACAGCCTAAGCCACTCCTTCTTCATCCTCCCAATCACCCCAACTCTACTGCTTTTAATGACGTAACATTAACTCTCCTCTGTAGTTTTCCAACTTAACTCCAAAATTTTTAACAACTTTGTACATCATAGTTTTTTTTTTGTTTTGTTTGTTTTGTTTTTGTTTTGTTTTTTTAATATATAATACAATCTATATTTTGTAAACTTACTATTTACTTCAAGTCAGTCAGATGCCTGTGCAAATGCTTAATTATTCTACCTTATATTTTGTTCATGCTTAGCTCCCACCAGTCTCTTCTTCTTCTTTGATCTTCTTGATGAACTCCTGCGCCTCCTCTGGGGTCTTGAAAATGTGGGTTCTGCCCTCATACGTGGTCAGCAGTCTCGCAGGATAGATTACACCATGACGAATCCCAAGGTTGCGCAGCTCCTTACGTATGGGATCAAACTGCTTCCTCAATTGCTGGATTCCTGTGGCCAAATCTGGGTAGAACCGCACCTGCTGGTCCTGGTGTTTAATCTCTCCTTTAGCACGTGCAGCGTTGAAGATCTTCATCCTGTCTCTGTTGCTAAGAAACTTCATAATTAAGGTCCTCGGCGGTCCCTTATCTCTCCGTGGGCCAATACGATGTGCTTTTTCCAGAACCACTGCTGATTGCAACTCCTCGCTGCCCAGCACCTCCGGAATCCACTTTTCCAGAAAGGAACATACGTCCCGACCTTCTGATTCCTCTGGAAGACCCACCAGCCTCAAATTATTCTGTCTCGACCGAGATTCCAAATCCAAAATATTATCTTCCAGAGATTTATTTTTTTTTTCCAAAGTGCGCACCTTTAATTGAAGACGGGTGACGTCATCTTCAGCACTAGCGAGACAGAGCTCCATCTGCGCCGTTCGTTCTACACAGTCACCCAATTCCTTTCTTATTCCTTCCAACGCTGTCATAATCCCATCAAATCTAGAGGAAAAGTCCGCTCTCATTGAACTCATGGCAGCCATCAGCGCATCTGCGCCATTCCCCGCAAACATCGCACCGCCGCCAGCCTCCTCCGCCATATATGGAGTTTTGTTTGCTGCGTCACAGACCTGAAAGTCCGTTAATTTGGACTGTTTCGGCGGCTCGCTTTTTCCTTTTCCTGGTTTTCCAGCCTTAGGCTTCGCCGACATATCCTCGCCCAAATGCTGGGATACGTTCTGTCCCAAATGAGAGAGTTATTTGCCGATTTTTTTTCTCCAGGAGCAGAGCAGAGCGAGACACGTCCGTCCTACGTGGCAGCCATAACCGGAAGTCCGGGGTACCAACAATTTAGTCCACGTGTGTAGTTTGGTGTGCTCCTGACTGTTGAAGTGAGAGTGAACACCATGGTGAGATCGAAAGAGCTGTCTGAAGCCTTCAGAAAGAATATTGTAGCAGCTTATAAGTCTGGTAAGGGATTTAAAAAGATCTCAAAGGAATTTGAAATCAGCCATTCCACTGTCCAGAAAATAGTCTACAAGTGGAGGACATTCAAAACAACTGTCATCATGCCCAGGTCTGGTCGTCCAAGCAAGTTTACCCCGAGAGCAGACTGCAAGATTCTAAAAGAAGTCTCCAAAAACCCTAAAATGTCATCATGGTATCTACAGCAGGCTCTTGCCGTGGTTGATGTGAAAGAGCATGCCTCTACAATCAGAAAGAGACTGCACAAGTTTAACTTGCATGGGAGGCATGCAAGGAGGAAACCTTTGTTCTCTAAGAGAAACGAAGGCCAGACTGAAGTTTGCCAGACAGAACACAGACAAAGACCAGGACTTCTGGAATAATGTTCTTTGGACAGATGAGTCTAAAATTGAACTATTTGGACACCAGAACAGAGGATGTGTTTGGCATAGACCAAATACAGCATTCCAGAAAAAGAAGCTCATACCAACTGTGAAGCAGAGGTGGAAGTGTCATGGTTTGAGGATGCTTTACTGCAGCAGGACCTGGCCAGCTCATCATCATAGAATCTACCGTGTATCAGAGGGTGTTTGAGGACCACATGAGACCCATCTGTAAAAAAATTAAGGCTAAAGTGGAACTGGACCCTGCAACATGTCAATGACCCAAAACATACCAGTAAATCCACCAAGGACTGGCTAAAAAACTAAGAAATGGAAAATCCTGGAATGGCCAAGTCAAAGTCCAGATCTTTATCCCATTGAGATGCTGTAGGGTGACTTGAAATGGGCTGTACATGCAAGAAACCCCTTCCTTTTTTTTAAGGAAACTCCGCAGACTCCAGGTGCATTAGTCAGTGTTAACAGCCTTTTACAAATGTTTTATTGAATCCATAATCACTTTCAACATCACAGCCTGGTTCGGAGCAGTGCCCAACATCCATCACAAACCATTACATAAGATCATCACATTGAGCAGTAAGATAATCGGACAGAAACAGGAAGAAATCACTAGTATTTACAACAGAATGACTGAAATAAAAGGAACACAAATAGATCCAGACTCCACTTACACACTCCACAGTCAATACACTCTTTTACCTTCAGGGCACAGATACAGATCACTCACTTTCAAGACCAATAGAGCAATGTCGAGCTTTGCGCCAACTTCCATTAGACTCATGAACAGCTGACTCACTCACTCATTTTCATATTTACTATTACTATTTTTTAATCCTTTTAATACTTAGTTTTATCCCATCTATTGTATATTTTTATATTCTATGTATGCTTTTATGTCTTATGGGTTGTGTGTGTATTTTGCTGCCTTTTTGTGTATGTGTTTGAGATGTACAGTATGTGCACTGATGCTTTTTCCACAAATGAAGTTCCTCGCGGAATAAGTTACTTGAATTGAACTGAAACATCTCACAGCTGAAAGAATTCTGCGTTGAGGAGTGGGGCAAACTTTCCTCGGACCGATGTCAGAGACTGGTAGATGGCTGCAAGTGTTTCACTGAAGTTATTTCAGCCAAAGAGGATAACACTAGCTATTAGGTGGTAGGATGTCCTAACTTTTTTCCTCAGAATACAAATTTTTGTTGATATCTTTTGTTTAATGAGTAAAACAAGGTTAATTTTTGTTATTTACCTGCAATTAAATCACCTTTTCCAGAGAGAAATAAAAAGATTAGACATCAATATGTGAACATTTCTTAATAAAGAACTGAATATTTTAAGCCTGCTTCATGCTACACCTCTGCTATCCATGTACGTGTAACCGGAAACCTCGTGTGATGAAATTTACATCGTCTCCACTCCGCTAGTGTCCGGAGTGCCCGACCACATGCAGCCCAAATTTTGTGACCGTGCCGCCTGCCCACGACCTGAACGCATTGAAAAGCGCATGCGCAAGACTGAATGTCCCAATCACGAGGGGGCGATATCGACACAGCATACATCAGTAGATGAAGACAACGAGGAGGCGGAAAACGACAATAAAAACATACATGAATCATACACACATACTTTCTTTTACAGCAGCAGCAGCAAGTCAAACAGCAGAAACGGACTCTATATTTGAAGAGCAACTTTTTTGTTGATGTGCATTGCTCTCATGTTTCTTCATTGGTGAAAATCCTGGCACGTCAGCGCTTTGGCGCTACCTATTGGGCGGGAGTGAAACTACAAATGATGGTTGCGCGCATGCATCAACCGCTTGGACTGGGTAGATGAAAAAGGTGAGCATGAACAGCGCTGCGTGCGTGCTGGGCTTGTCCAAAGCGTACGCGGACCAAGGCGGACTAGAGGGAAAATGCAGCATGAAGCAGGCTTAATGGAGTGTCCTAATTTTTTCACGACTGTAGATGACAGTGAGAGAAAATAGGTGGAATGAAGGCATTTTCCATCATTATGCCTCGGTGAAACAAAGGCATACTGTAATCAGTTAGTGCGTCTGTTTGTGGCTGTGTGGATGTGTGTACCTGTCTGTCCATCCGCCTCTCTGTTTCAGCTCACTCGGTCAAAATTAAGTGGAACTGAAGGCTTATATCATTGTATTGCCATACTTTCTCAACTTTTAATTTGCCAGAATTGCAAGATCAGGCTTTGTTTTCAAAATAAACACAAATTTAACTCACAATTTCTGTCAATGCAGCTGTGAAAACAGGAAATGTAAAAACTATGCCGGGCCAGTAGAGGTCGGCGTGCCACTTTTTTTACAGCTGCCCATGCTACCATGCCACAGGCACTGAGGCACAGCACCTTGGTGCTTTTTATTTTTCAAGTAGCTTTCTTGGTTCCCCTTTTAGGCATTTTTTTCATTCCAATTTTGACAGTACAAAATAATGTATGGTATATAGTGTTTTGTTTGTCTGTTTTTTCCTGACAGCAGAAGTGTTTTTAATGTTTAATAATTAACCTTGTCCTGATGTTGATAGCTTTGGAACTGTATATTACAAATTATACATACTAATGGCATTTAAGCATTTTAAACATCTTCCTGCAATAATAAAACTGACAAAACAATACTTCCTTCATGTTGATTACTGATCTGTACGGCACCTTTAAAGTCTCAAATAGTGATTTTTTGTTAAAACTTGTTCTGACAAGATAATAATTTTGTTCCCACAAGATAACTTGTAAGCACAAGATAGAAAATAATCACTATTTGGGCATTTAGGGACAGGACAATGTTTGGAAAAAGGGGAGTATCTCCCTATTAATGAACGGATTAATTTTATTGTCATTATTCAATTTAATTCAATTTTATTTATATAGCACCATTTCACATTATACCAAGAGTTTAAGGAAACTGCTACTGCTGGTGACTGTAGTTTACTTTGTGAGCAAAAGGTGTCACTAAATCTTTCCAAAAGTTACACACAGTCTATTAATATTGCTGAGGGTAAATCCTGTTATCCGATTCTACTGCTTTGCCCATACCAAATACAGAAATAAAACAGATCTGATGACTGAATCAGTTACGGGCCAGGAGCCTACTCGAATTCAAAGACGTTACCGTATATTACATTTTTTCCGCAGTCCCTCACATAGTAATGGATTTATGAAAAATGTTTGTTATTACAACCAATAAACACAGACAAAAACACTTACGGGAGTAATCATGAGACACACATCTCAATGGTTAACTGGAAGTATAATATTTATTGTTTGTATTTACAAAGCTGGCTCGCTAAAATCATTTGAGGACAAAATGGTAAAAGGCTGTCAGCGGAAGCACACTAATGCATCACTCTGAATATCATTTTGTTTAGTCTGAGATTCTTAAAGAAAAATGTATTCTGACATGAGAGATGGGGTGAAGAAGTTTTTACAAATCCGTTGCCATTGCATGAGATATGCTTTAAAATGCTTAAACAAAGAAAAACTTAACACAGTGAGGAGCGCAAATAAAAACAACAATCTTGAGGTTGCTACAATCCTTCAAAAATCAGGTCAGAAATGAAGATCCCATTCACTGTCCTTTACCTACATTTTAACAGCTCCCACAGGTCTTCAAGAAATGTTTGCGACACATTTAGATCAAATTTCCTTAAATTATTTATCGCAGCATCACTGTGAATCATCTTTTGCAGTCTTTCTCAGAATGGCTTGTTTCAGAGCATGTCTCTTTAAATCATCCAAGACGTCATTTAACTCCGCCCTCCCTCTTATGTCACTATTTGCCGATCTTCGCTGGCTAGCTCCTAGTTTGGATCAAGCCTGAGCCAATGAACGTAAATTTGTCTTAAAGAATGAATTAAATAATGTATCATTGGTTGACAGGGTTGTGTGGTTTCAGTGGTCGACAGGATGTGACCGTTCCCTGGAGAACAATAAGCACAGAAACATTCGTGGCTGTGTGGCTAAACTGTTAGCTTCAGCTAGCCGCCTTGGATCTCAATTATTATAGAATATAAAACTTTAAGCTAAAATGACATCTAAAAACAACTTAAATGGTCAAGTGTTGGTAGATGAACAAGGATTCCAGTAGAGTGTGAATAAAATTTATATAAAATAGAAATTACAACCAGCCGGATTGACAGCTAATCTTACGCCAGGCTGCATGTCGGGACAGGATCTCCTTGCTAAGGCGAGCTGTAATGCCGTTAGAATGACAGACTCCAACCGCCTAGCCAAGGTAATTCTAATGGTTTGATGTAGCATCACGGTGAAAACAGAACAAGATAAGCCAGAATAACGTGAGATATGTTATCAACTGTAGATAAGTAAACCAGGTGGAAACTGGGATGTTTATTAGAGTGACTGAAATATAAACAAAATAACAATATAAAGTGCACTTGGGAAGTGAGCTCCCAAGATGCACTGTTAGGTCTGAACTTAACGGCCTGGTCTGGAGATAGACAGCTAGGCTAGCCAATAAGAGCGCAGCGGGTGGGATCAAGGCTGGGTTTCCCATTTCTTGATGTACAGGAAAAAACTGAGAAGAGTTAGTACATCGGCTGGTCAAAGCCAGAATGAATATAAAGGCTGTGTCTTTTATGAGAAGTGAGTATTTTGATATTTTTCCGATAATCTCGTGACCGATACACACATATCAGAAGGTTAAAACCTACAAAAAGACAGTATTTTCAGTCAATGGGACCTTTATGGTTAAGAAGACAATGTTTTCATATCCTGAGGAGAGAGGAAACTGCTCTCCAGTGTAAAAGAACACAGTCTCCTCTTCTGAAATATTTCCTCTGCTCTTTCGTCTTCTTTCCTTTCTTTTACCGATCGGGTCTTTGGAGACAGAAGACTTTGGCCTGGTTGTCTCCTGAAGCTGTGACTGCGAGAGACGCTTCCCTGAGGACAGAGGAGGACAACACAAATGTAATCAACATTTACGCTGGTGAATCTTAAAAATGATACAGCCAACATTTGGAGAAACTAGAGCAGCTCCACATTAGATTCCTTCAAAAGATCTGTGGCATCTCATGGAGGGACAAAGTGCCCAACGCCGCCATTCTTCAGCATGGTGGTTTGGAAGGTATTGAGGCACTTCTCATTAAGAACCAATGTCGCTCGGCTGGACAGTATATGGATACCAAAGGTTTTATGCTATGGGAGGTAGCAGATGGCCAGCACATGCACAGAAACCAGTACCAATGGTAAAAGGATGTGCTGAAGTCCAACCTTAATGGTTGTGACATATCAGTTGACTCTTATCAATGTTTACTACATTGGTGTAAAACACTTGCAACACTGTCACATCAACAAGATTCAACATCGAGCAGCCCGTCCGTCACATGAGTGCCAATGTCCAGGGACCAGTCACTGCAGACTTTATTGGCCCAGACTGCCAGCGTCGTTGTTGCTCAAAGACTGGTCTTTTCAGTCACCAAAGGACTCAAACGCTAACCGAGATGAGTCCCTTTCTTTTTTGGAGAGAAAAGAGATCCGCTGAGACCAACGGCTCAGTCCACCACAGTTGGCAGATTCTGATGGGTCACAGATTTCAATACAGCACCAGGACTCCCTGTTTTTTCAGTGCATATTGCACTTTAATGTACTCCTGGTGAACCTCTTCAGTCTTGTTGCGGCATTGTGCAGCAGATCTCTCAATCGCCCTTTTTCCGAGCCATTTGCTCAAGAGTGTATTTCAGTACTTTTGGCTGTTGTGGATAGCTGAGAACAATATGCAATCATGTGCACCTCCCAGTGGCCCTCATTTTTCAAATGTGCAAAAGACAGAAAAGTGGTCGCTCGATCATTTCAACGCACAGATCTGTATTTATTAATCTGAACGTGATCGTACGGTATGCTCAAATCTCACGTCAGCTCTGAGTTTGGGTACACAAATTTTCGAGCCGCTGTAGACTCTCGTGCAACAGAGAAACCTGGCTGTGTGGGAGAATTATTTTATCATATCTGAGCAGTGCAAGCTTTCAGGTGATATGTTTGCCTTGAGTTATATTTAGATAAGAATTGATGACTTACTTTAAAGACTAAAGAGGCTGCTGTTAGTAATTATCAATGTTTTATCCATATTTATGTCGCTGCAGCCAATATTAACAGATTTACGCAGAATTTTTTTTTAAAAATAGTTATTTGATGGAATGTATAAAACTGAATTTAGTTTCTGAAATATTTTTACCATTGCAGTTGAGCTGCAGTTTTTTTCAGTCGTTTTATTACTGTATTCATATATCTGTACTGTAAGGAGTCTCCTGTGTGAGCACCATTTTAAAATAATATTCTAAAAAGTATTTCTTTGACTAAGTTTTCTGTTATGTAGTACAGTATCTCATAATAGTTATCCCATACAAATAATCTGTTAACTAAACTACAACAGAGCTTTAAGCACAGAAGTGCCCGGCCGAGGTGAGCCGATGCATCTGGGTTAAAAAAAAAAAAAAAAAAAAAAAACCCTGCTCTGTACACACCCATCACCAGAGAAGGTGTGGGGAAATTATTTTATTTTGCCCTGCGCATTTCTATTTATTCCAATTACTGCCTATACGAGCATTTTAAGCCTGTGTTTTCATTTAATTTTGCAATACTATCAATGAGAATTTTGACACTGAATTAATTTTGAATAAATTGAATTAATGAAGAGCCTCAGACATGCATGAGTTTCAGCAGGAGACAATATCTCACTACTGTGTCACCTCTTGCAGGTTACCTGTTGAGGGTAAAGTCGAGGATCTCTGCTGTGTGGCCTCGATACTCAGACACCATGTTTCCAGAACGGGCATCCCATAAGCGCAGCGCTCCATCTAAACTGCAGGTAGACACCACAGAAGAAGACTCTTCCCACTGCAAGTGAACGATGCCCGCCTGGAGGAACACAGAAAGGTCAGGATCATCCTCTTGACCAGAATAGAATAGAATACAATAGGACTGTGCGATATGACAATATATATCAGTGACGCGATAAAAAACATCTACCGTTTCATATCAAATTTAGAGACAGGCTGATGTTGCCTGCAAAGCATTTCCGCCTGACATACCTCCGCCAGTGCCCAACTACCCAGCTGCTGGGTCTTCAGCTGAGAGCCATCTTTCACTGATGTTTCGCCCCCAACATCTCCAGATGGTGGGGCAGCGCACAGGGACGTCTCCTTGCCACTCCCTGCAGCTGGGTATAGATACTCGAGAAACCTATGTGGCTTCTTTGGTCCCCCAACTTTTGTCGTTCCTTCGTAGCCACAGCCAGAAGCTCCCTTTCTCTGCTTCTTCAGCAAGATCTTCTGAGAGCTTTATTAATCCTTGAAAAACTACATCCAATATCTCTCAGGAAACGCTTAACTGAGAGGCTGACAAAGCCTCGACAGCCAACCTCTACTGGGTAAGATGCTGCTCCCCAACCATTCTCATGGCAGTTTGCCACTAGGTCTGCATATCGCAGTTTCTTCCTCTCATAGGCTTCCTCAATGCCATTTTCCCAAGGTACTGTCAGCTCAACCATCACAACCTGTTTGCTAGCCGTTGACCATAGAACAATGTCAGGTCAAAGTGATGTGGTGGTTATCTCAGTAGGGAACTTAAGCTGTCTGCAGTGGTCTGCTCTCATCTGCCATTTGTTTCCTGCTAGGACTGATGCTCTTCCTAGTGGTGGGCTGGACTGCCTCATTTTCCCTGCTGGTATGAACTGGATAAGATTCTTCTGATGGCATCTGGGGTTCTTGTTGGTCAAGACTATGTTTTCTGTAATGTCTGCCAGCTTCCTTAGCACCTGGTCATGCCGCCACCTATAATGGCCTTCACATAAAACGGTATCGTTTATATCGAGATTTAAGAGACATACTTGTTTCCACTTGTCACTGCCCTGCCTCTCCCCCGCAGTGCGCCACAGCAGCTGCAGAAACTACAAGCTAATGTTTTTCTGCTACTTCTGTGCCAGCCAGGGGTGTTGGACTTTTTCCCACCATGCTGTGTCAGAGAAGAGAGAAGTCCTCTAACCTCGTTTTAATTGGAGGTAAGTCACGTTGACACCATCTCTCTCTAATTATAAGACGGCAAATGCTAAATGACGATGCTAACTTGTTGCTAATAGGAAACATTATAGTGTATCAGACCATCATTCTGGTTTAAATCACTGCCAAGTTTCTTAATTTTGTCTGAAAAAACATTACTAAAGCTGCATGACAGCGGACACATACACACTAAATAAATAATAAATAAATTAAAATGTGTCGGAGGAACAAACTGGCTCTTAATGTAACTTGATTTCTAATCATTTTTAATTAGTCCAGCAGTGATAAAGAACAAAGCTGAAGTCACCTCAAATGCACATTAAAAACAATTTTATAACACTGCAAAATTAATGACAGATGAATTTGTAGAATTGATTATTTTCAGTATGTAAATTAAAATGTAGAAAAAGAGATGGTCCTTTTTATTGGTTATTATATATAAACTATAGAATTTGCAGAAATGTATATTGTGATATACAGTGGTGTGAAAAAGTGTTTGCCCCCTTCCTGATTTCTCATTTTTTTATATGTTTGTCACACTTAAATGTTTCAGATCTTTAAACAAATTTAAATATTAGACAAAGATGACACAAGTAAACACAAAATGAAGTTTTTAAATGAAGGTGTTTATTATTAAGGGTAAAAAAAAAAAAATCAAAACCTACATGACCCTGTGTGAAAAAGTGATTCCCCCCCCCCCGTTAAAACATAAATTAACTGTGTTTTATCACATCTTTGGAAAGCTGAGTTCAATTTCTCTAGCCACATCCAGGCCCGATTACTGCCACACCTGTTCTCAATCAAGAAATCACTTAAATAGAACCTGCCTGACAAAGTGAAGTAGACCAAAAGATCCTCAAAAGCTAGACATCATGTTGTGATCCAGTGAAATTCAGGAACAAATGACAAAGTAATTGCCATCTATCAGTCTGGAAAAGGTTATAAAGCCATTTCTAAAGCTTTGGGACTCCAGCGAACCACAGTGACAGCCATTATCCACAAATGGCGAAAACATGGAACAGTGGTGAACCTTCCCAGGACTGGCCGGTCGACCAAAATTACCCCCAAAGCGCAGTGACGACTCATCCAAGAAGTCACAAAAGACCCCACAACAACATCCAAAGAACTGCAGGCCTCACTTCCCTCAGTTAAGGTCAGTGTTCATGACTCCACCATAAGAAAGAGACTGGGCAAAAATGGCCTGCATGGCACAATTCCAAGACGAAAACCACTGCTGAGCAAAAAGAATATAAAAGCTTGTCTCAGTTTTGACAGAAAACATCTTGATAATCCCCAAGTCTTTTGGGAAAATACTCTGTGGACTGATGAAACAAAAGTTGAACTTTTTGGAAGGTGTGTGTCCCATTATAGCTGGCGTAAAAGTAACAGCATTTCAGAAAAGGAACATCATACCAACAGTAAAATATGGTGGTGGTAGTGTGATGGTCTGGGGCTCTTTTGCTGCTTCAGGACCTGGAAGACTTGCTGTGGTAAATGGAACCATGAATTCTGCTGTCTACCAAAAAATCCTGAAGAAGAATGTCAGGCCATCTGTTCGTGACCTCAAGCTGAAGCGCACTTGGGTTCTGCAGCAGGACAATGATCCAAAACACACCAGCAAGTCCACCTCTGAATGGCTTTAGAAAAACAAAATGAAGACTCTGGAGTGGCCTAGTCAAAGTCCTGACCTGAATCCAATTGAGATGCTGTGGCATGACCTTAAAACGGCGGTTCATGCTCGAAAACCCTCCAATGTGGCTGAATTACAATAATTCTGCAAAGATGAGTGGGCCAAAATTCCTCCACAGCGCTGTAAAAGACTCATTGCCAGTTATCACAAATGCTTGATTGCAGTTGTTGCTGTTAAGGGTGGCCCAACCAGTTATTGGGTTTAGGGGCAATCACTTTTTCACACAGGGCCATGTAGGTTTGGATTTTTTCCCCTTAATAAGATAAGATAAGATAAGATAAGATAAGATAAGATAAGCCTTTATTAGTCCCACAATGGGGAAATTCCAGGATTGAAACAGCACAGGGATAGCAACACTCAGAGCAACAATAAAGAAGACAAGAAAACAAGAGCAGCGAATATACATATGTACATATAAATATATAAATATACGTATAAACACACAGTGTGGAGCATTATTGCTAGATGGAATAAACAGCATAACCGTCTACTTAGTTATCCTGCATGGTATGAATATGTACCCATACATATAGTCACCCTCCGTAGCGACCGATGTTGTCCTAGTTGTATACTGGAGAGGACCATGGTGTAAGTCTATTGCGTCTTTTGCATTCAATACTATTAGGTCGTCACATTTTTTTGCTATCTCTGTGAGCAGCCCTGCTTAGGTTATACAGTCTGACAGCCGTAGGTAGGAAGGACCTGCGAAACTTCTCGGTTGCGCACCCAGGATGATGTAGTCTGCTGCTAAATGAGCTCCTCGGTGCGTTCAGTATGTCCTGCATAGGGTGGGACTCGGACTCCAGCAGAGATGACAGTTTAGCCACCGTCCTTCTCTCTCCTATCTCCTCCACTGGGTCAAGGCACTGCCCCAGGACAGAGCTAGCTTTCTTGATCAGTTTGTTCAGTCTCTTCCTATCGGCTGCTGTAATGCCACTGCCCCAGCAGACCACTCCAAAAGTGATGGCTGATGCCACCACCATGTCGTAGAATGTCTTCAGCAGCGCCCCTTGTACACCAAAAGACCGGAGTCTCCTCAGTAGGAACAGCCTGCGCTGTCTCTTCTTGTAGAGTGCGTCGGTATTGTGTGACCAGTCTAGTTTATTGTTCAGATGAACACCCAGGTACTTGTAGGATATCACCATCTCAATGTCTGTTCCCTGTATGTTTACTGGTGCTGTGAGGGGTTGTCCTTGCCTGCGGCAGTCCACCACCAGCTCCTTAGTTTTCCTCGCGTTGATCTGGAGGCAGTTCCAATGGCACCAGTCCACGAAGTCCTGGATAAGTTCTCTGTACTCAGCTTCATCTCCGTTGGAGATGAGGCCGACGATCACAGAGTCGTCAGAGAACTTCTGTAGATTGCAGTGTGTTGTGTTGTGTGAGAAGTCCGCAGTATAAAGGGTGAACAGGAAGGGAGCCAAAACCGTTCCCTGGGGGGCCCCCGTGCTACCGATGATCGTGTCGGACACACAGTCCCGGGTTCTCACAAACTGTGGCCGGTTAATGAGGTAGTCCAGGATCCATGATGACAGGTGCTGGTCCACCCCTGCGCACAGCAGCTTGTCCTTCAGGATCATCGATTGGATGGTGTTGAAAGCACTGGAGAAGTCAAAGAACATGATCCTCACCGCATTCCCGGGCTTCTCCAGGTGGGACAGAGAACGGTGAAGGAGGAAGATCACTGCATCCTCCACCCCAATGCCATGCTGGTAGGCGAACTGGAGTGGATCCATCGCTGGTCCCACCAGGGGGTGGAGGTGAGCAAGGAGCAGTCTCTCCAGGATCTTCATCATGTGGGACGTCAGGGCCACTGGTCTGTAGCTGTTCAGGTCTTTGGGGTGGGAAGTCTTTGGTACAGATACCACACAAGATGTTTTCCACAACTGTGGTACCCTCCCCAGCTTCAGGCTCAGGTTGAAGATGAGCTCCACAATTCCACACAGCTGGTCTGCACAGGACTTGAGGAGCTTTGCGCTGATGCCGTCCGGTCCCGACGCCTTCCTCGCCTTGATCTTCCTCAGCTCCATCCTCACCTGGGTCTTAGTGAGGGTCATGTTGGGGGGCTGTGTGTTGGGAGTGGGGGGGAGTTGGTGGAGTGGGGTGTGGGCAGCAGGACTCGATGTCTTTTGAGGCAGTAGTGGTTGTTGTGCAGTCGGGGGGGGGAGGGCGGTTGATCAAACCTCTTAAAAAAACAGGTTCAGATTGTTCGCCCGCTCCCTGCCCCCCGTGGCCTGGGGGGGAGGTATTCTGGAGCCCAGAGATGGTTTTAAGGTTTCTCCAGACCCCACCGATGTCGCTCTGTTGCAGCTTGTCCTCCATCTTCTTCCTGAAGCTGTCCTTGCCTTCTCTGATCTTCCTCCTCAGCTCCCTCTGTACGGACTTCAGCATCTCCCTGTTCCCCGACCTGAAGATCCTCTTCTTCTCTCTCAGAAATGTTTTTATCTCAGGGTTGATCCAGGGTTTGTTGTTCGAGCAACACCGTATGGTCTTGGTGGGTACGGTGTTGTCCACACAGAAGCTGATGTAGTCCGTGATGGTGTGAGTGAGGCCATCGATGTCCTTACCATGTGGATCGCAGAGCTGCTCCCAGGCAGTGGTTTCAAAACAGTCCTTTAGAGCGTCCATTGCCTCCTCAGACCATAACTTCACTGTGCGCATGACCAGAGGTTGTCTGTGCACTAGGGGTTTGTACACCGGCAGGAGATGAACCAAATTGTGATCCGATCTCCCGAGTGGGGGGAGTGGTGATGAGGTGTACGCCTCCTTAGTGTTTGCGTAGAATAAGTCCAGTGTTTTATTGTCTCTAGTGTGGCATGTGACATACTGGGTGAACGTGGGTAGAATGGGAGACAGTGAAATATGGTTGAAATCGCCTGAGATGAGGAGAAGAGCATCTGGGTGTTCTATCTGCAGCCTGCCAGTTACTGAGTGGATGACGTCACGCGCTGTCCCAGCGTTCGCCGTCGGATTTGCATAAATAACAATGCAGATCACGTGTGAGTATTCCCTCGGGAGATATGTAGGCCGCATGCTAACAGCTAGCAACTCCATGTCTTTGTTGCAGTGTTGTTGTTAACCGTGATATGTCCCGGTCTGCACCAGTTGTTATTGACATACATCATCACTCCTCCGCCCCTTGCCTTCCCACCGTCTGGTGTTCGGTCTGCCCGTATAAGATAAGATAAGATAAGCCTTTATTAGTCCCACAACGGGGAAATTCCAGGATTGCAACAGCACAGGGATAGCAACACTCAGAGCAACAATCAGAAGGCAAGAAAAAAAAAAAAAAAAAAAAAAAAAAAAAATTGCATGTAAACCCTCCAGTTCAATGTTACCATCTGTTGCTAGTTCTGTTAGCCATGTCTCCGTGAATAGCATCAGGTTACACTCTCTGTATATGCTCTTGTAGCGGGAGATAGCCGCTAGCTCATCTGTTTTTCTGAGTAGCAATCGTACATTCCCCATAATAAAGGATGGGAGGGCGGGTCTGTACCTTATATTCCTCGCCCGCCGTCTTATTCCAGCACGACATCCATGCCGTTTCCGTCTCATTTCTCCCGGTATGTCGAGTTTTTGCGTTAGCATCATGGGCCGGTTAAGTGCTAACAGCTGGTCCCTATTGTACTGCCTCCTACAAGAAACAGTGGATCCGTCCGCTGGCTCAGGAGACATTTGGGCGATCTACGTGTCTGTGATGGATCAAGGTGTCGCCGAAACAGAAAGATTAGCAAGCTTAGCAAGATTATTGTCAAATAATCTTGCTATCATTATTGTCAAATAAGATTACTTATATCGTGATATGAAATTTTGGTCATATCGCACAGCCCTAGAATAGAATACTTAGCAAGATTAGCAAGATTAGCATAATAAACACCTTCATTTAAAAACTTCATTTTGTCTTTACTTGTGTTATCTTTGTCTAATATTTAAATTTGGTTGATGATCTGAAACATTTAAGTGTGATAAACATGCAAAAATATGAGAAATCAGGAAGGGGGCAAACACTTTTCACACCACTGTATATCATTATTGTCAAATAAGATTACTTATATCGTGATATGAAATTTTGGTCATATCCCACAGCCCTAGAATAGAATACTTTGTCACTGCATGCAGCAACATACATTCCATACATACAATAGCCATACGCACACCCACTCCAACCAAGCAATACACACATGTTCCCTTCTGCTAAAAGTGGGTCAAAATAGTGTGGAGGGCTGCGTTTACGACATCCTCAGTGGACCTGTTTGCCCTGTACATATATTGGTGTTGATCTAAGATAGAAGGGAAAGTAGATTTAATATGGCATGGGTATCAGAGCAACTAGTCTGCAGTCCTTCGAGGAGCTGATGTTGGTCTGCTTGGGCACAGGAAAGATGGATGCAGTTTTCAGGCAGTCAGGAACAGCGGCTCGCAACAGCAAGAGCTTAAATATGTCAGTGAAAACTTCTGCAAGTTGGTGAGTGCAGTCCTTGAGAACCCTGCCAGGGATCCCACCTGGGCCCGGTGCAGAACAGATCTCAGTACTCATTTTACATCTTGCGACTGTAGAGTGAACGAGTAGTCGGCAGCGTCCAGCAGGGATGGGACTGTGATGTCAGACCTTTCAAATCTTGCAAACATGTGGTTAAGGCCCCCTGCCAGCAGGTTACTGCTGCTCCTGAAGTTAGTAATGTGCTGAATTCCCTTCCACACAGACGCTGGGTCTCTGGCCATGAGCTAATGTTCAATTCTCTCCTTGTATGCTGCTTTTGTGGGTTTTTTTATGCCTCTTTTGAGGTTATGCCTGGCTGTGCACTACTGCTCTCTGTTCCTGGATTCACGTGCAGCATCCCATTCTCTCCAGAGAAGCTGGCCCTGTTTTGTCATCCATGGTTTCCTATTTGGGAAAAACTGGATGTGCCTGCTGACGGTAACAGACTCAACACAGCTCGTGATATAGAAGAGCACAGTAGATGTGGATTCCTCAAAGTCCTGGCTAATAAGCAGATGTCAGTCAGTGTGATGAATGCAGTCCTGTGGCTGCAGGGATGCTCCCTTGGGCCAGATGTTAACGGTTTTTACAGTGGACTGCAGTGTCTTGATTACGGAACAGTAGGGTGGAGATTAAAAAAAAACTGTGCTAAGTGATCCGACTGTCCCAGTTAAAGCAGGGGAAAGGCTCTGTATGCCTTAGGAAAGTGTAAACACAGTCCAAAATGGTCTCCCCTCTAGCTGAACACTTAACATGTTGTTCAAACTTCAGAAGCACAGACTTCCAAGTTGACATGATTAAGGTTGCCAGTTACTATGAAGCCCCCCCTCTGGATACATGTTCTCTTGTTTGTGACTGTGAGCAATCTTGCTAAAAGCAGCACTAGCATTAGCCTCAGTTGGAATACATACAGCTGTCACAACAACAAAGAACTCCCAGGGCAGATAGTGGGATCTACACTTTACTGGCCAGAGTTCAAGGTCAGGAGTGCAAAATCTCTCAAAGATGGCAGTATTTGTGCACCAGTTGTTATTGCTATAAACAAGCAAATAAAATAAAAGTCCACCTCCACGGGTCTTACCGGAGTCTATCCATCTATTCTATCGCTGCGGTGGTTAGTGTGGCCTGCTAGCTCAATAGCTGCATATGGGATTCTTGGGTTTAGCAGATCTCAGTAATAACAATCACACAGCTGTCCCAGAGAAGAGTTAGATCTGATAAACAGTCTCCACTCATCCATATTGTTATTAAGAGATCAAACATTGGAGGTCAGTGAGGATGATGCCACAATCCTCTTTTGAGTAAACGCATGTGGGACAGACTCAATTTTTTCTTAGTGAAAACGTTTGACAAAGTGTCCTCGTGTCCTTTTCCACATTAGCTGTACACAGACAACTTCCACTCTGCCAGACCTCCCTGATGCTGAGAGGATTTGCGACATAACTCCAGAGCACCCATACGGTACAAAGAGCTAAGTGTGAACTTGTGGTGGCATGCATGGAGGACTAAGGTAAACAAACACAAACTGTCCTACTTTATGCCGCTTGTTACCTCATGCTGGCACCTGTGCCTCAGGACCTGCGTCGACAGGTCGTATATGGCCAGAGTCCCGTCCAAGTAAGCCACAGCTATGAGAGGCAGGCTGGGAAGGAAAAGAGAGAGGAAACATATTTTAACAAATGGTTCTTTTTTCATACCCTTCTGGATAAATAATATGCCAGTATTTCAATAAAACTAAAGCTAAACTGCTATTATAATGTTAAAGGGCTCATTGACTGAAAAATGGGGTGTTTGTAGGTTTTAACTGTCTGAAATGGAAATTCCCATGGGCTAATGCTTTACCAATGACCCGATAACCATCTCCAACAGGGCTACAAAGAACTATTTCATTTCACTTATTCAACATAAACTCATAATGTGCTGACACTTACATGAATACAGCAGGGAAAATAAATGTTGAACACGTCAACATTTTTCTCATTAAACACATTTCTGATGGAGCCATTGACCTGAGATTTTCACCAGATATCAGTAACAACCCAAGTAATCCATCCATCTACCTATAAATGCAACAATCTATGTGTGTGCCTCAGATATCTCTCAAACCGTTCGTCAGACTGGCCTCTGATTTTATAAGTGCTTTGCTGAGGTTACGAGGGTGTGTATCCCTGAGTATGGAGCTGCTCAGTCAAAATATGCCATTTTTATCAATAAAAGTTTAGCCACCACTCCGTTTCCTCATGCTCTGGCTTCTAGAAGTGTGGGCAGGGTTTTGGATTGACTCCGTACTGATTGGATAATACGCGGCATCATGACCAGTTAACAAGAGCGCTCCGTAAACAAAAATGGAAGTGAAAGGTGATAAATTTGACAAGAAAAAGAGAATACTGAAGATTTAATGCCTAAAAAAATTATACTATAATGTTGCTGTGATTGTGTAGCTCTAAAGGATAATTCGGCATATGTGGAGAACACGAGGTGCGGGGGTGGGGTCAGCCAGACTGCCTGGTCCTTCACAGGGAGCCAAGCCCAGCCTGCCCGGTTAACAGGAGTCTTGGCTGCTGCTTCACCCGTGTGCCACCGCTGTCCTTTGTGGCACCGCGAGTTCAACGTGGCGCTCCTCCTGGTGCTGGTGTGCTCGCATGGCTATCTAAAAATTAAAAGTTAATAGTAATACCATCATGATTGTGGAGCAGAATGGCCAGATCAATTGCATATCATATGCGGACACATATGCACACTTTGACTAAACAACGACCGTGACCAAACACACAAAAAATGCCCAAATAACGAAATAAATCATTTTTTTTATTTACTGACAAATGGGCAACACTGATGCAACAGCTGCAGCCAAATGGGTCATTTTGCTGTGTAAAAGAATGTTGGGTATTTTGTACTTATAATATTGCTAAAAAAACAAAAGGATGCACTACAATGACTCTCAAATATTTGTAAATGTGTCCTGTTACAGTACTCCATGAGTTTATTGATGATAGACAATGAACGACACATATAAACTAAAACAATTTTAATGATGACTGAACAACTCCCATTCCCCAAACTGCAGGATACAACACTTATGAATCTAAGTCATAAAAGATCACACAAGTAAGTCTGCCAAACAAATAAACAAGGGTTCTTAAACAGTCGCTAATACTGAATGTCCCATTCATTTTCCATAATTCTGTAATTAATATTCACACAATCAAATAAATCTTAGTGTTCAGTCCCTTTTACATTTGTCGAAGTCTAACATGTGTGATTGCCTAATATAGTTTACACCTCTTTGTATTCCCCTTTCATACATAGTCTGCATTTGGGCCTGTAAAGCCTAATTGGGCTACAAGAGTACTTGCTTTCTACAGGCATGCACTAGTACAAAGAAATCAAGGCAACTGTGTTCACAAAACAAGTTATATTTAATAAAGTGGAATGACACAGGGAATAAGTATTGAACACATGAAGAAAAAGCGGTGCAAAAAGGCATAGAAAGCCAAGAAACCAGCTGAAATCCATCAGAATTTAGGAAGCCATCCCATCCCCCATCAGTGCAAATTAATTTCAGCTGGTTAAGTCCTGACTGATAGCCTTTAAAAAGGTCTGTGAATATCAGATTGTCACACCACAAAGAACTCACAATGGGTAGAAGCAAAGAGCTCTCTCTAGACCTTTGCAACCTTATTGTTGCAAAACATAATGATGGCATTGTTCACAGGTGCATTTCTAAACTGCTGAATGTTCCAGTGAGCACTGTCGGAGCCATCATTTGGAAGTGGAAAGAACATCATTTTTACCATAAACCGGCCACGACCAGGAGCTCCTCGCAAGATTTCTGACAGAGGAGTCAAAAGAATTATTAGAACTTATCCAGGGGCCAAAGACCACTTATGGAGAGCTCCAGAAAGACCTGGAGTTAGCAGGTACTGCTGTTTAAAAGAAAACAATAAGTAATGTACTCAACACACATGGGCTCTATGCCCGCTCACCCCGCAAGACTCCACTGCTGAAGAAAAAAGCACGGTGAAGCTTGTTTATAGTTTGCTGCACAACATTTGGGCAAGCCAGTAAAACCAAAATTGAACTTTTTGGATGCCACAACACGTACCGTGTTTGGAGAAGAAATGGCACTGCACATCTCATCATGGTGTGGGAGTGTTTTTCAGCACACGGTACAGGGAGACTTCATATAACTGAAGGAAAGATGAATGGACAAATGTACAGAGACATCCTTGATAAGAATCTGTTGCTATCTGCCAAGATGCTGAAGATGAAATGGTGGACATTTCAGCAAGACAATGATCCCAAACACACAGCCAAGGAAACTCTCAACTGGCTCCAAAGAAGGAAAATAAAGCTGCTAGAATGGCCCAGTCAGTCACCTGACCTGAATCCAATTGAAAATCTATGGAACGAACTGAAGATCAGAGTTCATAGAAGACACCCACAGAACCTTTGAGATTTGAGGGCAGTTTGTGTGGAAGAACGGGCTAAAATCACTCCTGAGCAATGACTGTGGCTAGTTTCTCCATACATGAGGTGTCTGGAAGGTGTTATTACCAACAAAGGCTTTTCTACTAAATACTATATGAATTTCACCAAGTGTGTTCAATACTTATTCCCTGTGTCATTCCACTTTATTAAATATAACTTGTTTTGTGAACACAGTTGCCTTGATTTCTTTGTATGGATGGATTACTTTGGTTGTTACTGATATCTGGTGAAACTCTCAGGTCAATGGCTCCATTAGAAATATGTTTAATGAGAAAAATGTTGATGTGTTCGGTACTTATTTTCCCCGCTGTATATTCCCTGTGCTATGAAACAACTGCAGAACTGTTTGTGTACTTCTGTCAAGCTGACCAGACTACACTACACTTCTTCCTGCTTCAGCTACAGAAACACGAGTACTCACACTCACTTACTCCCTCTAGTGGCATGGTGGAATGATTGCAACCCAACAAAGCCAACACAATATTCTTTTCAAGCTCTGCGGGCCACATGAAATGACACAGTGGGCCGGATTCGGTCCGCAGGCCTCAAGTTTGACACATGTAGACTAAGCCATCCAAGACTCGTCTTAGACATGATGATATCAATTTGAAAAGGCTCTATCATTCCTTTGTGTAGTTATCGCATTACAAGATTTAGGGAAAACTGACCTTTAGGTCAGAGGTCACCCAAATTCAAACTCGGCCTAGATTTTTCATAGATACACCCATGGTATCAATTTGAAAAGGCCATGTCATTTCTTTCTCTAGTTATTGTGTTCACAAGGTAGGTGTTGATGTAACCATCGCCACCCACCCGCCCGGCAGGGTGACGACAATACCCCTTCAGTCTTTAGAGACTGAGGTACCAAGTGACTCAAACAACAGGTTAAAACTCACATGTTACAGAATCCCACAGATTCCACCGAGTTGGATTCCTCCTCATTTTTCGGTTTTCCTCCCTCCACAGAAAACACTCCAACCACCTACACAAGCACACACACACCAATGTAGAAATACTTATATCTGCTCACCAACACTTCTTTTCTGTCTGCTCATTAATGGCTTCTCACAGCACTCACCTTGCCCGTGGCTGTGTTGATGAGTTTTGCACAGCCATCCACTGAACCCGTCAGCACCAGAGAGCCATCCTTGTTAGAAGCCAGGCAGGTGAGTGCCCCCTGGTGTCCATCTTGACCTGTCAAAGGAGAGCAGCAAAACGTTTTTACAACACAGTCAGACATGTTTGCTCAGTTTTGTAGGAGTGATTAGATTAGATTGACTTTATTATCCCAGTGGTAGAACTGTCTTGGACTACAGTATCTGTGGTTAAAAAAAAAGCATGAAAAGACATCCAAATTCCAAACGACATACAAAATAGGGAAAAGTACAATAAAATTATTATATGTATATATGCACCAAATAATTTCATACACACTCCCTGCAATTACACATACACGTTGCCAAAAATTCAAAGAACATAGCCATACACCTTAACTCGTAATAGTATTTAGGGCTTTAATGGACTACTGGACAAAAGAGTTTTTAAACCATTTATACCTGCTGAGGGGTACTCTGTATTGTCTGCCTGAAGGGAGACAATACAGAGGATATTCAGGATGAAAAACACGAGTTGGATTTAAGAGAATTTTTTTGTGTCTGAGTATTACTTGACGACAAATATCTAGAAGACTAGGGTGTTGTAAAACTCCCATCATCTTCATAGCTGCTTTAATGAGCGTATTGATTTGGGCCTTTAACTTGATCATTAAATAAATAAAGAATTAAATAAATAATCTTTGGAGAACCCTGCCTCTTCCATGAGAGCAATTGTTTAATGGAGTGTTTTTCAACCGGGGGTCCTCGGATGTACAGGTGCCATGTGAGATTGTCTAATTTTACTTCTCAATTTGTCCAAAAAATTGCAAATAATTTGCTGTTGGCACCTGCAGTGGCTCTTCCATGTCACCCAGCAGCAGAAGAAATGCAATCCCCCCCCCCCTTCTTCCTCCTCTCAACTTGCCCCGTGGACAGGTGGGGCCACCTTCACAACCTCCACAGCCACCAAAAAAAAAAAAAAAAAAAAAATGCCAACATTCCGGAGCCCACATCCGGACAGCAAAATGTCACTACTTCTCCCAGAAACCCCATCCCGATGTCGGCCGCCCCCGGCACCAAACAAGTGGCGGGGACAAAATGCCACAGAACGCCGCTGCTGTTATTAAAAATCAAAATTAAATTAAATCACCCTTCATTGTCATTCAACTGTACAACCAATCATGTACAGTAGAACGAGATTGTGTTTTACCTATCTACTGTGTTAATCACACACACCCCAAGTGTAGAATCAGAGGGCCGCTGCCATGCAAGGCGCCGCCACAAATTTCCCTCCTCCATTCCATTACTGCTGAGCACCAAGCTGGACGGCAGGAAGTTCCACTTTTATATGGTCTTCGACATGACCCGGCCGGGATTTGAACCCCTGTCTCCCGGGTGTGGGGCGGATGCTCTACCAACTGAGCCACCACTCAGATTATAAGATAAGATAAGATAAGCCTTTATTAGTCCCACAATGGGGAAATTCCAGGATTGCAACAGCACAGGGATAGCAACACTCAGAGCAACAATCAGAAGGCAAGAAAAAAAAACAAGCAAGCAAGAGCAGCTAATATACATATGTACATATTACTATAAAATATATATATACACACACACACAGACACACAGTGCAGAGCATTGTAGCTGGATGGAATAAATATATGAATATATAAACACACAGTGCAGAGCACTGTAGCTAGATGGAATAAATATGTAAATATATAAACACCCACAGTACGGAGCAATGTAGCTAGATGGAATAATATGTAGATATATAAAAACACAGTGCTGAGCATTGTAGCTAGATGGAATAAATATGTAAATATATAAACACACACAGTGCAGAGCATTGTTGCTAGATGGGATGAAACAGCATAACCATCTACTTAGTTATCCTACATGGTATGATTATGTGCCCATACATATTCTCACCCTCCATAGCGACCGGTATTTTCCTAGTTGTATGCCGGAGGGGACCATTGTGTAAGTCTATTGCATCTTTTGCAGTCAAAAAACTATTAGTTTGTTACGTCTTTTTGCTATCTCTGCGAGCAGCCCTGCTTAGGTTGTACAGTCTGACAGCCGTTGGTAGGAAGGACCTACGAAACCTCTCGGTTGTGCACCTGGGATGATGTAGTCTGCTGCTAAATGAGCTCCTCAGTGCATTCAGTATGTCCTGCATAGGGTGGAACTCGGACTCCAGCAGAGATGACAGTTTAGCCACCGTCCTTCTCTCTCCTATCTCCTCCACCGGATCAAGGCGCTGCCCCAGGACAGAGCTAGCTTTCTTAATCAGTTTGTTCAGTCTCTTCCTATCGGCTGCAGTAATGCCACTGCCCCAGCAGACCACTCCAAAAGTGATGGCTGATGCCACCACCGTGTCATAGAATGTCTTCAGCAGCGCCCCTTGTACACCAAAAGACCTGAGTCTCCTCAGCAGGAACAGCCTGCGCTGTCCCTTCTTGTAGAGTGCGTCAGTATTGTGTGACCAGTCTAGTTTATTGTTCAGATGAACACCCAGGTACTTATAGGATGTCACCATCTCGATGTCTGTTCCCTGTATATTTACTGGTGCTGTGAGGGGCTGCCCATGCCTGCAGCAGTCCACCACCAGCTCCTTAGTTTTCCTTGCGTTGATCTGGAGGCAGTTCCGATGGCACCAGTCCACGAAGTCCTGGATAAGCCCTCTGTACTCAGCTTCATCTCCATTGGAGATGAGGCCAACGATCGCAGAGTCATCAGAGAACTTCTGTAGATGGCAGAGTGTTGTGTTGTGTGAGAAGTCCGCAGTATAAAGAGTGAACAGGAAGGGAGCCAGCACCGTTCCCTGGGGGGCCCCCGTGCTACTGATGATCGTGTCGGACACACAGTCCCGGGTTCTCACAAACTGAGGCCGGTTCGTGAGGTAGTCCAGGATCCATGATGACAGGTGCTGGTCCACCCCTGCGCACAGCAGCTTGTCCTTCAGGATCATCGGTTGGATGGTGTTGAAAGCACTGGAGAAGTCAAAGAACATGATCCTCACCATATTCCCGGGCTTCTCCAGGTGGGACAGAGAACGGTGAAGGAGGAAGATCACCGCATCCTCCACGCCAATGCCATGCTGGTAGGCGAACTGGAGTGGATCCATCGCTGGTTCCACCAGGGGGCGGAGGTGAGCAAGGAGCAGTCTCTCCAGGGTCTTCATCAAGTGGGACGTCAAGGCCACCGGTCTGTAGCTGTTCAGGTCTTTGGGGTGGGAAGTTTTTGGTACAGGTACCACACAAGATGTTTTCCACAGCTGTGGTACCCTCCCCAGCTTCAGGCTCAGGTTGAAGATGTATGTCACAATCCCACACAGCTGGTCTGCACAGGACTTGAGGAGCTTTGCGCTGATGCCGTCCGGTCTCGACGCCTTCCTCGCCTTGATCTTCCTCAGCTCCGTCCTCACCTGGGTCCTGGTCAGGGTCAGGATGGGGGGCTGTGTGTTGGGAGTGGGGGGGTGTTGGTGGAGTGGGGAGTGGGCAGCAGGACTTGATTTCTTTAGAGGCAGCAGTGGTTGTTGTGCAGTCGGGGGGGAGGGCGGTTGGTCAAACCTATTGATAAACAGATTCAGGTTGTTTGCCCACTCCCTGCCCCCCGTGGCGTGGGGGGAGGTATTCTGGAGCCCAGAGATGGTTTTGAGGTTTCTCCAGACCCCGCTGATGTCGCTCTGTTGCAACCTGTCCTCCATCTTCTTCCTGAAGCTGCTGAGAAAAGCATGTCTGCCCCAACAGCGGAACGCCAATGCTGAACGACCGAGCATCAAGCAAACTCCTTGCCTGAGTTGAACAAAATCCAACTTGCAGATGTGGACTCACATGCACTCGCATCACCCAGAGCAAATGTGTGTGTGTTTGCATCTTTCCACTGACTCTGTATGTTATCTTGCTGTGTTTCACAATGAGTATTAAAAACTTCCAAGACGAAAGGTCTTTACATACTCTGTAAGAATAGAGAAATTTGTTCTTTCTCCCAGGGCTAAGAATAACAAATTTCTCTGTTCTTGCAGAGTATGTACAGACCTTTCAATTGTCATTAGATATGCCGTAATAGGCTACAATGTGTCATTCTATAACATTTTAGATTGGTGGGGTGCCGTGGGATTTCCATCCATCCATTTTCTTCCTCTTATCCGGGGGTCTGGGTTGTGGGGGGCCGCAATCCAAGCAGAGCAGTCCAGACTTCCACGTGGTTCACATAGTACCACAATAGGGGTGGGTTCAAAAGATCGATCCAACCATTTGAACTGATCCACGTTTGACCGAGCCGATATCGATCCACAAAATCTGCGGATCAATCTTTTAACATCAGAATTTTACAGTCTGTGAAACACAAAACATAAGCAGCCAGCTGAAGTCTCGCATGATGAACAATTGCGCGAGAGTTCCATGCGCTGCACGCTCACATTACTTCCGTGTTTACATTTGGCAGGCAGCCACAGATGTTAACGTTAATTTATCAACAAAAGTCACGGCTAAAGACTGTGCTCAACAGTTCCCGAATATTTTTCATAAAGCGGGGATAAACAGTTTTGTACTATGTGCAGCACTGTGTTGGAACATAAAAGAAAAGCTGACAACTGAGCAACAATTTTCAAACAGAAAACACACAGAGAACAACAACAGACCAGAGGAAGACTGCTCCTGCTGCTGGAGGTAAGTAAAATAATGTTGCTTTTAACATTTGAGATGTAAATTAATAATTCATCAATGAAAATGGCAGAATTAATAAAAAGTGCTGTAAAATGAGCCATTTTTACTCAAAAGAACAAAACTGAAATGACCAAATCTTCCAGGAATTGAATTGAAACCCTTTTCAAAAACTGAATTAATTTGTAGTTAAAATATAAACAAAAAATAAACTAAATGATTAAACCCTACTGTGGTGTGGGGATCTAAAAATATGACTATCATTAATTTTACTAAAAATTATATTCTCCTTCCGGTTATGGCTGCCACGTAGGACGGACGTGTCTCGCTCTGCTCTGCTCCTGGAGAAAAAAAATCGGCAAATAACTCTCTCATTTGGGACAGAACGTATCCCAGCATTTGGGCGAGGATATGTCGGCGAAGCCTAAGGCTGGAAAACTAGGAAAAGGAAAAAGCGAGCCGCCGAAACAGTCCAAATTAACGGACTTTCAGGTCTGTGACGCAGCAAACAAAACTCCATATATGGCGGAGGAGGCTGGCAACGGTGCGATATCTGCGGGGAATGGCGCAGATGCGCTGATGGCTGCCATGAGTTCAATGAGAGCGGACTTTTCCTCTAGATTTGATGGGATTATGACAGCGTTGGAAGGAATAAGAAAGGAATTGGGTGACTGTGTAGAACGAACGGCGCAGATGGAGCTCCGTCTCGCTAGTGCTGAAGATGACGTCACCCGTCTTCAATTAAAGGTGCGCACTTTGGAAAAAAAAAATAAATCTCTGGAAGATAATATTTTGGATTTGGAATCTCGGTCGAGACAGAATAATTTGAGGCTGGTGGGTCTTCCAGAGGAATCAGAAGGTCGGGACGTATGTTCCTTTCTGGAAAAGTGGATTCCGGAGGTGCTGGGCAGCGAGGAGTTGCAATCAGCAGTGGTTCTGGAAAAAGCACATCGCATTGGCCCACGGAGAGATAAGGGACCGCCGAGGACCTTAATTATGAAGTTTCTTAGCAACAGAGACAGGATGAAGATCTTCAGCGCTGCACGAGCTAAGGGGGAGATTAACCACCAGGACCAGCAGGTGCGGTTCTACCCAGATTTGGCCACAGGAATCCAGCAATTGAGGAAGCAGTTTGATCCCGTACGTGAGGAGCTGCGCAACCTTGGGATTCGTCATGGTGTGATCTATCCTGCGAGACTGCTGACCACGTATGAGGGCAGAACCCACATCTTCAAGACCCCAGAGGAGGCGCAGGAGTTCATCAAGAAGATCAAAGAAGAAGAAGAGACTGGTGGGAGCTAAGCATGAACAAAATATAAGGTAGAATAATTAAGCATTTGCACAGGCATCTGACTGACTTGAAGTAAATAGTAAGGTTACAAAATATAGATTGTATTATATATTAAAAAAACAAAACAAAAACAAAACAAACAAAAAAAAAAAAAAACTATGATGTACAAAGTTGTTAAAAATTTTGGAGTTAAGTTGGAAAACTACAGAGGAGAGTTAATGTTACGTCATTAAAAGCAGTAGAGTTAGGGTGATTGGGAGGATGAAGAAGGAGTGGCTTAGGCTGTTCCCCGTGGGTGTGGAACGGTCGATGGCTATATCGGGAGACAGAATTTTTCTTTTGATTTTGGGGGGGTTTGCCACAAGTGTGGGAAGGGGAAATTTGTTTGTGTGTAGTTTGTAGGATGAATGTTCAACCACTCATGTTTTTGCTTCTCTGTATGAGCATGTTTACACTGCAAGGTAATCCCAAACTCTCTATTGATCATGGACCAAAGTGTTAATCTTAATTTAACTTCATGGAATTGCAGAGGTCTACAAAATTTAAAAAAACTTAAACAAGTTATGAATAAAATAAAGGACATGGGTTCAAGAATTGTGTTTTTACAAGAAACTCATCTGATAGAGGAGGATGTTAAAAGAATTAGGAGTAGATGGCAGGGAAGTGTATTCACCTCTTCATTTTCATCCCGAGCCAGGGGAGTTATGACTCTCATACATAAATCAGTTCCTTTTCAAGTGAAAAATGTAATTGGAGACAAATTTGGAAGATATGTAATCATTCAAGGTTCTTTGCTATTAGAAAATATAAATCTTGTGAACTTATATGGTCCCAATATAGATGATCAGAAGTTCTTTGCTAATTTATTTCTCATCTTATCATCACTTACAGGGCAACATATAATAGCAGGGGATTTTAATTGTACATTGAATCCAGGTGTGGATAGATCAACAGGACTGGATTGTACGCACATTGGATGTAGGATGACTATTAATCATTTTATGAAAGAATTGAGATTGTTAGATATATGGAGAGAAATGAAACCACAAGTTAAAGCCTATTCTTGTTATTCCAGTACCTACAAGACATTCTCACGTATTGATTATTTTTTGATTTCCACAGAATTAAGGTCCAAGATTCAAAACTGCTTTTATGATAACATCGTGATCTCTGATCATGCACCCTGTTGTCTAATATATGTAGATAAAAAATTGACAAAGGAATCAGGTAGATGGCAATTTCAGCATAAATGGCTTCAGGATGAGGAATTTGTCAAGTATATAGAAAAACAGATAGACGAGTTCTTTGACATCAATACTACACAAACATCAGCATGTGTAAAGTGGGAGGCTTTCAAAGCTTTTATTAGGGGACATATTATTAGTTATACAGGATCAAAATCTAAGAAGACTCGAGAGGAGAGAGCTAAATTGGAACATAAAATAAAAAGTCTTCAGGAAAAAGTGTATGCAGGAAGTGACCCAAGGTTGGAGAATGAATTACTGATTTTGAGAGCTGAATACGACAAAAAATCAGCGAATAGAGCTGCCTCGAGTCTTCTAAGATTGAAACAATCTTTTTATGAACAAGGTGAAAAATCAGGAAAATTATTAGCATGGCAGATTAAACAATTGGAAATTAAAACACCAATTACCAGTATTATAAGTAACGGACAGGTAGTTATAGATCCTTTAGAAATTAATAGAGCCTTTAGAGATTACTAAGAAAAATTATATGATACCAAAAATGAACCTGATTTAACAAAACTAAATGGGTTTTTGAACGAACTATCTATACCGTGTATTCCAAATGAAAACAGGGAGATATTGGAGTCTAAAATTAGTCAAGAAGAAGTTGGGCTAGCCATTGATAATATGAAATCAGGAAAAAGTGCAGGACCAGATGGTCTTCCAGTTGACCTTTATAAAAAATTTAAGAATAAATTAATAAAACCTTTTTTGGAAATGGTTTTGGAAGCATTTCAAAATAATAATTTACCATCATACATAAATAATGCCTTAATTATACTGCTGCCAAAACCAGGTAAGCCCTCTAATAAATGTGAAAATATGAGACCAATAAGCCTATTAAACGCCGACCTTAAGATAATCTGTAAAATTTTAGCAAGACGAATACAAGAAATTTTACCAAATATTATTAATCGAGATCAGAATGGCTTTATAAAGGGTAGACAAGGCTTCCATAATGTAAGAAGACTATTTAATATTATTTATTTTAATAAAGAAGCACCGGATACAGCTCTCCTATCATTGGACGCCGAAAAGGCCTTTGATAGAGTTGAATGGCCCTTTCTTTTTGAAGTCCTACAAAGGTTTGGACTTGGAAATAATTTCATAAAATGGGTTCAAATAATATACAATAATGCTACAGCAGAAATCCTAACAAATAACAATATTTCAAAACCAATAAAAATCAATAGAGGATGTCGACAAGGCTGTCCACTTTCACCTTTACTGTTTACTATGGCAATTGAACCTTTAGCGATAGCGATACGTTTACATTCACAAATATATGGAATTAAAGTTGGACCAACAGAACATAAAATCTCCCTGTACGCCGATGATATAATTTTGTTTATGTCGAATCTAAAAAAAATCAATTCCAAACTTGTTGAATTTAATAAAGAATTTTGGGGAAATATCAGGATATAAAATAAATAAAACTAAATCTTCAATATTAATGCTAAATGAGACCCAGAGAAATTACCCAGCCCCTGAGGTAAATCAATTCAATGTTGTAAATCAGTTTAAATATTTAGGAATCCAAATTATGCCTAAGCTAGAATCAGTCGCCAGTGTCAACTATGAAGCCTTAATGTCAGATATCAATGAGTTAACTCAGAGATGGATGTCACTACCAATGTCGATGATCGGGAGAATCAATATACTTAAAAGTAATATTTTACCTAAAATACTTTATTTATTTCAATACATTCCCTTATCACCACCTTTAGATCTATTCTCAAGAATAAAAAAAAAAGTTAGTGGAATTTATATGGAACAACAGGAGGGCTAGATTACGTTTGTCTTTATTATATTTACCATTTGATCGTGGAGGTCTGAAATGTCCAAATTTTATGTTGTATTATTGGTCGGCACAACTGAGGTCTATGACATATTATTTTTCATCAAATGATCTCCCTCACTGGACTGAAATGGAATCATACAATTTACCTTTACCTCTTCCCATATTCATATACTCAGATTCGGCAAAAAAATTACAAAAACAAGTTAAAAATCCATTTGTAAAGCATATGATCAAAATATGGTGTGAAGCTAAAAACTATTTAAAAGAACCACAGTTATTGTCACAATTTAGTCCAATATGGGGTAATCAATATTTTAAACCAGGGAGAGCGGACGCTGTATTTAAAGTATGGAATTTAAAAGGGATACAAAAGATTCAGGATTTATATTTGCCATGTGCAGACAACATAATGTCTTTTGAAGAGCTGAGGATCAAATTTAATCTCAATAGAACACATTTTTTTAAATATCTTCAACTTAGAAACTTTATTCGATCAAATCAAAATAAAGCTCTCACTCGACCTATTTATTCATCCTTGGAAAAAATGATGATGAAAGATAGTAAAAGAAAGGGTATTATTTCAGAGTTTTATAACTCATTGACACTATCTTCAAGTGAAAATTCACTGAAAAGATTAAACTACTGGAAAGAAGATCTGCAAATTGAAATTTCAGAGGAACAATGGGAATTGGCTTGTACAGAAGCTCAAACCAAATCAATAAATGCACGCCTTAAATTGATACATTTCAAATGGTTAATGCGGATGTATGTTACACCGGAGGAGTTAAATAGATATAACAAAAATATACCAGATACATGCACAAAATGCATGGAAAGTAAAGGAACCCTATTTCATTGTTTATGGGAATGTAGATTAATAAGAATGTTTTGGGAAGAGGTGAGGGTAACAATTGAAAAAATAATCTCAAAACAAATCATATTGAATCCTAAACTGTTTTTGTTGGGTCTGTACCCAGAAAAGCATAATTTTAATAAAAGTGAAAGAACATTCATAGACCTCAGTTTGCTTAATGCCAAAAAATGTATTGCACTATTATGGAAAAAGACTCATAGACCAGATGTGACTCAGTGGTTAAGACAGATGTTAACAAACCTTCCATTAGAAAGAATAACATATATACTGAAATCAAAGGAAATTGTGTTTGAGAATATATGGAGACCTTTTATTGATTATGTAAAAAATTTAAACATAACTCTTGAAGAAGAAGGTGAATGATGTGTGTGGACCTTGTAAATTCCAAACTGGTGAACATAATATGTATACTTATGTATTGGATTGTCTACACTAAACAGAGGAGCATTGTTGAAGACTTGATTTTGTTGGTGATTGTTGGTGTTTTTAGTGCATTTTTTTCTTTTTTTGTAGTACTTTAGTGTTAGTGTTTGATTGTATCATGTTTGTTAAAAAAAAAAAAAAGGTTCAATAAAGATATTGTGGAAAAAAAAAAATTATATTCTCCTTTTCATATCTCCTTAAGACCTGTGAAGACTGAGTTTCCACTCCAAGGTCCATCCTGCCCTGAGATGCATCTGAAGGGAAGAGGTTGTCAGTGGAGGATCATCCCTGCTTCATGTGGATTTCAGCATAGAAGAAGACCTCAAATTTTTGAGGGTCTTAGTTTTCAAATTCAAGAGTCAAGAAGGTGCTGCCATAATTTCCTCCATACTCTAACATGCAGTCAATGCAATTTAGTTGTTGTAATGGCTAATTCTTTTATTTATTTAAGTTCTCAGCAAAAAATACAATGTTGGTCATTTTTTTTTTAACAATTTTACTGAACATTTCATTCTAAATAAATCACTGTTTAACAGGAAATTTTGGACAATCCTGTGCTTTTCTTGTGGTGTTACATAGAACAGCATCACTGTAAACGATGGAAAAGGCAGCTATAAAATCTGCACTTCCTCACACAACTTTCGGTGCAAAAAAACTAAAAATGTTGCAACTTTTATCGTAACTTTTTGGAAAAGCTCCCGCAAATTCAGGCTTTTTGGGCCACAACAATCACACAAACAGCTGTGAAATCCTGGAGGGACTGAAATACAGTGAGATTATGTCTACATGCTTCATGCCCTGAAGTTGCTTACTGACTCTGGGTTGTTAACTTGACACTACACGTGAGCACTTTGTAAAATCGTAAGTTAAATCATAAAAAGTGCATTACTGTAACTGATTTTGGGTCCGTTCTTTATGCGATAATTTATGTATTAACAAAGTTGGAATATTCCTGCTACAATTAGTAGCATTAGGTCTCTCAAGATTTTTTTTCCCGGCACATAAGATAGCTGTTAAAATGGGACTTTCCCTGATTGAATCGGGATCGGACCAAATCGAATCAGAATTGAATCGCTTCAGAACTTCAATGATTGGAATCCAATCAATTTTGGAAATTAGTGATGATTTCCAGCCCTACACCACAACTCCCATGACCCCTCCTGCAGGTGGTGAGCCCACTGGAGGACGGACCCATTGGGCTCCTTTGGGTACACTAGGTCCTTGATGTAACTTTTTTCATAGGGATCCACTGGACAACTCTTGGTCTGGCCCTTCACCTAGGAGAAACCCTACCAGAAGCAAGTGGCCCCAACAACATAGCTCCTGGGATCATTAGGGCTCCCAAACCCCTCCACCATGATAAGGAGGCGATCCAAGGGGGGGACAATGGGATTTTTTTTCAATGTAAAAAGGGTTCTGTGGGTCTAAAACGGATGAAAGACACTCGTGTATTCTCTTCATCTAGTTCCAGTAGCAGAGGCTGCAGTTTGACAAGTCTCTAAACTCTTAATCTCTCCCTACAGCTGGCCAGTCCACATGACTTCTTCACAGATGGCTCACTCTCACTGGCTACTGTGTGTATTCCTTAAAAGGCAGTCCAATCAGGAAACGTAAATATCAAATGTCTGATATTTATTACTGAAGGTCAGAGAAGCGCTGACACAACCAGTAGCAATAAAATGATCATAGTGACATGACAGACTTGAGGATTTTGACAAGTACCCTGCCTGGGCTGGGAGGAAAACTTGCGTCCCGTCTCAAGTCATCCTGAATAACGCCATCTATGGGGTTGGCAAACCCACCTTTTATGACGTGGATGGTGTTTCCCTGCTTCAGGTCCCACACACGCAATGTCCCGTCTTCATAGCCCACCACAGCCCGCTTCCCTGGAGGGAAAAGGGGTCAAAATACACACTTCAATGCAGTAAGGTTTTAAAACAAGAACTTTTCAGGGTCATTATGAATAATTTTTAAAAAAACTTGCTGTTGCTTATGAGACAGTTTGTGAGCTTAGGAAAGTACACTTTTTTTGTGTTTATCTTCATAACTTTACTGTCACATGTAGGAGCGCAATGTACGTATGTGACAAAAAAAATCTGAAACTCCAGCTTGATTTTCTTTTTAATGTTCCAGCACTTGGGTCCATCATTCAAATCAAAGTCAGCGTAAAGACGAAAATGACCCTGTGCCTAATTCTGGAAGCTGTGCTACACATCAACAAGTGTCTCGACTCTCACCATCGGGGAGGATTTTTCCGCTGGTGGCCTGGCATGCAGGACTCTGGAAGGTTTTACAGTCTCCCGCGGGGATCTTCCACATCCACACGTTGCCGTCATTTGTTCCAGCCAGGAGCACGGGGGCGCAAGGATGCCACTCCAACCACTGAGGAGGAAAACAGCTACTTTATACGCAAACATGCAAAATATTCCCCTGCAATTTTCTACAAGTGGCAGAACCCCTAATCACTCTGCGGCTGGCTGAAGGGCCACTCGGCGGCTGTGGCTGAACCCCAGGAGTGCGCGTCTGATCCTTGACTTCCTCCACAGAACCACAAATCATCAGCCAGAGCAGTCACCGTCTCCTTAACTCCTTATAAACTCCTTCAGCCCCCATAAAAAGCTCTTCACAAATGCTTACAGTCGCAAAAATTAAACGCACTCAGCCCCTCACCTCCAGATCTCCCACTTCGAAAGACCAGATTTCCTCTTTGCTTTCCACTTTCCAGACTTTTATCAAGCCACTCATGTCACCCGAAGCCACCAGGGAGGAGTCGTGGCTGAACGCGGCACACGTCACCGAGTCTTTGTGACCTGTGGAGATGGAGGAAGCGCCGCAGTGGTTTCATATAATATTCCTGCATCACGCAGTTCACTCAGTGTTAAAAGAACCTAAATGTTCAGTTTACACAACACAGCTGTGGTGACTGCTCAGTGTTGTCTTTTATTTGTCGAGAAGATTTGACACCTTAATGACTACAGCATTAGCTGTGGACAAAGTTTGCCTTTTTGTAATCCATTAAATATGTAATTTATAACAGACCTGCATGCAAAAAAAAACCTAAAAATGTGTATTTGATGACATTTTTCTCGCCCACACACGCACACCTGCCCGCACGCCCAAAGTAATCACACACCACTCTTGCCTCCATGTAGTTTTCCTCCAAAACTAACAAAAGGTTTCAAATAAAGCCGCTGGCACAGCTTTTAGTCAGGCCACATCTGTAGGTGTGGCCTGACTGGTGAAGTGTCGATGCATTCGCACGAGTGAATTTAGTAAATTTACTCACGTTTGGTCTGAACACACCTTAATATATAGGTGTGTGTGGGCGGGCAGGATGGGAGAGTTAAGGTTCATAATACACAGAGTTGTTTTAAAGGTGCATCTCAAAAAAATTTGAATATAATGAATGTTTTTAAACAGATTTTTTTTTCATAATTTAACTCCAAAAGTAAACTTTCATATGTTTTATATTCCGTACAAATAATCTGAAATATTTCAAGTCTTTTTTGTTTTAAATGTGAATGAAAATCACAAATCTGGCATCTCAAATTATTAGAATACTGAGAGGCACTGGCTGTTGACACAGTGCTGTATCAAGGCATATTAATGGGAAGCTGGCAGCAAGAAAATAAGTGTGGCAGAAAACGATGCACAAGCAAAAAGAATGATCGTAGTCTTGAGAGGATTGTCAAGAAAAGTCAATTCAAGAAGTTGGGGAGGGGGGGGGCTTCAGAAGGAGTGGACTGAGTCTGGGGTCAGTGCATTAGGAGCCACCACACACACACACACACACACACACACACACACACGTCTTCAGGAAAGGGGCTACAACTGACCTGTTCCTAGCACTAAGATGATCCTGAAAAAGAGACAACGTCATCAACCTCTTGACCGGTCTAGAAGAGAAAAAGAGCGTGACTGTTGCTCAGTGGTACAAGTCCTCTTTTCTGGTGAAAGCAAATGTTGGGTTTCATTTGGAAATTAAGGTCCTAGAGCTTGAAGGAAGAGTAGTGAAGCACAGAATCCAAGGTGTTTAAAGTCTAGTGTCAAGTATCCGCAGTCTGTGACGGTCTGGGGTGCCATGTCATCTGCTGGCGTTAGTCCACCGTGTTTTGTCAAGTCCAAAGTCAATGCTGGCGAGAAGCCGATTTCCTCTCACAGCAGGACTTGGCACCAGACCACAGCACCAAGACTACTATGAAATGGTTTACCGTCCATAACATTACTGTGCTTGACCAGACCAACCTGAACCCCACAGACTCTCCATGGAGCATAGTCGATAGAAAGACGAGAAACACTCGACACAACAATACAGATGAGCTGAAAGCTGCTGTCAAACCAGCCTGGGTTTACAGTAGGTCACACCTCAGCAGTGACCAAGCTGACCACGCTGCACTGGTGCAGTAATATGCGGTGAAGGAGCCCCAGTCAAGTATTAAGTGTATACATGAACACACTTTTCAGAAGTTGTACATTTCTGTACTAAAAATAATTATTTCTGGATTGATCTTACTGAATATTCTAATAATGTGATATACCCGATTTCTGGTTTTCATAAGATATAAGTACTAATCATCAAAATTAAAACAACAAAACCTTTACCTGTTTACTTCTGGAATTATGAACCATGAATGAAAATTTTCACATTATTCTAATTTTCTGAAGTGCACATGTTCTTGTCTTTTCTTATGAATTTGCAACCTTTTTTTTTTCTTGTAACTTCAAGACAATGTTCTTTCAATGTTTTAACATAAACTTGGAACTTGATTTCTGACACAATGAGCTCTTATTGCTCACTAACCGGAGAGAATTTTCAGCTTTTTGTTTAAAGCCACAAGGAGCCACGGGGTTGTGCAAGAAGGGCCACTGATGCAAAACCCTGCTGCAGAAATGTGTAAGCTGACCGATTTCAACACTCACCTGTACACTCCAGCAGCACCTCTCCATCGCTCACCCTCCACACATAAGCCTTGTCGTCCTCCCCACCCGTCACAGCCAGGCTGTTTGTGGCTGGGTCCAGACTCACACAGAACACGGAGCCTGAGAACAGAGGAACGATCAGCCCTGCGTTCAGTTGACAAAACACTTCGCCGAACACAAGTTTGAAAGGTGAACTGGCCTAAATGAACGGGCAGTTCTCGGCGAACGGTTTTTCTGTTCGGCTCGCGCATTCTGTAGTTGTGTAGATCTACGGTCCTGTCAGCCGGTAGAGGACCCTAGTAACTGCGGCGTAGACTGTAGCCTGCTTCAGCTTCAGAGGACCTAAGAATTCTCCGTTTTACCCCCACCAAAAACAATATTTTATGCGTGATATTGTTTTACTTACAACATGACATAACATCTACTCTTAAATTGATGGAATTGCTCAGAAAGTAAAAGAAAACAAAAGAATATCGCAAACTATCTTACCTAGCCGCCATCTTTGTTCGCTACGCGCGCCACCTCCAAAAGCGTTCGGCCAAAGAGAAAACTGTTCGCAGCGACCGTGTTGCTGAGTTACGGAAGCTGACGAACAGTTCCGAATAGCTGCAAGCTGTTTTGTCAACTGAACGCGCCCCAGGTTCTGCCACACCTCCAACGGACCGCGACAGACGTGAGGGGGTCAGGATCAGGGTTACCCGTGTGCTTGGAGAAGGTGAGCTCACTGTCGTCCTGCTCGGCCTCGGCCTCCATCTCATCCTCCGTCTCCCAGCCTTCGTTGTCATCTCCAGGGTTTCCAAGGTCTTCAAAGTCCACATCATCCAAGTCATCTGCTAAATCATCTAAGCGGGACAAGAGATAGACGGTAGATAAATTATTAACAAAAATGACTTGTCCTGGTGTCGTCTGTGGGGAATACAGGTCAAGTGGACCCCTGGCCAAGTGAGCACCCCAAGTGGACCCTGGGATCCAATCTGTACGTGAACAAGTACACTTTCAATCCAGTGATTTGTAAACGCGAAGGAGAACAGCAAGATATATGTGAGATATATATGTAAGATGACCACTAAGCTGACCCAGAGATGGTTTTGGTTCCGTTTCTGCGTTCGAAAGACTTTTCTCCTCCATCGCTGCTGCTCGTCACCGCTGGCTGTCCCCGCTGGCTGTCCCCAGGTGAAAAGCCGCAGAATAGCGATGTGGGACTAGAATGTTCTGAACGAGGCTTTAGAAAGTCATGAATCAGTGTGTAAATTACCGGATTAAAAATGCACTTGTACACGTACAGACTGGATCCCGGGGTCCACTTCGGGTACTCACGTGGTCAGGGGTCCACTTGACCTCTTCCCGTTTGCCCGCCGTGAGTTATCGCGCCACCAAAATCATTTATAAGAAGCCTGCTCGTGACCTCACCTGGTCCGGGCTCGGCGTCGTTCAGGTCGATAACTTCAATGATTTCCTCATCCCCGTGGAGCTCGATGGCATTTTCGTCCGGGTTATCCATGCTGCTAACAGCAGGCTAAAGGCTACACGGCTACAGCTAACCCGACTGTAGTCTGTCTCGCTGAGTACCAGCGGCCTGGGGAGTTACACTTTTCCTCGATAAACGGCACTGTAACCGTGGTATAATGTTAAACGAACAGCTGTTACATTTCAGTCAAGCGTGGATCCATGTTTTCTTCACACGCTGTCACTGGAGAAGACGGTAGAGAGGCGCACGATGATGACGACACACGGGAGTCATACAAGTTTAGCGTCATTTCCCTCCAGACCCACAAGATGGCGCAATTTCAACTAATAATAAAAGCAATAACACTGTATCATGAAAAAGTTGAATATTTTTGGTCACTCATTTAAGAAAGTGAAACCCATAGATTATATAGATTCATTACACAGACAGTGATATATTTCAAGAATTTATTTATTTAAATTTTGATGATTATGGCTTACAGCCCATGAAAACCCCAAATTCAGTTTCTCAAAAAATTAGAATATTACATAAAATTAATTTTAAAAAAGTTTTTTAATAGAAATGTTGCCCGACTGAAAAGTATGTCCATGTACACACTCAATACTTGGTCGAGGCCCCTTTTGGATTAATTACTGTATCAATGTGGCGTGGTATGGAGGTGATCAGCCTGTGGCACTGCTGAGGTGTTATGAAGGTCCAGGTTGCTTTGATAGTGACCTTCAGCTCATCTGCATTGTTGAGTCTGCTGTCTCTCATCTTCCTCTTGACAATACTCCATAGATTCTCTATGGGGTTTAGGTCAGGAGAGTTTGTGGGCCAATCAAACACTGATGCTATGGTCAATAAACCAGGTTTTTATACTTTTGGCAGTGTGGAGGGGAGGGGTGCCAAGTCCTGCTGGAAAATGAAATCAGCTTCTCCATAAAGCTTGTCAGCAGAGAGAAGCATGAAGTGCTCTTAAATTTCCTGGTAGATGACTGCGCTGACTTTGGTCTTGATAAAAGACAGTGGACAAACACCAGCAGATGACCTCTGTTCAGATAAAAGTAAATTTTGCATTTCATTTGGAAATCAAAGTCCCAGAATCTGGCGAAAGAGTGGAGAGGCACAGAATCAAAGTTGCTTGAGGTTTAGTGTGAAGTTCCTACAGTCAGTGATGATTTGAGGAACCATGTCATCTGCTGGTGTTGGTCCACTGTGTCAACCAACTCATTGGTTGAGGAAGAAATATGGAGAGGAGTAGGTCTGTGAGCTCCGGGTGATCCCACAGGCTGGGGCATGCCTCAAGCATCTGCGCCGCACCCTCCAGACACCCTCGGGCTACCTTGTGAGTACAGGAGACTCGAGCCTGCAACAGAATATCCTCCAGAACACACACTGGCCACCGCTCCACTTTGTCCAATATCAAGGTGGACACATCCGGGATGACAGACATGGTAATCCCGGGTGTGAAACGAAAACCAAATGGGGAAAAATAGGGAAAACCTATGAGCTTTCGCCGCCGCTGGAGTGAAAGAAATGCCCCCCCAAAAAATCAACAAACTCACAGCAGCTGGGTCTCTACTGATTGCAGTTTTGTGTCATGAATTGCCCTTCGGGGCAGAGATGCGAGATCCACGCACTGAACTGTGAGTTTGTGAAATTTATTGCAAAAAACAACAAACATAAAGTGCAACATAGTGCTCTAAACACAAAATACAAATGAGACAGGAAACTTACTGATAGAGTACCAGAGCAGGGCAGAGCTCTGGTGGAGATGAGGAAAAAACAACCAAGACTGCGGCGATGAGAAAATGAAAATACTGCCCTTAAAAAGGATCAAAAACCATTTACAAAATCAATGACAGGTGTGGGTTATCTGAGCGGGCAGGAGAAAGCAATGAAACATAATTAGGACCAGCTGGGGGCAGTGAGAGAGGAGCAAACCAAAGCTGACAGCTGACAGGGCAATGCCCACACGGAGCACCACGCCACTGACAGCTGTCAACCAGCAAAAGAACAACAGTGAAGATATAAGGAATAAAATATCAACCCAAGCAGACAAAAATATAAATATAAATTAATACAAAATAAAAGTGTAACAAAACAAGAACACAAACAGGAAAATGGCAAAGAGTACACAAATGCAGAAACTAAAAAAACAAAACAAAACATAAGATACAATAAACATGTAAATATAATGAAAAAGCCATGAGACCGAGCTTGGCAGAAACCTCCAGCTCTCGGCTCATGACACAGGCTCTGCTGTGGAATCAAACACCAGGCAATGCCATAGCAGGAAACAGAGAGCCACCAGTGGGGCTCCAGCATATTAACTGCAAAGTGACTCAGATCCTGACCTCTGACTTCTGTGTGTGCTAGGAATGATCAGTAAAACTTTTCTCTCTGTGATTAACACCAGCTCTACAGATCAGGGAGTCCAACTTGGTTATTCACATTCATTAGGCTGCAGTAAAACCACAGGGGAAACATTAGAGGCATGACTGCTCTCCATTTTAAAAAGAGCCCCCCTCTCATTCCTCATCCCTCCATCAAACATTCCCTGGCCAGAGATATTTTATGAACACTTAGCACAGGTTGTCTACATCAGGTTTTCGGTTAGAGTTTTACGTCTGCTGCTATATGCTGCTGGCAGGGCTCAGTGACTGCATGCCCAAGTACATTTTATGACTGCCTCGGCCCTCCATTTCAAGTCCTCCTTGGAAAAATACAACCATGGTATAATGTGGTGAGGTGTGGAAATATCAGGATGTATGTGATTTTTTTTTTCAGACATTTTAAATCTGCAGTGAGCAAGAGATTTATAAAGTCTCCATTGGATTATTATGACTAACACTGGAAGAGGCCGCCAAGGTTTTGCACTGGAAAGTTTGATGACTTTCTGTTACAACATTGGTTGCAGTCTTTTTATTTCATCAATCTGTCTCTGCAGCGGAGGACTTCATTTAGCTACTTCTCACACTGTCGGGTTAATTTGGGGGTATGAATCACATTTTTGGACAGGTTTGCTATAGCAGCGGGGCAGCTGATTTTGAGGGATGATACAAATATTCATCCAGGAGCAGACGCTTTCCCATACAATCAAATTAGTTCATTGTTGTGTCAAAACATGGCAAGTATAGTCACCGTTTTCCCATTTGAAACACCACCAGGAGACACTCACAGTCTCCATTAAAAACCAGATTTAGGGCATTCCTTCAGGCTTTGCAGCTCCTGAAGGCAGAGTGGCCTAATGAAAAAATAGCACAGCTGAGCAGAAGTGGGGAGTAAGGAGTTACATTTACTCAAGTACATGTACTCAGAGGAGTAGCACCAAATTTTAGGTCACATGTGCAACATGTATATGTTCCCTTCTTTACATAAAAAAATGATTTTTAATTCAACAGCTCAAGCTTTCAACGGACCCATGATTAGAAAATTAACTTCACTGTTGGGGGAACAATAAACATTCATCTTTTTAATGGCTTGGGAGGGGTGTTAAAGCATATCCAGCATTTTGGGGGCGAGAGGTGAGGTACACCCTCGACAGATCACCAACCAGTCCATCACAGGGTCAACATGGGGGGGGGGGGGGGGCTGAAATGTTCATGGGCTGAGTGAAGGAGTTATGCTTGTAGGTGCTGAGCCAGTAGTATTTGTGCTTCAGTGGTCGAGGAACAAGAGGGCAGAGGAGAGCTGAGAGTGAGAGAACTGTCAAGAGTATGGGTACAATAAACCACATTTGGTCAAATCTGACCACTGCATCATGGTCAGCCTGTGAACTTTTCAGCACCCCACCCCCCACCCTTGTGTAGAGACAGACAACCATTCACTTCAACATTTATACCTAAGGACCATTTATCCCCAGTTGATGCCAAATGACTGTTGCCCCTATGACCTGGACACCTGGATAAGCAGTAATAGATGGATGGATGGATGGATGGATGGATGGATGGATGGTTCAAAAATGGGCCCTGTCCGGGGAGCTGAAAAGTTCATAGTGGTCAAATTTGACCAAATGTGGTTTATTTTTCAACCACAGGGATCCAAGCGCTGCAACACCGATGGAAGAAATGTGTGGACAGAAGGGGAGACTATGCTGAAAAATAAACCACATTTGGTCAAATTTCATTGTGGTCAAATTTTCAGCCTATCAACTTTTCAGCCTAACCCCCCCGCCCCCCCTCCATACTGATGGAACAGCAGCCATGTCTGGTGCACAAAAGACTCAGTTAATAGAGTGAAAGAGACTCCCAGATGTTGTTATGCACTGTTTTTTTTTTTGGGGGGGGGGGGGGGGTTGCATCACAAGGCACTCATTGCCAAGACTTTACCATCCATCCATCCATCCATCTTCTTCCGCTTAATCCTTTTCGGGTCGCGGGGGGGCTGGAGCCTATCCCAGCATCTTTTGGGTGAGAGCCAGGGTACACCCTGGACAGATCACCAGTCCATCGCAGGGCCAACACAGAGAGACAGACAACCATTCACTCTCACAGTCATACCTAAGGACAATTTAGAATCCCCAGTTTGATGCCAATTAACCTAACGTGCATGTTTTTGCCATGTGGGAGGAAACCAGAGAAATCCCAGAGTAAACCCACGCATACACGGGGAGAACATGCAAACTCCACACACCTGCAGACCTAACTCCAGTGTTGGATGATGTCATGCAAATGGTGACCTTTGTAAACACAAGGCCTCTGAAAAGCTGCATATTGATACACATAGGTGAGGAAATGGGAGCGGAGCATAAAACCTTAATTTTTCATACTGAAATCCGATGGTTTTTGCGTGGCAAAGTGCTGGCCCGCGTGCATGAGCTCCAAGAAGACTAAAAGTGTTTTTGACTGATGAGAGATGCAATGATGCAAAGCTGTTTGCAGGTGATGAGTGGTGTGCAAGGGTATCATACCTGGCAGATGATTTTCAGGACTGACTGAACACACAAATGCAAGGTAAAGATGAAAACCTGCTCACAAGCACAGACAAAACAAATTGATTCCATTCTAAGGTACACCTGCTGACAAAAAACATTTGGAAAGTGGCAACCTTGACATGTTCCTGCCAGACGGAAGTTTCACACTGAGTATAAACTAATTAAAATACTAAAATGCCATTGCATATGCTGTAATAGACTACAATGGGTCATTTTATAACATTTTTAGTTGGTGAGTTTCTCTGAGATTTTTTCAATGTAAAAAGGGTTCCGTGGTTCAAAAAAAGGGTTGAAAAACACTGGAATAGTCTATACCAGATTGTTTGTTTAAACAGCAATACCAAAAATAACAACTAGGTGTCCACAGTACAATATACAGTATATGAGTGCAGCTTTCCAAATTACAATGAAAACGATATGATCTTATGCAACAAAATGTGCACTGTCTGATAACCATAATGAAGACGATTTCCTTTAGAATTTGCCATGTACTCATATTTTTCTGATCAATGTATGTACCCAGCCACAGGGGGAAGCACAAAACCAGAGTACTCCTTGTGCCGGTGCCAAGCCTGGGTAAATGGGGAGGGCTGCATCGGGAAGGGTATCTGGTGTAAAATTCTTGCCACATCAAATATGTGGACCATGATCTCTGCATGTGTGTGTGTGTGTGTGTGTGCCATACTCAAATTATTCTTATATCCCCTTTACACAGCGGTGGAGATCATTGAGAGATCTGGCCAGTTTTTCATGTATCAGTGATCTTCAGTCTCCTCAGAGTTTTGACTCAGTCCAAAACACACAAGGATCTCTCAAACAATCCCAAAGATGGGCCCAATGTCACAATGATTTCTATGGTGTGTAGAGGGGCCCTTATTTTTGGTGGGGTCTTTCGGCTGCTCCCTTTCGGGGTACCCACAGCGCATCATCACCTTATATCGCAATGATCTGCATGTTGATTTGGCAAGGAGTTTTACGCCAGATGCCCTTCCTGACACAATCCTACCCATTTATCCGGGCTTGGGATTGGCACAGGGAGTATGCTGGCTTGTGCACCCTTCCTACATTCTATTTTTTGCTGAACACCAAGCTAGAAGGCAGGAAGTACCATTTTCATATGGTCTTTGGTATGACCCAGCCGGGACTTGAACCCCCCCCTTCCTCGACCTCCCGGTTGTGGAGCGGATGTTCTACCTCTAGGCCTCCACTCCAGTATAAAGGGGCCCTTATATAGTCTGTATTTAAGTCTCTAAAAACATGGCATGGACAGTAACACCTCTGGGTATAGGGCAATTTTAATTTGAATACTTGAGAAATCAAAATAAACAAAATAAATGTAAAGTTACTGCACCATATTATGCAATACTTTTTTTTTTTTTGTTAAAGCTGTGCAACACACAGAATTTGAAGCACATCTTGTAAAATAAAAGATTTGGCTCACAGGAGGAGACTAGCACCACAAACAACATATAAAAGTACATAAAAATAATGTACATTTACTGCACCGTATAATGTAATACATTTTTATTATACCTGTGGAGTACACAAAAACTAAAGAATGTCTATCAAAATAAAACTTTTCTCTGCCTTGCAGGAGGAGACTAGCACCCTTGAGCAACTAGACAAAAAAAAATGGTTTTCTTCATTATTCTAACACAAGAATAAAACTGTTATTGAACTCCAGACAAAATTTTGACAGTTGTGACTTAAAGTGTCAGTCCATCCTAGAAGCTTTTTTTCCTTTGTCATATGTGTTGAAATTTTCCTTGGGTTCTGACAACTATCAATGATAAAAGTGGCATGACAAAAATTTTTAATAAATAAATTAATCCTGTGGGACAGTAAAATATCAGCCAATCACTGCATTCGGAATGAAATGATTAGATGGTCTACCTGTTTACCCACCCACATGCTGTGCATCTATTGTACATTTGTCCACCGGACCTGTTGTGTCCCTGCTTTCAATTCATTATCTAGGAAAATGCTTTGCAATGCAGTCTGGGAGCAGCATCCATCATCATCCGCCATGATGGATGAATTCAGAAATTTGCAAAGAGCCCGGCCAGGACTGCAAGCATTGTCCAATCAGGAGCAGCTCTGCATTTATGAAAACAATATTTCTTTTGCTTTGTGATGGGATTACCTATTGGTGCTTTAAACCTCTACAGTTGTTCTTTCACGCTTCCTCAGTCTGTATTTTTTTTTTTTTTTTCCTTTCACCAGACGCTCTGGAACATCACATTGGGTGGGCTTCCCTCTGCCGTCATCAGGACAGCAGAGACCAGGAGCACTCGTCACAACATTTCCAGTTTATCACCCCAGCAAGCTGGTTTATGTCTGAAAAGCAGCAAACACTTTGGGGTGCTGTTATTTTATAGGCACACACACATACTACCCCAGACAGTGGAAGCGTATATCTGCTGTGGGTGTGTGCTGTGTTCATACACCTTTACACACACAGCATGGCTAATAAGGCCTGGGAGCTGTTGCTGTGTGAGAGGTAATTACTCCATGCTGCTCAGCGTGGCTTTGATGGAAACTTTTAGACTAACTGGCTTGACTCTGCCTCTTCTTCTTCTTTTTTAATTTACAAGAGCTCTTTGTGACTTATTTTTGCTCTCTTTTCTCTCTTAGATGCTCCAGTTTAACAGAAACCAGGTAAGAATCAGTGTCTCATTTGTACCTATAACTTAAGGAGGACCAAAACTTCCACAAGTGAAAACAAACAATGGAATCAAAATTAGTTAATATGCCATAAAATACATCAAAAATTCTATTTCAAATAAAATTAATAGAATTTGTATTTATATTGTTTATATGAATTTGTATTCATAATTTTGTACTGTACTTTCCTCCTATTATATGTACTTGTTTTTTATCTATTATCTTAAACATTTCTATTATAAAACATACATGACCAAGTTACAGCAAAAAATAAAATTTTAAAAAACCTTTTTGACATATTGTGCGTATTTACGCCATATAAACTTTCATTTTTACTTGTTTTATTAATTATAACTTTTTGTAATTTAAGTCTATCATTTATTTTTTTTCAACATTTATTATTTCACTTTTGCTTCATTATGCAAATAACTATCATTATGCTGAGGTCAACATTTTACTGTTCAAAGGAGATTTACCTAACCAAAACACATTCTGGTATACATACAGTGGTGTGCACAAATCTGGCCACTCCTTGACAGAAAAGATTTTTAACTGAAAAGATGTAGACAGTCTCTGCATGATATGAGAAGAAAATGCAATATTACCAGCAAACATATGGGGGTTGACAGCTCTGTGACCTCCTGGATTACTGACTACCTGACAGGCAGACCAGAGTTTGTCTGGCTGGGCAATGTCTTGTCTGGAGTGGTGGCTCGTGATACAGGAGCTCCACAGGGGACTGTGCTCGCTCCTTTTCTCTTTACCTTATACACCACTGACTTTCAGTACAACACAGAGTCATGCCACCTGCAGAAATTCTCTGGCGACTCAGCTGTTGTGGGGTGTATAAGAGGAGGAGAGGAGGGGAGTACAGGGCACTGGTAGACAGATTTGTGGAGTGGACAGAGCAGAATCACCTGAGGCTAAATGTCAGCAAGACCAGAGAGATGGTGATTGACTTCAGGAAGAGGAAGACGCCTTCTCAGCCACTGCAGATTAGGGGGGAGGATGTGGGAGTGGTTGAGGACTACAAATATCTGGGTGTCAGGATCAGCAGCAGGTTGGACTGGAGATCCAACACCGATGCTGCACACAAGAAGGGGATGAGCAGACTCTACTTCCTGAGGAAGCTGAGAGATCCTTCAACGTGTGCAGCAGGATGCTGGAGCTTTTCTACCAGACCGTTGTTGCCAGCACCATCTTCTTTGCTGCTGTCTGTTGGGGTAGCAGTATCAGGGCCAGAGATACCAACAGACTTGACAAGATTGTCACGACAAGATTGGACATGATTTGGAAAGGCACACACCTGTCTATATAAGGTCCCACAGTTGACAGTGCATGTCAGAGCACAAACCAAGCATGAAGTCAAAGGAATTGTCTGTTGACCTCTGAGACACGATTGTCTTGAGGCACAAATCTGGGGAAGGGTACAGAAAAATTTCTGCTGCTTTGAAGGTCCCAATGAGCACAGTGGCCTCCATCATCTGTAACTGGAAGAAGTTTGGAACCACCAGGACTCTTCTCAGAGCTGGCCAGCCGTCTAAACTGAGCGATCCGCAAAGAAGGGCTTTAGTCAGGAAGGTGCCCAAGAACCCGATGGTCACTCTGTCAGAGCACCAGTATTCCTCTGTGGAGAGAGGAGAACCTTCCAGAAGGACAACCATCTCTGCAACAATCTACCAATCATTCCTGTATGGTAGAGTGGCCAGACATAAGCTACTCCTTAGTAAAAGGCACATGGCAGCCCGCCTGGAGTTTGCCAAAAGCCACCTGAAGGACTCTCAGACCATGAGCAATAAAATTCTCTGGTCTGATGAGACAAAGATTGAACTCTTTGGCATAAATGCCAGGCATCATGTTTGGAGGAAACCAGGCACCGCTCATCACCAGGCCAATACCATCCCTACAGTGAAGCATGGTGGTAGCAGCATCATGCTGTGGGGATGTTTTTCAGCAGCAGGAACTGGGGGACTAGTCAGGGTAGAGGGAAAGATAAATGTAGCAATGTACAGAGATATCCTGAAAGAAAACCTGCTTCAGAGCACTCTTGACCTTAGACTGGGGCAACGGTTCATCTTTCAGCAGGACAACGACCCTAAGCACACAGCCAAGATATCAAAGGAGTGGCTTCAGGACAACTCTGTCAATGTGCTTGAGTGGCCCAGCAAGAGCCCAGACTTGAATCCAATTGAACATCTCTGGAGAAATCTGAAAATGACTGTGCACCAATGCCTCCCATCCAACCTGATGGAGCTTGCAGAGGTGCTGCAAAGAGGGATGGGTGAAACTGCCCAAAGATAAGTGTGCCATGCTTGTGGCATCATAGTCAAAAAGACTTGAGGCTGTAATTGCTGCCAAAGGTGCATCAACAAAGTATTGAGCAAAGGCTGTGAATACTTATGTACATGTGATTTCTTAGTTTTTTATTTTTAATAAATTTGTAAAAATCTCAAAAAAAAAATGTTTTTCATGTTGTCATTATGTGGCATTGTGTGTAGAATTTTGAGGGAAAAGTGAATTTCATTTTTGGAATAAGGCTGTAACATAAAATGTGTAAAAAGTGAAGAGCTGTGAATACTTTACGGATGCACTATATACAGTATATGTGTGTGTGTGTGTGTGTGTGTGTGTGTGTGTGTACACATACATACATATACAGTGGGGCAAAAAAGTATTTAGTCAGCCACCAATTGTGCAAGTTCTCCCACTTAAAAGGTGAGAGAGGTCTCCAATTTTCATCATAGGTATACCTCAACTATGAGAGACAAAATGAGAAAAAAAAAAATCCAGAAAATCACATTGAAGGATTTTTAATGAATTAATTGGTAAATTCCTCAGTAAAATAAGTATTTGGTCACCTACAAACAAGCAAGATTTCTGGCTCTCACAGACCTGTAACTTCTTCTTTAAGAGGCTCCTCTGTCCTCCACTCGTTACCTGTATTAATGGCACCTGTTTGAACTCGTTATCAGTATAAAAGACACCTGTCCACAACCTCAAACAGTCAGACTCCAAACTCCACTATGGCCAAGACCAAAGAGCTGTCAAAGGACACCAGAAACAAAATTGTAGACCTGCACCAGGCTGGGAAGACTGAATCTGCAATAGGTAAACAGCTTGGTGTGAAGAAATCAACTGTAGGAGCAATTATTAGAAAATGGAAGACATACAAGACCACTGATAATCTCCCTCGATCTGGGGCTCCACGCAAGATCTCACCCCGTGGGGTCAAAATTATCACGAGAACGATGAGCAAAAATCCCAGAACCACATGGGGGGACCTAGTGAATGACCTGCAGAGAGCTGGGACCAAAGTAACAAAGGCTACATCAGAAACACACTACGCCGCCAGGGACTCAAATCCTGCAGTGCCAGACGTGTCCCCCTGCTTAAGCCAGTACATGTCCAGGCCCGTCTGAAGTTTGCTAGAGAGCATTTGGATGATCCAGAAGAGGATTGGGAGAATGTCATACGGTCAGATGAAACCGAAATAGAACTTTTTGGTAAAAACTCAACTTGTTGTGTTTGGAAGAGAAAGAACACCATACCTACTGTGAAGCATGGGGGTGAAAACATCATACTTTGGGGCTGTTTTTCTGCAAAGGGACCAGGACGACTGATCCGTGTAAAGGAAAGAATAAATGGGGCCTTGTATCGTGAGATTTTGAGTGAAAACCTCCTTCCATCAGCAAGGGCATTGAAGATGAAACGTGGCTGGGTCTTTCAGCATGACAATGATCCCAAACACACCGCCCGAGCAACGAAGGAGTGGCTTCGTAAGAAGCATTTCAAGGTCCTGGAGTGGCCTAGCCAGTCTCCAGATCTCAACCCCATAGAAAATCTTTGGAGGGAGTTGAAAGTCTGTGTTGCCCAGCGACAGCCCCAAAACATCACTGCTCTAGAGAGAGATCTGCATGGAGGAATGGGCCAAAATACCAACAACAGTGTGTGAAAACCTTGTGAAAACTTACAGAAAACATTTGACCTCTGTCATTGCCAAAAAATGGTATATAACAAAGTATTGAGATGAACTTTTGTTATTGACCAAATACTTATTTTACCGAGGAATTTACTAATTAATTCATTAAAAATCCTTGAATGTGATTTTCTGGATTTTTTTTTCTTATTTTGTCTCTCATAGTTGAGGTATACGTATGATGAAAATTGGAGACCTCTCTCATCTTTTAAGTGGGAGAACTTGCACAATTGGCTGACTAAATACTTTTTTACCCCACTGTACATACAGTAGGGCTTGACATTAACACCGGCCAATGTCTGGTGAAGTCCAGCAGTGGCCAGTAAGACAGCTACACTCTACAGCCACTTTGGCCATGTGCAGCCATGAAGGGGTGTCCCAGTTCATAGAGGTAGGGTGAAGGGGTAGGGGTACAAATGAGAATTGGGAGGGACCCAAATCTATCTGCACTTCACTCTCATTACAAATATTTTCCTCTACCGTTTTACAGTATTTACTGCTCTTCATAAATAATGAAACATAGTGTTTCTGTTGGAGTGTTTAAAGATTTTTATTCAAAAAAGAAGCATTTCCACAGTGCGTGGTTTCAGTCTGCTCCTCTTGTGGCTTACTACCTACCGGGTGTTTGCTGCGCAGGTGTTGCAGCATTGAAGACGTGTTATTGCTGAACATCAGCTTCACAGCACAGGTAACACATCTGACCTCCTTGGGGTTGACAATGTCAAAGTGCTGCCGTGCATAAGAGCGTGCTCTTTTACACACTGGTTGCTCCTCCATTTCCCTTACTACACTTAAACACGGGCACTCACTCACTCACAAAAACACACCTTGCACTCTCAAAAAAATAGACACGCTCTCTCAACCACACAAACAACTGTCTAATTTATCTATCTATAAGCCTATCCTATATGTCTAGTGTGTTTGTGTGAATAAGTGTGTGTTATGTATCAATCTATGTGTATGTATCTATGTATAATATTTAGTAAATGTAATGTGTTTTTTAATGTTACTGAATCTAAACCTAATTCTAACTTGTGTAACATTCTCCCTGACTTCTACTCAAACAGCGAATGTAATAATGATAACAAATCTCCTCCTTTCAAAAAAAACAACCCACAGTCGAAGCAGTGAATCAGACCAAACCCAACCCTCTCAAATTTCCCGCCAGGTCTCAAATCAGTGATGTGACATAACGAGGCCTTGTTTGCTACGGTCACGTGACTGTGGGCGTGTTAACGCAGTGCTCGATGCCCAGCTCACGACGCCTGCGTTTCATATTGCTCGAATCAGGGTCGAGTCGGGGGTGTCAAGCGTTAACATCACTACTTGGCCCTCTGTGACACATGATTGGACACCCCTGGCTTTTAGAGACACTTAAGTTTCTTAGCAGCAGCATGAAATGTAATGTGTTTGACTAAAACATCTACAACCAGAGAAGCAGCCGGTAAGACAATGAAGTTTAAAACTATAAATGAAGCTGCTTCCTATTTAAGACATTTGAGTCAGACAAACTTTAATTACCACTCTAATAAGTGATAAGCTACAGCTTTTGAGCATTTAAGTAGTTATGGTTGTAAAATTCATTGAACTTTCATGTGTGTTCTCTTTGACGCTGTTAAATTGGTAATGACATTTAGAGGAGTGTGGTGTTGTACTGAAGTTAAAACAATGTTAACTGGTTGCTAACTGAACTTTATTGGGACGGCAGTGGCTCAGGAGGTAGAGCAGGTCATCCAATAACCACATGGTTGGCGGCTCAAATCCCGCTCTCCCTAGATATCCTGCCGTTGTGTCCCTGGGCAAGACACTTCACCCTTAATTGCTCCTGGTGGGTCTGGAAACGCCATGTTAGGCAGCATGCCGCCATCAGTGTGTGAATGTGTGTGTGAATGGGTGGATAGCAGGATCTGTAAAGCGCTTTGGTCATCAAGAGTTGAGAATAAAAGCGCTATATAAGTGAATGCCATTTACCATTTAGTCACTGATGGTGATGATTTGGTTAAGAGTGGATTTTAAAAGTGAAAACCTCATAGGTGGAGTGGTATTTTAAAACAGTTAATGTATTAATAACTGAATAAATATGTTTATAAAATATGACATTAGAAAAATGGAAAAAACGAAAAAATATATTTAGTAAAATTGTTTATGGTTATAAGATAAGATAAGATAAGCCTTTATTAGTCCCACAATGGGGAAATTCCAGGATTGCAACAGCACAGGGATAGCAACACTCAGAGCAACAATCAGAAGGCAAGAAAAAACAACATCTAGTAAACATATGTCCATATTACTATAAATGTATATATATAGACACACAGTGCAGAGCATTATGGTTGGTTGGTGAATGTGCAGCAGAAAGTCTAAGTTCTCTCTCCGCGGATGCGGCGGGCCAGCTGGAAGTCTTTGGGCATGATGGTGACCCCCTTAGCGAAGAAGAGACCACCAGGTGGGCCTCGCTGGTCTCCTGCAGAGCCATGACGGTGAAGCTCAGGAAACGCAGGACGGTCTTTAAGTCCTGAGTGATCTCCCTCACCAGGATCTGGACGGGCAGCTTACGGATGAGCAGCTCCGTGGATTTCTGGCAGCGACGGATCTCTCTCAGAGCCACGGGCCTGTGACGGCAAGGCCTCTTCACTCTGCCGGTGGCCGGAGCGCCTCTCCGAGCAGCCCTGGTGGCTAGCTGTCTCCTGGGGGGCTTCTTCCTCCAGTAGATTTTACGGGCGGTCTGCTTGGTTCTTGCCATCGCTCTTTATTATTCTGTCTTATATTTCTTGCACGCCGCCTAAACTCCAGCCCGGCACCCGCGTCGTTTTCGCTACAGCTCCCAGTATGTCGAGTTTCCCATTAGCACCGGGCGGCGGCCAAGTGCTAGCTAGCACTAGCTCCTCCCCGCTGTAGCGTCTCCCGCTGCAAACCGTGGCTCCGTCCGCCGACCCGGGAGACCCCCGGGGCGATCCGTGCGTCCGTGATATATATACAGAGTGAAAGGTGTAGAAAGAAGAAGGAAGATAAAAAAAAAAAGGCTGTTGCAACGGGCAGCCTACTCGTGTGGCGCCACCGGTCCGGCGGAACCGGAACCGGAAAAAAAAAAAATTAGATTAAGATTAAGATAAGATTAATTTTACTAATGGAATTATTTCTATTATTCAGTTATGTTCAGTTATGGGGTTTTAAATGAAATTTTGTCTTAATGTAAATATAATTTTTAGTACTTGACTATTTCCTGCTATTTGAAGGTTATGTTTGAATGTTTGTACAGTTCTAGAGCTTTTATTTCTTTAGTGTTTCAATATATTTAAAGGTTTTTCACCATTCCTGCCAGCTTAAAGGCAAATGTCTATATCTCAAAGAATTAAATAAAGGAGAGAAAAATGGACAAGCTGCTTGGTCACTTGAGTGGAATACTGTTGGAAAACTCTGGGTAGATGGATCAATCCCTTTCAAGTGGGGAAACACAAACAAAACTTGACAGCCACTTCACACTTGGCAGCAAACCAACCCAGTAAGACCTGTAGGTCATTGCTCGATGAAGCCAGCAGGATATCATCATCTGCAAAGAACAGAGATGAGATTCTGTGATCACTGAACTTGACAACCTCCGTTCCTTGGCTGCACCGAGAAAACCTGTCCATAAAAATTATGAACAGGATTGGTGACGAAGGATAGCCCTGGTGGAGTCCAACTCTCACTGGGAATGAGTTTGACTGATTGTTGACAATACCAACCAAACTCTCACAACAGTTGTATAGAAACCAGATAGCTCATAGCAACAAGCCCGACCCCCATACTCCTGAAGCACCCCCTCAAGAAATCACAAGGGATGCCATTGAATGCCTAGGTTACAACCAAAATTGCATATGCTGTGTCTGTATATATATAGTCTGAAATGGCGTCACCAGCATTTGTTATAGGCCATCAGCTTGCCACCAGTTGCACTGTGATATGGGTGCTTTCTTCCTTGTTTTCCAGCATCGTTATGGCTTTGAGGTCTTGCAAGCTTTGTCTCTGCGCAGTGCGTCTGACTCATGTGGGATTGTGCTGGGTGAAACGATGGCTTCCCCTTGCAAACCACTAACGGCTAGTTGTGTGTGCGTTGCTAGTAGCCTGGTCCACAGCCTACATGTGATGTGTCTGCTGTGGTAGCAGAGGAGGTTTGTGCAGGCCCTGTGCACACTCGCCTGCCTGTTGACTTTCTAGCTCCTCTCCCAGCTGCTGGCCGAAAGCACGGTGTATTTTTGGAACACCATTATTCACAATCTCTCTTTTTAGACAGAGCTGTGTAAGGTTCTTTCGTACATATGCTTTTAAAGGCAACATGGTCCAAATAGGAGGACCTAAACACACGTGACATAAACCTAGAGTGGAAATAAGTGATGGTTACTCCCCTGGATACAAAATAGTTAACATAATCAGTGATTTGGCAGCCCGTGTATGTTCACTGAATTGCAGATGTGCAGCTCAGGGCAATATAAGCCAATCTAATCCCTGCTTTGACATCATTGCCCTGGATACACTCACTCACACACTCACATATGCACACATTTGAGTGTTTTATGCATGTCTGCGTCAGCAAAAGGATATAGACAAACAATACAGATGCAGATGTCCAGGAGCAATTTGTTCTCCCTGACAGCCCAAGTATAAACATTAATCCATCTTTTATGGCCTTTTATTGGTTAAATCTGCTCAAATAACAAAAGATAGTGAATAGTTCAGTTTGTACCACTGTAGTGAAAAGCAGATTGTCATTTCCATCTGCAGCCATTTATATCTGTTTAAAACTACACTGCCGTAAGGCATTTTTTTTGGGGGGGGGGGGGGGGTCTTTCGCTTTCATGAATGGAAAGCATGAGGGAAAGTGACAAGAATGGGACACCTCTATAGACGACAGTTGTAACATTGAAGAAATCAGTCATCATGGGGTGGAGGTGGGTTCCAAAGTGGTTTACAGGTGCGTTGAATTTTGACAAGTATGTAGTCTACAGAAAAGCCAAATGATTCCACAGCAGCATATCAGCTATCTGCTAATATGCACAGAAACAGAACTTATGACCGTTATGCAGCAATGAGTGGCAAGAATGAGTAGCAGCTTTAATTTGTATGCAACAAAACAAAAACTACCCACCTGAGCAGCACACGGAGTGCATTTATTACTTTTGATGTTCATGCCACACTGTTTACTTGACTGTAATGATGTGTAAAGAACAAAGACCACACATTATTGAAGGACTGGTTCTGAGCCTTTTTTGTAAATTGATACAAGATGGAATGATATGAGGACCTTCTCTGCAACACAGTAATACACTCTGCATACTACTGTGACTAAACATTGTGTATGATTTTTATGTTTTGCTGCACACAAGCTAAGGCTGCCATTCACGGCTGTGTAAGGGCCCCTTTACATAGCATTGAGATCGTTGAAAGATTGGGTCAATTTTTGATCTATGGGATTGCTTGGGAGATCCTTGTGTGTTTTGGACTGAGTCCAAATTTTGAGGAGACTATGGCAATTGTGGAGATCACTGAAGATCATTGCTAGATCAAAAATTGGTCAGATCTCTCAACGATCTCTCAGTGATCTCCACCCCTGTGTAAGGGGGTATAACTGCCATGAGTTTTGTTCTGTGATATCATGTGCATGCCCTCTACATCTGGTAATCTGCCTGGGTTGTGGAGCAAACTTGATTTTGTGCCTTGCATGAGTAGCTGTGTTCTTTTTTTGCTATTGGATGAGTTGCCATGAGATTAAGAATGAACCTACAAAGTTCCCAGGGGTGTAACTCAATCACAAGCCTGCTATATTGTCAGGATTTTGGCAATCTATTGCCACCAGAAGTCCATGCTTTCACATAGACATTTATAATCAAACCTTGCATCAAAATATGCCTGACGTATATGTGTTAAATTTACTCATAATTCAGTGTTTTGCAGGTGACTATCACAAACATCAATAGATCATGAAAACATATCTTAAAATAAAAAACTTTACCAATGTATTTTAGCCTTGTGTACATACAGAAAGGCAGTCAACAGCCCCAAAGAGCTTACTCAAGCACAACATCAGAGATGTCTCCAAGACCAACAGTCTTGCATAACCAAAGCTCCAGAGCTCACTCACAAATTATTATCCTCTGTTGTCATGGATACAGCTGTCCCAAAGGGCCTACTCCAAAGGAGGGGTGACCTCGATTAATATATGCAAGTGGTAGTGGAGCAGTACAAAGCTTTGGCTGAGTTAAAATGGATAAAATAGGGTCTTGACACTGTAATGACCTTAATAGTGAAGAAGGCAAGGTCAGCAGGGGCAATTAAGCATCCGCCCCTGCTGAGGTGCCCTTGAGCAAGATGAGGAACTGGACCCTGACCTCTGAAATCCCTGTAGAGAAAAGAGTGTAAATGAAGAGTGATAATAATTCATCTCGATATTAATATTAATGATAAGAAACAGTAATTCCTGTCTAATCAAAAATAAATGTACTCTAAATAAAATTTTGATAACAAAATATATAAAGCAGCCTGTTATTGAGGGCAGCATGGTGGAACAGTGGTTAGCACTGTGTCAGCACAGCAAGAAGGTTATGGGTTCAATCCCACCCCCAGACCATCAATGACCCTTCTGTATGGAGTTTGCATGTTCTCCCTGTGTCTGTGTGGGCTTACTACGGGTACTCCGGTTTCCTCTCACAGGCCAAAAACACGCAGGTTAGGTTAATTGGCATCAGCTGGGGATTCTAAATTGTCCTTGGGTATTAATGTGACAGTGAATGGTTGTCTGTCTCTCTGTGTTGGCCCTGCAATGGACTGGCGATCTGTCCCGGGTGACCCCCCCCCCCCCACAACCCAAAAAGGATCAAGTGATAGAAGATGGATGGAAGGATGGACTGTTATCGAATATGGAACCTTGTGCGAGGAAACAACAAGTTAGCTAATCTTAGCTAAATAATGCTTAGAAAACTGTAAGCGGCTAGTTGCTATTGTAGCTTATTTTTTCAGAAAGCATATATTAAACTGAAATAGACAATATTCTGACTTCCTGGACAGTAGGTGTCACATCTACTCTTGCACCAACTGCTTGGTAGAGACACATGCATCAACCCGCTTGGCTGACACTGGCCGTGACATCTTTACCGGTCATAGATATGTAAACACTAGATAGGACATGCTTAGCCACTAAGCCAGTAACAATCCATATACATAGCCTATATCCATCCATCCATCCATCCCTCCATCTTCTTCTACTTAATCCTTTTCGGGTCATGGGGGGCTGGAGCCTATCCAGCATCTTTGGGCGAGAGGCAGGGTACACCCGGACAGATCGACAGTCCATCGCAGGGCCTATATAATTACAATAAATACAATGAATAATTGCTTGTGTATACTGTTATCACAGTGCTGCAGGTGCTGTCAACCATTATAATTGCCTACAGCATTTGGTGCTTCCTCCCCATTGGATCACCACCTTATCGTAGTGGCGGGTTTGTGTGCCCTAGTGATCCTAGGAGATATGTTGTCCAGGGCAATTTGCCTCTGGTAGGGTCTCCCAAGACAAACTGGTACTGGGTGAAGGGCCAGACTGAGTGATCCAACAGACTCGCATGTTGAATGTAAAGTCAAGGATTCAGTGTACCCCGCTGGTATGGGGTTACTGGGGCCCCACCCTGGAGCCAGGCTCGGGGGACGGGTTCAATGGCAAGTGTCTGGTGGCCGGATTTCTGCCCATGGGACCTGGCCAGGCTCAGCCCAAAGGAACTACATGGCTCTGCCCTCCAATGGACTCACCACCTGCAGAAGGGACCATGGGGGTCCAGCGCTATGTGAATCAGGTGGTGGTTGAAAGCGGAGAGCTTGTCGGTTTGATCCCCGGCTTTCTAAACTGACTTCTGGGATGTGGAATGTCACCCCTCTGGTGGGGAAGGAGCTTAAGCTGGTGCACAAGGTTGAGAGATACCGGCTAGATATAGTTGGACTCACCTCGACGCACAGCTCCAGTTCTGGAACCAGTCTCCTGGAGATGGGCTGAAGCTTAACCTACTCTGGAGTTGCACTGGGCGAGTGGTGGTGAGAAGGGTGGGTATTCTCGTATCCCCCAGCCTTGCTGCCTCTATACTGGAGTTTTCCCCAGTTGACAAAAGGGTTGTTTCCCTATGCCTTTGGGTTGGGAAATAGGTCCTGACAATTATTTTTGCCTATGCACCAAATGATGGTTCAGAGTACCCACCCTTTTTGGAGTATCTGGCTGTGGTACTGGAAAGTGCTCCTCTTGGAGACTCCATTATCCTACTGGGGGACTTCAATGCGCAGATGGGCAATGACAATGAAACCTGAAGGGGTGTGATTGGGAAGAACGGCCTGCCCAATCTGAACCCGAGTTGTGTTCAGTTATTGGACTTCTGTGCTAACCACAACTTGTCCATAATGAACACCATGTTCAAGCATAAGGGTGTCCATATGTGCACCTGGCATCGGGACACCCGAAGTCGCAAGTCAATGATCGATTTTGTTATTGTGTCATCAGACCTGCGACCATATGTCTTGGACACTCGGGTAAAGAGAGGTGCAGAGCTGTCAACTGATCATCACCTGGTGGTGAGTTGGATCTGATGGCAAGAAAGGATGCCATTCAAACCCAGCAGACCTAAATGTACAGTGAGGATGTGCTGGGACAGGCCCCTGTCCGAGAGGTCTTCAAATCTCACCTCCAGAAGAGCTTCAACAACATTCTGAGGAAGTCTGGAGACATGGAGTCTGAATGGGCCATGTTCTCCACCTCCATTGTTGAAGCAGCTGCCCAGAGCTGTGGCCGCAAGGTTGTTCGTGCATCTTGTGGTGGCAACCCTGAACCAAGTGGTGGACAACAGTGGTGAGGGCAGCCATCGAGCTGCAGGAGGAGTCCTATCAAACTTGGTTGGCTAACAGCTGAGGTATACAGGCAGGGCAAGTGGAGTGCAGCTTGGGTGGTTGCTGAAGAGAATCCTCGAGGGTTTGTGGGATTTTGCCCATCCAGTCCACATGTGTTTTGTGGACTTGGAGAAAGCATTCAACCGTGTCCCTTGTGGTCTCTTGTGGGGGGTGTTGAGGCAGTATAGGGTATCAGGCTTGTTGCTATAAGTTAGAACTGGGTGATATAGCTAAAAAAAAAATGCATTGCGATATAATTTCTTTATAAGATAAGATAAGATAAGATAAGCCTTTATTAGTCCCACAATGGGGAAATTCCAGGATTGCAACAGCACAGGGATAGCAACACTCAGAGCAAACAATCAGAAGGCAAGAAAAAACAACATCTAGTAAACATATGTCCATATTACTATAAATGTATACAGTATATATAGACACAGTGCAGAGCATTATGGTTGGTTGGTGAATGTGCAGCAGAAAGTCTAAGCTCTCTCTCCGCGGATGCGGCGGGCCAGCTGGAAGTCTTTGGGCATGATGGTGACCCCCTTAGCGAAGAAGAGACCACCAGGTGGGCCTCGCTGGTCTCCTGCAGAGCCATGACGGTGAAGCTCAGGAAACGCAGGACGGTCTTGAAGTCCTGAGCGATCTCCCTCACCAGGCGCTGGACGGGCAGCTTACAGATGAGCAGCTCCGTGGATTTCTGGCAGCGACGGATCTCTCTCAGAGCCACGGGCCTGTGACGGCGAGGCCTCTTCACTCTGCCGGTGGCCGGAGCGCCTCTCCGAGCAGCCCTGGTGGCTAGCTGTCTCCTGGGGGGCTTTTTCCTCCAGTAGATTTTACGGGCGGTCTGCTTGGTTCTTGCCATCGCTCTTTATTATTCTGTCTTATATTTCTTGCACGCCGCCTAAACTCCAGCCCGGCACCCGTGTCGTTTTCGCTACAGCTCCCGGTATGTCGAGTTTCCCATTAGCACCGGGCGGCGGCCAAGTGCTAGCTAGCACTAGCTCCTCCCCGCTGTAGCGTCTCCCGCTGCAAACCGTGGCTCCGTCCGCCGACCCGGGAGACCCCCGGGGCGATCCGTGCGTCCGTGATATATATACAGAGTGAAAGGTGTAGAAAGAAGAAGGAAGATTAAAAAAAGGCTGTTGCAACGGGCAGCCTACTCGTGTGGCGCCACCGGTCCGGCGGAACCGGAACCGGAAATGAAATTATATTGTGGAAATGTGAAAATGACGAGGCAGAGTTTATCTCACGAGTCAGGTTTATTCACATCTTCCAACATCAACAAAGCAGAAAAAGGAAAAACACAGACATTCGTCCTTTATATATCCAGGACCTTCAAAGCTCACAGTCACATTGCATTTAATCACAAGTAACAATGCATCTTCTCTTAAATCCTATAACATCCTCCTCAGAGTCTCTGGCAGATCAGGAAATCCCCAAGGCCGTCTCTTGCATACCAAAGACTAAATTTTCACATCCTCCTGTTATCTCCAAGGAGACCCAGTTCTTTGTTCTACTCTGAGATGTGAAGCTTAAAGTGATACATATGTGTCCCACATGACCTCCCCCCCAAACATCTAAGATGGAACAACAGAATAACAGTCTGCATGTCATGATAAAATCATTACACATTAACCCACGTGCTGCTTGGGCCTCAGTCTCCTCCCGTATCTGCTGTAAGCGGGCTTCACCACCTCTGCGGCGCCATCCTGCTGGGGAGCTGCTGTCTGGGGGTGAGAACTGTTTGTCACTCCCTGTGGGTGTTCTGGGGAATGTCCCCGAGGGGGTCTGCCGCGCCGAGGAGCCCTGGCCAACAGCACATCCTCGTCCGCCACCACAAAGGCGGGTTTGAGCCCGTTTATGCCAATCTTTTCCTTCCTGCCCCCCAAATCTAGCAAAAAATGCTTGTCCCCTGTTTCCAGCACTCTAAATGGTCCATCATAAGGTGGTTGCAGCGGTGGGCGATGGGCATCGTGTCTGACAAAAACAAACTCCGCGTTTTTCAAAGCCTTAGGCACAAAAACGCGTGGAAAACTGTGGTGAACGGGGCCAGGCAGCGTGCCCGATTCCGTGCCACGCTACAACCGCTGAGACGGGGAGCTATCTGGCGCAGGATTATCTGGGAGAAACTCCCCAGGCAGTCGAAGTGGCTGCGCAAAAACTAGCTCAGCCGGGGAGGCTTCTAAGTCCTCTTTAGGTGCAGAACGCAACCCCAATAAAACCCACGGTAGCCTGTCTACCCTATTTGCATCCGTCAGCGACGCTCAGAGCCGCTTTCAATGACCTATGAAAACGCTCGCATAACCCATTAGCCTGCGGATTGTACGCGGTTGTGCGGTGGATCGTTACCCCCAGGCTGCGGGCCATTGCTGACCAAAGTTCGGAAACAAATTGAGGACCTCTGTCGGACGTAATGTCCGACGGGACTCCAAAGCGCGTTACCCATGCTGTTAAAAACACGCGTGCCACCTCCTCGGCTGTGGTTGACGCCAGTGGGACCACTTCTGGCCAGTGCGTGGTGCGGTCCACCATTGTCAGAAGGTGTGTGCACCCCTGTGACGGCGGGAGGGGGCCTACGAGGTCCACGTGAACATGATCGAACCTCTTAGCCGGGATGTGAAACGGCTCCAAGGGAGCTCTCGTGTGTCTGTGTACCTTGGCTCGTTGACAAGCCATGCAGGCTGCTGCCCACTCCTTAACTTGTTTGCGCAGGCTCGGCCATACAAATTTCTCTCCTACCATTTTGACCGACGCACGCACTCCCGGGTGCGCCAGAGAATGAATCGAGTCAAAAACGCGGCGGCGCCACGCGGCCAGTACCACAGGACGCGGTCACCCAGTGGAGACATCGCAGATTGGGGGGGCATACCGTCTTGCAGCACCCTGTTCTCCAGCCTTAACCCTGTTGGTCCAGACTGGAGCGCGCGCACGTCCACATCACTAACCTGATCCGCGGCCATGGCTGCATAATCTATCCCTACGCGGACTGGGGCCGCCACGGCGTGCGAGAGACAGTCTGCCACTACATTCAGTTTACCCGCCACATGCTAAATATCGGTAGTAAACTCTGAGATGGCGGCCAGCTGTCTTTGCTGCCGGCCCGACCACGGTTCTGAAACCTTGGCCATCGCGAATGTCAGCGGCTTGTGGTCAACGAACGCGGTGAAACGGCGTCCCTCCAGCCAGAACTGGAAGTGGCAAATGGCCAAGTGGAGAGCTAACAACTCCCTGTCGAATGCGCTGTATTTTCGTTCACTATCGCGCAAAGTCCTGCTGAAAAAAGCGAGCGGCTGCCAAGCCCCAACTACATGCTGCTCCACGACCGCCCCTATGGCCACATCTGACGCGTCAGTAGTGAGCGCTATGTGGGCCGTTGGGTCTGGATGTGCTAACAACGCAGCGTTTGCCAGGGCTGTTTTGACCTCAGAGAATGCTCGCTCTCGCTCCGGAGACCATTCGATCTTATTTGTGGGTTTTTGTTTTTTGAGTGCGGCATACAATGGTTGCATGAGCTGCGCTGCGCGGGGGAGGAAACGGTTATAAAAATTCACCATTCCCAAAAACTCCTGTAACACCTTGACCGTTTGTGGCTGGGGAAAATTTGCTACCGCGCGCACTTTGTCAGGCAGCGGAACCGCTCCTTCTGGAGAGACGTGATGCCCCAAAAAATCAATCTGCGTCACCCCGAACTGACACTTCGCTGGGTTGATTATTAAACCGTGCTCTCCCAACCTCCGGAAAACTGCCGTAAGGTGGTTTTCGTGTTCGTCTTCAGACGCGCTGACTACTAAGATGTCGTCCAGGTAGACGAATACGAAGGGGAGATCGCGCAACACCATGTCCATCATGCGTTGGAACGTCTGCGCAGCGCCTTTAAGCCCAAATGGCATGCACAAAAACTCGAATAGACCAAACAGAGTTATTACCGCTGTTTTGGGTATGTCCTCAGCGCGCACTGGGACTTGGTGGTAACCGCGGACCAAGTCTATCTTAGAAAAAATGCGCGCCCCCGCCAAATGAACGGTAAAATCTTGGATATGCGGGATTGGGTAGCGGTTGTGTGCTGTGGCGTTGTTCAACCTGCGGAAATCTCCGCAAGGTCGCCACGAGCCGTCAGCTTTCGGGACCATGTGAAGCAGGGAAGCCCATGGGCTGTTCGAACGCCTGATGATGTCCAACCTTTCCAGGTTGGCGAACTCCTCACGCGCTATGGTCAGTTTAGCTGAATCCAAGCGCCGAGCTTTTGCAAAAACGGGCGGTCCGGTGGTAGTAATAAAATGTTCCACCCCGTGTTTAGCGACGGCTGCTGAAAATGTGGGAATCGTGAGTGCTGGGAACTGAGTGAGCAGTGTGTGGAACTTACCGCTTGCAGCTGTGACGTTGGCTTGTGCTGTTGGCGGGGCCACTCGGGCTGTACAGGGAATAGAATAAAAAGAAAGTGCATTAACCAGGCGCCTGTTAGCGAGATCAACCAACAAACCATGTGAGCACAGAAAATCAGCCCCCGACATATTGAAATTCACTGCAGCTATGACAAAAGTCCACTCAAATGTACCGCTGTGTAAGGACAGAAGCAGAGTCCTCTCACCAAAGGTCTTAATCTCCGAGCCGTTCGCTGCTGACACCCCGGGACCTCTGGAAACCGCCAGCCGGTCAGCGGAGGAAGATGTGATGAAACTCAACTGGGAGCCTGTGTCCACGAGGAAATGCCTCCCCGAGCGCGCATCCTTCAAGTAGAGCAGCTTGTTCTCCTTCCCGAGGGCCGCAGCTGCTACCGACCCCCGGTCTTGGCATTTCCGGAGCGCTTGAACTGGCACGGTGGTATACATTTGCGTGCCTTCTCTGCAAAGCGGCGATGGTAGAAACAGAGGGTGTCTCCTCCGCGATCCTTGGCCCCCGCCGCCGCCGTCGTCGGTGGTTCTGCTACCGCCGTCTCTGGCCCCCCCGCCATCTCCGGCCATCGCGCCGAACTCCGTCGCTGCTGCAGTGGCCGCGCGCTGTTTGCTGGCGTTGAGAATCCGGTGCGCCTCCTGGGCCAGCGCACGGAAGTCCCGCTGGGCCAACAACGGCGAACTGGCCAGGGTCGCTCTCGTGGCCGACGGTAGGGTCCTGAGGAAAATGTGGGTGAAGATGAAGTCGTCGTCGTCTGAGCCCCTCAACCTCAGCATGTTCTCCATCAGGTCAATGGGCGTGCCATCTCCCAAGTCGTTCAGAGCCAGGAGCCTCTCCGCTCTCTCCTCAACTGAGAGAGTGAAGCGCTGGATAAGCGCAGCCTTCAACCCGCCGTATTTGTCGTTGGCCGGTTGCCGCTCCAATAGGCTCTCCACATGCCGAGCCGTGCGGTTGTCGAGCTTTGCAATCACATGGTAGAACTTCGTGTCATCTACCGTTATCCCCCGGAGGGCGAACTGTGCTTCGACCAAGTGGAACCAGGAGCGCGGGTTGTCCTGCCAAAAGTTCGGTAGCTGGACCGTAGCGGCATACGCTTGGCTGGGAGCTCCTGACTCGGCTGGCCCGGGGGAATTTCTTTCATCCATGATCCGTCTTAGGGTCACCAGTGTGGAAATGTGAAAATGACGAGGCAGAGTTTATCTCACGAGTCAGGTTTATTCACATCTTCCAACATCAACAAAGCAGAAAAAGGAAAAACACAGACATTCGTCCTTTATATATCCAGGACCTTCAAAGCTCACAGTCACATTGCATTTAATCACAAGTAACAATGCATCTTCTCTTAAATCCTATAACATCCTCCTCAGAGTCTCTGGCAGATCAGGAAATCCCCCAAGGCCGTCTCTTGCATACCAAAGACTAAATTTTCACATCCTCCTGTTATCTCCAAGGAGACCCAGTTCTTTGTTCTACTCTGAGATGTGAAGCTTAAAGTGATACATATGTGTCCCACAATATCGCGATACACGATATATATCACAATATGTATTTTGTGTACTGAATGTCCTCTAAAATTTTGTTTTACTGACATTTTTATTAGAAATTTATGTATATGTATGTATGTATGTATGTATGTATGTATGTATGTATGTATGTGTTCACACACACACACACACACACACACACACACACACACACACACACACAGTGCATCCGGAAAGTATTCACAGCGCTTCACTTTTTCCACATTTTGTGATACTGCAACCTTATTCCAAAATGGACTAAATTCATTTTTTCCTCTAAATTATACACACAATACCCCATAATGACAACATGAAAAAGGGGGAGGGGTTGAGATTTTTGCAAATTTATTAAAAATAAAAAACTAAGAAATCACATGTACATAAGTATTCACAGCCTTTGCCATGAAGCTCAAAATTGAGCTCAGGTGCATCCTGTTTCCACTGATCATCCTTGAGATGTTCCTACAGCTTAATTGGAGTCCACCTGTGGTAAATTCAGTTGATTGGACATGATTTGGAAAGGCACACACCTGTCTATATAAGGTCCCACAGTTGGCAGTGCATGTCAGAGCACAAACCAAGCATGAAGTCAAAGGAATTGTCTGTAGACTTCTGAGACAGGATTATCTTGAGCCACAATTCTGGGGAAGGGCACAGAAAAAATTTCTGCTGCTTTGAAGGTCCCAATGAGCACAGTGGCCTCCATCATCTGTAACTGGAAGAAGTTTGGAACCACCAGGACTCTTCTCAGAGCTGGCCGGCAGTCTAAACTGAGCGATCGGCGAAGAAGGGCCTTAGTCAGGGAGGGTGACCAAGAACCCGATGGTCACTCTGTCAGAGCTCCAGTGTTCCTCTGTGGAGAGAGGAGAATCTTCCAGAAGGACAACCATCTCTGCAGCAATCCTATATGGTAGAATGCCCAGACAGAAGCCACTCCTTTGTAAAAGGCACATGGCAGACTGCCTGAAGTTTGCCAAAAGGCACCTGAAGGACTCTCAGACCATGAGAAACAAAATTCTCTGGTCTGATGAGACAAAGATTAAAATGTTTGGAGGAGACTTCCGGTTATGGCTGCCACGTAGGACGGACGTGTCTCGCTCTGCTCTGCTCCTGGAGAAAAAAATCGGCAAATAACTCTCTCATTTGGGACAGAACGTATCCCAGCATTTGAGCGAGGATATGTCGGCGAAGCCTAAGGCTGGAAAACCAGGAAAAGGAAAAAGCGAGCCGCCGAAACAGTCCAAATTAACGGACTTTCAGGTCTGTGACGCAGCAAACAAAACTCCATATATGGCGGAGGAGGCTGGCGGCGGTGCGATTTCTGCGGGGAATGGCGCAGATGCGCTGATGGCTGCCATGAGTTCAATGAGAGCGGACTTTTCCTCTAGATTTGATGGGATTATGACAGCGTTGGAAGGAATAAGAAAGGAATTGGGTGACTGTGTAGAACGAACGGCGCAGATGGAGCTCCGTCTCGCTAGTGCTGAAGATGACGTCACCCGTCTTCAATTAAAGGTGCGCACTTTGGAAAAAAAAAATAAATCTCTGGAAGATAATATTTTGGATTTGGAATCTCGGTCGAGACAGAATAATTTGAGGCTGGTGGGTCTTCCAGAGGAATCAGAAGGTCGGGACGTATGTTCCTTTCTGGAAAAATGGATTCCGGAGGTGCTGGGCAGCGAGGAGTTGCAATCAGCAGTGGTTCTGGAAAAAGCACATCGTATTGGCCCACGGAGAGATAAGGGACCGCCGAGGACCTTAATTATGAAGTTTCTTAGCAACAGAGACAGGATGAAGATCTTCAACGCTGCACGTGCTAAAGGAGAGATTAAACACCAGGACCAGCAGGTGCGGTTCTACCCAGATTTGGCCACAGGAATCCAGCAATTGAGGAAGCAGTTTGATCCCGTACGTAAGGAGCTGCGCAACCTTGGGATTCGTCATGGTGTAATCTATCCTGCGAGACTGCTGACCACGTATGAGGGCAGAACCCACATCTTCAAGACCCCAGAGGAGGCGCAGGAGTTCATCAAGAAGATCAAAGAAGAAGAAGAGACTGGTGGGAGCTAAGCATGAACAAAATATAAGGTAGAATAATTAAGCATTTGCACAGGCATCTGACTGACTTGAAGTAAATAGTAAGTTTACAAAATATAGATTGTATTATATATTAAAAAAAACAAAACAAACAAACAAAAAAAAAAAACTATGATGTACAAAGTTGTTAAAAATTTTGGAGTTAAGTTGGAAAACTACAGAGGAGAGTTAATGTTACGTCATTAAAAGCAGTAGAGTTAGGGTGATTGGGAGGATGAAGAAGGAGTGGCTTAGGCTGTTCCCCGTGGGTGTGGAACGGTCGATGGCTATATCGGGAGACAGAATTTTTCTTTTGATTTTGGGGGGTTTGCCACAAGTGTGGGAAGGGGAAATTTGTTTGTGTGTAGTTTGTAGGATGAATGTTCAACCACTCATGTTTTTGCTTCTCTGTATGAGCATGTTTACACTGCAAGGTAATCCCAAACTCTCTATTGATCATGGACCAAAGTGTTAATCTTAATTTAACTTCATGGAATTGCAGAGGTCTACAAAATTTAAAAAAACTTAAACAAGTTATGAATAAAATAAAGGACATGGGTTCAAGAATTGTGTTTTTACAAGAAACTCATCTGATAGAGGAGGATGTTAAAAGAATTAGGAGTAGATGGCAGGGAAGTGTATTCACCTCTTCATTTTCATCCCGAGCCAGGGGAGTTATGACTCTCATACATAAATCAGTTCCTTTTCAAGTGAAAAATGTAATTGGAGACAAATTTGGAAGATATGTAATCATTCAAGGTTCTTTGCTATTAGAAAATATAAATCTTGTGAACTTATATGGTCCCAATATAGATGATCAGAAGTTCTTTGCTAATTTATTTCTCATCTTATCATCACTTACAGGGCAACATATAATAGCAGGGGATTTTAATTGTACATTGAATCCAGGTGTGGATAGATCAACAGGACTGGATTGTACGCACATTGGATGTAGGATGACTATTAATCATTTTATGAAAGAATTGAGATTGTTAGATATATGGAGAGAAATGAAACCACAAGTTAAAGCCTATTCTTGTTATTCCAGTACCTACAAGACATTCTCACGTATTGATTATTTTTTGATTTCCACAGAATTAAGGTCCAAGATTCAAAACTGCTTTTATGATAACATCGTGATCTCTGATCATGCACCCTGTTGTCTAATATATGTAGATAAAAAATTGACAAAGGAATCAGGTAGATGGCAATTTCAGCATAAATGGCTTCAGGATGAGGAATTTGTCAAGTATATAGAAAAACAGATAGACGAGTTCTTTGACATCAATACTACACAAACATCAGCATGTGTAAAGTGGGAGGCTTTCAAAGCTTTTATTAGGGGACATATTATTAGTTATACAGGATCAAAATCTAAGAAGACTCGAGAGGAGAGAGCTAAATTGGAACATAAAATAAAAAATCTTCAGGAAAAAGTGTATGCAGGAAGTGACCCAAGGTTGGAGAATGAATTACTGATTTTGAGAGCTGAATACGACAAAAAATCAGCGAATAGAGCTGCCTCGAGTCTTCTAAGATTGAAACAATCTTTTTATGAACAAGGTGAAAAATCAGGAAAATTATTAGCATGGCAGATTAAACAATTGGAAATTAAAACACCAATTACCAGTATTAAAAGTAACGGACAGGTAGTTATAGATCCTTTAGAAATTAATAGAGCCTTTAGAGATTACTATGAAAAATTATATGATACCAAAAATGAACCTGATTTAACAAAACTAAATGGGTTTTTGAACGAACTATCTATACCGTGTATTCCAAATGAAAACAGGGAGATATTGGAGTCTAAAATTAGTCAAGAAGAAGTTGGGCTAGCCATTGATAATATGAAATCAGGAAAAAGTGCAGGACCAGATGGTCTTCCAGTTGACCTTTATAAAAAATTTAAGAATAAATTAATAAAACCTTTTTTGGAAATGGTTTTAGAAGCATTTCAAAATAATAATTTACCATCATACATAAATAATGCCTTAATTATACTGCTGCCAAAACCAGGTAAGCCCTCTAATAAATGTGAAAATATGAGACCAATAAGCCTATTAAACGCCGACCTTAAGATAATCTGTAAAATTTTAGCAAGACGAATACAAGAAATTTTACCAAATATTATTAATCGAGATCAGAATGGCTTTATAAAGGGTAGACAAGGCTTCCATAATGTAAGAAGACTATTTAATATTATTTATTTTAATAAAGAAGCACCGGATACAGCTCTCCTATCATTGGACGCCGAAAAGGCCTTTGATAGAGTTGAATGGCCCTTTCTTTTTGAAGTCCTACAAAGGTTTGGGCTTGGAAATAATTTCATAAAATGGGTTCAAATAATATACAATAATGCTACAGCAGAAATCCTAACAAATAACAATATTTCAAAACCAATAAAAATCAATAGAGGATGTCGACAAGGCTGTCCACTTTCACCTTTACTGTTTACTATGGCAATTGAACCTTTAGCGATAGCGATACGTTTACATTCACAAATATATGGAATTAAAGTTGGACCAACAGAACATAAAATCTCCCTATACGCCGATGATATAATTTTGTTTATGTCGAATCTAAAAAAATCAATTCCAACCTTGTTGAATTTAATAAAGAATTTTGGGGAAATATCAGGATATAAAATAAATAAAACTAAATCTTCAATATTAATGCTAAATGAGACCCAGAGAAATTACCCAGCCCCTGAGGTAAATCAATTCAATGTTGTAAATCAGTTTAAATATTTAGGAATCCAAATTATGCCTAAGCTAGAATCAGTCGCCAGTGTCAACTATGAAGCCTTAATGTCAGATATCAATGAGTTAACTCAGAGATGGATGTCACTACCAATGTCGATGATCGGGAGAATCAATATACTTAAAAGTAATATTTTACCTAAAATACTTTATTTATTTCAATACATTCCCTTATCACCACCTTTAGATCTATTCTCAAGAATAAAAAAAAAGTTAGTGGAATTTATATGGAACAACAGGAGGGCTAGATTACGTTTGTCTTTATTATATTTACCATTTGATCGTGGAGGTCTGAAATGTCCAAATTTTATGTTGTATTATTGGTCGGCACAACTGAGGTCTATGACATATTATTTTTCATCAAATGATCTCCCTCACTGGACTGAAATGGAATCATACAATTTACCTTTACCTCTTCCCATATTCATATACTCAGATTCGGCAAAAAAATTACAAAAACAAGTTAAAAATCCATTTGTAAAGCATATGATCAAAATATGGTGTGAAGCTAAAAACTATTTAAAAGAACCACAGTTATTGTCACAATTTAGTCCAATATGGGGTAATCAATATTTTAAACCAGGGAGAGCGGACGCTGTATTTAAAGTATGGAATTTAAAAGGGATACAAAAGATTCAGGATTTATATTTGCCATGTGCAGACAACATAATGTCTTTTGAAGAGCTGAGGATCAAATTTAATCTCAATAGAACACATTTTTTTAAATATCTTCAACTTAGAAACTTTATTCGATCAAATCAAAATAAAGCTCTCACTCGACCTATTTATTCATCCTTGGAAAAAATGATGATGAAAGATAGTAAAAGAAAGGGTATTATTTCAGAGTTTTATAACTCATTGACACTATCTTCAAGTGAAAATTCACTGAAAAGATTAAACTACTGGAAAGAAGATCTGCAAATTGAAATTTCAGAGGAACAATGGGAATTGGCTTGTACAGAAGCTCAAACCAAATCAATAAATGCACGCCTTAAATTGATACATTTCAAATGGTTAATGCGGATGTATGTTACACCGGAGGAGTTAAATAGATATAACAAAAATATACCAGATACATGCACAAAATGCATGGAAAGTAAAGGAACCCTATTTCATTGTTTATGGGAATGTAGATTAATAAGAATGTTTTGGGAAGAGGTGAGGGTAACAATTGAAAAAATAATCTCAAAACAAATCATATTGAATCCTAAACTGTTTTTGTTGGGTCTGTACCCAGAAAAGCATAATTTTAATAAAAGTGAAAGAACATTCATAGACCTCAGTTTGCTTAATGCCAAAAAATGTATTGCACTATTATGGAAAAAGACTCATAGACCAGATGTGACTCAGTGGTTAAGACAGATGTTAACAAACCTTCCATTAGAAAGAATAACATATATACTAAAATCAAAGGAAATTGTGTTTGAGAATATATGGAGACCTTTTATTGATTATGTAAAAAATTTAAACATAACTCTTGAAGAAGAAGGTGAATGATGTGTGTGGACCTTGTAAATTCCAAACTGGTGAACATAATATGTATACTTATGTATTGGATTGTCTAGACTAAACAGAGGAGCATTGTTGAAGACTTGATTTTGTTGGTGGTTGTTGGTGTTTTTAGTGCATTTTTTTTTTGTAGTACTTTAGTGTTAGTGTTTGATTGTTTGTATCATGTTTGTTAAAAAAAAAAAAAAAGGTTCAATAAAGATATTGTGAAAAAAAAAAAAAAATGTTTGGAGGAAACCAGGCACCACTCATCACCACGCCAATACCATCCCTACAGTGAAGCATTGTGGTGGCAGCATCATGCTGTGGGGATGTTTTTCAGCAGCAGGAACTGGGAGACTAGTCAGGATAGAGAGAAAGATGAATGCAGCAATGTACAGCGACATCCTGGATGAAAACCTGCTCCAAAGCACTCTTGACCTCAGACTGGGGTGACAGTTCATCTTCCAGCAGGACGACAACCCTAAGCACACAGCCAAGATATCAAAAGAGTGGCTTCAGGACAACTCTGTGAATGTCCTTGAGTGGCCCAGCCAGAGCCCAGACTTGAATCCAATTGACATCTCTGGAGAGATCTGAAAATGGCTGTGCACCGACGACTCCCATCCAACCTGATGGAGCTTGAGAGGTGCTGCAAAGAGGAATGGGTGAAACTGCCCAAAGATACGTGTGCCAAGCTTGTGGCATCATATTCAAAAAGACTTGAGGTTGTAGTTGCTGCCAAAGGTGCATCAACCAAGTATTGAGCAAAGGCTGTGAATACTTATGTAAATGTAATTTCTTAGTTGTTTTTATTTTTAATAAATTCGCAAAAGTCTCAAAAGTTTTTTCATGTTGTCATTATGGGGTATTGTGTTTAGAATTTTGAGGAAAAAAAATAATTTAATCCATTTTGGAATAAGGCTGTAACATAACAAAATGTGGAAAAAGAGAAGCGCTGTGAATACTTTCCGGATGCACTGTGCGCGCGCGCGCACACACACACACACACACACACAGATAGATAGATTGATAGATAGACAGACAGAGAGATCGATAGATATAGATATACACACACAGTGGTGTGAAAAAGTGTTTGCCCCCTTCCCAATTTCTCATTTTTTTTGTATGTTTGTCACACTTAAATGTTTCAGATCATCAAACAAATTTAAATATTAGATAAAGATAACACAAGCAAACACAAAATGCAGCTTTTAAATGAAGGCGTTTATTATTAAGGGGAAAAAATCCAAACCTACATGGCCCTGTGTGAAAAAGTGATTGCCCCCTAAACCTAATAACTGGTTGCAGCAACAACTGCAATCAAGCGTTTGCAATAACTGACAATGAGTCTTTTACAGCGCTGTGGAGGAATTTTGGCCCAATCATCTTTGCAGGATTGTTGTAATTCAGCCACACTGGAGGGTTTTCAAGCATGAACCACCTTTTTAAGGTCATGTCACAGCATCTCAGTCGAATTCAGGTCAGGACTTTGAGTAAGCCACTCCAAAATCTTCATTTTGTTTTTCTTAAGCCATTCAGAGGTGGACTTGATGGTGTGTTTTGGATCATTGTCCTGCTGCAGAAGCCAAGTGCACTTCAGCCTGAGGTCACAAACAGATGGCCGGACATTCTCCTTCAGGATTTTTTAGTAGACAGAAGAATTCATGGTTCCATTTACCACAGCAAGTCTTCCAGGTCCTGAAGCAGCAAAACAGCCCCAGACCATCACACTGCTACCACCATATTTTACTGTTGGTATGAAATGCTGTTGCTTTTATGTCAGATATAATGGGATGCACACCTTCCAAAAAGTTGAACTTTTGTCTCATCAGTCCAGAGTATTTTCCCAAAAGTCTTGGGGATCATCAAGGTGTTTTCTGGCAAAACTGAGACGAGCCTTTATGTTCTTTTTGCTCAGCAGTGGTTTTGTCTTGGAACTCTGCCATGCAGGCCATTTTTGCCCAGTCTCTTTCTCTTCTTTCTGATGGTGGAGTCACAAACACTGACTTTAATTGAGGCAAATGAGGCCTGCAGTTCTTTGGATGTTGTTGTGGGGTCTTTTGTGACCTCTTCGATGAGTTGTCACTGCGCTCTTGGTGTAATTATGGTCGGCCGGCAACTCCTGGGAAGGTTCACCGCTGTTCCATGTTTTCGCCATTTGTGGATACTGGCTCTCACTGAGGTTCGCTGGGTCCCAAAGCTTTAGAAATGGCTTTATAACCTTTTCCAGACTGATAGATCTCATTTACTTTGTTTCTCAATTGTTCCTGAATTTCTTTGGATCTCACCATGTCATCAAGTTTTTGAGGATCTTTTGGTCTACTTCACTTTGTCGGGCAGGTCCTATTTAAGTGATTTCTCGATTGAGAACAGGTGTGGCTAGAGAAATTGAACTTAGCTTTCCAAAGATGTGATAAACCACAGCTAATTTATGTTTTAATGGAGGGGCAATCACTTTTTCACACAGGGCCATATAGGTTTGGATTTTTTTTTTTTACCTTTAATAATAAACACCTTCATTTAAAAACTGCATTTTGTGTTTACTTGTGTTATCTTTGTCTAATATTTAAATTTGTTTGATCTAAAACATTTAAGCATGACAAACATACAAAAAAAAAGAGAAATCAGGAAGGGGGCAAACACTTTTTCACATCTGTCTATCTATCCATCTCTGTCTAATAGAGCCCGGTTACACTGTCAAAATAATCTAATAACTGGGAATAAACAGATGATGGCAACCATCAGTTTTGTCATATTTGCGTCTTTTTCCTCCTTCTTCTTTCGACTGCTCCCTTTTGGGGTCGCCACAGTGGATCATCTGCCTCCATCTCGCCCTATCCCTTGCATCTTCCTCTGTAACACCAACCCTCTCCAAGTCCTCCTTTACAACATCCATGAATCTCCTCTGTGGTCTTCCTCTTTTCCTCCTGCCTGGCAGCTCCATCTTCAACATCCTTTGTCCATTATACCCACTATCTCTCTGTTGCACATGTCCAAACCATCTCAGCCTTGCCTCTCTTACTTTGTCTCCAAACCGCTCAACCTGAGCTGTCCCTCTTATATACTCATTCCTAATCCTGTCCCTCCTAGTCACTCCCAGTGAAAATCTTAGCATCTTCAACTCTGCCACCTGCAACTCCACCTCCTGTCTTTTTGTCAGCGCCACCATCTCCAAACCATACATCATCGCAGGTCTCACTACTGTCTTGTAAATCTTCCCTCTCACTCTTGCTGCTACCCTTCTATCACAAATCACCCCTGACTGTCATGAGCCGAGCTGGTGGGTCTCAAGCTCAGGCTTCATGACAGTTCCCTGTTCCATATCATCTGTGTTTTATGCTACCTTTGGCTTTCCATATATTTTTCTGTGCCTCCTGCCTCTAGTAGCCACTCCCCCCTCTCCTGTCAGTTTCTGACAGGTGATTCCAATCTGTCATTGTCTGTTCCGCTTCCTGCTTAGGTTCACCCATTCATGCCTACACACACACACACACACACACACACACACACACACACACAATCATTCACACCGGCGTTCTACCAACTCTTAGCACACACCCATTCATTCCTACACACATACACGCACACACTCTTGCACACCTGCTCTGACTCAACCCAACACACACCCATTCAGTCCTACCCTCACACACACTCTCCCAGGCACACCGGCAATCACTTTAGTCATTATGTTTGGTATTATTTAAGCTCTGCTTGCATTCCTGTGATTGTCGGTGCATTGTATTGTCATCTGCCTGCACGCTGTAAGTCGTTCTGTTCAGCCTTCTCCTCGTTTTTGGACTTTTTCCCCTGGACTATGTTTGCTGTTGTTTCCTCAGAGCTTTGCTCCAATGTATCCATGTAAGTCCTCCTTCCTGGCTTGCATTTCTTGATTTTCCCCAGCGGCCAGTGTTACCCTGAGGTTGATGTGAACTGTTATTCTCTAGTCCAAAACTTGACTTTACTGAACTGTATTCGGTTGCTGTGCAGCCTACCTTTAGGAATCTTATGTTGGGGTTGTAGCCCTTTGATTCATGGTAATAAAACTCACTCTTCATTCGCAAGTGGGCTCATTTCTCCTCATTTGTGTGTGCGTAAAGCGCACATTTGTGATACTGACACTCGACTCCACCCTGCCTCCACTCTCTTCTTCACCTCTATTGTCCATTTTCCATTGCTTAGGATGGTTGACCCCAGGTATTTAAACTCATCACTTTCATTACCGCTACTCCTTCCGTCTTCACCGTTGAACCTGCCTCCCTTTCATTCACACTCATGTATTTTGTCTTGCTTCTACTGACTATCATTCATCTTCTCTCCAGAGCATACCTCCACATCTCCAGGTTCTCTTCCACCTGCTATCTATTCTCACTACAGATCACAATGTTATCTGCAAACATCATAGTCCATGGAGACTCCTGCCTGACCTCATCTGTCAGCCTGTCCATCACCATGGCAAACAAGAAAGGGCTCCGAGTTGATCCCTGATGTAATCCCACCCCCACCTTGAATCCATTTGTCACTCCTACAGCGCACCTCACCACCATCTTGCTGTCCTCATACATGTCCTGCACCACCCTCACATACTTCTCTGCCACTCCTGACTTCCTCATACAATACCACACTTTCTCTCTAGGCACCTTATCATATGCTTTCTCTAGATCCACAAAAACACAGTGCAACTCTTGACCTTCTCTATACTTCTCCATCAACACTCTTCGAGCAAACATTGCATCTGTAGTACTCTTTCTTGGCATGAAACCATACTGCTGCTCACTGATTGTTACCTCTCCTCTTAACCTGGCTTCAACAAGTCATATCTTCATAGTGTGGCTGATCAACTTTATGCCTCTGTAGTTACTACATCTCTGAGCATCACCTTTGTTCTTGAAAATTGATACCAAAACACTTCTTCTTCACTCCTCAGGCATCCTCTCACTCTCCAAGATTGTGTTAAACAATCTTGATTAAAAAGTCCACTGCCATCTCCCCTTAACATCTCCATACCTCCAAAAGGTATGTCATTTGGACCACCTGCCTTTCTATTCTTCATCTTGTTCAAAGCTGCTCTTACATTTGCCTTGCTAATCCTTGGGACTTCCTTGTTCACCAGCTTTCCTTCATCCATCCTATGGTCACTCATTTTCTTTATTCATCAGCTCTTCAAAGTACGCCTTCCACCTTCTCAACACACTCTCATTTGTTTGTACATGACCATTTCTGTCCTAACCTGCTGTACATCCTTTCCAGCTTGATCTGTCTAATCAATAGATACAGGTCCTTTTCTCCTTAGTGTTTAGCCTCTCATACACCTCACTATATGCCTTTTCCTTTGCCTTTGCCACCTCTCGCTTTGCCATGCGCCTAGATTCCAAATACTCCTGTTTACTTTCTTCATCTCCCTGACTATCCCACTTTTTCTTTGCTAACCGCTTCCTTTGAATACTTCCCTGTACCTCCTCATTCCACCACCAAGTCTCCTTGTCTTCCTTCCTCTGTCCACTGGATACACCACATACCTTTCTACCCGTTTCCCTCAATACTTTTGCTGTACTTTCCCAGTCATCTGGTAGTTCTTCCTTACCACCCAGAGTTCTTCCTTACCATCAACTCCTTCCTGAACTCTGTGTGACCTTCTTCCTTCTGTAACTTCCCCAACTTAATCTTTGGTTCTCCCTTGACTGTCTTCCTCTTCTTGCTTTCTGAAGTCATCATGCAGACTACATTCTCCCCTGCTATCACCTTGCAGTCTCCTATCGCTCAGATTTCTCCTTCTGCATAAGATGTAGTCCATCTGTATGCACCTTCCTCCACTCTTGTAAGTCACCCTATGTTCCTCTCTCTTCTTAAAGTATGTGTTCACCACAGCCATTTCCATCCTTTTGGCAAAACTCACTGTCATGGATGGCCCTCACGAGCCATCATAAGACGCCACAAATCACCAGAGAGTTTGCACAGTTTATTCACAGAACAGAAAAGGAACAAAATAACAAGCCACAGGGGGGCTAAAACACACTACAATGAATACAGTCAATAACAAGGGAAAATGGATACATAAGGAGACACACTTATGAATAAAGATGAAGGATAGTCTACGTCTGAACAGCGGGATGCTCAAATAACGTCTGACCAACGGGAAGCTTTTGGCTTTTCGCTCCCACCTGCCCTCTTAAGTAGGGAGCCGCTGATGAGGCAAAATGCGGCTCAGCTGACAGCTCTGAGAGCCGGAAGCCCCTCCGAGCGCTGTCACAATAAAAGCTCGGAGAGCCAAAAGGGGCACACAGCCGTCAGATGGGCGAAAATAGTGCATGGCTCGAGCGCGGACGAGATCGGCGCTCGAACCATAACACTCACAACCATCTGACTTTCCACATTTCTCTCCTAAGAGCATACCTACCCAGGACCTCCTCATCACCTCTGTTCCCTTCACCTACATGTCCATTAAAGTCTGTTCCAATCACGACTCTGTCACCCCTGGGAACACGCTCTACCACTTCATCCAACATACTCCAGAATTCCTCTCTCTTCTACCTGACATCCAACTTGTGGGGCATATGCACTGACAACATTCAACATCATACCTTTTACTTCTAGCTTCTAACACATGATTCTATCTGACTCCCTCTTTACCACTTGAACACTCTTCACATACTCTTCCTTCAAGATTACTCCTCCTCATTTCTCTTCCTATCTACACCATGGTAGAACAGTTTAAATCCACCTCCAGTGCCCCTAGCTTTGCTTCCCTTCCATCTGGTTTCTTGAACACACAGTATATCTACCTTTCCGGGTGCCAGTAGGTATATCTACCACCACTGCCCTTATTTGAGGACCATTATTTGAGAGCAGTGGTGGCCTAATGTTAGGGATGTGTACTGGTGAGCAGAGGGTTGTGGGTTCGATCCCTGGACCGGCAGAATTAGATCTGGGTGGGACAGATAACATAACAGTGTTTGGGATACCCTCCTAAGCCCCACTCTGGTGCCCTTGAGCAAGGCCCTTAACCCCAACTGCTCCAGTGGAGTTGCTCAGTGGCCACAGGTCAGTCTGTGGTTGTACTGGGCAGCTTCCTAGTGTGAGTGTGAACAGGGCATCCTTGAAAAAGAGAGGTTGCCTCTTCATGGAACTACCCTGTATAAATGAAGAATAAATTTAAAAAAAAATAAAATATCAGCCAACTCTCTGCCTTTACCAGTCATAGTCCCTACTCTCCCCTCCACACTTCTGTAGCATCATCGTCTCCTCAAACCAAGACAGAAGATCACTTCTCTCTATTTTACAGGAATTTCACTTTATTCCTTATACAGGAATACCACTTTTCTGCATTTTACAGGAATATCACTGGCTTTCATATCGACTCATCCAGGCCTCTTCCAGGCCTGACCACAGATGTTTGTTTTCCCAGGACCCCAATGTAAACAGTTGCCTCTTCCAGAGATTGTAAGGATCAGAATTTGCTTTTAAAGGCTCAAAGGAACATAAACTCGGAGACCAGACCTCCAACATGAACACTGCATTTGGATAACGTACCCTTACAGGAAACCAATGCTCTTAAAAGGGTCATAAACGGCTTAATCAGACGGGTTTATAGCCCCCGATGTTTTCCAGATATTTCCTCCCAGATACCATGGACCTAAAATCATCTACAGCTCAACAGTACCTCCTAGCGGATACCTACGGAATGTGTTTCAGTATGTAGGATGACTTTTAATTTGTTCTAAACATTAAGTTTCTTTCAGCTTATCCTCTGCTCCTCTGGATCCTAAGCACACTGAAAATCATCCCTCTTTTATCACCAACCATGGTTTGCTGTACTACATTAAGCTTTGATCTAAATATGAATGCATGTATTATAATTATGTATAAGAAATGTTATATTCATGAGTGTTATTCAAACAAATGTAATATTGGAGTAATGGTAATATTGGAGTACCAAAAAACATGTAGGTTTAGGGCGCTCGCGCACGCAGCGACCAGCAGCCGGTGGCTTGTCACCAGACTGCAAACCAAATCTACCTACAGGTACAAATAAGTAACAAAAAAAAAATGAATAAAAAAATGGTATAAATGCATGATCACCAAATATTAGCCAAGTCATTTAATTTAGTTAGATTTTGTATTGAGCACCTAATTTCATAAGAATTGACTGAGTGTTGATTTTCCCTCTGCAATTTCATGGGATGGTGTCTTCGTTTGATTGGCTGCTCTCAAACAAAGAAATGTTCTCACATTGGATGGCAGCCATTTCAAACTGCTTTTGAAAAAGTCGATTGGTCAGTCTTGCGATCGACATCACCAGTTTTACGGCCAGGCGAGGTAACTTTAAAAAGAGAAGTTAGATTTGAGATTTAGAAGTAAGAACAGCAGAAAAAGAGAACAGAGAGAGATGGAGACAAGAATAGCAGAAAAGTAAAGAGTAGAAAAGAAAGTAAGTTAAGTTGCAGCTATGTGAGAGAGATTCAGAAAAAAAACACAAGATTAAGAATTAGAAACACAGAAAGAAGAAAGAAAGAGATTTTGAGAAAGATTAGGAACTAAATTAAGATTAAAGAAGCAGAATAGTAATCTAGATCTCAGAAGAAGATTTTATTCCACCGTTTCAAGGTCCTGTGTAGTTTTATTCTATCTAAACCGTTCTTTGTGAAGTTTGTCAAGTCTTTCGTTAGTTTCTGGTTACTGAGGAGAAACCACTTTTTCTTTAGAGCTCGCTTTTTCAGAGAATCAAATTCTCAAACTTTTTCCTTCATCTCAGAAGCCATTCTTATCCTAGTAAATGTTTTTCTCATTTTTTTCATGACTTTTCACGCCGTTAAAGTGGACCTCTAATTTTCCTAATTTAAAGTGAACAGAGACTGTTTTTGGATTCTCTTTCCGGCCTCATACCCACCTGACTGAGAAGTTTCTCCTTCAGTTTTTGGTCTATCCCGCTACATGAGACCTCAAATTCGGACTCTTTTCCAAGGACTTGTCACGCCGCTCTGTGACAGACCACCCACTACTGCCATTGTCTGGAGAGCCCCCAGCTGAGTTTACACTTCCACGGCTGTGAGGAGGCATCGCAGCAGCCGCTTCCTCCGACGTCCTAACTCCCAACTCGGCCGGTATCGACCCGCTGAAACGTGGACCTACAGCTGTTTTGTAAGTGAAACTCCTACTTCTCCTATCTGCTGGGTTTAAAACGTGATGTCCGAACAATTAAATTACAATTGAATATGGCCCGTATTTCAGGGCTCAATTAGTCTCTCAGCCACAGGATAAAGCTATAAACTGAAGGAAAACTCTTAGTCATTTTTAAGTAACTGCCCTTAAATTTTTGTAGATTAATTCAGAAGTCATTTTTAGATAATTAGCTTATGAATTTTCCCCATAAAATTGCGTTGTTTTGTTAAAACATTTCAGCCTCATTTACCGTTGAAACATAAGTCTGGTTCCTCCTTGGTTCTACAGAGGTGTAACACTGGATTTTATGTTCAGGAATCCAATATCAGTTGATGTGATATCTTACGCTGTTATCATTTGAATCTGTTTATCCATCATTTGAACGCCATGCCATGTAACCTGAATGAGTTTAATAAAAGGGTGAATGAGAGAAGTTGAAGTGTTTTTCTTTTGCATATATCTGTTTCCTAATCACGGCAGGACAAGAACTCACTGAAACTTTGAGACTGATTCATTAAGTAATTGAAGGTACAAAATTAATTAAAATTAAAGTTAATATTATTGTCCCTTAGGACTGGTGCCCCCTTTTACGAGTGCTTTTATTTAATTTAGCGGGTGTAGAAGTGATGGTTTAACTCCGCCCCCTTTCACACCCACTATTAAATAAAATAAATAATTCCTGTACCTTATGACAAATATTTTATTATACAAATTTATCCTACACTTCTACATTTCCTTTTCTCTCTCTCCCTCCTAACATACCTCTCCCCTCTCCTTCTCCTCGATCTTCAACCAACAGTAGCCCAATTTCCACCAGCACCATGTTGGTTAGCAGCACCGGTGGTAGTCGTTTTTAACCCAGTCCTCAACCGATCCGGTATGAAAGTCTCATTTGTCATGATCCACATATTTGATTTGGCAAAGGTTTTATGACGTCTGCCTTTCCTGACACAACCTGTTGTGTAGTGAGTGTGGTATGAGTGTGTGGCCCATGGGGCTTGCCGTACCCACCCTTGGCGTGATATCAGGCGGGCACAGCCCACTGTATATAGTTCTGTGTGTGTGTGTGTGTGTGTGTGTGTGTGTGTGTGTGTGTGTGTGTGTGTGTGTGTGTGTGTGTGTGTGTTAATAAAAGTTCAGTTGGTTGAGTCTCCTGCATGGGATAACCCTGACTCCGACTCCCTTATTCAGACATAACATTTTGTCGACAAGAGAGAAATTATGAGAACGTATGGGCTACCTCCGTTCCTGATACTGTTTCTGGACTACCCAGGAGAGCCAGTGATCCCGTGGTCAAAGTGGCTGGCCATGTTCGAGGGTTATCATGGCGCTGGGCCTAAGTAGACTTGATGGGAGGCAAAGACGAGCACTTCTGGCCCACCATCTCGGCGCGGAAGGCTGAAGAATTCTTGGTACATTGGGTGAAACGGAGTGCTATGTGGATGCTGTCAAGTGGCTGGCCGAGTATTTCGCTGAGCAGACGAGGACCATGAAGCTGTTGGGTAGCAAGAGTGTTGGCACCAAATGGAGCTAGGCTGTTTAGCTGGGAAGAGATAACGGCCCAGCTGGTTTCAATGGGAGAGTTGGCCACGAAGTTAGCTTGGCGCCAAAAACAAGCTACTGGCTACCAACAAGACTTCGAGGTGAGACAGGGGCCACGAGTGGAGGAGTCCCTGGTCACAATGGATGGCAGGCCAGGCAAGGAGCTCAGCATGGTATGGGACTGTAGCACTGGTGAGGGTGACGGCACGGTAAGCGACAATAGTGGAGAGGGAGAGCAGCAACAGGAGTCATCCCCGCAGCTGGAGGCTGGGCAGCGGGAGAGCGGGAACGTGCAGGCTGAGGACCCCGGGAAGCAGCAGCGACAGGCAGGTGCAGAGACTGCGCAGCGGAGCACCTTGGACAAGGGTGCTGGGAGCAGCAACGAAGCGCCTGGGTCGGAGAGTGACGCTGAGAGCCCCGGGAGAGAGCAACGATAGCTGAGCATAGAGACGACACAGCGGAGCACTTTGGACAAGGGTGCTGGGAGCAGCAACAAAGCGCATGGGTCGGAGTGACGCCGACGAGAGCAAAGATGAGAGCCCCGGGAGAGAACAGCAACAGCCGGGCATGGATACAGTGCAGCAGAGCACCTGGGCGAGGGTGCTGGGAGCAGTGGCAAGATGCCTGGGTCGAAGAATGACGCTGATGGCAGTGAGACTGTGAACCCCGGGAGTGAGCAATGATGGCCGGACACGGAGGCAGCACAGCGGAGCGCCTCGGATGACAGAGAAGAGTTGCCAGGCACAGTGGAGGTCAGGCAGGATCTCAGTGCCGGAACTCGGGGTGCCCTGGACGAGGGTGCGGGGCATTACAGGGAGACGCCCCAGTCGGCAAGTGGCGCCAACGAGCACGCTTCGGTTTTCCCCAGAGTTCAGCCACAAGGGGCCGGAGTGTTTTGAGCCATAACAGCAACAGCTATGGTGGTGTTGAAGGTGGTCGGGAGCAGACCAACGGGCACAAGGAGATGGTGTGCCGGACGGCAGCACTGCGGGACCAGAGGAAAAAAAGCAGGCGATGGTGAAAAGGGACACTTTCACTGGGGAGGTCGGTTTTGATCCCGGAGGCAGTCAGTGGTCAGGGGCGTACATGCCATGGGGCTGCCTGGGGCCTCCAAGCCGGTGTCATCTTCGGCAGCCAGGGAAGTGCATGATGTGGGACTGCCCTGGGCCTCCAAGCTGGGTCTTTCTCTGGCTGCCTGCAGACTGTGGTATAACCTAAATGTCAATATATGTATATAGTGCTGGTGTGCATGTGAGTATGATTGTATATTATTTCAGGATTATTTTGTGATTTCAGTTAAAAAAAAAAAAAGCTGATGTTATTTTTGTGTGAATGTGATAGGTCATTTTCCTAGTTCATGGTTCCCTGTTCCCTTCGTGCATGATTCGGGTCCTAATTCAATTCAAACAATTCAAACGTTTATTTCGAACTCAAGGTTCATGGTATATACAAAATGTGTAAAAAATAAAAGTGTATAAAACATGTAAAAATAAAACTATATAAAATTCAGCAATCACACGGCGCTCATATAACAACAATAAAATACAATAATGAACTCAGTATAAAATAGAACGCCACCACTTCCAAATGCTGGAGTGAAGTGTGAGTGACGAGTTAACAATTGCGGATATAAAATGGTTGTTACATGCCAGCAACCTTCTCATAAAACTATAGACATTCTTTCGTAACAACTCGCCAAAAGACGGAATATTCAAGGACACAAACATCTCGCTTGCACTCGACCTACGAGGTATAGCTAACAACCTTCTTAGGGAATTATTATATGCAATGCGGATTTTGTTCCTAACAGCAACATTGCTATTAAACCATAGAGGCGAGCAATACATTGAGGTACAGAAAGTCTTGAACAACATACATTTAACATCAGGAGAACACCTATGGAAATTTCGCAACAGTAAATTTGTTTGAGCATAGAGTTTCCTGAGTTGCCTATTACAGTCAACATTGGTCTTATCACATTCAATCCACACACCTAGGTATTTGGCTTTTTCAACAAAGTTCAAACTATTACCACAAAGTGGCATAACAGGATCCGAAGTTTTGACACCCTTTGGTTTGAATGCCATACACATAGATTTAGTACAGTTGAACAAGATGTCATTTTTTTTCACCAAATTTCTCACATACCGAGAGGAGATGTTGCATCGCTGCAGTAGACAAACTTAACAAACAAAGATCATCAGCATAGAAAATGTGATTTAACAATGCACCATCAATGGAGCCACCAACATTAGTAATGTTCAACAGTACACTGAGATCATCAACATAGACATTAAACAACAAGGGTGACAGTATATCACCTTGTTTAACACCATTGGTCACACAAAATTTAGATGAGGTAATATTGCCCCACCTAACAACCATAGACTGCCTTCTGTACCAATATAACAGGATGCTAACAATATAAATAGGAATACCTGGATCGATCAATTTTCTAAACAAACACCAGTGGTTAATCCTATCAGAAGCTTTGCTAGCATCTAAAAACGTAGCATAAACACTAGTGGACTGACTTCTGAAGTAGTCATCAAATTCATGGAGTAGATAAACAGCCTTATCAGTTGAATGAGCTGACTTGAAACCAAACTGATTGTCATTTGTCCACAGATAATCCTCAATTCTGTTCAGAATTAAACCCTCTAACAATTTAGATATAACATTTGCAACAGCTATAGGTCTGTAATTGTTCATATCAGACAGACTGGCACACTTGTTTTTCACCAAGGGAATAATAACAGAATCCGTCAACATATCTGGCATGCAACCATGAACGAACATACAGTTAAAACACAATGACAACAGAATACACAAATTGAAATCAGCATTGATAAGGCATTCACTAGTGAGACAATCAGGGCCAGCTGATTTGCCTTTCTTGAGATCTTTGATCAGTGAAACAACTTCAACAGGAGTAACAACAGAAATATCAGAGGCATCAAACATGTCATTATACAGGTGAACATCACGCATAACAGAATCCTTCATAGAAACATTCTTGACTGAGTTGAAAATAGCTTCATACTGACATTTCCACTTTTCAGCAATATTAACATCACCAGTCACACCATCAATAGTGTTTGATCTAACAGACTGGTAAGAACTCATAACCTTCATTTGTTTCCAGAATTCTACCATGTTCAGTTCACTCATATGACTAGCTAACTGGTCACATCTGATACTTTCTTCATTGCGCCTACATGCACGCAGAGCATATTTGAACCTAGCCCTACAACTTTTCATGTTATCAAATATTGGACCGTAACGTGGTTTGCTATTACTCCTCCACCACAAGAAAGCATCCCGAGCAGCTGTGTGAGCCTCGCTAACAACATCATTCCAGCCTGGGACGTTATATTGGGTGGATACACTGTGACTAGGAATGCATTCACTCACACAAAAATTTAAAACATCAATAATATCACTATAAAACCTATCGATATCATCCTTGTGGGCCACACAATTACGGTCCTGACACCTAATGGCTTCCGCAGGAGCACGGATATTACAGAGTTTCCTACGAGTAAGTTCCTTATACCTGGACAAGTCTGACGTTGTGGCATCACGCCATTTGTATGTCCTACTACCTGCTGTGGCCGAGGAAGCTCCCCGGGAGCCACTTACAACGCTTGATACCTCAATATCCACAGATAAAGGTAAATGATCGGAACTCACATAACCATACAGAACTCTGATATTGGACACATTATCATGACCTGAGGATGTAGTCACACAGTGAGGGTCTCGATTGTGTGTGTGTGGCTTTACATTTTTGTAAGGGGGAGGGGAATTGTTGTGTAGTGAGTGTGGTATGAGCGTGTGGCCCATGGGGCTTGCCATAGCCGCCCCTGGCGTGACGTCAGGCGGGCACAGCCCACTGTATATAGTTCTGTGTGTGTGTTAATAAAAGTTCAGTTGGTTGAGTCTCCTGCATGGGATAACCCTGACTCCGACTCCCTTATTCAGACATAACACAACCCTCTCCATTTACCCAGGCTTGGGACCGGCACTAGGAGTACACTGGCTTGTACACCCTCTGTGGCTGTTTTTTTTTTTTTTTGTCATATTTACATCCACTGAATAAACAAATTATTGAACAATAAACTATGTACGTATGTGATTTCTCATAACCTGATAATTTATCTGATTATTCTGTTTACATGACGGCTCAAATAATCAGGAAACTCCAGAAATCTGATTCTAGTCTGTTTATTAGTGTGCATGTATACACATAGCCAATGTTGTAGTCTTTTCAGTGCTGCTACCCAGAACAAGAAATTTACATAGTGCTGCTTGAAGCACCTATTGTATAAATGTGTATATGGTATAATGTGTAAAAAGTGTGAACTGCCAAGCCAGAAGTGAGCCAACAATGTGAAAGTGAAATTGGAGGGAAACAGGGAAACAGCAGGACTTGAATCCTGGCCTCATATACAGGAGCACTATTTTCAGAGTCGACCCCCTTCCTTAGACTATACCTAACTTGAGTGCTCTTTGTAACTCTTTGAGTTATGTTTGATTTCATTGATTTGAACCGGGTGCCAGTCAAGTTTGCCTCTCATCAGTTTTTTTCCCCCCATTGAAACTAATGCATGCCCGTAGAAAGCAAGTATTCGTGTCAGAAACGGGTAGGCCAATTACTGTAGGCTTTACAGGTCCAAATGTAGGCTGTGTTTGAAAGTTGGCCAGAAAGGCTGGGAAGGTCACATCCACGAACATGTGATATTTAACAGTTCCACTTGTCTACTCTAAGGAACAGCAGGACTTAACACTGTTGTGTATAGTATGAGAGATATGAGATAAAATGTAATGCCAACTACTGAGGACAAAGATGAATTGCCGGGTTTTAAGAGCTTAGGCAAATATCTAATAAGGCAATCAATTTATCTCCCTGCATCTCTGCCAATAAAGTGGTGGATGGCAGTGTGACCAGGTCAACACTGCAAGTAGTGGAGTTTAATTATTTAAAGACTTATGAAATATTAACGAAATGTAAATTCAAGTAATTTCAAGGAAAGACTTTGTAATCCATACAATTTTATGGAATTTGTAGAATAAGTCAGGCAGCCCTAATATAAGAATCAATGTAAATGTAAAATATAATGCAGAAATTTACAGATATAAGGTTCATTTAACAACTTTATTGCAACGGCAATATAAAATATTAATAAAAGTCATGAACATAAATACCTGAAAAGAAGTGCTTGTAAAATGATAAGAAAATAGAACGAGCAAATAAAAATTTTAAAGATTTTTTTTTTCAATTATAATAAAAATAATGAATACAAAATTAATTCAATTTCTTAATTTACTGAAGAGACGCAGTAATCCAGGCAGGTAGGTATGCTGTATGAAAGCTCAGTCAAGTCAACTGGATTCAAATATTTTTTACTTCTGAAATGTTTCACCATTCATCCAAGTTCTATGGCAATACTAAGCAGCATATATGTGCAATTTTTTTCCACAATGCAATGGGTTTTTTTTATTATTTATTTATTTATTTTTACACTATTATTTTACAAATTTAAATAGTGCTCAATTTCTTTATTTTTCAAAACTATGCTGCTTAGTATTACCGCAGGCGGGGAGTCAGTGAGTGCTTGGCAGGGATAATGCAGCATGAAGTGAGGATGAGGATGAGCATGAATGAGGCTGCGCAGCGTGCAGCAAGTCTTTGGCTCTGACATCTGATAGGCTGCCATAATCATGCGACACAGCAGATCGTCTTATGCCTGGGCTGGTTTTTCACCGGTTTTCACACAACTTTAATGCATACATCTCCAAATAAAAAAAAATATAACTCTAATGCGTAAAACTCTCAGAAGTGAAAACAAATTGCACGTTTTGTATCGAACACAGTGGTATCGCAATATTTTTTTTTAAAAAGTATCGATACCAAAGTATCATTTACCTGGTATTGAAGTATTGATACCTAGCAAGGAACAGTTCTCCAGCAGTTAGCTCCGCTGGCTAATAACTACCTAGCATGGCTTCGCCTGTGATTAAAACAGTGACGCAGCGGGTAAAAGGCGATCAGGCAAAATGAATTTGGAGAAACAGGGCAGTAAAACAAATAACAGTCAAAAAGTATCAATATCAAATTATCAACTACCTTGTATCGAAGTATCGATACCTAGCAGCCCCGTGTGGAATAGTGCGTACAGCCCCGTGTGGAATGGTGAGGGCACTACATCACAATAAAAACAGTGGTAGAAGTGAAAATCTTTAATAATAATTACATATTTTTTTCTGATCACCTCCATACTCAGGGATGCAAACCCTCGTACCCCCAGGAGTGCACGTTTAAAATCTGAGGCCAGTCTGACAAACAGTTCAAGAGATATGCGTGGAACAGACAGACAGACACACAAACACACAGACAGAGATTTGCTGCATTTATATATAGATTTTAAAAAATCACTGTTCTTCTACTCTGACTCAGTAAATATCTGAGTTATTGTTTATTTATATTATCTAACCCAGCCACAGGGGGCACACAAGCCAGTGTACTCCTAGTACCAGTTCCAAGCATGGGTAAATGAGGAGGGTTGTGTCAGGAAGGGTATCCGATGCAAAACCGTTGCCAAATCAAACATACGGATCATGACAAACGAGACTTCCATACCAGATTAGTCGAAGCCCAGGTTAACAACGATCGCCACCGGTGCTGTTAACCAACAGGGTGCCGGTGTAAATTGGGCTACTGTTGGTCGAAGACTGAGGAGGAGGAAAAGGGGAAGGTGTGCTAGGAGAGACAGAGAGAGAAAAGGAAAGGTAGAAGTGTGGAGGTGAAAGTAGGGACTTTAAATGTAGGAACTATGACTGATAAAGGCAGAGAGTTGGCTGATATGGAGAGAAGAAAAGTAGATATACTGTGTGTTCAAGAAACCAGATGGAAGGGAAGCAAGGCTAGAAGCAGTGGAGGTGGATTTAAACTGTTCTACCATGGTGTAGATAGGAAGAGAAATGGAGCAGGTCTAATCTTGAAAGAAGAGCATGTGAAGAGTGTTCAGGAGGTAAAGAGGGAGTTAGAAAGGATCATGAGTTTGAAGCTAGAAGTCAAATGTATGATGTTGAATGTTGTCAGTGCGTATGCCCCACAAGTTGGATGCCAGGCTGAAACAAAAGAGGAATTCGGGGGTTAGATGAGGATTCATGTTACAGAGGAAGATGCAAGGGATAGAGTGAGCTGGAGACAGATGATCCACTGTGGAGACCCCTAAGGGGAGCAGCCAAAAGAAGATTTTTTTTTTTTTTTTAAGTTAACTCATCTGTTATGTAGGAGCCCTGGGTTCAAATACTTCTGGTAATGTGTCGTTCCTCTAAAGTGCAACAAACCTCTTCTGTGCATTTAACGCCAATATATAGTGCACGTTGAATTTTAAATGCTGTACTACTACTGCTGGGAATCCTTTCAACTGAACTTTAACCATATGAGAAACAGTAAAAACTAAAGCAGTTGTGTGGTGTTGTGGTTAAGGTGAGTGTATGGGAAGCAGGAAGTCGTGGTTTTGAATCTTGCCAGGTAGGTCTTATTCTTCTTAACAACAACTGAAGTACAGCATGGCTCTTCTGTGCATTTTTAATGCAGCACTAGATTAGAGTTTCACCTCAAGATAATGTTTGCAAAATTATTTTGATGGTACTCTGAGATTTGGCCAAGTGACTGTCACGTCATCCACAGCCTGAGTGCGCCCACATTGCCTTCAACAGCTCTTTTTTTGGTGTCATCACTGAGCAGAGAGAGTAGATGTAGCCTCTGTCCCAGCAGCCAATCACAGGGCACAACTTTAGCCACCAGCAACAAAAAGCCCTGTGATTGGCTGTTGGGATTGGGGTCATGGTCGACATGGTTGTGGTCTTTTCAGCCAGTATTGTCTGACCAGCTGTTCTAGCAGAAACACAATGCTGCATAAATGATTAAGGAGTGTTTTTTACAGCTCCTTGCTCTGGACCAGCAGAGGACTATGCAGGTCACCCTGAGCAGGGAGACTGGCTCTGCTATTCACTTAATTAACTATCAGCAACCGCTGAGTGCATTTTACATGCTTTTCATTCTTTTCTTTCTTTTTTTTTTGTTAATTTTGACTGTGTTAAATGCACATGGCATGAATTTTGCCAAGATTGTGTATTTTTATTTGCTCTTGTCATTTCCCGCTCAGCTCCTGCAGTAAGTCTAAAATATACTGTGTACAAGCAGCTGTGCAAAAAATGGGGCACTGAAACCCATTCAAACTGCAATTTTTGATCAATGCCAATAAAACACAATACATGCATTTTATTATATCCGGGTGTCAATCTGGGCTTTTGCCTTTGACTTGATTATACTCTCCATCAGATGGCGCCTTTGTTTTCCTCCATATTTGGCATATGGAGGAAAAGCATGCTATCTGTAGGACATGGCACTGTCACACTCCCCCCCCCCCCGCTAACTATTGACACATCTGGTTGCAATAATTCAACACAAAAAAAAAATACTTTGCGTGTAGTATATTGAAAATAATTACTTTTTTGCTTTTTTTCTATCTATAAACATGGTGGTATCATGACAAAAACATGGCATTTAAAGGGTTAATCTTTTAAATTAATGAATATTTGATATCAATAATTAGGTCAGATGGTGAAAAATATTTGCTCAATGAAAGTAGAATGTGGGGGGAGGTTAGCTACTTTATGAAAAGTACATTTTTTGTGCTTAGCGGTATGAGTGTATTTGACACTGCACAAAAAATAATAATGCATAAAAATCAACGTTGCTGTAATAATTCAGCACAAAAAAATTACTTTGTATATAGGATATTGAAAATAATTTATTTTTTCAGTTTTTTTTTTCATCATGACAAAAATGTGGCATTTAGAGGGTTGAAATCTTCAGAAATTAATGAATATTTCATATCAATAATTAGGTCAGATGTAGGTAAAAATAAATGGCTTAATGAAAGTAGAATATGAATGTGTCATATTTTTTATATCTACTTATAAAAAGCACTTTTTTGTGCTTAGCGGTACAAGTGTAGCTAATATTTAAAGAGTCTCTGAGAGTTAACACATGGGTTGCTACACACGTTTATTTAACATTACACAGATCTTTAACAAAAGATCTGTTACAATCAGCTATAGTGGTTGTTTCAACTGAGACAAAGTTATGACATAAGAGTTTCCAGAAACCAGTATTAATCTTACACAAATCATTGTTTCTGTCAAAGAGGTGAACTCCATCCATCCATCCATCCATCTTCTACTGCTTATCTGGGGATCCGGGTCGTGGCGGCAACAGTCCAAAGAGAGTGGCTGAGACTGCTGCTTGGGAGACCCTACCAGGGGTGAGCTGCTCCTGACAACATGCGTCAGACATTTCGGGCACACAAACCCCTCCACCACGATAAGGTAGCAATCCAGGGAGGTGAATAAAATTATATTGCTAATTTAAAAATATATAGAACATTTAAAAAGTTGAACAAGTGGTTGCTGTAGGGCACACCCATTTCAGTCTGTTTCTTGACATATTAAGATAAATGTTATTTAATTAACTAAATTGTGCTTTGGAGAGAGTATTTAAAGACAAAAGACAGCGAATCTGAAATAGTTAAAAGATAGGTTGATTAAATGCAGCAGACATGGTGTATTCTTTCCTTTCCTGAATGACAGCCCTGACAGATTTCAGCCACCTTATTCTTTCTGTTGCCCACAACTGAATCCTGCAGACAGACTAAATTTCTCTCTGAACTACCACCAGCTTTCAAAAAGAGCCTGCAGGTAAGCGGGTGAGAGTCTACCTGAAGCTGGTGAATAATAAGGCTGCCTCTGTCTGCACATGTAGCCCATATAGAGACTGGTTAACATATTACAGTAATTGAGTCAGCTAAAGCAGGCAGCGGTGTTGTAGTTTTGCTTGTGGGTGGCTGCTGAGATTCAAAATCAAATATAGAGTAATGGAAATAAATGTATATTGGATTACACCAGGCAGTGGGGAAGGCGTTTCATGTTGCAATGCACAAGAATTGGATAAAAATGTTTGTTTCATTTTGCTGCAATGGAAAGTGTTGAATAACGAAACTGATGGTTAGAAATGCTGCATTAGATCCAAGGGAGTAAATTGCTTTCAGTTGGTAATTGCAGCTGTAAATGGTTCAATATCATATGAAATGTGCACATGTTACATTTATCGATTGATGACAAAAGGTTTGTTAATGGACTTGATTTGCTCTCTCACCCTACTTTCAGTTTCACTTAACATTGATTTGAGCACAATCTATAGATTGATATGTTTTTCTTTTCATGCAATTTTATTTAAAATCACATCTGTGCAATATAAGGCCATTAGTCGTAACACAGGACTTGGACAGGGTCTGTAGGCACCCCTGCACAACAACGGCAAGTTATTTTCAATTTTTTGGACCAATCGAGAAGTGAAATCAAAAAATTTCCCACAGAAACCTAAATGTTCCAGGAACCCTCGGTTGAAAGACACTAGGCTTGGTCACTCCTCCCATGAAAAAGAGCAGATAAAGGCATTTTAAATTTGGGTAAGATTCTTAGAAACACACACAGGTCAATCTTAGTGATGATGCATCCTTTTGAATAAAATCATGAGGTACTGTAACAGACAAACAAGGAAATAAAGTTTTTTTATTGCATAGAATATAGACAATAAGTTATTACGTCTATACATGTAAAAGAGATTCTGCAGTGTGGGTATGTATGTATGTGGCAGAAACTTTGTCCCGCTACTAACTCAGAGGCAACTTGACCGCGGGCTCTCATCTCCTGCATGGTGATGCCACAATACCTGAAGAGTATTCACTGACCGCTTAACCATAAAAGAGATCAAAGGTGACCTTTTTTAACAGACCTTTACCAGTGGAGGTGTAGGCCTGGGGAGGAATCGAGCACACCTGACACAGTCGGTGGAGTTTGGGATCCGCGGGTCTCTCTACACAATACAGGCTTTGTGAACTGATGGGGTGATGGAGGTACAGAACTACTGGGTGCTGGGACACTGTTAGAATGACCTTGTGGCAGGAGGCAAGCAGGAGTCTGGAGACTGAGATGACTTATAGACCACTTACACATTTATTTAGACAAGTAATTAAAATGGTAACAGCAACTTTAAAAAAGACTCTCCCCCCTCTGTCAGGAGCATGTTCCAGCAACAAGCTTCAGATGTTAATTGGCACTTTTTAAAGCCTGCCACTGATTGCCTTCTACATAGATGTTATATGCACAACTACATTAAAAATTCCAAATCTTTATTCTAATCACAACACAAATTTAACTATTTAATTTCACAAGTAATTTAAAAGCTAAATATATATGAAACTCCCTCCTTTATCAGTAACTTGGTATGGACTGGAACTAATGTAAGTGTGTTCATGTACCAGGGGACTCTTTTGTCATGAACACCTGAGAACACAGGAAACACATGAGCTGTTTTCGAAATGTTCACTCCTTCCCCATATAGTGTACTATATAGTGAATCAGCCATTTTGTAGTGCTGTTCGAAATCTTAACTGAAAATTTAATTCTCTATATAGCACACTCAAAATATCCCACAATGCATTTTGAAAAGTAGTAGTACGGATGGCCACTACATTAGCCATTATATCCCATAATGCAATGCGCAGCCAACAGAGCAGCGAGAGGAGAGCTTGACATCACAACATAAACTACCTTAAAGTATTTATATTTATTAGTTCAGCAAAAAAAATTGATTTAATACATATTTACTACAAATTACGTGCAGGTATTCATTTTTTTTTTTTTACCACCGTTAGTCTGTTAGGTTTTACTGTCTCACGTGATGACGTCATTAACCGTGCCGTGAAAACAAGCCAGTAGTGTCCAAAAGCTGTTACTTTTATTGTTATATTGAGTATACTCTATAGTCCACTATATCTAAATTCACTATATAGCGAGTAGGGAGGGAGTGAGTGAGTGAACATTCCGAACAAAGCCATGAACTGTTTTCAAAATGTTCACTCCTTTCCCATTTAGTGTACTATATAGTGAATCAGCCATTTTGTAGTGCTGTTCTAAATCTTAACTGAAAATTTCATTCACTATATAGTACACTCAAACTATTCCACAGTGCATTTTGAAAAGTAGTGTACAACAGATGGTCACTACATTAGCCAATATATCCCATAATGCAATGCGCAGCTAACAGAGCAGTGAAAGGAGAGCTTCACATCACAACATAAACTACCTTTAAGGTCCAGCCATCCATCCATCTTCTTCCGCTTAATCCTTTTCAGGTCACGGGGGGGCTGAAGTCTATCCCAGCATCTTTGGGCGAGAGGCAGGGTACACCCTGGACAGATTGACAGTCCATCACAGGGCCTACCTTAAGGTATTTATAGTTATTAATTCAGCAAAAACGATTTAATACATATTTTCTACAAATTACATTCAGGTATTCATTTTTACCACCGTTAGTCGTTACGTTTTACTGTCTCACCATGATGATGTCATTAACTGTGCCACAAAAACAAGTAATGTCCGATAGCTGTTAATTTTATTGTTATATTGAGTTTACTGTTATGTCCATAAGTTGGTAGAGAAGGAGGAGGCTCAGGGAGCAGCTGAATATTGCTTTATTATAATTATGAACCACAACACAGGTGCTCTGTACTGCCAAGGGGTCGACAGCGAAAGAGCCGGTCTCTTCCGCCCGTGCCCTTTATACCCCGAGTGACAGCGGAACGGACGGACGGACGGACAGAGCCGTCACCCCTACTACACCCATCGCCATATTACTACTCAACACCCCCCCCTTCCCGTAGAAAAATGTAAACACACAAATCAGACCCTCCCAAATTTAAACCCGACTCACACGCTAATAGAACAGTAAGTACAAGCCTATCCATACCCACAACTACCTATTTGGGACAGGTAGACTACTGATCCCCCCTACACAGCTTAGACAAGTTATTCTGCCGTCCGATTTTATAGGGTCCATGAAAGAAAAATAGCCATGTTCCTAAAACTAAATTAATCCCGAAAACACATATACACAACCAAAATGTCCATAACAGTGAGAACCAATGATACCAACAGTTAATATGTGCACACGCACTCAGTTGCCGGCCCCCACCCCAACACAACCGCCCCAAAACTTGGGCAATTCAAAAAAACAATATTATTCAAACATGGTACAAACAATGTTGAGGATTTTTTTTTTAATAACACAGGGCAAAATGCAACACATACATATTAACATAGTGACTCCTCTGGTAACATGGCATACTAGCACCTACACAACACCATGCCAATGGCCCCCCCACCTTACAGTCCCTCTTGGAGACCTACCCCTAGGATTTCCGTCAAGCGGATCCCTCCCAGAGTTCCTTCGCCTCTTCTTCTCTGGGGACGAGCCATGTCGGTGTCTCCTCTTTTCCACGTGCCGCAGCTCATTAGGGTGTCTCCACAACTCATCAGATGGCCCCAAGTAGCCGTCCTCCCGGGTAGCCACCACTTGCAGCTGCCCCTGGTCATCTCGTCGTTTTCTTTTCACGTGCACGCCCCTCACCCGAGCTTCTACCCTGGGCCGGACTTCTCCACCGATGCGCAGAGGAGCTCTATTGGGCTGACGATAACCACCATGTCGTGACCGGGCTCCCGCCCTGGGTCGAACCTTGTCACCGACCCGGTCCAGAGTCTTCTCGGGACTCCAGTGTCATTGCTTGGTGCGTCTTGAAATCGCGCCGTCAGTCTCGCCCCATTCTCTTTCATTTCCAACGCTGGCACTACCCTCGCGGTTCCTCGCTTTACGGTATCACTAGAACACCCTCCGGAAGTCGAGGAAGCAGGCATCTTGGCTCCTTCAGCCATCCCGGGCATTCCGCTGTGCCGTCCAGTTCCCATATCCAGGGCAACTTGGACACTGGCATTGGAACTCTCCCAAGATGGCACTCCACGATGCTGGTCTTGTACACCTCCCATAACACCAGGTCAGTCACTGTCCCAAACCACGTCGTCCTCCACATGCGGAGCAGGTCGGTCCCATAAACCGCAGCCCAACCACTCTTCTCCGATGCCATTGGTGATCGTGAACCCCAGGCTGTGGAACATATCACACCCCATAATGTTCAACCCAGTAGCAGTCACCACAAAATGGACACTCGCTATCATCGCCGATTTGTACCTCACCGTCAGTTCCAATGAGCCCACGATGGCCAACTTCATTCCACCGTACCCAAAATAGGACGCCGACAGGCTGCTCATGCTATGATGTGGGAACAGACTCCTCCCAGTGGACCAGTTCAAACCCAAAATCGCTGATCCCATGTCTACCAACAATGGCACTTCCACGCCATCCAGCGAAACGTTGCAGTAAATATGCCCCTCTGTGCTCGGGGAGACAGTATGAATAACTGTAGGAGTCACTGCGGGGAAGTCTGTCTTCTGTCTTCGGTCCCCTCGCTCAAAATTCTTGCAGGCCCTGGCAAAATAGTGCAACAGACCGCTCTTGCCCTTTGCTGGACACTCTCTTGCTTTGCACTGGTGCCTGGTGGACCCGCAGCCATAACATCTTGGTGTTCCCGTGGTGGACCTAATTCTTACAGCGGTGGCGTATTCCTCTTCATCCACACCATCTTCACTGTCGGGGTCCACAACCAGCACCTTCAAACATGGTTCGTTACGCCTCAACATGCTTCTCTCACGGAGGTCTTCTGACAGTTTTTCCGGTGCTTCAAACTGCTGTGCAATCTCAATAGCCATGGCTAACGTCAGTTCACCCAGATAGGTCAGGAGCCTCGCCCGTGCCACAGAACAAAGTGTGTGCTCCGCCATTTGATCACAGACCATCACTTCTTCCAGGGCCCCAAATTGGCACTCCCCCGCCAGCTGACATAGATCTGCAAAATAGCATTGTACTGACTCTCCTGTCTGCTGGTGGCGCTGCCAAAACTGAATTCACTGGAATATGACATTTTCCAGGGGGCAAAAGTAGCACGCCATTAGTTCCACCACGTCTTCATAACTATCAGCCCCTCCTAGCATGCCAAGGATCCTTCGACCCTCCATACCAAGACTGTGAACTAGAATTGTTCTCGCACATGGTTTCTTGAGCTCACCGAGGTTAAGGGCCACCAGAAAATTCTAGAAAGCCGACCCAGCCCAGGGGACTGGCGGCTCGCACGGAACCTCCAAAAATGGCCGAAAATCAGAAACAGCTTGCTCCATACCTTTTACCTCGTCGCCAAATGTTATGTCCATAACTTAGTAATCAAGGAGGAGGCTCAGGGTGCAGTTCAACGTTGCTTTATTATAATTATGAACCACAACACAGGTGCTCTGTACAGCCAAGGGGTCGACGGCGAAAGAGCCAGAGTCTCTTCCGCCTGTGCCCTTTATACCCCGAGTGACGGTGGAACCGGAAAGACAGAGCCGTGACTCCTACTATACCCAGCGCCATATTACTACTCAACATTTACTATATAGTCCACTATATCTAAATTCACTATATAGCGAGTAGGGAGTGAGTGAGTGAGTGAGTGAGTGAGTGAGTGAGTGAGTGAGTGAGCATTCCGAATACAGCCATGGTAAGTAACATGCAACTATGCTTTCCACAGTGCTTTGTCTTTTCGACATATATCCTTTTGACTAGCTCACTAATACCCATTTCCTCCAGTACAACCTTCTCAGGACCAGTGAGCAAGTCTACAAGAAATTGCACTACTTTGTCAAAATACAACTGAATAAAGGTTATTGAGTCTTATGGAATCATTATTTAACATACTGAGAATTGTTGTCCAATGTGTACATATTTACTATAAGTAATCAAGTTACTGTGGTGTTCTGGAACCACAGGTTTAGTCAGCGTCGGTGTGATGACACGGCCACTCAGTGACGTCATCACACCGAACATATAAATGTAAGGGACAGCCATTTTGCAGGCTCTCTCTTCTCTTTCTGCCCTTCCTTTGCCACTCGGCCTCCCAACCAACAACACCTCTGTACCACCATAATAAGGTTTTTGTAATAAAGTTCATGTTCCCAGCAAGACTCTGTCGGTTCCTTACACCATTCCCAGACATAACAAATGGCGATGGGGATGACCCACGCAAAACCGAGGATAAAACCCTTACTGATGGAGAAAAATTACAATGACGCGACCAACGTTACGGCCCGAAGAATCGTCTTCTTCCGCTGCAAACAGCATTTTAGATTTAGATTATTAGTCCTACAATGGGGAAATTACAGGGCTTCCACACAAGTGGATGAGGCAGCCACTGGTGTGGCACCCAACCCTTTCACCATTCACACACATGTTCACACCTGGGGCCACTTTAGAGTCTCCAATTAACCTAACTTGGATGTTTTTTTGGCATGTGGGAGGAAACCGGAGAAATCCCGGAGTAAACCCATACAGACACAGGGAGAACATGCAAACTCCACACAGATCACTGTTGGTTAGGAACTGGGATCGAACCCAGGATCCCCCGGCCAAGGGTGAGTTGCTGTGCTGCAGCAGTGCTAACCACTCTTCCACCGTGCTGGTGAGTCAACTCAACATTATGCCATGGAGCTCTGAATCTTACCAGGCACGTGCGTCTTTGGGCCCTTAGAAGACGAGCTAATCCATGACTAGCTTTAGGAGGAAAACTCCCAGGCATAAAGTCACCGTACTAAAAGGCCAGACCACCGAATGTGTACAGTCCTACAAATATCTTGGGACGATTATTGATAGTAATTTAAACTTTGAAGAGAACTGTGAAAGGCTGTGCAAAAAGGGTCAGCAACATTTGCATTGCTTGAGAAAACTTGCACGCTTCCAAACTGACCGAACCATAACGACAATGTTTTATCGGGCTTTTATTGAATCTGTTTTATCCTTTTCTTTAGTGTCATGGTTTGGTCAGATAAAACTGAAACAGAGGAAATCCTTGGATCAGGTAGTTAGATGGTCCAGTCGTTTGCTTGGTAAGTCACAGCTTAGCCTGACATCCCTGTACACCAGACAGGTACAGAGGATGGCTACCTCCATTTTAAATGATGACTCCCACCCTTTGCACTGCAACTTTCAGCTTCTTCCCTCAAGACGGAGGTTTGCTGTCCCAAAAAGTAAAACCCAGCGCTACGAAAACAGCTTTGTTCCTGCTGCTGTCAAAGAGTTGAACAAGTTGTAACAATATAGTTCGTCGGCCTCCGTCGGTCTATGATGACCATGGAAGAGAATCCTAAACGTCTACTCTGCTGGAACAGCACCGCCTGTGGCTGAACAGGCCGATGCGCGAATGACAGTCCCTGTCACACAGGTCACACTTGTGGGTGGTCTCCGTGCTGCTGGGTCTGTGGCGGTTCTTCCTGCGGGTCCTTTTTTCATCTGCTGCAGGAATCAGTCTCTCTTCACCCGCCTTGAGCTGTCTGGTCAGGGTGCCTCTCCATTTGGAGCGGTCCGTTGCAAGGTCCTCCCAGCGCTCTGTGTTGATATCCAGGGCCTTCATGTCTCTCTTGCAGACGTCTCTAAAGCGCAGCTGTGGGCGGCCAACGTCTCTCCTGCCAGTTGCCAGTTCTCCATAGAGGACGTCTTTGGGGATTCTGCCATCCTCCATACGGTGAACGTGACCTAGCCAGCGGAGCCTGCGCTGCCTGAGTAGAGTGAACATGGAGGGAAGGCCGGCGCGGGACAGAACTTCTGTGCTGGGCACTTTGTCCTGCCAGGATATGTCCAGGATGTGGCGAGTGCAGCGCAAGTGGAAGGAGTTCAGTCTCTTTTCCTGCCGGGCATATGTTGTCCACGTCTCACTCCCATAGAGCAGTGTGCTGATGACGCAGGCGTTGTACACTGCCATCTTCGTCTTGACAGAGAGTTTGGGATTCTCCCACACTCGTGTGGTGAGGCGAGCGAGTGTGAAGGCTGATTTTCCAATCCTCTTGTTGATCTCTGTATCAAGGGAGAGGTTGTTGCTGATCGTGGAATACAGTGGTACCTCTACTTACGAATTTAATTCGTTCCGGAAGAATTCTCGTAACGTGAAAAATTCGTAAGTAGAGGCGCGTTTTACATGTAAATGCCGTAATCCGTTCCAAGCCCCCAAAATTCGGGCATAAATTTTTTATAAATCGTAAAAACGCATCAAAACATGTAACAAATACATGTTACAATTAGATTACTGCACAGTAAACATAAAATGAGAGTTTAAAATGAGAGAAAGAATAATAAAAGAGAAAGAATAATAAAAGTTATGTTCATTTACCCTTTAACTGCTATCGTCGTCGACGTCGTCACCTTTTGCCTTCTTTGGTTCATGTTCTGATCCAAGGACGTTTGCTTTTGTCGGCTTGTAAGTAAGTGCGTTCGGCTTCGTTTTGTTTTAATACCGTGCTGATCGTTGATGTATTACGGCCATATTCTTTGGCGAGATCAACCAAACGCATCCCCTTTTCATACCTTTCGATTATCTCCTTTCTTTGTTTGTATGGACAAAAAAACTCTTCTTTTCTCCTTTTCCACTTATCTCCGTCACTTTCTTGGGGCCCATAGCGAATAAATGTTAATTCTGTACTGTACACACACGTAAAACTTTCACCTTGTTCTTAATAAAGTTTTGGAAAAAAAAAAAAATCGTGGCCAATGGGATACCAGGAAGATGCTAGGCGATAGCCAATGGCAGAGCAGCTACAGGTATGTTTACGTTCGGTAAACTACGGAAGCTGCGAGGAGCGCGTACTTTTTTGCCTTTCGTATCCTGAAATTTCGTTCGTAACTAGAGGCAATATTTTCCCGTTGAGGCGTCTCGTAACCTGAAAATTCCGTATGTAGAGACGTTCGTAAGTAGAGGTACCACTGTATATTGCACATAATTTAGGTACCTATTTATTAACTCCATTTTATGTTTACTTATTTTTGTAGGATGTTATTTGGGTTCTAAAATATTTTAGTGGGTTTTAGACCTTTGAGTTTTTAACCTCTTTGACTAGTTTTTAACTTTTTAATATGACCCTTCTCTCTTATCTCTGTTTTTTCTCTCATCTCTTTGTCTTTATACCCTGATTGATGGAGCCTTGAGTATTTTTATCATGTTTATAGTCAGCTTCATGTGTGCCTGTGTTTGTGTCTATGTTGAATGTAATTGTGGCTTGTAAATATGGATGTCACCAGACTGCAAAACAAATCTACCTACAGGTACAAATAAAGTAACCTGAACCTGAACCTGAAGCTAGCAGAAGGCACGAACAACAAGTGGCTAAGAGAAGAGCTAATGCTAATGACACAACAATTCTTCACAGACTTTCACCACCTAGCTAGCACATGCAAATTCGGTTTGTTGGAGGTCGAGATGGTGTGGGACCAGTTAGCCAAGCAGCCAAGCCAGACACCACTAGCACACACAGTAACCGCAGAAGAGGCCGAGGTAAACACCGCAGATTGGAGGAACGCTACGAGGTGCTTCCCATGTGGCAACTGTGGCTCCTCGACACACCGAGAGAGTGCGCTCCTGCCCGGCCAAGGGACAACAATGCCAACACACAGAGAGAGGGCATAAACCGGACTCACTTCCAATCCTTGCCCAGCATAAGCCTCAGGGAGTCACTGCAGGGCTGCAGGAGAGGGAGTTTGTGGCCAAAGGGGACCCTGGTGAATGACGACAACCCGGCACGTGTCCCGTCGCTGGCAACAGCAACACATTGCCGCAACCACAATCAGTACCAAGAAAGAGGGGGCAGAAGCCTAACTCATCTTGCATCCTCGCCCGGCATCAGCCTCCGGGAACCACCACAGCACTGCAGGACAGAGAGTTTGCAGCCCAGCAGGACCCAGCAGAGCAACACCAATCCAGAGCACGTTCCTGCCCGGAGAAGGGGTAGCGACCGGACTCGCCTCAGATCCTCACCCAGCAAAAGCCTCAGGGCGCCGCTGCAGAGCTGCAGGAGAGGGAGCCCGTGTCTATCGGGAAGCCCGGGACATGACAACCCAGCGCAGGTTCTACCAACTGTGACAGCAGCACATTGCCATGACCAGACATCTCAGGAGAGGGGGAGAAGAGGCCGGACTACTTCCAAATCTACGCCCGGCATCATCCTCCAAGAACCGCCGCTGAGCTGCAAGACGAAGGGTCCACGACTAAATGAAACACAGTGAAGCCACCGGACTGCTTTTGAATCTATGCCCAGCATCAGCCTCCAGGAGCCGCTGCTGAGCTGCAGAGTGAAGAGTCCGTGACCCAGCAGGACACAGCAGAATTACTACAACCTGGTGGACGCCCCACAGCAGACGTGAGAGCCACACCATGACAACCACGATGCTGAGTGCAGCCGAACAGAGCGCCATTTGCAGTGATGGACTGGGTTCGGTTCCGCAGATCCGAATGCCCGGACCTGCAGTCAGCCTCAACACCGTCTCCACCACTACCAGCACCCATCAAGATCACCGCGCAGCTGGGGCCAGCGACCTTTCAGTTGGCAGATGGTTTGGTGTGGCATGCCAACCGTCTTCACTGAGTTTGAGCAGCTGCCCCTGATGATATGGCTATGCGTGAGTCGACTCACATGGTGTGGGATCCGGACTGGGGTTTCAAAGAAGACAATCCCAGTCCGTGGGCCTCCGCATCTCCTGGGACGAGTCCACCACTCGCTAGCCTCAAGGCCCCTTGAACTGCCTTCCTCAATATAAAAAAGGACTGTGTTTAGCTAGAGGCATGGCTCCCAACATCAATCCATCCATCTTCTTCCACTGCGGTGGTGCAGTGGTTAGCACTGCGGCAGCACAGCAACTCACCCTTGGCCATGGGATCCCTGGTTCGATCCCAGCCCCTGACCAACAGTGATCTGTGTGGAGTTTGCATGTTCTCCCCGTATCTGCGTGGGTTTACTCCGGGATTTCTCCGGTTTCCTCCCACATGCCAAAAACATGCAGGTTAGGTTAACTGGAGACTCTAAAGTGGCCCTAGGTGTGAATGTGTGTGAATGGTAAAGGGATAGCGCCGTACTGTGGCTGCTCCATCCATCCAGGTGGATGCCCTCAATTTCCCCTCTGGGGATCAATAAAGTATACAAAATCAAAAAAATACAAATACAAAATTAGTCCTTTTTGGGTCGCGGGGGGGGGGGGGGGGGTTCCGGGAGCCTATCCCAGCATCTTTGGGCGAGAGGCAGGGTACACCCTGGACAGATCGCCAGTCCATTGCAGGGCCAACACAGAGAGACAGACAACCATTCACTCTCACATCCATACCTAAGGACAATTTAGAATCCCCAGTTGATGCCAATTGAACTAACTTGCATGTTTTTTTGGCATGTGGGAGGAAACTGGAGAAATCCCGTAGTAAACCCACGCAGACACGGGGAGAACATGCAAACTCCACACAGATCACTGTTGGTCGGGGGCTGGGATTGAATCTGGGATCCCCCAGCCAAGGGTGAGTTGCTGTGCTGCCGCAGTGCTCACCACTCCACCACCGTGCCGCCCTGGCTGCTAACAGAAGTGGCCTAATAAACCATTCAGCCATGCTGGGCCACACAGTAGTCCACCTGCTGGCTCTAGCTAATTCTGAGGTTTTACAATTACCAAATTGGGGAGGGTAAATTGATTGTGTTTGTCTTTCGGGGATGGGGGGCTGAATGTGGTGTTCTGAAACCACAGGTTTGGTCAGTGTTGGCATGATGACGCGGCCACTCAGTGACGTCATCTCGCCGAACATATAAATGTAAGGGATGGCCATTTTACAGCCTCTCTCTTCTTTCCGCACTCAGTCTCCCAACCAACAACACCTCTGTACCACCATAGTAAGGTCTTTGTAATAAAGTTCATGTTCCCAGCAAGACACTCTCTGTCCGTTCCTTGCACCATTCCCAGACATACGTAACAGTTACCTTCATTACACCCCCCCCCCCCCCCCCCGTCTCTTTAAGAGCACAGTTCCTCAGTTTCAGGGATGCGAGAATGTTAGCCACAGTGTTGTTCTTTCCAGAAGTTATGGTGTTTGGACCTAGTGGCCCCTGTGAGTCCCCTCCTGTAAACTTGGGCCCCTTCACACCTTATGTGAAACCCACAGTCAAGAATCTTGGTTTTATCATGGACAGTGATTTTAAAATAGACACTCAGATTCATTCTGTTGTAAAATCCAGCTTTTTTCATCTAAGGCATTTATCCATCCATCCATCCATCTTCTACCACTTTTCCGGAGGTCCGGGTCACGGAGGCAGCAGTTCAAGCAGAGAAGCCCAGACTTCCCTCTCTCCAGCCACCTGCTCCAGCTCTTCAGAGAGGATACCAAGGCGTTCCCAGACCAGCTGGGGGACATAGTCTCTCCAACGAGTCCTGGGTCTACCCCGGGGTCTCCTCCCAGTGAGACGTGCCTGAAACACCTCAAGTGGGAGGCATCCAGGAGGCATCCTAATCAGATGCCCATACCACCTCAACTGACTCCTTTCAATGTGGAGGAGCAGCGGTTCTACTCTTTTTTTTTTTTTTTTTTTTTTTTTTTTTTTTGTTACTTATTTGTACCCGTAGGTAGATTTGGTTTGCAGTCTGGTGACAAGCCACCGGCTGCTGGTCGCTGCGTGCGCGAGCGCCCTAAACCTACATGTTTTTGGTACGCGGGAGGAAACCGGAGAAATCCCGGAGTAAACCCACGCAACACGGGGAGAACATGCAAACTCCACACAGCTCACTGTTGGCCGGGGGCTGGGATCAAACCCACGATCTCATGATCCCCGCGATCCCCCGGCCGAGGGTAAACTGTGCTGCCACAGTGTTAAACCACTGCGCCACCGTGCAGCCCTGCACTCTGAGCCTCTCCCGGATGGCTGAGCTCCTCACCCTATCTCTGAGGGTGAGTCCAGCAATCCTACGGAGAAAGCTCATTTCAGCCGCTTGTATCCACGATCTTGTTCTTTCGGTCATTACCCAAAGCTCGTGACCATAGGTGAGAGTAGGAACGTAGATTGACTGGTAAATCAACAGCTTTGCCTTAGAACTCAGCTCCCTCTTCACCACAACAGACCGGTACAACGTCCGCATCACTGCAGATGCTGCTCCAATCCGTCTGTCAATCTCTCGCTCCATTTTCCCCTCACTTGTGAACAAGACCCCAAGATACTTAAACTCCTCCACTTAAGGCAGGAGCCTGTCCCCAACTCAGAGAGGACAATCCACCTTTTTCCGTCTGAAGACCCTGTGAAGCCTGGATCTTGTACCGTCGCGATATCAAGCGCCTTGAGAACTTCCAACAGAGAAAGCGTAGACAAATACTTGACATTCGTTGGGAGGATCCACTTTCAAACAATGAGATTCTCAAGCGTGCTCTGCTGCCTAGTGTGGAAGCTACCATCCTGTAGCACCGCCTTTGATGGACAGGACATGTCGTATGGGTGGACCCCACCAGACTACCACGAATCATGCTCCAGGGGGAGCTTGAGACAGGAAAAAGACCACATGGTAGGCCAAAACTGCGCTACAAGGACCAGCTAAAATGTTCCCTGAAGCAAGCCAACATAGACAAAAGATCTTGGGAACAACTTGCCACCGACAGAGCAGCCTGGAGAAGAAGAACTTGGGAAGGCACAGACTCATTTGAGAGGCACAGAAAACAACAGGATGATGATAAACACAAACGAAGACAAAAAATACAAAACCAACCACGTCCCCCACCCACAATAAAATGTGACTTCTGCCCACGACAGTTCTATCATAGGCTGGGCCTTCAGAGCCACATCCGCCATCGACATCGATCACAGATGGCAATGTCCTGAAAACTAAGACGAAACCAATGCTCGGACACGAGCTGGAGCCGACGATATATATATATATACTGTATATACTGTACATACATACATACATACAAAGTTGAATCTCATCATCTCATCTCATCTCATTTTGTGTGTGTGTGTGTGAGTGTGTGTGTGTGTGTGTGTGTGCAATAAAATTTTGTAAAATTACTTTTTCAGTATTTAGAAGTTTCCCTTTTTTCGGGTTGAGCACCTGCCCCCCGGAATGTCTGTGCACAACACTGTATATTGATCTCAATTGGAAAATAGGTTTGTTAAAGATGCTTCAGTAAAAAATTGGAAGTATACAAAAGAATAAGACCAATGGAATTGAAAATAGAATATCACTGTAGAGGATGTGCTCGAATGATGAGGCTGAGTTTAGTTCTTAAGTCAGCTTTATTAACAGAACACATCGTCAAGCATTCTCAAAGCAGGAAGAAGAGAAAGAATCATATCACCCTTTTATATGTTTCCAGCATCAGAACTCAAGTCACATGGTGTTTTCAGTAAACATACAGTCACAAAGCATCCCTTTGAACCTTCACCATTGTCTCTCATTCCTTGATGAACCGGAAATCCCTCCGGGGCATCTTCTGTGGGACAAAAAGACCAATCTCACACCTCCTCGTTATCTTCTGCAGATTCGAGTCCTTTGTCCTTCCAGACGTGAAACCCCCAATACGCATGCAGTCATATCTCTGTGGAAATGTGAGCCCACAATGTGTGTTGCCCACAATCACTCTATATATAATTCAAGAAATCTCTGTGTGTCTGTCTGTGTGTCACGACCATAGGACTTGCTAAAAGATCATAGGATCGCCTAAGATGTTCCTATGATCGCTACATGATGTCTATATGACTAGACATGAATTCACCATCTGAGTGAGTTGCAGATACATCCATCCATCCATCCATCTTCTACCGCTTTTCCGGAGGTCCGGGTCGCGGAGGCAGCAGTTCAAGCAGAGAAGCCCAGACTTCCCTCTCCCCAGCCACCTGCTCCAGCTCTTCAGAGGGGATACCAAGGCGTTCCCAGACCAGCTGGGAGACATAGTCTCTCCACCGAGTCCTGGGTCTGCCCCGGGGTCTCCTCCCAGTGGGACGTGCCTGAAACACCTCAAGTGGGAGGCGTCCAGGAGGCATCCTAATCAGATGCCCATACCACCTCAACTGACTCCTTTCAATGTGGAGGAGCAGCGGTTCTACTCTGAGCCTCTCCCGGATGACTGAGCTTCTCACCCTATCTCTGAGGGTGAGTCCAGCAATCCTACGGAGAAAGCTCATTTCAGCCGCTTGTATCCGCGATCTCGTTCTTTCGGTCATTACCCAAAGCTCGTGACCATAGGTGAGAGTAGGAACGTAGATTGACTGATAAATCGACAGCTTTGCCTTAGAACTAAGCTCCCTCTTCACCACAACAGACCGGTACAACGTCCGCATCACTGCAGATGCTGCTCCAATCCGTCTGTCGATCTCTCGCTCCATTCTCCCCTCACTCGTGAACAAAACCCCAAGATACTTAAACTCCTCCACTTGAGGCAGGAGCCTGTCCCCAACCCGGAGAGGACAATCCACCTTTTTCCGGCTGAGGACCATGGACTCGGACTTGGAGGTGCTGATTCTCATCCCAGCCGCTTCACACTTAGCGGCAAACCGTCCCAGCAAGAGCTGTAGGTCATTGCTGGATGAAGCCAACAGGACAACATCATCTGCAAACAACAGAGATGAGATCCTGTGGTCACCAAGCATGACACCCTCCGTTCCCTGGCTGCGCCTAGAAATCCTGTCCATAAAAATTATGAACAGGATCGGTGACAAAGGGCAGCCCTGGCGGAGTCCAACTCTCACTGGGAATGACTCCGACCGAGTGTTGGCAATACGAACCAAACTCTCACAACGGTCGTACAGAGACCGAATAGCTCGTAACAACAAGCCCGATACCCCATACTCCCGAAGCACCCCCCACAAAAATCCACGTGGGACGCGGTCAAATGCCTTCTTCAAGTCCACAAAACACATGTAAACTGGTTGGGCAAACTCCCACGAACCCTCGAGAATTCTCAAGAGGGTAAAGAGCTGGTCCGATGTGCCACGGCCAGGACGAAAACCACATTGCTCCTCCTGAATCCGAGGTTCGACCAACGGCCGGACTCTCCTCTCCAGTACCTTGGCATAGACCTTCCCAGGGAGGCTGAGGAGTGTGATCCCTCTAAAGTTGGAGCACACCCTCCGGTCCCCTTTTTTAAAGAGAGGAACCACCACCCCGGTTTGCCATGCCAAAGGCACTGCCCCCGACCTCCATGCAATGTTGCAGAGGCGTGTCAACCATGACAACCCAACAACATCCAGGGCCTTGAGGTACTCGGGGCGAATCTCGTCCACCCCTGGGGCCCGGCCACCAAGGAGATTTTTAACCACCTTGGCGACCTCAGCCCCTGTGATAGGCGAGTCAACCCCCTCGTCCCCAAACCCTGCTTCCTCTGTGGAAGGCGTATCAGTGGGATTGAGGAGATCCTCGAAGTATTCCTTCCACCGCCCGACGATGTCCCCAGTCGAAGTCAACAGTGTCCCATCCGCACCATACACAGTGTGGACGGGGAGCTGCTTTCCCCTCCTGAGCCGCCGGACAGTTTGCCAGAATCTCTTTGAGGCCGACCGAAAGTCTTGTTCCATGGCCTCACCGAACTCCTCCCATACCCGGGTTTTTGCTTCAGCAACCACCCGAACTGCACTCCGCTTGGCCTGCCGGTACACCTCAGCTGCTTCGGGAGTCCCACAAGCCAACCAAGCTTGATAGGACTCCTTCTTCAGCTTAATGGCCCCCCTCACCACTGGTGTCCACCACTTGGTTCGGGGGTTGCCACCACGAGATGCACCGACCACCTTGCGGCTGCAGTGGTCGGTCGAGTTGCAGATACAGTGGGGCAAAAAAGCATTTAGTCAGCCACCAATTGTGCAAGTTCTCCCACTTAAAAGATGAGAGAGGTCTCCAATTTTCATCATAGGTATACCTCAACTATGAGAGACAAAATGGGGAAAAAAAATCCAGAAAATCACATTGAAGGATTTTTAATGAATTAACTGGTAAATTCCTCTGTAAAATAAGTATTTGGTCAATAACAAAAGTTCATCTCAATACTTTGTTATATACCCTTTGTTGTCAATGACAGAGGTCAAACGTTTTCTGTAAGTCTTCACAAGGTTTTCACACACTGTTGCTGGTATTTTGGCCCATTCCTCCATGCAGATCTCCTCTAGAGCAGTGATGTTTTGGGGCTGTCGCTGGGCAACACGGACTTTCAACTCCCTCCAAAGATTTTCTATGGGGTTGAGATCTGGAGACTGGCTAGGTCACTCCAGGACCTTGAAATGCTTCTTACAAAGCCACTCCTTCGTTGCCCGGGTGGTGTGTTTGGGAACATTGTCATGCTGAAAGACACAGCCACATTTCATCTTCAATGTCCTTGCTGACGGAAGGAGGTTTTCACTCAAAATCTCACGATACATGGCCCCATTCATTCTTTCCTTTACACGGATCAGTCGTCCTGGTCCCTTTGCAGAAAAACAGCCCCAAAGCATGATGTTTCCACCCCCACAGTAGGTATGGTGTTCTTTCTCCTCCAAACACGACAAGTTGAGTTTTTACCAAAAAGTTCTATTTTGGTTTCATCTGACCATATGACATATGACCATATGACATTCTCTGAGTCCTCTTCTGGATCATCCAAATGCTCTCTAGCAAACTTCAGATGGGCCTGGACATGTACTGGCTTAAGCAGGGGGACACGTCTGGCACTGCAGGATTTGAGTCCCTGGCGGCGTAGTGTGTTACTGATGGTAGCCTTTGTTACTTTGGTCCCAGCTCTCTGCAGGTCATTCACTAGGTCCCCCCGTGTGGTTCTGGGATTTTTGCTCACCGTTCTCGTGATCATTTTGACCCCACAGGGTGAGATCTTGCGTGGAGCCCCAGATCGAGGGAGATTATCAGTGGTCTTGTATGTTTTCCATTTTCTAATAATTGCTCCCACAGTTGATTTCTTCACACCAAGCTGCTTACCTACTGCAGATTCAGTCTTCCCAGCCTTGTGCAGGTCTACAATTTTGTTTCTGGTGTCCTTTGACAGCTCTTTGGTCTTGGCCATAGTGGAGTTTGGAATCTGACTGTTTGAGGTTGTGGACAGGTGTCTTTTATACTGATAACGAGTTCAAACAGGTGCCATTAATACAGGTAACGAGTGGAGGACAGAGGAGCCTCTTAAAGAAGAAGTTACATGTGTGAGAGAGCCAGAAATCTTGCTTGTTTGTAGATGACCAAATACTTATTTTACCGAGGAATTTACCAATTAATTCATTAAAAATCCTTCAATGTTTAAAGTATGGAATTTAAAAGGGATACAAAAGATTCAGGATTTATATTTGCCATGTGCAGATAACATAATGTCTTTTGAAGAGCTGAGGATCAAATTTAATCTCAATAGAACACATTTTTTTAAATATCTTCAACTTAGAAACTTTATTCGATCAAATCAAAATAAAGCTCTCACTCGACCTATTTATTCATCCTTGGAAAAAATGATGATGAAAGATAGTAAAAGAAAGGGTATTATTTCAGAGTTTTATAACTCATTGACACTATCTTCAAGTGAAAATTCACTGAAAAGATTAAACTACTGGAAAGAAGATCTGCAAACTGAAATTTCAGAGGAACAATGGGAATTGGCTTGTACAGAAGCTCAAACCAAATCAATAAATGCACGCCTTAAATTGATACATTTCAAATGGTTAATGCGGATGTATGTTACACCGGAGGAGTTAAATAGATATAACAAAAATATACCAGATACATGCACAAAATGCATGGAAAGTAAAGGAACCCTATTTCATTGTTTATGGGAATGTAGATTAATAAGAATGTTTTGGGAAGAGGTGAGGGTAACAATTGAAAAAATAATCTCAAAACAAATCATATTGAATCCTAAACTGTTTTTGTTGGGTCTGTACCCAGAAAAGCATAATTTTAATAAAAGTGAAAGAACATTCATAGACCTCAGTTTGCTTAATGCCAAAAAATGTATTGCACTATTATGGAAAAAGACTCATAGACCAGATGTGACTCAGTGGTTAAGACAGATGTTAACAAACCTTCCATTAGAAAGAATAACATATATACTGAAATCAAAGGAAATTGTGTTTGAGAATATATGGAGACCTTTTATTGATTATGTAAAAAATTTAAACATAACTCTTGAAGAAGAAGGTGAATGATGTGTGTGGACCTTGTAAATTCCAAACTGGTGAACATAATATGTATACTTATGTATTGGATTGTTTAGACTAAACAGAGGAGCATTGTTGAAGACTTGATTTTGTTGGTGGTTGTTGGTGTTTTTAGTGCATTTTTTTTTTTTGTAGTACTTTAGTGTTAGTGTTTGATTGTTTGTATCATGTTTGTTTAAAAAAAAAAAAAGGTTCAATAAAGATATTGTGGGAAAAAAAAATCCTTCAATGTGATTTTCTGGATTTTTTTTTTCTTCTCATTTTGTCTCTCATAGTTGAGGTATACCTATGATGAAAATTTGAGACCTCTCTCATCTTTTAAGTGGGAGAACTTGCACAATTGGTGGCTGACTAAATACTTTTTTGCCCCACTATAGATGAAGTTGCTTTTGTAACTTCTGCAGCTGTGTTCAACCTGCTGCGGAAAATCCCAAAACACCGTCATACTTCGGTTTACATTATCCGACGGGGTCTCACCTGAAAAAATTGTCCCTGCCACCAAAATTTCACCAAGCAAGAGCTGGTTGTTTAAGCTTAAATCCATATGTGGTGGGGGATCACGAGAGGATGCTGTGATCGTGAGACGTTTCGAGACTATTGCGCAATAATCCAAACTGGCGACTGCCGTCGACCGAGCTTAAAACAAATTTTTCCACGGGTAGTTTTTTTTCCTTTTGTAATGAATTCATTAACTGATTGTCTGTGTTTATCTTTCTTTTTTCATACGGAGCTGGAGGAACTAGAGAACTATATTGACGAGTTTTATTACCATTGCTGTGTCACGGGGCACGCGAGTTTGTGTTCTGTCCCTGCTTCTCATTCGAAACGACCGAGACCCGCAGATTCGCCAAAAACAACGCCCGAGAAATCACAGCAGGGCACCGAGGTTAGTGACATCCTCTTCTCTATTGAGAATATACTTAAGCAGCATGGATGGTAGACTGGCACTGGTCGAGCTGCTTCATAAGGAGTTCCAGAGTTTGTGGGAGAGTTTAGACTTCAGTCAAGCACAGCTCGTCTCTCTCATGGAGGAAAATAACAGCCTAAAAAAGTCAGTAAACACACTAACCATGCGGCTTGGTGTTGTTGAGGGAGAAAACCGAAAAATGAAGGAAGCAGTTCTCAGTTTGCAGTCACGCAGCATGAGAGACAACCTTGTTTTTTCTGGAATCGTTGAAAAAAATAATGAAAATCCAGAACAGCTGGTCCGTGAATTTATGTCAACACAACTGAAACTATCCCCCAAAGTCACAAATTCAATTACCTTCCACTGAGTCCACCAAATTGGGCAAAAAAAATTCCCAGAATAAACGTCCCAGACCTATTGCCAAATTTGAGCATTTCAAGCAAAAAATTTTGGTACAGAGGCAGGGCAGGCAGCTTAAAAACACCAGTTATGGTCTAAATGATCAATTTCTGCAGGAAATCTTGGAAAGGAGAAGGTGTAGAGGATGCCTTCACAAACGAGACTGAGTTTATTTCTCAGGAAAGGTTTATTTGCAGTCTCATCCTCTAACAAGCAAGTATCTCAACAAAAGAGACAGGACAATCTTTCCTCACAGCTCTTATACCCCCAGAGACACAAAACTCCCAACATCAAATATCACACCCTCAACCCACAGTCCTTCAGTAAACATATAGGCTCGTTGGCGTCTCTATTGTCTCTTCCGCCTTGGGGGCTCCTGCTGGGACATTCTCTCTGACTTCCCGTCTCTCCAGAAACCACTTCACACCTGCCGAAGTCTCTGCCGGGTCAGGTCCTTTTGGACGTTTGAAGTCTCTAGAGTATGCACCGTCATGCCTACTAAATACATGTGAGAGAAACTGCGTACCATACAAGCATGCCATATATGCGCCCTAAATGTGTGCCATATAACCCCCCCAAATGTCTAAATAAGGACAAGTTACACCTCAGATGCATAGAATCATGACATATCACACAGAACGAGAAAAAAATTGGCACAACAGATCACACATCCAACTGCTTGGGCCTCAACTTCCTGCCATATCTGCTGTGAGCAGGTCTCGCTCTGCCTGTGGCTGTCTCTTGCATCTGTGGATCAGAGTCATTAGCACATCGTTGTGAAAGCTTAGCAGAATGTCTCCCCAGCGGCCTGCCGCGGCGCGGGGCCCTGGCCAACTGGACCTGTTCATCAGCTAACACAAAAGCAGGTTTGAGTCTGTTAATGCAGACTAATTCCCTCCTGTCTCCCAAATCGAGCAAAAAATGCTTTTCCCCGGTTTCTAACACTCTGAATGGTCCATCGTAAGGTGGTCTTAAACCTAACCTCTGTGCATCGTGTCTAACAAAGACAAATTCTGCATTCTTTAAGGCTTTAGGCACAAAAACGCGTGGGAAACTGTGATGAACTGGACCGGGGAGGGTGTTTGATCCCGCGTCGCTCTGCAGCAGCTGAGCGGGGGGGGGGGGGGCGATCTGGTGCGGGGTTCTCCGGAAGGAATTCTCCCGGTAACCGGAGAGGTTGGGCGAAGACAAGTTCGGCCGGAGAGGCCTGCAAATCTTCTTTAGGTGCTGAACGCAACCCTAATAAAACCCATGGAAGCTTATCAACCCAATTTGTGTCCGTGAGAGCCGCTCTGAGGGCTGCTTTCAATGACCGGTGAAAGCGTTCGCACAAACCGTTGGCCTGGGGGTTATACGCAGTTGTGCGATGAATTTTCACTCCCAGGCTGAGTGCCATGGACGACCAGAGCTCGGAAACAAATTGGGGTCCTCTGTCAGACGTTATGTCTGACGGGACTCCAAAGCGCGCGACCCAAGCCGTTAAAAAAGCGCACGCAACGTCTGCTGCTGTGGTTGACGCCAGGGGAATCGCCTCTGGCCAGCGCGTAGTGCGGTCCACCATAGTTAGAAGGTGTGTGAACCCCTGTGACAGCAGGAGGGGTCCCACCAAGTCGACATGCACGTGGTCGAAGCGTTTGGCTGGGATGTGAAAAGGTTCCAGAGGGGCCCGCGTGTGCTTGTGTACCTTTGCTCTTTGACACGCTGCGCAGGCTGCGGCCCATTCTTTGACCTGTTTACACAGCCCCGGCCAAACAAACTTCTCTCCCACCATTTTGATCGACGCGCGGACGCCCGGGTGTGCCAGCGAATGTATTAAGTCAAAAACACGGTGACGCCACGCAGCCGGGACCACGGGGCGGGGGCGCCCCGTGGAGATATCGCAGATTGGGGGGGCATACCTCTTTGATGCACCCTGTGCTCCAGCCTTAGCCCTGTTGGCCCAGACTGGAGCGCGCGCACGTCCGCATCGTTAACCTGCTCGGCGGCCATGGCTGCATAATCTAACCCAATGCAGACCGGGGCTGTGAGCGCTTCCGCGCCGCAAGCCTGGCCCGAGTCTACAGCCGCCGAGTCTGCCCCCTGGGGGCCTGGCAGTGCAACTGCGCGCGAGAGACAATCTGCTACTACATTGTGTTTACCCGCCACGTGTTGAATGTCGGTGGTAAACTCCGAAATTGCGGCCAGCTGTCTCTGTTGTCGGCCCGACCAAGGCTCTGAAATCTTAGCCATTGCAAAAGTTAATGGTTTATGGTCTACAAACGCGGTGAAACGGCGCCCTTCCAACCAGAACTGGAAGTGGCGGATTGCCAAATGCAGGGCTAAAAGCTCCCTATCAAACGCGCTGTATTTACGCTCGTTATCGCGCAATGTTTTGCTGAAAAACGCAAGTGGTTGCCAGCTCCCTGCTACCAGTTGCTCGACAACCGCTCCCACTGCCACGTCAGAAGCGTCTGTGGTTAGCGCCATGCGAGCTGCTGGCACCGGGTGTGCCAATAACGCAGCGTTCGCGAGGGCCGATTTGACCTGTGAGAAAGCGCGCTCCCGGTCCGGGGACCACTCGACCTTAGCTGTAGGTTTTTGTTTCTTTAATGCCACGTACAATGGGTGCATGAGCCGTGCCGCGTTGGAGAGGAAACGGTTATAAAAACTGACCATCCCCAAAAATTCTTGCAGTGCCTTAACTGTCTGCCGTTGGGGGAAATCCGTTATCGCGCGCACTTTATCCGGCAGCGGGACCGCGCCCTCTGGAGACACGCGGTGTCCAAAAAAATCGATTTGCGCTACCCCGAATTGGCATTTCGCTGGGTTAATGATCAGCCCGTGCTCTGTCAGCCTCTGAAAAACGGCTGTGAGGTGGCGTTCGTGCTCGGCTTTGGATGCACTGGCTACCAAAATATCATCCAAATAAGCGAACACGAAAGGGAGACCGCGCAGCACCGCATCCATCATGCGTTGGAACGTCTGCGCGGCGCCTTTGAGGCCGAAAGGCATGCGCAAAAACTCGAAAAGCCCGAAAGGGGTTATAACTGCCCTTTTGGGTAAGTCTTGCGCGCGGACTGGGACTTGGTGATAACCACGCACCAAATCTATTTTGGAAAAGATGCGCGCCCCCGCCAAATGTGCCAAAAAATCCTGGATGTGCGGAATCGGGTAGCGGTTGTGTGCTGAAGCATTATTTAATCTGCGGAAATCACCGCAAGGGCACCACGAGCCGTCAGCCTTGGGCACCATGTGCAGGGGTGACGACCAAGAGCTGTTCGAGCGTCTAACAATGCCCAGTTTTTCCAAGTTGGCGAATTCCTCGCGCGCAATGGCCAGTTTAGCTGGGTCCAAGCGCTGAGCTTTTGCAAAAACAGGGGGGCCAGAGGTAGTTATGAAATGCTCGACCCCGTGTTTGGCAACTGACGCTGAAAATGTTGGGACCGTGAGTGTTGGGAACTGGTTGAGTAATGCATGAAACTTACCACCCGCAGCTGTGACATTGGGATGTGCAGAAGGCAGGGCCACCCGAGCTGTGCAGGAGATAGAGTAGAAAGACAGTGCATTTACAATACGTCTATTAGCAAGATCAACTAACAAACTGTTTGAGCATAAAAAGTCAGCACTTAGCATGTTGTTGTTAACTGCAGCTACAACGAAGGTCCACTCGAAGGTGCGCCCGTGGAGGGACAGGAGGAACGTCTTCTCCCCATAGGTTTTGATCGTGGAGCCGTTCGCCGCTAACACCAGGGGTCCGCTGGCAGGCGTCAGCATGTCCGCGTAGGCAGGCTTGACAAAACTTAGCTGGGAGCCTGTGTCCACCAGGAACTCTTTCCCTGAATTCGCGTCTGTCTCGAAAAGCAGCTTGTTCTTCGTGCCGAGAGTCGCAGCTGCTACCGGCTCCCGGTCTTGGCGTTTCCCTGGCGCTGGTACCGGCACGGTGGGACGCATCTGCGTGCTCTCTCGGCGAAGCGCCGATGGTAGAAACAGAGGGTGTTGTCAGCCCCGCTTCTCCTGGCCTCTGCCGCTGCTGCCGTCAGTGGATCCGGTGCCGCAGCCTCTGGTCTCCCCTCGTCTCGCGGGGGTGCGTTCAGCTCTGCCGCTGCCGTCGTGACTGCGTGCCGTCTATGGGCGTCGACGAGCCGCTGCGCCTCCTGGCCCAGCTCGTGGTAGTCACGGTTGTTGAGTAGCTGTGAGCTGGCCAGGGTGACTCTCACTGCTGGCGGGAGCGTTCTGAGGAAGAGGTGGGCGAAGATAAAGCTGTCGTCATCCTCGCCTCTCAGGGTCATCATCTTCGCCATCAGATCTGCTGGCCTGTCTGCTTCCCCTTCTGTCAGTGCCAGGAGCTTCTCTGCTCGTTCCCCCAGCGAGGGAGTGAAGGCTCGAATGAGGGCGGCTTTCAGTGCGCCTTTCTTGTCGTCTCGGGGCAGGTGGTTGGTCAAGCTCTCCACCCGCTGCACTGTGAGGCTGTCCAGCTTCGCGACGACATGGTAGAACCTCGTTGCGTCCGCTGAGATTCCCCGAAGGTGGAACTGCACCTCCACAGTGGTAAACCAGGAGCGCAGGTTATGTTGCCAGAAATCGGGCAGCTGTAGTGTGGTAGCTGCGTTAACCCGGTTGGCTCCTGAAGAGTCCGGTGCGGAAAGCTCACCGTCACCGGCCATGGTTTGTCGTAGGTCACCAGTGTAGAGGATGCCTTCACAAACGAGACTGAGTTTATTTCTCAGGAAAGGTTTATTTGCAGTCTCATCCTCTAACAAGCAAGTATCTCAACAAAAGAGACAGGACAATCTTTCCTCACAGCTATTATACCCCCAGAGACACAAAACCCCCAACATCAAATATCACACCCTCAACCCACAGTCCTTCAGTAAACATATAGGCTCGTTGGCGTCTCTATTGTCTCTTCCGCCTCGGGGGCTCCTGCTGGGACATTCTCTCTGACTTCCCGTCTCTCCAGAAACCACTTCACACCTGCCGAGGTCTCTGCCGGGTCAGGTCCTTTTGGACGTTTGAAGTCTCTAGAGTATGCACCGTCATGCCTACTAAATACATGTGAGAGAAAATGCGTACCATACAAGCATGCCATATATGCGCCCTAAATGTGCGCCATAAAGGAAACTTTTTCCCATTAGGAAACAAAACATCCAAGAAGGTAAACGAGCTATTGTTTCTGTGGATAGACTGTATATAGATGGCAAGCTGTTTATGGATGAAACTATAACGCCCTGGTTATTCTAGAGCCTATTTTGTTTTTTTAGCTACAGGTGGAAAAAGAGTGCGATTGTGCGCAGGTCTCTTACTCAATCTCAGTTTAATTTGTTAACATTTGTTAAAATGTTTTTTTCTTTGTTGTTTGTCTGTTTGTCTGTTGTACTTAATTTTTTTGAAGTTGTTAGGTCATTGTTGTATGTTATCTGCATTTTTTTCACCACTTACAAACCTTTATGTCTGTTTTCTCTCATACTTCTGGTTTATAGGAAATAACTTTAAGTACATGCACCCCATTTACTTGCAATTGTAGGCAAATGGAACAGAGACATCATGCGCGCACACCCAGTCATATATGTGTAGGTGTATATTTAACACACAACATATACTGTATATACACACATATGCATACATTACGGACATATAATCACATAGGCACATGTAGTTAGTCTTTAGTACATTGTGGGAATGTGCAATTGATGAGGCAGGTTTGTCTCATGGCAGCTTTATTACACATTCACCAACATCTCAAAGGAGAAAGAGAGCATCTCAGAAAAACTCGTTCCATATATACCCCGGTCCCCCACAGTTCACAAGTCACATTCATTTATATCAAAAGTAACAATGCATTTCTTCCTAAATCCTTTAGCATCCCCCCTCACAGACTTTGGCCCACAAAGGCTCTTCCAAGCAGTCTCTCAGCACACAAAGGATTACTTTTTCACAGCTTCCTGTTATCTCCCAGGGAACTCTGCACTCTGTTCGATCTAAGATGTGGAGTACACTGTAAGGCATTAAGTAAGACACATGTGTGGCTAGTGTGGCTACACAACCCCCCCCCCCCCCAAACATTTTAGATTGAACAAGAGAATAACAGTATGCATGCCGTGATAGAACCAATACACATCAGTCCACATGCTGTTTAGGCTTCAGTCTCCTGCCGTATCTGCTGTAACCAGGATTCAACGCCTCCGCAGCGCTGCCATGCTGGGGAGCTGCTGTCTGGGGGTGAAAACCTTTTGTCAGTCCCTGCGGGTGTTCTGGGGAAATATTACTCTGTGAAGCTCCCTGTGGGGGTCTTCCTTGCCGCAGGGCCCTTGCCAACAGCACTTGCTCATCCGCCACCACAAAAGCGGGTTTGAGTCTGTTTATGCCAACTTCTTCCTTCCTACCCCCCAAATCTAGCAAAAAATGCTTGTCCCCTGTTTCCAACACTCTGAACGGTCCATCATAAGGTGGTCGCAGTGGGGGGTCGATGTGCATCGTGTCTGACAAATACAAACTCTGCGTTTTTCAAAGTTTTAGGCACAAAAACGCGGAAAACTGTGGTGAACGGGGCCGGGCAACGTGCCTGATTCTATGCTACCCTGCAACAGCTGAGACGGGGAACTGTCCGGCGCATGGTTATCTGGGAGAAACTCCTCGGGCAGCCGAAGTGGTTGCGCAAAAACGAGCTCAGCCGGGGAGGCTTCTAAGTCCTTTTAGGCGCAGAACATAACCCCAATAAAATCCACGGTAGCTTGTCTACCCAATTTGCATCCGTCAGTGATGCCCTGAGAGCCGCTTTCAATGACCTATGAAAACGTTCGCACAACCCGTTAGCCTGCGGATTGTATGCGGTTGTGCGGTGAATTGTGACACCCAGGTTGGGGGCCATTGTCGACCAAAGTTCGGACACAAATTGAGGGCCTCTGTCGGACGTAATGTCCGACGGGACTCCAAAACGCGCCACCCATGCTGTTAAAAACGCGCACGCCACCTCCTCGGCCGTGGTTGACGCCAGCGGAACCACTTCCGGCCAGCGCGGGGTGCGGTCCACCATTGTCAGAAGGTGTGTGCACCCCTGTGAAAGCGGAAGGGGGCCCACGAGGTCCACATGAACATGATCGAACCTCTTGGCCGGGATGTGAAACGGCTCCAAGGGAGCTCTCGTGTGTCTGTGTACCTTGGCTCGTTGACACGCCAAGCAGGCTGCTGCCCACTCTTTAACTTGTTTGCGAAGGTTCGGCCACACAAATTTCCCTCCTACCATTTTGACCGACGCGCGCACTCCCGGATGCGCCAAAGGATGAATCGAGTCAAAAATGCGGCGGCGCCACGCGGCCGGTACCACCGGACGCGGTCGTCCAGTGGAGACATCGCAGATTAGGGGGGGCATACCGTCTTGCAGCACCCTGTTCTCCAGCCTTAACCATGTTGGTCCATACTGGAGCGCGCGCACATCCGCGTCACTAACCTGCTTCGCGACCATGGCTGCGTAATCTATTCCTACGCTGACTGGGGCCGCCACGGCGCACGAGAGGCAATCTGCCACTACATTCAGTTTGCCCGCCACATGCTGAATATCAGTGGTAAACTCGATCGCGGCCAGCTGTCTCTGCTGCCGGCCTGACCATGGTTCGGAAACCTTGGCCATTGCGAATGTTAGCGGCTTGTGGTCAACGAACGCGGTGAAACAGCGTCCTTCCAGCCAGAACTGAAAGTGGCGAATGGCCAAATGGAGAGCCAGCAGCCCCCTGTCAAACGCGCTGTATTTACGTTCACTATCGCGCAAAGTCCTGCTGAAAAAGGCGAGGGGCTGCCAAACCCCGGCCACATGCTGCTCCACAACTGCCCCTATGGCCACATCTGACGCGTCAGTAGTGAGTGCTATGCGGGCCGTTGGGTCTGGATGTGCCAACAACGCAGTATTTGCCAAGGCTGCTTTTACCTCCGAGAACGCTCGCTCCCGCTCCGGGGACCACTCGACCTTATTTGCGGGTTTCTGTTTTTTGAGCGCGGCATAAAGCGGTTGCATGAGTTGTGCTGCGCGGGGGAGGAAACGGTTATAAAAATTCACCATTCCCAAAAACTCCTGTAACGCCCTGACCGTCTGCAGCCGGGGAAAATTTGCTACTGCGCGCACTTTGTCAGGCAGCGGAACCGCTCCTTCGGGGGAGACGCGGTGTCCTAAAAAATCGATCTGCGCCACCCCGAACTGACACTTCGCTGGGTTGATTATTAACCCATGATCTCCCAACCTCCGGAAAACTGCAGCTAGGTGGTTTTCGTGTTCATCTTCGGACGCACTGGCTACCAAAATATCGTCCAAGTAGACAAACACGAAAGGGAGATCGCGCAGCACCGCGTCCATCATGCGTTGGAACGTCTGTGCAGCCCCTTTAAGCCCGAATGGCATGCGCAAAAACTCGAATAGGCCAAATGGAGTTATTACCGCTGTTTTGGGTATGTCCTGAGCACGCACTGGGACTTGGTGGTAACCACGGACCAAATCTATCTTAGAAAAAACACGCGCCCCTGCCAAATGAACGGAAAAATCTTGGATATGCGGGACTGGGTAGCGGTCATGCGCTGTGGCGTTGTTCAGCCTGCGGAAATCCCCGCAAGGCCACCACGAGCCGTCAGCCTTCGGGACCATGTGTAGCGGGGAAGCCCATGGGCTGTTCAAACGCCTGATGATGCCCAACCTCTCCAGGTTGGCGAACTCCTCGCGCGCTATGGCCAGTTTAGCTGCGTCCAAGCGCCGAGCTTTTGCAAAAACGGGTGGTCTGGTAGTGATAATAAAATGTTCCACCCCGTGTTTAGCGACAGTTGCAGAAAATGTGGGGACCGTGAGTGCTGGGAACTGAGTGAGAAGTGTGTGGAACTTACCGCTTGCAGCTGTGACGTTGGCTTGTGCTGTTGGCTGGGCCACTTGCGCTGTACAGGGAATAGAATCAAAAGAAAATGCATTAACCAGGCGCCTGTTAGCGAGATCAACCAACCATGTGAGCACAAAAAATCAGCCCCCAACATATTGAAATTCACTGCTGCTATAACAAAAGTCCACTCAAACGTACGGCCGTGTAGAGACAGAAGCAGAGTCCTCTCACCAAAGGTCTTAATCTCCGAGCCGTTCACTGCTGCCACCCCAGGACCTCTGGAACCTGCCAGCCTGTCCGCGTAGGAAGGTGTGATGAAACTCAGCTGGGAGCCTGTGTCCACGAGGAAGTGCCTCCCCGAGCGTGCGTCCAACAAGTAGAGCAGCTTGTTCTCCTCCCCGAGGGTCGCGGCTGCTACCGACCCCTGGTCTTGGCGTTTCCCGAACGCTTGAACTGGCACGGTGGTACACACTTGCGTGCCCTCTCTGCGAAGCGGCGGTGGTAGAAACAAAGGGTGTCTCCTCCGCGTTCCCTGGCCCCCACCGCCGCCGTTGTCGGTGGTTCTGCTACCGCTGCCCCTGGCCCCCTGCCATCTCTGGCCGTCGTGCCGAGTTCCGCTGCTGCAGCCATGGCCACGCGCTGTCTGCTGGCGTTGACAATTCGATGCGCCTCCCGGGCCAGCGCGCGGTAGTCCCACTGGGCCAATAACGGTGAACTGGCCAGGGTCGCTCTCGTCGCTGACGGTAGGGTCTTGAGGAAGAGGTGGGCAAAGATGAAATGGTCATCGTCCGAGCCTTTCAACCTCAGCATCTTCTCCATCAGGTCAACGGGCGTGCCATCTCCCAACTCGGTCAGCGCCAGGAGTCTCTCTGCTCTCTCCTCAACCAAGGGAGTGTAGTGCTGGATGAGTGCAGCCTTCAACGCGCCGTATTTGTCGCTGGCTGGCGGCTGCTCCAGAAGGCTCTCAACATGCTGAGCCTTGTGGTTATCAAGTTTTGCGACCACATGGTAGAATTTTGTGTCATCTACCGATATCCCCCGAGGTTGAACTGTGCCTCAACCGAGTGGAACCAGAAGCGCAGGTTGCTCTTCCAAAAGTCCAGTAGTTGAACCGTAACGGCATTCGCTTGGCTGGGGGCTCCTGATGCGGCTGGCCCCGGGGAATTCTCTTCTTGCTGCATGCTACGTCTTGGGTCACCAGTGTGGGAATGTGCAATTGATGAGGCAGGTTTGTCTCAAGGCAGCTTTATTACACATTCACCAACATCTCAAAGTAGAAAGAGAGCATCTCAGAAAAACTCGTTCCATATATACCCCAGTCCCCCACAGTTCACAAGTCACATTCATTTACATTAAAAGTAACAATGCATTTCCTCCTAAATCCTTTAGCATCCCCCCTCACAGACTTTGGCCCACAAAGGCTCTTCCAAGCAGTCTCTCAGCACACAAAGGATTACTTTTTCACAGCTTCCTGTTATCTCCAAGGGAACTCTGCACTCTGTTCGATCTAAGATGTGGAGTACACTGTAAGGCATTAAGTAAGACACATGTGTGGCTAGTGTGGCTACAACATAACCAGTTAGTGAAAACATGTCCACATTTAAGTTTGTCATGTGGAATTGGTACCAGAGAGAAGAGGCTAAAAGTTTTTAATTGACTGAAGGATCTACAGGCAGACTTTGTCTCATTGCAGGAGACACATGTCTCTAAGTCATCTGTAGATGCGCTCACCTTTCCGGAATTCCCCCACATGTACTCAGCCGGCTTTAATTCTAAACAAATGGGGTAGCTATACTGGTAAACAGAAGAATACGCTTTGTTGTGAATAATACCATAACAGATCCGGAAGGTAGATTTATAATACTAAAAATCTTAGTTCAAATTTTGGATCTATGTATTGCAACCGTTTATGGCCCAAATGTTGACGACCCATCCTATTTTCACACTTTTTTCACTTCTCTTTCTGAGCACTTGGACACTACACTCATAATAGGAGGAGACTTCAACCTGGTATTAAACCCTGCAATCGACAGGCTCAGTGCATTGAGGAATTATCAAAAATGGCAGGCTACTGACACTCTCAAACAATACATGTGTGGCACATATGTTGGGCTCACATTTTCCCACAAAGGTATGACTGCATGTTTATTGGAGGCTTCACGTCTCGAAGAACAAAAGGCTCGAATCTGCAGAAGATGACAAGGAGGTGTGAGATTTGGACTTTGTCTCGGAGAAGATGCCCCAGAGAGATTTCCGGTTCATCAATGAATAAGAGACAATGGTGAAAGTTCAAAGGGTTGCATTGTGACTGTATGTTTACTGAAGCACCATGTGACTTGAGTTCTGATGCTGGAAACATATAAAGAGGTGATGTGATATAGTTCTTTCTCTTCTTCCTGCTTTGAGAATGCTAGAGTATGTGTTCTGTCAATAAAGCTGAACCTGAGAAATAAAACTCAGCCTCATCATTGAACGCATCCTCTACACTGGTGACCTATGACAAAGAATGAGCAGACAGAATTCTCCCGAGCGGGGCTCGGCGGAAGCCAGCCTGATGGCCGCCTCCACACTCCGGCTGCCCGATTTCTGGCAGCACAGCCCGCGCTCATGGTTTAGCGAGGTCGAGGCACAGTTCAACCTCCGGAGAATCTCAAACGACGACACAAGATTCTACCATATGGTAGCGAAGCTGGACAGCCACACGGTCCAGAGGGTGGAAGATCTGGTTAATCATCCACCGGACAGCGACAAGTACAGCGCATTGAAGGACGCGCTGATCAGCCATTTCACCCCTTCGGTCCAACAGCGAGCAGAGGGGCTCCTAACATTGACGGAGTCGGAGAACGACAGACCTGCGGACCTGATGGTGAAGATGCTGAGGCTGAAAGACTCCGAGGATGGCAAATTTATTTTCGCCCACCTTTTCCTTCGGACCCTGCCGCCAGCAGTGAGAGTAGCCCTGGCAGAGTCGCCCCGATTGGCCAGGCGAGACTACCATGGGCTGAGCAAGGAGGCGCAGCGGCTTGTCGACGCCCACAAGCGGAGCGCGGTTTCGGCCGCGGCAGCTAGCCCAGGAACAACATCTGGAGACGGCTTGGAGCCAGTGGTCGCGGCGCCAGACGCACCGACGACAGCGGCGATGGGGACCAGGCGGCGCGGAGCGGATGACGGCCTGTGCTTCTACCATCGCCGTTTTGCAGAGAGAGCACACAGGTGCGTCCCACCGTGCCACTTCAAGCGCCTGGGAAACGCCAAGACCGAGGGCCGGTAGCAGCTGCGACCCTCGGCGAGGAGAACAAGCTGCTTTACCTGACGGATGCACACTCGGGGAAACAATTCCTCGTGGACACGGGCTCCCAGCTGAGTTTCGTCACACCCACCTACGCGGAATGGCTGATGCCGTCTAAAGCTCCCTGGGTGTCGGTGTCAGCAGCGAACGGCTCAACGATTAAAACTTTCGGTGAGAGGACTATGCTTCTGTCCTTACAAGGCCGTTCATTTGAGTGGACTTTTATTGTAGCAGCAGTCAGTTTCAACATGTTAGGGGCTGATTTTTTGTGCTCACATGGTTTATTGGTTGACCTTGCTAATAGACGTTTGGTTAATGCATTTTCTTTCCATTCTATTCCCTGCACAGCTCGGGTGGCCCCGCCGACTGCACATGCCAGCGTCACAGCTGCGGGTGGTAAGTTTCATGCATTGCTCGCTCAGTTCCCAGTGCTCACAGTCCCCACGTTTTCATCGACCGTGGCTAAGCATGGGGTGGAACATTTTATCACCACCACCGGGCCGCCCGTTTTTGCAAAAGCTCGGCGCTTGGACTCAGCTAAACTGGCCATCGCGCGCGAGGAGTTCGCCAACCTGGAAAAACTGGGCATTATTAGACGCTCCAAAAGCCCCTGGGCTTCACCGCTACACATGGTCCCAAAAGCTGATGGCTCGTGGCGACCTTGCGGCGATTTCCGCAGGTTGAACAACGTTTCAGCACACGACCGCTACCCGATTCCGCACATTCAGGATTTCTCAGTTCATTTGGCGGGGGCGCGCATTTTTTCTAAAATAGATTTGGAGCGCGGTTACCACCAAGTTCCAGTGCACACCCAGGATATACCCAAAACAGCGGTTATAACTCCTTTCGGCCTTTGAGTTTTTGCGCATGCCATTTGGTCTCAAGGGGGCTGCACAGACATTCCAACGCATGATGGATGCAGTTTTACGCGACCTCCCTTTCGTGTTCGTTTACTTAGATGACATTTTAGTAGCCAGCACTCCGAAGGCGAACACGAAAGTCACCTCACAGCAGTTTTTCAGAGGCTGACAGAGCACAGGTTAATAATTAACCCAGCGAAGTGCCAGTTTGGGGTGGCGCAAATTGATTTTTTGGGGCATCGCGTTCCGCCAGAAGGAGCGGTTCCTCTGCCCGATAGGGTGCGCGCAATAACAGATTTTCCGCAACCTCAAACGGTCAAGGCGCTACAGGAGTTCTTGGGAATGGTTAATTTTTACAACCGGTTCCTCCCAAGCGCAGCGCGGCTCATGCAACCATTATACACTGCGTTAAAAAAACAAAAGCCCGCAAATAAGGTTGAATGGTCTCCGGAGCGGGAGCGCGCTTTTGCCCAGGTCAAATCAGCCCTGGCAAACGCAGTTTTGTTAGCACACCCAGTTCCAATGGCCCGCACGGCGCTCACCACTGACGCTTCCGATTTAGCAGTGGGGGTGGTCGTTTAACAGTTTGTGGCAGGTACCTGGCAACCCCTCGCGTTTTTCAGCAAAACCTTGCGCGATAGCGAGCGTAAATACAGCGCGTTCGACAGGGAGCTTTTGGCCCTACACTTGGCCATCCGCCATTTCCAGTTCTGGCTGGAAGGGTGACGTTTCACCACGTTTGTGGATCACAAACCACTAACGTTTGCGATGGCCAAAATTTCAGAACCTTGGTCAGGCCGGCAACAAAGGCAACTAGCCACGATATCGGAGTTCACCACCGATATCCAGCATGTCGCGGGTAAACAATGTAGTGGCAGACTGTCTCTCGCGTGCGGTAGCAACGCCAGGCCCCGTGGGGGCAGACTCTGTAGCCGTGGCCGCGGGCCCGGGCAGTGACGCGGAAGCGCGCGCAGCCCCGGTCCATGTAGGTTTAGATTATGCAGCCATGGCCGCGGAGCAGGTTAATGATGCGGACGTGCGCGCGCTCCAGTCTGGACCAACAGGGTTAAGGCTGGAGCACAGGGTGCAGCAAATAGGTATGCCCCCCCTAATCTGCGATGTCTCCACGGGACGGCCTCGCCCCGTGGTTCCAGCTGCGTGGCGTCACCGTGTTTTTGACTTGGTCCATTCTCTCGCGCACCCGGGGGTGCGCGCATCGATTAAGATGGTGGGGGAGAAATTCGTTTGGCCTGGGTTGCGCAAACAGGTCAAGGAATGGGCGGCAGCCTGCATAGCGTGTCAGCGAGCCAAAATACACAAGCACACTAGAGCTCCGTTGGAGCCTTTTCACATCCCCGCTAAGCGTTTTGATCACGTGCATGTTGACTTGGTGGGCCCCCTTCCGCCATCACACGGGCACACACATCTTTTGACAGTGGTGGATCGCACCACGTGTTGGCCAGAGGCGACCCCTCTGACATCAACCACAGCGGAAGAAGTTGCGCAAGCATTTTTAACAGCGTGGGTTGCGCGTTTCGGAGTCCCGTCGGACATAACGTCCGAAAGGGGTCCCCAATTTATTTCCGAACTATGGTCATCGATGGCCCGCAGCTTAGGGGTGAAGATTCATTGCACTACCACGTATAACCCCCAGGCTAATGGTTTATGTGAACGCTTTCACAGGTCGTTAAAAGCAGCCCTCAGAGCGTCGCTGACGGATACAAATTGGGTGGACAAACTTCCATGGGTTTTATTGGGGTTGCGTTCTGCACCTAAGGAAGATTTGCAGGCTTCCCCGGCTGAGTTAGTTTTTGCACAACCTCTCCGTTTGCCGGGGGAATTTCTCCCCGACAATCCCGCACCAAATTGCCCCCCCGCTCAGCCGTTACAGAGCGACACAGGAGCAAACACACTCCCTGGCCCGGTTCATCACAGTTTCCCACGCGTTTTTGTGCTGAAAGCTTTAAAAAATGCGGAGTTTGTTTTTGTTAGACATGATGCTCAGCGCCCAAGTTTGCGACCGTTTTATGACGGACCGTTCAGAGTGCTGGAGACCGGGAAGAAGCATTTTCTGCTAGATTTAGGGGGCAGAAAGGAGTTGATTTGCATAAACAGACTCAAACCCGCTTTTGTTTTGGCTGATGACCAAGTGCAGCTGGCGAGGCCCCCCTGCCGTGGCAGGCCGCCGAGAAGTCATTCTCCAGAACCTTCACAGAGACGTGCTAACAGCTTTAATCCACAGAGGCAGAAAGACGCTGCAGGGGTAGCAAAGCTGGGTTACAGCAGATTCGGCAGAAGGTTAAGACCCAGGCATCTGGTGGATTGATTTGTGATATATGGAGTGTTTTTTCTTTTTATGCCATGCATGTTTTGTCCTTTAATAGACGTTTGGGGGGGTTATGTGGCACATATGTTGGGCTCACATTTTCCCACAAAGGTATGACTGCATGTTTATTGGAGGCTTCACGTCTCGAAGAACAAAAGGCTCGAATCTGCAGAAGATGATGAGGAGGTGTGAGATTTGGCCTTTGTCTCGGAGAAGATGCCCCAGAGAGATTTCCGGTTCATCAATGAATAAGAGACAATGGTGAAAGTTCAAAGGGTTGCATTGTGACTGTATGTTTACTGAAGCACCATGTGACTTGAGTTCTGATGCCGGAAACATATAAAGAGGTGATGTGATATAGTTCTTTCTCTTCTTCCTGCTTTGAGAATGCTAGAGTATGTGTTCTGTCAATAAAGCTGAACCTGAGAAATAAAACTCAGCCTCATCATTGAACGCCTCTACACATGAATGATTTTGGTCTTTGTGATGAATGCCGTTCTCTTCACCCAGCTCTTCGGGAATACACTTTATTTTCATCAGTTTAAAGTTCACATTCACATCTAGATTTCTTTTTAGTCAGTAACTCTATTGTGAGGGACATCACAGACACTGAAATATGTTCAAATCAAGCTATTAGTGATCACCATCCAGTATCTCTTACACTAGTAAATAGGAAAGCTACAAGGGAAACTAGGAGCTGGAAATTTAATATATCACTACTGAAAGACAAAGACTTTATTAATTACTTTAATAAAGAATGGGAATCATATCTGGAATATAATGATGTGCCGGGAATATCCCCAGGTGTTCTTTGGGAAGCAGCAAAAGCGGTAATGCGAGGTAAAATAATCTCTTACTGTTCATATAAGAATAAAAAAGAAAAAAGCACTGGTACTGGACTTGGAACAGAAAATTAAATCACTGGAGACAACCTGTGCCGTTTCCCCACAGGAACAGACACTTAACGATCTGAGAAAATTAAAGCTGGAATTAAAAGAAATTACAAACAAAAGAGCACAGTTTTTAATGCAAAGACTGCATCTTGAGAAGTTTGAACACAGTAATAAATCGGGACAATATCTTGCGAACTATGGCTGTGTTGTGAGACATGTATATGTTGGACACTGCATATGTGATTTAACCACGATGAAGGAGAGCCAGCCCCCTGCGGTGCGGAGCCACAGAGCCTGGACCCCCTGCGGAGGACAGGGGACAGAAGACTTCCTGACCACTGAGGCTCGGGAAGAGAGAAGGGGGAGTTATGTAAATAAAAGGCTAATGAATGTGAATAAAGAGACTTTGATATAGATGTGTGATTTCCCCCGCGAGGGAAATGGTTTGATGTGAGAAGGTTTAAATGAGAGAACTTTGGTGTGTTCACTCTCTTTGTTCGCTGCTCAAGAATAAGAGCAGACAGTGGAATGATTTCTTGAATAAACTGAAATGAAAGACAATTCGGTTTCGTTATTCAAGTCTCCCCACATTGGTGACTGACGACGTTGAGAATGAACGAAGAAATTCTCAGGGTCCCGGACTCACAGCGCTCAGAGCTGGCGAGCGCAGTGGCCGTTAAGCTGCCTGATTTCTGGCAGGATAACCCACGGTCGTGGTTTCTGCAAGCAGAGTCGCAGTTCGCGCTCGCAGGAGTAACGGTGGATGACACTAAGTTCCACCATGTCATCGCTAAACTGGACAACAGCACAGCTCGGTGCGTGCAAAGCTTGGTGGAGCAGCCACCCGCGACCGACAGGTACAGCAAGCTGAAATCCACCCTCATCAAGTTTTTCACCCCCTCGGCTGAAGTGAGGGCGAGGAGGATCCTGTCTTTGCTAGACCAAGGTGGACACAGGCCGAGCGCCCTGATGGAGGAGATGATACAGCTGAGAGGGTTGGACAACGATGATTTCATTTTTCAGTTCATCTTCCTCTCCAACCTCCCGGCGCATGCGAGAAGCAAGCTGGCCGGCAAAAAGTGTCACACCCTGGAGGAGTTCCGGGAGCTGGCCCAGGAGGCAGACGGGATCCTGGACGCCTGCGGCGGGCAAGCAACCACAGCAGCGACCCGAGACAGCGGGGAGCCAGAGGCGGCAGAACCAGACGGGCCGACGATGGCGGCAACACGGCCGCGACGAGGGGGAGCCAATAGCCCGGCGACAGAGGCGCGGGCACGACACAGCGGAGGAGAAGATCTCTGCTTTTACCATCGGAGGTTCGCAGAGAAGGCACGCAGGTGTGTGCCGCCCTGCATCTTCAGGAGTTCGGGAAACGGCAAGACCGGGGGTCGCTAGCAGCTTCGACCCTCGGAGAACGCAACAAGCTGCTCTACATCACGGATGCGCGCTCCGGACGAGTGTTCCTCATTGACACCGGAGCACAAGTGAGCTTCATCACCCCAACATACGCGGACCGGGTAGCTGGACCCCACGGTGACGGAGCTACAGCGGCAAATGGCTCGAACATCAACACCTACGGGAGAAGGACCTTGCCTTTATGCTTACATGGCCGCACATATGAATGGACTTTTGTAGTAGCGGCGGTGAGTTTCAACATGTTGGGCGCGGATTTTTTGTGTTCACACAATCTGTTAGTTGATCTTGCTAATAGACGGCTGGTAAATGCACTCTCTTTTTACTCTCTCCCCTGTTCAGCTCGAGTGTCCCCGCCACCAGTACAGACCCACGTCGCTACAGCAGGTGGTAAGTTTCACACACTCCTCACCCAATTTCCAGCGCTCACTGTGCCCACTTTTTCAGCGACGGTCGCGAAGCACGGGGTGAAACACTTCATCCCCACTTCTGGTCCTCCCGTGTTTGCAAAAGCTCGGCGCTTGGATGCAGTTAAGCTCGCCATTGCGCGCGAGGAGTTCGCCAGCCTGGAGAGGCTGGGCATCGTTCGTAGGTCGAAGAGCCCGTGGGCTTCGCCGCTGCACATGGTACCGAAAGCCGATGGCTCCTGGAGACCGTGCGGGGATTACCGCAGGCTAAACAACGCTACGGCACACGATCGTTATCCCATCCCGCACATTCAGGATTTTTCGGTGCACCTGGCGGGGGCGCGCATTTTTTCAAAGATTGATCTAGTTCGCGGCTATCACCAAGTCCCGGTCCAACCGGAGGACATTCCTAAAACAGCGGTAATAACCCCGTTCGGACTTTTCGAATTTTTACGCATGCCGTTTGGTCTCAAAGGGGCGGCGCAAACATTTCAGCGGATGATGGATGCCGTGTTACGCGATCTCCCTTTCGTGTTTGTGTACCTCGACGACATTTTGGTCGCGAGTACTTCAGAGGACGAACACGAAACGCACCTCACAGCAGTTTTTAGGAGGCTGGGAGAGCACGGCTTAATAGTTAACCCAGCCAAGTGCCAGTTCGGCGTTGAGCGGATTGATTTTTTGGGTCACCGCGTCTCCCCGGAGGGAGCGGTTCCGTTACCAGAGAAAGTACGCGCGGTAGCGGATTTTCCCCGTCCACAAACGGTCAAATCACTACAGGAATTCTTGGGGATGGTGAATTTTTATAACCGGTTCCTGCCCCACGCAGCTCAAATCATGCAACCGTTATATGCCGCGCTCAAAAAACAAAAGCCGACCCAGGCGGTCGAATGGTCCCCGGAGCGGGAGCGCGCGTTCACAGAGGTTAAAAAAGCCTTGGCTGACGCTGCGCTCCTGGCCCACCCAGACCCTGCAGCACGTATCGCGCTGACGACAGACGCTTCAGATTTAGCCATAGGGGCCGTTATTGAGCAACAGGTAGCCGGAGTTTGGCAGCCTTTGGCTTTCTTTAGCAAATCTTTAAGCGCGGCTGAGCGAAAATACAGCGCGTTTGACAGAGAACTGTTAGCGCTGCATTTGGCTATTCGTCATTTCCAGTTCTGGCTGGAAGGACGGTGCTTCACCGCTTATGTGGACCACAAGCCGCTCACATACGCCATGGCCAAAATTTCAGATCCGTGGTCCGGCAGGCAGCAGAGGCAGCTGGCCGCAATCTCGGAATTTACCACTGACATTAGGCACGTCGCGGGCAAATTCAATGTAGTAGCGGATTGTCTCTCACGCGCGTTCACGACCCCGACACGCGCAGAGGCAGAACGGGCCACCGTGACCGCGCCGCAGGAGAGCGGCACGGTGGCGCGCGCAGCCCCGGTGCACGTGGGTATAGATTACGCAGCCATGGCAGCGGACCAGGGGGCGGACGCAGACGTGCGCGCGCTCCAGTCTGGACCAACAGGGTTGAGGCTGGAGAGCAAGTGTTTACAAACCGGTATGCCCCCCCTGATCTGCGACATGTCGACGGGGCGCCCGCGTCCGGTGGTTCCGGCCACGTGGCGCCGCCGTGTTTTTGACTCGGTCCACTCACTGGCGCACCCGGGGGTGCGCGCGTCGGTGAAACTAGTGGCGGAAAAGTTTGTTTGGCCGTGCCTGCGCAAGCACGTGAAGGAATGGGCAAAAACCTGCATTTCCTGTCAACGGGCCAAAATTCACAGGCACACAAGAGCCCCGTTAGAACCGTTCCGCATTCCGGCCAGAAGGTTCGACCATGTGCACGTCGACCTTGTGGGCCCCCTACCGGCATCACAGGGGTTCACGTATCTTTTGACAATGGTGGACCGCACCACACGTTGGCCGGAAGTGGTCCCACTTGCGACGACCACGGCCGCGGAGGTGGCTCGCGTTTTTTTAACGGCTTGGGTGGCGCGCTTCGGGGTTCCGTCGGACATTACGTCCGATAGAGGACCGCAATTCATCTCTGAGCTGTGGTCAGCGATGGCCAACGGCTTAGGAGCCAAAATTCACCGCACTACGGCTTACCACCCTCAGGCTAATGGTTTATGCGAGCGTTTTCATAGGTCTTTGAAGGCAGCACTCAGAGCGTCGCTCACGGATGCAGATTGGGTAAATAAACTCCCATGGGTTTTATTAGGGTTGCGTTCTGCGCCTAAAGAGGACTTAGACGCCTCCCCAGCGGAGCTGGTATTCGCACAAACTCTGAGGCTGCCGGGCGAGTTTTTACCAGAGCACCCAGAGCCCCCACCTCTCTCTGCTCTGGGACCGTTAGTTGGCACGGGGGCAGACACGCTCCCGGGTCCGGTTCATCACGCTTTTCCACGAGTTTTCGTCCCCAAGGCTTTGAAAAATGCCGATTTCGTTTTTGTCAGGCGCGAAGCCCTTAAAGCAACGCTCAAACCACCTTACGAAGGGCCATTTCGAGTGCTGGAGGCAGGTGATAAGCAATTTGTGCTAGATTTTGGGGACAGAAAAGAGACAGTCAGTATTGACAGACTAAAACCTGCTTTTGTCATGAAGGACGTGTCTGTACCGGTCGCGGTGGCGCCTCGACGAGGCAGGCCCCCGCAGAGGGCAATTAACCACTCTCTTCCTCAGTCAACAGACCCGGAGCAGAACAGCACCGCAGGCAAGGCGGGGCCAACGCACAGCAGATTCGGCAGACGGCTGAAGCCCAAGCGGCGCACAGACTGAATGTTGGTGTTGATTATTCAGTAGTGAGTAAGGTGCTATTAAATTTTGGGAATTAGTCTGTTCTTCATCGTTTGGGGGGGGGTTATATGGCTGTGTTGTGAGACATGTATATGTTGGACACTGCATATGTGATTTAACCACGATGAAGGAGAGCCAGCCCCCTGCGGTGCGGAGCCACAGAGCCTGGACCCCCTGCGGAGGACAGGGGACAGAAGACTTCCTGACCACTGAGGCTCGGGAAGAGAGAAGGGGGAGTTATGTAAATAAAAGGCTAATGAATGTGAATAAAGAGACTTTGATATAGATGTGTGATTTCCCCCGCGAGGGAAATGGTTTGATGTGAGAAGGTTTAAATGAGAGAACTTTGGTGTGTTCACTCTCTTTGTTCGCTGCTCAAGAATAAGAGCAGACAGTGGAATGATTTCTTGAATAAACTGAAATGAAAGACAATTCGGTTTCGTTATTCAAGTCTCCCCACACGAACCAGCTTAGATTGAATAAAGAAAGAACAACTATCCACTCTATTAAGGATATGACTGGAAATATTACCCATGAGCCTGAAGAAATAAATAACTTCTTCAGAAAGTTTTATGAAAACCTCTACTCATCTCAAATTAACCCGTCTGACTCAGAGGTAAATAATTTTTTGGACAATATTAACTTACCACGATTAAATAATGAACAGATTGCAGCTCTGGATGCACCTCTTAAGGTGTCTGAACTCCAGGAGGCACTTAAGCACATCCCAGACAACAAAACTCTAGGACCAGATGGTTTTCCAGTAGAATTTTATAAAAAACAATTTGGCCTGTGATGACACCTACCTTCTTTAAAATGGTGAACCAAATTAAAGAAGATAATGTAATCCCTCCAAATATGAATTTGGCTAGTATTATCCTGCTCCTTAAACCTGGAAAAGAACCTACGCTTCCATCCAGCTACCGTCCCATCTCACTTATGAATGTCGATCTTAAAATAATTTGCAAAGCTCTTGCCAAAAGACTGGAAAGGATAATTCTGTTTATTATACACCCAGATCAAACAGGTTTCATCAAGGGTAGGCACTTGGCTAATAATACACATAGGCTATTTAATTTAATAGACTACTGCAAGATCAATAACATATAAACTACAATCTTGTCCCTGGATGCAGAGAAAGCCTTGACCGTGTTAACTGTAAATTTCTTTTGATGGTGTTAAACAAGTTCGGGTTTGGTTCATCTTTCATAAACTGGATTAAAACACTATATAGCTGTCCAGCTGCGTCTGTCCGAACAAATGATCAGACTTCCCGAAGCTTTAATCTCCAGAGAGGTACTAGGCAGGGGTGTCCACTCTCTCCCTCACTTTTTACCATCTTTATTGAACCTTTAGCAGCAGCCATATGACAAAATGTTGATATCAGAGGTATCCAAACTGGAGAAAAAGAACACTAGATAAGTCTTTGGGAGCCCCGCTGCCAATCGCAGTAGCTAGCGGTGCTCCAATCACTATCTCCCAATTTTAATTGCACTTTGGTAGTCCCCACATTTACACACAATTACATCATATAACCGACATACACCCACCACGTTTTGTGCGGGGGGGAAGACCCCCACCCTTGTTGCCCTGCTCCTGCTGGGGGCATGGGGGCCCGATGGGGACATGGGACCCATCATGTTGTCAAAATCCCTGGGTGCTACTGAATGTATAGATACAACTAAGGGAGTGAGAGGGGGACTGAATATGAGAGTAAGTGAGAGTGAGGGGGTAATGAATGGAGGTGGTGATGGTGGGTCGGTTTTGTGTGGCGCTTTGCATGTCGGGTGGCATCTCGGGGCGCCTGCGGTGGTCTGCTGATCAGTCGCTCAGGTGGGCACCGGGGATGGGGGTCTGCTTCTGTGGCCTGCGCTGGTGGTCTCCCCGGTCACTGTCAGGCACTGGTGCACATTCAGGCTCGCTGCATCTGCTTCGCAGCCGCCTTATGAAGCAAGGGTGAATAAGGGCTGAGTTTGAATGGGTACAGGAGTGAGAGAGAATAGGTTAGTCCGGGTGAGTGAGAGGGAGTTAGTGCATATGGGTGCGCATGGGAGCATGTGGGTGTGAAGGTGTGGGGAGGGGTGTGTCTGCGAGTCGGGAGGTGCTGGATTAATGGGGGTAGTGCCTCTCGGCAATGTGGGCTCCCCTGGGCGAGGGGACTTCTTTGGCCATGGGAGTCCCCAGGGTGTGCAGCGGTGGCGCTGGGGTGGGCCCGCTGTGTGGGCTTGCACCGGGGGGCGCGGGCTGGTCTCTGGCCCAGGGGGTGGGGTCGCTGGTCTCCTGGTGCCTGGGGCCCAGGGGCGGGCGTTGGCCCCGCTGGGGGGGTAGGGGTCAGGTGGGTCCGGGGGTGTGGGCTTGCCACGCCGGCCGCCAAGCAACCTGGCCTCCCTCAGTCGTCTCTCCGGGGGCAGATGCCTGGCTTTCCTGGGGCTTGCTGACCTCGGACGTTTGTGCTCTGGTGATTGGTGGTGCTGCCTTGCCTGCTCAGGATTCCCGGGGGAGAGCTTCTGCAACCAGCCCTCCGCTTCCTATGTTTCCTGACAAATCACTCACATGCACACACTTATTTTGCGCGCGCTTTCATATATATGTACGCAGACGTACACACACAAGTGTCTCTCCTTTAACAGGTGCAGAAACCAGACTCATGTTGAGACATCTTCGGTGGAAGAAGCAGTTTGTCTTTTGTTTGTTTTATTTGTTGGTTTGTTTGTTTTTTTGTCTGTTCCCCTCCCTTTTCTTTCCCCCTCCACACACTTCCTTTCCCTCTTCCCCATCCTGTCGGGTCTTCCTTGGGTAAAATAATTAAAATAAAGTATTAAAAAAAATTTCACCAGGATGATGGGTAGTTTACATTGCTAGCCTGCTAGCCTTGTTAGCACGTCCATGGCAGGAGTCTGTGGGTAAATAACTCTGACATTCTGATTCAGCTGCAGAGCTCCCAGTCCATCTGTCTCCAGCTGAGTGTCATTCTCATTTTCAAATTAGTTTACTCTCCAATGTTGATACTTCTACTCCGGTGACGGCAGAATCTCAAGGCCATTACTAGCTAGCACTATCCCTCAGATGTGAACGCGCAAGATTTGCCTGTGCTTGCCTCTTTCCATTGACTTTGTATGCATTTACGCCACAAAAAATTCACTTCACATTTGGTCTGAATGCACCTTTAAGGCCTGATCAGAGTCCCTCCAAGGGGAAAACGTTTGTGCTCTGTAGGCTGCGTCTACGTACACAGCAATCTTCAGAGTGTTTTTTGAGCCACTGCAGCTGCCGTTCAACAGCCACATTTCACGCATGTGCAGTGAAATTAATCTGCAGGTCACATGCCCATACACTGTCAGCGGCAGCCAAGAGCCACCAGACTGATTTGAACAGCTGCAATCCAAACACAAAAAAAGAGCATGGTGACGTTTTAAATGGCAGAAGCAATGGAGGTACATGAATACAATGACAATCAAGACAAACAGGAGCTTTTGCTGTTTAGTGACAGAGGAAGAAAATAGACAGGCAAAAAGATAGACATTTGCTCACCCAGTATTGGTGAATTGCTCAGTATTTCCCTGTGGCAGGAGCTTCCGGGTGCATGTGCAGTTCACTGTGACCATTTGCGTATTTGTACATGTGTTCACTTTTTGAGGGCTGCATGCGCTTGATCAGCGCTCACCCTCTGCGTGGGGTTTGTGCACCAATGCGTCCACTGTGCTCGTTTGCGTACCAACGCGTTTTTGCTACCATGAATTGAGTTTTGGGGTGGTGGACAGATTTGCTGCCTGTGGGATGAGCCCCAGTCAGCAATTCAAAGGTAGGGCCCACTCTTATTGCACCATCTAAGCCCTGCTCCACAGCACCACTCGAAATACTGAGTGTAGAGCGAGGAGCAGCAGCCTCCTTTGGATAAGCTCAAGACTTTTGCAGATATTTCACAAACTCAGGATAATCTGGCACGGGAACCTGCCTCTGGGTTGCAAGATCTCTGTCCAAAACTAATGCCTTCAGTGGAGAAGATGGGGGGAAGCCCTGCAACTGATGTTGCTCAAGAGAGCAGTGCCCTGTCAGAGAGACCATTCGACTCAGGATGGTCTTTCTCGACCTGAGCATCACCATTGACCTCATCATCTTCCCCAAAGACATTCACTCGCCCAAAGGAGCCACAGCCAGAGCTACTGGTCTTACCTAAACTATCTGAAGCCACAAGAGACACCACATCAGGGTGTAGTGTAGGGGCAGATAAACAAGCCTGGTGTGGCATGCCCAAAAGGCGATGTTGATTTGCAGATATGTGCTCAATGGTCTTATGGTACTTGTCCACCCAGGCATGTGTTTTCATGTTTCCCATTCATGGTCTATGTAGCACTCCCTGCATGTATTCTGGTAGCGTGGCGTCAAGAATTTTGAGCTGTCGCTTGGAAGTGTCCACTCCTTCTCATCCTGAATCCCCACTCAGGTCTAAAATACGCAAATGAGGAGCAGGCACGTGGAGTCGATCACTTCCCGGAGCTTGTGCTGAACTTTTAAAATAGTGGTTGTTAGTTGAAATTAAACACATATTTGGTAACTACATATTTATTTCTCGCCTCGACCATTTTCTGAATTTTTTTTCGCTTGTTACTTTTGAAGATATAGGTGAAAGTTTAATGTCTGGATGAGTCATGAACAGACCAGAACAGGTGTGCATTGACTCTGTGACTCTCTTCCTGGAAGAGAGAGACAGTTTTTTTTTCTTTTCCTCTGCAGATTCTCCCACACCCTTGAGTGGATCCTGAACCACACACCTGAGACTCTACAGCTGCTCTTCATCATCTCGTTACAGACCAGCCTATATAAGATTCCTTCACCCAGCATTCCTGGCTAATTGGGCACTGGGCTTTGTCGTGTTAAGGGGTGGTTTGTGCTGTGGTGTGTTTCAGAAGTGTTTATCTGATTAGTCCATTGGACTTTAGTATCTCTAAGCCTTTTTAGTACCTTTCCATTTCAGTGTTTGGCAGTTTAGTGTTATAGAAATGACGGTAGGGGTTCTCTGACTTTTTTTTGCACCTCCTTTTCTCATGTTTTGTGGTCAGCCAGGTAGGCAAGTTTTGTATTTTAAGTTGCACTAGGTTCGTACTCTTATTTTCTGTAATGGTTCTGTGTGTACTCTACCTCCCTCTCTCCCTCTGATTAGGCTCACACCCTGCAGCCTTTTTCCCCACCTCCTGCCAATTAGAGAGGCCCTTTAAATAGGGCGCTCTCCCTTCACTCTGCCTGGTGACGTTATCCTGCACACAGCCGTATCATGCCTGAGCTCAGTATCCATGTATTATCCTGCTTTGTTGTGTCTTGAACTTTTGCTTAGTGATGGCCAGATGAGGCTTTCTTGAAGGCTTGAGGCTTTTCATCAAAATGATTCATATCGACGAAGCTGTCTAGTGGACAAAAAGTATACAACATGCACATTTTTACAAGGACATTATTGGTTTAATGTGTATTTTTTTCCAATTCAGTAAATGCACTGTCTTTTACGAAATATCAATGTGTCATGGACCGATCCAGTCTTTTTCTGTAGGCTTAGTTCTGACCGTTCTCTGTGGCTCAAGTATCGGGTTTATTATGTATTGTGTTATCTTTTGAGTTCTTACTGTTGTTTTTTTTTTTTTTATTTAAGTTTTTGTAAAGGGTATACAGGTCGTTACAGCAATGCATTGTTTACATTTTCATCACGTTCCCTTATTTTCTGATATCTGACAACATTGGAAGAATAATTATTACAACACCCCCTTTTTTTTTTTAAAGTGAAAGAAAAAGTGAAATTAAAGAGAATAAAATAAAAACAAACAAACAAACCAGCAAAAAACAACCAAAAAGAAAAAATAAGTAAATAAAGGTAAAAGAGCATCTGAGTAGTGTTGGAACAAAGAGCGGAACCATTATTGAAATGGTATTTGTCAAAGATTAGATCTAATGGAAGACACATATGCGATCCAGGGTTGCCAAAAGTTCATGAACCCATCCATGTCCTGTCTCAGTGCGAATGTCAACTTTTCCATCGAGTAAATGTCTTGGATCACGTTAATCCAATCTTCAGGTGTAGGACAGTCCTTCAACATCCATTTTTTAGTTAGAGCTTTTTTGCTTGCCAATATTAAAACATTGAATAAGTATTTTTCTCCTAGTCTTTCCAGTGAGTCCGGTAGTAAACCCAAATACAAAGTTACAAAAGAAAAGGGAACTGTTATTTTAAATATTTTCCCCAATATTGTCTGTACATTGGTCCAATATTGGTGGATAACTGGGCATGACCAAAACACATGAAAATGATTTGCAGTCTTTTCACCACACAAGCGCTAACAGTTCAATCCCTTATGGGTAAATTTGTTTTGTACAGGTGTTCTGAAAAATCTTACCAAGTTTTTCCATCCAAATTCTCTCCACTGCAGGGATGAGGTACTTTTCCATTGCTGTTTATTTAGCTTTTCCCATATTTCCAATTGTAAAGTGAAATTCCCCTCTTTTTCCCATCTCTCTTTTATATATGATGTGTTGTCTCCTTTTAAGTCTTGAAGACCTTGGTATATTTTAGAAATGTATCTGATCCCTGGGATCCCTTTATATGCCATTAAGAAGACCTTCAGAACACCTGACTGGGCCCTTTCCAAATCCTCCTTTTTAAGTATATTGTTTATGTGGTGTCTAAGCTGGAAGAACCTGTAAAGGTCTTGATTTATTAGACCTTGTTTTTTCAAATCATCAAAACTTTTTAAAATTTACCCTTTAAAAAAATCGTAATATTTTATCAGCCCTTTCTCCTTCCACTTTTTAAATCTGGTGTCTGTTTTATTAGGAGTAAAGTCTTGATCATAGGCAATCCATTGCAGAAGTCGATAGGGCTCTTTAGTTTGATTCTCTCTGACTATCTTAAACCAAATTTTTAGCGGGGTCTCTGTCCACGGGTTAGTGTTATTCAAAAGCTTAGGTAAGGCATTGTTCCCTATTATCGCCTGTAGGGGGATGTCACTTGTTATTTGGCATTCGATCTCCTTCCATTGTGCAGTGTAGACTGGGTTACATATCTCTACTAAAGTTTTAATTTGTGCGGCTTTAAAGTAGTCCCTGATATTTGGCAGCGCGAGCCCACCTTTGTCTTTGTTTAGCTGTAAGGTTCTATATCTGATTCTAGGTCTCTTGCCCTCCCATATGAATCTTGAGATCCTTCTGTCCAGCTCCTGCCATGTTTTTTTGGGAGGTTCTACCGGTATTGTTTGGAAAAGGTATAGAAGACGTGGAAGTATATTCATTTTGACTGCTTCAATTCTTTGTGCAGTACCCAAGAATGGTATCATATTCCATCTTGCTAGGTCAGATTTTATTTTTGTCACCAGTGGATCATAGTTTAGTGATATAATTTTGTTGAGTTGTTTCGGGATATTGACCCCCAGATATTTCATAGATTCCGACTCCCAGTTAGTTTTGAGTTTGCTTAGTGAATAATGATTTGGGTCATAGTTGAATGTTAAAACTTGGGTTTTATGCATGTTTAATTTGTACCCCGATAAATCTCCATACTCTGAAAAAACTGAGGTTAGTTCTGGTAAAGAAGTGTCCGGCTGCCCTAGGTATATTAAAATGTCATCAGCAAAGAGTGCTATTTTATGTTCCTTCTGACCAAGTGTAATACCTTGAATTTTTTGGTTTTGTCTTATCCATTGGCTCAGAGGTTCTATGAAGATTGCAAAGAGCAGTGGAGACAGGGGGCAGCCCTGACGACATCCTCTTTCCAGTTCAAAAGATGATGATAAATTACCGTTAATCCTTATTTTAGCTGTTGGTTTTTTATATAATGCCTGTATAGTTCTAATGAAGTTGTTATGAAAATTGAAACTGGATAAGATTCTATATAGAAAAGACCAGTCAACCGAATCGAATGCTTTTTCAGCATCTAATCCCAATATGACTGCATTTAAGTTATATTTTTTTATATGATGAATTATGTGTAAAATGCGTCTAATGTTGTCTTGTGTCTGTCTTTGTCTTATAAAACCTGTTTGGTCTAAATGAATTAGGTCTGTCAGTATATTTTCTAACCTTTTGGCAAGGATAATGGTAAAAAGCTTATAGTCCTGATTTAATACACTGATTGGTCTGTAGTTGGAGCACTCTAGTTTATCCTTTTCAGGTTTAGGTATAACTGCAGTGACCCCTTCTCTCCAGGAGGGGGGGATTTCCCCTGTGTGGAGGACATAATTAAATGTTTTCAGGAGGAGAGGAGATAGTTGCTGTTTAAAGGTTTTGTCCCACTCTGCTGTATAGCCATCTGCTCCTGGGGATTTGTTAGCTTTAAGTTTCATAATTGCTTTTTCCAATTCTTTAGGTTGTATTTCTGACAGTAGTGTTTTATTTTGTGACTCCGTAAGTTGGGGAAGGTTTAATGTGTTTAGGAATGCCTCGGATGCGTTTTTATGTTTTTTGTGGGAGTATAAGTTCTTATAGTAATTCTCGAAGCTTTTAAGAATATCCTGAATTCTGAATTTTATTTCCTTTGATACTGGGTCTCTGATTTTGTAGATTGCTTTTTCTGTTTGATGTTTCCTCAATTTATAGGCTAGCAATTTTGCCGATTTACTGCCTGCTTCATAGTATTTTTGTTTCAAAAATATAAGTTTCTTCTGGATTTCTATTGTGTAGATCTCATTTATTTGGTTTTTAATTTCCTTAATCTTGAGCGAGTCAGTAGAATAAGTGTTGCCTTTGTGTTCTTTTTCTAGGTTCTTAAGTTCTGACTCTAATGTGGATAGTTTTTCTTGTCTTAGTTTCTTTTGGGTTGCCAGTTTTGCAATAATCTTTCCTCTTATTACAGCTTTGCATGCATCCTACAGTATTAAAGGGGATACTTCTCCATTATCGTTTTCTTCCAAATATCTGAGAATATCTGATTCCAATTCATCTTTCAGTGGTCCTTTCAGGACATTTGAATTTAACCTCCAAGAAAATGTATTATTTGTGTATTTTTGGATATTTAAGTCCATGTAGATCGGACTGTGGTCGGAGAGATCCATCAGTCCTATTTTACATGTTTCTACTCTTCCAATGTCTCTATTAAACATAAAAAAATAGTCAATCCTTGAGTAAGATGAATGTGGAGTTGAGTAAAATGTATAGTCTTTTACACTGGGGTTGAGTTCCCTCCACACATCACAGATTCCCATTTCTTTTAGTAGCATCCGAGTCTTCCTGCTTTGGGTGTTATTTTTTTATTTTTATTTAAGTTTTTGTAAAGGGTATACAGGTCGTTACAGCAATGCAGTGTTTACATTTTCATCACATGTTCCCTTATTTTCTGATATCTGACAACATTGGAAGATTAATTCTTACAACACCCCTTTTTTTTTTTTTAAAGTGAAAGAAAAAGTGAAATTAAAGAGAAAAAAAAACAAAAAACAAATAACAAAAAAAAAACAAACAAACCAGTAAAAAACAAACAAAAAGAAAAAGTAAGTAAATAAAGATAAAAGAGCATCTGAGTAGCATTGGAACAAAGAGCGGAACCATTATTGAAATGGTATTTGTCAAAGATTAGATCTAATGGAAGACACATATGCGGTCCAGGGTTGCCAAAAGTTCATGAACCCATCCATGTCCTGTCTCAGTGCGAATGTCAACTTTTCCATCGAGTAAATGTCTTGGATCACGTTAGTCCAATCTTCAGGTGTAGGACAGTCCTTCAACATCCATTTTTTAGTTAGAGCTTTTTTGCTTGCCAATATTAAAACATTGAATAAGTATTTTTCTCCTCGTCTTTCCAGTGAGTCCGGTAGTAAACCCAAATACAAAGTTACAAAAGAAAAGGGAACTGTAATTTTGAATATTTTCCCCAATATTGTCTGTACCTTGGTCCAATATTGGTGGATAACTGGGCATGACCAAAACACATGAAAATGATTTGCAGTCTTTTCACCACACAAGCGCCAACAGTTCAATCCCTTATGGGTAAATTTGTTTTGTGCAGGTGTTCTGAAAAATCTTGCCAAGTTTTTCCATCCAAATTCTCTCCACTGCAGGGATGAGGTACTTTTCCATTGCTGTTTATTTAGCTTTTCCCATATTTCCAGTTGTAAAGTGAAATTCCCCTCTTTTTCCCATCTCTCTTTTATATAAGATGTGTTGTCTCCTTTTAAGTCTTGAAGACCTTGGTATATTTTAGAAATGTATCTGATCCCTGGGATCCCTTTATATGCCATTAAGAAGACCTTCAGAACACCTGACTGGGCCCTTTCCAAAACCTCCTTTTTAAGTATATTGTTTATGTGGTGTCTAAGCTGGAAGAACCTGTAAAGGTCTTGATTTATTAGGCCTTGTTTTTTCAAATCTTCAAAACTTCTTAAGATTTGCCCTTTAAAAAAATCGTAATATTTTATCAGCCCTTTCTCCTTCCACTTTTTAAATCTGGTGTCTGTTTTATTAGGAGTAAAGTCCTGATCATAGGCGATCCATTGCAGAAGTCGATAGGGCTCTTTAGTTTGATTCTCTCTGACTATCTTAAACCAAATTTTTAGCGGGGTATCTATCCACGGGTTAGTGTTATTCAAAAGCTTAGGTAAGGCATTGTTCCCTATTATCGCCTGTAGGGGGATGTCACTTGTTATTTGGCATTCAATCTCCTTCCATTGTGCAGTGTAGACTGGGTTACATATCTCTACTAAAGTTTTAATTTGTGCGGCTTTAAAGTAGTCCCTGATATTTGGCAGCGCGAGCCCACCTTTGTCTTTGTTTAGCTGTAGGGTTCTATATCTGATTCTAGGTCTCTTGCCCTGCCATATGAATCTTGAGATCCTTCTGTCCAGCTCCTGCCATGTTTTTTTGGGAGGTTCTACCGGTATTGTTTGGAAAAGGTATAGAAGACGTGGAAGTATATTCATTTTGACTGCTTCAATTCTTTGTGCAGTACCCAAGAATGGTATCATATTCCATCTTGCTAGGTCAGATTTTATTTTTGTCACCAGTGGATCATAGTTTAGTGATATAATTTTGTTGAGTTGTTTCGGGATATTGACCCCCAGATATTTCATAGATTCCGACTCCCAGTTAGTTTTGAGTTTGCTTAGTGAATAATGATTTGGGTCATAGTTGAATGTTAAAACTTGGGTTTTATGCATATTTAATTTGTACCCCGATAAATCTCCATACTCTGAAAAAACTGAGGTTAGTTCTGGTAAAGAAGTGTCCGGCTGCCCTAGGTATATTAAAATGTCATCAGCAAAGAGTGCTATTTTATGTTCCTTCTGACCAAGTGTAATACCTTGAATTTTTTGGTTTTGTCTTATCCATTGGCTCAGAGGTTCTATGAAGATTGCAAAGAGCAGTGGAGACAGGGGGCAGCCCTGACGACATCCTCTTTCCAGTTCAAAAGATGATGATAAATTACCGTTAATCCTTATTTTAGCTGTTGGTTTTTTATATAATGCCTGTATAGTTCTAATGAAGTTGTTATGAAAATTGAAACTGGATAAGATTCTATATAGAAAAGACCAGTCAACCGAATCGAATGCTTTTTCAGCATCTAATCCCAATATGACTGCATTTAAGTTATATTTTTTTATATGATGAATTATGTGTAAAGTGCGTCGAATGTTGTCTTGTGTCTGTCTTTGTCTTATAAAACCTGTTTGGTCTAAATGAATTAGGTCTGTCAGTATATTTTCTAACCTTTTGGCAAGGATAATGGTAAAAAGCTTATAGTCCTGATTTAGTACACTGATTGGTCTGTAGTTGGAGCACTCTAGTTTATCCTTTTCAGGTTTAGGTATAACTGCAATGACCCCTTCTCTCCAGGAGGGGGGGATTTCCCCTGTGTGGAGGACGTAATTAAATGTTTTCAGGAGGAGAGGAGATAGTTGCTGTTTAAAGGTTTTGTACCACTCTGCTGTATAGCCATCAGCTCCTGGGGATTTGTTAGCTTTAAGTTTCATAATTGCTTTTTCCAATTCTTTAGGATGTATTTCTGACAGTAGTGTTTTATTTTGTGACTCCGTAAGTTGGGGAAGGTTTAATGTGTTTAGGAATGCCTCGGATGCGTTTTTATGTTTTTTGTGGGAGTATAAGTTCTTATAGTAATTCTCGAAGTTTTTAAGAATATCCTGAATTCTGAATTTTATTTCCTTTGATACTGGGTCTCTGATTTTGTAGATTGCTCTTTCTGTTTGATGTTTCCTGAATGAATGAATGAATGAATGAATGAATTTATTTCGGATAGTACATTACAGGTTAAAAGAAACTGTATAATATAACAACAAGGTCAAATTAGACAAAGACTCCTTCTACTATACAATTCCACGTGAGTTATCCGAAATGGGTGATGGCTGAAGCCGCAGCTTATATTGCCCACCCATATTCCATCCAAGAATTCAAAGGAGAAAAAAGAGAAAACAAGACAAGAGCGATTACAATTTAAAACAAGGCTAAGACAAAATATGACTGAGAGAAAAAGAAAACTGAGCTAGTCTAAGTTAAGCGGTTACTATTCAAAAACAAATCTAAGACATAGTGTCACAGAGAAAAAAGAAAAACTAAGCTATAACACAACACAGGCTGGAAATGTCAATCCTTATGTGAGTTTACATGTCGTCTTGTAAATATGTTTGGAGTATTTCTTCCTTTAGTTTTTGTTTAAATTGTCCAAGCTTTGTACATGATTTTAATTCAGGTCCAAAATCGTTCCATAATCTGACACCTTGCACTGAAATACAGTGTTGCTTGGTAGTTGTTCTCACTGTAGGCTTTTGAAATATACATGTTCCTCTGAAGTGATATCGTTTCTCCCTTGTTTGGAACAACTTTTGGATATTTGCGGGCAGTGATAGATTCTTCACTTTGAACATTATTATTGCGGTTTTAAAGTCGATCAGATCTTTCAACTTGAGAGTTTTTTGTTTAAGAAAAAGTGGGTTTGTTGGTTCCCTGTAAGCTGCTTTGTTGATTATTCTAATAGCTCTCCTTTGAAGCATAAAGAGTGGATATATGTTTGTTTTATATGTATTTCCCCATACTTCATTACAATATGTCATGTATGGGAGTATTAATGAATGATACAAGGTGTATAGTGTGGGTTGATTCAGCAAATTTTTCACTCTGTGTAATATTGCAATTGATTTGGATACTTTACCTTTTATATAATTAATATGTGGCTTCCAACACAGTTTGTTATCAATTATTACTCCAAGGAATTTAGTTTCGGATACCCTTTCAATCTCTACACCATTTACACTGAGTTTGGGTACTGGGTAGTTGTGATGGTTGTTAAAGACTATAAATTTTGTCTTGCTTAAATTGAGCGTTAATTTGTTTGAATCAAACCACAGTTTCAGCTTTCCTAATTCCTTTCCGAGTGTATCCAGAAGTTGTTCCAAGTTGTTTCCACTGCATAGCAGGTTAGTGTCATCAGCAAACAATATTAAGTCCATTTTTTCTGAAACTTTACATATATCATTTATATACATATTGAATGATAATGGTCCCAAAACTGAACCCTGTGGGACTCCACAGGTGACCTTCAGTAGCTCTGAGTTTTTGTTGTTAACACATACAAACTGATATCTATTCTTTAAGTAACTTCTTAACCAGGACAGTGCTACCCCTCTGATACCACAATTTTGTAGTTTCTTTAATAATAGATTGTGATCTACTGTATCAAATGCTTTTTTAAGATCCAGGAATACTCCAACTGAATACTCTTTATTTTCAATGGCTGTTGATATTTTTTCTGTAAATTCCATTAAGGCATATGCTGTTGTCCTTTTGTGTCTGAACCCATATTGCTGCTCACACAATAAATCATTCTTCAGTATGAAGTTGTCAATTCTCTCATAGAATATTTTTTCAAGTATCTTGGAAAATTGCGGTAATAGTGAAATTGGTCTGTAGTTGGAGAGTTCCCCTCTGTCGCCTGTCTTGTAAATTGGAATTACTTTAGCTATTTTCATTGCATTGGGAAATATACCTGATTGGAGAGACAGGTTACAGATATACGTCAGTGGTTTCACTATGCATTCGATAACAGTTTTGACTAGTAGCATATCAATACCATCGCAGTCAGTAGATGTTTTACTTTTGAACGATTTAACAATTTCAATGACCTCTCTTTCGTCTGTGTTCTTTATGAAGATGGTGTCTTTTACAGCAGTGTTATTGCATATTGAATCACCTGTTGGCACCGTAGTGGGTATTTCTCGGGCCAGTTTAGGTCCAATGTTAACAAAAAAATTATTAAATTCATCTGCAGGTGAAGCTATATTCACATTCGGAGTCGATTTATTATTTTTGGAGTGTTAGTTGGGTAGCTGGTATTTCTGCTTTTATTTCCAAGGATACTGTTGATTATTGTCCATGTATTTTTAATATTGTCTTTGTTTTTTTCCAGTTCTTTACTGTAATAGTCTCTTTTACTACATCTTATTATATATGTTAACTTATTTTTGTATGTTTTATACCGCTGCTCTGCTTCTTTTGTCCTTTTCTTTATGAAAGCTTTATATAATAAATTTTTCTTTTTACACGCCTTTTGTAGTCCTTTGGTTAGCCATGGTTTGTCAGTAAATTTGTGTTTAAGCTTTTTTTTAACTAATGGGCAGTTTTTTTCATAAAGAGTGGTTACAATGTTTGTAAATGTGTCATAGGCTTCATTTACATCTGATACATAGACTTCTGTCCAGTCTTGCTTCAGCAAGTCCTCTTTAAAAGAACTGATTGCGTTTGGTGATTTGTGTCTGAACGATTTTGAGATTTTTTCTGGGTTGGGCCCCGTGTGGCCATGGATAAGTGCAAAGATTGGCAAGTGGTCGCTTATATCATTTATCAATAATCCACTTTCTATTTTCTTGTCGAGAACATTGACAAACAGGTTGTCAATAAGTGTAGCAGAGTGAGCTGTGATTCTACTGGGATGTGTTATTGTGGGATATAGACTCATGCTGTACATAGAGTTCATGAACTCTGTAACTACATTTTGTTGATGTGGATTAAGTAGGTCAATATTGAAATCTCCACAAATTGCTACCATTTTCTTACTAGTAATATTATTGTACAGCTCGACTAATTTATCTCTGAATGTCTCAATGCAAGTTCCCGGCGTTCTGTATATGCAGCTTATGATTAGATTTTTTGTTTTGTCTAGGTCAATCTCAACAGTAACACATTCCAGAATCCCTGGTAGTGCTAAGGACATTTCATTTACAAGCTTACATCTATATAGGTCATCAATATACAGTGCAACACCACCACCCTTTTTTTGAGATCTGTTAATGTTAAACATCTGATATCCCTCTATTGCCATCAGGGGAGCCTGGTCTGCATTAAGCCAGGTTTCAGAGACTGCTATAGCTGTGAATTTTCTGTTTAGCTGTTTTAAATAGTCCTGAATCTGTGAGAAGTTTTTGTTAAGACTTCTGCTATTGAAGTGTATTATTGACAGTTTACCATCTAATTGCACTTGACTTTTGAATTGCTTTTCAGTGTAATATTCACAGTGGTTATGAATATTATTGAAAAAGTGGTTATCAGGATCAATATCATTCTCCATCTCTTGTGGTTTATGTTCAGCATAGTGGCATATTTTTAGAGTTTGAGTTTCCTCACTCTGTGTTTCATAGTCAGTGTTCATCTGTATTTATCTAAGTCAGTAGCATCTCTGATCATTATACTTTTTGCTTGCTCAGGTGTTCCATTTAGTTTAATCCAAATTCTACAATTTCTTGTCCAGGTTGACTGTATCTTATTATGTTTCTTTAGCATCCGTGCCTGCCGTGCTAATTCAGCGTTTTTTTTTGTCAGGTGTTCATTTAGGTAGACTTGAGTTTCCTTTAGTTTTTTGGCCTGCCTCAGTATGTCATTTTTCACCCTCCTGTTCACAAAGCGCATCACAATTGATTTCTTTGTTTTGTTATCTTTCTTCGGTAAAGCATAACAGGCTGAGATCGCATTGGCTTCTACCTTAATGTCTTTATCATTAAGGAACTGAAGCACTTGGTTTTCTAAGGACATTGATTCACTTATGGAAGCATGTTCACCACTCAGTCCTGTAGCGGCATGGGCGTACGACTGATATCTGATGTCTAGTCCACTTATAACTATGTCATCAATGCGAGAACCTTGTTCAAGATCCTCAACGCGTTGCTCCAAAAGACGCCCGTGTTGCTCCAGGTCCATAATTTTTTTGTCTTTTTCTTTTATTATTGAATGTAGGGCTTTCCTCAATTTATAGGCTAGCAATTTTGCCGATTTACTGCCTGCTTCATAGTATTTTTGTTTCAGAAATGTAAGTTTCTTCTGGATTTCTATTGTGTAGATCTCATTTATTTGGTTTTTAATTTCCTTAATCTTGAGCGAGTCAGTAGAATGAGTGTTGCCTTTGTGTTCTTTTTCTAGGTTCCTAAGTTCTGACTCTAATGTGGATAGTTTTTCTTGTCTTAGTTTCTTTTGGGTTGCCAGTTTTGCAATAATCTTTCCTCTTATTACAGCTTTACATGCATCCCACAGTATTAAAGGGGATACTTCTCCATTATCGTTATCTTCCAAATATCTGAGAATATCTGATTCCAATTCATCTTTCAATGGTCCTTTCAGGACATTTGAATTTAACCTCCAAGAAAATGTATTATTTGTGTATTTTTGGATATTTAAGTCCATGTAGATCGGACTGTGGTCGGAGAGATCCATCAGTCCTATTTTACATGTTTTTACTCTTCCAATGTCTCTATTAAACATAAAAAAATAGTCAATCCTTGAGTAAGATGAATGTGGAGTTGAGTAAAATGTATAGTCTTTTACACTGGGGTTGAGTTCCCTCCACACGTCACAGATTCCCAATTCTTTTAGTAGCATCCGAGTCTTCCTGTTTTGGGTGTTATTTTGATGTGGGGAATTACCAGAAGCATCCCAGTATGGATTCAGTCTAAGATTGAAGTCCCCACCACATATCACTAAACCTTGAGCTTTAGTTATCATTAGGTCGAATACATTTTTATAAAATTTCCAGTTAGCCCCTGGGGGAGCATACACATTCAGCAGGGTGATATCTTCTCCCTCTAGCCGCCCAGTTACCAAACTGTATCTCCCTTCTTTATCTTTGTGTTCTGATTTTTTTTCAAATGTAATTTTGGTTGATATCAATGTCGCTACTCCCCTCCTCCTCCCTGATTTATATGAAGATGAAGAGATCATTTTAAACCCTTGTCTACTGAGTTTATTGTGTTCCACGTCTGTTAGGTGGGTTTCTTGTAAAAGTATTATTCCTGCTTTGTCTTTTTTCATTTTGCCTAGAATCTTGGATCTTTTAACTGGATTCAGGATTCCTTTTACATTATATGAAATTATTTTGGTTACACCCTGTTTCTCCATTGTGTTGTTTTGTTTAGTATAACTGTGTGGTGGCCCTCTTTTGTGCTACTCAGAAACTGAAAGAACATTAAAAACAAGAAAAACATTAAGAACATAGTGTAAAAAACTTTAAAACAAAAAGCTGTCATAAGAACTTCCTGAGCTGAGGTCTTTTTAAAGACCCTGTAAGAGCCTTGATGGAGTGAAGGCTCTGAGGGAAATTCCTCAAACTCTGTTACGTGTTGAGGGCCCTCTCTTACCACTGAAAGTAGTCCCATGCTTTTAACGTGAGTTTCAGAACCCAATCCAAACTTGTAATGATTTTTTTTTTTTCCTTTTATGCCTAAACCCTGTGAAATTGTGTGCACCCTCCCACCCCCATCACATCAAACATTCACGCAAAAACAGTATTTGTTAGTATGAGGAGAACATGTGGATTATTGTCACATTTCTATTTTAACAAGTTTTTTTTTTTTTTTTTTATTACAAAGACTTATTTGTTTCAAATAATATGATTGTTCCATGAAATGTTTTACCACATGCTGAATATGCATCCCCTTTAATGTTTGTTACCTTGTATGAGGGGGGTTGGATGTGCGGATTGATTCAAGAGAAAAGAAAAAAAAAAAAAAAAAAGGTCGCTATTCCAACCTGAAAACGGATAGTTTATCCGCGACGCTCTGGTGCTGGGTTTCCCGCTGCTGGTCCGTGGATTTTGAGGGTCTTTGTGTTGTCCATGTTTGCGCTTTGATCTTCTCACTCGGGTCTGCTGCGGGTTTAAATACCGTTACCGGGAGCCCTCTTTTCGCCATGTCAGCTGTTGCTTCTTCCGCCGAATTATAGAGACACGTTTCATCGCTGTAGAAGACCCTTAACTTCGCAGGAAATGGTGTCTGAAAGCGCAATTTCTTCTCTCTTAACACCTTTTTCGCGTCATTGTATTCCCTGCGCTTTTTAAGGACCTCCGGGGCGTAATCGTGTTCCACGTAGACTTTTCTCTCCTGGTGCATAAATCCTTTTTTCTGCCAGGCCAGTCTTACAACCTCTTGTTTTATTTTGAAATTGGAAAATCTTACCAACACCGAACGTGGGGGCGCTTCCGCCGCCGGCCTAGCGGCTAATGAACGATGTGCCTTTTCTATCTTCAAGTCGGTGGTTTGTGGAATATCCAATTTCTCTCTTAGTAAGGATTCCACGCATTCTGCCATTGAGTTAAAACCATTTTCGGTTCCTTCTATCAGACCATGAATTCTTATGTTGTCTCTTCTTTGTTTTCCTTCTTGGTCGGTTAGCTTAGCCTCTATAGCTGCTTGTCTTTTGCGTAGGTCTAGCACAGAATCTTCGAGCACTTTTATTCGATCCTCTGTTTCCAAGATTCGGTTCTCGGCCTGGTCCACTCTGCTGTTTGTCCTTTTCAATTCTTCTCTGAATTCCCGAAATTCGGCCGTAACATCTCGGCGAAATCGTCGTAGCTCCTCAAATAGTGATTTCAGGCTAACCCTTTTGTTAGCTATCACCAGTTCCTCGTCTTCTGAACGGAGATCTTCCAGTTCAGATTCTCCGGCCGATACGTGTCCTGGCCTGGAGAATTTCAGTTTCTTCTGTTTTCCTTTAGACATGATGATTTTGTCTTTTGATTTTCACTCCTCCAAAAATCCGTTAAGTTTGATTTTCAAGGTGTTATCCTGGATTGGGTCTGAGAGCTTCAGTGTTAAGCTGCAGTCGCCATGGCGTCCAGACCGGAAGTTGTGGGTGTTATTTTGATGTGGAGAATTACCAGAAGCATCCCAGTATGGATTCAGTCTAAGATTGAAGTCCCCACCACATACCACTAAACCTTGAGCTTTAGTTATCATTAGGTCAAATACATTTTTATAAAATTTCCAGTTAGCCCCTGGGGGAGCATACACATTCAGCAGGGTGATATCTTCTCCCTCTAGCCGCCCAGTTACCAAACTGTATCTCCCTTCTTTATCTTTGTGTTCTGATTTTTTTTTCAAATGTAATTTTGGTAGATATCAATGTCGCTACTCCCCTCCTCCTCCCTGACTTATATGAAGATGAAGAGATCATTTTAAACCCTTGTCTACTGAGTTTAGTGTGCTCCACGTCTGTTAGGTGGGTTTCTTGCAAAAATATTATTCCTGCTTTGTCTTTTTTCATTTTGCTTAGAATCTTGGATCTTTTAACTGGATTCAGGATTCCTTTTACATTATATGAAATTATTTTGGTTACACCCTGTTTTTCCATTGTGTTGTTTTGTTTAGTATAACAGTGTGGTGGCCCTCTTTTGTGCTACTCAGAAACTGAAAGAACATTAAGAACAAGAAAAACATTAAGAACATAGTGTATAAAACTTTAAAACAAAAAACTGTCAAAAGAACTTCCTGAGCTGGGGTCTTTTTAAAGACCCTGGAAGAGCCTTGATGGAGTGAAGGCTCTGAGGGAAATTCCTCAAACTCTGTTACGTGTTGAGGGCCCTCTCTTACCCCTGTAAGTTGTCCCATGCTTTTAACGTGAGTTTCAGAACCCAATCCGAACTTGTAATGATTTTTTTTTTCCCTTTATGCCTATACCCTGTGAAATTGTGTGCACCCTCCCACCCCCATCACAGCAAACATTCACGCAAAAACAGTATTTGTTAGTGTGGGGAGAACATGTGGATTATTGTCACATTTCTATTTTAACAAGTTTTGTTTTTGTTTTTTTTGTTTTTTTTATTAAAAAGACTTATTTGTTTCAAATATGACTGTTCCATGAAATGTTTTACCACATGCTGAATACGTATCTCCTTTAATGTTTGTTACCTTGTATGAGGGGGGTTGGATGTGCAGATTGACTCAAAAAAAAAAAAAAAATGGTCGCTATTCCAACCTGAAAATGGCCAGTTTATCCGCGATGCTCTGGCGCTGGGTTTCCCGCTGCTGGCCCGTGGATTTTGAAGGTTTCTGTGTTGTCCATGTTTGCGCTTTGATCTTCTCACTCGGGTCTGCTGCGGGTTTAAATACCGTTACCGGGAGCCCTTCTCACGTAGCACCTTTTTGGCGTCATTATATTCCCTGCGCTTTTTAAGGACCTCCGGGGCATAATCGTGTTCCACAAAGACTTTTCTCTCCTGGTGCATAAATCCTTTTTTCTGCCAAGCCAGTCTTACAACCTCTTGTTTTATATTGAAATTGGAAAATCTTACCAACACCGAACGTGGGGGCGCTTCCGCCGCTGGCCTAGCGGCTAATGAACGATGTGCCTTTTCTATCTTCAAGTCGGTGGTTTGTGGAATATTCAATTTCTCTCTTAGTAAAGATTCCACGCATTCTGCCATTGAGTTAAAACCGTTTTCGGCTCCTTCTATCAGACCATGAATTCTTATATTGTCTCTTCTCTCTCTTCCTTCTTGGTCGGTTAGCTTAGCCTCTATAGATGCTTGTCTTTTGCGTAGGTCCAGCACAGAATCTTCGAGCACTTTTATTCGTTCCTCTGCTTCCAAGATTCGGTTCTCGGCCTGGTCCACTCTGCTGTTTGTCCTTTTCAATTCGTCTCTGAATTCCCGAAATTCGGCCGTAACCTCTCGGCGAAATCGTCGTAGCTCTTCAAATAGCGATTTCAAGCTAACCTTTTTGTTAGCTACAACCAGTTCCTCGTCTTCTGAACGGAGATCTTCCAGTTCAGATTCTCCGGCTGATACGTGTCCTGGCCTGGAAAATTTCAGTTTCTTCTGTTTTCCTTTAGACATGATGATTTTGTCTTTTGATTTTCACTCCTCCAAAAATCCGTTAAGTTTGATTTTCAAGGTATTTTCTTGGATTGGGTCTGAGCTTCAGCGTTAAGCTGCAGTCGCCATGGCGTCCAGACCGGAAGTCGAGTTCTTATTGTTTTTATGTCTCTGTTCTTTTTCTTTTCCGTGCCTGTAGTCACCGCTCTGGCCGGCGGCTGTTAGGCAGCCTCTTTGACCCACATTTGTGTGGGCGTTGTCTAACATTCGCCGGTCCGACCATGCCCCCTCTCTCTTGACAGCCAGCTGATTCCTCCCCGGTAATTGTCCTTCCCGCGCCTCACCCGGGTGTGCCCAATTTGTGGTGCCAGCAGTATTTGTACTTAGGCGGCCTTTGCCAGTCAAGCACTGCTGGACCACTGTGCTCTCATACGGTCGTTAATTGCCGTATGACAGTCAGTGTCAACAAGGGATTGTGTTTGTTTGCTGGAGAATTGGACTTCTGGGACAGTTCCTGCTTCGTGAGTAAACTGTAGTGTTTCTCTGTGCAGTTTGGCTGCTACGCTTGACTGGTAGCGTTTCTCCGTGCAGTACAACTGCTACGCTTAGGCTGTTGCCCAGTTTGTCTCTCCTTAGACAGTCGAGCCTCCTACCTGGGACTCCCAGTTCTCCTGAGCTTATATGTGTTTTTGTATTATTTGTTTGGGGCCACAGTGCACAGTGGTCAGCCCACTGCACACTCGTCGCGTCAGCTGTTTTGTGTGCACAACTACCTTTTTTGTCAGTCTTTATTTTGGAACTGTCAGCTTTTGTGTTCAATAAATGTGTTGAAATCCTGATCGTAAATCCATTCTTCCTTCCCCTCCTCCATGCACTGCGTAAAAGTACACAAGGAGGCTTGTGACATCAATGATCGTAAGGGAAAAATAATAAAACTGGGGTGACTACAGTGAATGTGCTTGTGCTACTTATCCATTTTTATTAAGAAATAACTTTTCAACAGTCTTTGGACTAAAGCGATTTCTTTTATTTTTTCGATTATTTCACCAGCCTTGGAGAATACTCTCTCACAGAGCACAGAGGATGCAGGTGTGCAAAGGAAGGCTACTGCAAGTTTGTACAGTGTAGGATAGACACATTTCTGTCTTTTCCAGTACATTCAGCTCTGTCCTTATTCTCATGCAGGGCACAATAGTGCCTCAGCATAATGATGTGTTATTGTTGTATCCAAGCACTTTGAAACACAACAGACACTCCACCTTGCAAATAAAAATTAATTATAAGAATGGCCTAGCTGGGACTTGAACCAAGTCTCCCAGCTGTGGGGCAGATGCTTTACCTCTAGGCTACCGCTCTAATTACAAGAAACATCCACTGTTTGTGAAAAATACACCAGAGATTAAAATGTTCCCAAATGGGAGAAGTTTGTGTTTTTGGTGCTGGCTCCATCTCAGAAATTGGCTGTGACAAATCCCTTCCACAGTCAAAGATCGACAACACAAAACGTGAGGGACAGAGAATTCCATTGTGTATCACTCCTCACTTTAATTCATGTTGCGTGCAAAATCATGAACGGCTTCCTGACCCAGTCATGGTACGACCAGCCAGTGAGGCTAACAACGTCATCACATAAATCAGCAATACATGCCTCGAAACGCGCTTTTTCCTGGAGAAGCTTGGAGAACGCTCCAAAGCTCCAGAGCCAGCTGTCCCATCACTACTTTTGCTTGTCCCTGACCCAGAATCTGCCATCTGCACTGAAATTATCTGCCTGCCATTATCTGACCTGCTGTGCCTTGACCCCTGTCTGCCTCTGGATTTTGGAAATTGCCTCTCGGATTGGATTTGGATGTCTTGGACTGTGCACACCTTCACCACCCTAAGTCAGTCGACTCACCAACGTTTGTCATCACTGCTCTTCACTTTCACTCCCCAGCATTCAGGCCTTCCCAGCCTGGCCCCTACAATCCCCCAGACTCTGCTGCTGCATCGTAACACCTCTCCCTCTGGCAAGCTGCTCTCCCAGCGGGGAGTTCCTTCACCTGCTTCCAGCTGCTCTCCCCTGTGGAAGTATAAGCACTATGGATGCAAGTTATCAATTAATTCATTTAATTGTTAATTGATTCATCTTATTGATCGATTAACAATTAATTGATAAGCGGCAATTTTCCTGACAGTCTGAATTTCTCTTGGTACAATATGGTCTATCTTTAACATATAAAAAGTTAATTACTGTTTTTGATATACTGAATAAAACGAGCATCCTATTCCTCAATGATTTATTGTACCATTAGCATTTTTTTTACTACAGAAAATGGCATTTTTTGTAGTTTAATAAATTTTGTACTACATAGTGTGTACTATGTGCTAGTACATCTCAGTAAATTACAGATGTCATGATTTGTAATTTATTTTAAAAACTATTACCAATATCATAAATTTATCTTTTTTAATTAATATTACAAAAAAATAACTTTCCATTCTAATTTACTGAGATGCACTACTACACTGTTTTAACAGGAAAATACTGTAAATTGTGAGCTGCTTCATCTGTTTCATGCTAAACATCACAGTACCCCACCAATCCAGACAAACCCAGTAGATCTGGGCTCCTCTGTTGTCTGTTACCTCAGTGGTAACTTGAGTCCGGTCTGCTTTTCCATCTTGTGAAGCAGCAGCAGCAGGCATAGGTTTTTGCGCTCGTGTTGTCTTTTTCTTTGCTTCAGTCCATTTCTCCGCTATGTTAATTTGAAGCAGATGGACCTTCAAGCTCACGTGCTATTAGAACTTCTTGTGGCGCTCTGACATAACCCGGAAAGGTGAGGATTTTTCACTCTGCACGGCACATGCATGCACTCTGGGGGTTTGGCATCTTGTTCTGCTTTTTCGATTGAAATGCAGCAGTGGGTGACCGTGTGCGCCCCCGCCTGAATGCCGATGCCACTACATTTCATAGACTAGGCTCCCATTGGGGAAAAAAAAACTGTTGAATTATCAATTAGTTGACAACTAATTTAATTTAGTTGACTACATTCTTATCGACAATTAATCAAAAGTCAATTAATCATTAACATCTTTAGTAAGCACAAAAACTAACATTAAAACTCCATCATACTGTTTTTCAGTTATACTTACCTGTCCCTCTGCTCTCTCCTCTTAGGATTGCCAGATCCTCGAGAAAGCTCTCCTTTGTACGTTATCTTGCACAATTGTTGTAATAAAGATTATTGTTTCACTTATATTATCGCTTCCTCCTGTGTCTGCTTTTGGGTCATATGCCTCACACCTTAACATTTTATAGAAAGAGTGGGGGTTTGTTTATTATTTTGGTCTTGGAGAACCGTGAAGCTTTTTGTCATTTCCTCCTTTAGTTGAGTTTTCTTTTCTGTTAGTCATCAACGCACCTGTAAATAAGCTATCACTCTTGTTTGGCATATAACCAGTCCCTTTGTGTTCACTTTAGTATCCATCTTATTCCTGGGGGTGCCGCTGTAGGAACGATTATGGACAGAACTTCCGGTTTCAGCTGACCCAGTGTAAAATCAATAAGTTTGAGTGGTGTCACAGGGGCATTTAAAATAGTGTTTTTATAAGTTTTTCAAATTCATCTTAATGTATAGTCCACATAGGTGTTTTCCACTCAAGTGGCAGCTAATTTCTGCTGTTCGTGGTGTGTGAGGCTCCTCACAGATAAGCACAGCTAAATCTGTGACTTCAACAGCAATGAGTAGATCATACACTGAAAACTAAAGGATTGTTTGTGAGGTCGGTAGGACAGACACCAAGACAAGAGCCAGGTATGTTTTCAGTGTGTGAATGTGTGTGTGTGAATGGGTGGATAGCAGGATCTGTAAAGAGCTTTGGTCATCAAGAGATGAGAATAAAAGCGCTATATAAGTGAATGCCATTTACCATTTACCACTTGAATGAATGTCACAGATCTGACGTTTTACCCTGAATTTAAAACGCCCAAGCACGGTGTTGAATGTGCACTGTGCCATTATGAGCTCTACAGGCATGAGAAGTAATTAATCATGAACCTGTGGAGGAACAAAATAAGTTCAGGCATGGCACGGCGAGCTGAAGGTTTAAGAGTTTTATTCCTCCATCATCATGAGACACTGCAGCATTGTGTGCTGTGTGTGAGCTCTGAGTGCGTTAGTGAGGCATGTAAAGTCAGCTCATTTATACAGTGATACAGACAGAGAATGCATGGCACATTAGCATATCAATTGTCATCCAATACACATCGGTCAATACACATGATTAGCATGACATTGGTTGGCACAAAAGATGCATGCATTCAGTCCTGTCTGACTGTCTCCTGTGGTTCTTTTGGTCGTATTCAAATCCCTGCTGAGCGTGAATATTTTCAGTCTGCATTGTGCTGGGTGCCCACACGTGTGCTGGGTGCCCACACCACTCCCCCTACAACGGTCAGAAGAGGTTGTGACCCCCCCCCCCCGTCATTTGGCTCCAGCTCCGGTAGAACTGTCGGAGGGCATGTCAGTCCGTGAGGGGGACGAGGGAGGGGTGGAAAGGGCAGTGTGCTCCACTCCGAGTTCCAGCACGTTAAACGGCCATGGATCGTGGGCACACGGACCGGTGTGCAGTTGTGCGTAATGGAACCAGACGGCGATCGGCTGGCTTTGGGAGTGAGGTGCGGGAAAAGCTCTGTGCAGGAGGAGGTTGAGGGGGTTGGAGTAAGAGAGTGCCGGCCCGGGTCGTCAAAGGTGTCTGGGACACGCAAAAATTGTGTGTGGATCCGCGATGGTGAGAAACTTTTCCCGTTAAACGTGGCGGAGATCCACAGCGGCTGTGAAAAAATTATATCTCTGACTTCTCTCGTGTTTTGGTCCAGTGAGGATGTGGAGAAGGCGAGCGGCCAAATTCCCCGAGGATGCATAGTGGCCATGATAAACTGAAGCTGTGTCAGGGACTCAGCAGTTTGGCTTTAGGTGCAGGAAACAGCTCTAAAGTCATCGCGGAAAGCAATCGGCTAAATTCCCATTGTGCGCCGCGGCTGAGAAACCCATACAAAGTCCTGTGTGGGGGCTGCACGTCCGCTCCAGGTGCGCGAGCAGCCCTGAAGGTTCCAAGGGTGGTGATTGGCCGTTTTTCTCGGGCCTGTGCAGTGGCAGAGAATGAATGTGTCAGTCTGTGGAGCCGGTTTTGTCCCGTGTGTGGCCCACGCTTGGTGCAGTGACCACATAGCTGAAATTTGCGCAGAAGGTCCGTTGTCAAGAATTGAAGTCAGGGTCAGGGAGCTTGATGGAAATCAACGCAGTCGGCGCCGATGGTCTTCCCTGTTCAGGCTGTTTCTGTGTATTCGCTCGTGTCACTAATCAGAAGGTTGCATGCGTCTCGGTCCCAGCGCTGCGCTCTCGGCCCTGGAGGTCGCCATCGTGGAGAGAGGACAAGGTGCGTGCTCTCCCGTGTGGATGCGAAGGATGTAGGCGATCTCTGGTCCCCTGAGGAGAGCCTGTAGAAGAACACTTTTGGTCAGACAATGTACCATTGACCCTTACTCTCTGTGTCCTGTTGGTTAAAAATATCCAGAATCAAACCCACCAGATTATTACTCAAATCAAATTGTTGCAGGAGCCTTTCAACTAAAATATGAGGTTGGATTGTATTAAAAGCAGAAGAAAAGTCCATAAATAAAAGCCTGGTGTGTGTCCCATTAAAATCCAGATGTTTAAAAAGCATGTTAAGCAGAGTGACAGTGGCATCCTCCACTCCTAAGAGAGGCCTATAGGCAAACTGCAAAGGATCCAATGCATGCTCAGTCTGCTTTAGGACCTCAAATCTGACCAGTTTTTCAAAAATTTTCATTAAAATTGAAGTCAAGGCAACTGGTCTAAAATCATTTACCGTTTTAGGACAGCTGGATTTTGGAACAGGGACAACCACAGCATCTTTCCAGACCTTAGGCACATGTTGTGTCTGTAAGAACTTATTAAAAATGTAGTGAAACACAGGACTCAATTCATGTGCACAGGATTTTACCAAGTTTCCACATATATTATCAGGGCCCTGACTTTTGTTCACTTTTACAGTACAGAACGCCCTTTTAACATCCTGCACCGCAATATTAAAGTGCTGATTGTCTTTGAGTTTCTGCTTCAAATCTTGGGTTTCTGTGCTAAAATCAAAAGAATCAGAACGACCATAAAAACAGTTAAGAGCATTAGCCAGCTCTGTGTCTGAACTGAAACCATCTAAAAACATACGATTACTGGGCTCTGGGCTCTGAAGGCCTGCAATAGTTTTCATACTAGCCCAGGCCGAACCAAGCTTCTTTGCTGCCATCTTGCTTTCCAATTCTGATTTATAATTCAGTTTTGCTCTTAAAATTTCGGACTTCAGCTCTTTTGTGGCAACCTGCAGCTCAGAAACAACCCCCTGTTTAAAGGCAAGTGCTTTCCTCTGTAAGCAGGATTTAACTGATTTAGTAACCCATGGCTTATTGTTGGGATATATTTTGACACATTTACGTGGAACGATCATATCCCTGCAAAAAGCCATGTAAGAGCATGTCACGTCCACCAAAGAGTCCAAATCATCCCCGCAGGACAGTGTAAACACCTCCCAGTCCGTACAGTTAAAACATTCCTGGAGGCAGAGCACTGAATCATCTGTCCAGATCTTCATGTCCCTTGTCTTTGTCTTTTCTCTTCTGAAAGCAGTTTTATATGTAGGCAGCAAATGTACACAAATGTGATCTGAGGATCCTAAAGGAGGAGGGGGAAGAGATTTAAAGGCTCCCTCGATAGATCCATAGCACAGGTCCAATGTCTTTTCTCGCCTGGTTGGGCAGGAGATGTACTGATAAAAATTTTTAAGTGTCTTCTTTAAAGACACATGCTTAAAGTCCCCAAGGATAAAATTTGGAGCCTCTGGGAAATCGACTGCAACCGCTGTACCACATCAAAGATGGTGCTGGAGGCAGAGGCAGCATCCGCCCTCGGGTGAATGTACACAGTCGTTATGAAAAGTTGGGGGAACTCGCGAGGCAGATAAATGGGGCGTAGCAATATGGACAGAAGCTCCACATCTGGTGTACAGATGCGCTCTCTGACTGTGACGGATGTACATTACTGTTTATTAATATACAAACATACGCCACCTCCCTGACATTTCCCCGTTACCTCTTCCTGTCGATCCAAGCGAAGTGGGGTTCCAAAACCGTCAATACAAAGGTCCAGGTCCCAGTCATGATCCATAAGCTACGTCTCCGTGTAAGCCATGACACAGCAGTTCTTGAAATCCTTCTGATATAGGACATTTCCTTGAATTTCATCCACTTTATTTCTCAGGGATTGTACTTTCCTCATAATAATGGAAGGGAGAGGAATGCGGTTAAGCTGACGCCTCCTCAGGTTTAATCTTACGCCTCCACGCTTTCCGCGTTCCCTTCTCTTGTTCCTCTTTTCATTGCTGTGTCCATGAAAGTCTTTTAAAATAAAGTCTGGCAGTTGCGGCACAGACTCAAACACAGATGCTGGATTATCCATGTTTAGTTGCAGTAACATGTCTCTGGAATACTGCATTCTTACCAGTGTGACCGCGCTGACGTCCCAGACAAAGAGCCAGTAAGAAAGAAGCCACAGTGCAAAAACAAGAAGAAAATCCATATAGATGGAACCAAAGAGCTCTTTGTTATATAGTCCACAAACATTCAAGGACAAAAACGGCACAGAGAATTACGTTAAAACACATTAAAGGCGAGACACGGCGAGCTGAAGGTTTAAGAGTTTTATTCCTCCATCATCATGAGACACACTGCAGCACTGTGTGCTGTGTGTGCACTGTTGTGAGTGCACTCGTGAGGCATGTAAAGTCAGCTCTTTTATACAGACAAGAGAGAATGCATGGCACATTTACATATTGATATACATATCAGACAATACATATCAATCGCGTGATTAACTGGCGCCAGACTCCTCTCCTTACTCCGGGGATGTATAACATTTACATATTGATATACAGTGGGGCAAAGAAGTATTTAGTCAGCCACCAATTGTGCAAGTTCTCCCACTTAAAAGATGAGAGAGGTCTCCAATTTTCATCATAGGTATACCTCAACTATGAGAGACAAAATGAGAAAAAAAAAATCCAGAAAATCACATTGAAGGATTTTTAATGAATTAATTGGTAAATTCCTCAGTAAAATAAGTATTTGGTCACCTACAAACAAGCAAGATTTCTGGCTCTCACAGACCTGTAACTTCTTCAAGAGGCTCCTCTGTCCTCCACTCCTTACCTGTATTAATGGCACCTGTTTGAACTCGTTATCAGTATAAAAGACACCTGTCCACAACCTCAAACAGTCAGACTCCAAACTCCACTATGGCCAAGACCAAAGAGCTGTCAAAGGACACCAGAAACAAAATTGTAGACCTGCACCAGGCTGGGAAGATGAATCTGCAATAGTTAAGCAGCTTGGCGTGAAGAAATCAACTGTGGGAGCAATCATTAGAAAATGGAAGACATACAAGACCACTGATAATCTCCCTCGATCTGGGGCTCCACGCAAGATCTTACCCCGTGGGGTCAAAATGATCACGAGAACGGTGAGCAAAAATCCCAGAACCACATGGGGGGACCTAGTGAATGGCCTGCAGAGAGCTGGGACCAAAGTAACAAAGGCTACATCAGAAACACACTACGCTGCCAGGGACTCAAATCCTGCAGTGCCAGACGTGTCCCCCTGCTTAAGCCAGTACATGTCCAGGCTCGTCTAGAGAGCATTTGGGTGATCCAGAAGAGGATTGGGAGAATGTCATATGGTCAGATGAAACCAAAATAGAACTTTTTGGTAAAAACTCAACTTGTCGTGTTTGGAGGAGAAAGAACACCATACCTATTGTGAAGCATGGGGGTGGAAACATCATACTTTGGGGCTGTTTTTCTGCAAAGGGACCAGGACGACTGATCCATGTAAAGGAAAGAATGAATGGGGCCATGTATCGTGAGATTTTGAGTGAAAACCTCCTTCCACCAGCAAGGGCAATGAAGATGAAACATGGCTGGGTCTTTCAGCATGACAATGATCCCAAACACACCGCCCGGGCAACGCAGGAGTGGCTTCGTAAGAAGCATTTCAAGGTCCTGGAGTGGCCTAGCCAGTCTCCAGATCTCAACCCCATAGAAAATCTTTGGAGGGAGTTGAAACTCTGTGCTGCCCAGCGACAGCCCCAAAACATCACTGCTCTAGAGGAGATCTGCATGGAGGAATGGGCCAAAATACCAGCAACAGTGTGTGAAAACCTTGTGAAAACTTACAGAAAACGTTTGACCTCTGTCATTGCCAACAAAGGGTATATAACAAAGTATTGAGATGAACTTTTGTTATTGACCAAATACTTATTTTACCGAGGAATTTACCAATTAATTCATTAAAAATCCTTCAATGTGATTTTCTGGATTTTTTTTTTCTCATTTTGTCTCTCATAGTTGAGGTATACCTATGATGAAAATTGGAGACCTCTCTCATCTTTTAAGTGGGAGAACTTGCACAATTGGTGGCTGACTAAATACTTTTTTACCCCACCGTACATATCAGACAATACATATCAATCGTGTGATTAACTGACGCCAGACTCCTCTCCTTACTCCGGGGATGTATAACAATAGGACAAGAGAGAATGCATGGCACATTTACATATTGATATACATATCAGTCAATACATATCAATCGCGTGATTAACTGGTTGTCCCCCAAGGGGCTCTCTGTCTGTATGCCAATTGTTCTGCTTCATGCACAAGCTGAGTGTTATGAATGTCCATGTAGATTGTGGTGGGTCACCACAGTGCTCCCCCCAGAACACTCAGCAGGGGTTGTGACACCCCCCCCACCCCCGTTTGGCTCCAGCTCCGGTAGAACTGTCGGAGGGCATGTCAGTCTGTGAAGGGGACGGGGGAGGGGTGAAAAGGGCAGTGTGCTCCGCTCCGAGTTCCAGCACGTTGAACGGCCATGGATCGTGGGCGCACGGGCCGGTGTGCAGTCGTGCGTAATGGAACCAGACAGCGATCGGCCGGCTTTGGGAGTGAGGTGCGGGAAAAGCTCTGTACAGGAGGAGGTTGAGGGGGTGTGAGTTAGCGAGTCCCGGCCCGGGACGTCAAAGGTGTCTGGGCCGCGCAAAAATTGCATGTGGATCCACGATGGTGAGGAACTTTTCCCGTTAAACGTGGCGGAAATCCACAGCGGCTGTGAAAAAATTATATCTCTGACTTCTCTCGTGTTTTGGTCCAGCAAGGATGCGGGGAAGGCGAGTGGCCAAATTCCCCGAGGATGCGTAGTGGCTGTGATAAACTGAAGCTGTGTCAGGGACACGGCAGTTTGGCTTTAGGTGCGGGAAACAGCCCTAAAGTCATCGGGGAAAGCAATCAGCTAAATTCCCCTTTGTGTGCCGTGGCTCGAAAACTCATACAAAGTCCTGTGTGGGGGCTGCACATCTACTTCAGGTGCGCGAGCAGCTCTGAAGGTTCCGAGGGTGGCGATCGACCGTTTAACTCGGGCATGTGCAGCGGCGGAGGACGCTGTATCAGTCTGTGGAGCCGGTTTGTCCCTGGTGCGTGGCGCACGCCTGGCGCAGTGACCACATAGCTGGCAGTTGCGCTGTCCTCATAACCCCGCGATGTGCGCGCGTGGCTTCTGTGCGCGGAAGGTCCGTTGTCGAGAGGTGAGTCAGGGTCAGGGAGCTTTGATGGAAATCAATGCAGTCTGCGTCGATGGTCTTCCCTGTTCAGGCTGTTTCTGTGCGTTGCTCGTGTCACTGATCCTCGTCGTGCGTCTCGGTCCCAGCGCTGCGCTCTCGGCCCTGGAGGTCGCCATCGTGAAGAGAGGACAAGGCGCGCGCGCTCCCGTGTGGGTGCAAAGGATGTAGGCGATCTCTGGTCCTCTGGGATCCACAGCGCGGTGAGAGGCAGCAGACGGTCATTCTCCCTCATCAGGTCACCAGTGTGGAGGTAAAAGATCAGGCGAGGGACACACTGTGGCGTGTTCTGAGGCTTCCCGTCCGGGTCATCTCCGGGGTGTTTGCCTCGTGTTCCATTCTTCGTCAAGGGTCACCAGTGTGGAAGAACAAAATAAGTTCAGGCGAGACACGGCGAGCTGAAGGTTTAAGAGTTTTATTCCTCCATCATCATGAGACACACTGCGGCACTGTGTGCTGTGTGTGCACTGTTGTGAGTGCGCTCGTGAGGCATGTAAAGTCAGCTCTTTCATACAGACAAGAGAGAATGCATGGCACATTTACATATTGATATACGTACATATCAGACAATACATATCAATCGCGTGATTAACTGGCGCCAGACTCCTCTCCTTACTCCGGGGATGTATAACAATAGGACAAGAGAGAATGCATGGCACATTTACATATTGATATACATATCAGTCAATACATATCAATCGCGTGATTAACTGGTTGTCCCCCAAGGGGCTCTCTGTCCATATGCCAGTTGTTCTGCTTCATGCCCAACTGAGTGTTATGAATGTCCATTTAGATTGTGGTGGGTCACCACACCATAATCGTTTCTACAGCAGCACCCTCAGGAATAAGGTGGATACAGGAGACAATCTTTAAAAGTTGCTACTCATTTGTTATTGTTTTTATTATTTTATTATTATTCATGTCCATATTATATATTTATATATGTTATACCGTATATTTACAGTGGGGAAAATAAGTATTGAACACGTCAACATTTTCCTCATTAAACATATTTCTGAGGGAGCCATTGACCTGAGCTTTTCACCAGATATCAGTAGCAACCCAGTAATCCATACATATAAAGAAATCAAGGCATCTGTGTTCACAAAACAAGTTATATTTAATAAAGTGGAATGACACGGGGAATAAGTATTGAACACATGAAGAAAAAGAGGTGGAAAAAGGCATAGAAAGCCAAGAAACCAGCTGAAATCCATCAGAATTTAGGAAGCCATCCCATCCTCATCAGTTCAAATTAATTTCAGCTGGTTAAGTCCTGACTAATAGCCTTTTAAAAGGTCTGTGAATATTAGATTGTCACACCACAAAGAACTCATGATGGGTAAAAGCAAAGTGCTCTCTCTCGACCTTTGCAACCTTATTGTTGCGAAACATAATGATGGCATTGGTTACAGGCGCATTTCTAAACTGCTGAATCTTCACTCCTGAGCAATGCCTGCGCCTAGTTTCTCCATACAGGAGGTATCTGGAAGCTGTTATTACCAACAAAGGCTTTTCTACTAAATATTAAATGAATTTCACCAAGTTTGTTCAATACTTATTCCCTGTGTCATTCCACTTGACTAAATATAACTTGTTTTGTGAACATAGTTGCCTTGATTGTTTTGTATGTATAGATTACTTGGGTTGTTACTGATATCTGGTGAATATCACAGGTCAATGGCTCCATCAGAAATATGTTTAGTGAGAAAAATGTTGATGTGTTCAGTACTTATTGAACACATATCTGTGCTCATACCAGATTTTCAGCTTGTCAAATTCTGGCTTGTAATTTTTTTCAAAGATGTCCTGGAAGATGTCTTATTTTCCCCACTGTATGTATACAGTATATATCCTATATAACATATTAATATTTCATATCTATATTATACAGTATCTCACAAAAGTGAGTACACCCCTCATGTTTTTGTAAATAGCGGAAGAAGATGGATGGATGGATGGATTTTATTATGTCTTTTCATGGGACAACACTGAAGATATGACACTTTGACACAATGTAAAGTAGTCAGTGTACAGCTTACATAACTGTAAATTTGCTGTCCCCTCAAAATAACTCAACACACAGCCATTAATATCTAAACCGCTGGCAACAAAAGTGAATACATCCCTAAGTGAAAATGTCCAAGTTGTGCCCAATTACCCATTTTCCCTCCCCAGTGTCATGTGACTCATTAGTGTTACAAGGTCTCAGACGTGAATGGGGAGCACATGTGTTAAATGTGGTGTTATCGCTCTCACACTGTCTCATACTGGTCACTGGACGTTCAATATGGTACCTCATGGCAAAGAACTCTCAGAGGATCTGAAAAAAGGAATTGTTGCTCTACATAAAGATGGCCTAGGCTATAAGAAGATTGCCAACACCCTGAAACTGAGCTGCAGACTACTTTATGAAGACCATAAAGCAGTTTAACAAGACAGGTTCCACTCAGAGCAGGCCTTGCCATGGTCGACCAAAGAAGTTGAGTGAACGTGCTCAGCATCATATCCAGAGGTTGTCTTTTGAAAACAGACGTATGAGTGCTGCCAGCATTGCTGCAGAGGTTGAAGGGGGGGATGTCTGCCTGTTAGTGCTCAGACCATACGCTGCACACTGCACCAAATTGGTCTGCATGGCTGTCGTCCCAGAAGGAAGCCCCTTTTAAAGATGATGCTCAATAAAGCCTGCAAACAGTTTGCTGAAGACATGCAGACTAAGGACATGGATTACTGGAACCATGTCCTGTGGTCTGATAAGACCAACATAAACTTATTTGGTTCAGATGGTGTCAAGCGTGTGTGGTGGCAATCAGGTGAGGAGTACAAAGACAAATGTGTCTTGCCTACAGTCAAGCATGGTGGTGGGAGTGTCATGGTTTGGGGCTGCATGAGTACTGCTGGCGCTGTGGAGCTACAGTTCATTGAGGGAGCCGTGAATGCCAACATGTACTGTGACATACTGAAGCAGAGCATGATCCCCTCCCTTCAGAAACTGGACCGCAGGGCAGTATTCCAACATGATAACGACCCCAAATACACCTCCAAGACAACCATTGCCTTGCTAAAGAAACTGAGGGTAATGGTGATGGACTGGCCAAGCATGTCTCCAGACCTAAACCCTATTGAGCATCTGTGGGGCATCCTCAAATGGAAGGTGGAGGAGCACAAGGTCTCTACTATCCACCAGCGCCGTGATGTTGTCATGGAGAAGTGGAAGAGGACTCCAGTGGCAACCTGTGAAGCTCTAGTGAACTTCATGCCCAAGAGAGTTAAGGCAGTGCTGGAAAATAATGGCCACACAAAATATTGATACTTGGGCACAATTTGGACATTTTCACTTAGGGGTGTACTCACTTTTGTTGCCAGCAGTTTAGACATTAATGGCTGTGTGTTGAGTTATTTTGAGGGAACAGCAAATTTACACTGTTATACAAGCTGTACACTGATTACTTTACATTGTATCAAAGTGTCATATCTTCAGGGTTGTCCCATGAAAAGATATAATAAAATATTTACAAAAATGTGAGGGGCGTACTCACTTTTGTGAGCTCCTGTATATTTATATACCATTCTACACATACATATTTATTTATATTTATAGGGTGTTTATTGTTTTTAAAATATTGTGTTCTTTATAGAATTTGTGTCCTTTAAGGTATTGTTTTTTCCGAAGCTGAAATCTGCCATACAGAATTTCGTTATGTGCATACATAATGACAATAAAGACTTCTTGAATCTTATTATTACTCCTTTTATTAGTAGTAGTAGTATTATTAATTATTATGGTTATAATTATTGTAGTATTAGCATTATTAAATCTTATTATTAAAAATAAGCTCTTCTGAAATTACCTACCCTGTCTGTTTGGACTTGCCATCCTCACAATATATGAATATAAGAATATAAGAAGAAAGAAAAACAAAAATCACTTGCATACAGAGACAATCCTGAAATGTCAAATACTTGGGTGCTGAAAACTGTCACATCAGTGTTTAAATCAGTTAACATTGTTAATCTTTTATTTTCCTCAATCTTTTTTTTATCATGCTCAGGCATTGTACCTGACAGTGGGTGATGTTTATGTCATGTAATATTCAACTTCTTGCGCAGAAATGAAGAAAATGCAGTACATGCCTATGTGGCTCTATGGCGTGTTTGAGTTTTTATCAGCACCAATATAACGTCCACACTTGGCCACCTAAAACTAGCCTGGTGGTTAACAATGAGCACTCTATTCTATCTCTGTGGTACAGTATATACAAGGTGTGCATTCACAGGTGTGATTACTATGGCATAATGCTCCTGACCTGAGGATCATAGTCACATGGTTACAGGTTCACTGAAATGAAATAAAGCACACATTTAAGAGAAAAAAAAAATACAGATTGTACAAGAACAGAAGTTTTTGAGAAAAGGCTGTTGTGTTACAGTTTGGACCTTTATTTGTGTGGTACGGGTGGCGGCTCCACCTTCCTGTTCTGCCACCACCCGCGGCTATAAGAGGGCAGTGGGCAGGAGAGGCGGTCTCTTTGCTGTCTCTCTGCCTGACGGCTGCACTTGTGTGCTGTGTTGTGCCTCGCAATAAACGTGTGTTTAGTTCGACACCTGGCCTTGTCTTTGGCTCCTTATTACTGACATAACATTTGGCAACGAGGATAAAAGCAGGTATGGACGCATGTGTTACACCTGTTCGGCCATTTTTGGAGCTTCCCGGTGAGCCACCTGTTCCTTGGTTGAGGTGGTTTGTCGCATTCCAGACGTACATGGTGGCGCTAAACCTTGGGAAGTTGGAGAAATTGAGGGCATGTGCGTTGTTGGTTCATAATTTCGGTATGGAGGGACAGTGAATTCTGAGCACGATGGGTGACTGTGATAGCTTTAAAGAAGTGGTTGAGCTAATGGCGTGCCATTTTCACACCCTCGAAAATGTCATTGTCCGCAGAATCCAGTTTTGACAGCTCCGCCAATGGGTTGCGAGTCTGTGCAGCGGTTTGTGGCAGACCTGAGACTGTTGGCCAGCGAATGCCAGTTTGGACCATTGGAGGAGGAGATGGTTTGCGACCAGTCGGCAGAACATACCAGCTGCCCCGCTATTAGGTCGAAATGGCTTACGTTCTTGGGCAAACTGATGCTAGCTATGGCCATCAAGTTAGCTCAGCAGCTGGAGGCTGCAGATAAACTATCACAGGAGCTGAGTGGGAGTGTGCCACACGACAACTGGGATCACAGCCAACGGCGCATGCAGTGGACCCAGACAGCGATGATAGCGTAGAGGGTTATGTGGATGACGCCAACACTGTGCAAATGAGGTCTGCCCCAGGGATGCCCATATGCATGGGTTGTGGCTCCATGAAGCACCATTTTAAGGCCAGAGCGTGTCCGGCGAGAGGGAAGCACTGTGGCAAGTGCAGATACTTACATCATTTTGCCAGGGGATGCCGCAAGTTTGAGCGGGGAAGTCCAAGACGCAAAGAGGGCTCTCCCGCCCCCATGGTTGTCCATGCTGTGTCCCTGAGCACCAACGGACATACGTACTGTATGATGGAGTTTGACGGGGTGGAGGTTCCATTACTGACTGACACAGGAGCGGTGGGCTCCGTGTTGAATTGAGCAACCGTGAGGTGTTTTTTCCTGCATTACAGGTTTGGAGGTGACCCGGTGCTGCTTTGTGGTTATGGTGGAGGGAGATTGGCCACGGTGGAAACGCTGAGACTGGCGGCCCGGTACAAGTCGGCTGAGGTGTGTGACCTGAGGTTCACTGTGACAGCCCGTGGTGAGAATATAATGGGATGTGATCTCTTTTATGATTTTTTTTTTGATTTCGTATACTTTATTGATCCCCAGAGGGGAAATTAAGGGCATCCACCTGGATGGATGAAGCAGCCACGGTACAGCACTATCCCTTTACCATTCACACATACATTCACACCTAGGGCCACTTTAGAGTCTCCAGTTAACCTCACCTGCATGTTTTTGGCCTGTGGGAGGAAACCAGAGAAATCCCAGAGTAAACCCACGCAGACACGGGGAGAACATGCAAACTCCACACACATCACTGTTGGTCAGGGGCTGGGATCGAACCAGGGATCCCATGGCCAAGGGTGAGTTGCTGTGCTGCCGCTGTGCTGCCGCAGTGCTAACCACTGCGCCACCGCACTGCCCTTATGGTCTGGGCTTCACCATTAAAAGCGGTGCTGGGGAGGAGTGGTTGGGCTGCGGTTTGTGGGACTGGCCGGTCCCGAGAATGGAAGACGGGGCTGTTTGGGATGAGAACATGCCTAGCACCCTGGAGGATGTGCAAGACCAATATCGCCCAGGGCCATCACAGAAGGGTCCCTGTGCCAGAGCTCAAGTCGTCTTGGACGAGGGTACTGGGTGGCACAGTGGGACACTTGTGACGGCAGGTGACGTCGAGAAGCAGGTTCCACCTGTTTCTGGATCTCAGCTGGAATGGGCCGGTGAACAGGGGGTCACAGCGGCGATGGCAGCGGCAAAGGTAAAAGCAGTCGGGGCTGGACCGTCTGGCACGGTAGAACAACGTGCCAAGCAGAGACACTGCAAGCCGAGTAGGGCCCCTCTGTAGTGCACTGCATCCAGGAATGCTTTAACTGTACAGACTAGGAGATGTTCACACTGGCCTGCGGGGATGATTTGGACTCTTTGGTGGACGTCACATGCTCATACATGTCTTTCTGTAAAAATAAGATCGTTCCACGTAAACGTGTCAAAATATATCCCAACAACAAGCCATGGGTTACAAAATCAGTTAAATCCTGCCTACAGAGGAAAGCACTTGCCTTTAAACAGGGGTCTGTTTCTGAGCTACAGGTTGCCACAAAAGAGCTGAAGTCCGAAATTTTAAGAGCAAAACAGAATTATAAATCAGAATTGGAAAGCAAGATGGCAACAAAGAAACTTGGTTCAGCCTGGGCCAGTATGAAAACTATTGCAGGCCTTCAGAGCACAGAGCGCAGTAATCGTGTGTTTTTAGATGGTTTTAATTCAGACACAGAGCTGGCTAATGCTCTTAATTGTTTTTATGGTCATTTTGACTCCTTTGATTTTAGCACAGAAACCCAAGATTTGAAACAGAAACTCAAAGACAATCAAAGACAGTACTTCAATATTGAGGTGCAGAATGTTAAAAGGGAGTTCTGCGCTGTAAAAGTGAACAAAAGTCAGGGCCCTGATAATATATGTGGGCGCTTGGTAAAGTCCTGTGCACATGAACTGACTCCTATATTTCATTACATTTTCAATAAGTCCTTACAGACACAACATGTGCCTAAGATCTGGAAAGAAGCCGTGGTTGTTCCCGTTCCAAAATCCAGCTGTCCTAAAACGGTAAACGACTTTAGACCAGTTGCTTTGACTTCAATTTTAATGAAAATTTTTGAAAAACTGGTCAGATGTGAGGTCCTAAAGCAGACTGAGCATGCATTGGATCCTCTGCAGTTTGCCTATAGGCCTCACAGAGGAGTGGAGGACGCCACTGTCACATCTGTTTAACATGCTTTTTAAACATCTGGATTTTAATGGGACACATGCCAGGCTTTTATTTGTGGACTTTTCTTCCGCCTTTAATACAATCCAACCTCATATCTTAGTTGAAAGGCTCCTGCAACAATTTGATTTGAGCAATAATCTGGTGGGTTGGATTCTGGATTTCTTAACCAACAGGACGCAGAGAGTAAGGGTCAATGGTACATTGTCTGACCTAAAGTGCTCTTCAACTGGCTCTCCTCAGGGGTGTGTGTTGTCACCACTACTCTTCATCCTGTACACAAACATGTGTCAGAGCAGACATGACAACAGACACATTATAAAGTATGCTGATGACTCAGTTATTGTCAGTCTCCTCCAGGATGGTGACAGTGGCCACAGCCCAGTAGTTGATGATTTTGTTCACTGGTGTGAGGATTCCTACCTGCAGCTGAATACGACAAAAACTAAAGACATGATTATTGACTTTAGGAGGAAAACTCCCAGGCACAAAGTCACCGTACTAAAAGGCCAGACCACCGAATGTGTACAATCCTACAAATATCTTGGGACGATTATTGATAGTAATTTAAACTTTGAAGAGAACTGTGAAAGGGTGTGCAAAAAGGGTCAGCAACATTTGCATTGCTTGAGAAAACTTGCACGCTTCCAAATTGACTGAACCATAATGACAATGTTTTATCGGGCTTTTATTGAATCTGTTTTATCCTTTTCTTTAGTGTCATGGTTTGGTCAGATAAAACTGAAACAGAGGAAATCCTTCTATCAGGTAGTTAGATGGTCCAGTCGTTTGCTTGGTGAGTCACAGCTGAGCCTGACATCCCTGTACACCAGACAAGTACAGAGGATGGCTACCTCCATTTTAAATGATGACTCCCACCCTTTGCACTGCAACTTTCAGCTTCTTCCCTCAAGAAGGAGGTTTGCTGTCCCAAAAAGTAAAACCCAGCGCTACAAAAACAGCTTTGTTCCTGCTGCTGTCAAAGAGTTGAACAAGCTGTAACAATATATTGCACATAATTTAGGTACCTATTTATTAACTCCATTTTATATTTACTTATTTTTGTAGGATGTTACTTGGGTTCTAAATATTTTATTGGGTTTTAGACCTTTGAGTTTTTAACCTCTTTGACTAGTTTTTAACTTTTAATATGACTCTTCTCTCTTACCTCTGGTTTTTCTCCCATCTCTTTGTCTTTTTATACCCTGACTGATGGAGCCTTGAGTATTTTTATCATGTTTATAGTCAGCTTCATGTGTGCCTGTGTTTGTGTCTATGTTGAATGTAATTTGTGGCTTGTAAATATGGATGTCACCAGACTGCAAAACAAATCTACCTACGGGTACAAATAAAGTAACCTGAACCTGAACCTGGGTGTCGCGGATGTGGTCTGGGCCCGGGAGGAGGCATGGTCACGGCGGATTCAGGCCAAGCGGCAGATGGAGGAGCACCAGGGGTGGCTGCATGTGGTGGCCAGATGGGAGAACGCCTATCTCCAGTTGTTGGATGATTCATGGAGGCACCCAAATGAGCTGCGGTGTGCACGGGAGAAGACTGGTGGGGTTGGGCCTGGGCATGGGACTCCTCCGGTGGTGTCAAAGAGGAGGCGCACTGGGGTTGAGACAGCCAGCGGCGACCCGGGAGGTGATTTTTTTCCCTGGGGTGGACTGATGGAAGGACAGTCCGGGGGGAAGGGGGTTTGTTCTTATGGTTAATATCTGGTTTAGATGGTGTACAGGTGTGTATGTTTTGATGGTCATGTGGTACGGCTTATTTGGTGTTTTTTAGGATGTTTTATTTTATGTATCTGATATTTGTATATGTTCATGGGGATTAATTTGATATTATGTTTAGATTAGGACACAACGGTATTTTTTTTTAGTAGAATTATTTGAAGTACGAGCGGCAGAATAATCCGCTTTGCTGTGAGGGGGGAGGTGACAGTCTGCCCATCTCCCCCTAGTTTTAGTTATTTTGGAATGACTGGGTTAGGCCATTTGCATTGTGTTATCTCATTACTTTTGTGTGTGATTCGGGTTCCAAATTGGGGTGGGCCCAAATTGTGTGTGTGTTTTTGGCTTTTGTGAAGGGGGGGGGAGGAATGTTGTGTTAGAGTTTGGACCTTTATTTGTGCGGTATGGGTGGCGGCTCTACCTTCCGGTTCCGCCGCCACCCGCGGCTATAAGAGGGCAGTGGGCAGGAGGGGCGGTCTCTTTGCCACCTCTGCCTGACGGCTGCGCTCGTGTGCTGTGTTGTGCCTCGTAATAAACGTGTGTTTAGTTCGACACCTGGTCTCATCCTTGGCTCCCATAACAAAGGTCACTGGGGAAATTTGATGAGAAAAAAAAGTCTTTTTTTAAATGGCAAATTTGACAAAAAAAAAACTAAATGAATGAAAAAGTCACATATTTAGGAGTAAAAAGTTAGTCTTTCAGACAAAAAGTTGCAATGACAAAAAAACCCCGACAAATTTATGAGAAAAAAGCTAATTTTCAATAAAAAGTTAAGTGTTTGAGGCGAAAAAAACCCTGCAAATTTATGTGAAAAAAACTCCCAAATTTTCAAGAAAAATATTATAAACTGATAGCCATACAGTTCCAAATGTTCAGGCAAAAAATTTACAGATTTTTGAGAAAAAAGTTACATATTTTCAAGAAAAGTTACAATAAAAAACAGACTCAGATCTTTAAGAGAAAAAATTGTAGACATTTTTGAGAAACTTCAAGAAAGGGATTTTTTTTTTTTTTTGTAAAATGTTTCAGCTGAATTAAAAAAAGCTGGACTTAAAAACAAAAACAAAAAAAAATCTCATAACTAACGTTGACAGACGTTTGATGATTGCAACTCTCAGAAAAGTCTGAGATTTATTATGGGGTTGCAGATTTTTATTTATTTTTCATCTCTTTTCACAGCAGAGGCTGCATGTGTGGAGAGGAAATAAGACAGTTATCAAAGAAAATGACCCTGGTTACATGGACACAATAAACCAGTTATTGGGAATAAACTGATAATGGCAATAATCAGTTTTCTTGTGTTTACATGCATTGAATAAACGGATTATCGGAGGGTAAACCACTTGAGTTATTGACCCCTGTTACACATTGTTCTGTTTACGTGACTGTCACTTGAACAATCAGATAACTGCAGAAATCCAATCATAAGCGGTTTATTCGTGTACATGTAAACATGGATTGACGACATCAGCCGCCCGGGAACACAGGACACGCCCAGAAACTTCTTTCCCGACTGATAAATGCGGTAATGTCAACTTTTCATCCGCACCGCCACACGCCGGCTGACCCCTCCTCTGGAGAATGCGGGGCTGCTCCGTGTGACGCCGAAACAAAAATCCAGTATGGCGGAATCTGTCAGGAGATGATTTTTTTTCCTTCCCCCTCCCTCTGCGCCGAGGAGAGAGAGAGAGAGAGAGAAAAAAAGCCACCGGAGTGCTTAACATGGGAGAGGAGTAGAAACCCCGTCTGTGGAACACATGCTGGGACCCGCGTCCGGACTGCTGGGCCGTGTAGGTGAGCCGTGAGTGTACGTGTGTGTCCCGGGCGGATGTAGCCGGGGCTGGATGTTGATATCGGGGCGGCAGGCGGGGATGCGGCGGCGCCGCGCCGCAGCACCGTCCGGCTGAAGTTTTGCTCTCCGCTCCCCGCTCCCCGCTCCGGTTCGCGCTTCCCGGTTGTGTCCCCCCCCCCCCCCGGCGGTTCGATTTTTCGCCCCGAACCGCGCGCGCAGGTGGTTTAAACCATTTATAGCTTAAAAAGCTTCCAGCTAAAATACATTTCCTGATGGTTTAGTGCACTACTGCGGGCGGGAAGTGTGTAGGCTATACGGGGAGAGAGGTGGCGGCGGCGGGGGAGGAGGAGTAGGAGGAGGGGGGCAGGCGGTGTTTATTATGCCGATTGTTGCTGAGCTATTTATAGAGCACCACCGAGCCTTTGGCTGCAAGATAACATACTGGATATCTGCACTCATCTGCTGCATTTTTGGCCGAATTACTGTGGCTGGAAACGGGTAAAGTGACGGCACAGGCCCGTGAGAGTGTGTGAATGGTTCGGGATGGGCGGTGGTAATTCTCTGCATGCGTCAATCTTTTTTTTTTTTCCTTTTTTTTTGTGAATGGGGGCGTACGAAAACGTTGAAGCGACATCAAAGCAGCACTTTACGGCTGTTTTAAAGTGTCGTTTTACTCAGCAGAAGCTCGGTAGCAGTAAATATTAGAGGAGGCGATATTAGGGGATGGATATGCAAAAGAACCGAGTGATTTGTGCTGTAATTAATGAAAGTTTTATTACTGAATGTTAATACAGCCTATTGTTTGTATAATTCTGCCCCATCACCCCATTTTATTTTTTTTGGGGGGTGGGGGGGTGTTTTTCCTGTCTTCAGTCTGAAGGGCTTGTCCCCTCAGATCTGTCACCTTGCATCAAGCCAGCTCATTTTGGGGACAATGGCCTACAGGACACGCACATGAATACCCCTTCTGAGACAGATGAGACACCCTGGGGGAATGGTGTTGCACAGAACCCCCCCCCCCCCCCCCGAGTGTCAGCTTCACCCCATGACATACACGGCCAAGCCCCCTCCTCTCAACCCCTCCTTGCTTTTGCTTTCCATCACAAAGCTCAAGTGTGCAGTGACCGACTTTTTTTTTTGGGGGGGGGGGTAATTTGTCCTGCGGCTGCACTGTCTGGCCTTCTTGTCTTGAGACTCCCCCCCCCCCCCTCCCTCTCGCTAATGCGCCCACATGTGCATCCATCCTGCTTCGGAAGACCCTGGGGCAGTTTCACCCCCTTTCTATTTGTAGTCGACTTTGCGCTTTGGGCTGGATCTGTGATTACATCTGACACTCCTGCTCCAGGCTCCAGCAATCCAGGTTACTCTCCGAAAACAAAGAGAAGAGCAGTCATTTATTTCCAGAAGCAAAACCAATCGGTTACGCCACAAAAACAAAGAACAGAACATATAGCCCCAACAAATAAAGAAATCAACATTTTCTACTTTATAAAATTCATGTTGCAACTTAACTGAGTTGTTACACCCAACTTTTTTTTTTTCTTTTCTAAATTTATGGGTGCCCCCGTTCAAAAAGGAAGTCTGCCCAAGAGAAGCAGTTTATTGCCTGATTGGTTTACAGCTTGGAGTGTATAGTGCTTGTATTAGGTATTGACTTCCTGGAACTGCCTGGCAGCAACTTCTTACTTTGAAAAACTGTGGTAGTTTTTCTATTTAAAAAGGAGTTGCAGTAGGTGTAATTATATTCATAAAATATGCATAGATGTGATGTTCCGTCAAAATTGTAGTTGATGCCATTGTTGAGGCTCAAATATGCATTCCGCACATGTTGCTAATTGTACTTTTGGAGTTCTAAAAGTTGTGTTATTTACCTAATAGAAAATCTACATGAAAATGCCCCTGATTAAGCATTTAATCATACAAACTTTATTCATGGAAAAAATTCAAAATATCTGACATGACTTGTAATTTTTAAAGGGGGCATATTAGGAAAATGTAACATTTTCAGTGCTTTTGTGCATCTATTTGGGTATCTGTGTAACTACCAATGGAAAAACTCTGAAAAGATAAACTTGCAGTATAACTAAAAAAGAGGGCAGCTCGGTGGAACAGTGGTTAGCACTGTGGCAGCACAGCAAGATGGTCACGGCATCGATCCCACACCCTGACCATCAGTGACCCTTCTGTGTGGCGTTTGCATGTTCTCCCTGTGTCTGTGTGGGTTTTCTCTGGGTACTCTGGTTTCCTCCCACAGGCCATAGACGTGCAGGTTAGGTTAATTGGCATCAGTTGGGGATTCTAAATTGTCCTTAGGTATGAATGTGAGAGTGAATGGTTGTCTGTCTCTCTGTATTGGCCCTGCGATGGATTGGTGATCTGTCCAGGGTGTGCCTTGTCGCTCACCCAAAGATGCTGATAGGCTCCAGCCCCCCTTAGTTTTTAAAATAAATTAAAAATCATGACATTTGCAATTTACTAAGCTGTATCAGCACATAGTACACTATACAGTACAAAATAGGGGTGGGTTCCAAAGATTGATCCAACCTTTCAAATCAGTTCACGTTTGACTGAGCCGATATCGATCCACAAAATTGGTGGATCAACTTTTAATATGCTTTTTACAGTCTGAAACGCAAAATGCAAGCAGCCGGCTAAAGTCTCGCGTGATGGGCAGTTGCGTAAGAGTTCCCTTCACTGCATGCTCACACAGAAGTAATGTGTGAGGCAGCCAGAGAGTGGAGTTGCCAACATTAATTTATCAACAAAATTCACGGCTAAAGACTGTATTCAACAGTTTCCGAATATTTTTCATGAAGTGGGGATAAACAGTTTTGTACTATGTGCAGCGCTGTGTTGGAACATAAAAGTCGACGAGTGATCAACACTTTTCAAACGGAAAACACACGGAGAGCGACAACGGACCAGAGAGGGAGACTGTTGCAGCTGCTGGAGGTAAGTAAAATATTGTTTTGTTTTTTTTAAATTTGTGTCATAAATTAACAGTTCATCCAGCATGATGGTGTTTTCTTTTAGACTATGGATACAGTAGTTAACTGTTGGTTAAGTGCTGTAAATGAATGCAGAATAAAGGAATATTTTTATTCAGGACTTCATGACGGAGGCAGCTGCCTTCATGTAATGTTGGTATTGAATGACACTTAATTTTGGACTTAATTTAATTTTGGACTTCTCGCACTTAAGTGAGAGATTTGAAGATAATAAAAATCACAATAAAATGGAAATGGCAGAATGAATAAAGGCTGCAGTACAGTGAGCCATTTTTACTCAATGGAACGAAACTGAAATGACCAAATCTTCCAGGAAATTCACTGAAACCTTTTTCAAAAATTGAAAGTTAGTTTGTAGTTAAAATATAAACAAAAAAAAATAAAAGAAACTAAATTATTAAACCCTACTGTGGTGTGGGGATCTAAAAATATGATTATTATTAGTCACATGACTCTGAAGAAGACACAGTGTCGAAATGTCAGTCTGTGCACCAGGCTGTAAATCGGACAGTGTACTCCAGACTCTTTTCTTAATGAGTTTCATGTCCTTGAGCTGAGAGGCACCTGCTACAGCTTCAGATGACTGGGGAGGAAGTGCAAAAGCTGCTTTTTCCACCGATTTAATATTAATTTTCAAAATAAAGTATCTGTCTGTCTGTCTATCTGTCTGTCTGTCTTATCTTACTTAGAAATATATTCTCCTTTTCATATCTCCTTAAGACCTGTGAAGACTGAGTTTCCACTCCAAGGTCCATCCTGCCCTGAGATGGATCTGAAGGGAAGAGGTTGTCATTGGAGGATCATCCCTGCTTCATGTGGATTTCAGCATAGAAGAAGACCTCAAATTTTTCAGGGTCTTACTTTTCAAATTCAAGATTCAAGAAGGTGCTGCCATAATTTTCTCCATACTCTAAACATGCATTCAGTGCAGTTTCATGGCTAATTCTTTTATTTCATTTTTTATTTAAGTTCTCAGAAAGAATACAGTGTTGGTCATTTTTTGACAATTTTACTCAGCATTTAATTCTACATAAATCACTGTTTAATGGGAAATTTTTGGCAATCCTGTGCTTTTGTTGTGGTGTTGTATAGAGTAGCATCACTGTAAACTATGGAAAAAGCAGCTACTTTAAAGGCCAAATGTCACGTAATTTTTTTTTCTAAATGACAACGAATTTAGATAAAATACACATAGCTTAAACCAAATATTCATACCGGAGACCATATCACCCACCTGTATTTACATAATTGCACAAAATACACCAGGTGAAGGTCCCACCTTGCTTGCTGGCTTGTGACAGCCAGTCCAGACCACGCCCATGTTTTTGACATCACCAGTTGTACCCTGGCTGCCCTGCCTATCCACATTCACACTTATCAACATTGGACAATCATGACGGAAAGTGACAGCGATTGTGAACAAATTAGTTTAGTTTTGTCTTTTTTTTTGTCTTTTTTTTTTTGTCAGTGGTTCAGACAGTGACAGAGGCATAGAACCTTACCGGTTCGAGCCGTCCGAGACGGAATCAGATGCTTTGTCTGATGACAACAGTTCCAACGATGACCAGAGAGCAGAACCAGTGGAAAATGTCATTGAACTGGACATTAATCGCCTCCAGAATTGCGAAGCCGGAGGGGGTCTGTCGAGGGCGCCCCATAAATATTGATTTTTCGGAAGCCATTATTATTACAGTGGAGAGCCGCTGCTGTCAAGAAATTGACCAGATCAATATGAAAATGGAGGCGCATACCTAACTAACTAACCTACACTTATATAGCGCTTTTCTAGTCACAAAGACCACTCAAAGCGCTTTCACTAATACTAACCCTCTATTCTAAGGGCCTATAGGAAACAGATATCTAGGGACAATTTAGAACAGCCAATTAACCTAACATGCATGTCTTTGGATTGTGGGAGGAAACCAGAGCCCCCGGAGTAAACCCACGCAGCACAGGGAGACGTTTTCGCCGTATTTTGGTGCCAAGCGCGGCTGTGGGAGACGGCAGAGTGGTTTGGGACACTTTTCTGGGAAATGTTTTAAATGTAGTTCGTGTTGTTATTGTCAAATATTTTAAGGAAAATACGGGGAAAATGCAATTTTAGCAAAAACGGGCGTATTGCCATTTTTGTACGCCCAAAAGAAAAAATATACTGGAAAAAAGACTGAGTGTCTTGAGGAGCACTCCTGTGTGTGATCACTCACAGCTGGGGCGGGCTGATCGCTCAGCGGGAGCTATTCTCGCTACTGTTCGAAGTGTGGAGTCACTCATTAGTTTAATTGTCTGGGCGGGCTGATCGCTCAGCGTCAGCTATTCTCACTACCATGAGAAGTCATTAGGACAATGGTTTAACACGTTGAGCTGTGCAGCGGTTGCGGAACAGACAGAGATCCCAGAGAGGTGTGCCTTGTTGCTCCGCCGTTCCTTATAGCCGCTTTTTACGGTGTTAAAGTACGGCGAAAACGTCTCACTTGACAGGTATGAAAACATTTCCCAGAGAAGTGTCCCTTATTACCCAGCTGTCCCTGATAGTCCCGTTTTAAGGTATGGGTGAAATATCCAATTTTTTCTTTCTTGTTGCTCACTTCAACCTTCCAGTCTCCATATAAACAATCAATTGAAATACCCCAAGCATCAAACTAGGGTACAATCGATTTCGTCACTTCCGCCTTCTTCCCCAGGCGATTCCAGGGGCCGTGTCAGGCCAAGCGCGGCAGTTTTAAATTAACGAATATTCCGTTGTTACTGAAGCATATGCACCAAGACCCGAACGGATCGGTTCCCTTTTATATCTAGTTTCAAGATATTTAAAGTACCCTGTTACGTGACATTTGGCCTTTAAAGTCTGCACTTCCTCACACATCTTTCAGTGCAAAAAACCTCTAAAAAATGTCACAACTTTTATCGCAACTTTTTGGAAAAGCTCCTACAAATTCAGGCTTTTTGGGCCACAACAATCATAAAAACAGCCGATGAAATCCTGTAGGGACTGAAATACAGTGAGATTATGTCTACATGCTTCATGCATTGAATTTGTTTTCTGACTGGGTTGTTAACTTGACACTACACATCCTTTCACGAAAGAAAGCACTTGTTAGCACGTTGTGAAATTATAAGTTAAATAATAAAAAGTGCATTATTGTAACTGATTTTGGGTCTGTTCTTTGTGACAATTTATGTATTAACAAAGAGTATACAATTTGCAGCATTAGGTCTCAAGATTTTTTTTTTTCCTGGCAAGTAAAATAGCGGTTAAATTGGTAATTTCCCTGATTGAATTGGGATCAGATCAAATCGGAACTGAATTGATTGAGAGCCTCAAAAATTGAAATCGAATTGATTCTGGAAATTGGTGATGATTCCCAGCCCTAATACAAAATTTGTTAAACTACAAAAAATGCCATTGTCTGTAGTGGAAAAAATGCAAATGGCACAATTAATCATTAAGCAATATGATGTTCATGTTTTATTCAGTATATCAAAAACAGTAATTAACTTTTTATACGTTAAAAGTAGACCGTATTGTACTGAGGGGAAATTCAGACTCTCGGGAAAATTGCCTTTTATCAATTAATCATTAATCGATCATCTTCCGGCGCCACACGAGTCGGCTACCTTTTTGCAACAGCGGCTGAATTCTGAGTTTTTTCTTCCTCTATCTTTCCAATCCGGTGACAACTTTCTGATCCGGCGACACCTTACACACTTGATTCATCACGGACACACAGATCGCCCCAAATGTCTCCCGAGCCGGCGGACGGAGCCACTGTTTACAGCAGGAGACGGTACAGCAGGGAACAGCTGCTTGCACTTAATCGCCACTCGGTGCTAACGGAAAAACTCGACGTACTGGGAGAAATAAGGCAAAAACGACGTGGTTGTCGGGCTGGTGTTAGACGGCGGACAAGGAGTATAAGGTACAGACCCACCCTCCCATCCATTGTTATGGGGAATGTACGTTCTATATTGGGAAAGGTAGATGAGCTAGCGGCTATCTCCTGCTACGACAGCGTATACCGGGAATGCTCTCTCCTTTTGTTTACCGAGACGTGGCTAACTGAACTAGTAGCGGATGCGAACATTGAGCTGGAGGGTTTCCACGCGATACGGGCAGACCGAATACCAGACAGTGGCAAAGCAAGGGGCGGTGGAGTGTTGATCTATGTTAATAACAACTGGTGCAGACCGGGACACATCACTGTTAAACAACAGCACTGCAGCAAAGACATCGAGTTGCTAGCTGTTAGCATGCGACCTACATATCTCCCGAGGGAATACTCACACGTGATCTGCATTGTTATTTATGCAAATCCGACGGCGAACGCTGGGACAGCGCGTGACGTCATCCGCTCAGTAACTGGCAGGCTGCAGACAGAACACCCAGATGCTCTTCTCCTCATCTCAGGCGATTTCAACCATGTTTCACTGTCTCCCATTCTACCCACGTTTACCCAGTATGTCACATGCCACACTAGAGACAATAAAACACTGGACTTATTCTATGCTAACACTAAGGAGGCGTACACCTCATCACAACTCCCCCCACTCGGGAGATCGGATCACAACTTGGTTCATCTCCGGCCGGTGTACAAACCCTTAGTGCACAGACAACCTCCGGCCATGCGCACAGTGAAGTTATGGTCTGAGGAGGCAATGGACGCTCTAAAGGACTGTTTTGAAACCACTGCCTGGGAGCAGCTCTGCGATCCACATGGTGAGGACATCGATGGCCTCACTCACACCATCACGGACTACATCAGCTTTTGTGTGGACAACACCGTTCCCACCAAGACCATACGGTGTTGCTCAAACAACAAGCCTTGGATCAACCCTGAGATAATAACACTTCTGAGAGAGAAGAAGAGGATCTTCAGGTCGGGGAACAGGGAGATGCTGAAGTCTGTACAGAGGGAGCTGAGGAGAAGGATCAGAGAAGGCAAGGACAGCTTCAGGAAGAAGATGGAGGACAAGCTGCAACAGAGCGACATCAGCGGGGTCTGGAGAAACCTTAAAACCATCTCTGGGCTCCAGAATACCTCCCCCCAGGCCATGGGGGGCAATAAATCTGAATTGGAGTGGGTGAACAATCTGAATCTGTTTTTTAATAGGTTTGACCAACCGCCCCCCCCCCCCCCCGACTGTACAACAACCACTGCTGCCACTGAAGACATCAAGTCCTGCTGCCCACTCCCCACTCCACCATCACCCCCCACTCCCAACACACAGTCCCCCAACCTGACTCTCACTAAGACCCAGGTGAGGACGGAGCTGAGGAAGATCAAGGCGAGGAAGGCGTTGGGACCGGACGGCATCAGTGCAAAGCTCCTCAAGACGAGCCGTGTGGGATTGTGGAGTACATCTTCAACCTGAGCCTGAAGCTGGGGAGGGTACCACAGTTGTGGAAAACATCTTGTGTGGTACCTGTACCAAAGACTCCCCACCCCAAAGATCTGAACAGCTACAGACCAGTGGCCCTGACGTCCCACATGATGAAGACCCTGGAGAGACTGCTCCTTGCTCACCTCCGCCCCCTGGTGGGACCAGCGATGGATCCACTCCAGTTCGCCTACCAGCATGGTATTGGGGTGGAGGATGCGGTCATCTTCCTCCTTCACCGTTCTCTGTTCCACCTGGAGAAGCCCAAGAATGCAGTGAGGATCATGTTCTTTGACTTCTCCAGTGCTTTCAACACCATCCAACCGATGATCCTGAAGGACAAGCTGCTGTGCGCAGGGGTGGACCAGCACCTGTCGTCATGGATCCTGGACTACCTCACAAACCGGCCACAGTTTGTGAGAACCCGGGACTGTGTGTCCGACACGATCATCGGTAGCACGGGGGCCCCCCAGGGAACGGTTTTGGCTCCCTTCCTGTTCACCCTTTATACTGCGGACTTCTCACACAACACAACACACTGCCATCTACAGAAGTTCTCTGACGACTCTGCGATCGTTGGCCTCATCTCCAACGGAGATGAAGCTGAGTACAGAGGGCTTATCCAGGACTTTGTGGACTGGTGCCATCGGAACTGCCTCCAGATCAATGCGAGGAAAACTAAGGAGCTGGTGGTGGACTGCCGCAGGCAAGGACAACCCCTCACAGCACCAGTAAACATCCAGGGAACAGACATTGAGATGGTGATATCCTACAAGTACCTGGGTGTTCATCTGAACAATAAACTAGACTGGTCACACAATACTGACGCACTCTACAAGAAGGGACAGCGCAGGCTGTTCCTACTGAGAAGACTCAGGTCTTTTGGTGTACAAGGGGCGCTGCTGAAGACATTCTACGACACGGTGGTGGCATCAGCCATCACTTTTGGAGTGGTCTGCTGGGGCAGTGGCATTACAGCAGCCGATAGGAAGAGACTGAACAAACTGATCAAGAAAGCTAGCTCTGTCCTGGGGCAGCGCCTTGACCCAGTGGAGGAGATAGGCGAGAGAAGGATGGTGGCTAAACTGTCATCTCTGCTGGAGTCCGAGTTCCACCCTATGCAGGACACACTGAATGCACTAAGGAGCTCATTTAGCAGCAGACTACATCATCTTAGGTGCACAACCGAGAGGTTTCGCAGGTCCTTCATACCAACGGCTGTCAGACTGTATAACCTAAGCAGGGCTGCTCGCAGAGATGGCAAAAAGACGTGACAACCTAATAGTATTGAATGCAAAAGACGCAATAGACTTACACAATGGTCCCCTCCGGTATACAACTAGGAAAATACCAGTAGCTACGGAGCGTGACAATATGTATGGGTACATAATCATACCATGTAGGATGACTAAGTAGACGGTTATGCTGTTTCATTCCATCTAGCTACAATGCTCCGCACTGTGTGTGTTTATATATTTATTCCATCTAGCGACAATGCTCCACACTGTGTGTTTATATATTTACATATTTATTCCATCTAGCTACAATGGGCTGCACGGTGGCGCAGTGGTTTAGCACTGTGGCAGCACAGTTTACCCTCGGCCGGGGGATCGTGGGTTCGATCCCAGCCCCCGACCAACAGTGAGCTGTGTGGAGTTTGCATGTTCTCCCCGTGTTGCGTGGGTTTACTCCGGGATTTCTCCGGTTTCCTCCCGCATACCAAAACATGTAGGTTTAGGGCGCTCGCGCACACAGCGACCAGCAGCCGGTGGCTTGTCACCAGACTGCAAACCAAATCTACCTACGGGTACAAATAAGTAACAAAAAAAAAAAAAAATGCTCCGCACTGTGTTTATATATTTACATATTTATTCCATCTAGCTACAATGCTCTGCACTGTGTGTGTTTATATATTTACATATTTATTCCATCTAGCTACAATGCTCCGTACTGTGTGTTTATATATCTATATATTTATTCCATCTAGCTGCAATGCTCCGCATCGTGTGTCTATATATTTATGTTTATATGTACATATGTATACTCGCTGCTCTTGTTTTTTCTTGCCTTCTGATTGTTGCTCTGAGTGTTGCTATCCCTGTGCTGTTGCAATCCTGGAATTTCCCCATTGTGAGACTAATAAAGGCTTATCTTATCTTATCAGTAAGGTGAATCAACTATTTAATGAATTAATCGATCACTTTCATCCCTAACTGGTACTGAATCACAATCCAACACTTACATTTTCCTGCAACACACCCTTGCAAGGTACACTCCATGAAGTACATTATTTTCTGTCTGTAATTATGATTTAGAAAAAAAGTCATTTAAAAACATTGCTATGTTTTGTTTGACACCCCAAATACTCAACCTGCAGGCATTTTTGCAATACGGTCCTTGCTGCTGTTCTGTGCAGCTGCTGTATTATGGTGAGGCTGACGTGAAACAACTGTAGCTGATGGAAAACAACAGAGATCCAAGTGGAGGTGAACCCAGTAACCCCGATGCTGATCGAGTCACAAAAGCCTTGATTGGATTCCCGATACAATACTTGAGATCAGATCAGGACATCCTTGCTCATTACCTCTCATTAAGTGGGAGATTTTGCAATGGCTGTGAAGTGAGAACCAGAGCTCATTGGAATGTTACCACCCTCCCAGCTTCATCCTAATCAATTTAAACCCACACCAACAGTGCTACTATGGCTATTATGAAGTTAACTGACACACCACAGTTTTAAAGGCCATTTTCCTTAAATTCTTGTCACCCCAACAATCATCTGTGTTCCCACCTTCATAGTTTTCGATAATAATGGGGGGGCGGGGCTGAAAAGTTCATAGTGGTCAAATTTGACCAAATGTGGTTTATTTTTCAACACAGTCTCCCCTTTGGCCTACACATTTCTTCCATCGGTGTTGCAGCACTTGGATCCCTGTGGTTGAAAAATAAACCACATTTGACCAAATTTGACTATGAACTTTTCAGCCTCCCTCGTATCTTGTATCATTCTGACTTATTTTGTTGTATTTTGGTTGTGATGGCCCAGTTAATCAGGCCAATAGTGTTAGCTTAGCTGAGTGGCTTCAGTTGGTTTTTCTTCTCGGTCAGACATTGCACTGGCTAGGATACCCCGACAGATCAGACCACCTTGTGTTAGCTTATTAATGTCAATCACTTTGATGGTTGTTTTCTATATATTCTTATCCTAGTCTTATCATCTACCATCACCTTTTCATATGTTGTTTCATTCTCACAAAGCTTGAATTACTGTTGTATATTATGTTCAGGCTGAGATGGCTCCTTTACTAGCCATGACTAACTGCTGTTTGGAGAATTAGCCATTCACTCATTCAGGGTTAAACCCACACCAACAGTGCCTCTGTTCCTGATAATGCATTATTTGGGCTTTTACACTGACATATTCAGCCAATTTTACATTAGTTGGCACAGGTTGTGTTCACTACAGGCGCTAGTAACTAGGCAGCTAACGTTAACATCAATAGAGGGTATGCGTATGATGTCACTGAACGGAACTCATGTCAGTTAAAAAAAACATTGAGTGGCAAAAATGAGTGGCAGCATTAGGGTGTATGCAATAAAACACAAAAAATACACACAATATTCAGTCACAGCAGTACATAGAGTACCTGCTTGTATTGTGGAGAGCTAATCTTATCATTTTATTTTCATTAATTGGCAAAATAAGTAAATAGTTGAAGGCTCTGAATCAGTTCTTCAGTTACCATATGCTCTTTGGTCTTTACCGACACATCAGTACAATTAAGTAAATAATGTGGTATTAACATCTAAAGTTAAAAAAGTTCTCTGTGCACTGTGGTTACTCAATATTTGTGATTTTTTTTTTTTTTTTAATGTTTTGCTGCATACAAAATAAAGCTGTCACATGTGATTGCCACTCAGTGCTCTGCTGCCATGGTAACTGTCGTATAACTGCCAAGAATTTTGTTCCAATGCATCCCCTCTGTTTGCCATCAACTAGAGGTGGGTGATATTACTACAAAACTGTATCGCAATATTTCTGAATTTTCACAATGCTGATATTCTAGATGGTATCACAAAATATATTTTTCTTTTTAATTTCTTATTCTTTTGGCTGTTCCCTTTAGGGGTCGCTACAGCGGATCATCTGCCTCCATCTCACCTGATCCCTTACATCTTCCTCTGTAACACCAACCCTGTCCATGTCCTTCACTACATCCATGAATCTTCTCTGCGGTCTTCCTCTTTCCCTCCTGCCTGGCAGCTCCATCTTCAACATTCTTTGTCCAGTATATCCACTATCCTTCCTCTGCACATGTCCAAACCATCTCAGTCGTGCCTCTCTTACTTTGATATGCTCATTTCTTTTTTTATGACTTGCATGTTTTAATTCATTTTTCACAGGTTACATACAAGTCTTATATACAGTGGGGCAAAAAAGTATTTTGTCAGCCACCAATTGTGCAAGTTCTCCCACTTAAAAGATGAGAGAGGTCTCCAATTTTCATCATAGGTATACCTCAACTATGAGAGACAAAATGAGAAAAAAAAAAATCCAGAAAATCACATTGTCTGATTTTTAAAGACTTTATTTGCAAATTATGGTGGAAAATAAGTATTTGGTCATCTACAAACAAGCAAGATTTCTGGCTCTCACAGACCTGTAACTTCTTCTTTAAGAGGCTTCTCTGTCCTCCACTTGTTACCTGTATTAATGGCACCTGTTTGAACTCGTTATCAGTATAAAAGACACCTGTCCACAACCTCAAACAGTCAGACTCCAAACTCCACTATGGCCAAGGCCAAAGAGCTGTCAAAGGACACCAGAAACAAAATTGTAGACCTGCACCAGGCTGGGAAGACTGAATCTGCAATAGGTAAGCAGCTTGGCGTGAAGAAATCAACTGTGGGAGCAATTATTAGAAAATGGAAGACATACAAGACCACTGATAATCTCCCTCGATCTGGGGCTCCACGCCAGATCTCACCCCGTGGGGTCAAAATTATCACGAGAACGGTGAGCAAAAATCCCAGAACCACATGGGGGGACCTAGTGAATGACCTGCAGAGAGCTGGGACCAAAGTAACAAAGGCTACCATCAGTAACACACTACACCGCCAGGGACTCAAATCCCGCAGTGCCAGACGTGTTCCCCTGCTTAAGCCAGTACACGTCCAGGCCCGTCTGAAGTTTGCTAGAGAGCATTTGGATGATCCAGAAGAGGACTGGGAGAATGTCATATGGTCAGATGAAACCAAAATAGAACTTTTTGTTAAAAACTCAACTTGTCGTGTTTGGAGGAGAAAGAATGCTGAGTTGCATCCAAAGAACACCATACCTACTGTGAAGCATGGGGGTGGAAACATCATGCTTTGGGGCTGTTTTTCTGCAAAGGGACCAGGACGACTGATCCGTGTAAAGGAAAGAATGAATGGGGCCATGTATTGTGAGATTTTGAGTGAAAACCTTCCATCAGCAAGGGCATTGAAGATGAAACGTGGCTGGGTCTTTCAGCATGACAATGATCCCAAACACACCGTCCGGGCAACGAAGGAGTGGCTTCGTAAGAAACATTTCAAGGTCGTGGAGTGGCCTAGCCAGTCTTCAGATCTCAACCCCATAGAAAATCTTTGGAGGGAGTTGAAAGTCCGTGTTGCCCAGCGACAGCCCCAAAACATCACTGCTCTAGAGGAGCTCTGCATGGAGGAATGGGCCAAAATACCAGCAACAGTGTGTGAAAACCTTGTGAAGACTTACAGAAAATGTTTGACCTCTGTCATTGCCAACAAAGGGTATATATAACAAAGTATTGAGATGAACTTTTGTTATTGACCAAATACTTATTTTCCACCATAATTTGCAAATAAATTCTTTAAAAATCAGACAATGTGATTTTCTGGATTTTTTTTTTCCTCATTTTGTCTCTCATAGTTGAGGTATACCTATGATGAAAATTGGAGACCTCTCTCATCTTTTAAGTGGGAGAACTTGCACAATTGATGGCTGACTAAATACTTTTTTGCCCCACTGTATGTATATATTAAACATATTCTTTTACAGTTTCCCACCCCGTCCCCACCATCCCAACCCCAACAAGGAGGGATCAATTATCTCTGAAGGTGGCCATCTCTCAAGCACAAAAGTTATCAAAATAAATGAATAAATAAACAAATTAAAAGAAAAAGAAAATTCACATCCTTGTTAATGCACAACCACTTGCTTTGTTTTTTTTTTACACTGGTGTAGAAATGGTGTCAAGGTATATATACCATTTTTGGAGATATTTTTCAGTCCTGTCGTACAGTCTGTACGACATCCTCTCATATGCAGCTACTTTGCTTAGCTCTGTCATCCATTCCTGGAAAGGAGGTTCACCAGGTTTCTTCCAGTTTCTGAGAATAATCTGCTGTCCTATCGTGATGGTAGTTTGAGTCCAACACTTCAGTGATTCAGGGAAATCAGTTTTACGAGACCCTTTTAGGGTCTCATAAAACCTACAACTTAAGACAAAATATCCTTTTTTTTTTTCCACAATATCTTTATTGAACCTTTTTTTTTTTTTTTTTTTTTAACAAACATGATACAAACAATCAAACACTAACACTAAAGTACTACAAAAAAAAAAAAATGCACTAAAAACACCAACAACCACCAACAAAATCAAGTCTTCAACAATGCTCCTCTGTTTAGTCTAGACAATCCAATACATAAGTATACATATTATGTTCACCAGTTTGGAATTTACAAGGTCCACACACATCATTCACCTTCTTCTTCAAGAGTTATGTTTAAATTTTTTACATAATCAATAAAAGGTCTCCATATATTCTCAAACACAATTTCCTTTGATTTCAGTATATATGTTATTCTTTCTAATGGAAGGTTTGTTAACATCTGTCTTAACCACTGAGTCACATCTGGTCTATGAGTCTTTTTCCATAATAGTGCAATACATTTTTTGGCATTAAGCAAACTGAGGTCTATGAATGTTCTTTCACTTTTATTAAAATTATGCTTTTCTGGGTACAGACCCAACAAAAACAGTTTAGGATTCAATATGATTTGTTTTGAGATTATTTTTTCAATTGTTACCCTCACCTCTTCCCAAAACATTCTTATTAATCTACATTCCCATAAACAATGAAATAGGGTTCCTTTACTTTCCATGCATTTTGTGCATGTATCTGGTATATTTTTGTTATATCTATTTAACTCCTCCGGTGTAACATACATCCGCATTAACCATTTGAAATGTATCAATTTAAGGCGTGCATTTATTGATTTGGTTTGAGCTTCTGTACAAGCCAATTCCCATTGTTCCTCTGAAATTTCAATTTGCAGATCTTCTTTCCAGTAGTTTAATCTTTTCAGTGAATTTTCACTTGAAGATAGTGTCAGTGAGTTATAAAACTCTGAAATAATACCCTTTCTTTTACTATCTTTCATCATCATTTTTTCCAAGGATGAATAAATAGGTCGAGTGAGAGCTTTATTTTGATTTGATCGAATAAAGTTTCTAAGTTGAAGATATTTAAAAAAATGTGTTCTATTGAGATTAAATTTGATCCTCAGCTCTTCAAAAGACATTATGTTGTCTGCACATGGCAAATATAAATCCTGAATCTTTTGTATCCCTTTTAAATTCCATACTTTAAATACAGCGTCCGCTCTCCCTGGTTTAAAATATTGATTACCCCATATTGGACTAAATTGTGACAATAACTGTGGTTCTTTTAAATAGTTTTTAGCTTCACACCATATTTTGATCATATGCTTTACAAATGGATTTTTAACTTGTTTTTGTAATTTTTTTGCCGAATCTGAGTATATGAATATGGGAAGAGGTAAAGGTAAATTGTATGATTCCATTTCAGTCCAGTGAGGGAGATCATTTGATGAAAAATAATATGTCATAGACCTCAGTTGTGCCGACCAATAATACAACATAAAATTTGGACATTTCAGACCTCCACGATCAAATGGTAAATATAATAAAGACAAACGTAATCTAGCCCTCCTGTTGTTCCATATAAATTCCACTAACTTTTTTTTTATTCTTGAGAATAGATCTAAAGGTGGTGATAAGGGAATGTATTGAAATAAATAAAGTATTTTAGGTAAAATATTACTTTTAAGTATATTGATTCTCCCGATCATCGACATTGGTAGTGACATCCATCTCTGAGTTAACTCATTGATATCTGACATTAAGGCTTCATAGTTGACACTGGCGACTGATTCTAGCTTAGGCATAATTTGGATTCCTAAATATTTAAACTGATTTACAACATTGAATTGATTTACCTCAGGGGCTGGGTAATTTCTCTGGGTCTCATTTAGCATTAATATTGAAGATTTAGTTTTATTTATTTTATATCCTGATATTTCCCCAAAATTCTTTATTAAATTCAACAAGGTTGGAATTGATTTTTTTAGATTCGACATAAACAAAATTATGTCATCGGCGTACAGGGAGATTTTATGTTCTGTTGGTCCAACTTTAATTCCATATATTTGTGAATGTAAACGTATCGCTATCGCTAAAGGTTCAATTGCCATAGTAAACAGTAAAGGTGAAAGTGGACAGCCTTGTCGACATCCTCTATTGATTTTTATTGGTTTTGAAATATTATTTGTTAGGATTTCTGCTGTAGCATTATTGTATATTATTTGAACCCATTTTATGAAATTATTTCCAAGTCCAAACCTTTGTAGGACTTCAAAAAGAAAGGGCCATTCAACTCTATCAAAGGCCTTTTCGGCGTCCAATGATAGGAGAGCTGTATCCGGTGCTTCTTTATTAAAATAAATAATATTAAATAGTCTTCTTACATTATGGAAGCCTTGTCTACCCTTTATAAAGCCATTCTGATCTCGATTAATAATATTTGGTAAAATTTCTTGTATTCGTCTTGCTAAAATTTTACAGATTATCTTAAGGTCGGCGTTTAATAGGCTTATTGGTCTCATATTTTCACATTTATTAGAGGGCTTACCTGGTTTTGGCAGCAGTATAATTAAGGCATTATTTATGTATGATGGTAAATTATTATTTTGAAATGCTTCTAAAACCATTTCCAAAAAAGGTTTTATTAATTTATTCTTAAATTTTTTATAAAGGTCAACTGGAAGACCATCTGGTCCTGCACTTTTTCCTGATTTCATATTATCAATGGCTAGCCCAACTTCTTCTTGACTAATTTTAGACTCCAATATCTCCCTGTTTTCATTTGGAATACACGGTATAGATAGTTCGTTCAAAAACCCATTTAGTTTTGTTAAATCAGGTTCATTTTTGGTATCATATAATTTTTCATAGTAATCTCTAAAGGCTCTATTAATTTCTAAAGGATCTATAACTACCTGTCCGTTACTTATAATACTGGTAATTGGTGTTTTAATTTCCAATTGTTTAATCTGCCATGCTAATAATTTTCCTGATTTTTCACCTTGTTCATAAAAAGATTGTTTCAATCTTAGAAGACTCGAGGCAGCTCTATTCGCTGATTTTTTGTCGTATTCAGCTCTCAAAATCAGTAATTCATTCTCCAACCTTGGGTCACTTCCTGCATACACTTTTTCCTGAAGATTTTTTATTTTATGTTCCAATTTAGCTCTCTCCTCTCGAGTCTTCTTAGATTTTGATCCTGTATAACTAATAATATGTCCCCTAATAAAAGCTTTGAAAGCCTCCCACTTTACACATGCTGATGTTTGTGTAGTATTGATGTCAAAGAACTCGTCTATCTGTTTTTCTATATACTTGACAAATTCCTCATCCTGAAGCCATTTATGCTGAAATTGCCATCTACCTGATTCCTTTATCAATTTTTTATCTACATATATTAGACAACAGGGTGCATGATCAGAGATCACGATGTTATCATAAAAGCAGTTTTGAATCTTGGACCTTAATTCTGTGGAAATCAAAAAATAATCAATACGTGAGAATGTCTTGTAGGTACTGGAATAACAAGAATAGGCTTTAACTTGTGGTTTCATTTCTCTCCATATATCTAACAATCTCAATTCTTTCATAAAATGATTAATAGTCATCCTACATCCAATGTGCGTACAATCCAGTCCTGTTGATCTATCCACACCTGGATTCAATGTACAATTAAAATCCCCTGCTATTATATGTTGCCCTGTAAGTGATGATAAGATGAGAAATAAATTAGCAAAGAACTTCTGGTCATCTATATTGGGACCATATAAGTTCACAAGATTTATATTTTCTAATAGCAAAGAACCTTGAATGATTACATATCTTCCAAATTTGTCTCCAATTACATTTTTCACTTGAAAAGGAACTGATTTATGTATGAGAGTCATAACTCCCCTGGCTCGGGATGAAAATGAAGAGGTGAATACACTTCCCTGCCATCTACTCCTAATTCTTTTAACATCCTCCTCTATCAGATGAGTTTCTTGTAAAAACACAATTCTTGAACCCATGTCCTTTATTTTATTCATAACTTGTTTAAGTTTTTTTAAATTTTGTAGACCTCTGCAATTCCATGAAGTTAAATTAAGATTAACACTTTGGTCCATGATCAATAGAGAGTTTGGGATTACCTTGCAGTGTAAACATGCTCATACAGAGAAGCAAAAACATGAGTGGTTGAACATTCATCCTACAAACTACACACAAACAAATTTCCCCTTCCCACTCTTGTGGCAAACCCCCCAAAATCAAAAGAAAAATTCTGTCTCCCGATATAGCCATCGACCGTTCCACACCCACGGGGAACAGCCTAAGCCACTCCTTCTTCATCCTCCCAATCACCCTAACTCTACTGCTTTTAATGACGTAACATTAACTCTCCTCTGTAGTTTTCCAACTTAACTCCAAAATTTTTAACAACTTTGTACATCATAGTTTTTTTTTTTTGTTTGTTTGTTTTGTTTTTGTTTTGTTTTTTTTAATATATAATACAATCTATATTTTGTAAACTTACTATTTACTTCAAGTCAGTCAGATGCCTGTGCAAATGCTTAATTATTCTACCTTATATTTTGTTCATGCTTAGCTCCCACCAGTCTCTTCTTCTTCTTTGATCTTCTTGATGAACTCCTGCGCCTCCTCTGGGGTCTTGAAGATGTGGGTTCTGCCCTCATACGTGGTCAGCAGTCTCGCAGGATAGATTACACCATGACGAATCCCAAGGTTGCGCAGCTCCTTACGTACGGGATCAAACTGCTTCCTCAATTGCTGGATTCCTGTGGCCAAATCTGGGTAGAACCGCACCTGCTGGTCCTGGTGTTTAATCTCTCCTTTAGCACGTGCAGCGTTGAAGATCTTCATCCTGTCTCTGTTGCTAAGAAACTTCATAATTAAGGTCCTCGGCGGTCCCTTATCTCTCCGTGGGCCAATACGATGTGCTTTTTCCAGAACCACTGCTGATTGCAACTCCTCGCTGCCCAGCACCTCCGGAATCCACTTTTCCAGAAAGGAACATACGTCCCGACCTTCTGATTCCTCTGGAAGACCCACCAGCCTCAAATTATTCTGTCTCGACCGAGATTCCAAATCCAAAATATTATCTTCCAGAGATTTATTTTTTTTTTCCAAAGTGCGCACCTTTAATTGAAGACGGGTGACGTCATCTTCAGCACTAGCGAGACGGAGCTCCATCTGCGCCGTTCGTTCTACACAGTCACCCAATTCCTTTCTTATTCCTTCCAGCGCTGTCATAATCCCATCAAATCTAGAGGAAAAGTCCGCTCTCATTGAACTCATGGCAGCCATCAGCGCATCTGCGCCATTCCCCGCAGAAATCGCACCGCCGCCAGCCTCCTCCGCCATATATGGAGCCTTGTTTGCTGCGTCACAGACCTGAAAGTCCGTTAATTTGGACTGTTTCGGCGGCTCGCTTTTTCCTTTTCCTGGTTTTCCAGCCTTAGGCTTCGCCGACATATCCTCGTCCAAATGCTGGGATACGTTCTGTCCCAAATGAGAGAGTTATTTGCCGATTTTTTTCTCCAGGAGCAGAGCAGAGCGAGACACGTCCGTCCTACGTGGCAGCCATAACCGGAAGTCCAAAATATCCTTTTTATCACATAAGTAATATAGTCATGAATCATTATCCAATGATATGCTATGATATTCTAATCCTGTACCTCCGAGTCATGCCCAATGAGAATCTTAGCATTTTCAACTGTGCCATCTCCACCTCCTGACTTTTCGCCCCTGTCTCCAAACCATACTTCATAGCAGGCCTTACTACCATTTTGTAAATCTTTCCTTTCACTCTAGCTGCTATCTTTTTGTCACAAATCACCCCTGACACTTATCTCCACCCACTACACTCTGCCTGCACTCTCTTCTTCACCTCTCTTGTGCATTTTCCACTGCTTTGGGATGGTTGACTCCAGGTATTTAAACTCATTTACCTTCACTCTCTGAACTCCTCGCATCTTTGTCGTTACACCTGCCTCCCTCTCGTTCACACACATTTATTCTGTTCTGCTTCTACTGACTCATTTCTTTTCTCTCCAGAGCATGCCTCCACCTCTCCCGGTTCTCTTCCACCTGCTCCCTACTCTGACTACAGATTATTTTTCTTTTTAATTTATGGAGACTTTCACAGGCCAGTGTTTGCCTTCAGCATATTCAGTGAAAACAAAACAAAACACATTTTTCTTGTTTATTAACGATTGCTCAGATTGAGTTCAAAATATTTTTTAATTTTGTATCAAATATCAAAAGAAAATTTTATATAAACCGCTGCATCTTAAGTGCACTTTTAGATGTGGGAGTTTATGTTGAATCAGTTTATCTGTGTTGGTCTCCGTTGCAAGGACCTCTCCTCTGGCTTTTTGGCTGTCGTTGCGCTTAACAATGTTTTTCCTTCTGGTAGCTGAATAAATTCAACCTGAAGCAGCGAAACGGAATGAAAATACCTCCATACACTAGCAGCTTTGCACCGGAACAGTGTTGTTGATGTGTGGACAAATTTGTGGACAGATTATCTGCACTGCCGCACCTTTTTTTTTTTCAACATGGAAGTAGTCTGGAACAGCCTTAAGAACAAAATATTTCCACACAACTAGATGCGGTTTCAGGCAACTCAGAGAGGAGTGTTCTGGCGCCATGCTTGTTTCTGTGTAACCATAGAAACATATAACTTGCGTCAACAGTGTACTATCATCTTGCAGCTGACTCCCGAAATCCCACTATTAATTTTTTCACCAGTCAGGTCATCAAATATGCTACTGGTAACCTGTAATCCAGTACTACCTGTTGCAGGGTCGGGTTGCCGACGACTAAACTGGCACTCCCACCAACACCTGTGTGGAAATGGTGAGGTGGGTGGCTGGACACCCTGATAGAAGTAAATACAAGATCCATCAAAGGGCGTTGGCTCAGGAGAGCCACGAACAGCCATCTAGTATTGAGGAGGATTATTAATCCACATCCCAGCCTGGGTTATTGCCCTTGTGCCTCTGAGGAAGGTTTTTGAGCCAGAGGACACTCTGATATTAAACCTATGACATGAGGACCTCATTGCCATCGTCCCAGTTTACTGGTCCATAGTAGATGAACCTCTTAAAGGGTGTGGCTAGTTCTGCGCACACCACATTTCACCTATAAAATTCCGTTGCGCAGGCTGAAGAACAGTCCACATCCACGATCATCTCTTCAAAGCCCTGCAGCAATGGGCGAGGGGCGAAAACGGCAGGTGGAAGATGACACTGGAAGCCGCAGTCCCAATCCTGCATACAGGCGGTTCAGGACTCTGATCGCCTGATGTTGACTCGGGAACAGCATCACTTGGAAACATCCTGAATGACCAAGTGGCTTTCTCTAGCGACGGCACTGCTTGCTCTACATGCAGAGGGGGCTAGAAAAGGTGGCCTAAACGAAGCTTGTTTCCTGTTCACCCAGTTGGCTAGCCGCAGTCAATGGGCATTTTAATATGCGTCCGCACAATATTGAAAAAGAGAAAATTTACACCCAACACAAAGGGTGTCATTGGATTGAAAGTTGCATGTTGGAACGTTAGAACCATGCTCGGTTCACCTGACGCCAGCCGTCCTGAATGTTGCTCTTCTCTTATTGCACACGAACTGTCACGACTAAAAGTCGACATCGTATCTCTCTCTGAAGTCTGTTTTGCTGAGGAAGGAAGCTTAAAAGAAAGTGGTCCTGGATATACCCTCTATTGGTCAGGCAAGTATAATAATATACAAAAAATATTTAAAAAAAAAAAAAAGAGACAATGATCATAATTTGAGAGGAGACTTAAACTTTACAAAACCCAAGATACGAACAACCAAGAAAAGTATGTGCATATCTGTCTGTGGGGTGGATTTGTGGAACAGTCTGGAGCCGGAACTGAAACTATGTACAAACAGAAATCAATTCAAAAAGAGGTATAAACATTATTTGCTGAAAGGATATATGTTAGAAGGGTAGTATTTATATGACTACATCATCCCAGGTGCACAACCGAGAGGTTTCGCAGGTCCTTCCTACCAACGGCTGTCAGACTGTACAACCTAAGCAGGGCTGCTCGCAGAGATAGCAAAAAGACGTAACAACCTAATAGTTTTTTGAATGCAAAAGATGCAATAGACTTACACAATGGTCCCCTCCGGCATACAACTAGGAAAATACCGGTAGCTACGGAGGGTGAGAATATGTATGGGCACATAATCATACCATGTAGGATAACTAAGTAGACGGTTGTGCTGTTTCATCCCATCTAGCAACAATGCTCTGCACTGTGGGTGTTTATATATTTACATATTTATTCCATCTAGCTACAATGCTCCGCACTGGGTGTGTTTGTTTATGTTTATATATCTATATATTCATTCCATCTAGCTACAATGCTCCGCACTGTGTGTTTATATATCTACATATTATTCCATCTAGCTACAATGCTCCGCACCATGTGTTTATATATTTGCATATTTTTTCCACCTAGCTGCAATGCTCCGTACTGTGTATTTATATATCTACATATTATTCCATCTAGCTACATTGCTCCGCACTGTGTTTATATATTTACATATTTATTCCATCTAGCTGCAATGCTCCGTACTGTTTATATACTCATATATTTATCCCATCCAGCTACAATGCTCTACACTGTGTGTGTGTGTATGTGTGTGTGTGTGTGTGTGTGTATATATATGTATATGTATGTGTATATATATATATATATATATATATATATATAGTAATGTGTACATATGTATATTAGCTGCTCTTGCTTGCTTGCTTTTTTTTTTTTCTTGCCTTCTGATTGTTGCTCTGAGTGTTGCTATCCCTGTGCTGTTGCAATCCTGGAATTTCCCCGTTGTGGGACTAATAAAGGCTTATCTTATGTACGATTCAATATGCTCACTCTGGGACACTATGGAATGGTGGGTGGGACAGCACTTTGTATATCTGTGTTGTTTGAGGCTGGTTTTGATGTATGGACATCAATGTATGTTAGGATGGATGGGTGTTAATGTTGATATGTACAAAATACAGTTAATTGTTTACTTGGGGTCTTAAATGTGGTAATTTGTTTATAATTCACATGGGTGTATTTATGGAAAAGAGGAGATGGAATTAATAAGTGTTCACTTCTTCCTTCTCCCTTTCGAACACTGTATACTGTTACTTTATTGCATTTGTCATTTGTTTTGTTTTTGTTATACTTTTTTGTTCGAAATAAAGAATCTGTGTATCTATCTATCAAGCCAACGGCAGAGAAACGTCTTTCAGTTGTTGGCTTCATGGTCAGAAATTCCATCGCTGCCAAGCTTGAACATCTACCTATAGGTCACTCCGACTGTATAATATCAGTGCACTTCCCAATAAGTATTCAGCATCATGTCACAATCTTTAGGGTATACTCCCCAACTCTCCAAGCTGATCCTGCAGAAGATAAGTTCTACTCTGATCTGCGGCGTTTCGTCCAGCGCACTCCAACTGATGACAAGGTTATAATCCCTGGTAATTTTAATGCCTGAGTAGGCAGAGATTCACTAGCTTGGAAGGGAGTTCTTGGAAAACTTGGTGTTGGAAACTGTAACGACAACGGACGCCTACTATTAGAGTTCTGTTCAGAGCAACAACTTGTCATAATTAACACCATTTTCCAACAAAAAGACAGTTTGGAAACGACCTGTATGCACCTTAGGTCCAAACATTGGCACCTCATCAACTATATTATTGTGCGCCAGCAAGACCTACACAATGTTTTACACAGCAGAGTAATGCCCAGTGCAGTGTCACACTGATCATTGTCTTGTTTGCTGCAAACTCAAAATCCACTTCAGTCCTAAGCCAAAAAAAGGAGGGCCCAAAAGGAAGAAGCTCAAGGGCTCTAGTTTTCAATCACTGTACTGAAAGCTGACTTCCAGGTGGGCCTACAGTCAAATTTAATGGAATCCAATTGTTCCACTGATCTCTCACCGGAAGCATTGTAGGAGAAACTGTAAACTACAATTCTGCAGACATCTGAAGAAGTCCTTGGGTTTGCTAAAAGGAAGAACCAAGACTGGTTTGAAAGTAATGAGGAGATCCAGGAATTGCTGTCAAAAGAGGTCTGCCCACCAGGTCTACCTGGCACAGCCATCCTGCCCTGATAAGAAAGCTGCATATGCCGTCATGGATGCAGCTACCTCCAGTGCAAGATTCTTGAGGCCCAGAATAAGTGGTAGACCAAACATGCAGAGAGAACTCAGAATTGTGCTGACACTGGTGACTACAGGGGATTCTATGAAGCATTGAAGGTGGTATATGGCCCCACACATCAGGTCCAGAGCCCATTGCACAGCCCAGATAATCAGGTTCTCCTCACAGACAGGGCATCCATCCTAAGTCGTTGCTGAACATTTTCAATCTCTCTTCAGTGCAAACCACACTGTCCATGAATCTGCGATTCTCCGCATTCCTCAACAACCAATAAAAATAGAATTAGACTGCCAACCAACCCTTCAAGAGACTACCAAAGCCATACAGCAGCTAAAATGGGACAAGGCAGCAAGAGTTGACGGCATCCCACTAGAGATTTGTAAAAATGGTGGACGCGTACTGCACACCAAGCTCCATGAATTCTTTGTCTGCTGCTGGGAACAGGGCAAGCTACCCCAAGATTCCTATGATGCAGTCATCATAACCCTATACAAAAACAAAGGGGAAAAGTCGGACTGTTTCAACTACAGGGGAATCACCCTGCTCTCGATTGCAGGAAAAATCTTTGGATGAATATTACTCAACAGACTGGCACCTTCCATCGCTGAACACCATCTCCCTGAAAGTCAGTGCAGATTCAGAGCCAACAGGAACACTATAGACATGGTTTTTGTTCTCAGACAGCTACAGAAGTCCCACGAACAAAACAAGGGGCTCTATGTTACATTTGTTGACTTGACCAAAGCCTTTGACACAGTAAACAAGAAAAGGACTGTGGCAGATAATGAATAGACTTGGTTGCCCCCAAAAGTTCCTCAGTATAGTCATTCAACTGCACGAAGACAAGCAGGGTCAAGTTTGACTAAACAGTGAGCTTTCATAACCACTCCCCATCACCAACGGGGTGATGCAAGGATGCATCATGGCACCTACTTGATTTTCCATCTTCTTCAGCATGATGTTTAAGCAGGCAATGGAAGATCTTGGCGATTAAGACAATGTTTTCATCAGATACTGTCTGGATGGCAACCTGTTCAACCTCAGATGTCTACAGGCACACACTAAAACTCGTGAACTAATGATCTGGGATCTCCTCTTTGCAGATGATGCTGCCCTTGTTGCCCATACAGAGAGAGCATTACAGTGTTTAACTTCCTGTTTTGCAGAGGCTGCCCAACTCTTTGGGCTTGAGGTCAGCTTGAAAAAGACGGAGGTCCTTCACCAACCTGCATCTAGGGCTGACCATCCTCCCCATGTCACCATTGGAGAAACTGAGCTGAAGTCAGTACAACAATTCACTTACCTGGGATGCATCATCTCAACAGATGCTCGGATTGACAAGGAAATTGACAGCAGACTTGCTAAGGCGAATAGTGCATTTGGTAGACTGTACAAAAGGCCATGGAAAAACAAACATCTCAAAGCCAGTACCAAAATCAGTGGCCACGGTTACATGGGCAAAATTTCATCAATCTGATTACAATTCAGATCAGAATTTTACTGTTTACATGGCTCCTGAAAAAGCTGATCCGATTAGGACGTGCGTTTCCATGTGTCACACATTTGAATGGAATAAATCATTTTGACATGCGCACATCAACATTTCAACATTCCGAAAATAGTAGAAGAAGAAGCAACTTCCGGTGTTAGCAAGCCCCGCTTCGTGTCGAAATTGACCTGTATTGTGTTATTCAGACTGTACTTTTGCTTCTGCTGGTCTCCATAATGAAGCTACAAGTACATACTTCTGTATGTGACGAACAGAGGGAGACAGCAGGACGATACAGACCAGTTTTGTTTTACTCCCGCTATGTCTTCCGCTAGCTGCTGCTAAGGCAGAAATACATCACGTCGATGTGCGGCTGGTGTACAGACATGCGCAGTAAACATATTTTCTGCCCTACATTCGGAATAAGTGTTTTCATGCGCACCATTCGGATTAACAATCGGTATAACCCACCCCTCTCAATCGGAATGAAATTTTGATCCGAATGAGCGTGATCGGGTTAGAATATTCAGATTGGTGTGTTTACATGAAGCATTTTTATTCCGATCAGGCTTTTAATCTGGTTACATGTGTCCATGTAAACACAGCCAGTGTCTACAGGGCTGTTGTACTTACCACCCTCCTATATGGCTCAGAGTCTTGGGTCACTTATAACAGCTACCTACAACTTCTTGAGTTCTTTCATCAGCGCTGCCTTCGTACCATTCTGAACATACAATATGCTGGAGTATATTACTAACACTGAGGTCCTCAAACAGGCAGGGATCACTAGCATTGAGGCCATGCTGCTCAAATCACAGCTACGTTGGGTAGGGCATGTTTCCAGGATGGCAGATCATTGTCTACCAAAGATAATCTTGTATGGTGAACTCTCCTCTGGTCACCGAAATATAGGTGCACCAAAGAAACGCTACAAGGACTCCCTAAAGAAGTCTCGCTGTGTCTGTCATATTGACCATCGACATCGGTCCACGCTTTCTGCAGATTGTAACGCCTGGTGGCATACTGTCAGCAGCGCTGTTTCCTATTTTGAGAACATCCGTAGGACCAACATCGAGGAAAAGCGTCCGAGGAGAAAAGATCGTGCAACAAAACCACCAAATCCCAAACAGATCTTCCCCTGCAGACAGTGCAACCGGACCTGCTGATCTTGCATCGGTCTTGTTAGTCATGAGCGTGCCTGCAGATGACATGGACAACTACCTTCATAATCTTCGTCCGTGACGCCAAGCCATGAATTTTTACACCAGTATCAAAATTTATAGCGTGTTATCTTTAACGATACGATATGGCACCTGGTGTCAACAACAGATTTCAACAGTGACAGAAAAGTTAGGGTGATGTGAACTCAGGGTCTGTAGTGTTTAAAGAAAAAAACTCATTGAAACAGGTTATTCTGAGGAAGGCTTCTTAGCTGGATGGAGATGGTGCTCCAGTATTTGATCACTGATTTTTGCCCAAAGGATGCCACAGACATTTCATTAACAATCCTGAGGACTGTCTACATGTGGGAAATTAAGTTCCCTTTAATTGACATTTTTGACATAATTAACAACCTGTTAGACATTGTTGAGATGCAGGTAGCTTTTTAGGTGGTTGTTTAGCATTTTTTTTTTTTTTTTTTTTTTTTTTTTTTTGTTACTTATTTGTACCCGTAGGTAGATTTGGTTTGCAGTCTGGTGACAAGCCACCGGCTGCTGGTCGCTGCGTGCGCGAGCGCCCTAAACCTACATGTTTTTGGTATGCGGGAGGAAACCGGAGAAATCCCGGAGTAAACCCACGCAACACGGGGAGAACATGCAAACTCCACACAGCTCACTGTTGGTCGGGGGCTGGAATCGAACCCACGATCCCCGCGATCCCCCGGCCAAGGGTAAAACTGTGCTGCCACAGTGCTAAACCACTGCGCCACCGTGCAGCATTGTTTAATTTCGTTACGTAAATCAGATTGCTCTGAGGACCGTAATGAGCTTGACACATGGACAAGATTGTTCTCTGTTCATATTCTATGAAACCAGTGCAAAGAGACGATGGTTGCAAATTTCAACTTGTGAAGCGGCAAATGATACTCATGGTAACGAAATTTCACTCTTGTGCACGCAGGGATGCAGTGCACTCCAAGAAAGTTAAAACATTTTTAACTGTTGACCACTTTCTGGATGAAAAATTAAAACATTTTTAACTTTTGATCAATTTTGATGAAGATGTGATCCTAGCTGTGTCTGTTTTTGTTCCCATTACTATTATTTTACACAAGTAAAGCTAAACAAGTTCACATTTGCATGTTGGGGAAAAAGTGCTTTTTGTTCTGATTCTGTATTAATATAACAACATACCAGAGCAGATGGAGTATGTGTATTTATAGTAGACTATTAAGCAGTGACTCAAACTTAAAGTAATATTTCTGTTTGATATTGCTTTTGTTGACTGTTTCCATGGGATCCATGAACCAGTCTTGAAGCTGAATTGAAACAGCTGTCGAGATGAACCGAACTGAGGACGTGCTCAATCTGTTTCACGGTGTCCTAAACAAAGACTTAAAAACAACCCAAAAATCCATAAAAGCTGCTTTATGCAACAAAGATCTCTGGAGGTGAATGAGTCTTTACTGTGCTAACCTTGATGCCAATGCAGTGCATTTACAAATGACCAGTGCCGTGGTGTAGACAGGGATGTACTGATTTATTAGTGCTGCAGCAATGTTTTTTTTTTTTTTTTTTTAATTATAACAATTTAGCAAAACTTTCTCTGAATATAAAGCTGCTGTCACGTGTCTGTTGAGGGTAACATAGTCTGAATCCAGCACAATTTCCTGGACCTTACTATTAAATACAAGTTGGTGTAGCATTTCAGGCACATAGCTTTTAGATACAAGATCCCTGGTTTGATCCTCAGCAGATGCAGTTATTTGCTATATGTTTCTCCCTTGCTCCCTAACCCCCTTCTCTCTCAACTGTTGTATACATTGGATGCCAAACGTGAGAAAACCAACCAAAAAAAAATAATTCTGGTGCATATTTGTATGGGATAAGGCAGTAAATATTCAATAATGATTCAAAACCATGAGTGGGTTTAGAAAGGGAATGTTAAATTGTCTTTCAGACTGTGCAACAAGGTATGCACAGTAGAATGAAATTGCATTTCTCTTAGCTCCAGTGCCCATGAACAACACAATGCATATAAGGGATGGATTTAGGGCTGCAGCTGTTGATCATTTTAGTAATCGAGTAATTTGTCAGTGTAATCGAACAATTACTCGAGCAATCAAATACTTTTTTTGTGTATTAAAGAAACTTGCATTGACCAACATGTGCGGAACTTTCTTTCCTAAAGAGCAGTAGTAATTGTATCAAACACTCAATAACAAAGGTACACATTTATTGCAATGCTTGTTGCTGTAGAAGAGCTTGAAAGAACGAGGCGATTTGATATATAAACCAAAGTTTATTTATCAGCTCTCCTAACAAGTCTCATCTAGTGCAGAAGCAGCAGAAGGAAAAAGAGACCGAATACCTCCGGCTCTCTGACTTTATACTTGCACATAACAAAAGACATGCATATCAAAGGCTGACATCCCTCATTATCATAATCCCCCCATTGTCTTGGTACTTCCTCTCTTCGCCCTGGGGGGGTGAGGGTAGCTCCTCCGGTCTCCACCGCAGTGTCTGGGAACGTCTTTGTTCTTCACTGGCGGGTGAGAGTCTTTGTCCTTTCAGAGGTGTGAAGTCGCCTTACATATGTAATCACCAAACATTCTCACATGCTTCAACATATGTAGGTTATGGAATATATGATTAATATAGCCCACAGCCCCCCCCCCCAAACGACTAAGAAAAGACAATAGAAAAATTCACAGTTTAAGATAATTACTATGACATACTAACTGTTACACCTCTTGCCACAGAAGAAACTTTCCAGCAGCCATGCCCCTAAGAGAGTTCAGTGGTAATCATAACAGCATAGTAAAATCACAAGTCGGTCCTAAACTGTTACAGCACAATTAGTGAACAACTGTGGAGTAGTTTGCATCAGTCCCTGTGCTGTCTGGGTTTTAATCTTCTCCCAAAACTGCTGTGGGTTCGTTTAGGCGTCCTGCTGGGACCTTCTTGTAAGGAATCTGCAGCGTGGGAAGGAGAGTGGTTAATTGTTCCCTGCAGGGGGGCTGAGTCTTTTCTCTTGGGGGGTCTACCCCGCCGAGGTGCTCTCGCCAACTGTGCAGGCTCGTCTTTCAACAAGAAGGCAGGTTTAAGTCTGTCAATGCTGACTGTTTCTTTTCTATCCCCAAAATCAAGCACAAAGTGTTTATCACCATGTTCCAGCACTCTGAATGGCCCATCGTATGCCGGGCGGAAAGTTGGTTTTAAAGCTTCATGCCTAACAAAAATGAACTCAGCGTTCTTTAAAGCTTGAGGGACAAAAACCCGTGGAAAGGAGTGATGAGCTGGACCGGGGAGAGAGTCCGGTCCGTTGCTGCCTAAAAACCTTGGGACTGGAAGATGCCCTGGCTCTGGGTTCTCTGGTAAAAATTCACCTGGGAGCCTGAGAGGTTGTGCAAAAACTAATTCTGCCGGAGAGGCGTCTAGATCCTCTTTAGGCGCAGCACGCAACCCCAATAAAACCCAGGGAAGTTTATTTACCCAATTTGTATCCGTTAGTGAGGCTCTGAGGGCGGCTTTTAAAGACCTGTGAAAACGCTCGCATAACCCATTAGCCTGAGGGTGATAAGCGGTGGTGCGGTGAATTGTTACCTCTAAGCTGCTGGACATGGCTGACCAAAGCTCTGAGACAAATTGAGGTCCTCTATCGGACGTGATGTCCGATGGGACGCCGAAAAGTGCCACCCAGTTTGTCAAAAAAACGCGAGCGACTTCCTCTGCTGTGGTTGACGCTAGAGGGACTGCCTCTGGCCAGCGCGTGGTGCGGTCTATCATTGCTAACAGGTGTGTGAAACCTTGGGAGGAAGGTAGTGGCCCCACGAGGTCGACATGAACGTGGTCGAACCTTGTAGCAGGGATTGGAAAAGGCTCCAGAGGGGCTTTAGTGTGTTTGTGTATTTTGGCGCGCTGACAAGAAATGCAAGTTTTTGCCCATTCTTTTACGTTTTTGCGCAGGCCCGGCCACACAAACTTTTCGGCGACCATTTTAACCGAGGCGCGCACACCTGAGTGCGCGAGGGAGTGAATTGAGTCGAAAATACGGCGGCGCCATGTAGCTGGGACTAACGGGCGAGGTCGGCCGGTTGAAATATCGCATATTAGGGGGGGAACGCCGTCGCGTAAATCCTTTTTCTCCAGCCTTAACCCTGTTGGTCCAGACAGGAGTGCGCGTACATCCGCGTCACTGCTTTGTTCCTCTGCCATGGCTGCATAATCTATCCCTGCATGGATAGGTGCAGCGTATGTGTCCGCGTTAGTGAAGAGTTCTGCGGCTGAGGCAGTATAATCTGTCTCCTCGCGCTCTGGTGATGTCACAGCGCGAAAGAGGCAGTCTGCTACCACGTTAAGTTTGCCTGCCACATGTCGAATGTCTGTGGTGAACTCTGAAATCGCAGCCAGCTGTCTTTGTTGCCTGCCTGACCATGGTTCTGAAATTTTAGCCATAGCAAAGGTGAGCGGTTTATGGTCTACAAAAGCCGTGAAACTCCGCCCTTCTAACCAGAATTGGAAGTGGCGGATGGATAAATGAAGCGCTAGCAGCTCCCTGTCAAAAGTGCTGTATTTACGCTCAGTTTGGTTTAGCGATTTGCTGAAGAATGCTAAAGGTTGCCAGATCCCGCTGACATGTTGTTCTACAACTGCCCCTATAGCCAGGTCCGAAGCGTCTGTGGTTAGCGCAATGCGGGCCGAGGGATCGGGGTGAACTAACAATGTGGCGTTAGCTAGAGCGCTCTTTACTTCCGCGAAGGCGCATTCGCGCTCCGGGGTCCATTCGACCGCGTTGGAAGCTTTCTTTTTTCTGAGTGCGTCATATAGGGGCTGCATGAGCTGAGCTGCGTGGGGGAGTAAACGGTTGTAAAAATTAACCATTCCTAAAAATTCTTGCAGCGATTTGACCGTTTGTGGCCGTGGGAAGCTTTTTAGCGCGTGAACTTTGTCTGGAAGTGGAACTGCCCCTTTCGGAGAGACTTTGTGTCCTAAAAAATCAATTTGTGACACGCCGAATTTGCATTTGGCTGGATTGATTATTAACCCGTGCTCGTCTAGTCTCTGAAAAACCGTAGTGAGGTGCTGCTCGTGTTCTTCCTCAGACGAGCTGGCTACCAGCATGTCGTCGAGGTAGACGAAAACAAAAGGAAGGTCGCGTAATACCGCGTCCATCATCCGTTGAAAAGTTTGAGCAGCGCCTTTGAGGCCGAAAGGCATTCGCAGAAATTCAAAAAGGCCGAAAGGGGTTATTACAGCTGTTTTAGGAATGTCCTCTGCTCGAATTGGGACTTGATGATAACCGCGGACCAGGTCTATTTTTGAAAAAATGCGCGCACCCGCCAGATGTAGTGAAAAATCCTGAATGTGAGGAATTGGGTAGCGGTCATGCGCTGTCGCATTGTTTAATCTGCGGTAATCTCCGCACGGTCTCCAAGAACCGTCAGATTTCGGAACCATGTGAAGTGGTGAGGCCCAAGGGCTCTTCGAGCGTCTAACAGTGCCTAATTTTTCAAGGGTAGTAAACTCGTCCCAAGCTATGTTAAGCTTGGCCGCGTCTAAGCGGCGAGCTTTGGCAAATACGGGTGGGCCCGCTGTGGGAATAAAGTGTTCAACCCCGTGTTTAGCCACAGTGGCTGAGAATTTGGGAATTGTGAGTGCTGGAAATTGGGTGAGGAGTTGCTCAAACTTACCTCCTGCCGTGGTGACGCTAGCCTGCACAGGTAGTGGAGAAACTCGGGCTGAGCAGGGAATAGAAGCAAAAGACAGTGCATTAACCAAGCGCCTATTCGCTAGATCCACTAATAACCCATGTGCACACAAAAAATCTGCGCCTAACAAGTTAAAACTCACCGCCGCTACAACAAATGTCCATCTGTAGTTGCGGCCGTGGATGTGGAGGTGCAGGCTCTTTTCGCCGAAAGTGTCAATGTTGGAGCCGTTGGCTGCCACCGCTCCGTTGCCCCGGGTGCCCCTGGCTCGATCTGCTTGGGAGGGCATGACGAAACTCAGCTGGGCTCCTGTGTCAATAAGGAACTGCTTGCCGGTGTGTCCATCCGTCACATATAACAGCTTACTCTTCTCGCCGAGAACCGCTGCCGTTAACGGCTCTCGGCTTCGGCGTTTCCCGATATCGTAAATTTGCAGGGGGGAACGCATTTGCGGGCCTTCTCGGCGAAGCGGTGGTGATAATAACAGACGTCGCTCTGTCTGTTACGTTTTGGCCGTGTCGCTGTCACCGTGGGCTGGATCTGCTCAGTGGGTTGTGGCTCTTCGTGGTTCTGGGCATCAGCGTTGAGGTCTGCGGATGCTGCTGTGGGTGTCTGCTCCTTGCAGGCGTTGACGAGCCGTTGAGCTTCGTTGGCGAGCACGCGAAAGTCTTGCTGGGTGCTGCATCTCATGTTGGCGAGTGTCCCTCTCATGTGTGGCGGCAGCGTGCTGAGGAATATGAATTGGAAGAGGAAGTTGTCGTTGTCCTCTTCTTTAAGCTGTAGCAAATCCTCCATGAGGGCTTTAGGTTTGCACCCTCTGTGGCCGTAGACCGCCAGGATCTTCTCGGCTCTCTCTTCAGCTGAGGGGACGTAATTTGCCACGATGGTTGCTTTCAGTGTTTCATATTTGTCTTGGGCCGGCGGCCGCCGGATCATGCTCCGCACACACCTCGAAGTGGCGACGTCGAGTTTGGAGACGATATGATAGAATTTCGTATCGTCAGCCGTGATGCCCGCCAGTGTAAACTGGGCTTCAGCTTGTTGAAACCACGAGGCGGGGTCTTCTTGCCAGAAGTCTGGCAGCTTGACAGCGACGGCATTCGTGTAGACCATCACTGCTGTGTCCGCAGGGTGAAAGTGCCTTGCTTCGGCTCTCTCAGCGGTGCTGGTGCTCGGTTGAGCCCGCTCAATCCCTTCTGCCGGGGGGGGAAAGTCGTCCATCTGTTCCCCTGTCTGCGTGGGCGCTGGCGTCTGCCTGGGTTGCCACAGATGAGTCGGTTGCGGGGGAACGCCTCAGGACCATACTCGCGTCAGGGGTCACCAGTGTAGAAGAGCTTGAAAGAACGAGGCGATTTGATATATAAACCAAAGTTTATTTATCAGCTCTCCTAACAAGTCTCATCTAGTGCAGAAGCAGCAGAAGGAAAAAGAGACCGAATACCTCCGGCTCTCTGACTTTATACTTGCACATAACAAAAGACATGCATATCAAAGGCTGATATCCCTCATTATCATAATCCCCCCCATTGTCTTGGTACTTCCTCTCTTCGCCCTGGGGGGGTGAGGGTAGCTCCTCCGGTCTCCACCGCAGTGTCTGGGAACGTCTTTGTTCTTCACTGGCGGGTGAGAGTCTTTGTCCTTTCAGAGGTGTGAAGTCGCCTTACATATGTAATCACCAAACATTCTCACATGCTTCAACATACGTAGGTTATGGAATATATGATTAATATAGCCCACAGTTGCAATGTTTATTGCATATAACGTAACTTTACATGTTACACCATAAAGTTCCGTGTTGTAGCATTAGCTTCAACTCGCAACATAGCTAACATATAGTAGCTACCGCTATTAGTGGTAGCTGCTCTATGTTCTTCGGCCATGTAAGCATAATTAGCATAGCTGACTAGATTCTGTTCATCGTAATTTAAAATCTCAGTCATGTACCTTGTCTCCATCCGCTGCTCGTGTGTTATGTGGGTTGATGCCATCTGCCAAGACACCAACATCGATGTTGTGGTATGCTAACTCGCTGTTTGGCTTTACAATGTAGACACTGCACAATGTTTTCCTTCAATTTCAGCTTGAAATGATCCCACACTTGAGATACTTTTTTTTAAAATTTTCTCTGACTTTCTTCTTTTTTGCCGTTGCTGTGTCACTCTGACATCGTGCCATTAAACAAACCTGCATCTTGTTTACATAGCGTGACCAGAAGAAGGTCATACCGGAAGAAGGTCATATAGACCGGAAGTGTTACGTTAAATGAAGCTTTGAATCATAGATTTTTGAATTGAGGAATATTTTTGTAATTGAATTACTCAAATTATTTGATCTTCCCGTCCTAGATGTGCAGCCAACAAGGAAGTAATTTAAACCTGCTTTCTGTCTGAAACCAGTAGGTGGTAGAATATGTATCTTATCCATTAGTAGTTCACATGACAATAAGGGTGCTTTCACACCTAAATTTGTTTAATTTGGTCCGAATCAGTTGACAAGTTTGTTACTTTGTATCATTTTCTCCTCTGTAGGAAGTAGGATGACTACCATCTGTTTATGCATTTCTGGAAGAAAATAATACAAATCGTAGCATAATCTACTGGGGGTTTTCATCGCCCTGGTTATCATTTATTACATACGTGCATATACCACTTTTGGCAAATCGTACAGTTTGAAAATGAAGCACTGCTACGGATGGGAAATAACATGTTAACACGTTCATTAATCCTCCAGAACCGTGACGTGCTCAGCCACAGATATTTTCAAAGATCTATCAGGTATGTACAGTGACATAAAATGTTTTTCCATTTGCTGCTGGTCCCGTTTTAGTGTAGTCGCTTTCTCACCTGCAGAACCACACCAGAGTTCGGAATTTAATTCGAACCAAGACCACCTCTTTCAGGTGGTCTCAGTATGGTTGTTTTGGTACGCACTTGAGTGCGATTACCGTGTTCTTACAAGACAAAACGAACCGCACTAATAGAGAAAACGAACTTGAGTTTGATTGAAACGGACTAAAGCCTGCAGGTGTGAAAGCACCCTAAGAGTTTATTCCATTAACTGCCATTTTTACATCAGATTAGAAGAAACAAATGATGCAACATATTTTGATTATTTTATACATCTGTTGTCCCTTTTTAGATCACAAAGCAGGCTACTAACATTGCATGTCGTCTGGGGGCATTAGAGCATTGTTAAAAGCCAGTGTCTGCTCACCTGTGCCAGACAAGTAGACTGGACACCTGCTGAGGAGACTGTAGGTACTCACACATTTATATTTTTGTTTAAGCTACACAGTCAAGTACCTTGGTTGTTAATAATCAACTGTCAGTATGCAATCAAGCTTTATTCTCCAAGAAACGACACTGAAACGTGTACTGTGTAAAGCTGGATTCATGGTACTTTTCTGCCGAGGTGCATGTCCGCTTTGGATGAGGCTGGTGCGCACACAGTTGTTTATATGCTTCACTTTTTCGTCTGCCAGGCCAAGCGGTTGATGCATGCGCACAACTGTTATTTGTAGTTTTACCCCAGTCCTATGGGTAGCGCAAATGCACTAACACGCCAGTTTGTTCACCAGCTATATAAATGTAAAGAAATGCAAGCTCTTTGCACATTTTTTGTAGCAACAGCAATGGCATTGTTTCAAGGAAGAGGAGGAATTACTGTTTTTCAGTGCTCTTCTCCGCTTAAGCTGCTGCTGCTGCAAAACGTTTCATGTATGTTTATTCTTGTCTTCTTCTTAGTCTGCTTTGACTCTATGTGCAACACATCAGATTGATTGTCTTTGATTAATTGTCTATGTTTATTGCACTGTCCCTGTCAAATAAACTAATCTACTACTACTACTACTACTTTGTATATTGTGTTGGTAGTGCACCTTGTGAATGGGAGGTTCAGTCTTGCACATGCATAGTCAAGATGGTCAGGCCGTGCAGTCAGAATATTTGGGCTGCACATGGATGTCCACGGACTGGAGACGATGACATAATTTTCATTATAATGAAAATTATAATACTGCACCTCCACTCGGACAGCGGAGGTGCAGCATGAATCCAGGTTAAGTCAGTGTGTCGTCTTGTAGCTTTCACTCCAGAGAGGTGTGACCTTCTACTTATTACATATGTGTGATGATGACTAAACCGTCTACTGTATCTCTTCTATACAAGGGTGCACATAATTTTTTTTTTTTGGTCTTATTCTCAGGGGAGAACCTGAGGTTGTTGCTTGGGCCTCCTTTTTTGTTTTTTTTTTTTTTTTTTTTATTTAAGTTTTTGTAAAGGGTATACAGGTCGTTACAGCAATGCAGTGTTTACATTTTCATCACATGTTCCCTTATTTTCTGATATCTGACAACATTGGAAGATTAATTCTTACAACACCCCTTATTTTTTTTTTTTTTTAAAGTGAAAGAAAAAGTGAAATTAAAGAGAAAAAAAAACAAAACAAAAAACAAAAAAAACCCAAACAAACCAGTAAAAAACAAACAAAAAGAAAAAGTAAGTAAATAAAGATAAAAGAGCATCTGAGTAGCATTGGAACAAAGAGCAGAACCATTATTGAAATGGTATTTGTCAAAGATTAGATCTAATGGAAGACACATATGCGGTCCAGGGTTGCCAAAAGTTCATGAACCCATCCATGTCCTGTCTCAGTGCGAATGTCAACTTTTCCATCGAGTAAATGTCTTGGATCACGTTAGTCCAATCTTCAGGTGTAGGACAGTCCTTCAACATCCATTTTTTAGTTAGAGCTTTTTTGCTTGCCAATATTAAAACATTGAATAAGTATTTTTCTCCTCGTCTTTCCAGTGAGTCCGGTAGTAAACCCAAATACAAAGTTACAAAAGAAAAGGGAACTGTAATTTTGAATATTTTCCCCAATATTGTCTGTACATTGGACCAATATTGGTGGATAACTGGGCATGACCAAAACACATGAAAATGATTTGCAGTCTTTTCACCACACAAGCGCCAACAGTTCAATCCCTTATGGGTAAATTTGATTTGTGCAGGTGTTCTGAAAAATCTTGCCAAGTTTTTCCATCCAAATTCTCTCCACTGCAGGGATGAGGTACTTTTCCATTGCTGTTTATTTAGCTTTTCCCATATTTCCAGATGTAAAGTGAAATTCCCCTCTTTTTCCCATCTCTCTTTTATATAAGATGTGTTGTCTCCTTTTAAGTCTTGAAGACCTTGGTATATTTTAGAAATGTATCTGATCCCTGGGATCCCTTTATATGCCATTAAGAAGACCTTCAGAACACCTGACTGGGCCCTTTCCAAAACCTCCTTTTTAAGTATATTGTTTATGTGGTGTCTAAGCTGGAAGAACCTGTAAAGGTCTTGATTTATTAGGCCTTGTTTTTTCAAATCTTCAAAACTTCTTAAGATTTGCCCTTTAAAAAAATCGTAATATTTTATCAGCCCCTTCTCCTTCCACTTTTTAAATCTGGTGTCTGTTTTATTAGGAGTAAAGTCCTGATCATAGGCGATCCATTGCAGAAGTCGATAGGGCTCTTTAGTTTGATTCTCTCTGACTATCTTAAACCAAATTTTTAGCGGGGTCTCTATCCACGGGTTAGTGTTATTCAAAAGCTTAGGTAAGACATTGTTCCCTATTATCGCCTGTAGGGGGATGTCACTTGTTATTTGGCATTCGATCTCCTTCCATTGTGCAGAGTAGACTGGGTTACATATCTCTACTAAAGTTTTAATTTGTGCGGCTTTAAAGTAGTCCCTGATATTTGGCAGCGCGAGCCCACCTTTGTCTTTGTTTAGCTGTAGGGTTCTATATCTGATTCTAGGTCTCTTGCCCTGCCATATGAATCTTGAGATCCTTCTGTCCAGCTCCTGCCATGTTTTTTTGGGAGGTTCTACCGGTATTGTTTGGAAAAGGTATAGAAGACGTGGAAGTATATTCATTTTGACTGCTTCAATTCTTTGTGCAATACCCAAGAATGGTATCATATTCCATCTTGCTAGGTCAGATTTTATTTTTGTCACCAGTGGATCATAGTTTAGTGATATAATTTTGTTGAGTTGTTTCGGGATATTGACCCCCAGATATTTCATAGATTCCGACTCCCAGTTAGTTTTGAGTTTGCTTAGTGAATAATGATTTGGGTCATAGTTGAATGTTAAAACTTGGGTTTTATGCATATTTAATTTGTACCCCGATAAATCTCCATACTCTGAAAAAACTGAGGTTAGTTCTGGTAAAGAAGTGTCCGGCTGCCCTAGGTATATTAAAATGTCATCAGCAAAGAGTGCTATTTTATGTTCCTTCTGACCAAGTGTAATACCTTGAATTTTTTGGTTTTGTCTTATCCATTGGCTCAGAGGTTCTATGAAGATTGCAAAGAGCAGTGGAGACAGGGGGCAGCCCTGACGACATCCTCTTTCCAGTTCAAAAGATGATGATAAATTACCGTTAATCCTTATTTTAGCTGTTGGTTTTTTATATAATGCCTGTATAGTTCTAATGAAGTTGTTATGAAAATTGAAACTGGATAAGATTCTGTATAGAAAAGACCAGTCAACCGAATCGAATGCTTTTTCAGCATCTAATCCTAATATGACTGCATTTAAGTTATATTTTTTTATATGATGAATTATGTGTAAAGTGCGTCGAATGTTGTCTTGTGTCTGTCTTTGTCTTATAAAACCTGTTTGGTCTAAATGAATTAGGTCTGTCAGTATATTCTCTAACCTTTTGGCAAGGATAATGGTAAAAAGCTTATAGTCCTGATTTAGTACACTGATTGGTCTGTAGTTGGAGCACTCTAGTTTATCCTTTTCAGGTTTAGGTATAACTGCAATGACCCCTTCTCTCCAGGAGGGGGGGATTTCCCCTGTGTGGAGGACATAATTAAATGTTTTCAGGAGGAGAGGAGATAGTTGCTGTTTAAAGGTTTTGTACCACTCTGCTGTATAGCCATCAGCTCCTGGGGATTTGTTAGCTTTAAGTTTCATAATTGCTTTTTCCAATTCTTTAGAATGTATTTCTGACAGTAGTGTTTTATTTTGTGACTCCGTAAGTTGGGGAAGGTTTAATGTGTTTAGGAATGCCTCGGATGCGTTTTTATGTTTTTTGTGGGAGTATAAGTTCTTATAGTAATTCTCGAAGTTTTTAAGAATATCCTGAATTCTGAATTTTATTTCCTTTGATACTGGGTCTCTGATTTTGTAGATTGCTCTTTCTGTTTGATGTTTCCTCAATTTATAGGCTAGCAATTTTGCCGATTTACTGCCTGCTTCATAGTATTTTTGTTTCAGAAATGTAAGTTTCTTCTGGATTTCTATTGTGTAGATCTCATTTATTTGGTTTTTAATTTCCTTAATCTTGAGCGAGTCAGTAGAATGAGTGTTGCCTTTGTGTTCTTTTTCTAGGTTCCTAAGTTCTGACTCTAATGTGGATAGTTTTTCTTGTCTTAGTTTCTTTTGGGTTGCCAGTTTTGCAATAATCTTTCCTCTTATTACAGCTTTACATGCATCCCACAGTATTAAAGGGGATACTTCTCCATTATCGTTATCTTCCAAATATCTGAGAATATCTGACTCCAATTCATCTTTCAATGGTCCTTTCAGGACATTTGAATTTAACCTCCAAGAAAATGTATTATTTGTGTATTTTTGGATATTTAAGTCCATGTAGATCGGACTGTGGTCGGAGAGATCCATCAGTCCTATTTTACATGTTTTTACTCTACCAATGTCTCTATTAAACATAAAAAAATAGTCAATCCTTGAGTAAGATGAATGTGGAGTTGAGTAAAATGTATAGTCTTTTACACTGGGGTTGAGTTCCCTCCACACATCACAGATTCCCATTTCTTTTAGTAGCATCCGAGTCTTCCTGTTTTGGGTGTTATTTTGATGTGGGGAATTACCAGAAGCATCCCAGTATGGATTCAGTCTAAGATTGAAGTCCCCACCACATATCACTAAACCTTGAGCTTTAGTTATCATTAGGTCGAATACATTTTTATAAAATTTCCAGTTAGCCCCTGGGGGAGCATACACATTCAGCAGGGTGACATCTTCTCCCTCTAGCCGCCCAGTTACCAAACTGTATCTCCCTTCTTTATCTTTGTGTTCTGATTTTTTTTCAAATGTAATTTTGGTTGATATCAATGTCGCTACTCCCCTCCTCCTCCCTGATTTATATGAAGATGAAGAGATCATTTTAAACCCTTGTCTACTGAGTTTATTGTGTTCCACGTCTGTTAGGTGGGTTTCTTGTAAAAGTATTATTCCTGCTTTGTCTTTTTTCATTTTGCCTAGAATCTTGGATCTTTTAACTGGATTCAGGATCCCTTTTACATTATATGAAATTATTTTGGTTACACCCTGTTTCTCCATTGTGTTGTTTTGTTTAGTATAACTGTGTGGTGGCCCTCTTTTGTGCTACTCAGAAACTGAAAGAACATTAAAAACAAGAAAAACATTAAGAACATAGTGTAAAAAACTTTAAAACAAAAAACTGTCAAAAGAACTTCCTGAGCTGAGGTCTTTTTAAAGACCCTGTAAGAGCCTTGATGGAGTGAAGGCTCTGAGGGAAATTCCTCAAACTCTGTTACGTGTTGAGGGCCCTCTCGTACCACTGAAAGTAGTCCCATGCTTTTAACGTGAGTTTCAGAACCCAATCCAAACTTGTAATGATTTTTTTTTTTTTTTCCTTTTATGCCTAAACCCTGTGAAATTGTGTGCACCCTCCCACCCCCATCACATCAAACATTCACGCAAAAACAGTATTTGTTAGTATGAGCAGAACATGTGGATTATTGTCACATTTCTATTTTAACAAGTTTTTTTTTTTTTTTTTATTACAAAGACTTATTTGTTTCAAATAATATGATTGTTCCATGAAATGTATTACCACATGCTGAATATGCATCTCCTTTAATGTTTGTTACCTTGTATGAGGGGGGTTGGATGTGCGGATTGATTCAAGAGGAAGGGAAAAAAAAAAAAAAGGTCGCTATTCCAACCTGAAAACGGATAGTTTATCCGCGACGCTCTGGTGCTGGGTTTCCCGCTGCTGGTCCGTGGATTTTGAGGGTCTTTGTGTTGTCCATGTTTGCGCTTTGATCTTCTCACTCGGGTCTGCTGCGGGTTTAAACACCGTTACCGGGAGCCCTCTTCTCGCCATGTCAGCTGTTGCTTCTTCCGCCGAATTATAGAGACACGTTTCATCGCCGTAGAAGACCCTTAACTTCGCAGGAAATGGTGTCTGAAAGCGCAATTTCTTCTCTCTTAACACCTTTTTCGCGTCATTGTATTCCCTGCGCTTTTTAAGGACCTCCGGGGCGTAATCGTGTTCCACGTAGACTTTTCTCTCCTGGTGCATAAATCCTTTTTTCTGCCAGGCCAGTCTTACAACCTCTTGTTTTATTTTGAAATTGGAAAATCTTACCAACACCGAACGTGGGGGCGCTTCCGCCGCCGGCCTAGCGGCTAATGAACGATGTGCCTTTTCTATCTTCAAGTCGGTGGTTTGTGGAATATCCAATTTCTCTCTTAGTAAGGATTCCACGCATTCTGCCATTGAGTTAAAACCATTTTCGGTTCCTTCTATCAGACCATGAATTCTTATGTTGTCTCTTCTTTGTTTTCCTTCTTGGTCGGTTAGCTTAGCCTCTATAGCTGCTTGTCTTTTGCGTAGGTCCAGCACAGAATCTTCGAGCACTTTTATTCGATCCTCTGTTTCCAAGATTCGGTTCTCGGCCTGGTCCACTCTGCTGTTTGTCCTTTTCAATTCTTCTCTGAATTCCCGAAATTCGGCCGTAACATCTCGGCGAAATCGTCGTAGTTCCTCAAATAGTGATTTCAGGCTAACCCTTTTGTTAGCTATCACCAGCTCCTCGTCTTCTGAACGGGGATCTTCCAGTTCAGATTCTCCGGCCGATACGTGTCCTAGCCTGGAGAATTTCAGTTTCTTCTGTTTTCCTTTAGACATGATGATTTTGTCTTTTGATTTTCACTCCTCCAAAAATCCGTTAAGTTTGATTTTCAAGGTGTTATCCTGGATTGAGTCTGAGAGCTTCAGTGTTAAGCTGCAGTCGCCATGGCGTCCAGACCGGAAGTCTCCTTTTTTGTTTTTTAATTTTTTTTTTCCATGACCCACCTCTCAAAACAGAGGAATATGTAGATAACGTAACACACATTTTAATTTCAACTGAAAATGAATGAAAGCATTACAACAAAATGTCTGTTCTTTAAAGCTCTATAGTATGTAACTTTCTAATGAAATGACTGTACTTCAAGCACTGAAAACTAAATGTCCAAATGTCTGATTTTCAAACAAAGAAAACCAAATGAAATGACAGCTTTTTAAGCACTGACAACAGTTATTGCTATTTAAAAGCATGGAATGATTCTCGAGAATAAGCGGTCCAGATGTTAACTCCAAGCCTTTTGAGAAGCGGAATATCCTCCTTATATGAACGCATAGGATGTCCATGTTTCGCTTTGTGAAAGGCCAACAGAAAAACGTTACTCAGTGCTTGATGCTGTTCTTCATTCAGTTCGTCTTGCCATCTGTTGAGCGGACCACTGGGCCTCTGGCCCTGTCTGCACCTGCTAGCAGTATCAATCGCTTGCACTACTTTCCGGTGCTCTCTGCTAGTTGCATGCTTATCAAAAGCTGGATGCTTAAAGTTTTTAGTACCTGTATAAAAGGGAGTCCCTCCAGGATTTCGCAATATTGCGATCGCATCAATTCACACTAAATCAGCCAATCAGCGCAACTATTGCGAGACCTTACAACTTTGTCCAATCACCGCAACTTTCCCACAATTTTGGCCAATCCTCGTCAACTTCCGTGAATTTCACTAATCAAATTTGTCTCTGACTGGCGCTGAAACACTCAGTCTAACCAATCAAATGCATTGCTGCACCGCGTTCACTTCCGTGTTTACAGTGAACATTAGTGGAACACATCAGCAAACAGAGTGTGTGATTTAAAAAAAAAAAAAAAACCAAAACACTCAGCTGCGAGGTTTCCAACACTGTCCCTTCCTCTGTCTCCCCCAGCCTGCTGGTGGACGTCTCGCCATATCTCCGTCCTGACCGTGTGTACGAAGCGCTGGGTTTGTGCTGAAAAACATCCGCCTGCCCCAAAAGTACCCCGTTGTGGGAGCACACGTGAGGGGAGAGACCGTAAAACCACAAACACAGTGAGCAAATCTAACACTACAGCCAGTGTTTGAACATTTTATACATCTTTAGGGGTGAAATCATTACTACATCTGGTCATTGAGCTTTAAAGCTGTGGATATATGGTCTGGATGGACAAACACACCCAACCCCCCGCTGTCCTGCTGTAAATAAAAGATGTGTGTGTCAAGACTGACGTGCAGCAGACAGACAGGTAGGAGTTGGGCACGGAAAGCGAGAGAATATTACCTGTATTTTTTTTTTTTCAGACAGAAAAGCACAGATTCCTATAGACAATACAGAGCAACAGAATAAATTATTTATTTTTTCCTCTCCGCTCGGTTCTGAGTGGTTGGGGATCGTAGGGAGTTTTCAAATGAAGGTGCTGTCAATAATTTCCAAACCTCTACTCTTTAACATGCATTTAAATGCAATTTAGCTGTTGTAATGGATATTATATTAATGTTTGTATTTGCTGTTGCGCAAGAGTTTTTCTGAATAGCAGAAGTTTCTGCTTAATTTACAAATCACTATAATAAGGAATTTTTGACAATCCTGTGCTTTTCTTGTATTGTTATATAGAATATCACTGCAGTAAACTGGAAAAAACCCATCTGCTTTAAAATTTGTAATTATTCCCACAACTTTTAGTGCAAAAAGCACTCTAAAAACATTGCAACTTTTATCGCAACTTTTTAAAAAAGTTTTTAAAAAATTCAGGCTTTTAGGGTCGCACCAATCATTAAAAACATCCTGCAAAATCCTGGAGGGACTGAAAATGTGCTATTTATCTGCCAGAATGGGATTTTCACGGCATAGTTTGCACCACATCTCGGTGCAGGCGTCATTTGTTGAAAGCCAGCTGATCTCCTGCAGCCATTTTTGTGAGAATGCATGCTTCTTTTGCGGTTCAGTTTCAGTCTTGCGTTTCTTTGGAGATGGAGGAACACCAAAGTAATTGCTTAATGGAGCTTGCTTCTTGGACATTTTAATGAAAGGAGAAAATCCTAAAAACAGTCGCTCATACTCTGCACTGCAGTCCAATGTTTAGAATTTATCTTTCCCTAGGTACGCAAATGCGCATTACAACATTTGATCTGGTGCGCATCGCTTATTTTGATCGTGCCTGCGCACCACTTATGTGCACACCTGCTTACATAAAAACTGTCATGAAAATCATTAGCTGGAGTTTCCTCTGCCATACAAAGTGGTCCTATGACACCTGTACTTGGAGTACAAAGTAGTCTCAGGAGAACGTGGAGAACATGACAAAGGCTGTGTGCTGTAGAAGGACTTGGGTTTGAACTCCTACCCTCTTGATGTGAGGTGTGCTGTAACATTAATAAGCTGGCTTTTGAGCAGTGGTTTTGGCTAGTACCTCTTTTTTGTTGAATATGAATAATAAAGTAAAAAGTGAACAAAATCTTCACTTTTTTCCCTGGACAATCTTTGAACATTGCAACTTTCATCTATCAGTCGCAGCCTTCAAACAGACATCAACAGCTCCACAAGGCTGAGTTGCATAAGCCAGCATATGCTCACATGTGAAGGTGCAGCTACAGTGTAATATTGTGGATATTTGTTTTGCGTATTGGAGTTGGTTTACCCTGCTAAGCCAGTATCTTTCAGTGTTTTCAGCCAACTAATATATCAGTCATGCTCTGTGTAGTCTGTTAAACCAGGGTAAAACATCATAACTGTTTACCATCCATTTTATCTGTATATTTTTTCCTCTAAACTTGTGGCATTGTCCTTTTTATCTTGTCTGACAGGTTGATAGTGGTGCTCAACAGCAAGCAGCTGCAGTGATTGGTTGCCAGATCAGTAAGCTAATGGAGATTGGCCACTGCTGCGGCTGGACGCCTGCTTCCTGTTTCCCGTTTGTCGGTCCTGAGTGTCGGACCAGCCTGATCACGCTCAAACACACACACCACTGCTCTGGTGGGATAACAGTCTCCTGATTACCGCCCTGCAGATCACATCTGCACTTGAACGAACACACACACGCACACACACCTGTTCTGCTGTACAGACACACACATACATACACAAAGAACTGGGCACTAGCACTGTGTGGACACCCAGCTGATCGAACTGGCAGCGATGACGTCACACAGCCACCAAGGTAAGATTGCCAATGTGTTTTGTGCATCCACTCTTTGTCACTGTTTATTTGTGTGGGTGGAAATGAAAAAGATTTACTCAAATCTTCTAATAACTCACACACGATAAAGGTCAGATCCATGCATCCAGCTGATATTGGCCTTTGATTAAGCAAATATCACGGCCCAACAGTGTGGTTATTTTTGCTGCTTCACTCAGTTCTTTGTTCTTTCTTCAATTTTGTCCGAGTTTCGGCAAGATGTTACAAATACTTTTTGCTTTTAGTCAAATGAAAGGGAGCATATACTGCATGATTATCAACCTGGAGACAGTATTTAAGATTTCTTTGATCACATTTAAACTTATTTGACACGTAGCAGATTAAACATAATATATTTAAACATGTGTTTTTATGCTAACACTGACCCTTAAGGCCCTGTCACACCTTGACGATGTAGGCAGCGTATACCAACGTATCAAGATTTCTCTAAAACACTGACAGCCTAGCGGCTGCCCCGGCCTTGGATGCGCTCTGCAGAGCGTGCCCAAATGCCAAGTCACGTTTCGTTACCTTGTATTCATACATGTGTAATGACAATAAAGTTGAATCTCAATCTCATCTCATCACATACAGCCAAAATTTTCAGTTTTGGGCATATGCATCACATATCCATAATGAATTGGACATATACTGTACATAATGTATTAGTAACTTATATAGAACGTTTTGATAACTTACAGATAACTTATAACAACAAATGCTTCGCGTATTGCCGGCGTTCACAACTTATGTGCAACGATAGTCTAACTTATGCATAGCTTATCCTAACTCATGTGTAGCGCGGTCGTGCCAAACTGCCGTCGCCGTCCGATCCATCAGTCGCAGGTGTGTGAGAGCATCAAGGCTCCATCTCCATCATCTCCATCGGTTGAACCAAGAGGATTCTCTCCTCCAAACACCATCGCACGGTGGTGGGTGTGACCAACCTGGCAGATCTGTCAAATCTGTCAGGTCAGTCACACCTACAGAAAGGATAAAACAGCTGATGTGACACGTCACAAACATCAGATGGCAGTCGAAACATGTCGAGGTATGAAACATCTCTTTACTTTGAATAGAAGAACAAGACCAGTTTGACATGGACATCTGCTCACCATAGAGTACTGACGGTTTTCTCTTGTGAACCACCACTGCCAATACGCCATTATACGGTAGCTATAAGGTAGAAACACGTTCAGTAAGTTTGGAACAGGTACAAAGCACGTTACTCAGGTTAGAAATAAGTTTTGGGTACGCTAGATATTATATCGACGTATTTTGACTTATGAGTAACTTACAAGTAAGGTGTGTGAGCGTGTGTCAATGATCGCATAACTTACCTGCAACTTATGGCCTATGTATGCAGAAGGTATGAGCCATACGCTGGATATGTTGGAAAATTTTGTGCATGTGCATAGCGCATTCGTGCACAAAATTTTGATGACCTTGCTGTACTACGATGTATACCAGCGTGCTTCAGCTTGCTCTTAACTTATGCAAAACTTACCCATAACTTATTCATCATACACCAATGTATTCGTCAAATTTTTTTAATGTCGGCATACACTGCTTAAATCAAGGTGTGACAGGAGCTTAAGTAATAAAGTAGCCTTTTTCTAAATGACAGACTTCCTGCAGTGTCACATGTTGCAGTTGTGACAGTTGTGCTGTCCGTATATATAACCCGGAGGTGTGTAAACTAGGGCTGCAGCTAACGACTGTTTTATGGCTTGGGTAATCGCCCACTCTAATCGAAGATTACTTGAGTAATTGTATACTTTTTTTGAAGAAATATGCATTGACAAACACTTGTGGGACTTTCTTTCCTAAAGAGCAGTAGTAATTGTACCAAACACTCAATAACACAGGTACACATTTATTGTAATCCTTATTGCAGTGTTTATTGCATAGAACGTAACTTTAAACGTTATATTACACCATAAAGTTCCATTCGCTAGCCGCTAGCATCCGCGGCTAGCCGCTAGCGGTGGTGGCTATATGTTTTTTGGTCATATAAGCATAATTAGCATAGCTGACTACATTCTGTTCATCTTAATTTAAAATCTCAATCTCGTACCTTGTCTCGGGTGCGCTGGCTATGCATGATGTGGGATGCTTTCTGCCTAGACACTGTAACATCGATGTTGTAGGATGCTAGCTTGATGCTGGGCTTTACCAAGTACACCGTTTTCCTTCAGTTTGAGTTTGAAATGATCCCAGACTTGAGATACTTTTGTCATTTTTTCTGGCTTTCTTCCTCTTCGCCGGCCTATCTCCATGTCCCTCTGACATGACGCCATTAAATAAATCTGCGTTTTGTTTATGTAGCATGACCCGAAAAAGGTTGTACCGGAAGAAGGTCATATAGACTGGAAGTGCTACATTAAACAACACGTCGAAGCATAGATTTTGAATCAAGGAAATTTTGTAATCGAATTATTTGAATTATTCGAGTAATTGTTGCAGCCCTCATGTAAACTTATACAGCTGTATTTTTAAAGCAACGCTATGTAAGATTTTCACATTGAAATAATGCTACCAAATTCATTTTGATACTACATCAGTGCTTCCTCTGGCTAAAAGACCTTGGTGTGGTGGCAACATATTTTTCCGGGGGTGGGGGTGGGGCAGAAAACACATGACACTCTTGTAACCGGGATATGTTAATTTTATATTGTTTATTTCTTTTTTAAATTTTGCACAGTAACTTTGCATATGGAACTTACCATTTGAAGTACTGTACAACCGAGGCTTGAATGTTGGAATATTGGGCCAGTTGGGGTCCCTCCCAGACATCCTGTGTATGGACTTTTTAGTGGTGTCATCCTTCTCTCCTTCCTCTGCTCTCACCTCTCCTGGACCCTCTGCCTGAACACTTTCCTCTCCTTGGCTCCTCTCTTCTGTCTTATCTTTCCCTCTTTGAGCTCTGTCAAATTCAGGTTCTCACACTGTCTACTGTGGTATACAAACAGGTTAGAAAATATCAAGTGTCATGTTTTGTCCTGCAGGATTTTTTTTGTTATGGTTTACATAAATGACAAAAATATGTGTATTTTTTTGTATTTTTATTCCAGTGTTTCTTGTTTTTCAATTGAGAGAGTAGGGAAGGGGAAAAAAAAATCATAATCATAATTTACTCATGCATACTTAAATTATATGATCAGAGGTGGGTGTAATAGCCAGAAATTCTACTCATGTAAAAGCAGTGCTTTGAAATTAATAATTAAAAGTAGACAACCAAAAATTTCTAGTAGAGATAAGGGTACAAAGAGCACCCACTTAAAAACTTGAGTAATAACTTCAGTCTTGAAGGTTTGCGGTTTTTCTCCAAAATTTATAACAATTTTCTTATAGTTTTCTACTTTTCTCTGTAAATTTATCTAAATTTGAAACTATTTTCCTCAAATTTGTAATTTCCTCTTGTAAAATTGACTTTTCTTGTACATTTGAGACTTTATTATAAATTTGTGGATTATTTTATGGCTAATTTTTGTCTATTTTTCTAAATAAAATTACTATTTTTTAAAATAAAATTGAAACAGATTGTGGTAATTTTTAAAAACTTTTTCCTTATAACAATTTACATTTTTAACCATAATTTTGCAGAGCCAGAACAGAACAATAATTTAACTGATTTCAAAGAAAAAAATATTGATAAAATTGTTTTTAATGAAATAAATTAACTTAAATGACCCAAGATGCAGTTATTTCTGTTATTATATTTCTATATATTTAGTTTTTTTTAATCTCCTAACCACCCAGACAGCAAGAAAAACCTCCCTTATTCTGAAATCCAAATGTTGGCATGTTTAGTTTGTCTGAAGACTGCCAATGGATTAAAATCATTGACTTTGTGAATTTCAGTCATCTTAATTTGCCAGGTACATAATAATGAACATAAATTAGTTAATATTAACTAAGGTAAATGTAAAAACAGCTCCTTTTCATTATTGTCTGAAATAAGAAAAACAAAAAACTAATAATTAAGAAGAAGACAAAATGAACCAACTCGAGCTCATAACCACATCTGTTAGCTAAGCGACTCTTCCATTATTGCTCCTGTTACCAGCGGGTTAAAACCATGATAAATGCCTCCACTGCTTACATACCTCTTCTGCTTTTTTCCCCCGCATTTAAAGTACGTTAATAAGCTCATGCTTCTCTTGGGCAGTCACGCTAGTAGATAGACACTCTGCCTGGCGACTGGAATGCTCACGCGGGCGGGGCGCTTCTGAACTTCACACGGATGATGGTCACGTGCGTTGTTCGTATGCACACTTGCGGACCGTCATTCCTTCATATTTTTTTTTTTGTAAATTTAGATTTTCTCATAGAGTGGCAGGATATTTTCAAGCATGGCGAGCTGCCAACGGGAAATGTTATCAGAGGAAACCCTGTACATCAGCTTTTGACACGGCGAATGTCACTTCCAACATACTCTGAACAGGCTTACATAGCCTGCAGCGGGTCTGTATGTCTTTACTCTTTGAGTGTAAACACTGAAAAGACTATAACTGGTATGCTTCATGGCCTGCACCCCAATAGTCAGCCATAGGGCATGGTGCTAGTTGGTCACTAATTATAAACTTCAATATAATCTTGACTTTAGGAAAATAAATTGAGAGAGTGACTGAGTGAGACCCTGGACAAAGAGACAAGGAGGTGTAGAGCAGTTGGTGACCTGGCCTTCTTGCTATTGGACCAGTAAGTCCTGCTATCATTGACAGTTTCCAAATTAGGCCAAATCCTCTAAATTTTTTGTCAGTTTGAAAATAAATGCATAAAGCTCAACCCATGACAAGTGTGTACAACAGTGGGAGCAGACAGGTGTCGCCGCTGTAGAGGGACCCTGAGAGTAGGGGTGTGCCAAATCATACCATGTGGAGTTGGGTGTGTGATGATGTCACGTTGTTGACGGAAGTTGCGTTTCTATGGTTACACATAAGCAAACATGGCATAGGAAGACAGCTGTTGCTCCGTGGTCAGAGTTACCTGAAACCAGATCTAGTTGTGTGAAAATGTTTTGCTTTTAAGGCTGTTTCAGACTGCTGCCATGTTGGGAAAAAAAACCCCAGTATGGATAATCTGTCCGCAATTTTTTCTGCATGTCAACAACACTGCAGTGGTGTGAAGTTTCCGGTGTACGCCAGTCTGTTTTCGTTCCTTTTCGGACACTTCAGTTTGAATTTATTCAGCCAACTGAAGGGAAAAAAAATACATTGTTCAGTGCAACGAGAGCCATAGAAACCCAAGGAGAGGTCCATCAATGGCACCTTCTAACATGGGTATTTACAAATGTTCATTATTATATGAGCGCTATGATCCAAAAGCCCAGGCTTTGAATGGATTGGCTTCACACAGTTTGTTTTTCTGTTTTTGGGTGGTATCAGTGTTCTAATGAGTTGGTGCTCAGTTATGTTCACCTCTGTAGCACAGGAGCCCAACCTATTTGCTGCTTAAACCTCCTGTGTGTGAGGCACAGCCAATCAAAAGGAAGTTGGCTTAAAGAAAGGACAGCCTTAAATAGAGAGCACCAAAAATGATTGATTGCAGGCAGAAGTAGTAGAGGCTGCAACAAGGGTCACGATAAGGAAAATATTGTTTTGGTCTCTGTCAACCATTCAAAGCAGTGTTAGAAGAGTATAATATTAAATAGAGCTTTGAATGAAAAAAGAGTCGGATATCTGAGATTTAAATAAAAGTTTAACGTAGTTGTAAGGACTCCACTTCAAAAATGAACAAGTAGGCAGCTGCTGAAGCTCATTTGGAATCTTCAGCTAAATTTCAACTGTCACATGTGGAGTAATGAGAATTTAGTTCCTTGCTATTCTGTGTCTGCTGCTACATCTGCCACATTGATATATGCCAACGTTTTGATTATGAACAGAGACAGATTGTCCCTCCCTAAAGCACTATAAAACATTTTAATCTAGTCTTATTACCGTTAATGGCTTGATTCAATATGAATGAGCTGCAGCGGGTGAGATAAAATGTCCAGCCTTACTTTCCTCGTTGACACCTAATTGAGCTCGGCTTAGGAGCTTTGGCTTGTGTTTTAGTAAGTGGATAAATTATTCTGCAAGCAGCTGGCACATGAAAAAGGTTGCCTTCCTGCCCTAGTCTGTGTGGTACCTGACAGTGTCGAGCGTGTTTACTTTATACACCTGGGAGTGTGTGCAGTATAAATACCACAGCTGAGGCAACCACCGGGCCCCGAGGGATGAGAGCGAGCTGCAGCCTCAGCCGGCGCCATCGGCCCGCTGACATCTCCACCACTGGCACATGTGAACACACCACAGTGGGCAGAGCAAATTCTGAGTTGAAACTTTGTAGATATCCTGACCTTGAGTCAGCTAATTTTCACTTACTTTAAATAAGTGGGCCCACAGAACCATTTTATTATTAAATAAATCTGAGCTTTTTATCAGAGTTAATGCTAATTCCTTAAGCCATTCATTCACTTTCCATCAACAGAGCTGACAAAATCATCACTCTACTAGTCTAAGTACGGATGTAATGATACAGCTTTTTTAAAAATGCCTGATCCAATTAGATATTTTTAAATATGGGTATTGGCCAATACCGATACAAAATATTCATACCATGTAGGGTAACTAAATAGATGGTTATGCTGTTTATTCCATCTAGCTACAATGCTCCGCACTGTGTATATATATATTTATGTGTACATATGTATATTCACTGCTCTTATTTTCTTATCTTCTAAATTATTGCTCTGAGTGTTGCTAACCCTGTGCTGTTGCAATCCTGGAATTTCCCCATTGTGGGACTAATAAAGGCTTATCTTATCTTAAAACCAATATGCAGATTGTGGCGTGAATAAATTCAGCATACTCCTTGCCATGGTATTTGTGCAAGTGTTTAAGGTTAGAGATATCAAAGTTGTAAAAGTGCACTCTGACAACTGAACTTTTTAGGGTTTTATACAATGTGTACGCACATTCTGTCATTTATCAGTATAAATTCATGTTTATCTCAATTTTAATAAGAATAATAATAGACGTCAAGCTGTAACATTTACTGTATATATCCGCATATGATTAACAGCTGAAAGGTCGTGTTAATTTTAATACCACTAAATGGCAGCATTAATAAAACTGATTAAAATTTAGATCGATGATAAGAATGTACAGTGGTGTGAAAGTGTTTGCCCCCTTCCTGATTTCTCATTTTTTTGTATGTTTGTCACACTTAAATGTTTCAGATCATCAAAAAAATTTAAATATTAGACAAAGATAACACAAGTAAACACAAAATGCAGTTTTTAAATGAAGGTGTTTATTAGTAAGGGGAAAAAAATCCAAACCTACATGGCCCCGTGTGAACAAGTGATTGCCCCTAAACCTAATAACTGGTTGGGCCACCCTTAGCAGGAACAACTGCAATCAGGCATTTGTGATAACTGGCAGTGAGTCTTTTACAGTGCTGTGGAGGAATTTTGGCCCACTCATCTTTGCAGAATTGTTGTAATTCAGCCACATTAGAGGATTTTTGAGCATGAACCACCTTTTTAAGGTCATGCCACAGCATCTCAATCGGATTCAACTCAGGACTTTGACTAGGCCACTCCAAAGTCTTCATTTTGTTTTTCTTAAGCCATTCAGAGGAGGACTTGCTGGTGTGTTTTGGATCATTGTCCTGCTGCAGAACCCAAGTGCGCTTCAGCTTAAGGTCACGAACAGATGGCCGGACATTCTCCTTCAGGACTTTTTGGTAGACAGCAGAATTCATGGTTCCATTTACCACAGCAAGTCTTCCAGGTCCTGAAGCAGCAAAGCAGCGGCAGACCATCAAACGACTACCACCATATTTTACTGTTGGTATGATGTTCCTTTTCTGAAATGCTGTTACTTTTACGCCAGCTATAATGGGACACACACCTTCCAAAAAGTTCAACTTTTGTTTCATCAGTCCACAGAGTATTTTCCCAAAAGACTTGGGGATTATCAAGATGTTTTCTGTCAAAACTGAGACAAGCTTTTATATTCTTTTTGCTCAGCAGTGGTTTTCGTCTTGGAATTGTGCCATGCAGGCCATTTTTGCCCAGTCTCTTTCTTATGGTGGAGTCATGAACACTGACCTTAACTGAGGGAAGTGAGGCCTGCAGTTCTTTGGATGTTGTTGTGGGGTCTTTTGTGACTTCTTGGATGAGTCGTCACTGCGCTTTGGGGGTAATTTTGGTCGACCGGCCAGTCCTGGGAAGGTTCACCACTGTTCCATGTTTTCGCCATTTGTGGATAATGGCTGTCACTGTGGTTCGCTGGAGTCCCAGAGCTTTAGAAATGGCTTTATAACCTTTTCCAGACTGATAGATGGCAATTACTTTATTTGTTCCTGAATTTCTCTGGATCACAGCATGATGTCTAGCTTTTGAGGATCTTTTGGTCTACTTCACTTTGTCAGGCAGGTCCTATTGAAGTGATTTCTTGATTGAGAACAGGTGTGGCAGTAATCAGGCCTGGGTGTGGCTCAAGAAATTGAACTCAGCTTTCCAAAGATGTGATAAACCACAGTTAATTTATGTTTTAACACGGGAAGGGGGGGGGGATCACTTTTTCACACAGGACCATGTAGATTTGGATTTATTTTTTTTTACCCTTAATAATAAACACCTTCATTTAAAAACTGCATTTTGTGTTTACTTGTGTTATCTTTGTCTAATACTTAGATTTGTTTGATCTGAAACTTTTAAGTGTGACAAACATACAAAAAAAAATGAGAAATCAGGAAGGGGGCAAACACTTTTTCACATCACCATCAAATAACATGTAATAAATTTTATCTTTTTAAAAAAAAAAAAAAAAATCTGTCACAAAATTGCAAAGGACAGTATGAACTCTGTGAAAACATCACATAAAAAATACATTTAATAAAAGATGTGAGTTTATGTCCAGTATAATTTTGATGAGTTCGATATGAAGCCCTAATAACAGTCACAGGCATCCGTCCTCCATCACAGCTGTAACGTAAAGTTAAACTAGAAAAGCACTCGGAGAGCGCAGACCTCCGCCAAGCGCCACAGTTCCCCCCCCATACAGTGTTTGTGTGTACGTTTTCAGATTCCTTGACCATGAAAACATATGACTAGCAATTGGATTCACAATGATAGGATTAGTGGTTCATTAGTAAAAGCATTACCTCCTTGGCGGAGGTAATAAACTGAAGTGTTGGTGTTGTGTCCATGTCCTACATCTGCAAACTCCCAGGCTGCAGGCGTTGCAGTTGAATGAATGAATGAATTAATCTTTATTTCGAATAGATTAAGAGTACAGGTTAAAAGAAAGTGAATAATATAACAAAGGGGGTAATAAAATCCAACAAGGTCAAATTAGACAATAACTCCTCTGATTATACAGTTCAACATAAGTTATCCGAAATGTGTGATGGGTGAATCCGCAGCTTATATTGCCCACCCATGTTCCATCCAAGAATTCAAAAGAAAAAACAAAAGAAATCATGACACAACCGCGTCCAACCCACAGGCCAATGGGTTATGCGAGCGTTTTCATAGATCACTGAAAGCAGCACTGAGGGCTTCACTGACGGATGCAAATTGGGTAGACAGGTTGCCGTGGGTTTTATTGGGGTTGCGCTCCGCGGCAAATGAGGGATTTGGAATCTTCCCCGGAAGAGAGCTTCTTTTTGCGCAGCTACTATGGCTGGCCGGGGAATTTCTGCCAAATAATCCGGCGGCGGACAGCTGCCTGTCTGAGCTTTTGCAGCGTAGCACAAACACAGGCACACAGGCACGCTGCCGAGCCCTGCCCACCACTGTGTTCCGCGTGCTTTTGTGCCTAAAACTTTGAAGAAGGCGGAGTTTGTGTTCGTCAGACACGACGAGCAGCGCCCTCCATTGGGCCTGCACACATGTTGAAAATGGCCGTGTCTGACAATGTTAAAGAATCCTTTAAAAAATTTCTGTATCCAGACGGTGATCCGGATCATCCCCAAAATTTAATCAGTTCTTCCTTGTACCATTTCCAACAACGCCTGAAAGTTTCATTGAAATCCGTCCAAAACTTTTTGAGTTATCTTGCTAACCAACAGACAAACAGACAAATAAACAGACAAACGCTGGCGAAAACATAACCTTCTCCTGGCCTCCGGCCTGGCGGAGGTTATTTTCTGTAACATGTAATTATGATTGATTAAACATCTTGGGGGTGAAATACAGTACCTACTGTGTTATGCCCTGAGATAAAAAAAAAAAAAAAAAGTTTTTTTTTTTTTAGAATAACATAAGAACATCCTAAATAATTAACAGCTCACCTCACCATCACAGGAATCGGATAGAGGGAAAATTGTCTTCATTCCGTTTGAAGTTATTTCAGAGCATTTTTTATCCTCCCGAAGACAAAATTTAGCACAACCAGGAACAAACCAACAAAGAGCTTCTCTGTTGTAAGATGTTCACGCTGTCTATGTTCTCTCTGTCAGTCTAGAAAGATTTTAGGAATGCAGAACAGATGAAATCAGTTAGCCATTTGTCTAAGTCTTCCATTTTGCTTATTTAATTTTCATGTTTTTGTTTGCAATGATATATTTTTTTGTTTTTTTTAAGATGCTCTTTTACACTGATGTGATGTGACGGTGAAGATAATCAACCTGTGATTTTTTTATTTTTTTTTTTTTATGTCAGAAAAAACATGCTGGTTGCACCTAACACTAGTCCAGTATGAGATTTTCGGTCTTCGTCGTCCGCTTCAGACTTTTGTTTTCAGCTGACAGTGGATCAGTTTGGGCATACAAACTGATCCAAAGCATATTTATGTTCAAGCCCATAACAACATTACAAAGTGTTTTAAGTTCCTCATGAATGTCAGATGCTATTGTTATTGTAATTTCGATAGACAGATTAGTGCAGTGGTGAAGTCCAGTTTCTTTCAGTTGAGACATCTCGCAAAGGTGAAACCTATTCTGTCAAGGAAACACTTTGAAACAGTTACCCATGCCTTTTTCACTACACGGCTGAATTACTGCAACATCCTCTATTTTGGTGTTAGCCAATCCTCTCTCTCACGTCTCCAGCTGGTGCAAAATGCTGCTGCACGTCGTTTAACTGGAGCACGAAAAACAGAGCATGTTTCACCACTTTTAACTCCACTCGACCGGCTGCCTCTCCATTTTAGAGTTCATTTTAAAATCCTTTTATTTGTTTTTAAAGCCTTGAATGGCCTTGCCCCACTCTACCTCTCTGAGCTGCTCCTCGTGTCCACCTCTGTCCATTCCCTTAGGTCAGCTGACCAGCTGTTCCTAAATTTGCCGACGACAAAGCCGAAGCTCGGAGGTGATATGGCTTTTGTGTTGGCGAGACCTAAATTGTGGAACTCATTGCTGTTGCAAGTCAGGCAGACCTCGTCTCTCTCTGCTCTTAAATCCCTTCTAAAGAACCATTTGTATTCCCTGGCATTCACTTCACATTGCTGAGTTGATTTTCATATATGGAATTGCTTTGTTTTACTTGTTGTCTTTACTTTTGTTTTATTGTGTTATTGTATTTTGCTTGTCTTTATTGCCTTTTGAATTTTTATTGCTTACTTGTTGTTTTTAATCTAGGTTTTATTTCCGTTTTGTAGTCCACATTTTGTTTTATGTACTCTGGTGTGCAGTACTTTGGCCTATTGGAGTTTTAAAGGGCTTTATGAATAAAGTTGGTATGTTTGTTATGGTTAAGGTTATGTGGAAGATGTTGTGGCTAACATTAGCTCCTTACACCAGTGTTTTTCAACCTTTTTTGAGCCATGAACCCCTTTATGCATTGAAAAAAGTCTTGTGTAACCCCTAAAATCTAAAATGTTATACTCGCTGTGAAACGCGGGCATTTCCTCTGGGTGACGCAAGTGCATGCGAGTTTGCGTCTGTGCAAGTTGTATTTTGTTTAACTCGGGCCAGGAGTTCACTTGATGCTTTCATGTGGTGGAATTAGTTTCAAAATGAGACAGGCAGCCACTTAACGGAGACATCGCTTGTCAGTCATGCGCTTCTGCAAAGGGGATCCTTTTCAAGGCAGATGTGCTTTTCTCTGCTCAGCACCAGCGCATGTTTGGTTCTGGGGTGACCAACACCGTGTTGTGGCTTCTGGGGAAGTGGTGACATTTTGTCCATCTGGACAGTGTTGTGAGTTCAGCAATAGTAAACCTGAGGGTCCTGAAACTGCTACCTCTGGTTGTGCAGGAATCGAGATCGGCTTCAGTCTAGAGGAGGAAGAAAAAGAGGAGGGATTGTGTTTGTGTTCCTATCCGCTGCCACAATGGCAAGTTGTTTGCAATTTTTAGACCAATTAAGAAGTGAAATTAGACAATTTCCCGTGGACCCCTGAACATTCTCTGACAAACCCCCCATGGTCCAAGGACCCCCAGTTGAAAAACAAGGCCTTACACTGCCAACCTAAAATGTTTCCAAGTAAACATCAGCTACATGCCATCATTAGAGTGCAGCTTCTTGCTGATCACAAGCCACATATTGTCCTTGAATAGTGGGGTTTATTGTACAGATTAGATTGTATCCAATAAAATAAGCTTTTATTCATTTATTTTTCCAAGTCTGTAGTCCACAAGGTCAGTTCAGACTTCTCACTCAGAAATGTTCCACAGTGGTGCAGATTTGCTTATAAAAACTCTTTCAGTCTGTTTGAATTCATTCTTGTGCATCTATCTATAAATGCAGATGTGTGTGTCTGTGTGTCTTTTCCACGCATATCTCTTGAACCGGCCGTCAGACTGACCTAAGAGTTTATACAAGCTTTGCTGAGGTTATAAGAGTGTGCACCCCCAAGTATGAAGCCGCTCAGTCAAAATATGTAATTTTTGTCAATAAAAGTTTAGCCACCGCTTTGTCACCGCTCTCTCTTTATGTCCTGGCTTCAGGAAATGTGGGCAGGGTTTTGGATTGACTCTGTGCTGATTGGATAATGCACCGCATCACGACCATGCTGATTGGATAATATGCGGCATTACGACCATGCTGATTGGATAATTGGGGGGCACTATGGGTTTGGGGTCAAAAGGTCAAGGTTAACATTCCCCATGCCTTACTACTGTACAACAAGTAAAGTTAGGGTCACCAAACTCGGTACACAGGTTCACCCTGTGACCCTCAAGTGTGACTATGGTTTTGGGATCACAAGGTCAAAGGTCAACATCAAAATGGCTTATAAACTACATCTCAACAACAAAGAAAGCCAGGGTCACCAAATTTGCTACACAGGCTCACCTTGGGATCCTGACCTCTGATTATGGGTTTAGGGTCAAAAGGTTAAAGGTCAAAGTTAGCATTCCTTATGCCTTTTTACTGTACGAGTAAAGCTAGGGCCACTAAACCTGGTACACAGGTTCACCCTGTGACCCTGAAGTGTAATTGGTTTTGGGATTGCAAGGTCAAAGGTCAACACTAACATTGCTTATAAACTATATCTCGACAACAAAGAAAGTTAGGGTCACCAAACCTGGTACACAGGTTCATTCTGAGAGCATAACCTGTGACTACAGGTTTGAGGTCAAAGGTCAAGGTTAACACTCCCTATGATCTCTTACTATAGAACGTGTAAAGCTCTCAAGGGTCACCATACTTGCTACACGGGTTCACCTTGGGGTCCTGACTTACAACCATGGGTTGTATACTTTGTTGTATATTCGTGGATGATGGGCTTATCATAATTTCGTTCTGCTCTCCATCAGTAAGTATTGGGATCTTCAAAGAAAACGGAGGCGGGGGATATTGCACTTGCCTCAGAGTGCTGTTGTTAAATGATGATTTCCCTTATTCAGGGGAAAAAAGCTATCCAAACCTACCTGGCCCTATGTGAAAAAGTAATTGCCCCCTTGTTACATCATGAATTAACTATGATTAACCATTTTTTGGAAAGCTGAGTTCAATGTCACTAGCCACACCCAGGCCTGATTACTGCCAGACCTGTTGAATCAAGAAATCACTTATAATCGAAACTGTCTGACAACGTGAAGTAGGCTAAAAGATCTCAAAAAATAACATATGTTGTGATCTAAAGAAATTCAAGAAGCGATGAGAAACAAAAACCCAGAACAACATCTAAAGAATTGTCGGCCTCAGTTTGGACACTGGTCCATGATTCAACAATAAGAAAGAGACTGGGCAAAAATGGTATCCATGGAAGAGTTCCAAGCCAAAAAAAAAAGAAACAAAACTGTTGACCAAAAAGAACACAAAGGCTCATCCCACATTTGTCAAAACTGTCTTGACCATCATAAAGACTTGTGACAAAATACTCTGGACTGACAAATTTTTGGAAAGTGTTTGTCCTGTTACATCTGGTGTAAAACTAACACAGCATTTCACAAAAAGATCACCATACCAACGGTCAAACATGGTGGTGGTAGTGTGATGGTCTGGGGCTGCTCTGCAACTTCAGTACCTGGACTGCTTGTACTGATGGAACCATGAATTAAAATCCTGAAGGAGAATATCCAGCCATCAGTTTGTGACCTCAAGCTCAAGCCCTCCAATGTGGCTGAATTAAAACAATTCTGCTAAGAAGAGTGGGTCAGAATTCCTCAACAGTGATGGAAAAGACTCATTGTCAGTTATCGCAAACACTTGATTGCAGATGTTGCCGCCAAGGACAGCGCAACCAGCTATTAGGTTTAGGGGCAATTAGTTTTTCACATAGGGCCAGGTAGGTTTGGATTGCTTTTTAGCCTTAATAAATGAAATCATCATTTAAAAAAATGCATTTTGTGTTTACTCGGGTTATTTTTGTCTAATATTAAAATTTTTTGATCATCAGAAACATTTAAGTGCGACAAATATGCAAAAATATAAGAATCAAGAAGGGGGCAAATACTTTTTTACAGCACTGTATATCCATTACTACTTAACCTTGACTACTTTGTCAGCATCAGGCCTAAGAAAACGGATCATCCATTGCAGATTTTGATTGTCAATAACATTTTTTTCTTTCACTCTTTTCTTAAACAATTGCTTTATCATTATTTATTGTAGTGAATCGATGGCCAGCAGTAAACGGTGCCAAAGCAGGAAGATTTACTCTTTTTTTGGCACACAGCAGCAGCAGCTGATATGAAACACAAACTTACCAGCTCCTGTCAAAATATCAAATGAAGCCATTTTTTTTTCTTTCCCACCAAGCCCTCGGCTGCCTATCATCTCCACAGCTCGTTTCCCACTGGAGAAGCCCAAACAGGCCTACCCAGGATGTGCCTGTCACCTGTGTTAACTGACCTCGCACTAAAAAAAATAGCTGTGATTCTGTGTGTGAGGCCAAGAGATACAATTCATACCTGCAGCGGCTGTTTCTCACAGTCTTGTTTGTCTCCTTAAAGCCTTCAGAGGAGACATGCACGGCCCTCAGAGTGCTGCCAAGTGTGGGCGTCAATTTGAGGTGTTACTTGTCTTATTTGAATGACAGCTGAGAGACACACTTGTTGAATCTCAGCAAGTGGAGAGAGAAACCGCGGCCAGCAGGCATTTAAAGAAATGAGGGGGAAAAATGGGCAACACTGTGACCTTGTGGCACTTGTCAGACTTGGCTTCTTTTCTGTAATGTTGATATTTGCAGACATGAGAATGTGCCGGGTGAGGAGATGCCTCACTGCAAGTTCTCTGCTAATAATTGTACTTTTGGGAAAACGGATGCAAGAAAAATGGAAACCTGTGCCATCATTATTGTCCACTGCTACCACCATTCGACTGAATTTGCATATGGGTGTTTTTATTTATTAGGGGTCCAATGTGTGACATTGGTGGCAAAATTTAAAATTGATCAAATCTGTACATGAAATTGACTAATCACTATCCAATTGTGTCAGGTTTATGAAACTATTAACTATTTTCGTAACGGCATTCACGTTCAGGAACTCTTGAGGATGAGCGCTCACTTCAACTACTTGTAAATGGAGACGTAAACGGGACACTCAGGCTTTTGTTTCCCCGTGTGCCAATGCACTTTGCAATGGCACACGTTTTACACGAAACAACTTCAACACTTCCAGTATTTTTCACGCATCAAAACTCATCAACAGCTACATTTTCATGACATATTAAGATGTGATAACGTGTATACATACCTTCAAATTCTCCCTGTTTGTTGGATAAGACGTAAAATCACAAAAGGCGTAAATGCGGGACACGGAAGTTTGGACCTTCGATAACTTCAATATAAAGTGACCACGGTTAATCCTCTCCACATGGGTTGAGCACATCCGGGGTAGAGAAAATAAAAGTGCTTTCCCAGGGCGGTCACCTCGCCAGACGGGGCTGCGCGCGGCCGACCAAGACTGAAGACGTAAATTTTTTAAAGGACACCATATTCGATGTGTCATAAATGTTTGAGATTTTATTGAAATATTCTACATCTCAGCTTCACAAAGACTGATCTCCTTTTTACGTGTATGGTTTGGAATTTGAAAGGTGCAAAGTGAAAAGCATCAGCACTTCCTGTTTTCTGGTTACTTTACCAAATAACTTGCATGTTGCTGCGTAAATTCGGGGACACGGAAATTTACGTCGTACGAGTAAATTTGCAGGGGTCGCCGTACAAAAACCATAGATCCGATCACATTGGGGAATGTTTTATTTTGAATTTGCATTACAACTCTGTTATCTCTGGCATAAATGAGTAGAAAGAGTTACTCAGAGATCACTTTACAGTACTTTGAAATTGATGCGATTTTCATGTCACACAAAAACTGGGAAAAATGAGGGGACACGACCAATAGTTTCGATTCTAACGGCAAAATCAATGATTTTTTTTTTAAAATTGCAATGCAAGTCTGAAACTCTTTTATGTTCCCTTGCATATTATAAAAACGAAACCGACATCTGCAAATTACAGAAAAAGAGAGAGCGCTTGAAAGTCGGATACCCCTAATATAGTGCACTGGACCCCCCCCCCAAAAAAAACCCCCACCCATATATCGAGGGGAATTAAACGGCATTAGCTTTGTTCCCGAGGTGAACAATGAGATTTCCAGATATAGTTTTGTTGTACTTTTTTTATTTACAGCATGATCTAAAGCTGCCAACTTTTTCCCCCTGCTTCACTCAGATTTCCAATCATCCACCAGCAGTCAAAGTAAAGCTGTGTATGCGTGTGTGCGCGTACGCATGCATATGTCTGCTTCTTCGTCCTCTTGCAGCAGATCTGGTGGTTATTTGTGAGCGTGCCTGCCTGCTTATATGTCATTTTTGTAATCTGTAAATGAGCTTACTAGCACACTCATTTTTATCCAGGACTTATTTTTTTTTTATTAAAGCAGCAGTGGGATTTTTAGATTAAATATCATTTAGCACAAATCTCTTCCCAGAAAAAGGAAATTTAAAATGCTTTGTTGGGTTTGTATTTCCCAGAACAAAAAGGGGTAGGCCTGATAAGGCCTTTACATTTTTTGTGTGGGCCTATCAAGCACAGAGTGCAGTGTTTGCACAGGAGTGATTACTTTGTGTGCAAAGAGCTTTAGCACATTAGCTAGTGACATTTGTTTTGCACTTGTGCTTTGCTATAGGCTAACATGCCAACCTTGCAATATTAAATGGGGCAGATTCTTTAAATGTCACTCACAAAATTATTAGTTAATCTAAATGAGAACACTGAGACTTTTTAGATGCACAGCATAGGTGATGCTCTGTTAAAAATAACCCTGAAACTTCCCAAAAAATGATATATTAACATTTATACAAAGAAGTACTTATTACCTCCGCCAACGAAGGAGGTAATGTTTTTTCTGTCGTTGGTTTGTTGGTTGCTTTGTTGATTGGTTTGTCTGTCTGTCTGTTAGCAACATAACTCAAAAAGTTCTGAATGGATTTTGATTAAATTTTCAGGAAAGGTGTGTAATGACATGGGGAACAGATGATTAGATTTTGGTGGTGATCCGGACTCACAGTCTGGATCCAGTAATTTTTTAAAAATTGTTTTATATATTAATATTGCACTTTTCATGTACTGCCCCTTTCCACGGAGTTACGTGTGTGGCCATGCACCTCCGCAACCCGGAAGCAGTGCAGTCTTACCACCAAACACTGCAGAAAAAGTAAAATGTCTTGGAATGAAAAGAAATGTGATCTCCATCCACATAGTATGTGATGGTTGACATTATTCCATCTGAAGACGCCAAGAAAAAGCAAGCAAAGTGTGCAGTTTAAGACAGGGTTTGGCGTGTGTGCGGACGTAACTCTAGCCATCAGACAAGGATGCAAGCCACATGACCCACACGGTATGTAAACACAGTAAACTTCAGCACTGGACAATGTTTAAGTTTTTTGCTTGTGAAATCACATTAGGCCTGTTCTATTATGCCCGTTTGCTATGCACCACAGTGATATGATGCCGCACTGCTGTGTAATATTGCTTAATAATTATCAACCTCATCAGTAAGGGAATACAGTAACTGTAAGGGAGAAGAGAGGAGGGAAAAAAAAAACGAAAACCGACCTGAAAGATTCAGTAAACCATGATGCTGATTTAAGGTGGAATTGCCCAGCCCCAATGTATGGTCAATACAATTATGACAGTCTTATTATAATGTGGTCTTATTGTTTTTGTTGCCGCAAAAACAATAAGAGTTTTTGTCACGCAAAAACTCATTGATGGATTTGGATGACATTTTCACCAGAGGTGGCCCTTGGCTCAAAGATGAACTCATTAGATGTTGGAGGTGATCCATGAGTGTATACCTCCGCCAAGGCCCTATCTTGCAATGTACAGATGGATGGTGATATGGATGGACAAAGGGACAGGGAGGACAAAGGGATAGAGGGACGGAGCCTTGGTGGAGGTATGCACTCTCTGAGTGCCCTCTAGTTTTATTTTGTAATCTAATGTTTATATACAGTATATAATGTCTGTGTAAGTAGTACATTTGTGCATTTAATATCTGACTGTATGGGGGTTAACATTTTGCAGACATTTACATTTTGCTGTGCATTAGAAAGAAAGAAGGCCAACTTTATTGTCTTAAAGTCTTTACACATCATGTAGCAGAATGAAATTATGTTTCGTCTGTCTACAGTGTAAATTACACCTCGAATTGGCAGGGCTGCCACCATGAGAATGTCTTATAATTGTGGGAGGAAATCTACGCAGCCTAGGAAGGACATGCAAATTCCACACAGATGAGCACATGATGGACTTGCCCTGGGATCGAAACTTGAGTTCAATCCCAGATACTTTTGCTGTGAGGTGGCAGTGTAAACCACTGATCCACTGTGCTACCTTAAAAAATCATTTGGTAAATAGGGTGGTGTCTTAACTTTTCCACACTTCAACTACAAAAGTAAGCAAATTGACTTTAGCAGGAGGTTTTAGGTTCTCTTCCGTTGTCATGCTGACTGGGACTCAGTGTGATTTCTTTAATTCTTAAATTAATTGCTATTATGGTTATTATTTTTTTTTGTTGTGTAAACTATCAAAATAGGGCCCATAATGTCAATGGCATGGTCTGCAAATAGTCTGGACTTCAATCACATTGAAAATCTATGGTGGAAATTGGGAAAAAAAAAAAAAAAAAAAAAAAAGGTCTATGACCTGCAAAGCTGATCTGTCAACAGCAATCATAGGAAGTTGGAGCTGGATTGATGAAGAATACTGTTTGTCAGTAGTTAAGTTTGTGCCCCAGAGAATTCAAGCTGTGATAAAAGTTGGAGGTGGTGCAACAAAGTACTAGTGGTATAGTGTCCCCCCCCCCCCCCCGATTGCATAATATTTTCCTCAGTGAGTAACTCCATATTTTTTTCCGCTGCTCGAGCTAATAAAAAAAAAAATAATTGATTAGTTTCTTTTGTACAAAATTAAACAATTGAATGCAGATCCTACAAAAGTAGTGATTCCATAATTTTTGCCAGGGGTTGTATTAGGGCATTTTTCATTTTACCCATTCACAGGGGGACATGGTCCTGTGGAAGCAGGCAAGATTGGCTGTGAGTAAAGCTGACAACTTTAGAATATGGCAAACTTTTCTCGGTGTTGGAATGTTTTACTAAAGAGGGAAAGTGATGCCACTAGCTGGCAACAGTTCTTTGCTTAGCGTTGCACCAGCTTTCCAGGAAAGTCTGCATTGTTTGTACCAGCAGAGCAAAAAAAGGTGGGTCTGCATATCACACACACACACACACACACACACACACACACACACACACACACACACACACACACACACGGGGCGGGGGGGGAGTGAGTGGTGAGCACTAAGCAAGTGGCAGGTGCTTTATTTGTGAATGAGAGTTTGAACTTTACATGGTCCTAGGCAGTCAAATTAAAAATTAACACATTCCATGGACGCTATCAAAAGCATATCTATAGCAGGATGTAAACTTGTGTTCAGATTAGATTTTTTATGGCTTTGTTTTCTAGGGTACTATGTGTGGGCGTGGGAGCCTTTTATGGCTCTTGCACGGTGAACTTGACACAGTGCTCCTTTCCTCGAAGGCTCAGTGGTATCTAGGTTACAAGCGCTCGCTTCGAGGTTTTTACAGTCTGGAAATGCCACAAGTCAGTCAGAAAAATAAAACAAAAGAAATTGAACAGTAAAGAGGAAGGTCACGAGATTACATTACTTATTCTGGTTACTGAGATTAGATAATTCTCTTCATATTTTCAGGTCTGCACCAGTCAAGATTTATGAACGTATGAACAGGGAATCCTAATGATTTATTGTTTTGTCAAATCTGTTCGTGTAAATGCCAGTATTGATTTTTTTTGTTTTTCGATACAATTTATATATTTGTCACTTTATTTAAATGAGTATTTATAACAATTAGTGATGGTAAAGTTTGTGTCTGCATGTGTTTTGAGTCTTAATTTGTTTTACAAGATTTATTTTTGGCCTTTCGGGCTTGATTTACACAGGAGAAGTGAGTAGAGACAGGAAATGGGACTAGAAGCAGGGGGAGAGACACACAGAGGGGATGACTGAGGCAGGGAATTGAACCTGGATCACTGTGGAACAATATGCCTCCTTAACCAGTAGGCAAAGTTTGTCTTGCTGAGGATGTTATATTTGTTAATAGGGATGGAACAATACAGTTTTTGTATTGCCAAACCCAATACTGATATGTTAAATTAGGATACAGTATCTACCAACATGATACAAAATGGACACAGTGCTTGTGGCCTGAATAAATTCAGTGTACTCCTTCCCACGGTATTTCTGCAAGTGTTTAAGGTTGGAGATGTTAAAGTTGCCAGCTACACTCTTTCAACTGCACCTAAAGACAGACTGCAGTGGATATAAATCCCCTTGAAAACAAATCTCCATTGTTGAAAATGCTATCTGATGCCCTTTTTCCCCACAAAAAAAAAATCTTTCATTGTCTGACAGTTGCTTGTGAAAATTTTTGCCCTTTTCCTCTTTCTAATGCCAGGATCTAATTAGCCCCACCCACATCCCACCCAGGGTCGCTTGAACTTGCCGTTAGGCCCTGGGGCTGAGAGGTTTAAAAGTTTAAAAATGTGTAATAATAGCTGTGTTTTTAATGATGGATTGCATTTATATAGCACTTTTCATGACACCCAAAGACACTTTACAATGAGTCCATTATTAATTCACTCCACAGACAACGATAGTGGTACGCTACCTCTGTAGTCACAGCTGCCCTGGGGCAGACTGATGGAAACATGGCTGCCAATCCACACCAACGGCCTCTCCAACCACCACTGAACATTTATACACATCGTACCCAGTGTCATGAACCATGAACACACTGGAAGCAAGGTGGGTAAAGTGTCTTGCCCAAGGACACAACAGCAAGGTAGGGGGAGTGTGATTCGAACCACCAACCCTCTTGTTATTGGGCAACCTGCTCTGCTTCCTGAGCCACTACGGCCTCATTTTTGTTTCTCTTGGAGAGATAATGCAACTCTGAGCTAGAAAACACAACCACATTGCTAAAAGTCAAATATAAGTAAAATGAAATAAATTAAGGTTGTATATACATTATGTTGTCTGACAAGATATTTATTCTTGATGTGCAGTTTGTGTAAGAAAATTTTACATGCTTTCAGATAGTTTTAACTTGTTTTAAGCAATTTGGTAAGTCAAATTTTCTTACTCTGTTGACAGATAATTTTACTGAAAATAAGCAAAAAAATTCTGGCAATAGATAATTCTAGTTAAAATTAGCAAAAACTAGTGCATGCCCGTAGAAAACAAGTATTCCTGTCTGAAACGGGCAGGCCAATCAGGCTTTACAGGCCCAAATGGCGGCTATGTTTGAAAGTGGAATACAGAGGTGTAGCCTATATGTAGGCAATCACACATGACAGACTTTGACAAATATGAGAGGGACTGAACTGAGATTTTTGGTTGTGTAAATATTAATTACAGAATAACTGAAAATGAATGGGACATCCAATATTGGCGACTGTTTAAGAACTGCTTGTTTATTTGTTTGTCAGGTCACTTATTTGTGAGGCCAGAGTGGTGGCCTACTCGGTAGAGCATCCACCCCGACAACTGGGAGGTCGTGGGTTCAAATCCCAGCTGGGTCATACCAAAGACCATATAAAAATGGTACTTTTGATATGATGTTCTTTTTCTGAAATGCTGTGTTACTTTTACACTGGATGTAATGGGATACAGTCCTTCCAGGAAGTTCAACTTTTGTCTCGTCAGTCCACAGAGAATTTTCCCAAAAGTCCTGGGGATCATCAAGATGTTTTCTGACAAAACTGAGACAAGACTTTATGTTCTTTTTGCTCAGCAGTGGTTTCCGTCTTGGAACTCTGCCATGCTGGCCATTTTTGCCTAGTCTCTTTCTTATGGTGGAGTCATGAGCACTGATCTTAACTGAGGCAAATGAAGCAGAAGAAGCCATCTCTGTTGTTGTTCAGTCCATACAGCCAATCATGTACAGTAGAACAAATTTACGTTTCTCCTATCTACATTGCTAATCACATGTAGAATCAGAGGGGTCGCTGCCATGCAAGGCGCCACCACAAACAACTTCTCCTTCCCCCATTCTATTATGCTGAGCACCAAGCTAGAAGGTGGGAAGTACCATTTTTATGTAGCTGGTGAACAAACTGGCGTGTTAGTGCATTTGCATTACCCATAGGGTTGGGGTGAAACTATAAATGACTGTTATGTGCATGCGTCAAACGCTTGGCCTAGTCAGTTCTTCCAGGATTTCACGATGTTGCGATCACGTCACTTGGCCGCGTGTTTTGCGCATCTTGCACCTAACTAACTAACTAACTAACCTGCACTTATATAGCGCTTTTCTAGTCACAAAGACCACTCAAAGCGCTTTCATTAATACTAACCCTCTATTCTAAGGGCCTATAGGAAACGGATATCTAGGGACAATTTAGAACAGCCAATTAACCTAACATGCATGTTTTTGGCATGTGGGAGGAAACCGGAGAAATCCCGGAGTAAACCCACGCAACACAGGGAGAACATGCAAACTCCACACAGATCACTGTTGGTCGGGGGCTGGGATCGAACCCACGATCCCACGATCCCCACAATCCCCTGGCCAAGGGTAAACTGTGCTGCCGCAGTGCTAACCACTGCGCCACCATGCACCTTTGTCCAATCACCTCAACTTTCCCGCAATTTTGGCTAAGCCTTGTCAACTTCCGCCAATTTTGCCAATCAAATTTGTCCCTGAGTTGTGCTGAAATGCTCAGTCTACCCAATCAAATGTGTTGTTGCACCACGCTCACTTCCGTGTTTACACTGGGTATTAACGGAACACGTTAGGAAAAATCAGTGTGTGTGATTTAAAAAAAAACAAAAAAAAACAACACTCACCTGTGAGGTTTCCTGACACCGCTCTTTCCTCCGTCTCCCCCAGCCCGCCGGTGGAGGTCTCACCACTTCTTTGTCCTGACCGCATGTACAAAGTGCTGGGTTTGTGTTGAAAAACATCGCCTGCCTGAAAACCACCACCATCGCAGGAGCGCGCGTGAGGAGAGATGCAAATCTGACACTACAGTCAGTGTTTGAACATTTTGTACATCTTGAGAGGCAAAATCATTACTACATCTTGTCAATGAGCTTTAAAGCTGTGAATCTCTGGTGTAGACACGGACCAACGCCCCCCCCCCCCCCCCCCCCCCCCAGTAGGGCTCTTGGTAAATGAAAGCTGAGTATCTGATGAGAAGGGTGTGTGTCAAGTTGCGCAGGATATAGACAAACAGGTAGGAGCTAGGCATGGAAAAAGAGAATATTGGGGCAGAGTTACAAAGGCAGTGCAAATTAACGAGTGCGCAAATTAGAGCGCCCCAGGGAGTGGCCAACTTTTGCCAGTGATCTACTAACAACACGCAAAATGAACACAGTTGAACACAGACACAGTCACTTCATTTCAGTAATGCCCACCTGTCCGCCAAGAGCACTACAAAATTGAGCACAGGCACAGCTGATGAGGAAGCGGGTCATCAACACAGGCACAGCCAGTTCGGAGGAGCATACTATATAAAGATTTTTTAAAAGTTTTTGTTTAAGGGCAAACCCCACTAAAATGATTTATTTTGTTCATTATATTTCAAAATTTAGATTTTCATTTAACATGGCAGACTTTTTGTTTAATATGTATAAATGAAGCATTTGTATCTTATTACCTCAGCCAGGCCGGAGGCCAGGAGAAGGTTATGTTTTTGCCAGCGTTTGTCTGTTTGTCTGTCTGTTTGTCTGTTGGTTAGCAAGATAACTCAAAAAGTTTTGGACAGATTTCAATGAAACTTTCAGGCCTTGTTGGAAATGGTACAAGGAAGAACTGATTAAATTTTGGGGATGATCCGGATCACCGTCTGGATACAGGAATTTTTTAAAGGATTCTTTAACATTGTGACATACGGCCATTTTCAACATGTGTGCAGGCCCAGTGGAGGGCGCTGCTCGTCGTGTCTGACGAACACAAACTCCGCCTTCTTCAAAGTTTTAGGCACAAAAGCACGCGGAAACCAGTGGTGGACAGGGCCCGGCAGCGCACCTGTGTTTGCGCTACGCTGCAAAAGCTGAGACGGGCAGCTGTCCGGCGCCGGATTATTTGGCAGAAATTCCCCAGGCAGCCATAGTGGCTGCGCACAAAGAAGCTCTCTGCCAGGGAAGCTTCTAAATCCTCTTTTGCCGCGGAGCGCAAACCCAGTATAAAACCCACGGCAACCTGTCTACCCAATTTGCATCCGTCAGTGAAGCCCTCAGTGCTGCTTTCAGTGATCTATGAAAACGCTCGCATAACCCATTGGCCTGTGGGTTGTACGCGGTTGTGCCATGATTTGTTTTGTTTTTTCTTTTGGATTCTTGGATGGAACATGGGTGGGCAATATAAGCTGCGGCTTCAGCCATCACCCATTTCGGATAACTTATGTTGAACTGTATAATCAGAGGAGTTATTGTATAATTTGACCTTGTTGGATTTTATTTCCCCCTTTGTTATATTATTCACTTTCTTTTAATCTGTACTCTTAATCTATCCGAAATAAAGATTCATTCATTCATTCATTCAGTTGCAACACCCGCAGCCTGAGAGTTTGGAGATGGAGGAGATGGACACAACACCAACACTTCAGTTTATTACCTCCTCCAAGGAGGTAATGCTTTTACTACTGAACCACAAATCCTATCATTGTGAATCCAATTGCTAGTCATATGTTTTCATGGTCAAGGAATCTGAAAACGTACACACAAATACTGTATGGGGGGGGAACTGTGGCACTTGGCGGAGGTCTGCGCTCTCCGAGTGCTTTTCTAGTTTAATAAAGGACTACTCATGAATAAATTGATTATTTAACCAACATGTTTATTTTATGAACAGTAGAACCATCAAGATGGTCAGATTGAGACTCTGGGGTTTTATTATTTGAATAACTTTGTTTTAACCTCTTGCGCTCCGTTGTACCGCGGACGGGCAAGTCTCTGTGTCCTAGAGCGCACGAGGGCGCTCTCGTGTGCTCTAGGACGCATGATGGAGATTGTGATGTAGGTGGTGTATGGTGTCCAAGCGCGCACTGAAAATAAAAGCTGCAGACACAGCCGCGAACAGATTAGTTCATCTGATTGACCTCTCATTCGACTAATAAGAGCCTTGAATTGGGTTTCTGAAACCTTGAAGAACCAATGACTGAAAACCTAGCCAGAAGGACCCGCCTCCCAACGCTGTGAATGCAGTGAGCCAATTGAAGCAGAGAAGTTCGCGAGCTGTTTTTTTTAAGGCTGGGTGAAGACTGGCTGCTGCAGCGGATCAAAAAAGGACCAGCAGGAAGAACCCCACAGACCCAGCAGCACGGAGACCATCCACAAATGCAACCTGTGTGACAGGGAGTGCCATTCGCGCATCGGCATGTTTGGCCACAGGCGGTGCTTATTTTGTTTTTGTTCCAGCAGAGTAGACGTTATGATTTCTTCCATGGTCATAGACCGACGGAGGCTGACGATGAAGGCTGAGTGACACACACGCCTTCGCCAGTCTTTTTTTTTTAATTACTACTGTTATTTGTTTTGAAAAATCGTTCGCCAAAAACCACAATCATGGAAGCACAAAACTGCAATAATGGAATTATGTTTTGATCGGGTCGCGAGACCAGAACCACGAGTGGACCAGCGTCGCGTTCGTCTGACAGTGAGGAAGAGAAGTTCGCCAGGACTCTGCTGCTGTGAAGAGGTAAGGTGTTATAAGCTAAATTATTCTTTATCCCTGAAAATTGTAATCCAAAATGACTTTTGACCGATCGGTAAATTACAACTGTGTGGCGCACGAAGTCTGAAGTTCGTACGCCGCGGTACAAGGGGTTGTTCGCTGCGTACAGACCGTGAACGCCCCCCCCACCCCCGCTATTCTTCTCTAGCGAGGGGGGGGAAAGCTGCGGTGACTGCGCTGCTGTCCCACATCGCCACATGAGGCTAATCCATTGTGTAGCGATGGCCGATGTCCATCCTCTGTAGCGAGGGGGGGGGACAACCCCCCACCACACACACAGAGACAGCCCTGAGTGTGACCTTTCATTAGAGCCCAAAATGAAGCTTCTACATTGAATCATTCAAAAGTTAGACGTTTTTCCAAACTGTGCCATTTGGCACAATTTGGCACAGTTCCAAAACGCCTGGGAACTATCTGAGTAAAAAGCTGTGTAATATATTCATTTTTTGTGGTATTGTTACAAAATTTGGACCTCAGCTGGATAACACTTGGTTCTACATTTCTGTTGCATTTTCCAGCCCGGATCTGAAGCTGTGTGTTATTTGCAAGCATTTGTATCCAAAAAAAAACACCCAGGCCAAATTTATTTTCTTCAAGTTCACTATGTTTAGAGGACTGTAACTCAGTGGCCGGAGCACTTAGAGAGATTATGACTGTTTTGCCAAAAAATTCAAAGTGTTTTCTTTTAAATGAGACCAACCCCATGAAGATGCTGAAAAGGGTTGAAGAACAGCTTTTGATTTAATTTGGGCACGTTAATTTTTGACGTTTTTAGGGAAATTGACCGGAGTGCAAGGGGTTAACAAAATCTACAGGTCTCCCAGTTCACAACTTTTTATAAATGCCATTGAGTTACGGTGTTGCAATTTCGGGGGATGTTTCTATGGATATCTGTGTGCTCTTTTTTGTTAATAATCTTATTGTTGTTTTCCTCCTATATTGTGTATCCTGAACTGGGAGAGAGAAATACAGAGAAGAGGGAACTGAATTACTATTTTATGCACAGCAAAAAGAAATACTGTAAATATAGAAATATGGATGGGGGGAAAAATGAATAAAATTGGCAATGTGGAAGATTTTGCTTCAAGAGCAAGGGAGAGCTGAGGAAAACTCCCAATCCCAGTCTAACTGCCGCAGAAAAGAAAAAGAGTCATTATCGGCTGACACCATCTGTATGTCTACCGCGGGTATAAGGGCTCCTATTGTATCCTATTTTATGGAGACAAATTCATGTAGTAGGCTATATACAGTGTAAACAAATAATAAAAAGAAACCTGTCGGCTGATGATGGGCAGTGCGGTGGCGCAGTGGTTAGCACTGCGGCAGCACAGCAACTCACCCTTGGCCGGGGGATCCTGGGTTCGATCCCAGCCCCCGACCAACAGTGATCTGTGTGGAGTTTGCATGTTCTCCCCATGTCTGTATGGGTTTACTCCGGGATTTCTCCGGTTTCCTCCCACATGCCAAAAACATGCAAGTTAGGTTAATTGACATCAAAACTGGGGATTCTAAATTGTCCTTAGGTATGACTGTGATAGTGAAAGGTTGTCTGTCTCTGTGTGTTGGCCCTGCGATAGACTGGTGATCTGTCCAGGGTGTACCCTGCCTCTCACCCAAAGATGCTGGGAAAGGCTCCAGCCCCCCCCATGACCCGAAAAGGATTAAGCGGAAGAAGATGAGTGAATGAATGTCGGCTGATGTCCAGTTCTGCATAACACTGATCTCTGTGAGACGGTTGATATTCCTATAATCTGTTCCTCTGTCATGCCAAATAAAGTCACAGGCACTTTTGCCATGCGCCCTCGGTTCTCATTGTTTTGTATTTTTGTCACACTTAAATGTTTCAGATCATCAAACAGATTTAAATATTAGACAAAGATAACACAAGTAAACATAAAATGCAGTTTTTAAATGGATGTGTTTATTATTAAGGGAAAAAAAATCCAAACCTACATGGCCCTGTGTGGAAAAAGTGATTGCCCCTCAACCTAATAACTGGTTGAGCCACCCTTAGCAGCAACAACTGCAGTCAAGCGTTTGTGATAACTGGCAACAATTCTTTTACCGCGCTGTGGGGGAATGTTGACCCACTTATCTTTGCAGAATTGTTGTAATTCATACACATTGTAGGGTTTTCAAGCATAAACCACTTTTTTAAGGTCATGCCACAGCATCCCAATTGGATTCAGGTCAGGACTTGGACTAGGCCACTCCAAAGTCTTCATTTTGTTTTTCTAAAGCCATTCAGAGGTGGACTTGCTGGTGTGTTTTGGATCATTGTCCTGCTGCAGAACCCAAGTGTGCTTCAGCTTGAGGTCACGAACAGATGGTCGGACATTCACCTTCAGGATTTTTTGGTAGACAGCAGAATTCATGGTTCCATTTACCACAGCAAGTCTTCCAGGTCCTGAAGCAGCAAAAGAGCCCCAGACCATCACACTACCACCACCATATTTTACTGTTGGTATGATGTTCCTTTTCTGAAATGCTGTTACTTTTATGCCGGATGTAATGGGACACACACCTTCCAGAAAGTTCAACTTTTGTCTCATCAGTCCACAGAGTATTTTCCCAAAAGTCTTGGGGATCATCAAGATGTTGTATGGCAAAACTGAGACAAGCTTTTATATTCATTTTGCTCAGCAGTGGTTTTTGTCTTGGAACTCTGCCGAGCAAGCCATTTTTGCCCATTCTCTTTCTTATGGTGGAGTCATTACCACTGACCTTAACTGAGGGAAGTGAGGTCTGCAGTTCTTTGGATGTTGTTGTGGGGTCTTTTGTGACGTCTTGGATGAGTCGTCGCTGTGCTCTTGGGGTAATTTTGGTCGGCCAGCCACTCCTAGGAAGGTTCACCACTGTTCTGTGTTTTCGCCATTTGTGGATAATGGCTGTCACTGTGGTTCGCTGGAGTCCCAAAGCTTTAGAAATGGCTTTATAACCTTTTCCAGACTGATAGATCTCAATTACTTTGTTTCTCATTTATTCCTGAATTTCTTTGGATCGCAGCATGATGTCTAGCTTTTGAGGATCTTTTGGTCTACTTCACTTTGTCAGGCAGGTCCTATTGAAGTGATTTCTTGATTGAGAACAGGTGTGGCAGTAATCAGGCCTGGGTGTAGCTAAAGAAATTGAACTCAGCTTTCCAAAGATGTGATAAACCACAGTTGATTTAGGTTTTAACAGGGGGAATCACTTTTCCACTCAGGGCCATGTAGGTTTGGATTTTTTTAACCCTTAATAATAAACACCTTCATTTAAAAACTGCATTTTATGTTTACTTGTGTTATCTTTGTCTAATATTTAGATTTGTTTGATGATCTAAAACATTTAAGTGTGACAAACCTACAGAAAAATGAGAAATCAGGAAGGGGGCAAACACTTCTTCACACCACTGTATGTGATGGCAATGGTTTTACAGTTTTATTTTCTTATTTCAGCACAGTACACATTAAGTTAAAACACAAAAACTATGTCCACCGTAAGAGCTTGTGCCTCATTATGGGTCCATAGCTGATTAACGTTATCGATCGTAGCGCGACTGTCTCTGCTAAGCGCTGTAGCCATACTGACAATTCCACAGGCAGACACAGCAAGTGAAAACATAACCACTGTTATCAAAATAAAAGCCTTCTTTTTTACTTCAGTGCATAAAATAATAAACTTTTCAGGGGGTTATACACCACGGTTGTTGCGGTTGCTCATTATCCTCTGTGGTAGGTTTGTCCATAGTGCGGTACTACATAATTGCTGTTATCACCATATATACACATATGGCCCAGTCCATCACAGGGTCAGTCCATGGATGGGTGGATGGATGGATGGAATATAAATGTATAATATAGATATGAAATGTAAAAATATTGTGTGCGCGCGTGCGCACACACACACACACAGAATGGATATAAAAAGTCTATACACCTCTGTTCAAATGCCAGGTTTTTGTGACTTATAAAAATGAGACAAAGATAAATTGTTTCAAAAGTTTTTCCACCAATAATGTGATCTATAACCTGTACAACCCTATTGAAAAACAAACTGAAATCTTTTAAGGGGAAAAATAAAAAATAAAAAGCTTAAAATAACCTGTTTGCATAAATATGCACACCCTTAAACTAGTACTCTGTCGCAGCACCTTTAAGATAAGATGAGCCTTTATTAGTCCCACAATGGGGAAATTCCAGGATTGCAACAGCACAGGGATAGCAACACTCAGAGCAACAATCAGAAGGCAAGAAAAAAAAAAAAAAAAGCAAGAGCAGCTAATATACATATGTACATATTACTATAAATATATATATATATACACACAGTGCAGAGCATTGTAGCTGGATGGAATAAATATGAGTATATAAACACACAGTGCGGAGCATTGTAGCTAGATGGAATAAATATGTAGATATATAAACACCCACAGTACGGAGCATTGCAGCTAGGTGGAATAAATATGTAAATATATAAATGCACACAGTGCGGAGCATTGTAGCTAGATGGAATAATATGTAGATATATAAACACACAGTGCGGAGCATTGTAGCTAGATGGAATAAATATATAGCTATATAAATATAAACACACCCAGTGCGGAGCATTGTAGCTCCGCACTTTGGCTTTTATTACGGCACTGTCTTTTTGGGTAGGAGTCTATCAGCTTGGCAATATTTGCCCACTGTTTTTTGCAAAAAGGCTCCAAATCTGTCAGATTGTGTGGGCATCTCCTGTGCACAGCCCTTTTCAGATCACCCCACAGATGTTCAATCAGATTCAGGCCTGGACTTGGGCTGGGCCATTCCAAAATCTTAATCTTCTTGTGAAGCCATTCTTTTGTTGATTGGGATGTGTGCTTTGGGTAATTGTCATACTGAAAGATGAAGTTCATCTTCTGTTTTCTAGCAGAAGCCTGAAGGTTTTGTGCCAACACTGACTGGTATTTAGAACTGTTCATAATTCTCTCCAACTTGATTAAGGCTCCAGTTCCAGCTGAAGAAAAACGTCCCCAAAGCATGATGCTGCCACCACCATGCTTCACTGTAGGTATGGTGTTCTTTTGGTGATGAGCAGTGTTGTGTTTGGGCCAAATGTACCTTTTGGAATTATAGCCAAAAAGTTGGTTTCATCGAGCCATAACATATTTTCCCACATGCGTTTGGGAGATTTCAAATGTGTTTTTGCAAAATGTAGCCAGGTTCAGATAAGGCTTCTGTCTTGCTACCCTAGACAGGAGATTGTTGTCATATGTACTAAACAGCCAGTACTTGTCAGAAATTCCTGTAGCTCCTTCGGTGTTGCTGTCAGCCTCTTGGCAGCCTCCCTAACCAGTTTTCTTCTCGTTTTTTCATCAATTTTGAAGGGACGTCCAGTTCTTGGTAATTTCACTGTTGTGCCATATTTTCTCCACTTGATGATGACTGTCTTCACTGTGTTCCATGGTAGATTTAATGCCTTGGAAATTCTTTTGTACCCTTCTCCCAATTGATACCTTTAAACAATGAGATCCCTCTGATGCTTTGGAAGCTCTCTGCGGACCGTGGCTTGTGCTGTAAGATGTGACTACAAAAATTTCAGGAAAAGCCTACTAGAACAGCTGAACTTTATTTGGGGTTAATTAGTGGCACTTTAAATGATGGCAGGTGTGTGCTGACTCCCATTTAACATGAGTTTGAATGTGATTGGTTAATTCTGAACACAGCCACATGTCACACACATGTATGTGTATCATCCCGAGTACACACACTTTTTAACTGTACTGGCCAGCTGCATCCCACCGGGAGATTTGAACTCACGCCTCCCGCTCCGGAGTCCCGCACTCTACCTGTTTCGCCAATAGGGTCAACCCCCTTTGGCAAGTCAAGTAGGGTGCTTATATATTGACTCTGCTACACACATCCCCAGTTATAACCATGTACATATTTATGTAAACAGGTTATTGTAAGTTTTTTTTTATTTTTCCCCTTAAAATATTTTAGTTTATTTTTCATTTGGGTTGTACAGGTTATAGGTCACATTAATGTTGGAAATAGTTTTGAAATGATTTATCTTGGTGTCATTTTGTTACATCACAAAAACCTGGCATTTGAACAGGGGTGTGTAGACTTTTTATATCCACTGTGTGTGTGTGTGTGTGTGTGTGTGTGTGTGTGTGTGTGTGTGTGTGTGTCTGTGTGTGTGTCTGTGTACACTTACATTTCATATCCATATCATATATTCCATCCATGGATTGACTGGGTCATATATATATATATATATATATATACACACACACACACACACACTACTCACAAAAAGTTAGGGATATTCGACTTTCGGGTGAAATTTCAGGATCCACGTAAAATGCACTATAACCTTTACAGGTGAACTTAATTTGACTTTCTCTAACCTTTTGAATGCACATTTCCAACTGTTCAGTGTTTCAATACTTTTTGCATAACTTGCTGTGTTACGTTCCCCGTGCACTTTTACGCAGTGCACGGAAGAAAGAATTAAACCCACGTGCAGAGATTGTTGCGAGCAATTTATTGAACAGAAAATAAGTTCAGTCTAGCAAAACAATTACGACAAGCACTGCAGGATGAGTGAACAGTCATGGAGGGCTCCGAGAGAACAGGGACTCCTCTAGGATGCTCAACGGCCCTAGGGGGAGAATGCCTAGTGCCTTTGAATGGCACAGGGAGAAAGGCAAAGGAACTTACGGGCTGGAGCGGTCCGAGGCAGTCCGTGTTGTCCGAAGTACAGGTAACGGGAACAGCCGCTCACATTAGCCAACGAACAGGCGTCAGGTAACGTAAGATGAAGACTAAATAGTCAGGCTGAAAGTATAATGTAGGGAATGGAGGGTAACATACACAGAGGGGAACAGTGACTGTGTACATTGCGCAATGATCCGACAATCTCTTTCCCCAAATACAGAGTTTAAACAGTGACAATACTAATGAGGAAAGAGATCACCGGTGAGCATAATGAGTAAACAGAGGGAGTGCGTGGGCTGGACTGAATTGAAAACAGGTGTGCATGAGTGAGTGTCTGAGCATGTGAGTGGAGATGAATGGAGGCGTGTGTGTGTATGTGTGCAGGAGAGTGCATGTGAGTGAGAATGAGAGTAAGAGTGTATATGTGTGTGTGCGTGTGTGAGGGAAACCCAATAACAAACAGCTGGTGCCACTGACAGGAGGAGGAGGAGGCGTTGTTGAGCTGTCAGGAAGCGAAGAACCCAAAGGGCTCCCTGAAGCGCCTGATGGAAAATAAGCATACAATACACAAAATGGTCAAAATAGCCACAGTGTCAGAACTGGGTTTGAGACCATCAAACCCAAGTTCATGACAGCTGTTCTCTAACAAGGTGCTTAACGGCAACATTCACAACAGGTGTTTGATCCATGAATCCACCAGTAAATTTTCTGGTTCAATTAGAATTGGTATTTAAACAGTCCTCTTCATCATGCTGTTCACATTTTGATATCATGAGACCAAGATGACGCCTAACAATTGATCAACAGTACCTCGCCATTGCGAGGCTTCAAATAGGATGTTCTCAGAGGGAATTGGTCACTGAGCTTAGAGTGTCATCAGCAGTTTGCAACAGACAGACTGGAAGAGTAACAGAAAGGCATAGATGTGGACGTCCTTTGGCCACATCCCATGCTGATGACCGCTTCATTGTCAACAGTGCCCTGTGCAGAACCAGATGATGAATACCATTCAACTTCCGGCACATTTAAGGGAGGTGAGAGGCACCTAAGTGTCATGTCAGACCATTCAAAACCATTTACATCAGCATGGTGTGCATGCTAGACGACCTGCACGGGTACCTGACCACACCACCTGGCACAGGCATCATCATTTGCATGGGCCAGGGAGCATTTACGCTGGACAAGGGACCAGTGGGCCTCAGTGCTGTTCACTGATGAAAGTCGATTCACATTGAGCAGAAATGATGGCCGCCAGTGATGTTGCAGACGTCAAGGAGAGCGCTATGCATCAGCCACTGTTGTCACCATGTTACAGTCTTGGCAGGTATGTCTAGTCAATACGCAGCTGCCCTACTCCTTGTAAATGGCACAGTGACAAGCCAATACTACCTGAATAACATCATTTATCCAATCATTGTGCCCCTGCATGAACAACAGGCCCAATTTCATCTTCATGGACAACAATGCTCCAGCTCATTGAGGTCGCATCATTAGGGAACGGCTGCTGGAGGTTGGGGTACCTCAAATGGAGTGGCCTGCACTTTCTCCAGACCTGACTCCCATAGAAAACCTCTGGGATCAGCTGAATTGCCATGTCGAGGCTCAGAATCCTGCACCCCACAACCTCAATGACCTGAGGGCCGCCCTTCAAGAAAAGTGGAATGCCACGGCTTAGCAGACAGTAAGTCAACTTGTGAACAGCATGAGACATCGTTGTCAACCTGTAACTGATGCTCAGGGGCACATGACAAGTTATTTAGACATTGACATTTTTTGTTGTGGTATATCCATCACTGTTGTTGGCTTTTGTTTCAATAAATTGTTTGAGATGAGGAAATCACCACTGCATGCTTCTACTTAAATGCCCTACTTTCATGATATAATATCTCTGTTGTGTGAACTTTTTACATTTTCCATAAATTTCACCCGAAAGCCAAATATCCCTAACTTTTTATGAGTAGTGTGTGTGTGTGTGTGTGTATTAAAGATTGATAAAATTAAAAGATAAAAATTAAAGATCGATCCATGCGTTTAGGGATCATTGCATTGTCATTAGTGTTAAGTATCGCGATCCATCACTGAATTGATCTTTTGTCCCACCTCTGATGTTTACCACTGTGCTACATCACCTTTCCTTTTGACTCAAGAAGCATTTAGGAACTGAGGACACTACTTGTTGAAGATTTTTAAGTGGAATTTTTTCCCATTGTTGCTTAATGTACGACTTCATTTGCTCAACAATGCGTGGTCTCTGTTGGTATATTTTGTGCTTCATAACATGCCACACATTTTCAGTGGGAGACAAGTCTGGACTGCAGGCAGGCCTGTCTAGTACCTGCATCTGTGTCTGCTTTTTTATACAGTGAAGCGTTGTCTTGCTGAAATAAGCAAGTCCCTAAAAACACATTGGTTGGCAGCATACTGTATGTTGCTCCAAAACCTGTGTGTACTGTTCAGCATTAATGGTGCCTTCACAGATGTGCAAGTTACCCATGCCATGGGCACTAACACACCCCCATACCATCACAGATGCTGACTTTTGACTATTGCGTTGATAACAATCTGGATGGTCATGTTCCTCTTTATCCCAGAGGACATGACATCCATGATTTCCAAAAACAATTTGAAATGTGGACTCTTCAGACCACAGCACACTTTTCTATTTTGCATCAGTCCATCTCAGATGAGCTTGGGCCTAGGGCAACTGGTGGCGTTTCTGGGTCTTGTTAATACATGGCTTTCACTTTGCAGGATAGAGTTTTAACTTGCGCTTGTAGTGATGAACTGTTTTTACTGACAGTGGTTTTCCAAAGTATTCCCAAGCCCATGTCCTTTATCCTTTATTAAATGATGTCGGTTTTTAATGCAGTGCTGTCGGGGGGATCAAAGGTCAAATGCATTCATTGATGGTTTTAGGCCTTGTCGCTTAGTTGCAGAAATTTCTTTAGATTCTCTAATTGTTTTGATGATGTTATGGACTAGGTGATGAAATCCCTAAATTTCTTGCAATTGTACATTGAGAAACATTGTTTTTAAACTGTTGGACTATTTGCTCATGCAGTTATTCACAAAGTGGTGAACCTCGCAAGCCAGCTTTTTTGGAATGTGCTGCAGGCATCAAATTCAAAATGAGTGAGAATTTGCAACAAAACAATGGGGTTTAGCAGTTTGAACAGTAAATATCTTGTCTTTGTAGCGTTTTCAGTTGAATATAGGTTGAAAAGAATTTTTAAATCATTGTATTTTATGTTTTACACAACGTCCCAACTTCACCGGAATTGGGTTGTATATTATGCTCATTTTCTACAGAATCACCCCAGTGATAACTGACATGAAAGGTTCAGTTAACAGTGAGCCTGATTTAAGGTCCGATTGCTCAGCCATATCACTTACTTTTGTCTTCGTTGACAATCTCACAACTCTTTTGAGATCCATTGCTGTTAGTGATGCAAGTTATCAATTAATTCATTAACTGTTAATTGATTCACCTTTTCGATCGATTAACGATTAATTGATAAACGGCATTTTTCCTGAGAATTTGAATTTCCCATGGTACATTATGGTCTGTAACATAAAAAAGCCAATTACTGTTTGATATACTGAATAAAAAAAATGGAAGTCATATTCCTCAAGAATTTGATTTATTTATATAATGTAATGTGTTGCATGCAGAACATTAACAATGAAATAAACTCAGAAAAATAAAAATTAAGGCTACTATAACAAAAATGTGTGCACTGGCTGATATTAAACTTCAGCAACATAAGGCTGCATGTCCACCAAATAATGCGTTTTTTGTCACCCGACTGCCCTGAATGTCTTTTTTTTTTTTTCCCAGCATTTGTGTGCTGCGCTCTGGAAAAACGTCTGCCCTGTATCCCAGCAACAGCTTGTCACTCACAGCTCAGCACTTCCACTTTTCCTCTGGTCAGGCTTTCTACTTATTTTTCAATAGCAGTCTCTAAATAACAATGGACAGAAAATGTATTCTAGGATTGGTAGCAGTTCTGGATGCAAAATATGATGACATGGAAAACAGGAGTCTGAGTACAGACTGTACCGGCATCCTATGTCCCACCCTTTCTTATTCTGATTGGCTGCTTAGAAAGGTCTGACACTGATGAGCTCAGCTGCAGTCTGAAAAGTTGAAATTTTTTCAACTCTGAATGCCCTGAGCACCGTGACAAAAAGCAGCCACTGCCGAGAGCATTTCAGGACGCTGGACTACATAGGGAATGAATAGAAAATAGTTGACCACAGCTGAAAAAAATGCGTTTGGCGGACACGCAGCCTAAATTCTAAATAAAAAAAAAAATATAGACTTAGTCCACATGCTATTAAAAACTACATAAAATCGGACATGCTCTCTGTGAGAACTGCTGATTTTACGTGCCACTCATTATCAGTGTATTGGCAAATGACCGTAATGTAGCTTTCTGTATTTAGCACAGTCGAACAACCGTTGTCAGCACCATATTTTCAGTGGCTAGCTGTGTTTTCACATCAGCTTTCTTTTTTTCTTGTAGTGTGCTTCCAAGCGGTTAGTTATTGTTCCTCTAAACGGAATATTATACCCTGGCTCCATAAAGTTTATCAGCTCCTGAAAGCCCTCTCGTTTAACATTACTTATTGGCATCGTGTCTTTTTCAGTCATGTTGCAAGTCCTTCGTCTTCCTCTCATAACATACCTGCCTCCCCAAGACTGTGGTAATTGTCGGTTGTTGCCAAACTAGTCGCTCCTTGCAGCATGGCTGAGTGTGAGTTCTTTAGATGGTAACTTAGCGAACTGGTTGAGTTGTTGTATTTCAATGTAGTGCCACATGGTGTACATTTGGCTTTGTTGTTAGCGTTTACCAGTTTAATATGATCCCACACTGCACCCAGTTTAGACCGCTTCATTTTCTCAAGTGAAATACGTCAAATGTGGCAGAGATTAGGCTATAGCGCCCTCGCCAGGACTGGTGACGCCACCAAATTTAATGAAAATAAACTGTTGAAAAGAGCGGCACTTTCAGTTAACTAAAAACTAATTTAATTTAGTCGACTAAATGTTTATCGACAATTAATCGAAAGTCGGTTAATCATAAACATCCCTAGTTGCTATCAAATTCAAGATAACCCAATGTTTTTCATAAAATAGTAAATTGTCACATTTTCAACACTTGATATGTTTTCAATGCTCTGTTGCAAATAAAATAGTGGTTTATGACATTTGTAAATCATTGCATTCTGTTTAGATTTTACACAATGTCCCAACCCTTTTGGAATTGGGTTTACAATACAAGAACTTGCTATAACTATTTGCTTTGCGTATTCCAGTGTTTCGTCTGGCTTAAAGACTTTGGCATGGTGGCAACATTTTCTTTTTTGGGGGTGGGGTAGTATGTAAGGAATGTGTAAAGATGAGAAAACACATGACACAAGGGAAAAAACATTCATAATACTGTAGTAATTTACTCACGCATACTAAAATTGTATGATCAGAGGTGGGTATATTAGCCAGAAGTTGCACTCATGTAAAAACCGTATTGGCTTATGAAATTAATAATTAAATGTAGACACCCCAAAAAAATTACTAGTTGAGTAAGAATACAAAAGCACCCACCTTAAAAAATACTTTAATCATGACTAACCCAGAATTTACGCCAACTGCCGGATGCAGTACGTTACGGCTTTGATCCGGCCTCTGCAGCAAATGGTTCCGATTCTCGACAATTTTCTAATCCCCACCTGGTCCGGACCACTGTGGATTGAATCCACCTCGTCAAATTTGGTTTGCTAATGAAACGCAACAAGTCTATTTTTGATGGATGCCAGATCAAATCCGCAAGGAACTCCTGCGGTATTCAATAGCTGCTTGTTCATTAAAAATGATTGAAGGACTGTCCATTATTTTCTGAGGTCTCCTCCTCCACCACTGTGTCAGAGAAGGTAAAAACTTGACATAACATAAAAACGCTTCATAGAATTAAAATTAATAGGCTACTTACGTTTTATTTAGCGCCCAAAAATCTAGGTGGGAAGCCACTGCTACATAACACTTCCTTGTTGTTATCACGTGATTGCAATCGGTTCATCTTGGTCACTCTCAGGTCTTTCTTGAGATCTCGCGTTATTTTGTATAATTCTCATGTGAACTTGTATTTCAAACTCTGTTCTCATCCATGCCGCTGCAAAACAGATGGATTTGGTAGGGACAGGTACAAGGGGCCATCCATACTGCATCTGCAACGTACTGCATCCGGAGTCAGTGTAAATCCTGGGTTGGTCTTGAAAGTTTGAGGTTTTTCACCTAAATTTACAACCATTTTCTTGTAGTTTTCTCTGTAAATTTGTTTTTACCTAAATTTGCAACTATTTTCCTCATAAATTTGTAATTTCCTCTTGTAGAATTATGACTTCTTGTACATTTGAGACTTGATTTTCATTCATTTGTAGATTATTTTATGGCTAATTTTTGTCTGTTTTTTTAATAAAGAAATTAGTGTTTTTCTAATAAATTTGAAACAGTTGTGGTAATTTTTTAATAACTTTTTTCTCATTTAATTTAAACTTTTGATAATTTGCAGAGTCAGAATAGAATAATTTCAACTTTTTTTTTTTTTTCCAAAAAATTAACAGTATTAATAAAATTTTATTGAATGAAATAAAATTATCTAAAATGACCAAAGATGGCAGTTATTTCTGTTAGAATATTTCAGTATATTTAAATTTTTTTTTAGAACACTGCTCACCACCCAGACAACAGGAAAAACCTTCCTCAATGTGAATTGAGAGGGACAATTCTCTTTTTTTCCGGTTTGGGGGCATATCCCCCCCCCCCTTTATTTATACATATGGCATGATGAGATGGAAACAACTTTTTATGGTGGCTGTGCTCTCAAATCTGCAGAAAATTCTCTTGTCTTTATGACAGAAAATAAACTCCATCCATTCAGTCGTGGCACAGCATTTTGACATTTTGCATTGGCAGAAAGCAGCTGAAACGGAGAAGAAACGATTGAGTGAGGCATGCTTGGCAGGACAGCGGTCAGCCAGTTGTGAGACTACAGTCACAGCCCAGCGACAGAGTGAAAATGAATCTGCAAATTAGATTTAATGTTGAAGCTGCAGCAGACAAATGTATGTGCCAAAACTACATGAATAAGCGACTTTCGCATTACGAGTGCGCATGTGTGGACTATGCGACCCGACATCCAGTTCAAAGGTCAGGACTACCATACATTCCACTAGCCGGCTTGCTTTTGTGTAGAGACAGTACTGTCACACCTGAACAATTGCCGTTTAAAGTCTGCTTCAAGCTTTAAATCGCCGTTATGCCAGGTGCACATTGTGCTGTAGTGAAGTGTAGGAACGGCATGTATCATCTAGAGCGGTGGAAAAAGCAAACTTGTAGCATACATGCGTGTAACTTCGGGACCAGCATGTGTACATGTCCGCCGCCATTCACGTTATATACATTCTCCACGGAGCTGAAGGATCCGGACGGACATAATTGTTGGATTAAAGCAGTAAGTTTATATTATAACTTAATTAAATAGTGTTGCGTATTGTTCAAGTTCTAGCCTAATTGACACGAGTCTAAACCCTGAAGTAGTAGGTACGGACAGGCAGGACTGGATCTAGGATATAGTTCTTTGTATATTGGTAATGAAGCTTGATCTACACACACATGTAATTAAGGCCATTGATAAGTAGGCTGGTATAAAATAAAATTGCAAATCATTGAAAACGTGTGGTACTTAAACTATAGTAGTATCGATCTAAGTAAGCAGGCTATGCCTTGTAGTGAAATTTACTCAAAATGACAAAACCAAAGTTGAGCTGTCAGACCATTCGCTTACCTTCTTTGCAGTCATTTCGGAGTCTCACAAGTAAGGGTGCTTGGTCCTTTGACAACAAAAAATTCTGCTATGTCAGCGTATATACAGGGGGGCCATTTTGGCCAATTTCTGCAATGTGGCCACGAATGCAAGCACAACTAGTTCATCCTTGCGTTTGCGGGTACAACCGGGAAGACCCCTAAGCATACAATATGCTCGTAGATCAGGAACTTTCCATAAATTAAATGTATTGATAGAGCATATTTAGTAGCCACGTTCCCATGATGCTTTGTGCGAGCCGAGATGCGAAAGTCGCTTATATCAGCATGTCTGAGAGCGAAAAGAAAAAGAGCACTTTTTTACTCATACCTGCATGGAGTCGGCAGCACTCAGACCATCTCGGCTGCTGGAGACAATGGCTCGGCACGGTTCTTGTTCAGCTTCGCTCTTAACGGGCACCTCTGCTCCTGTGTTTGTCCGTGACAACGCCCTCTGAAAAAACTTAACACACACTGCACTCTTCTTTTAAATAAAGCCATTGAGTGCCCATATGGAAAAAATATGGTAGACTAATTATGTCAGGTGCTTTTTGCAACCCAGTTGGTGAAAACAGAGGACAAGATCAGCAACTACTGAAGTATATATCGGTGTATTCCCATCAACCGCTGATTTGTGCTGAGTTTGACATGGGGCGACAAAATTAAAATAGGCTACTTGTAAAAATGCTGCCGACTCATCTAATCAGTAGCGACCGGCATCAAAGCAATCATGGTGTTCATGTGTTTACTTACTTGGACCCAGAGCAGGAGAGCTACTGTTTCCATCTTCACCACCTGGGAGCGTTTAAAAAACGCTGATATTTTTGTCTGCTTTTTAGGTGGTTGACGTGACATATTACCCTAATATAATGGTAGGGGAAACACTGCAGATGCAGTTTTATCTCTTGGACAGTGATGCTAGACACACTTGGCTGGCGGCTGGTCCTGTCACAACAGCGCCATGCTCCCGAACTCCTACCGGTGACTGTTTTGACGTGCATTGTTCGTGTGCATGCTTGTGGATAACATCCCTTCATTCATATTCTTAGCGAAAATATTATGCAGCTCTTTATGTATCTTTTCTTTTTTTTTTAATTGGCTCCTGTGTGGCTCTTCTTGAAAAATTCTTTATTTTTCTTAGCGTGGCGGCTCAGTTTTTGGCATGGCGGCTCACCACACAAATATTGCCAGCAGAAACCCTGTATTCAGTAGGAGTATTGATCTTTTAATTAAAATGTATCATCTGTTTGTTTAAATTGATGTCTGCTGCAGGTTCTCTGTTCGTGTAATTGTAAGTGTACTTTTACTCTTTGGTCAGTGGGGGTCTTTGGAAGGTATGCTCAAGGACTGACATAAACCACACTTGTATGGTTCCCAGTCCAGGCAGGGTTTTCCCAACTTGCTCATGTGGGACTCGCTCGATGGACACAGAGCTGTGTAATGTATTGAATAAGATAAGCATGTGTACAGTTTTGACCTGTTGATATGGATCTGGGTTGCATCAGGCTCTTGTGAACGGTAGTATTACTGCTTGTCCTCATGTTCATTTGTATTGATAAAACAAAACAAAAAAGATCCCAGTGGCAATAGGCTGCTTTATGTCTAATGCTTCAACATAATTGTTGACGTGACCAGAAACTAATCTTGCAAGTTTATTAAGGCAGCTACTCATAAAACTCCTGCACTCTCACCCTGCTGCTCACCATATCGCATTTTACTTGTCACAAATGCCAGAGGCCAGAAACGATATTTATTATCCTTTGTTTAATTTAAAAAATGAACACACCTTATGCCTTATGATTTTTGGGGCTGTCACTTTTGGCATGTATATGCTTTGTGATCTAACCTAAACCGAATAACATTTGGTACAATAGTCCGTGCTCCAGTTTTGGGTCTCCCCTCTCTTTTACAAGTGCTGCAGCACAAGTGTGCACACAGATCTCTAGATGGCTATAAATCTATATTATGGATTAGCTTTTTATTATACCTGCCAGATACTATTAACAGGAAAACGTGATAGAGATTTAGGGAACAGGCCTGAGAAGGGAAGATCAGTAGCTTGTCCTGGCTAGTAAATGGAAGTAGTGAAGGAGAAGCCCTTTATACAATGAGAGAGACTGAGGAAACTGATGTGCTCCTAAGCATGACACATAATTTCTTACTGGACCTGTAGAACTACCTCTGTAAAGCTATTTTCCTGGACTATACTGTTGGAAGCTGGTTGAGGAGGAGACAGGAGAGGACACTTCTCAAAAGTTTACAGTGACTTAAAATAGAAGCAAAACTTGTCTGCAGGGGTTAACTAAAGCATTTATACATTTTTACATTTATAGATGGTTGATTCTTTAAATTGACATTTCTTTCACCCTATTTCACCCCTTTTTTGTGGTCTCTTTTTTAGCCTCTTCTCTGAATGGGCACAATCACACAGCATGCTGCTTTAATCCAGAGGTGAAGGGGTTAAAAGCTTTCACTGCAATAAAGAGGGCCCGGCTTATCCCTGAGTCTATTTTTAGAAGCACACTCACTCACACACACAAAATAAGAGCACGTGCATGCATGGCGAGCAAACAATCATTATTTTTGGTCTCCCATGTTGGCTCTCCTCGTCACGATTGAACGGTTGTTGTTGCCGTGTGCCGAGTAGCTAAAAATGGAGTGCATGCATGACACAACGGCTGCCTCTTTTGTGTGGGCGGTCATTGTGATAGGTGCATGAGCCTCATCAGGGGAAATTTCAAGCCTCACTGTCACGTTTGTCTGCCGTCCACTTGTGCTGACATGTTGTCTCTATCCTACACAACCCAATTACGAAATTGTGGCAGATTGCAAAATGCGCCTTGGCGGCGTGTTCCCACAATGCCGCACCCTCTCTGCCTCACCGTGAACAGGGATGAGGCTCCTGCCAGCCAGCCAGTTTGTCAGCTCTGTCCTCCAATGTGCCACTGACTTGGCTGAACATGACAGCGCCGGAACAAACCCAGGGGGTTTCTTGCATGGTGATTGCCCCCTACATGCGTAAACTCCACTTTTGTCCTTGTGCAAATGATGGCCAGCTTTCCACTTTCGTAAAAGAGAAAAAAACACTTTTAAACATGGCATTTTAGCTTTGTCTTTAATTGGTGATGGGCAGATACAGTGGCAAGTGAACACGAGTTAATGAAAGGAATGGGATGCATCTTTTGTCCCTGTGTCTTTTGTCTGGTCCCAGTCGAGAATCGGAATATACTGTGTTCTGCCAACAAGCTGTCAGTGGCGATTATGGTTTACACTACTGCCTGGAAGCCCAATCCTTCTGCCTTTTGACATGGTGCTCCACAGTGCTTGACGTGAAGCATCGATGTCTGGCCAGGGCGGTGAGAAAACTGCTACTGTTGTGCAAGCAGATCAAAGTCTGACCTTCACTGGAATTTGAGAGTTATGAACACTTGAAAGAGTCAAGAGGAATATACCAAATAAATTAAATGGTGCATGGTTGGTGCAACGCAACTGCAATCATATTGTGGGTGTTTGTTGTTTTTAAGGCATTTACAGTACCATCGGAAATCTCCTAGCAACCCTGTGTGGCGCCATGATGGAAGCCCATCAGGAATCAAATATTCCATCCTTTCAGCAAAAGTAATATACGTATATGAATTGGTGTGTGCAGTGTTGATGGACATAATTGATGGATAGATTTCAGTGTTTCCTCTGGCTTAAAGACCTTGGCGCGGAGGCAGCATATTTTCCATCGGGGGGGGGCAGTAAACATACCGGAATATGTTAATTTTATACTATTTATTTCTTTTTAAAATTTTACACAGTAATGTTGTATATGGAACTTGCCATTTGAAGTATTGTACAACCGAGGCTTGAATACTGGGCCAGTTGGGGTCCCAACCAGACCTCCTGTGTTTCGACTTTTTAGTGGTGTTATCCTTCTCTCTTTCCTCTGCCTGAACACTTTCCTCTCCTTGGCTCCTCTCTTCTGTCTCATCTTGCCCTCTCTGAGCTCTGTCTAATTCAGGTTCTCTCTCTGTCTATGGTGGTATACAAACAGGTTAGAAAATATCAAGTGTCATGTTTTGTCCTGTAGAATTTTTTTTTGTCATGGTTTACATAAATGACAAAAATATGTGTATTTTTTGTATTTTTATTCTAGTGTTTCTTTTTTTCCATTGAGAGAGTAGGGAAGGGAAAGAAACATTCATAATAGTAATGTACTCATGCATACTTAAATTCCATGATCAGGTGGGTATAGTAACCAGAAATTCTACTCATGTAAAAGCAGTGCTTTGAAATTAATAATCAGAATCAGAATCAGAATCAGGTTTATTGCCATTGTTCATGTAGTACACAAACTAGGAATTTGTCTCGGTACAATGCTGCAACATTAAACATGATAAGATAAGAGAAATAAACTATACATGTAATAAAGTGTAGGATAAGATTAAGTGATACTGGTCAACAGTTAAAATATATATTAGCCAGCAGCAGATACTGTGGAGAACTATATAGTGCAGTCGGTAATGCAGGAAGAAAACAGTGATGATTGACATGAGTCTGGTTGAGCTGCTGTACATGGTGCACGAGAGTCACTTAGTGTTCAGCAGTCTAATGGCAGAGGGGAAGAAGCTGTTCATGTGACGGGAGGTTTTAGTCTGGATGGACCGAAGTCTTCTACCAGAGGGGAGGGGGGCAAACAGTACGTGACCAGGGTGTGAGGGATCGGCTATGATCCGGCCAGCACGCCTCCGGGTCCTGGAGATGTACAGATCCTGGAGAGATGGGAGCTTGCAGCCGATCACCTTCTCAGCAGTGCGCACGACGCGCTGCAGCCTTAGTCTGTCCCTGGCAGTGGCTCCTGCGTACCACACGGTTATGAAGGTGGTGAGGATGGACTCGATGATGGCTGTGTAGAACTGCACTAACATCTTGGTGGGTAGCTTGAGCTTCCTCAGCTGCCGCAGGAAGAACATCCTCTGCTGGGCTTTTTTGATGAGTGAGCTGATGGTCAGCTCCCATTTGAGGTCCCTGGTGATGGTAGTGCCTAGGAAGCGGAAGGAATCAGCAGTGGTGATGGGAGAGCCTGAGAGGGTGAGGGGGGGCAGAGGAGTAGTGACTTTCCTGAAGTCTACAATCATCTCCACTGTCTTCAGAGCGTTCAGCTGCAGGTTGTTATTGCTGCACCAGGACGCCAGCTGGGCCACCTCTCTCCTGTAGGCGGACTCGTCGCCGTTGGAGATGAGCCCGATGAGGGTGGTGTCGTCCGCAAACTTGATCAACTTGACAGACTGGTGGCTGGAGGTGCAGGAGTTGGTGTAAAGGGAGAAGAGTAGGGGGGAAAGTACACAGCCCTGGGGTGATCCGGTGCTGATGCTAGTATAGTCTGAGACAGTCTTTCCCAGCCGCACATGCTGCCTCCGGTCCGTCAGGAAGTCGATGATCCACCTGCAGAGGGAGTCAGGCACGTTGAGCAGGGACAGCTTGTCCCGGAGCAGAGCGGGGCGGATGGTGTTGAATGCGGAGCTGAAGTCCACAAACAGGATCCTGGCGTAGGTTCCCGGGGAGTCCAGGTGCTGCAGGATGGAGTGGAGGGCCAGGTTGACTGCACCGTCTACAGACCTGTTGGCTCGGTAGGCAAACTGCAGCGGGTCCAGGAGAGGGGTGGTGATGGACTTGAGGTGGGACAGGACCAGGCGCTCAAAGGACTTCATGACTACAGAGGTGAGCGCTACAGGTCTGTAGTCATTAAGTCCAGTGATCCGTGGCTTCTTGGGGACAGGGATGATGGTGGAGGATTTGAGGCAGGATGGCACGTGGCATAACTTAAGGGAGGTGTTAAAAATGTCTGTGAATACAGGAGCCAGCTGTTTCGCACAGAGTCTCAGGGTGGAGGGAGACACGCCGTCTGGGCCGGGGGCCTTGCGCGGGTTCAGTCTGGAGAACTGTTTGAGCACATCCTGCTCACTGATGATAAGGGGAGGGGGGGGAGGAGGGGGGGGGTGCCTTAAATGAAGTAGGGAATGTGGAGGCTGTGGAGCTGGAGGGAGGGGGGGAGTTGGACACAGATGACGAGGTGTCAAAACGGGCATAGTGTTGGGACAGTCTCTGACAAAGGGCTTTGTCATCCTGACCTTTAGGAGCCTGAGGCCGATAGTTGGTGATCTGCCTCAGTCCTCTCCACACGGAAGCCGAATCATTAGCAGTGAACTGCTGCTGGAGTCTCTCTGAGTACACAGATTTAGCCCTCTTCAGCTCTCTGTTAAACCGGTATTTAACCTCCCTGTAGCAGTCCCTGTCTCCACTTTTCAGCGCTGCTTCCTTCTCCTTCCTGATCTGTCTGAGCTTAGCTGTGAACCAGGGTTTGTCATTAGAGTAACTCACCCTGGTGCGTGATGGAAGAATGTTCTCTTCACAAAAGTGGATATATGAGTTCACAGTGTCCGTGTACTCATCCAGATCATGCGTGGCTCCTTTAAGCATAATAATTAAATGGTATTTAATAATTACCCACTTAAAAACTCAAGTAATGCCTTCAGTCTTCAAGGTCTGAGGTTTTTCTCCAAAACTGATAATTTTTCTTATAGTTTTCTACTTTTCTCTGTAAATTTATCTAAAGTTGAAACCATGTTCCTCAAATTTGTAATTTCCTCTTGTAAAATTGACTTTTCTTGTACATTTGAAACTTTATTATAAATTTGTGGATTATTTTATGACTAGTTTTTGTCTGTTTTTTAAAATAAAATTACTGGGTTTTTTTTTTTTTTTTTAGATAAATTTGAAACAGACTGTGGTAATTTTTTTACTTTTTTCCTTATAACAATTTATATTTTTGACCATAATTTTGCAGTCAGAACAATAATTTAACTCTGATTACAAAGAAAAAATATTCATAAAATTGTATTTAATGAAATAAATTAACTTAAATGACCAAGGATGCTGTTATTTCTGTTAAAATATTTCTTTATAGTTTTTTTTTTTTTTTTTTTTTTAAGAAATCTTCTCACCCCCCAGACAGCAGAAAAAAACTCCCTTATTTTGAAATCAAATACTGGCACGTTTAGTTTGTCTGAAGGCTACTGACATATTAAAGTCATTGACTTCGTGAATTTCGGTCATCTTAACCTGCCAGGTACATAATAGGGAACTGCAGCGGACTCTAAAGACATAATTCAAAACAATATGTGTTCATGTACAGAATGATCTGCTTAGGCAGTTATAGTTGTGCTCTCAGGCTTTCTCATCAGGCACCTCTCTAGGCAGCCGCTGAAGGACTTCAGTTTAGAGTGAAAATAGAGCTAGCGTTTTAGCTGTTGCTTTTTGTCACTGCCGCTGGAGAATAAAAACGCCACGCCTGCTCGTGCGAGAAAAGAGAGAAATTGCCAGTCTCTTCATTCCTGCAATTCCTACAGAACATAACTTAATATTGTAGTGGCTGGTGAAATATATCCTCAGCAATTCATCAGTCCCCCTTGCCTTTCCCTTCATATGAAGCCGGCTGCATATGAATTCTAACCACATCTCTTAGCTAAGCGACTCTTCCATTATTGCTCCCGTTTCCAGCGGGTTAAAACCATGATAAACGCCAGTGCTTACCTACCTCTTATGATTTTTTCCACATTTAAAGTACTTTAACAAACTCATGTCTCTGTCGGACAGTCGCGCTTAGCGAGACACTGCCTTGCGACTGACTGGAAAACTTGTGTGAGCGGGGCGCTTCTAAATTCCACGCGGATGACGGCTACGCACGTTGTTCGTGTGCGCGCTTGCGGAATGTCATTGCTCCATATATTTTTTTTAATAAATTCATATCTTCTTGGCGAGGCGGTAAAATTTCTGGCGAGGTGGCCCGCCACCGAGAAATGTTACCAGAAGAAACCCTGGATTTTATGATTCCTGGTTTAATTGGTTGAAATCTGATTATCCTGACATACGCTGAGCACAGGTGATAGTCACCATAGTTTTGGTCTTTTCAGTGTTCTTACCAGGAACAGAGCTGTTGCAGGCGGTGTTGGTCCACTCAGGCTATCAGGGAAGTGACATTCACCTGGTCAGAGGTTGATGTCCTGTCAAAATGATTATGGAAACATTATTTTAAAATGAAGATCTTACATAGTTTTGTTTTAAAACCGTATTATGGGTGGCCTAGTGATTATCAGATCAAATGACCTTTCCCATGTGTCTCCCTTGCTCTTCACCCCATTTTCTGTCTTTCTCTTCATTTTATCTGTTCAATAAAAGAAAATGTAAATGCTAAAAAAATAAATTTATTGCATTATCTTCTGTGTAAGGTGGATACTCTAGAAGGTCATTACTGCCATAAAAGGGATTGAAAATTGTCAAATTTGTAATTTGTCTGGTTTATGCAGGCTAAAGAGTGGAACTTCGTGATTTTCACGTGGCTCATTGAAGTTCAGTGTGGTGAACTGAAGGAGTCAACATCTCATCAGGTTTCATCTACTTCAACTTTGCATTGACAGCTTTCTATCAATGCCGCTCATACAATGTTGCTTTCTGAATAAGTTCTTCTCTTTTTCTCCTTAAATTATGAATGTGCTAATAAATTCCACTTGTTATACTGGCATTATATTAATAAATGTAAGCAGCAGATATGACTCGGGCACTGTTATGAATTTTTACACTGAAAATCCAAATCTTGGGAGTAGGGATGCATGATACATATTAGCATGCTATCATTATTGGCAAATAAAGCATTTAAAATGATCAACTATTGGCAAATCAATATTTACAGCCGATAGAATATTACGGTAGACAGTCTCCAGTGACGCTCTGATGTCATTACGTCAGTCAAACATATTTCAACTAACGTGGCTGCACCCACTACAGCATGCCAGCATGCTGCAGCTCTGTACTCACTCAAATATTGTTGCATGTGGTTGTTATTTGTATTACTTTTTGTGGTTAAGTGCTGTTGAAGTAGCTCAAACATCTTCTACGGCAGAGAGTAATTATTGCACAGTCAGGAGAATATTCCAAGTTCCCGTGACGGTATGGGTGTTTACATTCTCCAGGAACTGAGGTGGAGGCAACAACGTAAATGGAAGCAGGTTAGCCAGTGGGTTAGTCTCTTGGCTTCAAACAGACCAACGCTGCCCAGCCTTGTTCGCGCAAGTGCCTGGTCTTTTGGAAACAAGATTGATGTACTAAAACTGGATATATACAGCGGCGAAAATAAGTATTGAATACATTAACATTTTTCCCATTAAACATATTTCTGATGGAGCCATTGACCTGAGATTTTCACCAGATATCAGGAACAATCCAAGTAATCTGTACATACAAAGGCAAAGGCACAAATTAAGGCAGCTGTGTTTGCAAAACAAGTTACATTTAATTAAGTGGAATGACACAGGGAATAAGTATTACTCAAATGAAGAAAAAGAGGTGCAAAAAGGCATATAAAGCCAATAAACCAGCTGAAATCCATCAGAATTTAGGAAACCATCCCCCATCAGTGCAAATTAATTTCAGCTGGTTAAGTCTAACTGATAGCCTTTAAAAAGGTCTGTGAATATCAGATTGCCACACCACAAAGAACTCATGATGGGTAGAAGCAAAGGGCTCTCTCTAGACCTTCACAACCTTCTTGTTGCAAAACATAATGATGGCATTGTTTACAGGCGCCTTTCTAAACTGCTGAATGTTCCAGTGAGCACTGTTGGAGCCATCATTCGGAAGTGGAAAAAATATCATTTTACCATAAACTGGCCACGGCCAGGACCTCCTCACAAGATTTCTGACAGAGGAGTCAAAAGAATTATCAGAAGAGTTATCCAAGAGCCAAAGACCACTCATGGAGAGCTCCAAAAAGACTTGTAGTTAGCAGGTACTGCTGTTTCAAAGAAAATAAGTAATATACTCAACCTACATGGGCCCTATGCCCACTCACCGTGCAAGACTCCATTGTTAAAGAAAAAAGCCTGTTGAAGGTTGTTTATAGTTTGCTGCACAACATTTGGGCAAGCCAGTAAAATACTGGGAGAATATAGTCTTGTCAGATGAGACCAAAATTGACCTTTATGGATGCCACAACACACAGCAATTTTGGAGGAGAAATGGCACTGCACATTCCATCATGGTGTGGGGGTGTTTTTCAGCACATGACCCAGGCAGACGTCATATAATTGAAGGAAAGATGAATGGACAGATGTACAGAGACATCCTTGATAAGAACCTGTGGCCATCTACCAAGATGCTGAAGATGAAACGAGGGTGGACATTTCAGCAAGACAATGATCTCAAACACACAGCCAAGGAAGCTCTCAACTGGCTCCTGAGAAAGAAAATAAAGCTGCTAGAATGGCCCAGTCAGGCAACTGATCTGAATCCAATAAAGAAATCTATGGAACGAACTGAAGATAAGAGTTCATAGATACCCACGGAACCTTCAAGATGTGAAGACAGTTTGTGTGGAAGAATGGGCTAAAATCACTCCTGAGCAATGCCTGCGCCTAGTAACTACATACAGGAGGCGTCTGGAAGCTGTTATTACCAAATATTAAATGAATTTCACCAAGAGTGTTCAATACTTAGTCCCTGTGTCATTCCACTTTATTAAATATAACTTGTTTTGTGAACACAGTTGCCTTGATTTCATTGTACGTATGGATTACTTGGGTTGTTTCTGATATCTGGTGAAAATCTCAGGTCAATGGCTCCATCAGAAATATGTTTAATGAGAAAAATGTTGACATGTTCAATACTTATTTTCCCCACTGTAACTCGAATATCCATAGGAGAGTTTTGTGATGATCATTGTCAAGCTGGCTGCACTTCAAGATCATAGACGCCGCAGTTGAGCTAGCATGCTGCTAACTAGGGGTGGGAATCTTTAGGCACCCAATGATTCAAGCCGATTACGATTCGGAGGCTCTGATTCGAGCCGGATACGATTCTCGATGCATCTCAATGCATCCTTTTTTTTTTCTATTCAGGATTTTTTTCCTCCCACTGTGTGACAACTTCTTACTTTTAAAGCATATGCAATGGCTCATGAATTTACTTCCAATATCTTTTGTTTCAAAAAAAACAACATGAAAAGTGCAACTGTAGCAGCACATTTGCTGCTATAACAGACTTCAGAGCATCCTGAAGTTTAACAAATAAGACTTACAACAAACATTCTGTTATGTGCAACAACTAACTGATCCTTCAGTCAAAAATACTCAGAACAGAAATGTTAAAATTTCTAATGAAAGTTTTCCTGTTTTGTGCAAACAGTAACTGAGTCCTTCAGTCCAAAAACTGAGAAAATTTTGCTGTATCAAAATCTTATTTACCTTTTATACAAAAATGTGCAGTTACCGTTACAAATCATTCAGTGGCATGGATGTCCACGCATCACATGTGATGGCAATCCTACCCGCTGTCTTCAGTGATTGCATGACTTTGGCTCGTTGTAGAGAGTGGGATGGCTGTCGGAAACGGGTCAAGTGAACCCCTGACCAAGTGAGGAGCCCAAATGGACTGTGGGATCTATTCTGTACATGTACAAGTACATTTTCAGTCCAGTGATTTACAAACTGATTAATAATTTTGTAACGTCTCATTCAGAACATTATAGTCCCACATACCTATGCTGTGGATTTTCATCTAGGGGCAGCCAGCGGTGACAAGCAGCAGCATTGGAAAAGAAAAGAAGCAGAAACAACACTTGTTGGTGACCGGGAAAAGTCTTTCCAACAGCTTTATACAAAATATTACAATGTTGTACCTCGGTTGTACAGTGTGCATCATAACACGAACGCCCTGGTTCTCGACAACGAAATACGGGCGTAAATCCTTGGCAATAAAAGCGGCAATAGATTTTGTAATTCACTTTGCCCTTTTTGAGTTGTGTGGAAGTTTTGACATTGCTTGCTCAGTGGTCCTCTGGTTGGCAGCTCTTGGTCCGCCGAGTGAAAACATGCAATATGGTTTTGCATGCTTGTCACATTTCCAAAATATTTTAGTTTAGTCTGACAGAGCTTACATACGGTGTGGGTCTTGTCCAAGTGTTTTTTCCCTTCAGCTTCATAAAAGCCGAAGTACTGCTATACGTTTACTTTTAATGAAGAGGGTGCTGATCATATACTCTCCTCCACCATTTTGTTTCTTTTGTGTCACGCCATAAAGAGTCCGGGCAGGTCCAGGCGCCAACTTTTTCATTCCAGTCAAATTAATTACATTATTAATAATATTTAATAATTGGAATCTTGACATTTGTGCATCAATTCAGAATCATTCACGTCTGCATCGAGATGCAATGGAAAATGATTATTTCTCCCACCCTACTGCTAACTACACCAAAGCGCAAGACAGAGGAGTCTGGTAAGAGCTGTGGAAGCGGAATTTGTATACTTTGTGGTAATAAGTATTGCTCACCGGATCTGGAGCAGCTTGTCTGCCACTTGAGTTTTCTGTTGGCGTGGTAACAGCGGTCCAGATGCTAATGCTAATTTAGCATTTAGCTTTGTGCTAGCAGCCATTGACAAGCAGCAGACACTGTTTTGACCAACATATTAAGTACAGAGGAGATACCATGCTGGACTGTGTATATTCTAATATTATAAAGCAATACAGAGCCTTCCTCCCCTCAACACAGTCCAGCATTGTCTGAAAATACATAATTGTCAGCATAGGCAGCAACATGGGCAGCTCGGTGTCGCAGTGGTTAGCACTGTGGCAGCACAGTAAGAAGGTCGTGGGATCGATTCCACCCCTGACCATTGTGGGTTCAATCCCACCATCGTAACCCTTCTGTGTGGAGTTTGCATGTTCTCCTCGTGTCTGCGTGAGATTACCCCGGGTACTCCGGATTCCTCCCAAAGGCCAACCCCCCCCCCCCCCCCAAACCATGCAAGTTAGGTTAATTGGAGACTCTAAAGTGGCCCTAGGTGTGAATGTGTGTGTGAATGGTGAAGGGATTGGCGCTGTACCGTGGCTGCCTCATCCATCCAGGTGGATGCCCTGAATTTCCCTCTGGGATTAATAAAGTATACAAAATACAAAAAACCCCCCAAAAACAAATATTGGCTATCGGCAAACATTCTTCTGTCCTGCAACCCTACTTGGGAGTCAGTGGCTTTTTTGTTTCAGCATTCCCACTGTTTTAGTGTCTTTGTTGAGTCTCACCTCATGACTACAGTGTGTGTTGGACATAGAACAGACACACATGACAAAATTACCAATTTCCAACTAATTTTTCATTTTATATCAAATGTTTGCATTCACTGAGGATCACAAAGACAGACTTATACGCCATTCCAGATCTAATTACCACTGTGATCCTTCCACATCTACCAGCATGAAATGAGGGTCAGATGGCTGTTTCCGACTGTTCTCGGGACACAAACTGGTGGAGGCTCATGCAGGGGTCACCCATTCTCTTTTAGCAGTCACCATGACGTCAGGCAGTGCCCTCGGGAAGCAAATTTGCGACCCAGAGGAAAGAGCTCTTCAAGGAGAGGCGTGTTTGATTAATCGTATTGTTCCTGTCTGGTTCACCTTGCTCACTGGAGTCACCCTGGATGAAGCAGCCAGAACGGAAGTGCACTGAATGTAATGAGGCTCGAGCACCCTTCCTCTCTTTCTCTGTCGCCGTCTCTCTTTGTAAACGTCACAGTGACACAGACAGATGTCTTATTCTCATTTCTCCTGCATAACAAAAGACTCCTGTCAACATACAGTGTGCTGTATATGCCAAGACTGGGTCAAGTGTGCCTGTCTCTCTGCTCTGAGCAGCAATTTTTTTTTTCAGCAGTGCAGAAGACAGAGTGCTCTATCGTCTTTTTCCTGCATCTCTCACCATTTACAGATCAGATCACAACCTACCTATTTTTGATGAGCAGTAGCTGCATTAGCTTGAGTTGACTGACTCTGCCCGAGGGTAGCCGATGGTATTTATAGCTCCCTGTCTCCCAATGCTTACCCAATGGGACCAAGAAGATAGAAAGATGGAGAGGAAGAGAGAAATAAAAATATGAGAGAGGGAGGGAGCTACAGGGTAACTAGGCTGCATTTAAGATTGATGGACCCCATTGCGAAAGGGCATATGGAGGACCTTAACTGTCAAAGCACATTAAATAACTAGAATAACTCAACTATATTGTAATTGATTTTAATAAATAAATTTCTTATGGTTTCTGTGATTACTTGTTTATATTAATTGAGTGATATCCAGTACATTCCCATTTAGCAGTAGTACTTGTTGGCTGTTTAATTTTCAAAGAAGGAAGCATGTTGTTCCAGCAACACACATTAAATGACAGAATCTCATTTACATATAAAAGCAGCATTGTATTAAGAGACTATAGAAAGCAAAATTTTGGGATGGCAAATGGGGGGGAAATGGAAATTAAATAAGCTAAATTGAAATGTAAAGGTAAATAGCCAAATTAATACAGAAATATAGATTAAAGCCATTATATGAAAATTACATTAAAAATGTTTGATCAAAATATGGTTGTGCCATATGTTGCTGTTCACTATAATTCCAGTTTACATTTTTATCTTGGAGTAAAAGTTACTATAGCGATATTCAGATTTGGCTGCATAATGGCATCACACTACCTGTCAATGTAAGTTACGTGATACGTATTAAAAAAAACATGGCGCAGGAAGATGGCAGCCACTTTATAATTGTAGTTATCTTAAAGAGAGTCTTACTTGTGTGAAAACATTTTGGTTTTACGGCTGTTGCACAGTTACGATGCAAAAATGCAGTGGGGCAGTGTGGAAAATCCACCCGAAAATTTTTCTGCATGTCATTTATTCACACAATGTGAAGAAATCCACAAAAGCCCAAGGGGAGGTCTTGGCAATGGTTACTTCTAACACAGGTAAAGTGGTTCAACATAGAAACCACCACATCTAAAGGCCCATCTAGATGTGGGGGTTTATAGTGTTTTGCTACAACATTTGATACAGAATCTGAAACTCAATTTGAGCTCTGGTTTATGTACTGGAAAAATGAGTTATGTTTTTGCTGAATATATTATTAAATCATGTCATGCTAGCCTGTGCAATTGTTCTTTAATTGAATTTAAAAAATAAATTGGTATTTCATGATAATGTCTGTAGGGACCATCCATATGGCCTAAAAATAAAATCCCCATTTTCCATCCATCTTCTACCGCTTTTCCGGAGGTCCGGGTCGCGGAGGCAGCAGTTCAAGCAGAGAAGCCCAGACTTCCCTCTCCCCAGCCACCTGCTCCAGCTCTTCAGAGGGGATACCAAGGCGTTCCCAGACTAGCTGGGAGACATAGTCTCTCCACCGAGTCCTGGGTCTGCCCCGGGGTCTCCTCCCAGTGGGACGTGCCTGAAACACCTCAAGTGGGAGGCGTCCAGGAGGCATCCTAATCAGATGCCCATACCACCTCAACTGACTCCTTTCAATGTGGAGGAGCAGCGGTTCTACTCTGAGCCTCTCCCGGATGACTGAGCTCCTCACCCTATCTCTGAGGGTGAGTCCAGCAATCCTACGGAGAAAGCTCATTTCAGCCGCTTGTATCCGCGATCTCGTTCTTTCGGTCATTACCCAAAGCTCGTGACCATAGGTGAGAGTAGGAACGTAGATTGACTGGTAAATCGACAGCTTTGCCTTAGAACTAAGCTCCCTCTTCACCACAACAGACCGGTACAACGTCCGCATCACTGCAGATGCTGCTCCAATCCGTCTGTCGATCTCTCGCTCCATTTTCCCCTCACTCGTGAACAAGACCCCAAGATACTTAAACTCCTCCACTTGGGGCAGGAGCCTGTCCCCAACCCGGAGAGGACAATCCACCTTTTTCCGGCTGAGGACCATGGACTCGGACTTGGAGGTGCTGATTCTCATCCCAGCCGCTTCACACTCAGCGGCAAACCGTCCCAGCAAGAGCTGTAGGTCATTGCTGGATGAAGCCAACAGGACAACATCATCTGCAAACAACAGAGATGAGATCCTGTGGTCACCAAGCATGACACCCTCCATTCCCTGGCTGCGCCTAGAAATCCTGTCCATAAAAATTATGAACAGGACCGGTGACAAAGGGCAGCCCTGGCGGAGTCCAACTCTCACTGGGAATGACTCCGACCGAGTGTTGGCAATGCGAACTAAACTCTCACAACGGTCGTACAGAGACCGAATAGCTCGTAACAACAATCCCTATTTTATTTTTTTTTATTTTTTTTTTTTTTGCTACATTTAATGCTTGATTTTAATTGATATTTTGGGATTGAAGATGAGGAAATGTTTTTAGGTTTTGGGAGCTTCCGGTCCCCCAGTCCTCAAGGACAAGGTCAGGTGGGCACTAGAACGTATGAAACCAAGAAAATCAGCCGGCCCTGATGAAATTGCCATCGAGCTGTTCCAAGCCATGAAAGACTTTAGAGTTGATCTGCTTCATTCAGTTGTGTCCAACATCTACGAAGCCGGCTCCCTACCAGATGACATGTTGAAATCAATCCTTGTGACTCTGCCAAAGAAACCTGATGCGCTGGTGTGTGACCAGCATAGAACAATCAGTTTGAGTCATGTACTGAAGCTACTGCTCAAGATTGTTCTTCAAAGGATCCGGTCCAAGGTACGACAGGAGATGCCAGACATGCGGTTTGGTTTTATGGAGGATCGGGGCACCCGCAATGCAATCTTCATTCTATGTATGATCTCAGAACGTTCCATTCAAATGCAACAAGATCTGTACTTATGCTTTGACTATCAAAATGCTTTTGACCGAGTTCGTCATGAGCAACGTCTTCGGATGCTGAAGTGGATTGGCATCTATGACAAGGACTACCGGTTGATACAGTCCCTTTATGCCAAACAAAAGGCTGCCATCAGAACCAAGGATGGGCTCACTGATTGGCAGATCTGCTGGGATGTGCGCCAGGGATGCGTCATGCCACCGGACGTGTTTAATCACTACAGTGAGATTATTCTGAGAAGGCTTGAAGACATACAGTGGGGTAAAAAAGCATTTAGTCATCCACCAATTGTGCAAGTTCTCCCACTTAAAAGATGAGAGAGGTCTCCAATTTTCATCATAGGTACACTACCGTTCAAAAGTTTGGGGTCACCCAGACAATTATTTTGTGTTTTCCATGAAAAGTCACACTTATTTACCACCATGAGTTGTAAAATGAATAGAAAATATAGTCAAGACATTGACAAGGTTAGAAATAATGATTTGTATTTGAAATAATAATTTTTTCCTTCAAACTTTGCTTTCGTCAAAGAATCCTCCATTTGCAGCAATTACAGCATTGCAGACCTAACATGATTGCACAAGGGTTTTCTAATCATCCATTAGCCTTCTGACGCAATGAGCAAACACATTGTACCATTAGAACACTGGAGTGATAGTTGCTGGAAATGGGCCTCTATACACCTATGTAGATATTGCACCAAAAAACAGATATTTGCAGCTAGAATAGTCATTTATCACATTAGCAATGTATAGAGTGTATTTCTGATTAGTTTAAAGTTATCTTCATTGAAAAAAAGTGCTTTTCTTTCAAAAATAAGGAAATTTCTAGGTGACCCCAAACTTTTGAACGGTAGTGTATACCTCAACTATGAGAGACAAAATAAGGAAAAAAAAAAAAAAATCCAGAAAATCACATTGAAGGATTTTTAATGAATTAATTGGTAAATTCCTCGGTAAAATAAGTATTTGGTCAATAACAAAAGTTCATCTCAATACTTTGTTATATACCCTTTGTTGGCAATGACAGAGGTCAAGCGTTTTCTGTAAGTTTTCACAAGGTTTTCACACACTGTTGCTGGTATTTTGGCCCATTGCTCCATGCAGATCTCCTCTAGAGCAGTGATGTTTTGGGGCTGTCGTTGGGCAACACAGACTTTCAACTCCCTCCAAAGATTTTCTATGGGGTTAAGATCTGGAGACTGGCTAGGCCACTCCAGGACCTTGAAATGCTTCTTACGAAGCCACTCCTTCGTTGCCCGGGCAGTGTGTTTGGGATCATTGTCATGCTGAAAGACCCAGCCACGTTTCATCTTCAATGCCCTTGCTGGTGGAAGGAGGTTTTCACTCAAAATCTCACAATGCATGGCCCCATTCATTCTTTCCTTTACACGGATCAGTCGTCCTGGTCCCTTTGCAGAAAAACAGTCCCAAAGTATGATGTTTCCACCCCCATGCTTCACAGTAGGTATGGTGTTCTTTCTCCTCCAAACACGACAAGTTGAGTTTTTACCAAAAAGTTCTATTTTGGTTTCATCTGACCATATGACATTCTCCCAATCCTCTTCTGGATCATCCAAATGCTCTCTAGCAAACTTCAGACGGGCCTGGACATGTACTGGCTTAAGCAGGGGGACACGTCTGGCACTGCAGGATTTGAGTCCCTGGCGGCGTAGTGTGTTTCTGATGTAGCCTTTGTTACTTTGGTCCCAGCTCTCTGCAGGTCATTCACTAGGTCCCCCATGTGGTTCTGGGATTTTTGCTCACCATTCTCGTGATAATTTTGACCCCACGGGGTGAGAGCTTGCATGGAGCCCCAGGTCAAGGGAGATTATCAGTGGTCTTGTATGTCTTCCATTTTCTAATAATTGCTCCCACAGCTGATTTCTTCACACCAAGGTGCTTACCTATTGCAGATTCAGTCTTCCCAGCCTGGTGCAGGTCTACAATTTTGTTTCTGGTGTCATTTGACAGCTCTTTGGTCTTGGCCATAGTGGAGTTTGGAGTCTGACTGTTTGAGGTTGTGGACAGGTGTATTTTATACTGATAACGAGTTCAAACAGGTGCCATAAATACAGGTAACGAGTGGAGGACAAAGGAGCCTCTTAAAGAAGAAGTTACAGGTCTGTGAGAGCCAGAAATCTTGTTTGTTTGTAGGTGACCAAATACTTATTTTACTGAGGAATTTACCAATTAATTCATTAAAAATCCTCCAATATGATTTTCTGGATTTTTTTTTTCTCATTTTGTCTCTCATAGTTGAGGTATACCTATGATGAAAATTGGAGACCGCTCTCATCTTTTAAGTGGGAGAACTTGCACAATTGGTGGCTGACTAAATACTTTTTTGCCCCACTGTAGATGAGGGCATTGAGTTAAATCGAAGGAGTATCAACATCTGCTACGCAGACGATACTGTCTTGATAGTGACATCGCTTGAAGATCTGCAAAGGCTGCTTGATGTGGTGGTCGAGGAAATTTGGGCTATGGGACTGGACATCAGCTGTTCCAAAATCAAATGCATGGTTGTGTCAAAAACTTCGCCTGAACCACGGTGCAACCTCTATTCCAGTATGTCACCAACTGATGAGGTTTTGTCTTTCAACTACCTTGGGTTGCTGCTTACCGCCGATGGTTGATGCGACAAAGAGGTCCAAAGATGCATTTCTATAGCTAAGGAAGTGTACAGAAAGATGGAGAATGTTCTCAAAAATAGAAGCATTAGCGTCCCCCTAAAAACTGGACTTCTAAAAACATTTGTGTGGTTGATGCTTACGTACGGCTGTGAAGCATGGATGCTGAACGCGAACTCCAGAGGATGGGTTGAGGCAGCTGAAATGTGGTTTTACCGATACCGTCTTCGCATCTCATGGATGGACAAGGTGACCAACAAGGCTGTCCTGGAAACCATAGGCCAGGGAAGGATGCTTTTCAACACCATTCAACAAAGACAACACTGTTTTGTCGGGCATAGCATTAGGAAGCAAGGCCTGGAAGACCTGAGCTTGTCAGGAAAAATTCCAGGGAAGCATGTCCGCAGCGGCCAACGTATCACCTTCTTAAAGGCAGTTTTTCCAACTTGGATGCCTCAAGAAGTCTGGGACAGAAGCAGACAACGCCATTCCTTCCCAACCTCCCCTGTTGTGCGATGCCAGCGTCGACGTTGGAATCCATCATTCACCCAAGCTTAGCAATGAGTATGGCAGCAGAGAGAGACAAAAATATTTTAAATAGTTTTGTACTAGTTGAAAAAATAATCGATAGATTAGTCGACTAATCACAATTATTTCTGTCATGTTTGTCTTTGCTTCCTGTTGGCACAGCTTCTGTTCAGGGCTCCAATACATGTTTTACCTCACCTGTTTAAGCCTGCACACCTGAGAATATCACCTTGTTATCAGTCTCTGCCTTTAAAGGGGTCATTGACTGAAAAAGGGTGTGTTTGTAGGTTTTAACTCTCAAATGTGTTCATCATAGCAGTCTGTTGGGGGCGACAATGACTGTTTCATTTAGGTCTGATCAGATTCCTCCATACTGCTCTGTCCTTTGCCTTCCGCTGCCAGGAACTCGTGTCTATATCCAACTTCTTCAGGTTTCTTTTTACAGTGTCTTTAAATCTGAGCCTTGGTCTACCCTGATTGCATTTTCCCTCGCATAACTGTGAGTAGCACGGTGATGCAGTGGTTAGCACTGTTGCCTAACAGCTAGAAGGTTCCAGGTTCGAATCCCCAGGCTGGCAGGGGTAGGAACCTTTCTGTGTGGAGTTTGCATGTTCTCCCTGTACTGCATGGGTTTACTCGGGGGGGCTACGGTTTCCTCCCACAAACCAAAGACATGCATGTTAGGTTAATTGGCTGTTCTAAATTGTCCCTAGATATCTGTCTCCTATAGGCCCTTAGAAAAGAGGGTTAGTACTAGTGAAGCGCTTTGAGTGGTCTTTGTGACTAGAAAAACGCTATATAAGTACAGGTCCTTATCCCTTAACTGCCTAGGGAGACGCTGGTGATCCATCCTCTCAACATGTCAAAGCCATCTCGGGTTCATCTGTATTAGCATGTCCTCCATTGATGGTAGACCAGCTTGTTTCAGCACTTCTATGTTGGTTATCTTGTCTTTCCATGAGATGTTCATTATGGCTTGAAGGCGTCTCATCATGTACGTGTGGAGTTTCTTTACCTGCACCCTGTAGACAGTCCAAGTTTCAGCACCGTATAGTAGAGTAGCCAGGACTGTCGCTCTGTACACTTTGCATTTCACACGGATAGACACATGTCGATTATTCCACAGTCTCTCCCTCAAGTTTTCAAACACAGCACTCGCTCTTCCCATTCTGAGAGAGAGTTCATCCTCCAGCCTAGCATTCTCTGAAACGGTACTCCCAAGATACTTGAAAGTTTTGCACGTGACTAGTGGCTCTGTACTAATGCTGATCTCTACTGGTAGTGATGTTGATAACTGGAACTTTGGTGGTTGATAAAGGCACTCTGTCTTCTTGATGTTGATTTTGAGGCTGAATTGGCTAGCTGTTCTTGCAACTTTCTCCACTAAAGATTGCATATCTTCCGCACTGTGTGCAACTAGAGCACTGTTGTCGGCAAAGAGCATTTCTCTTACTACCTTTATCAATATCTTACTCTTGGCTCTAAACTGTGTCACATTGAACAAGTCTGCTTCTTTCCTTGATTGGACGTACAGTATACTCCTTCTGAAGTGTCTTTGAAGGCCACCTCAAGCATGGCTGCCAGATATAGCAAGAAGAGTGTAGGTGCCTTCACCCTGTTGCTTACTGAAAAGTCTTTAGACACTGAACCATTGCCACTCATTGCCACATTTGTTTGCATACCTGTATGGAGTGCCTCGGTCAGGTTGACAAACTTCTCTGTACAGCCATATTTCTTGAGTACCTGCCAAAATCCTTGTCGCAATACAGTATTGAAGGCTTTACTGAAGTCAGTGAAGACTACATAAAACGACATGTTCTGTTCGATACGCTTTTCTTGAACCTGTTTCAAGCAGAAAATCATGTCCATTGTGCTTCTTCCACTTATAAAGCCATACTGGGTTTCCGGTAGTACATTCTGCGAAATGTGTTCATTGGGTCTGTTCAGTAGTACATGCGAGAGAATCTTACCAATAGTGGCTAGCAGTGATATACCTTGGTAATTTCCACAATCTTTCCTGTCACCTTTCTTGAACAAAGGCACAATACTTGCATCCTTCCAATCATGAGGTACATTCTGGGTATCCCATATCTCTTGGATGAGCTTGTGCAGGCAGTTGGTCAGCTGAACACCACCAAATTTCCACACTTCTGCTGGAATTCCATCCCTTCCTGGAGCTTTACCATCCTGTGTTGTCCTGATAGCTGCCATTAGTTCATCAAGATTTGGTGGTTCATCCAGACTTGATACAACTGGTCACTACACTAGAGCTTCTTTAGCCTCTTCAGTGAGATCTCCAGGGTTGTTTAGTAGTCGATCAAAGTAGTCTGCAAATCTGTCCAGGATCTTGTCTTTCTCCTGCAAAACTGTTTCACCATCCATAGCCTTTAGTTGGATCAGTTCTCTTGGTTTAGGGCCGTAGATTTCGCTCATACCTGTGAAGAATGTTTTCATGTCCTTCATGTCTGCTGCAGTTTGAAGTTCCTCCACTTTTTCATCCCACCAGTTGGACTTCATCTCACTGGTGTACTTCTGTAGCTCACTCTGAGCCTTTGAGTATTTCTTCTTCGATCTTGCGTTACACTGTAGATTTTCCTGCCTAGCCATATTCCTCACTTCTAGTAGTTTCTTCAGATGTTCATCATGCTCATCAAACCAATCTTGATGTCTCCTCTCTGGGTGGCCTAAAACATCACTTGCAGTCTGATACACCGTATCCTTCAGTGTTGCCCATTTCTCTTCTGTGTCATTCTCTGAGTTGTTGCTGTCCCAGTCTTTCAAGTTTTCACCCATTTCCTGTGTAAGTTCTTCCTGCTTCTTTTGACCTTTCAGTGCACTAGTGTTTAGCTTCCGTGGTGGCTTTGCACCTGTCTTGCAGTGCTGTTTTCGTCTGCAAATCCTTAATCTAGGTCTCAGCATAACATGATCAGTACCACAGTTTGCACCTCTCATTGCTCTGGTGTCTAATACATCCCTTATGTCTCTCTGCCTTACTATGATGTAGTCTAACAAGTGCCAGTGCTTGTATTTTGGGTGTATCCATGTCTTCTTGTGTGTGTCCTTGTGCTTAAATAGGGTGTTGGTTATCACAAGGTTGTACTGTGAATATAGAGCAAGTAGAAGTTCTCCATTAGCATTGCATTTACCTACTCCATGACTGTCTAGCACATCCTTTCCATTTTTTAGTGTCCAAACTAGGGATGGGCATAATTTACCGATTAACCGATAATTGATCATTAAGAATTTCACCGAGGAAGTTCATTTTCGTCGACAAACCGTTTTTTTTTTTTTTTAAACAATCCGAGGTTATTAGGCCTAGTGCACGGCCGTCCTCAAACAATGCAATGGCAAAATTTGGGCACCAGGGGGCAACATTACACCATCGCCATACCCTGGCGTGCCTCAGTTGATACATGCGCGCTTCCGTAGGGCAATCGCCAAATCATGAAGCGGTTACGGCGAAGTGTTGCGTGGGACCATTTCAGTTTAAAAAATGACCAGGTGTACTGCAATCACTGCAATGCAGCATACAAATATACCTCATCGACAGGGTCCATGGAACACCCTTATTACGCGAAGAAACTGCCAACAGTGGTTGCGCGCTGAGTAATGGCGGTCGTGAAGATTCTTTTTTTTTTTTTCAGAAACTTTATTGAGAAGGTCATGAAGATTCGGTAGAAGACACGTGTACATACATACGTAGATGTAAATAAAGTGTACATAAATATGTTTTTAGAACTCTTTTATTCTTATAACAAGATACGTAACTCAAGATGAAAAGGATTTACTGCACAGGTTAATGAGAGCTTTACTGCTCCTCAGGTGCTAGAGGCGCAGAATCGTCGAGAGAAGCAGCAGGAGGCGGCGTAGTGGCTCGACGGGAAGACTATTTCGCACAAAATGGCACAAGAGAACAGCAAAAAGTTCCGCGCGGCTAGACTAAGTAACACGAGCGATAGAGCAATGAATGCGGTCTTCGTTTGTTGGGTGGCGAGCGGCACAGAAGCTGGGTAAAACGTCTCGGCCAATCAGCTTGCGGGGTGAAACGTCTCGGCCAATCAGCTTGCGAGATTCCCGAGCGAGCCAACACGAGAACAGCGAACAGAGAGAGAGAGATTTGAGAGAGAGAGGTGGATTTGAGTTGTGCGGCTCTCCGTGCACCTGATGTTCTAATGTAGTCTACCTGCCTTGTTACGTACCTAAAAATGTTAATGATTAACCGATTATTAATCATTAATTCTCCCGACGATCGGTGAAGAAAATTTCACCGAATGCCCATCCCTAGTCCAAACCAATTCTAGCATTAAAATCTCCAATGACTATCAGCCTGTCATCACTTGGTACACACCTGATAGTCTCACGTAAATCACTGTAGAACTCTTTCTTCGCCTCCTCTGTATTGGTCATTGTTGGGGCATACACGCTGATGAGTGTGGCATACATCTTCTGCTGTAGTGGGAGTCTCATAGTCATTATCCTGTCGTTGATTGGCACCGGTTCTTCATCAAGCATTGCTACTATCTCCTTTCTAACTGCAAAGCCTACTCCTGCTTCTCTCCTTTCTTGAGTTGATATCCCACTCCAAAAGAAGATGTACCCATGGTCTTCCAAGCTGTCATATCCAGGCAATCTTGTTTCACTAAGTGCAGCTATGTCTGCATTGTACCTGTTCATTTCCAGGGCCACAAGCGCGGTCTGTCTTTCTGGCCGCTGTGATGTTGTTCTGTCCAACAGAGTGCGTACATTCCATTCTGCTGCACACAAGGCTGCTGTTTTCCTCTTCTTTTTTCTTCCTGCTTCTAGCTTACTTTTCGCTGCCTGTCGGAGTTTGAACAGATCAGCACGGACCTTGTTAACCCGGGCGACGTCCGAGCCGATATGAACTGCTTTCTGACTATTTCATGAAACTGCTTGCAAAGTATTTGAGTACTGCTGGCTTTTGCTGGACTAGCAGCACATTTTTCGCAGATAGCGGTATTATCAGTGGCAAGGACAGGCCAAGACAAACTGACTCCAGTATCTGTTGCAGTGACTGACCAGATGATAGGTTTGTTTATCTCTGCTCTTTGTGTAGTGCATGTGACGATGCACCAACTGGCACAGTCCACCACATACCTTGCGACAGATGTGTTGTTTATCTGCCAGGATGTCCAGTCTCACCCCGTGTAACTGGGAGTGGTCCACCACAGACCTGTGGCAGATACTGTTTTTAGTTCTGCCAGGATGCCCCGTTTCACCCTCCACACCCTCAGAAGGGCGGGGATGCCGGTTGAGTTGCTGACGGCCCGACCCATGAGACAGGCGGTTCCGGTTTTCTTGGTTATCCTGTAGCAAGCAAGCCAATGCCTCACCTGACAAAAGTGTGTTAACTGGTCACATAATTAGCCCAACATTTTCCAAAAAGTCAATGATCTGAAAAAAGCACACTGCCTTTACCTCGTTTTTCTCTCAGTGAAACTCCCAAAAAAAGTTTTTTGACTCTTCCGGCTAAGTTTCCTACGTCAAGTCTTGAAAAAGCCCACCCACTGCTGTCCTAAAGACCCACCCTCTGCTCTATTATTGGCCCGCCTAGCTGTCTGTCATGTAGATTGAAGTGGTGGCTAAAGGTAGCCTTTTAGCCCATGAACTAACACTGATACCAGGACACTGGCTGTAAGCACAGCTTATATTGTTATTTTCTTCAGATCTTAGTTATCCTAATAGCCATCCCTGTTACCACCTGGTTCACTCCGGCCCATCTCAGAGTGGTTTCATCGTGATTCCGCAGCAGATCGCCCACCCTGGCACACCAGTCCCGTTTATGGCCCAGGACCAGTGCTACTGACTGGTGTTAAGCTGAGAATCCGGGGGACTTCTCGACATAACAATGGTACATGCAATCCGCCGCAGAATCGGGACAAAACCACTGAGAGATGGGCCGCAGTAACACGAGGCACACCGCCGAACCAGGTAATAACAGGGATGGCTAATAGGGTGACTAAGATCTAAAGAAAATAACAATATAAGCCGCGCTTACAGCCAGCGTCCTGGTACCAGTGTTAGCTTGTGGGCTAATAGCTTAGGGGCTAATAGGCTACCTTTAGCTGGCCATGAGAGCCACAAGCCGGTACAGGCGATTGGCTGCAGAATCATGACGAAGGCTCTGGCTCCCTTCAGTCAAAATGTCCGGGGACCAGATGCTGCTGGCTCTCACGCTCAGCAGCTCCACTGTTCTCCGTGGAGCTGCTCTGCTCTCGCGGGCAGCATAGTCACTCCAGCTTTCAGCTGGCTGTGAGAGCAGAGTCTCACAGAGTCACACTGCCCTTTGAGATCCCTTGGCTTCACCTCAGGTTGAGGTGATCGTCCAGCGCGTGGTGCTAGTGATTCGTTGTGGAATCATGGCAAAATTATTGGTAGATAGACTGGACTGATGCGAGATACACCATTGACTGTGGATCAATGAACCAGAGCGCTGCTCAACTGAGCTGGGAGGCTAGAAGCCAGTCAGCTATAATGGCTAACTGACATAGGAGGGAGGGTGGAGTTGAAACGGTGAAGGCTGGTTCTTAAAGTGACAGGCTTTACATCACAGTGTTTAACCCTTTAACTGCCCAGATTAAATGGACGGGTCGCGTGCCCCCAATGGCACATCGCAGCAACTGCACGTGTCAACTTATTGATGTCTTCCGACTATACTGAGAATTTGTACTAATCTCTATTGATCTAACAGTTTAGAAGGTGGCAGACACACGCCGAAAGAATCGTGGCTGACATGGAATATAGCAAAGAAGAAGAAATCCTCATTATTCTTCTTCCTTTTTCCGCTTTGAGCTTACACACCAATGTGGATGCCGCCATGTTTGGTCATCGCTGCCGCGATGATGATTGAAACTGCATAAAATGGGGAAAAATAGCGGCGTAATACAAACGAAATTTATGTGGGATAATCATAAGAGTTTGTAGATGTGCTACACGGGTGTAAATTACTAAGTAAACATGTTACATCAACCACAATGGATGAAAAACTGAGCTTCCATTACAAAGATGGCGGCGCCCACGGGCAGCCTGAATTCTCACAGGAATAATGCACCAAACAGAAAAAATAGCCGCGTAATGCAAACAAAAATCACGAGGGGTAGTCGAGTTTGTAGATGTGGTACACAGTGTAAATGGCTGAGCAAACACACAAACATCGACTACGATGGACGAAAACGGACCGGTCACGTGGGCGGACGAGCCCCCCCACCCGGCAACAGGTAAGAGAAATATGTTTTTTTGACATTTTATTGATTTTCTGGTTCATATACTTTGAAGATTAGATAAAAACTTAACCCTGTGGACAAATCGGTGTAAAAAAAAAATGGACCATTCTTTATGTAAATGTGTCCAAAGTCCACTTTTGACTGAGTTATGTAATTTATATAGCTGCTGCGACATTATGCGAATTAGATGTGTAAATGTATTCCTATCTGAAACTTTGGATCATATTCTACATCTTTCTAATTGACAGTAAGCCATTATCTCTTGTAACTTTCAAGTTATAGCCTTGGAAATCTGAACTATTTTATTGAGAAAATTTTTTACCACTCTTGACCACTGGGGGGTGAGGGTTGGGGGGGGCTTGAGTTGCCTTGTGTTTCCCCAGGCGCCACATGGCACCTAGGGTAGTTAAAGGGTTAACTCTTTAGCTGTCCCAGTCGCTGTATGGCGACTGACGGTTCAAGGGTGGTCAAGGCCCCTAGTGGTCAAGATTGGTAAAAAAAAAATTTTGTCAATAAAATACTTCAGATTTCCAAAGCAATAACTTGAAAGCTGCAAGAGATAATGGCTTACTGTCAATTAGAAAGATGTAGAATATGATCCAAAGTTTCAGATAGGAATAAATTTACGCATCTAATTTGCATAATGTCACGGCAGCTATATAAATTACATAACTCAGTCAAAAGTGGACTTTGGACACATTTACACAAAGAATGGTTCGTTTTTTTTTTTACACAGTTTTGTCTACAGGGGTATGTTTTCTTCTTTATCTAATCTTCAAAGTATATGAACCAGAAAATCAATAAAATGTAAAACAAAACAAAACGCATCTTTTTCTCTTACCGGGGGGGGGGGGGGGGGGTGTCTCGCTCGCTCACGTATCCAGTCCGTTTTCGCCCATTGTGGTCGTTGTTTTGCGTTTGGGCGGTCATTTACGCTCTCTAACACAACTACAATCTCTTACGATTATCTCACGTGAATTTCGTTTGTATTACGCAGCTGTTTTTCCCGTTTGATGCATTTTTTTCTGTGAAGATCCATGACGATGTGGGCGCCGCTATCTTGGTGTTGTGAGCTCAGTTTTTCGCCCATCGTGGTCGTTGTTTTGCGTTTGGTCGGTCATTTACGCTCTCTATCACATCTACAAACTCTTATGATTATCCCACGTGAATTTCGTTAGTATTATGCGACTGTTCTTCCCATATCTTGCAGTTTCAGTCAGGATCGCCGTCGCCATGACCGTTCACGGTGGCGGCCACGTTGGTGTTGAGCTCAAAGCAGAAAAAGGAAGAATAATAATGAGGATTTCTTCTTCTTTGCTGTATTCCATGTCAGCCATGATTGCTCCGATGTGTGAAAATTTAAAATTGCTTAAGTAAAATAAATAAAATGATTAAAATAAATAAATTAAATTAAAAATGAATAAAAGTTCATTTTTTTCCCCCTTGTCCTGTCAGGCAGCCAGGTGACCACAACAGATATCCGCTACCCTTATTGTGCCAAAACAGATTTACTTTGCCAAAAGGAGCTTTATACAGTACCTACAGTATCTATGTACTGTATATTGTTGTAAACTCTTCCTGTAATAACTTTTAATACATTATTGAAATTATTTTACTAATGAAGGGCCCGACAAGATGGGGAATGGGAAAAGGAAGTGTGGGGAGGGGGAAAGACAAGGGAGAGGAACAGACAAAAAAGACCAACAACTAAAACAAACAGAAGACGGACTGCTTCTTCCATCGAAGAGGTCTCAGCACAAGTTTGGTATCTGCACCTGTTAAAGGGGAGACATTTGTGTGTGTGCGTCCGTGTGCTTGTATATGAGTGCGCGCAAAATAAGTGTGCGCATGTGAGTGGTTTGTCATGGAACATATGAAGAGGGCAGCCAGTCGCAGCAACCCCCCCTTCGACTCGGAAACCCCGAGCAGGCAAGGCAGTGCCACCAACCCCCACAGGGCTCAAATGTCTGAGGTCAACAAGGCCGAGGGAGGCCAGGCGGCCAGCGTGGTGGGCCCATGCCACGCCCCAAGCCCGTCACCCCCCCCCCCCCCCCCACCAGCAGGGCCAACGCCAGGCCCCAGGCGCCGGGAAGCCAGTGCCTCCAACCCCTGGGCCAGAGACCCCCAGACAACCCCCCAGCACCACTGCCGCACACCCCGGGGACCCCCATGCCCAAAGAAGTCCCCCCCGTACAGGGGAGCCCACGTAGCCGAGAGGCACTACCCCCTCAATCCAGCACCTCTCGACTAGCAGACACACCCATTCCCACACATTCACACCATCATGCTCTCATACGCACCCACATGCACTCACTCCCTCTCGCTCACCCTTTCCCAGACCCACCCATTTTCTCTCACTTCTGTACCTGCTCAATCTTGCTCCCACTCATTCTCAGGGTCACCCACACTCACTCATGTTCACCCGTACACGCACTCTCACTCACACTCAGACCTACTCACATCCATTCATGCTCTCCCCCACACACTCACCCACCCTCATTCACCCTTATTACTTAGGGCGACCGCGATGCAGATGCAGTGAGCCTAAATGTGCACTAGTTCCTGGCAGTGGCCAGGGAGATCACCGGCACAGGCCAGCAGCCCCCCCACCCCACCCCACGACCCACCACAGGGTGGCCGCGGCCACAGAAGCAAACACCCAATGCCCACCTGAGCGACTGATCAGCAGACCACCACAGGTGCCCCAGGATGCCACCCGACACACAAAGCGTCACACAAAACCGACCCACCATCACCATCTCCACTCATCACTCCCAGGGATTTTGACAACATGACGGGTTCCAGGCCCCCTCTGCCGGGCCCCCAGGCACCCGGCAGAAGAAGGAGGGCAACAGGGGTGGGGGAAGACCCCTCACCCCCCTCGCCCTTGCACAAATCGTGATAGGTGTGTATCAGTTGTATGATGTGATTGTGTACAGGTGTGTGAACTACCATTGTGCAGTTAAATTGGGGGGGGGGGTGATTGGAGTACTCTAGCCACTCTAGGCACCGGGGCCCCCATCCCCTCAAGCCCTCAGTGTCTAAAATGCAATTAAAATTGAGGTGAGGGCAGCCCCACTGTGCAGCAGAGGTTCCCCTTCACCGACACAGTGCGGCACACCCCCGCCCCAAAACCCTAAGTGTATCCAAGAAGGTGTATGTTCCACCCAGAATCAGGGGGAAGGGGGGGGGGATAAGGGAAAAAAAAATAAATTAACAAAGAAGTGTATAGCGATACCACCAAGTTAACTAGAAAATCTTGTTCTTGTCTTTCATGTATCCATAATATGCAAAGATATAATGTTTTTAAGGGAAGCCTCCAGCTCCCATATTTAACTTAAAATAGCTGTCTGCCAAAAAGATGTGAATTTAGTTTTTGACTAGAACTGATAACATGATCCTGCTGTACGTTATGCAACACAATGACTTGGTTTCTTTTATTGCACTTTTTTCCTTTTGTATCAGGAAGAAGAGCTGCATTTTAAATTTCTTTGTATGGATGTAAAATGACAAAGGCTTTCTCACGTTACATTACACCATAAAGTTAAGTTTTGTAGCTTTAGCCTCAACTCGCAACATAGGAAAAAAAAACACTGGCTGGATATTTGAGGTAACTGTTATATATGTTCTTTGACCATATAAGCATAATTAGCATGTGTAACATAGTCGGTAAAAGCACTGACCCTCTTGGTGACACAGGTAGAGTGCTGGTCTCTGGAGCCAGAGGGTAGCCAAGTGGACGGGAGGTTAAGCTCCAACTGGTGATGTCCATCCAGGGGTTCGAACCCACAACCTCTGGCTCCAGAGTCCAGCACTCTGTGTCGCCAAGAGGGTCGACCCACTTGGCAAGCCAAGTAGGAATGCTTTTATTGACTCTGTTACACATGGCAAACTAAATTCTATTCAGCTTAATTTAAAATCTCAATCATGTACCTTGTCTTGTGTCCGCTGTTCATGCAAGATGTGACTGGATGCTTTCTGCTGAGATGCTGTAACATCAACGTTGTGCTGCTGTGGTATGCTAACTCGGTTTTACAATGTACACACTGTACAATGTTTTCCTTCAGTTTGAGCTTGAAATTATCTCAGACTTGATACTTTTTGTCATTTTCTCTGACTTTGTTCCTTTTTTTTGTTGCTCTGTTGCTTTCCTCCCTGCTCCGCTGAATCCACGATATTGCGCCATTGAACAAATCTGCTTCTTGTTAGTGGGACTGGAAGAATGTCATATAGACCAGAAGTGCTGTGTTAAACGAAGCTTTGGATCACAGGTTTTGAATCGAGAATTTTTTGTAATCAAATTACTCAAATTATTCGAGTAATTGCTACAGCCCTACTCCGGTTTCCTCCCACAAGCCGAATACATGCACATTAGGTTAACTGACATCAACTGGGGATTCTAAATTGTCTTTAGGTATGAATGTGAGAGTGAATGGTTGTTTGTTTCTCTGTGTTGGCCCTGCGATGGACTGGTAATCCATCCAGGATGTACCTTGTCTCTCGCCCAAAGACACTGGGATAGACTCCAGCCCCCCAGCAACCCAAAAAGCATTAAGAGGTTGAAGATGAATGAATGATCTTCTAATTTACTGAGATGCACTAATATACAGAATGACGGCTAATATTACCATGACAAAAATAGAGAAGATTAAAAAGAGTAAGCTACTCTTCATTTATTGTACTTAGCCCTAAAATAGCTCAGCTGTCAGTAACCATCGTCAGCTGTCAGTAACCATCGTCCAAGAGAGATTTTTGTCCTACATTTAAACTAACATAAAAAGCACATACTAACGATGTAGTCAGTTTTCTGAAGCCCGAGACAGCCGTTCATTGAAAATAAGAAGTGCTAACTTTGCTCACTAAAACTTACCAGCCGGACAGAGCTTCAGATGCTCGTGCATCACTGTAGTGCTACTGGCTTATGACAACTCTGCTTTACAGAGTCTGCTTTTCACTCGTTTCATTTGTTTATTTTTTATTTTGGAAGTCTTTTGTTTCCTGTTATTTTCCAAGACATTCTTTCTGTTTTGATGTCATGCTTTTTTCTCCTTTGCCTGAACAGAGTGCAGTCATGGCAGGCAACAGAAGCAGTACGACCTCCAGCAGTGCATTGCCGTTACAACGGTGCATAAACTCTAAAATGAAATACGACCTGTCACCAATAAAATTTTGTGTTGATGATTTTTTTTATGATCTACATCTTTGTCAATTAATCATTGCAGCAAAAAAAAGACCTTTAGAAACATCAAAATCTTTCAGAAAAAAATATTGAGAACTGCAAAACTAATAGCATCCTTGTCCTTGAATCCAAATCTTGACCACCAGTATGAACACAGGGACGTTTGCTGAGTTTAAAATAATTGCACAAAAACAGGTCATGAAAACTAACACTGAACCTAAATGAACCATAACTAAAACTACATTTTTTTTCCACAATATCTTTATTGAACCTTTTTTTTTTTTTTTTAACAAACATGATACAAACAATCAAACACTAACGCTAAAGTACTACAAAAAAAAAATGCACTAAAAACACCAACAACCACCAACAAAATCAAGTCTTCAACAATGCTCCTCTGTTTAGTCTATACAATCCAATACATAAGTATACATATTATGTTCACCAGTTTGGAATTTACAAGGTCCACACACATCATTCACCTTCTTCTTCAAGAGTTATGTTTAAATTTTTTACATAATCAATAAAAGGTCTCCATATATTCTCAAACACAATTTCCTTTGATTTCAGTATATATGTTATTCTTTCTAATGGAAGGTTTGTTAACATCTGTCTTAACCACTGAGTCACATCTGGTCTATGAGTCTTTTTCCATAATAGTGCAATACATTTTTTGGCATTAAGCAAACTGAGGTCTATGAATGTTCTTTCACTTTTATTAAAGTTATGCTTTTCTGGGTACAGACCCAACAAAAACAGTTTAGGATTCAATATGATTTGTTTTGAGATTATTTTTTCAATTGTTACCCTCACCTCTTCCCAAAACATTCTTATTATTCTACATTCCCATACACAGTGAAATAGGGTTCCTTTACTTTCCATGCATTTTGTGCACGTATCTGGTATGTTTTTGTTATCTATTTAACTCCTCCAGTGTAACATACATCCGCATTAACCATTTAAAATGTATCAATTTAAGACGTACATTTATTGATTTGGTTTGAGCTTCTGTACAAGCCAATTCCCATTGTTCCTCTGAAATTTCAGTTTGCAGATCTTCTTTCCAGTAGTTTAATCTTTTCTGTGAGTTTTCACTTGAGGATAGTGTCAATGAGTTATAAAACTGAAATAATACCCTTTTACTATCTTTCATCAACATTTTTTCCAAGGATGAATAAATAGGCCGAGTGAGAGCTTTATTTTGATTTGATCGAATAAAGTTTCTAAGTTGAAGATATTTAAAAAAATGTGTTCTATTAAGATTAAATTTGATCCTCAGCTCTTCAAAAGACATTATGTTATCTGCACATGGTAAATATAAATCTTGAATTTTTTGAATCCCTTTTAAATTCCATACTTTAAATACAGCATCCGCTCTCCCTGGTTTAAAATATTGATTACCCCATATTGGACTAAATTGTGACAATAAGTGTGGTTCTTTTAAATAGTTTTTAGTTTCACACCATATTTTGATCATATGCTTTACAAATGGATTTTTAACTTGTTTTTGTAATTTTTTTGCCGAATCTGAGTATATGAATATGGGAAGAGGTAAAGGTAAATTGTATGATTCCATTTCAGTCCAGTGAGGGAGATCATTTAATGAAAAATAATATGTCATAGACCTCAGTTGTGCCGACCAATAATACAACATAAAATTTGGACATTTCAGACCTCCACGATCAAATGGTAAATATAATAAAGACAGACGTAATCTAGCCCTCCTGTTGTTCCATATAAATTCCACTAACTTTTTTTTAATTCTTGAGAATAAATCTAAAGGTGGTGGTAAGGGAATGTATTGAAATAAATAAAGTATTTTAGGTAAAATATTACTTTTAAGTATATTGATTCTCCCGATCATCGACATTGGTAGTGACATCCATTTCTGAATTAACTCATTGATATCTGTCTTTAAGGCTTCATAGTTGACACTGGCGACTGATTCTAGCTTAGGCACAATTTGGATTCCTAAATATTTAAACTGATTTACAACGTTGAATTGATTTACCTCAGGGGCTGGGTAATTTCTCTGGGTCTCATTTAGCATTAATATTGAAGATTTAGTTTTATTTATTTTATATCCTGATATTTCCCCAAAATTCTTTATTAAATTCAACAAGGTCGGAATTGATTTTTTAAGATTCGACATAAACAAAATTATGTCATCGGCGTACAGGGAGATTTTATGTTCTATTGGTCCAACTTTAATTCCATATATTTGTGAATGTAAACGTACTGCCATCGCTAAAGGTTCAATTGCCATAGTAAACAGTAAAGGTGAAAGTGGACAGCCTTGTCGACATCCTCTATTGATTTTTATTGATTTTGAAATATTGCTATTTGTTAGGATTTCTGCTGTAGCATTATTGTATATTATCTGAACCCATTTTATGAAATTATTTCCAAGTCCAAACCTTTGTAAGACTTCAAAAAGAAAGGGCCATTCGACCCTATCAAAGGCCTTTTCGGCGTCCAGTGATAGGAGAGCTGTATCCGGTGCTTCTTTATTAGAATAAATAATATTAAATAGTCTTCTTACATTATGGAAGCCTTGTCTTCCCTTTATAAAGCCATTCTGATCTCGATTAATAATATGTGGTAAAATTTCTTGTATTCGTCTTGCTAAAATTTTACATATTATCTTAAGGCCGGCATTTAATAGGCTTATTGGTCTCATATTTTCACATTTATTAGAGGGTTTACCTGGTTTTGGCAACAGTATAATTAAGGCATTATTCATGTATGATGGTAAATTACTATTTTGAAATGCTTCTAAAACCATTTCCAAAAAAGGTTTTATTAATTTATTCTTAAATTTTTTATAAAGGTCAACTGGAAGACCATCTGGTCCTGCACCTTTTCCTGATTTCATATTATCAATGGCTAGCCCAACTTCTTCTTGACTAATTTTAGACTCCAATATCTCCCTGTTTTCATTTGGAATACACGGTATAGATAGTTCGTTCAAAAACCCATTTAGTTTTGTTAAGTCAGATTCATTTTTGGTATCATATAATTTTTCATAGTAATCTCTAAAGGCTCTATTAATTTCTAAAGGATCTATAACTGCCTGTCCATTACTTATAATACTGGTAATTGGTGTTTTAAATTCTAATTGTTTAATCTGCCATGCCAATAATTTTCCTGATTTTTCACCTTGTTCATAAAAAGATTGTTTCAATCTTAGAAGACTCGAGGCAGCTCTATTTGCTGATTTTTTTTGTCATATTCAGCTCTCAAAATCAGTAATTCGTTCTCCAACCTTGGATCACTTCCTGCATACACTTTTTCTTGAAGACTTTTTATTTTATGTTCCAATTGGGCTCTCTCCTCTCGAGTCTTCTTAGATTTTGAACCTGTATAACTAATATGTCCCCTAATAAAAGCTTTGAAAGCCTCCCACTTTACACATGCTGATGTTTGTGTAGTATTGATGTCAAAGAACTCATCTATCTGTTTTTCTATGTACTTGACAAATTCCTCATCCTGAAGCCATTTATGCTGAAATTGCCATCTACCTGATTCCTTTGTCAGTTTCTTATCTACATATATTAGACAGCAGGGTGCATGATCAGAGATCACGATGTTATCATAAAAGCAGTTTTCAATCTTGGACCTTAATTCTGTGGAGATCAAAAAATAATCAACACGTGAGAATGTCTTGTAGGTATTGGAATAACAAGAGTAGGCTTTAACTTGTGGTTTCATTTCTCTCCATATATCTAGCAATCAATTCTTTCATAAAATGATTACTAAAACTACATTTTTTTTTTCCCACAATATCTTTATTGAACCTTTTTTTTTTTTTTTAACAAACATGATACAAACAATCAAACACTAACGCTAAAGTACTACAAAAAAAAAAATGCACTAAAAACACCAACAACCACCAACAAAATCAAGTCTTCAACAATGCTCCTCTGTTTAGTCTATACAATCCAATACATAAGTATACATATGTTCACCAGTTTGGAATTTACAAGGTCCACACACATCATTCACCTTCTTCTTCAAGAGTTATGTTTAAATTTTTTACATAATCAATAAAAGGTCTCCATATATTCTCAAACACAATTTCCTTTGATTTCAGTATATATGTTATTCTTTCTAATGGAAGGTTTGTTAACATCTGTCTTAACCACTGAGTCACATCTGGTCTATGAGTCTTTTTCCATAATAGTGCAATACATTTTTTGGCATTAAGCAAACTGAGGTCTATGAATGTTCTTTCACTTTTATTAAAATTATGCTTTTCTGGGTACAGACCCAACAAAAACAGTTTAGGATTCAGTATGATTTGTTTTGAGATTATTTTTTCAATTGTTACCCTCACCTCTTCCCAAAACATTCTTATTATTCTACATTCCCATAAACAATGAAATAGGGTTCCTTTACTTTCCATGCATTTTGTGCATGTATCTGGTATATTTTTGTTATATCTATTTAACTCCTCCGGTGTAACATACATCCGCATTAACCATTTGAAATGTATCAATTTAAGGCGTGCATTTATTGATTTGGTTTGAGCTTCTGTACAAGCCAATTCCCATTGTTCCTCCGAAATTTCAATTTGCAGATCTTCTTTCCAGTAGTTTAATCTTTTCAGTGAATTTTCACTTGAAGATAGTGTCAATGAGTTATAAAACTCTGAAATAATACCCTTTCTTTTACTATCTTTCATCATCATTTTTTCCAAGGATGAATAAATAGGTCGAGTGAGAGCTTTATTTTGATTTGATCGAATAAAGTTTCTAAGTTGAAGATATTTAAAAAAATGTGTTCTATTGAGATTAAATTTGATCCTCAGCTCTTCAAAAGACATTATGTTATCTGCACATGGCAAATATAAATCCTGAATCTTTTGTATCCCTTTTAAATTCCATACTTTAAATACAGCGTCCGCTCTCCCTGGTTTAAAATATTGATTACCCCATATTGGACTAAATTGTGACAATAACTGTGGTTCTTTTAAATAGTTTTTAGCTTCACACCATATTTTGATCATATGCTTTACAAATGGATTTTTAACTTGTTTTTGTAATTTTTTTTGCCGAATCTGAGTATATGAATATGGGAAGAGGTAAAGGTAAATTGTATGATTCCATTTCAGTCCAGTGAGGGAGATCATTTGATGAAAAATAATATGTCATAGACCTCAGTTGTGCCGACCAATAATACAACATAAAATTTGGACATTTCAGACCTCCACGATCAAATGGTAAATATAATAAAGACAGACGTAATCTAGCCCTCCTGTTGTTCCATATAAATTCCACTAACTTTTTTTTTATTCTTGAGAATAGATCTAAAGGTGGTGATAAGGGAATGTATTGAAATAAATAAAGTATTTTAGGTAAAATATTACTTTTAAGTATATTGATTCTCCCGATCATCGACATTGGTAGTGACATCCATCTCTGAGTTAACTCATTGATATCTGACATTAAGGCTTCATAGTTGACGCTGGCGACTGATTCTAGCTTAGGCATAATTTGGATTCCTAAATATTTAAACTGATTTACAACATTGAATTGATTTGCCTCAGGGGCTGGGTAATTTCTCTGGGTCTCATTTAGCATTAATATTGAAGATTTAGTTTTATTTATTTTATATCCTGATATTTCCCCAAAATTCTTTATTAAATTCAACAAGGTTGGAATTGATTTTTTTAGATTCGACATAAACAAAATTATATCATCGGCGTACAGGGAGATTTATGTTCTGTTGGTCCAACTTTAATTCCATATATTTGTGAATGTAAACGTATCGCTATCGCTAAAGGTTCAATTGCCATAGTAAACAGTAAAGGTGAAAGTGGACAGCCTTGTCGACATCCTCTATTGATTTTTATTGGTTTTGAAATATTGTTATTTGTTAGGATTTCTGCTGTAGCATTATTGTATATTATTTGAACCCATTTTATGAAATTATTTCCAAGTCCAAACCTTTGTAGGACTTCAAAAAGAAAGGGCCATTCAACTCTATCAAAGGCCTTTTCGGCGTCCAATGATAGGAGAGCTGTATCCGGTGCTTCTTTATTAAAATAAATAATATTAAATAGTCTTCTTACATTATGGAAGCCTTGTCTACCCTTTATAAAGCCATTCTGATCTCGATTAATAATATTTGGTAAAATTTCTTGTATTCGTCTTGCTAAAATTTTACAGATTATCTTAAGGTCGGCGTTTAATAGGCTTATTGGTCTCATATTTTCACATTTATTAGAGGGCTTACCTGGTTTTGGCAGCAGTATAATTAAGGCATTATTTATGTATGATGGTAAATTATTATTTTGAAATGCTTCTAAAACCATTTCCAAAAAAGGTTTTATTAATTTATTCTTAAATTTTTTATAAAGGTCAACTGGAAGACCATCTGGTCCTGCACTTTTTCCTGATTTCATATTATCAATGGCTAGCCCAACTTCTTCTTGACTAATTTTAGACTCCAATATCTCCCTGTTTTCATTTGGTATACACGGTATAGATAGTTCGTTCAAAAACCCATTTAGTTTTGTTAAATCAGGTTCATTTTTGGTATCATATAATTTTTCATAGTAATCTCTAAAGGCTCTATTAATTTCTAAAGGATCTATAACTACCTGTCCATTACTTATAATACTGGTAATTGGTGTTTTAATTTCCAATTGTTTAATCTGCCATGCTAATAATTTTCCTGATTTTTCACCTTGTTCATAAAAAGATTGTTTCAATCTTAGAAGACTCGAGGCAGCTCTATTCGCTGATTTTTTGTCGTATTCAGCTCTCAAAATCAGTAATTCATTCTCCAACCTTGGGTCACTTCCTGCATACACTTTTTCCTGAAGACTTTTTATTTTATGTTCCAATTTAGCTCTCTCCTCTCGAGTCTTCTTAGATTTTGATCCTGTATAACTAATAATATGTCCCCTAATAAAAGCTTTGAAAGCCTCCCACTTTACACATGCTGATGTTTGTGTAGTATTGATGTCAAAGAACTCGTCTATCTGTTTTTCTATATACTTGACAAATTCCTCATCCTGAAGCCATTTATGCTGAAATTGCCATCTACCTGATTCCTTTGTCAATTTTTTATCTACATATATTAGACAACAGGGTGCATGATCAGAGATCACGATGTTATCATAAAAGCAGTTTTGAATCTTGGACCTTAATTCTGTGGAAATCAAAAAATAATCAATACGTGAGAATGTCTTGTAGGTACTGGAATAACAAGAATAGGCTTTAACTTGTGGTTTCATTTCTCTCCATATATCTAACAATCTCAATTCTTTCATAAAATGATTAATAGTCATCCTACATCCAATGTGCGTACAATCCAGTCCTGTTGATCTATCCACACCTGGATTCAATGTACAATTAAAATCCCCTGCTATTATATGTTGCCCTGTAAGTGATGATAAGATGAGAAATAAATTGGCAAAGAACTTCTGATCATCTATATTGGGACCATATAAGTTCACAAGATTTATATTTTCTAATAGCAAAGAACCTTGAATGATTACATATCTTCCAAATTTGTCTCCAATTACATTTTTCACTTGAAAAGGAACTGATTTATGTATGAGAGTCATAACTCCCCTGGCTCGGGATGAAAATGAAGAGGTGAATACACTTCCCTGCCATCTACTCCTAATTCTTTTAACATCCTCCTCTATCAGATGAGTTTCTTGTAAAAACACAATTCTTGAACCCATGTCCTTTATTTTATTCATAACTTGTTTAAGTTTTTTTAAATTTTGTAGACCTCTGCAATTCCATGAAGTTAAATTAAGATTAACACTTTGGTCCATGATCAATAGAGAGTTTGGGATTACCTTGCAGTGTAAACATGCTCATACAGAGAAGCAAAAACATGAGTGGTTGAACATTCATCCTACAAACTACACACAAACAAATTTCCCCTTCCCACACTTGTGGCAAACCCCCCAAAATCAAAAGAAAAATTCTGTCTCCCGATATAGCCATCGACCGTTCCACACCCACGGGGAACAGCCTAAGCCACTCCTTCTTCATCCTCCCAATCACCCTAACTCTACTGCTTTTAATGACGTAACATTAACTCTCCTCTGTAGTTTTCCAACTTAACTCCAAAATTTTTAACAACTTTGTACATCATAGTTTTTTTTTGTTTGTTTGTTTTGTTTTTGTTTTGTTTTTTTAATATATAATACAATCTATATTTTGTAAACTTACTATTTACTTCAAGTCAGTCAGATGCCTGTGCAAATGCTTAATTATTCTACCTTATATTTTGTTCATGCTTAGCTCCCACCAGTCTCTTCTTCTTCTTTGATCTTCTTGATGAACTCCTGCGCCTCCTCTGGGGTCTTGAAGATGTGGGTTCTGCCCTCATACGTGGTCAGCAGTCTCGCAGGATAGATTACACCATGACGAATCCCAAGGTTGCGCAGCTCCTTACGTACGGGATCAAACTGCTTCCTCAATTGCTGGATTCCTGTGGCCAAATCTGGGTAGAACCGCACCTGCTGGTCCTGGTGTTTAATCTCTCCTTTTTTAGCTCGTGCAGCGCTGAAGATCTTCATCCTGTCTCTGTTGCTAAGAAACTTCATAATTAAGGTCCTCGGCGGTCCCTTATCTCTCCGTGGGCCAATACGATGTGCTTTTTCCAGAACCACTGCTGATTGCAACTCCTCGCTGCCCAGCACCTCCGGAATCCACTTTTCCAGAAAGGAACATACGTCCCGACCTTCTGATTCCTCTGGAAGACCCACCAGCCTCAAATTATTCTGTCTCGACCGAGATTCCAAATCCAAAATATTATCTTCCAGAGATTTATTTTTTTTTTCCAAAGTGCGCACCTTTAATTGAAGACGGGTGACGTCATCTTCAGCACTAGTGAGACGGAGCTCCATCTGCGCCGTTCGTTCTACACAGTCACCCAATTCCTTTCTTATTCCTTCCAACGCTGTCATAATCCCATCAAATCTAGAGGAAAAGTCCGCTCTCATTGAACTCATGGCAGCCATCAGCGCATCTGCGCCATTCCCCGCAGATATCGCAGCGTTGCCAGCCTCCTCCGCCATATATGGAGTTTTGTTTACTGCGTCACAGACCTGAAAGTCCGTTAATTTGGACTGTTTCGGCGGCTCGCTTTTTCCTTTTCCTGGTTTTCCAGCCTTAGGCTTCGCCGACATATCTTCGCCCAAATGCTGGGATACGTTCTGTCCCAAATGAGAGAGTTATTTGCCGATTTTTTTTTTTCCAGGAGCAGAGCAGAGCGAGACACGTCCGTCCTACGTGGCAGCCATAACCGGAAGTCACTAAAACTACATTTTAAAAAATACAACATAATTTAAACCTGAAAATCCAGTCAAAACACAAACTGAAACTAAACAAAATTTAAAAAAAAGTAAAGAAAAATGTTAAAGTTGATTTCTAGCTCATTCTAGAAAATCTGAATGGAGCTAATGTGATGGCTTGGCGTCTGTCCGGCGTCCGTCTGTCTGTCCACATTTCACGGGAATCGCTACTCCTCCTCGGCATTTGCCCCGATGCACGGTCACTAAAATCACTCACAGTGATCCTCAAGTGTTTCTGCGTCCAGGTTGTGCTAAAGGTCAAGGTCATAGGTCAGGAGATCTGGGCACTATGTGATTTCAGAAAAATCACTTCTTCTCATAGGCAATATCCCCAGTGTTTGTCAAACTCATGCTCATTAGCCACGGTATGCAAAATTTCTTCAGTCTGACTACAGTTCAGATCAGAACTTCACTGTTGACATGGATCCTGAAAAAGTTGATCCGATTAGGACGTGTGTTTCCGTGTGTCACATGTTTGAATGGACTAAATCATTTTGACATGCACACAGTTATCCAACATTCAAGAAATAGTACAAGAAGCAGCAACTTCCAATGTAAACAAACCCCACTTTGTGTCTTTCTCTTTTTGAAATGGACCTGTACTGTGTTATTCAGACTGTACTTTTGCTTCTGCTGGCCTCCATAATGAAGCTACAAGCCCAGCAGTACATACTTCTGCAACGAACAGAAGGAGACAGTAGGACGGTACAGACCAGTTTTGTTTTGCTCACGCCATGTCTTCCGCTAGCTGCAGTAAAGGCGGAAATACGTCATGTTGACGTGTGGCTGACGTACAGACATGCGCAGTAAACATATTTTCTATCCAAACTTTGGAATAAGTGTTTACATACGCACCAAACGGATCAGAAATTGGCATAACCCACCCGTCTCAATCGGAAGGAAATTTTGATCCAAATGAGTGTGATCAGGTTAGAATATTCAGATTGGCATGTTTACATGAAGCATTTTTATTCTGATCAGGCTTTTAATCCGGTTACTTGTGTCCATGTAAACATGGCTAATGATCCTCAGGTGGATCTTCATCCAGTTTGTGCTCAGAGTTGGGCTGGAATGAGCTGCTCCATCACTGATGCTCTGGTTTAAAATGTTATGACCTTTTCAAGTAAATGTATTGTTTTTGACTTTGGCGAATTTGATCTTCCATACTCTGATGGTTGTATATGTTATCCTGGTCTTGGGTGTGTGTGCGTACGCAAATATACGCCCTCCTCTTCCACGTGTGTGTCAGGTATCAGCTCTGTGGTTTGGGGAGAAAGCTGATATGCTTTGTCAAATTGACCGCAGACAGACATGCATCTCCCTAATCCCCCCCCCCCCCCCCGCATTTAAGTCGGCGATGTAAAGTTGCCGCCAGCGATTTGTGCAAAAACAGGCATAGAGTTACTCCAAGCCACAGGTGTCACCATGCACAAACAGATGTGCCTCATTTCCATTGCAAAACCTATTTAAACGTGCCATTTAAATAGAGATATCAACTAACATTGATGTGGGTCAGCTTGTTTTGAAAGGACACTGTGACCATCTCGTAATGTTTCCTCGCGTTTTACATAAAGATTGACATATAAATGGGACCGCAGAGGCTATTTGAATGGCACCTGTCTTGAGGTGTTTTTTTCTACCCTTATACATCAGCTACCATTATGTATCTGCCTCCACTGGTGGGATGATTTAGTGGGATAAACTCACATCTTTAAATCCTATTCATTGCCTACCAAAAAAATTCTGCTCAAGTCCACACCCAGGGATTGGTGCATGGGAGGGGGGTGCAGCCATTCATGCAAGGTGTTGTGAAACAAATACACATCCATAATCGGCGCAAAACACATCCTCTGGCTTCATGGCTAATTAAGAGAATGTGGGGGTGGGGGGTTGATTTTGCCAGTCTGGTCCAGGGAGAATTCCAGAAATAGATCTTGTATAGTGAGACGCTCGCCTGTTTTCCTCCCTTTTATCCCTCCGGAGGGATTTTACATGGGTTTTCATCTCGCATCCACAGGAATAATTGCAAGTTTGCACACCTTAGATGTTTTTGAACCTCGTGCTCTGAGTATATGGCGATCGGGTGTTTGTGATGGGGACTAAAAATACATGTACATAGAGGGAATGCGTGTCTCAGCATTCATGGCGTTGTGTGGCGTTGCAGTCGAAGTCCATCCTTTTCCATGCCGTTTCGGCGTTCTTCCTCCATCTTTCCATCCTTCTCCCTACCATGTCCTCACTCCCTCGTCCGTCGCTCTGCTTTTTATAGCCATGTCTTCCCAGGGCTCGGCAGCTACAAAAGCCTTTTCATGTTGCCACTATAATTACAGCCTACACACTTGCACGCGCACATATACACAGACACATAAATGCACTGGCATGCACGCACCGGACTGGAGTGTCTTTGTGTCTGCATGTGTGCGTGTTGTATGTGTGCGTGTGCCGCATGTGCCGTTACACACAAAAGGGTGAGCTATTTTTACCTCTCTCCCTCCCTCCCCTATCCTCCTCTACACCCCCCCCACACCTCCTCATCCCTCTCTGCTGCTGCTGCCAGCCACATTTGCTATGCTGAGCACAGGCAGTATCAGTCGAGCCCCAACTCCCTCCTCTCACACTCAGGCGCACATGAGCGGGTGAACACTGCTCCCTCTGTTATCCCCTCACAATTCAAGCACCCCTGCAGCCTGAGCATCTCCGCTCATCCACAGCCCCACTGGTCATGGATCGGGCTCAAGTGGCAGCGGTGCCCTGGCATGCGCCCGCCGCCGTGCAGATGACCTAAAGCCCCAGCTTCACTCGGACTGTGGTTTTTAACTGCCTGATTAGCAGGTCTGTTGCTGGAAGCTCGTCTCAATGTTGCGGACCATATTTGAAGCGGAATGTTCTGTCTCTCCCACAGAGGGAATCCTGGGGAAGGAGCAGCCGCTCGAGGTCCTGAAGACATCGGCGCTCAACCACATCCCAACAGGTTGGACACTCTGGGTGTTTGTTCCTGTGCACGTGTGTGTGTGTGTGTGTGTGTGTGTGTGTGTGTGTCTGTGCGAGCATGAGCTTCTGTAAAGTAAAACCTGTGTGTGTGTGTGTGTGTGTGTGAGAGAGAGAGAGAGAGCGAGAGAGAGAGTGTGTGCACAAACCAGATTTCTCTTGACCACATCCTGTGGGATTTTTGCATGCAGAGGATGTGTCTGATCATGTCTCTGGCATGTAAGATCACCTCGTGTCTGATGGATAGCTGAGGATTGTAAGAAGAAAGCATGTGGTGTGATGTATGTCTTATTTATGATGTTATCTCAGTGCCATTTTGTTGAATGAAAACGTCTGTGAGCTTGCCTCAAACTGTTATCAGATGTCTTGGGAGAAATCGCTGTTGAACATACACAGGAGGTGCTGTGCGTCTTGGTAATGTGTTTGCAGCAGGTTCCAGAGATGGATGCATGTCCCAGCACAAATCAAAATCTTCTGTGGAATTAAAATTGTGGACACAAATCCAATCAAACAGATGTCATTATCTGTAACTTATCAGTCAGAGCTTAAAATCTGTTTCTTAGCAAGTGTTTGCTATGTGGGAAAGAGCAGTGATGGAGCAGTAGGAAACAGAGGTGGACTGGTGTCCTCCATTGATGGAGATGAGGTAATCTGATGGAGCAATGAGTTTGAGGTATGCATAATGTATTATCTAATTCCATAATGCGGAAGGTTAAATTGCTCTTGCCACAGAGCACAGGTTTCATTTACCCCCATGGGGGCGGGGGGGTACATTTCATAATTTGTTCATGCTGCTCTTGACTTTTCTTTGATTTTGAGCAGCAGTGAAGATGCTTGGAGGTCAGACTCTGATGATATAGGAAAACACACAAACAAAAATAATTCCCAACAAAGTTTAATCTTTACTTTGACCCCAAGCATCTTCCTGTTGTACCAAGCTATTGCAGGCTTCACATGTTCCTCTCATGCTGTTGGGATTATTTTCTGCGTGCCTCTGGCTACACTGATAAAATATTGAAATCCACTGGAGTGACTTCATCGCATATTCTCAAAATCTGTTGTCTTGGATACAGAGCAGAGAGGGGGGGGCCCTGCTCAGCGGCGTGACCCGAACTGTTCAGATCTCACAGAACAGTGGAGAGTGCACCTGTCTTAGAGCGTTTAAAGTGTACTTCTCATCGACAGAAAATTTTTTAAAAATTGTATAGTGTAATTAGATGCCTTGTGGTTGTTGCATTTAGGGGCATAACATGCGGCGCTTTCTTTTACAATGTAAAGTCGCGGTTGCTGCACCTGCACAGAGTGGCACAACTGAAAGTAGATGTGTCAGTTTGGTTTCATGCAAAGTAGGGCGAGATGGAAACCCAGCGCTGCCGCACCAACCGTGGCCCCTAAAATCCTTTTTTTTTTTTTTTTTTTTTTTTTTTTTTTGACTGCAACAGAGAACATGGAGTATACATCACATTTATTACACAATCAATCTCGTCATGAAAACTTTAATTGAATTACTGTGTTGAACTTTGGTTCCAATAATAATAATAATAATGATACATTTTATTTGTAACACACTTTACATTAAAAAAAATCCAAGTGCTACATGTAAACAGCATAAAACTCAAATTCATAAAAGGAAACAGGTGATAAGAAGATAAAAGCAAAAATAAAAAAGAGAAGAGGTTAAAACAGCAAGTCAAATGATCAAATGTCCTGCTGAAAAAGTTTTTAAGTCCTCTTTTAAAACCGTCTGTGGATTGTGATGCCCTCAGGGTGTCAGGGAGGCCATTCCACAGTCGTGGGGCAGCAGCGCAAAAAGCTCTGTCCCCCATGGTGCTGAATTTTGTCCTGGGTGTATGAAGGCAGTTTGAGTGAGTGGAACGGAGGGAACGTGTTGTGGTTAGTGGAGTTAGCAGTTCTTTGAGGTGGGGGGGGGGGGCATTTCCGTGAATGCACTGGTGAGTGAGGAGGGAGACCTTATTTGATCCTGATGGAAACAGGAAGCCAGTGAAGGGATTTAAGAATGTGTGTGATATGTTCATGTTTTTGCACCCTCATCAGGACCCTAGCTGCGGAGTTTTGGATGTACTGTTTTCACTGTTGATTTGACCTCAGGACAACAAAAACCTGCCGCCGTTTCTTTCCACAGTATTCAAGTGTCTCACACTCACTGTATTTAAGGTCCTGCTACGCTTGTTTAGAAAGAAGTATGGAGATGCTGATTTCATTTTCCATCAGAACTTGACACCTGCCCACACAGCCAGAAGTACCAATGCCTAGTTTAATGACCATGGCATCACTGTGTTTGATTGGCCAGCAAACTCTCCTGAGCTAAACCCCGTAGAGAATCTATGGAGAATTGTCAAGAGGAAGATGAGAGACACCAGACTCAACAATGCAGACAAGCTGAAGGTCACCGTCAAAGCAAGCTGGGTCTTTATAACGCCTCAGCAGTACCACAGGCTGATCGCCTCCATGCCTCGCCACTTTGATGCAGTAATTTGTGCAAAAGGAGCCTCGACCAAGTATTGAGTGTACGTGGACGTACTTTCAGTCGGCCAACATTTCTATTAAAAATCCATTTTAAAATATTTCTTGCATTATAATCGATTTTTTTTTTTTTTAAACTGAATTTTGGGTTTTCATTCACTGTAGTTATAGTCCTCAGAATTAAAAGAAATAAACACTTGAAATGTATCACTCTGTGTGTAATGTATCTATGAGTTTCACTTATTGAATTTAATTACTGAAATTAACTTTTTGATGATATTCTAATTTATTGAGATTAACCTGTTACATGACCGACCTCAGCACAAACATAATAGACCACATTAAATGAGTTAGTATGTATCTTTCTGGCATTCACCCCTTTTTTATCTGCTGGTGACTAATAATCTTTTTTTTTTTTTTTTTAAATTGCAGGTGACCAGATGCACACATCGTCAGTAGTTCAAGCCTTGTTATATACTGTAGATAGTGATTTTAGCAGAAGTTCAGGCAGGTCATTTAGACAAGCTGGGCTGCGTTTAGGCCCCATAAAATATAGCTGCAAATGCCTTTTAAAGCCCAGCTGTTGGTACATGTATCTCCCCGCTACACCAGTTCCAGCTGCATCATTTGCTGCCAATTTACTGGTGCACTATCCTCTAATTTGGCTGCATTTTTTGTCATAGTTTTGGTTTCTGACTGCTTGTGTTAAAATAATTTTTCTTTTATGTTAACATTAGTTATGCTGCGTGTTCTGGTTTTCTGTCGATTAACTAGTGCATTTGGATTCAATCAGCCAGTTACTCGGCCAGAACACAGTGCACCCCATACTATATTCTCTCTGGCACTAGTTTGTTTAACTGCCTATGAGCCCTGATTTGGTTGAATATTTTAGATATAGAATTTTGACCACGAGTCTCCTGCTGGCCTGTATTTACATCCTCACCCTCAGTAACTGTTACAGTTTCATGTCAGCGTTACTGTAGGTCAGTAGTTCCAAACCTTGGGGAAGGGGGGGGTCTGGTCCGTAAGTTGATTTTAGGTTAAATTTTAAAAAAAATCTTAACTGTACACCCAAATGGACAATGAAAATTCTGTATAAAACAACTGAAAGCATATCATACACTAGGGCTGCAACTGCACCTCGGACACAGTCCAAGGGCGGATGGTTTTTTTCACGCATGGGGAGTTGTTCGGAACCCCTTGTGCAGGGATGTCGAGTGATGGTGGTCAGATCGGTGGCAGTGGTGCACCTGTGGGCTGGTTTGCAGCTGCCAATCAAGTCTGGAAGAGGAAGAAGAAGAAGTAGTAAACAAGGATAGCAGAACGCAGTCCAGGGACAGATGGGGGTTTTTTTTCGCACGTGGGGGGTTGTTCGGAACTCCTTGTGGGAGCTCCTTGTGCGAAGATGTGGAGTGGTGGTGGTCGGGTCGGTGGCGGTGCTGCACCTGTGGGCTGGTTGCCAGCTGCCAATCAGGTCTAGAAGAAGAAGACTTTGGTATCTCGGCCGCACCTCGGACACAGTCCAAGGACGGATAATTTTTTCACACAAGGAGTATTTCAGAACTCCTTATTTAAAGATATAGAGTGATGATAATCAAGTCAGTGGCGGTACTGCACCTGTAATCTGGTTGCCAACCACCAATCAAATCTAAAAGAAGAAGAAGGATTATTTTGGTAGTCGACTAATGACTTTTTTTTTTTTTTTTTTTGATTAGTTGACAGACTAATTGCAGTTATTTCTCTCATGTCCACCAGCTCATCTTCCTGCTGGCACAGTTCCTGCTTGGGGCTCTAGGTCATGTTTTACCTCATCTGTTTAAGCCTGACAACAAGACAACAAAAGCCTTATGATTATCCCACCTAAATGTTGTTTGTATTACGCGGCTATTTTTCCTGTATGATGCAGTTTTCTGTGTCGATTGTGGCAGCCATATTAGCTTTCTGGGCTAAAAGGATGAAAACGGCAAAAGGAAATGAGGAGTTCTTCTTCTTTGGTGTGTTACGTGTCATCCATTAAGTCCTCCACCGCGTGCCTGCCACCTTCTGAAACTGGCAGATCAGTACAAATCCTCAGTACAGCCGGGGATTTCAGAGTGAGATGACAGGCGCAGTTGCTGCGCTGTGCCACTGGGGGCACGTGAAATCTGACAGTTAAAAGGTTAAGCCTGCACACCTGTGAAAATCACTGTTGTCAGTCTCTGCCTGAACATAATGTAGCCTATTATAAAAAGTTCCCATAGCTAAATAAAATAATGACCCATCAAACATGAGATGGAAACTTGAACTTGACAGTTTAATTAAAAGTATTTGTAGCAACAAAATTAAACAAATGTTAGTGTAAAAACTCAAATAGCGGCTCTGCTGCTCCATAAAGGCTGTTGTAACTGCATGTTAAAAACAAACGAGAGTAATAGTCAACGTCATTAAAGTAAAAAAGAAAATAACAAGCTAGTCCATCCTGTTTGAAATCTTGCTGGGTCTGGAAGTTTAAAAGTTTAATTTGGCTTCAGATGAAAATTAAAAGCACTTCTTCCAGTCAAAACCCCCCCCCCCCACTAAATGTCAGTGCAGGGATGTGAGCCTTCACTACACATACAGTGAAATATTTAAGCCGTTTTAAATTTGTGATGATTATGGTTATCTTTTTTTAATTAAATTACAAATCATGCTATTCTAATTTACCGAGATGCACTAATAATCAGAATGAAGGCTGATATTACGGTGACAATAACAGAGAATACAAAAAAGAGTAAGCTGCTCATGTAATTCAGAATCAGATTTATTGCCATTGTTCATGTAGTACACAAACTAGGAATTTGTCTCGGTGCAATGCTGCAACATTAAACATGATAAAATAAAAGAAATAAACTATACATGCAATAAAGTGTAGAATAAGAGTGAGTAATACTAGTCAGCAGTTGAAATATATTAGCGAGCAGCAGATAATGTGGAGAACCACATAGTGCAGTCGGTAATGCTCTAATTCACCCATTTACTGCCGTTAACATATTAGCTAGCATAACGGAAGCAGCTCAGCTGTCAGCAACCATCGTAAGAGAGATTACTGTCCGACAGCCAATAAACTAAACAGCACACACTAATAGTGTGGTCAGTTTTCTAAAGCTGAGAGAGTTGCTAGCGTAACTTGCTAACCTTACCAGTGCAGTCTGCTGACAGGTGGCCGGAGACAGAGGAACGGAGAGAAGGAAGGAATGGATGCATTGCTGCAGTGCAGCTGTGATATGACAAACTGCTTTACAGTCTACATTTAACATGTTTCATTTATTCATTTTCGGTAAAATGCTCCCATACTTTGGAAACTTTTGGCCTTCTGCGTGATTTTCTTTCCATGTCGCCATGATGCGTTCTTCCTCTTCTTCGCTGGAACGGTTTAACTGAACATTTCCACGGCATGAATATAAACTTGAAAATTAAACGATTTGTCAACAGTAAAAATCTGCGTCGACAAATTTATACAATTGACGTTATCGACAACGTTGATTAATCGTTTCAGCCCTATTATAAACCTATCTAAAATTGAATCTATTCTCGATGTGGCTTCAAAAATTCTGTCCAGTCTTTTTTTCTCCCTCAGTAAACTACATCAATGGTTTTCATCAATGTAACTTTTCTAATAAATATGTAACTTTTTCACATGTTGGTGCAACTTTTTTTGTCTTAAAATTGCAGCTTTTCTTGTAAATTACCCACTTTTTGTATAAGTATGCAGTTTTTACCTATGCATATTTATTTTTCCCTAAATTTGATGTTTCTCTCAGTATTTAGCGTTTTATTTCCCCAAGTATGCAGTTTTTGTAAAATTATAATTTTTTTTGTCAAATTTGAGCCTTTTTCTTTCATTCGTCTTCTAGCGCTTAATCCTTTTCGGGTCACTGAGTGGGGACTGGAGCCTATCCCAGCATCTGACAGGGTACATCCTGGACAGATCACCAGTCCATCGCAGAGCCAACACAGAGACAGACAACCATTCACTCTCATTCATACGGAAGGTCAATTTAGAATCTCCAGTGGATGCCAATTAATCTAACCTGCATGTCATTGGCCTGTGGGAGGAAACCAGAGTGCCTGGGGAAAACCCACGCAGACATGGGGAGAACATGCAAACTCCACTCTGAAGGGTCACCGATGGTCATGGGCGGGATTGAACCCATGACCTTCTTGCTGTGCTGCCACAGTGCCAACCACTGTTACACCAAGCTGCTCTTTTTCTTTCATATTTGCAAAATTACTCATTTAAAATTGTGATCTTTTTTTCTTTTTTTTTCTTTTTTACATTTTTTGACTGTCATCAAGTTGCTGCTTTTTTCTTGAGGATTTATACTATTTTTTTCCTAAATATGCAGGGTTTTTTTTCTGCTAAATTTGGTAAAGAATACATTTATTATTAAAATCAAGCTAGTAATGCAAGTTAATTGATTCATCTTATTGATCTATTAATGATTAATTGATGAGCGGCAATTTTCCTGAGAATCTGAATTTCCCTTGGCACAATACGGTCTTTCTGTCTTTAACATATAAAAACTTAATTACTGTTTTTGATATACTGAATAAAACTTGAACATCCTGTTCCTCAATGATTTATTGTACCATTTGCATTTCTTTTAATACAGACAATGGCATTTTTGTAGTTTAATAAATTTTGTACTGTATAGTGTGTACTATGTGCTGGTACATCTCAGTAAATTACAGATGTCATGATTTTTAATTTATTTTAAAACCTATTACCAATATCATAAATTTATCTTTTTTAGTTATATTTTCATGTCCTGATTTACTGAGATGCACTGGTAGACTGTTTTAACAAGAAAATAAATTGTGAACTGCTTCAACTGTTGCGTGCTAAACATTATCACAGTACCCTGGCAATCCAGACAAACCCAGAACTATCTGGGCTCCTCTGTTGTCTGTTGCCTCAGTGGTAACTTTAGTCTGGTCTGCTTTTCTGTCTTGCGGGGCAGCGGCAGTGGGGATAGGTTTTTGTGCTCGTACTGTCTTTTTCTTTGCTTCAGTCCATTTCTCCACTATGTTAATTTGAAGCACGTGGACCTTCAAGCTTGCGTGCCATTACAACTTGTTGTGGCATTCTGATGTAACCCAGAAGGACGAGTTTTTTTTGCTCTGCACAGTGCATGTGCTGTGGGGGCTTGGCATCTTCTTCGTTTTTGGTTGAAATGCAGCAGTGGGTAACCACACGTGCACCCCTGCCTGGACGGTGACGCCGCTGCATGTCATAGAATAAGCTCCCATTGAAAAGGACTACTGAGTTATCAATTAATTGACAACTAATTTAATTTAGTCAGCTAAATTATTATCGACAATTAATTGAAAGTCAATTAATCATTAACATCCTTAAATCAAGCAGTAGGATTGGAAAAACAAATGCTGAAATACCAACTTTAAAAACTGAATGTCAGTGTAACAAATGAATATCTAGATCAGGGGTCACCAACTAAAATTGCAAGAGGTACAATAAGTCGGTCCTCCTCCCCAGCTGAGGTCCACATTAGGTGTGGGAGTCTTTAGGCATCTCATGATTCGATTATGATTCAGAGGCTCCGATTTGATTCTAAGACGATTCTCAATGCATCTTGATGTATTTTTTTTTTCTATTCAGGAGTTTTCCCTCCCACTGTGTGACAACTTAGTACTTTTAAAGAAAAGTGCCATGCCCTTTGAATTTACTTCTGATAACTTTTAATTAAACAAATGGAAGAGAAATGTGTCATGTCACATGAACAGCTTTATCTCAAAATGTGGTTTTAAGAAAAGTCACTCTTTCATGGACATTCTTTCAGAAGACCACAGCTGTCTCCAGACAGGCCAATATCATTTAACTTGCTTTCACGCAATATTTCATTTAGCTTATGTTTCAGATGCTTTTAGTTTTGTATTCATTTTTTAACGAAAGAAATCAATTAAATTATTTGCTCAATAAAAAAACAATGTAATATAAAATTTAATAATACAGGAGAACCCCAAATGTGTTGAGTCCAAATAAGTAGCTATAAAATTCTATAATCTACAACTAAAATTATAAAAATGTAAAGTTTTACAGGAGACACAAACTACATTGCATTGCATTTAAAAAACGATTATAACAAATACAATTTCAGAAAAAGTCCACCTCTACACTATATTTTCTGTGTTAAAAACTGTTTTAAACTGTAAGCTTAAAAAAAGCACAAAAAAATAATAATTCCATATTACAGAATTCCTCTTTTTTTTTTTTTTTTTTTTTTTTTTTTTTTAATTTCAACAGTACACTCTGCTCCATCATGGATGGAGCTATAAGTCCATGATTACAGGAAGAGGGGAGGTGGAACTTTCCATGTTCAGTAACACAGAGCTTTTACGGAGTTTTTAAGTGATATCAGAGGCTACGAAAAGGACCTCCATAACTAACACGGGCCCAACGGGATGCGGTCCCAGGTGCAGTGACTGCACTTCTGCATCCCAGCATGGAATACTCTCGACAGAATCGGAGGCAGGATCACCACGGTAGATACATTAAATTTCATAATAACACTTCATTTCGGGGATACAGACCGGGAACGAAGCATTTCTGTCTGGGTGGATATCCTGGCCTCTGTGTGTGGTGCCCGCAGCTAACCATGATTTCGTTGGGACAACGGAGTGCGGAGAGCGCCCGAGGGCTCACACCATAAACTGTTCAGGCGGCTGCCAATACAGCATTTCAGTTCCACCATTTTTTTTTTTATTTTTTTTTTTTCCCAAAACAAAACAGTCACCCTTTTCCCAAAATTGTATCAAACGGCTTTGGGGTCCGGATGGAGAATGTTTGTGGTCCGGACCCATACCGGAGTCCACCAGTTGATGACCCCTGATCTAAATAATTGAGCATTTGGGTACAGCCTTGCTTAAGCATATTAAAACATATTTTGTTTTACATATAAAGCTTTTTAGTGAGTCACTGTTTTTTTTTTTTGGTCCGTGTGCAAGAACAGGGGTGAGGTGTGAGGGTTGGCTAATCTTGGACACAAGCAAGGGGGTCAATGGAAAAAAACATTGGGAACCACTGCTGTAGGCTGTGTAACATTCTTGAACATGCTGAAACTGGAGGGAACTTGTGTCAGGATTAAAATTCTCATGTTCATATGAGAAATTAAAACCAAAATGTGACACAATGTTTTCAGACTGAACATCGTTGATGGTGGTCATTTTGAGCAGTTTTTGGACAGAAAAACAGTTTTGAGGTTTCAAATATTTTGGAGCAATACAGAGGGAATGTCAAAATACTCTCTAATCTTGTTTTCCCCTTCAGTTAACTGCATCAGTATTTCTCAGAAATGTAACTCATTCATTCATTCATCTTCTTCCGCTTAATCCTTTTTCGGGTCGCGGGGGGGCTGGAGCCTATCCCAGCATCTTTGGGCGAGAGGCAGGGTCCACCCTGGACAGATCGCCAGTCCGTCTCAGGGCCAACACAGAGAGACAGACAACCATTCACTCTCACAGTCACACCTAAGGACAATTTAGAATCCCCAGTTTTGATGCCAGTTAACCTAACTTGCATGTTTTTGGCATGTGGGACTATTCATATTAATTTTTAAACTATTTTTATGTAAACTTTTTCATACATTAGGTGACTTTTTTTGGTAAATTTAAGACATTTTTGTTTTCAAATTTACATTTTTATGTTGAATATGTCCTGTAAAGTTAAAGTTTTATTTTTCCCTAATTTTGCAGGTTTTCTTGTAAATTTTAGGACTTTTTTCCCCTTATAAACTTGGAAGTTTTTGTCATGTTTCTTATATTTACAATGTAATCATTTCAGTTGTTCATTTTTGGTAATTTTCTGTCTTTATTATTAATTTGCTTCTTTGTATTTTGTAGGTAACTTTGGTAAGGGCAAATTTGTAGTTTACCTTCATTTAAAAAAAAACCCAGTTAATGTCTGTATAACAAATTTGCAAACTGAATTTAAGTGTATAAAGGGAATATCCGGATAATGAAATATTTGGGTACGGCAGTAAAAATGTAGCATGGAACTGCAAAATGTATCTGAGCCTTCAAATGAAGGTAAAACAACCAAGTTAAATATGTAATATAAGTTAAGTCTAAACTTGCCTATTTTAAATAGGAATTTTTTCTGTTTAGATAATAATAATAATAAAATTACAACTTTTCTCATTAATCAGCTTAAAAAAATTTGGTACTTTTTTGTTGCATAAAATGTCAGTATTTCTCTTGTAAGTTTTTTCCTCAGTTTGCGGCGTTTCAGGTAAACTTGAGTTTTTGTACGATGGCGCTGTTTCTGTCATCCGTCCGTCTGTTCCTCCACAATTTACAAAAATCTTGGCTCCTCTGAAACCATGGCTCCACTGCTCACCAAACTGGCACAGAATGATCCCCAGGTGGGTCTGCATCCACAGAGCTACTCTGCCATTGACGGCCTGGTTTATAAGATTTATTTGTTGGACAGATGCTGGTCAGACAGAGCAGAGGAGACACATGCACTAAAGAAGGCTCTGGCTAGGGTCCTAACCAGGGAACACTGTGTTTGTGGCTTTATTTATGCATACATTTGCTATGTTTTTTTGTCCAGGCAACAGCGAGCCACCAGTTATAGGCAAAAGATCTACTCGTGGCTCTGCTGCCATAGGTTGCAGACCCTTGGTTTAGTCTATACATTTTCCTCACTGTAGTGCCGGTTCTGTGCTGACCGAGGTTTAACCCCTAAAATATGGAACCTTTGTCAGTGTGATCACGCCCTGCCGTTTTGCAGAATGGCACCTTCCCTCAGCTTCGGAACGGTTGGAAGAAGTGGTCTGTGGAAGAGAATGAATGCAAATATTTGCTCATGTACGAGCACGTGCACGTATAGAACTATCACTATAACCTCACTATTGACAAGCCGACCGGAGGTTGCCAAGCAACCCCAATAGTTGCAGCTGGCTTATCCTATTTTTTCGTGTGACTGTGCATTTTTCCATCACATAATTTTTTTCCCACAAATCTAGAGCTCTTTGGCCGGCTGTTCCTGACGTGGTGTTCCCAGCCGGTGATGAGACTGTGTTTGTGTGCCTCTATTCTAAATAAATTATCAACTAAAAAAGTTGGCAGATTTTTTTGACCGCTCCCCGCCTCTCATGAGCAGCTCCGGATGAAAGCAGCGAAGGCATCTGCCCTGGTTTCACGGAGCGTCGCTGTAGTGTGGGTAAGCAGTTTCAACTGTTCAACTGTACATTAATTTGAGGATATTCTCCAAACTGTTATTTTATTGCCACTCCTCACCAATTTACTACAAACCTTTAATTAATTTTCAAAATGCATGCCTTCTAGGCAGGCGGCTGCGGCTGTTGGAAAATTAAATAAATTAAGTAAATTTCTGACTTTTTCTACTTACAGCTACTGTATATTAGACTTTTTCATGTAAATGTGAAACTTTTTCATGTAAATGTGAAACTTTTTCATGTAAATTTGAGACTTTTTCATGTAAATTTGAGGGTTTTTTTTCATGTAAATTTAAGGCTTTTTTTTCTCATCAATTTTATTTTTCTTTCTGGCTGAAGGTTGTCTATTTACCTTGAAGCCAAGATGTGACACAGCCCTGAAGGGGGTGGCCCATGTTCCTCATTTTGTTAACGTAGGCTACAAAATATCTATTTCCATACATATTTTCATGCTGCTTGTAAACTACAAACTCCAAATTTTTAATTTTTACACTGAATACTGTGTGCTCCACTGACTGTCAGCGCACTCTGTAGAGAAAACATGTCACTTCAAGTCAGTGCTCCGTCCACGTGCATGACACACACTGTGACAAGAGGGAGAACGTGCTGAAAAAGTACAATGCGAGTATGGCTTGTGGTGACCGGCGTTGACCTCCTGCTGAGAGTGCCATGTCACCTCAGCACAGAACAAGGCAAACGGCACCAGTACGACTACGACCTAAGTTGCAGTGTTCTTTGCAGTCCACTTCCACTGCTACCCTTCCTTTGTCATAGCAGACCCATATCAACAAATGTACATGATTGCAGATTGAAAATCTTTTTTTGACATGTGTGCTAGCATGTGTGGAGTCAAGAGCTTAGATTTGAGGGCCCACACATCACTTAAGCCTGTTTTCCACTAGCCCAGCACACCTCGGTACGGCTCGATTCACTTCAGTACGGCTCGGAATGCTTCTGTCTCCATTAGCACGGTGTTGTGCTTGTGCTGTGATGGTTTGTGTTAGGAGGTTTTAGAAGCGAGGCAGCAGCAGATTCTCAGCGAGGCGGGGCCACACTCCCGTGACGTTACGCACCCGACTGAGTCCTTATTTACACGAGACAAAAAATGGAGGATCCAAGGATTATTGCCTTGCTCGCTCTGTGGTTTTATCTCACAATTAATTTTATCTCATAATTAAGCTGCAACAACACAAGTCACTTTTGTTTTGAATTAACTGCCAAATGACCTAGAAATAATGAGCTGAAACTTGTTTTTATTCGTATTAAATAATGAGACGGTGGCACACTGGCCAACACCAAATTGTATTATTTTTTACATCCTAGGGCATTTTGGATGTACTGAATTAAAAAAATTCATGTTTTTCACCTTCAGGTCAACGTTTGGAACAACAGTATTATTATTTTCCGTTTAGATGATGCTACACTCCTTCTAAAGTATTGTAAATCTCTGAATTTGGAATGCCGATAGAACATTCAATTTACATATACTTGTACCTACTTTGACTTGGTGCTAATTTTTTATGATATCTCAATAAAAAGAACAGAAAGCTTACAAAAACATTTGTTTTTTGGTCTAGTTAAAAATTACATTACCTTTACAATGGTTGACCCTGACAGGATGATCAGCATCATTTTGATCAGACTAGGCAATGGAATTTCTATGTAATTATACTGTTTTATTATTCAGTGTTATAACAGACAAACCACACTTTCCAAAACAATTCCATTTTATTATATACAAAATATTAAAATAAAAAAAAAACTTTGCAACACAACATGAAGGTTAATCGACATTTTATACACGCCGACCACTGAGTGCTGAGGCTCGGTTGAATTAATCCGTCTCTGCCAGCTGTGGGTCAGGATGGCTTGGTTGAATAATCCGTGCGGGCTGTCGCGGCGGACGCGTGGGATGATTCTACAAGGAAAATGCACACAATAAAATACAGCACGAAAGTGCAATATATACAGAAAAGACAATAGTTTTTAACAAGAATACATAAGCTTATTTCAGCGTATTGTTCACATGAATAATTAAAATAAAAGCTTTAGTCCGCAGTGTGCTGCAATAAAGCAGCGATCATTATCCACAAATGAACAGCTTTTTTATTGCATAAATAAACTGAGCGTCTTACCGAATATATTTGCGAAAAAACGCACAATAAAAAAAAATCAAAACTCACCGTTAAAGGACTCTGATGTCGAGACCTCCCGGTATATTTTTTCATTCCGGGCGGCTCCGTCTAACTCGCGCTGAATACGTTCGTCTGACAATGCAGTGAGCAGACACTGCACCTCCTTATTGGTCCATGGAACACCCTTATTACACGAAGCCATTTTTGATAGAGAATAAATGAAAATAGCACAGCAATACACTGAAAAGAAACCACCAACAGTGGTTGCGTGCTGAGTAAAGGCGGTCGTGAAGATTCTTTTTTTTTTTTTTTCAAAAACTTTATTGAGAAGGTCGTGAAGATTTGGTAGATGAGGAGGAGGAGAGGGGCGGTTACAACCTGACCAATCAGCGCCGACCAGTCTGTTAACATCACAACACAGCACAGCTCAGCACTGCTGTACCCTGCCCTGGAGCGGGGCTGAGAATCGCGGCTGTTAAACCGTGTTGGGGCTTGTGGAAAAGCGTACAAAGCGTGCTGAGCCATCCCGTGTCGCGCTAAAGCGTGCTAGTGGAAAAGGCCCTTTAGATGCTCACATAAGGAGGGTACATACTGTTCTCAATGCACTTCTGCTTAAAGTGTTATCTTTATTTGCTTCTTCCTGTGTCATCTAAGACGTTGTGGTGTGACATACTCCATTTACTGTCACCCCCGTTCCATATGCCGAGACAGACTTCTGCACATACTTCACACATTGTCACCTTTAAGTCTTTCATGTTGTGTCTCAGTCATCTCCCTCCTCTTGAGTTGTGGTGCCGTGTGATGTCAGTAAGGCAGCGACAAGTTGGGTCTTGCAGGACTCGCTGCACCTTGACACGTTCCCACCGCCCTGTTGTACCAGTTTACACATGTGGACAGAATTGTTGGTACCCCTCTGTTAATGAAAGAAAAACCCACAATGGTCACAGAAATGACTTGAATCTGACAAGTGGTAATAAATAAAAAGTCTGAAAATTAACCAGTGAAAATCAGACAATGCTTTTGAATTGTGGTTCAACAGAATTATTTTAAAAAACAAACTCATGAAACAGGCCTGGACAAAAATCATGGTACCCTTAACTTAATATTTTGTTGCACAACCTTTTGAGGCAATCACTGCAATCAAATGATTTCTGTAACTGTCAGTGAGACTTCTGCACCTCTCAGCAGGTATTTTGGCCCACTCCTTATGAGCAAACTGCACCAGTTGTCTCAGGTTTGAAGGGTGCCTTCTCCAGACGGCATGTTTCAGCTCCTTCCACAGATGTTCAATAGGATTTAGATCAGGGCTCATAGAAGGCCACTTTAGAATAGTCCAATATTTCACTCTTAGCCATTCTTGGGTGTTTTTAGCTGTGTGTTTTGGGTCATTATCCTGTTGCAAGACCCATGACCTGCGACTGAGACCAAGCTGTCTGACACTGGGCAGCACATTTCTCTCTTGAATACCTTGATAGTCTTGAGATTTCATTGTACCCTGCACAGATTCAAGACATCCTGTGCCAGATGCAGCAAAGCAGCCCCAGAACATAACAGAACCTCCTCCATGTTTCACAGTAGGGACAGTGTTCTTTTCTTGGTATGCTTCATTTTTGCATCTGTGAACATAGAGCTGATGTGCCTTGCCAAAAAGTTCCAGTTTTGTCTCGTCTGTCCATAGGACATTCTCCCAGAAGCTTTGTGGCTTGTCAACATGCAGTTTGGCAAATTCTAGTCAGGCTTTTTTTATAATTTGTTTTCAACAGTGGTGGCCTCCTCGGTCATCTCCCATGAAGTCCACTTTAGCTCAAACAGCGACGGATGGTGCGATCTGACACTGATGTACCTTGACCTTGGAGTTCACCATGAATGTGTTTAGAGGTTGTTCTGGGCTCTTTTGTTATCTTTTGTATTATCAGTCTCCTCCTGCGGCCACGTCCAGGGAGGTTGGCTACAGTCCCGTGGATCTTAAATTTCTGAATAATATGTGCAACTGTAGTCACAGGAACATCAAGCTGCTTGGAGATGGTCTTATAGCCTTTACCTTTAGCATGCTTGTCTATAATTTTCTTTCTAATCTCCTGAGACAACTCTCTCCTTTGCTTCCTCTGGTCCATGTTTAGTGTGGTACACACCATGTCACCAAACAGCACAGTGACTACTTGTCACCCTTTAAATAGGCCGACTGACTGGTTACTAGTTTGTAGACACCTGTGATGTTAATTAGAGGACATATCTTGATTGAACATGTCCCTATGGTCACATTATTTTCAATCTTTTCTAGGGGTACCATCATTTTTGTCCAGGCCTGTTTCATGAGTTTGTTTTTTAAAGTAATTCTGTTGAACCACAATTCAAAAGCATTGTCTGATTTTCACTGGTTAATTTTCATAGAATTTTTATTTATTACCACTTTTGTCAGATTCAAGTTATTTCTGTGACCATTGTGGGTTTTTCTTTCATTAGCAGAGGGGTACCAACATTTTTGTCCATGGCTGTATTTTTATCTACTGTCAAAGTTCTGTCTGGTCTTTTTTTGGGAGGTTGCAGTGACATTTTGGCACCAGATCAGGCTGTCCTTGCTGCGTGCTTTATAACCAGAAAAAAAGCTCTCCTTATAGCCAAGAGTTTCAGCCAGCATGTGGACTCGGCGTAATTTAGAGAAGCTGAAAGATGCGTTCACCCAAGCCACCATTAAGAGACCAATCACAAACCAACCATTGCAATTTTCCACCATTAACAGATGTGCTACTTGTTGCTTCTCATCTCTCCCTGCTGCTCAATTAACTGAAACCCGATGTTAAATCTTTCTTGTTCTTTGTCATCTCTTTGCATGTTAAAAAAAAAAAAGACCTCCACCACATTTTGCTGCTGCTACTCTAACCATCTCTGTTCGGCTCAGTGTGACATCTATTAAGCCTAACGAGTGTGGAGCTCAGGCAGTCAGGCTGTGGGATATACGCTGTGAGATCTGAGTCTCAAATCAGAGACGCCAGCCCTCTGCATTGTCTGGTATAAATAGATCCGCAATTGGAGCCAGAAGAGTTGTGGAGAGTACCCGAGGGTTTGTAAGCAGATTGCGATTTGTTGTGAGGAGATGGAGGCAAGAAAAGTGGGCGGGAGGGCCGGAGGGTAGGAAGGTGGAGACGGAGGAACCAGCTGGGAAGATGGTGAAGGAGACTAAGTTATATTGTGGCGGTGCTACTACTACTATGGCTACAGGGTAGATGGATGGTAGAAAAAGCACTGTGGATGAGATGCGCTGTGTTGTTTGAATTATGAATTACCCTGGTCAACACCAAATTTATTGTCTAAGTTTTTTTTGGTGATTTAGGACAATTTTGATGTGCTGAATCCAAAAATCACATTGGTTTTGCTCAATCAGGTCAACTTTTTGAATTATGGCCACATGTTGTTTTATACATTTTTGTTTACATGTACGGGTATTTTCGCTTTATATGATGCAAAATTCTTTTTATGTCATGAAATTTTCTGAATTTTGAACAATGATGACGTAACATTCAATTTACATGTACCTACCTTTATATAAAGGTAAGTACATGCACAGTACTAAATAAATACTAAGGACAGGTTTTTACTTAGCACCTGATCGAGAGAAACGGATGTCATTTTCAGATTCAGCGGCGCAAAATTGTCTTAAATCAGTTGAGAAAACACAGGCAACTTACAAAAAATTTATTTTTGTAACCCTGTGTTACCAGCTGTCACAGCGATTCACCGCATGCCCAGAATGCTCTGTATCAAACCCGAGGAAGCTCTCAAACGTTGAAAGAAAATAAGAACACATGTGAGGTCTCTTCTCCCTTTGACTTTCCTCTCTGAAGTTCCTCAAGAGGAAACTTTTTATTGTACAGCTTGACAGAGTGGAATTGAGCAGAAATCTTTGATCCTGTTCAAACTCCAACCAGGTAAAGGAATTATGTAAAAAGTGCAGGGAAGCTTCCCTCGTCTCCCCTGAGACATCATGTTTGTCTTTGCTTTGGTCTTTTTCAAGTGCCCCCATATCATCTATCTGATACACATCAGTAAACTCAAGTACGTTTTTGACGTCAGCGGTTGTATACAGAGATGTACCGATATCAGAGTTTATGCAGACAGGTCGGTCTCGTAGGCGGCCATGCATGGTTAGTTAAGCTTGTGTCTTGTGTGTTTTGACATTTTGTAAGTGGCTGATTCTTGATAGTCATTTAGGCAAAGTCGGATTTTTAAGTAACTTCTATTTTGGAGCATTGTACTGCTTTTAACCATTGAAACTTGTCTAAATTACTGGTAAATGATTGTAATTTTGTAGTCAGTCATCATGTATAGCAAGGCCAGTCTATCAAGTTACGTGAAGTCTGTGAATTTTTACCTTCTTCTTAATAAACAGACGGGCAGAAAAGAAATGTCCTAAAGAAATGTGGAAGTTCTCCAAAATTGCAAAATCATGTATTGAAAAAAATTAGTTTTGCATCTAGGCTGTCGCTCATCACTCCCTGTGCAGTAGTTATGGGGTGATGCGAAAAAATACGATGTAAAGCTGGATTCATGCTGCACCTCTGCTGTCCGCATACGTGCAACCGGAAACCTCGTGTGACAGAATTTACATCATCGTCTCCACTCCGCTAGTGTACACAGGACTCTACTGTGGACAACCACGTGCGGCCCAAATTTTATGACCGTGCGGCCTGCCCATGATCTGAACGCATTGATAGATCATGCGCAAGACTGAATGTCGCATTCATGAGATGGCAGTACCAACACAGCATACAAAGACAAAGTAGACGAGGAAGACAACGAGGAGGCAGAAGATGAGAATAAATATACATGAATCCTTTTGCAGCAGCAGCAGCAGCAGCTTGGCGGAGAAGAGCACTGGAAAATGGTAAATTCCTCCTTTTCCTTGAAACAACGCCATTGTTGTTGCTACAAAAAAAAAATGTGCGTCACTTTCGTGCTTATAGCCGGTGAACAAACTGGTGTGTTAGTGCATTTGCGCTACCCATAGGGCTGGGGTGAAACTACAAATAACAGTTGTGCACACACATCAACTGCTTGGCCTGGTAGACGAAAAAAGTGAGCATGTACAATGCTGCGTGCGTGCCAGGCTCGTCCAAAGCACATGTGGATCAAAGCGGACCAGTAGGGCTGCAACTAACGATTATTTTGGTAGTCGATTAATCTAAACGACTATTTTTTCGATTAGTCGACTAATCGTTGCAGCACTATAATCCAGGCTGAGGCTGGATTTCGGGGTGGTGACGAGGCTATAATAACAGAGAGCAGTGCAGCGTAGCAACAAATCAGAGGGATACAGTAGATGGGGAAGTTCTGCCACTTAAAAACACTGCCAAATTGGGAAGGTGAGTTTGGGAGTAACGGGAAGGCTGAAATGTTATACAATGCCAAGCCAAAAAAAGTCCCCACCCAGATTCATTCATTCATTCATCTATCATCTTAACCACTTAATCCTTTTTTGGTCGTAGGGGGCTGGAGCCTATCCCACTGTGTTTCAAAAGTTTCATAACATTGCTGGCCTACATTGAGCAAAATACGGCTAAAGAGATTTTGTAATTACTAAAATTTGGTTAAGAACAGTTCAATCCATTAGTAAAACGTAGAAGGATAATGGAGAGCCATCATCTTCATCAAGTCTCCATCATCAGTACAAGATCGTGGAGAAAAATTAATCCATCTCTGGATGGAAATAAATTTTGTGACACTGCAAAAGTTTGTCTAAAGCTTTGTTTATGCCCCACCTCTGCTCTTCATGTCTATTATGTGCATAGCTTTGGACAAGCACACGCAGCTGTGTATGTGCTTCATTTTTTTCGTCTGCTAGGTCAAGCATCATCTGCAGTTTGACCCCAGCCTGAAAGGTTGTGCAAATGCCCTGATGCTCCAGTTTGTTCAACAGCTATAAAAAAAAAACAGAAGAAAAGCTACACACAGGCTTGCTGCTGGCTGGCTGGCTGGCTGGCTGGCTGGCTGGCTGGCTGGCTGGCTGGCCAAGCTATTGACGCCACCGAGGACACAGTCCAAGGACGGATAGTTTTTTCACACATAAGGAGTTGTTCCGAACTCCTTATAAGAACTCCTTATACCAGGGGTGGGCAATCATGTGCCAAGGAGGGCCCATTCCACTGCTGATTTTCTGTTCCACCCAGTGCTTTCAGCAGGTGTTTGCTCTAATCAGCTTCAAGGATTGCTAATAATTGAAAACACCTGCTGAAGACACTGGGTGGAGCAGAAAACCTGCAGTGGAATGGCCCTCACTGCCCACCACTGCCTTATACAAAGATATAGAGTGATGATGGTCAAGTCAGTGGCGATAATGCATCTGTAAGCTGGTTGCCAACCGCCAGTCAAATCTAAAAGAAGAAGAAGATGATGAATGTCTGCTGTAATCAAAGATAAAGGTGGTTCAATGAAATAATACTGGCGTGTGCTACATTTGAATTCTTTAGCCAAGGCACTGTATGTGTAATCAAGCTGCCCAGCCTGAGTTTACTAGCAGGGCCAGCTCAGAGCTTGGCTCCATTTTTTTGGTAGCCCAGGACTACACTGTCTGGGCTTCCACCTTTGGCTGTTGCCAATCTACAACACCTCTACAGGAGGATGGTCTCATGTAGCCCATTCTGGGTCGACCTGACTAAGCCCTATAGACTAAGCCCTGGTCAATGTGTCCCTAATCGCTTAGTCTGGACCCTCAACTAGAACTAGTTGGCTTGAGTACTTTGTTAGGGGCAAAAACCCTTGGCAGCATAGCTCCTGGGATCACTGTGGCACGCACATCCCTTCACTGTGATAAGAATAGAATTGGCTTTATTGTCATTGTACAGTTGTACAGTACAACGAAATTGTGGGTGCTCCACCAGGCTACTGTGCAATAAAGTAAGCGAGAAGGATTAGATAAAACATGGTTACAGAACACACGATTGAACACATGACTGAAACAAAAATAGTCCAGAATTCTGAAAATACACAGGTACATCCCAAAAAATTAGAATATCACGAAAAAGTTCAAATTTTTTGTCACTCATTTCAGACAGTGAAACCCATATATTATATAGATTCATTACACAGAGAGTGATACATTTCAAGTGTTTATTTATTTTAATTTTGATGATTATGGCTTACAGCCCATGAAAACCCCAATCGGGGCCCATCGGGGGTGCAGCGCCAGTTCAGGTCAAGGTCGGTGAGGGAGCTGCGGTTTCCCTTCCGCCGGATGTCAGACTGGTTCCTCATCTTCCCTCCTATTTGTCCCCACTGGGTGCCGCTGGGGTTCTCTTTATTCAGGTCGGCTCTCCCCCGCTGTCCCTCTCGGTAGGGAGGCCACCTCTGAGCTTCCCCCTCCGGTCCTGGTGGTCTAAGGACGTGGGTCGGCTGCCTGAAGGACTGTCTTGTTGGTTTGGCGACCTGGTTCGGCCGCCGGAGAGACTGTGTTGCCAGTTCTGTGTCATGGGTCGGCCTGGTATTAACCTTTGATGCTACTTACTCAAGTACACGTGAGAGTAGACCCCCCAGAAACTGGCTTGAATAAGAGGGAATGCTGGTCTAGTAAGAAGGTTACCTGCATATTAGCTAACAACTTTACTCTTGTTTATATATTTTTTCTCCTTAATTCGTGGGTTTTTTCTCCTGTCTAGTTGCACTATTTCATTGGTAAATTCATGTCCTTACTCTTGTCAGTCTGGGAGTTCTGCGTTTTTGTTTTTTTTTTTTCTTTTTCTTTAAATCTGTGATTCGTCTAAACCTGCAGATGTATTTCCCACTTTTTTTTTTTTTTGCAGAACTTCGTAACTTTTTTTTTGTACTTTGCAACTAGTTCAACATAAAATTATATATTCACTAAATGACTAATGCTTTACTTATTACGACACAGATGGGAACATTTCTGACCAGTTTTCAAATCGGCAAAGTCAAAAGTAATACTTGATTAGAAGCACATTGTTTTTATAAGTGGGAGTGCTGTGTGGTAAAGCTTTTCAGGGGACAATTTTGTGAAGTTGAGTGGAGTAAGGGTAACTAGTTACTGCCTTCTTTGGCCCATGGGATTTGGCACCTACTGTACCTTTGATGCTACTGGAGCACACAGTTACAGTTACGTCTTCAAAGTTTTGTGTAAGAGCCCCACTAGTTTTCTGTAATCCACAACTTCTCTCAGGCAGATTTTTTTTTTTTTACAGACTCAGTCACCACATTTCTTCTTTTGCTTATTCTGTAGTACTTGAGAAGGGGTTTTACCTAGTTAGTGTGTTATTTGGTACTTGGGGATTTGGAAATGTACCTGTATTTTGGTTTCCTCTCGTTTGTTTGATCGGGCTGTACCTCACATATTTTTTGTCCTTTCTGCTACACATTATTTTTTTGCCAGTTTGTATGTTATATGGTACTTATGTTTGTTGGTAGGGTTCCTGTATTTTGTTTAGTCATCCGGTTGCTCTCGATTTAGTTTTGATCATTTCTGTTATGCCACGTTACTTTGTTATCCATGTTATCCGTTCCTTGTGGGTTTTGTTTTTTTTTCTGTCTCCTTCCTCTGGGTGTCGTTGTTTCCCTTTTGTTTTTGTTTTTTTTTCCTGTCTGGTTCTCTCCCTCCTGGTCTGTTTCCCCCTCCTCCCTCCCTGGGACGGTCCTGTTAGCTTTCAGGTTGGGGGGCTTTGGATGTCACGTCTGACGCCTAGAATGCACCCTTTGAATGGGGGGTACTGTGGTGATCTGAGCGCTGATTCCGTCCGCGCTCAGGTTGCTCAGTATTTCTCCTTTTCCACCATTGATTCCAGGGTTTGCTATTAGGATCACTCAGGGGCTTTTATTGTGACAGCGTCATGGCTGCACTTAAGATAAGATAAGATGAGCCTTTATTAGTTAATGGGGAAATTCCAGGATTGCAACAGCACAGGGATAGCAACACTCAGAGCAACAATCAGAAGGCAAGAGAAAAACAAGAGCAGCGAGTATATACTGTATATGTACATATAAATATAAATATATATATATATAGACACACAGTGCGGAGCATTGTAGCTAGATGGAATAAATATATAAATATGTAAACACAGTGCAGAGCATTGTAGCTAGATGGAATGAATATGTGAATAAATAAACACACAGTGCGGAGCATTGTAGCTAGATGGAATAAATATGTAAATATATAAACACACACAGTGTGGAGCATTGTAGCTAGATGGAATAAATATATGAGTATATAAACACACAGTGCGGAGTACTGTAGCTAGATGGAATGAATATGTGAATATATAAACACACACAGTGCGGAGCATTGTAGCTAGATCGAATAAATATGTAAATATATAAACACACAGTGTGGAGCATTGTAGCTAGATGGAATAAATATGTAAATATATAAACACACAGTGCAGAGCATTGTAGCTAGATGGAATAAATATGAGTATATAAACACACAGTGCGGAGTACTGTAGCTAGATGGAATGAATATGTGAGTATATAAACACACACAGTGCGGAGCATTGTAGCTAGATGGAATAAATATATGAATATATAAACACACAGTGCGGAGCATTGTAGCTAGATGGAATAAATATGTAGATATATAAACACACAGTGTGGAGCATTGTAGCTAGATGGAATAAATATGTAAATATATAAACACACACAGTGTGGAGCATTGTAGCTAGATGGAATACATATGTAGATATATAAACACACAGTACGGAGCATTGTTGCTAGATGGAATAAATATATAAACGCACACAGTGCGGAGCATTGTAGCTAGATGGAATGAAACAGCACAACCGTCTACTTAGTTATCCTACATGGTATGATTATGTACCCATACATATTCTCACCCTCCATAGCGACCGGTATTTTCCTAGTTGTATACCGGAGGGGACCATTGTGTAAGTCTATTGCGTCTTTTGCATTCAATACTATTAGGTTGTCACGCCTTTTTTGCTATCTCTGCAAGCAGCCCTGCTTAGGTTGTACAGTCTGACAGCTGTAGGTAGGAAGGACCTGCGAAACCTCTCTGCTGTGCACCTAGGATGATGTAGTCTGCTGCTAAATGAGCTCCTCAGTGCATTCAGTATGTCCTGCATAGGGTGGAACTCGGACTCCAGCAGAGATGACAGTTTAGCCACCATCCTTCTCTCTCCCATCTCCTCCACTGGGTCAAGGCGTTGCCCCAGGACAGAGCTAGCTTTCTTGATCAGTTTGTTCAGTCTCTTCCTATCGGCTGCTGTAATGCCACTGCCCCAGCAGACCACTCCAAAAGTGATGGCTGATGCCACCACCGTGTCATAGAATGTCTTCAGCAGCGCCCCTTGTACACCAAAAGACCTGAGTCTCCTCAGTAGGAACAGCCTGCGCTGTCCCTTCTTGTAGAGTGCGTCAGTATTGTGTGACCAGTCTAGCTTATTGTTCAGATGAACACCCAGGTACTTATAGGATGTCACCATCTCGATGTCTGTTCCCTGTATATTTACTGGTGCTGTGAGGGGTTGTCCTTGCCTGCGGCAGTCCACCACCAGCTCCTTAGTTTTCCTCGCGTTGATCTGGAGGCAGTTCCGATGGCACCAGTCCACAAAGTCCTGGATAAGCCCTCTGTACTCAGCTTCATCTCCGTTGGAGATGAGGCCAACGATCGCAGAGTCGTCAGAGAACTTCTGTAGATTGCAGTGTGATGTGTTGTGTGAGAAGTCCGCAGTCTAAAGGGTGAACAGGAAGGGAGCCAAAACCGTTCCCTGGTTACCGTTCCCTGGTTACTTACAGCTGTCAAAGACGAGCCGGCGCCGTGACAGCTGTTTGTCATTTTGTTAATTACTTTACCTCTTTTCTGATTTGTTTGTGCCCTGTACTTAAGGGAGCAGCTGAGGCTAACTCCTCGCTGCGACCTACACAACCTTACCTCGTCGTGTCTATGGACTGGAGCGCCTACTCCCAACTCCAGTCTTTCCCTGCATCTTGAACTCTTTGCTGCATGTCTTTGTGTTTTGTACAGCGCAGACTCTGTCCTCGCTGTCCCTCCTAGTTTATCGTCAGAGTTCATTATGTTGTATCTCAGTATATGTTGGTGTTTTGCCCCACGTGGCTGTTTATTTTGTCATTTTATCTTCTTTTAAATAAACGAGCAAACCTACTGTTTGGCATCTGGTGTCTCACTAATGCCCTGCAAGGGGCATTCATAACAGTAAGGAGACAATCAGGTTGCATTTATTTTGCTAACTTAGAGCTTGTTGGTTTGTGACATCATAAAACCTGGAAAGTGCAGTCTGCTTATCTCTTTAAGAGTTTAAGGGGGTCACTGACTGCACTTTTTCCACATTTTAACAGCTCACACATGTCTTAATGAAGTGTTTGCAACATATTTTGTTTACATTTTCTTTCATTTTTAAATTATTGAAGCAATTTTTTTTTTTTAATTTTTCCTGGTTTTCCTGAAACGTTCTTATTTGTCACTTTAAGAAACATCCTTCAGCTGTTCAACTTCGCCCTCCCTCTTACGTCAGTTAGCCATTAGCTGAATAGCTTCTAGTCTCCTTCTAGCTTTGAGGAGCAGCGCTGGTACACTGATCCGCAGTCGTTGTGTGTCTCGCGTTGTTCTGGCCTGTCTCCCAGTGGTCTCGTTGAGATGCCACAACAAAACCCGGCAATCGCTGCAACCCAAGCTGAGCTGCTGGATCTCAAAGTGTGGTGTCTCGCTCCGCGGGACTTTGCTCCTCTCCCACGGACAGTTGGGGGATGCATCGTCACAAAGCTCCCCAACGTTGCCTGTGGGGGTGGAGCAGAGTCGTGTGGGGCCCCAGAGGATGGTGGGGGAGCTCTGGGGGTGCAGCCTCGGGTCGTGCCATAGGCGGTTGACGCGACCAGGGTGCCGGCTGTGGGGTCATGGCGGGGCTGCTGTGGGTTGGGCCGTAGCGGCGCGGTGTATATTGTGGACGGTGGACCGGTGAACCAGGTGGTAACAGGGATGGTTATTAGGGTGACTAAGATCTGAAGAAAATAACAATATAAGCCATGTTTGGCTTGATCTTTCTGGTATTAGCTTGGAGCTAATAGCTCAGGGGCTAAATAGATTACCTTTAGCACCCCTCCATCTACATGACAGACAGCTAGGCGGGCCAATAATAGATCAGTGGGCTGGTGTCAAGGACGGCATTGGGTGGGCCTTTTGAATTCTTGTAGAAGAATTACCAGGAAGAGTCAAAAAGAACGTTTTGGGGAGTTTGTCTGAGAGGAAAAACGAAATAAAGGCAGTGTGCTTTTTTCAGATTGTTGACTGGAAAATTTTGGGCTCATTACGTGACCATTTGACACAGTTAAAACCTACAAAGGCACCATTTTTCAGTCAATGACCCCTTTAAATAAATAAAAAGGAGTGAGTATGTCTCGGAAGCTGGTGTTTTAATATTTTTTCGAAATACATGTGACCCATGGTTAGGCCTGTAACAATAACGGCTAAAATGACTGGACCATGATAAGTTTTCTGGTCACAATAAGTCACTGTTTACATCTGTGCCTTTCTTTACATTATCCGTCAATATTCCAGTGCTCCGTCTGTCCCTTTGTACGCTCCCCATGGGAGGCAGAGCTCATGATCACCACGGGGACAACCAGAACAAGTGTAACAGCACACTGAAGGGTCCACTCACAATTTCAACTTTTTCCCCAACTGAGCCTAAAAATCTGCTTTTTTTTTTTTTTTTTTTTTTTAAATCATTGTGATTGATTCGCACCAATTGAAGAGGTCTTCTTCAACTCTGGCTGGATGACTAAATATAACACACATGTTTACACTACATTCATATGATCAGTGTGGCCGTTCTTACCGTCATTACCAGCTGTATTAGAGAGCTCCACCGGGGGAACAAAAACCAACGCAAAATAGACAGTAAGGTCCATGAAGTTGAAATGTTCCCTATGTAGTTCTTTACTGTGGTGTCCCTGAGACGCACATATTGTAAACAAACAAACGGCACTTACTAATGACTTAAAACCATGTGTTTTGGTCATCTGTGGCAATGGTGTTTATTTATTTCACTTAAGTTTTATTTATTTAGCACATTTTACATATTTTAAAAATATTTTTTTCCACATTTCTATTCCAGTGTTTAATATTGTTCATAAATAAGTTGTACGTAAACTGTAATCATTATATCACTATATTCTGGGCCTACAATGGTCTTCATGACCTCAGCAATAATATCGTTTATCACAATAATTTCAGGGAAAATTTATCGCCCATCAAAATTTGTCGTTACAGGCCTACCCATGGATACGTTTCATGGCGATAAAATCCATGAAACACTGTTTTTACAAAATATTTGATCTTTTCCAGCGCCACATAGTTAAACCGTGTGTTTACTATAACAGAAGAATAGGAACTGTAGAATTTGTATATTTAATATATTTTAATTGATATACATTTTTTCTGTTATTCTAATAATTATTCTGAGCTTTTATGTTCAGTGACTATATGGCTTTTTTTTTTTTTTTTTAAATCTGTCATCTGTATTGGCACACAAAGTCCACTGATACCTCATTCAAAGATGACAATGAAAGAAAAATCACATTAACACCAGCAACCTATAATCTAGTCTTAATTGCCGTCATGATTCTCTATTATTAAAACATTTTGGGAGCCTCCCTGTGGGCAAAGTCCTCACTCTGCTTCACCTGAAACCATTTTGTGGTTTAAATTGTTTGGGAAATGTAGGCAAATTCCATGCTAGGAATTTGAGCGTGCAGTCTTAAACCGCACTGAAGACACGGAGGGGGAGGGCGATGGTTATTATACTGTGGGTGTGGGTTGGGGGAAGGCACACAGTCTGTTCAGACGGGACGCCCTGTGAGTGAGGGCGAGAGGAGGAGATATTTGATGTGCGATGAAACAGCATAGAGGGTTTTCCTTTGACTTCGAAGCAAGGAAAGCAGGTTGAGCAGGGAAATGAGGGAGCAACAGAAAAAGTGAGTGAGAGAGAGCTGTGTATGTGACGTTGGTTCCTGGAAACGCAGAGGGCTGCAGAATAAACAGACTGCATGCCTGAGACTGCCCTGTGATGTCACCAGAGAGAGGGAGAGAGAGCGAGCTAGAGAGAGAGAGGGTTAAAAGAGGAGGCAAAAGTGTCAAAGGCTGAGATCAAGAAGAGAAGTCAGATGAACAGGAAGGAGCGAGCAATGACATCCCATCTGTAACAGGCTGAAGGAAGGAGGAAAGGAGGAGAGGACAAAGAGGACAGTCCCGATGGGTGCGTTTGATTTAATGGCCTCTCTCTCTGCATTTTCCTCTATTGGGCACTTATAGAGATGCCGCACGAGTCATGTGTGTTTGTGTGAATGGCTGTCAATGAGTGCATTGTGAGGTTGTTTTGTTCTTGAGCACCTCAGAGACTGAATAACCATGGAAGAACATTTTGTACAGCAAGTGAATGGTTGTTTTGAGTTTTAAGATTTGCATTAGCCGTGATTGGAGCTGCAGCGCTTTGACTAGTGTGCTTTTCAGTCACTAAAACTGATATTAGATTTAATACAAAAATGAGTGTACCACTGGTGGCGGTGCATGTTGCTCTTTGATGTCAGATGGCAGCCTTGAGTTATCACAGTTGCTATCTGACATACAGTGGGGGAAATAATTATTTGATCCCCTGCTGAATTTGTAAGTTTACCCCCTTACAAAGAAATGAACAGTCCTTTCCTTTTTTTTTGTAGTTTACAGGACACATAGTTTTTTGGAACAAGATACTGAATAATTATATTAAGGTATGATTTTTGGCCCATATCGCCCAGCCCTATAATGTACCATCAAAGTAAGTTCACTTTACAGTGGGGGAAATTATTATTTGATCCCCTGCTGAATTTGAAAGTTTACCCCCTTACAAAGAAATGAACAGTCCATAATTTTTATGGTACGTTTATTTTAACAGTGAGAGACAGAATATCAACAAAAAAAAAATCCAGAAAAAATATTAAATAAGGGTTTTAAATTCAAATAATAATTTCCCCCACTGTAAAGTGAACTTACTTTGATGGTACATTATAGGGCTGGGCGATATGGGCCAAAAATCATACCTTAATATAATTATTCAGTATCTTGTTCCAAAAAAACTGCATGTGTCCTGTAAACTACAAATGATATTGTAAAAACATCATTTTTCATTCATTCATCTTCTTCCACTTAATCCTTTTCGGGTCGCGGGGGGGCTGAAGCCTATCCCAGCATCTTTGGGCGAGAGGCAGGGTACACCCTTTTGGTAAAAATCACCAGCAAATAACTGAAACAGTTGTATGCTGTACATATGCAATTTAAATACAGTGGGGCAAAAAAGTATTTAGTCAGCCACCAATTGTGTAAGTTCTCCCACTTAAAAGATGAGAGAAGTCTCCAATTTTCATCATAGGTATACCTCAACTATGAGAGACAAAATGAGGAAAAAAAAAATCCAGAAAGTCACATTGTCTGATTTTTAAAGAATTTATTTGCAAATTATGGTGGAAAATAAGTATTTGGTCACCTAAAAACAAGCAAGATTTCTGGCTCTCACAGACCTGTAACTTCTTCTTTAAGAGGCTCCTCTGTCCTCCACTCGTTACCTGTATTAATGGCACCTGTTTGAACTCGTTATCAGTATAAAAGACGCCTGTCCACAACCTCAAACAGTCAGACTCCAAACTCCACTATGGCCAAGACCAAAGAGCTGTCAAAGGACACCAGAAACAAAATTGTAGACCTGCACCAGGCTGGGAAGACTGAATCTGCAATAGGTAAGCAGCTTGGTGTGAAAAAATCAACTGTGGGAGCAATTATTAGAAAATGGAAGACATACAAGACCACTGATAATCTCCCTCGATCTGGGGCTCCATGCAAGATCTCACCCCGTGGGGTCAAAATGATCATAAGAACGGTGAGCAAAAATCCCAGAACCACATGGGGGGACCTAGTGAACGACCTGCAGAGAGCTGGGACCAAAGTAACAAAGGCTACCATCAGTAACACACTACGCCGCCAGGGACTCAAATCCTGCAGTGCCAGACGTGTCCCCCTGCTTAAGCCAGTACATGTCCAGGCCCGTCTGAAGTTTGCTAGAGAACATTTGGATGATCCAGAAGAGGATTTGGAGAATGTCATATGGTCAGATGAAACCAAAATAGAACTTTTTGGTAAAAACTCAACTTGTCGTGTTTGGAGGAGAAAGAACACCATACCTACTGTGAAGCATGGGGGTGGAAACATCATGCTTTGGGGTTGTTTTTCTGCAAAGGGACCAGGACGACTGATCCGTGTAAAGGAAAGAATGAATGGGGCCATGTATCGTGAGATTTTGAGTGAAAACCTCCTTCCATCAGCAAGGGCATTGAAGATGAAACGTGGCTGGGTCTTTCAGCATGACAATGATCCCAAACACACCGCCCGGGCAACGAAGGAGTGGCTTTGTAAGAAGCATTTCAAAGTCCTGGAGTGGCCTAGCCAGTCTCCAGATCTCAACCCCATAGAAAATCTTTGGAGGGAGTTGAAAGTCCGTGTTGCCCAGCGACAGCCCCAAAACATCACTGCTCTAGAGGAGATCTGCATGGAGGAATGGGCCAAAATACCAGCAACAGTGTGTGAAAACCTTGTGAAAACTTACAGAAAACGTTTGACCTCTGTCATTGCCAACAAAGGGTATATAACAAAGTATTGCGATGAACTTTTGTTATTGACCAAATACTTATTTTTCACCATAATTTGCAAATAAATTCTTTAAAAATCAGACAATGTGATTTTCTGGATTTTTTTTTTTCTCATTTTGTCTATCATAGTTGAGGTACCAATTGGTGGCTGACTAAATACTTTTTTACCCCACTGTATATGCATTAGGTAGCACACAATGTTGATAATTTAATCATCTCTTTCTCCCACACGCACCCATATGCGCATATTAATATGTCTGATAGTTTATGGAACTAGCTTTGAACTAGTTTCGGCAGTAGTCGCTGTATATGATTACACATTTCTAGATGTTTCGTCTTGTAGACAATATTAGGATATTAGCCCTGTAATTTTTGCTGGATATTATGAATTGGTATTTTCTTTGCTTATTTCATATAAATTCATTCAGTACTGCAGTCAATTCACCAGAATCAGAATCACCAATGGCCAGATGAAGTCTGTGGCTAAAAACATGGCATCTGTCCACTTGCACTGCTTTCATAACATTAGCTTGCTTGTCGGTAGTTATAGCAAGCAGGCTTGTTGGGCTGAGCACGTCAGAAGTCAGGAGTAGTCTTGGGCAGGATGCCCACAGCAATTGTGCCCCGGCCATGGTCCATGGTCTCCCCTGCCCATTGACCACTGGAGTGCTGGTGGGCTAGGGTTGATGGAGGACCCCCCCCCCCAAATTAAAAACAATTGTTACCATGGGATATATGATTAATATAGACCACAGTACCCTGCTGCAAAACAGATGACATCTTTTTCACGTCTTAACTTATGGCCTACCTAGAGTCCTTTTATGTTATGAATTTTTATAATAGTTTATGAAACGACCTCATAAATTATAACTTTTTCCGCATAAATTTGAGACTTTTATGTTATGAATTTTTATAATAGTTTATGAAACTACCTCATAAATTATAACTTTTTCCGCATAAATTTGAGACTTTTATCATAAATTTGCAAGTAATTTCTTTTTAAAAAATGTTCTTGTAAATTTGTCTGTTTTTCCCTTGTTAAATTGCCAGTTTTGGTTGTGAGGGTAGGCTCTAATTTCAAGTATGACTTGAATAACTTTATTATCTAGAGACAACATAAAGCCTAGGAATGTTCAGATTTATTATGAGCTGGACTGATCACCCAGAGTTTTTTTTTTTTTTTTTTTTTTGTTACTTATTTGTACCCGTAGGTAGACTTGGTTTGCAGTCTGGTGACAAGCCACCGGCTGCTGGTCGCTGCATGCGCGAGCGCCCTAAACCTACATGTTTTTGGTGTGCGGGAGGAAACCGGAGAAATCCCGGAGTAAACCCGCGCAACACGGGGAGAACATGCAAACTCCACACAGCTCACTGTTGGTCGGGGGCTGGGATCGAACCCACGATCTCATGATCCCCGCGGTCCCCCGGCCGAGGGTAAAACTGTGCTGCCACAGTGCTAAACCACTGTGCCACCGTGCAGCCACGGTGGCGCAGTGTTTGCAGTAATTTCAGTTCCGGTAAATAACTGGACAAGACTAATTGTAATGTGGTCAAAGATATTTGCTATTTACCAAATGTGAGGTCTTGAGTTTGATCAAATTGCCATGAAGCAGACAAATATGTAAACGTTCAATTCAACTTTATTTATAAAGCCCCATTTCACAACAACAGTCATCTCATAGCACTGTCAAACTCGAGGGGAAAATCCCACAATTGCAGAAAGACCCCAGCAATCAGGCGATCCCCTGTGAGCAAGCACTTGGCAACAGTGGAGAGGAAAAACTCCCTTTTAGCAGGAAAAAACCTCCAGCAGAACCAGGTTCAGGGAGGGGCAGTCATCTGCTACGATAGGGATAGAGAAGAAGAAGAAGAAAAGAACAGACATGTAGAGAGCAAACAGCACGATGGGAACTCAATCTATGGGAGAGAACAAACTGACCAGCAAAAGTATTGATGATGAGCTTTGTCTAAAAGGAAAGTTTTAACACTGTTCTTAAAAGCAGAGATTGAGTCTGACACCCGAATCCAGATTGGCAGCTGTTTCCAAGGGAGAGAAGCCTGATAGCTGAAAGCTCTAGCTCCCATTGTACTTTCAGAGATTCTAGGTATTACAAGTAATCCTCCATTTTGGGAGTGTAGTGCTCTGTTAACATGATAAAGTACTATCAAATCTTTTAAATAACAAGGGGTCTGGTCAATTAGTTTTGTAAGTGAGGAGAGGGATTTTAAATTTAATTGTACATTCTATGGAAGCCAATGAAGGGAGCCCAGAACTGGAGAGATATGATCTCTTTGTAGTACCTGTTAAAACTCTAGCTGCAGCATTTTGGATCAACTCAAGACTCTTTAAAGATGTTTTAGGACAGCCTGATAATAAAGAGTTACAACAATCTAATCTAGAGCTAACAAAGGCATGGATTAGTTTCTCAGCATCACTCTGAGACAAGATGTCCCTAATCTTGGCAATATTACGCAAATGATAAAGAGCAGTCTTAGAAACAAGTTTAGTATGTGAATTAAAAAACAGATCTTGATCTGAAACAACTCCAAGGCACCTCACAGAACTGTTAGGAGATGGAATAACCCCATCCAAACTAAGAGTTTGATTTGGGAAAGTGTTTCTAAGGTTTTTTTGGCCAATTAGAATGACTTCAGTCTTATCTGATTTTAATAGCAAGAAATTACAAGTCATCCAAGCTCAGCTTCCCTTAAGACAAGCCTCTAATTTAGTTAATTGATTACGGTCATCTGGCTTCATTGACCAATATACAGTATCTCACAAAAGTGAGTACACCCCTCACATTTTTGTAAATATTTTATTATATCTTTTCATGGGACAAGACTGAAGATATGACACTTTGATACAATGTAAACTAGTCAGTGTACAGCTTGTATAACAGTGTAAATTTGCTGTCCCCTCAAAATAACTCAACACACAGCCATTAATGTCTAAACTGCTGGCAACAAAAGCTACCTGGATTCAGTAGCTCTTCATCCCGGTTGAGATCGGGGTCGTTGTCAAAGGTCAGGAGATCTGGACATTACTGCAAACATTACTCCTCTTAGACCCCTGACCTTGACTATATGCACATCCTAGATGGGTCTGTATCTCGGCTGTGCTTAAGGTCAAGGTCAGTGGTCAGGAGACTTGAGCAGCCCCGGGTGATTTCATCAGGCTACTCCATCATTGATGGTTTGGTTTTTTTTAATTTTTGCCCCCCCCCCCCAAAAAAAAGAGATTACTAAAGAAGAAAAGGTCACTAAAAGAGAGAAATTCCCTGCAACTTAGATTATTTTGAAATCCAACATATTGTTGTCTAGACCCCTTTTTTTGCGTAAATGCAAACTTTCTTTGCAGAAATGATTCATGGGTGTAGGAGTTTTGCTTTCTTAACAAGGCTCCTCTCTCCTTCACTTTACTTTTCATCAGCTGCCAAATTTTAACTGTTGTTGCTTCGAAAATGAGCAAAGGGCCAGGGAAGAGCCAAAACCGAGGGCGTCGCTGCATTTAATTAAATATTGGGTACCTTCTTAGGCAGACTCACGAATGCCAAAAAGCATGCAGGTCTTTTTTTTTTTTCTTGGAAGGAAATGAATAGTGGCGGGAGGGAGGCTGAAAAGAAGCATCTTATGACTGCAGAATGTCAAACCTCATGTCCTGAGGGTCGAAACAAATCAACTGGTGCCAAGTACTGACTCATATGTTGTTGTCTTCCTCCCCACGTGACAGTGGTCCTTAAGGAACCGTCGCAGTCGTCGTCTCACTCCTTCGCTGCATTAATGACATCAACAGCGGGGATGTGCTTCACCTGCTAAATGGAGGGGAAAAAAAGAAGTGAGGGGATGTGGCGTTTTTGAAGATTTAATGGCGAGTAAAGTTGTTTGGATACACAATTACAGTTTGTCTGCAGTGAGAATGATGTTTAGAAGAAGAGAAAAGCTCTTTCTGAGCTTCCATCTATAGTCCCTTAAAAGCATCTTGAGTAAGTGATATGCCACATCACAGCAAATGATGGAAGCATGTGTGTCTAAATCACAGCCTGGCAGTTGGTCTCTACAAATGAAAGCGTTAAACCTGCTTGTCAGTGTATTATTGAGGCATCACTCAGAAAATGTTATCATTGACAGCCTGATTGTTTTTATTTCCACGGACATCTTCTTACAGCCTATCTGTGCCTTGCTCTGTATCCTCTTATTACGTGTGCCGTTGAAGCCGTGCTTGGGTCTATGCTAGCCCAAAGTTACTAGCATGTGTCCCAGGCCCTCGCTGGACTGTGCAAACATGTAGGTAAGCAGTCACCCAATCGGCTCCCATTTATACACATTTAATGTGGAGGAAGCTGCTTGATTGGAGAGCCTCCTGTGGATAACTCGATCCCTACACATTTACAGGGTCAATGCCATCTTTGTGAGGCTGCAGGATTCTTGTGAAAATGTGAATCGTGATTTTTCTGCATGGGAATTGAGATCACGATTCTCAACATTTCTTCACTGTGTCCTTTAAAAGCCTTAAAAAAAACCTTAATTTATCCAAAACTAAATTATTTTTTCAAAAATACAATTAATCTGCATTTCAAAGGTCTTAAAAATACCACAGATATAATGAACATGACAGCTGTATTTTCTTGCATTTATAAGGGAAATTCTAATAAATTTTATAAAATTGTAGTTACTGTTTACATTTTAACCTAAAATAAAATAAGTGGAAAGACACCAATCATCCATCCATCCATCCATCCATTTTCTACCGCTTTTCCGGAGGTCCGGGTCGCGGAGGCAGCAGTTCAAGCAGAGAAGCCCAGACTTCTCTCTCCCCAGCCACCTGCTCCAGCTCTTCAGAGAAGATACCGAGACGTTCCCAGACCAGCTGGGAGACATAGTCTCTCCACCGAGTCCTGGGTCTGCCCCGGGGTCTCCTCCCAGTGGGACGTGCCTGAAACACCTCAAATGGGAGGCGTCCAGGAGGCATCCTAATCAGATGCCCATACCACCTCAACTGACTCCTTTCAATGTGGAGGAGCAGCGGTTCTACTCTGAGCCTCTCCCGGATGACTGAGCTCCTCACCCTATCTCTGAGGGTGAGTCCAGCAATCCTACGGAGAAAGCTCATTCCAGCCGCTTGTATCCGCGATCTCGTTCTTTTGGTCATTACCCAAAGCTCGTGACCATAAGTGAGAGTAGGAACGTAGATTGACTGGTAAATCGACAGCTTTGCCTTAGAACTAAGCTCCCTCTTCACCACAACAGACCGGTACAACGTCCGCATCACTGCAGATGCTGCTCCAATCCGTCTGTCGATCTCTCGCTCCATTTTCCCCTCACTCTTGAACAAGACCCCAAGATACTTAAACTCCTCCACTTGGGGCAGGAGCCTGTCCCCAACCCGGAGAGGACAATCCACCTTTTTCCGGCTGAGGACCATGGACTCGGACTTGGAGGTGCTGATTCTCATCCCAGCCGCTTCACACTCAGCGGCAAACCGTCCCAGCAAGAGCTGTAGGTCATTGCTGGATGAAGCCAACAGGACAACATCATCTGCAAACAACAGAGATGAGATCCTGTGGTCACCAAGCATGACACCCTCCATTCCCTGGCTGCGCCTAGAAATCCTGTCCATAAAAATTATGAACAGGATCGGTGACAAAGGGCAGCCCTGGCGGAGTCCAACTCTCACTGGGAATGACTCCGACCGAGTGTTGGCAATACGAACTAAACTCTCACAACGGTCGTACAGAGACCGAATAGCTCGTAACAACAAGCCCGATACCCCATACTCCCGAAGCACCCCCCACAAAAATCCACGAGGGACGCGGTCAAATGCCTTCTCCAAGTCCACAAAACACATGTAAACTGGTTGGGCAAACTCCCACGAACCCTCAAGAATTCTCGAGAGGGTAAAGAGCTGGTCCGATGTGCCACGGCCAGGACGAAAACCACATTGCTCCTCCTGAATCCGAGGTTCGACCAATGGCCGGACTCTCCTCTCCAGTACCTTGGCATAGACCTTCCCAGGGAGGCTGAGGAGTGTGATCCCTCTAAAGTTGGAGCACACCCTCCGGTCCCCTTTTTTGAAGAGGGGAACCACCACCCCGGTTTGCCAAGCCAAAGGCACTGCCCCCAACCTCCACGCAATGTTGCAGAGGCGTGTCAACCATGACAACCCAACAACATCCAGGGCCTTGAGGTACTCGGGGCGAATCTCGTCCACCCCCGGGGCCCGGCCACCAAGGAGATTTTTAACCACCTTGGCGACCTCAGCCCCTGTGATAGGCGAGTCATCCCCCTCGTCCCCAAACCCTGTTTCCTCTGTGGAAGGCGTATCAGTGGGATTGAGGAGATCTTCGAAGTATTCCTTTCACCGCCCGACGATATCCCCAGTTGAAGTCAACAGTGTCCCATCCGCACCATACACAGTGTGGACGGGGAGCTGCTTTCCCCTCCTGAGCTGCCGAACAGTTTGCCAGAATCTCTTTGAAGCCGACCGAAAGTCTTGTTCCATGGCCTCACCGAACTCCTCCCATACCCGGGTTTTTGCTTCAGCAACCACCCGAGCTGCACTCCGCTTGGCCTGTCGGTACACCTCAGCTGCTTCGGGAGTCCCACAAGCCAACCAAGCTTGATAGGACTCTTTCTTCAGCTTAATCGCCCCCCTCACCACTGGTGTCCACCACTTGGTTCGGGGGTTGCCACCACGAGATGCACCGACCACCTTGCGGCCGCAGCTCTGGGCTGCCGCTTCAACAACAGAGGTGGAGAACATGGCCCATTCAGACTCCATGTCTCCAGACTCCCTCGGAATGTGGTTGAAGTTCTTCCGGAGGTGGGAGTTGAAGACCTCCCGGACAGGGGCCTCAGCCAGACGCTCCCAGCACACCCTCACTATACGTTTGGGTCTACCAGGTCTGAATGGCTTCCTCCCCTGCCATCGGATCCAACTCACCACCAGGTGGTGATCAGTTGACAGCTCTGCACCTCTCTTTACTCAGGTGTCCAAGACATACGGTCGCAGGTCTGATGATACGATAACAAAATCGATCATCGACCTGCGACCTAGGGTGTCCTGGTGCCAGGTGCACATATGGACACCCTTATGCTTGAACATGGTGTTCGTTATGGACAGACTGTGGTTAGCACAGAAGTCCAATAACTGAACACCACTCGGGTTCAGATCGGGCAGGCTGTTCCTCCCAATCACCCCCCTCCAGGTTTCACTGTCGTTGCCCACGTGCGCACCCCCTCATGGATCGTCACCTTATCGTGGTGGGGGGGTTTGCGTGCCCCAGTGATCCCAGGAGCTATGTTGTCCGGGGCAATTTGCCTCTGATAGGGTCTCCCAAGACAAACTGGTCCTGGGTGAAGGGCCAGACTAAGAACGATCCAACAGACTGTCATGATAAATTGTATATCAAGGATTCAGTGTACCCCGCCCGGTATGGGGTTACCGGGGCCCCACCCTGGAGCCAGGCCTGGGGGAGGGGCTCGAAGGCTAGCGTCTGGTGGCCGGGTTTCCACCCATGGGACCCGGCCGGGCTCAGCCCGAAGCAGTTACATGGGTCCGCCCTCCAGTGGGTTCACCACCTGCAGGAGGGATCATGGGGGTCCGGCGCTATGTGGATTAGGTGGCGGTCAAAGGCGGAGACCTTGGCGGATACCAATCATTTGTCTTAAATTTACAATTTTTTCTCATTAACTTGTGACTTTTTTCAGATAATTTTGCATCTTTTTTCTTGTAAATTTGCAACTTTTTGCCTTATAAACTACAGTATATCTCAGCAGCAAAGAAAGCTAGCATCACCAAACCTACTACACAGGTTCACCTTGGGATCCTGACCTCTGACTATGGGTTTGGGGTCAAAAGGTCAAAGGTTAAGATTAACATTCCTTATGCCTTATTACTGTACAAGTAAAGCTAGGGCCACCAAACTCGGTACACAGGTTCACCCTGTGACCCTGAAGTGTGACTGGTTTTGGGATTGCAAAGTCAAAATCAACATGGCTTATAAATTATATCTCAACAACAAAGAAAGCTAGGCTCATCAAACCTAGTACACAGGTTCACTCTGAGGCCATAACCTCTGACTACAGGTTTGGGGTCAAAAGGTCAAGGTTCACACTCCCTATGATTTCTTACTATAGAACATGTAAAGCTCTCTAGGGTCACCATACTTGCTACACAGGTACACCTTGGGATCCTGACCTTCAACTATGGGTTGTATACTTTGTTGTATATAAGATAAGATAAGAGTTGAAAACTGCTGTACGTCAGTAAGTATTTGGATCTTCAGAGAGACCAGAGGCGGGGGATATTGCACTCGCCTCAGAGTGCTCTTGTTTCCTTGTCTGATCGGTCAGAGGTTGCAGTTTGCAGTTGAACAAGTGATGGTGAGACCTGTATCAAACACCACCTTTGTGTGCCAGCTAATGCAAGGAACATATTGTTTACTTTTGACAGATATTTTGCAAGTTAAAAACGACCAATGCTTACACATCTCCTAAGTTGCAATGAAAGATTGTTATATTCACATACAGTATCAGCTAATACGCTTAAAATGTGCCTGTTAGCACTTTTCGACATGCTGACGCAGCTCTCAGAGGTGTTAATGAAATGCCTTTGCCATGAGTTGGTTAAAACAACTCAGGGTTTAATTATTGCAGTGTAATTTTAAACAAGGGGAAGGAACTCTCCTCAAAATGGGCTACATTTAAAGTATATTGTTTTAAATGCTAATGAGCCCCTGTTCAACCCACCCTTCCTCTTTCATAACTTCTGTGAAATTTTCGTTTTGATGGCAACACCATGTATGAGGCTGAGGTTAACTGTTACCTTCAGTTGTTAGATTAGCAAAAATAACTACAATTGATTAAATGTGGGATTGTAAAAGCCTAAATAAGGCATTATTGGAGACAGGGTGTGTGGTTTAAGGCAGTGTTTTTCAACTGTTTTTGAGCCATGGAACCCTTTTTACATTGAAAAAATCCCATGGAACCCCCAAAATCTAAAATATTATAAAATGACACACTGTAGCCTATTATGGCATATTTAATGACAATTTAGTCTTGTAAGTTTTTTATACTCAGTGTGAAACATGACACAATTACATAGTCTATGAAAAGACGAGAACACACACATTTGCTCAGGGCGATGCGAGTGCACACAAGTTTGCATCTGTAAGTTGGTTTTTGTTCATTTTGGGCCAGGAGTTTGCATGATGCTTTCATGTGGTGTTAGAATTATTTTGAAAATGAAACAGCCACTTAATTATGACATCTCTCATCAGATCCACACTCCCATGAAGGGGGTTGTTGCAAGGCAGACGTGCTTTTCTTGGCTCAACACCGGTGGACCTCCGTATCCACCACTTGTTTGGTGCTGGGGGTGGCTGACGTCGGGATATGGTTTCTGGAGGAGGTGGTGACATTTTCCCCTTCGGGATAGTGTTGTGAGCTCAGCAACAGTACTGAAACTTCTGTGGTCGTGAAACTGCAGCCCTGAACCTGCTGCCTCCACTTATGCAGGAATCCCCAACTCGGGCTCAGCCTCAGTCATAAGGAGGAAGAGAAGAAAGAGGAGGGATTGCATTTGTGCTGCCGCCCACTGACATGGAGGAGCCACTACAGGCAGTAATGCACAACATCGGCGAGTTGCAAATTTTTTGGCTCAGTTAAGAAGGGAATTAGACAATTTTCCACGGGACTCTGGATGTTCTGTCACAGACCCTTTGGGATCCGAGGACCACCAGTTGAAAAACGTGTTTTAAGGGGTGGATAGTACAGTACAGGAGTATAGGTCAGGTCAGTCTTGAAGTTGGCCAGAAATCCTGGCTGTGGCTGCTCAGCCCAGCTAATGCTAGCAGCCCAATGTACCCGGCTATCATGCCAAAAAAAATAAAATAATGATGTGAAATATGTAATCGACACTGGACTAATGACCAAGTTGGAAACAATTTTATCTAGTGAGGTGACCAGAAGTTTGCTGAGCTAACTCCCTAGCTAAGACAGCTGCACTCTAGTTGTGTGACTTCCGAGGCTCAGTGGGAAATGACCCTCCATGTCAGACAGACCACAGGACAGGTCTGTAACTGGTCTGTAGAGTGATAAAGTGATAACTAAGGGTGGTAATCTTTAGACACCCAACGATTTGAACTGATTATGAAATATATATAAAATATAAAAAATCATATTATAAAAATATAAAAAAAATATAAAAAGTCAGCGCCTAAGCTGGGGAAGCTGCATGCTGCTATGACGAATGTCCATTGGTATGTATGCCCGTGCAAGGATACAGTCAGCGTCCTCTCAGCAAAAGTCTTAATGTCTGAGCCGTTTGCGGCCGTCAGCTCGGGGCCGTTAGTCCCCGCCAGCCGGTCGGCGTAGGATGGCAGGATGAGGCTCTTTTGGGAGCCGGAGTCCACAAGGAACCGTCTCCCCGAGCGTGAGTCTGTCACATAGAGCAGCTTGCTTGCTTCACCGGCGGTCGCAGCTGCTACCAACTGCCGGTCCTGGCGTTTCCCAAACGCTTGAATTGGCACGGTGGCACGGATCGGCGTGCGTCCTCTCCAAAACGGCTGTGGTAGAAACAGAGCGTGTCTCTCTGGTGCTTCTTGGCCCCTGCTGCAGTCACCATTGCTGGCTCCTCGCCTCCACTGGCCATCTCGCTGGGTTCCGACGCCTCTGCGTTCACTGTCAAGGCTCTGGTAGAGAGGCTAATCCGATCTTTATGCTGAGCTAGCGCCCAGTAGTTGCGCGCGGCCAGCAGCGGCGAATTGGCAAGGACTGCTCTGGCCACCGTCGGGAAGTTCCGGAGGAAAAGGTGAGCAAAGAGAAAATGCCCGTCATCTGTGCCCATCAACGCCAACATCTTCTCCATCAATTCGACCGCCGACCCTTCTCCTAACTCGGAGCGCGTCGGGAGCCTCGCCGCTCTCTCACAGTCCGAGAGCGTGTAGCGCCGGGTCAGCGCAGTTTTGAGAGCACCGTATTTGTCACAGGCTGGGGGCTGTTGGAGCAGGCTCGCCACCTGCTGAGTTGTGTGTGCATCCAGCGCTGCGACCACGTAGTAGTATCTGATGTCATCTGCCGTTACTCCCCGGAGCGCGAACTGGGCCTCAGTGTGGAGGAACAAAGACTTCGGGTCGTGTAGCCAAAATTCTGGGAGTTTGACCGAAACGGCGCACGCATTGCTGGCACTTCCCGTCCAGGTCATCTCCGGGGTGTTCGCCTCGCATTCCATTGTGCGTCAAGGGTCACCAGTGTGGAGAGAGGAATAACCAGGCATAGAGGTCTAAACCATATCAGGCTTTATTCAACTCTCTCTCTTACATTTCTCTAGAAACACAAGCAACAAAAGAGTAACAGATCTCAGGCACCTCTGATCTTAAATAATACCACTCGGTCAGCCTTCTCTGTGTGCTACATTAACATCAAAGCCTTTGTAATTCCCATTCTTTGTCACTGTTCGCATCAACACACCACCCCCGCATCCACACACAAACCCCCCATGACGATTCCTTTTTGTCTTTAAGTCTGAGTGTAAATATACTGAGAGGGATTCTCACACTGTGTTCTTTTTCTTTTCCATGCCTGTAGCCGCTGCTCTGGCCGGCTGTTGGTAGGCAGCCTCTTTGACCCACATTCAGGTGGGCGTTGTCTAACATTCGCCGGTCCAACCACGCCCCCGCTCTCTTGACAGCCAGCTGATGTCTCCCTGGTAATTCTCTGTCCCGCGTCTCGCCCAGGTATGCCCAATTTGTGGTGCCAGCAGTGTTTGTACTTAGGCCGTCTTTGCCAGTCAAACACTGCTGGACCGTTGCGCGATCACACGGTCGTTAATCGCCTTGTGAAAGTCGAAGTCAACAAGGGATTGTGTGTGCTCGCTAGAGTATTGGACTTCTAGGACTATTCCTGCTTTGTGAGTAAACTGTTCACGTTTCTCTGTGCAGTTGTGCTGCTACGCTTGTTTGGTAGCGTTTCCCTGTGTGGTACAACTGCTATGCTTAGGCTGTTGCCCTGTTTGTATACTTTGACAGTTGAGCCTCCTAGAGGACTCCCAGTGCTCCTGAGCTTGTATGTGTGATTGTGTTATTTGTTTGTGGCCACGGTGCACAGTGCACGGTGCACATTTGCTGCTATAATGCAGACTTCAGAGTATTCTGAATTTTAACAAATAAGACTTATAACAAGCATTCTGTTATGTGCAACAAGTTACTGATCCTTCAGTCAAAAATACTCAATTTTTAACGGAATGTTAAAACTTCTAATGAAAGTTCTCCTGCTATGTGCAATAAATAACTGAGTCCTTCAGTCCAAAAACCCAGAACATTTACTGTATCCAAATCACATTTACCGTTTATACAAAAATGTGCAGTTACCGTTACAAATGATTCAGTGGCCATGGATGCATCATACATGATAGCAATCCTACCCGCTCTTCAGAGATTGCATGTCTTCGGCTTTGGTCTCATTGTAGGGAGTGGGGATGGCTGTGTCTGTAAAATATCTCTGTGATGGGATGCTGTACCTCAGCTCTACAGTGCACATCATAGTGCGAAAGCCCTGGTTCTCAATGACGGAATACAGGCGTAAATCCTTGGCAGTAAATGCAGCAGTGGATTTTGTAATTCGCTTTGCCATTTCTGAGTTGTGTGGATGTTTGGACATTGCTTGTTCAACAGTTCCCTGGTCGTCGTCGGCATCCACAACTGTTTTTTTTTTTTTCTCTCCAGCCGCTGAGTGGAAACGTGATTTAAGATAAGATAAGATAAGCCTTTATTAGTCCCACAATGGGGAGATTCCAGGATTGCAACAGCACAGGGATAGCAACACTCAGAGCAATGATTTAGAAGATAAGAAAATAAGAGCAGTGAATATACATATGTACACATAAATATATAAATATATATATATACACAGTGCGGAGCATTGTAGCTAGATGGAATAAACAGCATAACCGTCTATTTAGTTACCCTACATGGTATGAATATGTACCCATACGTATTGTCACCCTCCATAGTGACTGATATTGTCCTAGTTGTATACTGGAGGGGACCATTTGTGTAAGTCTGTTGCGTCTTTTGCATTCAATACTATTAGGTCGTCACGTTTTTTTGCTATCTCTGCGAGCAGCCCTGCTTAGGTTATACAGTCTGACAGCCGTAGGTAGGAAGGACCTGCAAAACCTCTCGGTCACGCATCTAGGATGATGTAGTCTACTGCTAAATGAGCAGCTCAGTGTGTTCAGTATGTCCTGCATAGGGTGGGACTCGGACTCCAGCAGAGATGGCAGTTTAGCCACCATCCTTCTCTCTCCTATCTCCTCCACTGGGTCAAGGCGCTGCCCCAGGACAGAGCTAGCTTTCTTGATTAGTTTGTTCAGTCTCTTCCTATCGGCTGCTGTAATGCCGTTGCCCCAGCAGACCACTCCAAAAGTGATGGCTGATGCTACCACCGTGTCGTAGAATGTCTTCAAGAGCACCCCTTGTACACCAAAAGACCTGAGCCTCCTCAGTAGCCTGAGCCTCCTCAGTAACCTGCGTTGTCCCTTCTTGTAGAACGCATCGGTATTGTGTGACCAGTCTAATTTATTGTTCAGATGAACACCCAGGTACTTGCAGGATGTCACCATCTTAACGTCTGTTCCCTGGATGTTTACTGGTGCTGTGAGAGGTTGTCCTCGCCTGCGGCAGTCCACCACCAGTTCCTCAGTTTTCCTCGCATTGATCTGGAGGCAGTTCCAATGGCACCAGTCCACGAAGTCCTGGATAAGTCCTCTGTACTCAGCTTCATCTACGTTGGAGATGAGGCCGATGATCACAGAGTCGTCAGAGAACTTCTGTAGATGGCAGTGTGTTGTGTTGTGTGAAAAGTCCGCAGTATAAAGGGTGAACAGGAAGGGAGACGGAACTGTTCCCTGGGGGGCCCCCGTGCTGCCGACGATCGTGTCCGACACACAATCCCGGGTTCTCACAAACTGTGGCCGGTTAGTGAGGTAGTCCAGGATCCATGATGACAGGTGCTGGCCCACCCCTGCGCACAGCAGCTTGTCCTTCAGGATCATTGGTTGGATGGTGTTGAAAGCACTGGAGAAATGAAAGAACATGATCCTCACCGCATTCCCGGGCTTCTCCAGGTGGGACAGGGAACGGTGAAGGAGGAAGATCACTGCATCCTCCACTCCAATGCCATGCTGGTAGGCGAACTGGAGTGGATCCATCGCTGGCCCCACCAGGGGGTGGAGGTGAGCAAGGAGCAGTCTCTCCAGGGTCTTCATCATGTGAGACGTCAGGGCCACTGGTCTGTAGCTGTTCAGGTCTTTGGGGTGGGAAGTCTTTGGTACTGGTACCACACAAGATGTTTTCCACAACTGTGGTACCCTCCCCAGCTTCAGGCTCAGGTTGAAGATGTGCTCCACAATCCCACACAGCTGGTCTGCACAAGACTTGAGGAGCTTCGCGCTGATGCCGTCCGGGCCCGAGGCCTTCCTCGCCTTGATCTTCCTCAGCTCCGTCATCACCTGGATCAGAATCAGAATCAGAATCAGAATCAGGTTTATTGCCATTGTTCATGTAGTACACAAACTAGGAATTTGTATCGGTGCAGTGCTGCAACATTAAACATGATAAGATAAAAGAAATAAACTATACATGCAATAAAGTGTAGAATAAGAGTAAGTGATACTGGTCAGCAGTTAAAATATATTAGCGAGCAGCAGATACTGTGGAGAACTATATAGTGCAGTCGGTAATGCAGGAAGAAAACAGTGATGATTGACATGAGTCTGGTTGAGCTGCTGTACATAGTGCACGAGAGTCAATAAGTCACTTAGTGTTCAGCAGTCTGATGGCAGAGGGGAAGAAGCTGTTCATGTGACGGGAGGTTTTAGTCTGGATGGACCGAAGTCTTCTACCAGAGGGGAGGGGGGCAAACAGTACGTGACCAGGGTGTGAGGGATCGGCTATGATCCGGCCGGATCTTAGTGAGGGTCAGGTTTGGGGGCTGTGTGCTGGGAGTGGGGGGGGGGGGTGTTGGTGGAGTGGCGTGTGGACAGCAGGTCTCGATGACTTTAGAGGCAGCAGTGGTTGGTGTGCAGTCGGGGGGGGGGGGGAGGGCGGTTGGTCAAACCTATTAAAAACAGGTTCAGATTGTTCGCCCACTCCCTGCCCCCCGTGGCCTGGGAGGAGGTATTCTGGAGCCCAGAGATGGTTTTAACCCCTTGCACTCTGGTCGGTTTCCCTAAAAACGCCAAAAAATAACATGCCCAAAGTAAATCAAAAGCTGTTCTTCAACCCTTTGCAGCATCTTCATGGGGTTGGTCTCATTTAAAAGAAAACACTTGGAATTTTTTGGCAAAACAGTCATAATCTCTCTAAGTGCTCCGGCCACTGAGTAACAGTCATCTAAACATACTGAACTTGAAGAAAATAAATTTCGCCTGGGTGTTTTTTTGGATACAAATGCTTGCAAATAACACACAGCTTCAGATCCGGGCTGGAAAATGCAACAGAAATGTAGAACCAAGTGTTATCCAGCTGAGGTCAAAATTTTGTAACAATACCACAAAAAATGAATATATTACACAGCTTTGTTCGCAGGTAGTTCCCAGGCGTTTTTGAACTGTGCCAAATTGTGCCAAATGGCACAGTTTGGAAAAACGTCTGTAACTTTTGAATGATTCAATATAGAAGCTTCATCTTGGGCTCTATGACACTCAGGCTGTGTGTGTGTGTGTGGGGGGGGGGTTGTTTATTCATTCATTCATGAATGAATGAACAAACAAGCCCCCACACACAAAGAAGCATGCCATGTAAAAAATGTGTGGCTTTTTTTTTTTTTTTTTTTTTTTTTTTTACAAGAAAAAATAACCTACAGTGCACTAAAAATTATTCTAAAATATTTGTAATGTAGAAGATAACAACTCCCACACACCCCCGCTACAGAGGACGGACATCGGCCATCGCTACATGACGGATCAGTCATGTGGCGACCGCGGCGCACAGTCCCCGCAGCCCCCCCCTCGCTACAGAAGAGTAGCGGGGGGGGGGGGGCCTTCATGGTCCGGATGCGGCGCATGAACCGTTTACCGCGGCACACAGTCCCCCCCCCCCCGCTACAGAAGAGTAGTGGGGGGGGGCAGGGCCGTTCATGGTCCAGATGCGGCGCATGAACCATGTACCGCGGCGCACGAACTTCGTGCGCCGCACAGTTGTAGTTTACCGATCGGTCAAAAGTCATTTTTGATTACAATTTTCAGGGATAAAGAATAATTTAGCTTATAACACTTACCTGTTCACAACAGCATGTGGACGGTTTATGATGACCATGGAAGAGAATCCTAAACGTCTACTCTGCTGGAACAGCACTGCCTGTGGCTGAACAGGCCGATGCGCGAATGGCAGTCCCTGTCACACAGGTCGCACTTGTGGGTGGTCTCCGTGCTGCTGGGTCTGTGGCGGTTCTTCCTGCGGGTCCTTTTTTCATCTGCTGCAGCAGTCAGTCTCTCTTCACCCAGCCTTACACAAAACAGCTTTCGAACTTCTGTGCTTCAATTGGCTCGCTGCATTCGCAGCCGTTGGTAGGCGGGTCCTTCTTGCTAGGTTTTCAGTCATTGGTTCTTCAAGGTTTCAGAAACCCAGTTCAAGGCTCTTATTAGTCGAATGAGAGGTCAATCACATCTAAACCAATCAAAGCACTCCTTTGGCTTTTTGATCGCGGCTGTGTCTGTAGTGGAAGAACGGAAATGCAGCTTTTTTTTTCAGTGCCTCCTAGGACGCAGCGCCCTCGTGCGCTCTAGGACGCAGAGACGTGCCCGCCCGCGGTACACCGGAGTGCAAGAAGTTAAGGTTTTTCCAGACCCCGCTGATGTCGCTCTGTTGCAGCTAGTCCTCCATCTTCTTCCTGAAGCTGTCCTTGCCTTCTCTGATCTTCCTCCTCAGCTCCCTCTGTACGGACTTCAGCATCTCCCTGTTCCCCGACCTGAAGATCCTCTTCTTCTCTCTCAGAAGTTTTTATCTCAGGGTTGATCTAGGATTTGTTGTTTGAGCAACACCGTATGGTCTTGGTGGGTACGGTGTTGTCCACACAGAAGTTGATGTAGTCCGTGATGGTGTGAGTGAGGCCATCGATGTCCTCACCATGTGGATCGCAGAGCTGCTCCCAGGCAGTGGTTTCAAGACAGTCCTTTAAAGCGTCCATTGCCTCCTCAGACCATATCTTCACCGTGTGCATGACCGGAGGTTGTCTGTGTACTAGGGGTTTGTACACCGGCAGGAGATGAACCAAGTTGTGAACCGATCTCCCGAGTGGGGGGAGTGGTGATGAGGTGTACGCCTCCTTAGTGTTAGCATAGAATAAGTCCAGTGTTTTATTCTCTCTAGTGTGGCATGTGACATACTGGGTGAATGTGGGCAGAATGGGGGACAGTGAAATATGGTTGAAATCACCGGAGATGAGGAGAAGAGCATCTGGGTGTTCTGTCAGCAGCCTGCCAGTTACTGAGTGAATGGCGTCACGCGCTGTCCCCGCGTTCGCCGTCAGATTTGCATAAATAACAATGCAGATCACGTGTGAGTATTCCCTCGGGAGATACAGTGGGGCAAAAAAGTATTTAGTCAGCCACCAATTGTGCAAGTTCTCCCACTTAAAAGATGAGAGAGGGCTCCAATTTTCATCATAGGTATACCTCAACTATGAGAGACAAAATGAGAAAAAAAATATCCAGAAAATCACATTGAATGATTTTTAATGAATTAATTGGTAAATTCCTTGGTAATATAAGTATTTGGTCAATAACAAAAGTTCATCTCAGTACTTTATGTACCCTTCGTTGGCAATGACAGAGGTCAGATGTTTTCTGTAAGTCTTCTCAAGGTTTTCACACACTGTTGCTGGTATTTTGGCCCATTCCTCCATGCAGATCTCCTCTAGAGCAGTGATGTTTTGGGGCTGTTGCTGGGCAACACGGACTTTCAACTCCCTCCAAAGATTTTCTATGGGGTTGAGATCTGGAGACTGGCTAGGCCACTCCAGGACCTTGAAATGCTTCTTACGAAGCCACTCCTTCGTTGGCCAGGCAGTGTGTTTGGGATCATTGTTATGCTGAAAGATCCATCCACGTTTCATCTTCAATGCCCTTGCTGATGGAAGGAGGTTTTCACTCAAAATGTCACGATACATGGCCCCATTCATTCTTTCCTTTACACGGATCAGTCGTCCTGGTCCCTTTGCAGAAAAACAGCCCCAAAGTATGATGTTTCCACCCCCATGCTTCACAGTAGTTATGGTGTTCTTTCTCCTCCAAACACGACAAGTTGAGTTTTTACCAGAAAGTTCTATTTTGGTTTCATCTGACCATATGACATTCTCCAAATCCTCTTCTGGATCATCCAAATGCTCTCTAGCAAACTTCAGACGGGCCTGGACATGTACTGGCTTAAGCAGGGGGACACGTCTGGCACTGCAGGATTTGAGTCCCTGGCGGCGTAGTGCGTTACTGATGTAGCCTTTGTTACTTTGGTCCCAGCTCTCTGCAGGTCATTCACTAGGTCCCCCCGTGTGGTTCTGGGATTTTGCGTGGTGAGATCTTGCGTGGAGCCCCAGATCAAGGGAGATTATCAGTGGTCTTGTATGTCTTCCATTTTCTAATAATTGCTCCCACAGTTGATTTCTTCACACCAAGCTGCTTACCTATTGCAGATTCAGTCTTCCCAGCCTTGTGCAGGTCTACAATTTTGTTTCTGGTGTCCTTTGACAGCTCTTTGGTCTTGGCCATAGTGTAGTTTGGAGTCTGACTGTTTGAGGTTGTGGACAGGTGTCTTTTATACTGATAATGAGTTCAAACCGGTGCCATTAATACAGGTAACGAGTGGAGGACAGAGGAGCCTCTTAAAGAAGAAGTTACAGGTCTGTGAGAGCCAGAAATCTTGCTTGTTTGTAGATGACCAAATACTTATTTTACCGAGGAATTTACCAATTAATTCATTAAAAATCCTTCAATGTGATTTTCTGGATTTTTTTTTTCTCATTTTGTCTCTCATAGTTGAGGTATACCTATGATGAAAATTGGAGACCTCTCTCATCTTTTAAGTGGGAGAACTTGCACAATTGGTGGCTGACTAAATACTTTTTTGCCCCACTATAGGTAGGCCGCATGCTAACAGCTAGCAACTTAGTGTCTTTGCTGCAGTGATGTTGTTTAACCGTGATATGTCCCGGTCTGCACCAGTTGTTATTGACATACATTATCACTCCTCTGCCCCTTGCCTTCCCACTGTCTGGTGTCCGGTCTGCCTGTATTGCGTGGAAACCCTCCAGTTCGATGTTAGCATCTGTTGCTAGTTCTGTTAGCCACATCTCAGTAAACAACATCATGCTACTCTCTCTGAAGACGCTCTCGTAGCGGGAGATGGCCGCTAGCTCGTCGGACTTATTGAGTAGCGATCGAACGTTCCCAATAATAACGGATGGAAGGACGGGTCTGTACCTTATATTTCTCGCCCGCCGTCTTGCTCCAGCATGGCATCCACATTGTTTCTGTCTTATTTCACCTGGTATGTCGAAGTCTTGCGCTAGCATCTTGGTCTGGTTAAGTGCTAGCAGCTGGTGTCTGCTGTAATGTATCCTGCTAAAAACAGTGGCTCCGTCTGCCGGCTCAGGAGACATTTGGGCGATCCGTGTGTCCGTCCGATGTATAACGTGTCGCCGGATCAGAAAGATTAGCAAGAGAAGCCAGATAGTAAATAGAAATAGGAAGAAATTGATCCGCTGTTGCAAAAAGGCAGCCTACTCGTGTGGCGCCGGAAGTAGAAAAAAAAAAAAAATTCACATATTTGCCATGTTTCCAAAATATTTTAGTTTAGTCTTACAGCTTACATATGGTGTGGGTCTTGTCCAATTTTTTTCTCTTCAACTTCATAAAAACCGAAGTACTGCCATATGTTTGCTTTTAATGAAGAGGGTGCCAATCATATACTCTGCTCCGCCATTTTGTTTCTTTTGTGTCACACCAGGTCTGGGCATTGACTTTTTTGTTTTGGCCAAATTAATTACATTATTAATAATATTTAATAATTGGAATCTTGACATTTGTGCATTGATTCAGAATTGCTTACATTTGCACTAAAATGCATCGTAAAAATTATTTCTCCCACCCCTAGCGATAGCTCCATGGAACAAAATATCGAATCCAAATCAGGCATTTCAGGCAGAGTGTATTCCTAGTTTCTGTGGGAGAGGAGAACTTCTGTGCATAAGAACTTTGGGCTGTTTGACTTTACAGACTATAATGTCACAAAAATCCTACATAATACAATAAAATGCAGGGGAAACCCATCCATCCATCCATCCATCTAGGGGCGTGCTATAGCCTATCATTCACGATAATAGTGGTATAAATTTTGGTACTGTTGTAGAAATGAATATTGTGATGTTTGGGGTCTGCTGCATGACGACGTTGCACTGTTACGCTGCTGATGGAAGTTTCACGTTACCATAGAAACAGCAAAACAAACATGGCGCAGGAAGCTGCTGCTCCATCTGCATCCAGTTGAGTGGAAATATTTAAGTTTCTATTTCAGACTGCTGCCATGTTAAAAAAAAAAAATGGTGCAGCAATGTGGATAATCTGCCTTCATTTTTCCGCAACAACACTGCTGGTGCGGTATTAATGTCCGACATTGTGCTGCTTGAAGTATGTGTAGTTTTATTTTCGTTCTGTTTTGGCTGCTTTATGTTGATTTTATTCTACCACCCAAAGAGGGGAAAAAACCAAAACATCCGTTCAGTGTGACGAGAGCCAAAAAGCTCCAGGAGAGGTCCAGGGATACAGGGGAAACCCCAAAGCATAATGGAGGCACTTTAAGTAGACTTATTTGTGACAATTAGACAGCTGTTGGAATTCATTAACCTGATCTTTTTCATGCCAGCTCCAAGAAAAATATGCAGCAACCCATTCCTTCACTACATTTTCACACCTGCTGGAAAAAAATGAACACCCTTAATTAATACTAAAAAGCTTCAAGGACACTTTTTGCGCAATTAAATGCACTAAATAACAGTTTGAAAAGCTTTGATTTAATCCCGTTTCGCTGCTACAACCTTGCAGTTGTACTCACTATGCAAACATGATGTGCCTTGCAGGATCATGTGAGACACTGGAGCATGTAACAAATAAATTATTTGGCCTTGCCCTGTGTTTTCTCTTTTTGCATTTTTCTTTCTTGTGCACTTTGATATTGCCTCAGGCTTAAATTAATCATTATCAATTGATTCAACAACTTAAAACAGTTTTTAGCAATTAAGTTTAATTTTCCTGATTCTAATGTTGCTATAAATGCACCTGCAGCTGAGATTTGTTTAGAGTCTGAAGAGGACACTACCTTTTGTTCATTGAGAAAATATGTCTGACTATTATAATAATCAGATCTGAACTGACAGTGATAATAATGTTCTCACTTCTCTTCACTGTGATGTCTGCTAAACTAAAAATCAGCATGACAAATCCATGATGCCACCATTTAAGATGAGATAAGATAAGCCTTTTAGTCCCACAATGGGGAAATTCCAGGTTTGCAACAGCACAGGGATAGCAACACTCAGAGCAACAATCAGAAGACAAGAGAAAAACAAGAGCAGCGAGTATACATATGTACATATAAATATAAATATATATATATAGACACACAGTGCGGAGCATTGTAGCTAGATGGAATAAATATGTAAATATATAAACACATACAGCGTGGATCATTGTAGCTAGATGGAATAAATATGAGTATATAAACACAGTGCGGAGCATTGTAGCTAGATGGAATAAATATATAAGTATATAAACGCACAGTGCAGAGCATTGTAGCTAGATGGAATAAATATATGAGTATATAAACACAGTGCGGAGCATTGTAGCTAGATGGAATAAATATATAAGTATATAAACGCACAGTGCAGAGCATTGTAGCTAGATGGAATAAATATATGAGTATATAAACACAGTGCGGAGTATTGTAGCTAGATGGAATAAATATGTAAATATATAAACACAGTGCGGAGCATTGCAGCTAGATGGAATAAATATGAGTATATAAACACACAGTGTGGAGTATTGTAGCTAGATGGAATAAATATGTAAATATATAAACACAGTGCGGAGCATTGCAGCTAGATGGAATAAATATGTAAATATATAAACACACAGTGCGGAGCATTGTAGCTAGATGGAATAAATATGTAAATATATGAACACACACAGTGCGGAGCATTGCAGCTAGATGGAATAAATATGTAAATATATAAACACACACAGTGCGGAGCATTGCAGCTAGATGGAATAAATATATGAGTATATAAACACACAGTGTGGAGTATTGTAGCTAGATGGAATAAATATGTAAATATATAAACAGTGCGGAGCATTGTAGCTAGATGGAATAAATATGTAAATATATAAACACACACAGTGCGGAGCATTGCAGCTAGATGGAATAAATATATGAGTATATAAACACACAGTGTAGAGTATTGTAGCTAGATGGAATAAATATGTAAATATATAAACACAGTGCGGAGCATTGCAATTAGATGGAATAAATATGTAAATATACACTACCGTTCAAAAGTTTGGGGTCACCCAGACAATTATTTTGTGTTTTCCATGAAAAGTCACACTTATTTACCACCATGAGTTGTAAAATGAATAGAAAATATAGTCAAGACATTGACGAGGTTAGAAATGTTTTGTATTTGAAATAATAATTTTTTCCTTGAAACTTTGCTTTCGTCAAAGAATCCTCCATTTGCAGCAATTACAGCATTGCAGACCTAACATGATTGCACAAGGGTTTTCTAATCATCCATTAGCCTTCTGAGGCAATGAGCAAACACATTGTACCATTAGAACACTGGAGTGATAGTTGCTGGAAATGGGCCTCTATACACCTATGTAGATATTGCACCAAAAACCAGACATTTGCAGCTAGAATAGTCATTTACCACATTAGCAATGTATAGAGTGTATTTCTGATTAGTTTAAAGTTATCTTCATTGAAAAAAAAAGTGCTTTTCTTTCAAAAATAAGGAAATTTCTAAGTGACCCCAAACTTTTGAACGGTAGTGTATAAACACACACAGTGCGGAGCATTGCAGCTAGATGGAATAAATATGTAAATATATGAACACACACAGTGCGGAGCATTGCAGCTAGATGGAATAAATATATGAGTATATAAACACACAGTGTGGAGTATTGTAGGTAGATGGAATAAATATGTAAATATATAAACGCACACAGTGCGGAGCATTGCAGCTAGATGGAATGAAACAGCATAATCGTCTACTTAGTTATCCTACATGGTATGATTATGTACCCATACATATTCTCACCCTCCATAGCGACCGGTATTGTCCTAGTTGTATACCGGAGGGGACCATTGTGTAAGTCTATTGCGTCTTTTGCATTCAGACGTCTTTTTGCTATCTCTGCGAGCAGCCCTGCTTAGGTTATACAGTCTGACAGCCGTAGGTAGGAAGGACCTGCAAAACCTCTCGGTTGTGCACCTAGGATGATGTAGTCTGCTGCTAAATGAGCTCCTCAGTGCATTCAGTATGTCCTGCATAGGGTGGAACTCGGACTCCAGCAGAGATGACAGTTTAGCCACCATCCTTCTCTCTCCCATCTCCTCCACTGGGTCAAGGCGCTGCCCCATTTAAACTTTATAGTTGTTGCTGTCTTTGTTTACTTTAAAATAAAGTGACTATATGGACTATATGGAGGCATGTAAAAAAGTTAGGACTCCCCGCCAGATATTTAGAGTACATCTTTTCTAAGAAAAATGAACACATCAATATTTGATCTTCTTTCAAATAATATTTATATAAAAAGGTGATGTAATTTCATTATCTATGCTAGAACAAGTACAAAAATTTACGGGTATAGCAAAAGATATTAACATAGATGCAAAATTCCTACTGAGAAAAGATAGATGTGCTTTATTGATCCCAAACTGGGAAATTACAATGTAACAGCAGCATGACAGTAAACAACCAAAATGAAAGAAACATGCACAGCATAATAGACAAAGGGATTACTCATGGAAAGTAAAACTGCCTAAATAACTCATATATATCACAGATGACTAGATGGTGACCCGTATAGATACATGAATCATACCCGCTGTACAATGCAGGACTATCAGGTGCAGGGTGAAACGTGAGGTACCAATTAGACTGCAAGGTGCAGTATGGCAACATAATTATAACCAAAATTCAACATCAGAGTGAGTTATTGTACAGTGAAATGGCATGTGGCAGGAAAGATTTCCTGTACCTAACCAGGCAGCGGCCGCAAAGCTGTAGCAGTCTGCTAGACAAAGTGCTCTGCTGTCTGTCCAGTGTGTGGTGGAGGGGGTGATCAGGATTGTCCATGATGTATCGCAGTTTGTTTAGTGTCCTCCTCTCCACCACAGTCTCAAAGGTCTCCGGCCTGAGACCATTCACAGAGCCAGCCTTCTTGATAATCTTGTCAAGTCTGTTGGTGTCGCCGGCTCTGATACTGCTGCCCCAACAAACAGCAGCAAAGAAGATGGTGCTGGTGACAGTGGCCTAGTAGAAAAGTTCAAGCATCCTGTTGCACACGTTGAAGGATCTCAGTTTCCTCAGAAAGTAGAGTTTGCTCATCCCCTTCTTGTATGTGGCATCAGTGTTGGATTTCCAGTCCAGTCTGTTGCTGATCGTGACACTCAGGTATTTGTAGTCCTCCACTACGTCCACATCCTCTCCCCTAATCTGCAATGGCTGTGAAGGTATCCTCTTCTTCCTGAAGTCAATCACGATTTCTCTAGTCTTGCTGACGTTCAGCCTCAGGTGATTCTGCTCAGTCCACTCCACAAATCTGTCTACCAGTGCCCTGTACTCCCCCTCCTCTCCCCCTCTTATTCACCAAAACGCTAGGATACTTGTAGCGGAGTACAACCAGTGGCCGTCTTTCCCTTTTACAAAAGTAATATGAATACATTGCTCTTACTGGAACATTTTACATTTAAATTCAAACTTCTTCTTTTTCTTCTTCCAGTTGTTCCCTTATCAGGGGTTGCCACAGTGGATCACAGTCGTCACTGGGGTGGGTGATATGGCCTAAAAATGATATCACGATATTTCTGTGAATTTTCACAATAGCGATATTCTTCACGATATCAAGGAATGCAGTTTTTCCTTTTAAATTTATAAAGGGCAGTTTCACAGGCCAGCGTTAATTATGCTCAACATATTCAGTAAAAACAGAACAAAAACTCTTATTTCTCCAGTTTATAAAGAGCAGTTTAGAATGTGTTTAAAGCTTTTTTAAAATTCTGTATCAAATATTATCAGAAAATATTATAAACCAACACATCTTAAGCACACTGAGGGGTGGACTGGGACAAAAATTCAGGACAGGAATTTGACTTCATTCTAGGCAACCGTGTTGCTGGAAACCAGAAACCAACACATTTTTAGTAGGCCAACATTTTAAAATAATAGGTATCAGACTAGTAATAAATGTAATTATAACCTTCGGGTGGGATGAAAATTATGAATTTGGATTGTAACAGTCAACTGATCTGTTGATTATTAAAACAACTGATTAACTAATCTCAAAATCTGGTGCTGCTTCTGATTTCTTCACCTTTTCAGAGTAAAAACACAAGGTAAGAGGCTTTAGGTAAAAAGTTACAATTCTGCATGAAAAAGGTCACAAATTTGTGACCAAAATCATTCAGAATTTTAAAAAATTGTACCTTTATGAAAAGATGTTTAATGAGAAAAAACACATTTAGGAGAGAATGGTAACAAGCAGATGAGAGTAAAGTTGGCACTGCAGACTACATATAGCCTATAGTTTTGAAAATTCTGCAGATTTTTCTTGAAACATCTGAATAGTCCTGAAAACATTGCCTTATGAATGTAAGAGCAATTTAGCTATGGTTAATGCAACCTATTTATTACATTAAAAAACGTAAACTATAAGCAGCTACAGCAGTATAATATAACCACAGACAGGCTTTCACCACATTACTTGGAATGACAATAAAGGCACTTTGACTTACGTCTTTATCTCATTTCTATGTTCTGGGACATGAGGGGGTTTTAGTCCTTTTAACATATTAAATTAATTTAGTCTAGTATGTTATTTCACCGGGCCAGGAAGAGGGTCTAAATAAAACAGGGAGGGAGTGGGCTTACTTAAAACTATTATTATTTCATCATCTTTATCATACTAAATATATGCTGGTCTACCTGTCTGCCGTTTCCCAAGACACTACAAATGAGCACTGCATCAGACCTCTCATCTTTCTTCTCTTTCTCTCAGTTTACCCATGTTAGAAATCTCCGTTGCACAGACAAGTCCTGGGGCTGTTAAGGGATTTTTTTTTTTCTTTCAGTTGCTTGAATAAATCACGCTGGAGCAGCCACAGTGGAATGAAAATAAACCTCTCGACACTTCGGACGTCAGCAACACCACTTCAGGGCGAAGTAAAACTTTTCCCTGAAGCGGCGTTCTTGACATGCAGAAAAAAATGTGGGCAGATTATACGCATCGCTGCACAGTTTTGTTTTTTTTTTAAAGATGGCAGCAGTCTGAAACAGCCTTAAAACTAAATTACTTCCTCACAACCAGACGAAGACGTTCCAAGCACACAGCGCCACTTCCCGCGCCGCGTTTGTTTTCCCATTTCTATGGTAACACATAACTTCTGTTGGCAGCATAACGCACCCCAGATATCATGATATTCATTTTTACACCGGTATCAAAATTTTTACCAGTTTTATCGTGAACAATATGATATGGCACACCCCTAGTCCTCACATTTGATTTGGCAAAGATTTTATGCCGGGTGCCCTTCCTAACGCAACCTTCTTCATTTACCTGGGCTTAGGACTGGCACAAGGAGTATGCTGGTTTATGCTGCCCTCGTGGCTGGGTATTACATTTAAATTTGAGCAAACAAAAAAACTAAAACATGTATTATAGCCTATATGCTACCGCTTGATTTTTTTTTTGCTGATCTTTGATGGTGGGAACTTGCATGGGTTTAATATACTAGGGCTGTACAGTGCGACACATATGCCGCACATTCATTCATTCATTCATCTTCTTCCGCTTAATCCTTTTCGGGTTGGGGGGGGCTGGAGCCTATCCCAGCATCTTTGGGCGAGAGGCAGGGTACACCCTGGACAGATCGCCAGTCCATTGCAGGGCCAACACAGAGAGACAGACAACCATTCACTCTCCCAGTCACACCTAAGGACAATTTAGAATCCCCAGTTTTGATGCCAATGCAATGTGAAAATTGGTCTGTGTGAAGAATGAATGAACTAACATAGCACAGGTGCAATGAGAAAAAACTATTGAGAGTGACTGGCATTTTTGTAAGTCTTTTAATTATTTGTCGCCCTGTGTCAAACTCAGCACAGATCAGTGGTGGAACACACCGATATATGTAGTTCAGTGGTTGCTGCTCTTTGTCCTCTGTTACAACAGACAGAACTGCCAAACGCACCCGACATTCTTTTTCATATTGGTGCTGAACATCTTTCATATTTACAAGAACAGACACTGTGTGTGTGTGTGTGTGCGCAGGCTGCACTTTTGAGTGTTGCATTTAGTGCCACACAAAGCGGGATATGTTTTATTTCGGAGGGGACTGTCACGGGGGAAAAAAAGAACAGATGCGAGGTGAACAGGGATGCATAGATTGTGCCTCGCTGACAGGGCAGACGGCTCTCTTCTCCACTGCTTCAGGAGTGACTGAAAAAAATGCTTTTATAAAGAAACATTTTTTTAACGTTTCTTCCGGCTTCTTCTGGACCCACAGCGGGTTCATTTTGCGCGGGTCTCTGGAGGAGGAGTGCAATGGAGAAAGAGGAAGCTCCACAGGGCAACAGAGGCTGTTTTTTTTACAGTCTACACCAAGGGAGGATAGAGATCATGTTTTTAGTGGCATTGGTTGGTTTGTCTGTTGCTTGGTTGGTTTGACTTTTGGCAACATAACCCAAAAAAGTTATGAATGGATTTTGTTGAAATTTTTTAGGAAAGGTGTGTAATGGCACGGGAAACAGATGATTAGATTTTGGTGGTGATTCGGATCACGATGTGGATGCAGGAATTTTTTGAATATTATTTTATACAGTGGATATAAAAAGTCTACACACCCCTGTTCAAATGCCAGGTTTTTGTGATGTAAAAAAAATGAGACCAAGATAAATAATTTCAAAACTTTTTCCACCATTAATGTGACCTGTACAACCCAATTGAAAAACAAAACAACCCAATTGAAAAACAAAGCGAAAGCTTTTAAGGGAAAAAATAAAAAATAAAAAACTTACAATAACCTGTTTGCATGAATATGCACACCCTTAAACTAATACTTTGTTGCAACACCTTTGGCTTTTATTACAGCACTCTGTCTTTTTGGGTAGTAGTCTACCAGCGTGGCACATCTTGATGTGACAATATTTGTCCACTCTTCTTTGCAAAAACGCTCCAAATCTGTCAGATTGCAAGGGTATCTCCTGTGCACAGCCCTCTTCAGATCACCCCACAAATGTTCGATCGGATTCAGGTCTGGACTCTGGCTGGGCCATTCCAAAACCTTAATCTTCTTCTGGTGCAGCCCTTCTCTTGTTGATTTTGATGTGTGCCTTGGGTTATTGTCGTGCTGAAAGATTTTTTTTTTTTTTTTTTTGTTACTTATTTGTACCCGTAGATAGATTTGGTTTGCAGTCTGGTGACAAGCCACCGGCTGCTGGTCGCTGCGTGCGTGAGTGCCCTAAACCTACATGGTTTTGGTATGACGGGGGGGATGACGTTCTTCTTCATCTTTCTAGCAGAAGTCTGAAGGTTTTGTGCCAACACTGACTGGTATTTGGAACTGTTCATAATTCCTTCCATCTTGACTAAGGACCCAGTTCCAGTTGAAGAAAAACAGCCCAAAGCATGATGCTGCCACCACCATGCTTTACTGTAGGTATGGTGTTCTTTTGGTGATGAGCAGTGCTGTGTTTGCACCAAGTATACCTTTCGGAATTATGGCCAAAAAGTTCAATCTTGGTTTCATCGGACCATAACACATTTTCCCACATGCGTTTGGGAGATTTCAATCGTGTTTTTGCAAAATGTAGCCAGACTTGGATGTTTTTCTTTGTAAGATAAGGCTTTCGCTTTGCCACCCTACCCCATAGCCCAGACATATGAAGAAGACAGGAGATTGTTGTCACATGTACTAAACAGCCAATTCTTGCCAGAAATTTCTGCAGTTCCTTCAATGTTGCTGCCGGCCTCTTGGCAGCCTCCCTAACCAGTTTTCTTCTCGTCTTTTCATCAATTTTGGAGGCATGTCCAGTTCTTGGTAATGTCACTGTTGTGCCATATTTTCTCCACTTGATGATGACTGTCTTCACTGTTCCATGGTACAGTATATTTAATGCCTTGTAAATTCATTTGTACCCTTCTCCTGACTGATACGTTTGAACAATGAGATCCTTCTGATTCTTTGGAATCTTTCTGTGGACCATGGCTTGTGCTGTAAGATGTGACTACAAAAATGTCAGGAAAAGCCTACTAGAACAGTTGAACTTTATTTGGGGTTAATCACAGACACTTTAAATGGTGGCAGGTGTGTGTGGACTCCCATTTAACTTGAGTTTGAATGTGATTGGTAAATTCTGAACACAGCCTCATCCCCAGTTACAACAGGGTGTGCATATTTATGCAGGCAGGTTATTGTAAGTTTTTTATTTTTTCCCTTAATAGATTTGTTTGTTTTTTCGGTTGGGTTGTACAGGTTATAGGTCTCATTAGTGGTGGAAAAGTGACTTTTTATATCCACTGTATATTAATCTGGCGCTTTTCATGTACTGCCCCTTTAAGACGTGTCCACCGAGTTACATGCGTAGCCATGCCATAGGGCCACATGCCTCGGCAACCCGGAAGCCAAAAGCTGCAGAAAAAGTATTAGGCGGCGTCTCCACCAAACTTGTTTTTCCTGCTGTGGGCGACTATTTTCTATTTATTCTCTATGTAGTCCAGCGTTTACAGCAATAAGCGCCTTGAGCGGTGCCCGCTTTTTGTCACGGTGCTCAGGGCTGAAAAAAGTTCAACTTGTCAGACTACTGTATAGCTGCACTCGTCAATGTCAGACCTTTCTAAGCAGCCAGCCACAATTAAGGAAGGGCAGGACATAGAATGCTGGTACAGGAAGACAAGAACGGGAGGTGACGGACGGTGGAGAGGCTGAACTTTGCTGCATCAAACAACCCGGTACTCTTTGATCTGACACTAAAAGGATACCATGATCAAAATTTGAAAGCAAACGCTTGGAGGAACATGTCCGCATCTGTCAGCGTGCCAGGTGAGCGTTTGTGCCTTTGTCATGGTCATATTTCGTACAAGTTTGTTGTGGTAGATGATATGGATACTATGTGAATTTGTTGTTGATAACTGCAAAAAAATTGTATGATGCTACACTGTTGTGTAATATTGCTTAATAATTATGAACCTTGTCAGTAAACTGTAATGGAGAACAAAGGAGAAAAAAACAAAAACTGACCTCAAAGATTCAATAAACCATGATGTTGATTTAAGGTGGAATTGCCCAGCCCCAGTGTGTGGTCAATACAATTATGACAGTCTTGTTACCTCCGCCAGGCCGCAGGCCAGGAGGTTATGTTTTTGCCGGGGTTTGTCTGTCTGTTTGTCTGTCTGTCTGTTGGTTAGCAAGATAACTCAAAAAGTTTTGGACAGATTTCCATGAAACTTTCAGGCGTTGTTGGAAATGGTACAAGGAAGAACTGATTAAATTTTGTGGATGATCCGGATCACCGTCTGGATCCAGGAATTTTTTAAAGGATTCTTTAACATTGTGAGATAGGGCCATTTTCAACATGTGTGCAGGCGCAGTGGAGGGTGCTGGTCGTCGTGTCTGACGAACACGAACTCCGCGTTCTTCAAAGTTTTAGGCACAAAAACACGCGGAAAACTGTGGTGGGCAGGGCCCGGCAGCGTGCCTGTGTTTGCGCTACGCTGCAAAAGCTGAGACGGCCAGCTGTCCGGCGCGGGATTATCTGGCAGAAATTCCCCGGGCAGCCATAGTGGCTGCGCAAAAACAAGCTCTCTGCCGGGGAAGCTTCCAAATCCTCTTTTGCCGCGGAGTGCAACCCCAATAAAACCCACGGCAACCTGTCTACCCAATTTGCATCTGTCAGTGAACCCCTGAGTGCTGCTTTCAGTGATCTATGAAAACGCTCGCATAACCCATTGGCCTGTGGGTTGTACGGGGTTGTGCGATGAATTGCAACGCCCGCAGCCTGGGAGTTTGGAGATGGAGGAGATGGACACAACAGCAACACTTGAGTTTATTACGTCCGCCAAGGAGGTAATGCTTTTACTACTGAACCACTAATCCTATCATTGTGAATCCAATTGCTAGTCATATGTTTTCATGGTCAAGGAATCTGAAAACGTACACACAAACACTGTATGGGGGGAACTGTGGCGCTTGGCGGAGGTCTGCACTCTCCGAGTGCTTTTCTAGTTGTTGTTGTTATTATTATTATAATGTAGTCATATTGTTTTTGCTGTCGTTTCTCTGTCTGTTAATAATAATAATGGGTTGCATTTGTATAGTGCTTTTCATTCAAATTTTCAGGAAAGGTGTGTAATGGCACACTGAACACATGATTAGATTTTGGTGATGATCTCAAAATGCATACCTCCGCCAAGGCTCTTATCTTTGCACAGAGTGTTAGCAACAATAATTCAAAACTACTGGATGGTTTTGGATGAAGTTTTTACAAGAGGTGGCCCTTGGCCCAAAGATGAACTCATTACATGTCGGAGGTCATCCGTGAGTGCATACCTCCTCCAAGGCCCTATCTCACAATGTACAGATGGATGGCAATATGGATGGACAAAGGGAAAGAAGGGAGGACAAAGGGATGGAGGGATGGAGCCTTGGTGGAGGTATGTGCTTTCTGAGTGCTCTCTAGTTTTGTATGGTATGGTGAGTCTGTTTAGATGGTTAGAATTGATGACTGGTGTGGAAATGTATGTAAATTTAAAATAATTTCTTGATCTTGACAAGTTGTTTTTAATCATAAAATGGAATACTATATTTTAAATGATTAAATTGCACTACTTGCACAGTGGTACAGGGGTTAGCACTGTTGCCTAACAGCTAGAAGGTTCCAGGTTTGAATCCCCAGGCTGGCAGGGGTGGGGACATTTCTGTGTGGAGTTTGCATGTTCTCCCTGTGCTGTGTGGGTTTACTACAGATGTTCTGGCTTCCTCCCACATGCGTGTCTTTGGATTGTGAGACCATTTAGAATTGATGATTCTAAATGGTCTCTAGGTATCTGTCGCTGATAGGCTCTTAAATAGAGGGTTAGTACTAGTGAAGCACTTTGAGTGGTCTTTCAGAGTAGAAAAGCGCTATATAAGTACAGGTTCTTATCCTTGCAGTCATTTTTAGAGAAATAACAGATGTTTTCATCATACTACAAATTTTTATCTTGTGCTACATGACTATGAACCTCTGTAGCACCAGTGCCATGAGCAAAAAAGGTTAATGTACAGCCCTGTATACACATTAATGTTTTAATTTTTGATGTTTGACATTAAGTTTTGACATCCTTAAGGACATACATTTGAACCCAGAAGATTACATAGACTATATAACAAGACACATTATTTTCTCACTGCCTGGCATTAAATGAGACTAAACTTTTCCTTTTTTAGGTCAGTTAGAATTACCAAAGTTTTTTCTATTTGCTAAATATTTTGTTTTGAGAATTTTTATTACTTTCTCAGAAGTCAGAAGTTTACGTACACTAATATCAAGAAGAGAACTGTGGACTTCCACAATTCTGGTTCATCCTTGGGTACAATTTCTAGATGCCTGAAGGTGCCATGTTCATCTGTTCAGACAAGTATAAACATGATGGGAATGTCCATCCATTAAACCACTCAGGAAGGAGACAGGTTCTGTGTCCCAGAGATGAACGTGTTCTTTATCAACCACAGAACTAAAGAACAAGACCTTGTGAAGATGCTGGCTGAAGGTGGTAAAAGAGTGCCATTATCCACAGTGAAATGAGTCCTATACCAACATGGGCTGAAAGATCACTCTGCGAGGAAGAAGCCATTACTCCAAAAACAACATAAAAAAAGCCAGATTACAGTTTGCAAATGCATACAGGGACAAAGACCGTAATTTTTGCAGACATATTTCATGGGCTGATGAAATAAAAATTGAACTGTTTGGCCATAATGACCATTGTTACATTTGGAGGAAAAAGGGGGAAGCTTGCAAGCCCAAGAACACCATCCACACTGTGAAGTACAGGGGCGGCAGCATCATGTTGTTTGGGTGTTTTGTTGCAGGAGGGACTGGTGCACTTCACATAATAGAGGGCATCATGAGGAAAGAACATTATGTGGAAATATTGATGCAAGACCTTAAGACATCAACCAGGAAGTTAAAGCTTGGGTGCAAATGGGTCTTCCTCATGGACAGTAACACTACGCATACCACCAGATTAGTTACAAAGTGGCTTAAGAGCAACAAAGTCGATGTTTTGGAGTGACCATCACAAAGCTCTGATCTCATTCCCATAGAAAATTTGTGGACAGAGCTGGAAAGACTTGTGCGAGCAAAGCAAACCTGACTCAGTTGCACCTGTTCTGTCAGGGAACTATTGTGACAAGTTTGTGGAAGAATACCCCAGATGTTTGACCCAAGTCATACAGGCTAAATGCAATGCTACCACATTCTAAGGAACTGCATGTAGACTAATGATTTTGAAGACGGTAATAAAAAATCTCTAAACGGAGGAAAAGTTTAGTCTGATTTAATGTCAGACAGTGAGAAAAAAAGGTTATGTATTTTTACACAGTTTATGTAAACTTCTGATTACCACTGTATGTAGAGAGCAGAATTCAGAGTTCCATCAATTACAGCAAGTTGTCCAGGGGCCTCACGCACAAAGGCTTGTATGGATTTCCTACTGAAAGATGACGCACGTTTAAATCAAGAAAACGCTGTAAGCAAAAAAAAAAAGAAATCCAGATGTATGAAACCGTCCGTATGCAGGAATCCAAGCACATTTCCTTTGTATATACCAATCTGCTTGAAAATGAAGGCATGTGAGGAAATACCAAACTCCTCCCTTGACGCACGTCTATTTGAATATGCAAATAGATATGCAAATATATATATATACTAGCGCTGCACGTTTGATTCTCCTGTATCCACAATCAAAAATAATGGCTTTAATGGAATTTCACAGACTGTGAGTTGGAGGTGCTTCTGAATGATGATTTTGTTTGGCACGCTGTCCTCCAGCACTTTCGCCGGGTACAGGTAATCCCAACAGCCTGCTCATAGTCGTGTAAGATTAGTTTTCCTATATTCAGACAGGGATAAGAAGAAGTTTATTTAACTTTGACATGTTTAGACTGACGTCTGCTGTCGTCCTAAGAAGCGTCAGCTGATCACTGTGATTTGGAGCATGTATAGCTCAGTAGTTAAGTGCCAGATTTCAAAGCAGAAGGTTCCAGGTACGAGACCACCTGCGACCTCTTTTAGGGACCACAGTGGAAATAAGTGTGCACACTTTCTTGTGTCAGCCCATCATTTTTAAGTATATGTTGTATCTTTTATACAATGTTATTTTAAACAATCAATCAATCAGTCAATCAATTTGTGACCAGCCGGGTGGATCAGCTGGTTGAATTAAAGGAAAACAGTCATGAAAAAGAAGACAATATGAAACTATTTAATGGATAACCAAGGTCACCTGTCAATTGAAAGCAGATCATATTAGACTAGACAAGTATATATTTTATGTCCAAAATGCAAATCTCATCCTGTATAGTTATGTACAACTTACATGGATTACACACACTACTGTTGTAAATGAATGAAGTCTGCTGGGGAAAGGGTGACACTGTTGCATTTCAAACTTTACGCATGTGTTTATTGACATAGCTTCTGTACACACAGAGGCAATTGGGGACTTGGTAGAATGCTGTGAAACTGTAGTTTAATCAGCAACAAAAGAAAGTCACTTACTTGACCCGCTGAGTTGTAATGATACCTTGAAGACGGGGTGTTATTTGGGGGTGCACAGGCACATTGCGCATGAGGTGGGTTATTATTAGGACAGTTATATGAATTTACTCACCAAGAAGCCACCCATCCGCACAGTGCCAGCTTGTAGTTTGTTCCCAACAATGCTATTCATCAGAATCATTAGGAAAACCGGCTGTCGCTGCAAATTGCGCTTTGATGTTGGCCTGTTCAACTGCATTGTATGGGAATATGATGTACCTGGGTGACAGCTGGATAATGCCATCCCACACAGCTGGCATAGCTCGGGCCGACTGGGAAATTCCTGATCGCTTTGCCAGCTCCCTCTGGAATGCCCCTGTTTCCAGAAACCCTAGAGTTGTCAGCAACTGCACTGGGACAGGCAGCGCACGGCTTCTCGCTGTGTCACGCTCCAAGAGTGGCCGTAGCTCTGAGCACAGTTCTACAAGGACTGCCTGTGGAAAACTAAACCGGCTGACAAGCCAGTCATCAACCTGAGCCAGAAAATCTTCTGTCTCTAAATACCCTTTCTCTTTTCGCTGTGCAATTTGCAGTATCCTCTAATAATGCTAACACCATTGTTGTTAGAGGCATTTTCTGCACTTCTTTGAGCTTGCTTTTATATCCACTCATCTAATTGCGCACACTTGGATGTTTGTTCATCATGTGTCTCTGGTGTGTACAATAATTTTCATGTCATTATCAGTCTCCCAGCATTATTTCTAAGTGTTGCCAATGGACAAATAACAGTAGAAACATACATACACCAACCATAAAGTTGGTGTGGGGCTGCGCATATTTCCACTGTCATTTCATTCTTGACGCATCTGAAATTTTCCGTGGAAAAGGACGTATGCCATGTCTTTGTGCGTAAGTACCCATTGTACATGAGGCCCCAGGTCCTGAAATGGCAAAGCAGCCCCAGACCATGACACTCGTCGGCCTCCATCGGTCTATGATGACCATGGAAGAGAATCCTAAACGTCTACTCTGCTGGAACAGCACCGCCTGTGGCTGAACAGGCCGATGCGCACCGGTGTTCTACCTTCCAGCGTTGGGCGTTGGTAGGATTCAAGCCTGGGCAGGAAAACGTGGAGGACAAGATGTTACCCATGCAGCATGTCCCCCCTCTCCACGTCACTGATGAATCCAAAGGAACAGCAGGGCTGCTATAGTTTGGCACCAGCGCCGTCGCAGGAGCTGCCAGAACGATGTTGAGCACAACAGAGAACTGCCTTAGGGGCTCCGACTCCGGATTTTTCCTCAGGGTTGACTCCCGAGGCCTTTCCCGTGACCGGGTGTGCCGCAAGGCAGCGGAGGTTTGAAATCAGGGTTTACCTTCCCCTAGATGGGCTACCTTCCCAGGTTGACGAGCCACCACCTACCCGAAGCATCTGGTTTTAAGGCGCCAGAGATCCGCCCTCGCCCCTTCTCCTATTAGTAAAAGCAGTTCCGCCGGGCTTAGAGACTAAACCACACGGGCAGGCTAGGAGTTGGACTTAGTTGTCAGAGGCTTTTCGAGACGCACGCCGTAAGGAGCATTTTATGAGCACTAGGAGCTTAACCCCAGTGCCGCTCCTGGCTATGACAACCTTGGAACCAAACCATGACACTACCACCACCATTTTTGACTACTGGCATAATGTTCAAGATTCAAAGATTTAATTGTCAATACTTCTATATGTACAGGACATAGAGAATCGAGATATTGTTTCTTTCTCTCTTAGTAGTGTGTGTAATATATAAGAAAATAAGGATAAAAACAACAACAGCAGTCTATGTACAATAATGCTACTTTTAGTGCAAATAAAGATAAAAACACGGCAGTCCCATATACAGTAATACCGTAATACCCATAATGCAAGTTCAGTGCGGTAAAGGAAGTGCAAACAGTGACAGTTTGGAATGTGCATGATCAGTAGTGCAATAACAGACAGCAGCAGGTGTGGCATTTTCTTTTTATGAAATGGTGTGTTAGTTTTATGGCAGATGTAACGGGACCCATGCCTTCCAACAAGTTCGTCTTGTTTTGTCAGTCCACTGAATATTTTCCCATAACTCCTGGGGATCATCGAGATTTTTTTTTTCTTTACAAATGTGAGACAAGCCTTTGTGTTCTTTTTGGTCAGCAGTGTTTTTTCACCTCGGAACTCTCCCATGGATGCCATTTTTGCCCAGTCCCTTTCTTATTGTTGAATTGCGGACCAGTATCCAAACTGAGGCAGGTGATGCCTGCAGTTTCTTCGATGTTGTTCTGGGTTTTTGTTTCTCATATGTTTTTGAATTTGTTTAGATCACAGCATGATGTGTTGCTTTTTGAGATCTAACTTCCTTCACTTTGTATGTCAGGTTGAGTGATTTTCTTGTTTCAACAGGCCTGGCAGTAATCAGGCCTGGGTGTGGCTAATGAAATTGAACTCCGCTTTCAAATAATGTGATTAATCACAGTTGATTCATGATGTAAATGCTCATTGATATTACTGAGCATTTAATGTTATTGGGCAAAGGTGTTCTGAATGAACCAATCACAAGTGGTTCTTGTTGGTTTGTGATATCATCAAACCCAGGCAGGGTTTAATGCTTTTTCTTTTAGGTTTTAGCTAAATAAAGATGGTGTATTTCTTTTTGAAATGAGTGCATACCATTAAAGGGATATTTTAATGGTATACATGTGATCTGCCTGTATTTTTAGTTGAAAACCCATGAAAACATCATTTTACACAATTTGGCCATTTTAAGTTTCCCTAAGCTACTTCAGTGTATGAGGAAAAAGCTTGCAAGTTTATAAGGAACTCACAAGGAAAAACAAATTTTTGAGGAAAAAAAATCACAAATCTGTGAAAGGAGTCACAAATTTACAAAAAGTGCTATATTTAACAGGTTAAACTTGACAATTTATGAGGGAAAAAGTTTTACATTTACAAGAAAAAAAAAAGTAAATTGCTTGCTCTTTAATCTTATCCCTGCAGTGGACATCAACTCGGCGCTGCCCCTGCGTCTCCCTCCAGCTGCCATCCCCATGGACCTGCGTATTGACCATCACCAGCAACAGCAGCAGCAGCAGGTGTCCTCGCTCTCCCCGCCTGCCCAACAGTCTCCCACCTCCCTTGGGGGAACAGGCAGCGGAGTGGTGGTGGCCTCCGTGTCTGAACAGCAGCTGCAGCAGGAACTTCTGGCCCTGAAGCAGAAACAGCAGATCCAGCGGCAGATCCTTATCGCTGAGTTCCAGCGGCAGCATGAGCAGCTGTCCCGTCAGCATGAGGTCCAGCTCCAGGAGCACATTAAGGTATGCCGTTTACAGTCAGGAACAGAGGAGGGTAGTAACTAGTTACATTTACTCAAGTGTATGTATTCGACTAACTTAACAAATTGTACTTATTTAAGATAAATTTTCCCCATTTTGGGACTAATAAAGGGTCATCTTAAGTTGTTTGATTGCAGAATACAATCAAACAGAATAGATTGCAGAATATATTTTATTCTTACTAAAGTACATATTTAAAGACAAAACTGTGCTATTATTCAAGTACATTTAGTTGGATTCTTTGACTTACTTTTTATATAACTGTTTTGGTCAGAAATGTGCTTGATTATTCTGTAATAACTTACCACCATTTTTCATTGAGATCACTCCTAATGTCGCTCTTAAATTTGTAGACAGTCAAATTTTTAAGAAAGTGACACATTTATGAGACAAAAGTAATAAATTATAAGGAAACATGTCTGAAATGTATGAGAAGAAACCTTGCAAATTAAGAGAATAAAGTCTCAAATGTACAAGAGAAAAACTGAAACTTTTTAAGAATAAACACAAATTTATGGGAAAAAATTGCAATTTTCAGCCTCTGAAAGGCTGAAGGGGTATTGTCATCAACCCGCTGGGCAGATGGGTGGTGTCAGCATCAATACCTACTTTGTGAACGTTATAACTAGAGAAAGAATTGATGTAGGCTTTTCAAACTGATACTATAGTTCCATCCATCCATCCATCTTCTACTGCTTTTCCGGAGGTCCGGGTCACGGAGGCAGCAGTTCAAGCAGAGAAGCCCAGACTTCCCTCTCCCCAGCCACCTGCTCCAGCTCTTCAGAGAGGATACCAAGGCGTTCCCAGACCAGCTGGGAGACATAGTCTCTCCAGCGAGTCCTGGGTCTTTCCCGGGGTCTCCTCCCAGAGGGACATGCCCAAAACACCTCAAGTGGGAGGCATCCAGGAGGCATCCTGATCAGATGCCCATACCACCTCAACTGGCTCCTTTCAATGTGGAGGAGCAGCAGTTCTACTCTGAGCCTCTCCCGGATGACTGAGCTCCTTACCGTATCTCTGAGGGTGAGTCCAGCAATACTAGGAAGAAAGCTCATTTCAGCCGCTTGTATTTGCAGTCTTGTTCTTTCGGTCATTTCCCAAAGCTCATGACCATAGGTGAAGGTAGGAACATAGATTGACTGGTAAATCGACAGCTTTGCCTTAGAGCTTAGCTCCCTCTTCACCACAACAGCCCGGTACAACATCCGCATCACTACAGATGCTGTGCCAATCCGTCTGTCGGTCTCTTGCTCCATTCTCCCTTCACTCATTAATAAGACCCCAAGATACTTTAACTCCTCCACTTGGGGCAGGAACTTGTCCCCAACCCAGAGAGGACAATCCACCTTTTTCCGGCTGAGGACCATGGACTCGGACTTGAAGGTACTGATTCTCATCCCAGCTGCTTCACACTCAGCAGCAAACCGTCCCAGTAAGATTTGTAGGTCATTGCTGGATGAAGCTAGCAGGACATCATCATCTGCAAACAACAGAGATGAGATCCTGTGGTCACCAAGCATGACACCCTCCGTTCCCTGGCTGTGCCTAGAAATCTTGTCCATAAAAATTATGAACAGGATCACTGACAAAGGGCAGCCCTGGCGGAGTCCAACTCTCATTGGGAATGAGTCCGACCGAGTGTTGGCAGTATGAACCAAACTCTCACAACGGTTGTACAGAGACCGAATAGCTTGTAACAGCAAGCCCGATACCCCATACTCCTGAAGCACTCCCCACAAAAAACCATAAGGGAAGCAGTCGAATGCCTTCTCCAGGTCCACAAAACACATGTAAACAGGTTGGGCAAACTCCCATGAACCCTCGGGGATTCTCAAGAGGGTAAAGAGCTGGTCCGATGTGACACGGCCAGGACGAAGACCACAGTGCTCCTCCTGAATCTGAAGTTTGACCAACGGTCGGACTCTTCTCTCCAGTACCTTGGCAGAGACCTTCCCAGGGAGGCTGAGGAGCGTGATCCCTCTAAAGTTGGAGCACACCCTCTGGTCCCCCCGGTGTGCCATGCCAAAGGCACTGCCCCCAACCTCCACGCAATGTTACAGAGGCGTGTCAACCATGACAGCCCTACAACATCCAGGGCCTTGAGGTACTCACGGCGAATCTCGTCCACTGCCGGTACACTTCAGCTGCTTTGGGAGTTCCACAAGCCAACCAAGCTTGATGGGACTCCTTCTTCAGCTTAATGGCCCTTCTCACCACTGGTGTCCATGACTTGGTTCGGGGGTTGCCACCACGAGATGCCCCGACGACCTTGCGGCCACAGCTCTGGGCAACCGCTTCAATAATGGAGGTGGAAAGCATGGCCCATTCAGACTCCATGTCTCCAGACTCCCTCGGAATGTGGTTGAAGTTCTTCCAGGGGTGGGAGTTGAAGACCTCCTGGACAGGGGCCTCAGCCAGACATTCCCAGCACATTCTCACTATATGTTTGGGTCTACCAGGTCTGAATGGCATCCTCCCCTGCCATCATATCCAACTCACCACCAGGTGGTGATCAGTTGACAGCTCTGCATCTCTCTTTACCCGAGTGTCCAAGACATACGGTCGCAGGTCTGATGACACGATAACAAAATCGATCATCGAGGTAAGATGGCGCCGTTGTGTGTGGCTGGACGTCTGCCTGTGCTGTGTCTTATGTGTTTAGTTGTCTTCTTGTTTCTAGCTCAGAACGTGTCATCCCTACTGGTTTATGATCGTCTGACTCTTCTAAATATTCGCAATTCTGTGGTCAAATTCTCAACCTATGAATTTAATGGTCAGCCTCCTCCGCCTCTGTTGGCGTCTATACCACCCTATCTGAGATGTGCACCCAGCGGACTGTTTCGGAACAGCCGCCACAAAAGACGCCGCAAAAGAAGAGGTAGGAGAGGCGGAGTGTCATGCAGACTGAGGGCTTACCTGGCTTCTTCAACTCACAACCCTCGTCAACTGCTGACTGAACTCTCCTGGAAGCGCATCGGTTTTGACGTACGTCAATCCATGGATTATCGCTACCGATGGCTGTCGCCGACTGTCCCAGGGGCTGGACACCCACTTCCCTGCCGCCGGCCCGTTTGGATTCGCAGAAGGGGCTGCGCACTGGAAACTCTTCACCCGATCAGTCGTGCTTCCCAGCAGGCTGATCTGTATTTGATTCGCATGGCTCTGATTAACACCAGATCCATCGCAAATAAGACTTTTATTCTAAATGACTTTTTTACTTCACATTCCTTGGATTTTCTTCTGATGACAGAAACATGGGTTAAACCAGGTGAGACCACCGCCTTCTCTGAGCTCCTCCCTCCCGGCTGTTCTTTCTTCAGCTCCCCACGAGCATCTGGTCGGGGTGGGGGTCTGGCTTTGTTTTTAATGACAGTTTTAAATGTCGCCTTCTGTCCACAAATGCTTATTCCTGCTTTGAGCTGCAGCTATTTGTGGTGGATCTCACAAGTCCTGTGTTATTTGCTGTTGTCTATCGTCCTCCAAAATATAATAAGGACTTCATTAATGAGTTTTCTGAATTTTTGGCAGATGTTGTGCCAAAATATGATAAACTTTTGATCTGTGGGGACTTTAATATTCATGTCTGTTGTCCATCTGATCAGCTGGCATCTGATTTTAAAAGACTGTTGGCGACATTTAATGTAAATATTTTAGTGGACAAACCTACACATCGTCTTGGTCACACTCTGGACCTTGTTATCTCTTTTGGGCTCTCAATCTTTCTCAAAGAAATTTCTGAGTCTGTCATGTCAGATCATTTCCCCATTATTTTTGAATTGTTGACCCCTTCATCACCCAGCAAGCCTGTGGCTCCATCATGCTGGTGTCGCATCATCACTTCTTCAACACCAGAGGAGTTTTCTGCTGCTTTTAGGGATTCAGTTTTTTCCCTTGAATGGACTCGTTTCCCCTTCCCATCCGGATAATGTTCTTTCCTCCTTTCATACCACCTTCTCTGGGATTTTGGACTCTATTGCCCCATTTCGGCTTAAATCGGCTAAACCCAAAACAGATCCCTGGCTAAACGACACTACCCGTGCCATTAGACAGCGGGTCAGGCAGGGATAAGGGATAAGGGATAAGGACCTGTACTTCTATAGCGCTTTTCAAGTCACAAAGACCACTCAAAGCGCTTTCACTAGTACTAACCCTCTATTCTAAGGGCCTATAGGAGACCGATATCTAGGGACAATTTAGAACAGCCAATTAACCTAACATGCATGTCTTTGGATTGTGGGAGGAAACCGGAGCCCCCGGAGTAAACCCACGCAGCACAGGGAGAACATGCAAACTCCACACAGAAAGGTTCCAACCCCTGCCAGCCTGGGGATTTGAACCTGGAACCTTCTAGCTGTAAGGCAACAGTGCTAACCACTGCACCACCGTGCTGCCCACGTGCTGCAGGCTGAACGGAGATGGAAAAAGGACAAATTATGTGTCTCTGGGAATTTTTAGGGATTGTCTTTCCGATTACCAGAGGACCGTGCAAAAGGCAAAATTTCAGTGTCTCTCTGATATTATTTCTAGCAGCAGTCACTGTCCTAGAGTGCTATTTAACACAATTAACTCTTTTATAAACCCATGCACTCAAACTGTGACAGACAGTTCGTTTACAACATGTGAGACTTTTCTTCACTTTTTTGTTGGTAAAGTGGACTCTGTCAGACGAGCTATTAATAACAGTTTTAATGGAAGCTTGTCAGTTGTCCTGGGTTACTCTGCTGTGTTTGAACAGTTTGACTTGGTTTCTTTATCATCACTTACTGATATAGTAAAGTCTCTGAAGCCTACAAATTGCTCACTGGATGTTGTTCCAGCTGGAATACTGAAAAGGGTATTTAATACTGTAGAGCCTGGTCTTTTGGTTTTTATTAATTCCTGCCTTAGTTCAGGATTTGTCCCACCTGCTTTTAAACATGCTGTGGTTAGGCCCCTTCTTAAAAATCCTCACCTTGACCCTTCAGTTTTATCTAATTTTAGACCCATTTCTCATTTGCCCCTTTATCTAAAGTTTTAGAAAAAGCTGTTTTTATACAGTTGCAGTCTTTTTTAGAAGACAATTCTATTTTTGAGAAGTTTCAATCTGGGTTTAGATCTCGTCACAGCACTGAGTCTGCCCTGCTTAAGGTGCACAATGATCTTATGATGTCTGTTGATGCCAGATGCCCTGTGGTCTTAGTGCTGCTAGATCTTACAGCAGCCTTTGACACTGTGGACCACACTATCCTTTTGTCACGCCTGAATCACCATGTTGGCATCCATGGCACTGCACTTAAGTGGTTTGAATCCTACCTATCTAATAGTGCCTCTCTCTCCTGTGGGGTCCCACAGGGCTCTATCCTTGGCCCTATTCTGTTTTCATTACATATGCTGCCACTCGGGTCAATAATAGCCAGGCATAACATGTCTTTCCACTGTTATGCAGAAGATTTGCAGCTTTATTTACCTTTGAACCCAGAACAAACTAACTCACAAAGTGTTCCATTGGACTGCATCATTGACATTAAGTTGTGGTTAAGCCAAAATTTTCTCCACTTAAATGAAGAAAAAACAGAATGTATTGCGTTTGGGGATACTGTAACGGCTGGCTTTGGTACCCTCTCTTTAAGGCTCATTTCAGCTGTCAGAAATTTGGGGGTGATTTTTGACAGCCATTTAAAATTTGATAAGCAGATTGACAATGTAGTCAAGATGAGCTTTTATCAATTATGTTTGTTATCCAAAGCCAAACCTTTCCTGAGCCGTCAGGATCTTGAGATAGCCATCCATGCTTTAATCACGTCTCGACTTGATTACTGCAATGCACTTTATGTTGGCATCTCTCAGTCTTCTCTCGGCCGCCTTCAGCTTGTGCAAAATGCAGCGGCCCGTCTTTTGACCAACACACCTAGGCGAGAGGACATTACTCCGATCCTTTTTTTCACTTCATTGGCTTCCAGTCTATTTTAGAATTAATTTTAAACTTTTGCTTTTTGTGTTTAAAGCTCTTAATGGCCTTGCTCCGGTTTATATGTCTGAGACTTTGACTGTCAGTGACCAAGGCAGGGCTTTGAGGTCATCCAATCAGCTTTTGCTGGATGTGCCTAGGTCAAGGTATAAACATTGGGATGACCGAGCCTTTTCTGTTGTCGCCCCCAGGCTCTGGAATAATCTCCCCCCTGACCTACGTGCTATCTCTGACCTGGCCCTTTTTAAATCAGAACTTAAGACATATTTGTTTAGGATGGCTTTTAATACCCAGTAGTGGTGAGATTTGTCTTGGCATTTGTTTTTATTTTATTCTCATTTTTAGGTATTTATTCTTATTTCTTTGTTTATGTTATTTGTTTTTAATGCTGTTTATTTTCTGTAAAGCACTTTGGTCACCTACGGGTTGTTTTAAAGGGCTATATAAACAAATTACATTACATTACATTACATCGACCTGCGACCTAGGGTGTCCTGGTGCCAAGTACACATATGGACACCATTATGCTTGAACATGGTGTTTGTTATGGACAAACTGTGGTTAGCACAGAAGTCCAATAACTGAACACCACTCGGGCTCAGATCGGGCAGGCCGTTCCTCCCAATCACCCCCTCCAGGTTTCACTGTCATTGCCCACATGGGCATTGAAGTCCCCCAGTAGGACAATGGAGTCTCCGAGAGGAGCACTCTCAAGCACCCCAGTCAGATACTCCACAAAGGGTGGGTACTCTGAACCATCATTTGGTGCATAGGCACAAATGATGGTCATGACCCGTTTCCCAACCCGAAGGTGCAGGGAAACAATCCTTTCATCCACCGGGGAAAACGCCAATATAGAGGCAGCAAGGTGGGGGGGATACAAGAATACCCACCCCTGCTCGATACCATAGTTGCATCTAATAAAAATCTTGGATGGGTTAGACACTGACCTGATTATGGGTTTGGGAGTCAAAAGGTCAAAGGTTCACATTCTCTTTGCACTATTACTGTAGAACAAGTAAAGCTAGGGTCACCAAACTTATGTTGTGTATTATTGCATTATATTGTACACAGGTTCACCCGGTGACCCTGAACTGTGACTATATTTTGGGATCGCAAGGTCAGAAGTTGAGGTCAAAATGCCATATGAATTACATTTTAAGAACAAGGAAAGGTTTGTCACCAGACTTGGTACACAACTTCACCTTGGGATCCTGAGCTCAAACTATGGGTCTGGGGTCAAAAGGTTAAGTTGTTTTTTTTTAATATTTTTATTCAAATTCAGTTGATTTTCATGATGTTTTCAGTATGTTCTCATGGATTAAAGCCACTAAGAATGGGCAATCACATTGGCACACTCCAGTGTTTCCCCTATCAATACATTGGAGGGGCACCCCCTTCCTCCCAGAGTGTCAAGTTAATCATCTAGCTATCTAGCTGTCTGTCTGTGCGTCTGTGCAAGGATTCTCTGTGTGTGTCTGTTCCTCACATACAGTGGTGTGAAAAAGTGTTTGCTCCCTTCCTGATTTCTCATTTTTTTGTATGTTTGTCACACTTAAATGTTTCAGATCATCAAACAAATTTAAATATTAGACACAGATAACACAAGTAAACACAAAATGCAGTTTTTAAATGAAGCTGTTTATTATTAAGGGGGAAAAAAATCCAAACCTACATGGCCCTGTGTGAAAAAGTGATTGCCCCTAAACCTAATAACTGGTTGGGCCACCCTTAGCAGCAACAACTGCAATCAAGTGTTTGCGATAAATGGCAACGAGTCTTTTACAGCACTGTGGAGGAATTTTGGCCTACTCATCTTTGCAGAATTGTAATTCTGCCACATTGGAGGGCATGAACCGCCTTTTTAAGGTCATGCCACAGCATGTCAATTGGATTCAGGTCAGGACTTTGACTAGACCAGGGGTGTCCAACCAGGTGCCATGGAGAGCCAAGACCCTGCAGGTTTTCTCTTCTACCCAGTCTCTTCAGCAGGTGTTTTCACTTATCAGCAATCAGTGGGAAGAAGTTCACAGAAATCTGCTGTTGAAGACACTGGTTGGAGGTAAAACCTGCAGGGTCTTGGCTCTCCATGGCACATGGTTGGACACCCCTGGACTAGACCACTCCAAAGTCTTCATTTTGTTTTTCTTAATCCATTCAGAGGAGGACTTGCTGGTGTGTTTTGGATCATTGTCCTGCTGCAGAACCCACGTGCGCTTCAGCTTGAGGTCACGAACAGATGGCCGGACATTAGGGCTGCTGCGGTAGAGGAATTTCCCCTGCAGAGATGGTGGACAGCTCAACACTGCGGTATGCGGTATTATTGCAAATGTTTTTGGGACCTTATGGATTCATAATTTAAACAAGGTTTATAACTTATGTGGCGAATGAGGGAAGCTGTGAGAGTCTCGCTGCAGCTCTGCACTCAACTTTATATACGTGTGTTATAACTGTGCGGCACTCCGCTCTTTATACAGGCATGAACTGCTGATTCTATTAAAAAACAAATGATCATTTTCATAACGCAGTGGCGGTAACTACGGGCTGTGTGGACTGGAGACTGCAGCGACATTCAGCTTATAAGCAGGACAGTCTCCGTACAGGACCCTGCGTGGCTCTTGTCTCCGTGATTTTTGCCACTGTGATTTTTGCAGCTGTCCGAAAAATCTCGTTCAAACAAGCTGCTCTTGGCGCTCATACACAGGAGCATACACAGTCAGGGTCATACACACTGCGCTCAGAAGGAAATAACACGCTTTATGCCCTTTCAGTGCTCACTGTTACGGCTGTATTTAACAAGGAGTCCAAACGCTTTCACCACTAACTGCCTGCTGGAGTCCGTCTGGAGAGAGTGCCCCAAACGGTGGCAGCACCGTGTGCTGTAGAAGCTTCTAGAGTACCAGGTGCAAATATGCTGTTGGTAATAAAAATACACTTCATTTAGCAATTTATTTAATAATCAATAGGGGCACGTAAGTGAACAACGAGATATAACCACACACACACAAAAAAAAGTGAACACAAGGTTGTTGTAGTTTGTTGTTTTCCTCCACGGTAGGCATGTCCAAAGCGCGGTATTACATAATTGCGGTTATCGCGACAGCCCTACCGGGCATTCTCCTTCAGGATTTTTTGGTTGACAGCAGAATTCATGGTTCCATTTTCCACAGCAAGTCTTCCAGGTCCTGAAGCAGCAAAACAGCTCCAGACAATCACACTATCACCACTGTTGGTATGATGTTCCTTTTCTGAAATACTGTTACTTTTATGCCGGATGTAATGGGACACACACCTTCCAAAAAGTTCAACTTTTGTCTTGTCAGTCCACAGAGTATTTTCCCAAAAGTCTTGGGGATCATCAAGATGTTTTCTTGGAAAACTGAGACAAGCCTTTATGTTCTTTTTGCTCAGCAGTGATTTTTGTCATGGAACTCTGCCATGCAGGCCATTTTTGCCCAGTCTCTTTCTTATGGTGGAGTCATGAACACTGACCTTAACTGAGACAAGTTAGGCCTGCAGTTCTTTGGATGTTGTTGTGGGGTCTTTTGTGACCTCCTGGATGAGTCGTCACTATGCTCTTGGGGTAATTTTGGTCAGCCGGCCACTCCTGGGAAGATTTACCACTGTTCCATGTTTTTGCCATTTGTGGATAATGGCTCTCACTGTGGTTCACTGGAGTCCCAAAGCTTTAGAAATGGCTTTATTACCTTTTCCAAACTGATAAATCTTAATTGCTTTGTTTCTCATTTGTTCCTGAATTTCTTTAGATCGCAGAATGACATCTAGCTTTTGAGGATCTTTTGGTCTACTTCACTTTGTCAGGCAGGTCCTATTGAAGTGATTTCTTAATTGACAACAGGTGTGGCAGTAATCAGGCCTGGGTGTGGCCAGAGAAACTGAACTCAGCATTCCAAAGATGTGATAAACCAGTTAATTTATGTTTTAACGGGGGGGCGGGGGGGGAATCACTTTTTCACACAGGACCATGTAGGTTTGGATTTTTTTTCCCCTTAATAATAAACACCTTCATTTAAAAACTGCATTTTGTCTTTACTTGTGTTATCTTTGTCTAATATTTAAATTTGTTTGATGATCTGAAACATTTAAGTGTGACATACAAAAAAATGAGAAATCAGGAAGGGATCAAACACTTTCACACCACTGTATCTGTTAGACTGACCTCAGATTTTATATGTGTTTTGCTGAGGTTATGTGGGTGTGCATCCCCGAGTATGGAGTTGTTGTCAAAATATGTAATTTTTATCAATAAAAGTATAGCCACCGGTCTGTCTCATGCCCTGGCTTCTAGAAGTGTGGGCGGGGTTTTGGATTAACTCCGTACTGATTGGATAATACGTCACGACCAGTCACCAGAGCTGTCCATGGACAAAACAAGGAAGTGAAAAGCGACAAATTTGACTAGAAATAAACATTACTGAAGAGCTGATGCTAAAAAAAATTATTCCTTAAAGTTGCCGGGATTGTGTAAATCTAAAGGACAATTCGGCATACGTGGAGAACACGAGGCGCGCGAGCAGACTGGGTGGAGCGTCAGCAGGGTCCTGGGGTCTGATAAAGAACACCGGTGTATCCAACACAGAACACGCCGGGAGAAGCAGCGGCCCGACTGGGCAGACCACAGTCCTTTGCGGGGAGGCATGCCCAGCCTGCCCGGTCAGTGGTAGATGGGAGTCTGACTACTGCTTCACCTGTGTGCTACCACTGTCCTTTGCAGGACCGCAAGTCCCCAATGGCGCTTCTCTCGTGCAAGTATCTAAAAATTTAAAAACTTAATAATAATGCCGGAATGACTTAACGACCAAACAGGACACAAAACCACCCAAATAATGAAATAAATAATTTTTAGTTAACTATTTACAGACAAATGGACAGCATTGACGCAATGTTGCAGTCAAACCGGTCCTTCTGCTGTGTATAATAATGCTGGGTGTATTGTAGTTAATTTGGTTGATTACAGTTTTAAATGAAAGCACCAAGATGCTGATGCCTCGGTGCCTGTGGCATGGTAGCATGGCCGGCTGTAAAAAAGTGGCACTCCCACCTCTACTGGCCTGGCATAGTTATTACAATACCTTTTTTTGCAGCTGCATTAACAGAAATGGTGAGTTAAATTTGTGTTTATTTTGAAAACAAAGCCTTATCTCGCAATTCTGGCAAATTAAAAGTTGAGGAAAATATGGCGATATAATGATATAAGCCTTTAATTCCACTTAATTTTGACCGGGCGAGCTGAAACAGAGGCGGACAGACAGACAGATACACACACACGCAGCCACAAACAGACGGATTAACTGATTACTGTATGCCTCTGTTTCACCGAGGCATAAAATCCTTTTATTAACAAAATATTGCTAAAATATAAAAAGATGCACTACAATGGGTCAATATTTGTAAACGTGTCCTGTTATAGTACTGCATGAGTTTATTGATGATAACACAGAAGAAATTAGATATTACACTGAACTTCATCTACCAAAGTGGTGGCCTGGTTGGTAGAGCATTCGCCCCACAACTGGGAGGTCGTGGGTTCAGATCCTGCCTGGGTCATACCAAAGACCATACAAAAATGGTATTTTCCGTCTTCTAGTTCGGTGCTCAGCATAATAGAATGGGGAAAGGAAAGTTAATGCACAGAGCTACCAGAAGACTGACACCCCCCCCCCCCCCGTAGCTTTCACTACTTACAGTAGCAGTGTGGCCTAGGGCCTGAGAAATGGAGATAGGTGGCGCCCCATACACTGCATGTTGTCACACATGCTGTGGAAGGGATTAACTTAACTATAACTGAATTCCATCACTGAACATTGATATAAACTAAAATAATTATAATGATGACTGAACAACTCCCATTCCCCAAAGTGCAAGATACACTATTATCTTGAATGTAAGTGATAAAAGATCTCAGAAATAAGTGATCTGACAAACAAATAAATAAGGGATCTGAAAAACAGTCGCATATATTGAATGTTCCATTCATTTTCAATAATTCTGTAATTAGTATTCACAGAATCAAATAAATCTTAGTATCGTTCAGTCCCTTTTATATTTGTCAAAGTTTAACGCGTGATTGCCTACAAATAAGCTGCATCTCTTTGTATTCCACTTTCAAACACACCCTACATTTGGGCCTGTAAAGCCTAATTGGGATACCTGTTTCAGACAGGAATACTTGCGTTCAGCGGGCAATGCACTAGTTTTATGTAATTTTATTTTTCTATATAGCGCCAGAACGCCATGATTCCTTTAAGAGTTTGTCGTTGTCGACCTTCATGCTGCCCCCCCAAGGCTGTAAACCTAGGAGAAACACTGCACTCTGAACATTTTTGTTGGGAATTGTCTAGTTGTATCTATGACGCATCTCAGACGAGTTTGAATTTGAGTGACTTTGAAGTCAAGGTCAAGGTCACAGGTCAGTTTTTCCAAAAACATTATAAACATGATAACTCAGAAAGGACATGATGCACATATTTCACATTGATACCGTAGTTATCTCTTTGAACATTCGATGATGAGTTTGAAATTTGTCAACCTTGACCTCAGGTCATGGTCTGAGGTCAACTCTCAAAAAGAACTTCAATGTAAATGCTTGTGAATGACATGATGTAGGCTTTTCCTATTGATCCCATAGTTGCATCTATGAAAAATCTGGGATGATGTCGATTTTGGGTGACTTAGCACAAAAATTCAGCCAGCTTGTGCTCTTCATGCCTTCAGGCTGAAGGGTACCAGCAGCTGCCAATATTTTTTAGTTGATATTTCCTTTAGCTGGATTTAAGCACCCACATCATGTCAACACCATTGCCGATGCACATTGCCAATGCAGTGATCTGCAATTTTGTCTTGTGTGCTGGTTTGAATGCATTGTTCTGTTGCCAAAATGGGTTTCTGCCTGTGTGTAGAGTGATTTGTGTTTGTTGTGTGTTTTTTTTTATTTAAATGACAATGGGCAAGACAGATTGTGATGGAGTTGGAGCCAAAAACATGTTCAAAAAGCAACTTTTCATCCATGGGCTGCAACAGAGAAAAAAATAGTGCAGGTGTAGTGTGGCTGACTACTGATCGGATGGTCAGTGGTTCGATTCCCGCTGTGTCTGCAGTCTGCATGTCGAAGTGTCCTTGAGCAAGACACTGAACCCCCAGTTGCTCCTGATGGGTCAGGCCAGCGCCTGTGTCTGGCAGCGCCTCTGCCATCAGTGTATGGATGTGTATGTGAATGGGTGGATAGCAGGATTTGTAAAGTGCTTTGGTCATTCAGAGATGAGTAAAATGCGCTATATAAGTGAACGCCATTTACCACCACTGCCATCATTTGACAGTCTGTGTAATTACTGTAATGACTTCTTCAATAATCTTTTGAATATGGATCATCGTTTATCCGACTCACTTTAGAAGCGGCACCATAGTGAACGAGCACAGCGGAGCAGTGACGAGAGCCAGGAAATGTGAAGGAGACAATGCAGACCAATCACAACTCTTGCGGTCTATGTCTGTGTTGCCAACATGCCCCTCTCCACGTTGGGTGACATGGGGGTATTGTGTCGCTACTGCGTCAACACCGGTGCATAAATCCAGTTTTACTCTTACTCACGTAACTTTTTTTGGTGGCTACTCTTACTTATACTTCAGTAATTAGTATCGTAAGGTAACACTACTTTTACATGAGTACAAATTGTTGCTACTCCACTGACCTCTGGTCACAAATACTGTATACACAGGATTGGATAAATGAAGCTGCTGTGTTGCTGTCAAAGGAAGCATGCTTTGTGCTAGGTTCATTAGCAGCCTGAACCAGCAGTGCAGACCTGTCGCACAAACCTGTTCAAAATGTCACCGAACAAAGTGAAGACAGCTCTTGATATAGTCTGCCTCGGGATTCTTCATTAACGCACTAAAGTCAGTCACAGAGAGCAGCCCCGTTGGATTTAAGTGCTCTGAGCGAAGAACCACTTCATTTACTTGAACTCCAGAGATGGATAAGAACAATAAAGTGGAGTTTTTTGGATTCAGATGCTGTGTGAAAGAGTTGTTATGTAACAAAACACTTTTCCATAGACTTACTTTATATCCATAAAACACTGTATGCTCTATACGGGACTTTAATATGAAGCACAAAGGATTGACTGGATGCCCCTAGTTAGTCTTCGCATTCGTTTTTGTAACCATAAACAAAATTGCAGGAAGCAGCAGCTCGAGCTTAGATCACATGTCACCGTGACCTGGATACACAAAGTGAATCTAGATCATCACGCCCACTCTCTGAATCTTTAGTACATCGGGACCCCAGAGAGCACTTGAGTGCTCCTGTGGGACTGAGAAGTCACAGAAAGATATTCCAGTGTTTTCTCTCTTTTTAAGATGATATTTCAGCATTTATATGTGCTCACATACAGCTGAACTACTTATTATTTCAAGACTTGGAATAAAAAGTCTAAAAATGGATCCTGGGGGCAGAGGATTAAATGGCAACACACCGTCTTTCTTTCTTTCTTTCCTTCTTTCTTTCTTTCTCCTTAAAATGAAGGTAATATAACTGAAGTTAGGAGTTGCCTTTCCCCTAGAGCCTGGTGATATGACCTCAAACCAATATGATAACCAGAACATCTTACAATTAATGAATCATTATTATTTTTAGTTTTTCCTGCTCATAATTCACTGATGAGTTATGCACTGTAAATATTTTTTTTAATAATCCTTTATTAGTCCCACAATGGGGAAATTACAGGGCATTTACCTGGCTGGATGAGGCAGCCATGGTGCCAATCCATTCACCATTCACACACACATTCACACCTAGGGCCACTTTAGAGTCTCCAATTAACCTAACCTGCATGTTTTTGCCTGTGGGAGGAAACCGGAGTACCCGGAGTAAACCCACGCAGACATGGGGAGAACATGCAAACTCCACACAGAAGGGTCACCAATGGTCAGGGGGTGGGCTTGAACCCACGATGGTCAGGGGTGGAATTGATCCTGTGACCTTTTTACTGTGCTGCCAGAGTGCTAACCACTGTACCACCGAGCTGTTAAGGCTGGAATATTTTTTTTCTAATGAAAGTAAGCATATCTTTATGATTTAAAAATTAGTGAAGTAATAACACACAAACTATAATTATTTTTATGGCTAATATTGAATTCCGATATTCAGTTGTTTTTCATTTTAAACAAAAATCTGAATTTCAAACACTTAATATACTTTGTACCTTTAGAGTATTAAAAAAAGACATACAAAGAATGTCAGCTCCCAGTAAACCTACTGTTTAAAGTTAGTGCTTATACTTCCATCTTTAATTTTGAAGCAGGAAGTTGGAAGTAGCCAGGACTGATGCCCTTGCACATAAAAAATAACCGGAGAAAAGTACCAAAAATAATCCAGAACTAGGAGGTGAACTTACTCTATAATGGGGACACAGTTCCGGGCAATTAACAGACTCACTTTTTTTTATCTGACTGAGCAGAGTTAGATCTGTTCACTGCTACATCTTTTCTCCCTTCTTTCACTCACTGTGAAGAAATCCAGCCATAGGATGAATGGAGCAGAGGCAGAGGAGTAGACACTCTAGTAGTATGTTTTAAAATGCTTGTATTATGCTTTTTGGAGTTTCCCCTTTATGTTTGCACGTTACATATGATTTTTGTGATATTACATGATCTGCAACGTCAAAAAGCCCAAAGTCTGCCTACACAGGAACTCTCTTCTCTCACAGAATTAAGGGGTCATCAGCTGCCTGAAATGCTTAATGTTGATTTGCATTTCTTTTCTGTTTAGTTAACATGTCATCGTCATACAGATCTGCCCTTTGTCTGGTTTGGCAGACCCTCAGTAACTCAAGGAGGAGCTAAATCGGAGAAAATCTGCTTGTTGCTTTCACCATGTTGAAGAAATGCTGCTTTTTCCGCTCTGAGTTCACGGAACATTTGTTTGAACTTCCAATAGAAGAAGGGCTGAGGAAATAGTGGTTGGAGTACTTTTTCAACACTGTTCCTCAGCAGTACAACCCAAATATTACCTACTGCATTACATGGACAATGCTACTAAGATAAGATAAGATAAGATAAGCCTTTATTAGTCCCACAACGGGGAAATTCCAGGATTGCAACAGCACAGGGATAGCAACACTCAGAGCAACAATCAGAAGGCAAGAAAAAAAACAAGCAAGCAAGAGCAGCTAATATACATATGTACATATTACTATAAAATATATATACACACACACACACACACACACACACACAGACACACAGTGCAGAGCATTGTAGCTGGATGGAATAAATATATGAATATATGAACACACAGTGCAGAGCATTGTAGCTAGATGGAATAAATATGTAAATATATAAACACCCACAGTACGGAGCATTGCAGCTAGGTGGAATAAATATGCAAGTATATAAACACACACAGTGCGGAGCAATGTAGCTAGATGGAATAAATATGTAGATATATAAAAACACAGTGCGGAGCATTGTAGCTAGATGGAATAAATATATAGATATATAAATATAAACACACCCAGTGCAGAGCATTGTAGCTAGATGGAATAAATATGTAAATATATAAACACACACAGTGCAGAGCATTGTTGCTAGGTGGGATGAAACAGCATAACCGTCTATTTAGTTATCCTACATGGTATGATTATGTGCCCATACATATTCTCACCCTCCATAGCGACCGGTATGTTCCTAGTTGTATGCCGGAGAGGACCATTGTGTAAGTCTATTGCATCTTTTGCATTCAAAAAACTATTAGTTTGTTACGTCTTTTTGCTATCTCTGCGAGCAGCCCTGCTTAGGTTGTACAGTCTGACAGCCGTTGGTAGGAAGGACCTACGAAACCTCTCGGTTGTGCACCTGGGATGATGTAGTCTGCTGCTAAATGAGCTCCTCAGTGCATCCAGTATGTCCTGCATAGGGCTGCATACTACACAGTTAAATTGGCAACCGGGGGATTTATGGCATATATGGCATTTAGGGTATATAACAAAGTCACCCCATTGGACATCTCTGTACCCTCCAGGTTCATTAATCTGCAGTTGATTATACATCTTACATCATTCAGTCTTATTTTGATATATTTTTGGCATGATAGCCTGGTAGATCAGGCTGCTAACATTAGCTTAGCTGTGTGAGGGCTGTGTGAGGATTATTAGACTCAAGATGATTTTGAAGTTGGATGGCAACTACCTTCTCCATTATTTTTGTTAAGAAAGGCAGATTAGAGATGGGCCTGTAGTTGGCGAGAATGTTTGGGTCTAGTGGGTTTTTTTTAGAAGAGGTCTAACGACTGCTGTTTTAAGAGCAAATGGTACCTGGCCAGTCTGTAAGGAATGGTTTATGGCTGTGGTGATGAGGGGACTTGAGGCACATATGTTTGATTTCACCAAGACAGTGGGAAAAGGATCAAGGACACAGGTGGATGATTTCATCTTACTGATGATGACCTCAACTTCTTCCTGTGTGGTCTTATGAAAACAGCAAAATGGCTGTGGAAGCCTGTTTTGCCAGTACACGGGTAGTAACGGCAACAAGGGGGCACTGAAGAGATGTGAGCGAATGGCATCAACTTTAGCACTAAGGAAGTTCATAAAATCATTGCACTGCTCAACTGTGGCTTCTGAGTGTGAGGATAACTGCGGTTTTAGGAGGTACTTTACTGTTGAAAAAAGCTATTTGGAATTACCAGGGCACTTATTGATGATACTGTAGAAATAAGTGGACTGTGTATCCCTTAAGCACCTTGAACAAGCTTTTTGGTGCTCTCTATAGGCCAACTTGTGAACAATAAGTCCAGTCTTTTTGACCCATCGTTCAAGGTCACGCCCGGCTGCTTTCATTTTCCGCAGTTTACAAGTGAACCATGGGGCTGTGCAAGAAAAAGTCACAGTTCTTTTTCTGACAGGGGCATGAAGATCCAGAAAGCCACTGAGGGAGTTGTTGTAAAAGTCCACTGATTCATCAACTCATGAAGGGTGATTAATAGAGTGTTCCAGAAGGTCGCCAGTCAGGGTATCTGTATTGATGTTTTTTAATCTTCCTGAAACTGATCTGACACTTAGAATTTGGGTGAGAAGATAAAAATGGTAGCTCCATGGAAATTAATTTATGGTCCGACACACCCAGATCATACACCAGCAGGTTATTGATGGGGCAAAATGAGCAATAACCAGGTCAAGTTTATGACCTTTAGAATGTGTCGGAACATCAGTTAGCTGTTTGAGGTTGAGACAATCCAAGAAAGGTAGAAACTCAGCAGCAGAGTAGGAGGAGGGAGAATCAACATGAATGTCCATATCACCAAGTATTAAAGTGTTTGCAGATTTCGTACAAAATATTTCAAAAAGGTTATAGCTCTCGATGATAAAAACTGAATTTGGTTTGGGTGGCCGGTAAACAAGGATTATTGTCAAGGAGAGAGGTGGTTTACATTTAAATGCAAGGCATTCACATGAGGACAGTTCAGGTACAGACACCTCAGACAATTCTAGGGTGCTGTGATGTATTACCACCAAACCACCACCATGACCAGTTTTACAGGCTCTCTCCAAATAGCAGTAGCCAGGAGGACAAGCTTCATTTAAAATGGAGAAAGACTCTGGTTTGTGCCAGCTGTCAGCTATGCACATGAAATCAATCCCTTTATCCAGGATATGATCATGTATTAGACTGGATTACTGAGGGACTCTGCTTTTAATAGTTCCACTTTAATGAGTGGTAAAGTGGTTGCCCTCTGAAGTGGACAAAGTAAACTAAAATCCACTCCATGTTTTCCTTTCTGCAGGCAGAAGTCCACTCCATATTTTTTTTCCTGCTTGTACACTGCTCTCACGATGCTTCCAGTAGTAACATGAGATGATCTCGCGATGTTACCAACATCACTTATTTGCAGAAAGTCAGTGTTCTGATGACGTGCCGTACTCCGCCTTGTAGACCAGATATAGATAGATGGGATAGCATTACTATCCTGACAGTAAGCATACTTTCTCCAGGAGCCTCTATGGTCTACTGATCTACTGCTTGAAAAATTATAATGCTACCGTGATTACTGAAGGTCTAAATGAGTGTTCAGCATACGGGGGAAAATAAGTTTTTGATGCCTTGCTGAATTTGTAAGTTTCCCCCCTTACAAAGAAATGAACAGTCCATAATTTTTATGGCAGGTTTATTTTAACAGAGTTAGACAGAAGATCAACAAAAAAATTCAGAAATAAACATTAAATAAGGGTTACAAATTCATTTGCATTTGATTGAGGGAAATAAGTATTTGATCCCCAAGCAAAACATGACTTAGTACTTGGTGGAGAAACCCTTGTTGGCAAGCATAGATGTCAGATGTTTCTTGTAGTTTGTGACCAGGTTTGCACATATCTCAGGAGGGATTTTGGTTCACTCCTCTTTACAGGTACTCTCCAAATCCTGAAGGTTTCTAGGCTGCCACTTGGCAACTCAGAGTTTCAGCTTCTTCCACAGATTTTCTATGGGATTAAATGATCAGACCTAAATGAAACTGTCATTGTCGCCCATGACAGACTGCTATGATGAAGGTCCGAAGACTGGCTAGGCCACCCCAGGACCTTAATGTGCTTCTTCTGAGCCGCTCCTTTGTTGCCTTGGCCGTATGTTTTGGGTCAGTGTCATACTGGAAGACCCATCCATGACCAATCATCAGTGTTCTGGCTGAGGCCAGGAGGTTCTCATCCAAGATTCCATGGTACATGGCCCCGTTCATTGGCCCCTCAATGTGGTGAAGTCTTCCTGTACCCTTAGCAGAGAAGCAGCCTCAAAGCAGAATGTTTCCACCTTGACAGTGGGGATGGTGTTCTTGGGATAATATTCAGCATTTCTCTGCCTCCAAACACGGCGAGTTGAATTGATGCCAAAGAGCTCAATTTTGGTCTCATCTGACTACACCATATTCTTCCAAGCCTTCTCTAAATCGTTCAGATGTTCACTGGCAAACTTCAGACGAGCCTTCTAGAGCAGGGGGACCTTGCAAGCACTGCAGGATCTCAATCCATTATGGTGAAGTGTGTTACCAGTGGTTTTCTTGGTGATTGTGGTCCCAGCTCCCTTGAGATCATAAACAGGCTCCTCCCGTGTAATTATGGGCTGATCCCTCACCTTTCTCAGAATCAGGAATTGAAATCTTGCATGGAGCTCCAGAGTGAGGGCGATTGACTGTTATCTCATATTTCTTCTTTTTTGCTGATGGTCTTTTAGCCCATTTCAGCCTTGTGCTGGTCTACAATCTTGTCTCTGACGTCCTTTGACAGCTCTTTGGTCTTACCAATGGTCGTGAAGAAGTTTGTATTGAAGAAATTGATTCTTTGACAGGAATCTTTTATACACATAATGAATTGAGATTAGGAGTACTTTCCGAAAGGGACAGGACTAATTTATGTGCCTCATGGATACATAACCGGTCTGTGTGGATCAGAATTCTTGCTGATTGGTAGGAGATCAAATACTTATTTCCTTTGATTAAATGCAAATTAACTTATAACCCTTATTTAAAGCTGTACTCCAGCAGCTCTAAAACCACCTCAAAAACAAATATGTATTGCCCAAAATAGTATATTGTGGCTTTTTACCCCCCAAAAAACCTTCATTGCCTTAGAATTGCTTGGAAAGAGATTTTAAATCTTGCACCTATTTAAGGATGCACAGATCTACACCGCATTCCAAATTATTATGCAGACAGGATTTTAGTGTCATTGTGGTGGACACAATACACATGGCACTCCACCCAGAACAAGGGGGTTGGTGGGGAGAAGATAGTTATAGATGCTAATGGGGAAAGCTGAGAGGAGCCTACCAAACAAAGATGTGCCTTTCGCCCCCTGCTGCACCAGGCTGACAACTGAGGACACAGGGGTGCGAATGTATTGTAGCAAGACCTTCTCTGTGACGTGTGTGTCAATGTTATGTTGATGTGTGTGCATGTCTTGAAGTCTGAATGTTAATGTGTTTACCCTGAGTGCCGGAGGCGGGAATTAAAGTGCATAAAGGAGTTTGCTCAGGTTTCAGAGTTTCTGTGCTTATGTTGGAAGTGGAATAAAATTTGTGTGCCATCCAGCTCGCTGCCTCATCTGTTTCCATCTTTCACATTGTTGACCCTAAGACATGCAATGGAGAACGAGCTGAGCACCGCCCCAGAGACAACCCAGAGGGAGAACACCAGTGCGGCATGCGCTGTCACAGTCAAGCTCCCAGACTTCTGGCTTCACAATCCGACCACTTGGTTTCTACATGTTGAAGCCCAATTCACACTCCACGGGTTCACAACAGATGACACCAAATATTATCATGTGGCCGCTGTGTTGGATGTGCGCACCACACAGCAAGTGACGAGCCAGGAACCGCCAGGGGGAATACGACGCGCTCAAGCAGATGCTGATTCAGCGGTATACCCTGTCGGACAGTGAGAGAGCAAAGAGACTCCTAATGCACTCAGAGTTAGGTGACAGATCAGCTGTGGAGATGATGGAGAGCATGTTTGCGTTGAGGGGGAAGAATGATGAATCCTTCCTTTTTGCCCAGCTGTTCCTCAAGAACCTACCTGCTACAACAAGGGCGATCATGGCCAACTCGCCGCTGCTGGTAACCAGGAACTACCGCACTCTGGTGCAGGAAGCGGACTGCATCATCCTAGCAGCCAGAACTCTCACCTTGCATGCAATGATACCGGTATCTGGGAAGGACTCCAGCGAGGTTGAAGAGCCATTGGTGGTGGCTGGGACGGACGCCAAGAGACGCAGGAATGGGATGCTCTGTGTCTATCACCGCTGCTTTGGCTCGGATGCCCAATGCTGTCTGCCACCTTGCCAATTCAAGAAGCCAGGGAAAAGGCACGGCCAGCAGTCAGTAGCAGCTGCGACTGCTGGCGACAGGAACAATCTGCTGTTCATCACAGACATACATTCGGGGAGATGTTTCTTAGTGGTCTCTGGCTCCCAGAAGAGCCTCATTCTGCCGGTCAGTGCAGACAGATTGGCAGGAGGCAGCAGTCCCAAGCTCACGGCTGCCAATGGGTCCAACATTAGGACGTTTGGCGAACGGACGTTAACGGTGTGCTTACACGGATGCAATTAAACGTCTGGATCCAATGGGATTTTGTGGTGGCGGCATGTTCTGTCCCCATTTTAGGCACAGATTTTTTTATATGCTTATGGGTTGTTAGTCGATGTTGCCAAAAGACGTTTAGTGGATGCTGTCTCTTTTACCTCCTTGCCCTGCACAGCTTGGGGTGTTGGGCCAACAACACAGGCTAGCGTTATAGCTCCAGGGGGTAAGTACCATCATTTACTTTAACAGTTCCCAGCACTCACGGTTCCGACATTTTCTGACACAGTAACCAAACACAGGGTCGAACATTTCATAACCACAAAAGGCCTGCCGGTGTTCGTGCGACCTTGGTGCCTGGACTCGGTTAAACTAACCAGCGTGCGCGAGGAGTTTACCAACTTAGAATAGCTGGGCATCGTTAGGTGTTCCAACAGCCCATGGGCATCCCCACTACATATGGTGCCTAAGGCCGATGGGTCGTGGCGACCGTGTGGCGATTTCCGGCGATTGAACAATGCCACGGAACACGATCGGTATCCCATCCCATATATCCAGGAATTTTCCGTCCACCTGGCCGGGACGCATGTTTTTTCCAAAGTGGATCTGGTCTGCGGTTACCACCAGGTCCTGGTGCACACGGAGGACGTTCCCAAAACAGCGGTAATAACTCCTTTTGGCCTTTTCAAGTTTTTACGCGTGCCGTTCGGGTTAAAGGGCGTGGTGCAAACCTTCCAAAGAATGATGGATGCGGTGCTCCGTGACCTGCCCTTTGTTTTTGTCTATTTAGATGACATTCTGGTGGCTAGTGCGTCTGAGGAGGAGCACCTCGGCCATCTCAAACTAGTTTTCCAGAGGTTAAAACGCACAGGCTTATCGTGAACCCGGCGAAGTGCCAGTTCGGTGTGCCAGGGATTGATTTTTTGGGGTCATCCCATTTCGCCGGAGAGTGCGATTCAGCTGCCTGTTAAGGTACGTACCGTGTTGGATTTTCCGTGCCCGCAGACCATGAAGGCCCTGCAGGATTTTTGGACATGGTCAACTTTTACAACCATTTCCGCCCCCGAGCAGCCCAGCTGCTGCAGCCGTTGTATGCCGCGCTTAAGACAAAGAAGCCTGTGGAAAACATCGACTGGACCCCCGAGCGAGTCCAGGCTTTCGCAATCACCAAAACAGCACTCGCTAACGCCGCTTTGTTAGCCCACCCTGTCCCGTCAGCGTGGATAGCACTCACCACGGACATGTCTGATGTTGCCATAGGGGTAGTGGTGGAGCAGTACGTTTGCAGTGCGTGGCAGCCGCTCGCATTTTTCAGCCACACTTTGCGCGACAATGAACACAAATACAGTACGTTTGACAGAGAGTTGTTGGTCCTCCACCTTGTGCTGCCTCGTCTGTTTCCATCTTCCACATCATAAACATTCAGTTTTTTTGTTTTTCAATTAAACTCATGGATGGTATTGTGTCTCAGGGCTCTTTGGATCACTGATATCAATCTCAGACACCTGTCATAATTAGTTTGCCAGGTGAGCCCAATTAAAGGAAAACTGCTTAAGAAGGATGTTACATATCATTAAGCATGCCACAGGTTTCAAGCAGTATGGGAAAGAAAAAGGATTTCTCTGCTGCCGAAAAGCCTCATATAGTGCAATGTCTTGGACAAGGTATGAAAACATTAGATATTTCACGAAAACTTAAGCGTGATCATCGTACAGTGAAGAAATTTGTGGCTGATTAAGAGCACAGATGAGTTCATGCCAATAAAGGCATAATGAGGAAGGCTTCTGCCAGACAAATTCATCGGATTAAGAGAGCAGCTGCTAAAATGCCATTACAAAGCAGCAAACAGGTATTTGAAGCTGCTGGTGCCTCTGGAGTCAGAATCAGAATCAGAATCAGATTTATTGCCATTGTTCATGTAGTACACAAACTAGGAATTTGTCTCGGTGCAATGCTGCAACATTAAACATGATAAAATAAAAGAAATAAACTATACATGCAATAAAGTGTAGAATAAGAGTGAGTAATACTGGTCAGCAGTTAAAATATATTAGCGAGCAGCAGATAATGTGGAGAACCATATAGTGCAGTCGGTAGTGCAGGGAGAAAACAGTGATGATTGACATGAGTCTGGTTGAGCTGCTGTACATAGTGCACGAGAGTCAATAAGTCACTTAGTGTTCAGCAGTCTGATGGCAGAGGGGAAGAAGCTGTTCATGTGACGGGAGGTTTTAGTCTGGATGGACCGAAGTCTTCTACCTGAGGGGAGGGGGGCAAACAGTACGTGACCAGGGTGTGGGGGATCGGCTATGATCCGGCCAGCACGCCTCCGGGTCCTGGAGATGTACAGATCCTGGAGAGATGGGAGCTTGCAGCCGATCACCTTCTCAGCAGTGCGCACGACGCGCTGCAGCCTTAGTCTGTCCCTGGCAGTGGCTCCTGCGTACCACACGGTTATGGAGGTGGTGAGGATGGACTCGATGATGGCTGTGTAGAACTGCACTAACATCTTGGTTAGTGCAGTTAGAGTCCCACGAACTTCAAGGTGTAGGATCCTTCAGAGGCTTGCAGCTGGGCATAAACCTACTATTCGGCCATTCCTAACCAATGCTTACAAGCAGAAACGGTTGCCAGTGGGCCCAGAAATACATGAAGACTAATTTTCAAACAGTCTTGTTTACTGATGAGTGCAGTGCAACCCTGGATGGTTCAGATGGATGGAGTAGTGGATGGTTGGTGGATGGCCACCATGTCCCAACAAGGCTGCAACGTCAGCAAGGCGGTGGCGGAGTCATGTTTTGGGTCGGAATCATGGGGAGAGAGCTGGTAGGCCCCTTTAGGGTCGCTGAAGGTGTGAAAATGACCTCAGCAAAGTATATAGAGTTTCTGACTAACCACTTTCTTCCATAGTACAAAAAGAAGAACTGTGCCTTCTGTAGCAAAATTATCTTCATGCATGACAATGCACCATCTCATGCTGCAAAGAATACGTCTGTGTCATTGGCTGCTATGGGCATAAAAGGACAGAAACTCATGGTATGGCCCCCATCCTCCCCTGGCCTCAACCCTGTTGAGAACCTTTGGCCATCCTCAAGCAAAAGATCTATGAGGGTGAGAGGCAGTTCACATCAAAACAGCAGCTGTGGGAGGCTGTTCTGACATCTTGCAACAAAATTCAAGCAGAAACTCCCCCAAAACTCACAAGTTCAGTGGATCCCAGAATTGTGAAGGTTATGTATATCAGAGAAGGGGATCTATGTTCACAGTAACTTGGCCTGTTAAGATGTTTTTGATTGAAATAGCTTTTGATTTCAGTGAATATGACCTAATGCTGCAAATTCAACAAATGACCATTTTCAGTTCTTTACAACCAATAAAATGTCTTGAAACTCTGTTGTGCATAATAACTTGGAACAGTGCATTTTGATTATTTTTTTTTTTAATTTTTGCAAAAAAAAAAGTTGTCATTGGTGGTTTGTTCAATAAAATTTGAATTATGCTCTCTCACGGTTGATGACTTGAAAATTATACTGACTGTCATTGGCATCAGTTATTCAAAATCAGAGACATCAAAATCAGAGACAGATATCATTTGCATTTGGAACACGATGCATGAATATTCTAATTATCGGCCTGCAGGGCTTGCACATGATTGGTCGTTGTGACTTCTTGTGGGTGGGCTGCTAATCTCTTCGAGATGCTTCCGGACGTTAAAGTTTTGCCTATACTGTATCTTCAAAAGTAAAAAGTGAAACATTTTTCTGAAAACGGTCGAGGTGAGAGATGTGTAGTTGCCAAATATGAGTTTTGTTTTTACTAACAACCAGTCCCCCATCCGCTGGCGACTGAGTGGGGGGGCACTCACACAGCTACATTCAACCCCCCCTGCCTCTGCCTCTCTCTGGTCTCTTTCTCTGCTGCTACCCCAACCCGCTCTGCCTCAGTCCTGCTGCTGCTCAGCTCCTCCCTCTTCGCCCGAGGTAGTCAAGAGTATCCGTCTGATTGGTTAGTGTTCTAAATGACCAAGCTAAGCAGGAATAGTTACATAGTTACTAACGGTCTGTACAAACTTGCCTGTTTCAGGGGAACATTACCAAACTGGAAATTCACAGCAAAAAAAACCCCACAGACTTGGGACTGTGGTGAGACTGTGCTTGATTTGTCTTGTAAGTCACAAAAAAAACATGTTACAGACATGGTAACGACAGAAAAAACTTGATTTTTGCCAGAGTGTCACTTTAATTAATATTTTCTTCTGGAATTTTTTTTTTTTTGTTGATATCCTGTCTCCCTCTTAAAATAAACCTACCATAAAATCATGGACTGCTGATTTCTTTGTAAGGGGGTAAACTTACAAATTTAGCAGGGGATCAAGTAATTATTTTCCCCACTGCATGTGGAGAACACGGGCATTGCAGTGGAGCAGTACAGTGCACACACCAGCTGCTACCACTGTCACTTTATGGAATGTGAGCCTATAGCAGCCGGCCAACAACAGACCGCGAGTCCCCATTCGGGCTCCTCCTACTGTGCTCGCACAGCTATAATATCTAAAAATTTCAAAGTTGTGATTGTGGAGCAGAATGGCCAGATCAGTTGTATATCATATGCGGTCACACATGCATCAGGGTAGCATAAATAAAGCGGAGATGCAAGCTTGGCAGCTCGGGCCTGTTTGTAGCCGGAGAGTGGACACACAAGGTTGGCAGCTCTGTTCCTGTCCACAATTACAACCCCAGTTCCGGTGAAGTTGGGACATTATGTAAAATTTAAGTAAAAAAAAAAACAAAATACAATGATTTAAAAATCCTTTTCAACCTATATTCAATTGAATACACCATAGAGCCAAGATGTTAATGTTCAAACTGATTAACTTTATTTATTTATTTTTGCAAATATTCACTCATTTTGAATTTGATGCCTGCAATGCATTCCAAAAAAGCTGAGACAGGGGCATGTTTCCCACTGTGTTACATCGCCTTTCCTTTTAACAGCACTCATTAAGCATTTAGGAACTGAGGACACTAATTGTTGAAGCTTTGTAAGTGAAATTCTTTCTCATTCTTGTGTGATGTACGACTTCAGTTGGTCAACTTTTCAGGGTCTCCATTGTCGCATTTTGCACTTCATAATGGACCATACATTTTCAATGGGAGACAGGTCTGGACTGCGGGCAGGCCAATCTAGTACCCGCACTCTTTTACTGCAAAGCCACACTGTTATAACATGCAGAATGTGATTTCGCATTGTCTTGCTGAAATAAGCAGGGATGTCCCTGAAAAGACGTTGCTTGGATGTGGCAGCATATGTTGCTTCAAAACCTGTATGTACCGTTCAGCATTAATGGTGCCTTCACATATGTGAAAGTTATCCATGCCATGGGCACTAACACACTACCATACCATCACAGATGCTGGCTTTTGTACTTTGTGTTAATAACAATCTGGATGGTCATTTTCCTCTTTAGCTTAGAAGACAAAATGTCCATGATTTCCAAAAACAATTTGAAATGTGGACTCGTCAGACCACAGCTCACTTTTCCACTTTGCGTCAGTTCATCTTCGATGAGCTCAGGCCCAGAGCAACCAGAGGCATTTCTGGGTGTTGTTGATAAATGGCTTTCACATTGCATGGTAGATTTTTAATTTGCACTTGTAGCGATGAACTATGTTAGCTGACAGTGGTTTTCCAAAGTGTTACTGAGCCCACGTGGTAACCTTTCCAGTATGATGTCGGTTTTTAATGCAGTGCTGCCTGAGGGATCAAATGTCATGGGCATTCAGTGTTGATCTTTGGACTTGTGGCTTACGTGCAGAAATTGTCTGAATCTTTTGATATTATGGATTGTAGATGATGAACTCTCTAAATTCTTTGCAATTGTATGTTGAGAAATATTTTTAACTGTTGGACTATTTGCCCAATGCAGTCACTCACAAAGTGGTGAGTCCCACCCCATCCTTGCTTGTGAATGATTGGTCCTTTTGGGATCCTCCCTTTATACCCTATCATGACACTCACCTGTTTCCAATTAATTGGAATGTTCCAAAAAGGTGTTTTGAGCATTCCTCAACTTTTCCAGTTTTTCTTGCCCCTGTTCCGGCTTTTAAGGAACGTGTTGCAGACATCACATTAAAAATGAGTGAATGTTTTGAACAAAACAATAAAGTTTATCAGTTTAAACATTAAATATCTTGTTTATGTAGTGTGTTTAATTGAATATAGGTTGAAAAGGATTTTTAAATCATTGTATCTTGTTTTTATTTATGTTTTGCACAACGTCCCAACTTCACCGGGGACAAGTTGATCCCATACACTCCATTTTACATTCATTACACACAGAACCTTTTCTGTATGATTTTACCATATTTTAAACGTATTTTACTTTGCCACACTGCATCGGGGCAAAAAACTGTCAAACGATTACATCAGCAACAAATCCTCCCGTGACAGAATATTCCTACCCCTTAATGGAGACAAAACAGGGAAGAGGGACAAGTTCAAAAAGTTAAGAAGTTGCTGGCCTCCTCATCTGGTTCCTGGTAGTGGAAACGGGGCTGTTAACACGTCTGGGAACTGTGTCAGCATGTAAGAAAAGTGCATAATATTGGCCTAATAACAGAATTTAAAAAAAACTGACATGGGCCATCTAGCCGATAGATGATGTTTGTTTGTGGTTCTGAATGCCGATTGTTATTTTATTTTTTTTTATTTTTTATTTTTTTAATTAATCACTCAGCTCTACCTCATTTTTTTGCGTCAAGGACAATAAAGGGTCCGGGTTAAAAGTTTGCTCCCACGCTGCTTGGCTGTTAGGTCTCCAATGTTGGGTGGCCGTGTGATGTTGTGGGATGAGCGTGGATGGTGTCTGAAGGGTCGGTCGCCTGCCCTGCGGTGGTCCTGCAGATGGAAGTCAGTGACGCACAGCCGGAGCAGGAAAGGCCCGGCCTCAATCAGCCTCATTCACAGTCCCTGAACACGCGCACGCACACACATCGTCTTAAATGTCAGCAAACACACCCTCAGACACATATGCCGTTTTCCTCGCTTGACTGCAGGCTCACACTCGTGCACATTCACAAGTTGACAACAGGGATGTTAAAGTGAGACACATCTCCCATCTCTTCTCACTATTAAAAAAAAAAAAAAAAAAAAAAAAAGGAAATGTGTGTGTACACCTCTCCTCTGCTGAGCCACAAGGGTTTTGGGTGTGTGCTTATGTGGGCGGTGAGGTTACTTTGAGTCGTCCCACCCACTCAATCCTTCCTACCCCAACCCTGCAAAAAAAGAAAAAGGGTCGAGGTGTCAGGATGGAAGCGGGCCAGAGAGCCAATGAACTTGTTTTTTTTTCTTCTCCATGAGCTTCACCTCACCTTCAGTATTCATTCACACGGCGGGCTCAGACACTTGATGTACCCTCCTGGTAAACACGAGCCCCCGTCCTGGCCGCTGAGCACTTATTTATGCTGCTTTAGAAAAGCCATCAGGAGTTGATTACGCGCCGTTACAGTAAACTAATCAAATATTGCCATTGGTGGTGTGGAGTAATGCAGAGAGTGGAGAGGTCATTATGATGCTAGCTGAGTGCAGGAGCAGACAGCTTGTCCATTTATTCTACATCACATACATTAAAGAGTAATTGGAACTCCTGATTCGGTGCCTTACTTTGTCGAAATTAAGGTAAAAGCAAGTTTTGGGCTGCATTTAATTTAATTGGTGCTTTTATCCTCCTCGCCTCACTCTGAGGGTCTAATTCAAGGACACTCCAGCAGAGAGAAGAGGTGTCTGAGCACACGAAGGCTTTATGGTGATTTTACCTTTGACCTTTTTGCTGTCAGGACAAGCTTTCTATGGCCACGGGCGGATTTATTTTCTTTGACATGAATGCCTGAGGAAGAGATGCTTTACTTTTGAAGCATTTAACAGATGCTCTTCAGTGTTTTTTTATTTCAGAGAAAGTAGGCAGATTGGATTATGTGTTTTGCCAAAGCCTCATCCTCTGTTAAATTCTTCATATTTATTTGAAGGCTTGAGCTTGTGGCCAGAGGTTTTTTTTTTTATATAGAACTGCAGTGGCTGATTTATTTATTTATTTATATGTCTTCTTTAAACAGCTGCCAGACTTATTTACTTCAGATGGCAACTTAAGCAGGCTCAGAGTAGAAGGCAAGTGGTTTTTAAAGGCAGAAAATAAATGAATTGATTACATTAAGAGATTCTTATGAAGTGTTGGGATCCTATCAGACGGCTAAGGAGGGCTTAAGAAGTGTCAAAAGGCTCCTAATCTACTGTGTGATTTGAAAAAAGTTAAGCACGAATAAACCATGTTCACAGCTCCATTATTAATCAATTTAAGCACTCTTAAACTCAGATTTACCTCAGATTCTCTTAATTGTCCCTCTTGCAATCTGTGTGCGATAATGCTGTCATTCTGGTCTTTCGTCCTGCAGCAACAGCAAGAGCTTCTGGCTTTGAAGCACCAGCAGGAGCTGCTGGAGCACCAGCGGAAGATGGAGAACCACCGTCTGGAGCAGGAGCTGGAGAAGCAGCAAAGGGAGCAGAAGCTACAGTTGCTGAAGAACAAGGAGAGGGGACAAGAGAGTGAGTAGCAGCAAGATAGGACAGAGAGTAGGGTTGTTGACTGTGAGAATTTAAAAGGCAGTATTGCTGCTCTGTTAATAATACACACATGACAAGACCGTGATAACTGCCACCTCTCCAGCACCTCTTAAAGGTCCCAATCACTAAAACATGGTGTCTTTGTTCATTTTAACTTTCTTAAATGGCTTTCTTGGCTCATATGATTACCAGAAAAAAACATTAAAATCTCTTTTGCTGTAGAAATATTTTGTTGATACACTCTGGAAGAAGTCGGTATCGACCTCCCCAAATTTCATTTTCATACGTCACTAAGTCAAAGCCCCACTTTCATTCACCTTCACCTCATCACCATCTGTGACATTGATCCAGTCCACATCAAGTTTCTCTGATCCCAAAGCCCGTTAGCTTCAAGCTAATGACGAAACAATCTTTCAGTTGATCTTCATTGATCTCCATGGTCTCCTCAAGGTTCTGACTCAGTCTTAAACAATCTCTCAACGATGACCAAAGGAAAGTGATATCTCAATAAACGTTCAGTGATCTCAGTACTCCCCGCTACGGTCTTTCAATGAACTCTTTGTCTTTTATCAAACGCTCAGCAGTCCGTCACTGATCTCTCAATCATCTCTACCTTCATGGTGGAAAAATTTGGAGTTCACTGAAAGATCTCTGAGAAATTTTGAGAGCTCTGAGATTGTTGAGTGGATAAAGAGTGCTCAAGGAGCACTGAATAATTTCATTGATCTCCCAATGATCTCTCAGCAGTCTTTTAATGAATTCCACTCTGAATATAACGGATTGCTGAGTGTTTGATCATTGAAAGATCGTTGAGTGATTTGGCCATTTTCATCACTCAACAATCTCCACCCCTGTGTAAAGGGGTTCGAGCACTAGAAACTTCTCAAATGCTCTCCAACCTCTTTGGTCACCCAAGAAACTCTCACTGATCCCTCTGTGATCTCTCCTGGTCTCTCAGCAATCTCTACTGGTCTGTCAGTGATCTCTCCAGGATCTTTCAAAGATCTCTATAGATCGTCATGAAAGTTGCTGAAAATTGAATTTTTGATAACAAACATTTACACAAAAACAACTTTTTCCAGGCGATTGTTGAGAGACTGGCCAATTGTTGATCTCTTAATGGTCACCCAATGATCTCCATGCTGTGTAAAGGGGTCCTTAGTGGTTAGACTTAGCAGTTTGCTTTGTAACTCAGCTATGTTTGCACGTCACCTGGGAAAAAAAAGTCCAATCAGATAAGGGGCTCATGAATGTTAATAACTTTCAGAAAATTAAGTGTTTGAGAATGAGGAACACAAAAGCCATTTTTAATGAGCTTCTTTCTATATGTCACTGAGGATGTGATGTTCACACTACAGCTACCTAGCTACTGGACTAACGTCACTGTGTAGCTAATACCGGCTAATATTGTAATATCTCTGGAGGCAGAGGAAAGTGATGAACTCCATCTGAAGACTTAAAACTTATTTTTTTAGTGTGGAACATTTTCAGTTTTTGAGAAACTAATGGGCTAACTGACAGCTAACATCAAAGACTCCAGTCTGCAGAAAATGCAGAGCATCAGTCTAATCCAGGGGTGTCCAATCATGTGCCATGGAGGGCCAAGACCTTGCAGGCTTTACCTCCAACCAGTGTCTTCAACAGCAGATTTCACTGAACTTCTTCCCACTGACTGCTGATAAGTGAAAACACCTGCTGAAGAGACTGAGTAGAAGAGAAAACCTACAAAGTCTTGGCCCTCCATGGCACATGATCAGACACCCCTGGTCTAACCTGTTTATACCCATCCTCCTGCAGAAACTATTTTCTTTAGCTGAAACTAATGGCATTAATTAGATAAGATAAGATAAGATAAGATAAGCCTTTATTAGTCCCACAACGGGGAAATTCCAGGATTGCAACAGCACAGGGATAGCAACACTCAGAGCAACAATCAGAAGGCAAGAAAAAAAAAAAAAAAAACAAGCAAGCAAGAGCAGCTAATAAACATATGTACGTATTAACTCATTATTTTCTTTTTTCACATTTCCTATAGCTATCATGATAATTGCCATGGCAACCAGGTCTCCCGTGAAAAAGAAATGCTTATCTTCAGGGACTTCCTGGGTTAATTTGTACTTCCAGCGCCACATGAGTAGGCTGCCTCTTTGCAACAGTGGCTCAATTTCCTCTTGTTTTTGTTTACTATCTGTCTTTTTCTGGTCAAACTTTCTGATCCTGCGACACCTTATCCATCACGGACACATAGATTGCTGCACTGGTGCTGATATCAGTCTGATATTTGGCTCATATCCCAAATGTCTCCCGAGCCAGCGAACAAAGCCATTGTTTACAGCAGGAGATGGTATGGCAGAAATCAGCTGTTAGCACTTAACTGCCCCACTGTGCTAACGCAAAATCTCAACATACCAAGAGAAATCAGGCGGAAACGACGCGGATCTTGGGCTGGAGTAAGGAGGCGAGTGAGGAACATAAGGTACAGACCAGTCCTTCCATCCATTATCAGGAGGAATGTACGATCGCTACTAATAAGACAGATGAGCTAGCAGCCTTGTCCCGTTATGAGAGCGTCTTCAGAGAGATTAGCATGATGTTTTTTTTACTGAGACGTGGCTAACAGAACTAGCAACAGATTGCTAACATCAAACTGGAGGGCTTCCGCGCAATACGGGCAGACCAGACACCAGACAGTGGGAAGACAAGGGGTGGAGGGGTAATAATGTATGTGAACAACAGATGGTGTAACCTTGGGCAAATCACGGTTAAAGAGCAACACTGCAGCAAAGACAATGAGTTGCTAGCTGTTAGTATGCGGCCAGTTTACCTCCCTAGAGAATACTCACACATAATCTGCATTGTTATTTATGCAGATCCGTCTGCGAACACTGGGGCAGTGCGTGACGCCATCCACTCGGTCACTAGCAGGTTGCTAACACAACACCCAAATGCTCTCCTCCTCATCTCGGGTGATTTTAACCATACTTCACTGTCCTCCATTCTGCCAACGTTCACCCAGTATGTCACGTGCCACACCAGAGACAATAAAACACTGGGCTTATTTTTTGCAAATGCTAAGGAGGCGTACACCTCATCGCCACTGCCCCCGCTCAGGAGATCGGATCACAGCTCGGTTCACCTCCTGTCTGTGTACAAACTCCTAGTACACAGACAACCTCCGGCTACAGAGCACAGTAAAGGTATGGCCTGAGGAGGCAATGGATGCTCTAAAGGACTGTTTTGAAACCACTGCATGGGAGCAGCTCTGCGATCCACATGGTGAGGATATAGACAGCCTCACTCACACCATCACGGACTACATCAACTTCTGTGTGGGCAACACCGTACCCACCAAGACCATACAGTGTTGCTCAAACAACAAACCCTGGATCAACCCCGAGATAAAGTCCCTACTGAGAGGAAAGAAAAGGATCTTCAGGTCAGGAAACCGGGAGGAGCTGAAGTCCGTACAGGGATCTAAGGAGGAAGATCAAAAAGAGTAAGGACAGCTACAGGAAGAAGATGGAGGACAAGCTGCAACAGAGTGACATCAGCGGGGTCTGGAGAAGTCTCAAAACCATCTCTGGGCTCCAGAATACCTCCTCCCAGGCCACGGGGGACAGGAAGTGGGTGAACAACCTGAACCTGTTTTTTAACAGGTTTGATCAACCACCCTCCCCTCCGCCTGCACACCAACCACTGCTGCCTCTACCATCATCTAGTCCTGCTGCCCCCACCACCACCAACAGCCCCCCCCCCACACACTCCCAGCACACAGCCCCCCAACCTGACCCTCACTAAGACCCAGGTGAGGGCAGAGCTGAGGAAGATCAAGGCGAGGAAGGCCTCGGGACCGGACTGCATCAGCTCAAAGCTCCTCAAGTCCTGCGCAGACCAGCTGTGTGGGATTGTGGAGCACATCTTCAACCTGAGCCTGAAGCTGGGGAGGGTACCACAGCTGTCGAAAACATTTTGTGTGGTACCAGTACCAAAGACTTCCCACCCCAAAGACCTGAACAGCTACAGACCAGTGGCCCTCACATCACACCTGATGAAGACTCTGGAGAGGCTGCTTCTTGCTCACCTCCGCCCCCTGGTGGGATCAGAGATGGATCCACTCCAGTTCGCCTACCAGCATGGCATTGGGGTGGAGGATGCACTGATCCTCCTCCGACACCATTCCCTGTCCCACCTGGAGAAGCCTGGGAGCACGGTGAGGATCATGTTCTTTGATTTCTCCAGTGCTTTCAACACCATGCAACTGGTGATCCTGAAGGACAAGCTACTGTGCACAGGGGTGGACCAGCACCTGTCATCGTGGATCCTGGACTACCTCACAAACCGGCCACAGTTTGTGAGAACCGAGGATTGTGTGTCCGACACTATCATCTGCAATACGGGGTCCCCCCAGGGAACAATTCTGTCTCCCTTCCTGTTCACCCTTTATACTGCGGACTTTTCACACAACACAACACACTGCCATCTACAGAAGTTCTCTGATAACTCTGTGATCGTCGGCCTCATCTCTGATGGAGATGATGCAGAGTACAGAGGACTTATCCAGGACTTCGTGGACTGGTGCCATTGGAACTAACTAACTAACTAACTAACTAACTAACCTGCACTTATATAGCGCTTTTCTAGTCACAAAGACCACTCAAAGCGCTTTCACTAGTACTAACCCTCTATTCTAAGGGCCTATAGGAAACAAATATCTAGGGACAATTTAGAACAACCAATTAACCTAACATGCATGTCTTTGGATTGTGGGAGGAAACCGGAGCCCCCGGAGTAAACCCACGCAGCACAGGGAGAACATGCAAACTCCACACAGAAAGGTTCCAACCCCTGCCAGCCTGGGGATTCGAACCAGGAACCTTCTAGCTGTAAGGCAACAGTGCTAACCAGCTGCCTCCAGATCAATGCAAGGAAAACTGAGGAACTGGTGGTGGACTGCCGCAGGCGAGGGCAACCTCTCACAGCACCAGTAAACATCCAGGGAACAGACGTTAAGATGGTGACATCCTACAAGTACCTGGGTGTTCATCTGAACAATAAACTGGACTGGTCACACAATACCGACGCGCTCTACAAGAAGGGACAGGGCAGGCTGTGCCTTCTGAGGAGGCTCAGGTCTTCTGGTGTACAAGGGGTGCTCCTGAAGGCCTTCTACGACACGGTGGTGACATCAGCCATCACTTTTGGAGTGGTCTGCTGGGGCAACGGCATCACAGCAGCCAACAGGAAGAGACTGAACAAACTGATCAAGAAAGCTAGCTCTGTCCTGGTGCAGCGCCTTGACCCAGTGGAGGAGAGAGAAGGATGGTGGCTAAGCTGTCATCTCTGCTAGAGTCCGAGTCCCACCCTATGCAGGACATACTGAACGCACTGAGGAGCTCATTTAGCAGTAGGCTGCACCATCCTAGGTGCGTGACCGAGAGGTTTTGCAGGTCCTTCCTACCTACGGCTGTCAGACTGTATAACCTAAGCAGGGCTGCTCGTAGAGGTCGTATTGAATGCACAACACGTAACAAACTTGCACAATAATGGTCCCCTCCAGTATACAACTAGGACAATACCAATCGCTACAGAGGGTGACAACTAGGATGATTCAAATACGAAATCTACTGTATGGATACATATTCATACTATGTGGGGTAACTGAATAGACGGTTATGCTGTTTATTCCATCTAGCTACAATGATCCGCACTGTGTATATTTCTGTGTACATATGTATATTCACTGCTCTTATTATCTTATCTTCTGAATTATTGCTCTGAGTGTTGCTATTCCTGTGCTGTTGCAATCCTGGAATTTCCCTGTTGTAAGACTAGTAAAGGCTTATCTTATCCTATCTTAATTTAAAAACAATATATCCATATATTACTACTGTGATAAGTTTCCTGCCATACCTGTGCAGTGAAAATCTGATACCGTGACTAATGGTGAGTGCATCACAAGCCAAAGTGAATCCCAGACCGAGTTGTGATTCAGCAGTTGGCACTTGAAGGACCCCACCTAAGAGAGGAGCAGAGCAAGTCATGTAAGGGTTAAAATTAATGTTTGAATGCAGCATTAAACGTATCAGCTTGTTTTGTTAGTGTCACGAAAAATATTGTGTTCAATAATGTCAGCAGAACTAAAGGAATACTTCAGAGAGAGAGCATCTGAAGTTTGTCATTAAAAGGTTTGAGTAGTGACATTTTGACAGAAAACAGGTGGAAATTAATCAAAGATAACTGCTCCTTTAACCACCTGCAGAGAGACACAGTTTTCCCCTGATTTTATAAACAAATGGGAGTTTGTTTATTCCCTTATGATCATCTGTATTTAGAAATTTGTGCAAGTTGTAAATAATTGTCTTAAAATAGTCGGGTGTGCAGCTAAATGTGAGAGAACTTTTCCTCATTCACTGTCTGTTATGTTTGAAGTGGTACCGCAGCAGGTACAGCTTTGGTGAAGACAGGTGTTGCCTCACTGGATCCATTCCACATTGTACCACATGGCAACTACTGTCACCTAACACAAGCTCTGTCGTGTTGACCACTAAAAGAACCATGATTACTGAAGGGGTTAACTAATCACAAGGGTAGAGAGCAAAGTGCAACTGTCGCCATTCCTGTACAGTACGAGGAGGGCATGAATTAAAGCGACGCCATGTAGCATTTTCACCTTAAACATCATTTCCAAAATCAGTTCAATACTACATCAACCTCTGACTAAGTGAATGTCATTTTTCCACCATCGCCTGAGTGGGCCTGCATCACCTGCAACTGCACTATGTAACTTCTCTGATTATGGTAGGAACTAGGGGTGCAGTAGGTCAGGTCGTCTACAGATTGGTATAGAGTTGGGAGAGTAACCAAAATAAAACTGAAAGCGACCGTTGGGACATAAATCAACATAATCTTGCTCATGTAAGTTTTTTGGGTTCTTCCCTTCTTCCTGTTCTCTGTGTGTGTGTATATGAGAGCTTTCATGTTCTGCTCCTTTTAAGATGTCTCCTGCATGCGCGGTCGCGTGACTTTGCAACCCGGAGGCAGCGCAGTCAGTGTTTGGTAGCGCACAGCAGACAAACTAAAATGGCTTGTATCAAAAATAAATGCAGTGTCTGTCCACATAGTATGAGATGATTGAGTCTTTGTTTCATCTGGGGATGCCTGGGTTGTGGTGAGCAGGACATGCGGAGACTGGTCTGGATTACATCAGGGCTGGGTGGCTGCTGGCTCCTCACTGTTGTCCACGTCATCTCGATCGTTTTGCATTGGGGGTGGATGACGGGGTGTAAGATCAGGCTGTATTTGAGAACCTGATCAGTTTGTGATCCCTGTGTGGTGATGGCATGGTCTTGGCTGTGACCCGCCATGGAGACACCGTCCACGGCTTCTTCTATACTGGGCTCACAACAGAGACCAACTCAGTTCACGCCAGATTCATTTTGTGGCTGGTCTCTGGAGAAGGAGTGTGACGGAGAAGCTCGGACAGACACAGCCGGTAGCAGACACTCCTGCTGTCAGCCGCATGCAGTTGCACTAATGTGAGTTTTCTTATGACAGAGAAAAAAAGTGACCTCACTTTCATTAGTTATATATTCCAATGAAGAACAAAGGCTTCTTCTGAGGTTAACTAAACCCTAAATATGTAGGCTGTTTTTACAGTCTAGTCCAGGGCTGTCAAACATACAGCACACGGGCCAGAACTGTCCTGTTTGTATGGTGTGGTGAGTCTGTTAAGGTGGTTTGATTAAGATTGATGACTGATGTGGTCTGTGAATTTAAAATAATTTCTAGATCTTGTTGTTTTTATCATAAAGTGAAATACTATATTTCTGAGTCCCAGATACTAGTGTGTTAATGTTTTGTGCCTTTGTAGATGCACTGTGATGTGTAAGTTGTAATGCACATATTGGCCCCTTGGCCAAGGGGTAGGGGTACAAATGAGAATTGGGACAGACCCTAAAAATGCATTACCCTTTATATCATTACCTTGTTACCTATTTATTAACTTTATTTTATATTTACTTATTTTTGTAGGTTTTTTATTTGGGTTCTAAATCTTTTATTGGGTTTTAGACTTTTGAGTTTTTAACCTTTATGACTAGTCTTTAACTTTTTAATATGACCCTTCTCTCTTATCTCTTTGTTTTTTTCTCTTATCTCTTTGTCTTATGTCCTGATTGGTGGAGCCTTGAGTACTTTTATCATGTTCATAGTCAGCCTCATGTGCCTGTGTTTGTGTTCATGTTGAATGTAATTGTGGTTTGTAAATATGGATGTCATCTGACTGCAAAACAAATCTACCTACGGGTACAAATAAAGGAACCTGAACCTGATCATAGAACAATTTAGTCGACTAAATTCTTAAGATATTAAGTTGACTAAAATTAGACTAAAACTAAAATGGTTTAGATAACTAACTTATGTCTAAAAATAAATGACGTTTTAGTCAAAAGACTGACTAAAAATGGATAAATTGCTGTCAAAATTAACACTGGTTAATTATAATAACACAGGGTTACAAAAATAATTTTTTTGTAAGTTGTCTGTGTTTTTTCAACTGATTTAAGACAATTTTGCACTGCTGAATCCGAAAATTACATCGGTTTCTCTTGATCAGGTCAGGTTTTTATGCTAAGTTGAGTTTTATAAAATCTGATCTTCTGACCAAATTGATTACATTTTTGTGACATTATTGGTTGATTTTTGTTAATATTTCTCATCTGAAATAGATTTTTAAGAGAAAAAAAATCATTTTCTAACACAATTTATTGATTAAATGTTACAAACTTTGATTACTGTAAATTGAATAGTAGACATTGATAAAGGTAAGTACATGTAAATTGAATGTTACATCATCATTGTTCAAAATGCCAAGCTTCAACTTCCGTTTATTCGACCCTCTAGAATGCTCAGCAGCAGGGATGTCTCTCTTCAGAGTCCAACAGTAATCAGCCATCATGACAATTTATGACATCATGTCATGAATTGGCGCATGCAAACTCTTCAGACTTCGAGAAATTTCAAGAAATAAAAAAGAATTTTGCATCATATAAAGCAAAAATACCCGTACATGTAAACAAAAATGTAAAAACAACTGTGGCCATAGTTCAAAAAGTTGACCTGATTGAGCAAAACCAATGTGATTTTTGGATTCAGCACATCAAAACTGTCCTAAATCAGCTAAAAAAACCTAGACAATAAATTTGGTGTTGACCAGTGTAATATAATACAGTCATGTGAAAAAATTAGGATACCCTGTATAAGCCTGTGTGTGTGTGTGTGTGTGTGTGTGTGTGTGTGTGTGTGTGTGTGTGTTTTAACATATTTGGACATATGGATATTTAATGTCAGTATTTAAAATACTGGGAGATTTATGTAATACAACTAAACAATTAAAAATGAATTAAAGACTTTTTTCAAATTTTCTGTAAAATATAATTCTAAACAAATAGTGAGGAATAAGTTAGGATTACCCCCCCCCAATCTTTTTTAGGATACCCCCACATTCATTCCCACCTAAAATGGGTAAAATAAATGTTAAAAAATGCAAATAAAAACAAAAACAAGGTTATACATAGATATGTGAACATTTCTTAATAAAGAACTGAATATTTAATGGGGTATCCTAATTTTTTCACATGATTGTATATAATTAGCACTTTCTGATGACAAATACTTCATAACTGGAGTCTGAAAAGTGTCCATTCACACACTGAAAATAACTTAAATTAGTGTAAAGTTTTTTTTCCATATGCTGTACAAAACTCAACACTTCTTGAATTATTTCAAGATAAAAGCCCTCTATAGCGAGTCAGGTAGAATGGCTGTTTCTGTTATGTGCTTTTGTTGTGAAATGCTGTGAAATGCTGTCAGATATGTGTCTGAAAACTGCGCAGTCAGCCAGCAGTTTTTCTCACAAGTTGTACATTTTTTGTCCCCCCACCACCACCACCGGTTGAAGACCCCTTTGGGTGCAGACCGAAGGGGGATTATGTTATGAGTCAGTCAGTCTGTCCGTCTGTCCCACTTTTGTGAAATCCACTCCTCCCTCAGTTTTGTTCCGATTGTTTTGAGACTTGGTACCAGGATTTGATATACACTGATGATGCACATATTGCAATTTGACTCTCATTGGATGACCTTGAGGTCAGACGTCAGTTTTTCCCTAAATCTTGTAAATGCAATCTACTGAAAGAAATGATGTAGGCTTTTCAAATCGATGCAGTAGTTGTATCTAAGACACATCTTGGACGACTTACACCCTGACCTGATTATGGGTTTGGGGTCCAAAGGTCAAGGTCGACACTCCCTATGACCTCTTACTATAGACCATGTAAAGCTGTCTCGGGTCACCAAACTTGCTACATGGGTTCACCTCGGGATCCTGTTCTACAGGATCCCGAGGTGAACCCATGTAGCATCTACATGCAACCCATGTAGATGCTGTTTTTATACAGTTGCAGTCTTTTTTAGAAGACAATTCTATTTTTGAGAAGTTTCAATCTGGGTTTAGATCTCGTCACAGCACTGAGTCTGCCCTGCTTAAGGTGCACAATGATATTATGTTTGTTGATGCCAAATGTCCTGTGGTCTTAGTGCTGCTAGATCTTACAGCAGCCTTTGACACTGTGGACCACACTATACTTTTGTCACGCCTGAATCACTATGTTGGCATCCATGGCACTGCACTTAAGTGGTTTGAATCCTACCTTTCTAATAGAACTTTTTCTGTAATGATTGGTGACATGTCTTCTTCTAGTGCCTCTCTCTCCTGTGGGGTCCCACAGGGCTCTATTCTTGGCCCTATTCTGTTTTCATTATATATGCTGCCACTCGGGTCAATAATAGCCAGGCATAACATGTCTTTCCACTGTTATGCAGACGATTTGCAGCTTTATTTACCTTTGAACCCAGAGCAAACTAACTCACAAAGTGTTCTATTGGATTGCATCATTGATATTAAGTTGTGGTTAAGCCAAAATTTTCTCCACTTAAATGAAGAAAAAACAGAATGTATTGTGTTTGGGGATACTGTAACGGCTGGCTTTGGTACCCTCTCTTTAAGGCTCAGTTCAGCTGTCAGAAATTTGGGGGTGATTTTTGACAGCCATTTAAAATTTGATAAACAGATTGACAATGTAGTCAAGATGAGCTTTTATCAATTACGTTTGTTATCCAAAGCCAAACCTTTCCTGAGCCGTCATGATCTTGAGATAGCCATCCATGCTTTAGTCACGTCTCGACTTGATTACTGCAATGCACTTTATGTTGGCATCTCTCAGTCTTCTCTCGGCCGCCTTCAACTTGTGCAAGATGCAGCGGCCCATCTTTTGACCAACACACCTAGGCGAGAGGACATTACTCCGATCCTTTATTCACTTCATTGGCTTCCAGTCCATTTTAGAATTAATTTTAAACTTTTGCTTTTTGTTTTTAAAGCTCTTAATGGCCTTGCTCCGGTTTATATATCTGAGACTTTGACTGTCCGTGACCAAGGCAGGGCTTTGAGGTCATCCAGTCAGCTTTTGTTGGATGTGCCCAGGTCAAGGTATAAACATTGGGGTGACCGAGCCTTTTCTGTTGCCGCCCTCAGGCTCTGGAATAATCTCCTCCCTGACCTACGTGCTATCTCTGACCTGGCCCTTTTTAAATCAGAACTTAAGACATATTTGTTTAGGATGGCTTTTAATACCCAGTAGTGGTGATATTTGTCTTGGCATTTGTATTTATTTTATTTTTATTTTATTTATTTTTTTTATTTATGTTATTTGATTTTAATGCTCTGTGTGTTTTTAATGCTGTTTATTTTCTGTAAAACACTTTAGTCACCTACGGGTTGTTTTAAAGGGCTATATAAATAAAGTACATTACATTACAACTATGGGTTGTATACTTTGTTGTATATTCGTGGATGATGGGCTTGTCATAAATTGGTTCTGCCACAGTAATTATATTGAAAAGTTGAAAACTGCTCTCTGTCAGTCAGTATTGGGATCTTCAAAGAAAACTGAGGCGGGGGATATTGCACCCACATCAGAGTGTTCTTGTTTTATTGGGTGTCAGCTTTACCTGCTCCACTGTCCTGCTGCTGGATAGCGATCAGCTGGGTGATGGCAGCCTCATGTGTGGCCATGTTGGAAATATGTCCTTTTGAGTGAGCGACAACCGTGGGACAGTGCAAAAAAAAAAAAGGGGGTCACAAATTTACAAAACAGCTGGAAATTTGTGAAAAAAGTTTACAATGTATATGAAAAAAATCCAAATTTATCACAAAAGCCACATTTCTGATAGGACGTTGATGCTAATGATATCCAGTGAACAAGAAGACAGTGTACAGAATATACGGCTGTTGTTAAATGTAATATGGTGATATTCAAAGCCTCAAAATAAGTAATCTTGACAGCCCTAAGAATAAGAGGTTTAAATAACAATAATTATGTGATTATAGGATTTGTTTCCATGAACACTTTGTATTCCCATTTTTCAGCATATAGTTAAATGTTTCTTTTAAAAATGTTGATAATCACACATTTTAATTTCAAGTCTTTTTTCTATTTCACTGTAGTTACCTCCGCCAGGCCGAAAGGCCAGGAGGAGGTAATGTTTTTGCCAGGGTTTGTCTGTGTGTTTGTCTGTGTGTTTGTCTGTTTGTCTGTTGGTTAGCAAGATAACTCAAAAACTTTTGGACGGATTTCAATGAAACTTTCAGGCGTTGTTGGAAATGGTACAAGGAAGAACTGATTAAATTTTGGGGATGATCCGCATCACCGTCTGCATACAGGAATGTTTTAAAGCATTTTTCCACACTGTGACATACGGCCATTTTCAACATGTGCGCAGGCGCAATGGAGGGCGCTGGGCGTCGTGTCTGACCAACACAAACTCCGCGTTCTTCAACGTTTTAGGCACAAAAGCACACGGAAAACACTGCTGGCCTGGGCCCGCCACTGTGCCCGTTTTTGCGCCACGCTGCAAAACCTGACACGGCCACCTGTCCGCCGCCCAATTATTTGCCACAAATTCCCCGCCCAGCTATAGGCGCTGCGTAAAAACGACCTCTCTGCCGGGAAAGATTCTAAATTCTGTTTTGCCGCGGAGCGCAATCCCAATATAATATAAAACCCACGGCAACCTGTCTAACTAATCTGCATCCGTCAGTGGAGGAGATGGACACACCAACACTTCAGTTTATTACCTCCGCCAAGGAGGCAATGCTTTTACAACCGTAAAACGGGGCTATAAGGGACGGCGGGGTAATATGGGACACTTTTCTAAATGTAATTCTGCTTTTTTAATTTTGCTTCCGCCTACATTTGATGAAGGATTCATGGATATTTGACAATAACACCACAACTCAGCGTCCTGCTCAAAATAAAAAAAGCAGAATTACATTTAAAACATTTCCCACAAAAGTGTCCCTTTTAACCCGCCGTCCCTTATAGCCCCGTTTTACACTACTGAACCACTAATCCTATCACTATCACATTGATTGTCATTCATTAATTGTCTGTTTATTGCACTGTCCATGTCAAATAAACAAATAATCATTGTGAATCCAATTGCTACTCATATCTTTTCATGCTCAGGGAATCTGAAAACGTACACACAAACACTGTATGGGGGGGAACTGTGCCGCTTGGCGGAGGTCTGCGCTCTCCGAGTGCTTTTCTAGTTTTATTATTTTTATTTCGCTTTTTTTATTTTTCAGAATATATTAATTTTAATGCACCGAGCCACCAAAACTTCTCAAGTGTAGTAAAAGCCAGTAAGTCGTACGGAGACCCCAGTGCTCCCATGAGGCTTTGCTTTTTTTGACTTGACTGTCAGGCAGTTTGGTGACAAGAGCTCTTCAATTAGAACTGTTGGTTTTTGTGATTTTCTATGGATGAAAGTGTGTCTGCTTGTGTATGTATTTCCATTCGACTTGGAGAAGCTCGATATTTACTGTGGTAAAGGAAGGGTATTAGCCTGGTGGCCTTGGCGAGGTCTAGGCCGAGTTATTACCACAGCCTCCTGGATTTCTATCAACAGTTCAATTGAAAGCAAGTGGACAGGAGTCCTTGAGAGCAGTTTACACACTATATGGAAAAAAGTTGCAGATTGAGGCTGCGTTTGTGCAAAGAGAGAGGGAGAAAACGGCAGTGTACCTGTATGCATGAGTGCGGCCTGTGGTCCCCGTGACTTCAGTTTTTCCTTTCAAACCTCTTTTTTCTGCATTCTTGTTCATTTCAGTTTTAATCCCGTATGCCTGGTCCCAAAATCCGTTATCTCAAAGCACTTTTAACTTGCATGGTGTGCAGTCATCACATTTGTGACAAACACTTCTGTAAAGTTGTGAATTCTGCATCGGACAGAGCTGCAACTTGTTACTTTATTAATTCATCTCATAATTTTGTTAATTCTTATAAAACGTAGTGAAGTTCAGATTCTTTATGTTAATAACCAGCACAGCAGATGCTACAAATAAACAATGAAAAGCTCTGATAAATCACAACTCCAAGATGGCGCCGCGGATGGCAGCCACTGGCTTCTGCTCTCTGATGTTTTTGATAATTTTGTGTGTTTTTTTGGACTTCTGCTCTTCTGTCCGAATCACCTATTCAAGGGAGGAACTACTTTCACTCAGACTACCTCCCAATGCAACTTCTCCGCCAGTTACTGCTGCTGATCTGAAGTTTTTTCAGTCCATCTTAGCTGTGGGAGCAGCGGCTATTGGCGCTGGCCGGAAACGAAGGCGGCGTGGTAAACGTGCCGGTGCGTTAGTCAGGCTGAAGAAACGAGGATTTCGCACGCCGCTCCCATCGATCCATCTGGCAAATATCCGCAGTTTGGCGAACAAAATGGATGAACTGCTGCTCCTGACTCACAAAAAACGGGATTTTAGCAGATCTGGCGCCCTTTGTTTCACGGAGTCCTGGCTGAGTGAACACATCCCGGACAGCGCGGTGCGTCTGGACGGATTTCAACTGTTTCGCGCTGATCGCAGCCGAGAATTTTCTGGAAAGACTAAGGGTGGTGGAATCTGCTTCTACATAAACGAAGGTTGGTGTACTGATGTCACAGTGTTGAAGAAGTTTTGTAGCCCTAACCTAGAGTCACTGTTCATAAACTGTAAACCCTTTTATTCACCGCGAGAGTTCTCCTCATTTATTCTGGTCGGAATTTATATCCCGCCTGCTGCTTGTACAACGGAGGCACTGCAGCTCCTCGCTGACCAGATAGCAGAGGTGGAGGAAAAACATCCAGACTCTCTGCTTATCATTCTGGGTGATTTCAATAGAGCTAATCTCACAAATGAGCTTCCTAAATACAGACAGCATATTAAATGTCCCACCAGGGACACAAATACACTTGACCACTGTTACACAGTTTTAAGAAATGCCTATCATGCCGTCCCCCGTGCAGCTCTGGGTTTTTCTGACCACTGTCTGCTCCATCTTATTCCAACATACAGACAGAAACTAAAAACTTCCAAGCCTGTTGTAAGGACTGTGAAGAAATGGACTGAGGAATCAAAGCTGAAGTTACAAGCCTGCTTTGACTGCACAGATTGGAGTGTTTTTGAAGCTGCAGCCATTAACCTAAATGAACTCACTGACACTGTGACGTCATACACCTGTTTCTGCGAGGACATGTGTGTGCAGACCAAGACCTTCTGCATATACAACAATAATAAACCCTGGTTCATTCCTAAACTGAAGCAGCTACGTCAGACCAAGGAGGAGGCCTACAGGACTGGTGACTGGACTCTGTACAAGCGGGCCAGAAACATGCTGACGAAGGAGACCAGGCTTGCTAAGAGGAGCTACAGTGTGAAGTTACAAAAAAACTTCTCAGCTAACAACTCTGCTTCTGTCTGGAGAGGCCTACAGAATATCACCAACTACAGGAGACCATCCCCCCACCCTGCGGAAAACCTCCAGCTGGCTAATGACCTAAACGGCTTTTACTGCAGGTTTGAAAAGAACCTACAGTTCTCGCCTCCCACCCACACAAAAGGATTATCTGCGGCCCCAGGAACTCCATCCCTCCTCCACTCTGACCTCCCACCAGCACTAATGATCTGTGAAGAGGAGGTGCGCCGGGTCTTTCAGAGACAAAAGATCAAGAAGGCTGCAGGACCTGATGGTGTGTCTCCGTCCTGCCTGAGAGTCTGCTCCAACGAGTTGGCCCCCATCTTCACCCGGATCTTTAACAGATCACTGGAGCTGCGTGAAGTGCCTTCCTGCTTCAAACGCGCCATCATCATTCCAGTTCCCAAGAAACCCTCTATTACAGGATTAAACGACTACAGACCTGTTGCCCTGACCTCTGTGGTCATGAAATCCTTGGAGAGATTGGTGCTGAACCACCTGAAGGTCATCACAGGCCCCCTGATGGACCCACTGCAGTTTGCCTACCGGTCAAACAGGTCAGTGGATGATGCAGTGAATATGGGACTACATTACATCCTGCAACACCTCGACTCCCCAGGGACGTACGCCAGGATCCTGTTTGTCGACTTCAGTTCAGCGTTCAACACCATCATCCCAGGCATTCTTCATCAGAAACTCCTCCAGCTCAAGGTGCCCCCCTCCACCTGCCAGTGGATCTCCAGCTTTCTGACTGACAGGTGGCAACAGGTGAAGCTAGGGAGATTTACATCCAGCTCCCGAAAAATTAGTACTGGCGCCCCCCAAGGATGTGTCCTTTCCCCACTGCTCTTCTCCCTCTACTCCAACGACTGCACCTCAGAGGACCCTTCGGTGAAGCTCCTGAAGTTTGCGGACGACACCACAGTCATCGGTTTGATCCGGGATGATGATGAGTCTGCATACAGGCGGGAGGTGGAGCAGCTGATCCTCTGGTGCAGCCAGAACCATCTTGAACTTAACCCAGCCAAAACGGTGGAGATGACTGTGGATTTCAGGCGACACCCCCCTTCATTCCCCCCACTCACCATCCTCAACAGCACAGTGTCCACTGTGGACTCCTTCAAGTTTCTGGGTACCACAATCTCCCGGAACCTGAAGTGGTCCTCCCATATTGACACTGTCCGGAAAAAGGCCCAGCAGAGGTTTTTTTTTCTGCGTCAGCTCAAGAAGTTTGATTTGCCTCAGGAGCTGCTGGTTGTCTTCTACACCGCCATCATCCAATCTGTCCTCTGCTTTTCCATCACTGTCTGGTTTGGATCTGCCACTAAACAGGACAAGACCAGACTGCAGCGGATCATTAAGTCTGCGGAGAGGATCATTGGTACCGACCTACCCTCCATTGAGAACTTATATCGGTCCATAACCAGGAAACGGGCGGGAAACATCTGTGCTGACCCATCACACCCCGGCCACAAACTGTTTGAACTTCTATCTTCTGGTCGTCGTTACAGATCACTGAAGGTCAAAACCACCCATCACAGGAACAGTTTCTTTCCTCAAGCCATCACTCTGATGAACTCCTAACATTCACCTAGTCCTACCTGTTGCTGTACTCATGACTTTTCATCCATTATTACATTGCACATAACTCTCACACTGCTTTTTACTTCATTCACATTATATCACTGAATCTGAGTCCACATTGAAATACTGTGTGATTGTATATTTTTTCATATATTTCTGCAAAGTGTGGATAGTCTGAGTAAATAACTGCATATATTCCTGTATATATTTGCATCCTTTTATAGAAACGTGGACAGACTTTAATTTACTGTACATACTCTGGTTGTCATTGAATCCTTATTTAAATCCTTCACCTGAACAACGAGAGCAAGTTTTTAGCCAAAGTCAAATTCCTTGTATGTGTTGTGCATACTTGGCCAATAAAGCTGATTCTGATTCTGATCTGATTCTGAACTGTACCCCCCCCCCCAAAAAAAAAAAAAATCTCACGGAGTGGCAAATGCTGACGAATGTTCACAAACGCTTCTTGGGGTTTGTCAGGGTTTGTAACAGGTTGCCAAACAAGTCACCAACAGTTTTTCTTGTCAAAAAATGTTGAACATATTCAAAATTTTATTTATTTATTTTTTTTGTGTGTGTGAACGTATTTTCCTACAGACAGTTGCAAAATAGCCGTAAGCATTTGCAAATGCTTAACACAAGTCACTAAAGTTCTTTTTGTTTGTCAAGTAGTGAATACGATCAACTGTTTAAGACCCTTTGCGACAAAACTGTGTGTGACCTGTTTTGAATCCTTTTATGAAATCCCGATGAGACTCGGTAAGCACATTGTTTTTGAATGTTTGTCAGCATCTGCCGCACCGTGAGATACTACCCTTAAGAAGCAGGAACCAATATATTTTATTGGTAAATGGTGAGCTGTTGCAGTAACTTCACTCCTTATTCAAAGATCGCATACTGTGCATTTTCCAGTGATTAACTTCAAGTTCTGGTATATCCAAGGACTTAAAAGTATATATAATATAACTAGCATTGGTGCCTGTTGAATATGGCATGTAGTGTTTTAGGGTGGTGGTAGGTACTACAATAGCAATAGGAAGCAAGTTTCGTCCACATACATACAGACATACACCAGTGACACAATGCATCAGATACAGAAAGAGCAATGACAAGGTTATCATACAGAAACTTGCTGCACATCTGCTGAGATGTTAAGTGACTAATTTGTACTCACTCCAGTCATTCTCATCTTAATCAGCTACTCTGCAGAACAGTCCATGGAATCCCGTGAAATCCTTTTTCTATTGTTGGATCAGTAATTTTGTAATACTGTGTTCTGAGTTTTGGATGCCAACATTATGGGAAGGTGAGGAAAAAAAAATAAAGCTGTGAAATTTGGCATTTATAAATTATAGTACAACCCATCATAATAACAGTAGGTTAAAACAAAGGGAAAGTTACGTAAAACAGCAATAAAATACTAACAGTACATGCATGTACAAGTACATGCATGATGGCCACCAGATGTCACTGTTCTTAGTTAGAATGAAGCCTGTAGGCTTTGAAAGCCTCAGAGCTTCATTGAGGTTTCACCTGCCATCACTACTGAAGAGCTGTAGCATTTATTGTTGTTTAAAGGCACCCTACCATGTACATTTACTGCTGTTAACAGCCTGTTAATGCTGACTTCTGCTCCAATCACACGGACTCAATGCACACCGCTCCCTCACTCGCTCTTTTGCTCTCTTGCTTGACCACTCACACGGAGTGTCACCTAGATTCTGATTAGAGCTCCCTCTGCTGGCGGACACTATAATTGCATTTAAGAATGCAGTTTCAAACATGACATAAATAACTAATAAATTTCTGGAAATGGACTGGTGGGCTGCACTGAATGAGGGTGGGGGCCGCCAGTTGCCCATCCCTGGCCTATTTGCACAATATGCTTCTGTGAACACGGGAAGCATAAGCTCCACAGAGGTGCTTAAATCACGCTTTACCTGCCGTCCACCCAGCTGCTGTCCGGTCAGGGTACGCACGATTCCTCCAACACCATACACATCCATTTCTCCATCTGACAACACTCCACAGCAAGTGTATAATGCAGAGGTGGGAAAAAAGATCGATTCAGTGATGGATCGTGATGCTTGGCACTGGCAACAATGCATCGGTCCATAAACACATGGATTGATCTTTTATTTTTTTAACCCCTTGCACTCTGGTCAGTTTCCCTAAAAACGCCTAAAAATAACATACCCAAAGTAAATCAAAAGCTGTTTTTCGACCCTTTGCAGCATCTTCATGGGGTTGGTCTCATTTAAAAGAAAACACTTTGAATTTTTTGGCAAAACAGTCATAATCTCTCTAAGTGCTCCTGCCACTGAGTAACAGTCATCTAAACATACTGAATCTGAAGAAAATAAAGTTCGCCTGGGTGTTTTTTTTAGATACATATGCTTGCAAATAACACACAGCTGTCAGATACTGGCTGGAAAATGCAACAGAAATGTAGAACCAAGTGTTATCAAGCTGTCAAAATTTTGTAACAATACCACAAAAAATGAATATATTACACAGCTTTTTTCTCAGGTTGTTCCCAGGCGTTTTTGAACTGTGCCAAATTGTGCCAAATGGCACAATATGGAAAAACGTAAAAACTATAACTTTTGAATGCTTCAACATAGAAGCTTCATCTTGGGCTCTAATGAAAGGTGACACTCAGGGCTGTGTGTGTGTGTGGGGGGGTTGTTTATTCATTCATGAATGAATGAATGAACGAACACACAAGCCCCCCACACACAAAGAAGCATGCCACATAAAAAATGTGTGGCCTTTTTTTACAAGAAAAAATAACCTACAGTGTAATAAAAATTATACTAAAATATCTGCAATGTAGAGGATAACAACTCCCTCCCCCCCCCACCGCTACAGAGGAGCTCAGCGCACAAAAAACGGTCCGTCAACGGTCCGTCATGTGGCCATGACGCACTGTTGTAATTACCGATCGGTCAAAAGTCATTTTTATTACTATTTTCATTGATAAAGAATAATTTAGCTTATAACACTTACCTGTCCACAACAGCAGTGTCGTTGGCGAACATCTGTTCCTCATTGTCAGACGAACATGAAGCTGGTCCGGTTGTTACGGACTCGTGGTTCTGGTCACCCATCTCCGCTTCCATGATTGCTGTTTTGGCGAACGATTTTTCAAAACAAATAAGAACAGTAGTAATAAAAAAAGACTGGCTAACACTACCGTTACACACAGGTCTCAATGTGTGTCACCCAGCGGCTTAGACAAAACAGATTTTACACACGGGACGCACGCATTTCAATCGTCGAACTTCTCTGCTTCAATTGGCTCGTTGTATTCGCGGTCGTTGGTAGGCAGGTCCTTCTTGCTAGGTTTTCAGTCATTGGTTCTTCAAGGTTTCAGAAACCCAATTCAAGGCTCTTATTAGTCGAATGAGAGGTCAATCAAATCTAAACCAATCAAAACACTCCTTTGGCTTTCTGTTCGCAGCTGTGTCTGTACTGGAAGAACGGAAATGCAGCTTTTTTTTTTTCAGTGCGCACTGAGACACACTAGGACGCAGAGACGTGACCGCCCGCGGTATCCCGGAGTGCAATAGGTTAAAAAATATGCACACATACTATACTTTTGGGTTATCAGTTAATCAATGGCGTTTTCAGTCCACTAGATGGTGCAAAGCAAACACCCAGTCAAGTGAAGTCGTAGCTTGTCTCAGAGACTTGCAGCCAGCTTTGAAAGTTAGGAAGCATTTAGCTCAAAGTTGGCTCAGATGTTGGGCCTTTTTTGGATTTCATAACAAAGATGGAAGGAAAGACCTTTACATGACGCACAACCCGTAAGAAGCGCTGCATGAAAAAAGGAAAAAAACACTCAGAAAGCGGCGGGCCAGCACACGTCTGGGAGCAGCATTAGCAATGGCTAACCTAAAGAGACACCAGCATGGAGCTTTATCTCTGAGCATCAAGTAAGTAAAGTTTATTTATGAAGCGCTTTTAACAGACATATAGTCACAGAGCGGTGTACAATAAAATGGAATAAAGGGAAGTTGATAGATAAAAATGATTTTAAAAATACAAAAATAAATTAAAACACAAGATGAAAATAATTTAAAAATATCAGACTCACCATTAAAAGCAACTGAAACTCAATGGAAATCATCAAACAAAAAAGTTTTCAGTTGCTTTTTAAGAGTCCACGGAGTCAGCTTAAACGTATCTGGAGTGGGAGTCTATTCCAAACAGCACTGTCCACCACCCTTCCTGTGTGCAGAGATGCATTTCAGCGGAAAATGAAGCCCAGAGAATATTATATGAAAGCGATGTCAACAGTTTTACTTTCAGACATGATTTGAGGTTGAATAAGGTGAAAAAATTTGAAATATATGGAAATGTGATACTTGATTGTTGTGATATCGTGATTATTGTTGAATCATGATGGGATTGAATCATGACCCTAGAATCGTGATCCGAATCGAATCGTGAGGTCCTTTGCGATTCCCACCCCAAGTATTATGGAGAGTAAGCAGCGCAGTCTGCCTCCGTTTCCCCGTCCGACAACATACCAGCACCGGTGTGAAGAGAGAGTAGCGGAGTGCGCAAGCTTGGACCCGGGGTGTGCTTGATTCCTCACCCAGCGTACACCTCTAGGATTAATAAAGAAAAGTGAGTATAGGTAAATGTAAATATAGTTTCAGTAACCTGTACCTACATCTCCCAGTCAGTCCACAATACGTGGATCTTAAACTCCGCCGACCGTGTTGAGTGTGCTTGTTGATTCCTTCCCCGACATACACCTCCACCAGCAAAGGTCAATTAAAAAAGATCACCTTTGACCTCTTTTATGGTCAAGCGGTCAGTGAATCCATGTCAGGTGCACTGTGCAGGTATTGTGGCATCACCATGCAAGAGATGAGAGGCCGTGGTCAAGTGGCCTCTGAGTTAGCAAGGGGACAAAGTTGCCACATACACACATTCCCACACTGCAGAATCTCTTTTATATAGAGAGAGATAAGTATAACACATCAGCAAAAAACTACGTAAGTAGAGTTTTTAAAGTGCTTTTCACTGACATGTAGTCACAAAGTGCTGTATAATAAAATGGAATAAAAAGATCTAGATAAAGACACAGTAAAAAATATAAATAAAAACAGTTTGTAAAAACGTGAAAAACAAGATAAAACAACCAGTTTAAAATAGTTTTAAAATATCAGATCATTAAAAAGCAGTTGATCTGAAACTCAACAGGAAGGCTGGTTAAACAAGAAAGTTTTCAACTGAATTTTCAAGTGAGTCAACAGAGTCAGCTAAACGTAGGTGGAGTTGGAGATCATTCCGAAGCCTCGGTGCTACAGATTAAGACTCCGTCTCCTCTGGTCTTCAATCTTGTATGAGGAACAAAAAACCCCAAAATGTGTGATTAAAGAAAACTCACCCTGAGCTATCGCACGCCATCCGTTCCTCTGTCTCTCCTAACCAGCCACCCACCAGCGCTTCACCATCGGGCCTGAGCACGGTGGGCATTACTGTGCGTCTCTGCCTCAGGGGCTTGTCAGGTGCGGCTGCAGCCGGGGAGCCAAGCCTGGGATGATCCAGAAGCTGCGAGCCTCCGGTCCAGACGTGGAGCCACACGCACCCCCCCGTCTGGCAGCCCGCCCCTCATCCTGATACGACTCTGAATGTTTTGAAAGCAAAGATTGCATGCTGGTTTAATTTTCAAGCATCACGCTCATTAGCCTACTAATAAGGCAGATTTGTGTCAAGATGCACAAACGGACATGACAGGCAGGAAGTCAGGTACAGGAAATGAAAGGATATTTGGTAATTTTTCAAAATAAAACACAGACTTTGGTCATCAATACAGAGGAACAGAATGAATAAATAAATAAATAATTTATTCTTTGTTGCCCAGTAGCGAGTGGTCCACGGACCAGGGGTTGGGGACCACCTGGAGTTCCAATAGACAAATTTTGTGGCATGTGTGTATGGAATGGTGCCATGTAAAACATGGGTTTTGAGCAGTGAGTTTTTTTAATCTAAAGAATGAAAATCAATAACGAGGAACATAAAGCTGTCACAGAATGCATAAATTTTGGTGTAATTAAAACAAATTACGTTTTTTCCTGACCTCAGGGCTCCAAATCGGGTATAAAATGAAATAAAATAACCCTAAAAAGCCAGAACATATTTAATAGACTCATCATGAGACATTTATTACTGCAGACTACCACACAACATGTGCCGACCATCCGTGATATCTTGGCCTGTTTTTCACACCCCAGCAGAGTCCAGACTTCTTACAAGTTCAGTTATTACAGCATGTTTGTGTTTGTAATTCTGACCTACACTCTCTCCTCATTTCTAGCTGTGATCACTTTCTGCTTCTCTCCATCAGGTGCCGTGGCCAGCACTGAGGTGAAGATGCGCCTGCAGGAGTTTGTCCTGAACAAGAAGAAGGCTCTGGCTCAGCGGAGTCTAAACCAAGGTGGAGTCCCCAACGACGCTCCCTACTGGTACCGGTGAGGAACAGTTTGTGCTCCACTGAATCAAGACAAAAAAGTGGATTAAGTGTATAAACATTTAGCTCGCTCCCACAGGCTGTGTGCGCTTGTCCACCGGTGACTTCATGCCATGCTTCAAAAATACTTATCACGCATGCATAAGTGAATAGCACCACTGTTTGTTTGCCCGCTGAGAAACACCACTGCTACTTCCGTTCTTATTTTCCTGAGTCTTTGTAATGACGGGGAGCACTTAGAAAGCACTAGAAGCTAACTGCAGATCATTAAAAGTTTTGGTTGGAATTCTCTGTCTGACAGGAGATGAATAATGTATTGGATTGTGTCTTAATCTGTCAGAGAGCTTCCTCTCTTCCTCACCTGCCAGCCCTGGGTGAGCGTGACTGAGGAGATGGACCGAGCAGAGTTATAAAACAATGACGGCACACACATGCACACTCACATACACTTACACGTGAGGGAGCTGGATATTAGAAGCTGATGACGGGCTCTTACACTGAAGACTCGGCCTTGAATGTATTGTAGCATCTCTGGAGCTCTTGGCAGGTGTGTACACCGACCGTTTCCTCTTTGGTGGCCACAGTAGTCTCCTGTCACATGGTTTCATTGTCTGCAAGTAGCCGTGCAGACAGCGTGGTCATGCAAAGTAAAGACTTTTATATGCAAATGTGCACACGTGTTTTGTTGAATAAATGTGAAATCTCTATATATTTTAATGCATTTATCAAACTTGTCGCTAAGGTAACAAGTAGATGTTTAATGATTTTTTTTTAGGGTGAATTAAAGCATAAAAGAAATCATACAATTCTCTGGCATTAACAACTCCAAATATTAAGAATGGCAATATAAACAGGGAGACAGCATACATTTTAAACATATTTTTACACATTGTGGTTGAAGAGATTCTCTGCTGAGCTGTAGTTTAAGACGAGCTTGGGTTAACACACCACTGTCCTTGCAGTTAGCTACACACGGTGTCTGCAGGTCCTTAAAAAGTCCAAAATTAAGGTCTAATTAGCATGAAAACTGACAATCAGACCTCAAATCTGTTTCCCAAAGGTCTTAAAAATATCACAGATATAATAAACATGATAGGTATGTTTTCTGTGTGAGGATACAATTTTGGAATTTGTACTTACTGTTTTTGTGTTTTATAACAAAAAGGACAGTGAAATAAACAGCAATAATTTCTTGTGAAATTGCTTTTTTTTTTTTTTTCTGAGAATTGGTAACTTTCTCTTAAATTTGTGGCTTTTTTTGTTGTAAACTTTCTTCCTCAAAGTTGCATTTTTTTCCCTGCAAAATTTCAACTTTTTTTCCGAGTTTTTTTTTTTTTTTTAATCATCACAAATAAATGATTTTCAACCTAATTTGCAATGTTTTTCCCTCATAAATTTGTGACTTTTTCCCTGTTAAGTTGCAGCTATGTGCTGAGCTGGTGTTTCAGCTCAGGTAAATAATTGCACAAGGACAATAAGGAATGTGATCATAGATATTTTGGGGCGGCATTTTGTAAATGTAAGATCTTAAATTTGATCAAGTGACCTTAATAAGATCTTTAAAAAGTCATTGCAATCTCATTTATGCTTTTTTGTAACTAAAGGCACACCAGCGGTGGCTGTAAGTTGAGAAGAGGAGTTGGGGATCAAGGTCTATACATACTCGGCGAGAACAAAGACATTTGTTCTTTTTTTTGAGTTAACAAGAACAAAGTTGGTTCTAACCAGGACATTTCATACTTCACAAGAAACACAACTGCAGAACTCCTGGGACACCACACAAGAAAAAGTTCTGCTACCATGATGTGTCAAGAACAAGCTGCAAGAACTTCCAAACCAGGGTTGCAAGAACAAGAATGACGTCATTTTTTTCTTGCAGCCCTGGGAGAAAGAACAGATTTTTCTGTTCTTGCATTGTGTGTAAAGGCCTTTAGCATGATATAGCTAAGAGTCCCTTTACACAGCACGGAGATCGTTGAGAGACTGGGCCAATTTTTGACTTTTGGGATCATTTCAGAGACCCTTGCCTTTTTGGACTGAGTCAAAACTTTAATGAGACCGTGGAGATCACTGAAGATCATTGATAGATCAAAAATTGTCGCGATCTCTCAACGATCTCTGAATGATCTCCACCCCCTGTAAAGGGTGTACAAATCTCTTTTCACTGTATACTCGATCTGGGTCATTAACAGAAAGTGAACCAAAACTGTCATAAATTGGAGTACAGGCAGGAGTAGGCAGGACCCATGTTGCAGGAGAATGGGATGTTTATTAACAAAAGAAAAATGCACCATGAGGGCTGGAGAAACTCATTCTAAACTAAATATTTAAAACACAAAACAAAAACTCCACAAGGGTTGGAATCTCAAAAAAAACCTGACCAGAACTAAAGTTGGAGGGAAAGAATGAACTGGCAATATTAAATATGTATGAAGACATCATGAGTGACTTTGTGAGACATCATGAGACACAAGGAGTGACACGAACACGGCAGACTAAATGGAGAGCGGGTAATCAAGGGGATGAGAAACAGCTGTGGAGGGGAACACAGGCCGCAACACTCAGACTAAAGAGGAAGACACAGGGTACATTCCAATCACTTAGTAGTGCCCTATGAAGTGGACTGCGTAGGGTATTCAGCAATATAGTGAGATTCTAAGCCGTAAGGAGCAAAAGTTGTTCATGTCAAAGAGAACTGACAACTGAGTACTGAAGAAGTGGACAGTCCTTTATCACTATCACCGGATGTTGACAAGAACATTACCCATAAGTCATTGCATCTCAAATATAAGTGAAGCAAACTTGTCGCTAACGCTACTAATGAGCTAGCTAACATTGATTGACATAGTAATTTATATTAATAAAAATATTTGTTTTAATATTTCATTTTAGTAATATATAATATCCACAGCAGCAGCTATACACGTATGAATGGTTGCCATAGTAAAAGCATGAAGAAGGGAGGTAACATTGCAGGGTGTTTCAATTGGAGAATTTTTTTTTTTGAGGGAAGCTCCCTTTAACAGATATTCCCTGAAAACGGAGCAGGGAATACTGTTACACTGTGGATCGGAATGCAGCTCATGACGGGAACAGAGGAAACAAACACACAGAAGAACAGAAGACACCCGAAATAACAGGATCTCAACAGAATTATCAAGTAACACATCTTAATAAACTCTACAGTGAACAAAGGTGAACTATTAACAAAAACCAAACTGTCAAACCAACAGTAAATTGAGAAACAGAAACAAGAACAAACAGGAAGTGTTACCAAAATAAAGCTACAAACAAGTTAAATAAAATACAAATAATAACATTACAAAACAAGGGTCCAGAGCAACAAAAACAGCTCAAAGAATGACTCATGATCAGCAGTGGCTTCATGACACTAAATCAACATTCCGACCCTAGAACCAGAGTAATCTTTCCACATCATTAATTTAGTTCCCCCCCTCCCCCAGTTAATACTTTCCCTACTACATTATGAACAGTTTCCTTTGGGACTGTTCAGTGCTTATTGTTAGCAGTGGCACAGCTGTATGATATTTCAGCTCTGAAGTTCAGTGCTCCATGCACTTTCCCAATAATATTCTTCTCCATCATTGTTTGTCGTTTTGGCACAATAGAGGGACTGAAACCATTGAATGCAAATACATAACCATGTAAACAATGTTACATAATCTTGATGTGTGACCCAGTGAAACACCCACAAGTGTTGATTTTTAGCTCTTCACAGTAGTACAGAGTGTATTTTTATTATTTTCTTCTGCCTCTCTCTGTAATTGAAATTTCTTCACTCATTGAACTCATCCCGCTCAGTTTTGGAGGCAACCAGTGTGTGCTTCCGCTTGTCGGGAACATGCATTTGGGCTGAGAGCCAGCTCGGCTTAACTTTGCCTGCAAACGCCACCTTATTCTGTAGGCAGTGAACAGATGGCAGCACATTTCGGCATTCTTGCCAAGGGATTTGCATGATGCTTTAATCATAAAGATCTATGACAGCCATGAAGTTAGTTACTTTGGTGAGATTAGTCATTTAGTCACGCGTGTGCTGAATTATCAGTGTTTTGCCTTGTTGCACATGTTTCTTGATCTTGGTGGGTCTCCCTTTTTACATTGTGTGTTTTTGTTGTGCAGCAAAACCCAACACAGTTCTCTGGACCAGAGCTCGCCTCCACAGACCGGTGTGTCCGCCTACAACCACCCTGTGTTGGGCGTCTACAACCCCCGGGATGATTTCCCGCTGCGAAAGACTGGTACATCACACATGCTCTTTTGCACACATGCTCACACATTGTTTGGCAGTGCAAAATTGTCTATTTGTGGCATGCCTCACATTTCGAGGTTTACACATACACACACAGGCACACATGTTGATAGTTTAATGTCTAGTAGCCACGGTGCAGACTCACATCTAGCATCATTTAGACAGTATCAGCGGTCTGCACCATTAATCACATCCACGTTAGTCTGTCAGAGTCTCCCAGCTTCCCCCACATGAGAGTGTTAGAGTGAATATAAGCGTAGGCGGCTCATGAGTTCAGTGGAGTGAGAGATTCATAACACCTGATTTTTTTTTATTAGATTGTATTATTTACTCATCATCAGGGGTTGTTTTAAATCAGATGCCATTAGGAAAGACTTTGGAAAAATTTCACATAATGTTTATCAAGAGAACAACCAAAATCAGAGAACAACCAAAAAAAAAAAAAAAAAAAAATTCTGCTGCCTTTAATTTACTTGACGATAATGTGTTATATTGAATTTGGCTCTGAATGATCTGACTTGAGGGTTTTGTCTGTTGAGAATATCTCCTTTAACAGTGTACCAATTACTTTTGGGGTTCCCCAGGGTTCAGTTCTCAGCCCTTTATCATTTACTATCAACATGATATCTCTGGGCAAGTAATTCACAACTGCAATATTTTCTATGTTATGTTGATAATGCCTGCTTTGTTAAACCACCAAGCCTTTTCACTATTTACTCATCCAACCTAATTCGGTAACTTAAAATCTAATTTATTAAGGGCAAATGTTAATTTATCTTTAGCTGTAAAACAAACAAAGAAAATTCAAATACTGTCTTGTTCTGATCAACAAAGCCAGATGTCTTTATGACTCCTTATACTAATTAATCATTAGCCAAGCACCTTTTTTATATACTACAAGGAAAATTATTTTGCATGTTCATAAATGACACTAGATAACAAGGATTCCTACCGCAGAGAGAACTTCATTTATATCTTCATTCAGGGGCCCCATCTTGTATTTTGCGCTCAGCATTTGATTATATAGAATATGACGTTATATGTGATGGAGTAGACTTAATGTGGTTAATGAAATAGACATAACGATGGCGGAAAAGCAAAACCTCCTACTGTATCTGAAAAATGCACTTAGGCATTAGTGCCTTGCAAAGTGCAGATAGGAGGTGGTGTTGTTAACACGTAATATAGTAATATAGTCCAAAACAGTGCATTATGTATTGGGTGTCCTTTAAAAATGCCATTCTGCAAGAAAACAAAAAGTTTTTTTTTTTTTAGTTTTCTCAGAAAAGTGTGTTTTTCAGATAGGCTTTGCATTTCAGTCATCGATAATCTGTTTGCTTGAGTAAAATTATCAGAAATATGCATGGGGAGGAAACCCAGTAAGTGTTGTCTTGCTTTGTTAACAACTTTGTTCAGTTGCCGTGTCAAGTGGAAGGCATAATGGCTGTTGCTTCAAGTAGTGACTGCACAAGTCTGTCAGCCGAATGTTTTCTTTTATATTCAGAATACATCTTGTTAAGATTTATTTGTGCAGCTAAAACTCTCCAGAACGTGCCACTGGGAAGAAGTCCTCTCATGGCCGACGATCTTAACGTCTTTGGGCCTCCTCGCTCAATCTTTAGAAGCTTTCACAGAGTGAAACCAGCTGTTTTCAGTGCATTTTTCCTCAGGTATATGTGTAAAGTGTGAGTGGTGTGTGCAGTGGTGTAGCTGTGAAGCGGCGGTCGTCTTACAGTGCAATTATTCACTTAGCGCAGCGGCAGGCGGCTGCAGCCAGAGCTCCAGCCCTGTTGACTCTGAGCCTTCAGGCTGCTGGCTACGACAACAGATAGACCACAGTTGACACTGGCCACACAGCCACATTCCAACCTGGGAGAGCAGGAGAGGGGGAATAGAGAAATCGACAAGCAAAATAAGGACAGGAGAGGAGATAATGTGTATAGAGATATTTTTGTGGCTTCCATGATAATTTTCCTGCTCACAAATGATGAAGTATTTACCTTCTTATAAAAGCTGAGAAACAGAAGATTAGAGAACAGAAATGAGAGCTGGCATGTAGAATTCAAACCAAATCCAGCAAGTGATTTAACAGTACCACCCTTCCAAAAACCTGCTTTATGTAGAGGGGAAAAAAGGGAACGATGGCAGGGATAGATTGTCTCTGGAGTGTCTGTTCATCTGTCGATCTCTGTGAGGCCGAGGATTGTATTCTGTGGCTGGGAGAGAGGGGAACCTGTGCCACCCTGATATTTGCCCACAGCGATGACGCGCTTTGCGGGGTTTACTTATGGTAATGCCAGCTCGGGAGAGTTTAGAGGCTCTTTTATATCACCGCCAGGCCATAAAGTAGAAGACTGGAACCCAGGACTCCCAGCAATGGCCAAAGGCAGCAACAACACACTTTTGTGTATCTCCCATTTAACGATTTAGAAATTTTGCACAGATTGATACACTTATGCAACAACAGTGTAATGGCATAATAAGTGAACCCAAAGCAGCCTGGACTTGAAACGCTTAAGGATTGGTCTACACCAGAAGATTTTTAACATTACAACAGATTTTGAAAGTGCCAGTGAAGCTCACACATGGTGATAAAAAACAGTTTTGTTCCTATAGTGTGTAGAGGGCACCAATGGGAGCAAGACAGCACATCACGCGCCAACAGGTTCTGTTCACAAACAACCACAGCCCTGACCAGTGTTGGCAGATTTTGCGCCACAAACAAGCGGCTCTATCCGTTAACACAAACCCAGATAGCATGACTTGCTTGTGTCTCTTGCATTAATTCAGTCTCTCGTCTGCATTTTTCATTGTCTGCTTTTGTTCATTTTGGAATCTCATGATAATTTAAAAAAAAAAATAAGCAAACTGTGATTGCTGATTTCTACACGAAACTTTCTTGAAAAAAGCAAGCCCAAAGGAAATGGGTGGAACCAGCAACTCATGTCCAGGAAATCTCACTAAATCTCTTCATGGACAAATACAACTTTAGAGTAAACCAAGCAGCAGGATCAACATTTCTGTCTTCCCTCAACTCAATGTCTGATGGTTTATCGTTTTGTTTGCATAACATCCCAAACAGTGTGTCCTAGGGCAGGACAATATATCACAATTTTATTGTTATTGCAATATCAACATTTGCAATATGTATAATGTAAATAATGGCTTGAATAGTGATAATAGTATATTTTCATGCACTTATGCATTTATGCGCTGATATTTTGGAGGGGGATTTATGTGGCCTCTGTGTTATTACTGTTCAGCAAAGTGGGTGGTGGTAGGCTTAACACAGAAGAAGAGCCAGGGTGGATGACAGTCATAGAAGAAGAAGGAAGAAGAAGTTATAGTGGTTGAAGTGTAGTGAGGATTGTGATGGCTGAAGGGATAGAGACAGGGGAGGGAAGTGTGGGTGAAGAAGAAACTCAGGACTAAAGCAGAGAGGGAATAACGTGCTATACTTAAGCAATTGTTAAGATGCCGCAAGTAATATTGTGATTGTGATATTCAACAACAATATTGCATATTTTCCTAATATCATGCAGCCCTAAAATACAGGCGTGGACAAAATTGTTGGTACCCCTCTGTTAATGAAAGAAAAACCCACAATGGTCACAGAAATAACTTGAATCTGACAAAAGTGGTAATAAATAAAAATTCTATGAAAATTAACCAATGAAAATCAGACAGTGCTTTCGAATTGTGGTTCAACAGAATTATTTTAAAAAACAAACTCATGAAACAGGCCTGGACAAAAATGATGGTACCCCTAGAAAAGATTGAAAATAATGTGACCATAGGGACATGTTCAACCAAGATGTGTCCTCTAATTAACATCACAGGTGTCTACAAACTTGTAATCAGTCAGTCGGCCTATTTAAAGGGTGACAAGTAGTCACTGTGCTGTTTGCTGACATGGTGTGTACCACACTAAACACGGACCAGAGGAAGCAAAGGAGAGAGTTGTCTCAAGAGATTAGAAAGAAAATTATCGACAAGCATGTTAAAGGTAAAGGCTATAAGACCATCTCCAAGCAGCTTGATGTTCCTGTGACTCCTGTGTTCCTGTGACTACAGTTGCACAGAAATTTAAGATCCACGGGACTGTAGCCAACCTCCCTGGACGTGGCCGCAGGAGGAGACGGATAATGCGAATGGTAACAAAAGAGTCCAGAACAACCTCTAAACACATTCATGGTGAACTCCAAGGTCAAGGTACATCAGTGTCAGATCGCACCATCCGTCGTCGTTTGAGCCAAAGTGGACTTCATGGGAGACAACCAAGGAGGACACCACTGTTGAAAACAAATCATAAAAAAGCCAGACTGGAATTTGCCAAACTGCATGTTGACAAGCCACAAAGCTTCTGAAAGAATGTCCTATGGACAGACGAGACAAAACTGGAACTTTTTGGTAAGGCACATCAGCTCTATGTTCACAGACGCAAAAATGAAGCATACCAAGGAAAAGAACACTGTCCCTACTGTGAAACATGGATGAGGTTCTGTTATGTTCTGGGGCTGCTTTGCTGCATCTGGCACAGGGTGTCTTGAATCTGCGCAGGGTACAATGAAATCTCAAGACTATCAAGGTATTCTAGAGAGAAATGTGCTGCCCAGTGTCAGACAGCTTGGTCTCAGTCGCAGGTCATGGGTCTTGCAACAGGATAATACCCCAAAACACAGCTAAAAACACCCAAGAATGGCTAAGAGCGAAACATTGGACTATTCTAAAGTGGCCTTCTATGAGCTCTGATCTAAATCCTATTGAACATGTGTGGAAGGAGCTGAAACATGCCGTCTGGAGAAGGCACCCTTCAAACCTGAGCCAACTGGAGCAGTTTGCTCATGAGGAGTGGGCCAAAATACCTGCTGAGAGGTGCAGAAGTCTCATTGACAGTTACAGAAATCGTTTGATTGCAGTGATTGCCTCAAAAGGTTGTGCAACAAAATATTAAGTTAAGGGTACCATCATTTTTGTCCAGGCCTGTTTCATGAGTTTGTTTTTTAAAATAATTCTGTTGAAACACAATTCAAAAGCATTGTCTGATTTTCATTGGTTAATTTTCATAGAATTTTTATTTATTACCACTTTTGTCAGATTCAAATTATTTCTGTGACCATTGTGGGTTTTTCTTTCATTACCAGAGGGGTACCAACAATTTTGTCCATGTCTGTATGCTTGGCTGTCCTCCAAGATCTGACTACACAACAGGATTAAGCCCCAACATGTTAATATTTAACATGTTGATTTTAGTTTGGAGCACCCCCAACGTCCTTCTGAGCAGATTGGATCACCCGTAACTAACCCCACACCACAGGAAAATCTGACAAGATAACTGGTAGGACCACCAATATTATCAGGACTTTACATTCAATTCAATTCAATTCAGCTTTATTTATAATGCGCCACATCACAACAAAAGCCGTCTTGTGGCGCCACAGTGCAGAAAAAAAAACACACAGTCACAGAAAGACCCAGCAATCAGATGATCCCCTATGAGCAAGCACTAAGCGACAGTGGAGAGGAAAAACTCCCATTTGGAAGGAAGAAACCTCTAGCAGAACCAGGCTCAGGGAGGGGCAGTCGTCTGCTGCGACTGGCTGGGGATGAGGGGATAGGGAGGATGGGTATACATGCAGTTGTCAGAAGTTTAGCATTGGGCCCCAAACTGACCTGGTTATCTTTTCATGTGGGGCTGGCTTTTAGCAATTTGTGGGATGTAGGACTGCTCTGAATGAAGTTCAGCAGGGGAGCCTACTTGCTTACAGTGCAGCCAAACACAATCATAACACAAGACACCTTTAAAGGATGTGATTACTGCCCTAAGAGACTGGATGTGTGCAGCCCATCAGATGTAGCTCTTGATTGGCCTGTTTGTAGTTGGACTTGTCTCTAGTTAAAGATAAACTGATCTTTTATCCAAAAAAAGAGCATAAAACATAAATTAATGATGTGAAACAATAAACTGCATTCCTGGTGAATACCACTCCCACCATGTTTGGCCAGTTATCATTTTCATGTGAAGTAGCAGAAGCAGGAAGTGTGGGGTTTGAATTAGCTTTAACTCAATAGAGACCTAATGAAGTTTCCTTCATATCGCCGCTCCTTCTGAAGAAGGCAGTTTGTCTCCACTGTGGCAGAGGGGTCTGCATTCTGCTCAACTTAAAAAAAAAATCAAAGATTTATAGGAAAAGCTGTAAATTTAAGAGCAAGTGTTTATTTTGTTTATATTGTGCTGTACAGCTGTACAATGACAATAAAGCCTATTCTATCCCATTATTAGAAAATATAATACATTTAAAAATTATTAATTCATAGACAAAGATCACAAGGAAGAAGTCACAAATTTACAGAAAAAAGTCTGCAAATTATTTATAAATCATTAAAAATTACAAAAAATTGCTTTTTCTTGCAAATTAACTTTGTTGCTTTTGCTTCTTTTTTCTTATGTCCCCCCCTTTTGTGTAAAAAAAAAAAAAAAAAAAAAAAAAGTAGTTGAGAAAAGACTCAAAATTATGAGAAAAAAATTCAGTATTAATAATGAAAAGAAAGTTCTAAGTATCAAAAGGCCAGTTTATACTTATAATAATTGTAAGACTCAAAATATTTGTGACTCTTTGCAGATATTAATTGCCCACCAAAAACTGACTCTTTCCACAGTAGAGTTTACCGACCTCTGCAGTAGCAAGTACTTACAATTAAAATCCACATATGAAGTGATAATTACTGAATGTTAACATGAACTTCTGGTGGTGTGTGTAAAAAATAAACAAAGCACTCCCACACTGCTCCGGGTTGGCTGCGCACCAAGAGAAATGTGACACTTTGAACGCAACTCTCTCCATCAGATAACGGTACACATCGCAGTGCCGTCCTACATCACCCAATCACATGTCCAGGTAGAAATAAATAAGAACTGATTTTTAATGCTTGAAATGACACATCTTTCATACAGTAATCAATAGGCAAAATTGGCACCACACTGTGTGCAAGCTGTTAAATTCTCTGTGTTTTGGTCCAGCCTCCCTGTTTACTTCTGTGGTTTATTATCATGATCATGATTATACCTCCTGGTTCTGTTATTATGGTTAACAGTTCAAAATAATCCACATTTATGTAATCCTGTAATGGCCTTTTGTGCTGCTCCCAAGTTCATCCAGGCTATGGCTTTAAAAATATTTTTTTAAAGCTAATTTCAGTAAAAGGTGAAATGTGCTAATTCTATGGCACTGCAGTGCATCTGTCTCTTCATCAGTCTGTCCACAATTTGTGAGAATTGCTTGTCCTTTAAATAAAATCACCATAGAGGGTGATGGAGGCAACAGAGGAAAATCAGTTGCTGCTTTCTTATTTACATTAGCCAACGCCTTTTTCACATAAAAGTGATGGATTTATTTAGATTATGTAAATTTCCTTTAATGGCCATTGCTGAAAATTTCATCATGTTTTCCTACTTGGCACGTGAACAGCCTTGGGGTGCAGCCGCTTATGGGGTGGGAAAATTTTGTCCAACAGGTGCATTAAGTCCTCCCCCCCCCCCCCCCCCATCATGTGCCTGAGAGCCTGTTGTCTGTCTAATCCCGAAAGTTTTTCACTGTTTCTTCAGTTTGTCCTTCTGTCAAAGGGCACTTCCTTTTTTCTATTCGACACACACGCACAGTGTACTTCAGATGTTGGAGATGACAGAAAACCTTGATTGGTTGAGATTTAGTGATTTGCAGAAGTTTACTATTTGAAATTTTGAATGACCTCTAGTTTTCCTTCAACCAAAGAGGCAGTCAATGTCTTTTTCCCATGTGTTCTTGGGTGGAGCTTTTTTGTGGGCATATCCTCCAGCAATCATCTTTCTCAGAAAACTGTTCCATATCATTTACAGCCTTTGTATCTCTAAAGATGAGAGTTCCCATGCCTGGACACTGTACAGCAATCGGGAATGGACACTTGCAACCAGAATATTCATCTGTGTATGTACCAAGATAGATTTCTCAATCTGTAAGAATGTGTTTCAATTCATTCCACTTTGCAAATACTGATGAGATCCTTTGGTGGAGAAATGCAGATGTATTGCCAGTATTTGTTAGCAAGTGTCCTAAGTAACAAAATTGTCTCATATTCTTTAATGCAGTTCCATTGACTGTCACTAAACTCATCTGGTTCTTGATACTCTCATCTGCATTGAATGCCATGATCTCAGTTTTCTTGTAGGACATGCATAGCCATAACTTTTGAAGTTTTTGGGCCCTATTTTGACTGTCATCAGCAGACTTTTGCGCGAGACTTCCCAAAGTACACCAGTGTTCTTGTTAGTTTCTGTCAGTGCATTGTCTGTTTTTAATGCTTTGTGTCATGCTATCTAATTACCAGCAGACAGTGTGCCCACATTACAATGGGAGGTGGAGGCTCATTTCAAAGAGATGTGGCAGAGCACTATCTCCTGCGCACTGGTATTATGGTGCATGTTATGCCAATGTGCTTTTGATCAGGAAAAAGGTTGTCTGTCATCAGAAACGCATTGTTTAATGGTATTTCAGCGCTATGTTTGAAATCGCGCAGCTCTGGAGCTCATGAGGAAACAGCATGTGCTGGAATTTTCTGTTATTTTTTAATTGCGAGAGTTGTAGCAGTTATAATCAGAATCAGATTTATTACCATTGTTCATGTAGTACACAAACTAGGAATTTGTCTCGGTGCAATGCTGCAACATTAAACATGATAAAATAAAAGAAATAAACTATACATGCAATAAAGTGTAGAATAAGAGTGAGTAATACTAGTCAGCAGTTTAAATATATTAGCGAGCAGCAGATAATGTGGAGAACCATATAGTGCAGTCGGTAATGCAGGAAGAAAACAGTGATGATTGACATGAGTCTGGTTGAGCTGCTGTACATAGTGCACGAGAGTCAATCACCCATCATTTTATTTATATGCTGATACACTAGATAGTTTTTTTTTTTAATTCCATCCACATTCTCATTTTAATTGCAGACTTACCATTGGCGTCTATAGATTCAGCATTAATGGATGATTTATTTATTTATTTATTTTTTTAAAGAGGAATAAATGAATAAACAGGGAGCATGTGTGCATTCTATTGTGGATGGAGCACACGGGGGGGGGGGGGGGAGCTGAAGATTTTTATTCCATCCAAATTTTTGGTTTCAGCACCGACTTATTAGGCATTAATGGGTTTAATGTTTGTCTGTCTCTCTGTGTTGGCCCTGTGATGGACTGGCGATCTGTCCAAGGTGTACCCTGCCTCTCGCCCAAAGATGCTGGGATAGGCTCCAGCCCCACCGCGACCCGAAAAGGATTAAGCGGAAGAAGATGGATAGATGGATGGGTTTATTTTTAGGGGAATGAAGGAATGAATGAACAGGGTTTTACTTTTCACTGTAACTCCACAGAGAGACAGAAGATGCATCTACGCGTGCCCCCAGGTTTCCAGCCGGGCTGAGGCTGCCCGCACTGCACTCCTGTGGTTGAGGTTGTCAAGCTCGTTCTCGGCGCCTTGACTCCCATCCATCAGCACCGGGGGGAGGGGGGACTGCCAAGAGCTGGCTTGCTTCGTGGCAGAGGTCAGCGGCCGGATTTTGTCCTCCCTCCTGCCAGGGAGGGACTGGGACAGAGAGCCACAAACATCTGCAATAAACTTGGAAATGCCCATAAACACGTTCTGTGTCAGTGACAACTGACTATGGACCACATCGTTGTACTACGGCCCACTGTCAAAGAGCTCAATTATATTTTGCAGCTCATTTGTATTAGGAAAGAAAACTACATCATCATCCGCATACAAGAGTTTAATAATTCGGATTACACAATGTGCTCTTCTAGTATGGAGTGTGCGGGGTGACACTTCATTTGGTATTACTTCAGATAGAAGGCTGACAGTGCTTTAACTGTTCAGGGGTGAATAAACCCCTGAACAGTTAAAGCACGCCTGAAATGTGTTCTCACCAACGCACAAAGGTGCAGATGAGGTGGGGCATGTGAGGCCTTTTGACAGAGGCCTAGAAAAGCTTTCTGTTAATGTCTGCCCTCTGGAGTGTTTGTGACTGGGCAGCGTGTCCCTCACCCAGGTACAATAGCACATCCAGTCAGCAGACCATACAGCTTGACAACTAGACTCGCAGCGTGTCTATGTACACAAAGGAACATGCTGCTGTAGCAGAGATTTCCAAAACTATCACTATAGGCAGAATTTCCAATTAAAACAAGCAATGAAAAATAGTCTCACTTTTTCTCTAAATGAGTCAGTTTTTCTCATAAGTTAGTTAATTAGTCAATTAAAATGAATATAATTCCACCGCTCAGAGTTGGAGAATTAAAATAGATCATACCCATATAACCTTATTTTCTTCCCTTATCTCAGTTTTATATATTGCACCACATTGTGCTGTTTTCCCTTTGGTCCACTTAGGGATGGCTCCTGAGGAAAACCTCGTCTTACAAGTACTGACATTTTCCCCATTGAGTCCACTTGACTTTGACTTCATCTTTGTTGTGATTGTTTGGAGTGTCGTTATAGTGGATTACTCACCCTTTAAATAGCATTCGGCCTCTGCTGAAGAAGGAACCAAAAACCACAGTGCCACCTTTTGCGTTTGTTGCTAATAGACATTTTTGAATTCTGTCATCTGTCTTAGATGTTGGAAAGCAAATTGTGTGTTTTGATCATTAATAAAAAGGACTGTGATTTATTTAGACTTGATCACAGTAGAAAAATCAAACATTTCAGGATTCCATCTTCACTGGTAATAATTGTTCTCTCGTTTCTTCTGAATGCCCAGTTGTGATTAAAGAGCTAGAGCAAAAGAAGACCACAGAATAAAAGTTAGGGAACTTTCAAGGTACAGTGCCATGAAAAAATATTTTCCCCTTCCTTATTTCATATATTTTTGCATAGTCGTCACACTTAAATGTTTCAGATCATTAAACAAATTTTAATAGTCGACAAAGATAACCCAAGTAAATACAAAATGCAGTTTTTAAATGATGAGCTCATTTATTAGGGGAAAAAACTATCCAAACCTGCCTGACTCTATGTGAAAAATTAATTGCCCTTTAAATCTAATAACTTTTTTGTAGCGCTGAGATGACTTCTGTTGTGATGTGGCGCTTTATAAATAAAGCTGAATTGAAAAGTGAATTGAATTAACTGGTTGTGCCACCCTTGGTGGCAACAACTTCAATCAAGCCTTTGCAATAACTGGCAATGAGTTTTTACATCGCTGTTGAGGAATTTTGGCCCACTCTTTGCAGAATTTTTTTAATTCAGCCACATTGGAGGGCTTGAGCCTGAGGTCACAAACTGATGGCTGGATATTCTCCTTCAGGATTTTCTGGTAGCGAGATGAATTCATGGTTCCATCAATTACGGCAAGTTGTCCAGGTCCTGAAGCAGCAAAGCAGCCCCAGACCATCACACTACCACCACCATGTTTGACTGTTGGTATAATGTTCTTTTTATGAAGTGCTGTGTTAGTTTTACGCCAGACGTAATGGGATGCATGCCTTTCAAAAAAAAAACAAAACTTTTGTCTTGTCAGTCCACAGAATATTTATCCAAAAGTCTTGGTGATCATTGAGATGTTTTTTGGCAAAGGCACGAGACAAGCCTTTGTGTTCTTTTTGCTCAGCAGTGGTTTTTGCCTTGGAACTCTGCCACAGATGCCGTCTTTGCCCAGCCTCTTTCTTATTATTTACTCACATTATCTTTGTTTAATATTAAAATTTGTTTGATGTGAAACATTTAAGTGTGACAAATATGCAAAAATATAAGAAGGGGCAGATATTTTTTTCACAGAACCGTACAGTCATTGTTGGTTTGTATTTCAATCTTACAAGCCATTAATTGGCTCGTATTTTTGCAAAACATTTTCCTGGATTTTAACTCTGTGAAATGCACTTATGCACATGTATACAGTTGAAATATTGAAATGCTAACTTCACAGAGAAATACCTGCCTTTATTTAGTTAAACTCTCAACAAAATAAACAGATTACTCTTCCTGGGTTTTATGTCACAAACCAACAAGTCCCGCCTTTGGTTCTCTAAGCCAGCAAAACAAACAGCCTGATTGCCTACTGATTTGCTCACTCAGAAAACCTTTAAATAGTCAAATCAGGGACTCATTAATATTAATGAGAAGGGTGTAAATAGAGTGTTTCAGGACAGAGCTTTACAGACAGATTTTTTTGATGAATTGATTGATTTTTGGTTTTAAAATGCATAAACTGTGCATGTCCATGAGAATATTAAAACTTAAAGCGGTCATTTCTTGCACTTTTCCCACATTCAACAGCTCACACATGTCTTAATTAAATGTTTGTGGCACATTTTCTCCCGGCCAGCACCTCAGCTCCTGAGCCAGGTCAGTTGCAGCGACCAGCGTGCTGGTGTTGGCGATTTGCTGGGGAATCACAGTGAAATTATTGGGAGATGGGCCGAGATGACGCAAAGTATTTTGTCAGCTGGATGGCTATTAGGATGACTAAGATCTGAGGAAAATAACAATGTAAGCCGCGCTTTGTATGAGCCTCCTGCTACCAGTGTTAGCTTGGGGGCTAATAGGCTACCTTTGGCACCCATCCATCTACATGACAGACAGCTAGGCAGGCAGTGGCAGTGGGTGGGTCTCAGGGATGGCAGTGGGTTGGCTTTTTCTAATCATGACGTGTACGATTTACCTGGAAGAGTCAAAAACGTTTCTGTCGTTTCTGGGAGAGAAAAATGAGATAAAGGCTGTGTTTTTTGTTTTGTTTTGTTTTTTAAGAGAACTGACTGTTTTGAAAATTTCTTGATAATTACATGATGATTAGACACATTTCAGACAGTTAAAATCTACAAACACACCATATTTCAGTGAATGACCCTTTAAAATTAATCCCTGCAAAATGCATATTGGAGCCTTTAATAATTTCAAATTATAACTGTCACCCCCCCCCCCCCCCCATTACAGTCTTGTAGTAAGCAATAATGTTGCCTACTAAGATTAGTTTGAGCAGTGTTTCCTCCCCTCCATGAAATTGCTAAATAATGTAGCATTGCAACATGAAAATTACGCAAATGAAAAGAGTACAGCACTTGGACAACACAGTCGCCTCAGAGAAAGTGACATTTGTGTTTCACAGTGACGTGTATCTGATCAAAGTGCTTTATGCTTTTTCTCTCTTAATAAAATTCCTGTTTGTACAAATGAAGTGCAAACATAAACAGCCTAGCAAGCCAGTCATTTTTACCAAAAAATTGAGTATTTTGACATTTTTATGTTGTAGCACTTTTCTTTCACGATTCTAAAGTCATAGATGTTGTTGAAGGTTGATTGGTGATTCTGATTTGGCCTGAAGTGTCTGTCTATAAAAAACATAATGTGCAGTGAAACACTGAGTGACTGTGGCTGATTGACTGCTCTGTGAGTAGTCAGCTGGATCAGAAGAGTACGGTATACATATACATTATAAGAGCCACCGTGGGTAGAAATAAAGCCTGTCATCTGCTTATGGGCATTTTTTTTCCCTTGGTGGAAGCAGAAAAAACTTGTACACATTTTTACTAATTTGCTTTATCTTATAACCTCTTTATGGCATTCTCCATAAATGTAGTTGAAAACAGATATTTACATACACTGCATAAAAACGCACATACTGTAATCTTTTTTTCTCACTTTCTAACATTAAATCAGACTAAACATTTCCTGTTTTAGGTCAGTTAGGATTACCAAAATTATTTTGATTTGCTAAATAATTTTTTAGAGAATTTTAAAAATTATTTTCTTCAAAGTCAGAAGTTTTCATAGATGAAGATTACTGTGCCTTTAAACAATTGAGGAAAGCCACCATGATTATGTCATGGCTTCTGACAAGCTTCTGACTGGTTAATTGACAACATTTGGGTTAATTGGAGGTACACCTCAAACACTCTGCTTCCTTGTGTGACTTCATGGGAAAATCAAAAGAAATCAGCCAAGATATCAGGGAAAGAATTGTGGAACTCCACATCTGGTTCATCCTTGGGTACAATTTCCAGATGCCTGAAGGTGCCACATTCATCTGTTCAAACAATTATACGCAAGTATAAGCACCATGGGCAGCACGATGGTACAGTGGTTAGCAATGTTGCCGAACAGCTAGAAGGTTCCAGGGTCGAATCCCCAGGATGTCAGGGGTAGGAACCTTTCTGTGTGGAGTTTGCATATTCTCCCTGTGCTGTGTGGGTTTACTCTCAGAGCTCCAGTTTCCTCTCACAATCCAAAGACATGCACGCTTGGTTAATTGGTCATTCTAAATTAGGGCTGCAGCTAACGACTGTTTTACGGCTCGGGTAATCACCCACTCTAATCGAAGATTACTTGAGTAATCGGATACTTTTTTTAATGAAGAAATTTGCATTGACCGACATGTGCGGAACTTTCTTTCCTAAAGAGCAGTAGTAATTGTACCAAACACTCAATAACACAGGCACACATTTATTGTAATGCGTATTGCCTACAACGTAACTTTAAACGTTATGTTACACCATAAAGTTCCTAGTGGCTAGCGGCGGTGGCTATATGTTCTTTGGTCATGTAAGCATAATTAGCGTAGCTGACAACATTCTGTTCATCTTAATTTCAAATCTCAATCTCGTACCTTGTCTCGGGTGCGTTGGCTGTGCATGATGTGGGATGCTTTCTGCCAAGACATTGTAACATCAATATTTTAAGATGCTAGCTCGCTGCTTGGCTTTGCCATGTACACGCTGCACAATGTTTTCCTTCAATTTGAGCTTGAAATGATCCCAGACTTGAGATACTTTTGTCATTTTTTTCTGGCTTTATTCCTTTTTGCCGGCTTGCCACTATGTCTCTCTGATATGTTGCCATTAAACAAAGTTGCGTCTTGTTTACGTAGCCCTATTCTAAATTGTCCCTAGGTATTTATCTCCTATATAGGCCCTTAGAATAAAGGGTTAGTGCTAGTGAAGCGGTTTGAGTGGTCTTTGAGACTAGAAAAAGCGCTATATAAGTACAGGTCCTATCCTGTCCACGGGAATATCCAGCCATCATACCGTTCAGGAAGGAGATGGGTTCTGTGTCCCAGAGATGAACATGTTCTGGTGTGAAATGGGCATATCAAACCCAGAACAAAAGCAAAAGACTTTGTGAAGTTGCTGGCTGAATCTGATAAGAGGGTCATTATGCACAGTGAAACGAGTCCTGCACCAACATGGGCTGAAAGACCACTCAGCAAGGAAGAAGTCATTACTTCAAAGCAACATTAAAAAAAAAACAAACAAAAAAAACCAGATTATAGTTTGCAAATGCACACAAGGAGAAAGACCTTTATTTTTGGAGACATCTCCTGTGGTCTGATGAAACTAAAATTGAACTGTTTAGCCATAATGACCGCCGTTACATTTGGAGGAAAAAGGGGGAAGCTTGCAAGCCTGAGAATACCATCCCCACTGTGAAGTACGAGGGTGGCAGCATCATGCTGTAGGGGTATTTTGCTGCAGGATGGACTGGTACACTTCACAAAATAGATGACATCATAAGGAAAGAACATTATGAGGAAATACTGAAGCAACATCTCAAGACATCAGCCAGGAAGTTGAAGCTTGGGTGCAAATGGGTCTTCCAAATGGACAATGACCCTAAGCATACGGCTAAATTAGTTACAAAGTGGCTTATGGACAACAAAGTCAGTGTTTTGTAGTGACCATCACAAAGCCTTGTTCTCAATCCCATAGAAAATTTGTGGCCAAAGCTGAAAAGATGTGTGGGAGAAAGGCGGCCTACACACTTGACTCAGTTCCACCAGTTCTGTCAGAATGGGCCAAAATTCCAGCAAACTATTGTGAGAAGCTTGTGGAAGGATACCCAAAACATTTGACCCAAGTCAGACAGTTTAAATGGTAAATGGCATTCACTTATATAGTGCTTTTATTCTCATCTCTAGAGGACCAAAGCACTTTACAGATCCTGCTATCCACCCATTCACACACTGATGGCGGCATATTTATTTATTTATTTATTTTTTGTACTTATTTTGTACCCGTAGGTAGATTTGTTCTGCAGTCTGGTGACAAGCCACCAGCTGCCGGTCGCTGTGTGCGCAAGTGCCCCTTATCCCTAACCTGCATGTTTTTGGCATGTGGGAGGAAACCGGAGAAATCCCGAGTAAACCCACGCTACACGGGGAGAACATGCAAACTCCACACAGATCACTGTTGGCCGGGGGCAGGGATCGAACCCACAATCTCATGATCCCTGCGATCCCCCGGCCGAGGGTAAACTGTGCTGCCGCAGTGCTAACCACTGCGCCACCGTGCAGCCCATATTTTGACAGTTTAAAGGCAATGCTACCAAATAGTAAAGAAATGCATGTAAACTTCTGACTTTGAAGAAAGTATTAAAAAAATTCTCTAAAAAATTATTTAGTAAATATAAAAATTGTTTAGCAAATAGAAATAATTTTGGTAATCCTGGCTGACCTAAACAGGAAAACTTTAGTATGATTTAATGTCAGGCAGTGAGGAAAAAAAGATTGTCTTTTTATACAGTATATGTTAACTTCCGGATTCAACTGTACATGTTTTCCAAACATCTGATTTCGTAAACCTGTAGCACTCTTTTTATCGATTAGCTCTTCATGTAAAACTAGCTTACCTCTAAGACTGAACTTATCAGGCTATTAAAAAACACAGAAAAAATATAGCTTTTAACTGGTCATAAGATCTGCTATTTCATCCTGCTCCTAAAAACTTCCAACAACGTTAATTGGTTTTGCTCCATCTGGACTCGAAACTTCTTCCCACTTTGTGTTGCTTGTACCTTCACACTTAATATTTCACACTTCTACACTTCTCTCTATCCCACACATTCATTTTTACCTGACACCGCCAATGGGAACAAGTTCACATTTGATGAAGGTTTCCCAAAAGAAACATTAGGAATTAAGTATTTGCACCTGTACCTGTAGTTTTGAAGTAGAAGAGATATTTTTGACATTTTAATCTGGCTCTGTCATCAACGGGGTTAGTGGTGTACAGCTTTGCCATTTATCTGTGTTTTGATGTGTAAAAATTGGATAATGAATAGAGAAATTACCCAAGGCTGCTGATTGTCAGGACAAAATAAACAGAGCATTAGCCCCCGTGGCTCAAGCCAAGGTGACATGCCGTTCCCTTCTCTGTGTGTCCATTCACAAGTCTGTGACAGTGTACACAAAAGACCAAAAGCGCTTTAGGCATTCAGACACGGCTTCCAAATTGAAGGTAATTGCTTTTTAGCTGCACCATCTTTGGGAAAATCATAATGTGGCCTGTTAAAAATTTCTCAGTAGGAGGGAGGAATTGTACGCTAAATGAACAGCAGTGTGTAACAGTTTGTCTACCAAACAGGCTTCATAACAGCAGCTCACTGAAAGGTGCTTGCTGACAGATCAGCATATAGGGCTCTGGTAATGTTCCCACCACACCAGCTGATCTGTTCAAACCTTCGCTGTTGCCTGCTTTCTGCTCAACATTGCGGAGACGGGACAGGAGTGGTGATCTCAGAGCTCCCCCATTTATCAGAGAACACACAATCAGAGAGCAATACCGTAGTTCACCTGCAGCTACTCCACAATGACAGAGTATGAATTAAATCAGAAATACCAAAGATGGCAAAAATCATTTGGCCCACATCCAGCTCAGAGCCTTCATAAATTCTGAAATGGATTTGGGCTGGTTTCCGTTGGCACAGCTGGGCAATACTGGCACAGATCCGTTTGGAAAAAATCTGGACTGGGTTTGGACCAAGTTCTATGGTCCGAGATCTCATTCGAAGCATGCAACTTATGGCCCAGGGCAGTGTTGGGCCAAGTCTTTGTCACAGCAGTAAAACAGATGTGACTGTAACATGGATCTGCTAGTCTGAAGCTGGACCTGTTTCAGTGTTAGCTGTGGTCTGGGACTTTATTCATCCCAGGAGGAAATTAGGTTTGTTACAGTTACTCCATTCAAGATTAGAAAGGACAAAAATAACATAGACCTGGAGACTAAACAGAAGTAGATTATTATCTGTAAGTAAAGCTATGTGCATTGTGTAAAAAAAAAAAAAGCATTCTAAACAGTATTTACATAAGAATTACTAGCTATGCTGTATGTACTGTCCTAGTGTAAAAATTGTGGAAGTGTTTGATAGTTAATAAATGTAAATGATTGTTGTATAAAGTATTGTGCTGTGATTATTGCACAGATATTACAGTGTATTGACAGTTATGACAGATGGTCTTCATTATATCAACCAGTAGCCTCAGTAAGCCAAACACTGTAAAACTAGTCTGTTAACTTAGTGTCCGATGCTCCGTGGGAAGAATTATGTCATTTGATGGTTTTTAGGCAGAAGTCATGTAAAAAAGAACTTTACTCCATTCATTTCAAATCAGTGAAATAAAAAGTTTATTAAACAGGACAACTACAGTGCATCTGGAAAGTATTCACAGCGCTTCACTTTTTCCACATTTTATGTTACAACCTTATTCCAAAATGGAATAAATTCTTTTCTTTTTTTTGCCTCTAAATTCTACACACAACACCCCATAAGGACATGAAAAAAGGTTGTTTTTTTTAGATTTTTGCAAATTTATTAAAAATAAAAAACTACGAAATCACATGTACTCTCATGTACATGTGTACATTAGAATGTACTCAACTAAGCGTAAAATATATTCTGCAATGAAATTATTCACAAAACTACAATTTTGTTTCAAAAAAGTTACTTGACTACTTGTACTCAGGGGTGTTGGACTGGGGGGGGGGGTACTCTTTACCTGGGGCCCACTACAGGGAAGGGCCCACAAAAAGCCTGAAATAAAAACATTTTCTTTGTTGCATTCTTTTAATTTCTAATTAATGTCATAGTAAAATTCACCCTGGCTAAATGAAGTGTTTGAGAGACTGAATTTTGCATAAACAGTAATGATGGATGCTGTCTGAGGCCCTTATCGTCCCTTTAAAAATTTGCAAAATAGTTTAGTCCACCCACCTGCACCCAGTTAATTGAACTGCAGGACCAGTCACAGCAACCTGCAGCCTGTTCCTGCAGCATGTCTGTTCCTCAGCCAGGTTAGTGCATCATTACGCTAAACTAGTCATGGTGAAACTGAGGCCTTATAAAACAATGAACAACTCTGAGGCAATTGCTTCATGAGCGACACAGTGTTATAAAACATTTAATAAAGAGTGCCATCTGCTGACTGAGTGTCAGAACTGCAGCTGAGTGGAAAACCTGAAAAAATCTCAGTACTTTTTTTTTATGAGCATTTGGCCATTTGAGGTCTGTTCAAAATTGGATGGCAGGAACAAACAATACAAAGCAAACAAAAAAAATAATTCCCCTCTCAAATTTCCCGCGAGCCCTCAAGTCACGTGATGTGACCAACATAATGAGGCCTCGCTTGCTACGGTCATGTGACTGTGGGCGTGCTGAAACAGCGCTTGATGCACTGCTCATGACACTTCTGCTTTATATTGCTCGAATCATTGTCTAGTGGGCGGTGTCAAGCGCAACATCACTACCCTAAACTTTGCCTTTTATATTTATTTGCTGCTTTGTGATAGTGCACGCAGTAGGTGATTTATGATTTTTTTATCAAGGGGGTTGTGGGTGATATTCATAGTATTTATTTACTATAAGCAAGTCCCAAATTTATGAGAAAAACATTCAGTTTTCGTGAGGAAAAACCAGAGCTTCCAAATGATGAAATCCCCCATACACATTTCTAAGAAAAAAAATCTGATATTTACAACAGTAAAGTCACAAATTTACAAGAAAAAGTTTTTCTGAAACATTTTAACATATCCTTTTGTGTGTGTGTGTGTGTGTGTGTGTGTTTGTAAATGTCCAATTTTCTCACCAATTAGTGAGGTTTTTGTTGTAAACATTTTTCTTGGAAAGTTTACTTTTTTCAAAATACATTTGCAACTTTTTCCTGATAATTAATAATGAATTTATTACTCTTTTTCCTATAAATTAGTGATGTTTTATGATAAACATGTTACCTTTCCTATAGAGTTTTTCTATAAAATTTGCAACTCTTTTGTTGAATTTTCATTATTGTTCTTGTCCATTTGCTCCTATCCTCTCACTAATAAGCTAAGTTTCCCTATATAAACTATCCTTACAGTCTTTATGGGGATGGAGGGTAGCAGGTTAATAGCAGGGGAGCATTTGGGCTCATTTTGCTGACGAAGGGAAAATAGACTTTTTAAGGGTTTTTTTAATAGATATTTATTTGAATGGAGGTTTAATATTTTATTTATTCAAAAACAAGCTTTTTCATATTTTTGCAAAGGATTTTTTGTATTTTGAACAGATTTATTTTTTTAATGAAAGCTGCCCATTTTTTGTCATTGACTTCTCGTAAATGCGACGGCCCCTTCCATGAGTAATTGGTCAGTGGTGCAGGTCCTGACACCATAGAGTACACCTCTGCTACTAGCCAAGAGCTAGTGAGGAATTCCTCTTTGGCTCAGTAGTAGAGTGGAGGTGTTGAGATCATGGTGTCATTGGTTCAAATCCCAGCCTGGGATATTGGTGAATATGTACTGTACCCAAAGAAGGGGGTGAAAATGACCAGGTTCATACACACTGGTGTTGGGGGGCCAAGACGGACTTGAAAATCCCAGGATAATATAGGCAATTCAGGCCTTGGCCCAGAAAGAGGCCATAATGATGAAGACCATGGTTTCTGTGCAAGCTGATAATTTTGTAAAAATCTATGGGGTATTAACTATATCCATGAGTGTATAGCAGGGATGGCAACAGGAAATTCTGATTTCAGCTGAAATCTAATTTGGTCGATTGACTTATGGGGGGGCCAGGGGGGCACAGCCCCCCTGAAGCTGAGGGATTTTCAGTAAAACAGAAGTAATTTAGACTGGAAAAAAATGATTAAAAAAAAAAAGGAAATACTAGACTTAGATAAATCATTAAATTTAATGAAAAGTTAACTTACTTTTTCTTCAATGTTGTCTCGCTGTCTTTAGTCCAACATATTTAACAGTTCTGTAAGAGTTTACTATTATTTTGTTCTTCACTTTTGATGCGTGGTCTGACAGCGCCACACATCCACGCGATCCATAGTTAATCAAGTCTTTACAATACACACAAAAAGCTTTTCCGGCCATGTCTGGTTTCTTCAGAAATTGTCCGAGTGTTTCTGTTACCTCGTCGAACTTTGAGCCAATTTTCACCTTTACCGTCACTTTTCTCTCAAGCCAATTCCATCGGAACTTATTTTTGACACTTTTGTCTATTTCTAGCACTGATGACTCCTGATCCTTCAATAAAAATCTCATAATTCCGCTGAAAACGATACCGAAAGCTCAGAATTCCAACACGAACACGCCGCCATGAATTTTTGACAAAGCATACAACGAGCCATTTGATTGGTCCAATCGTTTGCAACTATCCAATCGCAGGGCCGTTTACAATACAGCAGTAGCTTGAGTACAAAACATCCGGGTTATCGCGGGAGACTTGACCCGGGGAAGCGCCGAGCGCTTATGTAATCGTGTTGATTTTCGCTAAAATCGGTAACATCGGTGACAATAAGGTACCTTACCCCCCCTAAAATTTTCTCCACGGATTTAGACGATTCACAGAAATGATCAACTTGAAAATAAATTGGCGGAAATCCGCGGATTGGCAGAAAATTGCCATCCCTGGTATAGGTATATAGGTATTAAAATAAAATAGACATACCAAACAAGTACAGTAAAATTTGCACTACTGTATGTAAATTTCCCTTTTTCGCTATTTAAGAGTGTTTTTTTGGGGGGTTGACCACCTGCCCCCCCTTTCCTATTTCTCCAATTTTGATCTCCATCAGCAGGAACAATCCTAAGACTCTTTGACACAGTTAATTCCATAATCAACCCTGCTCCGTCTTCTCCTCCTGTCCAATCAATCAGTGACTGCAATAAGTCTGTCCTTTTCTGTGGACCAAGTTGCAACTGTGAGGGGTCATTTCGTGAACTGTTTGCCTTCACCCTCAGTCTGTTCCCCAAAACAGCCTATTTTAAGTTCCTTTTCATTAATTTCTTTAGAGGACTTGTCAGAACTGGTGGGCTCTATGAAGTCCTCCTCCTGCACGCCAGATTTTGTACCCACTCCCATGCTGAAGCAGGTGATCAGCGTTGTAGGGGCCTCTCTGGTCAGCACTCCTCACTTTCATGTATATTACCCATCCGTGAAATCACTACTGTGCATATTTTCCATAATCCTTGGTACATAGTTCCACCCGCGAAGCCACTACCATAGCTGTATATATACCGTTGGGCTATTTGTTATTTTTACTTTTACCTTTACCTCACTCGAATGGTTAATCGTGTGTCCTGTAACTGCTTTATTCAGATCCTTCTCTCTTACTTTATTGCGCAGTAGCCTGGTGGAGCATCCACAATTTCATTATGCTGTACAGCTGTACATTGACAATAAAGCCTGTTCTATTCTAACAGCTCTCTTGAATCTGGTTGTGTTCCCTCTTATTTTAAACATGCTATTATTCAGCCTCTTTTTAAATAGCCCAACCTCGACCCAGCACACTATAAAAATTATAGAGCCATCTCTAAACTTCCCTTTGTTTCCAAGTTAAACATGTAAAGTCGTTAACAAAGTCATGTTTTTACCATCTCCAAAATATCTCTAAAATTAGAATGTTAGTCTCACAGAATGAGCTGGAAACTACTTCATATGCCTACTGTAATGCTCTTTTTACGTGTTTGAATAAGTCTTCTATAGATCGCTTGCAGTCAGTCCAGAATGCTGCTGCTAGTCTCCTAACTCGATCTAGTAAGTTCTGTCATATAACTCCCATTTTATCCTCCGTGCATTGGCTTCCCATTAATTTTAGAATTCAGTTTAAAATTCTTGTTTTTACCTAAAAAGTCATTCAGGGTGAGGCTTCTTCTTATATCTGTGACCTACTGCATCCATACTCTCCTAGCAGGTCCCTCAGGTCTTCGAGTCAGAACCTTCTCTCAGTATCAAAAACTAGACTCAGAACCAAAGGCGACAGATTCTTTGCAGCTGTGGCACCAAATTTGTGGAACTCCCTACCCCTCATTTAAGATCTCCACCTTCACATTTTAAGAAGCAGTTAAAAGCCCATCTTTTTACTTTAGCGTTTTATTAATCCTCTGCTGGTTGTACATTGTTCTTGTGTCTTTTATTGTTTACTGTTTTTTATTCTTATGCCTTTTATTTACTGTTTGATTTTATGGAAAGCACTTTGTGACTCTGTCTGTGAAAAGTACGCTACAAATAAACTTGTTGTTATTAAATGTCTGTGCACATCACAGTATATTGATCTCAGTTAGAAACTGGGTTTGTTAAAGATGCTCTACTAGTCAAAAAATGGCTGTATTCAAAAGAATAAGACCAGTGGAATAGAAAATAAATAAGTGCTCAATACTAGCATCAAATTGTCCGTAACAGTGGATTACTAACCAAGGCTTTTAATGGAAATGGCCCCATCTTAAACCTTGAATGTAAAAGTCAAAATTTGGTTTGTGTTTGAGGGGCCCACACACAGTGCTGTACCTGGGGCCCAAAATTTGGTGCTGCACCCCTGCTTGTACTCTAGGGGTGGGGCAGAAATTGATGCATTGTAGTATCGGGATCCTTTGTCATGGTAATACTGTATTGATTTAGAAAAACTATACTGCAACAACACTTCATCAGTAGGGTAAACTAGCCTGTTTCCCGACGATCTAAACCCAGCTCACGTTTCCTGTTAGTGGGAGAACAATGCAACACTTGGTGAATTCTGCTTCACAATGATAGGAGGAGCTGACATCGAAGGATCAGGAAGATTACGAATTTTTAATAAATGATGCAAACACAAACATACCTATTTAGGTACCAGAGTAATAAACGGTTGACTTTTCAGTCCACTAGATAGTGCTAAATGTTCAGTCTGGTTAAGTCAGCACAGCAAAGGAGTGACTCATGAGATCTAGCCAGGAGTTGAACAAGAGGAAGATCGGGATGGGAAATGACAATATATGATATTGCAAGATCATGATAGTATTGCATCGCCCAAGTATAGCAATGACATCATATCATATGGCCGCCGGTGACTCCCAGCCCTACTGTAGTCCAGTCAATGTAACACATTACTAGGCCTGTAATGATAACGCCTAAAACGGTTAGTCATATGATAAGAAGAAATGACCACAATACGTTTTCTGGCCACCATAAGTCACTGTTTACGGGGGAAGGGGGGTTGGTTTTTTTTTGTTTTTTTTTACATGACCCGCCAGTATTCTCAGCTGGCCGCTGTCTGCACGCTCCTCATACGTGGGCGAGCTAATGCTCACGCAGCCAGAAAAAAGTGAAGTGGCGAGCTGGGGTCCGCTCACAATAAAAAGTTTGTTCCGACTGAGCCTGAAAGTCTGCTTCTTTTTAACAGCATGATTGCTTTGCGCAGCGGAGCCCTCGTTTTTTTTTTCCCCGGTTGAAGAGGCCAGCTTCTACTCTATCTGATGTAACACCCATGTTTACGTAATGTTGGTACGATCGGTGTGACCGTTCTTACTGTCAGTTTACAATACAGTGGCTGTATTAGAGAGCACTACTGGGGAAAAAAACATGACTCAAAATAGACAGTAAGGTCCATGACGCTGAAACTTTTCTCTGTGCAGTTCTCTATTCTGCTGTCTCTGAGACTGCAAATATTGTAAACAAACGGCGTTTACCAACGTCGTAAAGCCACGTGTCTGTCGTCCATGGCAACGTATAAACAGTAGTAGCCAAAAAATGTACATATTTTTTGTTTTATTTATGGTTTATTTATTTAGGTTATTTTAAATATTTTTTTTCGTATCTCTCTGCTTGAACTGCTGCCTCCGTGACCCGGACCTCTGGAAAAGTGGTAGAAGATGGATGGATGGATGGATATTTCTATTCCAGTGTTTAATATTGTTCATAAATAAAACTTCAAAGCTCTTTGAAAAGTTGTACATTGACTGTTATCATTATATCACTATACCCAGGCCATAAAATGGACTTCATGACGTCAACAACAATATCGTTTATTGCAATAATTTTAGGGAAAATTTGTCGTCCATCAAAATTTATCGTTACAGGCCGACAAGTTACTACCCAATTCTGCCAGTATCCAAACACAAATGCAGCTCCTCATTACCGTGGTGATAGTTTTGCGGTGGGAATGTTGTTTTTTATTTAGAATTGATTATTTAGTACAGGAGCATGATTTAAGCATGTACACGGCACTGGCCATGACTCCGTCTTTTGCAGTGGTTTGCTTGAGATGGGTGCACAAGAGATGCAGTGGACTCTCTGGTGGCCGGGCACATGACCAAGATTTCCAATGTAAGCGCTCTCATGGGGAGGCCAGGCCAATCGATTGTCGACCTATGACACAGATGGTTGTTGGTGACGACAAGCTGGAAGTGGTGGCGTCTTTCTGCTACCTGGGTGACATGCTCTCTGCTGGTGGTGGAGCTGAGCTTACCACCCTCACGAGATGCCAGGCTGCCTGGAACAAGTTCAGACAAGTGCTTCCAATTCTAAAGACCCACTAGCTCCCACCAACCTCTAAAAGCCGTGTCTACAGTTCCTGTGTGAGGAGCGTGTTGCTGCACGCCAGCGAGACATGGACCATGACTGCCGTCTGTCTTAACCGTCTGCAGCGGAATGACAGGGCCATGGTCTGCTGGATGTGTGGCGTCTCCACTGAGGATGAGGTCAGCTCGCCAGCACTCCTGGTTAGGCTGCAGCTGGACGACCTCGAGGATGTGCTCCGCGTGCGCCGTTTGCATTAGTTCGACCATGTGGAGAGGAGTGTTGGCTGGATTAAGAAGGTCATGGAAGTCGATCCCAGTAGCAGCAGAGGTCAAGGAAGAGGAAGACCGAAGAAGACATGGCTAGAGAGTGTTTGTATGGACCGGGTCAAGCTACAACTGGCCCAGGTTGAATCAGTGGACAGAAACCACTGGAGTGGGACTCTGAGAAGTGCAGTCAAGCAGGTCCCACCCCAACTGAGGGATTAATTGTGTCCTGTCAAAAATAAATACGGATGATGATGATGATGGCGAGTCCTTATTAGAGGTTCTGAGAGCAAATACAATGAACGAGGGAATAAAAGAATTGTAGACACCCTTGCTGGTCATTACAGTAAAAATATGGGAGTAGAGTAGAATAGTACTTTGTCAATGTCCACCAACTGGAACATTGTCCTTGAATCACTACATACACATCACATTGTAGGTAGGCAATGCATAGTAAAATAATCATAAAAATTACAACTATCACCAAAACAACACATGCACATCATCAAACAAGGAACATTATCAGTGGTAATGCAGGGAAGCACAGCAAACTTGAGAACTAAATCAGTGCTGTTCTCAAAACAACTTACAAATTTGGATGAAAATTGCACCAGCAAGGTACATATAGCAAAGCTTTAAGTGGAAGATGAACATGGGTCACAAATGATGTTGTTACTACATAGAGTTATAATTGGATCACACATAATAGCTGTCCATCTCTTTCCATTCCAGCCTCAGAGCCCAACCTGAAGCTGCGCTCCCGGCTGAAGCAGAAGGTGAGCGAGCGTAGGAGCAGTCCACTACTCCGTCGTCGAGATAGCCCCATTACTACCGCCAAGAAACGCTCGCTCGACATGGCCGGTAAGAAAGAGATGCAAATGCAGCAGTGCCTTGGACTTACTTGAGATGCATCCTGTACTTTGCTGCTGTTTTTGTGTGTGTGTTTATCTGTGTTTTATATATGTGGGTGTTTCAGACTCTGCGTGTAGCAGTGCCCCCGGCTCTGGCCCCAGCTCTCCGAATAACAGCTCCAACAACATCCCCAATGAGAACGGCATCACTGTGTCAGTCTCCAACAACACAGAGGTAATACATAGACGCACAGTGAGAACGAGTCACTGTGCACCGAGGCTCAGGCTGATATCTCCACTGGCAAATATATCAAATGTTTCAAACGATTTAAAAAATGGCATCCATAATTGTGGCATTAGTGTTCTGTGTGAAAGCTGAGCCATAGCCTATAGAATCCAATAGTCTGTTTAAGGCTCTTAAACAGGGACCTTCACATTCTTGTTCTGCCGAGGAGGAGACAGGCTGAGGAGCTGGCAAGCTGCTATTTGTGGCAGCCATTAGGGGCTTTCAGGCAGTGTGGAGGAGGCTTGTGTCCGTGACAATTTTATACCAGCAGCAGGGTGTAAATGTAGCTCTTTCACTTGTTGTGGACATCTCCTGCTGCACTGTTTTTCCTGTGGTGGTGAAGTATTCTTTCATGATGTGCACACGGATAAATCATTTAAACATGTTTTCCAGGCATCTCTAGCCCAGAGGCTGTGCAGCGGTGCTGAGCGAGGCTCCGTTAACCAGCTGTCCCTCTACACCTCACCATCCCTACCCAACATCACCCTGGGGCTGCCCGCCACTGCCACGGCCACTGCTGCTTCCAATGTAAGGAATGTGAAGGCTGCCAACTTGGTGGAGCAGCCGTGCAGGCAGTGCACATTTATTTAGCTGCGAATTACTTACTGTCCGGACTGTATTGTCTGTAAACATTTATTCAGATCAACCCCTTCCCTCTTTGTTCTCCATCTTCTCCAGGTGACCTCAGCCCAGCAGGATGGAGGCCTCCAACCAGCCCTCTCACTCAGCCCTCCCTTCATCTCGGGTGGCCATTTGACCCCATACTTGGCTGAAGCTGGCGGAGGAACAAGCGGGCACGGTGCTCACAGTCCACTGCTGCAACACATGGTCCTAATGGACCAGAGCCCTGCACAGAGCCCCCTGGTTACAGGTAGGAAGAGTGTTCGAAGTCGTACTGAAGTGTAGCAGTGCCTGAAATCTTGTGAAACCGTAACGAGTACTTGTAGCTACCGTGATGTAATTCATTGACACACTGGATTTGGTGTTTAGGCTTTCAGCTTGTTGGATGCTAGATTTCAGGTCTGTAACCTGTGACTGTGGACTCACATGCCACTTCGTTGCCCAGATTTGTGTTGTGAACTTGTTTTTGATAAGAGAAGTTTTTGCTCACTCTCAACATCATGCTGACAAGATCTTGAAAATTTAGCGTGCATTAAAAAAAATCACAACTCTTGAAGGAAGCTGAGCAACACTACCAAACATTTGTCAGATTATCTTCAGATGGACCACATAAAAATATATATAAAGGTGGCACGCCTCTGTCCACATGATCAAACTAGGACATGAATATTGGCAAATTTTAGGAAATTTGAAAATCAAGCACATTTCAGAAAATTATTCTGACATTCTTATAACAATTATGGCTACTGCTCAGACATGGCCTAATGTGTCATAAATTATAGGAACAAAGCTCGGAATACTTCATCTAGCATATTGTTTAAGTGAGAAGCTCTCAAAGGAAGCCTTGTTTTTAGGGTTCCAAGCAGCTAGCTGCGGGAAACCTATTGTTTTTATTTTAATTCTTCTACTACTTATTTTTCTCTGCTAAAAGTCCATGGGGAGCAAAAACGGTGATGCATGGAAACGAAATTTTACAATGTGATGAGAAACTCTCCCCACTACTCAGAGACCAAAAATGACGGCGCTATAATAAACACTTCTACATTTTTGCAAATATCTCAAATGGCTGGGCTGAGACTAAAATTTCTTTAATCATTCTGTTCTGTGAAATCTTCCACAACTTTTCTTCCCTGTTCTTATGCTCTAAAAATGAAGTTTTCGGCACCCAATTTTCAAAAATGTGCACAAGTGAACTCAAAATGAACTCCTCCTAGGCCATTCATCCAGATTGCTTGAAATTAAGCAGAGATCATCTAAAGACATCAGTAATGAAAGTTGTTAAAATTATCCAAAACTGTCATTCAGTTTTGATTTTTTTTTTGGCCAATGAAGTTGTACAGTTTTTCTTTGGCATGTAGTTTGGGGTTTAACTCCAGATATGCTGATTCAGACTTCAATTCTTCCAGGATTTCATGGGATGTTTTTATGATTGTTGTAGCCCAAAAACCTTGAATTCATGGGAGCTTTTTAAAAAAGTTGCGGTAAAAGTTGCAATGTTTTGAGAGGGGTTTTTTTTGCATTAAAAGTTGTGGGAAGAATTACAAATTTTAAAGCAGATGCTTTTTTCCATTTTACTGCTTTGGTATTCTTTAACATCACAAGAAAAGCACAGGACTGTCAAAATTTCCTATTACAGTGATTTTGTAAATTAAGCAGAAACTTCTGCTATACAGAAAAACTCTTTTGTGCAACAGCAAATATCGGCTTTAACACAATATACATTACAACAGCTAAATTGCATTGAATGCATGTTAAAAAAGAGTAGAGATTTGGAAATTATTGGCAGCACCTTCATTTGAAAACTCCCGCAGCAGTCTCCAACCACTCGGTACCGAGTGCAGAGGGGAAAAAAAAAAAGAGATAATTTATTCTGTTGCTCTGTATTGTCTATCAGAGTCTGTGTTTTTCTGACAAAAAAATTAGACAATATTCTCTCTCTTTTCATGCTTAACTCCTGCCTGTCTGTCTATATGCTGCGCGTCTTGACACACACTTGTCTCATACTGATCTTTCCTTTACCAGGAGTCCTGGGGGGAGGGGGTATGTGGGGGCATCGGTCTGTTTCCAGACCAGAGATCCGCAGTTTTAAAACTCATTGACAAGATGTATTAATGATTTTACCTCTAAAGGTGCATAAAATGTTCAAATACTGGCTGGAGTGTTAGAGTTGCTCATTTGTGGTTTTACAGCGTTTCTCCTTACGCACGCTTTCACGATGGGGTGGTTTTAAGGCAGGCGGATGTTTTTCAACACAAATCCAGCACTTCATACATGCGGTCAGGACTGAGACGTGGCGAGACGTCCACCAGCAGGCAGGGGGAGATGGAGGAAGGGATGGTGTAGAAAGCCTCACGGGTGAGTGGTTTTTTTAATCACACACAGTTATTTGCTGATGTGTTCCGTTAATACTCACTGTAAACACGTAAGTGAGCACAGCACAGCGATGCATTTGATTGGTTAGACTGAGGGTTTGAGCGCTACTCAGGGACAAATTTGATTGGTGAAATTAGTGGCAGGTGACGAGGATTGGCCAAAATTGCAGGAAAGTTGTGGTGATTGGACAAAGTTGCAAGGTCGAGCAAAAGACGCAGCCAATCAATGATTTTGCGTGAATTGACATGATCGCAACATCGCGAAATCCTGGAGGGACTGAAACTTGATGAAACTTCAGACTCACAATCACAACAATATTCTTCAGCAGAACATCAGATTTCATGCATTTTTTTAATGTTCTAAAAATCATGCTATGAATATGAAATTTCTGTCAGCCATTTTGTCTTGTCAGTGGAACATTTTGTTAGTGTATGAGGAAGTCAGTGTGTGACCCAAAGCTATTGTGTGGTGTGGGGGTTAAGATGCTCGTCTGACACGCGGGAGACCTGGGTTCAAATCCCCCTGGTAACGTGTCGGCCTTTGGAAGCATAGCATACTTCTTTAATGATTTAAAAATATCAGACTTACCATTAAAAAGCAGGTGAGACTCAAAGGAAATCCTCATTAAACAAAAAAAGTTTTCAGCAGCTTTTTAAGAGTCCTCAGAGTCAGCTAGATGTAGTTAGAGTGGGAGTCTATTCTAAACAGCACCATCCACCACCCTCTCTGTGTGCAGAGATGTGTCTTTGTGGAAAATGAAGCCCCGAGAAGACTTTATTATATGAAAGCGATGTCAACAGTTTTACTTTGGGTTGAATTTGAGGTTGAATAAGGTGAAAAATTTTGAAATATATAGGATCGTGATTATCAATTTTTGCAATATCGTGATTATCGTTGAATCGTAATAGGATCAAATCGTGACCCAAGTATTGTGATCCAAATCGTGAGGTTCCTCACAATTCCCACCCGTAGTGCACTGCATTTGTCCGAGTGAATGTCACTTCCTCCATAGCCTGAGTGGGCTCAGATTGCCTGTAGCAGCTCTTTTTTTGGTGTTATCACTGGGGAACAGCAGCTGTGGTGGCTGTGTCCTCAGTCCCAGCAGCAAATCACAGGGCACGACTTTAGCCACCAACAACAAAAAACCCTGTGGTTGACTGGCTGTTGGGACTGGGGTCATGGTCGCCGTGGTTGTGGCCTTTCATTGTTCCTACAAAGAACAAGAAAGTTACATAGTGCTGCTTTAAAAACTGATGTGTAGCAGACCTTAGGTTTTAAAAGCTGTTGCTAAGCAATACAAGACCTTGAAGTCTACATCTTCTTGGAACCTGATGATCGCTGCTTGTGACTATATTGTTTAAATTTAGAATTTTAGTTTATAAAATACAGTTGTTCTGAGTATATTTTTTCAATTCCCAAGCTTCCGAGCAGTATGCTTGCCTTCAACATATTCAGTAAAAGCAAAGAAAAAGATTTCTGTAGTTTATAACCAGTAGCTCAGATTGAGTTTAATTTTTTTTATTCTGTCTGAAATATTACAAGAAAATGATATAAACTGCCACATGTTAAGTGCATTTTTAGGTGTGGGGTGTTTATATTCTGAATCATTTCACCTGCGTTAGAAGTCTCTATTTACGGACTTCTCCTCGGCTTTTCCTCTTGTCCCACTGAACGATGTTTTTTTTTCCTCTGAGTGGCTGAATACATTCAACCTGAAGTGGCAGAAATGGAATGAAAATAGACCTCCGTACACCGGCAACGATGCACCAGAACAGTGGTGCTGATGTGTGGAAAAATTCACAAGCGGTTTAATCTGCACTGCCATGCAGTTTAACATCGCAGCAGTCTGAAACAGCCTTAAAGCCAAAATATTTCCACACCACTTGATTCGGTTTCCGGTAACTGACCACAGAGCAGCTGCTGTGTTCCCGCACCATGTTTGTTTTGTCAAGTAACCATAGTTTGTTCTGCCTGCCAAGATGCTGGACAGGACAAAAAAACCCCAAAACCCTGCGTGACATCATTATAAAGCCAAATTATAATATTGCAATATTAACTTTTACCCTGGGGTAAAATTTTATACCGGCATTATTGTGAACGATATGATATGGAACACCTTTAAAACAGATACGGATCTACTATCTGTCAATTTTTGCACAACTTTAGTGTACAGTAGGAACACCTGTAAACTTTTTTCAGGAGAATCAGAGAGGATGACCTTTGGCCCTTTGGGTGATTAGTTATGGACTGACCCACAGGGAAAACTAGCACGAGAAGCAAAAAATGTACGCAAACTATAAACATGTTTATATGTGAACTCTAAAATTAACTGTTTTAGCATGGGACTCTGGATTTGTTTTTTGAGCCATCTTAATTTTTAAACCCACAAGAGTCAAATTAATATGAATTTTTTTCCCCTCCTAACACTCGGTGACTGCACTAAAAAAAGAAAACCCGTCGACACTGTACGCCCCCTCACACTGACAGACATCCATTCATCAGCTCAAGCTAATGAGCTCCTTTCATATGTCGGCGTATCATCCGAGTGTGTGACATGGGTGCATTGTGCCCTTTCTCATCGGGCTCATTCATCGACTTCCACATTACGTCTGTTTTCAATGGGGTGTCAGCAGTGAAAGAGTACTGACGCACATACAGACGCATGTACGGTATGTGTGTATCCATGCGTAAAAACATACAGACAAGGCCTTGTGCAGCCCGAGTGGACAGAGTGGGTTTCTGCAGCTCTGCACTTTAGGCAAAGGAAAATAATATTTTTAGTCAGATTTGGTATTTTCTGTCAGCTTCTAATTGTTTTTAACTCTTCTTGGCTCCATCTCTCTTTATTATTCATTAGAGGACTTTTTAGTAACAATTTGAAAATACCAATGTAGGCAGTTTCTCTATTTTCATGGTAATTATGCTTCTAACATCATTTACCAGGCTTGAGCTGGGTCTCTTTTCTTACTTTTCTCACTGCAAATGGTTTAAGATGTTCACTTTTTTTGCCCGGGGTCATCGCAATGGGAGAGACACAGTATGGCATCACAGATGGTTGTTTTTATTTGGCTCATAAATACATCTGCTCACTCATCTTAGGTCCAGCACCAATTGGAGTTAAATCAGGAACATATCTTGTATCTATTCTCAGTAGTCTTAGGTGGTCTGAGGTGGTGGGGGTGGGGGTGGGGGGGTTCTCCACTCACTGTGGCTCTGGCAAGTCTCAAAGAGATCATTTAGACGTGGATGACATCAACCTGTTTCTGATTCGATATTTCTGATCTTTGATTTGGAAAACACGGGTAGCTGTTCTGGAAATGCTGCCATATTTCCCCTGAACTAACCAGCAAAATAGGCCTATCCAGTCACGCAGCCATGAATCACTATGACACCCAGTCTAAATAGTTGCTCTTAAGATTCAGGTGCCATCAAAACATTTTGCTGTATCCTACCACAACTTTCTCCAGAGCAACACAGGCCATTTTAGCTCTCAATGATATTCGCTGTCAGTTTCATCTACATACTGATGTACTTTGATTTTTGGGTGGAGGCAGTGAATAAGACATCCAGGTTTTTGTGTAATAATAAAGATAAAAACAAAAAGATCTATTTTGAAGCAGCCATTTTCACATAAAATGGTGAGAACTTATGACGCACATTAGGAGCAGTTCTACTGTATTATAGCACAAAATCTTTCCCTGCCTTTTTTGGGAGATAATACAAAGTTTTTACTTTTCCACAGGGACATGGGCAGATAATTTAATTTTACTGTTTGAGGCACAATAAAGAAACATTTTCTCAAGAGTAAATATGGAGGCAGACACATTAATTATCGCTACACATAGAGGAAACTTTTATTTCCATTGTACTGACTGGAAAATTTATGGGTAAATGGGGTGTACCAGTGGGTCTTAATTTTTAATAATAATCATGAAGAATGCTGTAAAATCAACTAGAAACTTATTGAATATGTCTTTGATACAATATAAAACTAGTTTTCTTATATAATCCAGTGATTAAATTGTTTGTTTTATTATGAAATTTTACATTTTTATTTCTAACTAAGCTCCCTGTGTCATAGATACAAGTTTGACTTTTGCAACAAAGAAAACTGCTTAAAAATCAGTCTAAAACTGATTTTAGATCTGGATAGACTTCATTCATAGTATCACAACATAGTCTGCTGCAGCTCAGCTACTAGCTAGTTGCTGGAGCACTGAGCTAATGCTGCAAGTTAATGAAGGGAAAGCACAGTCTGGTTACAGCTCTAACATGTTTTATTGGATATCTGTGTTTACACAAATGTTTGACACATCCTTTTTTAAGATGCTGTAGGCTACTCCTGAAAGCTTCTGTCTGCATGTGAATGGGGAGGAGAGGACAGTGGTGGAGATCGCTGGTGCCCAATTATTTTTTTCCATTTTTGCTTACCATGGGTGCTTCAAGGCAACAGAAAGGTTTAAGATGTAGGGCTGGGCGATATGGCCTCAAAATAAAATCCACATTTTTTCCCATGTCACATTTGATTTTTTTTTTTTTCCACAATATCTTTATTGAACCTTTTCTTTTTTTTTTTTTTAACAAACATGATACAAACAATCAAACACTAACACTAAAGTACTACAAAAAAAAAATGCACTAAAAACACCAACAACCACCAACAAAATCAAGTCTTCAACAATGCTCCTCTGTTTAGTCTAGACAATCCAATACATAAGTATACATATTATGTTCACCAGTTTGGAATTTACAAGGTCCACACACATCATTCACCTTCTTCTTCAAGAGTTATGTTTAAATTTTTTACATAATCAATAAAAGGTCTCCATATATTCTCAAACACAATTTCCTTTGATTTTAGTATATATGTTATTCTTTCTAATGGAAGGTTTGTTAACATCTGTCTTAACCACTGAGTCACATCTGGTCTATGAGTCTTTTTCCATAATAGTGCAATACATTTTTTGGCATTAAGCAAACTGAGGTCTATGAATGTTCTTTCACTTTTATTAAAATTATGCTTTTCTGGGTACAGACCCAACAAAAACAGTTTAGGATTCAATATGATTTGTTTTGAGATTATTTTTTCAATTGTTACCCTCACCTCTTCCCAAAACATTCTTATTAATCTACATTCCCATAAACAATGAAATAGGGTTCCTTTACTTTCCATGCATTTTGTGCATGTATCTGGTATATTTTTGTTATATCTATTTAACTCCTCCGGTGTAACATACATCCGCATTAACCATTTGAAATGTATCAATTTAAGGCGTGCATTTATTGATTTGGTTTGAGCTTCTGTACAAGCCAATTCCCATTGTTCCTCTGAAATTTCAATTTGCAGATCTTCTTTCCAGTAGTTTAATCTTTTCAGTGAATTTTCACTTGAAGATAGTGTCAATGAGTTATAAAACTCTGAAATAATACCCTTTCTTTTACTATCTTTCATCATCATTTTTTCCAAGGATGAATAAATAGGTCGAGTGAGAGCTTTATTTTGATTTGATCGAATAAAGTTTCTAAGTTGAAGATATTTAAAAAAATGTGTTCTATTGAGATTAAATTTGATCCTCAGCTCTTCAAAAGACATTATGTTGTCTGCACCTGGCAAATATAAATCCTGAATCTTTTGTATCCCTTTTAAATTCCATACTTTAAATACAGCGTCCGCTCTCCCTGGTTTAAAATATTGATTACCCCATATTGGACTAAATTGTGACAATAACTGTGGTTCTTTTAAATAGTTTTTAGCTTCACACCATATTTTGATCATATGCTTTACAAATGGATTTTTAACTTGTTTTTGTAATTTTTTTGCCGAATCTGAGTATATGAATATGGGAAGAGGTAAAGGTAAATTGTATGATTCCATTTCAGTCCAGTGAGGGAGATCATTTGATGAAAAATAATATGTCATAGACCTCAGTTGTGCCGACCAATAATACAACATAAAATTTGGACATTTCAGACCTCCACGATCAAATGGTAAATATAATAAAGACAAACGTAATCTAGCCCTCCTGTTGTTCCATATAAATTCCACTAACTTTTTTTTTATTCTTGAGAATAGATCTAAAGGTGGTGATAAGGGAATGTATTGAAATAAATAAAGTATTTTAGGTAAAATATTACTTTTAAGTATATTGATTCTCCCGATCATCGACATTGGTAGTGACATCCATCTCTGAGTTAACTCACTGATATCTGACATTAAGGCTTCATAGTTGACACTGACGACTGATTCTAGCTTAGGCATAATTTGGATTCCTAAATATTTAAACTGATTTACAACATTGAATTGATTTACCTCAGGGGCTGGGTAATTTCTCTGGGTCTCATTTAGCATTAATATTGAAGATTTAGTTTTATTTATTTTATATCCTGATATTTCCCCAAAATTCTTTATTAAATTCAACAAGGTTGGAATTGATTTTTTTAGATTCGACATAAACAAAATTATGTCATCGGCGTACAGGGAGATTTTATGTTCTGTTGGTCCAACTTTAATTCCATATATTTGTGAATGTAAACGTATCGCTATCGCTAAAGGTTCAATTGCCATAGTAAACAGTAAAGGTGAAAGTGGACAGCCTTGTCGACATCCTCTATTGATTTTTATTGGTTTTGAAATATTGTTATTTGTTAGGATTTCTGCTGTAGCATTATTGTATATTATTTGAACCCATTTTATGAAATTATTTCCAAGTCCAAACCTTTGTAGTACTTCAAAAAGAAAGGGCCATTCAACTCTATCAAAGGCCTTTTCGGCGTCCAATGATAGGAGAGCTGTATCCGGTGCTTCTTTATTAAAATAAATAATATTAAATAGTCTTCTTACATTATGGAAGCCTTGTCTACCCTTTATAAAGCCATTCTGATCTCGATTAATAATATTTGGTAAAATTTCTTGTATTCGTCTTGCTAAAATTTTACAGATTATCTTAAGGTCGGCGTTTAATAGGCTTATTGGTCTCATATTTTCACATTTATTAGAGGGCTTACCTGGTTTTGGCAGCAGTATAATTAAGGCATTATTTATGTATGATGGTAAATTATTATTTTGAAATGCTTCTAAAACCATTTCCAAAAAAGGTTTTATTAATTTATTCTTAAATTTTTTATAAAGGTCAACTGGAAGACCATCTGGTCCTGCACTTTTTCCTGATTTCATATTATCAATGGCTAGCCCAACTTCTTCTTGACTAATTTTAGACTCCAATATCTCCCTGTTTTCATTTGGAATACACGGTATAGATAGTTCGTTCAAAAACCCATTTAGTTTTGTTAATTCAGGTTCATTTTTGGTATCATATAATTTTTCATAGTAATCTCTAAAGGCTCTATTAATTTCTAAAGGATCTATAACTACCTGTCCATTACTTATAATACTGGTAATTGGTGTTTTAATTTCCAATTGTTTAATCTGCCATGCTAATAATTTTCCTGATTTTTCACCTTGTTCATAAAAAGATTGTTTCAATCTTAGAAGACTCGAGGCAGCTCTATTCGCTGATTTTTTGTCGTATTCAGCTCTCAAAATCAGTAATTCATTCTCCAACCTTGGGTCACTTCCTGCATACACTTTTTCCTGAAGATTTTTTATTTTATGTTCCAATTTAGCTCTCTCCTCTCGAGTCTTCTTAGATTTTGATCCTGTATAACTAATAATATGTCCCCTAATAAAAGCTTTGAAAGCCTCCCACTTTACACATGCTGATGTTTGTGTAGTATTGATGTCAAAGAACTCGTCTATCTGTTTTTCTATATACTTGACAAATTCCTCATCCTGAAGCCATTTATGCTGAAATTGCCATCTACCTGATTCCTTTATCAATTTTTTATCTACATATATTAGACAACAGGGTGCATGGTCAGAGATCACGATGTTATCATAAAAGCAGTTTTGAATCTTGGACCTTAATTCTGTGGAAATCAAAAAATAATCAATACGTGAGAATGTCTTGTAGGTACAGGAATAACAAGAATAGGCTTTAACTTGTGGTTTCATTTCTCTCCATATATCTAACAATCTCAATTCTTTCATAAAATGATTAATAGTCATCCTACATCCAATGTGCGTACAATCCAGTCCTGTTGATCTATCCACACCTGGATTCAATGTACAATTAAAATCCCCTGCTATTATATGTTGCCCTGTAAGTGATGATAAGATGAGAAATAAATTAGCAAAGAACTTCTGGTCATCTATATTGGGACCATATAAGTTCACAAGATTTATATTTTCTAATAGCAAAGAACCTTGAATGATTACATATCTTCCAAATTTGTCTCCAATTACATTTTTCACTTGAAAAGGAACTGATTTATGTATGAGAGTCATAACTCCCCTGGCTCGGGATGAAAATGAAGAGGTGAATACACTTCCCTGCCATCTACTCCTAATTCTTTTAACATCCTCCTCTATCAGATGAGTTTCTTGTAAAAACACAATTCTTGAACCCATGTCCTTTATTTTATTCATAACTTGTTTAAGTTTTTTTAAATTTTGTAGACCTCTGCAATTCCATGAAGTTAAATTAAGATTAACACTTTGGTCCATGATCAATAGAGAGTTTGGGATTACCTTGCAGTGTAAACATGCTCATACAGAGAAGCAAAAACATGAGTGGTTGAACATTCATCCTACAAACTACACACAAACAAATTCCCCCTTCCCACACTTGTGGCAAACCCCCCAAAATCAAAAGAAAAATTCTGTCTCCCGATATAGCCATCGACTGTTCCACATCCACGGGGAACAGCCTAAGCCACTCCTTCTTCATCCTCCCAATCACCCTAACTCTACTGCTTTTAATGACGTAACATTAACTCTCCTCTGTAGTTTTCCAACTTAACTCCAAAATTTTTACCAACTTTGTACATCCTAGTTTTTTTTTTGTTTGTTTTGTTTTTGTTTTGTTTTTTTTTAATATATAATACAATCTATATTTTGTAAACTTACTATTTACTTCAAGTCAGTCAGATGCCTGTGCAAATGCTTAGTTATTCTACCTTATATTTTGTTCATGCTTAGCTCCCACCAGTCTCTTCTTCTTCTTTGATCTTCTTGATGAACTCCTGCGCCTCCTCTGGGGTCTTGAAGATGTGGGTTCTGCCCTCATACGTGGTCAGCAGTCTCGCAGGATAGATTACACCATGACGAATCCCAAGGTTGCGCAGCTCCTTACGTACGGGATCAAACTGCTTCCTCAATTGCTGGATTCCTGTGGCCAAATCTGGGTAGAACCGCACCTGCTGGTCCTGGTGTTTAATCTCTCCTTTAGCACGTGCAGCGTTGAAGATCTTCATCCTGTCTCTGTTGCTTAGAAACTTCATAATTAAGGTCCTCGGCGGTCCCTCATCTCTCCGTGGGCCAATACGATGTGCTTTTTCCAGAACCACTGCTGATTGCAACTCCTCGCTGCCCAGCACCTCCGGAATCCACTTTTCCAGAAAGGAACATACGTCCCGACCTTCTGATTCCTCTGGAAGACCCACCAGCCTCAAGTTATTCTGTCTCGACCGAGATTCCAAATCCAAAATATTATCTTCCAGAGATTTATTTTTTTTTTCCAAAGTGCGCACCTTTAATTGAAGACGGGTGACGTCATCTTCAGCACTAGCGAGACGGAGCTCCATCTGCGCCGTTCGTTCTACACAGTCACCCAATTCCTTTCTTATTCCTTCCAGCGCTGTCATAATCCCATCAAATCTAGAGGAAAAGTCCGCTCTCATTGAACTCATGGCAGCCATCAGCGCATCTGCGCCATTCCCCGCAGAAATCGCACCGCCGCCAGCTTCCTCCGCCATATATGGAGCCTTGTTTGCTGCGTCACAGACCTGAAAGTCCGTTAATTTGGACTGTTTCGGCGGCTCGCTTTTTCCTTTTCCTGGTTTTCCAGCCTTAGGCTTCGCCGACATATCCTCGCCCAAATGCTGGGATACGTTCTGTCCCAAATGAGAGAGTTATTTGCCGATTTTTTTTTTCCAGGAGCAGAGCAGAGCGAGACACGTCCGTCCTACGTGGCAGCCATAACCGGAAGTCCCACATTTGATTTTTGATTTTAATCAGTATTTTTGACTTATCAGACTTATCTCAGTACTTAATTGTCCTCACCTGCTATCATTATTCATATACTCACTGCCAATGAAAACACAATTTTTGTATAAATGTTTTTGGATCCATCCTATCAGAGCTTGAGTAATAGTGTTTGTATGACTCAAAATATGTCTAGAACTCATTTTCTGTGGTTGTACTCACTGTCACGACTCACTGCCTTTGAGGTCCGACTCTATAGTCTTTTTGAGCTCGTTGTTTCTTTTGGGTACTCAAAAGTCAAATATGTGTGATTTTAACGATGGTCATCTTCCCTATATAAGGATGAACAAAAATGCATAGCACTGTGTTGTGAAATCTACACGATTGTCACGTGACGAACGTAACTATGCTTTGGGCCTTTTGGAGGGCGGAATGTCGGCACGACAGGTGGCGCTCTGTTTGGGCAGCAATGCACCAACCATTGTTCAGTTGCAACAACACCAGGTCAAAACTGGGTCAGTGGTCAATAGACCACGTCCAGGACAAGTACGTGTCACAACCCCGGAGCAAGATCGGTACATTGTGTTGCAACACCTCCAAGACTGGTTCCGCACAGCCAACAAGATGGCCCAGGAAACTCCAGGGAGACACCAGCCAAGGATCTCGGCCAATGCTATGAGAAGGTGCCTCAGGTGTCAGGACCTGACAGCACAGTGGCAACAAAATTGCCACGAGTGGGCTCATCAGCACAACAGGTGGGCCCTACGGCAGTGGAACACTGTTCTTTTCTCTGACAAATCCCGATTTTGAAAGTCCAGGGCCCCATGTTGTGTCCAACAGGTCAAGCGATGGGGCGGCGCTGGAGTCATGGTGTGGGCCAGCATTTCAATTATTTCATGGGAATTGCTACTAGGGCTGTTGCAATATGACCAAAATTTCATATCACGATATAAGTAATCTTATTTGACGATGATATATCACGATATACATTTCTGTAAATCCTATAGTTTATATATGATAACCAATAAAAAGGACCATCTCTTTTTCTACATTTTAAATTACATACTGAAAAAAATCAGTTGTACAAATTTATCTGTCATTAGTTTTATGCACTTTTTCTCGCTTAATTTTGCAGTGTTATAAAATTGTTTTTAATGTGCGTTTGAGATGACTTCAGCTTTGTTCTTTATCACTACTGGACTAATTAAAAATGATTAGAAATCAAGTTACATTAAGAGCCAGTTTGTTCCTCTGACACGTTTTAATTTATTTATTATTTATTTAGTGTGTACGTGGCCACTGTCATGCACTTTTCAGGTTCAGGTTACTTTATTTGTACCCGTAGGTAGATTTGTTTTGCAGTCAGGTGACATCCATATTTACAAACCACAATCACATTCAACATGAACACAAACACAGGCACACATGTAGCTGACTATAAACATGATAAAAGTACTCAAGGCTCCACCAATCAGGACATAGGACAAAGAGATAAGAGAAAAAACAAAGAGATAAGAGAGAAGGGTCATATTAAAAAGTTAAAGACTAGTCAAAGAGGTTAAAAACTCAAAAGTCTAAAACCCAATAAAAGATTTAGAACCCTTAAAAAAACTACAAAAATAAGTAAATATAAAATAAAATTAATAAATAGGTAACTAAATTATATGCAATAGTTACATCTTGTTAAACTCTTTAACAGCAGCAGGAACAAAGCTGTTTTTGTAGCACTGGGTTTTACTTTTTGGAACAGCAAACCTCCGTCTGGAGGGAAGAAGCTGAAAGTGGCAGTGCAAAGGGTCGGAGTCATCATTTAAAATGGAGGTAGCCATCCTCTGTACCTGTCTGGTGTACAGGGATGTCAGGCTCAGCTGTGACCCACCAAGCAAACGACTGGACCATCTAACTACCTGATCCAAGGATTTCCTCTGTTTCAGTTTTATCTGACCAAACCATGACACTAAAGAAAAGGATAAAACGGATTCAATAAAAGCCCTATAAAACATTGTCATTATGGTTCGGTCAATTTGGAAGCGTGCAAGTTTCCTTAAACAGTGCAAATGTTGCTGACCCTTTTTGCACACCCTTTCACAGTTCTCTTCAAAGTTTAAATTACTATCAATAATTGTCCCAAGATATTTGTAGGATTGTACACATTCAGTGGTCTGGCCTTTTAGTACAGTGACTTCGTGCCTGGGAGTTTTCCTCCTAAAGTCAATAATCATATCTTTAGTTTTTGTCATATTCAGCTGCAGGTAGGAATCCTCACACCAGTGAACAAAATCATCAACTACTGGGCTGTGGCCACTCTCACCATCCTGGAGGAGACTGACGACAACTGAATCATCAGCATACTTTATAACGTGTCTGTTGTCATGTCTGCTCCGACACATGTTTGTGTACAGGATAAAGAGTAGTGGTGACAATACACACCCCTGAGGAGAGCCAGTAGAAGAACACTTTTTTTTTTTCTTTTCCACAATATCTTTATTGAACCTTTTTTTTTTTAACAAACATGATACAAACAATCAAACACTAACACTAAAGTACTACAAAAAAAAAAAAAAATGCACTAAAAACACCAACAACCACCAACAAAATCAAGTCTTCAACAATGCTCCTCTGTTTAGTCTAGACAATCCAATACATAAGTATACAAATTATGTTCACCAGTTTGGAATTTACAAGGTCCACACACATCATTCACCTTCTTCTTCAAGAGTTATGTTTAAATTTTTTACATAATCAATAAAAGGTCTCCATATATTCTCAAACACAATTTCCTTTGATTTCAGTATATATGTTATTCTTTCTAATGGAAGGTTTGTTAACATCTGTCTTAACCACTGAGTCACATCTGGTCTCTGAGTCTTTTTCCATAATAGTGCAATACATTTTTTGGCATTAAGCAAACTGAGGTCTATGAATGTTCTTTCACTTTTATTAAAATTATGCTTTTCTGGGTACAGACCCAACAAAAACAGTTTAGGATTCAATATGATTTGTTTTGAGATTATTTTTTCAATTGTTACCCTCACCTCTTCCCAAAACATTCTTATTAATCTACATTCCCATAAACAATGAAATAGGGTTCCTTTACTTTCCATGCATTTTGTGCATGTATCTGGTATATTTTTGTTATATCTATTTAACTCCTCCGGTGTAACATACATCCGCATTAACCATTTGAAATGTATCAATTTAAGGCGTGCATTTATTGATTTGGTTTGAGCTTCTGTACAAGCCAATTCCCATTGTTCCTCTGAAATTTCAATTTGCAGATCTTCTTTCCAGTAGTTTAATCTTTTCAGTGAATTTTCACTTGAAGATAGTGTCAATGAGTTATAAAACTCTGAAATAATACCCTTTCTTTTACTATCTTTCATCATCATTTTTTCCAAGGATGAATAAATAGGTCGAGTGAGAGCTTTATTTTGATTTGATCGAATAAAGTTTCTAAGTTGAAGATATTTAAAAAAATGTGTTCTATTGAGATTAAATTTGATCCTCAGCTCTTCAAAAGACATTATGTTGTCTGCACATGGCAAATATAAATCCTGAATCTTTTGTATCCCTTTTAAATTCCATACTTTAAATACAGCGTCCGCTCTCCCTGGTTTAAAATATTGATTACCCCATATTGGACTAAATTGTGACAATAACTGTGGTTCTTTTAAATAGTTTTTAGCTTCACACCATATTTTGATCATATGCTTTACAAATGGATTTTTAACTTGTTTTTGTAATTTTTTTGCCGAATCTGAGTATATGAATATGGGAAGAGGTAAAGGTCAATTGTATGATTCCATTTCAGTCCAGTGAGGGAGATCATTTGATGAAAAATAATATGTCATAGACCTCAGTTGTGCCGACCAATAATACAACATAAAATTTGGACATTTCAGACCTCCACGATCAAATGGTAAATATAATAAAGACAGACGTAATCTAGCCCTCCTGTTGTTCCATATAAATTCCACTAACTTTTTTTTTATTCTTGAGAATAGATCTAAAGGTGGTGATAAGGGAATGTATTGAAATAAATAAAGTATTTTAGGTAAAATATTACTTTTAAGTATATTGATTCTCCCGATCATCGACATTGGTAGTGACATCCATCTCTGAGTTAACTCACTGATATCTGACATTAAGGCTTCATAGTTGACACTGGCGACTGATTCTAGCTTAGGCATAATTTGGATTCCTAAATATTTAAACTGATTTACAACATTGAATTGATTTACCTCAGGGGCTGGGTAATTTCTCTGGGTCTCATTTAGCATTAATATTGAAGATTTAGTTTTATTTATTTTATATCCTGATATTTCCCCAAAATTCTTTATTAAATTCAACAAGGTTGGAATTGATTTTTTTAGATTCGACATAAACAAAATTATATCATCGGCGTACAGGGAGATTTTATGTTCTGTTGGTCCAACTTTAATTCCATATATTTGTGAATGTAAACGTATCGCTATCGCTAAAGGTTCAATTGCCATAGTAAACAGTAAAGGTGAAAGTGGACAGCCTTGTCGACATCCTCTATTGATTTTTATTGGTTTTGAAATATTGTTATTTGTTAGGATTTCTGCTGTAGCATTATTGTATATTATTTGAACCCATTTTATGAAATTATTTCCAAGTCCAAACCTTTGTAGGACTTCAAAAAGAAAGGGCCATTCAACTCTATCAAAGGCCTTTTCGGCGTCCAATGATAGGAGAGCTGTATCCGGTGCTTCTTTATTAAAATAAATAATATTAAATAGTCTTCTTACATTATGGAAGCCTTGTCTACCCTTTATAAAGCCATTCTGATCTCGATTAATAATATTTGGTAAAATTTCTTGTATTCGTCTTGCTAAAATTTTACAGATTATCTTAAGGTCGGCGTTTAATAGGCTTATTGGTCTCATATTTTCACATTTATTAGAGGGCTTACCTGGTTTTGGCAGCAGTATAATTAAGGCATTATTTATGTATGATGGTAAATTATTATTTTGGAAATGCTTCTAAAACCATTTCCAAAAAAGGTTTTATTAATTTATTCTTAAATTTTTTATAAAGGTCAACTGGAAGACCATCTGGTCCTGCACTTTTTCCTGATTTCATATTATCAATGGCTAGAAGAACACTTTTGGTCAGACAACGTACCATTGACCCTTACTCTCTGTGTTCTAAAAAATCCAGAATCCAACCCACCAGATTATTACTCAAATCAAATTGTTACTAAAATATGAGTTTTTTTTTGTTACTTATTTGTACCCGTAGGTAGATTTGGTTTGCAGTCTGGTGACAAGTCACCGGCTGCTGGTCGCTGCGTGCGCGAGCGCCCTAAACCTACATGTTTTTGGTGTGCGGGAGGAAACCGGAGAAAATCCCGGAGTAAACCCGCGCAACACGGGGAGAACATGCAAACTCCACACAGCTCACTGTTGGTCGGGGGCTGGGATCGAACCCACGATCTCATGATCCCCGCGATCCCCCGGCCGAGGGTAAAACTGTGCTGCCACAGTGCTAAACCACTGCGCCACCGTGCAGCCCAGTATGCAGGTTGGATTGTATTAAAGGCGGAAGAAAAGTCCACAAATAAAAGCTTGGCGTGTGTCCCATTAAAATGCAGATGTTCAAAAAGCATGTTAAACAGAGTGACAGTGGCATCCTCCACTCCTCTGTGAGGCCTATAGGCAAACTGCAAAGGATCCAATGCATGTTCAGTCTGCTTTAGGACCTCAAATCTGACCAGTTTTTCAAAAATTTTCATTAAAATTGAAGTCAAAGCAACTGGTCTAAAATCATTTACCGTTTTAGGACAGCTGGATTTTGGAACGGGGACAACCACAGCATCCTTCCAGATCTTAGTTGTGTCTGTAAGGACTTATTGAAAATGTAGTGAAATACAGGACTCAGTTCATGTGCACAGGACTTTAGCAAGCGCCCACATACACTACCGTTCAAAAGTTTAGGGTCACTTAGAAATTTCCTTATTTTTGAAAGAAAAGCACTTTTTTTCAAAGAAGATAACTTTAAACTAATCAGAAATACACTCTATACATTGCTAATGTGGTAAATGACTATTCTAGCTGCAAATGTCTGGTTTTTGGTGCAGTATCTACATAGGTGTATAGAGGCCCATTTCCAGCAACTATCACTCCAGTGTTCTAATGGTACAGTGTGTTTGCTCATTGCATCAGAAGGCTAATGGATGATTAGAAAACCCTTGTGCAATCATGTTAGGTCTGCAATGCTGTAATTGCTGCAAATGGAGGATTCTTTGACGAAAGCAAAGTTTGAAAGAAAAAAATTTATTTCAAATACAAATCATTATTTCTAACCTTGTCAATGTCTTGACTATATTTTCTATTCATTTTACAACTCATGGTGGTAAATAAGTGTGACTTTTCATGGAAAACACAAAATAATTGTCTGGGTGACCCCAAACTTTTGAACGGTAGTGTATATTATCAGTGCCCTGACTTTTGTTCACTTTTACAGCACAGAACACCCTTTTAACATCCTGCACCTCAATATTAAAGTGCTGATTGTCTTTGAGTTTCTGTTTCAAACCTTGGGTTTCTGTGCTAAAATCAAAGGAGTCAAAACGACCATAAAAACAATTAAGAGCATTAGCCAGCTCTGTGTCTGAATTAAAACCATCTAAAAACACACGATTACTGCGCTCTGTGCTCTGAAGGCCTGCAGTAGTTTTCATACTGGCCCAGGCTGAACCAAGTTTCTTTGTTGCTATCTTGCTTTCCAACTCTGATTTATAATTCTGTTTTGCTCTTAAAATTTCGGCCTTCAGCTCTTTTGTGGCAACCTGCAGCTCAGAAACAGACCCCTGTTTAAAGGCAAGTGCTTTCCTCTGTAAGCAGGATTTAACTGATTTTGTAACCTATGGCTTGTTGTTGGGATATATTTTGACACGTTTACGTGGAACGATCATATCTCCGCAGAAAGTCATGTATGAGCATGTCACGTCCACTAAAGAGTCCAAATCATCTCCGCAGGACAGTGTGAACACCTCCCAGTCCGTACAGTTAAAGCATTCCTGGCGGCAGTGCACTGAATCCTCTGTCCACACATTTATGTCTCTGGTCTTCGCCTTGTCTCTTCTGAGAGCAGTTTTATATGTGGGCAGCAAATGTACACAGTTGTGATCTGAGGAACCTAAAGGGGGAAGGGGAGGAGATTTATAGGCCCTCTCTATGGATCCATAGCACAGGTCCAATGTCTTTTTTCGCCTGGTTGGGCAGGAGACATACGGATAAAAGTTTTTAAGTGTCTTCTTTAAAGACACATGGTTAAAATCCCCAAGAATAAAATTTGGAGCCTCTGGGGAAATCGACTGCAACCGCTGTACTACATCAAAGATGGTGCTGGAGACGGAGTCAGCGTCCGCCCTCGGGTGAATGTACACAGTCGTTATGAAAAGTTGGGGGAACTCGCGGGGCAGATAAAAGGGGCGTAGCAATATGGACAGAAGCTCCACATCTGGTGTACATATGTGCTCTCTGACCGTGACAGATGTACAGTACTGTTTATTAATATATAAACATACGCTGCCCCCCTGACGTTTCCCCGTTACCTCCTCCTGCCGATCCGAGTGAAGTGGGGCTCCAAAGCCGTCAATCCACAGGTCCGCATCCCGGTCATGCGCCATAAGCCACATCTCTGTGTAAGCCATGACACAGCAGTTCTTGAAATCCTTCTGATATCGTACATTCCCTTGAATTTCATCCACTTTATTTCTCAGGGATTGTACGTTCCCCGTAATAATGGAAGGAAGAGGAATGCGGTTAAGCTGACACCTCCTCAGGCTTAATCTTACGCCTCCACGCTTTCCGCGTTTCCTCCTCTTGTCTCTCTTTTCATCGCTGTGTCCATGGAAATCTCTTAAAATAAAGTCCAACAGTTGCGGCACGGACTCAAACACAGATGCTGCATTATCCATGTTTTCCATTATCCAAACTTTTGCAGCTTTAGTAATATTTTTTCAGACAAAATTAAGAAACTTGGCAGTGATTTAAACCAGAACGGTGGTCTGATACACTATGTTTCCTATTAGCAACAAGTTAGCATCGTCATTTAACATTTGCCGTATTATAATTAGAGAGAGATGGTGTTAACGTGACTTACCTCCGATTAAAACGAGGTTAGAGGACTTCTCTCTTCTCTGACACAGCACGGTGGGAAAAAGTCCCAACATTCCTGGCTGGTACAGAAGTAGCGGCTCCACAGAAGTAGTGGCAAAACATTAGCTTGCACTTAGCTGCTGTGGCTCACCTGGCGCACTGCAGGGGAGAGGCAGGGTGGTGACTAGTAGAAATGGGTATGTCTCTTAAATCCCGATATAAACAATAGTTTTATATTAAACGGTAGACGGTTTCTATCACGTCACCAATATATACAGTATATCGTCATATCGCACAGCCCTATTTGCTACTCCTTCCAGGCATTTGCCCTGATGCTCACCAAACTCACTTACATTAATTCTTAGAATGGTATGCATCCAAGTTGTTGGCAGGGTCAAAGGTCAGAAGATCTTGGCACTTGTATGATTTCAGAAAAATCGTTATTTCTCCTAGGGAATTGCATCAGTGCTTACCAAACTCACAATGATCCTCAGGTCTGCATCCAAATTGTGCTCAAGGTCAAGGTCAAAGGTCAGGAGATCTAGGCACCTGTGTGATTTAAACAACAACAAAAAAAAGCTACTTCTCCAGGCAATTGCCTTAATTTTCCCCAAATTAATGCCAAATCATCAGGTTGATCTGCATCAAGGTTGTCCTCAAAGCCAGGGTCAAAGGTCAGGAGATCCCAGCGCTTATATGATTTTATGAAAATTCTTACTCCTCCTAGGCAATGGCCCTAATTCTCAAGAGACTCAAACACAATCATCCTCAGGTTTGTCTGCATCCAGGTTGAGGTCAGGGTCACTGTCAAAGTTCAAGAGATCTGGGTGTTTATGATTTCACAAAAATTATTACTCCTCCTGGGCAATTGCCCCAGTGTTTGGCAAACTCACTCACAGTGATCCTCAAGGGGGTCTGCATCTAGGCTGTGCTCAAGGGGAGCGCTCAGGAGATCTGAGCACTCTTGGGATGATTTCATCAGGCTGGAATGAGCTACTCCATCATTGATGGTTTATTTACTCTGGTCTTTTTTTCATTGCTTTTTGTCTCACAATATCTGGCAATAATGTAGCTCAAGTTGAAACAACCCTGCTCCTAGAACTGATGCAATGATGTCGTCTTTGATTACATCCTAGGTGTAAGTGGCCTGTCAATGTCATCAGCGTCCATGGCTAAACTACAGCGGCAGCATCGGCCCTTGGGGAGGACCCAGTCGGCCCCGCTGCCCCAGGGGAGCACTGCCCAGGCTCACGCCCAGGCCCTGGCCCTGCAGCAGCTGGTGGTCCAGCAGCAGCACCAGCAGTTCCTGGAGAAGCACAAGCAGCAGTTCCAGCAGCAGCAGCTCCACCTTAACAAGGTAAATCCTATAGAGACACATTTATTTTGTTTTTAATTAGCATTTTATGTGTACTAATTTGACTCTGATGCTGATGTATCATTGTTATATAACTAATGTGAAGAGTTGTGTTCTCACTTTTAAGATGAAGGCAGCTGTTGTTGCTATCATATAAACTATGGCTGGGATAATTATCTTGTTGATATTCGTGATTAATGTAGACTGATTAAGGCATTATTAAAAAAAGAGAGCGCATCCCAATCTCACAAACACAGCTGTAACGTAGAACTATGCCAAGCTGCTGCTGCTAACACAGGTGAATTGAGGGAGAGGACAGATAAGAGATGTAGCAGTCAACAGATCAAACTCTGCTCGGTCTGATTAAATATGGATTTATTCTTCTGGTGTTTTGGTAAATGTCACTGTTATCGATTATCTATTAAATTCACCTCCTGGCTCTTGGATCCTTTTTTTTTTTTCAGTGTTCATTTTCACATATTGTGGATCAACAAAAATCATCACACTTCCTGTTGACTGTGACTTTCAAAATAATAGAATAAGTGAGAGTACTACCTTAAATGGTATCTTGCCGCGGCCAAGATGTGTAGAGTGATGATATAGAGTGAAGTACGAGGAGACGAAGAAGAGTGATGTCTGAAGATAGAGTTGAGGTTTGATTGGACACAGCAATGATGACAGAAGGACTACAGCTCCTGACCAGATAGAGTGAAGTCAGTGGCAGTAATGCACCTCTAAGCTGGTTGCCAACCGCCCATCAAATCTAAAAGAAGAAGAAGTTTTACTGGAAGATTTACCTCCTGTGTGATGTATGAAACCTGGAAGAGATTGTGTCAGATTTAGATCTTCCAGCTTTAGTTTGTGTTGACAACAAATCCGAGGTCAGAAATACATTCACTGTTAAAGAGATCTTGTTTAATATTATTTAAATTAAAGGTGCTTTGCGTCAGTTCTTCGTTTATTTGAATCAGAGTTTGATGATTGCATGGTTTCAAGCTTTGTAATTAATTGTTTATTTGTGGAAAATTGTCTGATTCCATCTTTTTTCTTCAATCAGTGTACACCCCTAATATAAACTAATATTTAATAGGGGTTGTAAGCTGTGGGAGCTGTAGAGTAGTAGTTGGCGTAGGCAGCAGCCAGTTACACAGCCAGTAATGTGTTATCTGTGGCTGTTTGTGAAGTTGTTGACTCCATTCCGCCCTCTTCTCCTTGTGTTGTATTTTTTTGTTTGTGAGTAGGTGGTGGCAGGTATGGGTTATCATGTATAGCTCTGTGTGAGTGTGTGTGTGTGCGCGCGCCTCTGTGACTGTGCCTGAGACAGTTAGCACCGAGGTAACTATGTGCTGCCATGGTAACAGAACGGAAGCCCCTGCCTTACATGGGCGGAGAGGAAGTGCGCAGCTGCGGCTCGTGATGGCTTTACCTATTCAAGCAGAGTAGCTGCTGGAGAAGAGGTGGGCGGATGAAACAAGGGATTTCCTCTCCTCCAACTCCCCCGCTCAGCTCCGTCTCACTCCCTTCACATGTTTCAGAGCTCTCAAGTGGCAGCATTTCACACAAATACTGAATGCGCCCTAAAACAGCCGCTGGCATACCAAGCACAGCTTCAGTGCTTTTGGGCTGCTTTTATAAAAACATTTTTTTCTAACTAAAATGTTGCATTATGAGTAGTCATTTGATATTTTTGACGGCTTTTTATAACCTCAAAATAGAATTTCATGTTTAAATAGGCTTACCATGTCAGTTCCAATCTAGCCATGACTGTCAGTGCCTTATTATCCTTCACTATATTTTACTCCATCTAGAACTATCTTTAAAAATAGCATAATATCTTGATTCCAGTGAATGAAACACATCAAGAAACTGTACTGAGGTCCTAAATCAAGTGAATAGCAGAGTAATTTCCCCACAGACTTTTAATGGGGACATATGATGAAAATGGAACTTTTTCCACTGCTTTTGGACATCAATTTGGGGATCTGGCTACCAATGGAAAAACTTTTTTTTTTTTTTTTTTTTTTTTTTTTGCAGTCGAGTTTCCTCGAGAACAAGTGTTTCTTTCTTGGCTTATACAGGACAGGGGTCGCCACTCCTCTGTGCCCGCCTTTTCCCCGTTCTTTTATGCTGAGCACCAAGGTAGAGGGTGGAAAGTACCATTTTTACCTGGTCTTTGGTATGACCTGGCTGGGATTTGAATCCCAGCCTCCCGGGTATGGGGTGGGTGCTCTACCAACTGATGGTATGGTGGTATGGTATGGTTCCATACTGATGGTATGGAAAAACTCTGTGGGGAAAAAAAAAAAAAAAGAACGACAACCCTCTTAGATGTTTCCCAATGAATGTCAGAACCCCTACACCCCTCCCTAATGCTTTTAGTTTGGCAGCACGACTGCAGTTTTTATGCTTACTCTTTATACCAGGGGTCACCAATTGGCAGACTCCAGTCCAGATCTGGACCCTGAAAGTCCTCCATCCGGACCTCGAAGCCTTTTAATATAATTTGGGGGAAAAGGGAGACTGTTTTGTTTTGTCGGAATGAAAAAAGTGGAACTAAAATGCTGTGTTGGTGGCCGTCCGAACAGTTTATGGCACAAGCCCGTAGGCGCTCTCCACAGAGTCTACTCTCAGCTCTCACACTGATCTCGCTCTTTGCAGAAACTCTGTGGGTCCGACTGCTCCAGCGGGCATGCAGTGGGTTGCAAAATCACGGTTCGCTGGAGCCGACACACACACACAGGCCAGGATATCCACTCGGACAGAGACGCCTCGTTCCTGGTCTGTACCCACAGAATGAAGCGCTGTTGTAAAATTGAGTGTATTTACCTTTTGTTAGTGTACGATCTCATGGAAAAACTCAGCAAAAGCTACATGTGTTAAGATAAGATAAGCCTTTATTAGTCCCACAATGGGGAAATTCCAGGATTGCAACAGCAAAGGGATAGCAGCACTCAGAGCAATAGTAAATAAGATAATAAGATAAGAACTGGATAGCCAAAGCAATAAATAAATATACATATGTACACAGTTATATACACAGTGCAGGAGCATTGCAGCTAGATGGTATCAATGGCATTACAGTTAAATTCATTCATTCATTCATTCATCTTCTTCCGCTTGATCCTTTTCGGGTCGCGGGGGGGCTGGAGCCTATCCCAGCATCTTTTGGGCGAGAGGCAGGGTACACACCTGGCAAAATATAAATATGGACCCAGACAGTATATTTCACATTGAATGAACAGTGTTGCTGCCACCCTCAATAATAATTGTAATTGTCTTAGTTGTGTATTGGAGGGGACAATCTCTATTGTGCAGAGTTGACATTTAATATGGCCTCTATGAGCAGCCCTGGTTAGATTATAAAATCTGACAGCCGTTGGAAGGACCTGCGGAACCTTTCCCTAGAGCACTTAGGATGGCACAGCCTACCGCTAAATGAGCTACTCAGTGCATTCAGCGTGTCCTGCATGGGGTGGGACTCGGACTCCAGCAGAGATGACAGCTTAGCCACCATCCTCCTCACTCATATCTCCTCCACTGGGTCGAGGTGTTGCCCCAGAACAGAGCTAGCTTTTTTGATCAGCCTGTTCAGTCTCTTCCTGTCGGCTGCTGTGAGCAGACCACTCAATACGTAAAGGCTGATGCCACCACCGAATCGTAGAAGGCCTTCAGGAGTTCCCTTTGCACTCCAAAAGACCTGAGTGTCCTCAGCAGGAGCAGCCTGCGCTGCCCCTTCTTGTAGAGCGCGTTGGTGTTGTGTGACCAGTCCAGTTTATTGTTCAGGTGAACGCCCAGGTACTTGTAGGATGTCACCATCTCAATGTCTGTTCCCTGGATATTTACCGGTGCTGTGGGGGGGTTGTCCACGCCTGCACAGCCTATCACCAGTTCCTTAGTTTTCCTCGCATTGATCTGGAGGCAGTTCCACAGGCACCAGTCCACAAAGTCCTGGATAAGTCCTCTGTACCTCGCGTCATCCCCATCGGAGATGAGGCCGATGATCGCAGTCATCAGAGAACTTCTGTAGATGGCAGTGTGGTGTGTTGTGTGAAAAGTCAGCAGTGTCGAGGATGAACAGTAGGGCTGAAACGATTAGTCGTCATTATCGATAATGTTGATCATAAAAATTTATTGATGCAAATTTTTATTGTCAACAAATCGTTTAATTTTAAAGTTTATATGCATGCCACAGGAATGTTCAGTTTAATTGTTCCAGCGAAGAAGAAGCGGAACACATCACGGTGACAATCGAGAAAATCATGGAGAAGGCCAAAAGTTTCCAAAGTATGGGAGGATGTTACCAAAAATTAATAAATGAAACAATTTAAATGTAGACTGTAAATCAGTGTTGTCATATCACAGCTGTACTACAGCAATGCATCCATTCCCTCCTCCTCTCCGTTCCTCCGTCTCCGGCCACCTGTCAGCGGACTGCACCGGTAAGGTTAGCAAGTAACGTTAGCGCTTCTTATTTTCAATGAGCGACTCTCTCAGCTTTAGAAAACTGACCATACTATTAGTACATGCTGTTTAGTTTGCCTGAGGTCGGAGAGTAATCTCTCTTACAATGGTTGCTGACAGCTGAGCTGCTTCCGTTATGCTAGCTAATATGTTAACGGCAGTAAATGGGTGAATTACATGAAGAGCTTATTCTTTTTCGTATTCTGTTATTGTCACCATAATATCAGCCTTCATTCTGAATATTAGTGCATCCCGGTAAATTAGATTATCATGAGTTGTAATTTAATTAAAAAAAGACAACCACAATCATCACAAATAAATTTAAAATGGCTTAAATATTTCCCTGTATGTGTAGTGAAGGCTCACATTCCTGCGCTGATATTTAAAGTGTTTGTTTTATATTTATTTTGGACTGGAAGAAGTTCATTTAATTTTCATCTGAAGCCTAATTAAACTTAAAAAACTTCTAGACTCAACAAGGTTTCAAACAGGATAGACTAGCTTGTTATTTTCTTTTTTTACTTTAATGAAGTTGAATATTACCCTAGTTTGTTTTTAACACGCAGTTATAACAGCCTTTATGGTGCAGCAGAGCTGCTATTTGAGTTTTTACACTTTAATATCTATTATTTAATTGTGTTGCTACAAACACTTCTGATTAAGCTGTCAAGTTCAAGTTTCTAACTCATGTTTGATGGGTCATTATTTTATTTAGTTATGGGAACTTTTTACAATGGGCTACATTGTGTTAAAGCAGAGACTGACAACAGTGATTTTCACAGGTGTGCAGGCTTAAACAGGTGAGGTAAAACATGACCTAGAGCCCCAAACAGGAACTGTACCAGCAAGAACCTGAGCTAGCAGACATGACAGAAATAATCTGTCATGTCTGACAGATTAGTCGACTAATCGAAAAAATAATCGTTAGATTAGTCGACTACCGAAATAATAGTTAATTGCAGCCCTAGTGAACAGGAAGGGAGCCAGAACTGTTCCCTGGGAGGCCCCCATACTGCAGATGATGGTGTCAGACACACAGTCCTAAGTTCTCACAAACTGTGGTTGGTCTGTGAGGTAGTCCAAGATCCACAATGACAGGTGCTGGTCCACCCCTGCACACAGCAGCTTGTCCCTCAGGATCACTGGTTGGATGGTTTTGAAAGCACTGGAGAAATCAAAGAACACAATCCTCCCAGTGCTCCCAGGCTTCTCCCGGAGGGACAGGGAACGATGTAGGAGGAAGATCACTACATCCTCCACCCTGGTGCCATGTTGGTAGGCAAAATGAAGTGGGTCCGTCGCTGGTCCCACCAGGGGGCGAAGGTGGGCAAGCAGCAGTCTTTCCAGGATCTTCATCAGGTGTGATGTGAGGGCAACTGGTCTGTAGCTGTTCAGGTCCTTGGGATGCAGAGTCTTCGGCACGGGTACCATGCAGGATGTATTCCACAGCTGTGGTATCCTCCCCAGCTTCAGGCTCAGACTGAAGATGTGCTCCACAATCCGGAACAGCTGGTCTGCACAGGACTTGAGGAGCCTCTAGCTGATGCCGTCTGGACCTGCAGCCTTCCTCGCCTTGATCTTCCTCAGTTCAGTTCTCACCTGGGTCTCAAGCCTTATTCATGCTGCATTTCCTCTCTGTTCCACTTTGGTCTGCGCGCGCTTTGGAAGAGCCCGGCGTGCATGCGGTGTTGTGCATGCTCACTTTTTTCGTCTACCAGGCCAAACAGTTGACGCATGCGCACAACTGTTATTTGTAGTTTTGCCCCAGCCCTATGGGTAGCGGCAAATGCGCTAACACACCAGTTTTTTCACCAGCTATAAACACACGAGCGATGCGCTTTTTTTTTTGTAGCAACAACAATGGCGTCATTTCAAGGAAAAGGAGGAATTACCGTTTTCCAGTGCTCATCTCCACTCAAGTTGCTGCTGCTGCAAAAGGATTCATGTATGTTTATTCTCGTCTTCCGCCTCCTCGTTGTCTTCCTCGTCTACTTTCTTTGCATGTTGTGTTGGTAGCGCCATCTCATGAATGGGATGTTCAGTCTTGCGCATGCTCTGTCAACGCGTTCAGGTCGTGGGCAGGCCATGCAGTCATAAAATTTGGGCTGCACGCGGTCGTCCGCAGTAGAGTCCTGCATACAGTAGCGGACTGGAAACGATGACGTAAATTTAGTCACACGAGGTTTCCAGTTCCACGTACGCGGACAGCGGAGGTGCAGCATGAATCCAGCTTTAGTGAGGGACAGAGTGGGGCAGGGGGGCTGTGTGCTGGGAGGGGGGCTGTTGGGTCTGTGGGGGGGGGGACAGCAGGAGATGTAAGAGGGGGGTGGAGGGAGGGCAGTGGACAGCGGGACTAGATGAAGGTGGAGGCAGCAGGGGTTGGTGGGCAGGTGGAGAAGAGGGCAGTTGGTCATACCTGTTAAAGGACAGGTTCAGGTCGTTCACCCACTCCCTACCCCACACGGCCTGGGAGGAGGTATGCTGGTGCCCAGAGATGGTTTTGAGGCCTCTCCAGACACCGTTGACATCACTCTGCTGCAGCTTCTTCTCCACCTTCTTCCTGTAGCTGTCCTTCCCCTCTGATTTTCCTCCTTAGCTCCCTCTGTACGGACTTCAGCTTCTCCCTGTTTCCCGACCTGAAGATCCTTTTCTTCTCCTTCAGCAAGGTCTTTTGTCCAGGGTTTTTGTTTGAGAACACCCTATGGTCTTGGTGGGTGCGGTGGGTGGGTACACAGAAGTTGATGTAGGGCTGTTGCGATAACCACAATTATGTAATACTGCGCTATGGATAAGCCTACCGCAGAGGAAAATGAGCAACCGCGGTGTTGACTTTTTCTGTGTGTGTGGCTAAATCTTGCTGTTCACTTATGTGCCCCTATTGATTAATAAATAAATTGTTAAGTGTATTTTTATTACCAACAGCATGTTTGCATCTGGTACTGACGGCGGCAGCACCTGGTGCTGTAGAAGCTTTCATAGCACCGGGTGCTGGCGGCGGCTGCTCCAAATGGGGCACTCTCTCTCCAGACGGACTCCAGCAGGTAGTCAGTGGTAGAAGCGTTTGGACTCCTTGCTAAATACAGCCGTGACAGTGAGCACTGAACGGGCACAAAGCGTGTTATTTCCTTCTGAGCGGAGTGTTTATAATCCTGACAACTAAGCTCCGGCAGCGAAACAATTACTGCGTAGTGCATTGCTTGTCTGAACATGATTTTTTGGACAGGGGCAAAAATCACGGAGACAAGAGACACGCGGGGTCCTGTACGGAGACTGTCCTATTTAAATAAGCTGAATGTCGCTGCAGTCTCCAGTCCACATACACCGTAGCTGAAATACTGGAGTTCCCACCACTGCTTTATGAAAATAATCATTTTGGTTTTTTTTAACAGAATCAGCAGTTCTTGCCTAGTAAGACCGCAGCGCCGCATAATCGTCACACACACACACACACACACACACACACACACACACACACACGAAGTTGAGAGTGGAGCTGCAGCGAGTTTCTCATAGTGTCCATCGTTTGCCACGTTATAAACCCTGTTTAAATTACGAGACCACAGGGTCCTAAAAACATTTGCAATAATACTGCATACCGTGGTGTTGAGCTATCCACCATCACCGCAGGGGAAATTCCTCTACTGCGACAGCCCAAGTTGATGTAATCTGTGATGGTGTGTGTGAGGCCGTCAATGTCCTCTCCATGTGGATCACAGAACTGCTCCCACGCAGTGGATTCAACACAGTCCTTCAGAGCGTCTTCCGCCTCCTCAGACCATATCTTCACTGTGTGGGTAACAGGAGGTTGTCTGTGTACCAGGGGTTTGTACATAGGCAGGAGGTGAATCAGGCTGTGGTCAGATCTTCCAGAGGGGTGGGGGGTGATGAGGTGTTTGCATAAAATAAGTCTGGTGTTTTATTGTCTCTGGTGTGGCACGTGGCATACTGGGTGAAAGTGGGCAGAGTGGAGGACTGAGCTGGAGTACTGAACATGAAAAGTTTCACCTCCCCTTTCCCTGTAACCATGAAGTTAACTCCATCCATAATGTAACAGTGTGTTACTGTTGGGGGTAAAAACTGTCGGAGGAATTCTGTAATATGGAACTATACTTTAGTTGTTTTTTTGTTTTGTTTTTTTAGACTTACACTTTTTTAAATATTGAAAATATAGTATAGAGGTGGACTTCTTGTGAAGTTTTCTTTTTTACATATTTTTACATATTAATCTTTTTTTAAATACAATGATGTTTAGTTTGTGTTCTCCTGTAAAACTTTACATTTTTATCATTTTACTTGTAGATTTCAGAATTTTATAGCTATTTGGAGTCAACAAAGAGATTTAGTGTTCTCCTGTAGTATAAAGTTTTATATTACACATTGTGTTTGAAATTGACTTCCCAAGCATTATTATAGCTTATTTTACTATAGTTACCAGTGGCAGTTAGCTGCAGTTAGTAGAGCTAGCCATTCAGTCATTCATGGTTATTATGTGCTTATGACCCAAGGACTGGTCCTGTTCTATCAACCATTCAAACCAGTGATGCTCTATTTGGGCTTTTACATTCTCACATTCAAACAGTTTTATGTTGGTTACCAGGCTTAGCATGACATCAACTATGGATCTCAGAAATGATGGAAGACAGAGGATGTGGTGAACTGGGGCTCATTCAGGGGGTAAGAATTGTGAGGGACCTCACAATACGATATCTATCTTACTCATGTCACGATGCAATATTATCACAATACTACAATTCCTTAAGTATTGCAATACTATAGTCAGTCCACCGTGGGATGGTGTGCTGTTGTTTCTGCTGTGTTCAGGGATTTCTCTGCTTTGGGCTTCACTGCTTGGTTCAGTTTCTGGACCACCATGGCAGCAGGACAGGGTCACATGCCTGAAGTCCAGCATCTAGTGTTCCAGGGTAGGCTTTGTTTTCCATGTTGACACAGGTACCTGCAGACGGGGAGGGTGGGTGACTGTATTGTCTGCTTGGCTCATTCTGAGTTTAGACGTGGCTTTGTTGCACAAGGGGTGTCCGGAGTTGGTCGATTTTTACCAGGCGCTATTTTAGCTTGACTGTTGCTGGTGCACCAAGAACCAAGTCATGTTTTACTTGAGGATCAAATATTTGTTTCACTCAATTAAATGAAAATTAATTTATAACCCTTATTTAATATTTTTTTCTTGATTTTTTTTTTTTAAATGTATATTCTGTCTGTCTGTTAAAATGAACCTACCATAAACATGCACTGTTCAGTTCTTTGTGAGAGGGTCCATCCATCCATCAGCCATCCATCTTCTACTGCTTTTCTGGAGGTCCGGGTCACGGAGGCAGCAGTTCAAGCAGAGAAGGCCAGACTTCCCTCTTCTCAGCCACCTGCTCCAGCTCTTCTGAGAGGATGCCAAAGTGTTCCCAGGACAGTTGGGAGACATAGTCTCTCCAGCGTGTCCTGGGTCTGCCCCGGGGTCTCCTCCCAGTGGGACATGCACAAAACACCTCAAGTGGGAGGCATCTAGGAGGCATCCTGATCAGATGCCCAAACCACCTCAACTGGCTCCTTTCATTGTAGAGGAGCAGCGGGTGTACTCTGAGCCTGTCCCGGATGACTGCGCTCCTCATCCTATCTCTGAGGGGGAGTCCAGCAATCCTACAGAGAAGCTCATTTCAGCCGCTTGTATCCATGATCTCATTCTTTTGGTCATTACCCAAAGCTCATGACCATAAGTGAGGGTAGGAACATAGATTGAATGGTAAATCAATAGCTTTGCTTTAGAGCTCAGCTCCTTCTTCACCATGACAGACTGGTACAATGTCTCCATCACTGCAGATGCCGCTCTGATCAGTCTGTCAACCTCTCGCTCCATTCTCCCCTCACTCGTGAATAAGACCCTGAGATACTTAAACTCCTCCACTTGGGGCAGGAGCTTGGCGCCAACCTGAAGAAGGCAATCCAGCCTTTTCTGGCTGAGGACCCTGGACTCTGACTTGGAGGTGCTGATTCTCATCCCAGTTGCTTCACACTCAGCAGCAAACTGTCCCAGTAAGACCTGTCGGTCATTGCTCGATGAAGCCAACAGGACAACATCATCTGCAAACAGCAGAGATGAGAGCCTGTGGTCACCGAAGATGACATCCTCCGTTCCTTGGCTGCGTTAGAAATCATGTCCATAAAAATTATGAACAGGATCGGTGACAAAGGGCAGCCCTGGTGGAGTCCAACTGTCACTGGAAATGTAAGGGGATAAATGTAAAAATTTAGCAGAGGATCAAATAATTACTCCCCCCACTGTCTTTGTATTTTTTTTTAACGTCCATTTTTTCCACTACTAGTGGGTTAGACAAGTTGTTGTTACGGCAGACATCGACGTATCTGCCATATCCTTACAGTTGAATCTTGAGTTTTTATGCCGGATGCCCTTCCTGACGCAACCCTGCCCATTTTATCCGGGCTTGGGACCGGCGCAGGGAGTACACTGGATTGTGCACCCCCTGTGGCTGGGTAACCAACATTTTCCCTTCTCCATTCCATTATTGCTGAGCACCAAGCTGGACGGCAAGAAGTTCCACTTTTACATGGTCTTTGGTATGACCCGGCCGGGATTTGAACCCCAGCCTCCCAGTTGTGGTGTAAATGCTCTACCTCTAGACCACCACTCCAACCCCCCCCCCCCCCACACACACACACACACACGCACGCACGCACGCACACGCACACCCTCTATTGGCATTAAAGAAATGTGTACTGGATCAGGCCATTGTGAAGAAGGGAGTTTAACCTGGGTAGAAATGGAGCTGCAGTATTTCAACCCTGAGTTATATGGACCAAGCATGTCACAGACATGTCATTAGCACCTCTAGCAATTTTGCCAACATGTAGAAAAAGGTGCAGAATATGTCCCCTTCAAGAGAGGCATGTTTGAGGCATGTCTCTTTTACACTGTTTTTTTTTCAACCCTTTGTCAACTTGATGCATGAACGCAACATTCTGTTACCTTGTATCAAATGTATAAGTGAATTGAACCAAAAACTTGTGCCAATGAAACCCACATGATGCTCAATGGAAAAACAAATATGTTGAGCACTTGAAATCCACAGATAACATAGTATGATATCGAGGAAGCGAATTCCTGCAATCAAATGGCAAAGAATTAAAATTAACTGTCCAACCATCTAATAAACAAACTGAGCAGGTATCATTGTTAATAGCAGTGAAATTTATAGTCAGAAAAAGCCTCAAGAGTGCTTTGAGGTGGAGGTGAGTTGTAAAATGGCTTGCAGAAGTAGGCAGGCTAATGAGACATAAATAGGCTTAAATGAAGTTTGCCAGTAGGATCCACAGAAGGGTATAATCTGGACTATTATACAGTCCTCAGGCACAATAATTTATTAAATCTATGCAGACGTGGGAATCCAGAAATTGTACTAAATAGTGTTACATTATGATTATGATATTAGTTACTCAAGTACGACTGAGAGCAGTCGCTAAAAAACAAAACTTGGAATATGAGTAAGAAAGTATCTGTTATAAAAGTAACTTGAGTAGTGCCCTTATTCTTGCCATTTTGATTTTTTTTTTTAATCTGTGGCTGCTGTTTACTTATAAATTTTCAACGTTTTTCACATGAATTTGAAACAGTTTTTGGCATTTTTATGTTTTTTTTTTAATTTTTCTTGTACATTGGAGACTTTATTTTCATACATTTGTGTGGTTTTTATCATAAATTTGAGATTTTTTCTTGCAGCTTAGCCTTGACCACACCTTGGCAGCGCTGCTTTGTGTTGGCAGTATTTTCCTTATTCTAGAGTGACAAGGTTTGTGGTGTGAGACAGAGGATAAAGGAGTGAGACTCACCCCCACTGTGGTGTTCCAGGCGCGGATCAGCTCCGTGCTCGTGTCACTCAGTATTTTCCCTTTTTTCCTCTGTACTTCTAGTTCTGCAGTATTTGTACCACGGGGGCTTTTACTGTGACAGCGCCGCAGCCGGACTTCCGGCTGTCGAGTCGAGCCGGCCCTGTCACAGCTGATCTTGATTTTGTGATTGTTTTCTCTTCACCTGTTTGGCCCTTAGCTTTTGTGTGTTAGTATTTAAGGGAGCAGCTGAGGCTCACTCCTCTCTGTGACCCCGTTGTTGTCGTCGTCGTTCCAGGCTGGGATCCCTATCCCCGGTTCCAGTCTCTCTTCAGCGTAGGTTTCGCCCTCGCTTCATGCATTTGTAAGTGTTTAGAGCGTTAGGTTTCGCCCTCGCTCTCTGTACGCAAGTGTTTAATGTCTCTTTATTGTTCTCCTTAGTTCACCCTCCGGGGACGCATGTATAGGTATTTGTATTTTGCCCCACGAGGCTTGTTATTTTGTCACTCTTCTTTAATAAATATACACAAACTCTCTGTCGGCACTTGGCACCTCATTAACGTCCTGAAAGGGGCGAACATGACACTCACAGACGGTTAGTAACACTGATGTAGTGCTGCCAACTATGCACAGTATTCTAGCATAAAATTTTATTTACTGATTTTGCCTAAATTTACTAATCCAGTGGGAAAAAACATTAATTTTCCCACTGTGGTTAATGATGTCATCATGGTGAGACAGTAAAATGTAATGGATTAATGGTGTTAAAAAATGAATACCTACAGGTTCCTTTGGAACCAGCTGCCAGTCTGGATTGGGGAGTCAGACTCGATCTCTGTTTTTAAGAATATGGTTAAATCCTTCCTTTTTGACATAGCCTGTAATTAGGGAGGGATCAGGTGACCCCGAACCCTCCCTTAGTTATGCTGCTAATAGGTTTAGACAGCCGGAGGACCTCCAACAATGCACTGGGCTTCACTCCTTTCTTCACTCTAAATGAAATATTTTTGCTGGTCATTAACATCTGCTTGTTCTCTCCCATAGACTGAGTCCCCATCGTGCTGTTTGCTCTCTACATGTCTGTTCTTTTCTTCTTCTCCTCTATCTCCTCACCCTCCAGCCAGTCGCAACAGGTGACTGCCCCTCCCTGAGCCTGGTTCTGCTGGAGGTTTCTTCCCGTTAAAAGGGAGTTTTTCCTCTCCACCGTCACCAAGTGCTTGCTCACAGGGGATCGCCTGATTGCTGGGGTCTTTCTGCAACTGTGGGGGTCCCCCCTACAGTTGAAAGTGCTATGAGATGACTGTTGTTGTGAAATGGCGCTATATAAATAAAGTTGAATTGAATTACATGTATTTTGTAATAAGTATATATTAAATTAAATCAATTTTACTGTATTAATAAATAAAAATACCTTAAGTCAGTTTAAGTTTAAATAAAATGAGTGTTTTAGTCTAGAACATTTGTTGTGCTTTTCAAGTTCTGCTGTAACAGGAAGTGTTAATTTGCATTAAAAAAAAATTGAATCTGTGAATTGGACTACCATAATTAATTGTTTTAATGCATTAATATTCCCAGCACTACAAAATATGCAGCATTTTGTTATCATATTAACAAGCACATTTCTGAGCAGTTCTTTTTTTTAAAAGTACCTTTTTTATGGTAGTTTATTTTTTTATTTCGATCGTTCGCCCCTTACCCGGGAAGTCGTGGGTTCAAGCTCCGGCTGGGTCATGCCAATGACCATATAAAAATGGTACTTCCTGCCTTGTAGCTTGGTACTCAGCATGCTAGAAAGGGGGAAGGAAAGTTGGTTACCCAGCCACAGGGGGAACACAATCCAGTGTACTCCCTGTGCAGGTCTCAAGTCCAGATAAATGGGCAGGATTGTGTCAGGAAGGGCATCAGGCATAGAAATCCTTGCCAAATCGGGGAAAAAAAAACTGTTTATTTTAAAAAATAAATGTTTATTTATTTTTCTATTTTAGAATAATAATATAATGAAGGCACCAAGGTGCTGATTCCTCGGTACCTGTGGCATGGTAGCATGGGGGGCTGTAAAAAAAAGTCACACTGCCACTTCTAGTGGGTGGGCATAGTTATTACAATGCCTTTTTTTTCACAGCTGCATTGATGGTAAAGGTGAGTTAAATTTGTGTTTATTTAAAACAAAGCCGTATCTGGAAATTGTGGCAAACTAAAAGTTGAGAAAATATGGCGATACAATGATACAAGCCTTTAGTTCCAGCTGATTTTGAGCAGGTGAGCTGAAAAGCTGCTAACAGACAGACAGACGCAGACACATGGAGTGATTACTGTATGCCTATGTTGCCTTTGCACCAAGGCATAAAAAATACAGAAGCATAAGAATAAAGAATAAAATTAGGAGCACAAAGAAAAAAGCTGGAGTGGCAGATTTTATTAATTGAATGCATGTATAGTTACATGATGCCATGCAATAGCAGGTAAACATATCAAAATTTCCAAAAGTAAAAGCATAATTATGAATATTAAATCAAAACGGTTTGGTATGTTTCATGCTTATGTGTAATGAATATTGAGAGTTTCTTAAATAATCTACAGATGTGATAGATATAAAAAATACAGATGTCATGTTTCTCCTCAGCTTAATACAGTCTTGAAAAAATAAGGACACCCTGTATAAGCTTATGTGTTTTTTTTTAAACATATTTTAACATATGGATATTTAATATCAATGTTAAAAAAATACTGGGAGATTTATGTAATATAGCTGAACAGTTAAAATGAATTAAAGACTTTTTAAATTTTCTGTAAAATATCATTCTAAACAAATAGTGAGGAATAAATTAGGACACCCCCACATTCATTCCCACTTAAAATGGGTAAAATAAATGTTAAATAAAAACAAAAGCAAGGTTAGACATAGATATGTGAACATTTCTTAATAAACAACTGAAAATTTAAAGGGGTGTCCTAATTTTTTCACATGACCGTAAATTGCTTGGTTTAGTGAATGAATCATTTTAAAGTGAGTGAATGAAGCATGTCACCGTGGTGTTTTTATATGACTGACATTAGTATTAAGACTTTAAAAAAAATCAGCTGAACTTTAGAGAAAACAATTGAACAGGTTAAATTAATGTAAGCAAGCAGTCTCCATACAGGGAGAAAAACTCAGACTTTGGAAAAAAAATGTGACGAACAATTAAGAATTAAATTTAATTAACAATTAAGAATCAAATATTGCAGTTGTAGGAGTTATTTATTTGAGTTAGTTGTTTTAATATTGAAATCGCTGCATAATTTAAACCCCTAACTTGCTTCTAAGCTGCTTTTTTTAATTTTTTTTTTTTTTGCTGCGTTGCTCTCCACTTTGGGTCACAATGTTTTTGAACAGAGGAATGTTGGGACTTAGTTTTTTAGCGATGAATTGAAAACTCCAGGAATAAAACACCTTGTCCTTCCTCTGCAAAACTAAAACAGCAAAACCAGTGTGAAAACAATCGATGTGATGAATAAATGGTGTAGTTGCTGAATACGTGTTTTTTTTTCCCCCCAGTAACCGCTATTTATCTTTCAGCTACAGATTGATTGTGACAGGAAGTCATCTACACTACCGTTCAAAAGTTTGGGGTCACTTAGAAATTTCCTTATTTTTGAAAGAAAAGCACTTTTTTTCAATGAAGATAACTTTAAACTAATCAGAAATACACTCTATACATTGCTAATGTGGTAAATGACTATTCTAGCTGCAAATGTCTGGTTTTTGGTGCAATATCTACATAGGTGTATAGAGGTCCATTTCCAGCAACTATCACTTCAGTGTTCTAATGGTACAATGTGTTTGCTCATTGCATCAGAAGGCTGATGGATGATTAGAAAACCCTTGTGCAATCATGTTAGGTCTGCAATGCTGTAATTGCTGCAAATGGAGGATTCTTTGATGAAAGCAAAGTTTGAAGGAAAAAATTATTATTTCAAATACAAATCATTATTTCTAACCTTGTCAATGTCTTGACTATATTTTCTATTCATTTTACAACTCATGGTGGTAAATAAGTGTGACTTTTCATGGAAAACACAAAATAATTGTCTGGGTGACCCCAAACTTTTGAACGGTAGTGTATGTGCTGTAAAAAAGTCGCACTGCCACCTCTAGTGGCATAGTTATTACAATACAATTTTCCCGGCTTCATTGACGGTAAAGGTGAGTTATATTTGTGTTTATTTTGAAAACAAAGCCTTATCTCAAAATTCTGCCAAATTAAAAGTCGAGAAAATATGGCGATACAATAATACCCGCCTTTAGTTGCACTTAATTTTGACCGGGCGAGCTGAAACAGAGAGGTAGACAGACGGACAGATATACACACACACATCCACAGACAGATGCATTAAGTGATTACCGAATGCTTCTCTGTTTCACCAAGGTGTAAAAATTGGAAAATGACTCAATACAATATACATTTGTATTTATTTTCTGTATTTGTGTGTTGCTTGGATTAATAAAAACAAATGAACAGAAAAGAGTACGATTGTATATACTTGAGTAAAAGTGTTTTTTTTTCTCAAAAATGTACTCAAGTGTAAAAAGAATCTTGCAATAAAGTAACTCACAAAAGTACAGTTGTGAAAGTTACCAAAGTTCTTGTACTTCAGTAAATGTAACTAGTTATTACTCACCTCTCAATCTACTGTATGTACATAATGATATAATAAAAAACATAATATAAACATTTATTATAGACTAATGCGATTTTAAATCTGTCAGCATTGCCTCACACAGAAACCTGTTGTCTATTTTTGTATTGTAGTTTTTTATATATTTATTTTTGTCCGCTTTAATATTATTCATCAAGAGCTACCCAGAACATTTGGAAGTATTAAGGTCGACAACCCAATAAAAAGGAGTTTTCTATGAAAGTGGAGCAGAGATGTTTGAGAGTGGGGGTTGGCTGGGTAGTGGGACGAGGTGAAAAGTGGGGGTAAAGAGACGTCTGTTTGGATGTAAAGAAGATGAGAACAGTAGGAGGGGTGGAATGAGAGACTGAGTGAATGAGAGTTAGTGAATGCTCTGACGTCAATGCTGTCCCCTGGCATGGGGCCAAGGGACCCAGAAGCTTACAGCACACACTCGCACTCCCCCAGTCCCACCCACACACCCTCACATTCCACTCACACCTGCAGACATGGCCCACCCTTCAGACTTCAGCTTGTCTTTGTCTTCCCATCATAAACAGTGTGTAGAAGCGAATACTCTCGAGCCCTTTGAATGGCTCATGTCAGTGAAAGTGAATGAAGAGATGTCTGAGTCACTACTCGGCTAACGGCGGCGCCCAGAATGAGTCGATGAAAAGCGGCATGATGGGGAGTGTGGAATGTCTCTGATCAGCGAGACACATTTTGCCCTCGAGGACAATCGGCAAAGCGGCTACTCGCATTCAATTAGAAAGGATCTGTTTGAAATGAGCAAGACACCAATCTGGCTGAGTAATCCAAATTAAGCTCATTAAGAGAAGAATGCTCCAGAGAAAAGGGTGCCTTGCCAGGAATTTGATTCAGAGGAACGTGTGCCCATTTAAAAAAAAAAATCTAAATACAGTTTCACGTTGGATTTGTTACATCCTGGTGTTTGTAAAATTAATTTCACATCACACAGTCATCATCGCCCTCGCTCTCTCTCTCTCTGTAACACTTTGTTCTGCAGATGATGACCAAGCCCAGCGAGTCGCCCGTGGGCCGCCAGCACCAGAGCCACCCCGAGGAGACCGAGGAGGAGCTGAGGGAGCACCAAGATGGAGGAGGCTTGCCGCACGGGGTCACCATCAAGCAAGAGCCACCTGACCCGCAGGAGCTGCAGGAGGAGGCACTGCAGCACCACCGTGAGCAGGAGAGGCAGGCGGAGCAGGAGCTGCTCTTCAGACAGGTAGGAGGAGGCGAGTGAGACGTGGTTTCAGAGAAGTGATTCCAACAATCCTTGGCACTAATGTACTCTAGGTGTTCCAGGGTAAGTCCTACAGTGAAGAATAGTGAAAAAGGAGAAAAATAAAACCTTCACATAGATATTTGGGCTGTGTCCCATGGTATCCCTGTGGTTTCAAGCAAAGGGAAAGTCACAGCTCTAACACTTGATTTCAGTGCCATCTTTTGGTCACAGCTTGTACTTGCAGTGTAAAATGTGTTAAAAGAATTCTCCTCTCCTTCATTTCCTAATGCTACTTCTGGCTCCAGCTCTTTTAGCCATAACCAGTGGTTCTCTGTGGCGTTACAGAAGAAGTTGCAAATTTTCAAGAAAAATCTTCTTCTGGAGTGGTGGCCTAGTTGATAGAGCATCCACCCCACAACCGGGAGGTTGGGGGTTCAAGTCCCGGCTGGGTCATACCAAAGACCACATAAAAATGGTACTTCTAGCTTGGTGCTCAGTGTTATAGAATGGGGGAAGGAGAAGTTGTTTGTGGTGGCAGCGATGCCTCTGATTCTCCATGTGATAAACATTTTAGATGGGAGAAACGTAATTTTGTTCTACTGTACATGATTGGCTGTATGGATTGAGTTGACAACAGAGATGGCTTCTTCTTCTTGCTCCCTTTAGGGGTCGCCACAGTGAATCATCTGCCCCATTCTCGCCCTATCCCTTGCATCTTTCTTTTTAACACCAACCCTCTCCATGTCCTCCTTCACTACATCCATGACTTTTCGCTGTGGTCTTCCTCTTTTCCTTCTGTCTGGCAGCTCCATCTTCAACATCCTTTGTCCAATACAGTAGTGGGAAAAAGTGTTTGCCCCCTTCCTGATTTCTCTTTTTTTTTGTGTTTGTCACACTTAAATGTCTCAGATCATGAAACAAATTTAAATACTAGACAAAGATAACACAAGTAAACACAAAATGCAGTTTTTAGTTGAAGGTATTTATTATTAAGGGTAAAAAAAATTCACACCTACATGGCCCTGTGTGAAAAAGTGTTAAAACATAAATTAACTGTTGTTTATCACATCTTTGGAAAGCTGAGTTCAATTTTCTAGCCATTTCTAAAGCTTTGGAACTCCAGGGAATCACAGTGAGAGCCATTATCCACAAATGGCGAAAACATGAAACAGTGGTGAACCTTCCTAGGAGTGGCCAGCCAACCAAAACTATCCCAAGACCGCAGCGACGACTCATCCAAGAGGTCACAAAAGACCCCACAACAACATCCAAAGAACTTCCCTCAGTTAAGGTCAATGTTCATGACTCCACCGTAAGAAAGAGACTGGGCAAAAATGCCCTGTATGGCAGAGTTCCAAGACTAAAACCACTGCTGAGCAAAAAAAATATAAAGGCTTGACTCAGTTTTGCCAGAAAACATCTTGATGATCCCCAAGACTTTTGGGAAAATACTCTGTGGACTGATGAGACAAAAGTTGAACTTTTTGGAAGGTATGTGTGCCATTACAGCCAGCATAAAAGTAACACAGCATTTCAGAAAAGGAACATCATACCAACAGTAAAATATGGTGGTGGTAGTGTGATAGTCTGGGGCTGTTTTGCTGCTTTAGGACCTGGAAGACTTGCTGTGGTAAATGGAACCATGAATTCTGCTGTCTACCAAAAAATCCTGAAGGAGAATGTCTGGCCATCTGTTCATGACCTCAAGCTAAAGCGCACTTGGGTTTTGCAGCAGGACAAGGATCCAGAACACACCAGCAGGTCTGCCTCTAAATGGCTTAAGAACAACAAAATGAAGAGTTTGGAGAGGCCTAGTCAAAGTCCTGACCTGAATCCAATTGAGATGCTGTGGCATGACCTTAAAAGGTGGTTCATGCTCAAAAACCCTCCAATGTGGCTGAATTACAACAATTCTGCAATGATGAGTAGGCCAAAATTCCTCCACAGCGCTGTATAAGACTCATTGCCAGTTATCACAAATGCTTGATTGCAGTTGTTACTGCTAAGGGTGGCCCAACCAGTTATTAGGTTTAGGGGCAATCACTTTTTCACACAGGGCCATGTAGGTTTGGATCTTTTTTTTCCCCTTAATCATAAACACCTTCATTTAAAAATTGCATTTTGTGTTTACTTGTGTTATCTTTGTCTAATGTTTAAATTTGTTTGATGGACTAAGCGGTAGAAGATGGATGGATGGATGGATGGATGGATGGATCTGAAACATTTGAGTGTGACAAACACACAAAAAAATGAGAAATCAGGAAGGGGGCAAACACTTTTTCACACCACCGTATATCCACTATCCCTCCTCTGCATATGTCCAAACCATCTCAGCCTTGACTCTCTTACTTTGTCTCCAAACCACTCGACCCAGCCACAGAGGGCAGCATAAGCCAGTGTACTCTTTGTGCCAGTCCCAAGTCTGCATAAATGAAGGGTAGGGGCATCTGGCATAAAGCTTGACAAATCAGTCATGTGGATCATGACAAACTTTCAAGAAAAAGTGATACATTTAAAGTAGCAAACTTTTGAGTAGAGAGAATTTGTGAGGAAATTGTTGAGGAAATAAAATTAGAACCCCACCCCTACACTTGTAAAGGTCAAAGAGAAAAGGTCCAAAATTTTGACTTAAAAGTAATACAATTACAAGAAAAAAAAGTTTTAAATAAAAACTGAAATTTATCAGTAAAAATTCACAAAATTACAGGAAATAGCTATTTTTTTTTACTGTCAAAGTGTAAAAAATCAGAATTCACAGAAATAAAGTTACAAACTTGACAAGTCAGTTTATTATAACTCAGCTGTTTTATGTACATAAGGCTCAAACAATTTTCAGGGTCAAAAACTCTTTCCATAGTAGAGATTGTTGACCCCAGCTCTGATGCAGCCTTGGATTTTCACAGAACAAATTCAGATTCTTTTTTATTTATTCATTTATTGATCCTCAGATAATTCACTATGACAGTTTAACAGTCTAACAATATTCAAAATGACAACAGAAACTGCCTTGGTCATGACTGACTTTTCTCTTTGTGTGTTTGAGCAGCAGGCCCTGCTATTGGAGCAGCAGCGGATCCACCAGCTCAGAAACTACCAGGCCTCCATGGAGGCTGCTGGCCTGTCCATCTCATTCCCAGGACACCGCCCCCTGTCCAGGGCTCAGTCCTCTCCGGCCTCTGCCTCCTCCTTCCCCATCAACGTCCCGGCTCCAGATCCTCCTGTCAAACCTCGCTTCACTACAGGTCGGCATCTGCTGCTGAAGCTTTGTGTGTTTTGGTGCTCAAATCTTAAGTAGCTGTCAAACTGCCAAGAGTGTTTATTGCCACCGTAGGGAGCGTTCCTCCTGGAAATTGATGACTTACGATTTGTGCTTCTATCCCAATTCATTAGTGTTTTTTTTTTTGGGGGTTTTTTTTTTTTTTTTGAGGGGGGGGGGATTCAATAAGCAGGTGAATTGGCCAGAAAACTGTATTATGGTTCCAGCCTCCATCTGGTAGCAGAAAAAGATGAACTGAAGTAGATGTTACCAAAACTTTTGTCTCCTCCTCTGACTCAGAATGATGAAAATGCTGAAGAAAGTTATGAATAAATCATCTTTAAAGAAAGAATAAACCTCCAGCCTGTCTTGTTTTTCATAGGATGCTGAATATTGTGGCAGTATTTGCATGTGTTCACCGCAGATGAAGATATTTTTAATTTGGCCTACTTTGCTCTGACTACAGAGAAAACTAAGAAAAAGAAAAAGTGACCCAGAATGTGGCTGTGAGGCAGAAAAAGTTGCTGTCCTAAATGAGTTGTGTTCCAGCTCAGAACAACTCAGGTGTTTCTGTGTGTTTCTTCAGGTCTTGTGTATGACTCCCTAATGCAGAAGCACCAGTGCATGTGCGGAAACACCAACAGCCATCCAGAGCACGCCGGACGCATTCAGAGCATCTGGTCTCGGCTGCAAGAGACCGGACTCAGGGCGCAGTGTGAGGTAATTTTAAAAACGAACCACCACCAACCATACTGACATGGTTAAGTAAGCAGCACATGAGAGGTGTAATTGTGCGTGCGTGTTTGTGTGTTCGTAGTGCATCCGTGGGAGGAAGGCCACTCTGGAGGAGCTGCAGACGGTTCACTCTGAAGCCCACGTTCTGCTGTATGGAACCAACCCACTCCGACAGAAACTTGATTGTAAGATCTCACAAACGTATGCAGCAGTGAGAACAAATCTGGAGCAAATGCATGCAGATTGTAATGTTTATTTCCCAACCATCAGGTTCAATCACCCCCATGTTTGTACGGTTGCCGTGTGGAGGGGTGGGGGTGAGTAACACCTGCACTGAAGCATTTCTAATGCGTTGAATAATATTCCTAATAACACTGGCTTATTTGTGTGGTTTTTCCCCCAGGTGGACAGCGACACCATTTGGAATGAGGTCCACTCTTCCAGCGCGGCGCGACTTGCTGTCGGCTCTGTTGTGGAGCTTGTTTTTAAAGTAGCTACTGGAGAGCTGAAGGTAACCTTGATCACAGCGTCAGAACAGAGTTTATCTTTCTGTATTACCTCTTGGTATCTGGGGAATCCCCGAAAATATTGTCTAAAAAAAACACAATTAACCCTTAAATTCATAAACAAAATTGGCATATTTCTGTGTGTTGTACAGTGAAATCGCTTTATTCAGTTTTGCACATTTGTAAGTGTCATTTTACTTTTTAGCATAACAGAAATACATTTGTTTGTGGTAGAAGGAGCCAGCTTCAGTGATAACACTTTACAGTGATGATCTCTATAAAGGATTTACAAATATTGTATAAGAAGTTTATCAATTAGGTTATAGATGCTTTATAATAAATAATAATAAATAATATATAATAATAAGTAAATAATAATATAGTATAATATAGTAATAATAAGTAATTAATAATAAATAATAATAATAATAATGCTTTATAATAAATAAGCAGTTACTTAGGAGTTATAAGACATAGTTCACACATCGATGTGAATTCCCTTTACAGTAAGGCTGACTTTGGATAATTGATCTTGCCAAATAATGAGCCTATATCAGTGGACAAATATGTCATAACTCATTTATTTATAATTGCTTGTTAATGATTTATAAAGAATTTAAAATTCAATTAAAAGCTTACTTATAGGTCGACTTCCGGTTATGGCGGCCACGTAGGAAGACGTGTTTCGCTCTGCTCTGCTCCTAAAAATAAAAAGTTGGCAAATAACTCTCTCAATTGGAACAAAGCCTATCCCAGCGTTCGGGCGCGGATATGCAGGTAAATTAAGTGGAGGAAAAACTGAATCGTCGAAACAGTCCAGGCTGACGGACTTCCACGCTTGTGATGAGGCAGGAGGATCTCCGGAGACTATGGCGGAGGAAACTAGTGGCGGAGTGGTGACTGCTGGCGAGGGCATGGGTGCGGTGCTCGCTGCCATTGGCTCAATGAGAGCGGACTTTTCCTCTAAATTTGATGGGATTATAGCAGCGATAGAAGGAATGAGAAAGGAAATAGGCGACTGTATGGAACGAGTGTCGCAGGTGGAGCTCCGAATTTCCAGCGCTGAGGATGACGTCAGATGACGGTGAGATGGTTATGTAGAGATGGTTATGTAGATTTGTGTATCATCTGCATAATTATGGTAATATATTTTGTTGTTTTTTATGATTTGAATTAGTGGGAACATATACTGTAGATGTTGAAAAGCAAAGGTCCCAAAATGGAACCTTGGGGAACGCCACAGGTTATTTTTGTTTGCTCAGATTTGTAGTTACCTATAGACACAAATAGTCCCTGTCTTTTAAATAGGACTCAAACCAGCTAAGTGCTGTACCAGAAAGTCCCACCCTTTTTTCAGCTGGTCTGGTAAGATATTATGGTCGTTAGCTTCATTGGAGATTCTAAAGTGGCCTTGGGTGTGAAGGTGTATGAATGGTGAAGGGACTGCTGCTGTGTGGTGGTTGCCTCATCCATCTCACTGGATGCCCTTGAATTTCCCTCAGGTATTAATAAAGTATACCAAAAGACCAAAATTAAACACTGCCTCCGCTGCAGGCTATGCCTCGTTGCTTGTGATTGGCTTACAGTGCATCATTCAAAAAACCTTTACCCACTCAGTTTAGAGCCTCATTCATTCTAATGAACGGACTGAAAACTGAGCTTCACAGACAGCTGTTTGTGAAGGAGCTGTAAAACAAGACAGAATTGGTTTTTGGTCTTTAAAACTACATATTTACATCCTTGAGGATTTCAAAGCTTAAAGTTAATGTATGAAAAATGTACAAAATCGGACCTTTAATGTGAACTGGATTTATAACCTGAAATTTGCAACATAATGCAAGTGGGGGGGGGGGGGGCTGAAAAGTTCATAGTGGTCAAATTTGACCAAATGTGGTTTATTTTTCAACCGCAGGGATCCAAGCGCTGCAACACTGATGAAAGAAGTGTGTGGATCGAAGGGGAGACTGTTGAAAAATAAACCACATTTGGTCAAATTTGACCACTATGAACTTTTCAGCCCCTCCTTGTAGTTTGTTTCCGGCTAATAACCATAAAGGCCTTTCTGTTCTGTGCAAAAAGCTTTAAAATCAGTGAAACTTGTGTATTTTTGTCTTCTTTTCAACAGGGAAAGCTATTGAATGTAAAGGCTTATATTTGAAAATTGTTCTAAAAAAGGTTTGGAAAAACCTTGAAAAAGCCTGAAATTAAACTTGCCTAGACCTCCTGATCTTTAAGATACAGCTGTGTGCAATCAAGCTTTGAGTAAATCACATCTTTTGTGCACTTTGAAAAATTATCTCAAAAGTGCTCGTTGGAAAATATTTTTAACTGATTTCTGTATGATTTACTATATTTTTTTTTCCACAATATCTTTATTGAACCTTTTTTTTTTAACAAACATGATACAAACAATCAAACACTAACACTAAAGTACTACAAAAAAAAAAAAAAAAAAAAAGGATGCACTAAAAACACCAACAACCACCAGCAAAATCAAATCTTCAACAATGCTCCTCTGTTTAGTCTAGACAATCCAATACATAAGTATACATATTATGTTCACCAGTTTGGAATTTACAAGGTCCACACACATCATTCACCTTCTTCTTCAAAAGTTATGTTTAAATTTTTTACATAATCAATAAAAGGTCTCCATATATTCTCAAACACAATTTCCTTTGATTTCAGTATATATGTTATTCTTTCTAATGGAAGGTTTGTTAACATCTGTCTTAACCACTGAGTCACATCTGGTCTATGAGTCTTTTTCCATAATAGTGCAATACATTTTTTGGCATTAAGCAAACTGAGGTCTATGAATGTTCTTTCACTTTTATTAAAATTATGCTTTTCTGGGTACAGACCCAACAAAAACAATTTAGGATTCAATATGATTTGTTTTGAGATTATTTTTTCAATTGTTACCCTCACCTCTTCCCAAAACATTCTTATTAATCTACATTCCCATACACAATGAAATAGAGTTCCTTTACTTTCCATGCATTTTGTGCATGTATCTGGTATATTTTTGTTATATTTATTTAACTCCTCCGGTGTAACATACATCCGCATTAACCATTTGAAATGTATCAATTTAAGGCGTACATTTATTGATTTGGTTTGAGCTTCTGTACAAGCCAATTCCCATTGTTCCTCTGAAATTTCAGTTTGCAGATCTTCTTTCCAGTAGTTTAATCTTTTCAGTGAATTTTCACTTGAAGATAGTGTCAATGAGTTATAAAACTCTGAAATAATACCCTTTCTTTTACTATCTTTCATCATCATTTTTTCCAAGGATGAATAAATAGGTCGAGTGAGAGCTTTATTTTGATTTGATCGAATAAAGTTTCTAAGTTGAAGATATTTAAAAAAATGTGTTCTATTGAGATTAAATTTGATCCTCAGCTCTTCAAAAGACATTATGTTATCTGCACATGGCAAATATAAATCCTGAATCTTTTGTATCCCTTTTAAATTCCATACTTTAAATACAGCGTCCGCTCTCCCTGGTTTAAAATATTGATTACCCCATATTGGACTAAATTGTGACAGTAACTGTGGTTCTTTTAAATAGTTTTTAGCTTCACACCATATTTTGATCATATGCTTTACAAATGGATTTTTAACTTGTTTTTGTAATTTTTTTGCCGAATCTGAGTATATGAATATGGGAAGAGGTAAAGGTAAATTGTATGATTCCATTTCAGTCCAGTGAGGGAGATCATTTGATGAAAAATAATATGTCATAGACCTCAGTTGTGCCGACCAATAAATACAACATAAAATTTGGACATTTCAGACCTCCACGATCAAATGGTAAATATAATAAAGACAGACGTAATCTAGCCCTCCTGTTGTTCCATATAAATTCCACTAACTTTTTTTTTATTCTTGAGAATAAATCTAAAGGTGGTGATAAGGGAATGTATTGAAATAAATAAAGTATTTTAGGTAAAATATTACTTTTAAGTATATTGATTCTCCCGATCATCGACATTGGTAGTGACATCCATCTCTGAGTTAACTCATTGATATCTGTCATTAAGGCTTCATAGTTGACACTGGCGACTGATTCTAGCTTAGGCACAATTTGGATTCCTAAATATTTAAACTGATTTACAACATTGAATTGATTTACCTCAGGGGCTGGGTAATTTCTCTGGGTCTCATTTAGCATTAATATTGAAGATTTAGTTTTATTTATTTTATATCCTGATATTTCCCCAAAATTCTTTATTAAATTCAACAAGGTTGGAATTGATTTTTTTAGATTCGACATAAACAAAATTATGTCATCGGCGTACAGGGAGATTTTATGTTCTGTTGGTCCAACTTTAATTCCATATATTTGTGAATGTAAACGTATCGCTATCGCTAAAGGTTCAATTGCCATAGTAAACAGTAAAGGTGAAAGTGGACAGCCTTGTCGACATCCTCTATTGATTTTTATTGGTTTTGAAATATTGTTATTTGTTAGGATTTCTGCTGTAGCATTATTGTATATTATTTGAACCCATTTTATGAAATTATTTCCAAGTCCAAACCTTTGTAGGACTTCAAAAAGAAAGGGCCATTCAACTCTATCAAAGGCCTTTTCGGCGTCCAGTGATAGGAGAGCTGTATCCGGTGCTTCTTTATTAAAATAAATAATATTAAATAGTCTTCTTACATTATGGAAGCCTTGTCTTCCCTTTATAAAGCCATTCTGATCTCGATTAATAATATTTGGTAAAAATTTCTTGTATTCGTCTTGCTAAAATTTTACAGATTATCTTAAGGTCGGCGTTTAATAGGCTTATTGGTCTCATATTTTCACATTTATTAGAGGGCTTACCTGGTTTTGGCAGCAGTATAATTAAGGCATTATTTATGTATGATGGTAAATTATTATTTTGAAATGCTTCTAAAACCATTTCCAAAAAAGGTTTTATTAATTTATTCTTAAATTTCTTATAAAGGTCAACTGGAAGACCATCTGGTCCTGCACTTTTTCCTGATTTCATATTATCAATGGCTAGCCCAACTTCTTCTTGACTAATTTTAGACTCCAATATCTCCCTGTTTTCATTTGGAATACACGGTATAGATAGTTCGTTCAAAAACCCATTTAGTTTTGTTAAATCAAATTCATTTTTAGTATCATATAATTTTTCATAGTAATCTCTAAAGGCTCTGTTAATTTCTAAAGGATCTATAACTACCTGTCCCTTACTTATAATACTAGTAATTGGTGTTTTAATTTCTAATTGTTTAATCTGCCATGCCAATAATTTTCCTGATTTTTCACCTTGTTCATAAAAAGATTGTTTCAATCTTAGAAGACTCGAGGCAGCTCTATTCGCTGATTTTTTGTCGTATTCAGCTCTCAAAATCAGTAATTCATTCTCCAACCTTGGATCACTTCCTGCATACACTTTTTCCTGAAGACTTTTCATTTTATGTTCCAATTTAGCTCTCTCCTCTCAAGTCTTCTTAGATTTTGATCCTGTATAACTAATAATATGTCCCCTAATAAAAGCTTTGAAAGCTTCCCACTTTACACATAAGATAAGATAAGATAAGATAAGATAAGATAAGCCTTTATTAGTCCCACAACGGGGAAATTCCAGGATTGCAACAGCACAGGGATAGCAACACTCAGAGCAACAATCAGAAGGCAAGAAAAAAAAAAAAAAAAAAACAAGCAAGCAAGAGCAGCTAATAAACATATGTACGTATTACTATAAAATATATATATATACACACACACACAGACACACAGTGCAGAGCATTGTAGCTGGATGGAATAAATATATGAATATATGAACACACAGTGCAGAGCATTGTAGCTAGATGGAATAAATATGTAAATATATAAACACCCACAGTACGGAGCATTGCAGCTAGGTGGAATAAATATGCAAGTATATAAACACACACAGTGCGGAGCAATGTAGCTAGATGGAATAACATGTAGATATATAAATATATAAACACCCACAGTACGGAGCATTGCAGCTAGACGGAACAAATATGCAAATATATAAACACACACAGTGCAGAGCATTGCCGCTAGATGGAATGAAACAGCATAACCGTCTACCCAGCTATCCTGCATGGTATGATTATGTGCCCATACACACTCTCACCCTCCATAGCGACCGGCATGCTCCTAGTTGTATGCCGGAGAGGACCACTGTGTAAGTCTATTGCATCTTCTGCATTCAAAAAACTATTAGTTTGTTACGTCTTTTTTGCTATCTCTGCGAGCAGCCCTGCTTAGGTTGTACAGTCTGACAGCCGTTGGTAGGAAGGACCTACGAAACCTCTCGGTTGTGCACCTGGGATGATGTAGTCTGCTGCTAAATGAGCTCCTCAGTGCATTCAGTATGTCCTGCATAGGGTGGAACTCGGACTCCAGCAGAGATGACAGTTTAGCCACCGTCCTTCTCTCTCCTATCTCCTCCATCGGATCAAGGCGCTGCCCCAGGACAGAGCTAGCTTTCTTAATCAGTTTGTTCAGTCTCTTCCTATCGGCTGCAGTAATGCCACTGCCCCAGCAGACCACTCCAAAAGTGATGGCTGATGCCACCACCGTGTCATAGAATGACTTCAGCAGCGCCCCTTGTACACCAAAAGACCTGAGTCTCCTCAGCAGGAACAGCCTGCGCTGTCCCTTCTTGTAGAGTGCATCAGTATTGTGTGACCAGTCTAGTTTATTGTTCAGATGAATACCCAGGTACTTATAGGATGTCACCATCTCGATGTCTGTTCCCTGTATATTTACTGGTACTGTGAGGGGCTGCCCATGCCTGCGGCAGTCCACCACCAGCTCCTTAGTTTTCCTCGCGTTGATCTGGAGGCAGTTCCGATGGCACCAGTCCACGAAGTCCTGGATAAGCCCTCTGTACTCAGCTTCATCTCCATTGGAGATGAGGCCAACGATCGCAGAGTCATCAGAGAACTTCTGTAGATGGCAGTGTGTTGTGTTGTGTGAGAAGTCCGCAGTATAAAGAGTGAACAGGAAGGGAGCCAGCACCGTTCCCTGGGGGGCCCCCGTGCTACTGATGATCGTGTCGGACACACAGTCCCGGGTTCTCACAAACTGAGGCCGGTTCGTGAGGTAGTCCAGGATCCATGATGACAGGTGCTGGTCCACCCCTGCGCGCAGCAGCTTGTCCTTCAGGATCATCGGTTGGATGGTGTTGAAAGCACTGGAGAAGTCAAAGAACATGATCCTCACCATATTCCCGGGCTTCTCCAGGTGGGACAGAGAACGGTGAAGGAGGAAGATCACCGCATCCTCCACCCCAATGCCATGCTGGTAGGCGAACTGGAGTGGATCCATCGCTGGTTCCACCAGGGGGCGGAGGTGAGCAAGGAGCAGTCTCTCCAGGGTCTTCATCAAGTGGGACGTCAAGGCCACCGGTCTGTAGCTGTTCAGGTCTTTGGGGTGGGAAGTTTTTGGTACAGGTACCACACAAGATGTTTTCCACAGCTGTGGTACCCTCCCCAGTTTCAAACATGCTGATGTTTGTGTAGTATTGATGTCAAAGTACTCGTCTATCTGTTTTTCTATATACTTGACAAATTCCTCATCCTGAAGCCATTTATGCTGAAATTGCCATCTACCTGATTCCTTTGTCAATTTTTTTATCTACATATATTAGACAACAGGGTGCATGATCAGAGATCACGATGTTATCATAAAAGCAGTTTTGAATCTTGGATCTTAATTCTGTGGAAATCAAAAAATAATCAATACGTGAGAATGTCTTGTAGGTACTGGAATAACAAGAATAGGCTTTAACTTGTGGTTTCATTTCTCTCCATATATCTAACAATCTCAATTCTTTCATAAAATGATTAATAGTCATCCTACATCCATTGTGCGTACAATCCAGTCCTGTTGATCTATCTATACCTGGATTCAATGTACAATTAAAATCCCCTGCTATTATATGTTGCCCTGTAAGTGATGATAAAATAAGAAATAAATTAGCAAAGAACTTTTGATCATCTATATTGGGACCATATAAGTTCACAAGATTTATATTTTCTAATAGCAAAGAACCTTGAATGATTACATATCTTCCAAGTTTGTCTCCAATTACATTTTTCACTTGAAAAGGGACTGATTTATGTATGAGAGTCATAACTCCCCTGGCCCGGGATGAAAATGATGAGGTGAATACACTTCCTTGCCATCTACTCCTAATTCTTTTTATATCCTCCTCTATTAGATGAGTTTCTTGTAAAAACACAATTTTTGAACCCATGTCTTTTATTTTATTCATAACTTGTTTAAGTTTTTTTTAAATTTTGTAGACCTCTGCAATTCCATGAAGTTAAATTAAGATTAACACTTTGGTTTATGATCAATAGAGAGTTTGGGATTACCTTGCAGTATAAACATGCTCATACAGAGAAGCAAAAACATGAGTGGTTGAACATTCATCCTACAAACTACACACAAACAAATTCCCCCTTCCCACACTTGTGGCGAACCCCCCAAAATCAAAAGAAAAATTCCGTCTCCCGATATAGCCATCGACCGTTCCACACCCACGGGGAACAGCCTAAGCCACTCCTTCTTCATTCTCCCAATCACCCTAACTCTACTGCTTTTAATGACGTAACATTAACTCTCCTCTGTAGTTTTCCAACTTAACTCCAAAATTTTTAACAACTTTGTACATCATAGTTTTTTTTTGTTTGTTTTGTTTTTGTTTTTTTTTTAATATATAATACAATCTATATTTTGTAAACTTGCTGTTTACTTCAAGTCAGTCAGATGCCTGTGCAAATGCTTAATTATTCTACCTTATATTTTGTTCATGCTTAGCTCCCACCAGTCTCTTCTTCTTCTTTGATCTTCTTGATGAACTCCTGCGCCTCCTCTGGGGTCTTGAAGATGTGGGTTCTGCCCTCATACGTGGTCAGCAGTCTCGCAGGATAGATTACACCATGACGAATCCCAAGGTTGCGCAGCTCCTTACGTATGGGATCAAACTGCTTCCTCAATTGTTGGATTCCTGTGGCCAAATCTGGGTAGAACCGCACCTGCTGATCCTGGTGTTTAATCTCTCCTTTAGCTCGTGCAGCGTTGAAGATCTTCATCCTGTCTCTGTTGCTAAGAAACTTCATAATTAAGGTCCTCGGCGGTCCCTTATCTCTCCGTGGGCCAATACGATGTGCTTTTTCCAGAACCACTGCTGATTGCAACTCCTCGCTGCCCAGCACCTCCGGAATCCACTTTTCCAGAAAGGAATATACGTCCCGACCTTCTGATTCCTCTGGAAGACCCACCAGCCTCAAGTTATTCTGTCTCGACCGAGATTCCAAATCCAAAATATTATCTTCTAGACATTTATTTTTTTTTTCCAAAGTGCGCACCTTTAATTGAAGACGGGTGACGTCATCTTCAGCACTAGCGAGACGGAGCTCCATCTGCGCCGTTCGTTCTACACAGTCACCCAATTCCTTTCTTATTCCTTCCAACGCTGTCATAATCCCATCAAATCTAGAGGAAAAGTCCGCTCTCATTGAACTCATGGCAGCCATCAGCGCATCTGCGCCGCTCCCCGCAGATATCGCACCGTTGCCAGCCTCCTCCGCCATATATGGAGTTTTGTTTGCTGCGTCACAGACCTGAAAGTCCGTTAATTTGGACTGTTTCGGCGGCTCGCTTTTTCCTTTACCTGGTTTTCCAGCCTTAGGCTTCGCCGACATATCCTCGCCCAAACGCTGGGATACGTTCTGTCCCAAATGAGAGAGTTATTTGCCGATTTTTTTCTCCAGGAGCAGAGCAGAGTGAAACACGTCCGTCTTACGTGGCAGCCATAACCGGAAGTCATGATTTACTATATTGGTTGCAATTGAAAGTCAGTCCATCTGTATCAACTGAGGAATCATTTGAACTGGAAAACTTTAATTTTTTTATTATAAAATAATGTTTTTTTATTTAGTTCTTCCTTTACCCTCTTGCATAATTTGCTTTATATACTGTATGTAAACATGACAGCAGCCAGTGTGTGTCTAAACTGGAATGATTTAGTGTCCGGAAGCCATGATTCCTGCTACCATGCTGATGATAGTTTTTTGTATTTTTTCCAGAATGGTTTTGCTGTGGTTCGCCCTCCTGGACACCACGCAGAGGAAAGCACCCCTATGTAAGGCCGCAGTCATCTCGCTCTGAGACACCAAATCTGCACAATTTCAGCTCCACACACTGGGGAGGGCTCATCTGAATTTGCCCTCCCCAGTGTGTGGAGGGTGGGTTTATTATACTAATATTCTCTAAGCCCATATTATTTATTTTTCATACTTGCAAAGTGTTTTATAAAAACATGAAGATGGAACTTTGACACAAATGAGCTTGATAACAAACAGGTCTGCTGCTGTTTCAGGGGTTTCTGCTACTTCAACTCCGTGGCTATCGCAGCCAAACTCCTGCAGCAGAGACTCAGCGTCAACAAGATCCTCATCGTGGACTGGGTGAGTGTCCTGTGACATGATGCTATGAGAATATGCTGTTGGATCGATTTCTTCTTAAAACCCCTCAGCATTCCAACCAATTTCCCCCAAAAAACTCCTAAAAAATAACGCACCCAAGGTAAATCAAAAATTATTCTTCAACCATTTGTAGTATAGTCATGGGGTTGGTCTCATTTAAACAAAAACACTAGTTTTTTGGCAAAACAGTCAGAATCACTCTTGTGATTCATTCTAGTGTTTCTGCCACTGAGGTACAGTGGTCTGAACATACTGAATGTGAAGAAACTGGAGCTCATCTGTTTTTTGTTTTTTGTTTTTTTTTAAGATTTATATGCCTACAAATAACATACATCTGTAATATATTAGCTGGAAAACGCAATAGGAATTTAGCACCAACTGCTACCAAGTTCAGGTTTAAATTTTTAGGGTCCAACCAGGCATTTTTAAACTGCCAAACTGTGTTGCATAACATGGAAAAACATCTATAACTGTTGAATGCTTCTTGGAGTTTTTTTTTAATTCAATTTGGCAGTTTTCTCAAAAAATGTTGAAAGGTGCAGCATAAGGTATCCCTCTAGATCATGACTGGCAAACGCGCTTTAAACAGGATACGTCAGTCATCAGCAGACTCAGCTGCAAATGGCTGATTTTTGTACGTGTGAGAAGTGGGACTGGCACTTCGATGGTAAGTGGGCACTCATTGACTGTTGAAGGCTGTAAAAATATAACTGAAGCTTCGATTGGGCCAAATGAGGTGTCACTCATAACCCGAGAGTCACGTGTATCTTTTCAGCTTCCAGCACTATCTCCATGGGGGATGTAGTTTTTATAGCGCCTAAGCAGAAACTGAAACAGGAAGTCAGTTGGCTTGTTTCAAACAATGTGGTGATTTTATAGGTATTTATCCCCATAAACTTGTGGCTGGACAATAAATCTTAATTGAACTGGGTCTATTGGACCTTTGGTAATGAAGCAGGACTGGATTTGTTGGATTGTTATTAATTCTAGGAATTCAAAGAAGCATGACTGACTGCTATGTTTCTTTTTTGTGCTAGCTCATTTGATGCGACATTTACTTCTGCTGTTGCGATTGTATCTTAAATCTGTTTCAGTCACCAAATGGATGAAATTCTAAGCTTTCAAACGATGTATGGCATGTCTACCAACTCTGAACAGGTTTACTACACTTAAATGTGTGGCAGCAGAAACATTAAGGGGTCTTTGATTGCACTTTTTGCTACATTTTAACAGCTCACATACATCTTAATGAAATGTTTGACAAATTTTGCTCAAATTGTCTTTATTGAATTACTACAGCAAAATTATTATTTTTTTTTTTTTTAATTTTGCCAGCCTTTTTATACTATACTATACCTTAAAACCATTAGACTGCCTTCAACTCTGCCCTCCCTCTTACATCACAATTATAAACATTGACTGGCTAGCTCCTCGCCTTTAGCTTGGATTTATCATGAACTGAATATGGGTCAGGGAAGCCCCGGGATCTTTCGTGCCATGGGTGGAGAATTGGTGACAAAGAAAAATCTTTTTAACAGTTTTGCGGGGGTTCTCCATTTGTGCCATTGGGAATCCCAAGGCTGACTTGACCTATGAGCCAACTAACTTCTCTTATAGAATGAATGAAATAATGCATAACTGGTGAACAGGGGTCTGTGGTTTCAGTTGTTGATAGGATATGACCAGTCCCTGGAGTACAGTAAGCACAGAAACATTCACGAATGAGTGGTTAAACTGTTAGCTTCAAGGCAGCTAGCCAATATTCGCGGCAAGCTGGTGTTAGCTAACCACTCAAAATAACATCTAAGAATGGTGTACAGTGATCCCTCGCTACTTCGCGCTTCACCTTTCGCGCCCTCAGTGCATCGCGGATTTTTCAAAAATATTCATCAAAAATTCAAAATTGAGAAATAATGGGCGGGCGCTAGCAGAAGGCAGGGAGACTACATTAGACCATCACGTGTCAACACGGAGAGCAGCACAACTCTCTGTTCGCTGTTGTCGTGTTGGCTGGGCTCGGAAATCTCGCAAGCTGATTGGCCGAGACGTTTCACCCCACAAGCTGATTGGCCGAGACGTCTCACCCACCTCCTCTTCCTGCCGAGCACCCATGAAGGGAAGAAAGACCGCATTCATTGCTTTTTATCGCTCGTGTTACTTAGTCTCGCCACGTGGAACTTTTTGCTGTTCTCTTGTGCCATTTTGTGCGAAATAGTCTTCCCGTCGAGGCACTACGCCGCCTCCTGCAGCTTCAGCTCTATCGGAAGCTGCCCTCGATGATCCTGCGCCTCCAGCACCTCACGATGAGGCGTCACCTGAGGAGCAGTAAAGCTCTCATTAACCTGTGCAGTAAATCATTTTCATCTTGAGTTACGTATCTTGTTATAAGAATAAAAGAGTTCTAAAAACATATTTATGTACACTTTGTTTACATCTACGTATGTATGTACACGTACACACACACACACGTATCATATGAGAGTGAGAGAATGAACGTACGTATTGTTTATGGATGACGTCATTGGGGTGACGCTACTTGGCGGTTTTTCACTTTTCGCGGTCGGTTCTGGAACCCATTAACCGCGATAAGTGAGGGATCACTGTATATTGTCAAGGATTGGTAGCTTAACAAGGATTCCAGTCAGGGTTGAATACAATTTATAGAAAATAGCAATCCAAACCAACCAGATCAACAGTTAAGCTAATGCAATGCATTCTGTTGGTCACATGACCAATACCAACTGACTACCTAGCCAAGTTACTAACAGAGCTCAATGCAGCATCACGGCATGATATGCTGTGGCGACCCCAAAAGGGAGCAGCTAAAAGAAGATGAAGAAACCAGAATGGCACCAGATATACAGCTGGGAAAATAAGTATTGAACACGTCATCATTTTTCTCATTAAACATATTTCTGACGGAGCCACTGACCTGAGATTTTCAACAGATATCAGTAACACCCCAAGTAATCCATACATACAAAGAAATCAAGGCAACTGTGTTCACAAAACAAGTTATATTTAATAAAATGGAATGACAGGGAATAAGTATCGAATACATGAAGAAAAAGAGATGCAAAAAGGCATAGAAAGCCAATAAACCAGCTGAAATCCATCAGAATATAGGAAGCCATCCCATCCCCCATCAGTGCAAATTAATTTCAGCTGGTTAAGTCCTGACTGATAGCCTTTTAAAAGGTCTGTGAATATCAGATTGTCACACCACGAAGAACTCACGATGGGTAGAAGGAAAGAGCTCACGCTAGACCTTCGCAACCTTATTGTTGCAAAACATATGCAAACAAAACATTGTTTACAGGCACATTTCTAAACTGCTGACTTTTCCAGTGAGCACTGTTGGAGTCATCATTCGGAAGTGGAAAGAACATCATTTTACCAGGAGCTCCTTGTCACGTGCCAAGCCGGCTTGGCTTTCCCCAGCTCGGCCTCGATCTCTTTGTGGGTTTGGTTTTGCTGGCTATGTGTATTTTGGTGTATTATTGTACTGAATTCCATGTCCCTAGCCACTGCCTGACCGGCAGCTGTTAGTCAGCATTTGTCATCTACTTTCTCTCATGCTGCTGACAGTCTGCCGGCCCAGCCACGCCCCCTCGCTCTCTTTTTGACTCATCAACTGTTTCCAGCCCCGGTAATCATCCTCCCGCGCCTCGCCCAGGTGTTCCCTATTTACCACGTCAGCAGCGTCTGTACTAAAGCAGCTCTTTGCTGGACAGATGCCACTGGATCATTGTACGCGTTGGATGGTCGTTCTTCCCAGTCAACCGTCACGTCGTTAAGGACTGTATCTGTGCGTGCTTGTTGATTTCGCTGTGACTACTCGGTCTGCCCCTGCACTGTGAGTATCTGCCTGTGCTCTGTTCGCCGCTGTATCCCAACAGTGTGTGTGTTGGGTGACCTTGAGGACTCTAACGTGTATCCAAGCTATTCTGTGTTTGTATGTGTTAATAAATGTTTGTGTGGTGTAACCCAGCACTTAAATCCTCTCGTCCTTTTTCTCCTCCTCCGTGCGCTGTTGGGAAGCGCACGGAGGGTTCATGACACTTCTCGCAAGATTTCTGACAGGAGTCAAAAGAATTATCAGAAGAGTTATCCAAGAGCCAAAGACCACTTGTGGAGAGCTCCAGAAAGACCTGGAGTTAGTAGGTACCGCTGTTTCAAAGAAAACAATAAGTGATGTACTCAACCAACATGGGCTCTATGCTTGCTCACCTTGCAAGATTCCATTGCTGAAGAAAAAGCATGTTGAAGCTTGTTTAAAGTTTTCTGCACATTTGGGAAAGCCAGTAAAATACTTGGAGAATATAGTCTGGTCAGATGAGACCAAAATTGAACTTTTTGGATGCCACAACACACAGCATGTTTGGAGGAGACATGGCACTACACATCCCATCATGGTGTGGGGGTGTTTTTCAGCACATGGTCCAGGCACACTTCATACAGTATAATTGAAGGAAAGATGAATGGACAGATGTACAGAGGCATCCTTGATAAGAACCTGTTGCCATCTGCCAAGATGCTGAAGATGAAATGAGGTTGAACATTTCAGCAAGACAATGATCCCAAACACACAGCCAAGGAAACTCTCAACTGGCTCCAGAGAAGGAAAATAAAGCTGCTGGAATGGCCCAGTCAATCACTTGACCTGAATCCAATTGAAAATCTATGGAACGAACTGAAGATCAGAGTTCATAGAAGACACCCACGGAACCTTCAAGATTTGAACAGTTTATGTGGAAGAATGGGCTGAAATCAGTCCTGAGCAATGCCTGTGCCTAGTTTCTCCATACAGGAGGCATCTGGAAGCTATATAGATATAGATATTACCAACAAAGGCTTTTCTACTAAATATTAAATGAATTTCACCAAGCGTGTTCAATACTTATTCCCTGTGCCATTCCACTTTATTAAATATAACTTGTTTTGTGAACACAGTTGCCTTGATTTCTTTGTATCTATGGATTACTTTGGTTGCTACTGATAAGTGGCGAAAATCTCAGGTCATTGGCTCCATCAGAAATATGTTTAGTGAGAAAAATGTTGACATGTTCAATACTTATTTTCGCCACTGTATTATTGACTGTGAATTAGTGAACCAGGTGGAAACAGGGATGTCTATTAGGGTGACTGAAATCTAAAGAAAATAATAATATAAACCGCATTTGATAAGCTAACTTGTTAGTTTACTGCTGTCCACATAATTGACAGCTAGGCTGACCAGTAATAGTGCAGTGGGCGGGTCTCAAGGATGCACTGGGCTGGGTGTACTATGGAAGTGATTACCCGTGGCATCCAGAATGGTCAGTTTTGCTTTTGGAGTGAAAAAGGCTGGGGTTTTTGTTTTTTTTGTTTGTTTGTTTGTTTTAAGAGAAGTGGGCGTTTTAACATTTTTTTGATAATCACGAGACCAATAGACACATTTCAAATGGTAAAACTTACAAAAACAATTTTTCAGTCAATGACCCCTTTAAGATGGCCTGCTTGTGGCAAGTGTCTCCAGTGTTGTGATAATATTGTGTGTATTGTGTATTTTCAGGATGTTCATCATGGCAACGGCACCCAGCAGGCCTTCTACGATGACCCTAATGTCCTTTACATGTCCATTCATCGCTACGACGATGGCAACTTCTTCCCTGGAAGTGGAGCACCTGATGAGGTGAGTGTGGCCTGAGCAGCATCTACTGGCGATGCAAGTTATTGATTAATTCATTCATCATTAGTTGGTTTACCTTATTGATTGATTAACAATTAATCAATAAGCAGCAATTTTCCTGAGAATCTGAATTTCCCTTGTTACAATATGGTCTTTCTATCTATAACATAAAAAGCTAATTACTGTTTTTGATGTATTGAATCAAACATGAACATCATATTCCTCATTGATTTATTGTACCGTTTTTTCCACTGCAGACTATGCCATTTTTTGTGGTTTAACAAATTCTGTACTGTATAGTGTGTACTATGTGCTGGTGTATCTCAGTAAATCAAGATGTCATGATTTATGTTTAATTTTAAAAACTAACCAATATCATAAAATTTGTTCAGAAAGGTTTGAAATATTTCTCTTTGTGTAATTAATATATTGAAGTTTATCTTTTTTAGTCATATTATAAAAATATATACATTAATTAATAATAATAATGTATTACCTGTAATTTCCCAGTTTGGGATAAATAAAGTACATCTATCTATCTATTTAAAAAATATAAAATATAACATTCACAGTCTTCTGATTTCCTGAGATGCATTAGTAGACTGTTTTAACAGGAAGGTAAATTGTGAGCTGCTTCATCTGTTGCATGTTAAACATTATCAGAGTACCCCGGTAATCCAGGCAAACCCAGTATGATCTGGGCTCCTTCTGTTTTTTGAATAGGGTTACTCGTGCTACTAGATGTGGGCTAAATGACCCTGAAAGTGACGTAGGTTGTTGGTCACGCGGACATTTGAATAGGAAATGCGGATAAACATACAATGAAGTAGGTGTCACCATCACCACGTCACAGCACAGCGACAGAGTGGACATGAATCAGGAGGCTGTCTGTCATTATTCTGACATTAATAAAGTAATTCTGAAGCTGCAGCCCACAGTTGTGTGTGCGACAATTGCACAAATATCACAGTGGCTGAGAGTGAGAGCCTTCTATTAAGAGTACGTTTTCACTTACTCACCTGGCGTCTGCAGCAGTGTTCTGACAGTCTCTGGCTGCTGTGAAGCCCACACAGCCTGTCCTGTTAGTCCAACCCAGCCTCCTCTGCTGTGTATTCAAATGTTAAATAACCTTTACCTCAGTGGTAACTTGGGTCCAGACTTCTTTTGTGTCTAGTGGTGGGTTGAAGGCAGCGGGGAGGGGTTGATGAGCTTGTGTTGTTTTTTTGTTGTTTTTTTCTTGCTTTGGTCCATTTCCCTGCCTTGCTGATTTGAAGCAGGTGGGTGGATCTTCAAGCTTGCGCATCTGAACTGGCCGGCCATTCTTGTTTTAGCTCTCCAATGTACTGCAGAAGGACGAGGTATTTTGCTCTACACAGCGCATGCACTTTGGGGGGCTTGGCATCTTCCTCTGCCGTTTTTATCCCCCACCGGTTGAAGCCCAAAGGGGTTGAAGCGATGGAAAAAGCATTTGCAATAACCTAAAAAAGTCATTTTGTAAATAGTTTGGCATAAAAACTTGGAAAGACATTACAGTGAACCAAAATGGCCACCTACATGGAGAATGAGCCCCTTCCTGTGTATAAAAAAGTAATCTGACAACACAAAAGCCACAATTTTAACTTAAAATGATTATATAACAATGAAAACTAAATCATGATTTTATGCTGGATTAAATTTCATAATTTAGATTATCAAAAATATTACACACTGCACCTTAAACTGAAAACCAAACTATGCAGGCCAACATTTAAATCCTTCTCATATTTGGAGAAAGTAGCCCACTCTGAAATAAATGAACCATAGCAAACAGTTGCAGGCTATCACTAAAAGAATTTTTTTTTTTTTTTTTTTTTTTTAAAGACCAATTTGTAGGCTATTCAGTCATTTCAGGGTGATGTCTGTTTTTGTTTTTTTGTTTTTTTCATCTTTAGCCATGTGCAGCAATCGACCATCCTGAATGAATATAAAACAAAACCAACTGTACTTCCCTTACCTTGAAGACATTAATTCAACGAGTCTTAGGTGATTTATCATGCCCACCATGAAGAGAAACTTTTCCAGTCAGTCTGTATCTGTCAGTTCAGAATACAGAAGCTCTGAAATTGCTCTTTTTTTTTTTGCTCATCTCCAGCTTTTTACTTTTCGGCAAAAGCTGTGTGCTTGTTCTGGAAAAGTTTCTGTTTTCCTTGGTGATTTTCCTTATTCTGGACTTGTCCCTATCGTAATGAGGGTGTGGAGGACAGTGCGCCTCAATGAGCCCACTAGGAGTGTGCCATATTACATTGTTCGCAATAATACCGGCATAAATTTTGATACCAGTGTGAAAATGAATATCGCGACATTTGAGGCTTGGTGCGTGATGACGTCGCACTGTCACACACATATGATATGGTTTATATTATTGTAATATTTGATACAGAACAAAAAAAATATTTTAAACTCAACCTGCGCTGCTGTTTATAAACTGGAGACATAAGAGAGTTTTTGTTTTGTTTTTACTAAATATATTGAAGTTGAATAACACTGGCCTGTGAAAATGTTCTTTATAAATTAAGAAGAAAAAAACAAAACTTTGTGAGCAATATTGTTATTGTGGAAATTTGCAGAAATATCCACTATATTGTCCACCCTTAGAGCCCGCTATTAAGTTTGGTTGGATGTGGCACATTTTTTACTTGACAACATAATAAAACATTTAAAATATATACTGTATATATATATTACATTTACAAAATCATGCATTTCAGTTGAAAAATGCATCCAATACCCAATCATTTGAAAAATAAAATAATTAAAATGGCCTTCATTATTTTCATGTCATGTTGAGATTTAATTGCAGGGAGCCACCGCGTGGGGGCAGAAGAGCCGCGGGTTTTCCAACCGCTGCTCTATAGATGCACAGCACAGTGCATTTTTCCACCTTTGTTTGCACGTACACAGAAGTGTATACAGGTGCAGGCCTGTATGACTGGAGTTTAGACACTCTTGTTTTTTTTTTTATACTGAAAGTTCCTGGTCGGGGACGTCTGCCCCATTCATCATTTTTTTACCACTAGACTTGTAACAGCTTCATAAAAGCCAGTAATCCTCAGACCACATTTACATTAATAATGAGTGGACCTCTCCTGGTTCTGCTAAATACTAACATGTATAATATTTGATTTTTTTTTTGTCCGTGATCAGTCATTTAAGATTGAAGATCAGCCGATACCGAGTCATAATCCAATAATTACTTAAATTTTCCTACAACACATTCTTGCAAACTACACACCAATCAAGTACATTATTTATTTAAAAAAATCGATGCCATGTATTTGCTTGACACCTCAATAGTTCCCAGCAGGCACGTTGGTAACACCCTCCCTGCTGCACCTCTGTCCAGCTGCCGTGTTATGGTGAGGCTGACATAAAACAACAGATACTTGAATGGAGATGAACCTAGTGACCTTGACTGAATGTGACCCTGGCCCCTGATGGACTCACAAAGCCTTGGTCGGGCACCCTATCTGATCTCAGCCCCAATTCATACTACCGCTGCTGTTCATATTTACCATTACTGCTGTACCACTGTTGCTGTGCTTTTATCATTTTAACAGTCATTTTACTAACATCATTACTGACACCATTGCTGCAGTTTATATTAACAATACTGATGTTACCACCACTCATAGACTTTTCTCACTTTAGTGTTTTACACTTAAGTCATTTTACTTCTACAGTTATGTATGCTCCTTGTGAAGTACAGTTTAATTCCTATATATGTACATATGCATATCAATAAAGAACCTTGACCCTTTAATTAACATCCCTTTTCTCATTTCACAGCAATATCCTTGTCATTGCTGAGATATTCTTGAAATTTGTTTAACAAATGTGATCAGTGCCTTTGAGCAAACATGTTGGTTGTGTGGGTGTCTGCATTTTCTATGGCAGATTCACAGAAAGAATTTAAATGTAGGAGCAACCAAAGTGTTTGTTTCATCCTACAGTCAAAAACATGCAACGTAGAAATTGTATCATGATAAATGAAATTTGTTCTTTGATTTATTATACTCCATGCAGCAAAGTTGTACAGGGTGTAATGTTTTGACCCGTTCGTTCGTTTGACATTTTATGTTGTCACCACTTCTACATTCTCTTCTCCATTTCTGATCAGATTCACTTCAGATTTATACAGACGCTTTAACTCATCAGTACCTTGGACACATTTGATTTTCAGACACATCTAAAGAGGGGTCCATTTATTTTGGGAAGGGGTCGCCACTTACAACTTCTACATATTTTTATTGGATTCTTTTCACATTTATACATCTTACGAGGAGGTCCATTTTGGGGGGGAGGTGGGGCTTGTACTTTTCACTGTATTTTCTGTTGTCATCAGTATAGCTTCTACATTTCTGATCAGATTGACTTCTCATTTATACAGAAGTTTTGACTCAAATGAGGGGTTCCATTTTTTGGGAGGGGGACTTACCTTTTCCTGTCCATTTTATGTTGATTGGTTCTCATTAGGGTCTGCTGATGTGCTGAAGTGTTGGGTATGTGAGCGTGCTCACTAAGTTTCTTTCATTTGTTGTTATCTCCTTGGCCTGTTCATGTTGTAATTCTGTCTACAGGTGGGCAGTGGTCCGGGAGTTGGGTTCAATGTGAACGTCGCCTTCACTGGAGGTCTTGACCCACCCATGGGTGATGCCGAGTACCTAGCTGCATTCAGGTACCAGATCAGACTGGAGCAGATTGCACAGACATACATTGTGGGGTTAAGACAGTTGTTTGTAGCTCAGCTCCCAGATTTGTTTGTATTCTTAACCCAGTGACTGCCACAGGTGCCCCATTGCGCCATAAACCCCAAGTGGTCAAGATTTTTTTCAAGAAAATATTCAGTTCAGATGTCAGAGATTTCCAAGGCTATAACTTGAAAGTGGTAAGAGATAATGGCTTACTGTCAATTAGAAAGCTGTAGAATATGATCCAAAGTTTGAGATAGGAGTAAATTTACGCATCTGATTTGCATAATGCCACGGCAGCCATATCGAATTATATAACTTTCAGTCAAAAGTGGACTTTGGACATATTTACACAAAGAATGGTTATGTTTTTTGTCAGCGTTTTTTTGTTATCTTATCTTCAATGTATATGAACCAGAAAATCAGTTACAATGTAAACAAACAAACAAATTTGTCACCGCTGGCCAGGCGGCTCTCGCTTTATCCATCCTGGTCGTTATTTTGCCTTCTGTCGGTCATTTGCGCTTTTTCTCCCACATCCAGAAACTGTTATGATTATTCCACCTCAATTTTGCTTTTATTCCGCTCCTATTTATCGTATATGATGACATGGAATGGTGCAATTGTTCTACCCAGTCACATGGCGATGGCGTCGATAGCAGGTGAACATCAACCAGCTTCGCCCACCCTCTGTTATAAAAAAAAATGTAGATATTTACCTTCATAAGCTAAATAATCTCTTTTTAGAATCCTAGTTGGCAAATTCAGGAGCAAATGCTTCCTCAGTCTTGCGACCGAGTAAGATCTAGATTTGTTTACAAACTCTTCTTCTGTGGTGAGGTTTTAGGATGGTTCTATGTCCGCCATAAGTCCTCCAAGGCAAGAGCAGTAAGTTATACATGTCTGCCACCTTGTGAGGTGGAATCTTTTGTACAACTTAAATCAGCTGGGGAGTTTTTGGCCATGTCATATAACATCACATGACAGGCGCTGCGCCTGTGGCAGTGGGGGCGCTATCTGTCCATGAAATCTTGACATATTGCTCATTGTGCAAAGATATTTTAAAGGAAACGTATAATGAAAATGTCTTTTTTTCAGTATTTTGCACATCTATTTGGGTATCTGGAGTGGTTACCTCCAGCAGCAACTGCAGCTTATATTTCTATTTTCTTTCAATTCTAGTCACTCCACTACATATCCCTGTTCCCACCTGGTTCACTGATCCACAGTAGATAATATATCCTGCAGTGTTTCCTCTGGCGCGGTGGCAACATTTTTTTTTTTTTTTTAATTTTTTTTTGGGGGGGGGGGCGAAAACACGACACTATTGTAACCAGAATATGATAATTTTATATTATTTATTTCTTTTTTTAATTTTGCAAAGTAACTTTGCATATGGAACTTACCATTTGAAGTACTGTACAACCGAGGCTTGAATGTTGGAATATTGGGCCAGTTGGGGTCCCACCCAGACAGCCTGTGTTTGGACTTTTTAGTGGTGTCATCCTTCTCTCCTTCCTCTCTTCTCACCTCTCCTGGACCCTCTGCCTGAACACTTCCCTCTCCTTGGCTCCTCTCTTCTGTCTCATCTTGCCCTCTCTGAGCTCTGCCTAATTCAGGTTCTCTCTCTGTCTATGGTGTTATACAAACAGGTTAGAAAATATCAAGTGTCATGTTTTGTCCTGCAGGATTTTTTTGTCATGGTTTACATAAATGACAAAAATATGTGTATTTTTTTTTTTATTTTTATTCTAGTGTTTCTTTTTTCATAATAGTAATTTACTCATGCATACTTAAATTATATGATCAGAGGTGGGTATAGTAGCCAGAAATTCTACTCATGTAAAAGCAGTGCTTTGAAATTAATAATTAAAAGTAGACAACCAAAAATTTCTAATTGAGCTAAGGGTACAAAGAACACCCACTTAAAAACTTGAGTAATGACTTCAGTCTTGAAGGTTTGCGGTTTTTCTCCAAAATTTATAACAATTTTCTTATAGTTTTCTACTTTTCTCTGTAAATTTATCTAAATTTGAAACCATTTTCCTCAAATTTGTAATTTCCTCTTGTAAAATTGACTTTTCTTGTACATGTGAGACTTTATTATGTTTGTGGATTATTTTATGGCTAATTTTTGTCTATTTTTTTTTTCCACAATATCTTTATTGAACCTTTTTTTTTTTTTTAACAAACATGATACAAACAAACACTAACACTAAAGTACTACAAAAAAAAAAAAAAATGCCCTAAAAACACCAACAACCACCAACAAAATCAAGTCTTCAACAATGCTCCTCTGTTTAGTCTAGACAATCCAATACATTAGTATACATATTATGTTCACCAGTTTGGAATTTACAAGGTCCACACACATCATTCACCTTCTTCTTCAAGAGTTATGTTTAAATTTTTTACATAATCAATAAAAGGTCTCCATATATTCTCAAACACAATTTCCTTTGATTTCAGTATATATGTTATTCTTTCTAATGGAAGGTTTGTTAACATCTGTCTTAACCACTGAGTCACATCTGGTCTATGAGTCTTTTTCCATAATAGTGCAATACATTTTTTGGCATTAAGCAAACTGAGGTCTATGAATGTTCTTTCACTTTTATTGAAATTATGCTTTTCTGGGTACAGACCCAACAAAAACAGTTTAGGATTCAATATGATTTGTTTTGAGATTATTTTTTCAATTGTTACCCTCACCTCCTCCCAAAACATTCTTATTAATCTACATTCCCATAAACAATGAAATAGGGTTCCTTTACTTTCCATGCATTTTGTGCATGTATCTGGTATATTTTTGTTATATCTATTTAACTCCTCCGGTGTAACATACATCCGCATTAACCATTTGAAATGTATCAATTTAAGGCGTGCATTTATTGATTTGGTTTGAGCTTCTGTACAAGCCAATTCCCATTGTTCCTCTGAAATTTCAATTTGCAGATCTTCTTTCCAGTAGTTTAATCTTTTCAGTGAATTTTCACTTGAAGATAGTGTCAATGAGTTATAAAACTCTGAAATAATACCCTTTCTTTTACTATCTTTCATCATCATTTTTTCCAAGGATGAATAAATAGGTCGAGTGAGAGCTTTATTTTGATTTGATCGAATAAAGTTTCTAAGTTGAAGATATTTAAAAAAATGTGTTCTATTGAGATTAAATTTGATCCTCAGCTCTTCAAAAGACATTATGTTGTCTGCACATGGCAAATATAAATCCTGAATCTTTTGTATCCCTTTTAAATTCCATACTTTAAATACAGCGTCCGCTCTCCCTGGTTTAAAATATTGATTACCCCATATTGGACTAAATTGTGACAATAACTGTGGTTCTTTTAAATAGTTTTTAGCTTCACACCATATTTTGATCATATGCTTTACAAATGGATTTTTAACTTGTTTTTGTAATTTTTTTGCCGAATCTGAGTATATGAATATGGGAAGAGGTAAAGGTAAATTGTATGATTCCATTTCAGTCCAGTGAGGGAGATCATTTGATGAAAAATAATATGTCATAGACCTCAGTTGTGCCGACCAATAATACAACATAAAATTTGGACATTTCAGACCTCCACGATCAAATGGTAAATATAATAAAGACAAACGTAATCTAGCCCTCCTGTTGTTCCATATAAATTCCACTAACTTTTTTTTTATTCTTGAGAATAGATCTAAAGGTGGTGATAAGGGAATGTATTGAAATAAATAAAGTATTTTAGGTAAAATATTACTTTTAAGTATATTGATTCTCCCGATCATCGACATTGGTAGTGACATCCATCTCTGAGTTAACTCATTGATATCTGACATTAAGGCTTCATAGTTGACACTGGCGACTGATTCTAGCTTAGGCATAATTTGGATTCCTAAATATTTAAACTGATTTACAACATTGAATTGATTTACCTCAGGGGCTGGGTAATTTCTCTGGGTCTCATTTAGCATTAATATTGAAGATTTAGTTTTATTTATTTTATATCCTGATATTTCCCCAAAATTCTTTATTAAATTCAACAAGGTTGGAATTGATTTTTTTAGATTCGACATAAACAAAATTATATCATCGGCGTACAGGGAGATTTTATGTTCTGTTGGTCCAACTTTAATTCCATATATTTGTGAATGTAAACGTATCGCTATCGCTAAAGGTTCAATTGCCATAGTAAACAGTAAAGGTGAAAGTGGACAGCCTTGTCGACATCCTCTATTGATTTTTATTGGTTTTGAAATATTGTTATTTGTTAGGATTTCTGCTGTAGCATTATTGTATATTATTTGAACCCATTTTATGAAATTATTTCCAAGTCCAAACCTTTGTAGGACTTCAAAAAGAAAGGGCCATTCAACTCTATCAAAGGCCTTTTCAGCGTCCAATGATAGGAGAGCTGTATCCGGTGCTTCTTTATTAAAATAAATAATATTAAATAGTCTTCTTACATTATGGAAGCCTTGTCTACCCTTTATAAAGCCATTCTGATCTCGATTAATAATATTTGGTAAAATTTCTTGTATTCGTCTTGCTAAAATTTTACAGATTATCTTAAGGTCGGCGTTTAATAGGCTTATTGGTCTCATATTTTCACATTTATTAGAGGGCTTACCTGGTTTTGGCAGCAGTATAATTAAGGCATTATTTATGTATGATGGTAAATTATTATTTTGAAATGCTTCTAAAACCATTTCCAAAAAAGGTTTTATTAATTTATTCTTAAATTTTTTATAAAGGTCAACTGGAAGACCATCTGGTCCTGCACTTTTTCCTGATTTCATATTATCAATGGCTAGCCCAACTTCTTCTTGACTAATTTTAGACTCCAATATCTCCCTGTTTTCATTTGGAATACACGGTATAGATAGTTCGTTCAAAAACCCATTTAGTTTTGTTAAATCAGGTTCATTTTTGGTATCATATAATTTTTCATAGTAATCTCTAAAGCAGGGGTGTCAAACTCAAATTCACAGTGGGCCAAAATTAAGCAGTGAAGTAAAGTCATGGGCCAAACTCAATATTTATTGAAAAATTAACTGCAACTGATATGTAATGTATAACCTTTTCATATGGAAACAAACTTTAGTTTTGCTTAAACACAGAATCTGGAACAACCAAAGCTTGATATTACAAACACATGAGAAATTAAATTTGAAATAAAAGACACATCAGTGGTATTCATTTCTTATTTAAATAAATAAAGTATGTCTCTCCCCGTATCCTTTCAAGTTCCTTTTTAAAGTAAATCTTTTTCAAAGCCAACAACAAAAGAACCAAAAATAATAATGTCATTCAATAAAAATCCAACATTTCAACTATTAACAGACCATGCCTTGCAGTAGAAAAAGTGCATAAATAACAGATATATTCAAGTTCAGTTTGCTACACTCTGATTTACTCTGCACATTGGTCTAAGCCAGATAACCTGGCATCTTTTCTTAGATGCAAGTTCATCAATGTCTGAGTTCAGGCTCTGAGCTGAGGAAAACCTCAGGACGGAGTGAAGGTGTTCATCAGTGAGTCGACTTCTGTGAGGTGTTTTGTTCACCTTCATCATAGAGAACGGTTGTTCACATAGATATGTGCTGCCGAACATTGAGAGCATCTGAGCAGCTTGGGTGCGTAATTGAGGCATTGTGTCGGGGAGGAAACATGGAAACCGCGCAGCACCAACAGAGTCATATTTTGATTTGAGCATGTCATTACATTGGAGTTCAATTAGCTCCATTTGGAGGCTGGTTGGTGCGCTTTCCACGTCGATCGCAAACGGGTTACTGAGCAGTTCAAATCTCCCTTTCTGAGCCTCAAAGTCGGCAAATCACCGGGAAAACTCGGCGCTGAGCGCGTTGATTTTTTCAGCAAACTGTGCGCTAGGCAGCACGGCAGGAGAAATTTGCTCTACCATGGTTTGGCAGCATGGAAAATGACCCAAGTTTCCTTGCAGCATCTGAGTCTTCCACAGACACAACTTAGTTTTAAAGGCCCTCACTGCTGCGTACATGTCTGTGATGATGTGGCCCCGTCCCTGAAGCTGCAGGTTAAGCACATTGAGATGGCTCACAATGTCGGACAGAAATGCAAGCTCACACAGAAACTTTTTATCTCTCAGCTCTGTTGTGTCCTTCCCTTTGTTTTCCATAAACTGACAGATTTCCTCACGTAGCTCAAAACATCTGTTCAGTACTTTTCCTCTGCTTAGCCATCTCACCTCTGTGTGATAGGGCACATCTCTGTATTCCGAATCCAACTCCTCCAGAAAAGACTTGAACTGCCGGTGATTCAAACCTTTGGCTCTTATGAAGTTGACTACTGGTTTTATAGAGCTCATAACATGTTCCATTTGCAGAGCTTTGCCACAGAGTGCTTCCTGATGTATGATACAGTGATAAACTGTAAGTTCACCTGCATCTTCCTCCCGCATCTTCTCCTGAATCCTGCCGACCAATCCACTCTTTTGACCGCACATCGCGGGTGCACCATCTGTCGTCAGTCCCACAAGTTTATCCCAAGGCAGGCTCATTTCAGTTATACATTTGGATACCTCTTCAAAGATATCTTTTCCTGTGGTGGTGCCATGTATTGATTTTAATCCTAAAAGTTCCTCTGTGACGCACAGGCTCGAGTCTACTCCACGGATGAAGACTGACAGCTGGGCAGTATCAGACGTGTCGCTGCTCTCATCCACAGCAAGGGAGTATGCAATAAAATCTTTTCCCTTTTTTATTAGTTGTTCATGTAGATTAGTGGAAAGCTCACACATGCGCTCAGCCACGGTGTTTCTGCTCAGGCTCACATTTAAAAATTCTTGCTTTTTATCTGGGCACACGATGTCGCAAACTTTGACCATGCACTTTTTGACAAACTCTCCCTCATTAAAGGGCCGGGCTGATTTTGCTATCTCTGCTGCCACAATAAAGCTGGCCTTTACAGCAGCTTCACTTTTTGATTTTGCTTTCATGAACATAGTCTGCCGGCAAACCAGACTTCTTTTCATCTCCTCCACCTTCTGCAGCTTCTGCTTTATGTCCAGGTCCTTGTACTTTTCATGTTTTGTTTCATAGTGTCTTCTTATGTTATATTCTTTTGTTACAGCCACGTTAGCTCCGCACACAAGACAAACAGGTCTGTCCTTTATATTCGTGAACAGATAATCTGCTTCCCACCTGTCTTGAAAGCTCCTGTTGTCCATCTTTCGTTTGGCCATTGTTGTGGAGGGTGAAATTAATTTGTCCGATGTGACTGGAGCATGGTTGTCAATGACTGTCAACAGAAAAAAGGAGCGCTTGCCGGTTTCGACTGCGCGCCAACATACTAGCAAAGCATTGTGGGATTTGTAGTATTAGCGGTACAGTATATACCGCGGGCCAGCTCTAATGCACATTTGATATGATCTCGCGGGCCAATTATAATTACACTGCGGGCCAAATTTGGCCCGCGGGCCTGAGTTTGACACATGTGCTCTAAAGGCTCTATTAATTTCTAAAGGATCTATAACTACCTGTCCGTTATTTTTGTCTATTTTTTAAAATAAAATTACTGTTTTTTTAATAAATTTGAAACAGACTGTGGTAATTTTTTTATTTTTTCCTTATAACAATTTACATTTTTAACTATAATTTTGCAGAGCCAGAACAGAACAATAATTTAACTCTGATTTCAAAGAAAAAAAATATTAACATTTTACTTAATGAAATAAATTAACTTAAATGACCAAAGATGCAGTTATTTCTGTTATAATATTTCTATATATTTATAGTTTAAAAAAAAAATCTCCTCACCACCCAGACAGCAGGAAAAAAAACCTTATTTTGAAATCCAAATGTTGGCACGTTTAGTCTGTCTGAAGACTGTTGACAGATTAAAGTGATTGACTTTGTGAATTTCGGTCATCTCAATTTTCCAGGTACATAAGTGAACATAAATTAGTTAATTAATATTAACTAAACAACCGTCATTTTTGTTATAAACAAAAAACTAATGCTTAAAAAGAAGACAAAATGAACCAACTCGAGCTCTTAACCACATCTGTTAGCTAAGCGACTCTTCCATTATTGCTCCCATTACCAGCGGGTTAACACCATGATAAATACCTCCAGTGCTTACATACCTCTTCTGATTTTTTTTCCACGTTTAAAGTACTTTAATAAGCTCATGTTTCTCTCGGACAGTGATACAAGCGAGACACTCTGCCTGGCGACTGAAGCGGTCACGCTGGCACGGTGCTTCTGAATTCCGTGCGGATAACGGTCACGCGCATTATTCGTGTGGGTGCTTGCGGACTGTAATTCCTTCATATTTTTTTGTTAAATTTATATTTCCTCATAGAAGTGGCGGGAAATTTACAAGCGTGGCGGACTGCCACCGGGAAGTGTTACCAAAGGAAACCCTGCTTCATGACAAGCATCTTTAGTACTTAGTAGAGCACCCTTTTGGTGTTACGTCCTGCTGCAAACATGATGCATAGCTAGACACCAGCTTCTGGCAGTGTTCCTGAGGAATCTTAGCCCATTCCTCATGGGCAAAGACCTCCAGTTCACTAATATGCTTGTGTGTGCATGCTACAACGATCTTTTTCAAATCCCACGAGAGATTTTCAGTGGTTTTCCAGTCAGGCGACTGTGATGGGTACTCTAGGACTTTGAGGTTTGCTTGAGATGATTGTCCTGTTGGACGATTCAATGATGCCCAAGCTTCAGCTTCCTCACAGACGGCATGATATTTTCTCCCAGGATTTCCTGATACTTGATTGAATCCATCTTGCCCTCCACATGCTGCAGGTTTCCAGTGCCAGAGGAAGCGAAGCAGCCCTAGAGCATCACTGAGCCACCATCATGCTTCACTGTAGGCAGGGTGCTCTTTTCAGTGTATGCTTCATTCTTTCTCCTCCAGACATACCACTGATCCATAGGCCCGAAATTTCCAATTTTGTTTCATTGCACCACAGAACAGAATCCTCAAACCTCTTTAGCTTATTTATATAGTTTTGAGCAAACTGGCGCAGACTTTTCTTGTGTTTTTGGGTTAGCAGTGGTGTACGTTTTGGAGTTCAGGCATGAAGCCCTTCAGTATTTTGTATACGCCTTACTGTGGGAACTGAAACCTCAGTGCCTGCTGCCACCAAGTCTTGCTGCTGGTCTTTTGCAGTCAGTCGAGGGCGTTTGACCGCCTGCGTCTTCAGGACTTTGGTAGCAGCCATTGATAGCTTCCTCTTCCTGCCACATCCAGGTAGTGTAGCAACTGTTCAACTTTAAACTTGGGAACTATGCTTCCAACTGTATCTCTAGGAAGATTCAGTGCCTTCACTGTCTTTTCTTATCGTTTTCTTTGTTTGTACAAAGCAGTGGTCTCTTCTCTGAACTTTCTGGACAGTTCTCTTGACTTAGCCATATTTCTAAAATGTATTTGAGGCATTCTCTCTTAAGCACACCTGATGCAACTAATGTAGTCCTTGATTGTTTGCATCTTTTGTACTTGAGACCACACCTGATTTGCAAATATATGCTCTTATGAGGAATTCTACTAAGGGGGGGTTGAATAATTTTGAGACTGCAGTAGTCATTGAAAGTAGGATTTAGTGTTGAATTTTGACAAAATCCTTGCAATATTAGTCTTATTTAACTATTTAAACTGTTGTGTGTGTTCAACTCTTGTGTAATTTGTTTATTGCAAAACCTGAAAAATTCAAAAATTTTGCCAATAAACCTAAAATGCAATGGGAGGATGAATAATTTTGATAGGAGCTGTAGTTAAGATGGTAAGGTTTCAGTTCTTCTAGATCAGATGTTAAGTAAACTTTCCACTTTTGGATTGTTGCGCATATAATCCATTTCTTAGCTTGTGGAGGAAAACGAATGGGTGAGGGCAACGAGCTGGAATGACACAAGGCTTTATTTTTCTCCAGCATACAGCAAACACACTTCATAGCTCAGTTGAGCTATTGCACTGATAAGGTCCCTGTACATAGCTCTTTTATACCTGTTGCATGGACAAAGAGAAAGTGTGGCACAATAGCATTCCTATTGTCAGGCACATCATTAACATTCTCTCTGCGGCTCTGGTGATCTTATTCTCCGGGGGGTGGGGGGGGGGCTCAACCTGACTGTCCCGTCTGATACACCCCAGTGGCACCTCTTCCTTCAGTCCTTTGTCCTCTTCTCCCTTTGTCTTTCTGGGTGTGAGGAAATCCTACAGCTGTGCCCCGTGTTCACGTGCACTGCATATTGTGTCCACCACACATAACTCCCCCCCCAAATATCCAGAAGGGGCTGTAACCCCCCAGTCCTTTGGGCTCAAGTTGGCGCCCATGGCGGCTGCAACGGTGGGGGGTCACCGTTCCGGTTGAACTGTCCTGCTGGTGAAGTGTATCGGAGGGCATGTCAGTCTGCGTTTGGAAAGGGGGCAGGGTGAAAAGCACTTTCTACTCCGCTCCAAGTTCCAACACATTGAACGGCCGTGGTTCGTGGGTGCCCGGGGTCTGGTGCACGCCGTGCTTGACAGAACAAAGCTGGCAATCGGCAGGCTTTTTGGGATGGAGGTGTGGGAAAAATGGTGTGGAGGACGAGGGGGAGGTGGGGAAAATAATGGAGTGCTGGCCCGGGACGTTAAAAGCCTCTGGGCCACGCAAAAATTGAGTGGAGATCAGCCTTGGTGTGGGATTTTCCGGTAGATCTCTCCGGGCATCCACAGCGGCTGAGAAAAAAAATACAGGCTCTGTTAGGGAAACTGCCAAATCTTCTTTAGGTGCGGGCGCAGTCCTAAAGGATCCGAGGGAAAGCAATCGGCCTGATTCCCTGTGGATGCACAGCGGCTGAGAACGAATATGAGTCCCGTGGGTGAGCTGCCGACTCCTTTAGATGCGATGCGCAAGCCTAAAGGATCCGGGGACGGCGATCGGTCCTGTTCGCTGGGGATGTGCAGCGGCTGAGGACAATATATAAGTTCTTGTAGCCGGTTTGTCCCTGGTGCGTGGCCCGTGCGTCCGGCGCAGCGACCACGTTGCAGCATTATGTGCCATCCATAATTATCCCCGTAATCCCACAGAGTGCACACGGGGCTTCTGTGCGCTGAAACCCCGCTGTCGGGGGGGGTGAAGCCAGGGTCCGGGAGCGTGACTGAAACCACGAAGTCAGTGCTGATTTTCTCCCACCAGGCTCCGGGGGGATGCTCGGCTCGCTGATCATGGTGCATCTTGGCCCCAGCGCACCTTGCTCTCCTTTGCCCTTGAGGTCGCCAGCGTGGGGAGAGAAATGGACGAGCGCGCTCCAGCGTGGATGGAAAAGGATGCCGGCAGTCCTTTGTAATCAGGGTTCCGCAGCGTTGTGAAAGGGGTAAACGGTCCATTCACACGTCAGGTCACCACTGTGGAGAAAAAGGAATGGGCGAGGGCAACGAGCTGGAATGACACAAGGCTTTATTTTTCTCCAACATACAGCAAACGCACTTCATAGCTCAGTTGAGCTATTGCACTGATAAGGTCCCTGTACATAGCTCTTTTATACCTGTTGCATGGACAAAGAGAATGTGTGGCACAATAGCATTCCTATTGTCAGACAATACACATCATTAACATAACAGGCGCCGCTTCAACACCTTCCTTCTCTCTGTGGCTCTGGTGATCTTATTCTCCCCGGGTGGGGGGTGGGGGCTCAACCTGACTGTCCCATCTGATGTCTTTCTGGGTGTGAGGAAATCCTACACCTGTGCCCCATGTTCACGTGCACTGCATATTGTGTCCACCACAAGCTCACCATTTTACCACAACAGAATGGTCACTGAGATGCAATGCAAAGGAGTATGAACACATAACATGAATTCTTAGAATTGGAAGAAAATGAAGGTGGGCTGCACAATGTTCTGCAAGCATACATGTCATGGACGTGCGCCTTTACGTGGCGCACAAATGGAGAAGAGATGAGCCCACGTCCTGGATGAAGCGTGTATTTATTGATAACAAAAGGCAACAGTTCAAACAGTGTCAAACACAAAATGTCAAAAGGTAAATGATCCTGCTGTGCCGTGGAGCGGGACCCAGCTCTGAGAAAACAACACCGCACAGCAGGAAACAGTTCAGTAATAATACTGCTAGACAAGCAGATGGAAGTCCACATCACGCCTCAGGGCCAGACTGAGCCACAGAAGGAAACACAGAAACGTGGACTTGGTTTGGACGAGAGAAGACTTATGTAGTGAGTATTGGGCGAGGCTGAGCTCCGGGAAAATACCACACCAAATGCAGTCCAAGAGAAGAGGCTAAACGCCAAAGTAAAGACTAGGAGGATGACTAGGGGCTAGGGTCTCCAGCTCAACTAGCCAGGTAGACTGACGGAGTGACAGGGCGTGACAGAACTGACAGGATAAAATACAAAATGAGCTGATTACATGAGTGGGCACAGGTGTAAGAGCTGGCTGCAGGTGAAGTAATTGAGAGCTGCTTTCAGCTGGGCCGAAACTGTGAATAGAAAGTGGGGGTGTCTGGAGTGAGAGGGGCAAAACAGAAACACAGAGAAACCTGGACAAATAAGTAGACAAAAACAGAGATGCAAAATACAACAATAAACTGTGTCTGAGGTCTGGGATGACATTAGACCTCAGACACATGACAATACAAGCATTGTCATCAATAAAAATTGGACATACCATGTATTATGCTTACTGATTTGTAATTTGGACCAAACAACCCTTGAGAATATTTGTTCCTCTTTAAAGCTTTCAAAATCTCTTAAGCTCAAAGGTTTTTAAAAAAAAGTCCAGTATAGATTATGTCAAAGAATTCATCCATAACCATTGTAAGGCTGTACAGCTGGAGAATTATCCTTGGGCTCTGTTGATTAGAAAGACAGGGTTTCGGAAATAAAGTATGTTTACTTATCATTGCGTCATAGTGAAATGTTTTGAAAAGATACAACAAAACAGAACATTTTTGTTTCCAAGAATTTAGCAAAAACAGTTACATCATCACAAATGCTGCATTAATTTCATTAATTCAAGTCATAATTGGTTGTTTTCCTATGTTTTTGTAGCAGGTGTGCTTGAAACTATTACAGGAAGCACTAGAGCAGCAAAGTGCGTACCGTCATCAAAAACAGATGTTTTTGTTAAACCTTAATTTTTTAAGAAGTACATCTAGGTTTCCATTTGTAGCCATGACAGCAGCAACCATCACACTCTTTGTTTTTTTCTATATGTAAATACATGTAGAAGTACAAGCTTCCTGCCATAAGGCCATTAGAGTTTTTTGTTTTGTTTTTTATTCATTTTAAAATAAATTTTAAACATTTTAAAGATGCACTCCAGCAGCTCCAAAACCACCTCAAAAACAAATATGTATTGCCCAAAATAGTATATTGTGGCTTTTTACCCACAGAAAAACTTTCATTGCCTTACAGTTGCTTGGAAAGAGCTTTTAAGTCTTAAACCTACATAAGTATCCACAGAACTATGAATACTCTAATTAGCGGCCTGCAGGGCTTGCACATGATTGGTCGCCGCCACTCCTGGTGGGCGGGCTGCTAGTCTGTTCACAATGCTTCTGGATGTTAAAGTTTTGTCTATATCTTCAAAAGTAAAAAGCAAAACATTTTTCTGAAAACGGTCGAGGCGAGAGATAAATGTGTGATTGACAAATATGTTTACTTTTTACTAACAACCAGCCCCCTGTCCGCCAGCGACTGAGCAGGGAGGGGAGAGGTGGGGACACGGTTTGAATGTAGCTGCTCTCAGCTCACAGTGATGCAAGCGATGTAAGCTGAGAGCAGCTCAATTTCAATGTGGCTGTGCCAGACCATGGTCTCACACAGCCACCCCCACCTCTGCCTCTCTCTCTGCTGCTACCCTAACTTACTCTGCCTCAATCCTGCTGCTCCTTGGCTCCTCCCTCTTCCTTCAAGGTAGCCAAGTGTATCCGTCTGATTGATTGTTATGACCAACCAGACTAAGCAGGAATACTTATGCAGCTACTAATGGTCTGTCCAGACTCGCCTGTTTCAGGGGGGCGTTACCAAACTGCAGATTCCCTGCAAAAAAAACAGACTTGGGACTGTGGTGAGATTTTACGCTTGATATGTCTTGTAAGTCACAAAAAACATGTTGCAGACATGTTAACAACAACAAAAAAAACTAAAATCTAAAAGAAGAAGAAGAAGAACTTGATTTTTGCCTGAGTGTCACTTTAAATAACAGATGGAACCCTAGTCATTTCTTTTTCTGGAAAGTGGTGTGTATTTTAAGTTTAGTTTAAGTTTAATGTTTATTTGGAAGGGACATTGCATACTAATGAACATTAATACAAATGTAAGTATGCCAGATTTAGCAATACTGCTAATTTGCATCTGTAGTACCCCGGTGGGTCACAAAAGCACACAATCATACATGAGCAGAACAACTGTAATGAAACTGTACAAAGTGTATATGCTAAAGTGCAAGAGTTAAGGTGTTACAAAACAAAACATTCAAATGTCACACAAGTAAAGTGCTGTGTATGCGTACACACACATGCGTCCAAGCACCTCACAGCAACAACAGACAGCAACAAACAAGAAGCAGGGCATGTGTGTGTGACGCACGGGCACATATACAGTATACTGTACATGCGTATGCTGCAGAGCAACCAGTAGTTATGGGCATGGTTTGGGTTGTTTAAAAGTCAATTTTTACAGTGCAGTGTTTCCTCTGGCTTAAAGACCTTGGTGCGGTGGCAACATATTTTTCTGGGGGGTGGCAGTAAACATTCCGGAATATGTTAATTTTATACTGTTTATTTCTTTTTTATATTTTACACAGTAACATTGCCTATGGAACTTACCATTTGGAGTGTTGTACAACCAAGGCTTAAATGCTGGAATACTGGGCCAGTTGATTACTCTGATTACAAAGAAAAACATATTAATAAAATCACTCTATTAAAGCAAGAAATCTGTGTGTGTGTGTGTGTGTGTGTTTGTCTGTGTGTCTGTCACGTTTCTAGGACATCATAGGACAGCCTATGATCTCTGCCTGAACATCATGGGATGTCCTATGAACTCAGGCATCATAGGACTCGCGATGCCATCATAAAGATATGATGTCTATATGACGTCACATGTCTATATGACGGCACATAGACAAATGTGTCTTTATGATGTCATATAGACCATCACTCACGATGCCTAGACTAATGTGTCTTTATGATGTCATATGGCTCAAAATTGGCAAGGTGAATAAGTCACAGGGCCAGTCTTTACAGTGCATTTGTGTTTTCTGCACAATAGATTTCTGCAGCCATGGCCAATTCTACGTTGCCACAAGCAAGTAGCCAGATCAAGCAGTCTTCATATTGTTGCTCAAGATTAAGAAACTAAGCCAAAGCGTCGCTTTCTCAGCAATGTCATTTTTAAAGAGGTGCTGACACAGTAAAAATGTGCAACCTTGAATGCCAGTCTACACTACAAATGTGTAAAATTCCAAGCAAAGCGCTGATTTTCTTGGTTTCTACGGGCATGCACGGGCCTTCCTGAACAGGGTCAAAAGCCACTTTTTGCTCAGATCTATTTTCATGATCCTGCCCATGAACTGGAATTACGACACACCTATCCCTCAACCAGTGGTCTGAACGAAGAAGAAGACGACCCACCAGATGGAGAGCAATAGAGTGAAGAGAACTGCTGCACGTCAGAAAAGATGCTGTGAACATGTAATACATCAGGTTCCAGCAGTACGCCGCAGGCATGACTGTGAACAACACAGCCGTCTGAGACAGGAAGAGACCCTTCAGCAACGGGCATGCAGAAATACTTGCTTATACTTGGTTTCTATGGGCATGAACGGGTATGCGCGGGTATGTAGTAGTTGTATTTAATGAAATAAATTAACTTAAATGACCAAGGATGCCGTTATTTCTGTTATAATATTTCTTTATAGCTTTTTTTTTTTTTTTTTTTTTAGAAATCTCCTCACCGCCCAGACAGCAGGAAAAACCTCCCTTATTTTGAAATCCAAATGCTGGCACGTTTAATTTGTCTGAAGGCTGCTGACGGATTAAAGTCATTGACTTGGTGAATTTCAGTCATCTTAACTTGCCAGGTACATAATGGGGAACATAACTTAATATTGTAGTGGCTGGTGAAATATATCCTCAGCAATTCATCAGTCACCCCGCCTTTCCCTTCATATGAAGTCAGCTGCATATGAATTCTAACCACATCTCTTAGCTAAGCGACTCTTCCATTATTGCTCCCGTTTCCAGTGGGTTAAAACCATGATAAACACCAGTGCTTATATACCTCTTCTAACTTTTTTTCCACATTTAAAGTACTTTAATAAACTCATGTTTCTCTTGGACAGTCGCGCTAGCGAGACACTCTGCCTGGTGACTGACTGGAAAGCTCGCGTGGGTGGGGCGCTTCTAAACTCCACGCAGATGGCGCGCTTGCGGAAAGTCATTGCTTCATATATTTTTTTTAAATTTATATCTCCTCATAAGCACGGCAGAAATTTTTCTGGCGCAGCGGGCCGCCACCCAGAAATGTTACCAGAGGAAACACTGTCCTGTGCCAGGAAACCTCACTGAAGGTCCCAAAAAAGTACCAGGTACTAATGGAAAACCCTACAAACCGAGTAGGGCTGAGAAGGTACTAGTGGAAAAGGGGCTTTAAGATGCTGAACTGTTTCTGCTAATGAAGAAAAGGACACCTGCTCAAAGTTCTCAAAAACAGCCAAACATACAGGAGAAGCAGCAACATGTATGGCAGGAAGCCCTGATAGCAGAAGTCTTTTCTTTTAAAAAATATAAGAAAAGGAAAAAACAGTGCCAGCAAAACCTTTCCACTGTGGTGGCTGATTTCACACTTTCACACCTCCCAAACCCCAGCGTTGTATGCATGGACGTGGAAGTTTGGGGTAAAAATGTTGTTGTGTGCATGGAGCCTGAATGGCAGTGAACAAGACCAAACTCTCCCATGACGCAGTGGCAGGGTTGGGTTTTTCCAGAGTGGGTTTTTGTTGGTAGCCACTCAAGATACCCGAATTCATAATCAAAAGAACAGAGTGAAATTTTCATCATCTGTCCCTTTACAAAAACAGTGCATCTTTGCTGAGTTATAACTCAAATGTGAACCAAACTTTCAGTTTTCATTCACACGTTTCTTGTTCTGGTTAATCTTAAAGCTCCACCCTGCCTTTCCCAGGTCCGTGGTGATGCCCATAGCCAATGAGTTCACTCCAGACATCGTGCTGGTCTCGTCTGGCTTTGATGCCGTGGAGGGGCACCCTCCACCTCTGGGCGGCTACACACTGACATCCAAATGTGAGGATGAGATTATCTAAATCGTGGCTCTTATCTCACACTGCAGCCACACATATACACATAAATATTACTGTGTTTGTGGCTGACAACATGTCAACTGAAACAAATTGCAGATAAATTTTGACAAACACCTCCTTCCTCCTCAGGTTTTGGTTATCTGACTAGGCAGCTGATGACCCTGGCTGGAGGTCGGGTGGTCCTGGCTCTGGAGGGAGGTCACGACCTCACTGCCATCTGTGACGCCTCCGAGGCTTGTGTGGCTGTCCTACTTGGCCAGGAGGTAAGGAAGCCACTTTGGCTATGTGCAAGGTCTGACTGATAAAAGGTTGTATCGAAGGGGTTGGAAACTTGATTGATGTGATCTTAGGGGCTGAATTTGGACTGTTTATTTCTGTTCATTTTACTTGAATTAAAATAGAATTAAAATGTTGTGATTTAGTGAAGCCAAACAAAATTTAACAGCAGAGATCCATTCTCTGTTTTCCTTGTTCTCTAGCAGCAATGACTAAAACACAACGCAGGGACTGTAATTTAGAGCATGAATCAAAAAGTTTTCCTGTTTTCATCACTTCGTTGGAAAAGGGGATCTTTTTTTTCCCCACTGATATGATGTCTGCAGTAGCTGCTCTGTAACAGACTGTGTGGCCAGTTCATAAGGGTTCCTTTACACAGACGTAGACTGTTGGGTGTCCATTCAGAGATCAAAAGTTGACCTGATCTCTCAACAATCTCCTAAAGCCTCAAAAAAATCTTTTCTGTGTAAATGTTTGGGAGATTGTTGTAAGGATTTCATGGTGATCTATAAAGAGCCTTGAGAAGTCATTGAGGGACCAGGAGAGATCATTGGGAGATCACTGAGATTGTTGAGCAGTCAAGGAGAGCCCAAAGAGCACTTGATGATTTCATTGACCTCCCAACAATCTCTTGGCAATCTTTTAATGATCTCTCAGTGATCTTTTAATGAACGCCAAATTTTTCCACCCCAAAAGTAGAAATGGCTGAGAGATCAGTGAGGGATCACTGAGCGTTTTATGAAAGACCAATAGAGTTCATTAAAAGATTGCTGAAAGATCATTGGGAGATTGATGAGATCGTTGAGTGCTCTTTGAGAGATCATTGAAAGATTGCTGAGCGATCAGCTCCCTTTGGAGATTAAGAGATTTTTTTGGAATGAATCAAAACTTTGAGGACCATGGAGATCACTGAAGATCATTTAGCGATCTTGGTGATCGCTGAGAGATCATTGAAAGATCGTTTGGAGATCTGGCCCTTTTGTCATCAGTCAGCAATCTCTCAATGATCTCCACCCCTGTGTAAAGGGAGTGTAACTGATATCCTCCTCTGGTTTTGTCAGCATGAATGCTAACATGCTTAAACTGCTCTTGTGGGGAAACGGGTTTGTAGGCTCATTACATATGGTTCACCTAATCTTTAAAACAGTACAAAATGCCTTCAATACATGTTTACAATTATAGGCCTTAAAGGTATTAAAATGTCTTAAATTCAGTTTGTAGTCTGCTAAGACATTTTGAGTTGCATTGCCATGAGTGTTAGAAGCCCATAAAGCTGCTATTTTTAAATAGGTATAAGATATCTGAAGAGACGTCAGCTGAACAGATGAGAACCATTACAGAGGTGAATATTTTTATGACTAAATCGTAGGCTCATAAAATAATTGGTAAACAACCAAGGCTTGTACATTGCTCTATAGCTGGCTTTGGTGGCACTTGTGCAGAATGTTAGGTACAGTAATAATAATAAAATAATGATGTAGCTGTAATAAACCCACTACATCTGGGACACTATGATACTTTAACTACCACAAGTAGCAGTGCTCGCTTTACCTGGGATGGCAGTTGGGTTTTCCACTGATGGAATGGACGTGCTCATGTACGAAGTGAAAATGTGCATGAACATAATTTTTGGGAGTGTCCTGTATAAGCGTTTCGACATGAAGCAGGCGTGGGATGAAGTAGTGGCCAATGTGTCCAGAACGAGCAACATGCACACACACAAACACAGTAAAATATGCCACTTAAATAGCCACTGACTTTAGGCATGGTTTTTGTTGATCAAAAGCACAATGTCATTATACTGCTGTAAACGAGCACCACACCACCCTGCCACCACCCTTTTACCGCTTACATGAAGGCAAAGTGCATGCAAAGTCTTTTGGGGTCTTTTTTTTGGGGGGGGGGGGTACAAATTTGCACTTAAGATCATTATAGTAGAGCCCATAGGCTTCTAATGGACCAGACACCTGTGGGATAAATGGAATGCAGGCAGTTACATTTATTTCTAATACTGTGTACAGTATATGTTGGGAGTATGTACTAGACAAGTAGATAGATAGATAGATTAGTTTATTTGACAGGGACAGTGCAATAAACATAGACAATTAATCAATGACAATCAATCTGATGTGTTGCACATAGAGTGTATAGCTATTAGCTAATTTGCAACTCTTGTCCCTGGATGGGCTTTAGAAAAGAGAATCAAGTAAAGAAAAGAAAAAAAAAAGAAAAGAAAATACACAATAACCACATACATCAATGCAAAAAGATTATAAATACACAATTATAAATATTATAAATATTATAAATATTATAAATACACAAATATAACAACCTGATTCACATTTGCCTATTTCAGGCCTCCCTCCCTTCGTCACTCATTATAAACAAACACATTCATTCCTTCCCTTCATTCACTCTCACTTTGCAGACAATCAATTCATACATGAGTACATTCTTGTTTATTTTTCAGCCAGTTTTTAACCTTTTTAGTGAATGTTTTAAAGTCCGTTATTATTTTAATTACATTTGGCATTGTGTTCCAGATGTGACTGCCCTTTATAGAGAAAGCTGTTTGTCCAAATGTGGTTCTGCGGTGGAATATTTTACAGTTATTGTTAACAGAACTCCTGGTGGCTCTGCTGCTGTCCTGTCTTTGGACGAAACCAGCAAGTGGCTCGGGTGCTGATTTATGGAAACATTTGAACGTTAATTTCAGAAAACAGAGGTCAATGAAACTCTCAAAACTCAGTAGGTTGTATTTTTTTAAAACATTACAGTGATGCCACCTAATGGGCTTTTGGTCCAAGATTTTTAGGGTTTGATTATATAATGAACCTATATGTCTTATTGTGGAAGGGGCTGCTTGAGCCCAGACTGTCAAACAGTAAGATATATGAGAAAAAAACATAGAATGCATATACAGTACAGCTGCTTCGTAAGGTATGTAATATCTAATTAATTTAAAGCAGTTCAGATTTTTTTTTTACTGTTTTTGAAATTTTCTTTATATGAAGATTAAATTTGAGTTGAAAGTAGCAAATAAAAAAGACTAGAACTAAAACACAATAAAACTCACCAGCTAGCCAACCTTTAGATTAAGAAAGAACACAGATGAGAGAGAGGTTACTGAAATTGTTAAATCATTTAAAAGTAAAACATCTGTGGATTGTGATGGTATCAACATGCTTTTAGTCAAAACTATTATCGAATGCTTAGTGAAGCCACTGGCATATATCTGTAACCTGTCTCTCCAGACAGGCATATTTCTCAGTGCAATGAAAATAGCCAAAGTAACTCTGATAAACAAGACAGGTGACAGAGGGGAACTTTCAAACTATAGGCCCATTTCACTATTGTCGTAATTTTCAAAGATACTCAAAAAAAATATTCTACGAGAAAATTGACAACTTCATAACAAAGACCAACTTATTGTGTGAACAGCAATACGGATTCAGACACAAGAGGACAACTGAATTTGCTCTAATGGAATTTATAGAAAAAATATCAACTGCTGTTGAAAATAAAGAGTATTCAGTCAGGGTATTCTTGGATTTAAAAAAAAAAAAAAAAGCATTTGATACAGTGGATCATAAATTATTGCTAAAGAAATTACAAAATTATGGTATTGGGGTAGCACTGTCCTGGTTATGCAGTTATTTAGAGAATAGATATCAGTATGTATGTGTGAATAACAAAAATTTGCAGCTACTGAGGGTTACTTGTGGAGTCCTACAGGGTTCAGTTCTGGGACCATTGTCATTTAACCTTTACATAAATGATATGTGTAAAGTTTTAGAAAAATTGGATTTAATATTGTTTGCAGATGATACTAATTTATTATGCAGTGGAAGCAATTTGAAACAACTTTTGGATACACTCGGAAAGGAATTGGGAAAACTTACTGTGGTTTGATTCAAACAAATTAACGCTCAACTTAAGTAAGACAAAATTTGTAATTTTTAACAACCATCACAACAATTCAGTATTCAAACTCGGCATAAATGGTGCAGAGATTGACAAAATATCCAAAATCAAATTTCTTGGAGTAATAATTGATAATAAATTGTGTTGGAAGTCACAATTTAATTATATTAAAGGTAAAATATCCAAATCAATCGCAATACTTCATAGAGTGAAATATTTGCTGAATCAACCCACACTATATACCCTGTATCACTCATTAATACTCCCATACATGACATATTGTACTGAAGTATGGGGAAATGCACATATCCAGTCTTTATGCTTCAGAAGAGAGCCATTAGAATAATAAGCAAAGTTGCTTACAGGGAACCAACAAACCCACTTTTTCTCAAATTAAAAGCTCTCAGGTTGAAAGATCTGGTTGATTTTAAAACCACAGTAATAATGTTTAAAGTGAAGAATCTATCACTGCCCGTAAATATCCAAAAGTTGTTTCAAATAAGGGAGAAACAATATAAAATTTCAGAAGAACATGTATATTTCAAAAACCTTCAGTGAGAACTACCACCAGGTAACACTGTGTCTCAGTACAAGGAGTCAGATTGTGGAACAGTTTTGATGCGGAATTAAAATCATGTACAACACTTGGTCAATTTAAGCAAAAACTAAAGGAAGAAATACTCCAAACATACAAAAATGACAGGTAAAACGACACAAGGATCACTATATACAGTCTGTCTTGTGTTATTTTGTTGTTTTGTTTTTTTTTTGTTTCGACTTCTTGGATGGAATATGGATGGCAATATATGCTGCAGCTTCAGCCATCACCCTTTTCAGATAATTTATGTCGAACTGTATAATCCAAGGAGCTATTGTATCAATTCAACCTTGTTTGAGTTTTTCCTGGTATACTGTTCTGTTCCTTTCTTTTAATCTATCTGAAATAAAGAGTTAATCCATAATGGAAATCAACTAAGTTGTATACTCTGTGTGTGCGTGTGTGTGTGTGTGCGCGCGCGCACATACAATATCTCAGCTCTACTTGAATCACAAGTAGAGCTTGTGATTCCAGCTACACACACACACACACACACACACACATCTCAGCTCTACTTGAATCACACAGAAAACAGTGATGGAGACCTACACACACAAGAAGCAATTTAAGTGCCATGTAAACTAAGGAGTAGCGATTACAAGGATTGTGGTGTTGGGTTATGCTGATATTTAATGATTACCACCAGGGCTTGACATTAGCCTTTTTGTTCAGCAGCCACTGTGGCTAGTGATTTTCCAGTTACTAGCCACAATTTTGTGGTTGGAAAATTCTGTTTAATAATTTGACTAACGCATGCTAAAATTGAACTAAATTTACAACCTTTTTAAATGTAAATGACAATTATACATCACTCTATAAATGCAAGAAATCTCTGTGTGTGTGTCTGTCTCTGTTTGTCACGTTCATAGGACATCAAAGGATGGCCTATGATCTCTGCCTGAACATCATAGGACACATAGACAAATGTGTCTTTATGATGTCATATAGACCATGAACTCAGGCATCATAGGATGACTTTCGATGCCTATATGACGGCACATAGACAAATGTGTCTTTATGATGTCATATACAGTGAGTCCATACCGGAAAGCCTCTTTTTGCTCAGATCTATTTTCATGATCCTGTCCATGAACTGGAATTACGACGCACCTATCCTTCAACCAGTGGTCTCAACGAAGAAGAAGACCCACCAGATGGAGAGCAATAGAATGACGACAACTGCTGCACGTCAGAAAAGATGCCATGAAAATGAAACACCTGAGGTTCCAGCAGTACATCGCACCCATCTGAGACAGGAGGACACCCTTCACCAGCATAGGGTACGACAGATGTTAAAGCACGTTTCTAGGACATCATAGGATGACCTGTGACCTCTGCCTCATCATCATAGCACATCCTATGAACTCCAGGCATCATAGGATGGCTCGCCATGCCTACATGATGGCAAATGTGTAACCTTGAAGAATGCCAGTCTACACTACAAATGTGTAAAATGCCAAACAAAGCGCTGATTTTCTCCAGGTGTTCCGGTTTCTTGGTTTCTACGGGCATGCACGGGCCTTCCTGAACAGGGTCGAAAGCCATTTTTTCAGGCTCGTGCCCATGAACTGGAATTACGACGCACCTATCCCTCAACCAGTGGTCTGAACGAAGAAGAAGAAGACCCACCAGATGGAGAGCAATAGAATGAGGAGAACTGCTGCACGTCAGAAAGGATGCCGTGAACATGAAACACCTCCGGTTCCACCAGTACACCGCAGGCATGACTGTGAACAACACAGCCGTCTGAGAGAGGAGGAGACCCTTCAGTGGTCTGAACGAAGAAGAAGACCCACCAGATGATGTCTATACGACGGCACATAGACAGAGCACATGACTCCCTACAAGACATATATATAGACACAGGTAAGCAACATAACACAGAACAGTGACAGGCAGGAGACGAAGTAACAAGCAGGGGCAAACAGCCCCAGATGGCAGGGCATATTTTGTGTGATTTTTATGTTTTGCTGCATACAAAAGCCATCACGTGATTGCAACTTAGTGCTGTGTTGCTATAGCAACTGTCCTGTAACTGGCAAGAATTCTGTTCCAATGCATCCCCTCTACGGGCATGCACGGGTATGCACTAGTACATCAAAAACAGGAAGAGAAACACTGTTGAAGTTGAAGATGTTGCATGTAACAGCCTGCTAACATGCTCTTGTTTGCATTTTCTGTGTTTTTTGTTTTGTGCAGCTGGACCCACTGCCCAAGGCCATTCTAGAGCAGAGACCCAACCCCAATGCTGTGCACTCCCTGGAGAAAGTTTTAGAGACTCACAGTGAGTTCATCCATATTAATACTGATGCGCTCAGGCATACAGCTTAAAAATTTTAAGTGTGAAAACCAGTAAGACCTGTGATTTTTGTTTTTATTTAATAGTCAATTCAAAAATGGCAACACTGGGAGAAAAAAGACAGTTTTAAATATGCTGTGCTAATTGTAAGGTGAAAAATAGATACCCCTTTATTTAAACTACATGTGTACCAACCCAGGTTTATTAAAGTCCTGACATTTGAGCTGAGACACTGACCGTCTACTGTCATTTTCACTCATTTCTTCTGTTTCTCCATTTTTCTGTCTTTATATCTTTCTCCTCCTTGTTTTCTTCTTCTGCGTCTTCTCAGGTAAGTACTGGCGCTCGGTGCAGCGCTACTCACCGCAACTGGGACTCTCCGTGCTGGAGGCCAAACGAGGCGACTCAGAGGAGGCAGAGGCTGTCAGTGCTATGGCTTCTCTCTCTGTGGCCAACTCCAACGCCATGGATCAGAGGTAAAGAGCCAGCAACAGAGTACGGCATCTGCCCTAGGTTCACAGCTTTTTTCTGGGGGGGCAATGGACACCAACTCTATAAACTACTATTAGTTAACTAATCACAATTATTTCTGTCATGTCCACCATCTCTGCTTCCTGTTGGCATGGCTCTAGTTTGGGCTCCAGTGCATGTTTTACCTCACCTGTTTAAGTCTACACATCTGTGAAAATCAACGTGTTGTTAGTCTCTGCTTTAATACAGTGTAGTCTATTATAAAATGTTTCCAAAGCTAAATAATAATAATGACCCATGAAACAAGTTGGAAACTTTAACTTTACAGCTTAATCGGAAGTGTTTGTAGCAACACAGTTAAATAACAGAAATTAAAGTGCAGGATTTTAACCCAAAAATAAAGTGTAAAAACTCAAATAGCAGCTTCTGCTGCAGCATGGAGGGCTGTTGTAATTCTGCATGTTCAAAACAAACTAGAGTAACATTCAACTCCATAAAAGTAAAAAAGAAAGCAAACTAGTCCATCTTATTTGAAACCTTGCTGGGTCTGGAAGTTTAAACGCTCAGTTGGGCTTCAGATGAAAATTAAAAGAACTTCTTCCAGTCCAAAATAAAAGTTTACAAATGCTTTAAATTGCAGTTCAGAAATGTCAGCCTTCACTACACATACGGTGAAATATTTTTGAAGTTTCAATTTATTTCTGATGAATATGGTTATAGTTTTTTTTAATTAAATAACAAATCATGGTATTGTATTCTCCTGAGACCCACTAATATTCAGAATAAGAGCTGATATTACCGCAACAATGAAAGCACCAAGGTGCTGCCCCTCGGTGCCTGTGGCATGGTAGCATGGGTGGCTGTAAAATAGTGGCACGCCAACCTCTACTGGCCCGGGATAGTTATTACGATACCTTTTTTTTCGCTGCGGCATTGACAGAAATGGTGAGTTAAATTTGTGTTTATTTCACAAACGGAGTGTTATTTTGAAATTCTGGCAAATTAAAAGTCAAGAAAATATGGTGATACAAAGATACAAGCCTTTAGTTCCACTTAATTTTGACTGGGCGAGCTGAAACAGAGAGACAGACAGATACACACAGCCACAAACAGACGCACTAACTGATTACTGTATGCTTCCGTTTCACTGAGGTAATAATGGGGAATATGATAAAGGTTAAGCTACTCCTGCAATTCACTAATTTACTGCAGTTAACACATTAGTCAGAACTTAAACAGCTCAGCTGTCAGCAACCATCGTCCTAGAGAGATTATTGTCTGGCAGGTAAAATAACATTTAAACAGCACATACTAATAGTGTGGTCAGTTGTCTAAAGCTGAAACAGCCATTCATTGAAAATAAGAGCTAATTTTCCTTGCTGGCCTTACTGGTGCGGTAGAGGGGGCTCCAGTTCAGCCATTCATTACTGGGACGGAGTGCAGAGAAGGCCCACTGACAGGTGCCCAGAGCCGGGGGAGCGGAGGGTGAGGAGGAGCAGGGGGAGGATGGATGCATCCACTGTAGTGCTGCTGTTTACTTTGTTTATTTTGGGTAAAATGCTCCCATACTTTGGAAAGTTTGGACCTCCCTTTTTTTGGCCTCTTCTTCTCCGTGATTTTCTCTGTGTTTTGCCATCATGCACTCCTCTCTTTGCTTGAACAGTTAACCCCTTGCACTCCGGTCAATTTCCCTAAAAACGCCAAAAAATAATGTGCCCAAAGTAAATTGAAAGCTGTTCTTCAACCCTTTGCAGCATCTTCATGGGGTTGATCTCATATAAAAGAAAACACTTTGAATTTTTTGGCAAAACAGTCATAATCTCTCTAAGTGCTCCGGCCACTGAGTTACAGTCATCCAAACATAGTGAACTTGAAGAAAATAAATTTGGCCTGGGTGTTTTTTTGGATACGAATGCTTGCAAATAACACACAGCTTCAGATCCGGGCTGGAAAATGCAACAGAAATGTAGAACCAAGTGTTATCCAGCTGAGGTCCAAATTTTGTAACAATACCACAAAAAATGAATATATTACACAGCTTTTTCCTCAGGTACTTTCCAGGCGTTTTTGAACTGTGCCAAATTGTGCCAAATGGCACAGTTTGGAAAAACGTCTAACTTTTGAATGATTCAATGTAGAAGCTTCATTTTGGGCTCTAATGAAAGGTCACACTCAGGGCTGTGTCTGTGTGTGTGTGGGGGGGGGGGGGTTTGCCCCCCCCCCTCGCTACAGAGGAAAGACATCGCCCGTTGCGCCACGGTCCGTCATGCAGCGATGACGCACAGCTGTAATTTACCGATCGGTCAAAAGTCATTTTGATTACAATTTTCAGGGATAAAGAATAATTTAGCTTAGAACACCTTACCTCTTCACAGCAGAAGCGGAGCTGGCGAACTTCTTCCTCATTGTCAGACGAACGCGACGCTGGTCTCGCGACCCGATCAAAACATAATTCCATTATTGCGGTTTTGCGCTTCCATGATTGCGGTTTTTGGCGAACGATTTTTCAAAACAAATAACAGTAGTAATTAAAAATAGACTGGCAAACGCGTGTGTGTCACTCAGCCTTCGTCGTCGGCCTCCGTCGGTCTGTGATGACCATAGAAGACAATCCTAATATCTATTCTGCTGGGACAAAAACAAAAAAAGCACCGCCTGGCCGAACATGCCGATGCGCGAATGGCAATCGCTGTCACAAAGGATGCACTTGTGGATGGTCTCCGTGCTGCTGGGTCAGTGGGGTTCTTCCTGCGGGTCCTTTTTGTCATCTGCTGCAGCAGTCTGTCTTCACCCAGCCTTAAAAAAAACAGCTTGCGAACTTCTCTGCTTCAATTGGCTCACTGCATTCACAGCGTTGGTAGGCGGGTCCTTCTTGCTAGGTTTTCAGTCATTGGTTCTTCAAGGTTTCAGAAACCCAATTCAAGGCTCTTATTAGTCAAATGAGAGGTCAATCAGATGAACTAATCTGTTCGCAGCTGTGTCTGCAGCTTTTATTTTCAGTGCGCGCTTGGACGCCATCACCATCTCCATCATGCGTCCTACATCACCATCTCCATCATGCGTCCTAGAGCGCACGAGGGCGCCCTCGTGCGCTCTGGGACGCAGAGACTTGCCCGCCCGCGGTACAACGGAGTGCAAGAGGTTAACTGAACATTTCACGGCATGCCCATATACTTTAAAATTAAATGACAGTAAAATTTGTGGAATAAATAAAGTTCTGCTATGATTGATGTCACTAGTGTGCATCAGAAGTCGGCTGTGCGATACAGAGAGCAGATGAGAATTGTGAATGCGCGACCATGTAGACACAGAAATGATGTAAATAAGATGAATAACATGAGACTATTTAGTTTAATAAAAGAACAAGGTATAGAACTGTTCCATACAGTCATGTGAAAAAATTACGACACCTCTTTAAACATTCAGTTCTTTATTAAGACATGTTCACATATCTATGTGTAACCTTGTTTTTGTTTTTATTTGCATTTTTTAACATTTATTTTAGCCATTGTAAGTGGGAATGAATGTGGGGGTATCCTAAAAAAGATGGGGGGTGTCCTAATTTATTCCTCACTATTTGTTTAGAATTATATTTTACAGAAAATGTGGAAAAAGTCTTTAATTCATTTTTTATTGTTTAGTTGTATTACATGAATCTCCCAGTATTTTTAACATTGATATTAAGTATTCATATGTCCAAATATGTTTAAAAAAAAACCCACACATGCCTATACAGGGTATCCTAATTTTTTCATGACTATAGGAAAGGTAAACTTAGGAGACTTCTGTTGATGTGGTGCTATGTAGAAAATAAAATTAACTTGACATTCAAATGGGGGCGAGGGGTGCCATTAGGGGTCAGGGTGCCCCCCTGATATAATGGTAGAGGAATCCCTGAAGTAACATTAAAATGCCCAAACTCTTGAGATTTAGAACCTTAGCTCCTGGTTTGAGTCCAAGTTAAAAAGTCTTTCGCATGACATTTCTTAGCTCTTTATTTCATTTGCTGTCAGTTCTGACTGTTCAGTTCAAAAATAAATCCACAAATAATTGAAAAGAGGAAAAAAGAAAACTAAACACTGGAATATGGTTGTTCATAAAACTACTGTTATGAATATTTTCTCCATACATGAAAGCGACACCTTGGCTCCATACATTTTCATCATTGTTCTGGATTATATCATGTGCCAAGCACTTTCACTTTCCTCTACATATGAAGACACAGGTATAGTTCTTGAGCCTAGAAGGAGCAGCAGACACCCAAAGGTTTGTCTTCATGACCTGGACTTTGCTGACAACATTGCCCTACTTGCCACATCAGTAGAGAAAGCAGAATCTCTCCTTCATAAGGTTGAGTCTGCTTCAAACACAGTTGGCCTTCATCTAAACGAAGGAAAAACCAAGGCTCTTCTACTCAACATCGACCCAACAAATAACATTAAAACCAAGAAAGGGGTCACACTGGAGAATGTTCCAGATTTCACATATCTTGGATCACATGTGCCTGACTCTTTCCTTGATTTCGAGGCAATGAAAGGTCAAGCCTGGAAGGCATGTAACAAGCTGGAGAAAATACGGAAATCCAGTCTTGATTGGCAACTTAAGATCAACATATTCAGAGGGGATGCACTGGAACAGAACTGTTAGCAGTTACAGGAGAGTTACCATAGTTAACCAGCACTGAGTGGCAATCACATGTGGCAGCTTTAGTTTTTAAAGCAGCAAAACATAAAAATCACACAAAATATTTAGTTACAGCAAATGTACTGCTGTAAAAAAAAAATAGTACTCAGTGTACGAGTACTTTTTTTTAACTTCAGATGTTAATACCACACTATTTACTTGAATGTATTGATGTGTGGTTAAGAGCACATGAGTGAAGGATTGGTTCTGTGCCTTTAAATATTTATCTATTTTTTGTCAATTAATACAAGATGAAATAAGATTATCTCTCCACAATGCAAACAGGTACTCTGTGTACTGCTGTGACTGAATACTGTGTGTATTTTTTGTGTTTTACTGCATACGCCCAAATGCTGCCACTCATTTTTTCTACTCAGTGTTTTGTAACTGCCATGATTTCTGTTTGGTTACATCATACGCATACCTTCTATTCAGAGCCTGCATAGAATCCATCCTCTTATATGGGTCAGAAACATGGACTATCACAAAAGAACTAGAGGCACGTTTAGATGGATGTTATACACAGCTATTGCGGAGAGCATTGAACGTAAGTTGGAAGGACCATATTCCTATCAGAGTTGTGTATGGAAAATTACCCTTCATAACAATGACAATAAAAGTGAGACGTCTACAGTTTGCTGGACACTGCCTAGGTGCAGTGGACCAACCTGTTTCCCACCCGGTCTTCTGGACTCCAGTCAGTGGTTGCACTAGCCGTGGCAGACAAAGACTCAGTTATCCCGACTCAATCAAAAGGGGCATGGGGCTAGAGGAGCAGGAGGTGTCGAGGCTGATAAGATAAGATAAGCCTTTATTAGTCCCACAATGGGGAAATTCCAGGATTGCAACAGCACAGGGATAGCAACACACAGAGCAACAATCAGAAGGCAAGAAAAAACAAGAGCAGCTAGTAAACATATGTACATATTACTATAAATATATATATATATATATAGACACACAGTGCGGAGCGTCATGGTTGGTGAATGTGCAGCAGAAAGTCTAAGCTCTCTCTCCGCGGATGCGGCGGGCCAGCTGGAAGTCTTTGGGCATGATGATGACCCTCTTAGCGAAGAAGAGACCCACCAGGTAGACCTCGCCGGCCTCCTGCAGAGCCACGACAGCGAAGCTCAGGAAGCGCAGGTCGGTCTTGGAAGTCCTGAGCGATCTCCCTTACCAGGCGCTGGATGGGCAGCTTACGGATGAGCAGCTCCGTGGATTTCTGGCAGCGACTGATCTCTCTCGGAGCCACGGGCCTGTAACGGTGAGGCTTCTTCACTCCACTGGTGGCCGGAGCGCTTCTCCGAGCAGCCTTGGTGGCCAGCTGCCTCCCGGGGGGCCCCCTCCTCCAGCAGATTTTACGGGCGGTCTGCCTGGTTCTTGCCATCGCTCTTTATCATTCCGTCTTATATTTCCCGCACGCCGCCCAAACTCCAGCCCAGCACCCGCGTCGTTTTCGCTACAGTTCCCGGTATATCGAGTCTCTCCACTAGCATCGGGTGGTGGCCGAGTGCTAGCTAGCACTAGCTCTTCCCTGCTGTAAACGGAGGCTCCGTTCGCCGACTCGGGAGACCTTTGGGGCGATCTGTGTGTCCGTGATATATATATAGAGTGAAAGGTTTAGAAGGAAGAAGGAAGATAAAAAAAAAAGGCTGTTGCAACAGGCAGCCAACTCGTGTGGCGCCACTGGTCCGGCAGAACCGGAACCGGGGAAAAAAAAAAAATGATGAAGGACAGGTCACTTTTGGGCCCAACATGTTGCTGTGGTTTCTTTTGCTTCGTCTATGGACGACAGATGATGATTATGAGACATGAAAACAGTGATTTTTAGTAAGTTTTAAACATGTTTATGTGCTTTAGAGCCAGGGTTTTTCTTAGCATGCTCTTAAGAGGCAGTGGCTACAGTTACAGAACCGTACCCATAGAATGCTTGCTCCAGATACGGCTCGAATCTGACAGCTAGTATGTTCTATTAATGTCAGATCTTAAAGGCAGCAGCTACAGGTAGTCTGAGGCATTTATTTTTCAGTTTTTTTTAATTAATATGTATTTATTACCATTTTAACCTTACTCTTTCCCAAATCCTAAAGCTAACCTCGTAATTGTAATTTTAAATTCCATCTCATGTCAAGTAAAATTGCATGGGCAAAAACTAGATATGGCAGCGAGAGCAGGAAGCGAACCACCTGCCCTCCGGTCAGAGGTTGACCACACTCAACACCCGCACCACAGATGCAGAGAGCTTGAGCTCAGCTGAAAGCTTTGGTTGGATTGTCAACTCTTCATATCTGGAGACACTCCCCTCTTAAAAAGGGTCTCTGTCCTGTATCGTAGCAAGTCATTACAACAACTTGAAACCCTAACTCCAATTTGGATGAGAATCCCTTTAAATTAAAGCTGAGAGTCTGAACTTTAACTGTATTTGAATGTGTTTTGGTGAGCAGCTAAAATATCAAAACTTGTCAGTGTCTAAATGTATATGGACCTTACTGTACATGAAAAAAGTTGTGAATTTGCATGTAAAGTTCATAAATTCATCACAAAAAAGGAGAAAAAAGACAAATTTATGGGAAAAAGCATAAATCAATGAGAAAAGCATCTTGAATTTAAAAGAAAAATGTCACAGCATTGAAGGAAAAAACATTGTTGAGAGTAAAGTCGTTACTACTTGAGTAAATTTTCTGGCCGATACTTTCTTACTCAAATAATTTTTGGTGACTACTTGTACTTACACTTGAATAATTAATACCATGAGGTACCACTACTTTTACTTGGGTACACTTTCTGGATACTTACCCATCTCTCTCAGCCTCAAATGCTCATTTGAGGATTTGCAGTTTTTTGACATGACCTGCTTTATTTTTGCTGCTTGGTGAGGCGTAGCTTTTTACTACATGTATAATAATCTGCATTTATTTATCCCAGCAGACCAGAGGAGGAGCCCATGGAGGAGGAGGAGCCACTGTAACGGATGAAGACTGGAGGATGCCGCAGTGTTACCATTGATCTCTCCGGAGAACGTCTCTTTGAAGACGATGAGTCTCGACTGATCCCTTCATTTAGTTCCCCTAACCCCACTTACCACGTCAGTCACCTTGATTGGCGGCCCCTTGGCCGAAACGGGGTGAAGGGGTGGGCTCAGCCTCAGAGTAGGGAGCCAATCAGAAGACAGAAGAGGACTGAATTGGGGGAAAAATATTTAAACACACAGGAGTTACTCAGCAGACTGGCTCAGAGACATTTTTCTGTCCGTCTTCACACCCCTATGTTAGCCCTCAGCTAACCGAATGATCACGGCAGCAGGCGAGAGTATATGGAGCGAGGGCGAGATCAGATCTCGCCAGAGCTGAAACATACGGTGCTTTACAAAGCTGCCCTCTGACCACGTTATGGACACCAGGGACAGCAGAATTCCCTAGCCGTCTAAGAGCAGCTAGGGGGATTTTCTTTTCTCTTTTCTTGACAATTTTTCCCTTAAAAAAATAGGGTTATTCCGGCAACGGAGACAATTCTTTACTTTATGTGTTCACTGTGGACTTTGGTTGGCTGATCCTTGAGAGTGCTTTTCACAAAGAGTTGATGGTGAGAGTGTCACCTCACCGAACCAGCCTGTCGTCGAAGGTTGACGAGTGAGAGGAGTGCCTTGGTGAGGGTCCGCTGGATTTCAGGATTGTTCAGGAAAAGATTGCCTTAAGATTTTCTCGCTGACGAATCGGCGCCAGGGAGGGAGGGAGGGAGGCTGAGGACAGTTTCAAGTCCTTTTGAGGATGAGAAAGACAGAAAATATAGCAAACAATCGTTCAGCATGTTTACTTGGAACGTGATGAAGACTTTTATGTCTCTCACAGCCTCTCTTGAAGAGTTACTTTACTTTTTGGATGGATCTATTTTTCTGTAAAAAAAAAAAAATTTAAAAGGAGAAAAGGAAAGCTTTGGTAGTTGCCAGCTTCATCTGAAAGAAGGAGCAAAACATGGAGAACTTCAAACAAGGAATTAGAAAAATTGTCAAAAAGGTTTAGCCTTTAATGTAGCTTCCCTTTAACCGATGCTTTGTCAAACGCATGCATTTGAGCAGAGAGGTTTTTTCCCCCGAGATTTTTGAATGTTATCCAAATGAGAAAGCCAAGCAAGAGAAGCCAAAGCATGAGTTTGCATTTACAGTCATTCTTTCACACCACTTAACTGACAAACATTTCACGTATTGGCCCTTTCAGACCAATACCCAGTTCAATGTTTACTGATTTAACAGTTCACAGATCAGAGGTGTGCGTGCCGATGCCACGATTCACCGGTTGGCAACTACCTTGGTTACTAGTGTGAACTAAACATCAGCCATGTATATTGAATTGAATATATTTTGACAGGCAGTAATCGAGTATCGTCTTTGTTTGTATCTACATGTATGATTTTTTTCCACGTCAATTTACTACACCCGAAGTGTGTTTGGTAAGTGTCCACTTTTTTATTATTGTTATTGTATAAGATTATTTTTCTAACTTTTTTCATCCATAGATTTTGTTCTGTGTTTTTTATCCGTTTTCTGGATAGTTATAGGGCTGCCATTCACACAATTAGTGCTGTTATTTCTTTCTTTCTTGTATTTATCAAAATTAAGGAGCAACACTTTCTTTCTTTCTACGGCTTCCTAAGCCTTTCTGCATTTTCATTGATGATGTATTTATATCATGGACTGTTTATAGGAGATTTGTATATGGAAAATTTATAAATGTACTAATGACAGCTATGATATTGTGAGCAAAAACACAAAAAGGACAAACCCAGTATGGTGTGTGATATTACTCCATGAACTTTAGAAGCAACATATTTAACTTGTCATCGACTGCACTGTTGCAATCAAGTGAAACATGGTCACTACATGGCACTGCAATTGACTTTTTTAGACGCCTTCGGAGTAAAACATTTGATCACTTTGTTGCCTAATTGGAAAATTTTCCTCTCGTGCATGGGCAACATGCACTTACCTTTCGACTGTGACTACATTTTTTTTTAAAGGGTTAGGCCATCTTATGTAGCTAGCCGAGTTTTCCGTGGCAGGATGAGAAAAGGAGGAGACACAGATGTCAGTGAACGTGGATTTTTTTTTTCCAGATGGAAAACATCGGCCAATAATTTTAAGTCTCTTTCTGAGCATGCATTGCACTATCATGTTTACCTTTGTCTGACATCAGTGTTTCCTTCTTCCCTTTCTCCTGCTTGAATCCAGTGATCTGATGCTAATGAGTAAGTCAAACACACTCAAATGACCCCCCCCCATCCCCCATCTGTCAACTTCTGTTTAAAACACACAATTTTAAGTTGTTTCATTTGAAGGGACAGCTGACCCCAAAATGAAATTAATATATCTTTCCTCTGGCCTGTAATACTGTCAGTCCATTTAATTTGTTTTAGCGTGAGTTCTTGTGGAGCAATTTAACAGCTATAGAAATATCTGCCTTGTTTTGGAGGTTATTGAACTAATTGGTGAGGCTTACTTTGGGGTGCTCAACGTCGTTTTTCCCAAAAAGTCACATTGTGATTACTGACAACTCTTACTCTTGGCCATGTCTTCATCCACCCTTCAGCTGACCTGCCTGCTTGCCATTTCTGCCACTGAGGCAATGTTGGGTGTAGCAGAGCAGTCTGACCCAGCCTGATTTATCTCTCCTTGCTTGGTGCGACAGTCTGCACCAATGAACAGCTCTTAGTCTCCGTTTCCAGTATCCTCACAAGATCTAACCTTAGGAACCATGAGCAATAGTGATGCACTGATACCACTTTTTAAAACTGAATCCCAGGTCTTCATGTTGAGTAGTCACTGATACCAAGAACAAATACCAGTACTTGATAAAATGTTGTTTTTCCACTCCGTATACATCCTGGGTTTAGTTTGTACTCAACTTTTACTGTAAAGGTCAACCCATGTCACTGACATTTGACCGGTCAGTAGAACACTCTGTGACAGAGTAGTTACTAGATTAGTTAGACACATCTCCTGTCCTGTGAGCAAACCCTCTTCATGTTGTGTGTCAGTGTGGCATCGTATGGAGCATCTGATACAAGTTTGCAAGTACTGATACAGGTACCAATAGCAGTGCAATGTTTATAGGCAGGTTCCCATCCTAGCAGGAATTTAGGGAGCTGGCTGTCTGACATTCTTACAACATATTTAAAGTAAAATAAATGGCAATAGCTTATGCTGATTCCCAGTCTACTGCACCCAGTTCTTGCGATTATTTCCATGGTTGATATGTGAAAGTAAATCACCCTTTCAGGACCTGACTGTTGAGCTGTTGTTGTTTTGAAGTGTTTGCCAAGTAGGATCTCTCTTTTGATCCTGATGCTTATGTTTTTATCAGTGGATCCCTATCTGGAAACTCTGGAACCAAAGTAAGATGAGGTTTATTTGCTTTGAAGTTTTCTTGCCTACCTTAATGTTCAGTATCTCTTATAAATATGAAGGGCACTGATTGTGACACTTTCTGACAGACTCCGTTTTGATCTTCTGGAAGATTTCAAATCTGAGAGGAAGTTTCTTAAAATCTGATCGCAGATTTTATGTTGTCTGCACAGTCTGTTGTTGTGGCCAGAGCTGCTGGGAACATTGATTGGTTTGGAGGGGAAAAACCCTCCTAAAACAGATTTCTCATTGATGGGCTGTTCTATCCGCACAGTTCAGACTTGGCCGACCTTAAAGTGAACATATAAAAATTTTGTTTTTCCAGTGTTTTTGTACATTAATTTGTGTATCTGGAGTGGCTGCTAATGCATAAACTCCCCAAAAACACAACTGTTGTTACTTTGTCAGGGTCTGCCTTGTTCTCACTAACTCTCATTCAGTGAGTCGATCTGATTTATGTCCCACTGTGATATGACAATTGGGGCTCACTGGAATGATACTCCCAGCCCAGCTTCATCTCCATCCATTTTTAGGATGGTGGGCACAGTATCTCTGTAGTGTCTGGACCCACACACCAACAGTGCTGCTAACAGGTTAGTTAGCAACTGCAACTGCAGTTCTTGTGGCTCCATAGTCTACTAACTCAACTAGACATTTATTCATTAATCCACATGTGGTTATATATATCTCACTTCCACGTGTCATTCTGGTTATTTTGCATATAATGGCCGTGATGGCACTGTTATCACAGCGGTAGCTGGCTTTGCTTAGCTACCGCTTCTGGCTGCCCTTGACATAACTCACACACACACACACACACACACACACACCATATAACATCTGTGATATCAGCAGGATCATCTACCAACACTTGACCATATAGCTCATTCCTGGATGTTACTTAAGCTTATTCTTCTATACAATTTGTGAACCCTTTAGAACGTTTTATATTTCTGCATAAATATGACCTAAAATATCATATTTTCACACAAGTCCTAAAAGTAGATAAAGAGAAGCCAGTTAAATGAATGAGGCAAAAATATGTTACTTTTTCTTTTATTTATTGGGGGGAAAATGATCCAGCATTACATATGAATGGCAAAAGTTTGTGAACCTTTGATTTCAGTATCTGGTGTGACCCCTTTTGCAGCAATAACTGCAACTAAACGTTCCTGGTAACTGTTGATCTGTCCTGCAAATCGGCTTGAAGGAATTTTAGCCCATTCCTCTGTACGGAACAGCTTCCACTCTGGGATGTTGGTGGGATTCCTCACATGAACTGCTTGCTCCAGGTCCTTCCACAACATCTCAATTGGATTAAGGTCAGGACTTTGACTTGGCTATTCTAAAATATTAACTTTATTCTTCTTTAACCATTCTTTGGTAGAATGACTTGTGTACTTAGGATTGGTGTCTTGCTGCATGACCCACGTTCTCCTGAGATTCAGTTCATGGACAGATGTCCTGACATTTTCCTTTAGTATTTGCTGGTATAATTCAGAATTCATTGTTCCATCAATGATGGCAAGCCATCCTGGCCCAGATACAATAGGACAGGCCCAAACCACGGTGGTACTGTAGCGTGTGGACTTGTGTGTGTGGGGGGGAGGTATTGGGGCTTGCCGTGGCTGGCGTCATGATGTAGGTGAAGGATGACGCTGGGTGGTGCCACCATTTTGTATATAGTCAAGTGTAAATAATAAAAGGTTGTTGTTCGGTGCAAGACGGCTCACGGCTCACTTATTTCATACAGTGGTGAAAAAATTTGGACACCCCTTTAAATATTCAGTTCTTTATTAAGAAATGTTCACATATCTATGTCTAACCTTGTTTTTGTTTTTATTTGTTTGTATTTATTTATTTTAGCCATTTTAAGTGGGAATGAATGTGGGCCTGTCCTAAAAAAAAAAAAAAAAAGATGGGGGGGGGTTCTGATTTATTCCTCACTATTTGTTTAGAATTACATTTTATAGAAAATTTGAAAAAAGTCTTTAATTCATTTTTAATTGTTTAGTTGTATTACATGAATCTCCCAGTATTTTTAATGTTGATATTAAATATCCATGTGTCGAAATATGTTAAAAAAAACACACACAAGCTTATACAGGGTAGCCTAATTTTTTCACATGACTACGTAACAAATGGCGACGAGGATGGGATTCTCACTCATGGAGCCGATAAAACCTTTCCTCACCTCACTGGGGGCACCACCGATCCCGTTGCACCACTGGTTCAACATGTTTAAAGAGTATGTCGGCGCGACTGGCCTGAGTGACGCTGACGACAAGAAGCTGAAGAGCGTGTTGGCCCTCAGTCTAGACGAAGAAGGGCGGCGCGTGCTCCCTACTCTGGGTCAAGCAGACTCATTCGGTGAATGTATGACTCTGATGGAGAAATATTACAGCGACGCGAGCAACGTTGCAGCCCAAAGAACCGTCTTCTTCCACTGCAAACAGCATGTGAGTGAGTCAACTCAGCGTTACGCCACAGAACTCCGAGTCTTGGCGAGCACGTGCACCTTCGGGCCCTTAGAAGATGCGCTAACCCGTGACAAGCTAGCAGAAGGCATGAACAGCAAGTGGCTAAGAGAAGAGCTAATGCTAACAACAAATGATCTCAAGCTAAGCGAAGCAGTGAGGATGGAGGCCCAGATGGAGGCGGCTACCCAGCTAGCGAAACAGCTAACAACACCTAGCCAACAGGCCCCTTAACTGACCCTGCAGGAGCAGGCTGTTAGTAACACCATTAGCCGCCCCAAACACACACAACAACGGGGCAACATGAAGAGGCCGAGCAGAACACGGACCAAAGTGGGTGAGTGGCCATCGTGTACCGACTGCGGCTCATCCAAACACCGAGCCCGCTTGCCCATTTGCCCTGCTAGAGGGAAGAGATGTCACCGCTACAAACAAGCTAACCACTTTGCCAAGGTCTGCTGCTCGAGCCCCATGAAAATCAGAGTCCGCCCACTGGACCCAGCCACAGTCTGCACAGTGGGCGCTAGGAATTGGCCGCTCAAATGGCACACCATCCAACTGGACGGCGTTGATGTGCCGCTTTTATTGGACTTCACGGTCCCTACTAAACGTAGCCACAGTCAGAAAGCTCTTCCCCAAAAAGACCATTACTGCAAAGGCAGACGACCTGTTCAGATATGGGCACGTCAAGATCGGCATGGTAAGGGAAAACTGACTTTTCAGTAACCTGCAGCCTGAAAACAATCCTGTCGTTCACCTTTCAGGTGACGCGCCACGGGGCTACCCTGCTGAGAATTGACCTGTTAGACGAGTTGGGGTTTTCCACCACAGACCCAACGGGCTCCGTCGTCCTAATGGTCTCGTCATCCTGGCAGGACCGCTGGCCGGCGCTCTTTACTGAACTAGGGTGCATTGCTGCTTTCAACCACCAACCACTCATTAATCCAGAAGTGGCACCCAAAATTCAACCGCTCCGCTGACTGCCCCTCACTCTATGAGACAATGTTATGACAGAGCTTAAAAAAAACTCCTGGATGCCGGCATCATCGAGCAGGTCGACGCATCACTGTGGATTTCGAACATCGTCATGGTAAAGAAAAAGTTGGGCGGCATACGACCTTGCATCGACCTCCGGAGGGTTGATAAGGCAATCATCCCTGATAAATATCCCCTACCCACGACGGAGGAGCTAACGGCGACCTTCAGCGGTTTAAAAACTTTCTGGAAGCTGGACCTCCCCCAAGGCTACTTGCAGGTACCACTCCACCCTGAGAGCTGCAACCTGACAGCTTTCAGTACACACATGGGGGTTTTCAGATGCACACACATGCCCTTTGGCCTTAGCTCTGCCCCGAGTTGCTTTCAGAAAATTATGACCACCATCCTCGCCAGCCTCAAGGGAGTAGTTGCGTATCTAGACTACATTGTGGTGCATGGTGTGACACTGACCACCCATGACGCCCACCTTGAGAGGGTCATGGAGGTACTGACAAGCCTCGGTGTCACACTCAACGAAGAGCAATGCATCTTTGCAGCAGAGACAATTGAGTTTATGGGGTTTTGGCTCACTGCTGAGGGCCTAAGCCCCCTGTATTCGAACATGGAAGCGGTCCTGCAGCTCCCCGAGCCTACAACCCCTGCACACAAATCTAGTCTTTTCTGGGCATGGTGAACTTCTATGGACGCTTTATCCCTCGCTACTCCGAAACAATAGAACCACTGTGCGCCCTCCTGAAACAGGACGCGCCATAGGCACGGACCCCGGCATGTTCAGCCGTCATCGAACGACTGAAGACACAGCTCACCTCCCCACATGTGCTGGCTTACTTCGACCTACAAAGCCTTACCCTGGTGACATGCGACGCGTCCGGCTCTGCAGTAGGAGCCATCCTGCCACACCTTCAAAGTGGAACCAAACACCCTTTGGCGTTCGCATCGAGGTCACGCAGACCAGCCAAACAGAAGTATTCGGTGGGGGAGAGGGAGGCACTGGCGTGTGTCTGGGTGTGGGAACATTGGCACATGTACCTGTATGGACGACACTTCACACTACAAAGGGATCACAGGGCCCTCACAGCACTGCTGGAAACATCGGGATCGGAACACAAACCTCTACGCATCTAAAGGTGGATTGAAAGACTGCGAGCATATAACTTCACTACCCAGTTCATGCCGGGAAGAGAGAATGTAGCAGACCTTTTGAGAGAAGTGGCAGACCTTCTGTCCCGAGCCACACCTAAAACCAACCTGAATGGTGATCGAGACCCCCTGGAGACGGAGCTGATCAACATGTTACACGGGCCTCTTCAGAACACAGTCTCTCTCCAGGAGCTCCAGGTGGCACCAGAACAGGACCTGACCCTAGCACAGCTGCGTTCTTTCATCCGTGAGGGCTGGCCTGCATAGATACCGGGAGAGCTGGCACCGTTTCACAGAGCCAAGGACGATATGGTATGCGGGAACGACGTCTGCGTGGCCAGAGGACACTGCACAGTAATCCCCGAAATGCTAAAAGGCTGCATCTTTACCGTGCTGCACGAGGGTCACCTGGACATAGTCAGAGTGAAACAACAGTGCAGGGGCTCAGTCTGGTGGCTGGGCATTGACAAAGACATAGAAAATATGGTAAAAGACTGTGTGCCCTGCCTGGAAAGTGGAAAAACTGGGGTACTCCCACTGCTGCAGCCACTACCATATCCATCAGCCCCTTGGAAACATATTCAACTGGACATATGTGGCGAACTACATACTGCTCCTGTGCACTAACGGTTCCTGCTGGTAGCCTACGACCTCCACTCAAAATGGCCAGAGATGATGTCCACCAGCTCAGTCACAACCGACGTGGCCACCGACTTCCTCACCTCCCTCTTCGCTCACTGGGGTGTACCGGATGCCATTATGACGGACGGTGGCCCACAATTCATCTCAGTGGGTTTTGAAACGTTTGAGTGAGAGAGGCATCAAACACATAAGACTGCATTCTACCATATCTGCAAGCAAACAGGAAGGTGGTGGTGGGAGGGAGATTCAACAAAACTCTAAAAAAAAACCAAAAAAATAAACAGGCTCACACCTGGCAGACGCACTCCAATTCTTGAATGCACTACAGAGTACCCTGTTGCACTATAGAGTAACAGCTCATGCCACAACGGGCTGCTCGTCGGCAGTGTTGATTTTGGGACGTGAAATGTGCCTTCTCCTGGACTGCCTGTGCCCCCCAAAGGGAGCCATTTCAGCAAAGAAGCCATCACCGCGGGGGGAGGGTGGTCAAGCAGCAACGACAGATGAAACTAGGGTTTGACAGGAAATGCCGGGTGAGGCAGCTTGGGCTTGCAGTGCTGGACTGGGTCAGGATCAGGCACCCCAACCGCCCCACAAGCTGCAGTCATTAGGACAACGCTGTTGCAGATCACAGCACAACTGGGTCCAGCCACATTCCGCCTCTGTGATGGGTCACAGTGACACGCCAGCCACCTCCGAAAATCTTCACTGGCTCCAACCCTGGATCAGAGGACGGCCATGGATGTGATGGATCTAGGTTGGGACTTTGGCAACACGGGACCCGCAACCCCCCAGGAGCATTCACCAGAGCTGGCAGTAGTGCTGCAGCTCGAGCAACGCTCAACCAGAGTCCAGCAGAGACCCCAATATCTGAAGGACTTTAGAGTGAACTTTTGATTAGTTAGGGCGTAATTGGGGAAAAAAGTGGCAGATAACCCACTCCATCATGTGGGTACCCTGGCAGTCTACCCAGGTGCCAGATAGGCAAATTATGTTTATAGTTTCCGGGGGGGGGGGGGGGGGGGGGTTGGACATTGGGGCTCACTGTAGCCGGCGTCATGACGTAGGTGATGGATGATGCTGGGCGGCACCACCATTTTGTCTATAGTTAAGTGTAAATAATTAAAGGTTGTTGTTTGGTGCAAGATGGCTCACGGCTCGCTTATTTTAGACATAACGGCTACCACCATCATGTTTCACAGATGGGATAAGGTTCTTATGCTGGAATCCAGTGTCTTCCTTTCTCCAAGCATAACGCTTCTCATTTAAACCAAAAGTTCTATTTTTGTCTCATCTGTCCATGAGACATTTTTTTTCCAGCAGCCTGCTGGCTTGTCCATGTGATCTTTAGCAAACTGCAAATGAGCAGCAGTGTTCTTTTTGGAGAGCAGTGGCTTTCTCCTTGCAACCCTGCCATGCACACCACTGTTGGTCAGTGTTCTCCTGATGGTGGACTCATGAACATTAACCAATGTGAGAGAGTCTTTCAGTTGTTCAGAAGTTACCCTGGGGCCCTTTGTGACCTTGCCAACTATTACACCCCTTGCTCTTGGAGTGATCTTGGTTGACCACTCCTGGGGATGGTAACAGTGGCCTTAAATTTCCTCCATTTGTACAGTCTGTCTTACTGTGGATTGGTGGAGTCCAAACTCTTTAGAGATGGTTTTGTAACCTTTTCCAGCCTGATGAGCAGCAACAACCCTTTCTCTGAGGTCCTCAGAAATCTCCTTTGTTCATGCCATAATACACGTCCACAAACGTGTTGACACTTAGATCTTTAAATAAAAGATTATTTAAATAAAACAGGATGCCCACTCACACCCAGTTGTCATCCCATTGATTGAAAACACCTGACTCTAATTTCACCTTCAAATTACCTGCCAATCCTAGAGGTTCATAAACTTTTGCCACTTGCAGATATGTAATATTTGATCATTATCCTTGATAAATACATGACAAAATATTTTGGTCTCATTTATTTAACTGGACTCTCTTTATCTACTTCTAGGATTTTTGTGAAAATCTGATGTTTTAGGTCATATTTATGCAGAAATGTAGAAAATTCTAAAGGGTTCACAAATTATCAAGCATCACTGTAGTTTATTCAGGCTTATTTCTGTGCTTACTGTACCCTAGGGACTAGTCACGTCCTATTTACCACTCCATCCACACACCCCCAGTCCCTGATGATGCTTTATCTGGTGTTTCACATTCTCACATTCAGCCAGTTTTACATTAGTCAGCTCAGGCTGTCTGACATCAGGAGTACGCCATTTAACATTAGTCTCAACCACAGAGCTCAGAAGTGATGAAAGGAGGAGCGTGGAGTGAAGTTGGACTCATGAACATTTACAGAAACACACACTGAAACAGGTCATGTGAAAAAAAAATGGGTTTAGTCTAGGTGGAAAATGCTACTAGATTATTTAAATGCTGAGATATTTTGACCAAAGCACACAACAGCTATTTCATTAAGACGTCTGGAAACTGTCACCCTGTGTTAAAAAAAAAAAAGGAATAATATGTCGATTTTAACTTTAAAGATTACAATAAAATCCAAAACTTGTGCTGATAAAATGGTAGTTCTCCCTGTTTTCTGACATAGTAAATTGTTACATTAATGATTGTGCTCAGTCATCACTTTAAACACTTGGTCTAGTTTATATCATCAAAATTCAAGCCCAGAAAACAGCTGAGGCGGGGTATCCTTATATGGTCATCTCAGGTGCACAGCAGCCCCGCCCACCAGCTGATGTAACCTGCTTGTGAGGGGCAGCCAATCAGAAGACGCGGCTGAAAACAGAAGTGGTTTTATCAGAGGTAGAGGAGCTAAAACTATTTATTTTTAGGTAAATGTAAGAATTATTTGTACTATTACCAAGTTTGGTTCCTGGTGTCTCTTTTGGCCAGGCTGTGCACTTTTGTTTGGTGGATGTGGACATTAGAAAGAAAAAAGTTGCCAGACAACATTTTTATGCACCACTGGACAGTATCATTTTGATAACCAGTATCTCTGAAACTGGACAACTCATAGCCAAACAGTCTAAATGGAATACAGGCCAGAGGAATATACTGTATATGATATTGGGTTGAGTCATCCCTCTAAGTTGATATCATTTTCTAAACTTGTAAGATTTAAGCCTAAGTTGATATTTTCCATGTCTAACAAAAACATTCCAATTGTTACTTGCTTAATTTGTAGAAACTGTAATACTACTTTCTTTTTCGCTGTCTGCTCGCGCCAAATTTAACACTCTGCATGGTTTGTGAGTCAGCATGCCTGCTTGTCTGTGTAACAAAAAAAAAATGTATTTGCACAATAGAAGAAGAACACTGGAGGACTTAAATACGAAACCTCCCATGGCAGCACCAGGCAGGACGGATTTCTCTCCTCTCTGGTGGGCAAATCGTTCAGAAGACTTTGTCCAGATGAGTCCACTGAGAAACGTTTGATATCACTATGGTTTCCAACAACTGATTTAAAGCACTTACCAGGTGTATAGACTGTGTTTATGAGAATCGTGCTCTGCCAAACCTCCACTACATTCAGACCTTAAGACTCCCAAAGAATGTTCCTCTTTCAAAGATTTTTAAACAGCACTAAGGAAATCAAGTGAGAAAAGGTTTGGAGTAAGGGCATCGTTGATTGTCACATCCACCTCGGCCAGTTCTATATATACAGTTTATATATACATATATATATATAACCACTGTGGCTCAAGAGCAATTCTTGGTTTACATGTAAATGGATAAAAAGTTATTTTTTGTTTGTTGTTTGTCTCTATTGATGAAAAATGTTATCTTTCTTTGGGACCTGCGCTTTGGACATTTCATCTCTGACATCATCTATAAAAAAATATTTCTGAAAAATACAAGCGGCTCTGGTTGTCTTATTGGTTCGCCTCCAGAGAAATGGAATTTTCTGATGGAATCGTTCAGGAAATTCACTCACAGGGATATCTTCAGTGTGGTATCTGCTCTGTTTATACAGCTGATGTAAAACAGTGAGGAACGTTTTTGGCATATTTCTAATCAGTGAAATGATTAATCAAGGTCCATGTTAGTGCAGCTCAATCCAAATAATCAATGCTACTGCTTCAAAAGGAATTCCAGCTCAAGACACTTGAGTCACATTCTTTTTTTTTTTTTTCTTTTCTTTTTTTTTTTCGCATCTGATGTGTCTGGTACTGCAGTTTCTGATCTTTCCTGAATCTCAGAGATTAAACATGTTAGCATATCACAGCAGTGTGTCATGGCTGAAAAGGAAAGAAACGTGACTTTGGTTTGAGAAAACAGATGGGAGGAAAGGCGTAAAGTCTCAGATGACTTCTAAAGTGGAAAATCTAATTACCAAAACCCAGTATCACAAGTGTGCATGCTGCATTCAGGCAAAGTCCAAGCAGTAGCTGCTGTCTGATGGCCTCCTTTGGAGATTTACAAAACTAATCGGCTGCAAAAGAACAAAAGCAATGCAAAATGTTCCTAATGTGTAATTTTGTCATAAAACTGTAAGGAAGATATAAAAACAGCAGCTAAATGTAAAATACAAAAGAGGCTCGAGAAATTGATGATAGGCAGAATTAAAGAACAAGTTGATTCTTTTGATTACTGGTTTAATTATTAATTAAGCCATCTCAGGGTTTCCTCTGGTAACATTTCTTGGTGGCAGGACACTTGCCAGAAATTTTATCGCCACGCCAAGGAGATATGAATTTATTAAGAAAAATATATGAAGCAATGACTTTCCGCAAGCACACACGAACAATGCACGTGGCTGTCATCCATGCGGAGTTTAGAAGCACCCCGCCCACGCGAGTTTTCCAGTCAGTCAGCAGGCAGCGTCTCACTAAGCGCGACTGTCCGACAGAAACATGAGTTTATTAAAGGTACTTTAAAAAAAAAAATCAGCAGAGGTATGTAAGCACTGGAGGCGTTTATCATGGTTTTAACCCGCTGGAAATGGGAGCAATAATGGAAGAGTTTCTTAGCTAAGAGATGTGGTTAGAATTCATATGCAGCCGGCTTCATATGAAGGGAAAGGCAAGGGGGACCGATGAATTGCTGAGGATATACAGTATTTCACCAGCCACTACAATTCAATTCAATTTTATTTATATAGTGCCATTTCACAACAACAGTCATCTCATAGCACTTTCAACTGTAGGGGAAACCCCCACAATTGCAGAAAGACCCCAGCAATCAGGCGATCCCCTGTGAGCAAGCGCTTGGTGACGGAGAGGGAAAACTCCCTTTTAACAGGAAGAAACCTCCAGCAGAACCAGGCTCGGGGAGGGGCAGTCATCTGCTGCGACTGGCTGGGGGATGAGGGGGTTTAGAGAAGATGAAAAGAACAGACATGTAGAGAGCAAACAGCACGATGGGGACTCAATCTATGGGAGAGAACAAACGGATGTTAATGGCCAGCAAAAAAAATATTTCATTGAGAGTGAAGAAAGGAGTGAAGCCCAGTGCATTATTGGAGGTCCCCCAGCTGTCTTAACCTATTAGCAGCATAACTAAGGGAGGGTTCAGAGACACATGATCCCTCCCTAATTGTAGGCTATATCAAAAAGGAAGGTTTTAACCCTATTCTTAAAAACAGAGATTGAATCTGACTCCCGAATCCAGATTGGCAGCTGGTTCCACAGGAGAGGAGCTTGATAACTGAAGGCTCTGCCCCTCATTGTACTTTTGGAGATTCTAGGTATTACAAGTAATCCAGCATTTTGGGACAGTAGTGCTCTGTTAGGATAATAGGGTAGTATCAGATCTTTTAAATAAAAAGGGGCCTGATTGTTTAGAGCTTTGAAAGTGAGAAGAAGGATGTAAATAATCCTATGTACATTTCTTCATTTGCTTATATTTTATTTTGGAGCTTATTACTTTTATGTACTATCAGCTACGGTTAGCTTCCTGTTTGATATTCGGTGCTTTTATTTTGAAGGAACTTCCTGTTATAACCGTTAGCGTGAGCAAGCTAACGGCAGCAAAAGACGAGGAAGAACAGGTTGTGACAGAATATAAAAATGTATTTGTTATTAGCAGCCCCCTTGATAGAGGCACAAGGTATGTTTAATATGTAAATATGACAATTTGAATCTTTGTGTTAACATATATGTATATTTTGTAGAATTTATTGTCTGAGTTAAGGTTATTTTCAGCTAACGGTTGTAAGAGTATGGATTTTAGCTTATACATTGTTTTTCTGTGTGGTTCCCAGCTCTTACGGTGAATTTGAGGGTTTACTACCATTAAACCTATAAAATCATCAGTAAAGTGTCATCCTTCATTGGGGGGGTATGCTATAGTAAGAGCTTACCTCCGGGAGAAGTGAAAGCCTGTCGCCTGATCGAAGCAGGAGCCCCAAGCCAAGAGGAGACGCTTCACCCAACATGCTACAACGAGCTGCCCACGATTTCAAGGAACGGCACGGAAACAACGCGGAGCAGCGAGCTGCAGCAACGGTCTAAGGATACGGTGACAAGCAATTGCTCTCAAAATGGAAGATATTAAATCAGAACAGATAAATGAAAAGGAACAACAAGAGGAAACAGTTAATGAAACGTTACCAAGGCGATCAGAAAGGCCTAGTGTGCCTACAGAGAAAATGCTGTTATATCAAAAGGATGAACAGACTAAAAGAGAGAAAAAGCTGTTAACTATCTATGAACATTGGAAAGGTCAGGTCAGAATTTACAGAGCAGACCTCAAAAGTGATCTGTCAGATTCACAGTTAGCAGAAATGGCTGATGATATTGAAAGGACAGTAAATGACATGACAAAGGCATACAGTGAACTAAGAGAGCGTAATGCACCATCCCATGTCATAAGGCGTAAAATGGACTCCTGTGAATCTGTGACAAAAGACATTATGAAAATTATTTCAGAGCGTTTAGCAGCCATAGATGAATATGATGCAGATAGAGAAAAGCAGCGCCTCCATCAACTCTTAACTTATGAACATGCTAAGTCCATTTTTGGCACTTCATCACAGTCCAGTTACCACTCTGAAGCAAGCATCGCTGCCAAAAGAATTGATGCAGCTGCAGAATTAGCTGCTAAGGAAGCTCAGTATAAAATCGCACAAGAGGAAATCAAACAAAGGGAAAAATTAAGAGAAATAGAAGAGAAACACAGGAGAGAATTGAATGCACAAAAGTTTGAACTAGAGCGCTTACAAGCAGAAAAGGAAAGGCAAGCTGCACGTGCAAAATTAGAGATTTATGACAAGGAATTGAAAGTTGATACGGACAGTCAATGTATGTTACAGAACAATGGGACTTCTCCTGTCAACCAAAGCTTTGCACAACCAGCCCCATTGCCCTCCACAGGTTCATACCACCCGCTCATGCAACAATATGTATCCCTTCCTGTCAACTATTCTGTGCAACAACCACACTCTCAAGTTGTTTCTCCATCGTCTCCCACAGACATTTCCCAGCTGGCTAAAGCTATCCAAGACAGCATAGCTGTAAACAGAATCCCAGTGCCAGTGCCTATCGTGTTCAGCAGAGATCCCATCACCTATATCGAATGGAAGGCTTCCTTCAGCTCACTGGTAGACTGCAAAGGTATATCTCCTGCTGATAAACTGCACTTGTTAAAAAGGTATATTACTGGCCCAGCACTTAAATGCCTTGAGGGCACATTTTATCATAGCGACGAAGAGGCATACAAAGATGCCTGGAAAAGTCTTGACCAACGTTATGGTCAGCCTTTTGTTGTTCAAAAGGCATTCAGAGACAAACTGTCGAAGTGGCCTAAAATCCACTCAAAGGATGCAGAAGGTTTACGGACATTTTCTGATTTTCTCACAACCTGTCTCCAAGCAACACCACATGTAAAGGGCTTAGAGATACTGAGTGACTGTGAGGAAAACCAAAAGTTATTGCAAAAGGTTCCAGAATGGCTCGCAACACGTTGGAATCGTCAGGTCACAGTTGCTCTCTTGGAAGGTAAAGATTTCCCCTCTTTCAAGGATTTTGCAGAGTTTGTAGCACTCGAGGCGGAAATTGCATATAATCCTGTGACTTCTTCCTATGCACTCCATTCATGCAGCTCATCGCTGGAAAAAAGACATGCAAAAGAGATTAAACCAAACAGATTTGCAACCCAAGTCTTTACAACACAAGCTACAGCACATGCAGATAAAGCAAAGTTAAATGACACAAAGTTAAAAGTACCCTGCATGTTCTGCAAAGATGAAAGGCATCAGTTGTCAAAGTGCCCAAGCTTCTCAGAAAAGTCACTAGACGACAAACGGACATTTGTAAAGGTCAATAGACTGTGCTACGGGTGCTTAAAGGTGGGCCACAATGCCAAAGACTGTAGTCATCGCCACACATGTGACACTTGCAAAAGACGACACCCCACTTGTTTGCACAATGAGAATCACAAGGCAAATGAAAGACCTCAGAGCTCCACAAACGTTACACCAACCACAGAAAATGATACTATGGCAGCCACAGCTCTGAACGTCACAAAGGTGGGTCAATCAGGTAGTACCTCCATGATTGTTCCTGTGTGGGTTTCCACTACCCAGAGTCCTTCTAAAGAGCAGTTAGTGTATGCTTTATTAGACACACAAAGTGACAATACATTTGTTAGTGAAGAGGTAACTAACCAGTTACAAGCAGACTCTCATCCAGTTAATCTAAAACTAACCACAATGCTGGGAGTTCACATGACAGTCAAAAGTCAGAGAGTACCAGGGTTACGTGTGAGAGGTTACAACTCAGATGTTTGTATTGACCTTCCGCCCTCTTACACAAAGGACTATATTCCGTTTAACTATGACAACATACCCACGAACGAAACTGCAAAGCAATGGCCCCATCTGTCAGAGATTGTTGATAAGATACCTCCTCTTCTGAGCTGTGATGTTGGACTACTCATTGGATTTAACTGTTCCAGAACTCTAGCTCCAAAACAGGTTTTACTTGGAAAGGACAATGAGCCATTTGCAATCCAGACAGAGCTAGGGTGGAGCATTGTCGGTGGCTCCACATCAGAGTCAAATGAAACTGAAACAAATCTGTGCCACAGAGTCATGGTAAAAGAACTACCTCCTGTAACACCTATGGATGTTATCAAAGTTCTTGAGTCTGATTTTAAGGATGCAAAGGCAAGCGACAAAATAGTCTCACAAGAGGATCTCATTTTTCTAGACAAACTCAAGGAAGGAATAAAGAAAAACGCACAAGGATACTGTGAGATGCCTCTTCCATTCAAACAAAGGCCACACTTATCAGACAACAAAAGGCTTGCAGAAATTAGACTCGAACACTTAAAACGAAAGTTCAACAAGGATGAAAAATACAAAAGGGACTATGTTGCATACATGAATGACATAATTGAAAGAGGAGACATCGAAGAAGTATATAGCGAAGGAATACAGGGTGAACAATGGTACATCCCGCACCACGGGATTTACCATCCCAAAAAGCCCACAAAACTGCGTGTCGTATTCAACTGTTCAGCTAAACACAATGGAACAAGTCTCAATGATCATCTCCTCCAAGGGCCTGACTTAATAAACAATTTGACTGGCATTCTCTTGAGGTTTAGGCAGCATTCTGTTGCTTTAATGTGCGATATAGAAAAGATGTTCCATCAGTTTCATGTCGATGAAGGGGACAGGGACTATCTGCGTTTCCTCTGGTGGAAAAACGGTGATACAAGCACACAACCTCAAACCTACAGAATGAAGGTACACCTTTTTGGTGCGGCATCGTCTCCAGGCTGTGCAAATTACAGACTGAAATATTTGGCCAAAGAGCACTGTGTCTTGTACCCAGCAGGTTCACAGTTCATGGAGAAAGACTTTTATGTCGATGATGGAGTTACAAGCACAAACACAGTGGAAGGAGCAATACAGTTGGCACAAGAGGCCAGAGAAATTTGCAGCAAAGGTAACCTCCGTCTTCACAAGTTCATTTCTAATGATCTCACTGTTTTGCGAAGTATCCCTCCATCTGAATGTGCTGTAAACACAAACACAAGGGACTTAACATTCAAAGACATGCCACAAGAAAGAGCACTAGGCATCCAATGGAACATTGAAAAGGACTGTTTCAAGTTTGACAACACACTAAAAGTACAGCCAGCCACACACAGAGGCATTCTATCCACTGTTGCGTCAATATATGACCCGCTTGGATTCTTAGCGCCATATGTACTGAACGGAAAGAGAATCTTGCAAGAAATGTGCCAACACGGTATCGGATGGGACGACCCCCTACTGAACACACTCAAGCCAAGGTGGGAGAGTTGGCAAAGTGACTTTGTAAATCTAGAAAAATTAAACATGCCTCGTTGTTATTCTACCTGCTAGTTTTGGTGAGCCTAAAGAAATAGAGTTGCACCACTTTTCAGATGCGAGCTCAAGTGGATATGGACAATGTAGCTATCTGAGAGCTAAAAACGCTAAAGATGAGATTCACTGCTCTCTGGTAATAGCAAAAGCGCAAGTTTCTCCTACTAAACTCACCACGATCCCCAGACTTGAACTCACAACAGCTGTAGTTTCAGTCTCAGTCAGTAACATGTTACGGGAAGAACTGTGTTATGATGTGAAAGAATATTTCTGGACTGACTCAAAGGTGGTACTGGGCTACATAAATAATGATGCACGTCGTTTCCACACTTTTGTAGCTAACAGGGTCCAAAAGATTAGACAAAGTACAAGCCCTCAGCAATGGTTTTACGTGCCATCAGAAGTGAACCCAGCCGACAGTGCTTCAAGGGGTCTAACTGTCAATGAGTTAATTGAGTCTAGCTGGTTCACTGGCCCCACCTTTTTGTGGAAAAATGAACTGCCCACACCACAAACTGTTGAGCCGGATCTATCTATAGGAGATCCAGAAGTCAGAAAAGTACAGACAATGTTAACTAAAGTCACAAACACTGCAAGTCTTGCTGAACGTCTAAGTAAGTTCTCGTCATGGTCCAGAGCAATCAAAGCTGTAGCACATCTTATAAGAAGGGCTAAACATATCAAGTCAAATGCACCAGCTACAGTGAGTGAACAGGAAAATGCTGAACTTGTGATCATTTGTGATGTGCAGCATCAAGCATACGAACAGGAAATAAAACTGTTGAACAAAGGAAAACAGCTCCCACGTCACAACAAACTGTTTAAACTGGACATTTTCATGGACACAGATGGTCTCCTCAAGGTGGGAGGGAGACTTCGACATTCACCAACAAGTGACACCTTCAAACATCCAATCGTGATCCCAAAGGATCACTGTGCAGCTAAGCTCATAATATCTCACTGTCATAACAAGGTAAAACACCAAGGAAAGGGATTTACCATAAACGAAATCAGATCTAGTGGCTACTGGATTCCAGGAATGAGTAAAACAGTTGCTTCATACATCGGTCAGTGTGTGACCTGCCGCAGACTCCACAAAGCTCCAGAGGGTCAGAGGATGAGTGACCTACCTCCACAGCGCTAAGAGCCCTCTCCTCCCTTCACACACTGCGGCATGGACTGTTTTGGTCCGTTTGTGACAACAGAAGGAAGGAAACAACACAAACGACATGGACTCTTATTTACTTGCTTTTGCTCTCGTGCCATCCACATCGAGCTATTAGAGGACTTGTCTACTGATGCATTCATTAACGCATTAAGGTGTTTCATTTCAATTAGAGGTGCAGTCAGACGAATCCGATGTGACCAGGGAACTAACTTTGTTGGCGCTCAAAATGAGTTTAAAGCAGCCTTAAATGAACTAGACACTCAGAAGCTAAGTACTTACTTATCCGAAAGACGATGTGACATTGTGATGAATGCACCCCACTCCAGTCATGCAGGAGGAGTGTGGGAGCATCAGATAAAGACTGTCAGAAGTGTACTGAATACCACTCTGTCACTTGCTCATGGTAGACTCAATGATGCTTCATTAAGGACTCTATTCTATGAAGCCATGACTATAGTCAACAGCAGACCCCCTAACTATAGATAACTTGAACAACCCTGACAGCTTAGAACCACTTACGCCCAATCACCTGCTCCACATGAAATCCAACGCACCGTTGCCCCCACCTGGCACGTTTCCAAAGGAGGACCTATATGGCAAAAAGAGATGGCGCCGTGTGCAGTTCCTTGCAGAGCAGTTCTGGAGCCGCTGGAGACGGGAATATGTTCACAACATCATTTCAAGGCAAAAATGGCATTCACCAAAAAGGAATCTAAAAGTAGGTGATGTTGTGTTAGACATGGATGAACTAGCGCCCAGAGGTGAATGGAGACTTGCAAGAGTTTTAGAGACTGTTAGTGGAAAAGATGGACTTGTGCGAAGAGCAAAGATTTCGCTTGGAGAAAAGAGACTAAATAACAAAGGTCAACGCTCTAGTGAGCTATCAGTTGTAGAGCGTCCAGTACAAAAACTGGTCTTGTTGTTAGAAAGTTCTTAAGGCGACCTCTTTATATGGGTTCTTTTGCTTGAGAAAATTATTTGTTGATGTTCTTATGGAACCCAAACACTCATAATTTTGGTGGGAGTGTAAATAACCCTATGTACATTTCTTCATTTGCTTATATTTTATTTTGGAGCTTATTACTTTTATGTACTATCAGCTACGGTTAGCTTCCTGTTTGATATTCGGTGCTTTTATTTTGAAGGAACTTCCTGTTATAACCGTTAGCGTGAGAAAGCTAACGGCAGCAAAAGACGGGGAAGAACAGGTTGTGACAGAATATAAAAATGTATTTGTTATTAGCAGCCCCCTTGATAGAGGCACAAGGTATGTTTAATATGTAAATATGACAATTTGAATCTTTGTGTTAACATATATGTATATTTTGTAGAATTTATTGTCAGAGTTAAGGTTATTTTCAGCTAACGGTTGTAAGAGTATGGATTTTAGCTTATACGTTGTTTTTCTGTGTGGTTCCCAGCTCTTACGGTGAATTTGAGGGTTTACTGCCATTAAACCTATAAAATCATCAGTAAAGTGTCATCCTTCATTGGGGGGGTATGCGAAAAAGGATTTTAAACTCAATTCTAAACTCTATGGGAAGCCAATGAAGGGAGGCCAGAACTGGAGAGACATGATCTCTTTCTAGTACCTGTTAAAACTCTTGCTGCAGCATTTTGGATCAACTGAAGACTTTTCAGAGATGTTTTAGGACAACCTGATAATAAAAAGTTACAATAATCTAACCTCGAGCTAACAAAAGCGTGGATCAGTTTCTCAGCATCACTCTGAGACAAGATGCTCCTAATCTTGGCAATATTACGCAAATGATAGAAGGCAGTCTTAGAAACGAATTCAATATGTGAAATGAAAAACAGATCTTGATCAGAAATAACTCCAAGGTTCCTCACAGAGCTATTAAGAGAAAGAGTAACTGCATCCAAACTGAAAGTTTGATTTGGAAAGGTATTTCTAAGGTTTTTTGGACCAACAAGAATGACTTCAGTCTTATCTGAGCTCCACTGCAACGAAGTTCCATTAAGTCCAACATAGTGTTGTAATCTATCAAGTAGAATATTATGATCGATAGCATCAAAAGCTGCACTAAGGTCTAAAAGGACAAGTACAGAAACGAGTCCATTATCAGATGCGATAAGGAGGTCATTAGTGACCTTCTCTAAGGCTGTTTCAGTACTATGATGGATTCTAAACCCAGATTGAAACTCTTCAAATAAACCATTTCCCTGCAAGTGGTCAAATAATTGCGTAGCAACAACTCTAAGATTTTTGAAATGAAAGGGAGATTAGAGATTGGTCTATAGTTTGCTAAAACAAACTGGATCCAGCATTGGCTTTTTGAGTAAGGGTTTAATTACAGCAGTTTTAAAAGCTTGCGGTACATGGCCTAAGGTTAATGACGAATTGATTATTTGAAGAATAAAGCTACCAATAAATGGGAAGACTTCTTTAAATAACCTAGTAGGAATAGGGTCTAAGAGACAAGTTGAATGCTTGGATGAGGAAATTATTTTGTCTAACTCTAAAAGGTCAATTGGCGTAAACTGATCCAAACAGATGTCAATTGAAGTTGTAGTAGTCACTGTACTTAAGTTAATGGTGGGAAGAATCTTGACTGATTTTATCTCTGATAGATGAAATTTTATTATTGAAAAAGTTCATAAAGTCCTGACTAGTAAGCTATAAGGGGATGCTAGGATTGACAGAGTCCTGACTCTTTGTCAGCCTGGCGACAGTGCTGAAAAGAAACCTGGGATTATTCTTGTTCTCTTCTATTAATGCAGAATAATGACTCATTCTAGCTTTTCTAAGAGATTTTTTTTATAAATTAAAAGATGATTTCTCCAAGCTAAAAAGATTTCATCTAAATTAGTGGAGTGCCATTTTCTTTCTAATTGACGAGTCTTCTGTTTTAAGCTACGAGTTTCTGTGTTGAACCAAGGAGTTAGAAATCTCTGATTAGACTTTTTCTTTTTTTAAAGAGGCCACCATGTCTAGAGTCTGATGCAGAGAAGCTGTAACACTGTCTACCATGCTATCAATTACAGAAGACACTACAATATTAAGTTATGTTCTGTAGGAATTGCAGGAATGAAGAGACTGGCAATTTCTCTCTTTTCTCACACGAGCAGGCGTGCCATTTTTATTCTCCAGCGACAGTGACAAAAAGCAACAGCTAAAAACACAAGCTCTCTTCACTCTAAACTGAGGTCCTTCAGCGGCTGCCTAGAGAGGTGCCTGATGAGAAAGCCTGAGAGCACAACTATAACTGCCTAAACAGATCATTCTGTACATGAACACATATTGTGGTGAATTATCTCTTTTGAGTCCACTACAGTTCCCTATTATGTACCTGGTAGGTTAAGATGACCGAAATTCACGAAGTCAATGACTTTAATCTGTCAGCAGCCTTCAGACAAACTAAACTGCCAACATTTGATTTCAAAATAAGGGAGGGTTTTCCTGCTGTCTGGGTGGTGAGGAGATTTCTAAAAAAAAAAAAAAACAACTATAAATATAAAGAAATATTATTACAGAAATAATGCCATCCTTGGTCATTTAAGTTAATTTATTTCATTAAATACAATTTTATTAATATTTTTTCTTTGTAATCGGAGTTAAATTATTGTTCTGTTCTGACTGCAAAATTATGGTCAAAAATGTAAATTGTTAGAAGGAAAAAGTAAAAAAAAAAAAAAAAATTACCACAGTCTGTTTCAAATTTATCTAAAAAAAAACAAAACAGTAATTTTATTTTAAAAACAGACAAAAATTAGTCATAAAATAATCCACAAATTTATAATAAAGTCTCAAATATACAAGAAAAGTCAATTTTACAAGAGGAAACTACAAATTTGAGGAACATGGTTTCAACTTTAGATAAATTTACAGAGAAAAGTAGAAAACTGTAAGAAAATTTTTGAGAAAAACCTCAAACCTTGAAGACTGAAGTCATTACTTGAGTTTTTAAGTGGGTGCTCTTTGTACCCTTAACTCAATTAGAAATTTTTGGTTGTCTGCTTTTAATTATTAATTTCAAAGCACTGCTTTTACATGAGTAGAATTTCTGGTTACTAGACCCACCTGATCATATAATTTAAGTATGCATAAGTACATTACTATTATGAATGTTTCTTTCCCTTCCCTGCTCTCTCAATGGAAAAAAAAAAAGAAACACTAGAATAAAAATACAAAAAAATTCACATATTTTTGTCATTTGAATGAATCTGTAGGAGTCAAGAATTGAGGAGACTGGATAATTTTCCAGAATCTGCTTTAATTCTCATCCATCCTACGTCCTCTCTCGATCGGAGTGAAAAGAGACAGGACGCAGTCACACACATACAGTGGGGAAAAAAAGTATTTAGTCAGCCACCAATTGCGCAAGTTCTCCCACTTAAAAGATGAGAGAGGTCTCCAATTTTCATCATAGGTATACCTCAACTATGAGAGACAAAATGAGAAGAAAAAAATCCAGAAAATCACATTGAATGATTTTTAATGAATTAATTGGTAAATTCCTTGGTAAAATAAGTATTTGGTCACCTACAAACAAGCAAGATTTCTGGCTCTCACAGACCTGTAACTTCTTCTTTAAGAGGCTCCTCTGTCCTCCACTTGTTACCTGTATTAATGGCACCTGTTTGAACTCGTTATCAGTATAAAAGACACCTGTCCACAACCTCAAACAGTCAGACTCCAAACTCCACTATGGCCAAGACCAAAGAGCTGTCAAAGGACACCAGAAACAAAATTGTAGACCTGCACCAGGCTGGGAAGACTGAATCTGCAATAGGTAAGCAGCTTGGTGTGAAGAAATCAACTGTGGGAGCAATTATTAGAAAATGGAAGACATACAAGACCACTGATAATCTCCCTCGATCTGGGGCTCCACGCAAGATCTCACCCCGTGAGGTCAAAATGATCACGAGAACGATGAACAAAAATCCCAGAACCACACGGGGGGACCTAGTGAATGACCTGCAGAGAGCTGGGACCAAAGTAATAAAGGTTACATCAGTAACACACTACGCCGCCAGGGACTCAAATCCTGCAGTGCCAGACGTGTCCCCCTGCTTAAGCCAGTATATGTCCAGGCCCGTCTGAAGTTTGCTAGAGAGCATTTGGATGATCCAGAAGAGGATTTGGAGAATGTCATATGGTCAGATGAAACCAAAATAGAACTTTTTGGTAAAAACTCAACTTGTCATGTTTGGAGGAGAAAGAACACCATACCTACTGTGAAGCATGGGGATGAAAACATCATACTGTGGGGCTGTTTTTCTGCAAAGGGACCAGGATGACTGATCCGTGTAAAGAAAAGAATGAATGGGGCCATGTATCGTGAGATTTTGAGTGAAAACCTCCTTCCATCAGCAAGGGCATTGAAGATGAAACATGGCTGGGTCTTTCAGCATGACAATGATCCCAAACACACCGCCCGGGCAATGAAGGAGTGGCTTCGTAAGAAGCATTTCAAGGTCCTGGAGTGGCCTAGCCAGTCTCTAGATCTCAACTCCATAGAAAATCTTTGGAGGGAGTTGAAAGTCCGTGTTGCCCAGCGACAGCCCCAAAACATCACTGCTCTAGAGGAGATCTGCATGGAGGAATGAGCCAAAATACCAGTAACGGTGTGTGAAAACCTTGTGAAGACTTACAGAAAACGTTTGACCTCTGTCATTGCCAACGAAGGGTATATAACAAAGTAGTGAAATGAACTTTTGTTATTGACCAAATACTTATTTTACCGAGGAATTTACCAATTAATTCATTAAAAATCCTTCAGTGTGATTTTCTGGATTTTTTTTTTCTCATTTTGTCTCTCATAGTTGAGGTATATCTATGATGAAAATTGGACACCTCTCTCATTTTTTAAATGGGAGAACTTGCACAATTGGTGGCTGACTAAATACTTTTTTTCCCCACTGTACATTTATACACTCATCTCTACAAATACATCACACAAAGGTCACAATACTCAGCTACATCCTTTCATCTGTAATAGAACACCCAGAGTCCTTCTGTTCTCCTCTCTGACCCCCAAAGGTCAGGCCGGGTAATCTTCTCCTCTCTCCTGAGTCCCCAGCGGGTGCAGACACATCTTCCTCTTGAGGTGTGAAGTCAATACACATGGCTAGCTCAAAGTCTCTCTTGGCTGAATTCAGCCAGCCACATGTGAGTCACATAGGTTATAATTATGGGCTCCACATCACTCCCCCCTTCCACGCGAAAGACTGGGCACCCACATACAGTCATACAACAGTCATACAGCACGTCACCCCCCCCCAACAGAATCTCACAGCAACCTAAACAACCTGACCAAAAAACACATCATCCTGCATGCAGCTTAGGTTTCAATCTTCTCCCGAATCTGCTGTATGCAGGTCTCCTGCTCTGTGTTGGGCCGTCCTGCTGTGCATCTGTGGAGTGAGGGGGAGAAGGGTTATTTGCCCCCCATGGGGGGTCCCGGGGCCGCCCCTTCGGAGGCCTGCCATGTCGAGGCGCGCCCGCCGGCCGTACAGACTCGTTATGCAACACAAAAGCAGGTTTTAATCTATCGATACTGATCGTCTCCCTCCTGCCCCCCAAATCTAGCACAAAATATTTCTCCCCGGTTTCCAGCACTCGAAATGGACCGTCGTAAGGTGGGCGGAGGCTATGCCGCTGCGCATCGTGTCTGACAAAAACAAACTCTGCGTCTCGTAAAGCCTGGGGCACGAACACACGCGGGAAAGAGTGATGAGTGGGGCCCGGGAGCATTTCTGCTCTAGTGTTACTCAGAGACCCCCGGATCGGGGAGGGCCCTGGTGCCGTGTGGTCGGGTAAAAACTCGCCTGGCAGCCGGAGCAGTTGTGCAAAGACCAATTCTGCTGGTGAGGCATCTAGATCCTCTTTGGGTGCCGAACGCAACCCCAATAAAACCCATGGTAGTTTGTTTACCCAATCTGTGTCCGTCAGTGACGCTCTGAGGGCTGCCTTCAAAGACCTGTGAAAACGCTCGCATAAACCGTTGGCCTGGGGATGATAAGCGGTCGTGCGATGTACCGCTGCTCCTAAGCCGCTGGCCACTGCTGACCACAGTTCCGACGCAAATTGAGGTCCCCTATCAGACGTAATATCTGACGGGACCCCGAACCGCGCTACCCAGGCTGTTAAAAAAGCACGTGCCACCTCTGCCGCTGTGGTCGATGTTAACGGGACCACTTCCGGCCAACGGGTGGTTCGGTCTACCATCGTCAAGGGGTGCGTGAACCCTTGTGATGTGGGTAGGGGGCCCACGAGGTCCACGTGCACGTGATCGAACCTTTTAGCCGGAATGTGGAACGGTTCTAAGGGCGCTTTAGTGTGCCTGTGAATTTTAGCCCGCTGGCAAGCCATACAGGCCTTAGCCCACTCTTTCACGTGCTTGCGCAGGCTCGGCCAAACAAACTTCTCCGCCACCATTTTCACCGAAGCGCGCACCCCTGGGTGCGCTAGGGAGTACACGGCGTCAAAAACGCGACGGCGCCACGCGGCTGGCACCACCGGGCGGGGTCACCCTGTGGATACATCGCAGATAAGCAGGGGGAAACCGGTTTGTAGATTTTTGTGTTCCAGCCTTAACCCTGTTGGTCCAGACAGGAGCGCACGCACGTCCGCGTCCTCGCTCTGCTCCGCCGCCATGGCTGCATAATCTATTCCCATGTGGACCGGAGCTGCGCGCGTGTCCGCGCTGTTACCGCGCTCTGGGTAAGCGGCCGCGCAATCCATTTCCGCGTGGACGGGTGCTGTTACTGCGCGTGACAGACAGTCTGCCACCACATTGATTTTACCGGCTACGTGCTGAATATCGGTGGTAAATTCAGAAATTGCGGCCAGCTGTCTCTGCTGCCGCCCTGACCACGGTTCTGAAGTTTCGGACATCGCAAAAGTGAGCGGTTTGTGGTCGACAAACGCGGTGAAATGCCGCCCTTCCAGCCAGAACTGGAAATGTCGAAGGGCTAAGTGGAGCGCCAGGAGTTCCCTGTCAAATGCGCGGTATTTCCGCTCGGGCTCGCGCAGAGACCTGCTGAAAAAGGCGAGAGGTTGCCAAACTCCAGCGACCTGCTGCTCTACCACGGCCCCTATCGCTACCTCTGACGCGTCTGTGGTTAGCGCTATGTGAGCTGCTGGGTCTGGGTGCGCCAGCAGTGCTGCGTCAGCGAGTGCTTTTTTTACCGCTGTGAACGCGCGCTCCCGCTCCAGGCTTCTGTTTTTTAAGCGCGGTGTATAACGGCTGCATGAGTTGTGCTGCACGGGGTATGAAACGGTTATAAAAATTCACCATCCCCAAAAATTCCTGCAACGCTTTCACTGTCTGTGGCTGGGGAAACTCAGCCACCGCACGCACTTTTGCCGGCAGAGGAACTGCTCCCTCTGGTGAGACACGGTGCCCCAGAAAATCAATTTGCGCTGCGCCAAACTGGCACTTGGCCGGGTTGATTATCAACCCGTGTGCTTCCAACTTTTGAAAAACTGTTGTGAGGTGTTTCTCGTGTTCCTCCTCTGAGGCGCTGGCCACTAAAATATCGTCCAAGTAGACAAAAACAAACGGAAGGTCGCGCAGCACTGTGTCCATCATCCGTTGAAAGGTTTGCGCGGCGCCTTTAAGGCCAAAAGGCATGCGTAAAAACTCAAAAAGTCCTAACGGGGTTATTACCGCTGTTTTGGGAATATCCTCTGGTCGAACCGGGAACTGATGATAACCACTGACCAGGTCTATTTTAGAAAAAATGCGCGCTTTTGCCAGGTGCACTGAGAAATCCTGGATATGCGGAATAGGGTAGCGATCCTGAGCTGTGGCATTGTTCAACCTGCGATAATCACCGCAAGGTCTCCACGAGCCGTCAGCTTTAGGCACCATATGCAGGGGGGAAGCCCAAGCGGACTTCGAGCGGCGAATTATGCCCAACCTTTCCAGGTTGGCGAACTCCTCCTGTGCCACGGAGAGCTTAGCTGCATCCAAGCGCCGAGCTTTAGCAAAAACTGGTGGGCCACTCGTGGTTATGAAGTGCTCCACCCCATGTTTCACCACCTTAGCTGAAAAAGTGGGAACTGTGAGTGCTGGAAACTGGTGTAGAAGGGTGTGAAATTTCACCTGCTGCGGCGACATTGGTCTATACTGGTGGCGGGCACACCCGAGCTGCACAAGGGATAGAACAGAAAGAGAGTGCATTTATTAGGCGTTTGTTGGCCAGATCGACTAACAAACCATGTGAACACAGAAAATCAGCACCTAACATATTGAAGCTCACTGCCGCTACGATGAAGGTCCACTCGTAAGCGTGGCCGTGGAAGGACAGAGACAAGGTTCTCTCTCCGTAAGTCTTGATGCTGGAGCCGTTGGCCGCTGTTGCTCCGTCTCCGCGGGGTCCAGCCACCCGATCTGCATAAGTTGCAGTGTTGAAGCTCCTCTGGGCTCCGGTGTCCATGAGGAATTGCCGCCCGGAGCCCGCATCTGTCAAATAAAGCAGCTTGTTCCGTTCACCGAGAGTGGAAGCTGCTAACGACTCCCGGCCCGGTCGTTTCCCTGCTTTTTGAAACTGCACGGCGGGATGCATCTGTGCGCCTTCTCGGCGAAGCGACGATGGTAATAGCAGGGGTTGTCATGCCCCCTGGCTCGGGATCTCGTCGCCGCCGGGGTGGGATCTGCTGCCTCTGGTTCCACACTGCCCCCGGCCGTCGTGCCGAGGTCTGCCGCTGCCACGGAGGTCTCTTGCTCGTTGCAGGCGTTGAGGAGCCGCTCTGCCTCCTGGGCCAGCTCACGGAAGTCCTGCTGGTTCACACACTGTCTGCTGGACAGGGAACCTCTCGTGTGCGCTGGGAGGGTTCTCAGGAAAATATGCTTGAAAAGGAACGCGTCGTTGTCTGTCCCGATCATCTGTAGCATGTCCTCCATGAGGACAGTCGGCCTGCGTCCACCTCTGTCGCGCAGGTCCAGTAGCTGCCTGGCTCTTGCCTCCGCCGACGGCATGAAGCTCCTGATGAGGGTGGCTTTCAGCGCGTCGTATTTGCCGGCAGCGGGTGGTTGCTGCACCAGGCTCCGCACACACCGAGCCGTGCGGCTGTCGAGCGTCGCGATGACATTATGGAATTTAATGTCATCCGCTGAAACTCCCCCGAGCAGGAACCGCGACTCCACATGCTGGAACCACGAGTGCGGGTCGTTTTGCCAGAACTCGGGGAGCTTAATCTGTCTTGTGCCCCTGCTGGCATTCCCCGGTGAATCCGGGTCTGAGCGGCTGTCTCCCAGCTCTTCCATATCGATCACGAGGCTGTCCTCCAGCCTCGGCGTGCTCAGATTCATGCGTAGGTCACCAATTGTAGGAGTCAAGAATTGAGGAGACTGGATAATTTTCCAGAATCTGCTTTAATTCTCATCCATCCTACGTCCTCTCTCGATCGGAGTGAAAAGAGACAGGACGCAGTCACACACATACATTTATACACTCATCTCTACAAATACATCACACAAAAGTCACAATACTCAGCTACATCCTTTCATCTGTAATAGAACACCCAGAGTCCTTCTGTTCTCCTCTCTGACCCCCAAAGGTCAGGTCGGGTAATCTTCTCCTCTCTCCTGAGTCCCCAGGGGGTGCAGATACATCTTCCTCTTGAGGTGTGAAGTCAATACACATGGCTAGCTCAAAGTCTCTCTTGGCTGAATTCAGCCAGCCACATGTGAGTCACATAGGTTATAATTATGAGCGCCACAAATCTTTATTTATTTCAGATAGATTAAAAGTAAAGATTAAAAAGAAACAGAATAATATAACAAAGGCGAAAAAATCCAACAAGGTCAAATAAAATAATAACTCCTCTGATTATACAGTTCAACATAAGTTATCCGAAATGGGTGATGGCTGAAGCCGCAGCTTATATTGCCTACCCATATTCCATCCAAGAATTCAAAAAAAAAACAAGAGCAATTACAATTCAGAACAAAGCTAAGACAGTATGTAAACCACGACAAAAAAAATCCTGCAGGACAAAACATGACACTAGATATTTTCTAATCTGTTTGTATACCACCATAGACAGTGAAAGAACCTGAATTAGACAGAGTTCAGAGAAGGCAAGATGAGACAGAAGAGAGGAGCCAATGAGAGGAAAGTGTTCAGGCAGAGGAAGGAGAGAAGGATGACACCACTAAAAAGTCTAAACACAGGATGTCTGGGTGGGACCCCAGCTGGCTCAGTAGTCAAACCTCAGTTGTACAATACTTCAAATGGTAAGTTCCATATGCAGCGTTACTGTGTAAATTTTAAAAAGAAATAAACAGTATAAAATTAACACATTCCGGTACGTTCCCCCCCCCCCCCCGGGAAAAAATATGTTGCCACCGCGCCAAGGTCTTTAAGCCAGAGGAAACACTGCATCTCAAAACCTTTTCTGCAACCAAATACCTTAGAGGAAAAGGTCATTTAAATGAACAAAAATGTATGCAAATACAAGTAGATATTGCAGAATTTAGAATTTTTCTTTTAATTTGACAGAAAAAAAAAAAGAAAAAATAAAGGTGAAGGGGGAAATGTAATTTAAAAAAAAAACTTTATTCAAATTTATGAAAAAAGTTACAATTTCCTAAAAAGTTGATTTGCAAGGGAAAAAATGTGAATTTTAGAGGAAAAATAACATTAAAATTAAAACGGTGATTTAAATTTGCCAATTCCTAGAAAGCATAAATTTTCAAAAGTTGCAAAATTGAGAGGAGTGAGGATTTGAAATTGCACATTTATGAGAACCTGGCAGATTTACAGTGCTGTGAAAAAGTATTTGCCCCTTCCTGATTTCTGATATTTTTGCATATTTGTCACTTATGTTTCAGATCATCAAACAAATTTTAATAATAGACAAAGATAACCTGAGTAAATACAAAATGCAGTTTTTATTTATTTAATTCATTTATCCACCTTATTCCTAGGCCCCATGATGCCTTGCGTGAATTATGGTAGCATCTTCCGGTACTAGTTTAGAACATATGGTTGTCACTGAAACGGGACAGTTTTCCTTGTTAAAAACAATAATTTCGGCATCTAAAATGCGGGAACACGGCCTCTTGCACCTCAAAACAGTAACACAATCATACCACTTCCCACGACTATCGAGGGATGGAAAGATGACCTTAAAAAGTGGCCTCGTACACAGTAGCTCCGTTAGCGCCACTGCTAAGATGCTAATGGTGTAAACAAATGACCCGTGCTGGCAAAATGAGTCATTCTGAGGACATTTTCAAAACTGATGTAACGTTATTTTCACATTATGTATTGAAAGACCTTCAAAATGATATTTAATTTGTAAGTAGTGTGCAAAAACTGACCCAGAAAAAGACAATTTGTTTATATTTTTGCCAGGTTGAAAACTCGCATTTGATCGGTCGGGAGTTACGTCTTCCACAAAAACATAGGTATTTTTAGAAAGTACGATTTCTGAGCTTTCCAATGATACCAGGCACTCATGGGGTTTTCCCAGGACTTGCCCTACCAAACAAAGAAAGAGTCATGATTTATGACTTCTCGTTACCTGTACTCATAATGACGTGGTGCACATTCAGACCAGCATGTCTCCACTGCAATAAAGTCGGCTGCATTTTGTTAAAAAATGTGTTGTACATAATCAGATTTACCTTAGAGCAGACATACGCCACAACACCGTGCTTGGATGTCATGTCACCATGTGGTGAGAAGCCTCCATTTATCCAGTCTATTGGCACAACCACGAACACCAGCAAGTGCCAGAACGACGCCAAAACATTCACAAAATACAAAAACTAGAAGAGCTGAAATTAGCTGCCACTTGAGTGCAAAACATGTATGTGGACTATACAATAAAATGAATTTGAAAAACTTAAAAACGCTATTTTAAATGCCCCTGCTACTCCACTCTTACTGACTGATTTAACACTAGGTCAGCCGAAACTGGAAGCTCCGCCCATAATCGTTACTACAGCGGCACCCCCAGGAAAAAGGTGGATTTATCAGGGACAATGCAGTGAAACATAGTGGTCATGTAGAACATCTGATGTTCTGCACAGAGTATATATAGCATTAAGCTAGTTTGCAACTCCTGTCCCCGGTTGGACTTTTCAAGAAGCAATACAAGTAAAAAGAAAAATACTAGTAAAGCAACAACAAATAAAGACAGTATAAACAAGCAGCATAGGAACCTAATACACATTCACCCAACACAACACAAACACCAAATAACACATTAAAGTCTGACCTTGCTAACATCACAAGTCTTCGGTGTGGGTACATTCTTTTTTGCCTTCAGCCAGTTCTTAACCTTTACTGTGAATGTTTTGAAATCTGTCGTTAGTTTAATTTCATTTTTTTTTCCACAATATTTTTATTGAACCTTTTTTAACAAACATGACACAAGCAATCAAACACTAACACTAAAGTAACTCAAAAATAAAAGAAAAAAAATACTAAAAACACCAACAACCATTAACAAAAGCAAGTCAAACAATGCTCCTCTGTTTAGTCTAGGTAATCCATTACATAAGTATACATATTATACATTCACCAATTTGGAATTTACAAGGTCCACACACATCATTCACCTTCTTCTTCAGAAGTTATGTTTAATTTCTTTACATAATCAATGAAAGATCTCCATATATTCTCAAACACATTTTCCTTTGATTTCAGTATGTATGTTATTCTTTCTAGTGGAAGGTTTGTTAGCATCTCTTAACCACTGAGTCACATCTGGTCTATGAGTCTTTTTCCACAATAGTGCGATACATTTTTTGGCATTAAGCAAACTGAGGTCTGTGAATGTTCTTTCACTCTTATTAAAATTATGCTTTTCTGGATACAGACCCAACAAAAACAGTTTAGAGTTCAATATGAATTGTTTTGAAATTATTTTTTCAATTGTTACCCTCACCTCTTCCCAAAACATTCTAATTTTACTACACTCCCATAAACAATGAAATAGGGTGTGGTCTATATTAATCATATATTCCATAACCTACATATGTTTAAGCATGTGAGAGTGTTTAGTGATTACATATGTAAAGCGACTTCACACCTCAGAACAGGACAAAGGGTCTCAACCCAGTGAAGATCAAAGAGCATCCGAGGCGCTGTGGTGGAAACCGGATGGGTTGCCCTGACCCCCCAGGGCCAGGTGGAGGAGTACGAAGACAAAAGAGGGGATTAAGATAGTGAGGGATGTCAGCTTTTGATATGCATGTCTTTTGTTATGTGCGAGTATAAGTTCGTAGAGCCGAAGGTGTTCGCTCTCTTTTCTTCTTCTGCTGCTGCACCTAGATGAGACTTGTTAGAGGAGCTGATAATAAACTTTGGTTTATGAATCATATCGCCTCGTTCTTTCAAGCTCCTCTACACTGGTGACCCTGACGCGAGATGGACCAGAGGCGTTCCCCCGCGATCGACTCATCTGTGGCGACCCAGGCAGACGCCGGCGCGCATGCAGACAGGGGAACAGATGGACGACGTTCCCCCACGGCAGAAGTGATAGAGAGGGCTCAACTGAGCACCAGCGCCGCGGAGAGAGCCGAAGCAAGGCACTCTCACCCTGCGGACACATCAGTGACGGTCCACACAAAAGCCGTCACCGTCAAGCTGCCGGACTTCTGGCAGGAAGACCCCGCCTCGTGGTTTCAGCAAGCCGAAGCCCAGTTTGCACTGGCGGGCATCACGGCTGACGATACGAAGTTCTATCACATTGTCGCCAAACTCGACGCCGCCACTTCAAGATGTGCGCGGAGCATAATCCAGCGGCCGCCGGCCCAGGACAAATATAAAGCACTGAAAGCAACCATCGTGGCAAATTACGTCCCCTCAGCCGAGGAGAGAGCCGAGAGGATCCTGGCGGTCTACGGCCACAGAGGATGCAGACCCAAGGCCCTCATGGAGGACTTGCTGCAACTTAAGGAAGAGGACAATGACAACTTCCTCTTCCAATTCATATTCCTCAGTACGCTGCCGCCACACATGAGGGGGACGCTTGCCAACATGCGATACAGCACCCAGCAAGACTTCCGCGTGCTGGCTCACGAAGCTCAACGGCTCGTCAACGCCTGCAAGGAGCAGACACCCACAGCAGCATCCGCAGACCTCAACGCTAATGTCCGGAGCCACGAGGAGCCACAAACCACCGAGCAGAATCAGCCCGCGGTGACAGCGACACGGCCAAGACGTAACAGACGGAGCGACGTCTGTTATTATCACCACCGCTTCACCGAGAAGGCTCACAAATGCGTTCCCCCCTGCAAATTCACGATTTCGGGAAACGCCAAAGCCGAGAATCGTTAACAGCAGCGGTTCTCGGCGAAAAAAGCAAGCTGTTATATGTGACGGACGGACACACCGGCAAGCAGTTCCTTATCGACACGGGAGCTCAACTAAGTTTTGTCATGCCCTCCCAAGCAGACCGGGCCATGGGCCCCCGGGGCAATGGAGCGGTGGCAGCCAACGGCTCCATCATCGACACTTTTGGCGAAAAGAGCCTGCCCCTCCGCATCCACGGCCGCAACTACAGATGGACATTTGTTGTAGCGCGGTGAGTTTTAACTTGTTGGGCGCAGATTTTTTGTGTGCACATGGGTTATTAGCTGATCTAGCGAACAGACGCTTGGTTAATGCACTGTCCTTTGCTTCTATTCCCTGCTCAGCTCGAGCTTCTCCACCACCCGTGCAAGCCAGCGTCACCACAGCAGGAGGTAAGTTTGATCAACTCCTCACCCAATTTCCAGCCCTCACAATTCCCAAATTCTCAGCCACAGTGGCTAAACACGGGGTCGAACACTTTATTCCCACAACGGGCCCACCCGTATTCGCCAAAGCTCGGCGCTTAGACGCGGCCAAGCTCACCATAGCTCGGGACGAGTTTACCACCCTCGAAAAATTAGGCATTATTAGACGCTCAAAAAGCCCCTGGGCGTCACCACTTCACATGGTCCCAAAATCCGACGGTTCTTGGAGACCGTGCGGCGATTACCACAGATTAAACAATGCGACAGCGCATGACCGCTACCCAATTCCTCACATCCAAGACTTTTCACTACATCTGGCGGGTGCGCGCATTTTTTCAAAAATAGACCTGGTCCGCGGTTATCATCAAGTCCCAGTTCGAGCAGAGGACATTCCTAAAACAGCTGTAATAACCCCTTTCGGTCTTTTTGAATTTTTGCGGATGCCTTTCGGCCTCAAAGGCGCTGCTCAAACCTTTCAGCGGATGATGGACGCAGTATTACGCGACCTCCCTTTCGTGTTCATCTACCTCGACGATATGCTGGTAGCCAGCTCGTCTGAGGAAGAACACGAGCGGCATCTCACTATGGTTTTTCAGAGACTAGAAGAGCACGGGTTAATAATCAATCCAGCCAAATGCAAATTCGGTGTGTCACAAATTGATTTTTTAGGGCACAGAGTTTCTCCGAAGGGGGCAGTCCCACTGCCAGACAAAGTTCACGCGATAAAAAGTTTCCCACGGCCACAAACGGTCAAATCGCTGCAGGAATTTTTGGGCATGGTTAATTTTTACAACAGTTTCCTCCCCCACGCAGCTCAGCTCATGCAGCCCCTATATGACGCGCTCAGAAAACAAAAAGCTTCCAACGCGGTCGAATGGACCCCGGAGCGCGAACGCGCCTTCGCGGAAGTAAAAAGCGCCCTAGCTAATGCCATATTGTTGGTTCACCCCGATCCCTCGGCCCGTATTGCGCTAACCACAGACGCTTCAGACCTGGCCATAGGGGCAGTTGTAGAACAACACGTCGGCGGAATCTGGCAACCTTTGGCATTCTTCAGCAAATCGCTAAACCAAACTGAGCGTAAATACAGCACTTTTGACAGAGAGCTGCTAGCGCTCCATTTATCCATCCGCCACTTCCAGTTCTGGTTAGAAGGGCGGCGTTTTACGGCTTTTGTAGACCACAAACCGCTCACCTTTGCTATGGCTAAAATTTCCGAACCGTGGTCAGGCAGGCAACAAAGACAGCTAGCTGCGATTTCAGAGTTCACCACAGACATTCGACATGTGGCAGGCAAACTTAACGTGGTAGCAGACTGCCTCTCTCGCGCTGTGACATCGCCAGAGCGCGAGGAGACAGATTATACTACCTCAGCCGCAGAACTCTTCGCCAACGCGGACACATACGCAGCACCAATCCACGCAGGGATAGATTATGCAGCCATGGCAGAGGAGCAAAGTAGTGACGCGGACGTGCGCGCACTCCTGTCTGGACCAACAGGGTTAAGGCTGGAGAAAAGGGGTTTACGCGACGGTGTGCCCCCCCTAATATGCGACATCTCAACCGGCCGACCTCGCCCGTTAGTTCCAGCTGCATGGCGCCGCCGTATTTTCGACTCGATTCACTCCCTCGCACACCCAGGTGTGCGCGCTTCAGTTAAAATGGTCGCCGAAAAGTTTGTGTGGCCTGGCCTGCGCAAAAACGTAAAAGAATGGGCAAAGACTTGCATTTCTTGTCAGCGCGCCAAAGTACACAAACACACAAAAGCCCCTCTGGAGCCTTTTCGAATCCCTGCTAGAAGGTTCGACCACGTTCATGTCGACCTCGTGGGGCCGCTACCTTCCTCCCAAGGTTTCACACATCTGTTAACAATGATAGACCGCACCACACGCTGGCCAGAGGCAGTCCCTCTGGCGTCAACCACAGCGAAGGAAGTCGCTCGCGTTTTTTTGACAAACTGGGTGGCACGTTTCGGCGTCCCATTGGACATCACGTCCGATAGGGGGCCTCAATTTGTCTTGGAGCTTTGGTCAGCCATGTCCAGCAGCTTAGGGGCGACAATTCACCGCACCACCGCTTATCACCCTCAGGCTAATGGGTTATGCGAGCGTTTTCACAGATCTTTAAAGGCCACCCTCAGAGCCTCACTAACGGATACAAATTGGGTAAATAAACTTCCCTGGGTTTTATTGGGGTTCCGTGCTGCGCCCAAAGAGGATCTAGACGCCTCCCCAGCAGAATTAGTTTTTGCACAACCTCTCAGGCTCCCAGGTGAATTTTTACCAGAGAACCCAGAGCCAGGGCATCTCCCAGCCCCGAGGTTTTTAGGCAGCAACGGACCGGACTCTCTCCCGGGACCGGCACATCACTCTTTTCCACGGGTTTTTGTCCCACAAGCTTTAAAAGACGCTGAATTCGTTTTTGTTAGGCATGAAGCTTTAAAACCAACCTTCCGCCCACCATACGATGGCCCATTCAGAGTGCTGGAACCTGGTGATAAACATTTTGTGCTTGATTTTGGGAATAGAAAAGAAACAGTCAGCATTGACAGACTTAAACCTGCTCAGCATTGACAGACTTAAACCTGCCTTCTTGTTGAGAGACGAGCCTGCACGGTTGGCGAGAGCACCTCGGCGGGGTAGACCCCCCAAGAGAAAAGACTCAGCCCCCCTGCAGGGAACAAATAATCACTCTCCTCCCCAAGCTGCAGATTCCTTACAGGAAGGTCCCACCAGGACGCCCAAGCAGACCCACAGCAGATTCGGGAGAAGATTAAAACCCAGACGGCACAGGGACTGATGCAAACTACTCAACAGTTGTTCACTAATTGTGCTGTAACAGTTTAGGACTGACTTGTGATATTACTATGCTGTTATGATTACCACTGAACTCTCTTAGGAGCATGGCTGCTGGAAAGTTTCTTCTGTGTCAAGAGGTGTAGCAGTTAGTATGTCATAATAATTATCTTAAACTGTGAATTTTTCTATTGTCCTTTTCTTAGTTGTTTGGGGGGGGGCTGTGGTCTATATTAATCATATATTCCATAACCTACATATGTTTAAGCATGTGAGAGTGTTTAGTGATTACATATGTAAGGCGACTTCACACCTCAGAACAGGACAAAGGGTCTCAACCGCCAGTGAAGATCAAAGAGCATCCGAGGCGCTGCGGTGGAGACCAGATGGGTTGCCCTGGCCCCCCAGGGCCAGGTGGAGGAGTACGAAGACAAAAGAGGGGATTAAGATAGTGAGGGATGTCAGCTTTTGATATGCATGTCTTTTGCTATGTGCGAGTATAAGTTCGTAGAGCCGAAGGTGTTCGCTCTCTTTTCTTCTTCTGCTGCTGCACCTAGATGAGACTTGTTAGAGGAGCTGATAATAAACTTTGGTTTATGAATCATATCGCCTCGTTCTTTCAAGCTCCTCTACATAGGGTTCCTTTACTTTCCATACATTTTGTGCACGTATCTGGTATGTTTTTGTTATATCTATTTAACTCCACCGGTGTAACATACATCCGCCTTAACCATTTAAAATGTATCAATTTGAGACGTATATTTATTGATTTGGTTTGAGCTTCTGCACAAGCCAATTCCCATTGTTCCTCTGAAATTTCAATTTGCAGGTCTTCTTTCCAATAATTCATTCTTTTCTATGAGTTTTCACTTGAGGATAGTGTCAATGAGTTATAAAACTCTGAAATAATACCCTTTCTCTTACTATCTTTCGTCAAAATTTTTTCCAAGGATGAATAAGTAGGTTGGGTGAGAACATTATTTTGATTTGATCAAATAAAATTCCTAAGCTGAAGATATTTAAAAAAATGTGTTCTATTAAGATTAAATTTGACCCTCAGTTCTTCAAAAGACATTATGTTATCTGAACGTGACAAATATAAGTCTTGAATCTTTTGAATCCCTTTTAAATTCCATAATTTAAATACAGCATCTGCTCTCCCTGGTGTAAAATATTGATTACCCCATATTGGGCTAAATTGTGACAATAAGTGTGGTTCTTTTAAATATTTTTTGATCTCACACCATATTTTGATCATATGCTTTACAATAGGATTTTTAACTTGTTTCTGTAATTTTTTAGCCAAGTCTGAGTATATGAATAAGGGAAGAGGTAAAGGTAAATTGTGTGATTCCATTTCAATCCAGTGAGGGAGATCATTTGATGAAAAATATGTCATAGACCTCAGTTGTGCTGACCAGTAATACAACAAAAGGTTTGGACATTTCAGATCTCCACGATCAAATGGTAAATATAGTAAGGACAGACGTAATCTAGCCTTCCTATTGTTCCATATAAATTCCACTAACTTTTTTTTAATTCTAGAGAATAGATCTGAAGGTGGTGGTAAAGGAATGTATTGAAATAAATATAGTATTTTGGGTAAGATATTACTTTTAAGTATATTAATTCTCCCGATCATCGACATTGGTAATGACATCCATCTCTGAAGCAACTCATTAATATCTGTCATTAAGGCTTCATAGTTGGCATTGGCGACTAATTCTAACTTAGGCACAATTTGAATTCCTAAATATTTAAACTGATTTACAACATTGAATTGATTTACCTCAGGAGCTGGGTGATTTCTCTGGGTCTCATTTAGCATTAATATTGAAGATTTAGTTTTATTTATTTTATATCCTGATATTTCCCCAAAGTTCTTTATTAAATTTAACAAGGTCGGAATTGATTTTTTAAAATTCGACATAAACAAAATTATGTCATCAGCATACAGGGAGATTTTATGTTCTGTTGGTCCTACTTTAATTCCATATATTTGTGGATGTAAATGTACTGCCATCGCTAAAGGTTCAATTGCCATAGTGAACAGTAAAGGTGAAAGTGGACAGCCTTGTCGACATCCTCTATTGATTTTTATTGATTTTGAGATATTGCAGTTTGTTAGGATTTCTGCTGTAGCATTATTGTATATTATCTGAACCCATTTTATGAAATTATTTCCAAGTCCAAACCTTTGTAGGACTTCAAAAAATAAGGGCCATTCGACCCTATCAAAGGCCTTTTCAGCGTCCAATGATAGGAGGGCTGTATCCGGTGCTTCTTTATTAGAATAAATAATATTAAATAGTCGTCTTACATTATGGAAGCCTTGTCTTCCCATTATAAAGCCATTCTGATCTTGGTTAATAATATTTGGTAATATTTCTTGTAGTCGTCTTGCTAAAATTTTACAGATTATCTTAAGGTCAGCATTTAATAGGCTTATTGGTCTCATGTTTTCACATTTATTAGAGGGTTTACCTGGTTTTGGCAACAGTATAATTAAAGCATTATTCATGTATGGTGGTAAATTACTATTTTGAAATGCTTCTAAAACCATTTCCAAAAATGGTTTTATTAATTTATTCTTGAATTTTTTATAGAGGTCAATTGGAAGACCATCAGGTCCCACACTTTTTCCTGATTTCATATTATCAATGGTTAGCCCAACTTCTTCTTGACTAATTTTTGACTCCAGTATCTCCCTATTTTCATTTGGAATACATGGTATAGATAATCCGTCCAAAAACCCATTTAGTTTTGTTAAGTCAGTTTCATTTTTTGTATCATATAATTTTTCATAATAATCTCTAAAAGCACTATTAATTTCTAAAGGATCTACAACTGCCTGTCCATTACTTATAATGGTAATTGGTGTTTCAAATTCTAATTGTTTAATCTGCCATGCCAATAATTTTCCTGATTTTTCACCTTGTTCATAAAAGGTTTGCTTCAATCTTAGAAGACTTGAGGCAGCTCTATTCGCTGATTTTTTGTCATATTCAGCTCTCAGAATCAGTAATTCGTTCTCTAATTTTGGATTACTTCCTGCATACACTTTTTCTTGAAGAATTTTTATTTTACGTTCCAATTGGACTCTCTCCTCTCGAGTCTTCCTAGATTTTGAACCTGTATAACTAATAATATGCCCCCTGTAGAGGAGCTTGAAAGAACGAGGCAATGTGATTCATAAACCAAAGTTTATTATCAGCTCCTCTAACAAGTCTCATCTAGGTGCAGCAGCAGAAGAAGAAAAGAGAGCGAACACCTTCGGCTCTACGAACTTATACTCGCACATAACAAAAGACATGCATATCAAAAGCTGACATCCCTCATTATCTTAATCCCCTCATTGTCTTCGTACTCCTTCGCCTGGCCCTGGGGGGTCAGGGCAACCCATCCGGTCTCCACCGCAGCGCCTCGGATGCTCTTTGATCTTCACTGGCGGTTGAGACTCTTTGTCCTGTTCTAAGGTGTGAAGTCGCCTTACATATGTAATCACCAAACATTCTCACATGCTTAAACATATGTAGGTTATGGAATATATGATTAATATAGACCACACCCCCTAATAAAAGCTTTGAAAGCCTCCCACTTTATACATGCTGATGTTTGTGTTGTATTGATATCAAAGAACTCATCTATCTGTTTTTCTATGTACTTAACAAATTCCTCATCCTGAAGCCATTTATGCTGAAATTGCCACCTACCTGAAACCTTTGTCAATTTCTTATCTACATATATTAGACAGCAGGGTGTGTGATCAGATATAACGATGTTATCATTAAAGCAGTTTTGAATCTTGAACCTTAATTCTGTGGAGATCAAAAAATAGTCAATACGTGAAAATGTCTTGTAGGTATTAGAATAGCAAGAATAGGCTTTGACTTGTGGTTTCATTTCTCTCCATATATCTAGCAATCTCAATTCTTTCATAAAATGATTAATGGTCATCCTACATCCATTGTGCGTACAGTCCTGTCCTGTTGATCTATCTATACTGGGATTCAATGTACAATTAAAATCCCCTGCTATTATGTGTTGCCCTGTAAGTGATGCTAAAGTAAGAAATAAATTAACGAAGAAGTTTTGATCATCTATATTGGGACCATATATGTTCACCAGATTTATATTTTCTAATAACAAAGATCCTTGTATGATTAGATATCTTCCCAATTTATCTCCAATTACATTTTTCACTTGAAATGGAACTGTTTTATGTATAAGAGTCATAACTCCCCTGGCTCGGGATGAAAATGATGAGGTGAACACACTTCCCTGCCATCTTCTCCTTATTCTTTTTACATCCTCCTCTATAAGATGAGTTTCTTGTAAAAACACAATTTTTGAACCTATATCTTTTATTTTATTCAAAACTTGTTTTAAGTTTTTTTAGATTTTGTAGACCTCTGCAATTCCATGATGTTAAATTAAGATTAACGCTTTGGTCTATGATCGATAAAGAGTTTGAGATTACCTTGCAAAATAAGCATGCTCATACAGAGAAGCAAAAACATGGATGGTTGAACATTCATCCCACAAACTACACAAAAACAAATTCCCCCTCCCCACATTCGTGGTAATCCCCCCAAAATCAAAAAAAAAAATTCTGTCTCCCATTATAGCCAGTGGCTGCTCCTCACCCGCGAGGTTCAGTCAAACCACTCACTCTTTCCTTCTCTCAATCACCCTGTCTCTGCTACTTTTAATGACATGACAATAACTCTCTTCTGTAGTTTTTCCAACTTAACTCCAAAATTTTATAGCAACTTTGTACATCATAGCTTTTTTTTTTGATATATAATACAATCTATATTTTGTAGACGTTATATGTTTCAGATCAGTCAGATACTTATACACATGCTTAAATATTCTACCTTTATATCTTGTTCTTGCTTCATGCTTTGCTCCCGCCAGTCTCTCCTTGGATCTGTTTAATGAGCTCCTGCGCCTCCTGAGGGGTCTTGAAGATATGGGTTCTCCCTTTATATGTGACCAGCAGTCTTGTCGGATGAATCACCCCGTGACGAATCCCGAGGCTGCGCAGCTCTTTATGGGCGGGGTCAAACTGTTTCCTTAATTGTTGGATTCCTGTGGCCAAATCTGGGTAGAACCACACCTGATGATCCTGGTATTTGATTTCTCCTTTAATACACGCTGCGTTGCAGACCGTCATTTTGTCTCTGTAGTTGAGGAATTTCATAATCAGCGTCCTCGGTGGTGTCTTCTTATCTCTCGGTGGGCCGATTCGGTGTGCGCTCTCCAAGACGACCGATGACTGTAGATCTGCGTTGTTCAGCGCCTCTGGAATCCACTTTTCCAAAAAGGAACATGCATCCTGTCCCTCCGTATCCTCCGGGAGGCCCACCAGCCTTAAATTATTTCGTCTCGACCGGGATTCTAAGTCCAGGATGTTATCTTCCAGACGTTTATTTTTTAATTCCAATGTTTGGACCTTTAATTGTAGGCTGGTGACGTCATCTTCAGCGTTGGAGATCCAGAGCTCTGCCTGCGATACTTGTTCCATACAGTCGCTTATTTCTTTTCTCATGCCTTCTATCGCTGCTATAATCCCGTCAAACTTAGACGAAAAGTCTGCTCTCATAGCGCTGATAGCAGCAAGGACCGCATTCGTTCCTTCGGCAGTCACCGCTCCGCCCTCAGCCATGGTCCCTGGAGATTTTCCTGCTTCGTCACTCGCGTGGAAGTCTGTTAACTTGGATTGTCTCGACGAATCAGTTTTTCCTCCGCCTGATTTCACAGCCTTGGTTTTTACCATATCCGCGCCTAAACGCTAGGATAGGTTTTTGCTCCAATTGAGAGAGTTTTAGCCTATTTTTTATTATTAGGAGCAGAGCAGAGTGAAACACGTCTTCCTACGTGGCCGCCATAACCGGAAGTCGTCAGTTTAATTTCATTTGGCATTGTGTTCCAGATGTGACTACCTTTTATAGAGAAAGCTCTCTGTCCAAATGTGGTTCTGCGGGGGGATATTTTACAGTTATTGCTGTTAGAACTCCTGGTGACGCTGCTGCCGTCCTGTCTTTGGATGAAACCACAGAGTGGCTCTGGTGCTGATTTATTAGCTCCACCAAGGAGGTTATGTTTTTACCGGGGTTTGTCTGTTTGTCTGTTACCAACATAACTCAAAAAGTTATGAACGGATTTTGATGAAATTTTCAGGAAAGGTGTGTAATGGCACGGGGAACAGATGATTAGATTTTGGTGATGATCTGAGAGTGCATACCTCCACCAAGGGCTTTGTTTGTATTTGTGCAGCAGGATTACACAAAAACTACTGGATGGATTTGGATGTCATTTTCACCAGAGGTGGTTCTTGGCCTAGAGAGGAACCCATTACATTTTGGTGATGATCTGGGAATGCATACCTCAGCCAAGGCTCTTATCTTCTTACAGTGTGTTAGCAACAACACTCCAAAACTGATGGACAGATTTTGATGCAATTTTCACCACAGGTGGCTCTAGGCCCGCACAAACCCATTACATTTTGGAGATGATCCATGAGAGACTGAAGGAGCCTTGGCAGAGGTATGCGCTTTCTGAGTGCTTTTCTAGTTCATACATTTGAAGATTAATTTCAGAAAGTAGAGATTGGTGAAGCTTTCAAAACTCAATAAATTATGTTTTTTTAGTATATGACAATGATGCCAGCGAATTGGCTTTCTAACCATGATTTTCAAGGATTGATTATATAATGAACCTATGTGTTTTATTGTAGAGGGTGCTGCCTGAGCCCAAACTGTCAGACAGTATGAAATATGGGAGAAGATCATTGCATGCATGTACAATAGGGCTGCCTGTTTTGGTATGTAATTTCTGATTAATTTAAAACAGTTCAGACTTTTTTCGATCATTTTTTAAATTTTCTTTGTGTTGATTGAAATTGAGCTGAGGGTCTAGTTCAGCTCCAAGGTATTTGAATTCTGTCGATTATGTATGCTAACTTTAAAAATTTGCTGGTCAGATTTCCGAATTGAGAAACACATAGACACTGTTTTTTTTAAGGTTCAACAGTAAATGATTTTGAAAGGGCCTCTTGGACATCAACCATACACTTAGACAGGACATCAGCAGCCTGTGTCGGTGTCTTGGCAGCTGTATGTACTGTATCACTGTATCAAGTTGGCATGTTGCAGGTGAGCATTTTAATGGCAAGGATGAGGGATAAGGACCTGTACTTCTACAGCGCTTTTCTAGACTCAAAGACCACTCAAAGCGCTTCACTAGCCCTCTACTCTAAGGGCCTATAGGAGACAGATATCTAGGGACAATTTAGAACAACCAATTAACCTAACATGCATGTCTTTGGATTGTGGGAGGAAACCGGAGCCCCCGGAGTAAACCCACGCAGCACAGGGAGAACGTGCAAACTCCACACAGAAAGGTTCCTACCCCTGCCAGCCTGGGGATCCGAACCTGGAACCTTCTAGCTGTAAGGCAATAGTGCTAACCACTGCACCACCGTGCTAGTCATTAATGAAGAGGCTGAAAAGCAGTGGACCAAAAATAGACCCTTGTGGAATGCCCATGTTGTTATTTAAAAAGGGGGATGTGTCCTGATCAACTTTGACAGACTGTTCTCTATTCTGGAGATAAGATGTAAACCATTCTATTGCTTCACTAGAAAAATCAAAAGCTGACAATTTGGACAGAAGCAAACTGTAGTTGACAGTGTCAAATACTTTTTTAAGATCAAGAAAAACAGCTCCCACCACATTACCCCTACCCAAAGACTGTTTAATATTTTCAGTGAGGCAACAATTTGCTGTTTCTGTTGAATATGAATGGGCGGTGCAGTGGCACAGTGGTTAGCACTGTGCCAGCACAGCAACTCACCCTTGGCCATGGGATCCCTGGTTCGATCCCAGCCCCTGACCAACAGTGATCTGTGTGGAGTTTGCATGTTCTCCCCGTGTCTGTGTGGGTTTACTCCGGGATTTCTCCGGTTTCCTCCCACAGGCCAAAAACATGCAGGTTAGGTTAACTGGAGACTCTAAAGTGGCCCTAGGTGTGAATGTGTGTGTGAATGGTAAAGGGATAGCGCCGTACCGTGGCTGCTTCATCCATCCAGGTGGATGCCCTCAATTTCCCCTCTGGGGATCAATAAAGTACACAAAATTAAAAAAAAAATATCCTGGTCTAAAAACAAACTGTTGTGGGTGGAGAAGTTGATTGTCCTGTAGGTGGTCTATCAGCTGTGCACTGTAGCTACAACTTTTTCAAGAACTTTAGACAGAACAGGTAAAATTGAGATTGGGCGATGGTTACTTATATTGTCCTGGCTTTCTGATTTAAAAACTGGTATGATGACTGCTTTTTTCCAGCCAGAAGAAAATTTGCAGGCTCTAATGGAGAGATTAATGAGATGAGTCAGTGGTTTAATTATTATGTTGCTGAATGTTTTAAGAAATGAAATACTCATATTATAGATATCATTAGTTTTAGGATTTTATAATTTTTTTAATGACACCGGCAATTAATTCCTCGTTTACCTCATTGATATGAAAAGAACAACTGGATATTGCTTTTGGATAGCTGAGGACATTTGGCAGCACAAATTTTTTTAATTCTTCCACTGACTCCACAAAATATGAGTTAAATTCATTTGCCAAAATGGTATTGTTACTGATGGTCTTTCCATTAATTATAATTCCCTTTACTCCCTTCTGATTATTTGTGTTGTTGGTCAAGTTGTTTAAGTGCTGCCATAGGGAAGTGTTGTTACCCCTTGCATGGTCTATTAATTTACTGTAGTAGGATACTTGAGATTTACATAATTCCCCTGCTACTTTATTCCTTAGGCTTTTGTAAATTAAGTGATCAGTTTGAAGTTTAGAGGATAATGATGTTTTCAAAGCAGAATCTCGCTTTTTCATAAGTTTCTTTATTTCATTGTTTAACCACGGTAAGTGGTAAGCTTAAATGATTTCATTTATTAAGGAGGAAAAAGCTATCCAACCCTTCCTGGTCCTGTGTGAAAAAGTAACCCCCCGTCCCACTGTTCCAGCATGAATTAATTGATTAACCTTTTTTTTTTTGAAAGCTGAGTTCAGGGCAGCACAGTGGCGGAGTGGTTAGCACTGCGGCAGCACAGCAACTCACCCTTGGCCGGGGGATCCTGGGTTCGATCCCAGCCCCCAACCAACAGTGATCTGTGTGGAGTTTGCATGTTCTCCCTGTGTCTGCATGGGTTTACTCCTGGATTTCTCTGGTTTCCTCCCACATGCCAAAAACATGCAAGTTAGGTTAACTGGCATCAAAAACTGGGGATTCTAAATTGTCCTTAGGTATGACTGTGAGAGTGAATGGTTGTCTGTCTCTCTGTGTTGGCCCTGCGATGGACTGGCGATCTGTTCAGGGTGTACCCTGCCTCTTGCCCAAAGATGCTGGGATAGGCTCCAGCCCCCTGCGACCCGAAAAGGATTAAGCGGAAGAAGATTGGATGGATGGAAAGCTGACTTCAATTTCACTAGCTACACTTAAGCCGGATTACTGCCAGACCTGTTGAATCAAGAAATCATTTAAATAGAACCTGTCTGACAAAGTGAAGTAGGCTAAAAGATCTCAAAAAGCAACACACCGTGCTGTGATCCAAAGAAATTCAAGAACAGATGAGAAACAAAAACCCAGAACAACATCTAAAGAACTGCAGGCCTCACTTGCCTCAGTTTGGGCACTGGCCCACAATTCAACAATAAGAAAGAGGCTGGGCAAAAATGGCATCCATGGGAGAGTTCCAAGGTGAAAACCACTGCTGACCAAAAAGAACACAAAGGTTCATCTCACATTTGCCAAAAAACATCTTGATGATTTCAAGACTTTTGGGAAAATACTCTGTGGACTGATGAGAATAAAGCTGAACTGTTTGAAAGACATGCATCCCGTTAAATCTACCATAAAACTAACACGGCATTTCATAAAAAAGAACATCATACCAACAGTGTAACATGGCTGGTGGGTGGTGGTAGCGTGAAGGTCTGGGGCTGCTTTGCTGCTTCAGGACCTGGATGACTTGCACTGATGAAACCATGAATTCTGCTCTCTGCCAGAAAATCCTGAAGGAGAATGTGCGGCCATCAGTTCATGATCTCAAGTTCAAGCCTTCCAATGTGACTGAATTAAAACAATTCTGCAAAGAAGAGTGGGTCAGAATTCCTCAACAGAGATGTGAAAGACTCATTGCTAGTTATCTCAAATGCTTGATTATAGTTGTTTCCACCAACGGTCGCGCAACCAGTTATTAGGTTTAGGAGGAAATTACTTTTTCACATAGGGCAAAGGTAGGTTTGGAAAAATGCATTTTGTGTTTACTTGGGTTATCTTTGCCTAATTTTAAAAATTTGATGATCTAAAACATTTAAGTGTGACATATACAAAAATATAAGAAATCAGGATGGGGGCACTGCATGGAAAAAGATGTAAGAGGAAAAATGCATACTACTAACATAGAAATGACAGTTTATATTTATAGCTTTTTTTATTCTAACTGTAAAATTGTTTTCTTGTTTCATGAATGAATGAATGAATGAATGAATGAATTTTATTTCGGATAATACAGTACAGGTTAAAAGAAACTGTATAATATAACAACAAGGTCAAATTAGACAAAGACTCCTTCTACTATTCCACGTGAGTTATCCGAAATGGGTGATGGCTGAAGCCGCAGCTTATATTGCCCACCCATAATTCATTGGGCAACAAGTTTTAAAAAATCCATTTAGATCGTAGAGGTTGCTAAACCCTGAACTAGAACATAAATCTAACCCATAGATGCTCACCTTATTTACACAAATGTTAATAAAGTAAAGGAGATGGCTGCGTGCAGCTGTCAGTGGCGGCTTGTCTGTCCAATGACGAGCAGGCGCCTCCTCCTCCCTGCAAACACAGACCTGCTATTTCCTCTGCTGACGGTCCTCTGAGCAGCACCAGCAGCAATGCCCAGCCTGCAGCACTGACACTTTAATTCCCCCCCTTTTCCACCATCCAGCCTTCGTATCTTTTGCACGCTCCGTTCAGTTTCTGATCTTTTCTAGCGAAGCCTGTGTTTGTTTGTTTTTTGGACATGCCTAACATCGTGCTTTTTAGCGGGAGCTCCCACCACGACCTGTCCCAGAAAGTGGCGGATCGGCTGGGGCTGGACCTGGGGAAAGTCATAACCAAGAAATTCAGCAACCAGGAGACATGGCGAGTATACCTTCTTATGTGAATCAACGCTACCGATGTTGCCGTGTGGGTGCTCTTAGCTGCAAGCTAACACCACTAGTTGACTGCACGTGACGCTCTGACCACATGTAAACACGCCAGGCTAGCTAGTTAGCATGCTTCCATTATCGGACGAGTCTGGAGCGCGCCAGACTGCGTACACCTTCTAACGGGTTTCGCTATTGGTTCACACCGAAGGCGGACGCTGTTCCAAACCAATGGCGAAGGACGAAAGTAATGACACCGATAACTAAAGGCGTTTGTAACGTGTGCCGTTAGCTTTAAAGGTGGGAACAGATTCTTCCAAATGGTCCAGACGCTAGTAAGGTACATGCCTAAACATAAAGCTAATTTAACACACTTAAGGGAAACCGATTTTTCACCGTTGCAGAGTTCAAAGCAGGGGTGTCACTCATTTTAGCTCGGGGGCCACAGTCCGCCGGATTTATGTCCAGTGGGCCGGACCAGTAAAATAATAGCAAAACAACCTTATGACAACGCCAGGTTTAGTACAAATAAATACAAGTACATTATGAAATGTTTACATTTATGGAGCCATTGATCTTGTACAAAACCTGAACAACCTGAATGCTGAATCTTCATCAAAGTAGTGTAACGTCGGGGCTGTGTTTGACCATTTGCTGTGACGTCACATCCTTTTGTTTACGCCGCCATATTGGACGGCAGAAGCGAGTGGACGGCGCATTCAGCAGCTGTTCAGCGGTGTGCCAGATCTCGATGTATTTACCTGATTTCAACCTACATCTTTGTCTTATTTTATGTTGGCATTGGATTAGACTATGGTGTTTCACTGCTGTGCCTTTGGGTGTACAAATCGCCAGAAAAAGGGATCCAACTTGCAGTTTTACCGGTTCCCAGCTGACGAAGACAGGCGCAGGAGGTGGGTGGCCTCGCGGCTATGCACTCAACATTTTATATCGGGTATGTCTGATGTATCAGTGTCTATAGATGTAATGTTATATCATTGTAAACACTGGTAAATGGGTATGTCCCTCCCTGTGTGCACCACCAAGGCCTACCTTCTGTGACCTAGCACTAGACAACTGCTAGATGACAAGATAATGATCATGAATGCATGCTCCTGTTTGAAATGTAATGTGTTGATCAATATGGCTGAGTTTATTTTGCAATGAATAAAAAATTTAGTTAAATTTACCAAAAAAAAGGAGTATTTTTACAATAATTCACATTCACCAATACAGTTAAACCTCCCACCATTGTTTATTACTTTGTACTTCAGTGTACCACATAAATAGGTCTACATGGATTAAAAGAATGATATAAACATGATAAATCGTTATATTGCTTCTCAAACTGTATAAACTATATATTCTACCTACTCCATATTCCAGGTGAGAAGAGCAGTGACCCTCTTTCCCCAGATTACATACCGTCAGTCTTCACCTTCACGTCTACTCCAACGAAAGACAGAAACAAGGCCAGCTTCCATCGGTGCATTAAAACACAAGCAAGGAAAAAGACAGAGAGAGAACTTGGATCGCTCACTTGCTGCCAGTGTACTCGTAGAAATGTCTTCTGGAGTTTGTTGTGCATTGATAAATGTAAATGATTCTGTTGTTCCTTTCAGTTAAACTGATTTGGCATTTAATTTTTGGTCAAAACAGAAAGTGTGAAGACAATATGACACCATCTTACTTCCTGATCACCCAGGGTTTCAGTGGGGGGTCCGACATCTTCTGGGAGTGATGTACCTGTAGTGGATAAATATTCTTAAAATTAATATGTAGGTATGATGACTTTTTATCTGGATATAAGTCTTTCTTGTATAGACTGGACAATAAAATTTGTAATATATCTAATAGTGTTGGGAGTTGTTTATCCAGCATTCTATTGATACGACAAATATTTATAAATCCTTTTACAGAATATATAGATCTATAAAAAATATTTAATTATTTTTTAATTAATTTAATTGAGATATTATATATGCTGCTAATAATAATAATAATTGAATATTTTATAAAATTTTAATAATTTATCACTTAAAGTGTACCTGTGGTGGTCGTGCAAAAAAAGATATTATATTGAGCCCCTGGCTCACTTTCTAGTTCAATTTCAAGGTAAAATTCAAGTTTAAGGCAATTTGATATAAATCCATTGCTGATGTGCTTGTTCAGGTATGCCAGCAAAACATGTTCGCAGCCATATTTGCCTCTACATGGACTTCCAGGACGCTTCCTGTGACGTAATTTCGTGGCTACCGCGATCTGGATCAGTATTGGCTGAGCCTCGAGTACCCGGATGTGCAGCGGCTTTTGGGATATTCTAATTCAAATTCAAACGTTTATTTCAAACTCAGGGTTCATATTAAATGCAGAACTGAAACGAGTAGAAAATAAATGCTTAAATTCGGCGGGTCGTCTCGTCTGATCTGAGGTCGTTAACAGCCGCAAAACGGCAGATTATTTCGGCTCTTCCGTCGCCGCTATAAAGAGCGGCAGACAGCGCGTTGCGTTGTATGAGGACCAAAATTCAAACGTTTATTTCAAACTCAGGGTTCATATTAAATGCAGAACTGAAATGAGTAGAAAATAAATGCTTAAATTCGGCGGGTCGTCTCGTCTGATCTGAGGTCGTTAACAGCCGCAAAACGGCAGATTATTTCGGCTCTTCCGTCGCCGCTATAAAGAGCGGCAGACAGCGCGTTGCATTGTATGAGGACCAAAATTCAAACGTTTATTTCAAACTCAGGGTTCATATTAAATGCAGAACAAACGAGTAGAAAATAAATAAATAAATGCTTAAATTCGGCGGGTCGTCTCGTCTGATCTGAGGTCGTTAACAGCCGCAAAACAGCAGATTATTTCGGCTCTTCCGTCGCCGCTATAAAGAGCGGCAGACAGCGCGTTGCGTTGTATGAGGACCAAAATTCAAACGTTTATTTCAAACTCAGGGTTCATATTAAATGCTGAACTGAAACGAGTAGAAAATAAATAAATGCTTAAATTCAGCTGCTTGTCTCATTTGATCTCGTAACTGCCGCAACACGGAAGATGATTCTACAACTATATACAGAGCAGCAGTTTGTGTACCCAAACCCAGCTCACCTTGTCAGAAGATCGGAGCGGAAACAGGGCACAGACGAATAATTTCAGACGAAATTGCGTTGTGTGTGAGGACCACTTCGTCACTTTAACCCTCAGAAGACCTTTCTGGCTCAAACCTGTAGCCATGTTGGACAAATTCTTCCTCAGAGTCCGACAATTCAGCCATAATAGAATAAAAACACTCACAACAGCACCCTAGTCTCTCATACAGGCGGAGCATTGACTGTTGAGTATCAACGAAGTGACGTCACATCCGCATGTGTCATGGCTGCGCCCACAGTTTTCATTGGCTGCCCATGGCCAAGGTCCTATTTGAATATATGTCTGGTGGTATATGGCTGGCAAAAATTATTTACCAAAATAAGAAATACTTTTTCATAATGTTTTCAAGTCAAATGCGTCTTCACGACCACCACAGGTACGCTTTAATAGATTCTATATAACATGACAAATCTATACAGTAGGGCCTTCACGACATAGTGGACCGTTGAAGTGACGACGGGGGATATCAGCACATTTCTCACAAGCCCAGCAACAAAATAACTATAAGCGTCCAAACTTTTGTAGGCTTTCAGAGACTCTCCAGTGTACCTAGACGGTGTGTTGACCAGGTAGTTGTAGATGTCCATATAGTGTACGTCAGGTTTGGGGCAAAAATCTGTGAAACTGGTGAATTTTTCAAGCGACAAGTTGTAAGGGTCCACGCCGATAAGACTGATCTTTTCTGTGTACCTGTCACGATGTTTTTTATCTAGTAGTTGCGCTACATCGGACAAACCCGGCACATCGGACTGAGCGGACGCCATGCTGAAACGCACTCACACAGCGCCCGAGTTGCCGTCCAATGTGACGGTATCAACAAAAATCACGTGACGCGGGACGTCACTGGCAAAAGGTTAATAGAGACAGTACTGTCACACCTCAACAATTGCCATTTAAAGTCTGCTTCAGGCTTTAAATTGCCATTATGCCAGGTGCACATTGTGCCGTAGTGAAGCGTGGAAACGGCATGTATCATCTAGAGCGGTGGAAAAAGCAAACTTGCAGCATACATGCGTGTAACTTCGGGACCAGCGTGTGCACGTGTCAGCCGCCATTCACGTTATATACATTCCCCACGGTGCTGAAGGATCCGGAAGGACGTAATTGTTAGATTAAAGCAGTACGTCTATATTATAACATAATTAAATAGTGTTGTGTATTGTTCAAGTTCTAGCCTAATTGGCACGAGTCTAAACCCTGAAGTAGTAGGTACGGACAGGCAGGCCTGGATCTAGGATATAGTTCTTTGTATATTGGTAATGAAGCTTGATCTACACACACATGTAATTAAGGCCATTGATAAGTAGGCTGGTATAAAATAAAATTGCAAATCATTGAAAACATGTGGTACTTAAACTATAGTAGTATCGACCTATAGATCTAAGTAAGCAGGCTATGCCTTGTAGTGAAATTTACTCAAAATGACAAAACCAAAGTTGAGCTGTCAAACCACTCGCTTACCTTCTTTGTAGTCGTTTTGGAGTCTCGCAAGTAAGGGTGCTTGGTCCTTTGACAACAAAAAAATCTGCTATGTCAGTGTACATAAAGGGGGGCCATTTTGGCCAGTTTCTGCAATGTGGCCGCGAATGCAAGCGCAACTAGTTTATCCCTGCGTTTGCGGGTACAACCGGGAAGACCCCTAAGCATACAATATGCTCGTAGATCAGGAACTTTCCATAAATTAAACGTATCGATAGAGCATGTTTGGTAGCCACATTCCCATGATGCTTTGCGCAAGCCGAGATGCGAAAGTCGCTAATTCAAGAAGTGTTACTATTTGTGTATTCTAAGTGTTATTGCTGTGCGTTATAATGACACAGCGGTGTTATAAGACCAGTTAGAGCAGTGATCGATCATGTGTTTGTGTCACCGTAAGTGAGACGGGGGTCTGTGTGAATGACCTCCCCTCCTGTCTGTGTTGAGTGGGTGTGTATAAATAAAGCCTGTTTGGTCACAATATGAACAACGTGGATTTTTTTTCTTCTCTGCTCTGTTTTGAAGCTGCTGACGAGCAATATCTTAATTGGGATAAAAACAAATGCCGTTCAAGGAACCAGATATCATATTGCTGCCATCTACTGTTTAGTCCTGGAACTTGTTTGTATTTTGAACAATGACCCACTGGCAATTAACTGATAGTGCCAATAATCAGTTTTCTCCTGTTTACATGCACTGAATAAACCAATTACTGGGGTATAAACCACTTAATGACACCAGTTACATGACCTTTATTGGATTATTCTGTTTACATGGCCACTTGAATAACCAAGATGACTGCAGAAATCCAATCAGAACCAGTTTGTTAGCATACATGTAAACCTGATCATTGACTGTGTTTACATGTACACGGATAAACTCGTTATGATTGGATTCCTGGAGTTTCAATCAACATGAAGACCCTTGATCAATTTTTGGCAGGTGAAATAGCATATTTATAAGCTATAACAGCCCTTTGAGACCATTCACAACTTGGACAGAACATCTTATAATCTTTACAATTCAACCTTGAAGAACCAAATGAAGTAATTTTTTTTTGGCAGGTAAAATGTTTGAAATCAAATTTGGAGCCTTAATGATTTTATGGCAGATGAAGCACACATTTTATGGATTCTACTTACAATATACTGTATAATTATAGGAGGTAAATGATGCACAAACACTAGTATTCATGGGAAAGTAAAGCTTTGACTTTTACATCATTAAAGATTTTGTTAATTTCAGCACACTTTTCTTAACAATTAAGGCAAAAACATTAAAAGCTACTACAGGATAAAATGGCACATCTGATTATTCTAACATACATACCTGTGCTAATTGCATGGACAAAAAGTTACATCCACTTTGCTCAAAAGCAGCCGTCGTCCTCAGAATCAGAAGAGAAACAGCTTTAGCCGAGCGAGGCGTGCTCCTGCAGTGAGCCAATCAAGTTTTTGGCAGCCCATCATTTTTTGGCAAGACACCGGCAGCTTCTCTTGTTTTGAACATGTTCAAAAAATTTTGTGACAAGGAAAAACTGGTTCCGACCGTAAAAACGTCTGGCAAAAGGCAGCGAACTGACGCCCCCCAGCACCCACCAAGCTGCGAGACACGGGAATAAATGTATTTTTAAAGAACACTTAATAAATACAGTAAATTCCGTGACGTTTCAGTGTGTGCTGGATCCGGCATATGCCATGTGTCTGCTACTCTTGTGCGTCCCCAAATGGACAAATTGGGAATAGCAGTTACTTTATTGAAAAAGCGCTGCTCATGTTTTCTATCATTTAATTTTCACACTTTGCAAATTCATCCGGCGGGCTGGTTTGGACTCTCTGATGGGCCAGTTTTGGCACGCGGGCCGTACATTTGACACCCCTGGTTTAAAGTGTTACTGTCATCTTTTAAGTATGAGGGTAAGGAATGCAGTGAGTTGGCAGACTAACATTGCCCGATAATGGGTTCTAGCTGGAAATTTGCATTTTCTTAAAAACTAATAATAAAAGCAGTGAACATAATGTAATTGTTTTGAGAATAAGAAATGTTTATCAGTGAAACTGTATTCTTTGTGCAGAGTCCCATTATTTACATTGTGTGCATTTTAACTTTTCCCTTTTTTCTTTTTGCACTTCATGTTCTTAATGCTGCGTCATTGTATGTTTGAATGGTAAACATTTTTAGGGGAAATGAATCACTGGCTGGTTTTACCATCATCTGTTGTTCAGTACCCAGAAATAATACCTTAAGGTGCATTCACACCAAATGCGAACAGGCGAATTTTTCGTGCGGCACAATTACGTTATAACTCAGTGTAAACACACCAACAGACATGAATAGTGAGATGCAGACTAGGCGAAGTTGTCTTTAAAATTTCTGCAGCTGTGTTCATCCTGCTGTGGAAATTCCCAAAATGACGTCACGCTTATGTTTACATTATCCAACCGGGGGCTCGCAAGCCTCCAACACTTCACAGATGAGCCTGTGTTTATGTTGCTAGCTAGCTTGCTAGGACGTCCGTGGCCGGAAACCGTGGGTAAATAACTCCAAAAACCTGATTCAGCTGTAGAGTTCCCGGTCCTCCTGTCTCCTGGTGAGTGAGTTTCATTTTCTATCTAGTTTACTCTGCAATGGTGATAATTTTACTACGTCCACTAGCTAGCTAGCAGTTAGCAAACTTGCGACGCCAAAAATTCGCGCATACTTGCGTCTTCCCATTGATTTTCTATGGATTTGTGGCACCCCTTCGCGTTTGGTGTGAACACAGCTTAAGTCATTCCTTTTTGGAAGTGGCTATTGATACGTAAGCTGTAGCCCGATACTCAGTGTTTGTTGCTAGGGAAGAGTTGATGAATCCGACAAAACCTTTCCAGATCAACTCCAAGCCAGCTGCAGCTTAGCTAAATAATACGGTGGACCTGTCATTGGAAGGTTGCTGCTTTGCTTTGGCGCCTTCCCCACATCATTTTATACTTGGTATGAGATGGAATTTAGAATTAAAATTAAGAGGTTAGCCTTAGGATTTGACAGTGGGTAAGGTTAAAAAGGTACTAAATAGATATTAAAATTTTGAAACAAAATACAGTATATTGCCTCAGATTTCCATACCTGTAGCCTGCTGCCTTTAAGGTAGACATTAATAGAACGTACTGGCCAATCAGATTGGAGCTGTATCTGTAGCAAGAATTCTATGAGTACGGGTTTCTATCCATAGCCACTGCCTTCCTTTTTAAATTATTGTCCTCTCAGGTGACTTAGTTAATTGTCTGGTGGTTGTATCACATGCAGCTCATTTTTACTCATTTCATCAATAACCAACCTTTAGCCAGCCTCTTTCAGAAGATTTCCCCAGACTTGAATTAATTTTACTGCCACAGTCGCTGCCCGGCCTTGGCCACAGAGAGCTGAACCCTTCTTCAGGATTACTTTTGGCTTCATGCTGGCCTGTTTGCATGACTGGATACAATCCTTTTGCTGTGTGTTTTAGTCTTGTTTTGATGTAGTATTGAGTTACCAACACACACAGCTCATTGATCACCTTCGTCGGAATAAGACAGAATCTTCTTCCCAGATGCTGTACCATAGGTGTGGTGACCTAGTGGTAGAGCATCCGCCCCACAGCCAGGAGGTCGTGGGTTCAAGCCCCAACTGGTCATACCAGAGACTATATAAAAAAGGAACTTATCGCCTTCTAGCTTGGTGCTCAGCATATTAGAATGGGGGAAGGAAAGTTGGTCATGGCCCCTCTGATTCTAGATGTGATGGACATTGTAGATAAGAGAAGGTGTAATTTAATTCTACTGTACACGCTGGACTGTATGGATTGAATGACAATGAAGTAGATTTTTTTTTTTTTAATTCCATGATGCACCCTGGATAAAACTGTGTTGCATGCACTGGACCGTGCGTGTTGTAATCTCCCATCAGAACTTGTAAAGGCGTCTAGACCTCTTCATCCTCTTTGAAGTTCCTCCGTCACTGCTGCCCACATTTTCATCCACAACTCTTAAAAAAATACAGGAAAAACTCTGATTTCTCTGGCTTGTTGTTTTCTCTCTCTTGGGAACGCAGCTGTGAGTGCGATACAAAACAAAGATTATTTTCTCAACCACTCGCACTAACGGGGGGAGGTTAGAAGGGGATGCTGCTAGCAGCTCTTCTCAGTGCTCCAAAAATAATTTTTACTGGTAAATATGAGAGTACATGAATAGCACTGTGATTTTTAAGGGGAAAAAAAGTTTTTTTTTTTTTCTTGGAACAGACATGAAATGGCTGAGCTGTGACCTCACATGACCTTTATTAAAATTAATATCTCAAAAAGCCCAAACTTTCCCTTTAACTCTCCAGTCTGTCGTGTCACATTCATGAGCTCGTTGGAGGCAGATGTGCCGCTCATAAATGTAGTGTGGGCAGTGGTAAACGGTACATCTTCAGATCACAAAAGATGGATAATTCTCCTCATGTCAGACTTTAAAAAGTGTCAAAAGCTCTTCATAAAAATGTTACAAGTGTTTGTCATTGTTCTGGTTGTGAATTGTTGGGCCCAGTTAGACCGTCTTTTTAAAGGAAATGCAGCTTGAAAAAACCAGTTATTTATATTTTAATGTGGGGAATCCAGAAACTGGAGGTGTTTGGCAACCTCTACTATAGACAGAATTATTTTGAACAGTTACAAGGGAGGGGCTGAAAAGTTCATAGTGGTCAGATTTGACCAAATGTGGTTTACTTTTCAACACAGTCTCTCCTTTGGTCCACACACTTCTTCCTTCAGTGTTGCAGCACTTCGATCCCTGCGGCTGAAAAATAAACCACATTTGGCCAAATTTGACAACGATGAACTTTCAGCCTCCCCTCATATTGGCCAACAACTCAACATGGCACCACAAGACATATCTGAGCCTTAAAATGAAAATGAAATGACTTAAAACTGACCTGTCAGCATTAATGGGCATTTACTTTTTGTGTAGCAGATTTTCAGCCACTTCCCATGAATTAACTTTTTTTCTCACAAATTTATTTATTTTTTTCTTATAAATGTGCATATTTTGAGCTTGTGAATTTTGACTTTCAGTCTGACTGTGCTCTGCTCTAAATCTTTAATTTTTTTCTCCCTTCTCAACAGTGTGGAAATTGGGGAGAGTGTGCGTGGCGAAGACGTGTACATCGTACAGAGCGGCTGTGGCGAAATAAACGACAACTTGATGGAGTTGCTGATAATGATAAACGCCTGTAAGATCGCCTCGTCATCCCGTGTCACCGCCGTCATCCCCTGCTTCCCTTATGCCCGGCAGGACAAAAAGGATAAGGTGAATGACCACCACCACTCCCAGACCTACCCATCACATTTCTGCATGTATTTATTATTATTTATCTGCAATTAACAATGCCTTTTATGCCGTTATGGAATCTATAACCTGGGCACAAGCTGCACAGTAATGTAGCTGTCAGATATATGTTCTCCTGTGAGAAACTGCCGTGTAAACATGAATTAGAAATCTCTACAGGAGCTCCTACAATGTAAACTGCCAAAATAACATAAGCAAGACCCAGCAAGTCTCCCACAGTGTTACAAGCAGAAGACTGAACCAGGTTCAGGCAGCTGAGCTGGTCAATCATTAGCCTGTGTTGCCTCTGTAGTCAAAATTGGAACAAAACCTGTGATGCTTTCACATGAGGCGCTTTCAGACAGATACAAACACTTTGTTACCTCATCCACATGGTGATTAAAGAGAGACTAGAGTACTTCTTTTTTTAACAAAATCGAGTATACAGAGAAATAGTTTTATTGTACGACACATTTTACTTCTAAGTAAATTCCTAAGGAAAAAAAAATCTTTTGCTGTAGTACATTTGGCCATACCCTGAGTAGTTTTTAATTTTATTCATTCATTTTTTCATCTTCTGTTGCTTAATCCTTTTTTTTGGGGGGGGGGGGGGGGGGGGCTATCCCAGCATCTTTGGGCGACAGGCAGGGTACACTTTGGACAGATCGCCAGTCCATCACAGGGCATTTTACAAATTTGAAAACTGTTCAGAAATGCACTTGTTTATAGTAATGTAATAACCAAAACATGACTTCTAGTGGATATAAAAGTCTACACACCCCTGTTCAAATGTCAGGTTTTTCTGATGTAAAAAAATGAGACCAAAATAAATATTTCAAAACATTTTCCTCCGTTAATGTGACCTATAATCTGTACAACCCAAATGAAAAACAAACTGAAATCTTTTAAGAGGAAAAATAAGTAAAAAAAAAAAAAAAAACAACTTAAAATAATCTCTTTGCATAAATATACACACCCTCTTATAGCTGGGAATGTGGCTTTGTTCAGAATTAACCAATTACATTCAAACTCATGTTAAATGGGAGTCAGCACACCCCTGCCACCATTTAAAGTGCCTCTAATTAACTCCCAAATAAAGTTCAGCTGTTCTAGTAGGCTTTTCCTGACATTTTTGTAGTCACAGCTTACAGCACAAGCCATGGTCCACAGAGAGCTTCCAAAACATCAGAGGGATCTCACTGTTCAAAGGTATCAGTCAGGAGAAGGATACAATTTCCAAGGCATTAAATATACCATGGAACACAGTGAAGACAGTCATCATCAAGTGGAGAAAATATGGCACAACAGTGATGTTACCAAGAACTGGACGTCCCTCCAGAATTGAAAAAATGAGAAGAAAACTGGTCAGAGAGGCTGGCAAGAGGCCGAGAGCAACATTGAAGAGGCTACAGGAATTTCTGCCAAGTACTGGCTGTTTAGTACATGTGACAATCACCTGTCTTCTTAATGTGTGGGCTATGGGGTAGGGTGGCAAGACGTAAGCCTTATCTTACGAAGAAAAACATTCAAGCCCAGCTACATTTTGCAGAAACACATTTGAAATCTCCCAAATGCATGTGAGAAAATGTGTTATAGTCTGATGAAACCACGGTTGAACTTTTTGGCCATAATTCTAAAAGGTACAGTGCATCCGGAAAGTATTCACAGCGTTTCACTGTTTCCACATTTTTATGTTACAGCCTTATTCCACAATGGATTAAATTCTTTTTTTTCCTCAAAATTCTACACACAATACCCCATAATGACAATGTGAAGTCTTCTTGAGATTTTTGCAAATTTATTAAAAATAAAAACTAAGAAATCACATGGACATAAGTATTCACAGCCTTTTCCATGAAGCTCAAAATTGCATTCAGGTGCATCCTGTTCCCACTGATCATCCTTGATGTTTCTACAGCTTAATTGGAGTCCACCTGTGGTGAATTCAGTTGATTGGACATGACTTGGAAAGGCACACACCTGTCTATATAAGGTCCCACAGTTGACGGTGTATGTCGGAGCACAAACCAAGCACAAAGTCAAAGGAATTGTCTGTAGACCTCTGAGGCAGGATTGTCTCGAGGTACGAATCTGAGAAAGGGTACAGAAAAATTTCTGCTGCTTTGAAGGTCCCAATGAGCACAGTGGCCTCCATCATCCGTGACTGGAAGAAGTTCAGAACCACCAGGACTCTTCCTAGAGCTGGCCTATCGTCTAAACTGAGCGATCGGGGGAGAAGGGCCTCAGTCAGGGAGGTGATCAAGAACCTGATGGTCACTCTGTCAGAGCTCCAGCATTCCTCTGTGGAGTGAGGAGAACCTCCCAAAAGGACAACCATCTCTGCAGCAATTCACCAGCCAGGCCTGTATGGTAGAGTGGCCAGATGGAAGCCACTCCTTAGTAAAAGGCACATGGCAGCCCACTTGGAATTTGCCAAAAGGTACCTGAACGATTTTTAGACCATCCATCCATCCATCCATCCATCTTCTACCACTTATCTGGGTCACAGGGGCATCAGTCCAGGCAGAGTAGCCCAGATTTCCGCCCAGTTCACATAGCACTATGATCCCTCCTGCAGGTGGTGAGCCCACCGGAGGGCAGACCCATGTGCCTCTTTTGAGTACACTGGGTCCTTGATGTAACATTTTTCATAGAGATCCATTGGACCGCTAGTCTGGCTCTTCACCATGGACTCTTAGACCATGCGAAACAAAATTCTTTGGTCTGATGAGACAAAGATTGAACTCTGGCATGAATGCCAGGTGTCATGTTTAGAGGAATCCAGGCACCGCTCATCACCAGGCCAATACCATCCCTACAGTGAAGCATGGCGGTGGCAGCATCATGCTGTGGGGATGTTTTTCAATGGCAGGAACTGGGAGACTAGTCAGGATAGAGGGAAAGACGAATACAGCAATGTACAGAGACATCCTGGATGAAAAACTGCTCCAGAGCGCTCTTGACCTCAGACTGGGGCGACAGTTCATCTTTCAGAAGGACAACCCTAATAACACAGCCAAGATAATCAAAGGAGTGGCTTCAGGACAACTCTGTGAATGTCCTTGAGTGGCCCAGCCAGAGCCCACACTTGAATCCAATTGAACATCTCTGGGGAGATCTGAAAATGGCTGTGCACAGACATGTCACATCCAGCCTGATTAGCTTGAGAGGTGTTGCAAAAAGGAATGGGCAAAACTGCCCAGAGATAGGTGTACCAAGCTTGTGGCATCATATTCAAAGAGACTGGAGGCTGTAATTGCTGCCAAAGGTGCATCACCGAAGTATTCAGCAAAGGCTGTGAGCAGGGAAAATTAAGCATTGAACACGTCAACATTTTTCTCATTAAGCATATTTAATACATTGGAATGACACAGGGAATAAGTATTGCACATGCTTGGTGAAATTCAATTAATATTTAGTAGGAAAGCCTTTGTTGGTAATAACAGCTTCCAGGCACCTCCTGTATGGAGAAACTAGGCACAGGCATTGCCCAGGAGTGATTTTAGCCCATTCTTCCACACGGTCTTTAAATCTTGAAGGTTCCGTGGGTGCCTTCTATGAACTCTGATCTTGAGTTCGTTCCATAGATAGCTCAAGTAGGTTCATTTTGTCTTCTTTTAATTATTTACCTTTTGTTCTTATTAAAAACAAAAATAGAAAGAAGATGTTTTTACCTTCTTTACATGTTTAGACTGTTCAGGGATGTGGTTTTTCTGCTAATTCACGGAATTCCGCTTTTTTTTTTTTATCTTCCAGGAAGATAAAGTACGTTAAGTACGTTAGCGGCTTGTGGTCCACAAACACAGTGAAGGTGCGCCCTTTCAGGCAGAACTGGAAGTGGTGTATGGCCAGGTGGAGAGCCATTAACTCTCTGTCGAACACACTGTATTTACGTTCACTGTCGTGCAAAGACCTGCTAAAAAAGGTGAGCAGCTGCCTAGAACTGGCAACGCATTGCTCCACGACGGCCGCTATGCCCATGTCCGAGGCGTCGGTAGTGAGCGCTATCCGAGCCGCCGGGTCTGGGTGCGCCAGTAGTGCAGCGTTCGCCAGAGCTGTTTTAACCTCAGAGAACGCCTGCTCCCGCTCAGGAGTCCAGTCGACTCTGTCCACCGGTTTCCGTTTCTAGAGTGCAGCGTACAACGGCTGTATGAGCTGGGCTGCGCGGGGGAGGAAACGGTTATAAAAGTTAACCATCCCCAAAAACTCCTGCAGTCCCCTGACATTGATGTTGAGGAGAAAAAAAATAGCAAAACAATTTAGATTACTTTTATGATTCCAAACAGTTTGAAATTGACAGTGCACAGTGGACATTGACTCATAACTTTTGAATATTTCTAAGACTTGGCTACATCAGTGATTGTGCAAAATGAACTGCTCAAGACTCAATGGAGATTGAAACTGGTGGTCTGAAATGAATGCTGAAATTATAAAAAGTAATGGTATGAATGAATTTTATTTCTATTATGGAATAGATAAAATTAACTGATTTTGATTTGATCAAGTGTTAAAGCATGTGATGGATAATGCTTGTTGGAATATTTTAGGAATGCTATCTTCTTGGAACATAAGTCAATATTATACAGTAATAAGTGGCATTCAGCTGTTTGTTTTATGTCATTTAAGCACAGTACTTAAAAATCATAAAAACCCAGGAGCTTCGGGGGGCTTCACCCCCCTTGCCCCCCCACCGGGGTCCCCCACACCCCCTGCTGAATTTTCAGATAATTTCACCAACCCCAAATAACATCCCTGGACTGTTAACTGCAGCCTTCGTCAGAAGTGTCGGCTGATTGCTGCAAGGTGTCATTTTATCAGCTGACTTTCGTAGGTGGGGCCAGCCCTGCAGACCTGTCAGATCCACCGAGCCGGCCCCACTTTCCGCCGTCCGATGGTCTCTGGAGAATGTGGTCCCAGGTGTGGGAAGGAAGGAAGGAATGTGAGAAGGAAACACAAGGACGACTCACAAAGATCACAAAAAGAAAAGGTAGAACAAGAAACATTAAAATCAGCAATATCAGATCACTGCAAAAGAAATAATCACATCATGGACTGGGACAACGCAAAAATTATTGGATTAGGAAGCGGGGAAAAGATAGCATGAACCAGGATGAGGGGGCCTTTATGCTTTCCCACACCTGGGACCACATTCTCCAGAGACCATCGGACGGCGGAAAGCGGGGCCGGTTCAGTGGATCTGACAGGTCTGCTGGGCTGGCCCCGCCTACGAAAGTCAGTTGATAAAATGACACCTGGCAGCAATCAGCTGACACTTCTGACGAAGGCTGCAGTGAACAGTCGAAACATGTAAAGAAGGTAAAAACATCTCCTTTCTATTTTTGTCTTTAATAAGAACAAAAGGTAAATAATCGTTCCATAGATTTTCAATTGGATTCAGGTGAGGTGACGACTGGGCCGTTTTAGCAGCTTTATTTTCTTTCACTGGAGCCAGTTGAGAATTTCCTTGGCTGTGTGTTTGGGATCATTGTCTTGCTGAAATGTCCACCCTTGTTTCATCTTCAGCATCTTGGCGGGTGGCAGCAGGTTCTTATCAATGATATCTCTGTACATTTGCCCATTCATCTTTCATTTAATTATATGAAGTCTGCCAGTACCATGTGCTGACTAATGTGCTGTGCCATTTCTCCTCCAAACATGCTGTGTGTTGTAGCACCCAAAAAGGTCAATTTTGGTCTGATCTAACCCGACTATATTCGCCAAGTATTTTACTGCCTTGTCCAAATGTTGTGTAGCAAACTTGAAACAAGCTTCAACATGCTTTTTCTTCAGCAGTTGTGTCTGGCGCCTTAAAACCAGATGCTTCGGGTAGATGGTGGCTCGTCAACCTGGGAAGGTAGCCCATCTAGGGGAAGGTAAACCCTGATTTCAAACCTCCGCTGCCTTGCGGCATACCCAGTCACGGGAAAGGCTTTGGGAGTCAACCCTGAGGAAAAATCCGGAGTCGGAGCCCCTAAGGCAGTTCTATGTTGTGCTCAACATCGTTCTGGCAGCTCCTGCAACGGCGCTGGTGCCAAACTGTAGCAGCCCTGCTGTTCCTTTGGATTCATCAGTGACGTGGAGAGGGGGGACATGCTGCATGGGCAATATCTTGTCCTCCATATCTTCCTGCCCAGGCTTGAATCCTACCAACGCCAACGCTGGAAGGTAGAACACCGGATCACTGGAGAGGACACTCCAGCCTCGCCTTTGGCGTAGAAAAAACACGGGGAATGACAGTTACCGGTTATAAGCCACCGCTCAATTGGTGTAGAGTGCGGCGCCAGGGGTTGTTCCCGACGGTGGGAGAGATCATCGGATCTCACTGGACAGCTACCGCCCGCCTCAAGCTGGGCAGCCCCCAGCCAATAAGGTGCTGTCCCGCCACAGCTTGCTTTCCTCATTGGGTGCATGGGGATGAGGAGAAGTCCGAACAGCAGGCTGAGAACCTTCGCACCAGGCAAGACAATAAAACAAAAGAGACCAACTCTAAAACTGGGAACTTGGAACGTCCGCACTATGATGACAGGACTCGCTGCTAACCTCAAGGACATCAACGACACCAGGAAGACTGCCATCATCAATAATGAGCTGAAGAGACTGGGAGTGGATATCGTCACTCTCCAGGAAACACGGTTGGCTGATGCAGGCACACTGAGAGAGAAGGACTACACGTTCTACTGGCAGGGAAAGGGCAGCGACGAACACAGGGAACACGGAGTGGGCTTCGCAGTGAAGAACACCTTGCTGAAGATGGTGGAACTGGGCAGCACTGGCTCTGCACGACTCCTCACCCTCCGCCTGAACACCACTCAAGGCCCAGTCACCCTCGTCAGTGTGTATGCCCCAACACTGACAGCCACACCAGAGGCAAAAGACGAGTTCTACGAGAATCTCGCAACAACTGTCAGGACCATCCCCAACTCTGAACAACTCATTCTCCTTGGAGACTTCAATGCCAGAGTGGGTGCTGACCACGACTCCTGGCCCTCCTGTCTTGGACCTTTTGGCGTGGGCAGAATGAAGGACAACGGACAGCGGCTGCTCGAGTTCTGCACATATCACGATCTGTGCATCACAAACTTGTTCTTCAAGACCAAGCCCCAACACAAGGTTTCCTGGCAACATCCACGCTCAAAACACTGGCACCAGCTGGACTTGATCCTGACCAGGCGCACCTCACTGAAGAACGTGCTAATCACCCGTTCGTTCCAGAGTGCAGATTGCGACACAGACCATTCATTGGTGTGTTGCAAGGTCAAGCTGCAGCTGAAGAAATTCCATCGTGCTAGACAGCCTGGAAAGGCACGGATTGACACTAGCAAGATGGCTCAACCAGAACTTGTTGAGCAGTTTGCCTCCACCTTTGAGAAGGAACTTGGTGTACCACAAGAAGGAGAATCTGCAAAGCAGAAGTGGGAAGTGCTGCAAAACACCATCCACTGCACAGCCTTGGCTACCTTTGGGAGGAAGACCTCGAAGTCACAGGACTGGTTTGATGCCAAGTTGGCCGAGATGACCCCCGCCATTGAAGCCAAGCGCTCAGCACTTGCTGAGTACAAGAAGTACCCAAACGAGAAGAATCTCCAGATTCTCAGGGCTGCGAGAAGCAAAGTTCAGCAGACTGCTCGGCGCTGTGCCAACGAGTACTGGACTCAGCTCAGCCAAGACATTCAAACCGCTGCCATAACTGGGAACATCCGTGGTATGTACGATGGCATCAAGAAAGCACTTGGTCCGGCTCAGAGCAAGACGGCCCCCCTCAAATCCTCCACTGGGGTGATGATCACAGAAAAGAACAAGCAGATGGAGAGATGGGTGGAACACTACTCCAACCTCTACTCCAGAGAGAACACCGTGACACCGTCAGCCCTTGATGCCATCGACTGCCTGCCATCCATGGACGAACTTGACGCCGAGCCAACCATGGACGAACTCAGCAAGGCCATTGATAGCTTGGCCGCTGGCACGGCACCCGGCAACGACGGCATACCCCCTGACCTGATCAAGCACTGCAATACCGCCCTACTGCTGCCATTGCAGGACGTCCTCTGCCAGTGTTGGAAGGAAGGGGCTGTACCACAGGACATGAGGGACGCCAAGATCATCACCCTCTACAAAAACAAAGGGGAGAGAAGCGACTGCAACAACTACAGGGGCATCTCCCTCCTCAGCGTTGTTGGCAAAGTCTACGCACGAGTTGTTCTCGTTCGTCTACAGAAGCTTGCCAAACGTGTCTACCCCGAGTCTCAGTGTGGCTTCCGCGCTGCGCGATCGACGGTAGACATGATATTCTCCATCCGCCAACTCCAGGAGAAATGCAGAGAACAGAACATGCCCCTGTACGTCGCCTTCATCGACCTCACCAAAGCGTTCGATTTGGTCAGCAGAGAGGGCCTTTTCAAGATCCTGCCAAAGATAGGATGCCCACCAAAGTTGCAAAGCCTCATCGAATCGTTTCACACCAACATGCAGGGGATAGTGCAGCACGATCGCAACGTCTCAGAGCCATTCAACATACGCAGCAGAGTGAAACAGGGCTGTGTGCTTGCGCCAACCCTTTTTGGGATTTTCTTTGCTATGCTCCTGAGGCATGCCTTCAGCACAGCAACAGAGGGAATCTACCTGCACACAAGATCTGATGGCAGGCTTTTCAACCTCGCCCGCCTGAAAGCCAGACCCAAAGTACGCGAGGCTCTAATCAGAGACATGCTGTTCGCAGACGACGCTGCAGTCGCAACCCACACACAGCAGGAGCTTCAGACCCTGATGGACCGCTTCTCCCAGGCATGCAAGGACTTCGGGCTTACCATCAGCCTGAAGAAGACTAATGTCTTGGCGCAAGGCACGGAAGCACCACCAACCATCACCATCGACGACTACGAGCTGGAGGTCGTGAATCAGTTCACGTACCTGGGGTCCACGATCAGCAACAACCTCTCCCTTGATACAGAGATCAACAAGAGGATTGGAAAATCAGCCTTCACACTCGCTCGCCTCACCACACGAGTGTGGGAGAATCCCAAACTCTCTGTCAAGACGAAGATGGCAGTGTACAACGCCTGCGTCATCAGCACACTGCTCTATGGGAGTGAGACGTGGACAACATACGCCCGGCAGGAAAAGAGACTGAACTCCTTCCACTTGCGTTGCATTCGCCACATCCTGGACATATCCTGGCAGGACAAAGTGCCCAACACAGAAGTTCTGTCCCGCACCGGCCTTCCCTCCATGTTCACTCTACTCAGGCAGCGCAGGCTCCGCTGGCTAGGCCACGTTCACCGTATGGAGGATGGCAGAATCCCAAAAGACGTCCTCTACGGAGAACTGGCAACTGGCAGGAGAGACGTTGGCCGCCCACAGCTGCGCTTTAGAGACGTCTGCAAGAGAGACATGAAGGCCCTGGAGATCAACACAGAGCGCTGGGAGGACCTTGCAACGGACCGCTCCAAATGGAGAGGCACCCTGACCAGACAGCTCAAGGCGGGTGAAGAGAGACTGACTGCTGCAGCAGATGAAAAAAGGACCCGCAGGAAGAACCGCCACAGACCCAGCAGCACGGAGACCACCCACAAGTGCGACCTGTGTGGCAGGGACTGCCATTTGCGCATCGGCCTGTTCAGCCACAGGCGGTGCTGTTCCAGCAGAGTAGACGTTTAGGATTCTCTTCCATGGTCATCGTAGACCGACGGAGGCCGACGATTGTGTCTTGCGAGTTGAGCGGGCATAGAGTCTATGTCGGTTGAGAGCATTTCTTATTTTCTTTAAAATAGCAGTACCTGCTAACTCCAGGTCTTTCTGGAGCTCTCCACGAGTGGTCTTTGGCTCTTGGATAATTCTTCTGATAATTCTTTTGACTGCTTTGTCAGAAATCTTGCAAGGAACTCCTGGTCGTGGCTGGTTTATGGTAAAATGATATTCTTTCTTCTTTCGAATGATGGCTCTAACAGTGCTCACTGGAACATTCAGCAGTTTAGAAATATGCCTGTAACCAATGCCATCATTATGTTTTGCAACAATAAGCTTGCAAAAGTCTAGAGAGAGCTCTTTGCTTCTCCCCGTCATGAGTTCTTTATGGTGTGATAATCTGATATTCACAGACCTTTTTTAAAGGCTATCAGTCAGGACTTAACCAGCTGAAATTAATTTGCACTGATGGGGGATGGGATGACTTCCTAAATTCTAATGGATTTCAGCTGATTTCTTGGCTTTCTATGCCTTTTTCTTCATGTGTTCAATACTTATTCCCTGTGTTATTCCACTTTATTAAGTATAACTTGTTTTGTGAACACAGTTGCCTTAATTTCTTTGTATGTATGGATTACTTGGGTTGTTACTGATATCTGGTGAAAATCTCAGGTCAGTGGCTCCATCAGAAATATGTTTAATGAGAAAAATGTTGATTTGTTCAATACTTATTTTCCCTGCAGTATGTCCGTGTGATTTCTTAGGGTTTTTTTTTTTTTTTTTTTTAATAAATTTGCAAAAACGTCAAAACTTTTTTCATGTTGTCATTATGGGGTGTTGTGTGTAGAATTTTGAGGAAAAAAATGAATTTATTCCATTTTGGAATAAGGCTGTAACATAACAAAATGTGGAAAAAGTGAAATACTGTCAATACTTTCCAGATGCACCGTATATTTGGCGCAAACACAGCACTGCTCATCACCAAAAGAACACCATACCTACAGTGAAGCATGGTGGTGGCAGCATCATGCTTTGGGGCTTTTTTTTTTTTTTTCAGCTGGAACTGGGGCCTTAGTCACAGTGAGGGGAATTATGAGCACTTCCAAATACCAGTCAGTGTTGGCACAAAACCTTCAGGCTTATGCTAGAAAGATGAAGAGGAACTTCATCTTTCAGCATGACGATGACCCAAAGCACACATCCAAATCAACAAAAGAATGGCTTCACCAGAAGAAGATTATGGTTTTGGAATGGCCAAGCCAGAGTCCAGGCCTGAATCTGATCGAACATCTGTGGATTGATCAGAAGAGGGCTGTGCACAGGAGATGCCCTCGCAGTCTGACAGATTTCGAGCATTTTTGCAGAGAAGAGTGGGCAAATATTGCCACATCAAGATGTGCCACGCTGATAGACTCCTACCCCAAAAAACTGAGTGCTGTAATAAAAGCCATAGGTGCTGCAACAAAGTATTAGTTTAAGGGTGTGCATATTTATGCAACCAGGTTATTGTAAGTTTTTTATTTTTTCCCCTTAAGATTTCAGTTTGTTTTTCTACTGGGTTGTACTGGTTGTAGGTCACATTATTGGTGGAAAATGTTTTGAAATGATTTATCTTGGTCTCATTTTTTTTACATCACAAAAACCTGGCATTTGAACAGGGTTGTGTAGACTTTTTATATCCACTGTAACATTTAGGAATTTTTATGATTTTATAAATTTTTGAGTTGAATTATATTGGGGGGTAAATATGGAACGTTTTTAAGTTCTGCCGCCACAGGAGTTTTCTTTTTACAAAAGTCAGTGATTTATTTCCTCCTTGCCATGAATTAAAAATTAAAAATACTTCAGTTATAGGCCCCGACCATCTGTTTTGGTTATTTTTCAATTAATCGCCCAGCCCTACCCTACCTGGTGGCTGTAAAGTCACAAATCTATAAGAAAAAGTTGAAAATTTATAAAAGTTGTAAATTTACAATAAAAAAAAAAGTGGCTAATTTATAAGAAAATTAATTTTATGGTGAAAAACTAGACATTTGAGAGTAAAGTCAAATGTACAAGGAAAAACATCACAAATTACATAAACTAAATTTGAGAAGTTTAAAATTTACATGAAAACAGTAAAAATGTATTTGAAAAATATTGAAATTGAAATGAGGTAATAGTCGTAATAGTACTAGTAGTAATTTTTCAAGAAAATGGGCAGAAATTTCAGAGAAAAACCTCACAAATTGGCTTGAGTGAAGGTGTTAATCACTGCTCTGGAAACTTGCTTTAGCAAATACTTTAGTACTCTTACTCGTTTTTTTTGGGGGGGGGTGACTACTCTTCTTTGTACTTGAGTAAATAATATCATGAGGTAATAATGCTTTTGATTACAAGTTCTGGATACTCTACCCACCTCTGCCTCTCCCACAACAACAGGAAAAAAAAAAATTCCATCTTATTTCACAGCTTCTCTGTATTAAACATTAACACGTTGTGAATCTTCAAACTTTGAGGTTTGTCTGTAAAAACCATTCAGTCACCAAGCCCCAGAGAACTTATGGAGGTTTTTCTTTGAGACATTCAACTTGAATATCTGTGTCTTGATGCTTTTCTCAGAGCCGAGCGCCCATATCAGCCAAACTGGTAGCAAACATGTTGTCTGTGGCTGGTGCGGATCACATCATCACCATGGACCTCCACGCGTCACAGATCCAGGTCAGTGGATCCCTCAGTCTTTTCATGTTGCTCTGTAACGGCATGAAATAGTCACACAAGTTTGAGTTGTCATTAATTACACTGGTCAACACCAAATTTATTGTCTAAGGTTTGGTTTTTTTTAGCTGATTTAGGACAGTTTTGATGTGCTGAATCCAAAAATGATACTGGTTTTGCTCAGTCAGGTCAACTTTTTGAACTATGGCCACATGTTGTTTTTACGTTTTTGTTTACATGTACGGGTATTTTCGCTTTAAATGATGCAAAATTCTTTTTTATTTCTTGAAATTTCTCGAACTCTGAAGAGTTTGCATGCACCAATTTATGGACATGATGTCATAAATTGTCATGATGGCTGATTACTGTTGGACTCTGAAGAGAGACATCCCTGCTGCTGAGCATTCTAGAGGGTCGAATAAACGCAAGTTGAAGCTCGGAATTTTGAACAATGATGACGTAACATTCAATTTACATGTACTTACCTTTATCAGTGTCTACTATTCAATTTGCAGTAATCGAAGTTTGTAACATTTAATCAATAGATTGTGTTAGAAAACGATTTTTTCTCTTAAAAATCTATTTCGGATGAGGAATATTAACAAAAATCAACCGATAATGTCACAAAAATATAATCGATTTAGTCAGATCAGATTTTATAAAAATCAACTTAGCATAAAAACCTGACCTGATCGAGAGAAATGGATTTCATTTTCAGATTCAGCAGTGCAAAATTGTCTTAAATCAGTTGAAAAAACACAACTTACAAAAAAATTAATTTTGTAACCAATTCAATTCAACTTTATTTATATAGCGCCATTTCACAACAACAGTCATCTCATAGCACTTGCAACTGTAGGGGAAACCCCCACAGTTGCAGAAAGACCCTGTGTTATTGTAACATATCTGTATTGTCTAGCCTGGGTTTCATTTAAAATCCTGCCCATGTTAATTGATGTTGAATGAATTCCTCCTCCACTGTGTCTTGAACAGGGATTTTTTGACATAGCTGTAGACAACCTGTATGCTGAGCCTGCTGTTCTGCAGTGGATCAAAGAAAACATTCCAGAGTGGAAGAACTGCATTATCGTGTCTCCTGACGCAGGCGGAGCAAAGCGGTAAGCCAAACTGATCAGAGATAATGGGGTTAAGGAGCACCACGTTTCATGTGATCAGCATATTGGCAAGCCAGAGATCGTATGGAGAAAAGGGAGAAACTTGCCTGGACAGCTGGCACCAGTTATGATTCAGGCATTAATGATTCAGATGCAAAGTGATTCACAATGCATCTCTATTTTTTTTTTCTATATAATGCCTGCTTTAGATTTTAGCATTCATCTTTGTAATTTATGAATGGACAAACACTGGATTGCTGTGTGGGTCAAATTATAAATGTCTTTGCTTTATTCCATGACTGCTTTCCATCATTTGACAGCATAAGTCTAATGTGAACTCAAACAGCGCTTAGACGGCAAGTTTATAGAAAAGAGTGGCTTCTCTTCAGTCACGTGTGATGTTTACATGGTTAGTTTTATGCACAGACTCTCTTAGCTGTGTTTTTCTTTTCCTGTGCTGTGCGGTATAGCCTTGTCTGTAAGTAGCTCTGTTAAGGGAGCTTATACTGCGGCTGACGGTCCAGCAGTCGCTGGGACCCTGTGTTTTCTGTCACCAAATGTGGCTGGAGATCCCCAACCGTGGGTGCCGTCGCGGAGTGGCCGGCACCCCTCACTCAATCAGAGTTAGTTGGTGGAGTCTGCAGCAGGGATGTTCAGGAGTCAGAGTCAAGTCTGAAGGCTCGACTTTAAAGCAGCACTATGTAACTTTCCTATTCCAGGTAGGAACATTGAAAAAACTGCAACTATGGCGACTATGACGGGAGTCCCTACAGCCAGTCACGGGGTACTGGTTGTAGGGGTTGTTGGTGGTTAAAGTTGTGTCCTGTGATTGGCTGTTTCTTCCATCAGCTCCATTTATGATTAATAGCAGAGGATAAATGTGAACAACTATACAGGCTGACTTACATTGCAAAACTACTTTTAAAATATTGCTTGTAGTCACTGCAATTTTTTTTTTTTTAACTTGTAACTGGGCGGCGCGGTGGCGGAGTGGTTAGCACTGCGGCAGCACAGCAACTCACCCTTGGCCTGGGAATCCTGGGTTCGATCCCAGCCCCCGACCAACAGTGATCTGTGTGAAGTTTGCATGTTCTCCCCGTGTCTGCGTGGGTTTACTCCAGGGTTTCTCCGGTTTCCTCCCACATGCCAAAAACATGCAAGTTAGGTTAATTGGCATCAAAAACTGGGGATTCTAAATTGTCCTTAGGTATGACTGTGAGAGTAAATGGTTGTCTGTCTCTCTGTGTTGGTCCTGCGATGGACTGGCGATCTGTCCAGGGTGTACCCTGCCTCTCGCCCAAAGATGCTGGGATAGGCTCCAGCCCCCCCGCAACCCGAAAAGGATTAAGCGGAAGAAGATGAATGAATGAATGGGGGAAAAAAATCATAGCCTTAAGTATATGCATTACTTTCACGCCCAAAGATTCCGGTGTAAGTTTACCCCCACTCCAAGGAAATCCCTGTATACATCCAGCAATTTAAATTTCAATATTCTATAAGAGGTACAAGGGCTGCATATACATATATACATACCCATACATATACACACGCACTTGCACATATGCATCTGTATATATGCATATATGCACACACATATGTACATTTATACACATAAAAAGATTGTTATATTGATTATTCTTCAAAAGAAGTCATAAACGTTGGTACTCTGATAGGGAAATATGTGTAGAATAAAACAATTATATAAAATTAAATAAAAAAGAAAATTAAATTCAATTAAAAAAAAACTTAAACAAAAAAAAACAACCCTTGGGGGGTCGTAAGAGCTGTTTGATTGGAGCGATCTGCACTGAGAGTAGGTAGATCCCCCCCCCCCTCTTTAAAAAAAAGGGGGATCGGCAGAGAGCGAGAGGGGAAAAATATTAAAAATAAATAAAAGGAGACCTGCATCTCAGAATGCACATTTGAATCCATCATCTGTGACTTTTGAAAGATCCTTGTCCTTCAGAAATTTTATATATGGACCCCATATGTCCTGAAATCTTTCTTGTCTATCCCTCAATATGAGTGTGATCTTTTCCAGGGGTAAAGTAGCAGACATTTCCTTAAACCAGTGCCCAATATTAGGACGACCAACATTTTTCCATGTTGAAGCTAATACTTTTTTAGCATGGCGCACAAAAATGTCAATAAAAGCCTTTTCTTTCTGTTTTAGTTTATTCCCTTTAGGATAAAGACCTAAGACAAACAGTTTGGGCTCTATAGTGATCGGATTAGACAAAACTTGTGGTATGATCTGTCCCACCTCTAACCAAAATTCTTTAATTCTTGGGCATGTCCAAATACAGTCAAAGAATGTTCCTTTATGCTTCCTACATCTTGTACAGAGATCTGGGATATTGGCGTTAAATTTGTTGAGTAATTCAGACGTGTAATAGACTCTCATCGACCATTTATACTGTAAGAGTTTTAATCTTGTGTTGGCGGGTTGGTTTTGAGCTTTCCTACATGCTTTCCTCCAGTCCTCAGCTGAGAGTTCTACCTGTAAATCAACCCTCCAAGTATTCAGGGATGAGAATCCTCCGCGGATCCGAGGAATTCCTCGGATTTGACATGTCTAGGGTCATTCTCGTGAATCGTCTAAATTTGAGGAGAAAATTTTTTTGGGGGGGCGGGGGGGGGGTCTGTTATAGCGGCGAGTCGTATTTTCGATCGGCTGCTCAAATCCACCGCGCAGAATGCGCTACCCAGCGAGATCAGTAATGTAATGTAACAAGGCCGCTGATTGGCTGATACTTATTGAAGCAACCAATCGACAATTTTGTTATTCCTTTGTCATATCCCACACGCGGAGCGAAATGCAAATGGCGGACAATTCAAGAAACCGAGTTTTCCCGATTTCGTGAAAATGGTGAGCCTAAAACTCACGAAAGACAACAAAGCAAGAAGACAAAGGGATGAGGAACAAGTTTCGTTGGGAATGGCTCGAAAAAAACCAGAAACATCTCAAAATTGTGGCTACAAGGAGATCGAATTTCTCGCTCGTGCTGCGTTCAAAACGATCGATGGACACGGTTAAATTCAGATGCCAGTCAAAGTTCATCACAGTCGGCCCCGATTACAGCAATTAGTGATCGTTAGACACATTCCGAGGTAAAAAATTTTTCTCGTTATAAGTAATGTACTTGAGAATTTTCACGTAATGAATTTGTTATGAAATAGCATGTGTAAGTTGTGACGTCATGCCTGTTTTGAAACACTATTGATAATTTGAAACACTAATTAAACATCTTTTAGGTTTTACTTACTTTCTTAGATTATCTTTCAAATATTAAAATATACTAATATACAACTTTTTTATATTCCTAGTAACACTAACAAATGACACATTAATAAATCAGAATGCTTGCAGAATGTCAGTATATTTTAATAAATGGGTGATGGACTTGGTGATGGAATTTTGTTAATATTTATAATTTATTTTACTTGGTTAAATTATTTTGTCTGTTCTAGAACTATGTAAATGTAATTCTGTGTCAGTTCTAGGGGTGGCTGTGGCGCAGGTGTAGTGTGACCGACTACTGATCGGAGGGTCATGGGTTCGATTCCCACTCTGTCTGAAGTCTGCATGTCAAAGTGTCCTTGAGCAAGACACTGAACCCCCAGTTGCTCCTGGTGGCCAGGCTAGCGCCTGTGTGTATATGGCAGCTCTGCCGCCATCAGTGTGTGCGTGAATGGGTGGATAGCAGGATCTGTAAAGCGCTTTGGTCATCCAGAGATGAGAAAAAGCGCTATATACTGTAAGTGAATGCCATTTACCGTTCTAAACATATTAAATAGTAGTAAAATATAATTTAGTATTATTACATCAACATACCATTCAGATATCATAAATTTACACATGTGATGCAGCAGCAGATTAAAAAGGTAAACTATAAATGCATTTGTACTTACTTCTAACTTTAAATATAAGACCACATTTGAGCATTCTAAAACACCAGATTTTGTTCCCCCCAGACACCCCACCAATGCTCCGCCTTGGATCCGGCTTGGGGGACGCAGGCCTAACTAAGACCCCCGGCTTAGTTTCCTCTTTTTTTCCCAAACCCCATTCTCATCCCTGAGTATTACGGTTCGATTCTGAAGACTCTTGTGAGCTATCTAACAACAATTTGTACACTTCAGAGATGAGACTTTTACCAAGAGGATTTTTCAGCATATTTTTTTTTCCTAACGAGAGCTCTATCACATTCAGGGACCGGTTCTGGGAAGATCTAATAAAATTCCTGAGCTGCAAATATTTGAAAAAATGTTTGCGGGGAATCCCATGTTTTTCTACTAGTTCACCAAATGTTTTGATGGTTTCATTCTCAGCATTGTAAATATCAGAGATTTGTCTTAGTCCTTTATCCGTCCATAGCTTGAAACCGCCATCGGCTCTGCCCGGAGTAAAGTAGCTGTTCCCCCAAATTGGGCTATGTCTAGAAAGAGTCTGTGCCTCATTCAGAACTGTGCCTCATTCAGAAACTTTTGTGCATTGTGCCACACCGTGATCATATTCCTTACTATGGGGTAGAAATTCTTTTTTTTTTTTTTTTTTTTTTTTAAAGATTTTTAGGATTGTCAGAATACATAAATGCCAGAAAATGAAGATACACGACAGCGCTCTCAATTAGGCCTTTTCCATCAAGACAGTTCCAGTGCTTAACTGGAGCCAGAGCCTGACTTGGCACCAGTTCTTTGGTTTTTGACCGGCTAAGCACTAGTCCCAGGCTCCCAAAAGTGATGCTAACCTGGCCCCAACTGCTAGCTGGGCCAACGCCAAGAACCAGTTGACGTTGTTAACGTTCACTGCCATGGGCGTGGTTGACTGACCAGCTTCAAAACATTACTGACTGCCATGTTGCATTCCAAACAGCAGAGCAAGCAATGGATTCCAAAACCAAACTGATTTGGAGCGAAGAGGAGACACATTTCCTGGCTCTGTGGACATGAGCAGAAGTACAAGATAAGCTGGAGGGGCCACTCATCTGATGAACTGTTTTGGGGGACAGGCCAGCCAGCTGGGACCATAACTGCCATGGATTAGTCCGTACAACAAACTGCTCAAAACGCTACTGGTAAGTGTATTGTCATTAAAATGCCAGAAGTTAACAAATATATATATATATATCCGCTTGTGTTGATATGTAACGACCAAAGTGCGGATATTTTTTTTTTTTTTTTTTTAACTCGCTCTTCTGCCTATAGAATTTCCTGTTAGCTATGCTAACAAGCTAGCAGTGTTTTTACCACGGACGTTTCTCCTCGCCATAAAGAAATGCTCGTTTGAGAAAACTAGAACAAAAATCTTAGCGTCTTACAGAATACTTTGTTAGATATCCAGTGCAAAATACGCTGTTTGTTCAGGATCAGTACTGTTTATTGTTGTCTCAAATGGCATTAGTGATGTCACCATATATCGTGAAATGCTCGTTTGAGAGAAAACTAGAACAAAAATCTTAGCGTCTTACAGAATACTTTTTTTTATAAAGATATCCAGTGCAAAATATGCTTTTTGTGGTATCAGTACTGTGTATGAATGGGTGCCTTGCGTTTTGTATATGGGAGATTTTTCTCCCAAAGACGCTAGTAACGTCATTTTTACCATTGTGGTAGTATTTCCATAATCATGGGCATTTTTTTAATTTCACTCGTGTTTAATCATGTGTTCTGTAACCGTTTGTTAACTAACCCTTCTCTTTATTGCGCAGTAGCCTGGTGGAGCGCCTACAATTTCATTGTACTGTACAACTGTACAATGACAGTAAAGCCTATTGTATTCCCATTCTTCTATAATCAGACATGTAAGCTTCGGTAATAATTTGTCCTTAGGTATGACTGTGAGAGTGAATGGTTGTCTGTCTTTCTGTGTTGGTCCTGCGATGGACTAGCGATCTGTCCAGGGTGTACCCTGCCTCTCGCCCAAAGATGCTGGGATAGGCTCCAGCCCCCCCCCCCCCCCCCCCCCCCCGCCCCCGCGACCCAAAAAGGATTAAGTGGAAGAAGATGGATGGATGGATGGAATAAAACTGCCTTCCATGTCTGCACATTTAATGGAAGGCTTAAGTTGGACACTGCACAAACCAAAACACTTTTTTTTTTGTATTTACAGAGTTATCACAGCTGGATGATGAGGGAGAACCACCCAGACTTGTGGTGTCCAGCTCACCTTCACCAGCACCAAGCTTGTTCTCCTCCTGCTCTTCCTCCTCTTCTCATCAGACCAGATTAGGTAATATATGATCAGACCATGACCCATTCACACAAAGGAGGGAGTGAATTAAACCAATTATACACTTGAACTGAATGTCGTGATGCCACTAACAGTAAATGGATGTTGAATAGACACATTCAATCTTGGATTGACAATTCCGGCATTTTTCAGTGTGTCGTTATATTATATTGCTTCTTAATTTTGTACTTTAAAACAGGGAAACGGAAGAGGGACACAAACATGGACCTCCTTCTTGACTACCTGGAGAGGTCAGATGAGAGACAGCAGGAGCAGAGCAGGAGGGAGGAGCAGCTGACCTCCGCTTTGCTGCAAAGTATCCAGAAGATGGAGGACAGTACCAATACCCTTGTGGGACTGATGGGACACGTTGTGTCTGTGCTTGAGGGACTGTAAAAACATAACTATCACAGCATTGATATTTTTGGCTTTGTGTACATAATAGTTCATATGTAGCAGTCTTAAGTTTTTTGCACATTTTGTAAATAAAAAATAAAAGCTTTCTTTCTTTAAGTGTTTTTCTGCTTCTACATTAAGTAATTGTTATCCTCACACCAAACATGTGCATGGGGTCGGCTGGGTGGTGAAATCCAGTGTTGTGCCAAAAAGTGATCACCGTCTACAGGAGCGCCCGCTTGTTAAAGTTGGACTGCTTGGTCTCAGTCCACCTACAATGTGTCTAAATGTTTTGAGGTTTTATCGCATCTGAAAAATTATAGTGTTGGCCAAAGTGTTGCAGTTTGGAAAACAACGTATGGAGTTTATCAGATTGCAATATTTATGTGAAAAAACCTCATTGTTTTGGAGGTACATAGAAAATATATTTATACAGTATCTACATGTATCTATCCGGTAAATCTATGCATTTTTCCATGTAACCTTGTGATTGCATTATTTTAATTGCTTTTAATCCTAGATCAAGTTTGTTTTGGGTTCAAAATGCATCATAAATGTTAAATATATCTTACAGGGATGGCAATTTTCCGCGGATTTCCGCTGATTTATTTTCAAATTGATCATTTCTGTGAATCGTCTAAATCCGTTGAGAAAATTTTAGGGGGGGGGGGGTAAGGTACCTTATTGTTACCGATTTTAGCGAAAATCAACACGATTACATAAGCGCTCGGCGCTTCCCCGGAAGTCGTCTCCCGCGATAACCCGGATGTGTTGTGTTCAAGCTACTGCTGTATTGTAAACAGCCCTGCGATTGGATAGTTGCAAACGATTGGACCAATCAAATGGCTCGTTGTATGCTTTTTCAAAAATTCATGGCGGCATGTTCTCAGGGATGTGATTTTCTGCTAATTCGCCGAATTCCGCTTTATTTTATCTTCCAGGAAGATAAAGTACGTTAAGTAAGTTAGCGGCTTGTGGTCCACGAACGCAGTGAAGGTGCGCCCTTTCAGGCAGGACTGGAAGTGGCGTATGGCCAGGTGGAGAGCCATTAACTCTCTGTTACTGGCAGCGTACAACGGCTGTATGAGCTGGGCTGCGCGGGGGAGGAAATGGTAATAAAAGTTAACCATCCCCTTTTATGATTTTGATTTTTATGACAGTTTGAAATTGACACTGCACAGTGGACATTGACTCATAACTTTTGAATATTTCGAAGACTTGGCTGCATCAGTGATTGTGCAAAATGAACTGCTCAAGTCTCAATGGAGATTGAAACTGGTGATCTGAAATGAATGCTGAAATTATTAAAAGTAATGGTATGTTGGAATTTTATTTCTATTATGGAATAGATAAAATTAACTGATTTTGATTTGATCAAGTGTTAAAGCATGTGATGGATAATGCTTGTTGGAATATTTACCTCCACCAAGGAGGTTATGTTTTCATCAGCGTTGGTTTGTCTGTCTGTTTGTTTTTGTTTGTTTGTTAGCAAGATAACTCAAAAAGTTATGGACGGATTTTCATGAAATTTTCAGAGATTGTCAGAAATGGGGTATCCTACAGATGATTAGATTTTGGTGGTGATCCGGATCACCGTCTGGATCCAGGAATTTTTTTACTTATTGGGATTTCCAAAATGGGAATCACAGTAATTTGCATAATACAGGACAAGTTTTCAACAGCTTCTACAAGACATTTAAGACCTAAGGAAATGGAATAAATCTGGATTATGATGCAAAAAAATTAAAAAATAGGGAAACTTTGAAATTTTTAAAAGAACAAATGAAGCTATAAACACGCAACAAGCATCACAGTATAGCTAATATATGCCACTTGCGAATGGCATTTTTTTTCATGGTCAAAGAATCTATAAAGTTACACAAAATAAATGGAGGATTAATATTTATGATGTTAAACACTGTATGGGGGGAACTGTGGCGCTTGGCGGAGGTCTGCGCTCTCCGAGTGCTTTTCTAGTTTAGGAATGCTATCTTCTTGGAACATAAGTCAATATTATACAGTAATAAGTGGCATTCAGCTGTTTGTTTTATGTCATTTAAGCACAGTTCTGGTACTTAAAAATCATAAAAACCCAGGAGCTTCGGGGGGCTTTGCCCCCCTTGTCCCCCCCCCCCCACACACACCGGGGCTCTGCCCCGTCCCTCAGACCCCCTGCTGAATTTTCAGATAATTTCCCCAACCCCAAATCACATCCCTGGTTCGTGTTGGAATTCTGAGCTTTCGGTATTGTTTTCAGTGGAATTATGAGATTTTTATCGAAGGATCAGGAGTCATCAGTGCTAGAAATAGACAAAAGTGTCAAAAATAAGTTCCGATGGAATTGGCTTGAGAGAAAAGTGACGGTAAAGGTGAAAATTGGCTCAAAGTTCGACGAGGTAACCGAAACACTCGGACAATTTCTGAAGAAACCAGAAAAGGAGATGAAGTTCAAAGTTCAGAGACTGACACAGCTTGCTGCCAAAAGGAAGAAAGTTTCACATTAGAAGTGACTTGGTGACCAGTGTAAATAGTGTAATAAACTCTTATAGAACTGTTAAATATGTTGGACTAAAGACAGTGAGACAACATTGAAGAAAAAGTAAGTTAACTTTTCATTAAAATTTAATGATTTATCTAAGTCTAGTATTTCATTTTTTTTTAATCATTTTTTTCAGTCTAAATTACTTCTGTTTTACTGAAAACCTCCCAGCTTCAGGGGGGCTGCGCCCCCCCCGGCCCCCCCATAAGTCAATCGACCAAATTAGATTTCAGCTGAAATCAGAATTTCCTGTTGCCATCCCTGATCTTATTATACCAAACTAAGTATTGTTTACCTGTTGAAATATATATTTAACAGCTAATATAACAATACGGCACCTGGAGATCATTTTTTTGGCAGCTGATCACTTTTTGGCATAACAGGCGACCTCTGTCTCGTAATGCACCGTAACACCGCCTATTACAGAATTGATATAATATTTAAAAGTGTAGTCAGTGCTAGAACAGTGCTAGCTAGTTGAGCTACAGACTTGAGCTAACAATGGCTGATAACTGAAATATTGATAATTACCGGTCTCCTTAAACGTAGCCGCGGTTCCCTGCAATTAAGAATAAAACTGGTTTTGGATGGTAATGCAGGTTTGAAATAATAAAAGCAGCACTTCCAACGAGACAACAAACTCCTCCATGTTGACAAGTTAGCGCTGCTTCTTCTCCTATTTTTACTTCTGTGGTGTTCTGTGGGGTTGCATAAAGACGCTTCACATACATAATGACGTAGCCCTGACATAATCCCCGACTAGCTCCATGTCGGTGGAAAACCAACTGGTTCTTGTGAGGCACTACAGTTGAACTGGTTAAGCACCGGCACAAGCACCAGAACCAAACTAGCACTGGTTCTTATTTGGTGGATATGTCTCTCCAAGCTGATGCCTTCCCTGGGAAATAGTAAAATTTCATGGTTCTGATTTGGGTCACCCATTAGTACCATAATAGATTTGGACATTGTAGCCCTCCTCTATTAATTAGGCAAGTATAGGAGGGATAAGCAAAGTCTAGGCTGTCTATTCTTCCATATAAAATTGTTGAATATTTTCTTAAAAGTAGAAAAAAAAAGTTTGGAGGAGGGGGCAAGGGAATGTTCTGAAAGAGGTATATTTTGGGGAGAATGCTCATTTTAATTATGTTAATCCTACCTACACACGTGGACAAAATTGTTGGTACCCCTCTGTTAATGAAAGAAAAACCCACAATGGTCACAGAAATAACTTGAATCTGACAAAAGTGGTAATAAAAATTCTATGAAAATTAACCAATAAAAATCAGACAATGCTTTTGAATTGTGGTTCAACAGAATTATTTTAAAAAAACAAACTCATGAAACAGGCCTGGACAAAAATGATGGTACCCTTAACTTAATATTTTGTTGCACAACCTTTTGAGGCAATCACTGCAACGATTTCTGTAACTGTCAATGAGACTTCTGCACCTCTCAGCAGGTATTTTGCCCCACTCCTCGTGAGCAAACTGCTCCAGTTGTCTCAGGTTTGAAGGGTGCCTTCTCCAGATGGCATGTTTCAGCTCCTTCCACAGATGTTCAATAGGATTTAGATCAGAGCTCATAGAAGGCCACTTTAGAATAGTCCAATGTTTCGCTCTTAGCCATTCTTGGGTGTTTTTAGCTGTATGTTTTGGGTCATTATCCTGTTGCAAGACCCATGACCTGCGACTGAGACCAAGCTGTCTGACACTGGGCAGCACATTTCTCTCTAGAATACCTTGATAGTCTTGAGATTTCATTGTATCCTGCACAGATTCAAGACACCCTGTGCCAGATGCAGCAGAGCAGCCCCACAACATAACAGAACCTCCTCCATGTTTCAGGGTAGGGACAGTGTTCTTTTCTTGGTATGCTTCATTTTTGAGTCTGTGAACATAGAGCTGATGTGCCTTGCCAAAAAGTTCCAGTTTTGTCTCGTCTGTCCATAGGACATTCTCCCAGACGCTTTGTGGCAAATTCCAGTCTGGCTTTTTTATGATTTGTTTTCAACAGTGGTGTCCTCCTTGGTCATCTCCCATGAAGTCCACTTTGGCTCAAACGACGACGGATGGTGCAGTCTGACACTGATGTACCTTGACCTTGGAGTTCACCATGAATGTGTTTAGAGGTTGTTCTGGGCTCTTTTGTTACCATTCGTATTATCTGTCTCCTTCTGCGGCCACGTCCAAGGAGGTTGGCTACAGTCCTGTTGATCTTAAATTTCTGAATAATATGTGCAACTGTAGTCACAGGAACATCAAGCTGCTTGGAGATGGTCTTATAGCCTTTACCTTTGACATGCTTGTCTATAATTTTCTTTCTAATTTCCTGAGACAACTCTCTCCTTTGCTTCCTCTGGTCCGTGTTTAGTGTGGTACACACCATATCACCAAACAGCACAGTGACTACTTGTCACCCTTTAAATAGGCCGACTGACTGATTACAAGTTTGTAGACACCTGTGATGTTAATTAGAGGTCACATCTTGGTTGAACATGTCCCTATGGTCACATTATTTTCAATCTTTTCTAGGGGTACCATCATTTTTGTCCAGGCCTATTTCATGAGTTTGTTTAAAGTTTTTTAAAGTTCAGTATCACATGTAATATGTATTCCTTATAATGTGCAGCCCTGGTTTGAATACCTGTGTCAGTCAGAGGTATTTCTTCTTGCAACGGGTAAAAAGTATTGAAGACGCCACCATTTTTCTCAGAAAAATATTTCTCATGGGGCTATTGCAATGAACTTTTCACCAAATGTTAGCAACAACCCAGACAGTCCACATGTACAAATAAATCAAAACATAGATGACCATTAAGTTATTTGTAGTAATATGAAATGACACAGGGGAAAAAATGTTGAACACATGAAGAAAGATAGGTGCAAACAGGTATGGAAAGCCAAAACACTAGCTGAAATCTATCCATAATTAGAAAGCAGTTCTTCCCCTTGTTGGTGCAAATTAATATCAGCTGGTTCAGTCCAAACTGATGGCCTTTTAACAAGGTGTCTCATTACGAAAGTGTTAAACAAGAAACGTCTCATGATGGTTAAAAGCAAAGAGCTCACTCGAGACCTTTGCAACCTTATTGTTGTGAAACATATTGATGGCATTGGATATAGAATTTCTAAACTTCTGAATGTTCCACTGAGCAATGTGCAGCCATAATCCGTAAGTTGAAAGAATATCATTTCACTATAAACCAGCCATGACCAGATGCTTCTCGCAAGATGTCTGACAGACGACTGAAAAGAACTATCTGAAGAGTTGTTGAAGAGCAGAAGACCACTTATGAAGAGCTTCAGAAAGACCTGGTACAATTTTGTCAAAGAAAATGATGTCGGTCCCTCCAGGATTTCAACGATGTTGCAATCTTGTCAATTCACGTGAAATCAGCCAATCAGCGCAACTATTGCAAGACCTTGTAACTGTCTAATCACAGCAACTTTCCCACTGTTTTGGCCAATCCTTGTCAACTTCTGCCAGTTTCGCCAATCACATTTGTCCCTGAGTAGCGCTCGGACAGTCTAACCAAACAAATGCATTGCTGCACTGCCCTGACTTCCATGTTTATAGTAAGTATTAACAGAACACATCAGCAAAAAACAGTGTGTGATTTAAAAAAAAAACAAAACAAAACACTCACCGTGAGGTTACCTGCACATCCCTTCCTCTGGCTCCCCCAGCCTGCCAGTGGACGTCTCTCCACTTCTCTGTCCTGACTGCATGTATGAAGTGCTGGATTCTGTTGAAAAACGTCTGCCTGTTTGAAAACCACCCCATTGCAGGAGCGCTCATAAGGAGAGACACCGTAAAACCACAAACAAACAGTCGGTGGTTTTTTTCCCGGTAAATGAAAGATAAGTATCTGATGAGACAGGTGTCAAGACGCACAGCAGATAGACAGACAGGTAGGAGTTGGGCATGGAAAGAGAGAGAATATTGTCTATAATTTTTTTCAGAAAAACAGACTACGATAGACAGTACAGAGCAACAGAACAAATTATTTCTTTTTTCTCTGTGCTCTGTACCGAGTGTTGGAAACTGCTGTGGTTGGGGAGTTTTTAAATGAAGCTGCTGCCAATAATTTCCAAATCTATACTCTTTAACATGCATTCCAAGCAATTTAGCTGTTGTAATGGATATTGTGTTAAAGTCTGTATTTGCTGTTGCACAAAATAGTTTTTCTGTATAGCAGAAGTTTTGGCTTAATTTACAAATCACTGTTTAATAGGAAATTTTTGACAATCCTGTGCTTTTCTTGTGGCGTTATATAATATCATTGCAGTAAACTATGGAAAAAAGCATCTGCTTTAAAATTTGTAATTCTTCCCACAACTTTTAGTGCAAAAAATCCTCTCAGAACATCACAACTCTGATCACAACTTTTTAAAAAAAGCTCCAGCAAATTGAGGCTTTTTGGGCCACAACAATCTAACTAACTAACTAACTAACCTGCACTTATATAGCGCTTTTCTAGTCACAAAGACCACTCAAAGCGCTTTCACTAATACTAACCTTCTTTTCTAAGGGCCTATAGGAAACAGACATCTAGGGACAATTTAGAACAGCCAATTAACCTAACATGCATGTCTTTGGATTGTGGGAGGAAACCGGAGCCCCCGGAGTAAACCCACACAGCACAGGGAGAACATGCAAACTCCACACAGAAAGGTTCCAACCCCTGCCAACCTGGGGATTCGAACCAGGAACCTTCTAGCTGTAAGGCAACAGTGCTAACCACTGTACCACTGTGCTGCCCAATCATAAAAACATCCCGCGAAATCATGGAGGGACTGACAAGTTGTGCACTCAACTGTCATGGCCTGTATGTACACTCAGTCACTCAACACGCAAGACTATGTTGCTGAAGAAAATTTGGACAAGCCTGTTAAATACAGGGAGAATGTAGTTTGGTCAGATGAGACCCAACATCTCCCCAACATTTAACTCTTAGGATGCCATGTTTGGAGGAAACATGGTACTGCACATCACCTCAAAAACACCATACCAACAATGAAGTTTGGAGGTGGGAACATCATGGTGTGGGACTGTTTTTCAGCATACGGTACTGGCAAACTTCATGTAATTGAAGGAAAGATGAGTGTAAAATTGCACAGACATTTGGAGAGATCAGCCGAACCAGTGATTTTTGATCTGCTTAGTTTGCCAGTTGAAAGTTATTTGATTTCATTGTCTTACAGAAACGAGGTCATATTCCAAATGTTAAAATGAAATCATCTGAAGAGGAACTAAAGATTCAGTCTGTGTGTTCTGTTCTCTTCCCATGTTCAGAGTGACATCCATTGCAGACCGTCTGAATGTTGATTTTGCTCTCATCCACAAAGAGAGGAAAAAGGCCAATGAGGTAGACCGCATGGTGCTGGTCGGTGACGTCAAGGACCGCGTGGCCATCTTGGTAGATGACATGGCCGACACCTGTGGCACCATCTGTCACGCCGCTGACAAGTCAGTGTCCTTTAGGTTCCTCATTTTGTGACTGTGGGATGGAATGAACAAGCAGCACTTGGATCAGTCTGATATTCATTAATTGAGTCTTTTTACCTCTTTAATTTCTCCTGCAGGCTGATTGACGCTGGAGCTGTTAAAGTCTATGCCATCCTCACACATGGTATATTCTCAGGTCCGGCCATCTCTCGCATAAACAGCGCCCCGTTTGAGGCCGTAGTGGTGACCAACACCATCCCACAAGAAGAGAAGATGAAGGCGTGTCCAAAAATCCAGGTGAATATTGACAGAAGCATTAACTGATTTACACACAAAAAACCCAGCTCTGTTACTGTGTATATTTGCTGCAGTTTGATTGACATTTTAGTAAATATTGTGAAAGACACAAGCTGAAGAGAATTAGAAAAACCATCAGTCTGCTGAGTGGTTCAGAAAGTTGTATTTCTTTTTCTCTCTTACTCTGTGCCTTTTTGTTGCACAGACTCCTGTGTGTTAAACAGTTTATTATCAACGGTGGTCCTGCTCAGATTATGTCGCCACAGGAAGGGTTGATCCAGAGTGTCACTTTTTACTGCAATTAAGTTCATCATAATGTAACAAAATGAGTCCGGACGACTGCAGTTCTGGACGACATCAGCTCGAGGCTCCTCAAGTCCTGTGCAGACCAGCTGTGCGTAATCGTGGAGTACATCTTCAGCCTGAGCCTGAAGCTAGGAAGGGTACCACAGCTGTGGAAAACATCCTGTGTGGTACCCGTACCAAAGACCCCTCACCCCAAGGACTTGGACAGCTACAGACCAGTGGCCCTCACATCACACCTAATAAAGACCCTGGAGAGGCTGCTCCTTGCCCACCTCTGCCTCCTGGTGGGACCAGCGTTGGATCTACTTCAGTTTGCCTACCAGCATGGCATCAGGGTGGAGGATACAGTGATCTTCCTCCTACATTGTTACCTGTCCCACCTGGAGAAGCCTGGGAGCACCGTGAGGATCATGTTCTTTGATTTCTCCAGTGCTTTCAGAACCATCCAACTAGTGATCCTGAGGGACAAGCTGCTGTGCACAGGGGTGGACCAGCACCTTTTTTATCATGGATCCTGGACTACCTCACAAACCGACCAGTTTGTGAGAACCCAGGACTGTGTGTCTATGACACCATTATCTGCAGTACGGGGGCCCCCCAGGGAACAGTTCTGTCTCCCTTCCTGCTCACCCTCTACACTGCTGACTTTTCACACAACACACCACACTGCCATCTGCAGAAGTTCTCTGACGACTCTGCGATTGCCGGCCTCATCTCTGATGGGGATGATGCGCTAGTACAGAGGACTTATCCAGGACTTCATGGACTGGTGCCTGTGGAACTGCCTCCAGATCAATGCGAGGAAAACTAAGGAACTGGTGGTGGACTGCGTAGGCAAGGACAACCCCCCACAGCACCGGTAAACATCCAGGGAACAGACATTGAGATGGTGACATCTTACAAATACCTGGGTGTTCACCTGAACAATGAACTGGACCGGCCACACAACATCAACGCGCTCTGCAAGAAGGGGCAGTGCAGGCTGTTTCTCCTGAGGAGACTCAGGTCTTTTGGGGTGCAAGGGGCACTCCTGAAGACCTTCTGTGATTCAGTGGTGGCATCAGCCATCACATTTGGAGTGGTCTGCTGGGGCAACAGCATCATGACAGCCGAAAGGGAGAGACTGAACAGACTGATCAAAAAAAGCTAGTTCTGTACTGGGGCAACACCTCGACCCAGTGGAGGAGATAGGAGAGAGGAGGATGGTGGCTAAGCTGTCATCTCTGCTGGAATCCGAGTCCCACCCCATGCAGGATACACTGACCTCACTGAGGAGCTCATTTAACGGTAGGCTGTGCTATCCTAGGTGCACGACGGAGAAGTTCCGCAGGTCCTTCCTACCTACGGCTGTCAGACTTTATAACTTAACCAGGGCTGCTTGTAGAAGTCATATTAAATGGTCTAAACATAACAAGTTTGCACAATAGAGATCATCTCCTTCAGTACACAACTAGGACAATAACAATCATTACTAAGGGTGACAGCAGCACTATTGATTCAAATGCGAAATATACTGTCTGAATGTACATATTCATATTCTGCAGGGTAATTTAACAAACCGTAATGCTGTTTATTCCATTTAGCTGCAGTGCTCCTGTACTGTGTATATATCTGTGTACATATGTATATTCATCTACTGTTTTGGCTGACCAGTTCTTATCTTGTTGACAATTGTTCTGAGTGCTGCTATCCCTTTGCTGCTGTAATCCTGGAATTTCCCCACTGGGGGACTAATAAAGGCTCTTCTTATCTTTCGGTTGAAGGTGTGCTACTTATGCACTATTAATAATAGCTATGGATGGGCATATAATGTACTGTGCACAATGTTCCCCTAATTTTTCATGTGTCTGAGCATAAACACAAACTCCCTGAGAATTCCTTGGGCCACTGTGAGCAACATCAGACGTGCACACTGTGGCCACACTAGTATCACACCTGTCCAAAACCTGAGATCATAGCAAGTTACATGGCTTATTAAAAGACTCAAATTACAGCAGTAATTTCCATTAGATTATTTTTAATATAAGTGATTTGGCCCACTTAGAATGAAAAAGACAAAAATCTTGTTGTTCATGAGCTGTGTAGTATGTTGTATGTCAGTGTCCGGGTCCTGCTGTGGTCTGGGTGGGGGTCCTGCAGCTGCTCTGGAAAAACTGAGACTTGTGCACCTTTCAGAGATAAAATTTTGTTCACATTAAAACATTCACATTTTGCACAATGACATGTGTGCTGTGGCACAAGCATGTGATACAGTGTAAATTCCTGTAACTCTTTGTTTGTAAAATATATAATTAGCCAGCAGGGTTTCCTCTGGTAACATTTCTCCATGGTGGCCTGCCTCACCAGAAATCGTACCGCCACGCCAAGCCGGTATGATTTTATTAATAAAAATATATGAAGCAATGACTTTCCGCAAGCGCACACACAAACAACATGCGTGGTCATCATCTGCGCGGAGTTTAGAAGCGCCCCGCTCACATGAGTTTCCAGTCAGCAGTGTCTCGCTAAGCATGACTGTCCGACAGAAACATGAGTTTATTAAAGTGCTTTAAACGCGGAAGAAATCATAAGAGGTATGTAAGCACTGGCGTTTATCATGATTTTAACCCGCTGGAAACGGGAGCCATAATGGAAGAGTCGCTTAGCTAAGAGATGTGGTTAGAATTCAAATGCAGCCGGCTTCATATGAAGGGAAAGGCAAGGGGGGCTGATGAATTGCTGAGGATATATTTCACCAGCCACTACAATATTAAGTTATGAGACTGTCAAGTTCCTCTTTTCTCGCACGAACAGGCGTGCCGTTTTTATTCTCCAGCGGCAGTGACAAAGCAACAGCTAAGAACGCTAGCTCGCTCTATACTGAGGTCCTTCAGCGGCTGCCTAGAGAGGTGCCTGATGAGAAAGCCTGAGCACATAACTCATCCTTCAACCGCTGGCTGTCTGTGTGGTGTCCTGCAAACAATGTGGGCTACGTAGACAATTGGAACTCATTTTGGGGAAAACCTGGTCTTATTAGACGAGACGGCGTCCATCCCACTTTGGATGGTGTGTCTCATTTATCTAACAATCTGGCATCATTTTTATCCAAATTTCCAAAACCTTGACAACTCTTTGAGTTGGGACCAGGAAGCAGAGTCACAGTCTTACACGCCTCTCTGCAGCTCCTCTTCATCCGCCACCCCTCAACTTAGCCACTGTCTTCCCCATCAGAGAATCATTGTCTTCTCCCTCCAAAGTAAATAAAAATATAATGTGTAAGCATCCCAAATTTATTAAACAGAAAGTTGGTAAAACTCAGATTAAACAAGAAGTCTCTAAATTGAATGATTTGGCCTCTGTTCCTCCTCATAATTTAAAAATTAAATGTGGTTTGTTAAATATTAGGTCTCTAACTCGCAAGTCTCTGCTAGTCCATGATCTGTTAATTGATCATCAGATTGATTTAATATCCCTTACAGAGACTTGGTTAGGACAAGAGGGTTATCCCTCTGGTTATTTAAACTGTCAAAATCCCAGAAGTTCTGGTCGTGGAGGAGGAGTAGCAACAATTTACCATTCCAAATTACTAGTTAATGTAAAGCAAAAAACATGTTATAATTCCTTTGAGGTCCTGGTCCTCAGTATTGGGCATTTTAGCAATTTTAGGCTAAACCCAATTTTATTTGCCATAGTTTATCGTCCTCCATCAACCTACTCAGAGTTTTTATCCAAATTTGCTGAATTCTTAGCTGATTCAGTGCTGAAATCAGATAATATATCAATATACATGTAGATGGAGATAGTGATTGCCTTGATTTGGCATTTAATTCAATATTAGACTCGATGGGGTTTTCTCAGAAAGTACGAAATTCTACCCATTATCTCCACCATATGTTGGACCTTGTTCTGACATATGGCATAGAAACAGAAAATCTGGTAGTGTCTCCTCATAACCCTGTACTGTCAGACCATTGTCTGTTAACCTTTGATTTTACCATTTCTGACTATTTGGCTCCTAAGGAAAAATATTACTACAGTAGATGCCTCTCAGATGATGTTGTTACCAAATTTATGCATATTGTTTCCTCTATGCCATGTGTCAACAGAACAGAAATAAGCTATTGACAGCTTGCTCCTTCTGTAATTGATAGCATGGTAGATAGTGTTACAGCTTCTCTGCATCAGACTCTAGACATGGTGCCCCCTTTCAAAAAGAAAAAGTCTTATCAGAGATTTCTAACTCCTTGGTTCAACACAGAAACTCATAGCTTAAAACAGAAGACTTGTCAATTAGAAAGAAAATGGCGCTCCACTAATGTAGATGAAATCTATTTAGCTTGGAGAAATCATCTTTTCATTTATAAAAAATCTCAGAGAAAAGCTAGAACGAGTTATTATTCTGCATTAATAGAAGAGAACAAGAATAATCCCAGGTTTCTTTTCAGCACCGTAGCCAGGCTGACAGAGAGTCAGGACTCTCAGTCCTAGCATTCCCTTAGAGCTTACTTGTCAGGATTTTATGAACTTTTTCAATAATAAAATTTCATCTATTAGAGATAAAATCAGTCAGATTCTTCCCACCATTAACTTAAATACAGTAACTACTACAACTCCTTCAATTGACATCTGTTTGGATCAGTTTACTCCAGTTGACCTTTTAGAGTTAGACAAAATAGTTTCCTCATCCAAACCTTCAACTTGTCTTTTAGACCCTATTCCTACCAGGTTATTTAAAGAAGGCTTCCCAATTTTTGGTAGCTTTATTCTTCAAATAATCAATTCTTCATTAACTTTAGGCCATCTACCGCAAGCTTTTAAAACTGCTGTAATTAAACCCTTTGTGGGTGACCCCCACAACAGACTGGGACAAGCAGAGCGCTCAGCTGGGGCAATTAGCAGAACAATGAGATGTGTGTATTGAGATCAATAGGCAGCCGCTGTTTGTCTAGCTCCTTCCTGCCAGTCTTGCTGTCGATATGTATGACTCAAATGCAAATGTTCATGCTTCCTGCTCTGACTGTGATGCAAATGTCCCATGCCTTTCATGTATTGTCTGTAGTGAGGTATTTAAACTGCATATGCTCTGTAACACTCTCTCTCTCTCTCTCTCTCTCTCTCTCTCTCTCTCTCTCTCTCTTTCTCTCTCTCTCTCTCTCTCTCTCTCTCTCTCTCTCTCTCTCTCTCTCTCTCTCTCTCTCTGACCACTGCTTCTGACGAGACGCATTCCCTGTCTCCTGATGAGAGCCTCTGAGATCTCGCTCCGGCGCGCCTGTATGGCGCTGGGGTGAGTTCTTGTGATGGCGGTATGATTAATAAACTCCCTCAAAAACTCTCAGTTCGCTCCTTATTATTTCATGCCGCCACACTGGTGACCCCGAACGAAAGCACACGCTTTGTGCAACGCAACTTTCTGATCTGGACATCTACACTGGTGACCCGACCAAGAAAAGAACACGCTGGCAGCCCCCGGCGGTGACTCTCCGACGACAAGCGAACGCAGCAGCCTGACGCAAATGATCTGCCCTCCCTTCTGCTACAGGGAGACCTCGACGCAGAGCCACCACCAGGCAAACTCCCTCGGCGATCACCCACGACCGTGAAGGCTGCAGAAAGCGTCATGGTGCGACCCTCGCCTGAGATCGGGACATCCACGCTGGACCGGCCGAGGGACACAGAACGTCTTCTCCCTCTCACCGCTCCTCCTCCCTCTCACCGCTCCTACGCATCTACGCGAGCCGAGGGACAAAGATCGTCTACTCCCTCTCACCGCTCCAACGCATCTGCACGAGCCCGAGGGACAAAGATTGTCTATTTCCTCTCACCGCTCCAACGCACCACGAGCGAACGACGCAACAGTTCTACAGGGATGACCATCGGCGCCGACAACGCTGATCTCCATCAAGCTCCCTGACCCTGACTCGCCTCTCAACAGCGGACCACCCACGCACCGAACCCCCGCGCGCACACCGGGGGGTTACGAGGACAGCGCACCACGCACGGGACAATAACGGCTCCACAGACCGCCATCGTCCTTCGCCGCTGCACACAGAACCTTCAGGGCTGCTCACACACCTGAAGCACGCACGCAGCTCGCTCACAGGATTTTGTACGGGTCTCAGCCACGGTGCACAAGGGAATTCAGCCGTCAGCTGTCCCCGAGGGCTTTAGGGCTGCGCGTGCGCACCTAAAGCCAACACACCAAGTCCCTCACTGCTGCAGCTCCTTTTTTTCTCACAGCCGCTACGCAGCCTTGCAGCTCCTGTTTTTCTTCATAGCCGCGAGAGGAGTCAGAGACAAATTTTCTTCAAACAGCCGCTGTGGACCACCGCACGTTCAACGGGACAGCCCCTCAACACCGTGGATCCACATGCAATTTTTGCGCGGCCCAGACAACTGCGCCATTCTGGGCCGGCACTTGCTACCCCCACCCCCCTCCCTCCACCTCCGCCTGCACAGAACTTTCCCTGCTTGCTACCAAAGCCAGACTATCGAGGCCTCAGCTTCCTGCTGAGCCCTCTGGGGGGGAGTACTGTGGGTGACCCCCACAACAGACTGGGACAAGCAGAGCGCTCAGCTGGGGCAATTAGCAGAACAATGAGATGTGTGTATTGAGATCAATAGGCAGCCGCTCTTTGTCTAGTTCCTTCCTGCCAGTCTTGCTGTCGATATGTATGACTCAAATGCAAATGTTCATGCTTCCTGCTCTGACTGTGATGCAAATGTCCCATGCCTTTCATGTATTGTCTGTAGTGGGGTATTTAAACTGCATATGCTCTGTAACTCTTTCTCTCTCTCTGACCACTGCTTCTGACGAGACGCATTCCCTGTCTCCTGATGAGAGCCTCTGAGATCTCGCTCCAGCGTGCCTGCATGGCGCTGGGGTGAGTTCTTGTGATGGTGGTATGATTAATAAACTCCCTCAAAAACTCTCAGTTCGCCGCTTATTATTTCATGCCGCCACACCCTTACTCAAAAAGCCAACGCTGGATCCAGGAGTTTTAGCAAACTATAGACCAATCTCTAATCTCCCTTTCATTTCAAAAATCTTAGAGTTGTTGCTACGCAATTATTTGACCACTTGCAGGGAAATGGTTTACTTAAAGAGTTTCAATCTGGGTTTAGAATCCATTATAGTACTGAAACAGCCTTAGTGAAGGTCACTAATGACTTCCCGATCGCATCTGATAATGGACTCGTTTCTGTACTTGTTCTTGTAGACCTTAGTGCAGCTTTTGATACTATCGATCATAATATTCTACTTGATAGATTAGAACACTATGTTGGACTTACAGGAACTTTGTTGTAGTGGTTTAGATCTTGTTTATCTGATAGGTTCCAGTTTGTTCATGTCAATAATGAGTTTTCTTTCAACTCAAAGCTCAGTCATGGAGTTCCACAGGGATCTGTGCTAGGCCCTACTCTTTTTAGTTTATATACTGTATGCTTCTGTTAGGCAACATTATTAGAAAGCACTGTATACATTTTCATTGTTATGCAGATGACACAATTATACCTGTCAATGAAGCCAGATGATAGTTATCAATTAGCCAAGCTAGAAGCCTGTCTTAAGAAAATCAAAGCTTGGATGACTTGTAATTTCCTGCTATTAAATTCAGATAAGACTGAAGTCATTCTTGTTGGGCCAAAAAAACCTTAGAAATCCCTTTCCAAATCAGACTTTTAGTTTGGATGCAGTTGCTCTTTCTCTTAATAGCTCTGTGAGGAACCTTGGAGTTATTTTTGATCAAGATCTGTTTTTCAATTCACATGTTAAATTTGTTTCTAAGACTGCCTTCTATCATTTGTGTAATATTGCCAAGGTTAGGAGCATCTTGTCTCAGAGTGATGCTGAGAAACTGATCCACGCTTTTGTTAGCGTTAGAGTAGATTATTGTAACTTTTTATTATCAGGTTGTCCTAAAACATCTCTAAAAAGTCTTCAGTTGATCCAAAATGTTGCAGCAAGAGTTTTAACAGGTACTAGAAAGAGAGATCATATCTCTCCGGTTCTGGCCTCCCTTCATTGGCTTCCCATAGAGCAGGGGTCACCAACCTTTTTGAAACCAAGAGCTACTTCATGGGTATCGAGTCACGTGAAGGGCACCAGCTTGACACACTCCTCTAAAATAACAATTTGTGTGTGTGTGTGTATATATATATATATATATATATATATATATAAATAATTATCAATAACTTACAGTGGGTAACAGACAAGATCAATATTCAACACTTTATTTTTATTAATCTCAGCAATTGTTCAGATGATCACTTCTACATTTCATTAAAAAAATGTCCAGTTTTCACCAGTCCCTTTTAACCATAAAAAACTAAACCCTTTTAATTCATGAACTACTGTATGTTGAACCATGTTTGAAAAAGTTATGCAACATTTAAGAAAAATCAACTTTTATATTAAAAAAATCTTATCACATTTTTAACTGAACAAATCTGCTGCAATTCTGCTCAAAATCTGTTACATTTAATAAACACACTTTTGTGTGTTCTTCTTCACTGGAATTATATCCATACAGTTCTTGCCAAGAATCATGCTTGAGTAATAACCAGCGCTGTCCTTTCATGAGAAGAAGCTAAACAGCGCTGAGAGTGCTTATGTGCAAGGTGAAGCAGTGGTTAGCACCGCAGCAGCAGTTTACCCTCGGCCGCGGGTATCGTGGGTTCGATCCCTGCCCCCGGCCAACAGTGATCTGTGTGGAGTTTGCATGTTCTGGTGGTGCATGTTCTGATTTTTTTCATGCAAAAACATGCAGGTTAGGGAGTTAAGAGGCGCTTGCGCACGCAGCGGCTGGTGGCTTGTCACCGGACTGCAGAACAAATCCACCTATGGGTACAAGATAAGTCCAAAAAAAAAAAAAAAAAAGAGTGGGTATTGAAGTGGCGCTTCGCCGTCGCCGCGCAAATGAAACACACACAGCTTCCTTTCACGGTAGTAAAAAAGAACTCTTCCTCCCGCTCACTTTGAAAATGATAAATTTTGTCTTTTTTTTTTTTTTGCCATGTTTTTGGGCTAGGAAACTGCACTGCGCTCACCACCTTCACTGCCCGCTAGCTTACGCTCCACAAGCGCGAAGATTTTGTCATGCGCACAATACTGACCTTTGAACTAGGTCAGATTCACCTTAACTTTACGTATAATAAACATATTTTCATTTTTTTTATTTTTAAGACATTGTCATTTTAAAATCTATATAAATGCAAGTGTGATTTTAAAAAATGGCGGCAGAAAAAATTACATCTTAGACGCAGCTCACTTGCGAGTTGTGCTATTTTTAGAACAGGCCTGCGGGCGACTCATGTGGACCTTGCGGGCGACATGGTGCCCGCGGGCACCGCGTTGGTGACCCCTGCCATAGAGTTTAGAATTAAGTTTAAAATCCTTCTTCTCACTTTCAAAACTCTAAACAATCAGGCCCCTTTTTATTTAAAAGATCTGATGCTACCCTATTATCCTAACAGAGCACTACTGTCCCAAAATGCTGGATTACTTGTAATACCTAGAATCTCCAAAAGTACAATGAGGGGCAGAGCCTTCAGTTATCAAGCTCCTCTCCTGTGGAACCAGCTGCCAATCTGGATTCGGGAGTCAGATTCGATCTCTGTTTTTAAGAATAGAGTTAAAACCTTCCTTTTTGATATAGCCTACAATTAGGGAGGGATCATGTGTCTCTGAACCCTCCCTTAGTTATGCTGCTAATAGGTTTAGACAGCTGGGGGACCTCCAATAATGCACTGGGCTTCACTCTCAATGAAATTTTTTTTTGCTGGCCATTAACATCCGTTTGTTGTCACCCATAGATTGAGTCCCCATCGTGCTGTTTGCTCTCTACATGTCTGTTCTTTTCATCTTCTCTATCCCCCTCACCCCCCAGCCAGTTACAGCAGAAGACTGCCCCTCCCTGAGCCTGGTTCTGCTGGAGGTTTCTTCCTGTTAAAAGGGAGTTTCCCCTCTCCGTCACCAAGCGCTTGCTCACAGGGGATCTCCTGATTGCTGGGGTCTTTCTGCAATTGTGGGGGTTTCCCCTACAGTTGAAAGTGCTATGAGATGACTTGTTACCTCCGCCAAGGAGGTTATGTGATCATCGGCGTTGGTTTGTCTGTTTGTTTGTTTGTTTGTTAGCAAGATAACTCAAAAAGTTATGGACGGATTTTCATGAAATTTTCACAGATTGTCAGAAATGGGGTATCCTACAGATGATTAGATTTTGGTGGTGATCCGGATCACCATCCACAAGAAAACCGCCATTATGCAAAATGCCATTTTCGTGAATAACTACTAAACTACTAATCCTATCATTGTCAATCCAATTGCTTGTCATATGTATTCATGGTCAAGGAATCTGAAAACGTACACACAAACACTGTATGGGGGGAACTGTGGCGCTAAACCGCCATTACGGAAAATGCCATTTTCGTCAATAACTACTGAACCACTAATCCTATCATTGTCAATCCAATTGCTAGTCATATGTTTTCATGGTCAAGGAATCTGAAAACGTACACACAAACACTGTATGGGGGGAACTGTGGCGCTTGGTGGAGGTCTGCGCTCTCCGAGTGCTTTTCTAGTTGTGAAATGGCACTATATAAATAAAGTTGAATTGAATTGTAGTGGCTGGTGAAATATATCCTCAGCAATTCATCAGTCCCCCTTGCCTTTCCCTTCATATGAAGCCGGCTGCATATGAATTCTAACCACATCTCTTAGCTAAGCAACTCTTCCATTATTGCTCCCGTTTCCAGCGGGTTAAAACCATGATAAACGCCTCCAGTGCTTACATACCTCTTCTGATTTTTTTCCACGTTTAAAGTACTTTAATAAACTCATGTTTCTGTTGGACAGTCATGCTGCAGCATCTGCAGTGATGCGGACGTTGTACCGGTCTGTTGTGGTGAAGAGGGAGCTTAGTTCTAAGGCAAAGCTGTCAATTTACCAGTCAGTCTACGTTCCTACTCTCACCTTTGGTCACGAGCTTTGGGTAATGACCGAAAGAACAAGATCGCGGATACAAGCGGCTGAAATGAGCTTTCTCCGTAGGATTGCTGGACTCATCCTCAGAGATAGGGTGAGGAGCTCAGTCATCCGGGAGAGGCTCAAGAGTAGAACCGCTGCTCCTCCACATTGAAAGGAGTCATTTAAGGTGGTATGGTCATCTGATTAGGATACCTCCTGGACGCCTTCCACTTGAGGTGTTTCAGGCACGTCCCACTGGGAAAAGACCCGGGGCAGACCCAGGACTCGGTGGAGAGACTATGTCTCCCAGCTGGTCTGGGAATGCCTTGGTATCCTCTCTGAAGATCTGGAGCAGGTGGCGGGGGAGAGGGAAGTCTGGGCTTCTCTGCTTGAACTGCTGCCTCCGCAACCCGGACCTCCGGAAAAGCAGTAGAAGATGGATGGACTTAAATTTCACCTTATTTTTCCCATCTGTCCTTCTCACTTCTCCAATGGTTGTACACTTTGTCCAGGTTGATGGCCCCATGTGTTTCTTGCTTTGACTTTATGCATCAGCTGGTCCAAATGTGCCATTTCAAGATGATTTCTAGATGCTGTTTTGATATGATTCATTAAACAAAAGCCTCTTTCACAATCTGCACTGGATGCTTGATATGTAACATAAATATCCACAAGCTGTGAGATCTCCTTTAGCTCCTCTTAGTGCTGCAGCCACCATATCTGAGAATGTGCTGATTGACCCTTGTTTAAGTTTTTGCTTCATTATGTACTTAAATTCAGCATATTCATTGTACTTGCCTAGCATTACTGAGGCGCCATCGGAGGTCAGTATCACCATTCTCTGCATGTCCAGTCCATGCTTGGAGTAAAACTGAGTTATTGCCTGCACAGTATCCTGAGCAGTCCATGCAGTCAGCTGGATGATGCCGCCAAACGGTTTTATAGTTGACGTCATTTTCCTCCCTCTATTTAATATATATGACTAGCAGTTTGTGCACTGTTGTGTCTGTGCTCTCATCTACTGTCAGGGTATACCAGGGTGCATTTTTAACGTTGCACATCGTCTTTCTCGTATACTCACATACTTTTCCATGTGATCATGGATTTGTTGAACTGACAGCATTGATGCATTCATTTTAATGGCGAGTAGAATATTATCAGTGGCCACGGTTACATGGGCAAAATTTCTTTAATCTGATTACAATTCAGATCAGAATTTTACTGTTTACATGGATCCTGAAAAAGCTGATCCGATTAGGACGTGCGTTTCCATGTGTCACACATTTGAACGGACTAAATCATTTTGATATGCGCACGTCGACATTCCGAAAATAGTAGAAGAAGCAACTTCCGGTGTTAGCAAGCCCCGCTTTGTGTCGAAATGGACCTTTGTTGTGTTATTCAGACTGTACTTTTGCTTCTGCTGGTCTCCGTAATGAAGCTACAAGTACATACTTCTGCATATGGCGAACAGAGGGAGACGGCAGGACGATACAGACCAGTTTTGTTTTACTCCCGCGTTTTCCACTAGCTGCTGTAAAGGCGGAAATACGTCACGTTGACGTGTGGCTGGCGTACAGACATGCACACTAAACATTTTCTGCCCAACCTTCGGAATAAGTGTTTTCATGCGCACCATTCAGATTAACAATCGGCATAACCCACCCGTCTCAGTCGGAATGAAATTTTGATCCTAATGAGCATGATCAGGTCAGAATATTCAGATTGGCGTGTTTACATAAAGCATTTTTATTCCGATCAGGCTTTTAATCCGGTTACTTGTGTCCATGTAAACATAGCCAGTGAGAACTTTAACTTGCTCGGGGTCGGATTTCTTTTTGTGTGGCAGCTCGTTCCTCTTCTCCCGATTGTTTGCGCTCTCCCGCAGTAATGTACTGATCCCCTTTCCCATCTTGCATCTTCATACAATTCCAACAGCATTCAGATTACTTTCCTGCTGAATGTGACGCTTGAGGTAGTCCAACTTCCATTCAGTCTACACTTTCCGCTCTGAAAACTCCCTTGCTATTTTGGCTTCACAGCACGTTTTGCAGAGCAGACCTTTCTCATTCGAAAAAGAAAAAATATCACCCAGTTTCACCGCTTGTTCTTCTGTTTGCACATACTCCGACAGCCATTCCATCTTAAAAGAACTGCATTTCTTTTTTATTTTGACTTGGTGAGTGGATGTGCCACTGCCTGTTCGTTTTACCATAATAAGCATTTGTGTCTCTTAACTCTGCGGCACTGTTAGCTAGCTAACCTGCAAAACACCGGCACGTATGGGCACGTACACATAAAGCCCTATCAATGACATTGATTGGCTGCGTAAGTAAATACATGTGAACCGCATCATATCATTGGCTGAACAGTGTTAGTCATCTCAGTCAATCTCATGCATAACGACCGAGGCTCTGACATTATTCATATTGCTTGGACAACGAGAATGTGTGGTGCAATTATCATAACACTTGTTGCGTAAATTACAGTATATTCACCATGTGCCAGCTTGTGCTGCAGGGGCGAAATCCTTTGTCTGGTTGGCCCTTCCTCTCCCTGGGGGGTGTCTAGCATTCACTTGATACGTCCCAGAGACACTTCCTCCGTCAGGCAATTATTCTCTCCCTCCTCTTGCTGCTTCTGGGTGTGAGAGCGTTCCTACGTGCTGTCTATTGTTCAGTGTTCACTACATTGTGTTAATTTTATTTACAGTTCAGGTTGGATTTTATTTTATGTGCTGCATAGATTTTCTGTGCACGGAGAATGCGGGAGCAGTGCGCGATTGCACAAGCGCGCAGCTTAGAGGGAACATTGACTGTGCTGTGCTTTTATTCTTGTTTATAGCACAAAACTATTTGTTATAGTAATAAAGGAGCAAAATTATCATTTTGAGTATTATTTGTATACAGTGCCATGAACAAGTATTTGCCCCCTTCCTGATTTGTTATTTTTGCATATTTGTCACACTTAAATGTATCAGATCATCAAACAAATTTTAATGATAGACAAAGATAACGTGAGTAAAAACAAAATGCAGTTTTCAAATGATGGCTTCATTTATTAAGGGAAAAAAGGCTATCCAAACCTACCTGGCCCAGTCTGAAAAAGTAATTGGCCCCTAAATGCCCCTAAACCTAATAACTGGTTGTGCCACCCTTGGGGCCAGCAACTGGCAGTGAGTCTTTTACATTGCTGTTAAGGAATTTTGACCCACTCTTCTGTGCAGAATTGTTTTAAATTCAGTCACATTGGAGGGCTTCATGAACTGATGGCTGGACATTCTCCATCAGGATTTTTTGGTAGATAGCAGAATTCATGGCTATTCATGGTTCTGTCAATTAGAACAAGTTGTTCAGGTCCTGAAGCAGCAAAGCAGCCCCAGACCGTGACACTACCACCACCATGTTTGACTGTTGATACGATGTTCTTGTTATGAAATTCTGTTAGCTTTATGCCAGATAAAACAGGACACACGTCTTCCAGAAAGTTCAGCTTTTGTCTCTTCAGTCCCCAGAATATTTTCCAAAAGTCTTAAGTATCATCTATATGTTTTCTGGCAAATGTGAGACGAGTCTTTGTGTTCTTTTTGTCCAGCAGCGGTTTTTGTATTGGAACTCTCCATGGATACCATTTTGTTTGCCCTGTCTCTTTCTTATTGTTCCATCATGGACCAGTGTCCAAATTGAGGCAAGTGAGGCCTGCAGTTCTTTAGATGTTCTGGGTTTTTGTTTCTCATTGGGGCGGCACGGTGGCGGAGTGGTTAGCACTGCGGCAGCACAGCAACTCACCCTTGGCTGGGGGATCCTGGGTTCGATCCCAGCCCTTGACCAACAGTGATCTGTGTGGAGTTTGCATGTTCTCCCCATGTCTGCGTGGGTTTACTCCGGGATTTCTCCAGTTTCCTCCCACATGCCAAAAACATGCAAGTTAGGTTAATTGGCATCAAAACTGGGGATTCTAAATTGTCCTTAGGTGTGACTGTGAGAGTGAATGGTTGTCTGTCTCTCTGTGTTGGCCCTGCGATGGACTGGCGATCTGTCCAGGGTGTACCCTGCCTCTCGCCCAAAGATGCTGGGATAGGCTCCAGCCCCCCCGCGACCCGAAAAGGATTAAGCGGAAGAAGATGAATGAATGAATGAATCTGTTCTTGAATTTTTTTCTTTCTTTAGATCACAGTGGGATGTGTTGCTTTTTGAGATCTTTCAGCCTACTTCATGTTGTCAGACAGGTTCTATTTAAGTGATTTCTTGATTCAGCAAATCTGGTGGTAATCGGGCTTGGGTGTAACTACTGAAACTGAACTCAGCTTTCCAAAAAGTGTGGTTAATCACAGTTAATTCATGATGTAACATGGGGGCCAATTACTTTTTCACATAGGGCCAGGTAGGTTTGGACAGTTTTTTTTTCCTTTAATAAATGAAATCATCATTTGAAAACTGCATTTTGTATTTATTCAGGTTGTCGTTGTCTGATATTAAAATTTGTTTGATGATCTGAAACATTGACGTGTCACAAATATGCAAAATATAAGAAATCAGGAAGGGGGCAAATACTTCTTCACAGCACTGTAAATAGCATGTAATTTTCCCCATTGTGGGACTAATAAAGACTTATTATACTATACTAAATTTATCACAGTCGTAAGATGTTAGAAAAACTTTAAAATGGTCCTTAGAAGTTCTTGAAAAGCGTTTGAATTTTACCTTGAAAAAGGTATGGAAAGATATTATCACTTTGACTTTTCAATAAATTAATACCAATTGTAAAGGCACATGGTTTTTCATAACTTCTGGCTCTTTTTGAGGCAAACCCAGACGAGTCACAACGGCTTCTTGGAGAGAAAAATGATATAAAAGCTGTGTTCCTTGTTTTTTAACGAAAGTGAGCATTTTGATATTTTTGATAATCACGCAACCAATAGATGCATTTCACAAGGTTACAGCCTACAAACCTCATTTTCAGTCAATGACCCTTTCACCGTCTGGCAATTTTTTTCTTAATAGCCCAGGATCCTGACATGGTGGATCCATTATCACAAAGGGAAACTGTCATGTTGCATCAGTATAAATTGTATAAGTAGAAAAGAATTGGGAGTGGGGGATAATAAATAGAAAATTAAAGCCCTTTGTTCTTGCTGCCCAGAGAGGTCTTCTTGTTGAGAATTATTTTTTTTTCCTGTTTTGGTCCTAACTAAAGCAGCCTCCCATTGAAAGCACTCCTGATATATTTTCCAATAGGCTAAGCCATTTTTTGCAGCACTGTCCTCTGGATTTTACACTCATTATTAAATAAAAGTAAAATAACAGTGATTTATTCCCTCATGTGTCCAATGTTTTATTCCCTCAGGTCATCGACATCTCCATGATCTTGGCGGAGGCCATCAGAAGAACCCACAATGGCGAGTCCGTGTCCTACCTCTTCAGCCATGTTCCCTTGTAGAGAGGGTGGGGGGAATAAAATGGGCGACCCCAGCCCCACCCCATCCGACATGCACCTATGGCCTTGTATTCTCCATAAAGGCTCAAAAAGGGGGGTTTGGTCAAGCATGTGCCTTTTGAAAAGGTCACAACTGTTTTATTTGACATTTTCACCCAGCAGATGAAGCAAAAGATCACATCCTTCTCTGAAGGTTATTTATGGACACTTTCACTGTTAAACATCGACCCCTGAGGCCTGGCCTTCACCTAAACCAAAGGGTCCAACATGTGTTATTTGTACCTCATTTTAATCCAAACATTCCACTGTGATGTGATTAAAGAATTTGAGTATTAAAAATGTAAAAATATCCCCACCTTATCCTTAGTTGTAGCAGCTGCTTCAGAGTATTACAGTTTTAACATGCCCTTTACTGATTTGCTTTTTTTTTTTTTTTTCACATTTTGTTATGTAGTTATTGCACTGTTATCAGGCCTGACTAGTTTAGAGCTACGCAAGTTTTAATGACCACAAACACAAAAGTGTCAAAGGAGATGGTTGCACACACTTTTAGTTCTTTTCTTTTTTTTTTAGTGAGGTGTGCTGTTCTGCAGTCCCTTGTCCCAATATACTGCACTTTCCTTAGTTATAATTTCCTTCCAAAAGGTCATGAAAAGTTAATCAAGCCCAGAGCTTTGTGTTGGGAAATCTGCTGGGGTCATTCTTTCTACATGTGGAATTCATCATTTGCCTGCAGGAGGATTAAAAACTTGGTGGAAAAGTGTAATTTGAAGTTTTTGTAAAAAAAAAAAAAAAAAAAAAGTGTAGCACTTAAATCTGTTTGACAATAAAGCTTTGATAATGGCTCGCAAACGTCCAGCTCGCCTCTGCTGCAGCAGTACACTGAAACAGAGCAGTTTATCATTTTGTAAAGGCCTTATCTCAGAGTATTGGTTTGTGTTGCGTGTTGACAGTTTGACTTTGGCCCTTCAGCCCTTTGTCCATCGTTTACATTAGTGTTTTTCAGAGTTCCCTGGAACCTTCAGGTTTCTGTGGGGAAATTTTCCAACTTCATCTGATTGGTCAAAAAATTGAAAATAAATTGCTGTTGTTATGCATGGATGCCTACAGAACCCATGCACATCGGCCACCACTGCCCATCCACCCGGCGGGGTGACGATACCCCACACTGGCAAAGTTCATTCAGTTTGGCTGTCCCTGCATACTGCGCCGGGGTTTTGGAGGTATGTAAGGGTAAAGATTTGAAAGAAGTCTTCAGATTGACAAGGTTTTACCAGCACCTTTTTTCTGCCTCAGTGTGCAGAGAATAAAGTAGTAATGGTGACGTTACAGCCCCAATTTACAACAGATTTCAGCCAATCCACACATCAAGGAGCATTTCTCATAGAAATTCACTGTGATTAAACTTCAAGCCTGATGTGTTTATAGTGAGGATTAAGTTTAACAAAGTGTGTGTGGGGGGGTGCTTGTAACAGTATCTGTAGAACACAAACTACACTACAGAGACAAACTATTTAATGTTCAAACTGATAAACCTTATAATTTTGCTGCAAATATTCATTCATTTTGAATTTGATGCCTGCAGCACATTCCCAAAAAGCTGGGACAGGGGCAAGAAAAGTTTGGGAAAGTTGAGGAATGCTATTGGAACATTCCACAGGTGAACAAGTTACTGGAAACAGGTGAGTGTCATGATTGGGTAAAAAAAGGAGCATCCCCGAAAGGTTCAGTCATTCACAAGTAAGCGAGGTTAACCACTTTAGAAACAACTATATGTGCAAATAGTCCCAACAGTTTAAGAATGTTTCTCAATATAAAATAGCAAGGAATTTAAGGATTTCATCATGTAGAGTCCATAATATCAAAAAACTGGGAGAATCTGGAGAAATTTCTGCACATAAGCAGCAAGGCTGAAAACCAACTTTGAATGGCCGTAACCTTCGATCCTTCAGGTGGCACTGCTTTAAAAACCAACATCATTCTGTATAGGATATTACCATATGGGCTCAGGCACACTTTAGAAAACCATTGCCAGTTAACAGTTCATTGCTACATCGACAAATGCAAGTTAAAACTATCATGCAAAGTGAAAGCCATAACCCCAAGAAACACCTCTGGTTGCTCTGGACCTCAGCTTATATGAGATGGACTGATGCAAAGTGGAAAAGTGTGCTGTGGTCTGGCATGACCAACCCTAATCCATTTTAGCTAGACTAGGGTACGGTGCCCCTCCACACACACAGCCCCAAACCTCAACCTCTTGGGCCCTGAAGTTCCCGACTCACATTAGTGCTCATAAAAAGAATCATTAAGACAAGCTACCCTGCACTGACAACGTCATGTTTCACAGTCACAGAACGGGGAGAGTCTCGACAAAGTTATAAGACAACTTTGATCTACACAAAACACAATCACAGCATGAAGCAGTTTCATCCTAAACAGTGATGTGCATGTCCACACATTTTGCATAACTCACACTACTGCAGCAGCAATACATCTGAAACTGTTGACCCCACAGATTACAAGCCAAGTTTTATCACTACAACAATGACTGAGCCAGCAGCCAAAGAAGAGCAAAAACAAATGTCACTTTATACAGCAATCACAATAAATTTGGTCCTACTGTGGAGAGTGCAAATAACGGAGGCAGACTTATGCAGCAGACGACTATTCACTCTCACATCAGACATACACAGAAAAAGCATGAATCAATACACCAGGGTCTCTCCTTTTATATCAACCGCCCATCTCACATCTGCATGACATCTCGCATCACAATACATTCAACCCTTGTCCTCCCACTACTTCTTCCTGCTACCTCACCATAATCTCTCTCATCTCAATACCTATTGTCCTTCTCTGTTTACCTTCTGCATCCAGTCTGAGATGATTAACCCAGCTTCTACACTACCTTTGCTGTTTTGTTGTTAGAAATCATACTCGAGAGGCAACACAGAACTGGGGTTCAAGCTGTTTGCAGCCGGAGATTAAATCCACATCGTCAGCCAGCCGGAAGTGAAATTGTCGCTGGTGCTAGTCATGCTGTTTATACGATCAGTTCTGCTAAAGCAGTGTTTGTCACAGCGGTCATCTGGCGTGTAGAGGAATAAGCAATGCTGGACTCTATTTGGTCAATCTGCATATTTATTTAATTTTATAAATCTCAACTAGTCCCCCCCACACACACACAGTTTTTACATTGGATGCTGCACTGGTGCAAGAGTAAGAGGTGGGGCCCCATTAGAGAGTTCTACGAAGGTCTACCACAGTCATTGCGAACTCTCCACATTGTCACTGCTGTAGTGATTCAAAGTTGATCAGCCCTCAGGGGCCCCCTTCTGGCCTGAGGCTCCAAGCATGTGTCTGCCTTGCCTGCCGGCACAGCACCTCTATTATGAATTTTATCTGATTAATTTTTTAAAAAAATTTTTGAGGGCTTGCAACAGCACCCCCTCCAACAGATGGCGCCCTAGGCAACCACCTGTATAGCTTGTACCAAGGGCCAGCACTGGTCTGACGAGTCCACATTTCAGATTGGTTTTGGACATCATGGACATCATGTCCTCCAGGCTAAGGAGGAAAAAGACCATCATGATAGGAGTTTGTAATCATATGACTACCTCATACAACTGCATTCAAATAAAGGTCATAGTGTATTTTAGGTGCATCCTGAAATTTCAGCCAAAAGCCGAATATCCCTAACTTTTTGTGAGTAGTGTTCTCTTTCAGGTGCAGATATCAGGCTCGTGCTGAGATGCTCTCAGAAGCAGTAATTGTTTCTTGCATTTTCTCTCCATTTATTTTTTCTTTCTTTCTTTCTCTTCTCCCCACTCCCCCATCACTTCCGACTACTTCATATCCTATCAATTCCCTCTCCCATTTCCCCCTGTCAGGTTCAGCATATGCAAGACAATTTAAATTAAGTATTAAAAGTTTTTATACAACAAGAAGAGTCTATAAATGCTATATATACACAGCATGTGTAAAATATGAGCAAAGCTCCTTTTGGCAGAATAAATCTGGCACAATAAGGCAAGCAGAAAAAACCAACCCAAAACCATTACCATCATGATACTTCCAGTAGTATTCGAAAAGTCAAATCAGTCCAGTAGTCTGGCCGTAGCATAATGTTGAGACTGTGGTGACACAAAGGAGATGGCACTCCACCCGGTACTTTGGGGTGTTGGGGGTGCTAGCCAGGGGTGCCAGAGCACCTACGTGGGAACATCTGTGCTTGGGGTTCCCACCGCTACGCTTGCTGTGGTGGTCAAACTCCTGGACTTTTGGCTCCACGACCCAGCCGCTTGGTTCATTCACGTGGAAACCCAGTTTGCTCTCTGCAGAGTCTCGGAGGATGACACAAAGTATCATTACGTGGTGGCTTCACTGGACCCGCGTGCCACTCAGCACGCATTGAACCTGGTTCGCGTTCCCCCAGCCCAGGGCAAATATGACGCTCTCAAACGGCTGCTGCTGCGGTGTTATGTCCCCTCCGCTGGAGAGAGAGCAGAGAAGCTCCTCTCACACACGGAATTAGGAGACAGATCAGCCGTGGAGTTAATGGAGAGTATGCTGTTTTTGCTGGGTGCAGATGACGGATCTTTCCTCTTCACCTACCTCTTCCTGAAGAAGCTACCAGCTTTGGTGAGGGCAATCCTGGCCAGCTCGCCGCTGCTGGCAAGCAAGGACTACCGAGCGCTGGCAGAAGAAGCAGACCTCATCATCCTGGCTAACAGGAGTTTCGGCATCCAGGCAGTGAGACCCGGATCGTCAGCGGAGTCCTACGAGGTTGAGGAGCCGCAGGTGGTGGCCAGGGCGGCCACTTGGAAACGCAGGAACGAGAGCGCGTTTTCATAATCAGCATTTTGGCGCCGACGTGCAACATTGTCTGTCACCGTGCCATTTCCAGAGGACGCAGAAATGGACCAGCCAGCGGTCAGAAGCAGCTACAGCTGCTGGCGACAGGGAGAAGCTGCTTTTCATCACGGACACACGTTCGGGGAGACGTTTTCTGGTAGACTCTGGCTCCCAGAAGAGCCTCATTTTGCCAGTCAGCACAGACAGGCTGGCAGAAGGTTGTGGGTCATCTTTAACGGGCGCAAACGGATTCCACATCAGGACATTCGGAGAAAGGACGGTCACTGTATGTTTACATGGATGCAATTACCAGTGGGACTTTGTGGCAGCTGTGTGTTTGGTCCCCATCTTAGGTGCTGATTTTCTGTGTGCTAATGGACTACTTGTTGATGTTGCCAACAGGCGTTTAGTGGACTCTTATCTTTTTCCTCCTCGCCCTGCACAGCTTGGGGAGTTGAGCCACCAACACATGCAAATATTCTAGCTCCAGGGGGTAAGTACCAGCGTTTGGTTTCCGAGTTCCCAGCACTCACGGTGCCCACTTTTTCCGCTACGGTAACCAAGCATGGGGTTGAGCCTTTTATCACCATGAAAGATCTGCCCATGTTTGTGTGCCCTCGCCGCCTGGATGCGGCTAAACTAGCCATCGCGTGGGAGGAGTTTGCTAACTTGGAACGCTTAGGCATCGTTAGGCACTCCAACAGCCCTTGGGCATCCCTTCTGTACACACATCAAGGATTTTTCAGTGCACCTGGCCAGGACGTCCACTTTTTTCAAAAGTGGATCTAGTCCGCGGTTACCACCAGGTCCCGGTGCGTGCAGAGGACATTCCCAAAACAGCAGTAATGACCCTCTTTGATCTTTTCAAGTTTTTGTGCATGTCGTTCGGGTTAAAGGGCGCAGCACAAACTTTCCAAAGGATGATGGATGCGGTGCTCCGGGACTTGTCATTCATTTTCATCTACTTGGACGACATTTTGCACCTTACCCATCTCAAACAAGTTTTCCAACGTTTGGAAGTGCGCGGGCTGATTGTTAACACAGCGAAGTGTCAGTTCAGGCTGCCGGTAATTAACTTTTTGGGCTACCGCATCTTGTCAGATGGCACGATCCTGCTGCCAGATAAAATGCGCGCAGTGTTGGATTTTCTGTGTCCACAGACCGTGAGGGCACTGCGGGAATTTTTGGGGATGGTCAGTTTTTACAACTGCTTCCTCCCCCACGCAGCCCAGCTGCTGCAGCCGCTCTACAGTGCGCTCAAAAAAAAGAAGCCCGCTGATAGCATCGACTGGACCCCCAAGTGGGTCCAGGCATTCACAAATGCCAAAACGACGCTCGCTAACGCAGCTTTGCTGGCCCACCCAGCCCCATCAGTGTGGATGGCGCTCACCACAGGTGCATCTCAATCAATCAATCAACCTTTATTGTCATGATGCTATGCATACAACTGTAGTGCAAGCAAGATGAAATTGCGTTTCTCTAGGCATCCGTATTGTAAAAAGAACATAATTTAAAAACACACTCACACCCCCCACCCCGACAGCCATTCACACATCCCTGAGACACATTTGGATATTACAGTAATGTTAACTTATTACAGTTGCAGTTAAAATGATAACTGCCTATGTATATATAAAACAATTAAAATGGCTAAATAAATCTAAGTAGCTAAGAGAAATAAATACTTAAAACTGACTAAAACTATAATATACATATAATATAAGATAAGATAAGATAAGATAAGCCTTTATTAGTCCCACAATGGGGAAATTCCAGCTAGATGGAATAAATATATGAATATACTGTATAAACACACAGTGTGGAGCATTGTAGCTAGATATACATAATGTCCATAAAGTGCAGTAATATGTGTAAAGGATTTCGGATCAACTGTTCAGCATCCTAACAGCTTGTGGAAGGAAGCTGTTGATCAGTCTGGTGGTTCTGCCTCTGATGCTCCGGAATCGTTTGCCAGATGGCAGCAGTTCAAAGTGTTTGTGCAGAAGGTGAGAGTGGTCCTTGACAATGTTTAGTGCCCTGTGCCTACAACGGCTCTGAAAAAGTTCTTGAACAGAGGGGAGGGAAACTCCAATTACCTTCTCAGCTCCCTTAACTATCCTCTGCAGAGCTTTTTTGTCTGACATACTGCAACTGGAGTAACATGTTGCAATGCAGTATGTCAGAACATTCTCCACCACACCTCTGTAGAAGGTCCTGAGGATGCAGATGGGGAGAGAGGCCTATTTGAGTTTCCTCAAGAAGTGCAGTCTCTGCTGGGCCCACTTCCTGATCCCCAAGGAATTCTTGCTCCAGGTCAGGTCCTGCGAGATCTGCACTCCGAGGAACTTGATGTTCTCCACCGAACGGCCGCTGATGCAGAGAGGGACGTGTTCAGGCCGTGACCGCCGGAAGTTAATAATCATCTCCTTCGTTTTGTCCACGTTGAGCACCAGATTGTTCTCCCTGCACCAGCCCTCCAGGTCTCTAACTTCTTCCCTGTACATTGATTCCTCATCCCTCTGAATAAGTCCCACCACTGTGGTGTCGTCCGCAAACTTAATAATCTGACATCGTGGTAGGAGCGATAGTGGAACAGTATGTCTCTGGTTCGTGGCAGCCCCTCGCCTTTTTCAGCCATACTTTGCGTGACAACAAGCGTAAGTATAGCACTTTTGACAGAGAGTTGTTGGCTCTCCACCTTGCTACGCATCATTTTCAGTTCTGGCTCAAGGGTTGTGAGTTTACCGCATTTCTTGATCATAAACCACTGACCTACGCAATGTCCAAAGTCTCAGAACCGTGGTCAGCTCAGCAACAACAGCACTTGGCCGCAATTTCGGAGTTCATGGTCAACATCCAACATGTAGCAGGTAAATTGAATGCTGTGGCAGACTGCTTGTCATGTGCGATGGTCTCTCCGGTGTATAAATGGGCATCAATTTTTCCGCAATGGCTGCCAACCAAACTGCCGATGCAGACATTTGCGTGCCCCAGTCCGCAGCTACCAGATTAAAACTTGAGAGCAGGGTGGTACAAGAAGGGTGCCCCCCCCCCCCCCCCGCTCTGCAACATCTCCACCGGCTGCACCCGCCCCGTGGTTCCGAGCTCCTGGCACCACCTCATTTTCGAGTACGTCCACTCCCTTTCACATTCCGGCATGCGTGCCTCAGTTAAACTAGTGGGGTCCAAATTTGTTTGGCTTCACTTACGCAGGGATGTGAAAGAATGGGCAGCAGCGTGCGTTGTGTGCCAATGGGCTAAGGTGCACAAGCACACCAAAGCCCCCCCAAGCCTTTTCAAATTCCAGCCAGGAGGTTCAATCATGTACACATGGACTTAGTGGGTCCCCTTCCACCGTCGCAGGGGTTCACACACCTTTTAAAAATCATGGATCGCACTATGCATTGGCCAGATGTAGTTCCGTTGAGTTCCCCCACGTCGGTCGAGGTAGCCCACCCGTTTTTGTCATCTTGGGTGGCACGGTTCGGATCCCCTTTGGACATAACTTCCGACCGGGGTCCGCAATTTGTTTCGGAACTTTGATCCACAATGGCCGACAGCCTGGGGGTCAAAATCCACCGCACCACCGTATACAACACACAGGCTAACAGTTTGTGCGGGCATTTTTACAGGTTGCTTAAAGCAGCGCTCAGAGTCTCGCTAATGGATGCAAATTGGGTCGACACCTGCCTTGGGTCCTATTGGGGTAATTCTTGCCAGAGAGCCCCATGCCCGGTACCGATCTGCCCATGCACTTTTTTTCCAGTACAGGGGCTGCCAGTGTTCTGGGCCCGGCGCACCATTGTTTTCCCTGCACTTTTGTTCCAAAGCACTTAGAGAACGCCAAATTCGTTTTCGTCAGACACGACACCCACAGAATCCCGTTGCATCTGCCATACGACTGGGAAAAACATTTTGTGTTAGACTTGGGGGGGCGTAAGGAAACCATTTGCATAGACAGGCTGAAGCCCGCTTATGTGTTGGCAGATGAGCAGGTGGTGTTGGTCTAAGCTCCCCGGCGCGGGCGCCCTCCTACAGTGGGTCCACAGGTTAGTGTTCCCCCGACAGAGGACTGTTTTCAGGAACTTTTTCCCCTCCCCACCCGTTCCCCCTCCAGAAACCAAGCCTTTCTCCTACCCCCCTCGTCAGGAAGACACTTCGACCAGCCCACGTTACAACCGCTACAGGTACTTGCTCAAGCCCAAAGGTCCGGAGTGTTAGGACCCCTTCTGGGTGGTCGGGGGGGGGGGGGGCTGTGTGGTGACACAAAGGAGAAGACAGTCCATCCAGTACTTCGGGGTGTTGGGGGTGCTAGCCAGGGGTGCCAGAGCACCGGGGGGTATGTGGTAAATAAACATATGCCTTTTGCCCCCGTTGTGCGAGGCTCACACCTGAGGACGCAGGGGCACGAATGTGTTAATGTGGATGTGTGTTCACACTTGGTAACTGGTATGTAAATGTGTTTACCCTGAGTGCCAGAGGCGGGAAGAAAATGTATAAAGCAGTTCACTTTGGCACTCAGGGACAGTCTGTTCTGCTGGTTGGAGGAAATAAAGTTTTGTGTCGTCAGCTCGTGGCTCGTCTGATTCCTTTCCTCCAGAAGACTCCTATTGTTTTTCAACTTGAGGGCGGTGCCATCACCGTCCTAGTGGGTGAGATTGGGGCAGGTGCCTCAGGACAACACTGCAGTTAGGGCACTTTTGTTCAGACAATATCATTCTGCAGTGTGGAATGAAACCAATTTAGGGCAGCCCCTTTTATGCCCACCCAGAGCTCAAGACGAGAGATTAAAAATGCTGTGGTCAGCGGTATCAAATGCAGCAGTCAGATCCAACAGCACCAGAACAACAAATTTCCTTGAGTCAGTAGCTAAAAGAATGTTATTTACAACCCTCAAAAGTGCAGATTCAGTGCTATGTTGGGGTTTAAAACCAGACTGATACACCTCAAAAATACCATGAGTTTCTAAAAATGGCATTAACTGTGTTAAAATGATTTTCTCCAGGATTTTTAAAAGAAATGGTAATTTGGAGATAGGCCTGAAATTTGAACAGTGGAAAGTGTCAAGGCCTGTTTATTTTAAGCAACGTGTTACATATGAGAATTGTGTGTTGGGGTTTGATGTAGCCCAGCCGAGGGGTTGGGGCGATGACGTCAGTCGGGCTATGGCTGGAGTATATATTGTGTTGTGTACATGAATAAAAGAGAGTTCAGTGTTCAGCAGAGAGAACCTCTCGCCTTACTTACTGTATTTCAGACATAACATTTGGCGACAAAGAAAAAAGGGGGCATGTGTCAGGGAGCCACCTCCATTTCTTCAGTCCCCGGGCAAACAGGATATACCGTGGGCCCGCTGGAGGGGCATGTTTAATGTGTATGTTGCTGCGGCCGGCCTGGGTGACACCAGCGAGGAGAGACGGAGGAGCCTGTTGGTCCACCACCTCGGTGTAGAGAGACAGCAAATATTTTTTGGACTGTGCAGCAGCGGTTCGCTGGAAAGTGGATTAGAATTGATGGACAGTACCTTCGGAGGCCACTCCATCATCACTGTGCGGAGGTACGACTTTTTTGACCGCCAACAGTGAATGGGTGAGTCCACTCAGTCTTTCATTACAGAGCTCCACAGCCTAGCAAAGGAGTGTGCTTTCGAGCCTATTGAGGAGGAACTAGTTCGGGACAAGCTAGCCCACAGCACCAACAACGTGTGGCTAAAGAATAAGCTAAGGCTAACCAGAGACGTTCTCTCGCTTGAACATGTGTTGGACATGGTTAGACAGAGGGAATCCACAATGCTGAGGAACCTGCCAGCGTTAGCTGACGAGAATTCAGCTAACCACACTTTCCCACCTAGCACGGGGGTTAGCATGCTAGCTAAGCCTTGGGGGCATATTCGCAAGAAGAGGCGGACGAAGGTGTGGGACAGGGCCCACACCGCCACTGCTAGTCCGTTGGTGGCGGAGCCCAACAACACCAGACGGGTGTGTGTGGCGCGTATGGGAAAGGGGCCATTGAAGTGGTATGTGCTTAAGCTGGACGGAGTTGACGTGCCTCTTATGGTGGACTCAGAGGCCGGCAGGTCTATCGTGTGCATGGCCACAATGAGGAGACTGTTCCCTAAGAAAACCATCAATGCTGGGGCAGTGAAGATGTTTGGCTATGGCCATGCAGAGATTGAAATGGCGGGTACGGCTGACTTCTCGGTGACGTGTGGGTCGAAGACAGTGCCCAGTTTCATGTTCCAGGTAGTGCGCCAGGGGGCAGACCTGCTGGGAATAGACCTGCTGGGTGAGCTAGGGTTTTCCATCAGGTACCTGGAGGGCTCGACGGTGCTAATGGTGTACCCCAATTGGCACCTCCAGTGGCCGGTGTTGTTTAAGGGCCTGGGATGTATCAGGGAGTTCCACCACTGCCTGCTCATTGATACGAGCGTGGTGCCAAAGATCCAGCTACTACGACGGCTTCCCCTCGCGCTGCGGGATGATGTCACAGCAGAATTGTCTAAACTATTTGTGATATCCTACCGTGTAGCAATGATCACACTTGAGTTATTTCTTTGGCTAACTCTGCCGTTTATTCTGCAACACACATAATATGACTGAACATGGATTCTGCGCGGGGTTTTCACACTCTTGTTCTAATGTGTCCCCTTAATAGTAGTGCTGAACAATACAGGTAGTTCCCCCTAGAGGCATGTGCCAGTAATGTTTTAAATTAGACTTGCAGTCTACCACATCCCTCCCCTCTAGATTAAACTACTTTTAATTACACTAGCCAATTATGCTAGACATCCTGGAACTCCCATTTAACCCTAAACAATCACAGTTACTTTTAACTTCTTAAACACATGTGCCATACACATAATTTCTTTCTCTTTTTTTTTTTTTTTTTACATGTATAACACACATAACAGTCTAACTGGGGAATTGGTTTGACTACCGCATCCCAGTGAGGTTCCAGGACGCATTCTTGTCCTGTGGCTGGGGAACTCACTACTGACTAAGAATAGTCCTTCAAGTAGTCTGGAGCTTTCCTAGCTCGCTGAGATCTTCTCACGGCGGGTGAGCCAACTGCAGGTGAAGACTAAGACTGCTCCACTGTTTCGGCTGCTGCAGTGCTGCCCGTAGAATCTGCAGAGACGGTTACCTCAGGTTTCACCTGAAGTGGTGGTTCGTTGATGCTCTCCTCAAGATGGGTGTCAGACAACACCTCTGGTGCCATCGGCAGGGGAATGGAGCTCCTACCATGAACTTGGTCGATGTGTCGCCTCACCACTTGTCCATGGCCTAATGTCACCTTGAATGACACAGGGCCTGTCTTTTCTGTTATTTCTCCTGGTACCCAGGCTGGTCCTGAGCCAAAGTTGCGGGTGTAGACCACGTCTCCTTCTCTCAGTATTCTCTCTCTAGCATGCATGTCATGATAACCTTTTTGTTTCTCTTGTTTATCATGCACTTTGTTTCTGAAGTCTGGATGTATTAAGTCAAATGTTGACCTCAACTTTCTTCCCATCCATGGACCTGCGTAGTCAATGTGAATTCTTCTCCATGGTTTATCTGGAACTTCCCAGGGATGTAGTGGGGCTGCTGGAGGACTGTTCCTGTTCTCCTGGCATGCCGCACATGACTTCACAAGCGCCTCCACCTCTGCATCCATGTTGGGCCACCACATGTAACTCCTCGCCAACGCTTTCATGCGAGTGATGCCAGGGTGTGCTTGGTGTAGTTGTTGCAGTAAGGCATTCCTACCAGGTGGTGGAACAACCACGCGTCCTCCCCACAGGATACAACCTTCCTGGGTGCTGAGCTCATCCTGTCGTCGGGCATAGGGAATGAACTCAGGACTGTTCATCTTCGGCCATCCTCGCAAGATGTATTCTCGCACTCTTGCTAGAACAGGGTCTTTGTCTGTCCACTTCTTTATTTGTTGTGCGTTCACCAGGGGCACGCCGATATCTTCAAACAATAGCACTCTCTCCTCCTCCTCAGGCGTGCTGTCTCTTCCTCCATCCAAGGGTAGCCTACTCATCGCGTCAGCATTTGTATGGTCCCGTCCGGCTTTGTAAACGATGGTGTACTCATACGCTGCTAATGTAACGGCCCATCTCTGAATTCTCTGAGATGTCATCTGGGGTATGGCTCTCATTTCACTGAACAGTGAAATTAGTGGCTTGTGGTCAGTCACTATAGCGAACTGTCTCCCATACAGGTATTTGTGGAACTTTTTTACACCAAATACTACTGCAAGGCCCTCCTTGTCTAGCTGGGAGTAGTTTTTCTCAGCTGCACTAAGAGTTCTTGAGACGAACCCTATGGGTCTCTCTGAGCCATCCTCCATACGATGAGAGAGTACAGCACCCACACCGTAGGGTGATGCGTCACACGCCAGGATGAGTGGTTTGTTTGAATCATAGTGCACTAACACACTACAGGACTGAAGTAGCGCTTTGGACTCTTCAAACGCCTTCTGCTGCTTGACCCCCCATGACCATTTTTCTTCCTTCTTAAGTAAGGTATGTAGTGGTGCCAGCAGCGTGGAGAGCTTTGGGAGGAACCTATGGTAATAGTTCAACAAGCCCAGGTAGGCTTTTAACTCAGTAACATTTTGTGGCTCAGGCGCCTCCGCAATGGCTTCCACTTTGTCTGTTAGAGGGTGTAGACCACTGGCGTTGATCTTGTGGCCTAGGAACACCACCTCTTTTCCCATGAACTCACACTTGCTTCTTTTCAACCTCAGACCGCTTTTCTCCAACCGTTGAAGCACTTCCTCCAGCGTTTTCAGATGTTCTTGTTCATTTGGTCCTGTACAAAGGATGTCATCCAAATAAATGGTAACATTCGGAATTCCACCTAGGATGCCCTCCATAGTTCTCTGGAATATAGCAGGACTGGAAGCTACTCCAAATGGTAAGCGTGTGTAGGTATATAAGCCTTTGTGTGTATTGATGGTTACATACTTTCTTGATTCTTCTTCCAGGACTACTTGTTGGTAGGCGTGACTCATGTCTAATTTCGTGAAGTGTCGGCCGCCATTCAGCTGTGCGAAGAGGTCCTCCACTTTAGGAATTGGATACTGATGCACCCGTGATGCTCGATTGACAGTGAGTTTGTAATCTCCACATATTCTAATGGAGCCATCCGGCTTTCTCACTGGGACTATGGGCGCCGCCCATTCTGCAACCTGCACTGGCTCAATGATCTTGTCATCCAGCAGCCTCTGTAGCTCGCTTTCAACCAGTGGCTTGACTGCATAGGGTACCGGTCGGGGTTTGCAGAATCGTGGTTGGGCCTCCTTGTCCACATTAATCTTTGCAGTGACACCTTTTAGCTGTCCTAAGCCTTCTTTGAACACCTCAGCGTGTCTTTCGAGGATCTCCTCCAGCTGCAATTTGGGCTGAGATTCCACTTTATTCACCAACTGATCCATCATGGCCAGTTCTTGTAGCCAACTTCGCCCTAGTAGATTTGGTCCTTCGCTCCCAACTACTACTACAGGTAAGTCCTTTTCTTTGTTTTCGTGTTGCACCTTCACTTGTGCCATGCCTAGCACGTCTAGCTTCTCTCCTGTGTATGTTTTTAATTTTAATGAACAGGGATTTAATTCTGCTGTGTCTGTTTTCTTCCACAGTTGTGTATATTGCTGTTTACTTAATATGGTTACTCCACAGCCTGTATCAACTTCAAATGTTACTTTCATTCCATTAACATTCATGGTACGCGTGATGGGCGCTACCTTGGTCAGCTCCTCTGACGTGTTGTAAATTGTGTGAAAACCCATGTCTTCTGTATCACTTTCTCCCTCCCCTCTCAGTTGATTCGCTCGCTGTTCCTTTCCTGGGCCCTTGTTTTCATACTTTTGCCCATTAACTGTCGCTTTCAGCACCTGTGCGCTGTCCACCTTTATTCTACATGCTTTCTTAATGTGCCCTCGCTTGCCACAATTATGACACAGCTCAGTGGCAAATTTGCACTCGGCGGCATTGTGCTGGCCTTTGCAGCGATAACAACTGGGGAATTTGTGCTGAGTTTTGTCAGTCGACACTTTGTGGACACCTACTTGGGTCTTAGGCACACGAACATGCGTTGCTGTGTCCTCTGTTAGCTTCCCTTGCATCTCTCTCACATCTTTAGATGCTGTTTCCATCGCTTGGCATAATTCCAAAGCCTTTGCAAAAGTGAGTTTTGTTTCAGATAAAAGTCGCCGTTGCATTCGGTCATCATTCACTCCACACACAAGTCTGTCTCTTAACATTTCTTCCAATGAGTCTTTGTAATCACAGTGCAGTGTTAATTTCCTCAATTCTGCCACATACTCTGCTATGGACTCAGTGTTCCTCCTTATGCGTGAATTAAATTTGAATCGTTGCACGATTTCACTCGGTTTGGGGCTGAAGTGCTTCTGAAGCTCAGCAGTAAGCTGGTCGTATGTTTTATCTTTCGGTAATGCAGGGCTTATTAAATTTCTCAACAAGCTGTAAGTAGTTGCACCAACTCCACTCAACAGTACAGCCTTCCTTTTGTCTGGCTCCTCAATGTCATTAGCTTGGAAGAAAAAGTCCAACATTTCACTATATTCTTCCCATGACTGAGTCGAGTTATCAAAAGGGGTTACCGTTCCGATTACAGCCGCCATTGCTCGTCGTGGTGGGGAAACCTCGTTTTTCCTCCTCTGAACTTGCACTCGAACTACTGGAGTCACTTGAGTTCGCCACACTTGCAATGTTTTCTGTTTCTCGCCGCTGATTTTTTTTTCTTTTAATCCTCGTCGCCAATTGTGTGATATCCTACCGTGTAGCAATGATCACACTTGAGTTATTTCTTTGGCTAACTCTGCCGTTTATTCTGCAACACACATAATATGACTGAACATGGATTCTGCGCGGGGTTTTCACACTCTTGTTCTAATGTGTCCCCTTAATAGTAGTGCTGAACAATACAGGTAGTTCCCCCTAGAGGCATGTGCCAGTAATGTTTTAAATTAGACTTGCAGTCTACCACACTATTGGAGGCTGGTATCATCGAGAGGGTGGATGCCTTGCCTTGGATATCCAACATTGTGGTGGCCAAGAAGAAACTGGGAGGCATCAGACCATGCATAGACTTCAGGGTGGTGAACAAGGCCATTATCCCAGACAAATACCTACTTCCGACTATGGAGGAGCTCACAGCAACATTCAGTGGGTCACAGGTATTCATGAAGCTGGACCTTTGCCATTGGACAGCTCCTATTACTATAATAAAAAAAGACTATCAGAGGATTGTTGTGCTCTTTACTCTCTCTTTCTCTCTCTTTTAATATACTCATTATTCTTGTTAATTGGAATGTGAAGTTTGACTGATTGTATATTTTTTGAGAGTTCTGATTTTGTAACTCTTTTGTAACCTTTATCCCTCATCGAGAGTTTGTATGTTGTATTTTGTTCTATTAAATTAAAAAAAAACTGCCCATGACACTTCTGCTTTATTATTGCACAAATCAGTGTTGAGTGGGCATTGTCGAGCATATCATCACTACCCCTACGAATTGGGACACCCCTTCATGGCTGCATATGGCCATAGTGGCTGTAGAGTGTTGCTGTCTTACCAGCCACTGCTGAAATTCACCAGCTATTGCCCGGTGTTAATGTCAAGCCCTTCTCTCTCTCTCTCTCTCTCTCTCTCTCTCTCTCTCTCTCAGGTTTCGTTCACTGAAAATTGTCCTTCCACAGAATTTTTCCAGCAACGACTACAAATTCTGAAAGATGTCTATCATTTGACAGATTATATGAAGGGTGATCTAATTAAAATCAATTAAAATGATAGATAACTGACAGAATTTTTTACAAGCCTGTCTGAGAAAATGATATAAAAAGTGCAGTGCAACCTGTGATCTAGAGTATTGCCCTTTTATAGGTTTTCAACTCAGATGCAGTTCTGACAGTCAGTCACCAGATGGAAATCTTTATTGTTTCATAATACTGTGTCGCTCATGAAGCAGTTGTCGCAAAGTTGCTCATTGTTTCATGAGGCCTCAGTTTTAACATCATTAACCTGTGCATAGTGATGTTATGCTTGACACCGCCCACTCGAGACTGACTTGAGCAATATAACACGGAAGTGTCGTAAGCAGAGTGTCAAGCAGTGTCAATATGCCCACAGTCATGTGACTGTAGTAGTAGTAGATTAGTTTATTTGACAGGGACAGTGCAATAAACATAGACAATTAATCAAAGACAATCAATCTGATGTGTTGCACATAGAGTGTATAGCTATTAGCTAATTTGCAACTCTTGTCCCTGGATGGGCTTTAGAAAAAAGAATCAAGATAAAAATATACACAATAACCACATACATCAATGCAGAAAAATTATAAATACACAATTATAAATATTATAAATATTATAAATACACAAATATAACAGCCTGACTCACCTTTAACATAAATATTATAAATACACAAATATAACAGCCTGACTCACATTTAACACATATAACATAACTCACATTTGCCTATTTCAGGCCTTCCTCCCTCCGTCACTCACTATAAACAAACACATTCATTCCTTCCCTTCATTCACTCTCACTTTGCAGACAAATAATTCATACATGAGTACATTCTTGTTTATTTTTCAGCCAGTTTTTAACATTTTTAGTGAATGTTTTAAAGTCCGTTATTATTTTAATTTCATTTGGCATTGTGTTCCAGATGTGACTGCCCTTTATAGAGAAAGCTGTTTGTCCAAATGTGGTTCTGCGGTGGAATATTTTACAGTTATTGTTAACAGAACTCCTGGTGGCTCTGCTGCTGTCCTGTCTTTGGACGAAACCAGCAAGTGGCTCGGGTGCTGATTTATGGAAACATTTGAACGTTAATTTCAGAAGACAGAGGTCAATGAAGCTCTCAAAACTCAATAGGTTGTATTTTTTTAAAACATTACAGTGATGCCACCTAATGGGCTTTTTGTCCAAGATTTTTAGGGTTTGATTATATAATGAACCTATATGTCTTATTGTGGAAGGGGCTGCTTGAGCCCAGACTGTCAAACAGTATGATATATGAGAAAAAACCATAGAATGCATATACAGTGCAGCTGCTTCGTAAGGTATGTAATATCTAATTAATTTAAAGCAGTTCAGATTTTTTTTTACTGTTTTTGAAATTTTCTTTATATGAAGATTAAATTTGAGTTGAGGATCTAGTACAATGCCAAGGTATTTGAATTCTGTAGCTAAACTGATGTCATGATCATGTATATTAACTTTAAAATGTTGCAGGTTACATTTTTTGATTGAAAAGCACATTGAGACTGTTTTCTGAAGGTTCAGCAATAGATGGTTCTTGAGGAGCCACTCTTGGACATCAACCATACTTGTAGACAGTACATCTGCAGCCTGTGCTGGAGTCTTGGCAGCTGTGTAAATAACTGCATCATCTGCATAAAGTTGGCATGTTGCAGCTGAGCAGTGTAACGGCAAGTCATTAATAAAAATGCTGAAAAGTAAAGGACCAAGAATGGACCCTTGTGGGATACCCATGCGGTTGTTTAAAAATGAGGATTTATCCTGGTGAACTTTTACACACTGTTCTCTATTCTGGAGATAAGATGCAAACCATTCTAATGTATTTGGGGAGAAGTTAAAAGATACCATTTTGGATAAAAGCAAACTGTGGTTTACAGTATCGAAAGCCTTTTTGAGATCTAGAAAAACAGCTCCTACCACATTACCCCTGTCCAAGGACTGTTTGACGTTTTCAATAAGGCAACAATTTGCTGTTTCTGTTGAGTATCCTGGTCTAAAACCAAATTGATGTGGATGAAGAAGTTGACTGTCTTGTAAGTAGTCTATCAGCTGTGTAGCTACAACTTTTTCAAGAACCTTAGATAGGACTGGTAAGATAGAGATTGGGCGGTAATTGCATATATCGTCTTTACTGCCTGATTTATGAACTGGTATGACGACAGCTTTTTTCCAGCCAGATGGAAATGTACTAGACCTAATGGAGAGATTAATGAGATGAGTCAGTGGTTTGATTAATATTTTGCTGTGCATTTTGAGAAAGGAGGTGCTCATATTGTAGATATCATTAGTTTTTGAGTTTGACAGTGTTTTAACAATACCAGCAATTAACTTCTCATTTACCTCATCGATGTGAAAAGTATCTGTTGGGAGTATGGAATTTGTGTTGTTGAGCACATTTGGCAGCACAAAAATTTTTGTTAAGTCTTCCACAGAGCCCACAAAGTGTGAATTAAATTCATTTGCCAAAGTAGCCTTGTCACTGACGGTCTTGCCATTGATTCTAAGTTCCTTTACCCCCTTCTGATCGTTTTTTTTATTAGTTAAGTTATTTAAATGCCTCCATAGGGAACTGTTGTTACCCTTTGCATGATCTATCAGTTTATTGTAATAAGATATTTTTGATTTTCGCAGCTCATGTACCACTTTATTTCTTAAACTTTTGTACACAAGGTGATCATTTTGTAGTTTGGAGGTTAGTGATGTTTTCAGTGCATAGTCTCGCCTCTTCATAAGTTTTCTTATTTCATTATTTAACCATGGTAGGCTAATCTTCTGTTGTCTACTTTTAATTTGCTTTGAAAATTTTTCTATAGACTTTGTGATTGTTGCAGTTATAAAATTACAACAATCATCTACTTCACATGTTGCCATGAGCTGCTCCCAATTTTGATTCTCTAAGTAATGTTCAAACTCCTCATTTTTTGATTTGGGGATAATAAAATTTGATTTGTCAATATCGACTCCCCCAAAATACTGTAGTCGCTTTTTAGTAAGTTTCCTGACAGCAAGAACCATGTTATGATCTGAGAGACCAGTTACAAGATTATAGGTTCTGGTTATTCGTTCTGGTTTATTAGTAAATACCATGTCAATAAGTGTTCTGGATTGTTTGGTTATCCTGGTGGGTCCTTTGATGATTTGCTGGTAATTAAATTTAGTCATGAGGCTTTTCAGTTTTTGTTTGTCTTTTTTATCAGACCAGTTGATATTAAAGTCACCATGAATTATTGTTTCTCTGTTCTTCTCAAGTTGTTTAACCAGATCACTTAATTCATTATAAAAGGAAGAGTTGTGTGACGGTGGGTTGTACACTACTGCAATGTTGAAATTCATTACCGGAGAGAGACATACATTAACAGCTAAACATTCAAGTGAAGTATTCAAATCAACCAGTTGACATTTATATTTCTCTTTGATGTAAATTAAAACACCTCCTCCCCTCCCTACCTGCCTGTCTTTTCTAAAACACTGGTAGCCCACAATATCGATCATATTAGTGTCTATGTTACTGTGTAGCCAGCTTTCTGAGAGACAAAGGTAGTCCAGATTTGAGTCCAACAACAACACCGAAATCTCATCTCTTTTGGGGATTATGCTCCGTATGTTTAAATGACCGCCGAGGATCCCCTTTGGTTTAGCCTTGGTGTCCCAAAGAACTCGTGCATGATTAACAGTTTGGAAAAATAAATGTTGTTTTTGCTTTTGTACAGCTCGGTTTTGTGCTAACCCAGTGGTCTGCTGTTTAATAGTGGCAGGTCCAGGGTTAAGGTGAATATCTCCTGCCAGAAGTAGCAGAACTAACAGAACTTTAATTGTATATCCTCTGCCATATTGTGATTTTTGCTTAACAGCCATGTTTGCCTTAATTTGGAAGTTTTTGCTCAGGGCTTTTAAAGACCACATAGAGTGTAGGGTGAGATGTCCAAGCCCAAATCCATACAGATAAAACTTTTTAACTTCACCTTTGGTTGAGTTTGTCGGAAAATCCTTCTTGTTGCAGGTCCAGACACACAAAGACAAAACGAAGAGGAAGTAGAGAAGTAGAGAAGGCTTATTAGTGGTGCCCATCAGCCCACTTTTTAATCCGGTGGCAGCCATCTTCAGTCCTTCTTGGAAAGAAGGAAAAGGAAAATCTGTGGATAGTAAAATAAATTCTGCTTATATCGCCAGAATCTGATCCGATCGTCCTCGAATCCAGCTGGGCCTCAGCTAGCCAACTAGCCCCTTCCGTTGCTGGTCTCGTTGCTCATAGTCGCCGTAACTGGTCTCCCGTCCCGCTCCTCCAACCGAGTCTCGTCACACACCGCCGCTGCCACCGAGCTCCGCTGAGGTCACGGTAAATCCTCCGCTAGGCACCGCCACCTACCGTCGTCTGCCTGGGTGAAATCTCTGCTGAGCCCCGTCAACAAATAGCCGCTTGCCTGGTAGTATCTCCGCTGGGCCTCGCAGCTGGGCTTCGATTCAGGCTGGTGTAAGGTGGAATGACTGGCGCCAGCATTAAGCTAACTAGCGTTAGCTTAGCAATCGCTTCGGGTAGTCTCGTCGCACACCGCCGCTGCAGTCACGGTAAGTCCTCCGCTGGGCACCGCCGCCTACCGCCGTCTGCCTGGGTGAAATCTCTGCTGAGCCCCGTCAAACAAATAGCCGCCTGCCTGGTAGTATCCCCGCTGGGCCTCGCAGCTGGGCTTTGATTCAGGCTGGTGTTAGGTGGAATGGCTGGCGCCAGCATTAAGCTAACTAGCGTTAGCTTAGCAATCGCTTCAGGTAGGGCACATCAGTGAATCACAAGGAAGCGCTGGAATTGCTGGTCAGTTTACTCACAGTGGCCGGATAAAAGCGATCAAAGGGGTAATCCACCGGAGGTATATCCGATCGCTGTAGGTAGTTATTTAGAGACTGGCGCCAGCATTAAGCTAACTAGTGTTAGCCACGGCAAGCAGTCTACCCAATTTGCATCCGTAAGCGAAGCCCTGAGCACTGCTTTAAGCGATCTATGGAAACAACTTCTCCTTCCCCCATTCTATTATGCTGAGCACCACGCTAGAAGGTGGGAAGTGCCATTTTTATATGGTCTTTGGTATGACCCGGCCGGGACTTGAACCTCCAACCTCCCTCCTGGTTGTGTAGCGAACGAGGCCTCATTGTCCCATCACGTGATTTGAGACCTGGCAGAAAATTTGACAGGGCTTGGTGTTGCATATGCCAACAGTGAAGGATTTAACAGGGGTGTGATTCACCACTCGAACTGTGGGTTTTTTGAAAGGAGGAGATTTGTTATTATCGCTATTTCGCTATTATTTGCTATTTCAGTACAAGTCAGGGACAGTACACGAGTTAGAGTTAGGTTTAGTTACATTAAACAACACATTACATTCACTAAATATATTACACATAGATACATACACATACATTGATGCATAACACACAACACACACTTATTCACACAAACACAGTAGACATCCAAGATAGGCTTAGTTAGACAAATAGATTAGACAGTTTGTGTGGTTGAGAGACTAGTGTATGTATTTTTTTCAGAGTGCAAGGTGTGTTTGTCTGAGTGGCTGTGTGTAAGTGTAATGAGGTGAGGGACATGGAGGAGCAGCCAGTGGCCAAAAGAGCACGCTCTCATGTGTGCAGACACTTTGACATTGTCAACCCCAAGAAGGTCAAGTGTGTTATCTGTGCTGTGGAGCTGACGTTCACCAGTAACACGTCTTCAATGCCGCGACACCTGTGCAGCAAACACCCAGAGACGACACCTAGTACAGCTGCTGCTGCTGATTGCTTCTGGTTCAGCAGGGACCAGACTAGGTGAGCTTAATGTAATTTCTATAGATTAAATTCAAACACCCAACAGTATTATATACCGTATAATTTACAATTTTTCAATGACAATTTTTGTGTAATTTCATTGTAAGGTCAGCAAGCAGAGTTAGGACGAGGCACTGGTTAATATGGTTGTGCTTGACATTCAACCATTTAAATTGGTGAAGGACAGAGGCTTCAGGGCCTTTGTACAGAAGCTGGACCCAACCTACATCCTGCCTACTTGCCAGGCCTTACAATCAATGGTGCAGAAAAAATGCAAAGAGGCTAAAGAGAAGGAAAAAGAGGAATTGGAAAAAAGCACAGTCTGTAAGTCTGACTGCAAACATGTGGACCTCCATGAATATGGATGCGTATCTTGGGATAACCTGCCACTTCATTGATGACAACACAAAGCTCGTTAGTGTTCTGCTTGGAGTGGAACATTTCACATGGTCCCACACAGCAGAAAATTTGAAGGACGCCATGGAGCTGCAAATTAATCAGTGGGGTTTGACAAATAAAGTGTGCTGTTTAATCACAGACAGTACATCGAATATAAGCCTTTGTGCCAAACTCATGAATATAAAGAAAGTGCCATGTTTAGCCCACAGCATTAATCTTGTTGTGAAAAAGAAACTGGATCAAACTCCTTCACTTGCCGACATCAGAGCAAGAGGCCAAAGAATTGTCACATTTTATAAGACAAGTATAAAAGAAAAAGGAAAACTGACAGAGATGCAAACCCAGCTGCAGAAGCCAGTTAACAAATTAATTCAGGAAGTTGAAACCCGATGGAACGCTACATATTTCATGTTAGAAAGACTGTATGAGCAACGTGAACCAGTCGGTGCAGCGGTGGCATCCTTCACTACAGACATTCCTCCTCTCACATGTGTGGACTACCAGACAGTCAGTGAGTATTTAGAGGTGCTTGCACCTTTCCATCTGGCCTCCACAGAGATGTCAGCAGAAAAGAATGTTTCTGCGTCAAAAGCGATTTCACTCATCAGAGGGTTACAGCACAAACTAGCTGAAAAGGCATCAGTCATTAAAAACCAAACAGCACTTCAACTTATAAAACAACTGCAGCATGAGCTGGTCAAACGGTGCACTGTTCAAAATGTTAGAGTTTTGGCCTTGGCAACCATTTTGGACCCATGATTTAAAATGTTAAGTTTTGGCGATGACGTGTGCGAAAGAGACCATGGTAAAATTGACTGCTGAATGTGCTGCAACCATCAATACTGAGATGCCAATGCCATCAACATCACAGGTAGTGTACTTTATTATTCCATATTATTATTGTGTTTTCCAAACCTCTCTATCAACATGTATTAAAATGTTCTCAACTCCATCAGTCAGCAGCAGTGGAAGAACCTGGGCCTTCAGCAAAAGACAACATCTGGGAGTTCTTGGATAGCAGAGTTGGTTTGTATACATATATATATTTTTTTACTTTAAGCATAATTTTCTAATTACAGAAGATTGCTAATTACATTTTTCTTTTTGTTTAGGTGAAACAGCACTGTCAAAGTGCAACAGCAGATGCCACAATGGAAGTGAAACAGTGTTTGTCTGAGCCCTACCTCTCCAGAGGAGAAGACCCACTCTGTTACTGGGCAACACGCCAAACTACATACCCCGCTCTTTACAAGATGGCAAAAAAGTATCTCCACATGCCAGCAGTGTCAGTGCCATGTGAGCGGGTCTTCTCCAAAGCTGGAGAGGCAGTAAGCCACAAGAGAAGCAGACTGAAACCACGCACAGTGGAAATGCTTCTTTTTTTTTTCTTTTTTTTTTAATAAAAATCTTTAAACACTCCAACAGAAACATGATGTTTCATTATTTATGAAGACCAGTAAATACTATAAAATGGTAGAGGAAAATATTTGCAATATGACAATTTAGTGCAGGTAGATTTGGGTCCCTCACAATTCTCATTTGTACCCCAAACCTCTATGAATTGGGACACCCCTTCATGGGTGCACATGGCCAAAGTGGCTGTAGAGTGTAGCTATCTTACCGGCCAATGCTAAAATTCACCAGCCAGTCACTAGCTATCTCTATCTATCTATCTATCTATCTGAGGTTTTGTTCACTAAAAATTGTCCTTCCACAGTTTTGCCAGTAGTGACTACAAATTCTGAAAGCTGTCTATCATTTGACAGATTACATGGAGGGTGATGTAATTGAAGTCAATTAAAATGATAGATGACAGAATTTTTACAAGGCTGTCTGAGAAAATGACAAAAAGTGTAGTGCAACCTGTGATATAGAATATTGCCTTTTTTCAATTTTTCAACTCAAATGCAGTTCTGACAGTCAGCCACCAGATGGGAGTCTTTATTAGATATTTCATAACGTGTCGCTCATGAAGCAGTTGTTTCAAAGTTGCTCATTGTTTCATGAGGACTCGGTTTTAACATCACTACCTGTGCACAGGTTAAGGTCGTGAAAGAGAGTACAAACAATAATGAGGAAATGGGTTGAGGCTTACGTGATTCTACATTGGAGGAGAGGGTAGGAGAACAGACTGAAGAGCTGGGCTACACACAGGCAAGAGGACTGTTTTGGACTGAGCACAGTAAATCTATCATCTCCATGAAGAGTAGCAGGCTCATGCTCCATGTCCACTGGTTCCGTCGTTTTTCTGCTTCCCATTCACTGTGTATTGGAAACGCAGCGGAAAGCATTTGAGTGCGGAGTGGTCGAAAACCGTACTTGTACTGAGTCGCCCAGGGTTACCCAACAGCTCATTTGCATAAAGATCTCCCTCGGTCAAGATTTTTTCCGTACGGTCATGAATCGGAGGCAGCACTCTCATCCTGAACTTTTAAACCAGCGTTTTTTTGTTTTTTTTATTTAAGTTTTTGTAAAGGGTATACAGGTCATTACAGCATTGCATTGTTTACATTTTCATCACATGTTCCCTTATTTTTTGCTATTTGACAACACTGGTAGGATAGTTATTACAACAACCCCCCCCTTTTTTTTTAAAGTGAAAGAAAAAGTGAAGTTAAGGAGAATTAAATAAAAAACAAACAAACAAACGAATAAACAAACAAACAGAACAGCAAAAAACAAACAAACAGAAAATTAAGTAATTAAAAGTAAAAGAGCAACTGAGTAGCGTTGGAACAAAGAGCGGGACCATTATTGAAATGGTATTTGTCAAAGATTAGTTCTAATGGAAGACACATATGCGATCCAGGGTTGCCAAAAGTTTATGAACCCATCCATGTCCTGTCTCAGTGCGAATGTCAACTTTTCCATCGAGTAAATGTCTTGAATCACGTTAATCCAATCTTCAGGTGTAGGACAGTCCTTCAGCATCCATTTTTTAGTTAGGGCTTTTTTACTTGCCAATATTAAAACATTGAATAAGTATTTATCTCCTCGTCTTTCCAGTGAGTCCGGTAATAAACCCAAATACAAAGTTACAAAAGAAAAGGGAACTGTTATTTTGAATATTTTCCCCAATATTGTCTGTACGTTGGACCAATATTGGTGGATAACTGGACATGACCAAAACACATGAAAATGATTTGCAGTCTTTTCACCACACAAGCGCCAACAGTTCAACCCCTTATGGGTAAATTTGTTTTGTGCAGGTGTTCTGAAAAATCTTACCAAGTTTTTCCATCCAAATTCTCTCCACTGCAGGGATGAGGTACTTTTCCATTGCTGTTTATTTAGCTTTTCCCATATTTCCAATTGTAAAGTGAAATTCCCCTCTTTTTCCCATCTCTCTTTTATATACGATGTGTTGTCTCCTTTTAAGTCTTGAAGACCTTGGTATATTTTAGAAATGTATCTGATCCCTGGGATCCCTTTATATGCCATTAAGAAGACCTTCAGAACACCTGACTGGGCCCTTTCCAAATCCTCCTTTTTAAGTATATTGTTTATGTGGTGTCTAAGCTGAAAGAACCTGTAAAGATCTTGATTTATTAGACCTTGTTTTTTCAAATCTTCAAAACTTCTTAAAGTTTGCCCCTTAAAAAAATCGTAATATTTTATCAGCCCTTTCTCTTTCCACTCTTTAAATCTAGTGTCTGTTTTATTGGGGGTAAAGTCTTGATCATAGGCGATCCATTGCAGAAGTCGATAGGGCTCTTTAGCTTGATTCTCTCTGACTATCTTAAACCAAATTTTTAGCGGGGTCTCTATCCACGGGTTAGTGTTATTCAGGAGTTTAGTTAAGGCATTGTTCCCTATTATCGCCTTTAGGGGGATGTCACTTGTTATTTGGCATTCCATCTCCTTCCATTGTGCAGTGTAGACTGGGTTACATATCTCTACTAAAGTTTTAATTTGTGCAGCTATAAAATAGTCCCTGATATTTGGCAGTGCGAGCCCACCTTTGTCTTTGTTTAGCTGTAGGGTTCTATATCTGATTCTAGGTCTCTTACCCTGCCATATGAATCTTGAGATCCTTCTGTCTAGTTCCTGCCATGTTTTTTTGGGAGGTTCTACCGGTATTGTTTGGAAAAGGTATAGAAGACGTGGAAGTATATTCATTTTGACTGCTTCAATTCTTTGTGCGATACCTAAGAATGGTATCATATTCCATCTTGCTAGGTCAGATTTTATTTTTGTCACCAGTGGATCATAGTTTAGTGTTATAATTTTGTCGAGTTGTTTCGGGATATTGACCCCCAGATATTTCATAGATTCCAACTCCCAGTTAGTTTTGAGTTCATTTAGTGAAAAATGATTTGGGTCATAGTTGAATGTTAAAACTTGGGTTTTATGCATGTTTAATTTGTACCCTGATAAATCTCCATAGTCTGAAAAAACTGAGATTAGTTCTGGTAGAGAAGTGTCTGGCTGCCCTAGGTATATTAAAATGTCATCAGCAAAGAGTGCTATTTTATGTTCTTTCTGACCAAGTGTAATACCTTGAATTTCTTGATTTTGTCTTATCCATTGGCTCAGAGGTTCTATGAAGATTGCAAAGAGCAGTGGAGACAGGGGGCAGCCTTGACGACATCCTCTTTCCAGCTCAAAAGATGATGATAAATTACCGTTAATCCTTATTTTAGCTGTTGGTTTTTTATATAATGCCTGTATAGTTCTAATGAAGTTGTTATGAAAATTGAAACTGGATAAGATTTTATAGAGGAAAGACCAGTCAACCGAATCGAATGCTTTTTCAGCATCTAATCCCAATATGACTGCATTTAAGTTATATTTTTTTATATGATGAATTATGTGTAAAGTGCGTCGAATGTTGTCTTGTGTCTGTCTTTGTCTTATAAAACCTGTTTGGTCTAAGTGAATTAAGTCTGTCAGTATGTTTTCTAACCTTTTGGCAAGGATAGTGGTAAAAAGCTTATAGTCCTGATTTAATACACTGATTGGTCTGTAGTTGGAGCATTCTAGTTTATCCTTTTCAGGTTTAGGTATGACTGCAATGACCCCTTCTCTCCAGGAGGGGGGGATTTCCCCTGTGTGGAGGACAGTTAAATGTTTTCAGGAGGAGAGGAGATAGTTGCTGTTTAAAGGTTTTGTACCATTCTGCTGTATAGCCATCTGCTCCTGGGGATTTGTTAGCTTTAAGTTTCATAATTGCTTTTTCCAATTCTTTAGGTTGTATTTCTGACAGTAGGGTTTTATTTTGTGATTCCGTAAGTTGGGGAAGGTTTAATGTGTTTAGGAATGTCTCGGATGCGTTTTTATGTTTTTTGTGGGAGTATAAGTTCTTGTAGTAATTCTCGAAGCTTTTAAGAATATCCTGAATTCTGAATTTTATTTCCTTTGATACTGGGTCTCTGATTTTGTAGATTGCTCTTTCCGTTTGTTGTTTCCTCAATTTATAGGCTAGTAATTTTGCCGATTTACTGCCTGCTTCATAGTGTTTTTGTTTCAGAAATGTAAGTTTCTTCTGGATTTCTATTGTGTAGATCTCATTTATTTGATTTTTAATTTCTTTGATCTTGAGCGAGCCATTAGAATGAGTGTTATCTTTGTGTTCTTTTTCTAGGTTCTTGAGCTCTGACTCTAGTGTGATTAGTTTTTCTTGTCTCAGTTTCTTTTGGGTTGCCAGTTTTGCAATAATTTTTCCCCTTATTACAGCTTTGCACGCATCCCACAGTATTAAAGGGGATACTTCTCCATTATCGTTTTCTTCCAAATATCTGAGAATATCTGATTCCAATTCATCTTTCAGTGGCCCTTTCAGGACACTTGAATTCAACCTCCAGGAAAATGTATTATTTGTGTATTTTTGGATGTTTAAATCCATATAGATCGGACTGTGGTCGGAGAGATCCATCAGTCCTATTTTACATGTTTTTACTCTTCCAATGTCTCTATTAAACATAAAAAAGTAATCAATCCTTGAGTAAGATGAATGTGGCGTTGAATAAAAAGTATAATCTTTTACATTGGGGTTGAATTCCCTCCATACGTCACAGATTCCCATTTCTTTTAGTAGCATCCGAGTATTCCTATTTTGGGTGTTATTTTGATGTGAAGAATTACCTGTTGCATCCCAGTATGGATTCAGTCTTAGATTGAAGTCTCCACCACATATCACTAAACCTTGGGCTTTAGTTATCATTAGGTCGAATACATTTTTATAAAATTTCCATTTAGCCCCTGGTGGTGCATATACATTCAGCAGGGTGATGTCTTCTCCCTCTAGTCGCCCAGTTACCAAACTGTACCTCCCTTCTTTATCTTTGTGTTCTGATTTTTTTTCAAATGTAATTGAAAAGCGCTATATAAGTGCAGGTTAGTTAGGTTAGTTAGTTAGTTGATATCAATGTCGCTACTCCCCTCCTCCTCCCTGATTTATATGAAGATGAAGAGATCATTTTAAACCCTTGTCTACTGAGTTTAGTGTGTTCCACGTCTGTTAGGTGGGTTTCTTGTAAAAATACTATTTCTGCTTTGTCTTTTTTCATTTTGCGTAGAATCTTGGATCTTTTAACTGGATTCAGGATCCCTTTTACATTATATGAGGCTATTTTGGTTACACCCTGTTTCTCCATTGTATTTTCTTATTTAGTATAACAGTGTGGTGGCCCTCTTTTTTGCTACTCAGAAACTGAAAGAACATTAAGAACATAAAAAACATTAAGTACATAATGTACGAAACTTTAAAACAAAAAACTGTCAAAAAAACTTCCTGAGCTGGGGTCTCTTTAAAGACCCTGTAAGAGCCCTGATGGAGTGTGGGCTCTGAGGGAAATTCCTCAAACTCTGTTACGTGTTGAGGGCCCTCTCTTACCCCTGTAAGTTGTCCCATGTTTTTAACGTGAATTTCAGATCCCAATCCGAATTTGTAATGATTTTTTTTTTTATTTTTTTTTTATGCCTATACCCTATGAGCTTGTGTGCACCCTCCCACCCCCATCACAGCAAACATTCAGTCTAATACAGTATTTGTTAGTGTGGGGAGAACATGTGGGTCATTGTTACATTTCTATTTTAACATGATTTTTTTTTTCTCCTTTTTCCCCTTTAAATTAAGAAGACATTTGTTTCTAATGCTAAAACTGCTCCATGAAAGGTTTTACCACATGCTGATTCTGCATCTTCTTTAATGTTTGTTACCTTGTAGGAGGGGGGATGGAAGTGTAGAGTGACTGAAGAGAGAGAAAAAGAAAAAAAAAAAAAAAAAAAAAAAAAAACCAAAAAGGTCGCTATTCCTTTCTGGAACTGGAAAGCTTATCTTTGTAGCTCTGGGGCTGGGTGTTCCCGCTGCTGGCCCGTGGATTTTGAAGGTCTCTGAGTGGACCACGTTTGAGCTCTGATTTTCTCGTTCAGATCCGCTGCGGGTTTAAACACCGTTACCGGGAGTCCTTCTTGCCATGTCAGTTGTTGCTTCTTCCGCTGAATTGTAGAGACATGACTCTTCCCCGTAAAAGACCCTTAGCTTCGCCGGAAATGGCGTCTGAAAGCGTAGATTCTTTTCCCGTAAAACCTTTTTGGCGTCGTTATATTCCCGTCGCTTTTTAAGAACTTCAGGGGCGTAATCGTGTTCCACGAAGACTTTTCTTTCTTGATGCATAAATCCTTTCTTCTGCCAAGCCCGTCTTACAACTTCTTGTTTTATTTTGAAGTCGGAGAATCTTACCAACACTGAACGTGGGGGCGCTTCCGGGGCTGGCTTTGCGGCTAATGTGCGATGTGCCTTTTCTATCTTCAAATCGGTGGATTGTGGAATATCCAACTTCTCTCTCAATAAGGATTCCACGCATTCTGCCACTGTGTTGAAACCATCTTCAGCTCCTTCTTTCAGACCGTGAATTCTGATGTTGTCTCGTCTCTGTCTTCCTTCTTGGTCGGCTAGCTTAGCCTCCAGCCTTGACTGTTTTCTGTGTAAATCCAGTACAGAATCTTCAAGCACTTTTATTCTGTCTTCAGCTTCCAAGATTCGGTTTTCGGCCTGGTCCATTCTGCTGTTCGCCTTTTTTAGATCCTCTCTGAATTCAAGAAATTCGGCCCGAAATCGTCGTAATTCATCAAATAGCGATTTCAAGCTAATCCTTTTGTTAGCTAGGCCCAGGCACTCGTCTTCTGAACGGAGGTCTTCTGGTTCCGATTCCGCGGCCGCTGTGCGTCCTGATCTGGGGAATGTCAGTTTCCTCTGCTTTTGGTTAGGCATGGTGTTATTGTCTTTTGAATTTTAATCTTCCAAAAATCCGTTAGGTCTGATTTTGAGGAGGTTTTCCTTGGATTGAGTCTGGGAGTTTCACCGTTAGGTTGCTATCACCATGGCGTCCAGACCGGAAGTCCCAAACCAGCGGTTTTTGATGTCAAATAATGACGGATTCATTAACTGAATCTACTATTTCTCGCACGAAATGATGTTAGAAACACTTTTTGCCAGTTTGTTTTAAAGATATGGAGACCAAAGACGCCATATTGTCTGGTAGCAGCAGAACGCTGAAGACCGCCCACAGCCAGACCCATCGACCAATCCAGTGATCGAGCCAGCTGGAGGAGAAGACGAGGGGGGAGGGGGGCAAGCAGATCTGTACGTTACCTGTTGTTGTCAAGACTTGAAGGAGAAATTAATAACCGCTGTTTCAGACAACCCGATACTATATGACCACTCCTTGCTGTCATATAGAAACAACATATAAAGGAACGAGGCGTGGAGAGCAGTGGAACATGGACTCTGTCGGAATAACATGAGACCGGAGCCACATTCAACTGAGCACTGAACTAACTTTATTATAGGAAAACAGCTCAATATATTCTCTAGCCGTAGCCCGCCTGATGGCTATGGCTACGGCTACCCCCAGAACATAAGCAAGAAATGTTGTTTTTTTTCCAACTGAGCAGCAAAACTCAGTCAACTAAATGGGTGTCTGAGTAGACTACCAGAACGCCCCCTGTGTTGGGGTGGATGATTCTGCCGCCCATTCCCAACACGCATTAGCTAACGCTGCCTTCAGAACATAGTCCTCCAGGTACCTGGGCCTCTGACGTGTTCTAGCCGAGCGTCCCCCAGAAGGGGAGCTTGCTCCAGGCACTGTTGGCCACACCTGCGAGTCCCTAACCCCCACATCCGATGAGTCCCAACCCACACCAGTCCGTTCCACTGTAGCTCCTGGACTCTGTGCAGGCAAAGACTTCCTGAGTGGGCTGGAGTGCCACCATGACCTGTCCGAGAGCTTGAACATGTCCCAGCCCCGCCGCCTCACGATGTGTAGGGGCCCCGTCCAGAAAGGTTGCAGCTTATGCGTGCGGTTGGGATGTTTAATCCAAACCCGATCCAACACCTCCAGTCCGTGAGCCCTCACCCTGTACTTCCTGTCCAACCATCGTTTCATCTTTCACTGTTGGGCAACGACCCGGTCCCATGGAGGATCCGTGCTCCCTGGAGATGGGGTCGTGGGTGGTCTCAGTCAGTCCAAAGGCAAGTGGAGTTTGTGCCCCAGCATAAGTTTCGCCGGGAAGCATCCTGTCATAGCATGGGCTGTTGCCCTGTAGTGGAGGAGTGCGCTCTGGAGGGCGTCCAGAAACGTGAAGCCATCCACCAAGTGAGCTCTCAGCCCGTTTTTCAGAGTCTTGTTGAAACGCTCTACGCCCCCATTGGCTTGGGGGTGATAGAATGCGGTTTTGATGTGTTCCATACCCCTAACACCCAAAAACTCCTCAAATACCCCAGAGGTGAACTGTAGGCCATTGTCTGTAGTGATGGCATCCGGGACCCCCCAAATGGCGAACGGTGACGAGAGGAAACCTGTAACCACAACCGTCATGACTGAATTAGTGAGCAACACCTCCGGCCATTTAGAGAACAGATTGTAGACCACAAGCAGAAACCGGCTGTTCGGGGGTGCTGTATGCAGTTCATCGCAGATGTCTAATTGGATGTGCTTCCAAGGGCCCTCTGGGTACGGTAATGGTCGCGGGGGGGGGGGGGGTCCACCAGTCTTTCCGCTCTCCAAGCACGGGACACAGTTCTTTATCATGGTTTCAATGCCCTTATCAATATCAGGCCACCAAACTGAATCCCTGCAACACTGCTTCACCCTGACCACACCCAGGTGACCCTCGTGGAGCATTGCCAGAACTCGTGATCTCAGAGATACCGAGATCAATGTGCAGTGTTCCCTCGCCACCCACACACTGTTCCAACAGCTCAGTTTGCCCCTAAATTGATGAAAAGGTGCCAGCTCGCCCTGTACTTTCACGGGCCAACCCTCCCTGATGATCAAGCACAGTTGTGACGACGTGGGGTCCTGTTCCGATTCTGTCCGGAGCTCCTGGAGAGATACCATGTCCCAAAGAGGTCCGTGCAGCGTGTTGACCAGATCCACCTCTGTGGGATTGTCACCATTGTCATCTGGTTATGCAGTGTTGGTTGTTGCACGGGACAGGAGGTCCGCCACTACGTTCTCTTTTCTAGGGGTGAACTGGGTTGTAAAGTTGTAGGCCCTCAGCCGCTCCGTCCACCTGTGGCTCCGTAGGGGCCCGAGCCCATGGTCTCCAGTAGTGTTGTCAGCGCCCGGTGGTCTGTCGGCAGGGTGAAATGGAGCTCGTAGAGATAGATGTGCCACTGTTCACATGCCCAGACACAGGCGAGTGCCTCCCTCTCACCGACGGCATATTTCTGTTCAGCCGCTGAAAGAGACCTCGATGCGGACGCCTCTGGGCGCTCGGTACCATCTTGTACCTGAGACATAACTGCCCCCACCGCCGAACCCGACGCATCACAGGTCACAAAAGTCAGCCATTTTGGATCAAAGTGAGCCAACACTGGAGGGGAGGGGAGTTGGGACTTCAGCCTAGGAACCGCCGCTGAGCAGGCCGGAGTCCACTGCCACAGTGCATCCTGTTTCAGAAGAGCCCGGAGTGGTTCGATTGTCTCTGAATAATGAGGAATAAAATGTCTGTAAAAGTTCACCATGCCCAAAAACGAGGAAATCTGTGTGGGTGTCGTGGGATCCGGGAGACGCAGGACCGCCTTCACGTTCGAGTGCAGGGGCCTCGGACCCTCGGCCGCCAGCTGGAATCCCACAAACTTAATGGAGTCTGCCGCGAAAATGCACTTTTCCCTGTTCAGTGTGACTCCATGCTCCTGTAGCACCTTCATTACTCGTCGCAAATGACCATTGTGCTCCTCCCGTGATGCACCGTGGACCACGATGTCGTCCAGGTACACCACTACACTCTTTAGGCCAGCCAGAGTCGTGGACATGATCTTCTGAAAGCAGCTAGGCGCTGAGCTCATACCAAAAGGCATGCAGGTGTACTTGAAAATGCCCATGTGGGTCACGAACGCTGTCAGGTTCCTGCTAGCTGGGTGACGAGGCACCTGCAGGCAACCCTGGCAGAGATCCAATTTTGTGAATATCCTTGAGCCGCTGAATGTTGTGGTGAGTTCTTCCATCGTAGGGAGCAGGTATTTGTTTGGCACAATCGCCTTATCACTATCCAAAGGTCAATACACGGCTGGATGCCACCCGTCTTCTTCCTGGACACCACAATGTTTGATATCTAGTGTGAAGCGTCCACCCTCTCGATGATGCCATCTTTGAGCAGTCTGTTCAGTTCCGCAGTGACATTGTCCCGCAGAGTGAGGAGAAGCCGCTGTAATGGTTGGATTTTTGGTGTCACGCTTGGGTCGATGAGCGGGCGGAGGTAAATGGTAAATGGCAAATGGCGTTCACTTATATAGTGCTTTTCTTCTCATCTAGGATGACCAAAGCACTTTACAGATCTAAAGTAGAACACCTTAATGCATCCAAGGCCCACAAACAACGCCGGCCAGTGGACATGCAATTCGGGGAACACCGTCAGCACCTTTGAGCCCTCTGGGTCCGTGATGGAGAATCCCATTTCACCCAGCAGGTTGATTCCCAGCAAGTGAACGTGGGAACGATCTTTAACCCACATTTCACCAAGAAGTTGACTGTGCCCGCCATTTCAATTTTAGCGTGACTATACCCAAACATTTTCACTGCCCCTGCATTGATGGTTTTGCCTGGGAAAAGTCTTTTCAATGTAGCCATACTTAATATGGACTTACCGGCTCCTGAGTCCACCATAAGCGGCACATCAATTACGTCCAGCTGCAGGACGTACCACTTTAACGGTCCCTTCTTTGCGCCCGCTACACACACCTGTGTCATGCTCTTGGGCTCTGCTGCCAATGGTTTAGTAGTAATGGTGCAGGCCCTGTCCCGTGCCACAGTCCGCCGCCTTCTGGGGGTCCGCCCCGAAGAGTTAGCTACATTGCTAGCAGCCAGACTTGGAGGGAAAACTTGAGTAGCTAAATTCTCTTTAGCTAGCACTGGCAGGCCCAGCTGGGCGGTGGACTCAATCTGCCTAGTCAGTTCAACCACCTTCCCTTGTGTGAGGACATACGCAGTCAGCGTCAGCTTGTCTTTCAGCCACTCATTGTTCATACCGTGAGCTAGCTTGTCCCGGACTAGCTCCTCCTCAATAGGCCCGAAGGTGCAGTCTCTTGCTAAGCTATGGAGTTCTATAATGAAGGATTGGGTGGACTCACCAGCTCTCTGTCCGCAGTCAAAAAATTTATATCTTTGCGCCCTGATGTTGTAATGGTCCCTGAAGAAATAGTCCATTAAGTCCAAAACCTTCTTTCAGTGAGCCGTTGCCACCCAGCCCAAAAAAATATCTGTTGGCCCTCTTCACCGAGGCAGTGAATGAGTAGGCTCCTCCATCTCTCTTCATCAGCGCCGCTCAGACCGGCCGCGGCCACATACACTTTGAATGTCTCCCGCCAGGGGCCCCATGGTATAGCTGGCATGCCCGGAGACTGTAAAAATAGAGGTGGCGGTCTAATGCATGCTCCCATGGTTTATTCTCATCACTAAAATGTTATGTCGGAATAACATGGGACCGGAGCCGCATTCAGCTGAGCACTGAACTAGCTTTATTATAGGAAAACAGCTCAATATATTCTCTAGCGGTAGCCTGCCTGACGTCATCACCCTCAACCTCCTGGCTAGGCTACGGCAAGCCCCAAATGTCAAATCCCCAAACAACAGGCACATCCAGACGAAGCTCACGAACTAGGCGGTCAAATTCAACATGCATTGTGTGAGTCTGTAGGATTGGGTGAACCCAAACCCGGCGGCGACGACAACAAAGTCGCCTTTTGTAGCGCAAATATACAAGCACAATTAAAAACAATCTGCTCATGGTTAATAATGGCTATTCCAGTATATCCTCCCGCATTGCTCAAGTCCGCCTAGCTGAGAACTACGCTACATACCCCTTTTCCGCGCCTCAGAGGTTGCGGTATGCAGATTCCTTTCCGAAAAATCCGGACCAGTGGACATGTAGTATCACTCCCCTTTTAAAGGACTGCCTAATTAGAGGGCGCAGGTGTGAGTGGTGCAGCAACTGAGGAGAATGAGAGCAATCAGGAGAATAACAACGGTGTGCAGCCCACAACATAACATCAGCTGCCAGGCAATCAAATGGAACTTGACTGGGAACAAATGTCTGTTGAACTTCAAACTTCCATTTAACTTCCCCATGGTCAAAGTTACACATTTATGAAAAAAATGAGAAAATCAAACAAACAAAATCCCATTATTATTTAGAAAAAAAAATGTAAATTTACAAGAATTTACATACATTTACATTATACTCTTACTCAAGTTTATTTTTTCTTTTTTAATGACACTCTTAGTGAGTGCCAATCAGTGTTGAGCAAGTTACTAAAAATAGTAACTGATTACAGTTACTAGAGTTACTTCTTTTCAAAAGTAATTGAGTTACTTTACCAATTATTGCATGATTAAAGTAACTAGTTACTTGGAAGAGTAACTTTCACCTTACTTTTAAATGCATACTTAAATCATCTTGAATACATAGCAAGATAATTTAATTAATGGATTACATTATGGGCTTATTAATATCAGGCTAAAAACAGACCGTTTCAGACGGAGCTTTAAACACATATTCAGTCTGCTTTATCCTGCCTTGAGAGCGCTTATTGTGGGAAAAATCTGAAGAAAATCAACACAAAATTGACAGTAATTTCCTCATTTTGTGTCATGGATGGCCCTCACGAGCCATCATAAGATGCCACAAATCACCAGTGAGATTGCACAGTTTTTTAATGGAACAGAAAAGGAACAAAATAACAAGCCACGGGGGGCTAAAACACACTACAATGAATACAGTCAATGACAGGGGCGAATGGAAACATAAGGAAACACACTTACGAATAAAGACGATGGATAGTCTACATCTGAACAGCGGGTTGCTTGAATCACGTCTGACCATAGGAAGGTTTTTGACGAGACCGCCACATATTTCATTCCCAGCAGCCCTCTTAAGTAGGGAGCAGCTGATGAGGCAAAATGCGGCTCAGCTGACAGCTCTGACAGCCGGAAGCCCCTCCGAGCGCTGTCACAATAAAAGCTCGGGGAGCCAAAAAGGGCACACAGCCGTCAGATGGCCAAAAATAGTGCATGGCTCGAGCGCGGATGAGATCGGCGCTCGAATCATGACATTTTGGAGTGAGAAATAGGGTTTATGGAGTGAGAGAGAGGGAAAAAGAGTGAGACTCACTCCAAAAGAGTGAGTTGGCAACACTGCATAAAGCTGTCAATGTTTATCTTACCTTTATATTGTGGATTTAATCCGATGTGCAGTGATCCAAAGAAAATGTCCATTATCCACAGTCCAAATGTCTGTTGTGACAGACATGATCCAGTCCCTTAAAGGGGACCTGTGGTGGTCGTGAAAAAAAAGATATTATATTGAGCCCCTGTCTCACGTTCTAGTTCAAGTTTAAGTTCAAGTTCAAGTTCAAAGCAATGCGATATAAATCCATTGCTGATGTGCTGGTTCAGCTATGTCAGCAAAACATGGGCACAGCCATATTAGCGGCTACATGGCCTGCCAGGACGCTTCCTGTGACGTAGTGTCGTGGATACCGCAATCTGGATCAATATTGACTGAGCCTGGAGTGCCCGGATGAGCAGTGGTTTTCGGGATATTCAAATTCAAATTCAAACGTTTATTTCAAACTTAGGGTTCATATTAAATGCAGAACTAAAACGAGTAGAAAATAAATTTAAAAAATCCTTAAATTCAGCGGGTCATCTTGTCTGATCTGAGGTCGTAACGGCCGCCAGACGGCCGATGATTCGGCGCTGGGCTCTTCCCTCGCCGCTAAAAGTATATACAGATCAGCAGACACTCGGCGCTCTTGTAACAACAAGAACATACAATGTGATATGGATATCACAACATGGCGGAATGTAAAGCCTTTGGATGTCTCAATAATAAGCGAAAAAACAAAGATAAACACTTCTTTTGTGTACCCAAACCCAGCTCACCTTGTCGGAAGATCGTAGTGGAAAAGTGGTTGCGCAATCTCGGAACAGGGCACAGACGTTTCCTTTCAGACAAAATTGCGTTGTGTGTGAGGACCACTTCGTCACTTTCACCCTCAGAAGACCCTTCTGGCTCAAACCTGTAGCCATGTTGGACGAATTCTTCCTCAGAGTCCGACAATTCAGCCATAATAGAATAAAAACGCTCACAAAAGCACCCTAGTCGCTCATACAGGCGGAGTATTGACTTTTCAGTAGCAACGTAGTGACGTCACATCCGCATGTGTCATGGCTGTGCGCACAGTTTTCATTGGCTGGCCATGCCTGCGGTCGTATTTGCATATCTCTCTGGTGGTATATGGCTGGCAATAATTATTTAACCAAATAACGAATACTTTGCCTAATGTTTTCAAGTTGAATGCGTTTAGACGACCACCACAGGTCCCCTTTAAATTCCTTTTGGACATCAAATTCATTTTTGAATAATTTTTATCCAGGTAGCAGGTAAAGGAGTTTTAACTTCAGTGGATCACAGTTTCAGCTGTCTGATGGAAAATGATTGTTATCAGTTCTTCATTCTGTAACAACGTATCTGGCAATCAGTTGGTCTAATTCTTGCTGGGTCACAGCTGTTCAGATGCATACCTGTGCTTGGAAATCCAGCCATGGCTGGTTAGGGAGTTAAGTGGCGCTTGCACACGCAGCGACTGGCAGCTGGTGGCTTGCCACCAGACTGCAAAACAAATCTACCTACGGTACAAAATAAGTAATAAAAAAAAAAAATGGCTGTTCAGATAGTGTAAATCCACTAACATTGTGTTGTTAGGATAGCATAGCACTAGCTTTGCTGGAGCTTGTTGCTGTTCTCAGGCGCCTCTGAAGATTGCAGCTGGTCTCACGTGGCACTTTAGCTTGCAACCTACCAGTATGCTTTTGTCCTTAACCGCAACAAAGGAAAAATAATCTGCCTATTTCCACAAAAACAAAGGAGCTTCATCTTTTCCTCCGCTCAGTAGTGATCAGGCTCTTTGCAACAGGTCACATTGACTGATGGCTGCGTCAGCTACATAGGGTCAGTTTTTATTTATTTGCACTAAGAATATCTATCCATATTAACCTCTTGCACTCCGGTGTACCGCGGACGGGCACGTCTCTGCGTCCCAGAGCGCACGAGGGCGCTGCGTCCAAGCGCGCACTGAAAAAAAAAAAAAAAGTTCTTCCACTACAGACACAGCCGCGAACAGATCAGATATGATTGACCTCTCATTCGACTAATAAGAGCTTTGAATTGGGTTTCTGAAACCTTGAAGAACCAATGACTGAAAACTTAGCAAGAAGGACCCGCCTACCAACGCTGTGAATGCAGCCAGCCAATTGAAGCACAGAAGTTCGGGCTGGGTGAAGAGAGACTGACTGCTGCAGCAAATGAAAAAAAGGACCCGCAGGAAGAACCTGCTACAGACTCCAGCAGCACGGAGACCACCCACAAGTGCAACCTGTACTTATTCCAGCAGAATAGACGTTTAGGATTCTCTTCCATGGTCATCATAGACCGACGGAGGCCGACGACAAAGGTCGTAAATCATTCGCCAAAACCGTAATCATGGAATTATGTTTTGACCGGGAACCACGTGAGGACCAGCGTCGCGTTCGTCTGACAATGAGGAAGAGAAGTTCGCCAGGACAATGCTGCTGTGAAGAGGTAAGTGTTATAAGCTAAATTATTCTTTATCCCCGAAAACTGTAATCAAAAAATGACTTTTGACAGATCGGTAAATTACAACTGTGCGGTGCACGAAGTCCGAAGTGCGTGCGCCGCGGTACACGGTTCAATCGCCGCGTCTGGACCGTGAACGCCCCCCACCCCCGCTACTATTCTGTAGCGGGCGGGGGGGGAAGCCGCGGTGACTGCGCCGCGGTTGCCACATAGCCACATGAGTCTAATCCGTCATGTAGCGATGGCCGATGTCCGTCCTCTGTAGCGAGGGGGGAGGACAACCCCCCCCCCCCACCCACACACAGCCCTGAGTGTCACCTTTCATTAGAGCCCAAGATGAAGCTTCTATATTGAATCATTCAAAAGTTACAGACGTTTTTTCAAACTGTGCCATTTGGCACAATTTGGCACAGTTCAAAAACGCCTGGGAACTACCTGAGGAAAAAGCTGTGTAATATATTCATTTTTTGTGGCATTGTTACAAAATTTTGACCTCAGCTGGATAACACTTGGTTGTACATTTCTGTTGCATTTTCCAGCCCGGATCTGAAGCTGTGTGTTATTTGCAAGCATTTGTATCCAAAAAAACACCCAGGCCAAATTTATTTTCTTCAAGTTCAGTATGTTTAGATGACTGTAACTCAGTGGCCGGAGCACTTAGAGAGATAATGACTGTTTTGCCAAAAAATTCAAAGTGTTTTCTTTTAAATGAGACCAACCCCATGAAGATGCTGCAAAGGGTTGAAGAACAGCTTTCGATTTACTTTGGGCACGTTATTTTTAGGCGTTTTTAGGGAAATTGACCGGAGTGCAAGGGGTTAATAAAACAAGTAAAGAGTAACTCATCTGATCAAATTTCAGTAACTGTAATGCATTACTGAATTTTCAAACAGTAATTTCGTTACACAGCATGTTACTGCAAAAATAATACGTTAGTAACGCATTACTCCCAACACTGCTTATAATAGACCAATTCATCCATCCATCCATCCATCCATCCATCCATCCATCCATCCATCCATCCATCCAGCTATCCACCTTCTACCGCTTTTCCAGGGATCTAGGTTGTGGCAGCAGCAGCCAGGACAGAGAAGCCTGGACTTCTCTCTCCCCAACCACCTCCTTCAGTTCTTCAGAGAGGACACGGAGGTGCTTCCAGGCCAGTTGAGAGACACGGTCTCTCCAGCGTGTCCAGGGTCTCCCCCCGGTAGGACGTGCCCAAAACACCTCAAGTGGGAGGCATCCTGGAGGCATTGCCATCAGATGCCCAAATCACCTCAACTGGCTCCTTTCTATGTGGAGGAGCAGCAGTTCTACTCTGAGCCGCTCCCGGATAACTCAGCTCCTCACCCTATCTGTAAGGGTGAATCCAGCGACCCTATGGATAAAGCTCATTTCGGCTGCTTGTATCTACATTCTCATTCTTTCAGTCATTACTCAAAGCTTATGATCATAGGTGAGAGTAGGAATGTAGTTTGAGCAGTAAATCGACAGCTTTGCTTTAGAGTTCAGCTCCCGCTCCACCACAACAGACCGGTACAACATCCACATCACTGCTACTCCAATTCGTCTGTCAATCACCCACTCCATTTTTCCATCACTCGTGAATGTTTCCCCCCTTCCACAGCATGTGGGACACCATGTGGTGTATGGGGCGGCACTTATCTCCCTTTCACTGACCCTAGGCCACACAGTTACTGTAAGTAGTGAAAGCTACAGTGGGGGGTCAGTCCTCTGATAGCTCTGTGCGTTAATTTTCCTTTCCCCATTCTATTATGCTGAGCACCAAGCTAGAAGACGGAATGTACCATTTTTATATGGCCTTTAATATGACCCGGCTGGGATTTGAATCCACAACCTCCCAGTTGTGGGGCGGATGCTCTACCAAGTAGGCCACCACTCCAGTCATCACTCGTAAATGAGACACCCTTTTCCGGCTGAGTACCATGGACTCAGACTTGGAGGTACAGATTCTCATCTCGGCCACTTCAAACTCGGTAGCAAACTGTCCCAGTAAGACCTGTAGATCATTGCTTAGTGAAGCCAACAGTAGATCATTATCTGTAAACAGCAGAGATGAGATCCTGTGGTCACTGACATGACACCCTCCCATTCCTTGACTGCTCCTGTCCCAAATATTATGAATAGGAAAGGTGACAACATTCAGACCCGGCAGACCCAAACGTATAGTGAGGGTGTTGTTATGTCCACAAACCTGGGAATGATGACGGACAAGGGTGCTGTGCAAGAACTCAAACTTTATTACAAGAACTGCCAATAACATTACATGCATGTGAGCACTCAGCTCCTAACTGTGTCTATCGAAGACGAGTCAGCAAAGAGGAGGCCATAAGATGACCGACTCTCCCTCATATAGGTTGCCGTGATGACGATACCAGCCGGCCACGTCATCACACCACTCATTGTTATAAATTCCCTTTATAACATTCACCCTCCCCTTGGAAAAACACAGAATACTTTCAAATTAAAACCTTCCCCAATTTGGCATACACAGTAACTCCTGAATTAGGGTCAGCGGGTGAACCACTGCAGGACCCAATGTGGCTAAGTGGATTATTCTGCCATTTTTTTCCTTTAGCCGTGCTCCTAACTAAACAGTCACTTCTTTTAACAGTCTTCCATGGAGAAGGCCGTTCTGCTGGAGAGGCCCTGTAGTGAGCCCGTGGTGGATGTGCACCTGGAGATGCTAAGCCCCCACGACCAGGACCGATCTTCATAATATTGGGGCCCGGGTCCCACACTGCATCAGCTGACTCCTGCGAAGATTCGCCATCTGGAGCAGCCACTTGGACACGCTGGAGTTGGTTTGTGTACTGAACCGAACCATCCGTCAGTCGAAAGCACGCTGATCCCAGCTTCGCCATGAACCTCAATGGTGTCTGTGGTCTCGTCGGCTGTAACTTCGTCAGCTACTGTCCCAGTCTCTCGTTGGTGCGGACTTGAACCCAGTCCATGACTCTGAGTGGCACCTTGTTCGGCCTCATATGCCACTGTGATCGTGGTGGTGCCGTGTGCCCATCCATCTTAGAACCTCTGTTGTGCCGTAACAGTTCTGTTGTTACTGTGTTCATCACGAACCCTTCACCCAACTTTACTGTTGTTGTTTCCGTAGTCCAAAGCTGGTTGTGAGTACCGAAGATGTCCGGCGTCTCTCCCATGTCATTCGCTGTTGTGGACTCTTCGCTTGTCGGCTCAGTCGTAACCCCCATAGACAGATGCTGAGCATGGGTACTGAAGTAGTCCAGTTTTTCTTCTCCCCCATCTGATGTGCAGCAACCTCCATAGTCTCTGGCTGGGCGAGGATCTGAGGCGAGTCCGGCCGCTGCCCCCCCTCCGGGCAGCTCTCCTACTGTGCGCATGGGACAGTTGGTTTGGTGTCAGTGTCGCCCTTTATACTCTCGTCCCACAACTCGTCATTGTCGTAAATGTCTGTCGTGTCCCAGTTGTCATAACCACACCATGTGAACCTGGTGCTGTTGCGGATAGTGAAGCCCAGGCTGTACAAGAGATCACATCCCATAATGTTGTCACTGTGCGTAGACACTTGGAACTCAAAGTCATAAATAATCTTTGACTTGTAGTAGACTGTTAGCTCGACTGTCCCCACATTACTGAGTCTGTGATCACTGTATCCATACAGCTCCACTGGGTTCTTTCTTATTTGGTGGTTGGGGAAAAATTTCTTCACCATGGCCCAGTTTAACATCAACCTAACCGCTGCAATGTTGAGCAGCAGCGATACAGCCACGCCATCTAATTCAACCATGCCATATGCATATGCATTAATTTCAGGGCTTACCGCATGGATGGTGGTTGTTGGTGGGTGGTTTTGCTTACTTGCTGGGCGCCACGGTGTCAGCGACCGGCGCACTTTGGCGAAATGATTGTAATGTCCACACTTGTTGCAACGTTGTCCTCTTGCTGGGCAAAAACATGCTCTCTCATGGTGCATTGGGGAACCCAAGTTACCACACATGGGGCCTCTCAGAGTAGTCCTCTAGTTAACAGCGCTCACCTCGTACTCGTCTACCGTGTCTTCCTATTCCTCCATGCCCACCGCATTGGCTAACATCGTCTGTTTAAGCTGCCTCTGTTGTTGGCGCACACCTAGCTCTGATGCTAACCTATCTGCTGACTCAAGTTGGAAAGCTAGCGCTATCGTGTTAGCTAATGTCATGTTATTTGGCACCATTAGCATCTTATCCTTTAGCCTCAGGTTACTCGTGTGCTCAGCCAACTGGTCCCGCACCATCTTGTCCTCCAACAGTCCAAAGCGGCACATGCTAGCCAGACGTCTTGAGTCGGCGATGAATTGCTTGGTGGACTCACCGATTCCCTGTCGCATCTGGCAGAATCAAATTTGTGGTGCTTGCACACTGTCCGGTGTAGCAAAGTAGCTAGCTAATAGCCCCACAGCATCTCCATACGAGTCTGTCGGACCAAACGTGTGAAAAATGTTCTGACCTTCAATGCCCAGGTTGTGGACAAGCAGTGCTCGCTTCCTTCTTTTATCCAATTTTCCCAGGTCCAATGCTGCAATGTAGGAACGCATCCAGCCATCGTGGCCACGGGATGTCCAGTTCATCTGGGAACTTGAAGAAAGGCCTCAGTGGTCTTAGGCATCCTTTCATGGTTCGTTAATTCTCATCGCCAAATGTTATGTCCACAAACCTGGGAATGATGACGGACAAGGATGCTGTGCAAGCACTCGGACTTTATTACAAGAACTGCCGATAACATTACATGCATGTGAGCACTCAGCTCCTAACTGCATCTATCGAGGACGAGTCAGCAAAGATGAGACCATAAGATGGCCGACTCTCCCTTATATAGGTCGGCATGATGACAGTACCAGGCGGCCACGTCATCATGCCACTCATTGTTATAAATTCCCTTTATAACAGGTGTGCTGGTAACATCTGGTTGAGACCCCTGTCTGAGAGGTCCGAGAGACAAATTCATATTGTAAGATATCAAAAGATGTTACCTTTACTGTAGTGCAACTTTTGGCTTCACTAAAGTTTTAAAAATACAGTTTGTAAGTATAATGAATGAAGGACAAGATAATTGACAAAGTGACAGAACAAAACACAAAAATGGCAAAAATCCAGAGAAGCTGAATTCATTAGCTGTCTAGCAAGGTTCAAAATTAATTGTATGATGAAAAAGACATTTTGTAATAATAATGATAGTAATAACAAGAAAAAATTAAATATCCTTATTGTGGAATCTCATAATTGTCCAAACTGCAGTAAAGAATTACAGATAAACATTGTGTTGAAGATGTGAAGTGGGTTAGTTCAACATTATATATTTCTAGTTTCCTCCGGTGGGCTCACCACCTGCAGGAGGGATTATGGGGATCATCGTGCTATGTGAAGTGGGCCACAGTCTGGGCTACTCTGCTTGGACTGCTGCCCCGCAACCCAGACCTCTGGATAAGCAGTAGAAGATGGATGGATGGATGTTTCTAGTTGAGGCTTTGGATTGGAATAAATAGTCACCACTTACCCAGAAAAACAGGCACAAAGCTGGAAAGGTTCAGCCAGTTTCTCCTTCTGTAATAAATACTTGGTTCGGGCCTGACTCTTGCCATTTTATTTTCTTAACTTGTCTCAAAGAAAAATGATCAAAAGTCATCTATCTAGCTAATGTTAAACTAAAGGTGCATTCAGACCAAACGCAAATTTTTCGCACAGCACGATTACATGTTAACACAATGTAAACATGCGAACAGACATGAATTCGCAAAGCAAAGAGATGTCTCATACCTTTGATATATTTCTACTGTCATCTGCAGTCTTCTTTAGAAAATGTCGTCTGACGTCCGTGACATGTCACATCAGCTGTTTTATCCTTTCCATAGGTGTGACTGACCTGACAGATTTGACAGATCTGTCAGGTCGGTCATGCCTCCCCACTGTGTGATGGTCTCTGGAGGAGAGCGTCCCAGGTGTGCGAGAGCATGAAGGCTCCATCATCTTGGTTCATGGTGTTGTGGGCTCACTTCCTGATTTCAATTACTTCTTTGATCCAGCGTTTGTGTTTGTTGTCCTCTGATCCAGTTATTTTTGCGCTGTTCCAGTCCATGATGTGACTGTTTATTTTGCAGTGGCAGATCTGTCAATCCAGCTGGGGCAGCGCAGTGGCAGAGTGGTTAGCACTGTGGCAGCACAGCAACTCACTCTTGGCCGGAGGATCCTGGGTTTGATCCCAGCCCCCGACCAACAGTGATCTGTGTGGAGTTTGCATGTTCTCCCCGTGTCTGCGTGGGTTTATTCCGGGATTTCTCCGGTTTCCTCCCACATGCCAAAAACATGCACGTTAGGTTAACTGGCATCAAAACTGGGGATTCTAAATTGTCCTTAGGTATGACTGTGAGAGTGAATGGTTGTCTGTCTCTCTGTGTTGGCCCTGCGATGGACTGGCAATCTGTCCAGGGTGTACCCTGCCTCTTGCCCAAAGATGCTGGGATAAGCTCCAGCCCCCCCGCGACCCGAAAAGGATTAAGCGGAAGAAGATGAAAAAAGATCTGTCAATCTCTGTCAGGTTGGTCACGCCTACAGAAAGGATAAAACAACTGATGTGACACATCACGGACGTCAGACAATGTTTTCTGAAGACGACTTCAGATGACAGTTGAAACATGTCAGAAAGACATGAAACATCTCCTTGCTCTGTCTTAATACACCGTGTTCCAAATTATTATGCAAATAATATTTGTCTCTGATTTTCCTAAATAGTCAGTATAATTTTCAAGTCATCAGCCATTAGAGCATAATTCAAATTTCACTGAACAAACCTCCCAATGATAACTATTTTTTTGCAAAGATAAAAAAACTCAACATGCACTGTTCCAAATTATTATGTGCAACAGAGTTTCAAAACATTGGTTGTAAAGAACTGAAAATGGTCATTTGTTGAATTTGCAGCATTGGGAGATCATATTTACTGAAATCAAAAAGCTATTTAAGATAAGATAAGCCTTTATTAGTCCCACAATGGGAAAATTCCAGGATTGCAGCAGCACAGGGATAGCAGCACTCAGAGCAATAGTAAATAAGCTAATAAGATAAGAACTGCTTAGCCAAAATAGTAAATAAATACACATATGTACACAGTTATATGCACAGCGCAGGAGCATTGCAGTTAGATGGTACCAACAGCATTACAGTTAGTTAAATTACCCGGCAAAATATAAATATGGACCAAGACCAGGTATTTCACATTGAGTGAACACTGTTGTTGCCACCCTCGATAATAATTGTTATTGTCTTAGTTGTGTATTGGAGGGGACGATCTCTATTGTGCAGAGTTGTGACGTTTAATACAGCCTCTATTAGCAGATGTAGATTATAAAGTCTGACAGCCGTAAGTAGGAAGGACATGCGGAATCTCTCCCTAGAGCAATTAGGATGGCAGAGCCTACTGCTAAATGAGCTCCTCAGTGCGTTCAGTGTGTCCCCCATGGGGTGGGACTCGGACTTCAGCAGAGATGACAGCTTAGCCACTATCCTCCTCTCTCCTATCTCCTCCACTGGGACGAAGCGTCACCTCAGAACAGAACTAGCGTTTTTGATCAGCCTGTTCAGTTTCTTCCTGTCGGTTGCTGTGATACCACTGCCCCAGCAGACCACTCAATATGTAAAGGCTGATGCCATCACAGAATCATAGAAGGTCTTCAGGAGTGCCCCCCGCACTCCAAAAGACCTGAGTCTCCTCAAGAGGAACAGCCTGAGCTGCCCCTTCTTGTGGAGCACGTTGGTGTTGTGTGTCCAATCCAGTTTATTGTTCAGGTGAACACCCAGGTATTTGTAAGATGTCACCATCTCAATGTCTGTTCTCTGGTTGTTTGCTGGTGCTGTGGGGGGTTGTCCTTGCCTGCGGCAGTCCACCACTAGTTCTTTGGTTTTCCTTGCATTGATCTGGAGGCAGTTTCGCAGGCACCAGTCCACAAAGTCCTGGATAAGTCCTCTGTACTCCACGTCATCCCCCTCAGAGATGAAGCCAATCGCAGAGTCATCAGGGAACTTCTGTTAATGGCAGTGTGGTGTGTTGTGTGTAAAGTCAGCAGTGTAGAGGGTGAACACGAAGGGAGCCAGAACTGTTCCCTGGGATGGGGGGGGGGGGGGTGGGAGGCATACTACAGTTGATGGTGTCAGACACACAGTCCTGGGTTCTCACAAACTGTGGTCAATCTGTGAGGTAGTCCAGGATCCAAGATGACAGATGCTGGTCCACCCCTGCACACAGCAGCTTGTCCCTCAGGATCACTGGTTGGATGGTATTGCAAGCACTGGAGAAATCAAAGAACATGATTTCAATCAAAAACATCTTAACAGGCCAAGTTACATGTTAACATGGGACCCCTTCTTTGATATAACCTTCACAATTCTTGCATCCATTGAACTTGCGAGTTTTGGAGAGTTTCTGCTTGAATTTCTTTGCAAGATGTCAGAATAGCCTCCCATAGCTGCTGTTCTGATGTGAACTGCCTCCCACCCTCATAGATCTTTTGCTTGAGGATGCTCCAAAGGTTCTCAGTAGGGTTGAGGTCAGGTGAGGATGGGGGCCACACCATGAGCTTCTCTCCTTTTATGCCCATAGCAGCCAATGACACAGAGGTATTCTTTGCAACATGAGATGGTGCATTGTCATGCATGATGATAATTTTGCTATGGAAGGCATGGTTCTTCTTTTTCTACCATGGAAGAAAGTGGTCAGTCAGAAACTCTATATATTTTGCCAAGGTCATTTTCACACCTTCAGGGACCCAAAAGGGGCCTACCGGCTCTCTCCCCATGATTCCGGCCCAAAACATGACTCTGCCACCTCCTTGTTGACGTAGCAGCCTTGTTGGGACATGGTGGCCATCCACCAACCATCCACTACTCCATCCATCTGGACCATCCAGGGTTGCACGGCACTCATCAGTAAACAAGACTGTTTGAAAATTAGCCTTCATGTCTTTCTGGGCTCACTGCAACCGTTTCTGCTTGTGAGCATTGGTTAGGGGTGGCTGAATAATAGGTTTATGCTCAACTGCAAGCCTCTGGAGGATCCTACACCTTGAGGTTCATGGGACTCCAGAGGCACCAACAGCTTCAAATACCTGCTTGCTGCTTTGTAATGGCGTTTTAGCAGCTGCTTTCTTAATCCGATGAATTTGTCTGGCAGAAACCTTCCTCATTATGCCTTTATCTGCACAAACTCATCTGTGCTCTGAATCAGCGAAAAATTTCTTCACAGTATGATGATCACGCTTAAGTTTTCATGAAATATCTAATGTTTTCATACCTTGTCCAAGGCATTGCACTATTTAATAAATAATAATAATAATAATAATAATTTATTTGTATAGTGCTTTCTAAGGCACTCAAAGATGCTTTACATTTTAAAAAAAGAGCAAGGGTTAAAATTAAAGCTTAAAAACAAGTCTGAATAGGTGGGTTTTGAGTAATGATTTGAAGTAGTTTTCATTCATTCATTTTTTCATTTATTAATTTATTTGAACATCAAGACAAAAAATTTAAACACAAGGAATCAAAACAAAACAAAACAAAACAAAAAATAAACAGAAAAAAATGCCTTGTTCAAAAGGAGTGGGAAGAAGCCAGTGCTTATATAGTCCCACCCCTTCTCCATAACCAGTAACTTATATCATTCTAGTCATTATCCATCCCATAATTACATTCATTATACAATACCATAATATATAATGCATCTTATAATTAAATTATGAAATAGAAATAATACAACAATATACAACAAAATACAACAATGATTGTTTATAGTGACAGTAATACCAGCATCTAATAATAATTGTAATAATAATAAGTAAACACTTCTGGTATGTTTAATATAATTATAGACAATATTACCATCATCAAAATCATCATATATACCACCATATACCCCCACATGGCTTACAATACCTAGGCGCAATAAATAACCATATAATAATAACATAATGATAGGTAGCCATATATTAATTACAATAACAACAATAATAATACCACCTGGCCTATATAATACTTTCAATAATTCCATCCTAAACAACAATCATAGTACTATAATACTATTGTAATATTCTAGTAATAATGATATCAATAATAATAGTACTCAGCATATACGTATATTCAACAATAACAACCATTCTTCATTGAAGACGCATTGTAATATTACTGCCCTTTATTTTTATATTGTTCAAGAATCATTTCTTTATATGTTGATTTAAACATATGGATGTTTGGACATTGCCTGTGTTTCTCCCCCAGCCCATTCCACAATTTTACCCCACACACAGACACACAAAAACAACTTTCTGGTAGATCTTATTAGGTGCATTTTAAATTTTGTATTCCCCTGTAAATTGTATTTCCCTTCTCTCTCACTGAAAAGATTTTGTATATTGTGTGGCAAAAAGTTTTTACTGACTTTAAACATTAACTGTGCTGTATAATAATTAACCAGATCCTGTATATTCAATAACTTTGAATGTAAAAACAATAAATTAGTATGTTCAAGACACCTGACTTGTGTATAACACGGACTGCTCTTTTTTGTAAGATTAGCAATGAATTAAGTGTACTTTTATAAGTGTTACCCCAGACCTCTATACAATAGGTCAAGTATGGAAGTATCTAATGAACAATACAAAATATGAAGCAATTTGTAATCTAGGACTTGCTTAATTTTATTTATAATTGCAATATTTTTTGCCACTTTGTTTTGTATGTATCTGACATGTGGTTTCCAACTAATTTTATCATCTAGTATTACATCCAAAAATTTGATCTCCTTAACATTTTCAACTAGAAAAGCACTCATAGAGCACATACCTCCACCAAGGCTCCTTCCGTTTGTCATGGATCACCTCCAAAATGTAATGGGTTTGTGTGTAGGCCTATAGCCACTTGTGGCGAAAATTGCATCAAAATCTGTCCATCAGTTTTGGAGTGTTGTTGCTAACACACTGTGAGAAGATAAGAGCCTTGGCTGAGGTATGCATTCTCAGATCATCAGCAAAATATAATGGGTTCCTCTCTAGCCCAAGAACCACCTCTGGTGAAAATTTCATCCAAATCCATTCAGTAGTTTTTGTGTAATCCTGCTGCACAAATATAAACAAAGCCCTTGGTGGAGGTATGCACTCTCAGATCATCACCAAAATCTAATCATCTGTTCTCCGTGCCATTACACACCTTTCCTGAAAATTTCATCGAAATCCTTTCATAACTTTTTGAGTTATATCGGTAACAGACAAACAGACAAACCCTGATAAAACATTACCTCCTTGGCAGAGGTAATAATTACATTATCTATATGAATATGTATATCTTCTTTATTTTTACAATTACCAAATATCATTACCTTAGTTTTATTTATATTTAGTGATAATTTATTACTATCCATCCATTTTTTAAGCTTATTTAATTCATTTTTTAGAAGGATTAGTATTAGGATTAGGATTAGGATTAGGATTAGTTCCTTATAATTATTTCCAGAATAAAATATATTAGTATCATCAGCAAATAATATTATTTTTTAATAATTTAGAAACCTGGAATATATCATTTATATATAAATGATATATTTATATATAAATGATATATTGATATAGTTTAAGTCTGTGCAGTCATGTATGTGTTGGGGGAGAGAGTTCCAGAGGGAAGGGGCCAGGATGGAAAAGACTTTGTCCCCCCAGATTCTGTGCTTGGTTCTGTGTGGTGGAAAGAGGAGGTTTGCATCAGATGAATGAAGGCAGTGGGGGGAAAGGGGGACGTGCCGGTGTAACAGGTCGGTGAGATAGGAAGGGTCTTGGCAATGGAGGGCTTTAAAGGTGAGAAGAAGGACCTTGAACTGTATGCGTTGTGAGATTGGAAGCCAGTGGAGGTTCTGGTGGACGGGGTGATGTGTTCGTGGGAGTGGGACTGGGTGTGGAGACGGGCGGCTGAGTTCTGAATATATTGAAGTTTCTGTAGGACTTTGGATGATGAGCCATAAAGAATGCTATTACAATTGTTGAGTCTGGATGTGATAAATGCGTGTTTGAGGATTTCTGCAGTGGAGAAGGTGAGTGAGGGATGGAGCTGGAATATGTTTTTTAGGTGAAAGAAGGCAGACATGATGGTGACATGATTGATGTGTGGTTCAAAAGTGAGGTGGCTGTCAAAGATGACTCCAAGGTTTCATAGCTGTGGGGGACGAGGAAAGTGTGGAGTTGACAACAGTGAGGTTGAAGTTGTGGGTGATTTTGATGAGGGATTCCGGGCCAATGATTATCATATCAGACTTGTCATAGCTGAGTTGTAGAAAGTTCTTTTGCCTCCAGGATTTTATTTCGGAAAGACAGCTTTCCTGTATGGAGCAGGTTACCGTGGTTATGCAGTTAGTGGAAATGTAAATCTGAACATCGTCGGCATAACAGTGGAAGTTAAGGCCATGTTGGCAGATGATGTTACCAAACCAGAGTACATAGATGATGAAGAGGAGAAAAGCTCAGAACCCTGGGGAACACCATGAGAGAGGGGGGCTGTGAGGGAGGTGCAGTTGTTGACGTGGATAAATTGTTGTCTATTGGTGAGATATGAGTGAAACCAGGAGAAAGCTGTACCTGTGATGCTGAGGAGGGTTTCCAGGTGTAAGAGGAGAATGGAGTGGTTGACTGTATCGAAGGCAGCTGTGAGGTCGAGCATGATGAGGATGTTCAGGAGTCCAGAGTCGGCTGAAAGGAGGAGGTCATTTGTAACTTTGAGAAGGGCTGTTTCGGTGCTATGTTGTGAGCGGAATCCGGATTGGAATGTCTCAAAGAGGTCACTGGAGGTGAGGTGGGTTTTGAGATGGGTGGCAACAACACGTTCTAGGATTTTTGATAGGAAGGGCAAGTTGGAGATGCTTTTCAGCAGCAGAGAGATCCCTTTTCTTTCCCATATTGCTTGAAACCTGTGGCATGCTTAATAATGTGGAACATCCTTCTTAAGTAGTTTTCCTTTAATTGGGCTCACCTGGCAAACTAATTATGACAGGTGTCTGAGATTGATATCAGTGATCTAAAGAGCCCTTAGACACAATACCATCCATGAGTTTAACTGAAAAACAAAAAACTGAATGTTTATGATACTAAAATCCTATTTGCATTTGGAACACGGTGTAGAAGAACAAGATCAATTTCATCACTAAGAAGACAAAATGAACCTTTTTGAGAGACATGAATTCACATCTGAGTGAGTTGCAGAAGGATGGAATTGCCTTCATAACTTCTGTAGCTGCTTCTGCCTCCTGTGGAAGTCCCATAAATGCAGTCATATTTAAGTTTACAACGTTATCTAGCGGGGCTGTCACCTGGAAATTTGTCACAGTCTCCTCCAAAACTTCACCTGGATGACGTTGTTTACACTGCTAGCCAGGTGCTAGCCCCCGTTAGCAAATGAGTAGCGGATTGATAAACAACAGACAGTCTGTGTCAGCTTCAGAGTTCTGGTCATCTGTCTGCAGGTGAGTGGCAGTCTCATTTTCAAACAGTTTACTCTCCAGTGTTGATACTTTTACTCCAGTGATGGCAGAATCTCAAGGCAGAAGACTAACTAGCGTTATCCCACGGTCACGAATGCACAGATTCATCTGTTTTCCACATGTTACATTAACTTTACATATATTCGTGCCACACAAATAATTTGCTTTGCATTTGGTCTGAACACATCTTAAGGCACCCTGCTCCATTCTGTTTAAAAAATTAGCAGTGACCATGTAGACCAGCAACTAGCTAAGCTTACTCTCAGGGAAGGTTTAGGAAGTAAAGTTTATTTATATAGCATCTTTCTAGATAGAATCAGAGTGCTTTACATCAACAATCAACAAACACAATAATATAGTGTGAGACACCATGCTAAAGCTGAGGTTTATAGAGGGTATGCACATGATGTCACAGAACAGAACTCGACAGTTACAAAACACTGAGTGGCAAAAATGTGTGAGTGGCAGCATTAGGGTGTATGAATTAAAGCACAAAACACACACAGTATTCAGTCACAGCAGTACAGAGTGCCTGCTTGCATTGCAGAGAGCTAATCTTATCATTCCATCTTCTAATAACTGACAAAAAAGATAAAGGCTCAAAACCAGTTTTTCACTTATGTGGGCGCTTACATCACTACAGTTCAGTAAACAGTGAGGTATTTACATCTAAAGTTAAAAAGTAGCACTCTGTTTACTGCTGTGACTAATAAATATTTTGTGTGATTTTCATGTTTTGCTGCATCCAATAAGCTACCATGTGTGTTTGTCACTCAGTGCTGGGTAACTGCGGTAACTGCCAAGACTTCTGTTCCAGTGCATTCCCTCCATACATTCCAACATCTGTGTTTTCTTTTAAAATGGGGAGTAATAGATGTTCATCTTCAGTTTGTACAGATGCTGACTATAAGTAACCATAGTAACCTATAAATCCGCTTTTGAATAATACATAAACATGTTTCAACCAATTAAAGTCCATCTAAAAAGACTATATGGCGGAATTATTTTTCTGATTGATGTCTGGCAGAAATTAATTTCTTTTTTACATGCTAAAATAGATTAAAGATTTCAGTAACTTATTTTAACAAAAAGGTGCGAAATGTGTTTCTTCCCGTGAACAACCACCAGATGGAGCGCTTTACATTAAAGTTAAACTGCTGCTGCTGCAGGCCCATCACACTAATGTGGAAAGACATTTTATGCAATACAGTCACCAAAGAGTCATTTTAGATTAAATACATTTAACATAACTGTGCCCAAGGAGAACATCTGGGTTAATGGCGGACTCAATCAGGGTAGTGGTTTCATGTTAGAAAAAAAGTGGTGGACGTGTGCATGGCCGCAACAAGAAAACACTAAATATCTCTTTATTTTCATCTTTTTAATTGTTAGCATGCTCTACTATGAGAAAATATATTCTGAGCATTTATTGGATATAAGAAAAATAGCTGCACGGTGCTGCAAAATATGTTAAATCATTAAAATGAAAACAGAAACCACAGAACATAATAGGTATAAACCACATTCCCAAGCCCAAAATAAGTTTTTATTTCTAAATGTGTGGCTTTTGTTGTAAAATCGCAACTTTTTAAAATCCAAATCTTAGCCTTTTTTCATAAATTTGAGTTTTTTCCTCATACTTTGTCATATTTGTAATATTTTTTCTTATAAATTTGCAACTTCCATCCATCCATCCATCCATCTTCTACCGCTTTTCCAGAGGTCCGGGCGTTGGAGGCAGCAGTTCAAGCAGAGAAGCCCAGACTTGCTTCTCCCCAGCCGCCTGCTCCAGCTCTTCAGAGACGATACCAAGGCGTTCCCAGAAGCTTTTCTCCCAAATTTTTCTCTTTTTGCAACTTTTCTCCCAAATTTACCTTTTACCTCACAAATGTCCAATTTTTTTAAAAATTGAAGAGTTTTTTTTTTGTAAATTTTGTGCTTTTCCTGATACACTTGAGATCTTTTTGCTTAATTTATGACCTTTTTGTAAACTAGGGATTTTCCCTCATATATGTATTTATGCATGCTTATTATTTTTTCCTACCAATTTTGTGATTTTTTTTCTTGTAAAATTGCTAAATTTTCTTAGAAATATGTGCATTTTCTCTGCCAAGTTGAACTTGTAGTTCAGTCTCGCGTCCCACCACAGTGTGTGAGGACGGACGGGTGTTTCGCCGGCCTCCGGCAGAGGGCGCCGGAGCGGCGGGCTGTGATGTCAGACGTCATTAGCATATTTCTGACTATATCTGAAGCTTGCGCAAAGACGCGCCACTACTGCTGCGGAGCACTGACCAGAGAGCGTCCAGTCTTCAGCCCTGCACGTCGGTGAGTGAAGGAAAATCGCCTTTGTTCCTCAGATAATGTCCGCCCCTCCGCGTTTGTGTGTGCAGCTTTCAGGCGCTTAAACTGTGCGACTGATGCCTGGATGAGCGTGAAGGCAAGCGGCCAAACTGACCACGAAAATATGATAATTATTTATTTTTAATTCAACGCCGCTCGCTTCTGGTTTCCTTGCAGCTCCCATCGGGCTGTGATGTAACGGCAGGGCCAGGCGTGTGCGCCGTGTCTTTGTCTTACGCAACTTCAGTCCGTTTCCTTTGTTAATGCGTTTGTAAATGGGAGGTGTGCGCGCCTGGTCCCGCTATTTGAGCCGCCACCTAACACATACATAGCGGTTAATCCGCACGCCTGGTTGCATTTTTTTTTTTTTTCCTGTTAAATAAAGTGGGTGTTTTCAGAGACCAAGGGGAAGGAGCAGACTGGTGATCTGGGCGGTGGTTCCTTCAGATTGCGCCCTGGCAGGGAGAAGTACGTGATAAGTGAATTTTGCGCATGTTGTGCGGGCTCCCATGTTGAATGGGCACTTGAGTATACTTTTCGTCGAGAAAATGTCAATCGTAGCTCTCCGGCTTTTAATTTGGGGAATTTTTTTTGGAAATATTCTCATTTTTTTCCCCTCCTTTGGACTGCGCCACATGGGAACTCCCATTGTTATGTAAATGCGCTCCTCTGAAGGACTTCATTGTTTGTAGCGGGGGGGGGGGGGGTGCAACGTCCACGGAAAGATGTGTGGATTTCGTGTTTTTGTTGCGTTAAATGCGCATGTTTGGCGCCTGATGGTTGTGTGTGTGTCGGGTAACGGGACTGATGGCCGGCAGTCAAATGAGGCTGCTGGGCTCCAGCCCGCTGGCGGACAAAAGAAGGCAGCAGCACGCTGGACGAGGAGAAGCAGCGGATGAGTGTGTGTGTGTGTGTGTGTGCGCGCGCGCGCATGCGCGGGGCTGAGATTTTAGGCAACGCCCTTCCTCTGATAAAATGTTGACTAGACCACGAGATTTGAGATATTTTTTAAAAAAGCCTTTTTCGATGAAAGGTTCTGTCTGCTGCAGGTCAGCTGTATTTACTGGTTTGTCCCCCCCCCCTTCACTTTGCAGACTAAACCGCAACTATGAGCGACAAGCCTAACCTGGAAGAGGTGACGAACTTTGACAAGACCAAGTTGAAAAAGACAGAGACGCAGGAGAAAAATCCCCTGCCGACAAAAGAGAGTGAGTGTGGCGTTTCTTGCTTTTGACAAATCGACCCTTGTGATTTCTTCTGACCCGCTTCCTCATTCTTCTCTCCCTTCTCTCCCCCCCCCGCAGCCATTGAACAGGAGAAGCAAAACACATCGTGAAGCCCCTTCCTCCCGTCATGCACTGTACACCCCCTCCTACTCCTGCATTGCCTTGTTTTCTGTCACTTCTTTTTAGCCGTATAACTTTGTAATCGAAATCATGAAACGATAACCAAGCTGCACAGCCTGTGGACGGATGATGCCTTCATCAGGGGGCCCCTTGCCTTCCGTCCCCCTCGACCGCCCTCATGCTCGTCTTCCTGTGTGGGGTGTGTGTGTGTGAGAGGAAGAGTCGTCTGAGGCGGAGAGGGGGGTTGGGGACCGTGGTAGACGGTCCGAAAGCGGCATGTCTCTTCTTCAGTACCGCCTCTACTACCAACACCGATGTGCGGCCCTGAGGCCTGAGGAGCAGGGTGTGACCTGTGTCCCAGGAAGCACATCATTGTTTCACCAAAACCCCACCCACCACCACCCAACTTCCTGTGTGGCTGCTTTTGCACCAAAGCTGAGGTGTCAGGCTTGTTTTTTTTTTCTAATTTTTTTTTTTTTGAAAAAATGCACAACTTTCTTTGTACGCTGGCCAAAATGTAAAAGCCCCCCCCCCTCCAAATATGGTTGTCTGCCACAGTGTTCTTTCTTTTGTATGTACATATGGATCAGAAAGTGTCAACGATTCCATCTAGATGTGGGGGATGCGGTTAAAACTGTAATGTGCTTTGACCCGTTCAGTCGATTCTGGGTTGCTTGTTGTGTTGTGATCTCTCTGAATTGTCTGGAATGAGGGAAAAGTACAAATCTGAAAATGGAGTCCATGTGTGCTTTTAACCGTAGATCAGAATTCTTTTGGAGTTTTGTAAATTCCCAGCAGTCATATTACTCTGCCACAAACCATTACCAGAAATGGAAGAAAAACCGTGAAATGTTGTAATAAAAAGAATTTGTTATTAAAGAAGTGTAGTGCAGAGTGGTTCCTCGCAAATCCTTAGACATTTATCCATGCTTTAGTCGCACACTTTAACGCAATCTTTACACTTAAATGTGCACTCACTCCAAACTCAAATTTTGCTGAGGTTTATACGCTCGGGCCTTTTGCTGGGTCAGAACCACTTCACGCTGTTGGACACTCTTATGAGCCTTCAGTATTACTCAAGGATGAGGCATAACACCGGTGAAGGGCTTAAATCCTTGCAGGGATTTGCCGGCAGAGGACCAAACTGAAGTTGGACCACATGTCATGAGGCTTTCCTCCTGAGAAAGTTGAACACCACAGTCGGCTTGAGGCTCGCTTTAGTCAGCAATGACTCGGGAGTTAAAAGGGGAAAAAATCCTGAATCTAAGACGTAATCTTGTTCAGCGGAAGAACTTTTATACATCAGCTATAAAAAGCTGAGAAGTTAGTTTGCAATGTTAATGTGTTTATCTTGCTGGCTTGAGAAGCAGTGGCCTGGCATGGAGTACAAGGTGGAGCCTCACCTAAGATTTGCCCTAAATTAGCCGCCACCTACAGAGCTCTAATGTCATTAGCATGACATCACTAGCATTTCCTGTCACCAGCACACATCTGACACATGTATGAGAAATTTGAGACCTTCTATTCAGTGAAATAAACAGTAGTAAATCCCCCTTACCATTACTCAGCGTGTTTGTAGTAACAACAGGATGAGCGGTTAGCCATTGTTTTTTAGTGTTGGAGGATTGACCGTGAGGCAAAGAGAAGACGTCAAAGTTTACATGTCTGTTTCCTCCTAGCCTGAGGATGCAGCCACCTAACAGTCTGCAGATCCTACATGTTGGCGTAAGTGGATTGGCATTAAGTCAGAGGCTTTTAATAAGGCACTAATCTGCATCGAGGAGGAGGGAGGAGAGGTAGGCATGCAGGTTTGTGGGTTATTGCAGGGAGAGAAGGCCAGGCCTATGCTCAGATGAGATTACTGCCTCTCCGTGCTGCACTGCCCCACTAAGACCTGCACCGGGGCGTCGGGGAAAAAAGTGACAAGAGGATTTTTTAGGGGGAGCAGTCAACTGGGCTGGAGTCGCTGCTATCCAGGAGAGTGGTGAGGGAAGAGTGGAGGAGCATGAGATGTGTCAGCAAAGAGCTACTCAGAATCCTACCGGTGTCTGCCTGGTAACCCATGGCAACAGCTGCTGCTGAGTCACTTCCTAGGGTTGGACGGTTGGGTGCCTGTCCTCGCGCAGCGCTTTTCCCCCCTGGCAAACACTCAACATCAAACCTGTCGTGCTGGCGTGATTTCAACATTCAGGAGATTATGAACACAGCACATTCTGCTGTGCTGTCTGCATTAACATGCAGTGGTGTGAAAAAGTGTTTGCCCCTTCAATTTTTTGTATGTTTGTCACACTTAAATGTTTCAGATCATCAAACCGATGATGAAATAATAGACAAAGATAACACAAGTAAACACAAAATGCTGTTTTTAAATGAAGGTGTTTATTATTAAGGGGAAAAAAGTCCAAACCTACATGACCCTGTGTGTAAAAGTGATTGCCCCCTAAACCTAATAACTGGTTGGACCACCCTTAGCAGCAACAACTGCAGTCAAGCGTTTGTGATAACTGGCAATGAATCTTTTACAGTGTTGTGGAGGAATTTTGGCCTACTCATCTTTGCAGAATTGTTGTAATTCAGCCACATTGGAGGGTTTTCGAGCATGAACTGCCTTTTTAAGGTCATGCCACAGTATCTCAATTGGATTCAGGTCAGGACTTTGACTAGGCCACTCCAAACTCTTCATTTAGTTTTTCTTAAGCCATTCAGAGGTGGACAGTGGTGTGTTCTGGATCATTGTCCTGCTGCAGAACCCAAGTGCGCTTCAGCTTGAGGTCACAAACAGATGGCCGGACATTCTCTTTCAGGATTTTTTGGTACACAGCAGAATTCATGGTTCCATTTACCACAGCAAGTCTTCCAGGTCCTGAAGCAGCAAAAGAGCCCCAGATCATCACACTACCACCACCGTATTTTACTGTTGGTATGACGTTCCTTTTCTGAAATGCTGTATTACTTTTACGCCGGATGTAATGTGACACACACCTTCCAAAAAGTTTAACTTTTGTCTCGTCAGTCCCCAGAGTATTTTCCCAAAAGTCTTGGGGATCATCAAGATGTTTTCTGGAAAAACTGAGACGAGCCTTTATGTTCTTTTTACTCAGCAGTGGTTTCCATCCTGGAACTCTGCCATGCAGGCCATTTTTGCCCAGTCTCTTTCTTATGGTGGAGTCACGAACACTGACCTTAACTGAGGCAAGTGAGGCCTGCAGTTCTTTGGATGTTGTTGTGGGGTCTTTTGTGACCTTTTGAATGAGTCGTTGCTGCGCTCTTGGGCTAATTTTGGTTGGCCGGTCACTCCTAGGAAGGTTCACCACTGTTCCATGTTTTTGGCATTTGTGGATAACGGCTGTCACTGTGGTTCACTGGAGTTCCAAAGCTTTGTGGTGGCACCATGTGGGGAGTTCTCCACCCAGTGTAGGGAGCTGGGGGGAAGAAAGAATAATGGACTGAAGGAGGAAGTGGTACCGGGGGGTCTCAGACAGGACAGAAAGGACTATTTGCACCCTGGGGAGTTCAGGAGACGCCAGAGCCACTCAACGAAGAGAGGGTGTGAGAAGCGGGTCTGGCGTTATGTGAATGATTGTAGCAAGACCTGCTCTGTGACATGTGTTTCAATATTATGTTAATGTGTGTGCATGTCTTGCAGTCTGAATGTTAATGTGTTCACCCTGAGTGCCAGAGGCGGGAATTAAAGAGTATAAAGGAGTTTGCTCAGGCACTCAGGCTTCAGAGTTTTTAACTGTACTTGATGTTGGAGGAGAAAATAAAGTTTGTGTGTCATCCAGCTAGTTGCCTCGCCTGCTTTCTTCCTCCACATTGGTGACCCTAAGATGTGCCATGGAGAACAAGCCGAGCACCACCCCAGAAACTACCTGGAGGGAGATCACCAGCACCGCGTGCGCTGTCTCAGTCAAGCTCACAGACTTCTGGCTTCACAACTGGACCGCATGGTTCCTGCACATAGAAGCCCAGTTTGCACTCCGTGGGATAACAATGGACGACACAAAATATTACTATGTGGTCACTGCATTGGATGCGCGTGCCACGCAACAGGTGATGAGCCTGCTGCAGGAGCCGCCGGCCCAGGGGAAATATGAGGCGCTCAAGCGGATGCTATTCCAGCGCTATACCCTGTCTGACAGTGAGAGGGCAGAGAGACTCCTAACACGTTCAGAGTGGGTTTTTTTTTTTGTTACTTATTTGTACCCGTAGGTAGATTTGGTTTGCAGTCTGGTGACAAGCCACTGGCTGCCGGTCGCTGCGTGCGCGAGCGCCCTAAACCTACATGTTTTTGGTATGCGGGAGGAAACCGGAGAAATCCCGGAGTAAACCCACGCAACACGGGGAGAACATGCAAACTCCACACAGCTCACTGTTGGTCGGGGGCTGGGATCGAACCCACGATCTCATGATCCCTGCGATCCCTCGGCCGAAGGTAAACTGTGCTGCCGCAGTGCTAAACCACTGCGCCACCGTGCTGGGGGACAGATCAGCCGTGGAACTCATGGAGATTATGTTGGCGCTGAGGGGGAAGAATGACGAATCTTTCCTGCTCGCCCACTTGTTCCTCAGGAACCTACCTGCTATGGTGAGGGCGATCCTGGCCAACTCACCTTTGCTGGTGACCAAGGACTACCACACCCTGGCGCAGGAAGTGGACTGCATCATTTTAGCAACCAGAGCTCTCAGCGGACATGCAGCGACACCGGCATCCATGAGGGACTCCAGCGAGATCGAAGAGCCGTTGGTGGTAGCCGGGAGGGACACCAAAGGATGCAGGAACGGGGCAACCTGTTTTTATCATCGCCGTTTTGGCTCAGATGCCCAACGCTGTCTGCTGCCATGCCAGTTCAAGAAGTCGGGAGGATGGCGCAGCCAGCAGATGGTAGCAGCTGCAACCACTGGCAACAGGAACAAGCTGCTTTATATCACGGACACACGTTCAGGGAGACGGTTTTTGGTGGACTCCGGCTCCCAGAAGAACCTCATCCTGCCGGTCAGCGCGGACGGGTCGGCAGGAGGCAGCGGTCCCGAGCTCACGGCTGCCAACAGATCCACCGTCAGGACGTTTGGCGAACGGACGCTGATATGCTTGCAAGGAAGCAATTATCAGTGGGACTTTGTTGTAGATGCATGTTCTGCCCCCATTTTAGGCACAGATTTTTTATGTGCTTCTGGGTTGTTAGTCGATGTTGCCAATAGATGATTAGTGGAAGCTGTCTCTCTCACTTCACTGCCCTGCACAGCTCGAGGAACGGGGTCAAAAACACTGGCTAACATTATAGCTCCAGGGGTAAGAACCAGCAATTACTTGCACAGTTCCCAGCATTCACGGTCCCAACTTTTTTGGCTACGGTAACGAAACACAGGGTCGAACATTTCATAACTACTAAAGGCCCGCCGGTGTTCATGCGACCTTGGCACCTGGACGTGGCAAAACTGGCCAGTGTGCGCGAGGAGTTTGCCAACTTAGAGCAGTTGGGCATCGTCAAGCGCTCCAACAGCCCGTGGGAATCCCCGGTACACATGGTGCCTAAGGCCGACGGGTCGTGGTGACCGTGTGGCGATTTCCGGCGCTTGAACAACGCCACGGAACACGATCGGTATCCCATCCCGCACATCCAGGATTTTTCTGTGCACCTGGTCGGGACGCTTGTTTTTTCGAAAGTGGATCTGGTCCGCGGTTACCACCAGGTCCTGGTGTGCGTGGAAGATGTTCCTAAAACAGCAGTAATAACTCCTTTTGGCCATTTCAAGTTTTTATGCATGCCGTTCGGATTAAAAGGCACGGCGCAGACCTTCCAGAGAATGATGGACCCAGTGTTTCGTGACTTGTCCTTCATTTTTGTCTACTTAGATGACATTCTGGTGGCTAGCGTGTCCGAGGAGGAGCACATCGCCTATCTCAGGATGGTTTTCCAGAGGCTGGAAGTGCACGGGCTTATAGTGAACCTGGCGAAGTACCAGTTCGGTGTGCCAGTGATCGATTTTTTGGGCCACCGCATTTCGCCGGGGGACACGATTTTGCTACTGGATAAGATGCATGCTGTGTCGGATTTTTCGTATCCGCAGACCGTGAGGGCCCTTCAGGAGTTTTTGGGAATGGTCAATTTTTATAACCGTTTCCTCCCTGGGCAGCCCAGCTGATGCAGCCATTGTATTGCACTTAAGGGAAAGAAGCCTGCGGAAAACATTGACTGGACTCCCGAGTGAGTCCAGGCTTTCACAGATGCCAAAACAGCGCTTGGAGATGCCGCTTTGCTAGCCCACCCGGACCCGTTGGCACAGATAGCGCTCACCACGGATGTGTCTGATGTTGCCATAGGGGCAGTGGTGGAGCAGTACGTCTCTGGTTCATGGCAGCCGCTCACATTTTTCAGTCGAACCAAGCTGGGAATTCGGACATTTGCGCGCTCCAGTCTGCGCCTACTGGGTTAAAGCTGCAGAGCAGGGTGGTGCGAGAAGGGTGCCCTCCCTTGCTCTGCGACGTCTCCACCAGTCGCCCGCGCCCAGTGGTTCCAGGCTTTTTGCACCACCGCATTTTTGAGTCAGTCCACTCCCTTTCGCATCCAGGCGTGCACGTTTTGATTAAAATGGTGGGGGTGAAATTCGTCTGGCCGTGCTTGCGCAAGGACGTGAAAGAGTGGGCTGCAGCATGCGTCACATGCCAGCTGGCCAAAGTGCACAAACACACCAGTAGGACCCCTCCTGCCGTCGCAAGATTCCACGCACCTTTTGACAATCGTGGACCGCACCAAGCACTGACCTGAAGTGGTTCCGCTGGCTTCCACCACGTCCATGGAAGTGGCTCGCGCTTTTTTGTCGGCTTGGGTTTCACGGTTCGGATCACCGTCGGACATCACTTCCAACAGGGGTCCACAATTCGTTTCAGAACTCTGGTCCGCGATGGCCCAGAGCCTGGGGGTCAAAATTCACTGCACTACCACGTACAACCCCAAGGCTAACTGGTTATGTGAGCGTTTTCATAGGTCGCTTAAGGCAGCGCTCAGAGCTTCGCTCACGGATGCAAATTGGGTCGACCACCTGCCCTGGGTTCTTTTAGGGTTGCGTTCCGCACCTAAGGAGAACCTGACAGCCTCCCCGGCAGAACTCATTTTTTCTCAGCCGCTGAGGAGAGTTTTTACCGGAAAACCCTGCGCCCAGGGCCGATCCGCCCACGCAATTTTTGCACAGTATGGAGGCTTTTAACGTGCCGGGCCCGACCCACCATTGTTTTCCCTGCACCTTCATCCCAAAAAGCTTACAGAATGCCAGTTTTGTTTTTGTCAGGCACAATGTGCACCGGACCCCGCTGCGGCCTCTGTATGATGGACCATTTAGGGTGCTGAAACCTTGGGCAAAGCATTTTGTGTTAGACTTGGGCGGGGGGGGGCACAGGGATACTGTTTGCATCGACAGGTTGAAGCCCGCTTTTGTGTTGGCAGATGAGCAGGTGGTGTTGGCCCAAGCTCTCCGGCACGGACGCCCACCGTTGGTGGCTCTGCAAGTTGGTGTTCCCTCTGTAGAGACCTGTGCTCGCGAAGCTAACATGTTTTCGTCCCCACCCTTTTTTCCTCCACAGACTGACGTGCCATCCTGTACACCTCGCCAGCAGGGTGTTTCGATCGGATCAACGACCCCCCACTACAGCCACTATGGGTGCCAGCTCAAGCCCAAAAGACGGGGGGATTAGTGCCCTTTCTGGGTGTTCAGGGGGGCTATGTGGTGGCATTGTCTGGGGAGTTCTCCACCCAGAGTAAGGAGCCAGGGAGAAGACGGAGTGATGGACTGAAGGAGGAAGTGGTACCGGGGGGTCTCAGATGGGACAGAAAGGACTATTTGCCCCCCCGGGGAGTTCAGGAGAGGCCAGAGCCTCTGAATGAAGAGAGGGTGTGAGAAGCGGGTCTGGCGTTATGTGAATGATTGTAGCAAGACATGCTCTGTGACGTGTGTTTCAATGTTATGTTAATGTGTGTGCATGTCTTGCAGTCTGAATGTTAATGTGTTCATCCTGAGTGCCGGAGGCGGGAATTAAAGAATATAAAGGAGTTCACTCAGGCACTCAGGCTTCAGAGTTTTTACTGTACTTGATGTTGGAGGAGAAAATAAAGTTCGTGCGTCATCCAGCTCGTTGCCTTATCTGCTTTATTCCTCCACATTATCCTTTTCCAGATTGATAGATCTCAGTTACTTTGTTTCTCATTTGTTCCTGAATTTCTTTGGATGCAACATGGCAGGCAGGCAGGCAGGTCCTATTTAAGTGATTTCTTGATTGAGAACAGATGTGGCAATAATCAGGCCAGGGTGTGGCTAGAGAAGTTGAACTCAGCTTTCCAAAGATGTGATAAACCACAGTTAATTTATGTTTTAATGGGGGATGGGGGGCAATCACTTTTTCACACACGGCCATGAAGGTTTGGATTTTTTTTTACCCTTAATAATAAACACCTTCATTTAAAAACTGCATTTTGTGTTTTCTTGTTATCTTTGTCTAATATTTAAATTTTGGCGATGATCTGAAACATTTAAGTGTGACAAACATACAAAAAAAATGAGAAATCAGGAAGGGGGCAAACACTTTTTTGCACCATTGTATGTATATTTGACCATCTGGTCTCCACACCCCGCTTGTACTGAAGGCACGTCTTTGAAAATGGCCCAACTGACAGAGGGATTCATTGATTATTGATTGCCAAAATGACATGGAGCATTGCTGAAGCTCCATTAGCAGGCGATTCGTCTTGCTGCACTCAGCAGTAACTAATGGACAAAGCTTTCAATGTATATCCTCTGTTCAGAGCCAGCTGTTCAACCTGTTCTTGTCTCAGGGCAACAAAAACTACTATTCTGTCTGATGCTGTGGCTGAAATGTGGAGGTGTCATTTTTGCCATAACCGCAGCAAAGTTGGATGAAAGCAGATCACAGTCTTCTTGACCAACAAAGTTTTCAGTTCTATCAAAAAGCTCCACTTTGGGACCGAGAGGGTATCATAGTTTATTTTACTGTAGTTTATTACATGTGGCTACTGTCAGCAGAGCTAGCCGTTCAGTTATTCATTTTGTTTCTGTGCTTATTACATTCCAAGAACCAGTTACATACCACTGACCAGTCACTTAAGCCCTTTTCTCCAGTAATGCTTTATTTGGCCTTTTAGGGCATTTTCACACCTGAAAGTTCACACCAAGTTCCAGACCACAGTTCATATTTTTGTTGCACTGTCTACATTTGGTCTGGTTAGGTTTGGTTTCACACTGTTACTTATTCAAGCAAACTAAACAACTTTACATAACACACCAATGTCTCATTATCAAGACTATGCCAACTGTCATGACATTTGTGCTGTTAGCACAGACCAGGAGATAACAAACATGCTACTCACCCTGCACAGTGTTTTCTGCAGCTCCAGGCACATCAGTAAGTGCACTTCAAGTTGAAAAGGCTTTAGACTCCATCATATCAGTCGGTAAACTAGTTTCATGAAGCTAGAATATTATCCAGGTCTTCATTAAAAATGACATTTGTCCTTCTTATTAGCTGTGATGAAAGGTTTCACACCTAAAATTTTGCTCTGAATCAAACTGAAGAGTCCGAGGGTGCTTTCACACCTACAGGCTTTAGTTCTTTTCAGTCAAACTCGAGTTCATTTTCTCTATTAGTGTGGTTTGTTTTGTCTGATGAGAACATGGTAATTGCACACAGGTGTGCACCAAAACAACCTGGTCTCAATCTGAAACATCCAGCAAACTCTGGTGAGGTCCTCCAGGTGAGAAACAATATCAAACCAAAATGAGACCAAAAGCTAGAAAACACACGAAATAAGGGTGCTATATAATGATCAGATTTTATAATTTATTCCTTTTAAACACCTAAAAACATGGCAGGATGAATTGCGCACAAGCCTAGAGTTGTGGGGAGAAGCAGACTGGTTGGATGACCACATAAACACTTCTCTATCCAAGACATAAAAAATACAGGAAAGGAGTTGTCAGCAAACGGTCTGGGGACAGGGGGATTCAGAAATCAGTTGCTTAATGCACTGAATAAAACTGGGAGCTTCACTGTTGCACAGAAATCTGTGACCCCTCACAATCTGCCACCTTATTTCTTCATCTGCTTAATAAACAATGCAGACACTAAAACAATGTGTTTTGGGCATCCTGTCCATCTCTCAAATTAATCTAGACACTTCTATGTTGATTTTTCGACTACCACATGGAGACAATGTGCAACATTGCCGTATGCAGGCACACATTCTGATGGGTCACAGATTTCTGTGTAACTATGGTAAGGAAAACATCTTCCTGTATTTTCTTTTCTTGTTCCCATGGCAAAAACATCTGACCAATCAGAGGCAAGAACCTTCTCACGTGATTTTTGCATTGATTTGACGTCAAGCATTTTGGTCCGCTTGAATTTTTCTCTGTGTGAAAGGAAACTGAACCAAGAAGAAAATGATTCAAAGTAACAAACTTTATCAGCTGATTTGGACGAAAGCAAACAAACTCAAGTGTGAAAACACCCAGAAAGTCCGGACCAAATGGGTTAAGTGTGAAAGCCCCCTTACACTCAGTCAGTAAATACCTTAGTTAGCTCACGCTGTTTGCAACCAGAGCCGTGAGCTAACCAGAGCCGTGAGCTAACCATATAACCTTAGTTGTACAGTATAATGGCATTGTCAGCTACACAGCTCAGCGGTAATGAAAGCGCGAGGGTGGGGTTACAGCATGCTCTAGGTTGGAGGAACTGGTGCTCATTAGGATTTACAGCAATATCAACAAAACAGCCTGTGATGAGGGCTCCTTCAACAGGGGATAAAATAGTACTTCAGCAATTTAGTCCTGCTGTGTTTTGACCAAAGCATGTCACAGACATTTCATTAACACCTCTGGGAACTGTCAACATGTGGAGAACAGGGCATGCCATGGGCACTTTAAATATTATCAGTAGGTTACCATTTGTTTTCTGCAGGTTGAATGCCTGAGTGAATTATCAGTGTCTCACTGGCACAGACCAATACTGGGTCTGTCCTGAATTGCCATGGCAACAAACCACCCAGGATCTACTACATTTTCAGTTGCTAGTTAACCAGTATGTGGCTGATGTGGCTCACACACCAACAAGTTAATTTTAACCTGACGGCGTTTTGAGCCATCACAGCTCTGGCAGAGATACAAACGGACAGGAAGAATAAACAGGAAACAACATGTTTGGAAGAACATGCTTGTGTCATTATTATAGTTTCCTCTTCAAACCATATCTTCTCAGCCTCTCTGTGGTCTCATTGTTGCATCCTGCAGCAAGGGAAACGTTCATTTGGTCTGTTTTTTAGTGAGCTTAGGTTGGTCAGAGCATGAGAAGCTGGCTAATATGCAACATTTGTTCCTAGTTGCTGCTTTGTTAGAGGTCATTCAATACAACAGTCTTTTTTTAATCAACATATGGCAATGCCAAGCATTTGAGGTCAGCTGATTGGATGTAACTCTAGAGCGTAATCTAATACAGGCAACAAAGTACATGGGGGGGGGGGGGGGTGCTTATCATCATATAGATGAAACTACAATAAATCTGCAAGGATTCGTTAAAACAAAGAAAAATATGGCTAAATGTAAAAACAACAAGTGATGTACATTATATATCAGGATAGGAGTCATGGGCTAATGGCTAACTTGATATTTAATCAACAAGTAGCCTATAGGTTCTGTTTTGTGATGTTTCCTGTTGTTTCTTAAAGTGACACACTGGTGAAAATCAGTTTTGTTTTTTTTTTGTTAATATGTAACATATTAACGCAAATAACACAGGCACATTCACTGTAGCCACCCCAGTTTTATTATTTCTGTTTTCCCTTATGACCGTTGTTATTATTATTGCGTGGTATATAATGTTTTTGACCTGTCCGTTTGTTCATCCGTTCATTTAATAATAATAGTAGTTTCGTTTTATATAGCACCTTCAAGAAACCCAAGGTCACTTTCCAAACAAACAAACAATAGACACAGACAAACATAAAACAAGTTAGCCACATGTTGCTACTATAGCATCTATATTTCTGAGCTGATTCACCAGATTTATACAGAAACTTTGACTGAAATGAGGTGTTCCATTTTTCATGAGGGGGACTTATTTTTTTCAGTCCATGGTGACTATGGTCCTCATTAGGGGCCACTGATATGCAGATGGGTAGCATCAGGTCAGGCACTGGTTTGCTTGCTACTGGATGACCGTGAAAACCGGTACTACCTGTCTCATGGGTCGGGCCGTCGGTGACTCAACCGGCAACCCCACCCTTCCGAGGGTGTGGAGGGTGAAACTGGACATCCTGGCAGAACTAAAAACAATATCTGCCACAGGTCTGTGGTGGACCACTCCCAGTTACATGGGGTGAGAATGGACATCCTGGCAGATAAGCACATCTGTCACAAGGTCTGTAGTGGATTTTTGCCAGTTGGTGCATCATGACATGCACTACACAAAGAGCAGAGATAAACAAACCTATCATCTAGTCAGTCACTGCAACAGATACTGGAGTCAGTTTGTCTTGGCCTGTCTTTGCCACTGATAATACCGCTATCTGCCAAGAATGTGCCGCTAGTCCAGCAAAAGCTAGCAGTATTCAAATACTTTGCAAGCACTTTCATGAAATGGTCAGTCAGAAAGCAACTCATACCGGCTTGGACGTTGCCCGGGTTAACAAGGTCAGGAGTTCCTGGCAGTGGAGGGCGAAGGACAGAGCTGCGTGGAGGGATCTGATCAGACCTAATTGAAACAGTCATTGTCGCCCCAGACAGACTGCTATGATGATGATGATGATGATGATGAGGGTATGTGAGGTTCTTTAATTTCTTAAAGGTCAGTACATTTACTGAAATGGAAAACTATACGTCAAACCAATAATGCCCTTGTAAAAAGTTTGCCTGTTGTATACTTTTTGTCCAGTAGATGATTCAGTAGAGCAAATGAAGCTTCACACAATGCTTTGTCCATATGAACCAATTTGATGAAAAGCTTCAGTGCTTCAAGAAAGCCTCATCTGGCCATCACTACACCAAACATGTCCGCCATGACACTGTATGCTTATTTATATCCATGAATTGCACATTGAAATTATGGAGAAATACGGGCAGTAAGAGCACGTCATTCAATACAAGTTCAAGTTCACTTGGACTTTGGCTTTGATGTATTTGGGGCACAGAAACAAGATCAAGCAGGTAGGAAATAATTTATGACATATGTGTGATGTGGCTTTGTGCCCAAAATTCTTGTAAAAGTCTCATCACTGTGGTTACCATATACAAAGCATATGTGATCACTGAATTCTGTTTCAGAGGTAATGTTCACAAGTGTAGCTGACTTTTTTTACACAGTAGAGAAGTGGAAGATAAGCAGTGAGGGGAAGAGACTGAGGATATAATATTTTTTGTCTTCTTTTGAGAAAATTCACTCTTAAGTGGCAACAAAGTCAGTCAAGGACCTTTTTGTTGCAGGTTTAGCAATAAAAAAAGTTTAGTACAGATACCTGACAGACTGTTTTTGAATAAGCCATTGAGGTGGATAATTGTTTTTAAGCTATTATGTACATCAGCAGGCCTCAAAACATTTCACCAGTCATGTCCTCTTTGTGTAATGTGTTTACAGATAAGTGGTGTTCTGCATCCGCAGTTAGCAGGAAAGCAGGAACTAGTTTTTTATAACAGTTTTCTGAACAACGACACAAAGCACTTTGAAAGTCTAGTGAAGAAAAACACACAAGAAAACACATGGCTGGAAGAGAGAGCTGCCACAGCATCTGCCCTGTCAAGCAGAGAAACGGCTTTATGTCAGCACTAAATCTTGTTGCAGAAACCAAAATTGCTTCAAATCCTGTGGATGGGCAAGAGTCAGTTAAACAGCTGAATATGTCTGAATTACGTCACCCAGCTGGGCTGCAAGCCAGACAGTTAAGAATGAGTGGGACAGAGAGGCTGACAGAGACCGGGTGTGGCCTCATATAACAGAGTGCAGTCAAGATACCCTCCTGTCTATAGGCTGGATTATCCCAGACATGCTCTATTAGTCTGGCCCCAGGTGGGTACCAGATCAATGGTGCCTAAATGGTGATGATGTCCCCCATTGCTTGTGAACACATTAGCCAGAGCATTGTTTGAAATCAATGCAGCTGCACTGCTTAGCTCGGCACAGCACATCACAGTGGGTCTCACTGACTCTATGTGACTTGATGAGGTGCTGCTGATAAAATCTTTTCTGAAGTGATGACCAAGAGCAAGTGTGAACAAAAGGAGGAGTTTTGCATGAAGCTGTGTAAGCATGTGCAGCAGACGCTGGGTCACATGAAGAGGTACATGTGCAGGTCGCCTCCACGTGTGCATGTGTCACCTTGGTGCACCCCTGAAGTGTAAACATGGAGAAGCTCTCAGCGATTACTCACCTGAGGGCTGATGCGACGCGACAGCCTTGACATTGTCTCTGAGCAGAGAGGCTGTGGCTGCCGTGCTGCAGACCAGACTTCCCCTTTCCCCACGTACACAGATCTGCGCGACTCCTCTCTGAAGATGATGCTGCAGCAGACGCCTGGCACTTTTGGTTTTTCTTTTGGACAAAAGTACAGAGAAATGTTGAACTTTTGATGAATATGTTGTTGACATTTGAAAAATGTGAAAAGCCGCATATTTTAGGTTCTATTTTTTAAGTGGAAAAAAGAAATCCACAAAAATGTAATAACTTCTGGTCTTTATTATTCTCCAAAACCAAAGTTTCCATGCTGGTCGAGTGTTAATTACCATAGCAGTCCCAGGAGAGCTCTGTTTAATTACTGCCTCATTGATAATAAGCTTTGTCATGTCATGCCCCTATTTGGGTTTGATTAAACAACATAAGGCCAATGTGCAATAGCACAGAGCAGGTCAAGAAACCTCACTTTCTAACAAAGGTCCAAGCTTTTATCAAGCATAGTCTAAGTTCCTCCCTATAGACCAGAAATAATAAAGTGGAGACATCTTTCAGAGATTTGAGCCCATTTAAAAGCAAGCTGTCCTTATAACTCTGCATTTTTTTTAGTTTTCCTTTTATTTAACATCATGTTTTAAAATGCTGAGGAAATTTTCAGTTATTCCAACAGCACTTGGTACACTTCAACTCAAATTTAGTCGGCTAAATTAAATTAGGTGTCAATTAATTGATAACTCAGCAGTCCTTTTCAATGGGAGTTTATTCTATAAAATGTAATGGCGTCGCCTTCCATGCGGGGACACATGCTGTCACCCATTGCCACCTTCCAACTGAAACAAAAGAAAAAGAGCAGAAAAAAGTAAGAATGCCAGTTCAGATACGTGAGCCTGAAGATCCAACCACCTGCTTCAGATCAACAGGATGGGTAAACGGGCCGGAGCAAGGACAAAGATGACGTGAGTGCAAAAACCCATTCTCACTGCTTTCCACCTGCCATTAGACGCAAAGGCAGACAGGACCCAATTTTCTGTAATAAAAAAAAAGATAAACTTTGATATATTCATTACACAGAGTGAAATATTTCAAAACTTTTTGAATAAATCTGATGATCTTTGCTATACTGTAGTTGTTAAAATAAATTATAAATCATGATATTCTAATTTACTGAGATGTACCAGCACAAATACATATGCATACACACTATACAGTACAGAATTTGTTAAACTACAAAAAATGCCATTGCCTGTGGTAAAAAATGCAAATGGTTCAATAAATCACTGTCATGGGCAGCAAGAGCGCACCCCTCCCCTCCGGTCTCATTTTCACAAATTCATCACTGCACCTGAGGCAGAAGACACACCTGCACCCGTTCATCAGCCAGCGTACATAAGGAGGCTTCCTCCACGTAGTCAACGCTGACTCGTCTGGGTTGCTGCCACCATGTACTAGGTGTGTCTCCGGGACTGCGCGCGCTCTCCTGCCTCACCACACCGTTCCTTCAGCAATCAACTCCACCTGGTCAGGCACCATCAGCTCACCTTTCCCCCTTACCCTACTGGTTCGTCTATTCCCCGCTGGGTCCTGCCGGTCCTCTTTGGATTTCTCAAGTAAGTGGCAATTTGGCTCGCCCATTTCCCCTAACTCTACTCCTCAGCTCACTGCTCTCGTCTTCTCTCCACAGGTCCTTTCCTCTGGCGAGTGAGTGTTTCTGTAGCTGTGTGCTTTGGATTTTGATATTAATAAAATTGTCAAACGTGCCCCTCTGTGTGGTTCCTTCCTGTGTTTGGCGTCGTGCATGTGAGCTGTCAAAACTTAATACGTCATGACAGAACGAGCCAGCCAAGACGGTAGCTCAGACGGTGCCTCACCGCAGGAGCTGTCAGCTCTGGAACGCCTAGCGGCGACCGAGCATCAGCTCCTTGCACACAGCAGGTATTAAACATGATGACGCTGTGGTCTACAGCGTGTCATTCAGTTGCCCCCCCCCCCCCCCCAGCCTGCTCCACGCACTATGGTGCGCCGTACTACCTCGGTTCCCTTACCTTCACCATATACGGGGGAGGTGGGGAAATGTAAGGCTTTTCTTCTTTAAGTTCAAATGTACCTGGAGCAGGTTGGGGAAGAATATCTAGGGGATGTTGCTAGGATCCAGTTTTTAACTCTGTTGCTCAGGGATCGAGCCCTGGAGTGGGCACAGTCCACTCTAGACAACCCCGAGGAGCGTCGTTATACGTTTGACCAATTAGTGGCCGCATTCGCTTGCGCATTTGGCCGGACCGAGAGTCAGGTCAATGTGATGAGCTGCCTGATGATACTCCGCCAAGGCACCCGGTCAGTGGCTGAGTACTCGGTGGAGTTCCGGGTTGTGGTGTCCAATGAGTGGGTGGAATGAGACTGCATTACGCAGTCCATTCTTCCACGGGTTGAACGATCAACTCCGTGACGATCTGGCAGTCCACCCTGTCCCAGAGATGCTCAACGGCCTCATAGATCAGGCAGTTGGGTTGGACAATCAATAACGTGAGCGCGCAAGGGAGTGCGAGTCCTCCTCTCGCCCGCACGCTGAGCGCGTACCCACTGTAGTTACTGACATTGGCGGTGTCGGCTCTTCGCCTGAATTGAAGCAGCTCTCTCGGCACTTGACTGATGATGAGCGCTGGCGAAAGCGAAGAGTTGGCGCGTGCATGTACTGTGGTTTATCTAACCACAGTCTGGACGAGTGCCACCAACGGCCAAAAAGATGTCGCCCGTCAGTAGCCATGGGGTCTGGCGGGCGGGGCCAAATCCACTTCCCCTCGTAATTTTTCTATTTCGGCCCTCGTACAGTTGCCGGGGATTGAGAGGAGTTTTATGGCGCTGATTGACTCAGGGTCGGAGGGTAATTTTGCGTCTGCCGAGTTTGTGAAGCAGGTGGGCATTCCCACACGTAAATTGCCCTGTGATCAGAGAATCACCACCATATCTGGCTGTGAGGTCGCGGTGGTCACTCGTAGCACAGTGCCCATATCCTTCCTTCTTTCTGGGAACCACCGGGAGGAACTATCATTCCTGGTTCTCCCTGTTTCATCATCCCCGGTGGTTCTAGGTTATCCATGGCTCCAGAGACACAACCCAATGATTAATTGGGCCAAAAATATCATCTCTGCCTGGAGTCCGTTTTTGTATGGCCCACTGTATGCGTTCAGCTGAATGCTCCTCATCTCTGTCTGCTCCTCCCTCTTGGGCCGAGCTGCCAGACCTCAGCCTCATCCCCGGGCGTATCATGATTTGGGCGTGGTCTTTAGCAAGTCAAGAAAGATGGCAAAAAAGATGGCGGCAGTGGCATTGAGTGGTTTGGTTGGCTCCACTCACATGCAAAAATATACTAAATATACTGCCTTTAATCCCATCTACCTGATTATTAAGATATCCTTTTGGATTTTAAGCATTTTATCGCATGTTTTTTTGAAATGGTACGGTAAAAACAAGAGAAACCATGATCACTACAACGCTGGTTTGTATCTTCTCGCCTGCGGCCTGCTACTACTGGTGCCTGTCTTATCCACCTGCGACACACCGGTGAAGGTGGCTGTCAAAGTGCAACATCGCATAGATTATACTATCGAGGATCCACTTGGTATTCTATCAGAAAAACAACAACTGAACTGGTTAGGATATGGCTACGTTGCAATCTTTGCACATGTACTCAATGATGGCCGAGTTCAGATTTTCAAGCCATCACGTAAAACTACCGGTACAAGTAGACGAACAATCAACTAGCACATACGGCATATAGCCCAAACTCTATTACTGTTACTTCTAGCAGGGGACGTTCATCTCAACCCTGGGCCTATCTATCAACAAGCGATTTCTGCAACCATGCAAATCTCCACCCCGAGCATGAAGTTTTTGACTCCAAGGTTGTTAGAATCGCCAACTGGTCCCCTTCAACCAACATCATTATCCCCGCAACTTACTCGGGCTTTGGTGCCAGGTGTCATCTGTGGGGCCCCTGCGGACGCTGCCTGTGGTGGTCGACTGGCTGAAGAGGAGTTCCGTCGGAGGGACTTGGAGGAAGAAGCACGAATGGATGAAATTAACGTATTGAACCATCTGAACTCTAACGCTACAGCTGCTTCAGAGACTGCTGCGAAATGACCAATGTTACATCCCGGAGGAATGCCGATGAAAATGTCATCCAGTGAATCCTGCATATTTGCAGGGTTGGAAGAATCCAGGGTTGTTGCCTCTGTCACTGGGGTGAGTCCTGAGGTTCGCATTCATGTATTATCAGACAGTAATCACATTGACTCATCTGGGGCAGAATGTAAACAACAACGGAATCCCGCGAGGGACAAAAGGATTTTCTATCAACGCACATCGTCAAAACAGAGAGAGCATAAGCTCTTCCAAACGGTAAATCATGCACAAGTTATTTGGAACCCAGAATCCAAATCTAAAGGTTTGCTAGGAGGTCATTTAAATATTAGAAGCATATTACCAAAAATGGATCAGATACGGAATATGCTCATTGAGTCTAATTTGGATTTTCTATGTATCTCTGAAAGCTGGCTGAATTGTAATGTATCAAATGATCTAGTTAGTATATCAGGATACTTATGTTATAGAAATGATAGAACCACAAGTAAGGGAGGAGGTGTCCTAATTTATATAAGGGAATGTCTTAAATGTGTCGAACTCAAACTGAATATACATTTGGAGTGCCTGGGACTTAATGTAATTCTATCACCAAATATGAATTTTAATATTGTTGTAGTCTATAATCCCCCATCTCATGGTGCTGAGTTTTATAATGACTTCAAGAGTCTTCTTTCCATCTGTGATAAATGTAATGAATGTATTGTATTCGGTGATTTTAACATTAATTGGATGGATAAAAGTGCCAAAGGCAAATTGAAATCAGCTATGGGGAAATTTAGATATGTACAATTGATTGATAAACCTACTCATATCACAAGGAAATCTGAAACTCTTAATGACTTGATTCTCACTAATAGGCCAGAGAGAGTCGTGAAAACATATAATTTGATTACTGGACTTTCAGATCACAACATGATGCTGGTTGTAAGAAAGCTATCAAAACAACGCCTTGTCCACCATATTAAAAATGAAAATCAAACTAGGTTCACAACAGGAATTCCTAAATTAAACATGGCTCACTTCGAACAGGACTTAATGAATGCAAATTGGGAGAATGTAACCAAAGTGTCGAACTTAAAGAGTAGTGTCAGTAATTTTATGTCAGCCTTAAGCAACTTACTTAGTAAATACACAAGAACTTGGAAAAGCAGACCTAAGAAATGCTCCCTCCCATGATTTAATAAGGACATTCTCCAGCTTATGAAAAAGAGAGATCTTGCTCTTAAAAGGTCTCTGGTCACTAAAACCAACGCTGACCATTTCACTTTCACTAGTCTAAGGAGCAAAGTGGTGTCTGAGCTTCGGAAGGCTAAGACTAATTATTTCCTTAAACTAATTGAGGAGGCCAATGGGAGCAGTTCTAAACTCTGGCAACACATTAATAGATTAACAAATTTGAGTAAACAAAAGCATCCAAAAATAAGTAGTCTCAAAGTAGATGATAACCTCATCGATAGTAATGAGTCCATGGCCAATGTCTTTAACTGTTTTTTCACTGAATCCGTTCATAAACTGGCAAGTTATTTTAGACCACCTGAGTTATCCTCTAAGGAACATGTTAATGTTCACAACAGTTTTCACATCAAAGAGGTATCCAGTGATGCAGTTAAAGAGATTATTGGGAAAATGAATAACTCTATGGCAAAGGATGTTGATAACTTAAATGCTGCCTTAATTAAGAAACACCAGAATAGTCTGTTGGAGCCTGTTACTCACTTAGTCAACTTGTCAATAAGAACAAATACCTTTCCAGAGAGTTGGAAGACAGCAGTAATCACCCCGGTCTATAAGCTGGGAGACAAGGACCTAGAAAGCAACTACAGGCTGATTGCCATATTGCCCGTAGTTTCAAAAATTCTGGAGAAGATTGTTGCTGCTCAATTGATAGAACATTTAGAGTCCAACCAATTACTTTATCCACAGCAATTTGGGTTTAGACCTAAGTATTCCACAGAAATAGCTAACTGTTATTTTATCGAGAAGGTCAAGGCTTTATTGGTTAAGGGGCATGTTGTGGGGACCGCGTTTCTGGATCTAAAAAAGGCCTTTGACACGGTAAACCACACTGTCCTACTGTCGAAGTTAAAAGACCTCAAGATTTCAACTGAGGCAATGCAGTGATTTAGGTCATACCTGGAGGGGAGAGAACAATGTGTCAAGGTCAATGGGGAGAAATCTGGGTTGCTCACCAATAACATGGGAGTACCACAAGGATCTATACTAGGGCCATTGTTGTTCACAATATACATCAACGACTTGCCCGATAGTTGCTCAGGTGCCAGCTGCCAGATGTATGCTGATGACACCGTAATCTATCTGTCTGCCAAAACGGCTAGCATGGCAGCTGAGCACCTGACTCAGGTTTTACAGAACATCTCTAAATGGCTTGTGTTGTTGCATTTAACCTTGAATGTTAAAAAAAAAACTGTTGCTATGTGTATCGCTATTAGAAACAGGCCCATGAATGATGTTTTTGATGTTAAAATTGGAAATGAGGTGCTTACTGAAGTGAATGAGGTCAAGTATCAAGGGATCATTCTAGACAGGAACCTGCAATTCGACAAGCAGGTGCATTACATTTGTAAGAAGGTCAAACCCAATTTAAATTGCTTCCGTCTCATTAGAAGGGATGTGTCATTCAGAACTGCACATACATACACTACTGTTCAAAAGTTTGGGGTCGCTTAGAAATTTCCTTATTTTTGAAAGAAAAGCACTGTTTTTTTCAATGAAGACAACTTTAAACTAATCAGAAATACACTCTAATATCTAATATACATTGCTAATGTGGTAAATGACTATTCTAGCTGCAAATGTCTGGTTTTTGGTGCAATATCTACATAGGTGTATAGAGGCCCATTTCCAGCAACTATCACTCCAGTGTTCTAATGGTACAATGTGTTTGCTCATTGCGTCAGAAGGCTAATGGATGATTAGAAAACCCTTGTGCAATCATGTTAGCACAGCTGAAAACAGTTTAGCTAGTTAGAGAAGCTATAAAACTGACCTTCCTTTGAGCAGGTTGAGTATCTGGAAAAAATTATTATTTCAAATACAAATCATTATTTCTAACCTTGTCAATGTCTTGACTATATTTTCTATTCATTTTACAACTCATGGTGGTAAATAAGTGTGACTTTTCATGGAAAACAAAAAATAATTGTCTGGGTGACCCCAAACTTTTGAACGGTAGTGTATATGCACGAGATGATTTTTTCACATATGTCATACTGTATCACATCTTGGTCACAAACATTTCAAACTATACTAAAACCCATAACTGTAATATATAAACAGGCTATAAAAATCTTGGACTGCAAACCAATGCAGTGGCATCACTGTGGTATTTTAGTCAAGCACAATTTTTTTACTTTTGAAAATTTTATTATCTTCTGTAATATCAGACTGGTTTTTTAAATGTCTATACAATCTTGTTTCACCTCCTTTTTCTGGTTTGGTGGCTAGACGCTCAAGCTCTAGCAGAGCAAGCACACGAGCTTCCATCAATGGTGACTGCATTGTCACCATGTCTAGAACTTCATTTGGTCAGTCTGCTTTCTCCATAAAAGGGGCAAACTTATGGAACTCTCTGCCAACTCACTTAAAATTGGAGACAAATGCCAACCTCTTCAACAGAGGTGTTAAAGATTGGCTAAAATCCCATAAGCAATGTGTACATATCTAGTCTGAATTATTATGTTTGTTGTGATCATGGATCTCTTGCTCTATTTATAATTTGTAATGTATTTGTAATTTTAATTAGCTTATAAATTTTGTATGTATAGGCTAACTTATGACCTATATAAGCCACATATGGACTGGTGTTGAGAATTAGCACTTGTGCTATATACACCTATGCAAAACATCTGGTCTCTCCTTGTGATTGTACTAATATAAATTGTTATGTCCATATTAAATAAAGAGTAAAAAAAAAAGAGTGCCATCGCTGCCACCTCACCGCTCTTATGACTGTGCTATCAACCTCATCCCGGGGCGAGGCTGCCGTCCAGCAGGCTGTATAGCATTTCTGGCCCAGAGAGGGAGGCAATGAAATAATATATTAAGGAGTCGCTGAATGGCAGCCTAATTCGGCCATCATTGGCTCTGCTCGGAGCCGGATTGTTCTTCGTCGGAAAGAAGGATGGCTCTTTCCCCCCTTGCATCGACTACCGGGAGCTCAAGGCAATTACCATCAAGGATAAGTACCCCCTGCCTTTGATCAATTCAGCGTTCGAGCTCCTTCAGCGATCACAGGTGTTAACCAAGTTAGACCTCAGGAATGCGCATCATCTGGTCCGCATTCGCGAGGGCGATGAGTGGAAGACGGCCTTTAAAACACACCAGGGCCAATTCGAGTACTTAGTGATGCCATTTGGGCTCACTAACGCCCCCACCGTCTTCCAGCGGTTAATAAATGACATCCTCTGCAATATGCTATACCAATACGGTTTTGTCTATCTTCATGACATTCTGATTTTCTCCCGCTTGCCAGAGGAACGTGAGGTCCATGTCAGAGCCATTTTACAGTGGCTGTTGGAGAACCAGCTTTAAGTTAAAGCCAAGAAGTGTGAGTTCTCCACAACATCCACCACCTTCTTGGGCTTCATCGTGGCTGAGGGGGAACTGATTGCTGACCCGGCCAAGATAAAGGCAGTGTTAGACTGGCCAACTCCCCACTCCCGCAGGGAGCTTCAACGCTTCCTTGGGTTTGCAAACTTCTATCGCAGGTTCATCAGGAACTATAGTGGGATCACACTGCCTTTGACGCAGCAGACCTCCGTTAAAGTCCTCTTTTGGTGGACTGAGGCAGCTGAGCTGGGGTTTAACAGATTAAAGTGCCAGTTCACAGAAACACCTATCTTGGCCCAGGTCGACATGCAGCTTCCATTTGTCCTCGAGGTAGACGCGTCTGATTCAGGGGTTGGCGCTGTGCTGTTGCAGCGCATACCTCCTGACCAGAAGCTTCGCCCATGTGCATATTTCTCTCGGCGGCTCATGCTGGCTGAGAGGAGTTATGACGTAGGGGACAGAGAGCTGCTGGCCATTAAGTTGGCATTAGAGGAGTGGAGACACTGGTTAGAGGGGGCCATTCACCCCATCGTCGTGTGGACCGATCACGAGAACCCTGAGTACTTGCAGTCGGCCCACCGACTGAACGCCAGGCAGGCTTGCTGGTCGTTGTTCTTCCAGCGATTTAATTTTACCATCACCTACCGGCCTGGCGCCCGGAACACCAAACCGGACGCTCTCTCAAGCCAGTTTGATTCTGGGGACGTAGCCCCCCCCCCCCCCCCAACCATCATACCATCTTCATGCGTCCTTGGAGCCCTTACTTGGGATATCGAGTGGAGGGTCCGCCAGGCCCAGTCCCAGGAGCCTGTGCCAGTAGGGTGCCCCCAGAACCGTCTGTACGTCCCAGCCGCCCTCTGCAGTGATATCATCCAGTGGGGTCACACCCATCACTTCGCATGCCACCCTGGAATCTCACGGACCATCAACTTTGTCCAGCGGGTGTTCTGGTGGCCCATGCTGCAGCGGGACATCCGGGAGTATGTCAGAGCCTGCCAGACATGCGTCTGGGGTAAATCTGACTCCTCTCCACCATCAGGACTTCTCCATCCTCTCCCCATCCCTGGTCGGCCGTGGTCCCACATTGCTGTGGACTTTGTGACCGAGTTGCTCTCCTCCCACAGCAAAATGGTGATCCTGACCATTGTGGATCTCTTCTCCAAGGCAGTCCATCTGGTGGTCCTTCCTAAATTCCCATCGACCTTGGAGACTGTGGTCCTCCTCACCAATCACGTCATCCGGGTCCACGGCATCCCTATTGACATTGTGTCTGACTGGGGTCAACAATTAACGTCCCAGGTCTGGAGGGCCTTTTGCTGGACCTGGGAACTACTGTGAGCCTCTCCTCAGGAAATCATCCACAGAGCAATGGGCAGGCGGAGCGCGCCAATGAGTCCTTGGAGGCTGCCTTGCGGTGCGTAGCAGCCGATAACCCATCATCTTGGAGCACGCGTCTGACCTGGGTGGAGTACTCCATGAACTCTGCGATATCCTCAGCTACTGGAATTACCCCTTTCGAGTTGTCATTGGGGTACACGCCGCCTCTACTCCCTATGGCCGAGAAGGAGGTCTCGGATCCATGTGTAGGGGCCCACGCTCGGCGCTGCTGACGCATCTGGAGGTCGACTGGGGCCACCCTGGCCCGCACCACGGAGCACACCTGGGCCACTGCTGACAGGAGGTGGGTCCGGGCCCCCGAATACGCCATGGGACAGCAGGTCTGACTGGCAGCTAGCTAGATTCCTCTTCAGGAGAAGTCAAGGAAACTGTCCCCCCGCTTCCTTGGGCCTTACCCCATCTCCTGGGTGATTAATCGGTCGGTTTGTGGAGAGAGGAATGACCAGGCCAAGCATTCAGAGCAGATGAACTTTATTCCCTCTCTCACATCTCTCAGAATCAGAAAACATTCTGTAGCAGGGGCTCTCTTTTATATAACCACACTCACACTCCCCTGCTGCCTGAGGTCCTGCATCACAATTCATTCTTGCATCACAGTCCCTTTTGTCCCCCAGCCCCTTAATCCCCATCCTCTTCCATCAGAGGAGATTACTGCATCTCCCTTCCTTCCAGTCTGAGATGAATACCACAGCATGGGTCCCCATAGGTTCAGCTTAAGCTGCCCCCGTCCCTACGGGTGAACCCTACCTTTCACGTTAGTCACATCAAGCCCCTCTTGGCCAGTCCCCTCTGCCCCCCCCCAAAGCCGCCTCCTCCTCCCCGCATCATCGACGGCCACCCCGCCTACACAGTATGGCGGATTCTGGATGTTCACTGACGGGGCTGGGGTCTACAATATCTCGTCGACTGGGAGGGCTACGGTCCGGAGGAACAATCCTGTACCCCCTTGTCAGGGATACTGGACAAGGGGATGCTCCGGGCTTTCCACTGTGTTCACCCGGACAAGCCCTCCGGACCGCCAGGAGGCGTTCCTAGAAGGGGGGGGGCTCTGTCATGGGCAGCGAGAGCGCGCCCCTCTCCTCCGGTCTCACCTTCACAAACTCATCACTGCACCTGGGGCAGAAGACACACCTGCACCCGGTCATCAGCCAGTATACATAAGGAGACTTCCTCCACGCAGTCAACACTGGCTCGTCTGGGTTGCTGCCACTGTGTAGGTGTGTCTCCGGGACTGCGCGTGCTCTCCTGCGTCACCACAACATTCCTTTAGCAATCAACTCCACCCTGTCAGGCACCATCAGCTCACCTTTCCCCCTTACCCTACAGGTTCGTCTATTCCCCGCTGGGTCTTGCCAGTCCTCTCTGGATTTCTCAAGTAAGTGGCAATTTGGCTCACCCATTTCCCCTTACTCCACTCCTCAGCTCACTGCTCTCGTCTTCTCTCCACAGATCCTTTCCTCTGGTGAGTGACTGTTTCTGTAGCTGTGCGCTTTGGATTTTGATATTAATAAAATTGTCAAACGTGCCCCTCTGTGTGGTTCCTTCCTGTGTTTGGCATCATGCACGTGAGCTGTCAAAACTTAATACGTCATGACAGTCACTGAGGAATATGATGTTCATGTTTTGTTCAGTATATCAAAAACAGTAATTAGCTTCTTATGTAATAGATAGAATGACCGTATTGTACCAAGGGAAATTCAGATTCTCAGAAAAACTGCTGCTTATCAATTAATTGTTAATTAATCAATAATAATGTGTGATATCTAAAGCTGGCTTTATGCTCCACTTCCATTCTACATGTTTACTTGAGCACGAGGCTTGTGTGAAGAAAATTATGTCATTGTCTCCAGTCCGCTAGGCTTCAAGGCGTCCCTCCGCAGCTGAGCGCATGCAGCCCATATTTTGTGACTATGTTGCTTGTTCACTTTGACTATGCATATACAAGATCCAACCTTCCATTCATGAGGTGGAACGTCCAACACAGCATACATGTGAAAGTATGCGAAGAAGACAAGATGGAAACCAAAAATGGAGACACAGAAGCAGAACCACACTATTATACGTTGGAGAAAATAAGTACTGAACATGTCAACATTTTTCTAATAAAACATATTTTTGATTGAGCCACTGACCTGAGATTTTAAACAGATATCAGTAACAACCTAAGCTTAGCCAGGTCAACGGGAGTCCCTTTGCAGGACCACGACTCACCGTTGCCGATGGCACTCCTCTCGGTGTGCTCGCACGACTATCTAAAAATTAAAAGTTAATAATTGTGGCGCAGACTGTCCAGATCAACAACTGCATATCATATGCGGCCACATGCACAGTTTGACTAAACGACGACTGTGACCAAACTGGACACAAAAATGCTCAAATAACGAAATAAATGATTTTTATTTAAATATTTACTGACAAATAGGCAACACTGATGCAACAGCTGCAGCCAAACAGGTCTTTCTGCTGTGTATAATATTGGTGTTTTGTACTTATAAACTTCTCTGCTATGAGTGCTCAGCTGTTCTTCCTTTATCAATATGTTCATATGCATTCAGCCTCTAATAAGCTCCACTATTCTGAACTACTCAGTACACAACAATTATCTACCTCAAAGTACAGATAACCTACCTTTGAGAGGATTCAGTGTTACACAAGTATGATAAAAGTATGTAATCAGCAGAATTGTCCATTAAAATTTTACATATGCATATAATGCACTGAGTAATAGATTCATTTTCAGTTATTCTGTAATTAATATTCACAATCAAATAAATCTCAGTTTAGTCCCTTTCATATTTGTCAAAGTCTAACATGTGTGATTGCCTACATATAAGCTACACCTCTGTATTCCACTTTCAAACCCAGCCTACATTTGGGCCTGTAAAGCCTGATTGACCTACCTGTTTCAGACAGGAATACTTGCTTTCTACAGGCATGCACTAATTTTAAAGAAAAAAATTGTCCTCACCCCCCAGACCCCCTTGATTTAATTCAATTCAATTCAATTCAATTCAACTTTATTTATATAGCGCCATTTCACAACAACAGTCACCTCATAGCACTTTCAGCTGTAGGGGAAACCCCCACAGATGCAGAAAAACCCCAGCAATCAGGAGTTCCCCTGTGAGCAGCACTTGGCGATGGTGGAGAGGAAAAACTCCCTTTTAACAGGAAGAAACCTCCAGCAGAACCAGGCTCAGGGAGGCGCAGTCATCTGCTGCGACTGGCTGGGGGGTGAGGGGATAGAGAAGAAGAAAAGAACAGACATGTAGAGAGCAAACAGCACGATGGGGACTCAATCTATGGGAGAGAATAAACAGATGTTAATGACCAGATTTACGCCCATATCACCAGGCTGTTCTGCTGTGGAAGGAGCTGGGTGAAGGCAACGACTTTCAGAACAGACTTTCACAGCTCTGTTGCTTTTTGTTGTTGTGTCATAGATGTAACAAGAATCCTGCTTGCAGCTTGATATGACGGTTTCAATGTATTTGTTTTAGTTGTTCTTACCTCTGAATTTTGAAGAAATGTCTCTTCAAAATTCCTGTGCTTGCTCTCATAATGCCGTTTCAAATTGGAAATCTTTATCATAGTATGGTCTCCTGGCATGTTAAGCACATTGGTCTTGTGCTGTTAGGAGGGGGAACAAATGCAAATTTCTCAGTTCATTTGTCTTTGAATTAGCGATTTTCACTGTCCACTTTTCTTTTAGCAGTAAACTTGGAACATGCCATTTTCATTCAATCTAGGCTCCCACTGCTGGCTTAAAACCGCTCCAAAAGTAAAAAAGTGCTGCTTGCACTGCAGCCACTTGTACACTGACAGACTGTCAGCGCATCATTGGCATGGAGATAAAAATCAAAGTTTACAGGTGCTGACCAAACCAAAACACATAGTGAAGGAATCAGAGCTCAGGGGCCACAAATAGGGGGTTCGTGGGCGGGATGTTGCCCATGGGCTGCCTATTGAGGGCCACCGGTCTAGAGAGAGCTCTTTGCTTCTACCCATCATGAGTTTTTTGTGGTGTGACAATCTGATATTCACAGACCTTTTTAACCTGTTGAACTCTGGTCAATTTCCCTAAAAACGCCTAAAAATAACATACCCAAAGTAAATCAAAAGCTGTTCTTCAACCCTTTGCAGCATCTTCATGGGGTTGGTCTCATTTAAAACACTCTGAATTTTTTGGCAAAACAGTCATAATCTCTCTAAGTGCTCCTGCCACTGAGTAACAGTCATCTAAACATACTGAATTTGAAGAAAATAAAGTTTGCCTGGGTGTTTTTTTAGATACAAATGCTTGCAAATAACACACAGCTGTCAGATACTGGCTGGAAAATGCAACAGAAATGTAGAACCCAGTGTTATCAAGCTGAGGTCAAAATTTTGTAACAATACCACAAAAAATGAATATATTACACAGCTTTTTTCTCAGGTTGTTCCCAGGCGTTTTTGAACTGTGCCAAATGGCACAGTTTGGAAAAATGTCTATAACTTTTGAATGCTTCAACATAGAAGCTTCATCTTGGGCTCTAATGAAAGGTGACACTCAGGGCTGTGTGTGTGTGTGTGTGTGTGGGGGGGGGGTTGTTTGTTCATTCATGAATGAATGAATGAACAAACAAGCCCCCCACACACAAAGAAACATGCCACGTAAAAAATGTGTGGCCTTTTTTTACAAGAAAAAATAACCTACAGTGCAATAAAAATTATACTAAAATATCTGCAATATAGAGGATAACAACTCCCCCTCCCCCCCGCTACAGAGGAGCTCGGCACACAAAAAAACTTGTGGCCATGACGAACCGTTGTAATTACCAATCGGTCAAAAGTCATTTTTATTACTATTTTCATTGATAAAGAATAATTTAGCTTATAACACTTACCTGTCCACAACAGCAGTGTCGTTGGCGAACATATGTTCCTCATTGTCAGACGAATATGAAGCTGGTCCGGTTGTTACGGACTCGTGGTTCTGGTCAACCGACCCGGTCAAACCATCTCCGCTTCCATGATTGCGGTTTTTGCGAACCATTTTTCAAAACAAATAAGAACAGTAGTAATAAAAAAAGATTGGCTAATGGCTGAGAGTGGCTAACACTACCGTTACACACAGGTCTCAATGTGAGTCACCCAGCGGCTTAGACAAAAAAGATTTTACGCACGGGGACGCACGCGTTTCAATCGTCAAACTTCTCTGCTTCAATTGGCTCGTTGTATTTGCGGTAGTTGGTAGGCAGGTCCTTCTTGCTAGGTTTTCAGTTATTGGTTCTTCAAGGTTTCAGAAACCCAATTTAAGGCTCTTATTAGTCAAATGAGAGGTCAATCAAATCTAAACCAATCAAATATTCCTTTGGCTTTCTGTTCGCGGCTGTGTCTGTACTGGAAGAACGGAAATGCAGCTTTTTTTTTTCAGTGCGCACTGAGACGCACTATGACGCAGAGACGTGACCGCCTGCGGAATCCCAGAGTTCAACAGGTTAAAGGCTATCAGTCAGGACTTAACCAGCTAAAATTAATTTGCACTGATGGGGGATGGAATGGCTTTCCAAATTCTGATGGATTTCACTTGGTTTCTTGGCTTTCTATGCCTTTTTGCACCACTTTTTTTTCATGTGTTCAACACTTATTCCCTGTGTCATTCAACTTTATTAAATATAACTTGTTTTGTGAACACAGATGCCTTGATTTCTTTGTATGTATGAATTACTTGAGTTGTTACTGATATCTGCCTCAGGACAATGGCTCCATCAGAAATATGCTTAATGAGAAAAATGTTGACGTGTTCAAAGTGATGAAGTGTTCAGTACTTATTTTCCCGGCTGTAACTGCTCCTCTTCCTTTTTTTTTTTAGCTTCTTCTTCCACCAAAGGTAATAAACACAGGAGCCTCTCTTGTCACCTGTGTGCAGCTGCCATTGTTGTTGATATCATGTGTGGCTTGTGCTTTTCTTATTTTTTGTACAGCTGGTGAACAAACTGGTGTGGCAGTGCATTTGTGCTACCTGTTGGGCTGGGGTGAAACTGCAGATGATGCCTGGCCTGGCTGACGAAAAAATTAAACACACAGTATATACAACCGTGTGCGTGGCGGCCTTGTTCGAAGCCAACTGTGGGCTATATTAATCATATATTCCATAACCTACATATGTTGAAGCATGTGGAAATGTTTGGTAATTACATATGTAAAGCAACTTCACACCTCTGAAAGGACAAAGGCTCTCAACCGCCAAGTGAAGAACAAAGACGTTCTCAGACACTGCGGTGGAGACCGGAGGAGCTACCCTCACCCCCTGGGCGAGGAGAGGAAATACTAAGACAATGGGGGAATTAAGATAATGAGGGATGTCAGCCTTTGTTATGCATGTCTTTTGTTATGTGCAAGTATAAAGTCAGTGAGCCGGAGATATTCGCTCTCTTTTCCTTCTGCTACCTCTGCACAGATGAGACTTGTTAGGAGAGCTGATAATTAAACTTTGGTTTATATATCAAACCGCCTCATCATTTCAAGCTCTTCTACACTGGTGACCCCTGACGCGAGTATGGACCTGAGGCGTTCCCCCGCAATCGACTCATCCGTGGCGACCCAGGCAGACGCCAGCGACCACGCAGACGGGGGAATAGATAGACGACTTTCCCCCCCGGCAGAAGGGATTGAGAGGGCTCAACCGAGCACCAGCACCGCTGTGAGAGCCGAAGCAAGGCACTCTCACCCGGCGGACACAGCAGTGATGGTATACACGAATGCCGTCGCTGTCAAGCTGCCAGACTTCTGGCAAGAAGACCCCGCCTCGTGGTTTCAGCAAGCTGAAGCCCAGTTTGCACTGGCGGGCATCACGGCTGACGATACGAAATTCTATCATATCGTCTCCAAACTCGACGCCGCCACTTCGAGGTGTGTGCAGAGCATGATCCGGCGGCCGCCGGCCCAAGACAAATATGAGATACTGAAAGCAACCATCGTGGCGAATTACGTCCCCTCAGCTGAAGAGAGAGCCGAGAAGATCCTGGCGGTCTACGGCCACAGAGGGTACAAACCTAAAACCCTCATGGAGGATTTGCTGCAGCTTAAAGAAGAGGACAACGACAACTTCCTCCTCCAATTCATATTTCTCAGCACGCTGCCGCCACACATGAGAGGGACACTTGCCAACATGAGATGCAGCACCCAGCAAGACTTCCGCGTGCTCGCCAACGAAGCTCAACGGCTCGTCAACGCCTGCAAGGAGCTGACACCCACAGCAGCATCCGCAGACCTCAACGCCGATGCCCAGAACCACGAAGAGCCACAACCCACTGAGCAGATCCAGCCCGCGGTGACAGCGACACGGCCAAAACATAACAGACGGAGCGACGTCTGTTATTATCACCACCGTTTCGCCGAGAAGGCTCACAAATGTGTTCCCCCTTGCAAATTTAAACGCCAAAGCCGAGAGCCGTTAACGGCAGCGGTTCTCGGCGAGAAGAATAAGCTGTTGTATGTGACGGATGGACACACCGGCAAGCAGTTCCTCATCGACACAGGAGCTCAGCTGAGTTTCGTCACGCCCTCCCACGCAGATCGAGCCATGGGCACCCGGGGCAACGGAGCGGTGGCAGCCAACGGCTCTAATATCGACACTTTCGGCGAAAAGAGCCTGCACCTCCACATCCACGGCCGCAACTACAGATGGACATTTGTTGTAGCGGCGGTGAGCTTTAACTTGTTAGGCGCAGATTTTTTGTGTGCACATGGGTTATTAGTGGATCTAGCAAATAGGCGCTTGGTTAATGCACTGTCTTTTGCTTCTATTCCATGCTCAGCTCGAGTTTCTCCACCACCTGTGCAGGCTAACGTCACCACGGCAGGAGGTAAGTTTGAGCAACTCCTCACCCAATTTCCAGCACTCACAATTCCCAAATTCTCAGCCACTGTGGCTAAACACGGGGTTGAACACTTTATTCCCACAACGGGCCCACCCGTATATGCCAAAGCTCGCCGCTTAGACGCGGCCAAACTCACCATAGCTCGGGATGAGTTTACTACCCTTGAAAAATTAGGCATTGTTAGACGCTCGAAGAGCCCTTGGGCCTCACCACTTCACATGGTTCCGAAATCCGATGGTTCTTGGAGACCGTGCGGAGACTACCGCAGATTAAACAATGCTACAGCGCATGACCGCTACCCAATTCCTCACATTCAGGATTTTTCACTACATCTGGCGGGTGCGCGCATTTTTTCAAAAATAGACTTAGTCCGCGGTTATCATCAAGTCCCAGTCCGAGCGGAGGACATTCCTAAAACAGCTGTAATAACCCCTTTCGGCCTTTTTGAATTTCTGCGAATGCCTTTCGGCCTCAAAGGCGCTGCTCAAACTTTTCAACGAATGATGGACGCGGTCTTACGCGACCTTCCCTTTGTCTTCGTCTACCTCGACGACATGCTGGTAGCCAGCTCGTCTGAGGAAGAACACGAGCAGCACCTCACTACGGTTTTTCAGAGACTAGAAGAGCACGGGCTAATAATCAATCCAGCCAAATGCAAATTCGGCGTGTCACAAATTGATTTTTTAGGACACAAAGTCTCTCCGAAGGGGGCAGTTCCACTTCCAGACAAAATTCACGCGATAAAAAGTTTCCCACGGCCACAGACGGTCAAATCGCTACAAGAATTTTTAGGAATGGTTAATTTTTACAACCGTTTCCTCCCCCACGCAGCTCAGCTCATGCAGCCCCTATATGACGCGCTCAAAAAAAAGAAAGCTTCCAACGCGGTCGAATGGACCCCGGAGCGCGAACACGCCTTCGCAGAAGTAAAGAGCGCTCTGGCTAACGCCACATTGTTAGTTCACCCAGATCCCTCGGCCCGCATCGCGCTAACCACAGACGCTTCGGACCTGGCTATAGGGGCAGTGGTAGAACAACATGTCAGCGGGATCTGGCAACCTTTAGCATTCTTTAGCAAATCGCTAAACCAAACTGAGCGTAAATACAGCACTTTTGACAGGGAGCTGCTAGCGCTTCATTTATCCATCCGCCACTTCCAGTTCTGGTTAGAAGGGCGGAGTTTCACGGCTTTTGTAAACCATAAACCGCTCACCTTTGCTATGGCTAAAATTTCAGAACCATGGTCAGGCAGGCAACAAAGACAGCTAGCTGCAATTTCAGAGTTCACCACAGACATTCGACACGTGGCAGGCAAACTTAACGTGGTAGCAGACTGCCTTTCTCGCGCTGTGACATCACCAGAGCACGAGGAGACAGATTATACTGCCTCAGCAGCAGAACTCTTCACTAACGCTGACACATACGCAGCACCTATCCATGCAGGGATAGATTATGCAGCCATGGCAGAGGAACAAAGCAGTGACGCGGACGTGCGCGCACTCCTGTCTGAACCAACAGGGTTAAGGCTGGAGAAAAAGGGTTTACGCGACGGCGTGCCCCCCCTAATATGCGATGTTTCAACCGGCTGACCTCGCCCGTTAGTAAACAGCTACATGGCGCCGCCGTATTTTCGACACAATTCACTCCCTCGCGCACCCAGGTGTGCGCACCTCGGTTAAAATGGTCGCCGAAAAGTTTGTGTGGCCTGGCCTGCGCAAAAACGTAAAAGAATGGGCACAAACTTGCATTTCTTGTCAGCGCGCCAAAATACACAGACACACAAAAGCCCCTCTGGAGCCTTTTCCAATCCCTGCTAGAAGGTTCGACCACGTTCATGTTGACCTCGTGGGGCCACTACCTTCCTCCCGAGGTTTCACACACCTGTTAACAATGATAGACCGCACCACACGCTGGCCAGAGGCAGTCCCTCTAGCGGCAACCACAGCGGAGGAAGTCGCTCGCGTCTTTTTGACAAACTGGGTAGCACGTTTCGGCGTCCCATCGGACATCACGTCCGATAGGGGGCCTCAATTTGTCTCAGAGCTTTGGTCAGCCATGTCCAGCAGCTTAGGGGCAACAATTCACCGCACCACCGCTTATCACCCTCAGGCTAATGGGTTATGCAAGCGTTTTCACAGGTCTTTAAAGGCTGCCCTCAGAGCCTCACTAACGGATACAAATTGGGTAAATAAACTTCCCTGGGTTTTATTGGGGTTGCGTGCTGCGCCTAAAGAGGATCTAGACGCCTCTCCGGCAGAATTAGTTTTTGCACAGCCTCTCAGGCTCCCAGGTGAATTTTTACCAGAGAACCCAGAGCCAGGGCATCTTCCAGTCCCAAGGTTTTTAGGCAGCAACGGACCGGACTCTCTCCCCGGTCCAGCTCATCACTCCTTTCCACGGGTTTTTGTCCCTCAAGCTTTAAAAAACGCTGAGTTCGTTTTTGTTAGGCATGAAGCTTTAAAACCAACTTTCCGCCCAGCATACGATGGGCCATTCAGAGTGCTGGAACCTGGTGATAAACACTTTGTGCTTGATTTTGGGGATAGAAAAGAAACAGTCAGCATTGACAGACTTAAACCTGCCTTCTTGTTGAAAGACGAGCCTGCACAGTTGGTGAGAGCACCTTGGCGGGGTAGACCCCCCAAGAGAAAAGATTCAGCCCCCCTGCAGGGAACAATTAACCACTCTCCTTCCCATGCTGCAGATTCCTTACAAGAAGGTCCCAGCAGGACGCCTAAACGAACCCACAGCAGTTTTGGGAGAAGATTAAAACCCAGACAGCACAGGGACTGATGCAAACTACTCCACAATTGTTCACTAATTGTGCTGCAACAGTTTAGGACTGACTTATGATTTTACTATGCTGTTATGATTACCACTGAACTCTCTTAGGGGCATGGCTGCTGGAAAGTTTCTTCTGTGGCAAGAGATGTAACACTTAGTATGTCATAGTAATTATCTTAGACTGTGAACCTTTCTATTGTCCTTTCTTAGTCATTTGGGGGGGGGGGCTGTGGGCTATATTAATCATATATTCCATAACCTATATATGTTGAAGCATGTGGAAATGTTTGGTAATTACATATGTAAAGCAACTTCACACCTCTGAAAGGACAAAGGCTCTCAACCGCCAAGTGAAGAACAAAGACGTTCCCAGACACTGTGGTGGAGACCGGAGGAGCTACCCTCACCCCCTGGGCGAGGAGAGGAAATACCAAGACAATGGGGGGATTAAGATAATGAGGGATGTCAGCCTTTGTTATGCATGTCTTTTGTTATGTGCAAGTATAAAGTCAGTGAGCCGGAGACATTCGCTCTCTTTTCCTTCTGCTACCTCTGCACAGATGAGACTTGTTAGGAGAGCTGATAATTAAACTTTGGTTTATATATCAAACCGCCTCATCATTTCAAGCTCTTCTACACCGACATGCATTATCGACGCACAGAGTGGAGGTGGAGCATAAACAAGGCTTAAGACATGTTGGTAGGACATTCAACTGTGTGTTTTTACATTGTTTAAATGCAATCTGTGACACTAAAAGTGATTTCCGTTACATGAAACAGATTACGGTAATGGCTATGATTGTAGTGGTTGTTAGTAATTTACTTGGCTTACCCATGCAAATATTCTCTTCATGTGTGATACACCTGTCATTACTACAAAGCATAAATATGGCTCATGAGCTGGTGTGAAGTTAATTTCTGTACATCTTACAGCAGTCATGTGTATGGCTTTACAATGACTGAAAGGACATAATAAACAACAGATAGTTGGATTGAAGGTCTTGGTATCCTCTCTGAAGAGCTGGAGCAGGTGGCTGGGGAGAGGGAAGTCTGGGCTTCTCTGCTTGAACTGCTGCCTCCACGACCCGGAGGATTGATGGATAGTTGGACTGAAGGATTTTGATTTATTTAAGCTTACCAAAAAGCAGTCACTTTTTAGAACATAACCCAGCTGCAATTTTCATTTCCATAAAAACCACTAAAAGCAGGAGTATCCTCTCTTCACGTGGCAGAAATTACAGCTGCTTACACTAACATAATTGCATTTCTGAAAGGTCAGTGGTTTTGTTCTAGGGGTGGGCATCCTAATCGCGATTAATTGCATTAATCATGTTAATTGTGATTAATCACCGAGGTGTGATTATTTTGTTATTGGCAGCATATGGGCGAGAGAGAGAACATGTTGCATCAGTTGTGTATCAAGCAATTAATCACGATTAACAGGATTAATCTCAATTAGGATGCCCACCACTTAAAAAAACTAAGACATTTGTTTTATTTAATACAGGTAAGGAAATATAGGAATACATACAAAGACCACCTTAGCACTAAAACCATTTAGTGAATGTAACACCCACTTGTGTGTAATATTACTTTAGGTGCAGTCTTGTACCCTTTTGGTAGTACTGGGTATGACAGTGTAGTTACCTTTAACCTACTACCTGGACAGAAGGGACAATTGGGCCAGGTCAGATAGACTCTGGGTTCGTAGGAGCCTGGGAGGTGCAACAACAGATGACTCACACACATGGTGTATGGAACTTGCAACTATATATATTTTTACAGATATATACACATAAATAAAACCACGGCGCTTACAACAATAATAATAAAAAAAAATAAAAATAAAGTACTCCAAAATATAGTTACAATATGTACAGTTCTTGGTATCAGTCCAGGTGACCAGTTGGGTCACTTTTACCAGTCAATCGGGTTCGGGCTTCGGCTCGCCATCCAGATCTGGAGAATCCACGTTCTGGTCAAACCAGTCCAAAGAAAAAACCTAACCTACAGAATAGGCCAGACACAACAAATAAGCCATGTGTGGGGAGCCTTGAATAACGAAACTGAGTTGCATTTAATCCAAGTTTATTTCAAGCAACATTCCCACAGTCTGCTCTCATCCCTGAGCAGAGAAAACAAGAGAGTGGAACACAGCAAAGTGCTCACCTTTAAACATTCTCACATCAAACAAACTCCCTGGCAGGGGAAGTCACACATCTCCACCATAAACCTTTTGTTCACATTAATCAACCTTTTATTTACATTACTCCCCCCTCTCTCCTCTCGAGCCTCAGATGTCAGGAAGTCTTCTGTTCACACCTATAGGCTCCTTCATCGTCCTCTCGAGCCTCTGAGATCAGGGAGTCTTCTGTTCACACCTATAGGCTCCTTCATCGTGAGGTTAAATCACATATGCAGTGTCCAACATATAAATGTACCACAACACAGCCATATAACCCCCCCCAAACGATGAAGAACTGACTATTCCCTAAAATCCAATAACATCTTACTGACTACTGTATAATCAACATCAACATTCAGTCTGTGCGCCGCCTGGGCTTCAACCGTCTGCCGAATCTGCTGTGAGTTGGCCCCGCCTTGCCTGCGGCGCCTTTCTGCTGCGGCTCTGTTGACTGAGGGAGAGAGTGATTATTTGCCCTTTGCGGGGGCCTGCCTCGTCGAGGGGCCACCGTGACCGGCACAGACTCGTCCTTCATGACAAAAGCAGGTTTTAGTCTGTCAATACTGACTGTCTCTTTTCTGTCTCCAAAATCTAGCACAAATTGCTTATCACCTGCCTCCAGCACTCGAAATGGCCCTTCGTAAGGTGGTTTGAGCGTCGCTTTAAGGGCTTCGCGCCTGACAAAAACGAAGTCGGCATTTTTCAAAGCCTTGGGGACGAAAACTCGTGGAAAAGCGTGATGAACCGGACCCGGAAGCGTGTCTGCTCCCGTGCCAACTAACGGTCCTAGAGCAGAGAGAGGTGGAGGCTCCGGGTGCTCTGGTAAAAACTCGCCTGGCAGCCTAAGAGTTTGTGCGAATACCAGCTCTGCTGGAGAGGCGTCTAAGTCCTCTTTGGGCGCAGAACGCAACCCTAATAAAACCCATGGCAGTTTATTTACCCAATCTGCATCCGTGAGCGACGCTCTGAGTGCTGCCTTCAAAGACCTATGAAAACGCTCGCATAAACCATTAGCCTGGGGGTGGTAAGCCGTAGTGCGATGAATTTTGGCTCCTAAGCCATTGGCCATCGCTGACCACAGCTCAGAGATGAATTGAGGTCCTCTATCGGACGTAATGTCCGACGGAACCCCGAAGCGCGCCACCCAAGCCGTTAAAAAAACGCGAGCCACCTCGGCGGCCGTGGTCATTGCAAGCGGGACCACTTCCGGCCAACGTGTGGTTCGGTCCACCATTGTCAAAAGATGCGTGAACCCCTGCGATGCCGGTAGGGGACCCACAAGGTCGACGTGTATGGTTGAACCTTCTGGCTGGAATGCGAAACGGTTCTAACGGGGCTCTTGTGTGCTTGTGAATTTTGGCCCGTTGACAGGAAATGCAGGCTTTCGCCCATTCCTTCATGTGCTTGCGTAGGCCCGGCCAAACAAACTTTTCTGCCACCATTTTCACCGACGTGCGCACCCCCGGGTGCGCCAGCGAGTGGACCAAGTCAAAAACACGGCGGCGCCACGTGGCCGGAACCACCGGACGCGGGTGCCCCGTCGACACGTCGCAGATCGGGGGGGGCATACCGGTTTGTAAACACTTGCTCTCCGGCCTTAACCCTGTTGGTCCAGACTGGAGCGCGCACACGTCTGCGTCCGCCCCCTGGTCCGCTGCCATGGCTGCATAATCTATACCCACGTGCATTGGGGCTGCGCGCGCCACCGTGCCGCTCTCCTGCGGCGCGGTCACGGTGGCCCTTTCTGCCTCTGCGCTTGGTGGAGTCGTGAACGCGCGCGAGAGACAGTCTGCTACAACATTGAATTTGCCCGCAACGTGCCTAATGTCAGTGGTAAATTCCGAGATTGCGGCCAGCTGCCTCTGCTGCCTGCCGGACCACGGGTCTGAAATTTTAGCCATGGCGTATGTGAGCGGCTTGTGGTCTACATAAGCGGTGAAACACCGTCCTTCCAGCCAGAACTGGAAATGACGAACAGCCAAATGCAGTGCCAACAGTTCTCTGTCGAATGTGCTGTATTTGCGCTCGGCTGCGCTTAAGGATTTGCTAAAGAAAGCCAAAGGCTGCCAAACTCCGGCGACCTGTTGCTCAATAACGGCCCCTATGGCTAAATCTGAAGCGTCTGTCGTCTGCGCGATACGTGCTGCCGGGTCTGGGTGGGCCAGGAGCGCAGCGTTAGCCAAGGCTTTCTTAACCTCTGTGAACGCGAGCTCCCGCTCCGGGGACCATTCAACCGCCTGGATCGGTTTTTGCTTTTTGAGCGCGGCATATAACGGTTGCATGATTTGAGCTGCGTGGGGCAGGAATCGGTTGTAAAAATTCACCATCCCCAAGAATTCCTGTAGTGATTTGACCGTTTGTGGCCGGGGGAAATCCGCTACCGCGCGTACTTTATCTGGTAACGGAACCGCTCCCTCTGGGGAGACGCAGTGACCCAAAAAATCGATCCACTCGACGCCGAACTGGCACTTGGTTGGGTTAACTATTAAGCCGTGCTATCCCAGCCTCCTAAAAACTGCTGTGAGGTGCTTTTCGTGTTCGTCCTCTGAAGTACTCGCGACCAAAATGTCATCGAGGTACACAAACACGAAAGGGAGATCGCGTAACACGGCATCCATCATCCGCTGAAACGTTTGCGCCGCCCCTTTGAGACCAAAAGGCATGCGTAAAAACTCGAAAAGTCCGAACGGGGTTATTACCGCTGTTTTAGGAATGTCCTCCGGCTGGACTGGGACTTGATGATAGCCGCGAACCAGATCAATCTTTGAAAAAATGCGCGCCCCCGCCAGGTGCACCGAAAAATCTTGAATGTGCGGGATGGGATAACGATCGTGCGCCGTAGCATTGTTTAGCCTGCGGTAATCACCGCACGGTCTCCAGGAGCCGTCGGCTTTCGGTACCATGTGCAGTGGCGAAGCCCACGGGCTTTTTGACCTACGAACGATGCCCAGCCTCTCTAGGCTGACAAACTCCTCGCGCGCAATGGCGAGCTTAACTGCATCCAAGCGCCGAGCTTTTGCAAACACGGGAGGACCAGATGTAGGTATAAAATGTTTCACTCCGTGCTTCGCGACTGCCGCTGAAAAAGTGGGCACAGTGAGCGCTGGAAATTGGGTGAGGAGTGTGTGAAACTTACCACCTGCTGTAGCGACGTGGGTCTGTGCTGGTGGCGGGGACACTCGAGCTGAACAGGGGAGAGAGTAAAAAGAGAGTGCATTTACCAGCCGTCTATTAGCAAGATCAACTAACAGATTGTGTGAACACAAAAAATCCGCGCCCAACATGTTGAAACTCACCGCCGCTATTACAAAAGTCCATTCATATGTGCGGCCATGTAAGCATAAAGGCAAGGTCCTTTTCCCGTAGGTGTTGATGCTCGAGCCATTTGCCGCCGTAGCTCCGCTACCGTGGGGTCCAGCCACCCGGTCCGCGTATGTTGGGGTGATGAAGCTCACTTGGGCTCCGGTGTCTATGAGGAACTCTCGTCCGGAGCGCGCATCTGCGATGTAGAGCAGCTTGTTGCCTTCACCGAGAGTCGAAGCTGCTAGCGACCCTCGGTCTTGCCGTTTCCCGAACTCCTGAAGTTGCAGGGTGGCACACACCTGCGTGCCCTCTCAGCGAACCTCCGATGGTAAAAGCAGAGATCCTCTCCTCCGCTGTGCCGGGGCCGCGCCTCTGCCACCGGCCCAATGGCTCCACCTCGTCGCGGCTGTGCTGCCGCCGTCGTCGGCCAGCCTGGGTCTGCCGCCTCTGGCCCCCCGCCGTCGTGGGTCGCCGCTGTGGTTGCTTGCCCGCCGCAGGCGTCCAGAATCCCATCTGCTTCCTGGGCCAGCTCCCGGAACTCCTCCAGGGTGTGACATTTCTTGCCAGCCAGCGTGCTTCTCGCATGCGTCGGGAGGGTGGAGAGGAAGATGAACTGGAAAAGGAAATCATCCTTGTCCAACCCTCTCAGCTGTATCATCTCCTCCATCAGGGCGCTCGGCCTGTGTCCTCCCTGGTCTAGCAAAGACAGGAGCCTCCTCGCCCTCACTTCGGCCGAGGGGGTGAAAAACTTAATGAGGGTGGATTTCAGCTTGTCGTACCTGCCGGTCGCGGGTGGCTGCTCCACCAAACTCTGCACACACCAAGCTGTGGTGTTATCCAGTTTAGCGATGACATGGTGGAATTTAGTGTCATCCACCGTTACTCCTGCGAGGGCGAACTGCAACTCCGCTTGCAGAAACCACGACCGTGGGTTATCCTGCCAGAAATCCGGCAGCTTGACGGCCACAGCGTTCGCCAGCTCTGGACTTCGTGAGTCCGGGACCCTGAGACCTTCTCCGGTCATTCTCAACGTCGTTAGTCACCAATGTGGGGAGCCTTGAATAACGAAACTGAGTTGCATTTAATCCAAGTTTATTTCAAGCAACATTCCCACAGTCTGCTCTCATCCCTGAGCAGAGAAAACAAGAGAGTGGAACACAGCAAAGTGCTCACCTTTAAACATTCTCACATCAAACAAACTCCCTCGCAGGGGAAGTCACACATCTCCACCATAAACCTTTTGTTCACATTAATCAACCTTTTATTTACATTACTCCCCCCTCTCTCCTCTCGAGCCTCAGATGTCAGGAAGTCTTCTGTTCACACCTATAGGCTCCTTCATCGTTTTCTCGAGCCTCTGAGATCAGGGAGTCTTCTGTTCACACCTATAGGCTCCTTCATCGTGAGGTTAAATCACATATGCAGTGTCCAACATATAAATGTACCACAACACAGCCATACCATGGTCCAAAGCTCATCACATGGGCCTCAAACATAAATACCCTAAGTTGTACAACAACAACTTTCCTTTTTTAAACACCTTTAAACCACAGATGCAACATTCACTCCCAAACAACTGTCAGCAGTAGTGAAATGAACCTTTTTCTAACCATTACAGCTCTGAAAAAACAACCTCCTCCTGTGCAAAACCTAGCCAGAATTAGCATCGGAGGGTTAGCATGTTAAGCTAGCACAGCAATTTATCACAAATTTGACACATTAAACACATATAACCCACAGGTTCAACATTCACCATTAAATAGCAATCAATGGCAAGGGAACTGGGACCTTTGCTAACCGTTACAGCTTTGGAAAATAGCTTTTTCTAATGAAAAACCTAGCCGAAATTAGCATCGGCGGCTAGCATTTCAAGCTAGTGATTAGCATTTCCCATACACACTAAATGGATAGCACTCACCATGCTAATCGACACATGCGTCATGGGGTTCCCGCGCTCAACAGCGTTAACAGCCTTTGGATCCAAATCAATCTCAAGTTTTATCCGAGACAAAAACTGCTATTAGCACGTTAGCGTCGCCATATCATCAAGGACCGTCTCTCTCTTGGTCGGAGTCTTTCGGCGTCTGGCGTGTAGTGATGTGCGGATTGATCCTGAAATATCGATACCTCCGATACCGGATCTTTATGCTCTAAAATCGACACTCAAATCAAAATATCGATACTTTTGATACTTAAGTCATTTTTTTTTTGTTTTGTTTTTTTTGTTACTTATTTGTACCCGTAGGTAGACTTGGTTTGCAGTCTGGTGACAAGCCACCGGCTGCTGGTCGCTGCGTGCGCGAGCGCCCTAAACCTACATGTTTTTGGTGTGCGGGAGGAAACCGGAGAAATCCCGGAGTAAACCCGCGCAACACGGGGAGAACATGCAAACTCCACACAGCTCACTGTTGGTCGGGGGCTGGGATCGAACCCACGATCTCATGATCCCCGCGGTCCCCCGGCCGAGGGTAAAACTGTGCTGCCACAGTGCTAAACCACTGCGCCGCCGTGCAGCCATTTGAGGAAAGGTATAAGATAAGATAAGCCTTTATTAGTCCCACAATGGGGAAATTCCAGGGTTGCAACAGCACAGGGATAGCAACACTCAGAGCAATAATCAGAAGGCAAGAGAAAAACAAGAGCAGCGAGTATACATATACTGTATATATATATCCTTAACAGAAACACGGTGAAAAGTAACTAAACTATTGAGATGTTGTCTAGGTAAGTGCGTCATGCGTTTTTTTAGATTTAAAAGACATATTAGGTGTAGTCGCAAAAAATATCGGTATCGGTATCGCCGATACCAGCCTGAATTTTACTCAGTATCGGATCGGAAAGGAAATCAGTGGTATCGAACATCACTACTGGCGTGACTGAGCCAAAAAATGCAAGTCATACTCAGACCCGGAGAGAGAGCGCTTAACCCATTGGCTGGCGCTGCCAAACAACGGCGCAGCCATTGGTTGCTCAAAATACCAAATAAAAACATTTGGAACTTTATCAAAACTCCCCAGAAAATGTTCCCTACTGTTTTATGAATATACATTTATTTAAATATTCATCTTTAAATTATTTACTCCCATTGTGAAATGGGTGTTTTTCTCTTCAAAAGCGGCATCAGTATTCATATTTTTATTCGCGTTTTTAACACTGGGTTACATGAAGCTGCCCCAGAATTGTGCGTGATGTTGCTGCTGTTATTGTAGGCTGAGAAAATTGCTGGTAAATGAATTAATAGTAGCAGTGAAGAGAAGTGTTAATCGCTGATTAACACAAAACCCCCATTAATGCCAACAATTTTTTGGATTGTGATTAGTCGCGAACAATCGCAAGCACGAACGGTACTTTTTAGCCTCGCTGCACTCCGTACCGAAGCTGCTCAGACCACCATACAGACACTCGGACGCCAAGTTCACGATCAATTAAATGCATTTTCTTTCTTTAAAATTTGCAGCTTTTCTCATAAATTTGCAACATTTTTCTATTAAATTTGATTTTTTTTTCTATATTATACTCCTCATTTGCACCCCCACTTTGCTGATGTTTACAATTTTTCTACTAAAAGGGAACTTGTAAAAGGAATTGTGTCTGTTGTGACACTCGGCATCCATTGTTTTGTGTTCAGCTGCTTAAAAACAGTGGCTGTTTACTATAGGAGTAAGGTTGTACACTAAATTATGTCAGCATTGTAAGTAATGTTACAATGACATCATTATGCCCTGCCATTCTGTTGGTTGCTCTTTGGGGGATTTTCTGGAGAATATTCTGGATAGTTTTTGTCATTTTTGACATGTTGAGAGCTTTAATAAACCTGCAGGTGAAGAAAGCATGAATATTTGTCCACTCCTATGTTAATAAGTGTACTGTCCTCACTAAGTTGTAAGAACTAGCTAGACAGCAAGTTAAACTTTTCTTCATTGGTGATTTATTTCTTGACAAGCAGACTTCAACATCACAGCTTCAGAAGATAAAGTGAAACTAAAAATGAAACAAGTAGGAGACTAATTAAATTCTGTAACGTTTCTACATAAGCTAGCACTTAAAACACAACCTAGAAAAGGTAACTAATGACCTTAGCATTCATTACAGTGGTTAAGCTATGCTATTGCTAACATTTAGCTACCATTAACATATGTTCAAAAAATCGTTTTTTCTACATTTACTTTTAACAGTTTCTAAACAACATAAACCATGAAATTATCTTCCATAACAAATACTAAGAACATAAAGAATGAATACATACAAGGGATGCATCTGCTGGGGCTATGAAAAGCAAATTTTTTAGGAACTCCTTCCTCTGAATGGCAACATGACTTTGCCCTTGGTCCAACTGACATTTTACTTCCTACTGCATGAACTTACATTGAATAAAAGTCCCAAATTCTGCCAGAAGGCAGCACACTCCCCGTCTGACCTTAAAGGTCACTACCCACCAATAAATGTCTCTGGCCTGAAGTTTCAGTCTTTTGGCAGCAGAAGAATTACTTCTGACACCGGCCTCTGGAACAGCTTGGATTCCTTGCCTGCTGTCTTCAGCTCGACCTTCCTTACTCTGCCGTCCCTGCCAGGGACGACCGCTGTAATCCTCGCCATGGGCCACGCATTACGTGGAACTTGACGGTCCTTCAGGAGCACGATGTCTCCTTCTTTGACATCCCGTCGTGCCTCCCTCCACTTCCGTCGGGGCTGAAGAGTGGGAAGGTACTCCTGTCGCCAGCGACGCCAGAAACAGTCTGCAAGGGCTTGCACCTGTCTCCATTGTCTGCTGAGAAGATCCTTTCCCGTGAATTCCCCGTATGGTGGAGGAACTCCCACCTTCTGGGTGAGAATCATCGTAGGAGAGAGCACGAAGGGTGACTCTGGGTCTGTGGAGACCGGAACAAGGGGTCTGGCATTGAGTATTGCAACCACCTCAGCCATGAGAGTGTTCAAGACGTCGTGAGTTAGCTGGACATTCTCCTGCAGCAGGATGGCATCCAGAATCCTTCTTGAGAGGCCTATTAAATGCTCCCACGACCCTCCCACATGTGACGAGTGAGGTGGGTTGAACACCCAAGAACACCCTTGCTGGCTCAAGAACTGCTGGACTGAAGTGTTTTGACTGAGTCCCAATTCCTTTGCAGCGGCAACAAAGTTTGTTCCGCAGTCTGATCTTATTTGCTTAGCAGGTCCTCTTATCGCGAAGAATCTCCTTAGTGCATTGACACAACTGGAAGTGTCTAGGGAGTCGATGAGCTCAATATGCACGGCTCGGGAGCTCATGCAACAGAAGAGCATCGCCCATCTCTTGCTTTGGGCCTGTCCACCTCGCGTGCGCCTTGAGATGACTGGCCAAGGTCCGAACACATCCACTCCTACATAGGTGAAGGGTGGGCATGTGTGTAGTCGTTCCGGAGGTAAGTTGGCCATGAGTTGTTCCTCTGTCCTGCCGCGTAACTTTCGGCAAACAACGCACTTGTGCAGCTCTGAGGCGATAAGCTTTTTTCCGCCTATGACCCAAAAGCCTGCAGCTCTCAGGGCCCCTTCTGTAAAGTGTCGTCCTTGATGCTTGACATCTTCATGACACTGGCGCACTAGCAGCAGGGAAACATGACTGTTCTTGGGCAAGATGATGGGGTTCTTTTCCTGACTGCTCAAGTCAGCATGCTTTAGTCTGCCACCAACGCAAATCAGGTCTTCTTCAAGAACAGGTCTGAGTTTCTGAAGAGAACTGTCCTTGGCTACAGTTTTTCCATTTTCAAGTGCTGTTAATTCCTTAGAGTAGGCCTCTTCCTGCGCTGCTCTGATGATGATGTGTCTAACTTGGGACAGCTCATCTGGAGTACGCGGGAGGTTGCAGTAGTGCCATCCTTTGCACTGACTGGACTTGTGCTTGTAAGATCTAGCAATGTGGATGAGTAGAGCAATTGCCCTAGTGAGAGAGCGCATTGATGAGAACCGCTGGAAACGTGCGGCATTGAGGCCTCTGTTTAGACTGTGAGTCAAGAGGCTGCTCACTTCAGGGCGTATCTCTCCATCCAATTCTGGGTTGAGAAGCTCAAAGACTTCCTTTGAGTCTTCATCAGGTGGACTGGGTTTGTACAGAAGGTCTGGTCCGATGAACCATGTGGTCTGTGCCAGATGTGATGCCGCAACTGCCCGCGAAGCGTGGTCTGCGGGGTTGTCTTCCGTACTGACATAGTGCCACTGGTCAGGTGTTGAGAACTGACGTATTCTGCGAACTCGGTTGTGGACGTATACATAGAAACGTTTCGTTTGATTGTAGATATAGCCAAGAACTACCCTGCTGTCACAGTAGAACTTGACCTCATCAAGCTTCAGGTCCAGCTCGTCTTGTATGAGCTCAGCAACTTCTACGGCTAATACTGCGGCACACAGCTCTAGCCGGGGAATTGTTGGTTCTGACTGTGGAGCCAGTTTAGCTTTCCCTAGGATGAATCCAACTTGGATTTCTCCATCAGCTTGTGTAGTCTTCAGATATGCCACCACTCCAATGGCCTTGGTGCTTGCGTCGGAGAACACACATAGCTCTGTGTGCTCACCCTTGGAGAGGGATGTCGTAGTGTATGCGCGTGGGATGTGCAGCTGGTTTAAATCATGCAATGACGTTCGCCATGATTCCCATTGTTTCAGCTTTTGTTCTGGGAGCGGTGCATCCCAGTCACACATGTCAACACTGAGTTCTCTGAGCAGACTTTTGCCTTCAATGGTCACTGGCGCAACCATGCCTAGCGGATCAAAGATGCTGTTCACCATAGACAACACTCCTCTGCGAGTGAAGGGCTTCTTCTCTTGTGAGACAGTGAATGTGAATGTGTCTGTTGTGGTCTCCCACAATAGTCCCAAGCTCCGTTGCACAGGTGTAGCTTCGCCACTGAAGTCAAGGCTCTTTAGGACTGCCCTGTCTTCTGGTGCAAAGGCTTGAAGGACGACGTCGCTATTTGAAGCGAACTTGTGGAGCCTCAGGTTTGATTCGCTGAGTGAGGCCTGCGTTCTACGCAGGAGGCTGATGGCGTCAGCGTCGGTGGGTAGGCTGATGAGTCCGTCATCGACGTAGAAATGACGTTCCACAAATTGTACAGTGTCCGCGCCATGTTTGTCCGCACCTTCTTGGATGGCCCTCCTCAGACCGTAGATGGCCACAGATGGGGACGGACTGTTGCCAAAAACATGGACTCTCATCCTATAGTCGATTACGTCCTTGGACATGTCATTGTCTCTGTACCACAAGAAACGCAGGTACTTCCTATGGTCGTTGCGAACTAGGAAGCAGTGGAACATCTGCTGTATGTCGGCGATCACTGCAACTTGTTCCTTCCGAAAGCGGATCAGAACCCCAATGAGTGAGTTATTGAGGTCAGGTCCCGTCAGGAGAACGTCGTTCAGAGATGTTCCTGAATACTTCGCACTGGAGTCGAATACAACGCGAATGTTCCCAGGCTTTTGTGGGTGGTAGACTCCGAAGGTTGGGAGGTACCAACATTCTTCATTGTCTTCCAGTGGCGGAGCCACTTCTGCATGTTTCTTCTCTAATATTTTCCCCATGAATTCCAGGAACTGTTGTTTCATCTCCGGTTTCCTTCGTAGCGTCTTCTCCAGAGCGGCGAAGCGGGTGAATACTTGTTCACGGTTGTTAGATAAGCGCTGCCGAGGGACCCTAAAAGGTAGCGGAGCGACCCAGTTGTTTGACTCGTCTCTGTAGACTTCTTGGTCCATAATCTCCAGGAAGATGGTGTCCTCCATGGACGGGGCAGGTCTGTTATCATACTCGGTCTCTTTGAAGACTTTCCTTCCAAGGGTATCCAGTGATGGCCTTGTGGACTTACTCCTCTGCTCCCCGCCATGAGACACGGTCTGAGACAGCTTTATGGAGGCTTTGCAAGGTGTGAGCATAGAGGGACGGCCATTCTCCAGCACATTGGTCTTGAATGTCCCCACGACTGGTTTATGTGCACCCCCTAAGCACACATCTCCAACAAGCACCCAGCCTAGCTCCAACTTTTGTGCGAAAGGAGCGTCTGGGGGTCCGCTTACTTGCTGCCAGACCTTGTGCACTCTGACGAGATCTCTGCCGAGCAGGATAAGTATCTCCGCATTGTGGTCAAGCTCAGGTATGTATGGTGCTACACCCCTGAGGTGTGGATGGTGGCGGGCCGCGTCAGGTGTCGGTATTTCAGTGCGATCATTGAGTATTTCATTGCACTCAATTAGAGGTGGAAGTGGTAGGTTGGTTTGGCCATCCAGAGATTCGACCTGGAATCCTTCAGCCTTCCGGCCTGACGTCTCCACCAGCCCCGCACAGGTCTTTAGTGAGTAAGGGAAAGACTGGCCTTTGATGTTAAAGAGCTCAAAGAAGTCAGACCTGACCAATGAACGATTGCTTTGGTCGTCCAGGATTACGTACATGTTAGTTGCCCTCTCACGTTGACCTTCGGGATATACTCGAACCAGACAAATCTTTGAGCAAGATCTTGCTGTTTGGCCTGGACCACAAATCTGTGTGCAGCTAGAATTGATGACTGTGCTGTCACCGGCTGGCACATCTTCCTCCCCGCCATTGTCTGATGGTGGTGGAGGCCCTTTCGCAGCTTGAGGTGGTGGACCTGGGTGCATGGCAGCATGGTGACGGTCGCTACCACACTCTGTGCACTTCACAGTTGCTTTACAGTCTTTAGCGAGATGACTTGCGGACGTGCAGCATTTGAAACACATCCCGTTGTCTTTGAGAATACTCTTCCTCTCTTCAAGCATCTTTCCTCTGAATGTTCTGCACTTCCTGAGTGGGTGTGGTTTGTTGTGAATGGGACAATTTTTTTCTGACCCTTCAACTTTTTTCTCAGGTATATCTGCTGGCAGATCTTTACCTGATGAAACCTCTGTCTTATGAACTGATATCTTGCTTCCTAAGTTGCGTGAGGGTGCCTTGTCTGATTTCAAACTGCTGCTGCTAGCAGATGGTAGGGCGAAGCTGGGATCATTCCTTCTCCGTGCTTCGTGACAGATGAAATCGGCAAAGACATCAAATGGAGGGAAATAGCCTTTGTTCTTTTCTTTAAACCTTGAGCCTATTGCGAGCCATTTCTCTTGAAGCCCATAGGGGAGTTTTTCAACAATGGGCCCAATTCCCCTGGCTGTATCCAGGTATGCCAGTCCTGTGAGGTAACCTTCTCCTCTAGCACCCTGTAGCTCCATGAGGAGATCGCCTAGGTCCCTCAGTTTCCCGTAGTCTTTTGCAGATATTTTGGGGAATCCGTCCAGTCGTTTAAACAGAGACTTCTCCATGACTTCAGGTGCAGCATAACACTGCTGGAGGCGCTCCCAGGCCTTCTCTAGTGCTACGTCTGGGCGCCCTACATGCACAGAGCGAATGCGTTTTATGTGCTTTACTGATTCTGGCCCGAGCCACTTAATGAGCAGATCCAGCATTTCAGTGCCTGTGAGTCCCAGGCCAGCAGTTGCATTATCGAATGATGACTGCCATGCCATGTAATTTTCGGGTTTGTCATCAAATTGGTAGAGGCTGGTACTCACTAGATCGCGGCGAACCAGGTATCGTGCCAGGTGTTCTGTTTCAGGTGCCACGCTTGGGGTGGTTGGGACATTGCGAGGAAAGTATGATGGTGCCACTGGGCTTAGTGCTGGTTTCTGAGGGAAATATGCTTTCTTAGGCACATCGGGATGTCCACTTTCTCGATTTGGAATTGTTTGGTTCCCAGTATGAGGTGCGCTCTGATTTGATGCCATGCTGAGAAGGGGTTGCCTTTGGGGGGCCTCACCCTGTTGGCGTACATCATCCTCGTTCGGGCCTATTGCTGACAAAGGATGCCATGTAATGTAGCTCTCTTCAGACGCTGCTGCATCGTGTGCTGAGCTATGGGGAGACACTGGAATGCCTGTTCGGCGCAGTTCAGTTTGTGCTGCAACGTACTCTTTAGTACGTGTTGCAATTTCCTCTTGGAGGACCTCATGTGAAGATGAACTAGACTTAACTGAATTCTCTTGATATTCAGCTGCTTCTAATGCTTCAGCCTGTGCTTCAGCTGCTGCTGCCTTTTTTTGTTGTTCTAGTGCGCTTAATTCAGCTTCCAGCTTTGCTTTTCCCAACTCTAGATCAGCTCTAACTCGTCCCAGCTCTGCTTCTGTAGTAGCTTTCTCAACTTTTAGCCTTGCTTCTTTTCCTGCATAAGCAGCTCGTACTTTTGCAGCCTCTGCTGCTGCACGCGCCTTGACTGCGGCACTAGATGAAGATGAGCGAGAGCTCCTTGACTTGTGTGTGTGCACTGATGCAGACTTCTCACTCTTTCTTTCTTCCATCTTTCTTGCTAGGTTTTGCTTCTTTCTACTTTAGTTGTCGCGCTCCAGCTGAATCACCCTTTTTCACTGTACTGTCCTCACTAAGTTGTAAGAACTAGCTAGACAGCAAGTTAAACTTTTCTTCATTGGTGATTTATTTCTTGACAAGCAGACTTCAACATCACAGCTTCAGAAGATAAAGTGAAACTAAAAATGAAACAAGTAGGAGACTAATTAAATTCTGTAACGTTTCTACATAAGCTAGCACTTAAAACACAACCTAGAAAAGGTAACTAATGACCTTAGCATTCATTACAGTGGTTAAGCTATGCTATTGCTAACATTTAGCTACCATTAACATATGTTCAAAAAATCGTTTTTTCTACATTTACTTTTAACAGTTTCTAAACAACATAAACCATGAAATTATCTTCCATAACAAATACTAAGAACATAAAGAATGAATACATACAAGGGATGCATCTGCTGGGGCTATGAAAAGCAAATTTTTTAGGAACTCCTTCCTCTGAATGGCAACATGACTTTGCCCTTGGTCCAACTGACATTTTACTTCCTACTGCATGAACTTACATTGAATAAAAGTCCCAAATTCTGCCAGAAGGCAGCACAATAAGAATATGAGAAACTTGAAAAATTACCAATTTAAGGTACATTGTATTTTTTTAAAAAAGCAATGTGATAATGTGATATTAATTGCGATTAACTAGCAATTTATGTAGATTAATCACAACCAAAATTTTTAATTGTCCTTCACCACTAATTAATAGCTAAATGGACTGATGCTTCAATCTACATGTGCCTCAGGTGGTCTCTGGATCAAACTGTTTTCTTAATAAAATCTTCTTTATAGCATTCATGATGCTTCGGCTCTGCAGTGTAGGCAGGTGAAATACCAAAAGACACTTTTTCAGCTCTGTGTGTTTATGTTGTATAAATGTTGATCGATGACTGCACTTTGGAAAAGACGTTTGAGGTTTTTCACACTTTATTGGCACTGCTGGACTTTTGCCTCGTGCTACTGCTTACACAGTAAACCAAGCATGAACAGTGTCTCTCAGTAGATTAGGCAGTGTTGGTCAGTTTGTTTCTGTGTTGTCTGGGTGGAGTCACACTGATAATTTTATCTATCAGTGTCTGTGCAAACTACCTTAGGTGTGCCAAACTTTACACCAGCTACAAAAAGAAGAGAGCGCAACCCCCCACATCACCCCCACAGCGGCACCTCGCTGCCACTGCAGCAACAACAACAGCAAAACTATCCACCATTTCAGAAGCCACCGACAAAGTTCCCCCAGACGATGCTGGTAATCGGTGATTCAGTAATGAGGAAAGTCAGAAGCAGGTACTGTGTAACAAAATTTTTTACCTGTGGCTAAAGTGTCAGACATTGAGGCTCTTACCCCTGACTTATTAAATGAATACCCCCACACTAAAACTGTCATTGTGCATGTTGGATGCAACAATATCCCAGATGAAGCGTCTGAGATCTTAAAGAGAGACTTCAGGAGCCTTCTGTCCACTCTTAAGGACTGTGGCAGACATGTGTTTATTTGTGGACCACTTGCTCCTCTCAGAAGAGGTTGCAATTATTTTAGCAGAACTCTTAGCCTTAACACCTGGTTGTGTTCAACATGTCCTACTTTTAACATTGGTTTTATAGACAATTTCAACCTGTTCTGGAACCGCCCATCATTTATGAGGCCAGATGGCATCCATCCAAATAGACTCGGTGCACGTGTTCCAAGGGACAATCTGTTTTATTCCATTCAGCATTTTTTAGTACAGTGATTGAAAGCTGGTGTGTTAACTCACCCCAACGTATCTGGATCTGCCAACCAGCCCTTCTTTGCTTCCACTTCTCATATTAATCATATTTATCCTATTAATCCTAATAATTCTCGCTGTTTAGATCAGTCTTCAATCTCCATAGAGATTGTGTCTGTCCCCTGTTACCCAAAACATTATAACCCAAGACAAATACAACATAACTTAATAAAGATTAAAACCACTAATTTACCACAGTTAAATAAAATAATTAAATGCAGACTGCTGAATATAAGATCTCTGTCAGATAAAGCGACCTTAATTAAAGACATGATCACGGATCACAATACAAATATACTCTGTCTCACAGAAACATGGCTACTTCCCGATGATTTTGTTAGTATCAATGAGGCCACCCCCCACCCCCCCAGCTATGGTAATATTCATATTCATAGAAACAGTGGCAGAGGTGGTGGTGTCGGGGTAATATATGAATCCACATTACCAATGAACCTTCAGCCTAAGCTAAACTCAAATTGTAGCTCTTTTGAATGCTTAATTTTTAGCTTAGCACATCCATCCTGGAGGTCAGAGCAGCCTATTTTATTTACCACAGTATATCGCTCTCCCAGTGCTTCTTTTGCTGAATTTATGTCTGAATTCTCTGAGTTCTTAACAACCTTAGTTCTTAGTTCAGACAAGATTATCACAGCTGGTGATTTTAATATTCATATAGATGTTGATAATGATAGTCATAGTGTAGCATTTCTCTCCCTCTTAAATTCAACTGGTTTTTCTCAGTGTGTTAGTAAATCAACCCATCATCATAATCACACCCTTGACCTGGTCTTGGCCTACGGTGTAGAAATTGATGAGCTGCTTGTCATCCCTCAGAATCCTACACCGACTGACCACTATTTGGACGGTGCAGTGGGGCAGTGGTTAGCACTGCGGCAGCACAGCAACCCACCCTTGGCCATGGGATCCCTGGTTCGATCCCAGCCCCTGACCAACAGTGATCTGTGTGGAGTTTGCATGTTCTCCCTGTGTCTGCGTGGGTTTACTCCGGGAGTTCTCCGGTTTCCTCCCACAGGCCAAAAACATGCAGGTTAGGTTAATTGGTGACTCTAAAGTGGCCCTAGGTGTGAATGTGTGTGTGAATGGTAAAGGGATAGCGCTGTAACGTGGCTGCTTCATCCATCCAGGTGGATGCCCTCAATTTCCCCTCTGGGGATCAATAAAGTATACAAAATCCCCCCCCCAAAAAAAATTGATAATGTTCAAATTTGTGCTATCCGATTTCACAGCATCAAGCAGAAATATAGTTACCAGATACTTATCTGATAGTGTTGTGGCTCGCTTTAAAGAATTAATCCCTTCAGCACTTACTGTATTACAATGTCTCAATGTAGCAGACAGCACTGACTACTTGAATCCATTAGAATTAGACCTTCTAGTTGGTAGTACTGCAGCCTCACTGCAGTCAACACTTGACTCCATAGCCCCTCTTAAAAAGAAAACTATTAAAAATAGGAGACTAGCTCCATGGTACAACTCCCACACCTGTAAGTTAAAACAGAAAGGTTTTTTTTTTTTTTTTTTTGTTACTTACTTGTACCCGTAGGTAGATTTGGTTTGCAGTCTGGTGACAAGCCACCGGCTGCCGGTCGCTGCGTGCGCGAGCGCCCTAAACCTACATGTTTTTGGTATGCGGGAGGAAACCGGAGAAATCCCGGAGTAAACCCACGCAGACACGGGGAGAACATGCAAACTCCACACAGCTCACTGTTGGTCGGGGGCTGGGATCGAACCCACGATCTCATGATCCCCGCGATCGCCCCGGCCGAGGGTAAAACTGTGCTGTCACAGTGCTAAACCACTGCGCCACCGTGCAGCCAAGTTAGATCCTGTGAAAGGCTCTGTCGTGCAAATAAGACAGAAGAATCTTGTTCAGCCTGGAATGCCAGCCTTACCACCTATAAGAAATCTCTCCGTAGTGCTAGGCGACAGTACTATTCATCCTTGATAGAAGAAAATAAAAACAACCACAGATTTCTCTTTAACACTGTGGCCCAGCTAACCAAGAGCCAAAATGCCATAGATCCCTACATCCCTCCAACCCTCAGTGCTGATGACTTTTTGAATTTTTTTAATGATAAAATTGTCAGTATTAGGAATAATATTCCAAAAAATAGCCCCCCTAAAAATATCAAGCCTCTGCCTAACATTGTTGTGCCTACAGGCTCAGAACTCCACTTTTTTAAATTTTCTCATATTAATCATTCTGATCTAGCCCTAATAGTGTCAGCCTCTAAACCAACTACCTGTCTTTTAGACCCAATCCCCACTAGACTAGTGAAGGAAATGCTATCTCTGATTAGTCCATCTCTTTTGAACATAATTAACATGTCCCTATTGACAGGACATGTCCCGCAGTCATTTAAAGTGGCAGTAATTAAACCTCTACTTAAAAAACCTTCACTTGATTCTGGGATTTTGGCCAATTATAGACCAATATCTAACCTCCCCTACTTTTCCAAGATACTCGAAAAAGTAGTCGTCAATCAATTATGCACCTTTTTAGAAAAACATTCTATATTTGAGAAATTTCAGTCAGGTTTTAGATAACATCACAGCACAGAGACAGCCTTAGTGAAAATTACTGATGACATCCTTATGGCATTTGAAAGGACTTGTCTCCATCCTTGTTTTATTGGACCTCAGCGCTGCCTTTGATACCATTGACCACCATATTCTGCTAGAGAGACTTGAACAGCAAATTGGCTTGAATGGAACAACACTAAGATGGTTCCAGTCTTATCTATCAGACCGTTCCTAGTTTGTTCATGTCCATAACAAGTCCTCTACTCAGACCACGGTTAGCTATGGAGTTCCGCAGGGATCAGTACTTGGACCAGTATTGTTTACATTATACATGCTGCCTTTGGGAGACATTATGAGGAAGCATTCTATTCATTTTCATTGTTACGCTGACGACACTCAATGTATTTGTCCATCAATCCAGATGATCCCAGCCAGTTGGGTTTATTCCAGGAGTGTCTTAAGGATATCAAAACCTGGATGAACTACAACTTTCTATTGCTGAATACAGATAAAACTGAAGTCATTGTTCTTGGCCCCAAACATGCTAGAAGTACTCTTTTTAGCAGGATAACAACACTAGATGGCATTGCACTGGCTTCTACGTCTTCTCTTAGGAATTTTGGAGTTGTCTTTGACCAAGATGTGTCTTTCAACTCTCATATACAGCAAACCATTAAGACCATCTTCTTCCATCTGCGTAATATTTCTAAGATTAGGCCCATCCTGTCTCATAAAGATACAGAGAAACTTGTCCACACCTTTATCACCTCTAGACTTGACTATTGTAACTCACTTTTATCAGGTTGCCCAAATAAGTCCATAAAGTTTCTCCAACTTACTCAGAATGCAGCTGCACGCATCCTTATGAGAACAGGGAGAAGAGATCACATTACTCCAGTCTTAGCTTCTTTACATTGGCTCCCAATAAAATATAGAATTGATTTCAAGATATTGCTCTTAACCTATAAAGCTCTTAATGGTATGGCTCCTTCTTACCTACAAAAACTCTTAGTTCCCTATCATCCAACCAGACCTCTGCACTCCCAAAAATCCAAACTACTAGCGGTCCCCAAGGTATCTAGAAGTAGATTGGGAGGTAGAGCTTTCAGCTATCAAGCTCCCTTCCTGTGGAACCATCTTCCCAGTTCAGTTCGGGAGGCAGACACTCTCTCTTTATTCAAGAGTAAGTTGAAATCTTTTTCTTTGATAAGGCCTTTAGTTAGAAATGCTGCCGCTGCCAGGCCTTCGCTCGCAAGTGCAGTCTGGCCAGGCTTGGTACTGGACTGTTTGGCTTTGAATGTTGTATTTGTATGTTTGTTCTGAATGTAGCTACTCAACTCAGCCGGTCGAGGCGGATGGCCATCCTCTATGAGCTATGGTTCCGCCCGAGGTTTCTGCCCATTAAAGGGAAGTTTTTTCTCGCCTGTGTAGCTGCAGTGCTTGCTCTTAAGGGTCTCTGCTGGGTTCTATAAACTAAAGAGTGTGGCCTAAACCCACTCTTTTCTGTAAAGTGCCTTGAGATGACCTGTGTTGTGATTTGGTGCTATATAAATAAATTGAATTGAAATTGAATTGTGCACAACTTCTTTAATTTCCTAACAGTACCTTTTTCTTTTCTGTATACTGGAGTTCCTGGCAGCGGAAGGCGAATTACAGAGCTGCATGGATGAATCTGATCAGACCTAAATGAAACAGTCATTGTCGCCCCTGACAGACTGCTAGGATGATGATGATGATGATGATACTGTAACCCTAAGGAACATTTTTGTTACACACATTAATAAATGAGAAACATATAGATATTGTCTTTTGATCATTATAGGATCACCATCTTTATCTTTTTTTAAGGCCAGACGTTAAGGGAATAAAGACTGCCTATCTCATGTTTAAGACACACCTATAGATGCACTGGGACACATCATCAGCGATGTACCTGAGCTCAGTGAGTGTTTCAGGTCTTTCAACATCATACACTCTCACTCGGGTGACCCAGTCAGGGTTGATCAGGCCTTGGCTTGTATCCCAGCAGCAATACTGGTCCACGAATCACTCCTCTTGAGCCACAGCCATCTGGAGGCCCTTTCTGCTGCCTCCATGGTTGATTTTATAGCTTTTCTTCTGGGAACCCCAGTAATACCAAACAGTGTGTACACCTTATGCAGTGATTCACCAGAAAAGCCTCTGCAACCCACTTCAATGGGCTCACAACGCATCTTCCAGCCTGCCCTCTTGCATTGCTCCACCAGCTCCTGGTACTTGTCCCGCTTGCGTTCATTTGCCTCTTCAGTTCGGTCCTCCCACAGAATTGTAAGCTCTAGCAGCAAAACCTGCTTTGAGGCGATAGATGTTAATACCATGTCTGGTCTCAAGGAAATTATTGTGACGTGGTCTGAGAACTTCAGCTGTCTCCCCAGATTTACTCGAAGCTCCCAGTCCAACGCCAAGTTCAGCAATGTATGTACAGGTTGGAGTTAGCAGGTAATACTGTTTCAAAGAAAACAATAAGTAATGCACTCAACCGACATGGGCTCTATGCCTGCTCACCTCGCAAGACTCCATTGCTGAAGAAAAGGCATGTTGAAGCTTGTTTAAAGTTTACTGCACAATATGTGGGCAAGCCAGTAAAATATTGGGAGAATATAGTCTGTTCAGATGAGACCAAAATTAAACTTTTTGGATGCCACAACACACAACATGTTTGGAGGAGAAATGGCCCTACACATCAGCCCAAAAACACCACACCAACAGTGAAGTTTGGAGGTGGGAGCATCATGGTGTGGGGGTGTTTTTCAGCACATGGTACTGGCAGACTTCATATAATTGAAGGGGAGATGAATATTTCTGTACAAATGTACAGAGACGTCCTTGATAAGAACCTGCTGCCATCTGTCAGGATGCTGAAGATGAAACGAGGGTGGACATTTCAGCAAGACAATGAGCCCAAACACACAGCCAAGGAAACTCTCAACTAGCTCCAGAGAAGGAAAATTAAGTTGCTAGAATGGCCCAGTCAGTCACTTGACCTGAATCCAATTGAAAATCTATTGGACAAACAGAAAATCAGAGTTCATAGAAGACACCCACGGAACCTTCAAGATTTGAAGACAGTTTGTGTGGAAGAATGGGCTAAAATCACTCTTGAACAATGCCTGTGGCTAGTTTCTCCATACAGGAGGAATATGGAAGCTGTTATTACCAACAAAGGCTTTTCTACTAAATATTAAATGAATTTCACCAAGTGAATTCAATACGTATTCCCTGCATCATTTTACTTTATTAAATATAACTTGTTTAATGAACACAGTTGCCTTGATTTCTTTGTAGGTATGGATTACTTGGGTTGTTATTAATATCTGGTGAAAATCTCAGGCCAATGGTCCCTCAGAAATAAGTTTAATGAGAAAAATGTTGACGTGTTTAATACTTATTTCCCCCGCTGTAAACAGCCTCCCCATGGTGTTATAGTTGCAGTTGAAATTATTCAGTCCCCACTGCAAATTCTGTTTATTTTCCAAACTTACAAACTATCACCAGTTAAAACTTTTTGGAGTCTGTAAAATGAGAAAAGCAGAGTTGCTCAACCATTATTGCTAAAGGGCTTCATTGTGCAACACCTCACATGGGTCAGAAAAGGCACACAGGACAAAGTCACTATCTGCTTTACTGAGTCATGTGACCTTTGCATTAATTACAGTATAATCAAGACTGCCTCACCTACACTCCTCTGAATGTCTGGACTTTCAGCTACAACACACAGGGTCAGAAACAAAGGGGGCATGTGCCCCGCCCACTATATATATATATATATATTCAATTCAATTCAATTCAACTTTATTTATATAGTGCCATTTCATAACAACGGTCATCTCATAGCACTTTCAACTGTAGGGGAAACCCCCACAGTTGCAGAAAGACCCCAGCAATCAGGCGATCCCCTGTGAGCAAGCACTTGGCGACGGTGGAGAGGAAAAACTCCCTTTTAACAGCAAGAAGCCTCCAGCAGAACCAGGCTCAGGGAGGGGCAGTCATCTGCTGCGACTGGCTAGGGGGTGAGGGGACAGAGAAGATGAAAAGAACAGACATGTAGAGAGCAAACAGCACGCTGGGGACTCAATCTATGGGAGAGAACAAACAGATGTTAATGACCAGCAAAAAAAAAAAATATTTCATTGAGAGTGAAGAAAGGAGTGTGGTCCAGTGTATTATTGGAGGTCCCCCGGCTGACTAAACCTATTAGCAGCATAACTAAGGGAGGGTTCAGAAACACATGATCTCTCCCTAATTGTAGGCTATATCAAAAAGGAAGGTTTTAACCCTATTCTTAAAAACAGAGATTGAGTCTGACTCCCGAATCCAGATTGGCAGCTGGTTCCACAGGAGAGGAGCTTGATAACTGAAGGCTCTGCCTCCCATTGTACTTTTGGAGATTCTAGGTATTACAAGTAATCCTGCATTTTGGGAGCATAGTGCTCTGTTAGGATAATACGGTAGTATCAGATCTTTTAAATAAAAAGGAGCCTGATTGTTTAGAGCTTTGTAAGTAAGAAGAAGGATTTTAAACTTAATTCTAAACTCTATGGGAAGACAATGAAGGGAGGCCAGAACCGGAGAGATATGATCTCTCTTTCTAGTACCTGTTAAAACTCTTGCTGCAAAGCTATATATATATATATATATATATATATACAGTATATATATATACTGTATATATACTGTATATATATGCGTGTGTGTGTGTGTGTGTGTGTGTGTGTGTGTGTGAGCTGGAGGCTTATGTGCAAGGCAACTAACACCAGAGGAAAAGCACTCAGACATGGGAAAGACATTTTAGTGTAATTTATTGAAAACACACAAATGTAAAGAAAATGGCACATGCCGGAGGAACACACAGCCTGCGGGGGCAGAGAATGAGAGCTGATTAGGTGGAGGAAATAATACTGGGAATAAAGGTGTGTGCTGAGGATATCTTACGAGATTTGAGCAGAGAACCCGGCAGTGAAATCCAACAGGGAATTGGAGGAGCCAGCTGGGCTGAGCTGGCGGGAGTAGCTGGAGAAGGAGAGGATTAGGTATGGAGCTAGGGAAGGTCTGAGCGGGTGGAGTAGGCGAGCTTTGGAGATGGCGATGATGGGAGCAGGTGAGCGCGCTGCAATCTCGGGGGCACACTGCTGAGATGGCAGCAACCTGGAGAAAGAGGAGGAGAAGGAAGATTAGGTTAGAGTTTCAGTAAATAGACTTTAACCTTGATTACGGAAGCAGTACCTCACGGTCCAGCGCTGAAGCATTCACAGACTGATCCTTTTAAACACTGGCAGCGAAGAGGCAGCAGGTGCGTCCACTCATGCAGGTGCGTTGATGACCTGCGGAGCTGGGAAATCGACGAGGAACCTCCCACAGAAAGGGAGGGGGAGCGCGTTCACCTGATCATTGCATTGCCCCCCCCTCAAGGGGTGCCTCCGAGTGACTCACTGGGCTTGTTGGGATGAGCCCAGTGAAAGGCTTGGCCCATCCCCTTGTCATGGAAGTGGGAATCGGGGATCCATGATCTCTCTTCTGGTCTGTAGCCCTTCCAGTGGACCAGGTATTACAAACCCCGGCCCCAATGGCAAATGTCCAGAATCCTCTGCACCGTGTAAGTGGTCTGGCCATCAAGGATCTGGGGAGGAGGAGGTGGCTTCGGGTGGGGGGGGGGCAGAGAGGGCTGGCGGAGAGGGGCTTGATCTTGGACACATGAAAGGTGGGATGGATGCGGAGTGTCGGCAGCAGTTTTAAATGAACCATCATGTTATTGATGATCCTCGAAATAATAAAGGGACCCAGGAAGCGAGGTGACAATATCCTAGACTCTGCCGACAACCACTCACTCTGGCCGACTGTTTATTTGGGCGCCAGAACCCACCTGCGGTCCACGTACTTTCGATTCTGCTCAGCCGAATGGAGAAAGGCAGCCCGGGTGGACCTCCATACCTGGCGGCAACAGCGAGCGTGCGCCTCCACAGATGGAACGGCAACGTCTCTCTCTGCCATGGGCAGCAAGGGGGGAGTATAGCCCATAGATACCTCGAATGGTGTTACTCCGGTGGTTGAAGAGACAGCTGAATTATGGGCTTACTCCACCCAGGTCAGGTGAGAGCTCCAGGTGATTGAGTTACAGGAAGCCACACATCTCAGGGTGGTCTCCAGGGATTGGTTAGCATGCTCAGCCTGCCCGTTGCTTGGAGGGTGGTAACCAGAGGTGGGACTGACCATGGTGCCAAGGGAATGACAGAGGGATTTCCAAACTTGAGATGTGAATTGGGGACCCTGGTCAGACACAATGTCCAAGGGTATTCCATGAAGACGGATAACATGAATGGTAAGTAGGTTGGCGGTCTCGGAAGCAGAAGGCAGTTTAGGGAGGGGCACCAAATGGATAGCTTTAGAGAAACAATCTACAATGGTAAGGATGACAGTGTTGTCCTGTGAGGGAGGGAGGCCCGTGACAAAGTCCATGGCGATGTGAGACCAGGGGCGACTGGGGACCAGCAGGGGGTGCAGGAGGCCAGCAGGAGGTGAAAAGTCTGATTTATTTGTGGCACACACTTGGCAGGCTTTGATGTAGTCATGAACGTCCGTCCACAGCATAGGCCACTAGAATACCCGCTGCACCAGCTCGATGGGGCGGGATATGCCGGGGTGACAGGAAAAGTGGCTGGTGCGCCCTCACCAGATGACGTCACTATGGACAGTAGAAGGGACGAACAAGCAATCACTGGGGCCTCCCTCGGGCTTGGGTTCAGTGGACTGGGCCTACTGGACCCTCTGCTCAATCTCCCAAGAGAGAGCGTCAGCAATGTATAAGAGGGAAAAATGGACTAAGGAGGAGTAGAGGAAGATGACTGGTCAAAGGCGAACTGGCAAGAGAGAGTGTCAGGCTTAATATTTCGTGACCCAGGCTGATAGGTGATGATGCAGTTGAACCTGAGAATAAGTCCCAGTGGGCCTGCTTAGAATTAAGCCTGCGGGCCGATCTTAAGTATTCTAAATTTTTGTGATTGGTCCACACAATGATGGGATGGATGGCTACCTCTAGTCAGTGCCTTCATTCCTCCAATACCAATTTAATGACCAGCAGCTCTCGATCTCCTAGGTCGTAGCTCCTCTCAGCCGGGGTCAACCGCCGAGAGAAATACGTGTATGGGTGGAGCTTCTGATCAGAGGCTGGGCGCTGCAAGAGAACAGCGCTCACTCCCAAATCCAAAGCATCCACCTCCACTACAAACTGGAGCTGAAGGTCGACCTGTGCCAGGATGGGCATATTGGAGAATAAGGCCTTCAATTCAGCAAAGGCCTGCTCCGCTGCCTCAGACCATTTAAAGGGGGCTTTGGTCGAGGTCAGCTGAGTCAGGGGATGAGCAACCTTACTGTAGTTTCTAATAAACCTACAATAGAAATGAGCAAAACCCAAAAAGCGTTGGAGCTGTTTCCTGGATTGAGGGGTAGGCCAACCAAGCACCGCCTTAACCTTGGCCTTTTCGGCCCTCAGCTCACCTTCGGCTACAATAAAGCCCAGGAAGGAAGTGGAGCGGGTGGAAAATTCACTTTTTGGCCTTCACAAAGAGCTGATTCTCCAGGAGCCGTTGTAACACAGCGTGGACGTGGACTGTGTGTTCCTCTGGTGTGCGGGAAAAAATTAAAATGTCATCCAGGTAGACAAAAATGAATTGATTCATCATATCACGGAGGACATCATTTATCATGCGTTGGAAGACGGTGGGGGCGTTAGTGAGCCCAAAGGGCATCATGAGATATTCAAAGTGGCCCTCTTAAACGCCGTCTTTCATTCATCCCCCTCGCGTATGCGTATCAAATGGTACGCATTGCGCAAATCAAGCTTTGTGAATACCCGCGCATGCTGAATTGATCAGGGGCAGTGGATACTTGTTTTTGACGGTTATCGCATTGAGCTTGAGGTAATCAATGCAGGGCCGCAGGGATCCGTCCTTCTTTCCTACGAAGAAAAACCCCGCTCTAAGGGGAGCCGAAGAAGACCGAATGAGGCCAGCGTTCAGGAAGTCCTTAATGTAGCTTTCCATTGCCTCTCTCTCCAGCCCAGGAAGGCTATAGAGCTGACTGGACGGCATCAGCGTGCCCGGGAGGAGGTCAATAGCACAGTCATAGGAGCGGTGAGGTGGCCGTTGAGAGGGCCCTTGACTTGCTAAAGACCTCGCCAAGGTCATGGTAGACCTCGGGCACGAGGCTGAGGTTTGGCGGCTCTGCCGGAGGAGAGGAGATGGGGAGCGTAGGAGAACAGGCAGCCGAAAGGAGATAGGGAGAAAAGAAAAGGGGCTCCATGAGGAAATGAAGTTCTGTGCCCAATTAACAACAGGATTATGTTTTTGGACGCAACCTGGGAAAAGACCTGGGGAAAGGGGAGGAGAAGGAAGATTAGGCTAGTTTCAGTAAATAGACTTTAACCTTGATTATGGCAGCAGTACACACACACACACACACACACACACACACACACACACACACACACGTATATATATCTATATGTGTGTGTGTGTGTGTGTGTGTATGTGTACACACACACACACACACACACACACACACAAACAGAGTATATATATATATATATATATATATACTGTATATATACAGTGGGGTAAAAAAAGTATTTAGTCAGAATCAAAATCAAAATCCTTCAATGTGATTTTCTGGATTTTTTTTTTCTCATTTTGTCTCTCATAGTTGAGGTATACCTATGATTAAAATTGGAGACCTCTCTCATCTTTTAAGTGGGAGAACTTGCACAATTGGTGGCTGACTAAATACTTTTTTGCCCCACTGTATCTCAACTGTGTTTTTCTGGTTATTTAAGAAATTATACCCAAATAATCAATGCAATTCAATTTTATTTGTATAGCACCTGATCATGATCAGGTGATCTCAAGTCACTAAATACATAAAAGCAATGAATCGCATAATGGTAATAGTCAAACCCCAGTCAGCCTTTTTCCCTACAGTTGGTGTTTTCTCACATTTTTATCTGACACACATAACTCTGACATTCAGTGCAGGGAATAAACTGGAGTTCAAATTTGACATTTCAGTCTCTTAGCATTTATTAGTATTGTATAACCAGACATTTAATACAAACACTATTTTACTGATCACTTTATATACCGTGCAAATCCTTTAATCTCATCTTATCATTTTTTGTAGTTGTGCTTTGTTTTTTGACGCTGACTACTTTTTATTTCCTGTTGCCGAGTTAAGTGCTGGCACACATCCCCTGCTGAAACAGCCATGAGCCACACGGGGCCAAGGTGAACTCGAAGCTGTGTCAACAACAGCAAAGCAGCAAACTTACCATGCAAGGTAAGACAACAAGGAAGCTGGAACCTCACCAACATCCAAGAGGACAAATAATATAAATAAAAATATTCCTTCACTGTTATCAACTTTAGATAAGGATTATCTAAAGCAGGGGTGTCCAATCATGTGCCATGGAGGGCCAAGACCCTGCAGGCTTTACCTCCAACCACTGTCTTCAACAGCCGATTCCACTGAACTTCCTCCCACTGATTGTTGATAAGTGAAAATACCTGCTGAAGAGACTGGATAGAAGAGAAAACCTGCAGGGTCTTGGCCCTCCATGGCACATGATTAGACACCCCTGATCTAAAGTCTAAGGTGCACAATTGCCCAATGCTTCACACCTTGTGCCAGTGCTTTCGTTAGTTTCTGTCAGCACGTTGTGTATTTTTCTGGTGTGTGTCCTTGCAGTCAAAATACATTGTGACTATGTGTGAGGTTTTTGCTGAAAGTAGGGGATTCCTTTGAAGTGGATGTGGCATCGGCACAATTTGGGTGCATTGCTATTTCAGTGCATTTTCTTACAATATGCCTCTGACCAGCAAAAAGGACATCTAAAATCAATGTTGCCTTTCAGCCGCTGTTTAAGCAGCACGTTTACAAGGCATGAGCACACACATACCCAGAGCCAAAAACATCAAGAATGACCCAACACACCCAGAACATTACCTGTTTTCCACCCTCCCCTCAGGTAGGCTTAGAGTCATTAAAACCCGGACTAGCAGAATGAAAAAGAGCTTCTTTCCTAGAGCAGTAGACAGACTGTTGCACTTATAATCTTTTTAGCAGGTGTGCATACAGTCACATATACTTAGAATGCATTAGTATTTTATCTATCTATTATTATTACCTCCGCCAAGGAGGTAATGTTGTTGCCGGGGTTTGTCTGTTTGTCTGTCTGTTTGTCTGTCTGTCTGTTTGTTTGTTTGTCTGTTGGTTAGCAAGATAACTCAAAAAGCTTTGGACGGATTTCGATGAAACTTTCAGGCATTGTTGGAAATGATACAAGGAAGAAATGATCAAATTTTGGTGGTGATCCGGATCACCGTCCAGAAGAAAACCGCAATTACGGAAAATGCCATTTTCGTGAATAACTACTGAACCACTAATCCTATCATTGTCAATCCAATTGCTAGTCATATGTTTTCATGGTCAAGGAATCTGAAAACGTACACACAAACACTGTATGGGGGGAACTGTGGCCGCCATTACGGAAAATGTAATTTTCGTGAAGAACTACTGAACCACTAATCATATCATTGTCAATCAAATTGCTAGTCATATGTTTTCATGGTCAAGGAATCTGAAAACGTACACACAAACACTGTATGGGGGGAACTGTGGCGCTTGGCGGAGGTCTGCGCTCTCCGAGTGCTTTTCTAGTTTATTATTGTGACGATTGTATTTTAAGCTGCTGACAAGAGACTGTGCTAAACAGTTTTGTTGTTTTGTGTACAATGACAATAAAGATTGTATTGTATTTTATTCTATTCTATTCATACTCTACAAAAAATTAAATCTTAGTAAAATATCCAGAATCAAAGCTATATGTGCTTGTTTTTGTCTGATATTTGTTCTTGTCATGCAATTCTCTGTAAGAAAATTTTACTTGCTTTAAGATAGTTTTTCTTGTTTTAAGCAATTTAATTTTAAGTAAAATTATTTGCAATTGAGAAAGAAAATTTGACTTATCAAATTGCTTAAAACAAGTAAACTTTTCTGCCAGGAAATTTTTACTTGTTTTAAGAATAGAATAGAATAGAATAGAATAGAATAGAATAGAATAGGCTTTATTGTCATTGTACAGTTGTAAAGTACAATGAAATTGTGGGTGTTCTATCCAGCTAATGTGCAGCAAAAGTATACAATATAAAATCAGAGATAAAAAGCACACATTAAAATAGAATAAATAAGAAGTTTAAAAAAATACACACTTTGGTAGGATGAATCAATGGATGGATCAATGTACTGAAAAGTGCAAAGTGCAAAAAAAAAGGTGAGTTTTTTAATTATTAAAAGGTCCTCAGTTCTATGTATGTGAGAGTTTTTGGGGGAGGGGGATGGACCTCTGGCTGTTTGCAGTCTGGATGGCCCAGGGGAAGAAACTATCTGTCAGTCTGGAGGTGTGGGACCTGATTGATCTGAACCTTCGTCCAGAGGGAAGCAGGTCAAACAGGTGGTGGGCAGGATGTGAGGGGTCTCCTGTGACGGCTTTGGTCTTCCTGTGACAGGAGGATCTGGAGATACAATAAACAATTTGAAAATTCACAAATTTATTATATTCAGCAATATTCATGTCTCCTTGTTGCACAGTGTGGATTGATTCCCCCCTCCAATGTCCATGGCCACCCTGTTCTCAAATTTGCTTTCAGCACAGCCACATTGTAATATGAACATCACATGTGGCTTCACAGCATCGACAAGCACTCTTTGCTTTATGAGAAGACAGAGAAAAACACTGGAAAACAACACAGTGAACACTTCACCTTTGCAAACATGTGTTGTTTGGAGTCTTTTTTTAAGCCTGGCAGGGTTCTCTTTCACAGACACTGTTGTTAAAGGATTGATGGGAGAAATGGTCACTCTGATCATACGTCAATAAAAATAAAGTGCACAGGTGGGCCACACAATGATTTTCAACCAGTGTGCCTTGGTACATTCAGGTTTCTCTGGGAAACTGTCTAATTTTACTTGTTAATTGGTGCCATTGTTGTGTGTGGGTGCCAACAGAAGCAGCCCTTGTATTCAAAAGAAGCAGACTTTGGCTTTGGCTCAGGACAAACTCATAGTGTGAGTGGGCCCTAAGGCTGTTTTGGTTGTGATGTCAGGCTCTTCTCTGATTGCTGCTTGCTGCTCAGTCACTACTTTTCAAGATGCATTATATGAATTTATACCAGTTCTTCCATGAGTGAAAGCATGATGTTCTCTCACTGAAGTTAAAATTTTTCTTTGGTGTTTCTCTGCCACAATAAAATGCTAGCGATATGTCCACAAAACATACATGACCTTGTTTTTCTCTGCAATGGAAAATGGCTTTAAAGACAAATTGGTCTGTTTTGGAAAAAAATACAGCATGTCTGAAATTACTCTCAACTATCCCATACAGACAAGGACGTCAACAGAGACACGCAAACCACAACATTTATCAGCCTCTGCGCCATCTCATGAATTGTGAAGCACATGTTTTGTCTAAAGGAGGTTATGTTCTCAGTGAAAATGCTCATTTTGTTACTGCTGTGAAAAGGTTAAAGAACACAAGACACTTACCCCCTATTACTTTCTAAAACCTTAAGAATTTAAAAGTATATCCTGAAGGATTCACAGATGGTTAAAGGTTTGATCAGTGTAGTTTTTGAGGCATTTGAATCTGTCAAATCTCCAGAAATGGTGCCTGATCATTGACCCCTGTGTGGTTTCCTACAGGGTTTAACTCATACCTGTCAAGGCATACCTCATGCCTCCCTTATTGGGGGGGCTTTCACACCTGTACCGAGTACTTAAAAACTGTATTTATCGGCAGATGAAAGAAAACTGAAGCAAAAAAACAAAAAACAAAAACCAAACAAACAGCAACTGCAACATGAACTATTTCAAATTCATTCATTTATGCAGCCAATGCTGAAACAAAAGCAGAATGGATTTTTGTTTCATAAGTATCAGAAATAATTCTCTTTGAAATTGTGTTAATAATAATAACAATGAAAATATCAATCTTATTCAGCCCTTTCAATATAATGCTATACATTCAGATGTAAAGCAAAGTTCCAAGATACAAAATAACAGTACACTATAGGGGATTTGGGCTACCTCTAAGCATGTTTGTTAAGATTTTAAAGCATTTTTACCTCCGCCAGGCCGTAGGCCGCAGGAGGTTATGTTTTTGCCAGTGTTTGTCTGTTTGTCTGTCTGTCTGTTTGTCTGTTGGTTAGCAAGATAACTCAAAAAGTTTTGGACGGATTTCCATGAAACTTTCAGGCGTTGTTGGAAATGGTACAAGGAAGAACTGATTAAATTTTGGGGATGATCCGGATCACCGTCTGGATACAGGAATTTTTTAAAGGATTCTTTAACATTGTGAGATACGGCCATTTTCAACATGTGTGCAGGCGCAATGGAGGGCGCTGGTCGTCGTGTCTAACGAACACAAACTCCGCGTTCTTCAAAGTTTTAGGCACAAAAGCACGCGATAAACAGTGGTGGGCCGGGCCCGGCAGCGTGCCTGTGTTTGCGCTACGTTGCAAAAGCTGAGACAGGCAGCTGTCCGGCGCCGGATTATTTGGCAGAAATTCCCTGGGCAGCCATAGTGAACAAGCTCTCTGCCGGGGAATCTTCCAAATCCTCTTTTGCTGCTGAGCGCAACCCTAATATAAAACCCACGGCAACCTGTCTACCCAATTTGCATCCGTCAGTGAAGCCCTGAGTGCTGCTTTCAGTGATCTATGAAAACGCTCGCATAACCCATTGGCCTGTGGGTTGTACGCGGTTGTGCGATGAATTGCAACGCTGCAGCCTGGGACTTTGCAGATGGAGGAGATTGACACAACACCAACACTTCAGTTTATTACCGCCGCCAAGGAGGTAATGCTTTTACTACTGAACCACTAATCCTATCATTGTGAATCCAATTGCTAGTCATATGTTTTCATGGTCAAGGAATCTGAAAACGTACACACAAACACTGTATGGGGGGGAACTGTGGCGCTTGGCGGAGGTCTGCGCTCTCCGAGTGCTTTTCTAGTTTTTTTTGTTATATTTAGGTAATATTTGAAGGTGAATAATACTGCCCATACCTGAAAACATTTGGAGATTTCTCCTTCAGTCTGGAAAGGGCAGAATTGTCTCGACCCACCATCGTGTTGCAATTGTCCGAAGCAAAGCCCACAACATTCTCCCATGGAATATTGTGCAATCTAAAAAAAAATAAAAAATAAATAAATAATAAATAAAAAAATAAAAGAATTTGGTCAAAAGTGGTCTGTATGCAAGCAAAAAAAAAGTCAATTTCGTACCCCATGAAGTTGTCAATTTCCACAAAAATGTTGGTGGCTTTTCCCGATGCTGGAATGGGCATGTCCAGCAGCCTGGTCTGGGACACCTCCCCATCGAAAATTCTTGCAAGGATGACGAGACGCTTTTCGGTGTTCTTGTCGTTGCTCTCATCGACCATGATTGAGAAAGGCCCCTTCCTGCATGCTTCTATGACTTGTTCTGTGTAGGCAGGCGCCAGGCTCTCTTTGATGATCATGGTCGTTTTGGTTCTTTTGCAAGCAAAGTCTTGAGCGCTCTTGCTGTCAGGAAACAATGTTGGCACCAAATCACTGAAGTGATCTGTCACCAATGCGGGTAGATTGTGCTCTGCCACAAAATGACAAAACATCACTTCTGCTAGTGATGCATTGGATTTGGAAGGCGTCAGTTCTCTCACTGGCTGAAAATGTTCATCCATCCATCGATACGTTTTTGATTTGGCTACACAGTTTTTGTGGCCCTTTGTAGCGAAGTGCGACTTCAGGTCGAAAATCCCCGATGCAGTCACTTTTATGCTCCTCCTACATGGAACACAGAAGGAGTGTGCAGGGCCCTCTGGAGAAGCCTTTATCCATCCAGCGTATTTTCCCTTCTCAAAGCTCGGACTCTCCCATTCTTTTCGGTGACGTCCAGTCCCTCGATTTCCCTTTTCTTCAAGCTTTGTTTTCTTCGCCGGCGGCGCGCTGCATGAAGCCATTTTGAAAATCACAAAAACACTGCTTAGGTGCGCTTGTGGAGGATCGAAATAAGTGGAGGCGGACACGGCGAACTGAAGTTTAAAAGGGTGCTTCATGCAGACAGTCAACTTATATACCCGGCTACAGACAATGCATGCATGGCACATTAGCATCACAGTATACAGCAGGAAAGCATGGACATTTGCATTAGAGTCACACATATCAGGCGCAGGATTACTGGCACCGGGATTCCTCTCTGTTCCGGAGCTGCAGGGCAAAAGAAGGTGCGAGGCGCATCTGCATAATGATCAGTCCACACCTCTCACTGTTGTGATAATTGCTCATGCTGAGCGCTCTGCCAGCCCGGTAGGCAGTGGGGGTCACCACACGCTCAATTTCGCCAGGCATTTTTTTTTTTCGCTGTATATTTTTCTTTTTGGCGTACAGAAATGGCAATACGCCCGTATTTGGTAAAATTGCATTTTCCCCGTATTAAAATACGGCGAAACCGTATCACTTGACAGGTATGTTAACTGACAATGAGAGCCATTGTTGCTGCAGCAGTTACAACCCTGATTTAAAATCGATTATATTCTATGTCCCAGTAACCAAACCCACAGACAGGGATCCAAGAGGCCTGAGCAGCCAAGATGTGCTCAGCTTCCTCGGCCTCCTGAATATCCCAGCATGCCTTTCAGTGTTTGAATGAGTCCTTTTGTGTGCTCACGCTGCTCAGAAAGAGGTCTGGCTGCACTTCCTCTTACAAATTTCAGAAATAGCTGGTTTAATATTTCAGACTACCTAAAAATAAGAGTTTCACATTCAGTTTGAAATGTCACATGTTTAAAATGCGCTTCCTCTTCCTTTTATGTTCAGTATAATTAGGGTTCCAAGCAGCTGCACTGTGGGAAACCTATTGTAATTGTTCTGATTCTTCTTCTGACTCTTATGTTTCACTAAAAGTGCATGGGGAGCAAAAACAGTAATACATAGAAACATGAGATTTTACAGTCTGATCAGAAATTCTCCCCACTAATGGGAGACAAAAAATCAAGGCACTGCAAACACAGATGTTTTTTGCAAATATCTCAAGAAGAGCTGGGTCTACAGACTAAAAACTCTTTTATCATTCTATTCTCTGAAATCTTCCACAACTTTTCTTTACTGGTCTTATGCTCAACAAATTTTTCAGCACCATATTTTCAAAAATGTGCAAGTGAAGACAAAATGAATGCCTCCTAGGCCATTCATCCACATTGCTTGAAATTAAGCAGAGATCATCAACTGAATTATGAAAAGTTGTTAAATTATCGAAATACATCGATCTGTTTTGATTTTTTAGCCCAATAAAGTTGTACAGTTTCTCTTTGGCATGTATTTTTGGATTTAACTTCTGATGTAGAGATCCAAACTTAATGAAACTTCACACTCAAAATCACAACAATATTCTTCAGTAAAACATCAGATTTCATGCAATTCTGTTCATGTTCCAAAAAGCATGTTTAAGAAATGTCTGTCAGCCTTTGTGTCTTGTCAACAGAACATTTTGTTAGTGTGTAAGAAAGCCAGTATGCAGCCCAAAGCAATCATATGGTGTAGGGGTTAAAACGTTAGCCATGCTGCAGCTCTAGGTTCAAATCCTCACATTACCTGTAACAGCTCTTTTTTTGGTATGATTACGGGGGAACAGCACTTGTGGCGGCTGTGGCTTCGGTCCCAGCAGCGAATCACAGGGCACGACTTTAGCCACCAGCAACAAAGTGTCCTGTGGTTGGCTGTTGAGACTGGGGTTGTGGTCCCTGTGGTTGTTGCCTTTCCAGTGTTCCTACAACTAACAGGAAAGTTACATAGTGCCACTTTAAAAGCCAATGTGTAGCAGACCTTAGTTTTTAAATGCTGTTGCTAAACAATACAAGACCTTGACATCTACATCTGCTTGGAACCTGATGATTGCTCTTTGCAGCTACATTATATTTTACACTTGTCATTTCTCATCAAAGTTGTATGTAAATGTGTATAAATATTACATTGCTATGACAATCATTCAGCCATATTGTGTGCTAATAATCCATATTGGGCTACAGTTTTATTTCAGTCATTCAGTGTATTGAATTTTTGTATTTTTCCCACAGTTTTGTTGTACTGTACAATGACAATTAAAACCTATTGTATTCCTATTTTATTCTATATCTGAAGTGTTTAGCTGTTTTCTTTGTGCTGCTGACAGCTTTAGCCGGTTAGTTATTTTGTCTTCCATTTGAACCAGTAACTGATGCTAAATAATCAGCTACAATTCATTCTTGTCTAAAATGGTGGTGCAGTGACGGAGTGTTAGCACTGCGGCAGCACAGCAATTCACCCTTGGCCTGAGGATCCTGGGTTCGATCCCAGCCCCCGACCAACAGTGATCTGTGTGGAGTTTGCATGTTCTCCCCGTGTCTGTGTGGGTTTACTCCGGGATTTCTCCGGTTTCCTCCCACATGCCAAAAACATGCAAGTTAGGTTAACTGGCATCAACTGGGGATTCTAAATTGTCCTTAGGTATGACTGTGAGAGTGAATGGTTGTCTGTTTCTCTGTGTTGGCCCTGCGATGGACTGGTGATCTGTCCAGGGTGTACCCTGCCTCTCACCCAAAGAAGCTGGGATAGGCTCCAGCCCCCCAGCGACCCGAAAAGGATTGAGCGGAAGAAGATGAATGAACATGAGTAATGTGTCATTTATCAAGTATGTTTGCTCACAATTTCCTTCATATTTCAAATGGGAGTCTGGACAAAAAGGCTATTTCACTTGTTAAATCACAGTTTATTTATCTCTATTTTATCTTTATTGGTCTGCCCAAATATCTAATTGTAATATTTATTAATTTCTAAGATTTATATTTTGGCATTTTTGCCTTTGTGGGGCAGACACAGTGAAGAACGGAAAGGATGTGAAGAGCAGAGGAGGGAACGCACAGAGGATCACTCTGGCTGCAAACTAGCAAGGGAATCCATGATTTGAGAAAGACTTTTAAAGGGCTGTCGGAAGGACAACAGTTTCACCCTGACTATATGCTGTCTCCATGACAACAGGCATTCAAGTAAATGTATATAAAGATGGTTTGCTCTCAGACTGTCTCTGTTAAACGGTAAATGTATCTGGCCTAACGTGCTGTACTGGGGAGCGACCCTCATTAGGGCCAGCAGTAAAGATGTGTCTGAAAGGGGAAACTGATCTGAAGTCTGTTGGCTCAGTCTAACATGTAAACAGGGTCCAAACAAAATGGTGTGTAATTTAGGTCAGCTATTTACTGTTAGCATGTAAAACATAACAGCTACCAGTGCTTCTTATCAGAAAAAAACTGACAATGTGTAAGCAGCGATATCGTGTGAGCAATCTAGGTCAACACCCAATCAATAAAGATAACAAGACCTGATTTACTTACCAAGCCCACTGTAATCTCAATTATAAAAGTACTGTGATTATTGTTGAAGCTGTTAATCTTGGGGGATTAAAACCGTTTGTGTGAGCTAACAGTGGTGCTAGTTTGTGTGCCCTATTGTTTGCAGAAGTGACCTATTGTAAATTCTAAGCGTTTTATTGCAGGGAAGCAGAGTCTAATGTTTGGAGTTATGTAAGAGGCTCCCTCCTGACCCAGTGGAGCAAATCTGCCTCTGCAAGGAAGTTCAAGGATGTGATTGCTCTTCCTGTTTTTGGGTGTAAGGCTGCGACTCAGTGCCACTCTTTTCTGCCAAGTTCTCTCTGTCAAGGGAGTGCCATAGGTGAAGCCACTTTGTTCTCAGGTCTGAGTTAGTGAATTATACAGGACTGCGGGTAAAACATCCATTTTGTTGAAGCAGATACTTCCTTTTAAGACAAGTTACATGCAAGCAATGTACTGTAATGTGAAACGGTTAAATGAGCAGTGCCAGGGCTGGTGAAAACAATGTTTTTTTTAAGGCATGCATGCTAATGTTGCTAAATCAGCAAACTTGACTTCCCGCAAGCAGCGGTTCCCCAAAATGCCTGCTTTAAAGCTTTCAGCCGCTGTTGGGGGAATGGAATCCCAGATATCCAAGTGCCCCTTCGTCTTTGCGGGAAGAAACAGCCGGTCCCTGTGACTTTTTGTCTGTTGAGGCCCCCTCCTCACATAAAGGCTTTGGTCAGACGTGGCTACATTCCACCCCGTCCCTTTCTCCACCCCCACAGTTGCAAGTTCAGCTGGACTCCTGCCCAGATGAGCACCGACTCACCCTCTTTGTCTGCAGATCTGGCACTGCTAACTGGCATTGTGGGCTGAAGTCCAAATGCCACCCCCGTCCCCATTGTTGCTTTTTGCCCCGTAAAAAAAACCTGCGCTTAAGCGTAGGCAAGCTGCCAAGATGGGCACACCACCAGTTGTGGCATCAGTACTCATGTGATGTGTGTGGTGTGGCTATTTCACTTGGCACAGCAGTGTTGTTGTTGGGGTAAACGCAGTGTGGCTAAATTAGGACAAATTTGTGTGAAATTAAGACACTTTTTCACCTGTCATGTCCTCTGCTCCGGGGCCCCATTGTGCTCATTTAGGTGAGGTGCTTTGTGGTTAACTATTTCTGCATGGTACCAGATTATTCCCATGTTGGTGCTATAGTTTTATTTAAGTAAAAATAAAATAAAATAAAATAAATAAATTCATTCATTCATAGTTGTCAACTTGTTACAGTAACCAAAGATAAAATCAAGGCAGTCAGACAGCAGACTTTGTTCTTGTTTTTAAAAGTGTTTGTTGTGGAAACACAAACATCTTTTATAGTGTGTTCAAGCATATATTCAGCCCTCCCATTGATGGGGTGAAGTAACAAAAAATAGTTTGGGACATCTGGTGACCTAGTAGTTATGACTCACATCACAAGAGCATCTTGGTCACTACAGTGATTGATGTTTGATTCCCCACCTGAGAGATCTTTCCTCCATGTTGGGACAGTTGTTGTCATGGGCTAGAGGGACTAAGCCTCCCTTGCTTGAAAAAAGAAAGAGAAAATTATATATTTTTTTATTTATACATTAACTATTATAAATTATACACCCTTTACTCCATGTTTTGATTAGTTTTGTGGGACTTTAAAGTTCAAAGAGTCCCCAAAACTCACAAGAAAACACTAGATATGTATAAATGGGCTGTATTTTTACAGCCCAAACACTGTAGATAGATAGATAGATTTGTTTATTTGACAGGGACAGTGCAATAAACATAGACAATTAATCAATGACAATCAATCTGATGTGTTGCACAGAGTGTATAGCTATTAGCTAATTTGCAACTCTTGTCCCTGGATGGGCTTTAGAAAGGAGAAACAAGTAAAAAAAAAAAAAAAAAAAAAAGGAAAGAAAAGGAATACACAATAACCACATACATCAATGCAAAAAACATAAATACATTATAAATACACAATTATAAATATTATAAATATTATAAATACACAAATATAACAACCTGACACACATTTGCCTATTTCAGGCCTCCCTCCCTTCGTCACTCACTATAAACAAACACATTCATTCCTTCCCTTCATTCACTCTCACCCTACAGACAATCATTTCATACATGGGTACATTCTTGTTTATTTTTCAGCCAGTTTTTAACCTTTTTAGTGAATGTTTTAAAGTCCGTTATTATTTTAATTTCATTTGGCATTGTGTTCCAGATGTGACTGCCCTTTATAGAGAAAGCTGTTTGTCCAAATGTGGTTCTGCGGTGGAATATTTTACAGTTATTGTTAACAGAACTCCTGGTGGCTCTGCTGCTGTCCTGTCTTTGGATGAAACCAGCAAGTGGCTCAGGTGCTGATTTATGGAAACATTTGAAAGTTAATTTCAGTAAACAGAGGTCAATGAAACTCTCAAAACTCAATAGGTTGTATTTTTTTTAAAATATTACAGTGATGCCACCTAATGGGCTTTTTGTCCAAGATTTTTAGGGTTTGATTATATAATGAACCTATATGTCTTATTGTGGAAGGGGCTGCTTGAGCCCAGACTGTCAAACAGTATGATATATGAGAAAAAACCATAGAATGCATATACAGTACAGCAGGTTCGTAAGGTATGTAATATCTAATTAATTTAAAGCAGTTCAGATTTTTTTTTACTGTTTTTGAAATTTTCTTTATATGAAGATTAAATTTGAGTTGATTTTAAATTTGAGTAGCACAGTCATCCAATTATATCCATATGTTATGTGCAATTATAGGCATACAGACGTGGACAAAATTGTTGGTACCCCTCTGTTAATGAAAGAAAAATCCACAATGGTCACAGAAATAACTTGAATCTGACAAAAGTGGTAAAAAATAAAAATTCTATGAAAATTAACCAGTGAAAATTGGACAATGCTTTTGAATTGTGGTTCAACAGAATTATTTTAAAAAACAAACTCATGAAACAGGCCTGGACAAAAATGATGGTACCCCTAGAAAAGATTGAAAATAATGTGACCATTGTCATGCTGTGGCCCTCGCGAGCCACCATAAGATACCACAAGACACCGGCGAGTTTGCACAGTTTATTGCCGAACAAAAAGAAACACAAAATAATGAGCCACAGTGGGCTAAAACATACTACACTACATACAGACGACCATAAGACAATAAGGAAGCACACTTACGATCATAGCAGTGGGATGGTCGATGCGTCAGACCATGAAGAAATCTTTGACGAGACTGCCGCATTTTTCGGCTCCCAGTTGCCCTCTTAAATGGAAGACGGCTGATGAGCCGAAATGCAGCTCAGCTGTCAAACTTGACAGCCGGAAGCCCCTCCAAGCACTGTCACAATAAAGGCTCGGGGGGGCAAAAGGTATGCACCGCTGTCAAAATAGGCGAAGGTGATGTATGGCTCGAGCGCGAACGAGATCGGCGCTTGAACCATGACAGTACCTCCCCCCCAAGGGCGAGCTCCGAGCGCCCAATGACACCCAAGCCCCCCCCCCCCCTTACCCCCCCACCCCCCACCCCCGGGTGGGCGGATGGGGGAACAGGCCTGGAGGGAGAGAACCAGCAAAAGAGGAAACACCATAACGATGACCGGGAGCACATTGATAATTACAGAGTAAGGTTTAACAGGGAAACACAGTACTCCACAATACACAAATGATAATTAAAACAGGGCACAAATGAGGCAATTACTGAGCAAGGTTAACAGAAAACACAATACTCCATAATGCACAAATAATAATTAGAACAGGGTACAAAAGAGGCAATTACTGAGCATGGTTAACAGAAAACACAATACTCCATAACGCACAGTAACACACAGGGCAGGAAAAAAACCACAAGTTAGGCACATTTCATCCCTCAGACAGGATTCAGTTCAATTCAATTCAATTCAACTTTATTTATAAACTTTATTTTATATATTATATAGCGCCATTTCACAACAACAGTCATCTCATAGCACTTTCAACTGTAGGGGGGACCCTCACAGTTGCAGAAAGACCCAGCAATCAGGTGATCCCCTGTGAGCAAGCACTTGGCGACGGTGGAGAGGAAAAACTCCCTTTTAACAGGAAGAAACCACCAGCAGAACCAGGCTCAGGGAGAGGCAGTCAAGGAGAGGAGAAAAAAAAAACATGCTAACAATGGCAATGCACAGAGCAGAACAACTACACCGAATGACCTACTCCTCAGTGGGACCACACAACACATGAGGATGACGACAGGCAGAGTCCAAAAAACGGGAACAGTTCCGGCGGTCTCCCTGCGTCCAATGGCCAAGGGGTGACTAAGGTGAAAAGGACATATTCGCGCGGCCTACCCCAGTCCCAGGCCCGGAAAGTCAGAACCTCCGGCGGCCGAACCAGGTCGCCCAGTAGAAGGCACAGTATGTCGGGTGGCCGACCCAGGGTGCTGAACCCGTGAAAAAGCTCCTCAGGCGGCCGACCCGCATCCCTCAGCCACCAGAACCGTGCGGAAACAATTGGCGACAGCCTCCCTGGCGGGGGGGAAGATGTGGGAGAGCTGGGCCAAACGTAGAGGCCACCAACGGCCCCCGGCAGCGATGAGCTGGGTTGGTGACGATAATGAGGGAGATGATGGTGACGATGAGCCAGCACAATGTTAGGTGGCAAAGGGTCTGCAGCTCCTTCACTGACCTTGACCCATACCGATGCTGCACTCGCGTTGGACCCCGATTGGGTCGCGGCTGCACCCGCGTTGGACCCCGATTGGGTCGGCGCAGCACCAGTGACGGCCTCCAACCCCGAACCTGGAACCTCCAGCACAGCGACTGAGATTGGCTCCGCACCGGTGACTCTGGAAGAAGGCTCAGGAGACAAGAAAGAACCGGGATCAGAATCACCGGTAGCGACAGAGCTCAGTGAGATGAGCTCGGGTGCAGCGGCCCGCTGCCCCTGGCTCACCTCCCCGAGAGGCAGGCAGAAATGCTCCAACACAGAAAGAAGAAAAATAAAGTAGAGCACTTGCCTGCACTCGGGTTCTGTCGCCGTCCAGGACTTCGTTGATCCAGGCTCAGGATGAAGAACAGCGTTGTCAGGCTCCCACTCGGCCACGGCGGGTTCTGCAGCCGGCATGATGGTTTCTGCAGTCTGAGGACCCTCCGGCGCTAATGTCCACGCCGACGACCCGCATGGCGTGGTGGCAGGGGACCCTCGACCCGCTGGCTCGAACTGTTCATCTGTGGAGACCCGGGGATGCTTTATCGTCGGCGCAGGCTCCACGCTGCAGTCTGCTCTCCTCCTCTGCCCATGACGTGGCTGCGGGGCTGGAACCAGGCTCACCAGAACCGCAGGTCCCCTCCTCGTCCGACGACGTAGGCCTGGCGTTGTGGACCGCTCAGCGGAGGGAGACACAGAGGCAGCAGGTTTAATAACAGGCGCTACAGCAGGTGGTGGGAGCTTGGGGGACTGCGAACCCCGATCTCTGCCCCCAGGAGTCAGACAAGGCAAATCACAACTATGAGGAGAAGAACGAACTTGCACTTGCCTGTCTCCCGGAGGATAGATGGTGCCCGCTGCAGCGGGTGGAGTTTTCCTTTTTCCCCTCCGGATGGTGACGGCAGGCCCCTCGGGAAGACGAGGAGGAGCCGCTCGTGGTGGACTGCTGACGGGCCTCGCCGAAGCACGACTCACAGCACTCACAGCAGCTGGAGATGACGTCGAGGAGGAGGGGGCGGCAGCCGAGGTGATCCGGGCACTAGGAGCTGATGGCAAAGCTGAGACAGATGACCCGGGGGAGGCGACTGCGGGGATTCCTTCCTGTCGTGACGTGAGAGATGCAGCTGACTGGGAGGCTGGGTTCCTCCGACGACCCAGAGCTGGATCCGGACGGGATTCTCGCTGGGGCCTGGTTGTGACACGGCGACGAAGCTTATTGGCCGACGGTGCGGCGAGGGGACCAGGAACACATGGTGCCGGAACTGGACGGGCGACAGGAGCTGAATTCCGAAACGTGGAGCGGGGATGACTCTCCGTCGGTCTCCTGCCTGGATCTCCCTCCAGCCTACGGACCTCAACTCCCGTCGGGGACGCCGTACTCAAGGGAGAAGGAGAAGGTTCCTGGAGTGCCTGTTCAATTAACTCTTGCTGAGCCACAATCCATGTTATCCTCTCCTTTCCTTCCAGAAAGGAGGTGAGGTGGTATTTCAATAAGGCCCGCTGGGCGAGGGACAAATAGTGACCTGCCGCTAGAGTGGGCATGAGACAAAGGCTTCAGCCAGATAGCCGTCGATCTCCTCAAACCACTCAGGGCAATACCCACGCTCGAGGGCGGACATCCTGTTCACAAGCCCGAGCGAAGAGGAAAAAATTCCAACCACGGCAAACTCACTGTGACAGGCGTCTCAGTTTGGCAGCAGTCTACTGTCATGTGGTGGCCCTCGCGAGCCACCATAAGACCCCACAAGACACCAGTGAGTTTGCACAGTTTATTGCCGAACAAAAAGAAACACAAAATAATGAGCTACGGTGGGCTAAAACATACTACACTACATACAGACGACCATAAGGCAATAAGGAAGCACACTTACGATCATAGCAGTGGGATGGTCGATGCGTCAGACCATGAAGAAATCTTTGACGAGACTGCCGCGTTTTTCGGCTCCCAGCTGCCCTCTTAAATGGAGGACGGCTGATGAGCCGAAATGCAGCTCAGCTGTCAAACTTGACAGCCAGAAGCCCCTCCAAGCGCTGTCACAATAAAGGCTCGGGGGGCCAAAAGGTACACACCGCTGTCAAAATAGGTGAAGATGACGCATGGCTCGAGCGTGGACGAGATCGGCGCTCGAACCATGACAACCATAGGGACATGTTCAACCAAGATGTGTCCTCTAATTAACATCACAGGTGTCTACAAACTTGTAATAAGTCAGTTGACCTAATTAAAGGGTGACAAGTAGTCACTGTGCTGATTGGTGACATGGTGTGTACTGCACTAAACATGAACCAGAGGAAGCAAAGGAGAGAGTTGTCTCAGGAGATTAGAAAGAAAATTATAGCCAAGCATGTTAAAGGTAAAGGCTATAAGACCAACTCCAAGCAGCTTAATGTTCCTGTGACTACAGTTGCACATATTATTTAGAAATTTAAGATCCACAGGACTGTAGCCAACCTCCCTGGACGTGGCCGCAGGAGGAGACGGATAATGCGAATGGTAACAAAAGAGCCCAGAACAACCTCTAAACACATTCACGGTGAACTCCAAGGTCAAGGTACACCAGTGTCAGATTGCACCATCCGTCGTTGTTTGAGCCAAAGTGGACTTCATGGGAGACGACCAAGGAGGCCACCACTGTTGAAAACAAATCATAAAAAAGCCAGACTGGAATTTGCCAAACTGCATGTTGACAAGCCACAAAGCGTCTGGGAGAATGTCCTATGGACAGACGAGACAAAACTGGAACTTTTTGGCAAGGCACATCAGTGCTATGTTTACAGACGCAAAAATGAAGCATTCCAAGAAAAGAACACTGTCCCTACTGTGAAACATGGAGGAGGTTCTGTTATGTTCTTGGGCTGCTTTGCTGCATCTGGCACAGGGTGTCTTGATTCTGTGCAGGGTACAATGAAATCTCAAGACTATCAAGGTATTCTAGAGAGAAATGTGCTGCCCAGTGTCAGACAGCTTGGTCTCAGTCACAGGTCATGGGTCTTGCAACAGGAAAATGACCCAAAACACAGCTAAAAACACCCAAGAATGGCTAAGAGCGAAACATTGGACTATTCTAAAGTGGCCATCTATGAGCCCTGATCTAAATCCTATTGAAGATCTGTGGAAGGAGCTGGAACATGCCGTCTGGAGAAGGCACCCTTCAAACCTGAGACAACTGGAGCAGTTTGCTCATGAGGAGTGGGCCAAAATACCTGCTGAGAGGTGCAGAAGTCTCATTGACAGTTACAGAAATCGTTTGATTGCAGTGATTGCCTCAAAAGGTTGTACAACAAAATATTAAGTCAAGGGTACCATCATTTTTGTCCAGGCCTGTTTCATGAGTTTGTTTTTTAAAATAATTCTGTTGAACCACAATTCAAAAGCATTGTCTGATTTTCAATGGTTAATTTTCATAGAGTTTTTATTTATTACCACTTTTGTCAGATTCAAGTTATTTCTGTGACTATTGTGGGTTTTTCTTTCATTAACAGAGGGGTACCAACAATTTTGTCCATGTCTGTATGTTGGCTTGTGTAGATGCTAAATGGGTGGGTGTATGGAATATATGTAGTGGGCTGAGTGAATGCTATTTTTTTAGACTATTTATTTATTTATTACTTTGCTAAGATCATTCTCACTTTGTGCAGTATAATCTCATTGTACTGTTTTTTACAATGACAATTAATAGTATTGTAACGTCGGGGCCATTTTAAGGGAGCCAGGGATTTCCCAGCATGCTTTGCCAGTTTGAAACGTTACTGTGTGTGTTAAATGTGTTACTTCTGAGTTATACTGCTGTGTCATTATAACTGCATTATAATGACCCAGCAGTGTTTAGCAGGATTAGGGCAAGATGTATCATGTGTGTGTAACCGTGATGTAAACAGAGGTCTGTGAGAATGACCTCCCCGGCTCTGTGTACTAAGTTGCAGGTTGGGGGTTGGGGTGTGTGAAAAATAAATCAGGTTGATCACAGCCATCTGCTCCATTGTCTTTGTGTGAACCCTGCAAACGTCACACTGGTGTCAGGAGTGGGATATGGAGCGAGATGAGGATCCAGGCGGAGGTACAGCGGCCAGAGCGATTCATCGCTCAGCCGGGAACGGAGTGTAGAGCTGAGACGCCAGCCCCTGGAGAGCTTCGCCGCGATGGACGGAGCAGAGCAAACCAGCCCCGCTTCCCGCCCTTTTCAGGGCAGGACGGGCTGGCGATTCCAGAGCGACTAGGAGCGGCAATCGACCGGGAGATGACAGTGTCATCCATCCAGCAGCGGGCCAAGATTCCCCGCTACAACGGCGAGAACCTGTTGGATGACCGCCTGGCCCAGATCGAGCTGGCTGCCGCGCTGATCATCAGAGGAAACCACCGTGCTGAGAGCGAGTGGAGGAGGAGCTACGGCACATCACAGCAGCGCGTGCACGAAGGAGACAGCCGTGGCGACGCGAGGAAGGACGGCTTCCGCTGCACAGAGCCAGGGTACATGGCATGGTACTGCCCCGCACACAGCGCACGACAAACTGGCCCCTCGCCGACGCTAAATTAGAGCGAGGTGGCATGGACGGGAAAAAAAGCCGCCTCCTGCAGATGCTTCCCCCGGCAGATGACGTCACAGAGGCGCAGGAGCAACGCAGCGGAGCGAGCAGGACGAAGATGCGGCCACTTTCCAGGCGCGGCAAAGGCTGGACGCATGGATGCGGGCCAGCGGCCGCCTGGGAGAACTGGCAGCGGTGGGAGTCGGCCGGAGCGGGCCTGGGACTCCCGCTGCCAGGGAAGGGACTGTGCGTGGTCCTACAGAGGCTGTCGGATGTGTCCATCCGCCCGCTGGTGGCCAAACCGGAACCCTACCCCAACCAGATGCTCTGACCGAGACTCAGATGGCCCGTGCATGCCGCTCTGGCACCGGGCTGACTCGCGTTGGATTTCTGAAAGTGGACTTTGAATTTTCTGGGGACAGAAACCAGTCCGGGGGGGGGGGGGGCAGTGTAACGTCGGGGCCATTTTAAGGGAGCCAGGGATTTCCCAGCATGCTTTGCCAGTTTGAAACGTTACTGTGTGTGTTAAATGTGTTACTTCTGAGTTATACTGCTGTGTCATTATAACTGCATTATAATGACCCAGCAGTGTTTAGCAGGATTAGGGCAAGATGTATCATGTGTGTGTAACCGTGATGTAAACAGAGGTCTGTGAGAATGACCTCCCCGGCTCTGTGTACTAAGTTGCAGGTTGGGGGTTGGGGTGTGTGAAAAATAAATCAGGTTGATCACAGCCATCTGCTCCATTGTCTTTGTGTGAACCCTGCAAACGTCACAGTATCTATCTATCTATCTATCTATCTATCTCTCTATGAATGAATGAATGAATGAATCTTTATTTCGGATAGATTAAAAGTACAGGTTAAAAGAAACTGAATAAAAAAACAAAGGGGGAAAGAAAATCCAACAAGGTCAAATTAGACAATAACTCCTCTGATTATACAGTTCAACATAAGTTATCCGAAATGGGTGATGGCTGAAGCCGCAGCTTGTATTGCCCACCCATATTCCATCCAAGAATTCAAAAGAAAAAACAAAACAAGAGCGATTACAATTCAGAACAAAGCTAAGACAAAATGTGACAAAAAACTAAGCTACAACACAACGCAGGCTGGATATGACAATCCTTATGTGATTTTACATGTCATCTTGTATATATGTTTGGAGTATTTCTTCCTTTAGTTTTTGTTTAAATTGTCCAAGCGTTGTACACGATTTTAATTCAGGTCCAAAATCGTTCCATAATCTGACTCCTTGCACTGAAACACAGTGTTGCTTGGTGGTGGTTCTCACTGAAGGTTTTTGAAATATACATGTTCCTCAGAAATGATATTGTTTCTCCCTTCTTTGGAACAACTTTTGGATATTTGCGGGCAGTGATAGATTCTTCACTTTAAACATTATTACTGCAGTTTTAAAGTCAACCAGATCTGTAAAAAGAAAAATTTATTATATAAAGCTTTCCTAAAGAAAAGAACAAAAGAAGCAGAGCAGCGGTATAAAACATACAAAAATAAGTTAACATATATAATAAGATGTAGTAAAAGAGACTATTACAGTAAAGAACTGGAGAAAAACAGAGACAATATTAAAAATACATGGACAATACTCAACAGTATCCTTGGAAATAAAAGCAGAAATACAAGCTACCCAACTAACATTCCAAAAAATAATAAAACGACTCAGAGTGTGAATATTGCTTCACCTGCAGATGAATTTAATAATTTTTTTGTTAACATTGGACCTAAACTGGCCCGAGAAATACCCACTACGGTGCCAACAGGTGATACAGTATGCAATAACACTGCTGTAAAAGACTCCATCTTCATAAAGAACACAGACGAAAGAGAGGTCATTGAAATTGTTAAATCGTTCAAAAGTAAAACATCTACTGACTGTGATGGTATTGACATGCTACTAGTCAAAACTGTTATCGAATGCATAGTAAAACCACTGACGTATATCTGCAACCTGTCTCTCCAATCAGGTATATTTCCCAATGCAATGAAAATAGCTAAAGTAATTCCAATATACAAGACGGGCGACAGAGGGGAACTCTCAAACTATAGACCAATTTCACTATTACCGCAATTTTCCAAGATACTTGAAAAAATATTCTATGAGAGAACTGACAACTTCATACTGAAGAATGATTTATTATGTGAGCAGCAATATGGGTTCAGACACAAGAGGACAACTGCATATGCCCTAATGGAATTTACAGAAAAAATATCAACAGCCATTGAAAATAAAGAGTATTCAGTTGGAGTATTCCTAGATCTTAAAAAAGCATTTGATACAGTAGATCATAATTTATTATTAAAGAAACTACAAAATTCTGGTATTAGAGGGGTAGCACTGTCCTGGTTAAGTAGTTACTTAAAGAATAGATATCAGTATGCATGTGTTAGCAACAAAAACTCAGAGTTGCTGAAGGTCACCTGTGGAGTCCCACAGGGTTCAGTTTTGGGACCATTATTATTCAATATGTATATAAACGATATATGTAAAGTTTCAGAAAAAATGGACTTAATATTGTTTGCCGATGACACTAATCTGCTATGCAGTGGAAACAATTTGGAACAACTTATGGATACACTCGGGAAGGAATTAGAAAAGCTTAAACTGTGGTTTGATTCAAACAAATCAATGCTCAATTTAAGTAAGACAAAATTTATAGTCTTTAACAACCATCACAACAATCCAGTACCCAAACTCAGTGTAAATGGTGTAGAGATTGAAAGGGTATCTGAAACTAAATTCCTTGGAGTAATAATTGATAACAAACTGTGTTGGAAGTCACATATTAATTATATTAAAGGTAAAGTTTCCAAATCAATTGCAATATTACACAGAGTGAAATATTTGCTGAATCAACCCACACTATACACCTTGTATCATTCATTAATACTCCCATACATGACATATTGTAATGAAGTATGGGGAAATACATACAAAACAAACATATATCCACTCTTTATGCTTCAAAAGAGAGCTATTAGAATAATAAACAAAGCAGCTTACAGGGAACCAACAAACCCACTTTTTCTTAAACAAAAAACTCTCAAGTTGAAAGATCTGGTTGACTTCAAAACCGCAATAATAATGTTCAAAGTGAAGAATTTATCACTGCCCGCAAATATCCTAAAGTTGTTCCAAACAAGGGAGAAACGATATCACTTCAGAGGAACATGTATATTTCAAAAGCCTACAGTGAGAACAACCACCAAGCAACACTGTATTTCAGTGCAAGGAGTCAGATTATGGAACGATTATGGACCTGAATTAAAATCATGTACAACGCTTGGACAATTTAAACAAAAACTAAAGGAAGAAATACTCCAAACATATTTACAAAACGACATGTAAACTCACATAAGGATTGACATATCCAGCCTGTGTTGTGTTGTAGCTTAGTTTGTTTTTTGTTTTTTTTTCTCTCTGTGACATTCTGTCTTAGATTTGTCTTGAATAGTAACCGCTCAACTTAGCTTAGCTTAGTTTTCCTTTTTTTTCTCTCAGTCACACTTTGTCTTAGCTTTGTTCTAAATTGTAATCACTCTTGTCTTGTTTACTCTTTTTCTTTTGAATTCTTGGATGGAATATGGGTGGGCAATATAAGCTGCGGCTTCAGCCATCACCCATTTCGGATAACTCACGTGGAATTGTTTAGTAGAAGGAGTCTTTGTCTAATTTGACCTTGTTGTTATATTATACAGTTTCTTTTAACCTGTACTGTATTATCCGAAATAAATTCATTCATTCATTCATTCATTCATTCATTCATTCATCTTTCAACTTGAGAGCTTTTAATTTAAGAAAAAGTGGGTTTGTTGGTTCCTTGTAAGCTGCTTTGTTTATTATTCTAATAGCTCTCTTCTGAAGCATAAAGACTGGATATATGTTTGTTTTATATGTATTTCCCCATACTTCAGTACAATATGTCATGTGTGGGAGTATTAATGAATGATACAAGGTATATAGTGTGGGTTGATTCAATTGTAGTATTGCAATTGATTTGGATATTTTACTTTTAATATAATTAATATGTGACTTCCAACACAGTTTATTATCAATTATTACTCCAAGAAATTTAGTTTCGGATACCCTTTCAATCTCTACACCATTTACACTGAGTTTAGATACTGAGTTGTGATGGTTGTTAAAGACTATAAATTTTGTCTTACTTAAATTGAGCGTTAATTTGTTTGAATCAAACCACAGTTTAAGCTTTCCTAATTCCTTTCCGAGTGTATCCAACAGTTGTTCCAAATTGCTTCCACTGCATAATAGATTAGTGTCATCGGCAAACAATATTAAGTCCATTTTTTCTGAAACTTTACATATATCATTTATATACATATTGAATAACAATGGCCCCAAAACTGAACCCTGTGGGACTCCACAAGTAACCTTCAGTAACTGTGAGTTTTTGTTACCAACACATACATACTAATATCTATTCTTTAAGTAACTACATAACCAGGACAGTGCTACCCCTCTAATACCACAATTTTGTAGTTTCTTTAATAATAAATTATGATCCACTGTATCAAATGCTTTTTTAAGATCCAGGAATACCCCAACTGAATACTCTTTATTTTCAATGGCAGTTGATATTTTTTCTATAAATTCCATTAAAGCAAATGCAGTTGTCCTCTTGTGTCTGAACCCATATTGCTGCTCACACAATAAATTATTCTTCAGTATGAAGTTGTCAATTCTCTCATAGAATATTTTTTCAAGTATCTTGGAAAATTGCGGCAATAGTGAAATTGGTCTATAGTTTGAGAATTCCCCTCTGTCACCCGTCTTGTATATCGGAATTACTTTAGCTATTTTCATTGCATTGGGAAATATACCTGTTTGGAGAGACAGGTTACAGATATACGTCAGTGGTTTCACTAAGCATTCAATAATAGTTTTGACTAAGAGCATGTCAATACCATCACAGTCCGTAGATGTTTTACTTTTAAACGATTTAACAATTTCAATGACCTCTCTCTCGTCTGTGTTCTTTATGAAAATGGAGTCTTTTATAGCAGTGTTTTTGCTTATTGTATCACCTGTAGGCGCCGTAATGGGTATTTCTCGAGCCAAATTAGGACCAATGTTAACAAAAAAATTATTAAATTCATCTGCAGGTGAAGCTGCATTCACACTCTGAGTGGTTTTATTATTTTTTGAAAAATCGGTTGGGTAGCTTGTATTTCTGCTTTTATTTCCAAGAATACTATTAAGTATTGTCCATGTATTTTTAATATTGTCTCTGTTTTTCTCCAGTTCTTTACTGTAATAGTCTCTCTTGCTACATCTTATTATATATGTTAACTTATTTTTGTATGTTTTATACCGCTGCTCTGCTTCTTTTGTCCTTTTCTTTAGGAAAGCTTTATATAATAAATTTTTCTTTTTACACGCCTTTTGTAATCCTTTGGTTAACCATGGCTTATCGTCAAATTTATGTTTAAGCTTTTTCTTTACTAATGGACAATTATTTTCATAAAGAGTGGTTACAATGTTTATAAATGTGTCATAGGCTTCATTTACATCTGATACATAGACTTCTGTCCAGTCTTGCTTCAGCAAGTCCTCTTTAAAAGAACTGATTGCATTTTGTGATTTGTATCTGAACGATTTTAAAATTTTTTCTGTATTGGCCCCCGTGTGGCCATGGATAAGTGCAAAGGTTGGCAAGTGGTCACTTATATCATTTATCAATAATCCACTTTCTATTTTCTTATCAATAATATTAACAAACAGGTTGTCAATAAGTGTAGCAGTGTGAACTGTGATTCTACTGGGATGTGTTATTGTGGGATATAGACTCATGCTGTACACAGAGTTCATGAACTCTGTAATTACATTTTGTTGATGTGGATTTAGTAAATCAATATTGAAATCTCCACAAATTACTACCATTTTCTTACTAGTAATATTGTTGTACAGCTCGACTAATTTATCTCTGAATGTCTCAATGCAAGTTCCCTGTGTTCTATATATACAACTTATAATTAGATTTTTTGTTTTATCTTGACTCTATATATACAACTTATAATTAGATTTTTTTTTTTGTTTTATCTTGCCCCCTCATGGATCGTCACCTTATCGTGGTGGGGGAGTTTGCGTGCCCCAGTGATCCCAGGAGCTATGTTGTCCGGGGCAATTTGCCTCTGATAGGGTCTCCCAAGACAAACTGGTCCTGGGTGAAGGGCCAGACTAAGAACGATCCAACAGACTCTCATGATAAATTGTATATCAAGGATTCAGTGTACCCCGCCCGGTATGGGGTTACCGGGGCCCCACCCTGGAGCCAGGCCTGGGGGAGGGGCTCGAAGGCTAGTGTCTGGTGGCTGGGTTTCCACCCATGGGACCCGGCCGGGCTCAGCCCGAAGGAGTTACATGGGTCCACCCTCCAGTGGGTTCACCACCTGCAGGAGGGATCATGGGGGTCCGGTGCTATGTGGATTAGGTGGCGGTCAAAGGCGGGGACCTTGGCGGACTGATCCCAAGCTTTCTAAACTGGCTTTTGGTACGTGGAATGTCACCTCTCTGGTGGGGAAGGAGCCTGACCTTGTGTACGAGGTTGAGCGATACCAGCTAGATATAGTCGGCCTCACCTCAACACACAGCTCCGGTTCCGGAACCAGTCTCCTGGAGAGGGGCTGGAGCTTGGCCTTTTTTGGAGTTGCCCCGGGCGAGAGGCGACGAGCAGGGGTGGGTATTCTTTTATCGCCCCACCTTGCTGCCTCTATATTGGAGTTTTCCCCGGTGGACGAAAGGGTTGCTTCCCTGCGCCTTCGGGTTGGGAAACGGGTCTTGATCATCATTTGTGCCTATGCACCAAATGATGTTTCAGAGTACCCACCCTTTTTGGAGTCTGTGACTGGGGTGCTGGAGGGTGCTCCTCCTGGAGACTCCATTGTCCTAGTGGGGGACTTCAATGCGCACGTGGGCAACGACAGTGAAACCTGGAGGGGGGTGATTGGGAGGAACGGCCTGCCCGATCTGAACCCGAGTGGTGTTCAGTTATTGGACTTCTGTGCTAACCACAGTCTGTCCATAACGAACACCATGTTCAAGCATAAGGGTGTCCATATGTGCACTTGGCACCAGGACACCCTAGGTTGCAGGTCGATGATCGATTTTGTTATCGTATCATCAGACCTGCGACCGTATGTCTTGGACGCCCGAGTAAAGAGAGGTGCAGAGCTGTCAACTGATCACCACCTGGTGGTGAGTTGGATCTGATGGCAGGGGAGGAAGCCATTCAGACCTGGTAGACCCAAACGTATAGTGAGGGTGTGCTGGGAGCGTCTGGCTGAGGCCCCTGTCCAGGAGGTCTTCAACTCCCACCTCCGGAAGAACTTCAACCACATTCCGAGGGAGTCTGGAGACATGGAGTCTGAATGGGCCATGTTCTCCACCTCTGTTGTTGAAGCGGCGGCCCAGAGCTGTGGCCGCAAGGTGGTCGGTGCATCTCGTGGTGGCAACCCCCGAACCAAGTGGTGGACACCAGTGGTGAGGGGGGCCATTAAGCTGAAGAAGGAGTCCTATCAAGCTTGGTTGGCTTGTAGGACTCCCGAAGCAGCTGAGGTGTATCGGCAGGCCAAGCGGAGTGCAGCTCGGGTGGTTGCTAAAGCAAAAACCCGGGTATGGGAGGAGTTCGGTGAGGCCATGGAACAAGACTTTCGGTCGGCTTCAAAGAGATTCTGGCAAACTGTTCGGCGGCTCAGGAGGGGAAAGCAGCTCCCCGTCCACACTGTGTATGGTGCGGATGGGACACTGTTGACTTCAACTGGGGATATCATCGGGCGGTGGAAGGAATACTTCGAGGATCTCCTCAATCCCACTGATACACCTTCCACAGAGGAAGCAGGGTTTGGGGACGAGGGGGATGACTCGCCTATCACAGGGGCTGAGGTCGCCAAGATGGTTAAAAATCTCCTTGGTGGCCGGGCCCCGGGGGTGGACGAGATTCGCCCCGAGTACCTCAAGGCCCTGGATGTTGTTGGGTTGTCATGGTTGACACGCCTCTGCAACATTGCGTGGAGGTCGGGGGCAGTGCCTTTGGCATGGCAAACCGGGGTGGTGGTTCCTCTCTTCAAAAAAGGGGACCGGAGGGTGTGCTCCAACTTTAGAGGGATCACACTCCTCAGCCTCCCTGGGAAGGTCTATGCCAAGGTACTGGAGAGGAGAGTCCGGTCGTTGGTCGAACCTCGGATTCAGGAGGAGCAATGTGGTTTTCGTCCTGGCCGTGGCACATCGGACCAGCTCTTTACCCTCTCGAGAATTCTTGAGGGTTCGTGGGAGTTTGCCCAACCAGTTTACATGTGTTTTGTGGACTTGGAGAAGGCATTTGACCGCGTCCCTCGTGGATTTTTGTGGGGGGTGCTTCGGGAGTATGGGGTATCGGGCTTGTTGTTACGAGCTATTTGGTCTCTGTACGACCGTTGTGAGAGTTTAGTTCGTATTGCCAACACTCGGTCGGAGTCATTCCCAGTGAGAGTTGGACTCCACCAGGGCTGCCCTTTGTCACCGATCCTGTTCATAATTTTTATGGACAGGATTTCTAGGCGCAGCCAGGGAATGGAGGGTGTCATGCTTGGTGACCACAGGATCTCATCTCTGTTGTTTGCAGATGATGTTGTCCTGTTGGCTTCATCCAGCAATGACCTACAGCTCTTGCTGGGACGGTTTGCTGCTGAGTGTGAAGCGGCTGGGATGAGAATCAGCACCTCCAAGTCCGAGTCCATGGTCCTCAGCCGGAAAAAGGTGGATTGTCCTCTCCGGGTTGGGGACAGGCTCCTGCCCCAAGTGGAGGAGTTTAAGTATCTTGGGGTCTTGTTCACGAGTGAGGGGAAAATGGAGCGAGAGATCGACAGACGGATTGGAGCAGCATCTGCTGTGATGCGGACGTTGTACCGGTCTGTTGTGGTGAAGAGGGAGCTTAGTTCTAAGGCAAAGCTGTCGATTTACCAGTCAATCTACGTTCCTACTCTCACCTATGGTCACGAGCTTTGGGTAATGACCGAAAGAACGAGATCGCGGATACAAGCGGCTGAAATGAGCTTTCTCCGTAGGATTGCTGGACTCACCCTCAGAGATAGGGTGAGGAGCTCAGTCATCCGGGAGAGGCTCAGAGTAGAACCGCTGCTCCTCCACATTGAAAGGAGTCAGTTGAGGTGGTATGGGCATCTGATTAGGATGCCTCCTGGATGCCTCCCACTTGAGGTGTTTCAGGCACGTCCCACTGGGAGGAGACACCGGGGCAGACCCAGGACTCGGTGGAGAGACTATGTCTCCCAGCTGGTCTGGGAACGCCTTGGTATCCCCTCTGAAGAGCTGGAGCAGGTGGCTGGGGAGAGGGAAGTCTGGGCTTCTCTGCTTGAACTGCTGCCTCCGCGACCCGGACCTCCGGAAAAGCGGTAGAAGATGGATGGATGGATGGATGTTTTATCTTGGTCAATCTCAAATCCCTGGTAGTGCAAAGGACATTCCATTTACAAGCTTACACCTATACAGGTCATCAATATACAGTGCAACACCACCACCCTTTTTTTGAGATCTGTTAATATGAAACACCTGATATCCCTCTATTGCCATCAGGGGAGCCTGCTCTTCATTAAGCCAAGTTTCAGAGACTGCGATAGCTGTAAATTTTCTGTCTAGCTGTTTTAAATAGTCCTGAATCTGTGGAAAGTTTTTGTTAAGACTTCTGCTGTTGAAGTGTATTATTGATAGTTTACCATCTAGTTGCACTTGACTTTTGAATTGCTTTTCAGTGTAATATTCACAATGGTTATGAATATTATTGAAAAAGTGGTTATCAGGATCAATATCATTCTCCATCTCTTGTAGTTTATGTTCAGCATAATGGCATATTTTCAGAGTTTGAGTTTCCTCACTCTGTATCAAATGACTTCCTCCAACTGGGGATAATTGATGTCTACTCAAGTCAGTCATAAGTTTTTTGTTTGTTTTGCTTATTTTTTTTTTAAAAGTACATTGACATGGTATGTCAAAAGAACTATTCTTACCGTGTATGTGGATATGGATTATCATTGTCTCTTAATTTTCTTAATCAGTGTTCATCTGTATTTATTTAAGTCAGTAACATCTCTGATCATTATACTCTTTGCTTGCTCAGGTGTTCCACTTAGTTTGAGCCAAACTCTACAATTTCTTGTCCATGTTGCCTGTATCTTATTTTGTCTTTTCAGCATCCGTGCTTGACGTGCTATTTCAGCATTTGTTTTTGTTAGGTGTTCATTTAGGTAAACTTCTGTTCCCCGGAGCTTTCTGGCCTGCCTCAGTATGTCATTCTTTACCCTTCTGTTCACAAAGCGCATCACAATTGATTTCTTTGTTTTATTATCTTTTCTGGGTAAAGCATAACAGGGTGAAATTGCATTTGCTTCGACCTTTATATCTCTACTGTTAAGGAACTGAAGCACCTGGTTTTCTAGGGAGACTGATTCACTCAGGGGAGCCTCCTCACCTCTCAGTCCTGTTGTAGCATGAGCGTATGATTGATATTTGATGTCTAGTCCACTTATAATTAGGTCATCCATACGAGAACCTTGTTCAAGATCCTCGACGCATCGCTCCAAGTCCGTAATTTTTTTGTCTTTTTCCTGAATTGTTAATTTTAATTCACGGACTTCTTCCATTAGGCCTATTATTTTGGCCTGCTGGCTAACCATTTTGGCCACTTCTTCTGACAAGAAGTTCAGAGATTTTTTGATCTCTTCCATTTCCTTCTTCTTTGGTGGCATTTTTACTGACCTGTGGATAGTAAAAACAATCTCTGCTTGTGTCGCCGGTATCTGATCTGACCAACCTCGAATCCAGCTGGGCCTCAGCTAGCCCCCTCCGCTGCTAGTCCCGCTGCTTACCGCCGCCGTAACCGAGCTCCTGTCCAGCTCCTCCACCGAGTCCCGCCGCACACCGCCGCTGTAGCCGAGCTCCGATCTTGCTTCTGTCCGGCTGGGATCCCGGTAGATCCTCCGCTGAGCTCCGCCACCTACCGCCGTCTGCCTCAGTAGTTCCTCCGCTGAGCCCCACCACCTACCGCCGTCTGCCTCAGTAGTTCCTCCGCTGAGCCCCGCCCCTGGGCTCCGACTCAGGCTATTGTCTGGCTGGGTCCCGGTGGTCCTCCACTGGTCCCCATCTCCCACCACCGCTGCACCCGAACTCCGATCCGGCTCCCGTCCAACTGTTGCCTCAGTTAGTTCCTCCGGTGAGCCCCAATCACCGGGGACTGAGTTGCTTCGTGTTGGTGTTAGGTGCTACGACTAGCGTTAGCTTAGCAAACGCTTCGGGTAAAGCGTAGCAGTGAACCACAAAGGAAACGCTAGTCAGTTTATTCACAGTGCCCGGTGAAAGGCGATCTATCTATCTATCTATCTATCTATCTATCTATCTATCTATCTATCTATCTATTTTTGTCCATTTGTAAGTGGCAGGTGTAAGACCCCCCTTCCCTTCCCAACCCCTCAATTTGCTTCATATATGGGCTAAAATAATTAGCCCACAGGCTACTGACCGGTAGCCAATGACAGCAGAGATTAAGTACACTACAGTGGCAGCGGGAGAAAGGACGTAAAAGTGAAGGGAGGATGTTGCCACGGCAGGCCTCAGCTGGAACCAAGTGGATTACTTACTTTCTCACCCCATGTCTTTGGGGGGTGGGGGGGAGATGGAAGTAAAGAGACAGTGAGCACATCACCCAAAGATTTGCAAATTACACAAAAGGACATTGCCGTAATTGTAAGTTTTGTGTTACTTTGTTTGAACACGAGGACTGATTAACAGTTTGCTTAGGTAAGATTTTTTTTTATTGTTTTCCCTGCTTGCTATTCAGAGGAGACACAGCTCGGACACAATAAGGTGTTGTGGATTTGAAACAAATTTATGGTAAAACTGATAAGCATGAATGCAGCACAAGTCAAACTGGGAATTGTGTAAAGCTGTCAATCCATCTCCATTCATCAAGCCCTTGGCCTAACAACATTGCTTGAGGGTGTGAACTTCATTTTCTTTCTCTTTTTTCCACACGGCGCTCTTGTGTTTTTTTTATTTATCATACTTCAAAAGCACACCATAGATCTCCTCAAAACTGGAGAGGCCTTGAAAAATTTCCAGCTTCATCACTGAGTTGAGGGACAAACTGACCACCAAGGAAAACCAGCCACATCCAGAGCATGCCACAGATGCTGCTGCTGTGAGGCCACACAGAATGTGGCAGTCCCATAATGTTTCAGTTCGACAGTCCTGTGAAGTAATGATAGTGCAGGTTAGGGCTAGTTTTGAGAAAGCCCAACATTTGATGTCTTTTTAACTTATTGACCCTGGACTATTGCCACTGATTAAGGCCAGTTTCACCCAGAGACAGCTGGACATTGTGAGTAAATGTTTCCTAATGATCTGCAAGGAGAAACTACAAAGGGAGCAGATGGTGTTTTACAGTATTGTGGAGTTTGTGGGGGTAAAGTCTGCAATGTCACTTCTGAAGATGCTGACTGAAAACAACGACAATGCAGTTTCTGAAACAATGAAAGTGTCATGAATCTGTGTTTGGCTCCCAAACCCAGTTCTACTTATTGTTATGTTTTGCCCTATTTTTCACCTGGAGCTTCAGGGAGCTATAGGGCCTCTGCTCCCTGACAGCTTGGGCACGCCTCCTCCTCCTGTCAAGTGCCATCAGCTGTACTGTCACGGGTGTTCACACACACACACACACACACACACACACACACACACACACACGCTCCATTCATTCCCGTTCACACACTCATACACGCTCTCTCACACACCAGGTTCTAATCAAGTTCAGCCCACGCTTTCTTGCACCGGCAATCTCTTTCCTCATTAGCTTCAGGAGTATTTGTTCGCTGCAGTTGTGGAAAGAGATTGTCGGAGCATTCACCTTCATATGCGGCAGCTAGTTCTCCATGTACAGGTGCATCTCAAAATATTAGAATATCATGAAAAAGTTCAATATTTTTTGTCACTCATTTCAGAAAGTGAAACCCATATATTATATAGATTCATTACATAGACAGTGATACATTTCAGTTGTTTATTTATTTTAATTTTGATGATTATGGCTTACAGCCCATGAAAACCCCAAATTCAGTTTCTCAAAAAATTTAAATATTACATAAAATTAATTTTAAAAAATAGTTTTTAAATAGAAATGTTGGCCGACTGAAAAGTATGTCCACGTACACACTCAATTCTTGATCAGGGCAAATTTTGGATTAATTACTGTATCAATGTGGCGTGGCATGGAGGTGATCAGCCTGTGGCACTACTGAGGTGTCATGAAGGACCAGGTTGCTTTGATAGTGACCTTCAGCTTGTCTGCAATGTTGGGTCTGGTGTCTCTCATCTTCCTCTTGACAATACTCCATAGATTCTCTATGGGGTTTAGGTCAGGAGAGTTTGCTGGCCAATCAAACACAGTGATGCCATGGCCATTAAACCAGGTTTCGATACTTTTGGCAGTGTGTGGGGGTGGCAAGTCCTGCTGGAAAGTGAAATCAGCTTCTCCATAAAGCTTGTCAGCAGAGGGAACCATGAAGTGCTCTAAAATTTCCTGGTAGACGACTGTACTGACTTTGGTCTTGATAAAACACAGTGGACCAACACCAGCAGATGACATGGTTCCTCAAATCATCACTGACTGTAGAAACTTCACACTAAACCTCAAGCAACTTAGATTCGGTGCCTCTCTGCTCTTTCTCCAGACTCTCAGACTTTGATTTCCAAAGGAAATGCAAAATTTGCTTTTATTTGAACAGAGGTCATCTGCTGGTCATCTGAGGCTTCAGTACATAAATACTGATGATTAGTAAACACTGATGCAGCAAAAATCTCCTTTGACAGGGCTGCTCCTGTCTTGACCTCAGTCATTTTACAATCAACTGAATTTGTTGTATGTTTTTTAATTAATTGCTTAATTATTTTTTTTAGATTAAAAAGATGTCTTAAAACAAACATAAAGTAATGAAGGTTATTAGAGGCCATTTTGTATAGCATACAGATATACTTCGAGATTTTGACTTGCCCTTGGGTGTGCAGTGGGTAGAAAAAATGTACAAGCAATTTTACACCTGTTAAAAAACAAATTTCCTTCAATAATTAAAAGATTAAAGAAAATATGACGAAAATATGTCACAAACACTTCATTAACACGTGTGAGCTATTAAAATGTGGAAAAAGTGCAGTCAATGACCCCTTTAATGTGATCTTCTCAAAAAAAGTTTGGAAACATTATTTCAGTCAGTTATCTCTCACCTTTAATAATACCAGTTGGTACTGATTGATTGATTTCTTTCAAACACTTTTAACACTCATTGTAAAAATTGGCTTTTAAACAACCAAAACTGTACCCATAACTAGTGGTTGCTCCGCGGCATACGCATATACATACGTATATTTTTCCCCCACTACAGAGTAAGAGGTAACTCAGCGCCGCTTTATGGTGATGGTGGTGGCAGGCTGTGCACGGTTGGGACTTTGGAGTTAACAGTTCGGTAAAAGTCTACGACGATGGTTGACTTCACGTTCCACGTGAAGGCCCGAGGCGATAACATCATGGGCTGTGACTTGTTCTACAGACTGGGTTTCTCAATTAAAGACGACGGTGGGGAGGAATGGTCGGGTTGTGGCTAGTGGAACCCTCCGGTTCCGGTTGTCAATGAGGACGTTGTGTGGGACGAAGAGCAAACGGACACCACGGCGGTCAAGCAGGACCAGTCTCACTCAGTGCTGGCACTTGGGAAATCGTAAAGGGGGGTACCGAGCGTGGCGGCAAGGCGCCTGCGTCGGCGAGTGACACCAATATGCATACCTGTCAAGGCATACCTCATGCATCCCTTATTGGGGGGGCCTTCACACCTGTACTGACCTCATGCCTCCCTTATTGGGGGGGGCTTTCACGCCTGTACTGAGTACTTAAAAACTGCATTTATCGGCAGATGAAAGAAAACTGAAGCAAAAAAAAAAAAAAAAAAAAAAACCCAAACAAACAGCAACTGCAACATGAACTATTTCAAATTCATTCATTTATGCTGCCAATGCTGAAACAAAAGCAGAATGGATTTTTGTTTCATAAGTTAAGTATCAGAAATAATTCTCTTTGAAATTGTGTTAATAATAATAACAATGAAAATATCAATCTTATTCAGCCCTTTCAATATAATGCTATACATTCAGATGTACATTCTGCTGGGGGTTTCTTCGTGTTAAAAGGGAGTTTTTCCTCTCCACCGTCACCAAGTGCTTGCTCACAGGGGATCGCCTGATTGCTGGGGTCTTTCTGCAACTGTGGGGGTTCCCCCTACAGTTGATAGTGCTATGAGATGACTGTTGTTGTGAAATGGCGCTACATAAATAAAGCTGAATTGAATTGAATTGAATGTAAAGCAAAGTTCCAAGATACAAAATAACAGTACATTATAGGGGATTTGGGCTACCTCTAAGCATGTTTGTTAAGATTTTAAAGCATTTTTTTTGTTATATTTAGGTAATATGTGAAAGTGAATAATACTGCCCATACCTGAAAACATTTGGAGATTTCTCCTTCAGTCTGGAAAGGTCTCGACCCACCATCATGTTGCAATTGTCCGAACCAAAGCCCACAACATTCTACCATGGAATATTGTGCAATCTAAAATAAATAAATAAATGGTGACGGTGAAGGAGAACGGTGACGTCCAGTCCCTCGATTTCCCTTTTCTTCAAGCTTTGTTTACTTCGCCGGTGGCGCGCTGCAAGAAGCCATTTTGAAACTCACAAAACCACTGCTTAGGTGCGCTTGTGGAGGATCGAAATAAGTGCAGGCGGACGCTGAGCGCACTGCCAGCCCTGTACGCTATGGGGGTCACACACGAGGTGTTCCTCCACACTCTCAATAATTTTTTTTCCCGTATATTTTTCTTTTTGGCGTACAGAAATGGCAATACGCCCGTATTTGCTAAAATTGCATTTTCCCCGTATTAAAATACGGCGAAACCGTATCACTTGACAGGTATGCAATATCGTAGCCCCAGATTCCTCCGGAGCTTGGCCACAGAGGGATGGAGGATCTGCAGTTATGATGGTGACCACTATGACGGCTTCAGAAGAGGTCGAGGCCAGACCGATGAGCACGGGAAAACCACATGCTCAGCAGCACCATGTCAGACCGAGCCAAGCCCCTGTGAGGGTTATGGACTTGGTTCGGGTTTGAGGAGAGGAACGTCCACGGCGAAGATGGGCCAGACAACAGCTGGCGAAACACCAGTAGTGTCTGTGCTTAGTGGCTAAGCTAGGCGCAGCATACTTCAAGCTGTCTGATGGCTCGGCGAGGCACACCAATCAGTTTCGGCGTGTCCGGGAAGAGGCTTCAGGTGACGGGGCTGGACGAGAGTGGGAGTTGGTGGTGAGGAAGAAAGGTGCTTTCGTCCGGAAGACCAGCCATCATCCCGAGGGCCTGCTGCTTCCAGGAGCACACTGGCTGAGGGGTTGCTCTGGGCCCCCCATGCCAGTTCTGCTTCTCCTGCCCTAGGAACAGTGCTGTAAATTTATGTATTAATAGTTCTGATGTTCTTATGTGTATGTATATAGTAAAATGGGATTGTTTTGTGTATTTTATTTAGTTTAGGAACACGGCAGATATTTTAATTTATTAATGAACTTTTTCTTTAGTTTATCAGGTGGCAGAATAATCCACTGTGCCATGTGGGCAGGATGGTAGTCTACCCGTCTGACCTATTTTAGGTTTTGTTGTGTGATTGTGTTAGGCCATTTAGATACATTAGTTTAGTTTTCGTGATGTTAGAGCGTGACTCAGGTCCTAAATTGGAGTGGGAGGTAATTGTATGTGTGGTTTTAGACTTTTCTAAGGGAGGAGGAAATGTGATGTTGGGGTTTAGCACCTTATTGTGAAATGCGGTGTTGTGGCGAGCACTTCCTCTTCCGCCACTGCACCGCCCTATAAATAGCAGAGGGTGTCCATAGTGCCTGTCTTGTGTCTGCTGTTCTACCATCATTCAATAAAGCTGTGTTCGTCCAGCCATCTGGCCTCATCCTTTAACAAGGTACTTTACCACACATAACGCAACCACCATGATTGTGTTGGTGACTCTAGCATATACAGCACGCCCAAGCTGATCCTACAAGTGTTCAATTCCACCTGTGAGTGACACACACCTGGCAGCACTGGAAGCTCAAAACCAGCAGCAGAATATTGCATGGGATTTTGGCACTTTTTTGGGGGGGGGGGGGTTACCCATATGTTTAGCTGTGTTGCTCATTCCATGAATGCACGATCTTTACAAGTTGTACCTCGTTGTAAAGGTGACTAATCAGGCTTTCTAACAATATAAAACACAGTACCATTTGGTATTATTAAAGGAGGGAAATAACTGACTGAAATAATGTTTCCAAACTCTTTTTGAGAAGTTTAGCAGTTGTTTGTACAGACCCTGTGTGATTTTTAAATCTTCATTTGATGTTCAGTTTTGTCCCTTCCCTTCCTCTCATCCATTCTTTTTGACCTTCCTTCTTAGAAGAATCATACAAATTCTCAGTGAGTTTCCTGTTTCTTGTTAAAGTAATCTTTTCGCTGAAGTCAGACTTTTCTCATATATGCTGAGTGTCATTACTGGAATTCAAACTATTCAGTTTTTAGAATACATTATGTAATGGTACATCTGTAATGGTGCATCCTTCATTCTGGGCCAAAAAATTCCAAAAGGCGATAAAAATGTGGGACCAAAATTTCCAGTTTTGTTTACTAAAGCCTTATTCATGTTGCATTTCCCCTCTGGCCCACTTTGGTCTGCGTGCGCGCCGGGCTTGTCCAAAATAAAGGAGTTGTACGTGCTCACTTTTTTCATCTAGCAGGACAAGCGGTTGACACATGCGCACAACTGTTATTTGTAGTTTCGCCCCAGCCCTATGGGTAGCCCAAATGCGCTAACACGGCAGTTTGTTCACCAGCTATAAACACGAGAGCGATGCACATTTTTTTGTAGCACAAACAATAGCATCGTTTCAAGGAAAAGGAGGAATTACCATTTTCCAGTGCTCTTCTCTGCTCAAGCTGCTGCAGCTGCAAAAGGATTCATGTATGTTTATTCTCGTCTTCCGCGTCCTTGTTGTCTTCCTCGTCTACTTTGTCTTTATATGCTGTGTTGGTAGCGCCACCTCGTGAATGGGACGTTCAGTCCTGTGCATGCGCTGTCAACATGTTCAGGTCGTGGGCAGGCCGTGGGCAGGCCGTGCGGTCATAAAATATGGGCTGCATGCAGTCATCCGCAGTAGAGCCCTATGGACACTAGCGGACTGGACACAATGACATAAATTTCATCCCACGAGGTTTCCGGTTGCACGTACGCAGACAGCAGAGGTGCAGCATGAATCCAGCTTAATACAGTGGGGCAAAAAAGTATTTAGTCAGCCACCAATTGTTCAAGTTCTCCCACTTAAAAGTTGAGAGAGGTCTCCAATTTTCATCATAGGTATACCTCAACTATGAGAGACAAAATGAGAAAAAAAAATCCAGAAAATCACATTGAAGGATTTTTAATGAATTAATTGGTAAATTCCTCGGTAAAATAAGTATTTGGTCACCTACAAACAAGCAAGATTTCTGGCTCTCAAGGACCTGTAACTTCTTCTTTAAGAGGCTCCTCTGTCCTCCACTCATTACCTGTATTAATGGCACCTGTTTGAACTCATTATCAGTATAAAAGACACCTGTCCACAACCTCAAACAGTCAGACTCCAAACTCCACTATGGCCAAGACCAAAGAGCTGTCAAAGGACACCAGAAACAAAATTGTAGACCTGCACCAGGCTGGGAAGACTGAATCTGCAATAGGTAAGCAGCTTGGTGTGAAGAAATCAACTGTGGGAGCAATTATTAGAAAATGGAAGACATACAAGACCACTGATAATCTCCCTCAATCTGGGGCTCCATGCAAGATCTCACCCCATGAGGTCAAAATGATCATGAGAACGGTGAGCAAAAATCCCAGAACCACACGGGGGGATCTAGTGAATGACCTGCAGAGAGCTGGGACCAAAGTAACAAAGGCTACATCAGAAACACACTACGCCGCCAGGGACTCAAATCCTGCAGTGCCAGACGTGTCCCCCTGCTTAAGCCAGTACATGTCCAGGCCCGTTTGAAGTTTACTAGAGAGCATTTGGATGATCCAGAAGAGGACTGGGAGAATGTCATATGGTCAGATGAAACCAAAATAGAAGTTTTTGGTAAAAATTCAACTTGTCGTGTTTGGAGGAGAAAGAACACCATACCTACAGTGAAGCATGGGGGTGAAAACATTATACTTTGGGGCTGTTTTTCTGCAAAGGGACCAGGAAGACTGATCCGTGTAAAGGAAAGAATGAATGGGGCCATGTATCGTGAGATTTTGAGTGAAAACCTCCTTCCATCAGCAAGGACATTGAAGATGAAACGTGGCTGGGTCTTTCAGCATGACAATGATCCCAAACACACCGCCCGGGCAACGAAGGAGTGGCTTCGTAAGAAGCATTTCAAGGTCCTGGAGTGGCCTAGCCAGTCTCCAGATCTCAACCCCATAGAAAATCTTTGGAGGGAGTTGAAAGTCCGTGTTGCCCAGCGACAGCCCCAAAACATCACTGCTCTAGAGGAGATCTGCATGGAGGAATGGGCCAAAATACCAGCAACACTGTGTAAAAACCTTGTGAAGACTTACAGAAAACGTTTGACCTCTGTCATTGCCAACAAAGGGTATACAACAAAGTACTGAGATGAACTTTTGTTACTGACCAAATACTTATTTTACCGAGGAATTTAACAATTAATTCATTAAAAATCCTTCAATGTGATTTTCTGGATTTTTTTTTCTCATTTTGTCTCTCATAGTTGAGGTATAACTATGATGAAAATTGGAGACCTCTCTCATCTTTTAAGTGGGAGATCTTGCGCAATTGGTGGCTGACTAAATACTTTTTTCCCCACTGTATATGTATTATGCACTCAGTAGCATCATTATGAGCCAACCACATAACGCTTGATGGAGACTGACTGCTTAAAGCAGTAGTTGCCAGAAAAAAAAAAAATCGAGAAAAAAAGTCACAAATTCAAATACAGAAGAAAAAAAAATTAAAATGCAGATAAAAAGAGTTGCAGGTTAGCAAATTTAAGAGGATAAAACTCACATCAGTGTTGGTAGGCTGTTTGTCCTTTAATATCATTATCTTAATTTTAATGCCCAAACATAGTTTGTGGCCAAAAATAGTTCAAAAACATTCTTTCCATACTGGGGTTGTTGAGCCCTGGGTTAAGGTCCATCCACAACAAGCACAGTAAAAATAACTATAAAGTTACAGTTAAAATTGTTCTAACTCAAGTGGAGTCCACACTTATGTATGGAGTGTAGTTATTGTTATCTTTATTGTGCTTGGTGTGGATGGCCCTTTAGGCTAAACATTTACTCCGAAATAAAAGTTTGTATCCCATATTGAGGAGAAAAAAAATGTGAGTTGGTATTTTCAGAATCAGCCCTTGGGCCCTAATTTCAGTGATAAACCCTACAAACAATAATACAGCACACTAACTGTAGTGTATAGAGTTGGGCATATTTGGAGTGGTACGTGGCCTGCGGCTGACATCACCACGCAACTATATATTGGGCGGTCTGCCATCAGCCAGCAGCCAACAGCCAGCTATTCTGAGACACACTGCACACGCGCTTTGTATTATTGACTTTATTGTAATAAAGTTCATTTCAACGGCAGCATCCTCGTCGGTCGTCGTTGCCAGGTTTGTGGACATAACATTTGGTGACGAGAAATTAAACCATGGAGGCGTGCTTGAGACCGCTACGGCCCTTTCTGGAGTCCCCGGGTGAACCAAGCGTTCTGTGGCCACGATGGCTGGACGCTTTTGAGACCTATGTTGCAGCGCTGGACCTGGGGAAACTCAACAAAGTAAGGAAACGAGCACTTCTTGTCCACAACCTCGTCATTGAAGGCCAGAGAATTTTCCACACGTTGGGTCCGACAGAGTCGTATGTGGATGCTGTCAAACTACTTGCTAGCTACTTTGCTACACCAGACAACGTGATAGCGTGACAAATTCGTTTTCATCAGAGACGACAGAGAATCGGCGAGTCAGTTCAACAGTTCATCGCTGACCTGAGACATTTGGCTAGCATGTGCCGTTTTGGACTGTTAGAAGATGAGATGGTGCGGGACCAGTTAGCTGAGCACATGTGTAACCTGAGGCTACGGCCTATGATGCTAATGGCGCCAAACGACATGATGCTAGCTAACACGATAGAGCTAGCGTTTCAGCTTGAGGCAGCCCCGACAACAACGGTTATTCATACGGCATGGTTGAGTTAGACGGGGTAACTGTACTGCTCCTGCTCAACACGGCGGCGGTGAGGTCGATGTTAAACTGGGCCACGGTGAAGAAGTTTTTCTCCAACCACAAAATTAAGAAGAACCCAATACCACTGTATGGATATGGTGGTCACAGACTGGCAATGTGGAACAGTGGAGCTGATGGTTTACGACAATTTCAAAATTGTGTACGACTTCCCGTTCCAGGTAGCAGCGCATGTGAAAACATTATGGGATGTGACCTGTTCTACAAACTGGGCTTCATTATCAGAGACAGCGCTGGGTTTGAATGGTCCGGGTGTGGCAACTGGAGCACGATGGACCCCGACGACAACGATGTGGTGTGGGATGAGGTAATTCAGAATGGCACCAACACCAAAGCGTCCGCCCCGCGCTCTGAGGAGGAGAGCCGCCCAGGAGAGGGGCAGCCTGACTCACCTCCGTCCCCCACTCAGCCAGAACCGGAGCCGGAGGAGAGGGAGCCCAAGCACGGAGAGAGCCCCGAAGCACAGCAACAACAACCAGGCACAAACACAGCTCATGACGCAGCACGGCAGAGCACTTCAGACTGGAGAGAGGAGGAACCGGACTGCTTCTGTAACTGCATTCAACAAGCTACAGAGGTTACGACCGAGCTAACGGGTGAAGAGTCCACTTCCATGAGCAGCACCGGAGAGACACCGGACACCTTCCATACCCACGACAAGCTTCAGGCTACGGCAATGACGACGGAGACAATGGGTGAAGGGGCCGCAACGAACACGGTGACAACGGAACCGCCACAGCACGACGGGGGTTCCAAACTGGACGAGCACGCAGAGCCACCTGGATCACAACAACACATGAAACTGAGCAAGGTGCCGCTCGAAGTTATGGACCAGGTTCGGGTTTGCCCTGGCGAGAGATCAGGACAATGACTGACTGGGCCACAGCTAACGAAGCAACGGGTGCTGCTGAAGATCGTGGCAAAACTGGGATCAGTGTGCTTTCAACTGACAGACGGTTTGGTTCGGCATACAAACCAACTACGGCGTGTCCAGATGGCTGCTCCAGACAGCGAAGCTTGGCAGGAGTCAGCTACCGCAGTGTAGGACCCAGGCCCCAGCGTCATGAAAATTGGCCCTGGCCCCGGGGGTCCGACAGCACCAGGGATGAGGCTGCCACGGTCTGCTACAAGGCTCCTTAGGCAGAACTGCTTTCCCTGTGGAAGACTGTTAGAAAAAAGAAAAAGACTGTTCAGGTAGGAGCGTGGCTGAGACGGTGGCAGAATAGCCCACCCAGCCGCGTTGAGTCTCGCGGTGGTCTACCCGCAGACCCTAGCCATTAGGTTTGGATGGTGTTTGATGTTTTTTTTTTTAAAAAAACCAAACAAGAGTGTGTGTTCTTTATAAAAAAAAAAGTGTGTTCTTTGAATAATCAAAAGAAGAGTGTTCTTTACAATTTATATACATAAGAAAAGGATTTCTTTGAAATATACAGTTAATAATTGCTTGTGTGGGCTATATTAATCATATATTCCATAACCTACATATGTTGAAGCATGTGGGAATGTTTGGTGATTACATATGTAAGGCGACTTCACACCTCAGAAAGGACAAAGACTCTCACCCGCCAGTGTAAGAACAAAGACTTTCCCAGACACTGCGGTGGAGACCGGAGGAGCTGCCCTCACCCCCCAGGGCCATGAGGAGGAGTACGGAGACAATGGGGGAGATTAAGATAATGAGGGATGCCAGCCTTTGATATGCATGACTTTTGTTATGTGCAAGTATAAGTTGATAGAGCCGAAACTGTTTGGTCTCTTTTTTCCTTCTTCTGCTGCTGCACTAGGATGAGACTTGTTAGAGGAGCTGATAATAAACTTTGGTTATGAATCATATCGCCTCGCTATTTCAAGCTCCTCTACACTGGTGACCCTTACGCGAGAATGGACCAGAGGCGTTCCCCCGCGATCGACTCATCTGTGGCAACCCAGGCAGACGCCGGTGCCCATGCAGACAGGGGAACAGATGGACGACGTTCCCCCACGGCAGAAGTGATAGAGAGGGCTCAACCGAGCACCAGCGCCGCGGAGAGAGCCGAAGCAAGGCACTCTCACCCTGCGGACACATCAGTGACGGTCTACACAAACGCCGTCACCGTCAACCTGCCGGACTTCTGGCAAGAGGACCACGCCTCGTGGTTTCAGCAAGCTGAAGCCCAGTTTGCACTTGCGGGCATCACGGCTGACGATACAAAGTTCTATCACATCGTCGCCAAACTCAACGCCGCCACTTCGAGATGTGCGCGGAGCATAATCCAGCGGCTGCCGGCCCAGGACAAATATGAAGAACTGAAAGCGACCATCGTGGCAAATTACGTCCCCTCAGCCGAGGAGAGAGCCGAGAGGATCTTGGCGGTCTATGGCCACAGAGGATGCAGACCCAAGGCCCTCATGGAGGACTTGCTGCAACTTAAAGAAGAGGACAATGACAACTTCCTCTTCCATTTCATATTCCTCAGTACGCTGCCGCCACACATGAGAGGGACGCTGGCCAACATGCGATGCAGCACCCAGCAAGACTTCCGCACGCTAGCTCACGAAGCTCAACGGCTCGTCAACGCCTGCAAGGAGCAGACACCCACAGCAGCATCCGCAGACCTCAACACTGACGTCCGGAGCCACAAATCACTGAGCAGAGCCAGCCCGCGGTGACAGTGACACACCCAGGACACAACACACGGAGTGACGTTTGTTATTACCACCACCGCTTCGCCGAGAAGGCTTACAAATGCGTTCCCCCTGCAAATTCACAATTTCGGGAAAACGCCGAAGCCAAGAGCCGTTAACAGCGGCGGTTCTCGACGAAAAAAGCAAGCTTTTATATGTGACGGATGGACACACCGGCAAGCAGTTCCTTATCGACACGGGAGCTCAACTAAGTTTTGTCATGCCCTCACAAGCAGACCGGGCCATGGGCACCCGGGGCAATGGAGCGGTGGCAGCCAACGGCTCCATCATCGACACTTTTGGTGAAAAGAGCCTGCACCTCAGCATCCACGGCCGCAACTACAGATGGACATTTGTTGTAGCGGCGGTGAGTTTTAACTTGTTGGGCGCAGATTTTTTGTGTGCACATGGGTTATTAGTTGATCTAGCGAACAGGCGCTTGGTTAATGCACTGTCCTTTGCTTCTATTCCCTGCTCAGCCCGACTTTCTCCACCACCCGTGCAGGCTAGCATCACCACAGCAGGAGGTAAGTTTGATCAACTCCTCACCCAATTTCCAGCACTCACAATTCCCAAATTCTCAGCCACAGTGGCTAAACACGGGGTTGAACATTTTATTCCCACAACGGGCCCACCCGTATTTGCCAAAGCTCTGCACTTAGACGCGGCCAAGCTCGCCATAGCTCGGGATGAGTTTACTACCCTTGAAAAATTAGGCATTATTAGACGCTCGAAAAGCTCCTGGGCCTCACCACTTCACATGGTTCCGAAATCCGACGGTTCTTGGAGACCGTGCGGCGATTACCGCAGATTAAACAATGCGACAGCGCATGACCGCTACCCAATTCCTCACATTCAGGATTTTTCACTGCACCTGGCGGGTGCGCGCATTTTTTCAAAAATAGACCTGGTCCGCGGTTATCATCAAGTCCCAGTTCGAGCAGAGGACATTCCTAAAACAGCTGTAATAACCCCTTTCGGCCTTTTTGAATTTTTGCGGATGCCTTTTGGCCTCAAAGGCGCGGCTCAAACCTTTCAGCGGATGATGGACGCAGTATTACGCGACCTCCCATTTGTTTTCGTCTACCTCGACGATATGCTGGTAGCCAGCCCGTCTGAGGAAGAACACGAGCAGCATCTCACTATGGTTTTTCAGAGGCTAGAAGAACACGGGTTAAGAATCAATCCAGCCAAATGCAAATTCGGTGTGTCACAAATTGATTTTTTAGGACACAGAGTTTCTCCGAAGGGGGCAGTCCCACTTCCAGACAAAGTTCACACGATAAAAAGTTTCCCATGGCCACAAACGGTCAAATCGCTGCAAGAATTTTTAGGAATGGTTAATTTTTACAACCGTTTCCTCCCCCACGCAGCTCAGCTCATGCAGTCCCTATATGACGCGCTCAGAAAACAGAAAGCTTCCAACGCGGTCGAATGGACCCCGGAGCGCGAACGCGCCTTCGCGGAAGTAAAAAGCGCCCTAGCTAATGCCACATTGTTGGTTCACCCCGATCCCTCGGCCCGCATTGCGCTAACCACAGATGCTTCGGACCTGGCTATAGGGGCAGTTGTAGAACAACATGTCAGCGGAATCTGGCAACCTTTGGCATTCTTCAGCAAATCGCTAAACCAAACCGAGCGTAAATACAGCACTTTTGACAGGGAGCTGCTAGCGCTTCATTTATCCATCCGCCACTTCCAGTTCTGGTTAGAAGGGCGGAGTTTCACGGCTTTTGTAGACCACAAACCGCTCACCTTTGCTATGGCTAAAATTTCCAAACCGTGGTCAGGCAGGCAACAAAGACAGCTGGCTGCGATTTCAGAGTTCACCACAGACATTCGACATGTGGCAGGCAAACTTAACGTGGTAGCAGACTGCCTCTCTTGCGCTGTGACATCGTCAGAGCGCGAGGAGGCAGATTATACTACCTCAGCCGCAGAACTCTTCACCAACGCGGACACATACGCGGCCCCAATCCATGCAGGGATAGATTATGCAGCCATGGCAGAGGAACAAAGTAGTGACGCGGACGTGCGCGCACTCTTGTCTGGACCAACAGGGTTAAGGCTGGAGGAAAGGGGTTTACGCGACGGCGTGCCCCCCCTAATATGCGATATTTCAACCGGCCGATCTCGCCCGTTAGTCCCAGCTACATGGCGCCGCCGTATTTTCGACTCAATTCACTCCCTCGCGCACCCAGGTGTGCGCGCCTCGGTTAAAATGGTTGCCGAAAAGTTTGTGTGGCCGGGCCTGCGCAAAAACGTAAAAGAATGGGCAAAAACTTGCATTTCTTGTCAGCGCGCCAAAATACACAAACACACAAAAGTCCCTCTGGAGCCTTTTCCAATCCCTGCTAGAAGGTTCGACCACGTTCATGTCGACCTCGTGGGGCCACTACCTTCCTCCCAAGGTTTCACACACCTGTTAACAATGATAGACCGCACCACGCGCTGGCCAGAGGCAGTCCCTCTGGCGTCAATCACAGCGGAGGAAGTCGCTCGCGTTTTTTTGACAAACTGGGTGGCACGTTTCGGCGTCCCATCGGACATCACGTCCGATAGGGGGCCTCAATTTGTCTCGGAGCTTTGGTCAGCCATGTCCAGCAGCTTAGGGGCGACAATTCACCGCACCACCGCTTATCACCCTCAGGCTGATGGGTTATGCGAGCGTTTTCACAGGTCTTTAAAGGCCGCCCTCAGAGCCTCACTAATGGATACAAATTAGGTAAATAAACTTCCTTGGGTTTTATTGGGGTTGCGTGCTGCGCCTAAAGAGGATCTAGACGCCTCTCCAGCAGAATTAGTTTTTGCACAACCTCTCAGGCTCCCAGGTGAATTTTTACCAGAGAACCCAGAGCCAGGGCATCTTCCAGCCCCGAGGTTTTTAGGCAGCAACAGACCGGACTCTCTCCCCGGACCGGCACATCACTCTTTTCCACGGGTTTTTGTCCCCCAAGCTTTAAAAAACGCTGAATTCGTTTTTGTTAGGCATGAAGCTTTAAAACCAACTTTCCGCCCACCATACGATGGGCCATTCAGAGTGCTGGAACCTGGTGATAAACACTTTGTGCTTGATTTTGGGGATAAAAAAGAAACAGCACTGACAGACTTAAACCTGCCTTCTTGTTGAGAGACGAGCCTGCACGGTTGGCGAGAGCACCTCAGCGGGGTAGACCCCCCAAGAGAAAAGACTCAGCCCCCCTGCAGGGAACAATTAATCACTCTCCTCCCCAAGCTGCAGATTCCTTACAGGAAGGTCCCAGCAGGACGCCCAAGCGGACCCACAGCAGATTCGGGAGAAGATTAAAACCCAGACAGCACAGGGACTGATGCAAACTACTCAACAGTTGTTCACTAATTGTGCTGTAACAGTTTAGGACTGACTTGTGATTTTACTATGCTGTTATGATTACCACTGAACTCTCTTAGGAGCATGGCTACTGGAAAGTTTCTTCTGTGGCAAGAGGTGTAGCAGTTAGTATGTCATAGTAATTATCTTAAACTGTGAATTTTTCTATTGTCTTTTTCTTAGTCGTTTGGGGGGGCTGTGGGCTATATTAATCATATATTCCATAACCTACATATGTTGAAGCATGTGGGAATGTTTGGTGATTACATATGTAAGGCGACTTCACACCTCAGAAAGGACAAAGACTCTCACCCGCCAGTGTAAGAACAAAGACTTTCCCAGACACTGCGGTGGAGACCGGAGGAGCTGCCCTCACCCCCCAGGGCCATGAGGAGGAGTACGGAGACAATGGGGGAGATTAAGATAATGAGAGATGTCAGCCTTTGATATGCATGTCTTTTGTTATGTGCAAGTATAAGTTGATAGAGCCGAAACTGTTCGGTCTCTTTTTTCCTTCTTCTGCTGCTGCACTAGGATGAGACTTGTTAGAGGAGCTGATAATAAATTTTGGTTATGAATCACATCGCCTCGTTATTTCAAGCTCCTCTACACTTGCATACTTACCCGAATAGTAATGTTTAATTGTCTGATATATGCAAATGTTTAAGAAATGTGTGTTTGATCAATAATAATAAGTGATTGCTAAAGGGGAATTTGATTTATTAAATTGGGGAGGGCAAATCTGCTAATGCTAATATTACATTCTTCGATATTTGCGGGGGGGGGGGGGGTATAGTGTACAGAGTTGGGCATATTTGGAGTGGTACGTGGCCTGTGGCTGACGTCACCACGCCACTATATATTGGGCGGCCTGCCATCTCAGGGCAGAGTGTTGTTGGAGGTATGAGAGTGAGTTGGCAGCCGGCTATTCTGAGACACTCTACACACATGCTTTGTATTATTGACTTTATTGTAATAAAGTTCAGTTCAACAGCAGTATCCTTGTCGGTCGTCATTGCCAGGTTTGTGGACATGTGGACTTCCGGCGCCACACGAGTAGGCTGCCTTTTTGCAACAGCGGATCAATTTCTGCCTATTTCTATTTACTATCTGGCTCTCTTGCCAATCTTTCTGATCCAGCGTCATCTTTATTCCATCCAATCATGTAGATCGCCCAAATGTCTCCTGAGCCAGCGGACGGAGCCACTGTTTCTGGCAGGAAGCAGTACAATAGAGACCAGCTGTTAGCACTTAACCGGCCCACGATGCTAACGCAAAAACTCGACATACCGGGAGAAATAAGACGGAAACGGCGTGGATGTCGAGCTGGAGTAAGACGGCGGGCAAGGAATATAAGGTACAGACCCGTCCTCCCATCCGTCATTATGGGGAATGTTCGATCGCTACTCAATAAGACTGATGAGCTAGTGGCCATCTCCCGCTACGAGAGCGTCTTCAGAGAGAGTAGTTTGATGTTGTTTACCGAGACGTGGCTAACAGAACTAGCAACAGATGCTAACATCGAACTGGAGGGATTCCATGCAATACGGGCAGACCGGACACCAGACAGTGGGAAGACAAGGGGCAGAGGAGTGATAATGTATGTCAATAACAACTGGTGCAGATCGGGACATATCACGGTTAGGGAACAGTACTGTAGCAAAGACATCGAGTTGCTAGCTGTTAGCATGCGGCCTACATATCTTCCGAGGGAATACTCACACGTGATCTGCATTGTTATTTATGCAAATCCGACGGCGAACGCTGGGACAGCGCGTGACGTCATCCACTCAGTGACTGGCAGGCTGCAGACAGAACACCCAGATGCTCTTCTCCTCATCTCAGGTGATTTCAACCATATTTCACTGTCCCCCATTCTACCCACGCTCACCCAGTATGTCACATGCCACACTAGAGACAATAAAACACTGGACTTATTTTATGCAAACACTAAGGAGGCGTACACCTCATCACCATCATTTTTTTTTTTTTTTTTTTTTCCCGGTTCCGGTTCCGCCGGACCGGCGGCGCCACACGAGTCGGCTGCCTGTTGCAACAGCCTTTTTTTTATCTTCCTTCTTCTTTCTACACCTTTCACTCTGTATATATATCACGGACGCACGGATCGCCCCGGGGGTCTCCCGGGTCGGCGGACGGAGCCACGGTTTGCAGCGGGAGACGTTACAGCGGGGAGGAGCTAGTGCTAGCTAGCACTTGGCCGCCGCCCGGTGCTAATGGGAAACTCGACATACCGGGAGCTGTAGCGAAAACGACGCGGTGCCGGGCTGGAGTTTAGGCGGCGTGAAAGAAATATAAGACAGAATAATAAAGAGCGATGGCAAGAACCAAGCAGACCGCCCGTAAAATCTACTGGAGGAAGAAGCGCCCCCCCCCCCCCCACCCCCACCAGGGCTGCTCGAAGAGGCGCCCCGGCCACCGGCAGAGTGAAGAAGCCTCGCCGTTACAGGCCCGTGGCTCTGAGAGAGATCCATCGCTGCCAGAGATCCAAGGAGCTGCTCATCCGCAAGCTGCCCGCCCAGCGCCTGGTGAGGGAGATCGCTCAGGACTTCAAGACCGTCCTGCGTTTCCTGAGCTTCGCCGTCATGGCTCTGCAGGAGACCAGCGAGGCCCACCTGATGGTCTCTTCTTCGCTAAGGGGGTCACCATCATGCCCAAAGACTTCCAGCTGGCCCGCTGCATCCGCGGAGAGAGAACTTAGACTTTCTGCTGCACATTCACCAGCCATAATGCTCTGCACTGTGTGTATATATATATACATTTATAGTAATATGGACATATGTTTACTAGATGTTGTTTTTTCTTGCCTTCTGATTGTTGCTCTGAGTGTTGCTATCCCTATGCTGTTGCAATCCTGGAATTTCCCCATTGTGGGACTAATAAAGGCTTATCTTATCTTATCTTATCTTACCACTCCCCCCACTCGGGAGATTGGATCACAACTTGGTTCATCTCCTGCCGGTGTACAAACCCCTAATACACAGACAACCTCCGGTCATGCGCACGGTGAAGTTATGGTCTGAGGAGGCAATGGAAGCGCTAAAGGACTGTTTTGAAATCACTGCCTGGGAGCAGCTCTGCGATCCACATGGTGAGGACATCGATGGCCTCACTCATACCATCACGGACTACATCAGCTTCTGTGTGGACAACACCGTACCCACCAAGACCATACGGTGTTGCTCGAACAACAAACCCTGGATCAACCCTGAGATAAAAACACTTCTGAGAGAGAAGAAGAGGATCTTCAGGTCGGGGAACAGGGAGATGCTGAAGACCATACAGAGGGAGCTGAGGAAGAAGATCAGAGAAGGCAAGGACAGCTTCAGGAAGAAGATGGAGAACAAGCTGCAACAGAGCAACATCGGCGGGGTCTGGAGAAGCCTTAAAACCATCTCTGGGCTCCAGAATACCTCCCCCCAGGCCACGGGGGGCAGGGAGTAGGCGAACAATCTGAACCTGTTTTTTAATAGGTTTGACCAATCGCCCTCCCCCCCAACTGCACAACAACCACTGCTGCCTCTAAAGTCATCGAGACCTGCTGTCCACACCCCACTCCACCAACACCCCCCCCCCCCCCCACACTCCTAGCACACAGCCCCCCAACCTGACCCTCACTAAGACCCAGGTGAGGACGGAGCTGAGGAAGATCAAGGCGAGGAAGGCCTCGGGACCGGACAGCATCAGCACGAAGCTCCTCAAGTCCTGTGCAGACCACCTGTGTGGGATTGTGGAGCACATCTTCAACCTGAGCCTGAAGCTGGGGAGGGTACCACAGTTGTGGAAAACATCTTGTGTGGTACCTGTACCAAAGACTTCCCACCCCAAAGATCTGAACAGCTACAGACCAGTGGCCCTGACGTCTCACATGATGAAGACACTGGAGAGACTGCTCCTTGTTCACCTCTGCCCCCTGGTGGGACCAGCGATGGATCCACTCCAGTTCGCCTACCAGCATGGCATTGGGGTGGAGGATGCAGTGATCTTCCTCCTTCACCGTTCTCTGTCCCACCTGGAGAAGGGTCATGTTCTTTGACTTCTCCAGTGCTTTCAACACCATCCAACCGATGATCCTGAAGGACAAGCTGCTGTGCGCAGGGGTGGACCAGCACCTGTCATCATGGATCCTGGACTACCTCACTAACTGTGAGGTAGTCCAGGTAGGTTGCTGATGACACTAATCTATTATGCAGTGGAAGCAATTTGGAACAACTTTCGGATACACTCGGAAAGGAATTAGGAAAGCTTAAACTGTGGTTTGATTCAAACAAATTAACGCTCAATTTAAGTAAGACAAAATTTATAGTCTTTAACAACCATCACAACAACTCAGTATCTAAACTCAGTGTAAATGGTGTAGAGATTGAAAGGGTATCTGAAACAAAATTTCTTGGAGTAATAATTGATAATAAACTGTGTTGGAAGTCACATATTAATTATATTAAAAGTAAAATATCCAAATCAATTGCAATACTACACAGAGTGAAATATTTGCTGATTCAACCTACACTATATACCTTGTATCATTCATTAATACTCCCATACATGACATATTGTACTGAAGTATGGGGAAATACATATAAAACAAACATATACCCAGTCTTTATGCTTCAGAAGAGAGCTATTAGAATAATAAAAAAAGCAGCTTACAGGGAACCAGCAAACCCACTTTTTCTTAAATTAAAAGCTCTCAAGTTGAAAGATCTGGTTGACTTTAAAACTGCAATAATAATGTTTAAAGTGAAGAATCTATCACTGCCCGCAAATATCCAAAAGTTGTTCCAAATAAGGGAGAAACAATATCATTTCAGAGGAACATGTATATTTCAAAAACCTTCAGTGAGAACCACCACCAAGCAACACTGTGTTTCAGTGCAAGGAGTCAGATTATGGAACGATTTTGGACCTGAATTAAAATCATGTACAACGCTTGGACAATTTAAACAAAAACTAAAGGAAGAAATACTCCAAACATATATACAAGATGACATGTAAAATCACATAAGGATTGTTATATCCAGCCTGCGTTGTGTTGTAGCTTAGTTTTTTGTCACATTTTGTCTTAGCTTCGTTCTGAATTGTAATCGCTCTTGTTTTGTTTTTTCTTTTGAATTCTTGGATGGAACATGGGTGGGCAATATAAGCTGCGGCTTCAGCCATCACCCATTTCAGATAACTTATATTGAACTGTATAATCAGAGGAGTTATTGTCTAATTTGACCTTGTTGGATTTTCTTTCCCCCTTTGTTATATTATTCAGTTTCTTTTAACCTGTACTTTTAATCTATCCGAAATAAAGATTCATTCATTCAACTGGCCACAGTTTGTGAGAACCCGAGATTGTGTGTCCGACACGATCATCGGTAGCACGGGGGCCCCCCAGGGAATGGTTTTGGCTCCCTTCCTATTCACCCTTTATACTGCGGACTTCTCACACAAAACAACACACTGCCATCTACAGAAGTTCTCTGACGACTCTGCGATCGTCGGCCTCATCTCCAACGGAGATGAAACTGAGTACAGAGGACTTATCCAGGACTTCATGGACTGGTGCCATCGGAGCTGCCTCCAGATCAACGCGAGGAAAACTAAGGAGCTGGTGGTGGACTGCCACAGGCAAGGACAACCCCTCACAGCACCAGTAAACATACAGGGAACAGACACTGAGATGGTGACATCCTACAAGTACCTTGGTGTTCATCTGAACAATAAACTAGACTGGTCACACAATACCGACGCACTCTAAAAGAAGGGACAGCACAGGCTGTTCCTACTGAGGAGGCTCAGGTCTTTTGGTGTACAAGGGGCACTGCTGAAGACATTCTACGACACGGTGGTGGCATCAGCCATCACTTTTGGAGTGGTCTGCTGGGGCAACGGCATTACAGGAGCCGATAGGAAGAGACTGAACAAACTGATCATGAAAGCTAGCTCTGTCCTGGGGCAACGCCTTGACCTAGTGGAGGAGATAGGAGAGAGAAGGATGGTGGTTAAACTGTCATCTCTGCTGGAGTCCGAGTCCCACCCTATGCAGGACATATTGAACGCACTGAGGAGCTCATTTAGCTGTAGACTACATCATCCTAGGTGCGCAACCGAGAGGTTTCGCAGGTCCTTCCTACCTACGGCTGTCAGACTGTATAACCTAAGCAGGACTGTTCGCAGAGATAGCAAAAAAACGTGATGACCTAATAGTATTAAATGCAAAACACGCAACAGACTTACATAAATGGTCCCCTCCAGTATATAGCTAGGACAATATCAGTCACTACGGAGGGTGACAATATGTATGGGTACATATTCATACTATGTAGGATAACTAAGTAGACGGTTATGCTGTTTATTCCATCTTGCTACAATGCTCCACAGTTTGTATATATATTTATATATTCATGTGTATGTATGTATATCCACTGCTCTTATTTATATTTTTCGTATCTTCTTAATTATTGCTCTGAGTGTTGCTATCCCTGTGCTGCTGCAATCCTGGAATTTCCCCATTGTGGGACTAATAAAGGCTTATCTTATCTTATAACAGTAACCCCCTGGAATAACATCTTTTAACACAAACTACAAAGCTTAGTGAGGCCTCAAACATCAACCAAATGTCTGTCATTGTGAGAAGCCATGAAAACATGCATGTTCAAAAACATTATAATAAAAGGTAAAAACTTTTCTGTGGTCTAATGGATGAGTAAAGGCACTGCAGTTGTATGAGCAATAAAAAGTGGTAAACCACATATGAGAGGAAGTAAAAAAACAGATAGAGAGGCCTCCTCTTCTGAAATCACTCTCATCAGAATGTAAATGTTTGGGCTTGCATAGAGAACGCCGAGGTCCACCTCCATCTGTTACACAGTAGATTAGCATTCCAATGGCGCTCAGACCACATTGGGTGTGGGTGGGAACAACTGATGTGGGCAGGGAGGGAATGTGAGCTCCAGCGCTGATCAACCAGTCTATGAACAAGAGATAATGGTAGGAGAAATTCCCCTCAAAGCCCTGCTTCTAGGCAAAAAATGACTTCGTTTGTAAAAGTCAAGCTAAAAAAAACATTCCTTGGCGTTTAATTTATCTAAAGCAAGGGTGTCCAATCATGTGCCATGGAGGGTCAAGACCCTGCAGGCTTTACCTCCAACCAGTGTCTTCAGCAGCAGATTTCACTGAATTTCTTCCCATTGATTGCCGATAAGTGAAAACACCTGCTGAAGAGACTGGGTAGAAGAGAAAACCTGCAGGGTCTTGGCCCTCCATGACACATGATTGGACACCCCCTGATCTAAAGCATTTTTGGTACAGTGTAAAGATGTGTGCATAGAGTTAAATGGGCTCCACTGCAAAAGCTAAAAAAAAAAAAAAAAAATTCACAAGCAAGAGCCAGCAGAGTGAATCCTGACTCGGTCTCAGGTTTGTTTTCTTTGGGCTAGAACACTGCACTCTGGCTTTTCTATGACCATTGTTTGCCCTGCAGCTCACATAAATATGAGACAAGGGTTACCATGAGAAAGTTGGGGGGAAGGGGCATGGAGAAAGAAGGCTATCACCACAATCCCAAAGAATCCCCCTTGTCCCTGTTCATCCACCTCCCCCAGCCTCTCCTGCTCAGAGGTCAGAGCAGGGTTGCTTCCCAGAAACTGGCCCACCCTGGATCTGTGTCTTTCCAAAACAAATCTTCCCAAACACAAGAGCACTCCTAGCCCTGAGAGCTACACTCCTCTGTGCCTGATATAGCTGGGTGGGTTTCACACTGCTGAAGAATGCTGAAAGTGTATGTGAGAAGTGACATGTGTCGCCTGGATCCTGGAGTCTGTGGCCTGTGTGAGGCCCCGTCATTTTTTTTGTTATCTCAGAACAAAGAACATAACACAGAGCTGCTTTTGTTTCTGACCTGAATTAAAAAGTCAGCTAAGTCTATGACTCATACACTTCTACCTTAAAGGCGATCTACCTATTTTTTGTTTATCTCATCATATCCATCACTTGTGTGTTAAAAATGTGTATGTTAATGTTTTAAATTAGCAGTTACCCTTGTCCTCTGTTCACACTAATACCCTCTACTGAGATTTTATTTAGAGGACCTTGGGCTGCTTTTTCTGCAAAAACTGGTGCACCATGATTGGTGATCCAGCACAGGACTGACACAAAAGTTATATTTTTATTTTGAGATGAATCTTAATGGTAGTTGTCCACTGGATCTGTTGTTTGTCCGCTTCCTATTCATTGTCTAATCATTTGGCTCTGGTGCAGTGAGATTTGGTCTGTGGTGTGTCAAGGTGCCTGTACTTCTCATTTGTATAAAGTTGATATTTTTAACTTTATATGAATGAGGTCCCGGCACCCGGCATGTGTCGGCTGCAGCAATGTCCAAAACATTTTAAATCAGCGGTTTTTGATGTCAAATAATGGTGGATTTATTAACTGCACCTACGTACTATTTCTATTTAAAATAAGATAAGATTTATTAGTCCTACAATAGAGAAATTTACAGGATTGCAGCAGCACAGCAATAGCAGCACTCCGAGGAATTGAATAAAATAAAACAGTAGTCAGCCACCAATTGTGCAAGTTCTCCCACTTAAAAGATGAGAGAGGTCTCCAATTTTCATCATAGGTATACCTCAACTATGAGAGACAAAATAAGAAAAAAAAATCCAGAAAATCACAGTGAAGGATTTTTAATGAATTAATTGGTAAATTCCTCGGTAAAATAAGTATTTGGTAAATAACAAAAGTTCATCTCAATACTTTGTTATGTACCCTTTGTTGGCAATGACAGAGGTCAAACGTTTTCTGTAAGTCTTCACAAGGTTTTCACACACTGTTGCTGGTATTTTGGCCCATTCCTCCATGCAGATCTCCTCTACAGCAGTGATGTTTTTGGGCTGTCGCTGGGCAACACAGACTTTCAACTCCCTCCAAAGATTTTCTATGGGGTTGAGATCTGGAGACTGGCTAGGTCACTCCAGGACCTTGAAATGCTTCTTACGAAGCCACTCCTTCGTTGTCCGGGCGGTGTGTTTGGGATCATTGTCATGCTGAAAGACCCAGCCACGTTTCATCTTCAATGCCCTTGCTGGTGGAAGGAGGTTTTCATTCAAAATCTCACGATACATGGCCCCATTCATTCTTTCCTTTACACGGATCAGTCGTCCTGGTCCCTTTGCAGAAAAACAGCCCCAAAGTATGATGTTTCCACCCCCATGTTTCACAGTAGGTATGGTGTTCTTTCTCCTCCAAACACGACAAGTTGAGTTTTTACCAAAAAGTTCTATTTTGGTTTCATCTGACCATATGACTTTTTCCCAGTCCTTTTCTGGATCATCCAAATGCTCTCTAGCAAACTTCAGACAGGCCTGGACATGTACTGGCTTAAGCAGGGGGACACGTCTGGCACTGCAGGATTTGAGTCCCTGGCGGCGTAGTGTGTTTCTGATGTAGCCTTTGTTACTTTGGTCCCAGCTCTCTGCAGGTCGTTCACTAGGTCCCCCCGTGTGGTTCTGGGATTTTTGCTCACCGTTCTCGTGATCATTTTGACCCCATGGGGTGAGATCTTGCGTGGAGCCCCAGATCGAGGGAGATTATCAGTGGTCTTGTATGTCTTCCATTTTCTAATAATTGCTCCCACAGTTGATTTCTTCACACCAAGCTGCTTACCTATTGCAGATTCAGTCTTCCCAGCCTGGTGCAGGTCTACAATTTTGTTTCTGGTGTCCTTTGAAAGCTCTTTGGTCTTGGCCATAGTGGAGTTTGGAGTCTGACTGTTTGAGGTTGTGAACAGGTGTCATTTATACTGATAATGAGTTCAAACAGGTGCCATTAATACAGGTAACGAGTGGAGGACAGAGGAGCCTCTTAAAGAAGAAGTTACAGGTCTGTGAGAGCCAAAAATCTTGCTTGTTTGTAGGTGACCAAATACTTATTTTACTGAGGAATTTACCAATTAATTCATTAAAAATCCTTCAATGTGATTTTCTGGATTTTTTTTTTCTCATTTTGTCTCTCATAGTTGAGGTATACCTATGATGAAAATTGGAGACCTCTCTCATCTTTTAAGTGGGAGAACTTGCACAATTGGTGGCTGACTAAATACTTTTTTGCCCCACTGTATGTATATATATATATATATATATATATATATATATATACTGTATATAAATGCAGCATATCTCTGTTTGTGTGTGTGTGTCTGTCTGTGTGTTCCTCAGATATCTCTCAAACCATTCATCAGACTGACATAAGGTGTTATATGTGTTTTGCTGAGGTTACAAGGGTGTGCATCCCCGAATATGGAGTCACTCAGTCAAAATATGTAATTTTTATCAATAAAAGTTTAGGCACTGCTCTGTGTCTCTTCATGCCCTGGCTTCAAGAAGTGTGGGCAAGGTTTCAGATTGACTCTGTGCTAATTGGATAATATGTGGCATCACGGCCATGCTGACTAGACAATACATGGCATCACGACCATGCTGATTGGATAACACACAGCATCATGGCCTGTCAGTCACCACGGCGCTTCAGAAACAAAGATTTTATAAGTGCTTTGCTGAGGTTATGAGGGTGTGCGTCCCCTAGTATGGAGTCGCTCAGTCAAAATATATACCTTAAAGTTGCTGTGATAGCATAGGTCTAATGGATAATTCGGCATGGACAACATGAGGTGCAGGGGAGGGGGGTGCTGGCAGGACCAGTGGTGCCGCAAAGGACATCACCGGCACATGGGTAAAGCAGCAGCTGAGACTCCCGTTAACCGGGCAGGCTGGGCTTGGCTCCCTGCGATGGACTGTGATCCGCCGGTTCAGCTGCTGCTTCTCCAACACTGGTGTCCGTCCGGGTGCTCCACGATCATTCGCAGGGAGGCACTCTCAGCCTGCCCGGTCAGTGGTAGACGGCAGTCCGTACTGCTGCTTCATTGTGGAGAGGATTGGCCAGATCAACTGCATATCATATGTAGACACATACACGCATTGACTAAATGACAACAAGACACAAAAATGCCCAAATAACAAAATAAATCATTTTTATTTAAATATTTACAGACAGATGGGCAACACTGATTCAACAGTTGCAGCCAAACGGGCCATTCTCTGTGTGTGTGTGTGTGTGTGAATGGTGAAGGGATTGGCGCTGTAAGTGGATGCCCTGAATTTCCCTCTGGGGATCAATAAAGTATACAAGATACAAATACAAAAAAAAAAATAAAAATAATAATGTTCCGTGTTTTGTACATATAATATTGCTAAAATATAAAAGGATGCACTACAGTGACCTTGTAAACGTCCTGTTATAGTACTGCATGAGTTTATTGATGATAGACTATAAACTACACATATAAACTAAATTATAATGATGACTGAACAACTCCCATTCCCCAAAGTGCAAAATACACTATTATGAATATAAGTCATAAAAGATCAGACAAATAAGTGATCTGACAAAATAAATAAACAAGTGGTTCTTAAACAGTGGCTAATATTGGATGTCCCATTCATTTTCAATTATTCTGTAATTAATATTCACACAATCAAATAAATCTCAGTTCAGTCCCTTTCATATCTGTCAAAGTCTAACATGTGATTGCCTACATATATGCTACACCTCTGTATTCCACTTTCAAACACAGCCTACATTTGGGCCTGCAAAGCCTGATTGGAATACTTGTTTCAGACAGAAATACTTGCTTTCTACAGACATGCATATGTGTGTGTGTGTGTGTGTGTGCACACATACATACATACATATACACACATACACACACAGTGGTGTGTAAAAGTATTTGCCCCCTTCCTGATTCCTCATTTTTTTGTATTTTTGTCACAAATGTTTCATATCATCAAATAAATTTAAATATTAGTTAAAGATAACACAAGGAAACACAAAATGCAGTTTTTTAAATGAAGGTGTTTATTATTAAGGGGAAAAAATCCAAACCTACATGGCCCTGTGTGAAAAAAGTGATTGCCCCTAAACCCAATAACTGGTTGGGCCACCCTTAGCAGCAACAACTGCAATCAAGCGTTTGCGATAACTGACAATGAGTCTTTTACAGCACTGTGGAGGAATTTTGGCCCACTCATCTTTGAAGAATTGTTGTAATTCAGCCACATTGGAGAGTTTTCGAGCATGAACCGCATTTTTAAGGCCATGCCACACCATCTCAATCGGATTCAGGTCAGGACTTTGACTAGGCCTCTCCAAAGTCTTGATTTTGTTTTTCTTAAGCTGTTCACAGGTGGACTTGCTGGTGTGTTTTGGATCATTGTCCTGCTGCAGAACCCAAGTGCGCTTCAGTTTGAGGTCATGAACAGATGGCCAGATATTTTCCTTCAGGATTGTTTGGTAGACAGCAGAAGTCATGGTTCCATTTACCATAGCAAGTCTTCCAGGTCATGAAGCAGCAAAACAGCTCCAGACCATCACACTACCACCACCATATTTTACTGTTGGTATAATGTTCCTTTTCTGAAATGCTGTGTTACTTTTATGCCTGATGTAATGGGACACACACCTTCCAAAAAGTTCAACTTTTGTCTTGTCAGTCCACAGAGTATTTTCCCAAAAGTCTTGGGGATCATCAAGATGTTTTCCGGCAAACCTGAGACAAGCCTTTATGTTCTTTTTGCTCAGCAGTGGTTTTCGTCTTGGAACTTTGCCATGCAGGCCATTTTTGCCCAGTGTCTTTCTTATGGTGGAGTCATAAACACTGACCTTAACTGAGGCAAGTGATGCCTGCAGTTCTTTGGATGTTGTTGTGGAGTCTTTTGTGACCTCTTGGATGAGCCGTCCTGAATTTCTTTGGATGGCAGCATGATGTCTAGTTTTTGAGGATGTTTTGGTCTACTTCACTTTGTCAGGCAGGTCCTATTTAAGTGATTTCTCGATTGAGAACAGTTGTGGCAGTAATCAGGCCTGGGTGTGGCTAAAGAAATTGAACTCAGCTTTCCAAAGACGTGATAAACCACAGTTAATTTATGTTTTAATGGAGGATGGGGGGGCAATCACTTTTTCACACATGGCCATGTAGGTTTGTTTTTTCCCCCTTAATTATAAAAACCTTCATTTTAAAACTGCATTTTGTGTTTACTTGTGTTAGCTTTGTCTAATATTTAAATTTGTTTGATCTGAAACATTTAAATGTAACAAACATACAAAAAATGAGAAATCAGGAAGGGACAAATACTTTTTCACATCATTGTGTGTATATATGTACTGTATGTGTGTATATATATATACATATATATATATACAGTATATATATATATATATATTTCTCCATCTTCTACTGCTAGTGAGATATATATATATATATATATATATATATATATATATATATATATACTGTATATATACAGTGGGGCAAAAAAGTATTTAGTCAGCCACCAATTGTGCAAGTTCTCCCACTTTAAAGATGAGAGAGGTCTCCAATTTTCATCATAGGTATACTTCAACTATGAGAGACAAAATGAGAGAAAAAAAATCCAGAAAATCACATTGAAGGTTTTTTAATGAATTAATTGGTAAATTCCTCGGTAAAATAAGTATTTGGTCACCTACAAACAAGCAAGATTTCTGGCTCTCACAGACCTGTAACTTCTTCTTTAAGAGGCTCCTCTGTCCTCCACTCGTTACCTGTATTAATGGCACCTGTTTGAACTCGTTATCAGTATAAAAGACACCTGTCCACAACCTCAAACAGTCAGACTCCAAACTCTACTATGGCCAAGACCAAAGAGCTGTCAAAGGACACCAGAAACAAAATTGTAGACCTGCACCAGGCTGGGAAGACTGAATCTGCAATAGGTAAGCAGCTTGGTGTGAAGAAATCAACTATGGGAGCAATTATTAGAAAAGGGAAGACATACAAGACCACTGATAATCTCCCTCGATCTGGGGCTCCACGCAAGATCTCACCCCGTGGGGTCAAAATGATCACGAGAACGGTGAGCAAAAATCCCAGAACCACACGGGGGGACCTAGTGAACGACCTGCAGAGAGCTGGGACCAAAGTAACAAAGGCTACCATCAGTAACACACTACGCCGCCAGGGACTCAAATCCTGCAGTGCCAGACATGTCCCCCTGCTTAAGCCAGTACATGTCCAGGCCCGTCTGAAGTTTGCTAGAGAGCATTTGGATGATCCAGAAGAGGACTGGGAGAATGTCATATGGTCAGATGAAACCAAAATAGAACTTTTTGGTAAAAACTCAACTTGTCGTGTTTGGAGGAGAAAGAACACCATACCTACTGTGAAGCATGGGGGTGAAAACATCATGCTTTGGGGCTGTTTTTCTGCAAAGGGATCAGGACGACTGATCCGTGTAAAGGAAAGAATGAATGGGGCCATGTATCGTGAGATTTTGAGTGAAAACCTCCTTCCATCAGCAAGGGCATTGAAGATGAAACGTGGCTGGATCTTTCAGCATGACAATGATCCCAAACACACCGCCCGGGCAACGAAGGAGTGGCTTCGTAAGAAGCATTTCAAGGTCCTGGAGTGGCCTAGCCAGTCTCCAGATCTTAACCCCATAGAAAATCTTTGGAGGGAGTTGAAAGCCCGTGTTGCCCAGCGACAGCCCCAAAACATCACTGCTCTAGAGGAGATCTGCATGGAGGAATGGGCCAAAATACCAGCAACAGTGTGTGAAAACCTTGTGAAGACTTACAGAAAACGTTTGACCTCTGTCATTGCCAACGAAGGGTATATAACAAAGTATTGAGATGAACTTTTGTTATTGACCAAATACTTATTTTACTGAGGAATTTACCAATTAATTCATTAAAAATCATTCAGTGTGATTTTCTGGATTTTTCCCCCCCCCATTTTGTCTCTCATAGTTGAGGTATACCTATGATGAAAATTGGAGACCTCTCTCATCTTTTAAGTGGGAGAACTTGCACAATTGGTGGCTGACTAAATACTTTTTTGCCCCACTGTGTATATATATATATATATATCCATCCATCCATGTTCTACCGCTAGCGGTGTATATATCTATATATTTGTTTGTTTGGCAGTTTTTTAATTCTATTTTAGTACTGACCATGTGCTTTGATTAACTTGTCTCTCTTTTATTGGCAGATCTGCTCTTCCATTTGAAGATGCTTGCTTTTCGTTTGTGACCTTTATTTCTTCACCAGTATTTTTGTGTTCATTTAATAAATAAACATTTGATTGAAATTCTGAAGCTGGCTTCCTCTATTTTTTTTTCCGTTGCTTCCCTATCCACCTAGACTTCGGGATGTAACAACCACCCACGGCTGGATCCGTCGACCAGCCAGGTGCAGCTTGTGTGTCTCAACAGCAGGACGAATGAGACTCTTTCTCCCAAGACAGAGTTCTTTGACTATTGCTTTTCCATAATGTCAATTATTTTCTGTCTTGGTTATGCCTGTCCTTGCACGGCAACACATCCCTGATTTGATGCCTTCTGACAACAAACAGACCAGTGGACATGTACCATGACATGAACAAATCCAACCCAAACATCACGAGATCATAAAACTGAAGAAAATTCTGCCATTTCACACTAGTGTGATGTAAAAACGTGGCAGTGAGGATAATCCTGTTTTGTTTTTTAGGCCATATGTCAGTTCACAGCCGTTGCAGATGAAGCTTTTGTTCAGCTTCAGCCATTTCAGTCAGTATCTTTGGCTGACGTTTGAGCACGGGCATGCTAACCCTAACCCTATTTATGTTCTGGCCCTACAAACATCAGACTTGATGCTATATGCTAGCTGTTGTGGCTAACATTAACGCCTTTCTGTGCCAACATTAAGACATTCCACGCAAACATCTGCTACATACCATCATCGCAGTGCAGTTTCTTGCCAATCTCAAACATACTGTTTACATGTTGTTTGTGAATATTGGTGTTTATTGTATAAAACTGGATTATTAAAGTAATTAATTTTTCCATTTATTTTTCTTCTGTCGGTGCAGAAAAAAATTGTTTTACACCCAGTGGCCACTCTCTGTGTAGCCATCAAATCTCTGCTTGTTTTCTGCACATTTCTGCAATATCTACACCATTAATAAGGTGTTCCTGGAGGGTGTCATTTTATTCTGTTGATGCATGGGTGCAATGGACTGCATAATGCTGAAGCAAAACTTTTTAGTCAAAGAGATTAGATGCTGGTATCAAGTTCTCCTTAATGCATCCTAGGCTCTTTGTTCCATTAAATCACAGTGCTGCCAGATGGTTCAATATATGTAAACAGGGCTCATTCCAACTTTAAAACTCTTAAACTTATGAGAGACTTAGAAAGATGCAGAAAATTCTGCCTCTAATTGAAGCAAATTAATTCTGCTGACAAATGTCGTCATTTTATCACTGAGTAGACCAGGCTCTTCTCATAAAAATGGGAAATCTACAGTAAAATCACTTTCTAAGCAATGACAGCCACTTAATTTCACAAAATCAACATGTTTTTTTTAGATCCTGTCTCATATTACCAACAGCTGTGCAATGCTTTGGCATGTGAGAGCATTCTGAGTAATAAAGAGGATTGTAGTAGATTGTTGCTTTTTATTTCTTGAAACAACACACTCTTCTGCCATTGCGTAGTCATAGGAATGACTTGGAATGTAATGCCTGGCGGGAAGGTTTTAGTTGCCTTCTCATGTAGGAAGATAAAATATGAGTCAGAATTGGTCTAGATAGGCTTTGTAGATTTAGATAAAATTTGAGTTTCCAGACTTAAGATGATTTTGAATCTTCAAGACTGATCTTGGGTTTATTTTTCCCCCATTGTGAATAATAATGAAAACACAAACTTAACATGTAGGCACAGTGCCTGCATGCAGACTTAGTTAAGATACTGAATGTGCACACATTGTGTGCATCTCTATCTGATACAATATAATAATCTGCACTACTTTGCCCAAACTGGTGTAGCCTGCAGAAATAACTATGGTCACTGGATAATATGTTGTGAGAAAAAATTACCTTTCATTTTGTGTATTTAAAACAAAAAAGACATTAAACCAAACAAAGGCATTTTATCAGTGCTCATTTAGAAATGAACCTTCTGAAATTGTGTACAGCGTTTTGGGTATCTTGAAAGGCGCTATATAAATGCAATCCATTATTAGCATGATGGCTTGATAAGTTTGCTCACATTGTCAAATCAGTGGAGAATATTGCAGCATTAGTTTTAAACATTGATGTTATAATTCGGTGGTAAAGCTGAACCTCAAGTTTCCAAACAATGCAGGATCTGTTATGCCTTCAGCATCTGATATGGAAACAATGGAGAGAGCAGCAACCTCTCACATTCCTGCATTCTTGCATGTTGCTTCATGACCAACAACTCACAGTCACTAGAAACTAATCCATTTTCACAGTGATGGAAAAAGCCATGCTAAATGGACTCCCACTTTAGTACATCTAAGATATATCAGGGCTTGGCTGGGCTCAGCAGCGCCAGCCTGCCAGAGGGGTGAAATGGTTTAGTTGGATTGCAAGGCCAATCTCAGTGCCAATAAATAGGGTGACTGATGCTTCTAGCCACAGTAATAGAATAGAATAGAATAGAATAGGCTTTATTGTCATTGTACAGTACAACAAAATCGTGGGTGCTCCACCAGGCTACTGTATAATGAAGTAAGAGAGAAGGATTAGATAAAAACACAGTTACAGAACGCACAATTAAACACACAACTGAAATAAAAATAGCCCAGAATTCTGGAAATATACACAGGTATGGTAGCGGCTTCACGGATGGAACTATGCACATAAGACTGTGGAGTGCAGAACACACAATTAAACACACGATTGAATAAAATGGCCCAAGGATTATGGAAAATATACATACAGTAGTAGTGGTTTCACGGATGGGTCAATATACATGAAAGTGCAGAGTGCAAAGACAGGTGAGTTCTAGTGATAATTAAAAGGTCCTCAGTTCTGTGCATGTGAGCATTCAGAGGGAAGGGGGTGGGGCCTCTGACTGTTTGCAGTTCGGATGGCCCAAGGAAAGAAACTTTGTCAGTCTGGAGGTGTGGGACCTGATCAATCTGAACCATGGTCCACAGGGAAGCAGGTCAAACAGGTGGTGGGTGGGATGTGAGGGGTCATCTATGACGGCCTGATCCTTCTGAGACAGGAGAATCTGGAGATGTCCTCAAGGGAGGGCAGAGGGCCGCTGATGATTTTTTGGGCGGTGCTGATGATCCTCTGCACAGTCTTCCCGTTCTCAGCCGTGGAGCCGGCGTACCACACATCCAGACAGTAAGTGAGCACGCTCTCCACTGAGCAGTGATAGAAGACCAACAACAGCTTCTGGTCCAGGTTGTTCTTCCCCAGGATATGGAGGAAGTGCAGCTGCTGCTGGGCTTTGTTCACCAGGGCCTTGGTGTTGACAGTCCAGGAGAGGTCAGAGGAGATGTGGGTGCCCAGAAACCTGAAGGCAGGGACAGTTTCCATGCGGTCACCATTTATGAGGAGGCGGGGGGGGGGGTCCTGTCTGTTCTTCCTGAAGTCCAGTATGAGTTCTTTGGTTTTTTGGACATTCAGTTTCATGTTGTTCGCTTGGCACCACAGCAGCAGATTCTCTACCTCCGCCCTGTATGCCTTCTTATTGTCATCGGTGATGAACCCAACCAAGATGGTATCATCCGCATACTTCATGGTGACGATGGTTGGGTGGATTGGAATACAGTCAAAGGTGTAGAGGGAGTACAGAGGAGGGCTTTGCATGCAGCCCTGGGGGGAGCCAGTGCTGAGAGAGTGTGGAGGAGTGGTGGGGGCCGAGTCTTACTGTTTGTGGGCGGTTGGTGAGGAAGTTTTTTTATCCAGGAGCAAGTAGTGGGGGATCTGGAGGAGGTGCAGTTTCTTGATCAGGATGTCTGGGATGATGGTGTTGAAAGCTGAGCTGTAGTCTACAAAGAGCATCCTCATGTACAGTAGCTCCTTGGGTTCCCCAGGTGGCTCAGCGCTCTGTACAGAGTGGTGGCAATGGTGTCTTCTGTAGGCCGGTTCTCCCTATAGGCCAGGGATGGGCAACTTTGGTGGTAGTGAGGGCCACAAAATTTTTTCCTCTCTTCCCGAGGGCCAGATTTACATGTAAACCTACCGTGGGGAGGGGATGGGGTGGGGGGTATTATTTCCTGCAAAGTTAATAGTTTCACAATTAAAACTGAAAATGCAATTGAAAATAAAAGCTACTCAGTGTTTTATCATATTAGAATTAAAATTACTGATAAAATTACATCTGCCCTACAATGGACTAGCGATCTGTCCAGCGTATACCCTACGGTTCCTACTCACACATGTGGTGATTTTAAACAAAACAAACCACAACAGTGGATGTGCAATGCTTGTTAATGTTATCAATCTTTTCTTTGGGGGTTTGTGCACTGTTTGTGTAATTCAGTTCAATTCAATTCAATTCAAATGTTTATTTCGAACTCAAGGTTCATAGTATATACAAAACGTGTAAAAATAAAAGTGTATAAAATGTGTAAAAATAAAAGTGTATAAAATTCAGCAATCACACGGCGCTCATATAACAACAATAAAATACAATAATGAACTCAGTATAAAATAGAACGCCACCACTTCCAAATGCTGGAGTGAAGTGTGAGTGACGAGTTAACAATTGCAGATATAAAATGGTTGTTACATGCCAGCAACCTTCTCATAAAACTATAGACATTCTTTTGTAACAACTCGCCAAAAGACAAAATATTCAAGGACACAAACATCTCGCTTGCACTCGACCTACGAGGTATAGCTAACAACCTTCTTAGGGAATTATTATATGCAATGCAGATTTTGTTCCTAACAGCAACATTGCTATTAAACCATAGAGGCGAGCAATACATTGAGGTACAGAAAGTCTTGAACGACATACATTTAACATCAGGAGAACACCTATGGAAATTTCGCAACAGTAAATTTGTTTGAGCATAGAGTTTCCTGAGTTGCCTATTACAGTCAACATTGGTCTTATCACATTCAATCCACACACCTAGGTATTTGGCTTTTTCAACAAAGTTCAAACTATTACCACAAAGTGGCATAACAGGATCCGGTTTTGACACCCTTCGGCTTGAATGCCATACACATAGATTTAGTACAGTTGAACAAGATGTCATTTTTTTCACCAAATTTCTCACATATCGAGAGGAGATGTTGCATAGCTGCAGTAGACAAACTTAACAAACAAAGATCATCAGCATAGAAAATGTGATTTAACAGTGCACCATCAATGGAGCCACCAACATTAGTATTGTTCAACAGTACACTGAGATCATCAGCATAGACATTAAACAACAAGGGTGACAGTATACCACCTTGTTTAACACCATTGGTCACACAAAATTTAGATGAGGCAACATTGCCCCACCTAACAACCATAGACTGCCTTCTGTACCAGTATAACAGGATACTAACAATATAAATAGGAATACCTTGATCGATCAATTTTCTAAACAAACACCAGTGGTTAATCCTATCAAAAGCTTTGCTAGCATCTAAAAACGTAGCATAAACACTAGTGGATTGACTTCTGAAGTAGTCAACAAATTCATGGAGTAGATAAACAACAGCCTTATCAGTTGAATGAGCTGACTTGAAACCAAACTGTTGTCATTTGTCCACAGATAATCCTCAGTTCTGTTCAGAATTAAACCCTCTTGTGGGCTATATTAATCATATATTCCATAACCTACATATGTTGAAGCATGTGGGAATGTTTGGTGATTACATATGTAAGGCGACTTCACACCTCTGAAAGGACAAAGACTCTCAACCGCCAGTGAAGAACAAAGACGTTCCCAGACACTGCGGTGGAGACCAGAGGAGCTACCCTCACCCCCCCAGGGCGAAGAGAGGAAGTACCAAGACAATGGGGGGATTAAGATAATGAGGGATGTCAGCCTTTGATATGCATGTCTTTTGTTATGTGCAAGTATAAAGTCAGAGAGCCGGAGGTATTCGGTCTCTTTTTCCTTCTGCTGCTTCTGCACTAGATGAGACTTGTTAGGAGAGCTGATAATAAACTTTGGTTTATATATCATATCGCCTCGTTCTTTCAAGCTCTTCTACACTGGTGACCCCTGACGCGAGTATGGACCTGAGGCGTTCCCCCGCGATCGACTCATCTGTGGCGACCCAGGCAGACGCAAGCGCCCACGCAGACAGGGGAACAGATGGACGACTTTCCCCCCCGGCAGAAGGGATTGAGAGGGCTCAACCGAGCACCAGCGCCGCTGAGAGAGCCGAAGCAAGGCACTCTCACCCTGCGGACACAGCAGTGATGGTCTACACGAATGCCGTCGCTGTCAAGCTGCCGGACTTCTGGCAAGAAGACCCCGCCTCGTGGTTTCAACAAGCTGAAGCCCAGTTTACACTGGCGGGCATCACGGCTGACGATGCGAAATTCTATCATATCGTCTCCAAACTCGACGCCGCCACTTCGAGGTGTGTGCGGAGCATGATCCGCCGGCCGCCGGCCCATGACAAATATGAAACACTGAAAGCAACCATCGTGGCAAATTACGTCCCCTCAGCTGAAGAGAGAGCCGAGAAGATCCTGGCGGTCTACGGCCACAGAGGGTGCAAACCTAAAGCCCTCATGGAGGATTTGCTACAGCTTAAAGAAGAGGACAATGACAACTTCCTCTTCCAATTCATATTCCTCAGCACGCTGCCGCCACACATGAGAGGGACACTCGCCAACATGAGATGCAGCACCCAGCAAGACTTCCGCGTGCTCGCCAACGAAGCTCAACGGCTCGTCAACGCCTGCAAGGAGCAGACACCCACAGCAGCATCCGCAGACCTCAACGCTGATGCCCAGAACCACGAAGAGCCACAACCCACTGAGCAGATCCAGCCCGCGGTGACAGCGACACGGCCAAAACGTAACAGACGGAGCGACGTCTGTTAGTATCACCACCGCTTCGCCGAGAAGGCCCGCAAATGCGTTCCCCCCTGCAAATTTTACGATTTCGGGAAACGCCAAAGCCGAGAGCCGTTAACGGCAGCGGTTCTCGGCGAGAAGAGTAAGCTGTTATATGTGACGGATGGACACACCGGCAAGCAGTTCCTCATTGACACAGGAGCTCAGCTGAGTTTCGTCATGCCCTCCCAAGCAGATCAAGCCATGGGCACCCGGGGCAACGGAGCGGTGGCAGCCAATGGCTCCAACATTGACACTTTCGGCGAAAAGAGCTTGCACCTCCACATCCACGGCCGCAACTACAGATGGACATTTGTTGTAGCGGCGGTGAGTTTTAACTTGTTAGGCGCAGATTTTTTGTGTGCACATGGGTTATTAGTGGATCTAGCGAATAGGCGCTTGGTTAATGCACTGTCCTTTGCTTCTATTCCCTGCTCAGCCCGAGTTTCTCCACCACCTGTGCAGGCTAGCGTCACCACGGCAGGAGGTAAGTTTGAGCAACTCCTCACCCAATTTCCAGCACTCACAATTCCCAAATTCTCAGCCACTGTGGCTAAACACGGGGTTGAACACTTTATTCCCACAACGGGCCCACCCGTATTTGCCAAAGCTCGCTGCTTAGACGCGGCCAAGCTCAACATAGCTTGGGACGAGTTTACTACCCTTGAAAAATTAGGCATTGTTAGACGCTCGAAGAGCCCTTGGGCCTCACCACTTCACATGGTTCCGAAACCCGACGGTTCTTGGAGACCGTGCGGAGATTACCGCAGATTAAACAATGCGACAGCGCATAACCGCAACCCAATTCCTCACATTCAAGATTTTTCACTACATCTGGCGGGTGCGCGCATTTTTTCAAAAATAGACCTGGTCCGCGGTTATCATCAAGTCCCAGTTCGAGCAGAGGACATTCCTAAAACAGCTGTAATAACCCCTTTCGGCCTTTTTGAATTTCTGCGAATGCCTTTCGGCCTCAAAGGCGCTGCTCAAACTTTTCAGCAGATGATGGACGCGGTATTACGCGACCTTCCTTTTGTTTTCGTCTACCTCGACGACATGCTGGTAGCCAGCTCGTCTGAGGAAGAACACGAGCAGCACCTCACTACGGTTTTTCAGAGACTAGAAGAGCACAGGTTAATAATCAATCCAGCCAAATGCAAATTCGGTGTGTCACAAATTGATTTTTTAGGACACAAAGTCTCTCCGAAAGGGGCAGTCCCACTTCCAGACAAAGTTCACGCGATAAAAAGTTTCCCATGGCCACAAACGGTCAAATCGCTGCAAGAAATTTTAGGAATGGTTAATTTTTACAACCGTTTCCTCCCCCACGCAGCTCAGCTCATGCAGCCCCTATATGACGCACTCAGAAAAAAGAAAGCTTCCAACGCGGTCGAATGGACCCCGGAGCGCGAACGCGCCTTCGCGGAAGTAAAAAGCGCTCTAGCTAACGCCACATTGTTAGTTCACCCCGATCCCTCGGCCCGCATTGCGCTAACCACAGACGCTTCGGACCTGGCTATAGGGGCAGTTGTAGAACAACATGTCAGCGGGATCTGGCAACCTTCAGCATTCTTCAGCAAATCGCTAAACCAAACTGAGCGTAAGTACAGCACTTTTGACAGGGAGCTGCTAGCGCTTCATTTATCCATCCGCCACTTCCAGTTCTGGTTAGAAGGGCGGAGTTTCACGGCTTTTGTAGACCACAAACCGCTCACCTTTGCTATGGCTAAAATTTCAGAACCATGGTCAGGCAGGCAACAAAGACAGCTGGCTGCGATTTCAGAGTTCACCACAGACATTTGACATGTGGCAGGCAAACTTAACGTGGTAGCAGACTGCCTCTCTCGCGCTGTGACATCACCAGAGCGCGAGGAGACAGATTATACTGCCTCAGCTGCAGAACTTTTCACTAACGCGGACACATACGCAGCACCTATCCATGCAGGGATAGATTATGCAGCCATGGCAGAGGAACAAAGCAGTGACGCGGACGTGCGCGCACTCCTGTCTGGACCAACAGGGTTAAGGCTGGAGGAAAAGGGTTTACGCGACGGCGTGCCCCCCCTAATATGCGATGTTTCAACCGGCCGACCTCGCCCGTTAGTCCCAGCCACATGGCGCCGCCGTATTTTCGACTCAATTCACTCCCTCGCGCACCCAGGTGTGCGCGCCTCGGTTAAAATGGTCGCCGAAAAGTTTGTGTGGACAGGCCTGCGCAAAAACGTAAAAGAATGGGCACAAACTTGCATTTCTTGTCAGCGCGCCAAAATACACAAACACACAAAAGCCCCTCTGGAGCCTTTTCCGATCCCGGCTAGAAGGTTCGACCACGTTCATGTCGACCTCGTGGGGCCACTACCTTCCTCCCAAGGTTTCACACACCTGTTAACAATGATAGACCGCACCACGCGCTGGCCAGAGGCAGTCCCTCTGGCGTCAACTACAGCAGAGGAAGTCGCTCGCGTTTTTTTGACAAACTGGGTGGCACGTTTCGGCGTCCCATCGGACATCATGTCCGATAGAGGACCTCAATTTGTCTCGGAGCTTTGGTCAGCCATGTCCAGCAGCTTAGGGGCAACAATTCATCGCACCACCGCTTATCACCCTCAGGCTAATGGGTTATGCGAGCGTATTCACAGGTCTTTAAAAGCCGCCCTCAGAGCTTCACTAACGGATACAAATTGGGTAAATAAACTTCCCTGGGTTTTATTGGGGTTGCGTGCTGCGCCTAAAGAGGATCTAGACGCCTCTCCGGCAGAATTAGTTTTTGCACAACCTCTCAGGCTCCCAGGTGAATTTTTACCAGAGAACCCAGAGCCAGGGCATCTTCCAGTCCCAAGGTTTTTAGGCAGCAACGGACCGGACTCTCTCCCCGGTCCAGCTCATCACTCCTTTCCACGGGTTTTTGTCCCTCAAGCTTTAAAGAACGCTGAATTCGTTTTTGTTAGACATGAAGCTTTAAAACCAACTTTCCGCCCAGCATACGATGGGCCATTCAGAGTGCTGGAACCTGGTGATAAACACTTTGTGCTTGATTTTGGGGATAGAAAAGAAACAGTCAGCATTGACAGACTTAAACCTGCCTTCTTGTTGAAAGACGAGCCTGCACAGTTGGCGAGAGCACCTCGGCGGGGTAGACCCCCCAAGAGAAAAGACTCAGCCCCCCTGCAGGGAACAATTAACCACTCTCCTTCCCACGCTGCAGATTCCTTACAAGAAGGTCCCAGCAGGACGCCTAAACGAACCCACAGCAGTTTTGGGAGAAGATTAAAACCCAGACAGCACAGGGACTGATGCAAACTACTCCACAGTTGTTCACTAATTGTGCTGTAACAGTTTAGGACTGACTTATGATTTTACTATGCTGTTATGATTACCACTGAACTTTCTTAGGGGCATGGCTGCCGGAAAGTTTCTTCTGTGGCAAGAGGTGTAACAGTTAGTATGTCATAGTAATTATCTTAAACTGTGAATTTTTCTATTGTCTTTTCTTAGTCGTTTGGGGGGGGGCTGTGGGCTATATTAATCATATATTCCATAACCTACATATGTTGAAGCATGTGGGAATGTTTGGTGATTACATATGTAAGGCGACTTCACACCTCTGAAAGGACAAAGACTCTCAACCGCCAGTGAAGAACAAAGACGTTCCCAGACACTGCGGTGGAGACCGGAGGAGCTACCCTCACCCCCCCAGGGCGAAGAGAGGAAGTACCAAGACAATGGGGGGATTAAGATAATGAGGGATGTCAGCCTTTGATATGCATGTCTTTTGTTATGTGCAAGTATAAAGTCAGAGAGCCGGAGGTATTCGGTCTCTTTTTCCTTCTGCTGCTTCTGCACTAGATGAGACTTGTTAGGAGAGCTGATAATAAACTTTGGTTTATATATCATATCGCCTCGTTCTTTCAAGCTCTTCTACACCTCTAACAATTTAGATATAACATTTGCAACAGCTATAGGTCTGTAATTGTTCATATCAGACAGACTGGCACACTTGTTTTTCACCAAGGGAATAATAACAGAATCCATCAACATATCTGGCATGTAACCATGAACAAACATACAGTTAAAACACAATGACAACAGAATACACAAATTGAAATCAGCATTGATAAGGCATTCACTAGTGAGACAATCAGGGCCAGCTGATTTGCCTTTCTTGAGATCTTTGATCAGTGAAACAACTTCAACAGGAGTAACAACAGAAATATCAGAGGTATCAAACATGTCATTATACAGGTGAACATCACGCATAACAGAATCCTTCATAGAAACATTCTTGACTGAGTTGAAAATAGCTTCATATTGACATTTCCACTTTTCAGCAATATTAACATCACCAGTCACACCATTAATAGTGTTTGATCTAACAGACTGGTAAGAACTCATAGCCTTCATTTGTTTCCAGAATTCTACCATGTTCAGTTCACTCATATGACTAGCTAACTGGTCACATTTGATACTTTCTTCATTGCGCCTACATGCACGCAGAGCATATTTGAACCTAGCCCTACAACTTTTCATGTTATCAAATATTGGACCGTAACGTGGTTTGCTATTACTCCTCCACCACAAGAAAGCATCCTGAGCAGCTGTGTGAGCCTCGCTAACAACATCATTCCAGCCTGGGACGTTATATTGGGTGGATACACTGTGACTAGGAATGCATTCACTCACACAAAAATTTAAAACATCAATAATATCACTATAAAACCTATCAATATCATCCTTGTGGGCCACACAATTATGGTCCTGACACCTAATGGCGTCCGTAGGAGCACGGGTATTACAGAGTTTAATACGAGTAAGTTCCTTATACCTGGACAAGTCTGACGCTGTGGCATCACGCCATTTGTATGTCCTACTACCTGCTGTGGCCGAGGGAGCTCCCCGGGAGCGACTTACAACACTTGATACCTCAATATCCACAGATAAAGGTAAATGATTGGAACTCACATAACCATACAGAACTCTGATATTGGACACATTATCATGACCTGAGGCTGTAGTCACACAGTGATCAAGCCATGATGTAGAGCCATGGGCCATGCTAACATGAGTAAAAGTATCACCTGGTAAGATAATCCTGTCCGAGATATGTAAAGAGTATCTCTCACAAAAAGACAACAGTTCATTTCCAAAACAACTTGAACGTGATATATTAGCACTGAAGTCACCAAGTATATACACAAATGGAGTTGGAAAATCCTCAGTGATTTGTTTAACAAGACTCATGCAATGCAAATATTCATCCAAGTTTTCAACACTATCACAGGGGAAATATACACACAATATAAGACAGTGAAAGTCACCCAGGTTGACTTCAATACCTGTAACTCTTTCACACTCATAAGTTTTCACAACACAACGGTCAGCAAGTGACTTCCGCCATAGGATACCAACGCCGCCATAGGGGCGACCTAAGATAACACGTTCTTCTGTATCCATAAAAGAAACACCTTGACCTATAAAATCACCATGTATTCTGCTCAAAATAGACAATTCATGTTCAAACAACCAACGTTTCTGCAACAACACAATGTCATGGTTATCACATAAACTGGAGAGCTCATTAGTTGAAGTTTTTACATTCTGACAGTTGAATGAACATATTCTTAGGTTGGTCCTACTACTGAATGATATGTTGACAAACACAATAATGACAATCACAAATAGTTCATTTCTTCTCAAAAAACTGTCTATAGTATAAACCAGATGGCCACACATTTTTTCCAAGCAACTTCTTGCTACAACTGGCAGGACATGTAATTTTGAAAGAGGCATAACCATCATGCTTGGTTTCTAATTGCTCAATCTTGAGATTGTCATTAATTTTAAAATGAGTTTTGAGATAGGAACGTACATGATGGGGTCTGGTGGTGGGGTCGAGCCGACTGATGAAGACTTGGTGCTTCTGATGACCTTGACCATGATGACCGCCAGACATCCTACCAGTCTTCGGTACAACGCGTAGTTGTGAGTGGGGGCGCGCCTTGTTGACAACCCGTAGCTGGTACGCGGTCTGCTTGGCAGTCGATTGGTTGGCAGTCGATTGGAGCGCATTGGCGTAGGACCTCTTCTTCTCCTTGGTACGACGACTCTCGACTTCCTCAAACTCGCGTTCTTCGGCAACTTCAGTGGCGGGGGCATCTCTGGCAGGGCTGCTGTCATCAGCGTCATCAGCACGGGCCTCTGCAGCGTTGGTGGCCTCGTCCGCATTCTCACCATCAGCCGTGACAGCAGGTGGTGGACCGCGGGCAGCATTGGTGACCGAGGCATGGTCGTCAGCTGCTACCACGATCTCCTCATCACTGATGATGCCATCCTCACTCTGGATACTGTCTTCCACATCATCCCCGGCCACGACGTCAGCTGGAGGAGGTGTGCCGCTGAGTTTGGTCTTTATTGCTGCCACATCGTCCTGGATAGCAGTTATCGTATTGAACACAGTAGTAATGCTCTCTCCAAGAGTCATCACATGGCACAAATCATTAGACTGCCTGGCAAGGTCAAATGACTCCAACGTAGCGGGTGGCAAATTCATGAGGTTCTGGGCAACGTATTGTGGCGCCTGCTGACCAACCTCATTCAGCTTGTGGTAGATGTCGGCGATGTTATCCCTCTTCCAGTTGGGGCCTTGCCTCTTCTTCATCCGCGATGCTCCCTCTGGACACTGCTCGAACAGCAACTTCTTTGCTCATTGTAGAAGTCACCAACACATTTCACGAGATAGTCCATCGAGGCATTATCCATTTTGTTCTGCACAAAGCACAACAACTCACAGACGAACATCTGACCTGGGAGTGCTGCAGTTAGTCCTTGCAGGGGAGGGTCGTCACCAGCCATATCGGGCATTAATCCATTTAATCCAGATAACATTTCTGACAGTTATCTATCAAGACGCTGACACGTAATTAGGTCACCAACATAAAAGTTTAGCAAGTTAAGCTTTGTAGCCCAACAGGAGTAACGTTCAGCTAGGCTAACCATTAGCTTGGCGAGTCTAATGTTAGCTTAGTGTTAGCATTAGCATTAGCTTAGCATTAGCGTGATAGAGTCTATATCTTAAATCCTAATTAAATCCTCTTTGAAACCAGAAACAGAACCAGAACCTTCTCCGGGTCAGCTTAGATGTCGTCTCACAAATATTCCTCACATTTGCTGGTGACCAACAAAGGTCTTTTGAACAGGTTACCAGAAAGTCTCAGTTCAGGCCTCAAAGCTCCTCAAAGCTCCTCAAAGCTCCTCTGGTCTTGTCGCCATCTTGAAATATGAGTAAGTGTTTGACAGTTCTTTTTTTATTCAGCTAAAAGCATTTTGTGATGTGCCAAGGTCAGTTGAGATGAGATGAGATGATGAGATTCAACTTTATTGTCATTACACATGTATGAATACAAGGTAACGAAACGTGACTTGGCATTTGGGCACGCTCTGCAGAGCGCATCCAAGGCCGGGGCAGCCGCTAGGCGCCAGTCATAAAGAAGAAAGGAAAAAAAAAAGAAAAAGAGTGGATATCACACAGTAGGCGAGAGAAAAAAACATGTTTTATCAAATTGACGCTTAAGTAAGTAAGCGAAATTTTGATTGCAGGCAAAAAAAACCCTCAATGCTTATTAGCAGACATTTAGTAGACAAGTCACACAGCAGGGAGAGAGCAGTGTATGTATATCAGTATGATGATATCAGTGTGTGTGCAGTGTTGAGAGTATCAGTTACTGGAGCACAACAAATAGTCTCCTAGGCAACGATAGATGTTATAGTTCATGAACGCTGTCCCTGAAGAGTTCTGTTTATTGCACAGCAGCGGTGTTTGGGTTAGCGAGCCAGCTGACACATCCGCTTATCTCAACTCTGGAGGAGTGAGTTATCCAGGGGCGCCGATCAAGGCCGAATCTGCTCAGACAGAGTATAGGAGTATAGGATTTCCCTATTGTCATATTCTGAGCTTACAATTCAAATTAACATTCACTGGCTTTAAATTCATATCATTCCCTGGAGAGCACGAAGCGACTCCAGATGTTTCCCCTTCTAAACACAGATGAACATGTCCGATAGAGTCCATCTCTCTAATGCATGAAGATGGTAAATTCCATGTTGGTCATTTGCTGCTACTTCGTGCACTCCCCATCTGGTCGAATTATTGAGAAGCAGCTCCGCCGGGTCCGTATTTTGATTAGCTCCTCCAGTTAAATTTTCGATACACCAGGAGAACTCCAAAGCCCAATCGGCAGAAATCCTGTGATCGTAGCCAAAACAGGTAGATGTTTTTCCACATCCTCAGTCAAATCACACAGACACATGAGTTCCAATCCATGGGTCTCTCCACATTTGGGCTCCCCCGGGCCCAATTTTCTGTTTGAAAAGGTGGTGTCAATTGCGTTTAAAGCCCAGCTTATATCCATTTTCCGTATCCGTATTTTCCATTTGGGTTGAGATCAGCAAGATGGTGAGACGGCACAGACACTCACTCAGACGCAGCAAGCTGGGATTAGGTCAGGAAGGCAGGATAGGAGGAGGGAGGAAAAAAAAATGCGACTGCTCTCACTGAAGGCAAAAGGAAGAAAGAAGTTATGACCAGGATGTAGTATACTGTGGAGAGAATTACCAGGCCGAACTTTTCCGAGCAGATGAAACTTTATTCCACTCTCTCTCACATTCACCAGAATCAGAAAACCTCCCACCAGGTTGCAGGTCCTCTCTTTTATATCACAGCACTAACGCTTCTCTGCTACCTGGGGTGCTGCATTAACATATCACTCCCCACACTCCCCACCTTTGATCTGCCACTTCAGTCTGAGGGAAAACTACTGAGTAACTACTGAGTGGGTTCCCCACGATATTTTATTTCAAAAGGGAAACAAATGTTAATGCTACTAACAGTACACACTGAGATTTTATGCACTTTCAAAGATGCCTGAGTAAGATGTGACCAAAATGGTTATTTACAGAATTTGATTTTTTCATTCTGTATACAGTGGTGTGAAAAAGTGTTTGCCCCTTCCCGATTTCTCTCTCTTTTTTTTTTGTATGCTTGTCACACTTAAATGATTCAGATTACTAAACAAATTTAAATGTTAGAGAAAGGTAACACAAGTAAACACAAAATGCAGTTTTTAAATGAAGGTGTTTATTAGTAACCTCTTGCACTCTGGTCAATTTCCCTAAAAACGCCTAAAAATAACGTACCCAAAGTAAATCAAAAGCTGTTCTTCAACCCTTCGCAGCATCTTCATGGGGTTGGTCTCATTTAAAAGAAAACACTTTGAATTTTTTGGCAAAACGGTCATAATCTCTCTAAGTGCTCCTGCCACTGAGTAACAGTCATCTAAACATACTGATCTTGAAGAAAATAAAGTTCGCCTAGGTGTTTTTTTGGATACAAATGCTTGCAAATAACACACAGCTGTCAGATACGGGCTGGAAAATGCAACAGAAATGTAGAACCAAGTGTTATCCAGCTGAGGTCAAAATTTTGTAACAATATCACAAAAAATGAATATATTACACAGCTGTTTTGTCAGGTTGTTCCCAGGCGTTTTTGAACTGTGCCAAATTGTGCCAAATGGCACAGTTTGGAAAAACGTCTGTAACTTTTGAATGATTCAATATAGAAGCTTCATCTTGGGCTCTAATGAAAGGTGACACTCAGGGCTGTGTGTGAGTGTGTGTGTGGGGTTGTTTATTCATTCATGAATGAATGAATGAACAAACAAGCCCCCACACACAAAGAAGCATGCCACGTAAAAAATGTGTGGCTTTTTTTTTACAAGAAAAAATAACCTACAGTGCACTAAAAATTATACTAAAATATCTGCAATGTAGAGGATAACAACTCCCACCCCACCCCCGCTACAGAGGCGCCGTGGTCTGTCATGTGGCGATGACGCACAGTTGTACTAAAATATCTGCAATGTAGAGGATAACAACTCCCCCCCCCCCGCCGCTACAGAGGAGTAGTGGGGGGGGGGGACTGTTCTCGGCGCACGACAGTTGTAATTTACCGATCGGTCAAAAGTCATTTTGATTACAATTTTCAGGGATAAAGAATAATTTAGCTTATAACACTTACCTGTCCACAACAGCAGTGTCGCTGGCGAACATCTCTTCCTCATTGTCAGACGAACATGACGCTGGTCCGCTTGTTACGACTCGTGGTTCTGGTCACGCGACCCGGTCAAACCATGATTCCATTATTGCGGTATTGCGCTTCCATGATTGAGGTTTTGGCGAACGATTTTTCAAAACAAATAAGAACTGTAGTAAGAAAAAAAGACAGGCGAACGCTACCGTTACACACAGCGGCTTACACAAAACAGATTTTACGCACGGGACGCACGCTTTCAATCATCGAATTTCTCTGCTTCAATTGGCTCACTGTATTCGCAGCCGTTGGTAGGCAGGTCCTTCTTGCTAGGTTTTCAGTCATTGGTTCTTCAAGGTTTCAGAAACCCAATTCAAGGCTCTTATTAATCGAATGAGAGGTCAATCAAATCTAAACCAATCAAAGCACTCCTTTGGCTTTCTGTTCGCGGCTGTGTCTGTAGTGGAAGAACAGAAATGCAGCTTTTTTTTTTCAGTGCGCACTAGGATGCACAGTGTGCGTCCTAGTGTGCACGAGGGCGCACTAGGACGCAGAGACGTGACCGCCTGCTGTAGCCCGGAGTGCAAGAGGTTAAGGATAAAAAAATTCCAAACCTACATGGCACTGTGTGAAAAAATGATCCCCCCCCCCGTTAAAACATAAATTAACTGTGGTTTAGCACATCTTTGGAAAGCTGAGTTCAATTTCTCTAGCCACACCCAGGCCTGGTTACTGCCACACCTGTTCTCAATCAAGAAATCACTTCAATAGGACCTGCCTGACAAAGTGAAGTAGACCAAAAGATCCTCAAAAGATAGACATCATGCTGTGATCCAAAGAAATTCAGGAACAAATGAAAAACAAAGTAACTGAGATCAATCAGTCTGGAAAAGGTTATAATGTGGTGGCACGGGTGGGGGATTCTCCACCCAGAGAAGGCAGCTGGGATAAGGGGGAACAATGGACCGGAGGAGGAAGTGCCACGGGGGGGGGGGGGGGGGGCTCAGATGGGACAGTATGGACTATGAACCCCTGGGGGAGAGGAGGAACTGCTGGAGCTGCTGGAAGAGAGAAGGGTGTGAGCAGTGGTGCCGGCGTTATGTTATGTTAATGTGCCACACAAGTATTTGTTCCAAACAGTGTATTATGGTCGGAAGTTCTGGGTCTCAATGCATGGAATTAAAGGTATAAAAGAAGAATGCACAGAGACCCAGGAGCTCTTTTTGCTGTACTGTATGTTGGAGAAGGAATAAAGTTCATATGTCGTTCAGCTCGTTGCCTCGCCTGCTTCCTTTCTCTACAATAAAGCCATTTCTAAAGCTTTGGGACTCCAGCAAACCACGGTGAGTTCCATTATCCACAAATGGCAAAAACATGGAACAGTGGTGAACCTTCCTGAGAGTGGCTGGCCAACCAAAATTACCCCAAGAGTGCAGCGACAACTCATCCAAGAGGTCACAAAAGACCCCACAACAACATCCAAAGAACTGCAGGCCTCAATTGCCTCAGTTAAGGTCAGTGTTCATGACTCCATCATAAGAAAGACACTGGGCAAAAATGGCCTGCATGGCAGAGTTCCAAGACAAAAACCACTGCTGAGCAAAAAGAACATAAAGGCTCGTCTCAGTTTTGCCAGAAAACATCTTGATGATCCCCAAGACTTTTGGGGAAATACTCTGTGGACTGACAAGACAAAAGTTGAACTTTTTGGAAGGTGTGTGTCCCATTACAGCCGGCGTAAAAGTAACACAGCATTTCAGAAAAGGAACATTATACCAACAGTAAAATGTGATGGTGGTAGTGTGATGGTCTGAGGCTGTTTTGCTGCTTCAAGATCTGGAAGACTTGCTGTGGTAAATGGAACCATGAATTCTGCTGTCTACCAAAAAATTTTCAAGGAAAATGTCCGGCCATCTGTTCTTGACCTCAAGCCGAAGCACACTTGAATTCTGCAGCAGGACGATGATCCAAACCACAGCAGCAAGTCCATCTCTGAATGGCTTAAGAAAAACAAAATGAAGACTTTGGAGTGGCCTAGTCAAAGTCCTGACTTGAATCCGATTGAGATGCTGTGGCATGACCTTAAAAAGGCGGTTCTTGCTTGAAACTCCTCCAATATGGCTGAATTACAACAATTCTGCAAAGATGAGTGGGCCAAAATTCCTCCACAGCACTGTAAAAGACTCATTGCCAGTTATCGCAAATACTTGATTGCAGTTGTTGCTGCTAAGGGTGGCCCAACCAGTTATTAGGTTTAGGGGCAATCACTTTTTCACACAGGGCCATGTAGTTTTGACTTATTTTTCCCCTTAATAATAAACACCTTAATTTAAAAATCTGCATTTTGTGTTTCCTTGTGTTATCTTTGTCTAATACTTAAATTTGTTTGATGATCTGAAACATTTAACCTCTTGCACTCCGGGATACCGCAGGCGGTCACGTCTGTGCGTCTCAGTGCGCCCCAGAGCGCACTGTGCGTCTCAGTGCCACACTAAAAAAAAAAAAAGCTGCATTTCTGTTCTTCCAGTACAGACACAGCCGGCGAACAGGAAGCCAAAGGAGTGTTTTGATTGGTTTAGGTTTGATTGACTTCTCATTCGACTAATAAGAGCCTTGGGTTTCTGAAACCTTGAAGAACCAATGACTGAAAACCTAGCAAGAAGGACCTGCCTACCAACGACCGCATGAATACAACGAGCTAATTGAAGCAGAGAAGTTCGACAATTGAAACGCGTGTGTCGCGTGCGTCCCGTGCGTAAAATCTGTTTCGTCAATAAGCCGCTGGGTGACACACATTGAGATCTGTGTAACGGTAGCGTTAGCCAGTCTTTTTTATTACTACTGTTCTTATTTGTTTTGAAAAATCGTTCGTAAAAACCGCAGTCATGGAGGAGATGGTTTGACCGAGTCACGTGACCAGAATCACGAGTCGTAACAAGCGGACCAGCGTCATGTTCGTCTGACAATGAGGAACAGATGTTCACCAACGACACTGCTGTTGTGGACAGGTAAGTGTTATAAGCTAAATTATTCTTTATCAATGAAAATAGTAATAAAAATGACTTTTGACCGATCGGTAATTACAACGGTCCATCATGGCCACTTGACAGACCGGTTTTTGTGCGCCGAGCTCCTCTGTAGCGGGGGGGAGTTGTTATCCTGTACATTGCAGATATTTTAGTATAATTTTTAGTGCACTGTAGGTTATTTTTTCTTGTAAAAAAAAGGCCACACATTTTTTACGGGGCATGTTTCTTTGTGTGTGGGGGGCTTGTTTGTTCATTCATGAATGAATAAACAACCCCCCCCCCCCCACACACACAGCCCTGAGTGTCACCTTTCATTAGAGCCCAAGATCAAGCTTCTATCTTTCAGCATTCAAAAGTTACAGACGTTTTTCCAAACTGTGCCATTACAGTTCAAAAACCCCTGGGAACAACCTGAGAAAAAAGCTGTGTAATATATTCATTTTTTTGTGGTATTGTTACAAAATTTTGACCTCAGCTGGATAACACTTGGCTTTACATTTCTGTTGCATTTTCCAGCCCGTATCTGACAGTTGTGTGTTATTTGCAAGCATTTGTATGTAAAAAAACATCCAGGCGAAATTTATTTTCTTCAGATTCAGTATGTTTAGATGACTGTTACTCAGTGGCAGGAGCACTTAAATTAAATGAGACCAACCCCATGAAAATGCTGCAAAGGGTTGAAGAACAGCTTTTGATTTACTTTGGGTACGTTATTTTTAGGTGTTTTTAGGGAAATTGACCAGAGTGCAAGGGGTTAAATGTGACAAACACACAAAAAAAAAAGAGAAATCAGGAAGGGGGCAAACACTTTTTCACACCACTGCATTTAATTGTTCAAGAGGAAAAATATTTCCACTACCTCAAGTTCTGCTTAACCCCAGCGCTGTTATTGTGTTTTTATGCACTTTTGATGTGTCTTTGTCATGTCCCAAGTGCACATTTAAAACCAAGACAATGAATAAAAAGTGCATATTTTTCATCATATTTGACATAACGTTCGGCTCAGGAGACGCACACACACAGGCTCAGAGTAGTTCAAACCGTTTATTAACAACAGGGATGTTTGGGTGCGTGTCTGCGGAATGTTAATGTGTTGGTGGTGGCGTCTGCTTCGGACCCAGAGGCAGGAGACCGTTCAGCCGGCAACCCTATGGGAGAAATTAGACACAGGGTGATGAGCACACACCAACACAGGAGGAGAATAGGCGAGGGAGAGAAGCTTACTTGTTTAGGACAGATGACTGGCGCTTCAAGGATGGAAGCCCGGGAGACAGCCACCTGCAGGGCTCGGTGCAGCAGCGAGGAGAGACGAGGGACGGGATAGTCCGCCGCCGAGGAATCCACCTGTGCACAGGGGAGCAGACTGGAAAGATGAGGTAAGTGATCTTCTTACCGGTAACGAGGATGCTGAAGAGAATGTGGTAGAAGCCCATGGAAGGGGAATGAAGTCTACGGCTTCAGACCGAAGCTCAGGGCGAGGCGGCTTATATCCCTCGCCGCTGATGACTGACAGGTGTGTGAGCAGGTGGCGCCGTTGATGAGCGGCGCGGCGTGACAGTACTCCCCCCTCTAGCAGCGCCTCCTGGCGATGGCTTATCCGGGTGCGCTCGGTGGAAGTCCGCGATGAGCGATGGGTCCAACACAAACGACGGGGGCACCCACTGTCGATGCTCGGGCCCATAGCCCTCCCAGTCCACCAAGTATTGCAACCCACGACCCCGGCGCCGAGAGTCCAGGATGGAGGAGACGGACCAGGCTGGATGGCCACCAACCCTCCGGGGTGCGGGTTGCGCTGCAGGAGGAGGGCAAAGGGGGTCGGTAACTGCCAGCTTCACCTTCGACACGTGGAAAGTGGGATGGATGCGGAGGGAGGGGGGAATAGCCACGCGCACAGCCACCGGGTTGATGATCCGGGAGATGGGAAAGGGACCCATGAAGCGCTGTGCCAGCTTTCTCCTCTCGCCTTTTAGGGTGACGTCCTGGGTGGAAACGTAGACAAGTTGCCCAACTCTGTACGCCGGGGCAGGTCTTCTACGCCGGTCCGCCACGGTCCTGTTGCGCTCCGCTGTGCGTAAAAGCGCATGACGCGCGGCGGCCCAGATGGAGCGGAACTGCCTCAGGTGCGCCCTAACTGACGGGACAGTTACCTCGCTCTCCTGCGCTGGAAGCAGCGGGGGGTCGTAACCCAGGGACGCCTTGAAGGGGGACATCCCCGTTGCAGAAGAGCGGGCGGTGTTGTGGGCGTACTCCACCCAGGCGAGATGGTTGCTCCATGACGTCGGCTTGGATCTTGCAACACAGCGGAGCGCAGCCTCCAGCTCCTGATTGGTCCTCTCACACTGCCCGTTAGACTGGGGGTGATGGCCGGAGGAGAGGCTCACCTTGGCTCCGATGGCGTTGCAAAAGGACCTCCAAACCTCGGATGAAAATTGGGGACCCCGGTCCGAGACCACGTCCACCGGAATCCCGTGCAGCCTGACCACGTGTTGGACGAGGAGGCCCGCCGTCTCCAGGGCGGTAGGAAGACCTCGCAGGGGGACGAAGTGTGCCGCCTTGGAGAAACGGTCCACGATGGTCAGGATGGTGTTAAAGGAGTTGGAAACGGGGAGTCCGGTGACGAAATCCAGTGCGATGTGCGACCAGGGCCTGCCGGGGACGGGCAGAGGCTGGAGCAGACCCGCTGGAGGGGCATTTCCTGATTTGCTGGTGGCACAGACTGGGCAAGCCCGGGCGTAGCGGGCTGCATCCCTCCGCAGACCTGGCCACCAAAAAGACCGTTGGAGGAGGCTGATCATCCGGGAGGTGCCGGGATGACAGGTGAGCCGGGAGCTGTGGAGCCAGTGGATGACCTCTCCTCGGACCGCAGATGGGACGAACAGTCTTCCCTCCGGTCCACCGCCAGGATCAGGTTCCACCTCCTGTGCCTTCCGGATCTTGGCCTCGATATCCCACGAAATGGCTCCCACGACGCACGACCTGGGCAGGATGGAGTGGGGCGTCTCCTCCGACTCCACGGGAGTGAACTGCCTAGAGAGGGCGTCAGGCAGGCCGTTCTTAGAGCCAGGCCTGAAGGTGATAGAAAATTGGAACCTGGCGAAGAACAGAGACCAGCGCGCCTGGCGGGCGTTCAGGCGCTTGGCAGATCGTAAATATTCCAAGTTCTTGTGGTCCGTGAGGACCACAAACGGCAGGTTCGCCCCCTCTAGCCAGTGGTGCCACTCCTGCAGGGCGAGCTTGATGGCCAAGAGCTCTCTGTCCCCCACATCGTAGTTCCTCTCCGCCGGGGATAAGCGCCGGGAGAAGAAGGCGCACGGTCGTTTGGCGCCATCGTCCGGCGACCGCTGGGACAGCACTGCTCCCACTCCCGTGTCCGAGGCGTCCACCTCAACGATGGGGGGCAATGGATCAGCGTTCTCGTCGCGCCCTCCGCCAGTACCCGGGCTCGCCTGGGGAAGCTAATGATCCTACCAGCAGACTAAATTCGAAGAGACGACGCCGCTGTGCCAAGTCAAAGAAGAATCCTAGTCACAGTCCTAAAGCCGAAAGCAAACAGCCCCAAAAGCACTTTGTGGTAGGATCTGCCCTTCGCATATTACAACTAAACGTTGAAGGCCTATCTGCAGCCAAGCGAAGCCTTATTGAAGTCCTCGCCTTCCAACATTCGATTGATGTAATCTGCCTCCAAGAGACTCATATTGGCACAGAGGAAGCTGGCCGCTTCACCATCAAAGGCTTTGACCTCCTGTGCTATGTTCTACATGCTAAACATGGACGTGCCACCTATGCGCGTTCTGACATAGTTGAAGCAAATCACCTGATAACAACACATTTCTCAGACACCATAATCATTGGTGGCTTCCATATTGTCAATGTGTACAAGCCCCCTAATGCCAACTGGGATCTGCAGGTTTTACCCACCCTACCCCACCCTGCCATCTATGTGGGGGACTTTAACAGCCATCACCCTGACTGGGGGTACCCAGCAGTGGACAGTGATGGGGAGGCACTTTCAGACTGGGCATCCAGAAATGACCTCGCTTTGATATACGACCCCAAACAAAGAGGAACCTTCCACTCTGCTAGGTGGAAGAAGGACTATTCTCCTGACCTGTGTTGGGTCAGCTCTTTGAATGGGGAGTCATATCCTACACAGATCCTCATTCTTGATGATTTTCCACACAGCCAACACCGGCCCCTGCTTGTACACATTGGCCTACAACTTCCAGTCATAAACAGCCCAAGGAAGATGCGCTGGAACTTCCGCAAAGCCAACTGGAAGAAATTCAGTGAAACTCTGGACCGGAGCGTTGTTACCATCCCACTCCACACCATCACTGTAGATGAAGCATACAACCGCTTCTGCAGCGCAATCTTCAAGGCTGCCCATACTGCAATCCCACGAGGCTACCGACCCCTCTATGTCCCATGTTTGGACGGAGAAAGTGCTGCCCTCCTACAATCCTATCAAACATCAGGGGACCCAGAGATAGCAGACCATCTCATTGAATCGCTAAATACAGCCCGGCGAAAGAAATGGGAGGAGACAGTTGCTGACCAGAGCTTTACCCACTCTAGCAGGAAATGTTGGAGCCTCATCCGTCGCCTAGGAGCTGCACAGAAGCTCCCTAGCCAAAGCCGAGTATCCGTCACACCCAACCAAGTTGCATCCCACCTACTGACTATCGCCAAAGCACCCCAAGACAAAGACACCAGAAGAGCAGTTACAACTGAGCTAAAAAAACACCAAAAAATGCCTGTAGAGGAAACGAACCCTGAACCCTTCGAGGCTGCTGAACTGGAGAAAGTCCTACAGGGCCTGAAATGTGGAAAGGCAGCAGGATACGATAACATCTTCCCAGAATTCATGAAAAATCTTGGCCCCCGAGCCCTAACCTGGTTGACACAATTCTACACAAGGATCACACAAACAAACTCGATCCCAAAGAAATGGCGGACAGCAAAGGTCATTGCCATCCCAAAACCTGGCAAAGACCACAAACTACCAGCAAGCTACCGCCCAATCTCCCTACTCAGCGTTCCTTACAAAATCATGGAGCGCCTAATACTGCAACGCATTTCCCCAGAAATAGAGGATATTCTAAGTGTGGATCAAGCAGGTTTCCGCAAGGACCGCAGTACAGGAGAACAAGTACTGGCCCTAACCACCTTCATCGAAAATGGCTTCGAGAGCAGACTGAAGACAGGGGCTGTGTTTCTCGATCTTACAGCCGCCTATGATACGGTCTGGCACAAAGGCCTCCTCCTGAAACTTATAAAGGCGATCCCTGCTTGGGCAACAGCAATTATAAAAACCCTGCTGACCAACCGAAGGTTCAGAGTCCACCTCAGTCAGAACACAAGTGCATGGAGAATGCAGAAAAACGGACTCCCACAAGGCTCAGTTCTAGCTCCAACTCTGTTCAACCTCTACATAAATGACCTGCCTACTACAAAATCCCGCAAATTCATCTATGCAGATGACATCTGTTTGGCATTCCAAGCACCAGACTTTGAACCACTGGAACGGGTGCTCACGGAAGATCTTGCCAAACTGGACCAGTTCTGCAAAATCTGGCGCCTAAAACCAAGCCCAGCAAAAACCGTCTCCAGTGTATTCCATCTCCACAATGCAAAAGCTGCCAGAGAACTAAACATCCACCTGAGCGGACTCAAGCTTAAGCATGCCCCAAATCCAACTTATCTTGGAGTGACCCTTGATAGGACCTTATCCTTCAAGGAACATCTAAAGGGGACGGCTGCTAAGGTGAAGGTACGAAACAACCTGCTCTGCAAGCTCGCTGGTGCAAAATGGGGGGCGGCAGTCTCCACCCTGTGCACCTCAGCACTGGCCCTTTCATACTCTGTAGCAGAATATTGTGCCCCTGTCTGGTCCAGGTCATCTTACACACACCATGTAGACACCCAGCTCAACTCAACCATGAGAACTATAACTGGAACAATCCGCTCAACACCACTCCCCTGGCTCTCTGTACTGTCAAACATAGCCCCTCCACACATCCGGCGAGCAGCATTAACTCAAAGGATGCTCCAAAAAGTTAAAGATTTTCCTCACTTGCCAATCCATGCAGATATCTACACCCCACCCACTGCCCGACTTTCATCCAGACGGCCGATTTGGAAAAACCCTCCCCCAGCTGACTTTACCATCCAGACAGCTTGGCAAGAGGAATGGGAGACCAAAGAGGTCCCAAACAAACAGCTGGTGATAAACCCCAACCAACAGGTCCCGGGCACCAACCTCCCAAGGAGACAGTGGTCTACACTCAATCGCTTCAGGACTGGACATGGCCCCTGCTTGGCCAGCCTTCACAGATGGGGCAGTAGCCCTAGCCCACTGTGCGCATGTGGAGAGGAGCAAACAATGGAACACATCATAGAGGTTTGCCCGCTCCAAAGACTGGAAGGAGGATTACACACCCTCCATACAGCAAACCAGGAGGCAACTGCTTGGCTTAAGGACTTTGCATTCGCTAAATAAATAAAATAAACCTCAACGATGCACTGCAGCGCGGGGTCGACCTGGCGAAGGACCCGGGAGGAGGAGAACTCCGCCTTCAGCGCCTTAAAGGCGGCAGCGACCTCTTCGGTCCACCGGAACGGGACCTTCGGGGACGTGAGGCGGGTCAGTGGCCCAACGATGGAGCTGAAGTTGGGGACAAAGCGGCGGTAGAAATTGGCGAAGCCAACGAACTGTTGCACCTGCTTCCGAGATGCAGGTGTAGGCCACTCCACCACCGCTTTCACCTTCTCTGGGTCTGGGAGCACCTTGTCGTGGGCGATGATAAACCCCAGGAAGGACGTAGTTCTGGCGTAAAATTCACATTTTTCTGCCTTCACGTACAGACGATTCTCCAGCAGTCTTTGGAGGACCCGCCTCACGTGGACCTGGTGCTCGTCCCTGGACTTGGAGAAGATGAGAATATCGTCCAGGTAGACGAACACGAAAAGGCCAATAAAGTCCCAGAGGACGTCATTTATAAGGCGCTGAAAGACGGCTGGAGCGTTGGTCAACCCGAACGGCATGACCAGGTACTCAAAGTGGCCGTTCGGGGTACGGAAGGCTGTCTTCCACTCATCTCCCTCCCGGATCCGGACGAGGTGGTAAGCGCTGCGTAGATCCAGCTTGGTGAACCAGGTCGCCCCCTGGAGGGGGTGGAAGGCAGTGTCCATGAGGGGCAGGGTGTAACGGTCCTTCTCCGTGATATCATTGAGGGCCCGGTAGTCGATGCAAGGGCGGAGGGACCCATCCTTTTTTCCCACGAAGAAGAACCCTGCCCCCACGGGTGACGATGATGGGTGGATTATCCCAGCGTTTAATGACTCCTTCAGATATGTGTTCATCGTCTCCTTCTCCGGCGCTGACAGGCTGTAGAGCCGACCAGAAGGTAACGGAGCCCCCTGGCGGAGGTTGATGGCACATTCGTAGGGCCGATGAGGGGGAAGAGACATAGCTTTCGCTTTACTGAACACCATACCCAGGTCGTGAAACTCCGGAGGCACCAGGGACAGGTCCGGGGGTGCAGCGTCCGTCGCGGGGGGAGGAGCGGACGGCGAGCAGGCAGCGGACTGGAGGCAGGTGCCCAGGCAGAATGTACTCCATGCCGATACCCCAGCTGATCTCCAATCCAGGACCGGGTTGTGAAGACGGAGCCAGGGATACCCCAGGATGACGGGCGACACAGAGTTGGGGAGGACGTAGAAGGTCATCTCCTCCCGGTGGTTTCCCGAGATGATGACTGGTACGGGGACAGTTTGATGTGTCACTCTCCCAAGGGAGGCACGGGAGAGGTGGACTAGGGAGATGGGAGTGTTGAGTGCCTGGCAGCGGATGCCCAATCGGGTTGCCAGGCTTTGTGAAATGAAGCTGCCTTCTGCGCCCGAATCCACCAGTGCGTGGGTGAGGTGCCCAGTGGGGTTATGGCAGAAACGGATGGGCAGCTTCAATTGGGTGAGTGATCCTAACCGATTGACGTCCGCGAGGCCCCCAACAGTGACTCGCGGACCCCACCGACTGGCTTTCCGTGGACAACGCTCCACGGTGTGTTTGTCGCCTCCGCAATACATGCAGAGGCCCAACTCACGGCGGCGTTGTTTCTCCACAGGGGAAAGTTTGGTCCAGCCCGTCACCATCGGCTCCGACTCCTCGGGGCACGATGCTGGCGGTGCCGCCAGGGGGCGAGCTTGGAACAGGTGCGGCGAGGCTCCACGAGGGCGAGAAGAAGAAGACTTCCGCCCCGAGGAGCGCTCGCGCAGCCTGTTATCCAAACTTACCGCTAAGGATGTCAGCTCCGCTAGCGTCCCAGGGATATCCCGACCGGCCAGTTCATCCCTCAGATCACTATTGAGGCTGCGGAGGAACAGGCCACAGAGGGAGCGTTCCTCCCAGCCCAATTCCTCCGCCGCTACCCGGAAGTCGACCGAGTGGTCTGCTGCCGACCGGCTTCCCTGCTGGAGAGCGAGAAGCCGATCGACCTGGACCGTCTCGGTTTGAGAATGGTCAAAGACCTCCAGAAAGCGCCTCACGAATTGGTCATAGGTGAGGGTGGCATAACTGGGCCTCGCCATTACGGCGTAGGTCCAAGTTAACGCACGCCCCTCCAGAAGATTCCCTATGTAACCAATTCGGCTGTGATCCGAGGGAAAATCTCCGGGCACACGGTGGAACACGGACTCACACTGCATAATGAACCCCCGCGCTCCGCCGAGCTTACCGCTAAAGCGGGCGGGGGTCGGAATCGGTGTGAGCCGAACCGGTGCCACTGGAGCCGGCTGGACGGCTGCTGGAACAGCAGGAGCCGTGCCACCCTGGCGAGTCGGGGGGAACGGCTGTTGGGGGTCCAAGCGGTTCAATCGGTTAGTTAATTCTAATAATTGATTAAGTACCACCTGTTGCTGATAAACAATCTGATCCACCCGAGCCTCGAGGATGGTAAACCGGTGTGCGAGCCCGCCGTCTGCCGAGCCGCTCTGCTGAAGCCGTACTGACATAACGTTCGGCTCAGGAGACGCACACACACAGGCTCAGAGTAGTTCAAACCGTTTATTAACAACAGGGATGTTTGGGTGCGTGTCTGCGGAATGTTAATGTGTTGGTGGTGGCGTCTGCTTCGGACCCAGAGGCAGGAGACCATTCAGCCGGCAACCCTATGGGAGAAATTAGACACAGGGTGATGAGCACACACCAACACAGGAGGAGAATAGGCGAGGGAGAGAAGCTTACTTGTTTAGGACAGATGACTGGCGCTTCAAGGATGGAAGCCCGGGAGACAGCCACCTGCAGGGCTCGGTGCAGCAGCGAGGAGAGACGAGGGACGGGATAGTCCGCCGCCGAGGAATCCACCTGTGCACAGGGGAGCAGACTGGAAAGATGAGGTAAGTGATCTTCTTACCGGTAATGAGGATGCTGAAGAGAATGTGGTAGAAGCCCATGGAAGGGGAATGAAGTCTACGGCTTCAGACCGAAGCTCAGGGCGAGGCGGCTTATATCCCTCGCCGCTGATGACTGACAGGTGTGTGAGCAGGTGGCGCCGTTGATGAGCGGCGCGGCGTGACAATATTCATCTGTGTTGATTTGAAATTTGTCATATTCAACAGATCGCTGAACATGTGCAGCCCAGTTACATGTCTTGAGTTCAAATTGTGGCCCAACTAATTTTGTAATTGAATAGCCCTGCAGTAGAAGATGAATGGATAGACAAAATTATATCATGACCTAATTTTTAAAACTCTCTCCATTAAAATGTTGAGCAAAGAGAAATTCTGGATGATAATTAATGGAAACCAGTACTGGTCATTATAACAACATTAATCATGCTTTAGGTATTACTTATAAACTAAAAATGCATTTATTCAGTAAAAATAACCCCCTAGAGTCATAATTTTATCTCATGAAAACTGCTCGGTCAAAACCAATGGGGAGCAGCCATCACCGGCCTGAAGTGACATACACTCGTTGATTCTGGCTTTACCGAGGATGAGTAAACGTGTTCAGCAAATGCTCAGTGGGTCGAAATGGCACAAATTCTGCACAAATATATCCTGCACAAACCGTCCTTGGAAATGGCCTTCATTGACGGCATGATCTGTGGGTACCTCTGGGGACCAGCAGCTGAAGGGGACCTGACAAACAGGCAAGTTCCCAGTCGAGTAACTTCAGAACACGTTGAGTAAATCTTGATGTACTAGAATTTTATTTCATTAAGTTATATGCAGGTAGATTGGCTTGTACATGGTTGTAAAAAATTACATAAAATTCTGATGTTAAAACTTTGTTGACTGCTGTACTGCAGCTCAGTCAGTCGCACAAAGCAACGACTGTTTGTCACTACTGGTGCTGAAATAGCTCATGGAGGAAGCAAGATGTCGCTGACCATGACTGACTGACAGAGCAGTGACTTGAAACTCGTGCATATTGAGAAGGAATCATGACCAAAATTACTGGATGGAACCACTAATATCATATTTGATCCTTTGAAATAGCTTTTGATTAAAGTTCACTACAGGTACCCTTTAACAAAAGAAGCCAAGAAATAGCTGTGTGGGCTTGGTAATGTCTCCCCAAAATGGGAAATTAAAAAAAAAAAAAGTTTAAGAGCCACTGGTATAAATGAACAACAACAACAAAAAAAAATATCAGCAGATTACAATGACCAGTCTCTGAACTTTCTGAACTTTTATTGCTGACATGGGTTTCACCTGCCAAACAAAATAAATGCTACAGCTCCTCAGCTGTACAGTTTATTCTTGTTCAAAAGCAGCCTACTTTGTACATTTAGTGCTGTTTACAGCCTATTAGTGCAGTCTTACCATGCAAAACATACCTGACAACACTCCTGACAACACTGTCACTGCTGCTCCCGCTAGTGGCTCCCTCTCTCTTGCTTTATGCGCTGTCACTTGCAGAGAGCGGTACTAGGTTTCGATTAGAGCTCCCTCTGCTGGCAAACTCTATAATTGCATTTAAGAATGCGGTTCCAAACGTGATATAAATAAATAATTGATTTTTGAGAATGGACTGACGGGCTACAGTAGATGAGAGGGCAGACCGCAAGCGGCCTGCGGGCCACCAGTTGCCTGCTGTAGGCAAACTGATGGGGGTCGAAGGAAGGGGGAAGACAGTCCCTGATGTACTGGGACACCAGTTGCTCAAAACACTTCATGTCTACAGACGTGAGTGTTATGGGTCTGTAGTCATTTAGGCCGTCAATTGCAGACTTTTTGGGGATGGGGATGATGCTGGAGGCCTTGAGGCAGGAGGGGACAGTGGCGTGCTTCAGAGAGAGGTTGAACAGCTTGATGAGGATGCCAGCTGGACCAGCAGCTCTGCAGGGGTTCACTGCTCTCAGTTGCCTCCTCACCTCATGCACCTGTAGAGAGCGGGAGGGGGAGGGAGGAGGGGGGAGAGGGGGAAAGGAGGGAGAGAGAGGGGAGGAGGGGGTGAGTTTGGGGTGTGTGTGCTCAAACCAAGCAAAGAAGCTGTTAAGCTCTTCTGCCAGAGTGAGGCTGCGGTCTGATGTTGGCGTGGGGGTGCTGGCCCCTGTAGCTGGCAAGGGCCTGGATGCCTCTCCACATCTGTTGGGGGTTGTTGTCTGTGAGGAAGCCCTCCACTTTCCTCCTACAGATGTTCTTAGTGAGTTTTATGCCTCTCCTCTGGTTGGCTCTGGCAGTGCTGTACAGAGAGCTGCCCCTCTCTCTGAAGGCTGAGTTGCGGGTCCTGATCAGAGCCTGGACTTCACTGGTCAGCCAGGGTTTGCAGTTTGGAAAGACCTGGATATGTTTGGTGAGTGTCACATTTTCTACACAGCATTTAATGTACAAAAGAACAGACTCCGTGTAGGAGTCCAGGTCCTGCTGTTCAAAGATACTCCAATCTGTGCAGGCAAAACAGTCTTGTAGCTGGAGGAGAGTATTTTCAGGCCAGATTTTAATTGTTTGTTTGGTTGGGGGGAACTCTTCCTGAGGGGGGTGTAGGCAGGTATTAGAAACAGGGAGAGATGGTTTGATTGTCCAAGGTGGGGGAGGGGGTGGCTCTGTAGGTGTGCTTAATGTTGCTGTAAACATGATCCAGTGGTCTTTCCCCTTTTGTAGGACACTAAACATGTTGGTGGAATTTGGGGAGTACAGTCTTTAAGCATGCTTTGTTAAAATCCCCTGCAATAATGTGGACTGCGTTGGGGTGATCTCTTTGCTGCCTGCTGACAATGTACTTGAAGTCTTTGAGTGCTAAGCTAAGCTGAATGAATGTAAACAGCTGTTACAATTACTGTACTTACCTCACGGGAAAGATAAAAGGCCTGCACTGGAAGGACATGTCCTCTAAGTCCGGTGAGCAGTGGCTTTGAATTATTCTGCTGTTATTACACCAAGTCTGAAGCACATAAGCACAGAGCCCACCACCTCTACCCTTACCAGAATTGACGTTGCGGTCAAAGCGGTGTGTAGTTCGGCTGGGTAGATCCACAGTTGTGTCTGGAATATGTGGATTTAGCCATGACTTGGTCACAATCAGAATACAACAGTCCTGGATGTAGCGACTGTAGGCGATCTCCGATCGCAGCTCATCCATTTTGTTGGCAAGGGATCTGGCGTTGTTGAAAAAAATTGAAGGTAACAGTGGTTTGGTGTGTAGTTTGTGCAGCTGGGCACGGAGGCCAGCCATGCAGCCTCGTTTCTGCTTTCTTTCTCGTCATCTACACCGTTTGTTGGGCCCGATAACAAACCATGGAGCACCCGGAGGTCTGGCGATCTCCTCAGGGATGTGGTGGTGATTACAGGAATAAGCCCTGGAGATGTCAGAAATAAGTTGGCGACCAATGCCTAGTAGTTCCTGGCGACTGTAGGTAATTAGTCTGCCACAGAAGGAGCACAGAAAAAGGCAGAAAAAACACAAACACAAGCACAGTCGTCCAGAGCGTCTAGCCGCAGCGTATGAACGCACCGCCATCTTATCCATCAAAACACCCTTCCCCTTGTCAGAGTAGGCCAAATGAGCGTTTAGCCGCCTGAAGGAACTCTTCTCTTCAGCTCCCATGTTGACTCAAGTTGACCCGTCCCTTCAGTTCGTCATTAAGGTTGATGCCTCTGACTCTGGGGTGAGGGCGGTCCTCTCCCAGCGGTCAGCGTCTGACAATAAGCTCCATCCCTGCGCCTTCTTCTCTCACAGTTTGTCACCAGCAGAGAAGAACTATGACACTGGTGATCGGGAGCTCATAGCCTTCAAGCTGGCGTTGGAGGAATGGTGTCACTGGCTGGAGGGGGCCACTCAGCCATTTTTGGTATGGACAGACCATAAAAACCTGACTTATCTCAGGTTTGTCAAGTGACTGGATCCTCGCCAGTCCTGTTGGTCCCTGTCTTTTGATAGATTCAACTTCATCATCACTTACATACCCGGCTCCAAAAATGTAAAACCTGACGCTCTCTCCTGGCAGTTCTCTGCTGATTCCCCATCATGATCTGAGCCAATTCTGTCTCTAGCCTGTGTTTTGGGAGCTCTCTTGTGGCAGATCGAGGCAAAGGTTAGAGAGGCACAGAAGCTGGAACTGGACCCTGGGGGAGGCTCTCTGGGTTGCTTGTATGTCACCACAGCTGTCAGGAGCGACGTACTACACTGGGTGCACACCTCCAAGTCCATCTGCCATCCGGGAGTCCCCCACACCATTTACCATGTCAGGCGGGCCTTTTGGTGGCGTCTCTCAACAAGGACGCTAAAGAGTACGTCGAGGCCTGTAATCTCTGTGCCACTAGCAAATCACTCTCCTCAGCTCCAGCGAGTCTCCTGTATCTTCTGCACACTCCTAGCCGCCCCTGGGTCAGTATTGCCATGGAAAACAGGAAGGCTGTGCAGAGGGTCATCAACACCACCCAAAAAATCATTGGTGGCCCTCTGGCCTCCCTGGAGGACATCTCCAGATCCTCCTGTCTCAGAAAGATCAAAGCCATCACAGGAGACCCCTCACATCCCGCCCACCACCTGCTTGACCTGCTCCCCTCTGGACGATGGTTCAGATCAACCATGTACCACACCTCCAGACTGACAGTTTCTTCCCCTGGGACATCCCACTGCAAATAGTCAGAGGCCCCACCCCCCTCCCACCGAACGCTCACATGCACAGAACTAAGGACCTTTTTTAATTATCATAATAACACACCTGTATTTGCACTCCACACTTCATGTACACTGACGCATCCGTGAAACCACTACCATACCTGTGTATATTTTCCATGATCCCTGGGCCATTTTATTCAATTGTGTGTCCTGCACTCTGCACTCATATATATAGTTTCATCCGTGAAGCCACTACCATACCTATGTATATACCTGTGGTTTTTTTTCTTCATTTCAGACGTATGTTTAATCGTGTATTCTGTATCGGTGTTTTATCAAATCCTTCTTTCTTACTTTATTGTGCAGTAGCGTGGTGGAGCACCCACAATTTCATTGTACTATACAACTATACAATGATAATAAAGCCTATTCTATTCTATTCTATTTTGTGACCGGACTCCCTCTGTCCAATGGTCATTTGGTCATCCTGACAATTATTGACCGTTTCTCCAAGGCAGTCCATTTCATTCCACTCCCCAAGTTCCCTTTAGCTAAAGAAACTGCAGACCTGCAGACCTTCTTACCCTCCACTTCATTTGCTTACATGGCATCCCTCCTGGCATCATCTCAAATAGAGGCCTTCAGTTTGAATCCCATGTGTTAATATATCTTTTGGTTTCCATCCTCAGTCTAATGGCCAGTGCAAACAAGCCAACCAAGAGCTGGAGGCCTCCCTTCGCTGCATGGCTTCCTTCAACCCTTCATCCTGGAGCTCTTACCTCCCGTGGATTGAGTACGTCCATAACACCACCGCTTCATCAGCCATGGGTGTCTCTTGACATTGTTTGAAGGCGTTGTTTGAAGCCTCCCTGGGCTACAACCCCCTGTTCCTCCCCATTACTGAAGGTGAGATCCCTCCATTCAGGAACATATTCAGCACTGTCTGCGATTCTGGAGGATGACGAAGGAGGCTCCTTGGCATATGGCACAACAAAATTCCAGCATCGCCGATCGCAGACAGACATCGGCCCCCAATTATGTTCCTGGACAAAAGGTATGGCTGTCCACTTGCAACATCCAATTAAAATCTGTTTCCAAGAAGCTCGCACCCCGTTACATTGGTCTATTTTCCATCACACGTATCATTATTCCAGTCACTGTTCGTCTCAGTCTGCTTCCACCTTTCTGCATCCATCCCGCCTTTCATGTCTCCCAGATAAAGCCTGTGCCCATTAGCTCCCTCTGACCCCCCTCATCCTCCTAGGTTGGTCAACGGCGATCCGATGTACAACATCTCTGAGATCCTGAATGTTTGCCACAGGGGCCGGACTCTCCAGTACCTTGTTGATTGGGAAGGCTATGGACCGGAAGAACGGTCATAGATTCCACGCTCCTACTTCAAGGACCCAGGTATGGTCAGGGATTTTCCTGGTGCCAATTGTAACAAACCAGGTGGGATGCCAGGTGGCGCCCCTTGGGGAGGGGGGGCTGTCATGATCTGAGGTTGTCTCTGCTTTCTGTCTCTCCCTACATGCAGTCTTCTCCGCTAATCAGGTGCAGCTGCCCCGTGTGTCACACCTGCAGCCCACCTAGAGGCTGCCTGTTTAAGAGCTGGAGAGACAGTCCTGAGTGTGGGATTGTCAGATGACTACATGCTGCCACTGCTACTGCCTATGCCTTGTTTTGCTCCAGCTTGCCTCTCAGCCTTGCTCCAGCCTGCCTTGCTCCCGTTTTGCCTCTCAGCCTACTCCATGCCATACCCTCTACCCAAATAAGGAAAACAATTATACGCACAATTATACTTAACTCCCCTTCCCTTCTCTTCTTCCCTACCTGTGCATAGGTCCCTGTTGTTGGACTCCTCATAGCAGATTTGCACTCCTTCCCTGGCAGATTCCCCTTGGAACAAAAGTATGGACATTTACAAGTAAGCCCTGATTACCCATCAGCTAACCCATCTTCCCAGTCTGGTTTGGGTTAAAGTTTTCCCGGTGGGTTACTCTTCACCTATCTGCTCCAGTCATCCAGCGTTGGTGTGCCGCAATCTTCTCTCCTCTTCTAACCTTCAGCCTGCACTACTACCTGAGTAAGAGAACAAGTTATTCAGTCTAGCATATTCACTTGTTGTTAAAAGTTCATTTATTTGTACAGATTTAAAACAACATACAGAAATTAAAACAACAGAAAACACTTTAGTGCAGGGGAGGAAAAGAAACCTCTAGGGGCTTATAAGCTTCGACCCCAACCAGAATAGAACAAATTAAAAGAACCATTGCTAGATAATAATTTTTAAAAAATTCCAAGTAACGTTAACACTGAATCTAAATATTTCTTCCATCAGTTATGAAATTAAAATAAAGAAAAAAAAAACAACTCAAATAGCAGTTACTCATTGCCCTCTCTTTGCTTTGTCCACAGGACTGCCAGCACACTGACATCTCCATTCATTTATTCTTATTTTGTCAATAAACTTCCCTAAATATGTTTTCATCTCTGTGGTGGTTCTGTGCCTACGTCTGAGTCTATCTAACCCCAAAATCATGTCATGGGCATAAAAGGAGAGAAACTCATTGTGTGGCCCCCATCCTCCTCTGACCTCAACCCTATTGAGAACCTTTGAAGCATCCTCAAACAAAAGATCTATGAGGGTGGGAGGCTATTCTGACATCTTGCAAAGAAATTCAAGCAGAAACTGTCCAAAAACTCACAAGTTCAATGGTTGCAAAAATTGTGAAGGCTATATCAAAGAAAGGGTCCTATATTAACATGTAACTTGGCCTGTTAAGATGTTTTTGATTGAAATAGCTTTTGATTTCAGTAAATATGATCTCCTAATGCCACAAATTCAACAAATGACCATTTTCAGTTCTTTACAACCAATAAAATGTTTTGAAACTCTGTTGTGCATAATAATTTGGAACAGTGCATTTTGAGTTTTTTTTTATTTTTGCAAAAAAGTTATCACTGGGAGGTTTGTTCAGTAAAATTTGAATTATGCTCTAATGGTTGATGACTTGAAAATTATACTGACTGTCATTTGTATAGACTAGGAAAATCAGAGACAAATATCATTTGCATAATAATTTGGAACGCGGTGTTCTTGTTTCCTTTATTTGTTGTGTTCAGTTTTAGTTCCATGTGGCATCATTGCAGAATATTCCCTCTGGTTCATGTCTTGTCTGGTTCACGTCTTAAGAGTTTTTGTAAGTCTAGTTTATTCAAGTTTGGTCACAGCCTTCGTGCTGCTTTCATTTTGGATTTTGAATAAAGTCATACTATGTTGGAGTTAAGCCTGCATCCTGAGTCCTGTTCTATCCTCATCTGCCAGAGGTAGACCTGACATTTTTATTGGCTTTTTTCAAGCTAGCTAGCAAGTCTCACAGGTAGCACTACAAGCAGACGTATGCATAGCTGGGCCTAGTGAGTTGTGTTATAAACAAGAGAGCATGGGGGCAAGAAACCGGGCTGGACTGGATTGGTTAGGGTGGGCAATAACAGAGCAGTGGATAAGTATCAAGGCTGGGTTTCCTTTTGGTGATGTTCCATAGCAAACCTGGAGGAGTTACACCGGCTTATCACAGACAGTATCAATATAAAGGCTGTGTGTGACTTAAAGCAAAATTAGTGTTTTGATAATTTTTTCACATGCAATGGTATGCGGCATTTGCACCACTGAGAAACATTTCTCTGCCACTTTCTCAAACTTTAACCATTAGAGTAGGTGATGTAAGTGCCAAAATGTAAAATAGAAATCAAGGTGTGAAATGAAAAAATAAAAAGTCAAGTGATAAAAAGCTCTGTATGGGATGCAAACTCAGGACTATTGGTGCCTGCTGTTGAAAGTGCTGGTATGTTAACCATCTGCCATCCCCCTTCCACCAACTGAATGAGCACTGAGCCTTCTTAAAAAACGGTGTGTTGTTTGCTCATGCAGTGATGATGGTCCATTCTTCTTGCGCATGCACAGAGTGACATCGGTGTGTTGATTTCGCACGGGCGCAGAGAGTGAAGGCTTTAACCGTATCTCAGGGATGTTTTCTTGGTTGTAGCATAAATGGCATGTTTTTTTTTTTGAGGGGGTGGAAAGCATGCCATTTGTACTACTTCTGATGAGATCGGGTTGGTTATTCTAATAATGCACTCAGTGTTAAAGTGTGTAAAGGAAAATACACATTTCTTAATTGGGACAGTCCCCACCATCACCCCAGCCACCCTGTCAAAGCAAACTCACACTCACATGCAGGCTTGCTAATCCTCCAAGACAAGACGCTGATCTGATAGAGGAGTGCATAGCCGAATATTTCTGATAGACATGCATATCCTGTCAGGCTCATGCTGTGAGTGTGTGTGTCTGTGTATGCGTGTTTAAGAGATCTCGCAGGCTAGACCTTATATAACTAATGACAGACAACAAGACAACCACACAGATGTAGTTTGAGTGACCCTGGGGCCATACGATCTAACTCTTCTGTTTCCTGCAGAGTTGATGAAGCTTACCTACATTTAAAGGAAACCAGTACTGGTCATTTTCTAACATTAATCGTACTTTAGCCATTACTTATAAACCAAAAATGCATTTATTCACTAAAAATAACCCCCTAGAGTCAGTATACTGAATAATTTTATCCCATGAAAACCGCTTGGTCAAAACCAATGGGAAGCAGCCATAGCTGGCCAGAAGTGACATACACTCGTTGATTCTGGCTTTACCGCAAACAAGTAAACATGTTCAGCAGATGCGCAGTGGGTCGAGATCCGAGTTGAAAACAGCGCAAAATCTGCACGAATATATACTCCACAAACCGTCCTTGGAAATGGTCTTCATTGACAGCATGATCCGCAGGTACTGTACCTCCAGGGACCAGCAGCTGAAGGGGACCTGACTGTTATGTCTGGAAACCCGGAGTAATGCACAGAAAGTGGTGCTGCTGTGAACATGAACCTTATTACATCCAAAAATATAACATACATGCAGGTCTGTTTCCTATTGTTGTGCCAGCCAGGAAAAAGGCCCTAAGATGGCTGCTCTCTCCCTATATGGACTGGTGTGATGACGACACCAGCCGGCTGCGTCATCATGCTGCTCCCTAGCATTAACCCCGTCACTACACTGATGAACAGGCAAGTTCCCAGTCAAGTAACTTCAGAACACGTTGAATAAATCTTGATATTGTGGAGGAAAAATAAGTTCAGGCGAGCAGGAAGGTTGCAGAGTTTTATTTTCCTCCATCATAATGAGACGCACTTGTATCGCTGTGCGCTACTGTGCTGTGCTGTATCGTGTTGCCCTGTGTGTGCTGTGTGCTGCTGTTTTATATGTTATACAAACAGAGAGAATGCATGGCAATTTAGCATATTGATATACCTGTACATATCAGTCAATACATATAATTAGCCTGATCAACTGGCGCCCGGACGTCCTCTCCTTAATCCGGGGATGTATAAACAATAGTCCATTGTTCTGGTTGTCCCCCAGGGGTTCTCTGTCCGTATGCAATCCCTGCTGAGCGTGAATAGTATCAGTCTGCATTGTGCTGGGTCACCACACAGCTCCCCCCAGAATGCTCAGAAGGGGCTGTGACCGCCCCCCCCCCCCCCCCCCCCCCCCCCGTTGGTTGGGCTCCAGCTCCGGTAGAACTGTCCTGCTGTAAAGAAGTGCCAGAGGGCACGTCAGTCCGTGGGGGGGGAGGGACGGGGGAGGGGTGGAAAAGACAGTGTGCTCCGCTCCGAGTTCCAGCACATTGAACGGCCGTGGATCGTGGGCGCCGGGGCCGGTGTACGTTGTGCATAATGGAACCAACCGGCGATCGGCCGGCTTTAGGCAGTGAGGTGTTGGAAGAGCGCTGTGGAGGAGGAGGGGGAGGGGGTGGGAGTAAGTGAGTGGGAGTAAGTGAGTGCCGGCCCGAGACGTCAAAGGTGTCTGGGCCGCGCAAAAATTACGTGTGGATCCGCGATGGTGAGGGACTTTCCCGTTAAACTTGGCAGTGATCCACAGCGGCTGTGAAAAAAAAAAATTAAGTCTGACTTCTCTCGCGGCTCAATCCAGCGAGGCTGTGGGGAAGGCGAGCGGCCAAATTCCCTGAGGACGCGTAGCGGCTGTGAAATAAATGCTGCTGTGTGAGGGTGTGAGGCGGTTTGGCTTTTAGGTGCGGAAGCAGCCCTAAAATCATCGGGAACAGAAATCGGCTAAATTCCCCTTGTGCCCCGTGGCTGACAAACCCATAAAAAGTCCTGTGTGCGGGCTGCACGTCAGCTTCAAGTGTGTGAGCAGCCCTGAAGGTTCCGAGGATGGCGATCGGCCGTTTTTCTCGGGCATGTGCAGCGGCGGAGGACGCTGTATCGATCTGTGGAGCCGGCTTGACCCTGTGCGTGGTGCGCGCTTGGCGCAGTGACCACTTAGCTGGCAGCTGCGCTGTCCTCGTAATCCTGCGGTGTGCGTGCGGGGCTTCTGTGGGTGGGAGGTCTGCTTGTCGCGAGCTGAGTCAGGGTCGGGGAGCTTGGTGGAAATCAACGCAGTTGGCGTCGATGATTTCCATTCTTCGTCAAGGGTCACCAGTGTGGAAGAAAAAAAAAGTTCAGGCGAGATGCGGCGAGTTGGAAGATTGCAGAATTTTATTTTCCTCCATCATAATGAGACGCTCTTGTAGCGCTGTACGCTACTGTGCTGTACAGTGCTGTGCTGTATCGTGTTGCCCTGTGTGTGCTGTGTGCTGCTGTTTTATATGTTATACAAACAGAGAGAATGCATGGCACATTAGCATATTGATATACATATCAGTCAATACATATAATTAGCCTGATCAACTGGCACCCGGACGTCCTCTCCTTAATCCAGGGATGTATAAACAATAGTCCATTGTTCTGGTTGTCCCCCCAGGGTTTCTCTGTCCGTATGCAATCCCTGCTGAGCGTGAATAGTATCAGTCTGCATTGTGCTGGGTCACCACAATATACTAGAATTTCATTTCATTAAATTATATGCCGGTAGGTATGCTTGTACATGGTTGTAAAAAATTACATAAAATTCTGATGTTAAAACTTTGTTGACTGTTACATGTGGGTTTGGCCCCTGGGGCTTGCTGTAGCCGTCAGATGGGATGACGTCAAGCGGGCTGTGGCCGCTGCATATATTTGCCTGTTCCTGTAAAAAAGTTTAGTTTGTTGTTTGGCACAAGATGGCTCATGGCTTGCTCATTTCATACATAACATTTGGTGAGTGAGAATTAACTCATGGAGGCGTGTATAACACCACTGTGGCCTTTTCTCGAGCTCCCCGGGGAACCACCGGTTCCATGGCCTTGCTGGTTAGAGGCTTTCGAAACCTACATCACAGTGTTGGACCTGGGGAAGCTGGATAAGGTGAGGAAGTGAGTGCTGCTTGTCCACAGCCTAGGCATGGTGGGCCAAAGGATTCTCCGCATGCTTGACACGATGGACTCGTATGAGGAAGTTGTGGAGTGGCTAGCTTGCTATTTTGCCATGCCAGACAGCGTGACGGTACGACTGATTCGCTTTTGCCAGAGACGACAGAGCGTCAGTGAGCCAATGCAGCAGTTTGTCACTGACCTGTGACAGTTGGCTAGTGTGTGCTGATTTTGGCTGCTGGAAGACGAAATGGTGCGAGACCAATTGGCTGAACACACGTTATGCTGGGCTACAAGCTAGGTTGCTAACGATGCCTAATGACCTAACGCTAGCTGGAGCAGTTGAGCGAGCACTCCAGTTAGAATTGGCAGAGAAGTTAGCCATGGAGCTAAATGGGCGCCAAACACAGGGGCTAGCTGGACAGTCAATGCTAGCTAACGTGGTAGACACGAAGGATGAAGAGTATATGACAGAAGGGTATGAGGCGTATGCAGTGAGCCAAAGGTCCATTCTGAGAGGCCCTGGCTGCAGGGGTTGTGGGTCCCTGATGCACCGGGATGGAGCACGAGTTTGTCCAGCATCAAGTGTGGGTGCCTGAACCATTTCGACAGGGTATGCCAGCCATCAGCATCGTGGGGCCCGCCAAGTGAGCCCGCCCGCCCGCCAACAATGACCATCCACTTGGTGAGTCCCAACGTCAATGGTTGTTCCTATTGTACGGTGGAATAAGCGACTTTTGCATCTCGGCTCGCGCAAAGCATTATGGGAATGTGGCTACCAAACATGCTCTATCAATACATTTAATTTATGGAAAGTTCCTGATCTACGAGCATATTGTATGCGTAGGGGTCTTCCCGGTTGAACCCGCAAACGCAAGGATGAACTAGTCGCACGTATTCGTGGCCACATTGCAGAATTGGCCAAAATGGCCCCCCTGTATGTATGCTGACATAGCAGATTTTTTGTTGTCAAAGGACCAAGCACCCTTACTTGCGAGACTCCGAATCGACTACAAAGAAGGTAAGCGAGTGGTTTGACAGCTCAACTTTGGTTTTGTCATTTTGAGTAAATTTCACTACAAGGCATAGCCTGCTTACTTAGATCTATAGGTCGATACTACTATAGTTTAAGTACCACACGTTTTCAATGATTTGCAATTTTATTTTATACCAGCCTACTTATCATTGGCCTTAATTACATGTGTGTGTAGATCAAGCTTCATTACCAATATACAAAGAACTATATCCTAGAGCCCTGCCTGCCTGTCCGTACCTAGTACTTCAGGGCTTAGACTCGTGTCAATTAGGCTAGAACTTGAACAATACACAACACTATTTAATTTTGTTATAATATACTTACTGCTTTAATACAACAATTACATCCGTCCGAATCCTTCAGCTCCGTGGGGAGTGTATATAACATGAATGACGGTGGACATGTGCACACGCTGGTCCCGAAGATACACCCATGTATGCTGCAAGTTTGCTTTTCCACTGCTCTAGATGATACATGCCATTCCCACACTTCACTACGGCACAATGTGCACCTGGTATAACAGCAATTTAAAGCTTAAAGCAGACTTCAAACGGCAATTGTTCAGGTGTGACAGTACTGTCTCTATACAAAAGCAAGGGGGCTACCGGAATGTTTGGTAGTCGTGAACTCTGAACTTCACATAGTCTGCACATGAGCACTCGTAATGCGAAAGTCGCTTATTGGACAATGTAGCTTTACTACTCCCGCTCAACACGGCAGCGGTGCAGCCAACGCTAAACTGAGCCACGGTGAAAAAGTTTTTCCCCAACCACAAAATCAAGGAGAACCCAACACCGCTCTGTGGATATGGTGGTCACAGACTGTGCAATGTCGGTAACAGTGGAAATGACTGTTTGCTGTAAACCCGAAATTGTGTACAGTATGACTTCATGTTCCAAGTGACAGTTCACAGTGACAACATTACTGGATGTGACCTTTTGTACAGACTGGGTTTCGCCATTGGGGACAGCGCTGGGTTCGAATGGTCTGGGTGTGGACATTGGAGCTCTCCTGACCCGGTTGATGATGTCATGGTGTGGGATGAGGTAGTATGGAACAGCACCGACAACGCTCCATCCAGCCCGTGTGCTCAGGGAACGCACGGGCTAGATGGAAAATGCCCGTGCCCATTGAGTACAACACCAACGAGGTAATTAAGAATGGTACTGACACCAAAGCATCCACTCTGTGATCTCAGGAGGAGAGCCGCTTGGAGGGGAGCATGAGCATGCTGAGAGGCCCAGAGTGCAGCAGCGGCAGCCAGGCACAGACACAATGCATGACGCAGCACTGCAGAGCACTTCAGATGGCAAAGAGGAGGAACTGGACTGCTCTCGTCCCCTCACTCAACAGGCTACGGAGGTTACGGCCAAGCCGATGGGTGGAAAGTCCGCTTCAACGACCGACACTGGAGAGGCACCGGACACCTCCCGTTCTCACGATGAGCCTCAACCGGTGACAGTAACAATGGGTGAAGGGCCCGCAACGAACACGGTGACTAGGGAACCGCCGCAGCACGACGGAGACCCCAAGCCAAACGAGCACGCAAAGCCACCGAGAGAACAACAATGATGCATAAAATCAAGTAAGGCGCCACTCCGAGTCAGACGCTGGGTTTGGGTTTGCATTGGCGGGAGACTGGGATGGCGACTGACCGGGCCGCAGCCAGTGAGACGGTGGACGCCGCTGAGGATCGTGGTGAGGCTCAGAACAATGTGCTTTTGGTTGACGCACGATTCGGTTCGGCATGCAAGCTGACTTCAGCGTGTCCAGGTGGCGGCTCCAGGCGGTGGGGTTCTGCGGGAGTTGGCTGCTGCGGTGTGGGACTCGGGCCCTGGCATCATGAAGACTGGCCCTGGGGTCTGATAGCTCCAGGGAGGAGGCCCCCACAAGTACATTTCAAAACTCCAGGGAGGAGGCTGCCACGAGCCTGCTTCAAAGCTTCAGGGAGGAGGCCACCACAGGGCTGCCTCAAAACCTCTCAGACAGAACTGTTTCCCCCTGCCGACCCACCCTTATTGTGGGAGACTGTGTTTTACTTTCAGGTAAAACACGGAGTAATGTTGTAGCATCAGCTCTCCTCAGGCCCATTCAGGAGATCACTCCATCTTAAAGGAACTCTCACTCAACTCTGGTCAAGAATTGCTGTCTTTCTTTATCATCAGAACCCCAGTGGAAACAATTTCCCTTTGTAGAGAAACCTGATAAGAATTGCTTTTAAAGGATTAAAAAGTATGTCATAAAATTCTCACTCTTCCTCCCTAAGCAGATAAGAAGCCTTCGTACCAGGAACTGATACTCTTAAAAAGTCATAAACTCCTTAAGCTGACAGGTATATGGTTTCCTCCTTTTTTTTCGACATATAGCAGAAGCCCCATAAAACTCTCTAGGCTGCCCCCTCTTCACATACCAAGACTTAAAAATTATCTACCTATCCTAGTGGACATCTACAGAATATGTTAATTACAAGCTGAAACTGTTAATTCTGATTGAACATTAAACTCTTCTTCAAGCTCTCATTCCTCAGGATAACTCTGGACACTGTGAAGATAAACACCCTCGTGATGGACAATAATGGTTTGCAATAATTCATTAATTCTTGATTTCATTGTGATTGCATGTTGGAATGCCAATTAATCTTATTCTGATGTGAAGTATATAAGGACACATTTATAAAAAGTACCTAGTCACTGAATATTAGTTTTGAATCACTGAAGCTAGTTAGATTTTATATTGAGTATATAATGAATTTCATAGGAACTGAATGAACATTTTCTGAAACTTGTGAGTCAGCTATTTCTAACCAATCCCCCAGGCTGCCTCTCTGTTGGATAACGGCCTTGCATTTGATTGGCTGTTCACAGACAAAGAACTGTTCCCTCATTGGACAAAAGCCCATTCAGACTCCTCTTTATGGAAGATAATTGGTCCGTGTTACTGCCAGTCATATGTTTATGACTCCGCAGTGTGTTTCAGTTAAATGCAAACAGAGCTGCCCTAGCAGTGCAATAAGTCTGGTCAGTTCTGTATGTTTGTTTATGTCTGTTCAAGTTTTAAGAAGTCTTCTGTTTGTGTCTGAACCTTGTCAAGTCCTGCGCTAGTTTCTTAAATCGTCTTTTGATAAGCTTTTGCCTGTTTTTCTGGCAACTGAGAGGAAACCATCCTTTTCCTGTGAGCTCACTTCTATGTGGAAGTCAGACTTCCAAAAAGCCTTTTCTTCTTCGTGTCAAAAGCCGTTCTTATCCTATTTAAACGTTTTTCCTGGACTTTTTGACTTTTCCTGCCGTTAAAGTGGACTTTTAATTTTCCTGCCTTTAAAGTGGACTAATAGAGATTTTGGACTTTTCTGTTTTCCCATGGAGAAGAACTCAGACCTCGTGGGTGAAGCTGCCTAAATGCACTTCTCCTCCAGCCTTTAGCCATCCTGTGGGCCGTGGACATCCTGAATTTCGGACTGGTTGCCAAAAGACATCATGTCCTCTCCTTGAGCCCCGTTAATCCTTCTGCAGGCTTAGCGCCGCCTGCTCCGGGGAGCCCCCAGCCGAGTCTACATTTCTCACAGCTGTGAACAACCTGAAAGATGACTGGCCGTTGCTTTCCCCTATTCTGCCATCTTACTGGCTTTGTGATCGCTGCTGAAAATTGGCTGACCCAGCTGTGTTCGTAAGTGAGACTCCCACTTTCCTATCTGCTGGGTTCAAACAAGATGTCCCAAGTATCAATTATAATTGAACATAACCAATATTTCATGGTACAATTAGTCCCTCAGCCATAGGACAAAGCTATAAACTGAAGGAAAATTCTCATTCTTTTTCCAGTAACCTCCGTTCATTTTTGTAGATTAATTCAGAAGTTCCCTTTTTCAGATAATCAGCTTATGTAATTTTTCCCCCATAAAATTGCGTTCTGATTTTGTTAGTTACCACAGCCTTCCATTGCATTACAGTTGAAATATAAGATCTGGTTTCCTCTTGGTTCCACAAAGGTTTAATTATAGATTTTATGCTCAGGAATCAATTAACAGCTGATGTGATATTTGACACCTGTTGATCATTGGAACCTGCTTACCAATCATTTGAATGTAATGTTATTTAACCTGAACGAGTTTCATTTAATAAACTTGTAAACGAGAGAAGTTGAGGTGTTTTCCTTTGCATAAATGCTTTCCTGTGTCACGGCAGTAAAGAACTCACTCATTTTTGAGACTGATTCATTAAGTTATTGAAAGTACAGAAATTAATTAATAAATAATTCGTTCTTTTGGAACTGGTGCCCTTATTTACGAGTGCTTTTCTCTCTTATTTAGTGAGTGTCGGGATGACTGTTTAACCCTCAGTCCCACGTACACTCACTTCTAAATAAAATAAATAATTCCTGTACCTTATTACACTATATTCTATTAAATATTGCTACAATGTTAACAACCAAACCTACACATAGAGATACTCATAAACTACACAGGGTTTATCTACCAATACCACATTATCATGCAACCAGAATCTGCAAATGCTCCTAAATACAGCAAGTGTGGAGGTTAAAGATCAGGCGAGATGCGACAAGCTGGAAGGTTGCAGGGTTTTATTTCCTCCAACATAATGAGACGCACTTTGTAGCTCCGTATGCTACTGTGCTGCTGAGGCATGTATAGCGAGTTCTTTTACACGTTATACAGACAGAGAGAGAATGCATGGCACATTAGCATAGTGATGTACATATCAGTCAATACATATCATTAGCGTGACCAACTGGTGCCCGGATATCTTCTCCCTCATCCGGGGATGTATAAACAACAGTCCATTGTTCTGGTTGCCCCCAGGGGCTCTCTGTCCGTATGTGAATTGTCCTCTGTATGTAAATTGTCCTCTGCTTCCTCCAGACCTGCTGAGTGTGAGAAATGTCCGTGTAGAGTGTGGTGAGTCACCACAGGGCTCCCCCCAGAACACTCAGAAGGGGCTGTGACACCCCCTCCCACCCCCCGGTCGTTTGGGCTCCAGCTCTGGTAGAACTGTCCTGCTGTAGAGGAGTGTTGGAGGGCATGTCAGTCCGTGGGGGGGGCGGGGGAGGGGTGGAAAAGACTGTGCTCTGCTCCGGGTCCCAGTACGTTGAATCGCCATGGATCGTGGGAGCACGGGGCTGGTGCGTGTCGTGCGTAATGGAACCAACCGATGATCGGCTGGCTTTAGGGAGTGAGGTGCTAGAAGAGCGCTGTGGAGGAGGAGGGGGAGGGGGTGGGAGTAAGTGAGTGCCGGCCCAGGACGTCAAAGGTGTCTGGGCCGTGCAAAAATTGTGTGTGGATCCGCAATGGTGAGGGACTTTTCCGGTCAACCTGGTGGTGATCCGCAGCAGCTGTGAAAAAATTAAGTCTCTGACTCCTCTCGTGGCTCAGTCCGGCGAGGATGTGGGGAAGGCGAACGGCCAAATTCCCCGAGGATGCGTAGCGGCTGTGAAACAACTGCTGCTGTGTGAGGGACTTGGCGGTTTGGCTTTAGGTGCAGACGCAGCCCGAAAGCCATCGGGGACAGCAATCAGCTAAACGCCTGTTGTGCGCCGTGGCTGAGAAACCCATACAAAGTCCTGTGTACGGGCTGCATGTCTGCTTCAGGTGTGTGAGCAACCCTGAAGGTTCCGAGGATGGCGATTGGCCGTGTTTCTCGGGCATGTGCAGCGGCAGAGGACGCTGTATCAGTCTGTGGAGCCGGTTTGTCCCTGTGTGTGGCATGTGCTTGGTGCAGTGACCACATAGCTGGAAGTTGCGCTATCCTCGTAATCCTGTGGTGTGCGTGCGGGGCTTCTGTGCGCAGGAGGTCCGCTGTTCGGAGTGAGTCAGGGTTGGGAAGCTTGGTGGAAATCAATGCAGACGGCGCCGATGATTTTCCCCATTCAAGCTGCTTCCTTCGGTTTGCTCGTGTCGCCGTTCATGGTGCGTGTCAGTCCTAGCGCTGCCCGCTCTGGAGAGTGCGCTCCGGTGTGGATGAAGAGGATGCCGGCGTCACCATGACACATCTAGGGTCACCAGTTTGGAGATTAAAGATCAGGCGAGATGCGACGTGCTGGAAGGTTGCAGGGTTTTATTTCCTCCAACATAATGAGACATACATTTTAGCTCTGTGAGCTACAGTGCTGCTGAGGCATGTATAGCAAGCTCTTTTATACATGTTATACAGACAGAGAGAGAATGCATGGCACATTAGCATAGTGATATACAGTACATATCAGTCAATACATATCATTAACGTGACCAACTGGCGCCCGGATGTCTTCTCCCTCATCCGGGGATGTATAAACAACAGTCCATTGTTCTGGTTGCCCCCAGGGGCTCTCTGTCTGTATGTGAATTGTCCTCTGTATGTAAATTGTCCTCTGCTTCCTCCAGACCTGCTGAGTGTGAGAAATGTCCGTGTAGAGTGTGGTGGGTCACCACACAAGTATGATTTTCCAAACACATGCAAACACACGAACATTATAACATTGGAGCTCTTTTTTTTTTTTTTACAAGCCCACACTGTCTATTTGGCAGAAAAGGGTAGAACTGGCTTGTGGAGGGCCCCGGGCAGCCCCTCAGTAGACCCACTCCTGGAAGCGGCATGCCTCCAGGATCGCAGCTGACTTCATAGACGAGAGTGCCTCTTCTCTTTGCCATTGACCACCTCTCTCGTCTGGACCCGCAATCTGAAGCCTCCTCCCGAGCTTATTGGTGTGTCTCCACGAGCCGTCAGACAGCTGGAAGTAGGCTACGCCCTGCTTAACCACGATGCACAGCTGCTCCTGGTGACCCCCTGACTATTGTTTGGCCCACATCGGACTGTGGACCGTTCGTGGACCATGGATCCGCCCCACAAACCCAGACCAGGTCCGTAACTCTCAGCGGAGCTTTGCTCGGCCTGCAGTGTTGCTGATTGGCACTCGGTCCCTCAGTGCCTGAAGGTTTGGCCCCGACTCCTTGTAAAGCTGCTGCAGCGATCACTGTTGAAGCCCCAGATCCTCCAGCCCACTGCAGCCGAGCTCCAGAGGAAACTGAGGCTCGCTTGTCGGCGTCACTTGTCAACGTGGGCACCTCGCTATCACGCTTGGTACCCTCGTCCAAGGTCCTGAGCGCCGGCACTGAGACCCTCCTGCGTCAAACTTGAGTGAGGCTGGTCCTGCTTGACTGCCGTGGTGCAAGATAAATCTTTCCCCCACACCGTGTTGTCCTTCGCCACTGGAACCAAACGGTTCCACCAGCCACAATCAGTCCACTCTTCCCCAATATCATCTCTAATGGTGAACCCCAGTCCATAAAACAGGTTACAGCCCATGATGTTGTCTCCTCAGGCCGTCACGTGGAATGTGCAGTCAGTCATCACCACTGACTTGTACAGAGCCATCTCAACTCCAGTGTTCCAATTGTGCGCAGTCTGCCACCTCCATAACCGTAGAGTGGCACTGGATTACCTCTTACTCTGTAGTAGGGGAAAAATTTCCTCACCGTGGCCCAATTCAATAATGATCTCTCCGCCCCCGTGTCGATCAGCAGCGGCACCTCCTCATCATCCAGCGTCACCTTGCAGTACTTGAACCCGTTGGTACTCGGGGACACAGCATGGACAGTTATCGGGGTGGGTGAAGTTGTTTTTCTCCTTGGGCTCTCCGGCTTGGACACACGACATACTCTGGCATAATGGTTCAAGCGTCCACACATGCCACAGCGCTTCCCTCTAGCCGGGCATTCCCTAGCCTTGTACTGGTGCTTCACGGACTCACAGCCCATACACACAGACTTTCTCGGGGGTGACCTCAGTTTGATGGTGTAGGTTTCCGCGTTGTCATCGGCCGCGCTATCCTCGCTGTCTGGGTCCGCTACTAATGCTGCGGTGCCAGGTCCCAGCTGCCGTTGTGATTGGTGCCACTTTAGCTCCAAAGCTAGCTTGTCTGCTGTCTCCACCTGGACAGCTAGCTCAACAGCCTTGGCTAATGTCAGGTCACTCGGCACCAAAAGCAGCCTAGCTTGCAAAACATTGCTGGTTGTGTTCCGCCAGCAGATCATGTACCATTCCCTCCTCCAATGTCCTGAAACAACACTTGCTAGCCAGCTGCCATAGGTCGGCGATAAACTGGCAGACAGGCTCATCCACTCACTGGTGTCAATGTTGGAACTAAATCATCCGGACAGTGACGTTGTCTGAAGTGTGGAAATGGCGAACTAGGAACTCACCACATCCTCATACGAGTTGATAGCCCCGAGTGTACGTAGGATACGGTGGCCCTCAAACCCCAAATTATGCACCAGAAGCACATGTGCCCTTCATTTATCTAGCTCACCCAGGTCAAGCGCTGTGATGTAGTTTTGAAAGGTGGCAAACCATCTGGACCAAGGCACAGGTGGCTTGCCCGGGAGTTCCAGGAAGGGTCGAAGCGGTGAAACACATGACTCCATTTTTTATTCTTGTCACCAAAATGCTATGTATGAAATTACCCCTGGAATGACGAGGCCAAGTGCACAATAGAACTTAGCTTTATTTGAGGTTAAAAACACACTACAGCCACCAGGCAGGGGCATCGGCAAAGAGGCCTGATGAAGACGCCCGTCTGGCATTTACAGGGGCGGTGCAGTGGTGAAAGAGGAAGTGGCCGCCACTACACCGCACTTCACAAATAAAAGTATAAATTACAATATAACACTCACCACTGGTGTCCACCACTTGGTTTGGGGGTGGCCACCGCGAGATGCACTGACAACCTTGCGGCCACAGCTCTGGGCAGCCGCTCAACAATGGAGTTGGAGAACATGGCCCATTCAGACTCCATGTCTCCAGACTCCCTCAAAATCTGGTTGAAGTTCTTCCGGAGGTGGGAGATGAAGACCTCCCGGACAGGGGCCTCAGCCAGACGTTCCCAGCACACCCTCACTATACGTTTGGGTCTACCAGGTCTGAATGCCATCCTCCCCTGCCATCGGATCGAACTCATCACCAGGTGGTGTACAGTTGACAGCTCTGCACCTCTCTTTAACCGAGTGTCCAACACATATGGTCGCAGGTCTGATGACCTGCAGCATTGCACCGAGACAAATTCCTAGTTTGTGTACTACATGAACAATGGCAATAAACCTGATTCTGATTCTGATTCTGATTCTGATTCTGACACGAAAACAAAATCGATCATCGACCTGCGACCTAGAGTGTCCTGGTGTCAGGTGCACATATGGACACTGTTATGCTTGAACATGGTGTTCGTTATGGACAAACTGTGGTTAGCACAGAAGTCCAATAACTGAACACCACTTGGGTTCAGATCGGGTAGGCCGTTCCTCCCAATCATCCCCCTCCAGGTTTCACTGTTGTTGCCCACATGTGCATTGAAGTCCCCCAGTAGGATAACGAAGTCTCCAAGAGGAGCACCCCCCAGCACCCCAGTCAGAGACTTCAAAAAGGGTGGGTACTTTGTCAGGACCCATTTCCCAACCTGAAGGCGCAGGGAAACAACCCTTTCATCCACTGAGGAAAACTCCAATGTAGAGGCAGCAAGGTAAGGGGATACAAGAATACCCACTCCTGCTTGTCACCTCTCGCCCGGGGCAACTCCAAAGTAGGCCAAGCTCTAGCCCCTCTCCAGAAGACTGGTTCCAGAACCAGAGCTGTGTATTGAGGTGAGGCCGAATATATCTAGTCGGTATCTCTCAACCTCATGCACCAGCTCAGGCTCCTTTCCCACCAGAGAAAATGGCTAATTGGGCACAATTTGGACATTTTCACTTAGGGGTGCACTCACTTTTGTTGCCAGTGGTGTGCTGAGTTATTTTGACAGGACAGCAAATTTACACTGTTATACAAGCTGTACACTAACTACTTTACATTGTATCAAAGTCTCATATCTTCAGTGTTGTCCTATAAAAAGATATAATTAAATATTTACAAAAATGTGAGGGGCACACTCACTTTTGTGGGATACTGTATCTATCTATCTATCTATCTATCTATCTATCTATCTATCTATCTATCTATTTTTTGTTACATTTTAGCTGTACTTACACATAAGAATAGAAGTTTGTCTTAACAGTCAGTAAAGACATTTTTACGTGGTTTGTTTGGAGAATACAGTATTTATATCTCCTCTTCCTATGCAATCTGTAATTAAGAGCAAATTAAAGTGCTAAAGCCCACGATTAGGTCTGCTCATTCACCTTTGAAATGGGAGACTACAACCTCACCCTGTAATTTATTGTCTGAGTTAAACCCCAGTCTTTCATAGCTGATCTGGTATATACATGTTGCATTGTCATAGTGATTTAAAAACCTTTATTGTGAAACTTCTGCAAACCCTCTTTCAGCAGGTCATGTCACCTGAGCTGAAGGTTGCGGACCCCTGAGGAACTGGAAACTGGTGGTTAGAATGGGAGTGTGTAAAGGTCAAGCAGCCTGTTTTCATGGGAACTGGATCAGCAAGTGTTGTGTTTACTGGGCCCAGAGTATTTTTTTTTTCAAAACTACCTCATACACTTCCTCTACTCAACAATAATGTGAACTGGTTTACTGTGAAGTGTGAAGTGTGTAAAAGCAGCAACATATTTTAATAATCCATAGCAATGATTAATGATTTTTTTTTTATTTCCAGAAAGGCATGAGGTTTATGGAATATTTGTTTGAGTTCAACAAGTTCACGATTATGTTGATCCAGGATTAGATCTCATCCCTGCTGGCCACCGACTCTCATTCTGATAAGCACACAAAGGATGCCACATGGAATTTATATGAACAGATTGCAGACATAAATAAGGCTCCATTTATCAACACTGAGTAGCCATGGAAATGCTGGCTGTGGCCAAAAGCAAGCAGATGGCTCTAGATCGATGGCTGTAGCTCAAACTAGGTGATCTGCTGATTTGTTCCAAACTCAGGGGAAAGTGTTTGGACTCACTGTCAGCTTGTATTTCACCCTCTGGTTGTGAGGTGCGTGGGTGGGTGTCTTTGGAGTGCAAGTCAAGGTCAAAAAGGCACGGACCTGCCCTGTCACCAGGCAGGCAAGAGCTTCTTGCTCTGACTTGTAAGGAATTGCAGTTTTATTTGAATCTCAGTTGTTTGAAGCTCGAGTCACAAACATACACTTCTGATAATTGTTCTAAAACAAAAAAAGTCATACTTATTTATATTTTTAATAGTACCTGGTAAATGTTAGCACAGGCACCAGTGTTAGTTGTTAGCTGCTGACCAGTCTATGTTTTCATCTGTGACTGTGTATGTTGGTCCTTTAAACTAAAGGATTAGTTTCTCTGTTTTCACAGTCTGCTCATTTCCAATCGCTACAACCCGAGAGACGGGAAACTAATGCCAGCTAAACCTCTTACTTTCTATAATACTGCGTAACAGGCAGGAGAGTGAATGTGGGAGCATTGCCAGAGACTGACATGAGCCAAAAGAAATATCTAGTAATTGGAATTAGAACCATGTTAGCTGGCTTGTCTCAGTTTTTTTTCTTTTTCCTGTAAGTTGTTATCTTAGCACTACAGCTTCCACTTTCTGAGTGAAGTATAAGAATTAAAATATTCTAACGGAAAAGTTTAAGTGTTTCACTCAGTTTTTGCTTGATGAAAAATTATGGGACATACTTGATCTAGCTATAAGTTTAATGTTGCAGAGATACAGTGGTGTGAAAAAGTGTTTGCCCTCTTCCTGGTTTCTCATTTTTTTGTATGTTTGTTACACTTAAATGTTTCAGATCATCAGACAAATTTAAATATTAGACAAAGATAACACAAGTAAACACAAAATGAAGGTGTTTATTTTTAAGGGTAAAAAAAATCCAAACCTACATGGCCCTGTGTGAGAAAGTGATTGCGCCCCCCCCAGGCCTGATTTCTACCACACCTGTTCTCAATCAAGAAATCACTTAAATAGGACCTGCCTGACAAAGTGAAGTAGACCAAAAGATTCTCAAAAGCTAGACATCATGCTGCGATCCAAAGAAATTCGGGAACAAATGAGAAACAAAATAATTGAGATCTGTCTGGAAAAGTTTTTAAAGCCATTTCTAAAGCTTTGGGACTCCAGCGATCCACAGTAAGAGCCATTATCCACAAATGGCGAAAACATGAAACAGTGGTGAACCTTCCCAGGAGTGTCCAGCCAACCAAAATTACCCCAAGAGCGCAGCAACGACTCATCCAAGAGGTCACAAAAGACCCCATAACAACATCCAAAGAACTGCAGGCCTCACTTGCCTCAGTTAAAGTCAGTGTTCATGACTCCACCATAAGAAAGAGACTGGACAAAAATGGCCTGCATGGCACAGTTCCAAGACGAAAACCACTGCTGAGCAAAAAGAACAAAAAGGCTCGTCTCAGTTTTGCCAGAAAACATCTTGATGATCCCCAAGACTTTTGGGAAAATACTGTACTCTGTGAACTGATGAGACAAAAGTTGAACTTTTTGGAAGGTGTGTGTCCCATTACATCCGGCGTAAAAGTAACACATCATTTCAGAAAAGGATCATCATACCAACAGTAAAATATGGTGGCGGTAGTGTGATGGTCTGGGGCTGTTTTGCTGCTTCAGGGTCTGGAAGACATGCTGTGGTAAATGGAACCATGAATTCTGCTGTGTCCTAAAAAATCCTGAAGGAGAATGTTCAGCCATCTGTTTGTGACCTCAAGCTGAAGCACACATGGGTTCTGCAGCAGGACAATGATCCAAAACACACCAGCAAGTCCATCTCTGAATGAATTTTAAGAAAAACAAAATGAAGACTTTGGAGTTGCCTAGTCAAAGTCCTGACCTGAATCCAACTGAGATGCTGTGGCATGACCTTAAAAAGGCAGTTCATACTCAAAAACCCTCCAGTGTGGCTGAATTACAACAATTCCACAAAGATGAGTGGGCCAAAATTCCTCCACAGCATTGTAAGAGACTCATTGCCAGTTATCACAAATGCTTGACTGCAGTTGTTGCTGCTAAGGGTGGTCCAACCAGTTATTAGGCTTAGGGGGCAATCACTTTTTCACACAGGGCCATGTAGGTTTGGATTTTTTTCCCCCTTAATATAAACAGCTTCATTTAAAAACTGCATTTTGTGTTTGCTTGTGTTATCTTTGTCTAATATTTAAATTTGGTTGATGATCTGAAACATTTGTTTGACAAACATACAAAAAAATGAGAAATCAGGAAGGGGCAAACACTTTTCCACACCACTGTAGTTTTATATTAAGTTAATGGGATATTAGTAACAGTTTCAGCTAATCTGTCTACGGGACATAACTGGAGTTTAAAGCTACATTTTATTTTTATAATAATTTATTTTCCTCTGTAAAGGGGTCATTGACTGAAAAATGGGCTGTTTGTAGGTCTTAGCCATCTGAAATTTGTCAATTGGCCACGTGATCATTGAAGAAATATCAAAACATTCACAAACAGCCTTTATCTTGTTTTTCTCTCCAGAAAGCCATTTTGAATCTTCTGGGGTTTATCCTCTATGTCAAGAAATGGCAAACCCTGTTGTGAGCCATCCTTGATACCTGCCCACTAGTCTATTATTGGCCAGCATAGCTGTCTGGCATGTAGATGGATAGGATTAGCTCCTGAGTTAGCTGGGATACTAGGAAGTTGTCACCAAGTGTGCTTCATATTGTTATTTTCTTCAGATTTCTGTCACCCTAATAGACATCCATGTTTCCACCTGGTTCACTCGTACAGTGTTTTTCAACCAGGGTGACATGAGAGACCATTCAAGGTGGGGAAATTGTCTAAGGCCGCTTTTAAACAACAATTGGCAACCTGCAGGTGCGGGTTCCATTGGCATAAATGAACACCTTAACAACCCTTTGTGGCTTTTTCAAACTTTAAGGAGATGGGAGTCTGATCTCCCACAAATAACAATGCATTCCTCTGGTGTATCAAGTTTCATGTCCTCACATTGCTGATGTCACATGAATGCAACATGAGCCTGGAAGCTGGGAATACCAACTGCTACTGATTGAGTCATCAGCATTTTTGCAGGTCCTTTGTCATCACTCCCTGTCAAACTCAGCACAGAGCAGTGGTTAATTGGAATACACAATCTATAGGTTGTTGTTTCCTATCCTCCATTTCAATGGACAGGGTTGCAAAATGTGTGTGTGTTTGTGTATGTGTGGTGCGTGCTTACAATTTTATTTGGCGGGGCTCTGTATTGTTGTGTCGCATTTCATGTCCAGCGCCACAGAAAGCACAATACATTTTTTTTAAAAGGGGGCTGTCATGGAAAAGAGGAGCAGAGCATCATCGGGTGGAAGTTATGGTGGGGTTAACCAGGATAAAACCTCCTCCACAAACCACATCTCAATATCAGCTGCCCTTAGCACCAAACAAGTGGAAAACTGTCATGTAGCTCTGCAGTCCATCTGCAGCAAGTCTCATTTTCAAACTAATTTATCCTCCTGGTTAAGGTGGAATATCAAGCTGATTTGTATGTAACTGCGCCACGTTTCACATGGAGTATAAACAGATTACAACATGAGCACAGCAGGACCGCTCATGGCTGTTTCCTGACAGCTCCACTATTCCAGGAAGTCTGGAAGAATAAAGAGAAAACTGAATTCTGAAGCTCCAATGTGGGAGATTTTTGGATTGAAGCCAGATGAGCGAGGAGAGCCCAGTAATGTCACTGAGCCAGTATGTGACCTGTATTTGAAAACAGTTGTAACAAAAACAGAAAAATGCATTAAAAACATAACCATCCTACTCAGTTTTTCCAAGTGGGAACAAAACTGTGCTCAGACATCCAGAGCCCCCCATTTCCCCACAGTCTGGTATAAGGGAGTCTTTGACCAGTAATGCAGATCTAAACATTACGGTGATAAATTAAAAATTTACTACAAAAAAATTTATTGTCTTCCAAAATTTGTGATCATTACAGGCCTAATTACAAGACTAAATTGTGTCATTTTATAACATTTTGGGTAGGTGGGGTGCCGCAGAATTTTTTCAACGTAAGAAGGGTGCCATGGCTCAAAAAAGGTTGAAAAACACTGCACTAATACACTGTTGACAATATATCTGGCATCATTTTGGCTTACTTTGTAATATTTTCACCATGATTCTACTATGAACTGTTAGCAGTAGCATGCTATACAGTCCAAATTGATCACCGTAAACGGGACACAGCTCGCTTTGGCATGGAGGAAGTGATGACAGGCCGCCAGTTATGATCATTATTTTCTATAAATTCTATTCACCCCCACTGGAATCCTTGTTCATCTAACAACGCTTGACCATATATTTTGTTCTTAGATGTTATTTTAACTTAAAGTTTTATTTTCTCCAACTGGAATCCAAGGCTGCAAGATGAAGCTGGCAGTTTAGCCACTCATTCACGTATGTTTCTGTGCTTACTGTATTCCAGGGATGGGTTTTATCCTATCAACCACTAAAACCACACCCCCTGTCAACCAGTGAGGCACTATTTAATTCTTTAAGACAAACGTTCACGGCTCAGGCTCAGTGGTAATTCTCCACTCACACCATTACTCCCATATCCCATGGAGCGGCGGGGAGCGGCAAATGCTGTTGAGCGCAACAATTTGAGGGATTCCATTGGGATTCATGGGGGGCTGCATGGTGGTTTGCCGACAGTTTTGTTGTCGCCAGCATTCACCTCTCCTTGCTGCTCCATAAGATACTACCCTTAAAGTTCCCAGAGATGACTTTGGGGGCCGGCTTGACTTGTATTTGGCTCAAGATGCATCCAAGCCAGTGCTGCTGATCCGAGCTAAAGGCTAGGAGCTAACTAGCTAATGGCTAAGTGATGTAGGAGGGAGGATGGAGTTGAATCTAGTCAAGGATTTTTCTTAAAGTGATAGCATTAAAACAAAGCATTTTCAGAAAGGCTGGAAAAATGAAAAGGAAATTTGCTTCAATAATTAAATAATTATAGAAAATTTGCATTCCCAGCTGGTCTGGGAACGCCTTGGTATCCTCTCTGGAGAGCTGGAGCAGGTGGATGGGGAGAGGGAAGTCTGGGCTTCTCTGCTTGAACTGCTGCCTCCGCGACCCGGACCTCCGGAAAAGCGGTAGAGAGGATGGAAAAAATTTGAACAAAATATGTCACAAACAATTCATTAAGACATGTGAGTAAAATGTGGAAAACAGTGCAATCAATGACCCCTTTAAATAAACTATAATAAACCTTTGAATATCACTACAAATTCAAAAGTTTAGTTTGAGAATCTGAAATTTTAGTATAAGCAGATCATGAAAACCAAGCAAACTAATGCACTTTAAATTAACTAGTGCATTGTCTGCAGAACGCAAGTATTCCTGTCTGAAACAGGTATCCCAATAAGGCTTTAAACGCCCAAATGGAGACTGTGTTTGAAAGTGGAATACAAAGAGGTGTAGCCTATTTGTAGACAATCACATGTTAGACTTTGACAAATACTGTATAAAAGGGAGTAAATGGCACTAAGATTTATTTGATTGTGTGAATGTTAATTACAGAATACCTAAGTATTGAAAATGAATGGGACATCCAATATTAGTGACTGTTTCAGATCCCTTGTTTATTTGTTTGCCAGATCAGTTATTTGTGTGATCTTTTATCACTTATATTCATAATAGTGTATCTTGCACTTTGGGGAATGGGAGTTGTTCAGTCATCATTATAATTATTTTAGTTTATATCACTGTTCAGTGATGAGTTCTGTATAATATTGAATTTCTTCTGTGTATCATCAGTAAACTCATGCAGTACTATAACAGGACACATTTACAAATATTTGAGACCCATTCTAGTTCATCATTTTATATTTTAGCAATATTTTGTTATTAAAAGGTTTTTTAAAACTTTAATACTAAGATTGAGGCGGTGCTTATATTGTTGCGCTACGGCGATATTGAGGCCAAATAATGATCTGAACCTTGAGGGCGTGACTGGCCGCGGCTCTGTTGTAAGCGGGTTGTTTTTATTGATGCAAGAAAATTTATTATTATTATTATTCCGCCTAAACGATCACATTTTTGACCCTCTAAACGTTAACCAAAACACAATTTTTTTTCGCACACACCTCAGAACTGGAAAAATTTTGTAAACTTGAAAAAATATGTGTCCAATGCTGAAAAATTTCCTACATATCCAGCGTATGTTCTGATAGATATGCCAAAATGTCAGAACACCGGAGGAGGTGGATCCAATCAGCTGATCACTCTAACCACAGAGCTCAGCTGTTTTCCATGATAAATCAGCCTCAGGGCAAAAGCACACTCCATGCATTATCTTTTTTTTAACTTTATTGAAAATAACTTTTTTTTATCGCCATCAGTTAGCATGCCTTTGAGCCTAGTCGTGTCTGGCCGTTGCTTCTCCCGGCATGCTCTGTGCTGATTTGTCAGACCTGGTTCCCGCTGACGCTTTGCCCAGTCTGCTCGCGCACCTCATGTTCTCCACATATGGCGAATTATCCTTTAGACCTACGCAATCACGGCAACTTTATGGTATAATTTTTTTAAGCATTAAATCTTCAGTATTATCTTTTTCTAGTCAAATTTGTGATTTTTCACTTCCTTGTTTTGTCCAGGGAACACTGTGGTGACTGGCAGGTCATGGTACCATGTATTATCCAATCAGCATGGCCATGATGCGCGTATTATCCAATCAGCATGGAGTCAATCCGAAACCCCACCCACACTTCTTGAAGCCAGGGCATGAAGAGACAAAGTAGCAGTGGCTAAACTTTTATTGATAAAAAATTACATATTTTGACTGAGCGACTCCATACTCAGGGATGCATACCCTTGTAACCTCAGCAAAACATGTATAAAACCTTAGGTCAGCCTGACGAATGGTTTGAGAGCTATATGAGGAACACACACACTGACAGACACACAGAGATTTCGTGCATGTATAGATAAATATGCATTTAAAGATGCCTTTGTGGGGTCTTACTCAGTGAAACTGTTTGTCACTAATTATGCCTGTTTCTCTGTGCAGTTCTGTTAATAATTACAAACAAAAGTGGGACTTTTATTTTAAAAACTGCTGTAAAACTAAATCATAATCTGATTGCTTTCCCTTTTGTTTTCCTTCAACAACCCTGTCATGAATTAATATGAGTATTAATGTCAATGCAGCCCAGAGTGAGTGAGAAAAGTCAGTAGGACCGACAGTCTGCCCTTCATGCATCTTTCCAATATTACCCATAATCCACTGGGATACATCTGTGCAAAGCAGTCTAGTTACCATGCTTAGAGGCAGCCAGTCAGCCGTCCTCTTATGTAATCCCCACTTTCATGTATGGGTATAGAGAAAGCAAATATAACAGATTGTGAATTAGACGTTAAGAGTGTGGGTGCACAGACACAGGCATATACATCCATTTAAAAGAAAATGTAATCGTATCCTACATCTTTCTCCATCACTGCCCCCCACCAAAAAAAATATCTATCCTTTCTTTTGTTCTTGACTATTTTACTCACAGACACATCCACACACCTTCATTTCATCCAGCCTGTCCATAACTGCTCACATCCTCCTCCTCTCTCAGCCTGTTGTACATTGCTCACATGTTAGACTGGGCTGCTGCAGCAGATGGCAATTACAGTAACTGCTCCTGTCGCACTTATGCCATCACACACTCTGCAATTAAATTAAGAGTGACGTATAAATCGAGGGGATATTATGAATGACGACTGTGCTTTGTTGATGCGGTGAGGCAATGAGCATGTGCTGCCTGGTGCTGAACGTGGAAAGTAAAACTGCTATTATACAGCAGGGCATTGTGGTCGCAATAGATTTTTCTGTAAAAGTGAAGCCAATTTTCCAGCATGCTCTCATATGTTAGATGTTTGAATAAGTTTACATGATATTAGGAGCGGAGGAGTCATCCTATAGCCTTAGCTTAAGATGTTAAAATACTCAGCAAGCATTATTATTTTAAAGACACGTTATACTCTTTGACTACATGCCGACACAGCTCCCAGAGGTGTTATAATCTGTGACAAGCTTTGGTCAGAACACCTCAGCTAGCAGTAGCTAGCTCTATAGTGAGCAAAGCCTGCGCTAACTAACACAAAATTAACTGATTATCGGGGAAAGGGGTGTGTGGTGTGAGTGGAAGACGGGATAGGACCAATCCTTGGGGTATAATAAACACAGAAATCACCCTAAATTAGTGAATAGTTAATTCTGCAAATGACAAGAAACTGCCACTAGTCAAGGAGATTCCCTGAAAGAGTACTGTTGTAAAAGAAGCTAAAATAGCATGTAAGAATGAGATAGATGGTTAAGTGTTGGTAGATGATCAAGCTAGAAAAACACAGGGTGGGTGGACTAAAAAAAAACATGAAAGCTGAACATGAGCCAGGCTAAGTGAACGCTACACTGGATGTCTAGGGAGTAGAAAAATGCCATAAACATTGTGGTCTTTATGTGGTGTGTGGCTACTGGGCTACCTATGCTAATCGCACAATTTCCTGGCCTATCCCGACGCCCCCCCCCCCCACCACCCAAAAAAGCATAATAGGCAGGAATGGTGCAATATTAGTGACTGTGATTTAATGAACCAGCGGGGAACTTATAATGACTAGAATTTATAGAGAAGATTCATAAAACCCCAGTGGCCTACAAAGGTAACTCTGTATTAGCACTGTTGGTGAATTTAGATGCTCATGGAAATACTCCCACCATTTCGTGGATGCGTGCTACCTGGTAAATATGACCAAGAAAATAAATCAGCTGCTGTGACATTACAATGTGCCAAGTCTTGGCAAAAAAGTGTCACAAGCAAGAGTACACGGATAAAATTTGTTTATTTTTTGATAGAATTGCTATAGAATACCTTGTTTTTTTGAGCTATTTGCACTTTTAAGATGATAACTCATTGTAACATTGTAGGTAAGTCAGAAAACATACAAAACTAGAAAAGCACTCGGAGAGCGCAGACCTCCGCCAAGCGCCACAGTTCCCCCCATACAGTGTTTGTGTGTACGTTTTCAGATTCCTTGACCATGAAAACATATGACTAGCAATTGGATTCACAATGATAGGATTAGTGGTTCAGTAGTTATTGACGAAAATGGCATTTTCCGTAATGGCGGTTTAGCGCCACAGTTCCCCCCATACAGTGTTTGTGTGTATGTTTTCAGATTCCTTGACCATGAAAACATATGACTAGCAATTGGATTCACAATGATAGGATTAGTGGTTCAGTAGTTATTGACGAAAATGTCATTTTCCGTAATGGCGGTTTTCTTCTGGACGGTGATCGGGATCACCACCAAAATCTAATCATCTGTAGGATACCCCATTTCTGACAATCTGTGAAAATTTAATGAAAATCCGTCCATAACTTTTTGAGTTATCTTGCTAACAAACAAACAAACAGACAGACAGACAAACCAACGCCGATGAAAACATAACCTCCTTGGCGGAGGTAAACATTGCATGGGCTCATTAATGAACTACTGTCATGTGTTAAGACCAGAGTTGCTAACTTTTCAGAAAAGCTTGGAGTCAGATTTAGAGGGAATCGTGCACGGGGGAGACTCTGTGTGTGTGTGTGTGTGTGTGTGTGTGTGTGTGTGCATATGTTCAATACCCATAAACATTTTTTTCCCAACATTTACGCTTTTCTACCTCAGAATAAGTTTTAGAACATGTTCAGTCTGCTTTATGCTGCTTTGAGAGGTCTTATTGTGTAAAAATCTGAAGAAAGTCAACACGACAGTGACAGTATTTTCCTAATTTTGGAGTGAGACACAAGTTTTGTGGTGTGAGAGAGAGAGGGCAAAAGAGTGAGACTCACTCCAAAACTATGAGAGTTAGCAGCACTGTAACAAGCACCCCTTCACTACAGACGTGGACAAAATTGTTGGTACCCCTCTGTTAATGAAAGAAAAACCCACAATGGTCACAGAAATAACTTGAATCTGACAAAAGTGGTAATAAATAAAAATTCTATGAAAATTAACCAATGAAAATCAAACAATGCTATTGAATTGTGGTTCAACAGAATTATTTTAAAAAACAAACTCATGAAACAGGCCTGGACAAAAATGATGGTACCTGTGGTATATATTACTCATATATTCCATACCTACATACTATGTTCGAGCATGTGGAAATGTTTTGGACAGCATATGTAAGGAACTTCACACCTCGGAAAGGACAAAGGAATCTCACCCGCCGTGTGAAGAACAAAGACGTCCCAGGACGCGGCGGCTGAGACGGACTAGACACCTTTGCCCCCCAAGGCGAGGAGAGGAATTCCCAGCACCTCCCAAGACAAGGGAGGAGATAACAGAACAATGGGGGATTAAGAGATCGGGGGATGTCGGCTTGTGTAATGCATGTCTTTGATGTGTGCCTGTATTTAACCAGCGAGCTGGGCAGAAATCTTTCTCTTTGCCTTCTGCCAAGCTCTGCACCAGATGAGACAAGATAGAAGAGCTGTTCATTAAAGACTCTGTTTTTAATACAAAATCGCCTCATTATTTCCAGCTCCTCTACACTGGTGACCTTGACGCGAGTATGGACCGGAGGCGTTCTTCAAGCGACTCATCCGTGGCGACTCTGGCATACGCCAGCGACGACGCAGACGAGGGAACAAGCGGACAGCTGTTTCCCCCGGCAGAGGTTACCAAGAGAGCTCAACCGAGCTCCAGCACCGCCGTGAGAGCCGAGGCAAGGCACTCTCACCCGGCGGGCACAACAGTGATGATGTGCACGAACGTCGTCACTGTCAAACTGCCAGATTTCTGGCGAGAAGACCCGGCCTCTTGGTTTCATCAAGCTGAAGCCCAGTTCATACTGGCGGGCATCACGGCAGACGATACTAAATTCTACCATATCGTCTCCAAACTCGACTCCGCCACTTCGAGGTGTGTGCGGAGCTTGATCCAGCGACCACCGGCCCGGGACAAGTATGAGACACTCAAGGCGACCATCGTGGCGAATTACGTCCCGTCAGCGGAGGAAAGAGCCGAGAAGATCCTGGCGGTCTACGGCCACAGAGGGGGCAATCCAAAGACCCTCATGGAGGATTTGCTGCAGCTCAAGCAGGGAGGATAATGATAATTTCCTCTTCCAATTTATTTTCCTCAGCACGCTTCCACCACACATGAGAGGGACACTCGCCAGTATGAAGTGCAACAATCATCAGGACTTCCGCACACTGGCCAACTAGGCTTATCGGCTCGTCAACGCCTGCAGGGAACTGACACCCACAGCGGCATCCGCAGACCTCAAGACTGACGCCCCGAGCCTTGGAGAGCCACAACCCACGGAGCAGACTCAACCCACGGTGACAGCGGCGCGGCCCAAGCGCAACAAACAGAATGACGTCTGTTATTATCACCACTGCTTCGCCGAGAAAGCCCGAAAATGTGTTCCCCCCTGCAAGTTTACGATGTCGGGAAAACGCCAAAGCTGAGGGCCGTTAACAGCAGCGGTTCTCGGCGAGAAAAACAAGCTGTTATACATGACAGATGGACACACAGGCAAGCAGTTCCTCATCGACACGGGAGCTCAGCTGAGTTTCATCATGCCCTCCCATGCAGATCGAGCCATGGGCACCCGGGGCAACGGAGCAGTGGCAGCCAACGGCTCTGACATCGACACATTCGGGGAAAAGAGCCTGCACCTCCTCATTCACGGCCGCAGCTACAGATGGACATTTGTTGTAGCGGCGGTGAGTTTTAACTTGTTAGGCGCTGTTTTCTATGTGCACATGGGTTATTAGTTGATCTAGCAAATAGGCGCCTGGTTAATGCACTATCTTTTGCTTCTATTCCATGCTCAGCTCGAGTCTCTCCACCACCTGTGCAGGCCAACGTCACCACGGCAGGAGGTAAGTTTGAGCAACTCCTCACCCAATTTCCAGCACTCACAACCCTCAAATTTTCAGCCACTGTAGCCAAACACGGGGTTAAACACTTCATTCCAACAACGGGACCTCCCGTTTTTGCCAAAGCTCGCCGCTTAGACGCAGCCAAGCTCAACATAGCAAGGGACGAGTTTGCAGCTCTCGAAAAATTGGGCATTGTTAGACGCTCGAAGAGCCCTTGGGCTTCACCACTTCACATGGTTCCGAAATCCGACGGTTCTTGGAGACCGTGCGGAGATTACCGCAGATTAAACAACGCTACAGCGCATGACCGCTACCCCATCCCTCACATACAGGACTTTTCACTACATTTAGCGGGTGCGCGCATTTTTTCAAAGATAGACTTAGTCCGCGGTTATCACCAAGTCCCAGTCCGAGCTGAAGACATTCCTAAAACAGCGGTTATAACCCCTTTCGGCCTTTTTGAATTCCTGCGAATGCCGTTCGGCCTCAAAGGCGCTGCTCAAACTTTTCAACGTATGATGGACGCAGTCCTACGCGACCTCTCCTTTGTTTTCGTCTACCTCGACGACATGCTGGTAGCCAGCTCATCTGAGGAAGAGCACGAGCAGCACCTCACTACCGTTTTTCAGAGGCTAGAAGAGCATGGACTAATAATTAATCCAGCCAAATGCAAATTCGGCGTATCGCAAATTGATTTTTTGGGACATAGAGTCTCCCCGAAAGGGGCAGTTCCGCTTCCAGACAAAGTTCATGCGATAGAAGGTTTTCCACGGCCCCAAACGGTCAAATCGCTACAGGAATTTTTGGGGATGGTTAATTTTTACAACCGTTTCCTCCCCCATGCAGCTCAGCTCATGCAGCCCCTGTATGACGCGCTCAGAAAAAAGAAAGCTTCCAACGCGGTCGAATGGACCCCGGAACGCGAACACGCTTTCGCGGAAGTAAAAAAACGCCCTAGCTAACGCCACAATGTTAGTCCACCCAGATCCCTCGGCCCGCATTGCTCTAACCACAGATGCTTCAGCTCTGGCCATAGGGGCAGTTGTAGAACAACTTGTCAGCGGGGTCTGGCAACCTTTAGCATTCTTTAGCAAATCGCTAAACCCGACGGAACGCAAATACAGCACTTTTGACAGGGAGCTGCTGGCACTCCATTTGTCCATCCGCCACTTCCAGTTTTTTTTTTTTTTCCACAATATCTTTATTGAACCTTTTTTTTTTTTTTAACAAACATGATACAAACAATCAAACACTAACACTAAAGTACTACAAAAAAAAAAAAAATGCACTAAAAACACCAACAACCACCAACAAAATCAAGTCTTCAACAATGCTCCTCTGTTTAGTCTAGACAATCCAATACATAAGTATACATATTATGTTCACCAGTTTGGAATTTACAAGGTCCACACACATCATTCACCTTCTTCTTCAAGAGTTATGTTTAAATTTTTTACATAATCAATAAAAGGTCTCCATATATTCTCAAACACAATTTCCTTTGATTTTAGTATATATGTTATTCTTTCTAATGGAAGGTTTGTTAACATCTGTCTTAACCACTGAGTCACATCTGGTCTATGAGTCTTTTTCCATAATAGTGCAATACATTTTTTGGCATTAAGCAAACTGAGGTCTATGAATGTTCTTTCACTTTTATTAAAATTATGCTTTTCTGGGTACAGACCCAACAAAAACAGTTTAGGATTCAATATGATTTGTTTTGAGATTATTTTTTCAATTGTTACCCTCACCTCTTCCCAAAACATTCTTATTAATCTACATTCCCATAAACAATGAAATAGGGTTCCTTTACTTTCCATGCATTTTGTGCATGTATCTGGTATATTTTTGTTATATCTATTTAACTCCTCTGGTGTAACATACATCCGCATTAACCATTTGAAATGTATCAATTTAAGGCGTGCATTTATTGATTTGGTTTGAGCTTCTGTACAAGCCAATTCCCATTGTTCCTCTGAAATTTCAATTTGCAGATCTTCTTTCCAGTAGTTTAATCTTTTCAGTGAATTTTCACTTGAAGATAGTGTCAATGAGTTATAAAACTCTGAAATAATACCCTTTCTTTTACTATCTTTCATCATCATTTTTTCCAAGGATGAATAAATAGGTCGAGTGAGAGCTTTATTTTGATTTGATCGAATAAAGTTTCTAAGTTGAAGATATTTAAAAAAATGTGTTCTATTGAGATTAAATTTGATCCTCAGCTCTTCAAAAGACATTATGTTGTCTGCACCTGGCAAATATAAATCCTGAATCTTTTGTATCCCTTTTAAATTCCATACTTTAAATACAGCGTCCGCTCTCCCTGGTTTAAAATATTGATTACCTCATATTGGACTAAATTGTGACAATAACTGTGGTTCTTTTAAATAGTTTTTAGCTTCACACCATATTTTGATCATATGCTTTACAAATGGATTTTTAACTTGTTTTTGTAATTTTTTTGCCGAATCTGAGTATATGAATAAGGGAAGAGGTAAAGGTAAATTGTATGATTCCATTTCAGTCCAGTGAGGGAGATCATTTGATGAAAAATAATATGTCATAGACCTCAGTTGTGCCGACCAATAATACAACATAAAATTTGGACATTTCAGACCTCCACGATCAAATGGTAAATATAATAAAGACAAACGTAATCTAGCCCTCCTGTTGTTCCATATAAATTCCACTAACTTTTTTTTTATTCTTGAGAATAGATCTAAAGGTGGTGATAAGGGAATGTATTGAAATAAATAAAGTATTTTAGGTAAAATATTACTTTTAAGTATATTGATTCTCCCGATCATCGACATTGGTAGTGACATCCATCTCTGAGTTAACTCACTGATATCTGACATCAAGGCTTCATAGTTGACACTGGCGACTGATTCTAGCTTAGGCATAATTTGGATTCCTAAATATTTAAACTGATTTACAACATTGAATTGATTTACCTCAGGGGCTGAGTAATTTCTCTGGGTCTCATTTAGCATTAATATTGAAGATTTAGTTTTATTTATTTTATATCCTGATATTTCCCCAAAATTCTTTATTAAATTCAACAAGGTTGGAATTGATTTTTTTAGATTCGACATAAACAAAATTATATCATCGGCGTACAGGGAGATTTTATGTTCTGTTGGTCCAACTTTAATTCCATATATTTGTGAATGTAAACGTATCGCTATCGCTAAAGGTTCAATTGCCATAGTAAACAGTAAAGGTGAAAGTGGACAGCCTTGTCGACATCCTCTATTGATTTTTATTGGTTTTGAAATATTGTTATTTGTTAGGATTTCTGCTGTAGCATTATTGTATATTATTTGAACCCATTTTATGAAATTATTTCCAAGTCCAAACCTTTGTAGGACTTCAAAAAGAAAGGGCCATTCAACTCTATCAAAGGCCTTTTCGGCGTCCAATGATAGGAGAGCTGTATCCGGTGCTTCTTTATTAAAATAAATAATATTAAATAGTCTTCTTACATTATGGAAGCCTTGTCTACCCTTTATAAAGCCATTCTGATCTCGATTAATAATATTTGGTAAAATTTCTTGTATTCGTCTTGCTAAAATTTTACAGATTATCTTAAGGTCGGCGTTTAATAGGCTTATTGGTCTCATATTTTCACATTTATTAGAGGGCTTACCTGGTTTTGGCAGCAGTATAATTAAGGCATTATTTATGTATGATGGTAAATTATTATTTTGAAATGCTTCTAAAACCATTTCCAAAAAAGGTTTTATTAATTTATTCTTAAATTTTTTATAAAGGTCAACTGGAAGACCATCTGGTCCTGCACTTTTTCCTGATTTCATATTATCAATGGCTAGCCCAACTTCTTCTTGACTAATTTTAGACTCCAATATCTCCCTGTTTTCATTTGGAATACACGGTATAGATAGTTCGTTCAAAAACCCATTTAGTTTTGTTAAATCAGGTTCATTTTTGGTATCATATAATTTTTCATAGTAATCTCTAAAGGCTCTATTAATTTCTAAAGGATCTATAACTACCTGTCCATTACTTATAATACTGGTAATTGGTGTTTTAATTTCCAGTTGTTTAATCTGCCATGCTAATAATTTTCCTGATTTTTCACCTTGTTCATAAAAAGATTGTTTCAATCTTAGAAGACTCGAGGCAGCTCTATTCGCTGATTTTTTGTCGTATTCAGCTCTCAAAATCAGTAATTCATTCTCCAACCTTGGGTCACTTCCTGCATACACTTTTTCCTGAAGATTTTTTATTTTATGTTCCAATTTAGCTCTCTCCTCTCGAGTCTTCTTAGATTTTGATCCTGTATAACTAATAATATGCCCCCTAATAAAAGCTTTGAAAGCCTCCCACTTTACACATGCTGATGTTTGTGTAGTATTGATGTCAAAGAACTCGTCTATCTGTTTTTCTATATACTTGACAAATTCCTCATCCTGAAGCCATTTATGCTGAAATTGCCATCTACCTGATTCCTTTGTCAATTTTTTATCTACATATATTAGACAACAGGGTGCATGATCAGAGATCACGATGTTATCATAAAAGCAGTTTTGAATCTTGGACCTTAATTCTGTGGAAATCAAAAAATAATCAATACGTGAGAATGTCTTGTAGGTACTGGAATAACAAGAATAGGCTTTAACTTGTGGTTTCATTTCTCTCCATATATCTAACAATCTCAATTCTTTCATAAAATGATTAATAGTCATCCTACATCCAATGTGCGTACAATCCAGTCCTGTTGATCTATCCACACCTGGATTCAATGTACAATTAAAATCCCCTGCTATTATATGTTGCCCTGTAAGTGATGATAAGATGAGAAATAAATTAGCAAAGAACTTCTGATCATCTATATTGGGACCATATAAGTTCACAAGATTTATATTTTCTAATAGCAAAGAACCTTGAATGATTACATATCTTCCAAATTTGTCTCCAATTACATTTTTCACTTGAAAAGGAACTGATTTATGTATGAGAGTCATAACTCCCCTGGCTCGGGATGAAAATGAAGAGGTGAATACACTTCCCTGCCATCTACTCCTAATTCTTTTAACATCCTCCTCTATCAGATGAGTTTCTTGTAAAAACACAATTCTTGGACCCATGTCCTTTATTTTATTCATAACTTGTTTAAGTTTTTTTAAATTTTGTAGACCTCTGCAATTCCATGAAGTTAAATTAAGATTAACACTTTGGTCCATGATCAATAGAGAGTTTGGGATTACCTTGCAGTGTAAACATGCTCATACAGAGAAGCAAAAACATGAGTGGTTGAACATTCATCCTACAAACTACACACAAACAAATTTCCCCTTCCCACACTTGTGGCAAACCCCCCAAAATCAAAAGAAAAATTCTGTCTCCCGATATAGCCATCGACCGTTCCACACCCACGGGGAACAGCCTAAGCCACTCCTTCTTCATCCTCCCAATCACCCTAACTCTACTGCTTTTAATGACGTAACATTAACTCTCCTCTGTAGTTTTCCAACTTAACTCCAAAATTTTTAACAACTTTGTACATCATAGTTTTTTTTTTTTTTTGTTTGTTTTGTTTTTGTTTTGTTTTTTTAATATATAATACAATCTATATTTTGTAAACTTACTATTTACTTCAAGTCAGTCAGATGCCTGTGCAAATGCTTAATTATTCTACCTTATATTTTGTTCATGCTTAGCTCCCACCAGTCTCTTCTTCTTCTTTGATCTTCTTGATGAACTCCTGCGCCTCCTCTGGGGTCTTGAAGATGTGGGTTCTGCCCTCATACGTGGTCAGCAGTCTCGCAGGATAGATTACACCATGACGAATCCCAAGGTTGCGCAGCTCCTTACGTACGGGATCAAACTGCTTCCTCAATTGTTGGATTCCTGTGGCCAAATCTGGGTAGAACCGCACCTGCTGGTCCTGGTGTTTAATCTCTCCTTTAGCACGTGCAGCGTTGAAGATCTTCATCCTGTCTCTGTTGCTAAGAAACTTCATAATTAAGGTCCTCGGCGGTCCCTTATCTCTCCGTGGGCCAATACGATGTGCTTTTTCCAGAACCACTGCTGATTGCAACTCCTCGCTGCCCAGCACCTCCGGAATCCACTTTTCCAGAAAGGAACATACGTCCCGACCTTCTGATTCCTCTGGAAGACCCACCAGCCTCAAATTATTCTGTCTCGACCGAGATTCCAAATCCAAAATATTATCTTCCAGAGATTTATTTTTTTTTTCCAAAGTGCGCACCTTTAATTGAAGACGGGTGACGTCATCTTCAGCACTAGCGAGACGGAGCTCCATCTGCGCCGTTCGTTCTACACAGTCACCCAATTCCTTTCTTATTCCTTCCAACGCTGTCATAATCCCATCAAATCTAGAGGAAAAGTCCACTCTCACTGAACTCATGGCAGCCATCAGCGCATCTGCGCCATTCCCCGCAGAAATCGCACCGCCGCCAGCCGCCTCCGCCATATATGGAGCCTTGTTTGCTGCGTCACAGACCTGAAAGTCCGTTAATTTGGACTGTTTCGGCGGCTCGCTTTTTCCTTTTCCTGGTTTTCCAGCCTTAGGCTTCGCCGACATATCCTCGCTCAAATGCTGGGATACGTTCTGTCCCAAATGAGAGAGTTATTTGCCGATTTTTTTCTCCAGGAGCAGAGCAGAGCGAGACACGTCCGTCCTACGTGGCAGCCATAACCGGAAGTCCCACTTCCAGTTTTGGTTAGAAGGGCGGAGTTTCACGGCTTTTGTGGACCATAAACCGCTCACTTTTGCTATGGCTAAAATTTCAGAACCATGGTCTGGCAGACAACAGAGACAGCTAGCTGCGATTTCAGAGTTCACCACGGACATTCGACATGTAGCAGGCAAACTTAACGTAGTAGCGGACTGTCTCTCTCGCGCTGTGGCACCACCAGAGCACGAGGAGACAGATTACACTGCCTCAGCAGCGGAACTCTTCACTAACGCAGACACATACACAGCACCTATCCATGAAGGGATAGATTATGCAGCCATGGCGGAAGAACAAGGCAGTGATGCGGACGTGCGCGCGCTCCTGTCTGGACCAACAGGGTTAAGGCTGGAGAAAAAAGGGTTGCGCGACGGCGTGCCCCCCCTAATATGTGATGTTTCAACCGGCCGACCTCGCCCGTTAGTACCAGCTGCTTGGCGCCGCCACATTTTCGACGCAATTCACTCCCTCGCGCACCCAGGTGTGCGCGCCTCGGTCAAAATGGTTGCCGAAAAGTTTGTGTGGCCAGGCCTGCGCAAAAACGTAAAAGAATGGGCAAAAACTTGCATTCCTTGTCAACGCGCCAAAATACACAGACACACAAAAGCCCCTCTGGAGCCTTTTCCAATTCCTGCTAGAAGGTTCGACCACATTCATGTTGACCTCGTGGGGCCACTACCTTCCTCCCAAGGTTTCACACACCTGCTAACGATGATAGACCGCACCACGCGCTGGCCAGAGGCAGTCCCTCTAGCGGCAACTATAGCGGATGAAGTCGCTCGCGTTTTTCTAACAAATTGGGTGGCACGTTTCGGCGTCCCATCAGACATCACGTCAGATAGGGGGCCTCAATTTGTCTCAGAGCTCTGGTCAGCCATGTCCAGCAGTTTAGGGGCAACAATTCATCGCACCACCGCTTATCACCCTCAGGCTAATGGGTTATGCGAGCGTTTTCACAGGTCCTTAAAGGCCGCCCTCAGAGCCTCATTAACGGACACAAATTGGGTAAATAAACTTCCCTGGGTTTTATTGGGGTTGCGTGCGGCACCTAAAGAGGATTTAGACGCTTCCCCTGCAGAATTAGTCTTTGCTCAGCCTATCAGACTCCCAGGCGAATTTTTACCGGAGAACCCGGAACCAGGGCACCTCCCAGTCCCAAGGTTTTTAGGCAGTAACGGACCGGACTCTCTCCACGGTCCAGCTCATCACTCCTTTCCACGAGTTTTTGTTCCTCAGACTTTAAAAAACGCTGAGTTTGTTTTTGTTAAGCATGAAGCTCTAAAACCAACGTTACACCCAGTATACGATGGCCCGTACAGAGTGCTGGAAAATGGTGACAAACACTTTGTGCTTGATTATGGGGATAGAAATGAAATGGTCAGCATTGACAGACTCAAACCTGCCTTCTTGTTGAGAGACGAACCTGCACAGTTGGCTCGAGCACCTCGGCGAGGTAGACCCCCCAAGGGAAAAGTCTCAGCCCCCAGGCAGGGAACAAATAATCTCTCTCCTTCCCACACTACAGATTCCTCACAAGAAGGTCCCAGCAGGATGCCTAAACCAACCTACAGCAGTTTTGGGAGAAGATTAAAACCCAGACAGCACAGGGACTGATACCAACCACTCCGCAATTATTCATTAATTGTGCTGCAACAGTTTAGGACTGACTTATGATTGTACTATGCTGTTATGTTTACCACTGAACTCTCTTAGGAGCATGGCTACTTGAAAGTTTCTTCTGTGGCAACAGCTGTAACACGTAGTATGTCGTAGTAATTACCCTAGACTGTGAACCTTTCTGTGTCCTTTCCTAGTTGTTTGGGGGGCTTGTGGTATATATTACTCATATATTCCATACCTACATATGTTAGAGCATGTGGAAATGTTTTGAACAGCATATGTAAGGAACTTCACACCTCGGAAAGGACAAAGGAATCTCACCCGCCGTGTGAAGAACAAAGACGTCCCAGGACGTGGCGGCTGAGATGGACTAGACACCTTCTCCCCCCAAGGTGAGGAGAGGAATTCCCAGCACCTCCCAAGACGAAGGGAGGAGATAACAGAACAATGGGGGATTAAGAGATCGGGGGATGTCGGCTTGTGTAATGCATGTCTTTGATGTGTGCCTGTATTTAACCAGCGAGCTGGGCAGAAATCTTTCTCTTTGCCTTCTGCCAAGCTCTGCACCAGATGAGACAAGATAGAAGAGCTGTTCATTAAAGACTCTGTTTTTAATACAAAATTGCCTCATTATTTCCAGCTCCTCTACAGTACCCCTAGAAAAGATTGAAAATAATGTGACCATAGGGACATGTTCAACCAAGATGTGTCCTTTAATTAACATCACAGGTGTCTACAAATTTGTAATCAGTCAGTCGGCCTATTTAAAGGGTGACAAGTAGTCACTGTGCTGTTTGGTGACATGGTGTGTACCACACTAAACATGGACCAGAGGAAGCAAAGGAGAGAGTTGTCTCAGGAGATTAGAAAGAAAATTATAGACGAGCATGTTAAAGGTAAAGGCTATAAGACCATCTCCAAGCAGCTTGATGTTCCTATGACTACAGTTGCACATATTATTCAGAAATTTAAGATCCACGGGACTGTAGCCAACCTCCCTGGACGTGGCCGCGGGAGGAGACTGATAATACGAATGGTAACAAAAGAGCCCAGAACAACCTCTAAACACATTCATGGTGAACTCCAAGGTCAAGGTACATCAGTGACAGATCGCACCAGCCGCCGTTGTTTGAGCCAAAGTGGACTTCATGGGAGACGACCAAGGAGGACACCACTGTTGAAAACAAATCATAAAAAAGCCAGACTGGAATTTGCCAAACTGCATGTTGACAAGCCACAAAACTTCTGGGAGAATGTCCTATGGACAGACAAGACAAAACTGGAACTTTTTGGCAAGGCACATAAGCTCTATATGTTCACAGATGCAAAAATGAAGCATACCAAGAAAAGAACACTGTCCCTACTGTGAAACATGGAGGAGGTTCTGTTATGTTCTGGGGCTGCTTTGCTGCATCTGGTGTAACGGATGCCAACTAGTGCTGTTCGGCGTAGAACGTTAGTAATACCTCCCTCCCAAAAGCCTCATACAGTATCGGTAGCGCTGCGCTATCGGTCGGACCTTTAGCTCAGCGCGATCGTGCTGTGTCTCCCATGCTCGAACTGTGTAGTTGACTGGTAGGTCGCGGGTTCATGTCCCGAGTGGGCGAACTGCGCAGGATGACCTCAGTCACAATGGTGCCGTGACCCGGATGGGAGTGAGGTTTAAGGGGGAGAGTGTAACGGATGCCAACTAGTACTGTTCGGCGTAGAACGTTAGTAAACCTCCTTCCCGAAAGCCTCATACAGTATCGGTAGCGCTGAGCTATCGGTTGGACCTTTAGCTCAGCGCGATCATGCTGTGTCTCCCATGCTCGAACTGTGTAGTTGACTGAGAGGTCGCGGGTTCGTGTCCCGTGTGGGGCGAACTGCGCAGGATGATCTCTGTCACAATGGTGCCGTGAACCCGGGATGGGAGTGAGGTTTAAGGGGGAGAGTGTAACGGATGCCAACTAGTACTGTTCGGCGTAGAACGTTAGTAAAACCTCCCTCCCAAAAGCCTCATACAGTATCGGTAGCGCTGAGCTATCGGTCGGACCTTTAGCTCAGCGCGTCGTGCTGTGCCTCCCATGCTCGAACTGTGTAGTTGACTGAGAGGTCGCGGGTTCGTGTCCCGTGTGGGGCGAACTGCGCAGGATGATCTCTGTCACACTGGCACAGGGTGTCTTGAATCTGTGCAGGGTACAATGAAATCTCAAGACTATCATGGTATTCTAGAGAGAAATGTGCTGCCCAGTGTCAGACAGCTTGGTCTCAGTCTCAGGTCATGGGTCTTGCAACAGGATAATGATGCAAACCACACAGCTAAAAACACCCAAGAATGACTAAGAGCGAAACATTGGACTATTCTAAAGTGGCCTTCTATGAGCCCTGATCTAAATCCTATTGAACATGTGTGGAAGGAGCTGAAACATGCCGTCTGGAGAAGGCACCCTTCAAACCTGAGACAACTGGAGCAGTTTGCTCATGAGGAGTCGGCCAAAATACCTGCTGAGAGGTGCAGAAGTCTCATTGACAGTTACAGAAATCGTTTGATTGCAGTGATTGCCTCAAAAGGTTGTGCAACAAAATATTAAGTTAAGGGTACCATCATTTTTGTCCAGGCCTGTTTCATGAGTTTGTTTTTTAAAATAATTCTGTTGAACCACAATTCAAAAGCATTGTCTGATTTTCATTGGTTAATTTTCATAGACTTTTTATTTATTACCACTTTTGTCAGATTCAAGTTATTTCTGTGACCATTGTGGGTTTTTCTTTCATTAACAGAGGGGTACCAACAATTTTGTCCACGTCTGTATGTGTCACCCTTCATTCAGCCAGTATAAGGCAGTGATGGTATATGTCCACAGGCTCTGTTCTTTCCCTGTTTTTTATTTACGATGTACATTGCTTTGCATGAGCTTGCCTTGCATTTTAAGAGAAGGGATTACTGAGCTGCCCACAACTCTGCTGAAAAAAAATTTGGGGCCTTAGCTACTTTATGCAAATAGGGTTCTCCCGGGCAGGCTGTGGTGGCTCAAAAGACCAAAGCACACTGTTATGTATGAAAGAAGGAATCGGAGTCTCGTCTCATGCGGGGAACCAACAACACCAACAACCACACTTTATTACGGAGAACAGAACTATATACACAGTGGGCCGTGCCAGCCTGACGTCACGCCAGGGGCTGGTACGGCAGCACATACAGTGGGGTAAAAAAGTATTTAGTCAGCCACCAATTGTGCATGTTCTCTCAATTAAAAGATGAGAGAAGTCTCCAATTTTCATCATAGGTATACCTCAACTATGAGAGACAAAATGAGAAAAAAAAGATCCAGAAAATCACTGTCTGATTTTTAAAGAATTTATTTGCAAATTATGGTGGAAAATAGGTATTTGGTCAATAACAAAAGTTCATCTCAATACTTTGTTATATACCCTTTGTTGGCAATGACAGAGGTCAAACGTTTTCTGTAAGTCTTCACAAGGTTTTCACACACTGTTGCTGGTATTTTGGTCCATTCCTCCATGCAGATCTCCTCTAGAGCAGTGATGTTTTGGGGCTGTCGCTGGGCAACACAAACTTTCAACTCCCTCCAAAGATTTTAAATGGGGTTGAGAACTGGAGACTGGCTAGGCCACTCCAGGACCTTGAAATGCGTCTTACGAAGCAAGTCCTTCGTTGCCCGGGCGGTGTGTTTGGGATCATTGTCATGCTGAAAGACCCAGCCACGTTTCACCTTCAATGCCCTTGCTGGTGGAAGGAGGTTTTCACTCAAAATCTCACGATACATGGCCCCATTCATTCTTTCCTTTACACGGATCAGTCGTCCTGGTCCCTTTGCAGAAAAACAGCCCCAAAGCATGATGTTTCCACCCCCATGCTTCACAGTAGGTATGGTGTTCTTTGGATGCAACTCAGCATTCTTTCTCCTCCAAACACGACAAGTTGAGTTTTTACCAAAAAGTTCTATTTTGGTTTCATCTGACCATATGACATTCTCCCAATCCTCTTCTGGATCATCCAAATGCTCTCTAGCAAACTTCAGATGGGCCTGGACATGTACTGGCTTAAAAGCAGGGGGACATGTCTGGCACTGTAGGATTTGAGTCCCTGGCGGCGTAGTGTGTTACTGATGGTAGCCTTTGTTACTTTGGTCCCAGCTCTCTGCATGTCATTCACTAGATCCCCCTGTGTGGCTCTGGGATTTTTGTTCACCGTTCTCATGATCATTTTGACCCCACGGGGTGAGATCTTGCGTGGAGCCCCAGATCGAGGGAGATTATCAGTGGTCTTGTATGTCTTCCATTTTCTAATAATTGATCCCACAGTTGATTTCTTCACACCAAGCTGCTTACCTATTGCAGATTCAGTCTTCCCAGCCTGGTGCAGGTCTACAATTTTGTTTCTGGTGTCCTTTGACAGCTCTTTGGTTTGGCCATAGTGAAGGTTGGAGTCTGACTGTTTGAGGTTGTGGACAGGTGTCTTTTATACTGATAACGAGTTCAAACAGGTGCCATTAATACAGGTAACAAGTGGAGGACAGAGGAGCCTCTTAAAGAAGAAGTTACAGGTCTGTGAGAGCCAGAAATCTTGTTTATTTGTAGGTGACCAAATAATTATTTTCCACCATAATTTGCAAATAAATTCTTTAAAAATCAGACAATGTGATTTTCTGGATTTTTTTTTTCTCATTTTGTCTCTCATAGTTGAGGTATACCTATGATGAAAATTGGAGACCTCTCTCATCTTTTTAAGTGGGAGAACTTGCACAATTGGTGGCTGACTAAATACTTTTTTGCCCCACTGTACACATACCACACTCACTACACCACAATTCCCCTCCCCCTTACAAAAATGCAAAACCACACACACAATCAAGACCCTCCCCAATTTAGGACCCGAATTATGCACTAAGGAAACAAGAAATCTTGAACTGTAGTAAAATACCCTATCACATTCACAGGAAACAACTAAAACAATCGCACCATGTCTCTCAAAATATATAAAATAATCCCATAACATCCATACTCACATGCACACCAACAGAATATGTGCATATTTACTCTGTAATGTTTATGTGACACCCATGTTTATCGGTAGCCAGGGGTAAAACCGGCCCGGGGGGCCAACGGCAGCCCCAAAGCATCCATGCCCTTGGCCGCCAAAGATAAGACAGGCTCGGAGGCCCCGGGCAGCCCCACGACATGTGCACTCCTGGCAGCCGTCTGCCTCCGGGATCAAAAACAATATCTCCAGCGAGATTGTCCCTCTTTACCATTGCCTACTTCTTTTCTCAGGACCCGCAGTGCTGCTGACCGGCACGCCGTCCCTCCATGCTCGCTGGTCCTCCCCCGACCGCTTTCAACACCACCTCCGTGGCTCTAACGACGCCAGCCACCTGTGGCTGCATTCTGGGTAAAACCGAAGCCTGCTCGTCGGCGCTGCTCGCCGACCCGGGCACCTTGTCATAACGCCCAGCACCCATGTCCAGGGCGGTCTGAGCTCGAACACTGAGGCATTGCCCAACCTCCATGGGACACGGCTGCTGTTGCTCACTCCCGGGGCTCACACCACCTTCGTCGGCGTCGTTCGCCGACCCAGGCACTTCGTCACTGCTCTAAGCACCCTCGACCCAGGCGCTCTGCTGTGTCGTCTCCATGCACGGCTGCAGCTGCTCTCCCCCGGGGCTCCCAGCTTCGCTCTCGTCAGTGTCACTCTCCGACCCAGGTGCCTCATCGCTGCTCCCAGCACCCTCATCCAAGGCACTCCGCTGCATTGTCTCTGTGCCCGACTACCACTGCTGCCTCCTGGAGCTCTCAGCCTTCATGGTCCCGCTCTCCCGCTGCCTAGCCTCCAGCCACGGGGATGACTCCTGATGCTGTCTTCCCTCTCTGCTGTTGCCACACACCGCATCATCAAACTCCCCAGCGCTACGGTCCTGTACCTTTCTGCACTTCTTGGCTGGCCCACTGTCTTCAGTGACTGGGGACTCCCCCACTTGCAGCCCCAGTCCCACCTCGATGCCCAGCTGGTAGCCTGGAGCCCACTTTTGGTGCGCAGTTAGCTTTGTGGCTAGTTTGTCCATAGACACTGAATGTGTCGTTAACTCCTCCAAGGTAACTAGCCTAGCCTCATTTGGCACCAACACTCCTGCCACCCACAGCTTCGTGGTCCTCGTCTGCCCGGCGAAGAATTCATCCAACCGCTCGACAGCATCCTCATGGTGGTCTATCTCACCCAACATACCGAGAATTCTTCGGCCCTCCACGCTGAGATAGTGGGCCAATAGCGCTCGTCGTTGTCTCCCGTCCAGTCTACTTAGGCCCAGCGCGCCGATGTAATCCTCACACATGGCCCGCCACTTCGGCCACAGGATCACTGGCTCTCCCGTGTACTCCAGAAACGGTATCAGGGATTGAGGTAGCCCATACACTCCCATAATTTTCTTTTTGTCGCCAAAATGTATGAAAGAAGGAGTTGGAGTCTCGTCTCATGCAGGGAACCAACAACACCAACAACCACACTTTATTATGGAGAACAGAACTATATACACAGAGGGCCATGTCCGCCTAACGTCACACCAGGGGTGGGTACGGCAGCACACACACATACCACACTCACTTCACCACACACACTGCAATTTAATAGTGCACTGTGCATTCATATTCTTTCACTGGTCAATAGCCAGAAGACATCACAAACTTCCTGTCAGAGTTTTTAACATAATAATAATAACAACAATGATGCATCAGATTTATATAGCGCTTTATCATAGACACTCAAAGACGCGCTGTCCTGGGGCAGGCTGATGGAAATGTGGCTGCCAATTTGCGCCAATAGCCTCTCCGGCCACCACCAAACATTTATACACATTCATACCCAGTGTTATAGACACTGGAGGCAAGGTGGGTAAAGTATCTTGCCCAGGGACACAATGGCAGGATATCTGGGGAGAGCAGGATTTGAACCGCCAATCATCCGGTTATTGGATGACCTGCTCTACCTCCTGAGCCACTGCCGCCCATAAACATCCTAAAAAAGCAACCATAAAACAAAGAGGGCTGCCACCAGAAAAGCTAGCTACTAGCCAGCTCTATTGCTAGCAGCTGCAGAAAGCTAACATAAACAGAACCAGTCTGAGGAACATGTCTTTAAAAATCGTTAGTAAGAACTAAAACACTGTTCTTTTTCAGGCATATTTATCTGTCTATATAATGTTTTAATGGTGTTAAACAGTCCCTCTGAGCCAAGGGCAGGTTAATTCTGACTTTAGGAATAGGGCTGTCTAAGCTTACATCACTGATTGTGTGAATTTAGGCCCTAGCGGCAGCGCGCGGTATAGACAAAAGATATTCTCAATGTATTTCAATGGAAATGTTAGCTAAATTTAAACAAAGAAAATGCCAAAATGGTGTACAACTGGGTCATGTAGCCATCACCATCTTATGAAAAAATGGTGATGACAATCAGAAATAAAAGTCTTTTAGAGTTCCATCAGCCAGCAGAAATTACCGAAGGAGGATATTGTGGGTTAATGCCTGCTGGAGGAGAATGCCTTTTCATAATGGGATGTGGAGGCTGAAGAAGAAAAAAAGAAAAAAGGCATGCCTGTTTACCAAAACTATTGTGTCTTATTTAGCATTAAAAGTAATTTGCCTACACGTAAAGTTAATGCAAACTAGGAAAAACACACGAATTTGCATCCGAGTTTATAGCTGGAATAGAAGTGTCGACTGGGTAGGAATATTCATTCCAATTTGAGCTGCTAATCAGCCTCAGAGTAAAAATATCAACACTGCAATTAAACTTGTTTAAAAATGTGACTGACACTCACCTGCAGCCAAAGAGACTGGTAGAGAGCGCTGTAAAGCTGAAACAAAGCAATGAGGGCTAAGTGTAAACAAACTGCAGTCTCCAGTCTTTGTGGAGGCAAGTAATAGTCTCCCAACTTTGAGCTCCGGTGGATACATTTTGCAAACCTAAACATGACGTCTTTTTGGGGATTTCCACAGCAATTTATTTTCTACAAATATCAATAAATGTTATTTCTGGCCACTCCATTGGATCATTCTTCCACATACTGGCTGGTAGACGGTAGGGACACTTTTTGAGGTCACAAATTTAAAGTTTTAGAGTTTTTGATAATACCTGATCTGATCTTGTGGTGAAAGCTCATCAGAGGACTGATATGCCATATTGTTTCAATGGTAAACTGCCGGTTTTTGTTACCTCGGTGTGCTTTCGTGGGCGCACTCCCGCACAAGTACCCAGATGTGTAGAAAGCCCTATACCATAACATGATCTCGGGTTACAAGAGGTTCACCCTAGACAGCACGTCAGCAGTACAAAATGCTGGCCCAGAAGTACTTGTAGGGGATGGGTCAATTTGTGTTGCTCCGATGTTTAGGAACACACAATAACAGCGCACTGCAATTTAAGGAAATATCCACAATAGACGAATCAAAATCAAATGATAAAAACATCTTAATCAAAATGGCAACACAGAGGTGCTGCAAAAACTCACAAGACTTGCAAATAGAGAAATGTACTACGATTACAGATGTGGCTCTGAGGAAACAACAAAGTGATGGACTACAATCCATTATGGATCCATTATGGATTATGGATTATGGTTTTTATGTTTTTAATGTCTTTATACTTGTTTTTAATGCCTTTATTGTTGTATTTGTGATTGTGTGTTTTATTTTATTGTGAAGCACTTTGTGATTCTTTCTGTGAGAAGTGCTATATAAATAAATTTAACTTACTTACTTACTTACAAAGGTCTGTCACTTTCACACTAACAGGTTGTCTGATTTTAACAACTGTTTTTTCTCTATAAGTGGCGGTCAAACTAAAAGTTTTGTATGTTTCAACAGATGGTGGATTTGCAGGTAAATAGGAAAAGACTAAGGCTAAGCTAACATGTATCTACAGTATATGGTCCACAGTGTGTGTGTGTGTGTGTGGTTGTAGTATTGACTAGTAGCAATACTTTAATACCAGTTTTGAATTCCTCATACAGCATTTCAACAAGCCGTTTCCATGCATCAAGTCTGGAGAGTTTATTGTTACTTGAGACCAAAATCTCACTGACCTGTGCAGCAGGATTTTTTGCTGTACTCGAAGCCACATCCTTATCGTTGGGTTTTGCATCATCTGTGGTGAAAACTCTGTGTCAACGCTGTGCCAACGAGTACTGGACTCAGCTCAGCCAAGACATTCAAACCGCTGCCATAACAGGGAACATCCGTGGTATGTACGATGGCATCAAGAAAGCACTTGGTCCGGCTCAGAGCAAGACGGCCCCCCTCAAATCCTCCACTGGGGAGATGATCACAGAAAAGAACAAGCAGATGGAGAGATGGGTGGAACACTACCCCGACCTCTACTCCAGACAGAACACCGTGACACCATCAGCCCTTGATGCCATCGACTGCCTGCCATCCATGGACAAACTTGATGCCGAGCCAACCATCGACGAACTCAGCAAGGCCATTGATAGCTTGGCCGCTGGCGGCAACGACGGCATACCCCCCGACCTGATCAAGCACTGCAAGACCGCCCTACTGCTGCCATTGCATGACGTCCTCTGCCAGTGTTGGAAGGAAGGTGCCGTACCACAGGACATGAGGGACGCCAAGATCATCACCCTCTACAAAAACAAAGGGGAGAGAAGCGACTGCAACAACTACAGGGGCATCTCCCTCCTCAGCGTTGTTGGCAAAGTCTACGCACGAGTTGTTCTCGTTCGTCTACAGAAGCTTGCCGAACGTGTCTACCCCGAGTCTCAGTGTGGCTTCCGCGCTGAGTGATCGACAGTAGACATGATATTCTCCATCCGCCAACTCCAGGAGAAATGCAGAGAACAGAACATGCCCCTGTACGTCGCCTTCATTGACCTCACCAAAGCGTTCGATCTGGTCAGCAGAGAGGGCCTTTTCAAGATCCTGCCAAAGATAGGATGCCCACCAAAGTTGCAAAGCCTCATTGAATCGTTTCACACCAACATGCAGGGGATAGTGCAGCACGATGGCAACGTCTCAGAGCCTTTCAACATACGCAGCGGAGTGAAACAGGGCTGTGTACTTGCGCCAACCCTCTTTGGGATTTTCTTTGCTATGCTCCTGAAGCATGCCTTCAGCACAGCAACAGAGGGAATCTACCTGCACACAAGATCTGACGGCAGGCTTTTCAACCTCGCCTGCCTGAAAGCCAGAACCAAAGTACGCGAGGCTCTAATCAGAGACATGCTGTTCACAGACGACGCTGCAGTCGCAACCCACACACAGCAGGAGCTTCAGAGCCTTATGGACCGCTTCTCCCAGGCATGCAAGGACTTCGGGCTTACCATCAGCCTGAAGAAGACTAACGTCTTGGCGCAAGGCACGGAAGCACCACCAACCATCACCATTGACGATTACGAGCTGGAGGTCATGAATCAGTTCACGTACCTGGGGTCCACGATCAGCAACAACCTCTCCCTTGATACAGAGATCAACAAGAGGATTGGAAAATCAGCCTTCACACTCGCTCGCCTCACCACACGAGTGTGGGAGAATCCCAAACTCTCTGTCAAGACGAAGATGGCAGTGTACAACGCCTGCGTCATCAGCACACTGCTCTATGGGAGTGAGACGTGGACAACATACGCCCGGCAGGAAAAGAGACTGAACTCCTTCCACTTGCGCTGCATTCGCCACATCCTGGACATATCCTGGCAGGACAAAGTGCCCAACACAGAAGTTCTGTCCCGCGCCGGCCTTCCCTCCATGTTCACTCTACTCAGACAGCGCAGGCTCCGCTGGTTAGGCCACGTTCACCGTATGGAGGATGGCAGAATCCCCAAAGACGTCCTCTATGGAGAACTGGCAACCGGCAAGAGAGACGTTGGCCGCCCACAGCTGCGTTTTAGAGACGTCTGCAAGAGAGACATGAAGGCCCTGGAGATCAACACAGAGCGCTGGGAGGACCTTGCAACGGACCGCTCCAAATGGAGAGGCACCCTGACCAGACAGCTCAAGGTGGGTGAAGAGAGACTGACTGCTGCTGCAGATGAAAAAAGGACCTGCAGGAAGAACCGCCACAGACCCAGCAGCACGGAGACCACCCACAAGTGCGACCTGTGTGACAGGGACTGCCATTCGCGCATCGGCCTGTTCAGCCACAGGCGGTGCTGTTCCAGCAGAGTAGACGTTTAGGATTCTCTTCCATGGTCATCATAGACCGACGGAGGCCAACGACGATGGTGAAAACTCAACTGAAATATGTGTCAATGTAGTCTTCAAAATGTTCCAGGATGAACGCTGGCTATATTCTGAGTAATGTGAAATAGGAAAAATAATATTTTTATTAACCTTTTAACTGGCCACATTTCATGGACAGGTCGCACGCCCCCAGTGGCACAGCGCAGCAACTGTGCCTGTCAACTCACTGACATTCCCAGCTGTACTGGCGATTTGTACTGATCTGTCAGTTCAGAAGGTGGCAGGCACACGTTGGAGGACTCATGAAGGACACGTAATACACCCAAGAAGAAGAAATCCTTATTTCCTTTTCCTGTTTTGCTTCTCTGAGCTCACAAGACCAATATGGCCACCATGGATCGTCGTACCCCATCACATGAATGGCTTCATACACGGAAAATAGCTGCAGGATACAAGCAAAATTTACGTGGGATAATCATAAGACTTTGTAGATGTGGCAGAGAGCGTAAATGACCGACAGAACACAAAATAACGACCACGATTGACGAAAACACAGCGACCACGCCGGCCAGCCCGCCCCCCTTTGTCAACAGTAAGTGACAAATTTCTTTATTTCTTCACATTGTACTGATATTGTGGTTCATATACTTTGAAGATAAAATAACAAAATGCCCCGTAGATAAAGCGGTATCAAAAAACCGAACCATTCTTCGTGTAAATATGTCCAAAGTCCACTTTTGACTGAGTTATGTAATTTATATTGCTGCCGCAACATTATACAAATTAGATGCGTAAATTTATTCCTGTCTGAAACTTTGCATCATATTCTACATCTTTCTAATTGACAGTAAGCCATTATCTCTTGCAACTTTCAAGTTATAGCCTTGGAAATCTGAACTATTTTATTGACAAAAAGTCTTTACCACTTTTGATCACAAGGGGTTATGTCGCCATACGGCGACTGGGACAGTTAGAACAGATGTGTTTACATAGCTTCTGGCGGTCGCCATCTTAAGACTTGTGAAATCTCATGATCATTCACATCCTCCTTCTTGGCAAGATGGATAAAAAATATGAAAAATGTGTTTATTTTCATTCATACTTTTCAACTTTCTGCTATCTTTGTACATTTCATAGCATCAAGTGTAGCAATGTCATTTAAAAAGTTTCCAATAAAGTTTGTCAAAAATAAAGCTGTAGCGATCGTCCTTAACATTTAAACCAGCAGTTGTTGTCAAATAACAACAAATTCATTAACTTCACCTACTATAATATTGCTGGAAACAGTTTTCACTGTTTTTTCGTTTTAAAGGTATCAGACAAAGTTTACTGACGAGCTGCCATCTCATCCAAGAACAGAAATCCTTTGAAAGACCACCCATCGCTGGCTGCCTCAACCAATCGGGTACAGCCTTTGTGTTCTCAGCAGCGGGACCAGTGAGAGTCTTCCCCCTGGGACAGAGCTGTTTCACTATTCTGTGAAACAGAATCCCTAAACTCATCCCTAAACTCATCCTCATCTGGACCAGTGGAAACATAACCATGACCATCCAATCAAAGGGCGTGAAAATGCTGGCATTATCAGATGCCTGCGAGCTTGCACCATGTGGCAAGCTCAAAATCTGATAGGTTAAAGCAACAGTCATCACTTCCATGTATTTTAAGCTACAGATGCCTGGACTCTTCATTCCTGAAGGTCTCAAGGGAGACATGACAAAATATGATTGGACAATAACTAACGTACACTGCACTGCTGGAAGCAGTGCAACCAAGTGAAAAGCTACAAAATGAAGAGAATAAGATAAGATAAGATAAGATAAGCCTTTATTAGTCCCACAATGGGGAAATTCCAAGATTGCAACAGCACAGGGATAGCAACACTCAGAGAATAGACTATTTGGAATAATTTAACACATCCTCATGGAACAAATATAAGAATGTAAGGTGTAAATGTAGGTCAGTGAGTCTTATAGTGTTTAGACCAGCAGAGAAGGCCTTGCTGACCCTAACGGTCCACCACTGTTCGTCACATTATTATATTTTCGGAGTCTACCTTTCTGGGGTGCATGGTTGATACATGTCACAATACCATTGGACACAGGGAAATGATTGTCTGAAACAATGTGTTTTGGGGTCCTTTATACTCCCCAAGTGTCCCTCTTCTCGATACATTTCCCAAACTCTCAGTCAGTCCCTTTCCCTTCTGCTCATTATCTGCTTGTCGTTCTTTTTTTTCTCGCCCCTCACTCCACAGTATTAACGCACACGTGGCGGGAAAAGCAATTGTCTGTTTGGAAGGGCGCCACTGGCTCTGGACAACAGCCGACCAATAAGAGGACCCCCTGCTGTGATAGCTGTGGTGCAGATCCACTGATCTGTGGGCATTCCTGCTCATTATCAGCCTTTGTTGTTCATTTTCTGTGCTTCCATGCACGCGTGCGCGCGCGTGCGCGCGCGTGTGTGTGTGTGTGTGTGTGTGTGTGTGCATATATCAGGGTGATGAATGGAGTGTGACAGATAAAGTAAGAGGAGATGAATATGCATGAGACTTCCCGGACTGAGAGAAAATATGTTTGAGGCTGAAAGACTGCACAGGAGGTGAGCTGTCACTGCTATGAGGCCCCCACCTGGACTCAGGGGTCCACTCTCTTGTTTTCATGACTTGGGCATTGAAAAGTGAACTGTTTCCTTTTGGGTGTCCATGTTTAACATGCACACACACACTCAGATGTGAAAACGTCATTTTATCCTTCCTGCCAAGTACCAGACAGCGACCATATTTAGACACAAATGGACATGTTCGTATTTTCGTGCAGGAATTTCTTCAGATGAACTCTCTCTTGTGGTAATCAATGCTATGATAAGAATGGCATTCTGCTTCTCAGAAGGAAGAGAAAGAGGAAGCTGCTGGAATATATTTATCTGCCTCGCTGTTTCCAAAAATGAGGAACCAACATTAAGATTTGATGCCCCCCCCCCCACTTCTTTTTTAGAAACCCTTGCTTCCTTCACACATTTTCAGTGTGAAAAGTAGGTGAGATCATTGCTGAAATATTGATAAATCCTACTTTTGGAAAGAACTGGAGGAAAAAAAAGAAATGTATAATGTTTAACAACACTTGATATGTGTTGCTGCACCTAATCCAGTTAAGCGTCTGTTGTTTGGGGAGTTTTTAGAGCAAACATTAAAGGTTTTCATGAATGAGATCAGCACTAAAGAATGCAGGCCGCCCCTCCCTTTGCTACACTGAAACCTGCCAGATAACCTGCCCATTACAGGACAACATGCTACCACATCAAGAGGGACTTTTTCCTCTCTCTGCCACACTTCCCTGAGCTAAAGAAACCATTGTATTTTGTGCAGAGAGCAGCCATTGTTTCAGGAAAGTGGAAGGAATGGTATGTTTATTAAGGCAAGGACATGAGCAGTTTCTACATTTTTGTGTTTATTAGGCGAGAAAGCCAAAAACAAAATACTTCCCTCCGCCTACTTTTTTTCGGTGCACGAAATTTTCTATTTTAAACATTTCTTATTAGATACTGTTGTTACATACAGTATATCCATATCGAACAAAAGTAAACACTTGTGGTTCTGATTTATAACGATGTCTGGAGCACATACTGACACAAACCTGAAAGGGGTCATAAACTAAAAAATGATGTTTTTGTAAGTTTTAACCTTCTGACATGCATCTATTGGTGAGGTGCTATTGAAAAAATATTAAAATACTGATGTCTTTTAAAAAAAAAAACACAACTTTTATATAGTTTTTTCACTCCAAGAAGGTGTTTGGATGTTTCTGGTGTTTTTTTCTGTATTTTCTGTATGTATGGGGGAGGCGTGTTAGGAGAGAGAGAAAAAGAACGGTAGAAGTGTGGAGGTGAGAGCAGGGACGTTAAATGTAGGGACTATGACTGGTAAAGGCAGAGAGTTGGCTGATATGATGGAAAGAAGAAAGGCAGATATACTGTGTGTGTTCAAGAAACCAGATGGAAGGGAAGCAAGGCTAAGAGCACTGGAGGTGGATTTAAACTGTTCTACCATGGTGTAGATAGGAAGAGAAATGAAGTAGGAGTAATCTTGAAGGAAGAGTATGTGGAGAGTGTTCAGGAGGGAAAGAGGGAGTCAGACAGAATCATGTGTTTGAAGCTAGAAGTCAAAGGTGTGATGTTGAATGTTGTCAGTGTGCATGCCCCACAAGTTGGATGTCAGGTAGAAGAGAAAGTGGAATTCTGGAGTAGGTTGGATGAAGTGGTAGAGAATGCTCCCAGGGGGAAGAGAGTGGTGATTGGAGCAGACTTTAATGGGCAAGTAGGTGAAGGGAACAGAGGTGGTGAGGAGGTCCTGGGTAGGTATGGTCTTAAGGAAAGAAATGTGGAAGTGTAGAGGGTAAAAGGGAAGGATGTGGAGGCGAGGCATGAGCGTAGGTCGACACAGATTCTTTATTCACCCTCTAACATACATGTACAACATACATGGCTGCACGGTGGCGCAGTGGTTTAGCACTGCGGCAGCACAGTTTACCCTCGGCTGGGGGATCGCAGGGATCGTGAGGTCGTGGGTTCGATCCCAGCCCCCGACCAACAGTGAGCTGTGTGGAGTTTGCATGTTCTCCCCGTGTTGCGTGGGTTTACTCCGGGATTTCTCCGGTTTCCTCCCGCATACCAAAAACATGTAGGTTTAGGGCGCTCGCGCACGCAGCGACCGGCAGCCGGTGGCTTGTCACCAGACTGCAAACCAAATCTACCTACGGGTACAAATAAGTAACAAAAAAAAAAAAAAATACTTCAAGAAGAGAGAGGAACATAGGGTGACTTACAAGAGTGGAGGAAGACGCCCACAGGTGGACTACATCTTATGCAGAAGGAGAAATTTGAAAGAGATAGGAGACTGCAAGGTGGTGGCAGGGGAGAATGTAGCTAGACAGCATCGGACAGTAGTCTGCCGGATGACTTTGGAAAGCAAGAAGAGGAAGAGAGTGAAGGCCGAGCCAAAGATTAAGTGGGGGAAGTTACAGAAGGAAGAAGGTTGCACAGAGTTCAGAAAGGAGTTGATACAGGCCCTGGGTAGTAGGGAAGAATTACCAGATGACTGGGAAAGTACAGCAAAAGTATGCAAAGAGAGAGGTGGCAAAGGCAAAGGAGGAGGCAAAGAGGCAAAGGAGGCAAAGGAGGAGGCAAAGAGAGAGGTGGCAAAGGCAAAGGCATATACAGTAGTGAGTTGCATAAGAGGCTGAACACTAAGGAAGGAGAAAAGGACTTGAATCGATTGGCTAGACAGACAGATCAAGCTGGAAAAGGTGTGCAGCAGGTTAGGCTGATTAAGGACAGAAATGATGCATTAAGAAATGACAAGAGTGTGTTGAGAAGGTGGAAGGAGTACTTTGAAGAGTTGATGAATAAAGAAAATGAGAGAGAGAGGAGGATGGATGAAGGAAAGATGGTGAACAAGGAAGTCCCAAGGATTAGCAAGGCAAAAGTGAGGGCAGCTTTGAAGAGGATGAAGAATGGAAAGGCAGTTGGTCCAGATGACATACCTGTGGAGGTATGGAGATGTTTAGGAGAGATGGCAGTGGACTTGTTAACCAGACTGTTTAACACAATCTTGGAGAGTGAGAGGATGCCCGAGGAGTGGAGAAGAAGTGTTTTGGTACCAATTTTCAAGAACAAAGGTGATGCTCAGAGCTGTAGTAGCTACAGAGGCATAAAGTTGATCAGCCACACTATGAAGATATGGGAAAGAGTTGTTGATGCCAGGTCAAGAGGAGAGGTGACAATCAGTGAGCAGCAGTACAGTTTCATGCCAAGATAGAGTACTACAGATGCAATGTTTGCTCTAAGAGTGCTGATGGAGAAGGATAGAGAAGGTCAGAAGGAGTTGCACTGTGTCTTTGTGGATCTCGAGAAAGCATATGATAGAGAGCCAAGAGAGGAAGTGTGATATTGTATGAGAAAGTCAGAAGTGGTAAATAAGTATGTGAGGGTGGTGCAGGACATGTATGAGGAAAGCGAGAGTGTGGTGTACTGCACTGTAGGAGTGACGGATGGATTCAAGGTAGGGGTGGGATTACATCAGGGATCAGCTCTGAGCCCCTTCTTGTTTGCTATGGTGATGGACAAGCTAACAGACGAAGTCAGGCAGAAGTCTCTATGGACCATGAAGTTTGCAGACGACATTGTGATCTGCAGTGAGAGTAGGGAGCAGGTGGAAGAGGTTAAGGTAAAGTGGTGTGAAAAAGTGTTCCTTCCCGATTTCTCATTTTTTTTCTGTCACACTTAAATGTTTCAGATCATCAAACAAATTTAAATATTAAACAAAGATAACACAAGTGAACACAAAATACAGTTTTTAAATGAAGGTGTTTATTATTAAGGGTAAAAAAAAAAATCCAAACCTACATGGCTCTGTGTGAAAAAGTGATTGCCCCGCTTTATAACATAAATCAGCTGTGGTTTATCACATCTTTGGAAAGCTGAGTTCAATTTCTCTAGCCACACCCAGGCCTGATTACTGCCACACCTGTTCTCAATCAAGAAATCACTTTAACAGGACCTGCCTGACAAAGTGAAGCAGACCAAAAGATTCTCGAAAGCCAGACATCATACTGCGATCCGAAGAAATTCAGGAACAAATGAGAAACAAAGTAATTGAGATCTATCAGTCTGGAAAAGGTTATAAAGCCAATTCTAAAGCTTTGAGACTCCAGCGAACCACAGTGAGAGCCATTATCCACAAATGGCGAAAACATGGAACAGTGGTGAACCTTCCCAGGAGTGGCTGGCTGACCAAAATCACCCCAAGAGCACAGCAACGACTCATCCAAGAGGTCACAAAAGACCTCACAACAACATCCAAAGAACTACAGGCCTCACTTGCCTCAGTTAAGGTCAGTATTCATGACTCCACCATAAGAAAGAGACTGGGCAAAAATGGCCTGCATGGCAGAGTTCCAAGACGAAAACCACTGCTGAGCAAAAAGAACATAAAGGCTTGTCTCAGTTTTGCCAGAAAACATCTTGATGATCCCCAAGACTTTTGGGAAAATACTCTGTGGACTGACAAGACAAAAGTTAAACTTTCTGGAAGATGTGTGTCCCATTACACCAGGCATAAAAGTAACACAGTATTTCAGAAAAGGAACATCATACCAACAATAAAATATGGTGGTGGCTGTGTGATGGTCTGGGGCTGTTTTGCTGCTTCATGACCTGGAAGACTTGCTGTGGTAAATGGAACCATGAATTCTGCTGTCTACCAAAAATTCCTGATGGAAAATGTCTAGCCATCTGTTCGTGACCTCAAGCTGAAGCACATGGGTTCTGCAGCAGGACAATGATCCAAAACACACCAGCAAGTCCACCTCTGAGTGGGTTAAGAAAAACAAAATGAAGACTTTGGAGTGGCCTAGTCAAAGTCCTGACCTGAATCCGATTGAGATGCTGTGGCATGACCTTAAAAAGGTGGTTCATGCTCGAAAACCCTCCAATGTGCCTGAATTACAACAATTCTGCAAAGATGAGTGGGCCAAAATTTCTCCACAGCGCTGTAAAAGACTCATTGCCAGTTATCACAAACGCTTGATTGCAGTTGTTGCTGCTGAGGGTGGCCCAACCAGTTATTAGGTTTAGGGGGCAATCACATTTTCACACAGGGCCATGTAGGTTTGGATTTGTTTTTCCCCCTTAATAATAAAACACCTTAATTTAAAAACTGCATTTTGTGTTTACTTGTGTTATCTTTGTTTAATATTTAAATTTGTTTGATGATCTGAACCATTTAAGTGCAACAAATATGCAAAAAATTGAGAAATCAGGAAGGGGGCAAACACTTTTTCACACCACTATATGCTCTGGAGAGAAGAGGAATGAAAGTCAGTAGAAGCAAGACAGAATACATGAGTGTGAATGAGAAGGAGGCAGGTGCAACGGTGAAGATGGAAGGAGTAGAGGTAGTGAAGGTAGATGAGTTTAAATACCTGGGATCAACCATCCAAAGCAGTGAAAAATGCACAAGAGAGGTGAAGAAGAGAGTGCAGGCAGGGTGGAGTGGGTGGAGACGAGTGTCAGGGGTGATTTGTGACAGAAAGGTAGCGGCAAGAGTGAAAGGGAAGATTTACAAGACTGTAGTGAGACCTGCTATGATATATGGTTTGGAGACGGTGGCGCTGACAAAAAGACAGGAGGTGGCGCTGAAGGTGGCAGAGTGGAAGATGCTAAGATTTTCATTGGAAGTAACCAGGAGGGACAACATTAGGAATGAGAATATCAGAGGAACAGCTCATGTTAAGTGGTTTGGAGACAAAGTAAGAGAGGCAAGGCTGGGATGGTTTAGACATGTGCAGAGGAGGAGTTGCTGGAATCGAAACAAGAAATTATCGACTCTAAATATTACTTGAGTAATGATTTTACACTCACAGATTTGTGAGGTTTTTCTTAAATGTAACGGGCATTCACTTATATAGCACTTTTACTCATCTCTGGATGACCAAAGCGCTTTACAGATCCTGCTATCCACCCATTCACACACTGATGGTGGCGGAGCTGCCAAGCACCGGTGCTGGCCTGACCCACCAGGAGCAACTGGGGATTCAGTGTCTTGCTCAAGCACACTTTGGCATGCACACTGCAGACAGAGCGGGAATCAAACCACTGACCCTCCGGTTAGTAGTCTGCTACACTACACCTGCGCCACAGTTGCAGAAGGACGTTTGTTCTTCTCTTCCGCCGATGATTTTCAGGTGGCATTGTTTGTCTATTTTTTTCAAAACCTCTGTCGCATCCTCTCCAAAAATATCTGGTAAGTTTCTGCATTTTGATTTTTTTTCCAATTGACTATTCTGCTAATGGTCATATTTCCTCTCTCTGAGCGCTACCACATCTCATTTTCTATCTTATTGGCTGCAGTAACTTACTGTGTTTGGTCCCAAAGTCTGAACCTTTCTGAAAATTGCTTTCACACTCTAAACGAACTGGACCAAGGTTCAGCTTGATCTGGACAAATTTTGGCTCTTTGGTCCGAATTGTGGTTCAGGGAAGGTTTCACACCTAATATTTTTATCTGAATCAGACTGAGAAGTTTGAAAGTCTGGACCAAATAGGTTAGGTGTGAAAGCACGCTAAAAATATCTTGAAATAAAAGTACCTAGTAAAGTACAATTTTGTGAAAAAGTTACTTAAGTTCGTGTACTTGAGTAAATGTAACTAGTTAGTACCCACTTCTGGACAAAAGACTATTAAACTGAAGCATCCCAAAGCAGCAGCGCAACGTGATAATTTGTCAGCCACAAACAAAAAGGTCGCCTACTACTGTCGCACCACATCTGACGGCCACAGCTTTGTTTAGGTGGGGAAAGGGTTAAATCAGCCAAATTAAACAAAGGCAAACCACAGCTGGACTCTGTGCAATCCAGTTTTAATTTTCTTCAGCGTGCATCTTTGTGAACTGTGATAGCGAAGAGGAAGAGGATGATGAGGTTCAGAATGAGAACAGAGAGTGTGACCTTTCTCACCCCAGAACCTTCTTCACTTCTGCTTTTATCCTTGCCAAGGAGGAAGTGGGGAACTCTGGCTTCCTGTTGCCATTGCAAGTGGGCGGGGACATTTGTGGACCTTAAGCCGTTACCCACAATGCCTTGAGTGAGTTTAAACAGCAGAAAGGCAGGAAGTGTGACCCTGGCTTGATAACAGTGGGGGCGGCTAGTTCTGAAAACAGCAAGCACAGAGCATACAAGGAGGCGTCTGTTCTGTTTCCTGTTGGCTGTTTTGTCAGATGTGCGCCGCTGAATGTGTCTTTATGTGTCAAAATGAACTGTTTGTGCTCGGAGGACACCACTGTGACAGAGAAACCTCACCAGGGGCTCTGGCATGAGTCTAGTTTCATCTTTTTCATTTTTACTATTTAGTTTAAAACCTATCATTGTTTACTAGAAGACTTCAGCCTCAAAACGGCCTCCAGATATTTTTATTCACCTTCAAGCCTGAGATTGAAAAGTGACTGCTTACTCTAGACCAGCTTGATAAAAACCTGATGTGGAATTTTGGCCCTCCTTCCTTCCTTTTTTCCTTCCCTCTTCTTCCCTGGGAAGCCAAATAAGGCCGTGTGGCCACATCTACTGAAACCTGAGGCCTGCTTTGTAGCCGTCATTTGACTAAAAGAATGAGAGGAAAAGAAAAAAGTTTGATGCTGACCTTTTTTTACTTACTATGAAATGCATGACATCATGTGCTTTATTTTTCCCTTCCCCACATTTTCTCAGTCTCCTGCCGTTTTTCTTTCATATGTTTGCTGTTATGTAACTGCCGAGGCAGCCAGGATGAAATTGTGAACCCTTGCACTGCATGGAGCAAGCGTTTCCCTCTTCTTTTTTCCCACCCCTGGCAGCAGCTGCAGTGCTTCACAGACTGTCACGATAAGAGTACAAACGACCAACCCGTCTCCAAGCGTCATACGTTTACCGTAAAAAGGCCTAAAATGGTCACTGAATCCTTATCTGCAGCATTTGAGGAGGCTGTATGAGAGGTTTGTCTTTGCTCACTCATTTTCAAAGCAAGTTAGGTAAACTGTATAATTTTCCACAAGATGTGAGAGGATATCATTGTGTTAAGTGCTACTTCCTCAAAACAGCACCAGTGCAGTGTGTGTTGGCTTTTCATACTTTCAAACTTCCCCTTTTGGAAAGAGACAAGTGCTGAATGTCGACTTAAAACAGAGAAGTGAGACGCAGTGTTGCGGTTTACCTCAGACCAACCAACCTGCAGCAGCACTCACTTGAGAAGAGCTGGACCTGCTGTCTGTCTTCAGATGTTTGCCCCCACTCCCAGTGTGCAAATGTGTGCGTTTTATTGTGCCAGCCTCGTTGGAAGAGCAGCTTTCATCTTCAGAATTGAGTTTTTTTTCCCCCCCTTTTTAGCCCAGTATGACTGGATTCAGTGACCGCCTCCGCAACCTCAGTCTGGCCTACGCTCAGATCTCATGTTCAGCAGATCAGAGGGGTGTGTGTGTTTGTGCATGCGTGCGTGTGCTCATACCAGGCGTGCTTGGAGAAGTTCCCTTGACCTCCTGCAGCAAACCTTTACTCCTTTAATTCCAACTTGATGAAATGATGTACTTACTCAGATATTTCTTCATGCATTCTTTACTGTAATTAAAGCAATCTCACTGGAATGCACCCATTTACTCAAATTACAAATATATATATATACACGCACACACACAATTCTAATACTGGATTAATCTTTGGCACCACCAACCACAACTGAAGCTGATGTTTACTTATTTGATCCAAAATCAAATCATTTGTGGCAAGGCCGGCCCCAGGCATTTTGGTGCCCTAAGCGAGGTTAGGGTGCCCCCCCCCACCACACACACACACACACACACACACACACACACACACACACACACAACCCCAAACATAATGAGAGACTCACGTTACTGTTCATAAAAAAATATAATATTAAAGACACGTTACCCTGCATCAACATAGTCATGTTACACGTCCACAGAATGGGGAGAGCCTTGACGATAAAATTAAAACAACTTTGATCTATAGAATCACAACATGAAGCAATTACATCTTCAAACTGTAAAGATTACAGTAACGTGGATGTCCACACAGTTCGCAATGGCATAATAACCCGCTCACACAAAGACATTGTCTGAAATCGGAGACCCACCAGAAAACAACAAGCCAACTTTTCTCGCTAACCACCATTCACTGATCCAGCAGCCACGGAAGAACAAAAACAAACTTCACTTTATACAGCCACCACGATACATTTTGCCCTACCTTTGCTGTTTTATTGTTATAAATCATATTTGAGAGACAACACACAGGACTCCAGCTGTTTGCAACCAGAGATTGAGCCCAGACCATCGGCCAGCCTGAGATGAAATTGCCGCAGGATTCTAGTCACACTGTTTATGCTGTTTAATTGATCAGTTCTGTTAAAGCAGAGTTTGTCACAGCAGTCATCTGGCGTGCAGAGGAATAAGCGAAGCTGGACTCTCTTCTCTCTTTCATCAACCAGCATATTTATTTATTTTATTGTACAAATCAGAACAAGTTCCTCTCAGCAGTTTGTTTCCATAAGACACCACACTGGTATGAGAGTGAGAGGTGCAGACAGGGATCCTTTAGGGAGTTCTGCGAACGCCTGCCATGGTTTTTGCAAACTCTTCACATTGTCACTGCTGTAGTGATCCAAAGTTGGCCAACCCTTGGGGGCCCCCTTCTGGCCTGGGGATCCAAGCATTTACAGTGGGGCAAAAAAGTATTTAGTCAGCCACCAATTGTGCAAGTTCTCCCACTTAAAAGATGAGAGAGGTCTCCAGTTTTCATCGTAGATATACCTCAACTATGAGAGACAAAATGAGAAAAAAAATATCCAGAAAATCACATTGAAGGATTTTTAATGAATTAATTGGTAAATTCCTTGGTAAAATAAGTATTTGGTCACCTACAAACAAGCAAGATTTCTGGCTCTCACAGACCTGTAACTTCTTCTTTAAGAGGCTCCTCTGTCCTCCACTCTTTACCTGTTTTAATGGCACCTGTTTGAACTCGTTATCAGTATAAAAGACACCTGTCCACAACCTCAAACAGTCAGACTCCAAACTCCACTATGGCCAAGACCAAAGAGCTGTCAAAGGACACCAGAAACAAAATTGTAGGCCTGCACCAGGCTGGGAAGACTGACTCTGCAATAGGTAAGCAGCTTGGTGTGAAGAAATCAACTACGGGAGCAATTATTAGAAAATGGAAGACATACAAGACCACTGATAATCTCCCTCGATCTGGAGCTCCACGCAAGATCTCACCCCGTGGGGTCAAAATGATCACGAGAACGGTGAGCAAAAATCCCAGAACCACACGGGGGGACCTAGTGAATGACCTGCAGAGAGCTGGAACCAAAGTAACAAAGGCTACCATCAGTAACACACTACGCCGCCAGGGACTCAAATCCTGCAGTGCCAGACATGTCCCCCTGCTTAAGCCAGTACATGTCCAGGCCCGTCTGAAGTTTGCTAGAGAGCATTTGGATGATCCAGAAGAGGATTGGGAGAATGTCATACGGTCAGATGAAACCAAAATAGAACTTTTTGGTAAAAACTCAACTTGTCATGTTTGGAGGAGAAAGAACACCATACCTACTGTGAAGCATGGGGGTGGAAACATCATGCTTTGGGGCTGTTTTTCTGCAAAGGGACCAGGACGACTGATCCGTGTAAAGGAAAGAATGAATGGGGCCATGCATCGTGAGATTTTGAGTGAAAACCCCCTTCCATCAGCAAGGGCACTGAAGATGAAACATGGCTGGATCTTTCAGCATGACAATGATCCCAAACACACCGCCCGGGCAATGAAGGAGTGGCTTCGTAAGAAGCATTTCAAGGTCCTGGAGTGGCCTAGCCAGTCTCTAGATCTCAACCCCATAGAAAATCTTTGGAGGGAGTTGAAAGTCCGTGTTGCCCAGCGACAGCCCCAAAACATCGCTGCTCTAGAGGAGATCTGCATGGAGGAATGGGCCAAAATACCAGCAACAGTGTATGAAAACCTTGTGAAGACTTACAGAAAACGTTTGACCTCTGTCATTGCCAACAAAGGGTACATAAAGTAATGAGATGAACTTTTGTTATTGACCAAATACTTATTTTACCGAGGAATTTACCAATTAATTCATTAAAAATCCTTCAATGTGATTTTCTGGATTTTTTTTTTCTCATTTTGTCTCTCACAGTTGAGGTATACCTATGATGAAAATTGGAGACCCCTCTCATCTTTTAAGTGGGAGAACTTGTACAATTGGTGGCTGACTAAATACGTTTTTGCCCCACTGTACCTGCCTGGCCTGCTGGTGCAGTGCTTCTGACAACTATGAATTTTATTTTATCAATTAAAATTTTTTTTGAGGGCTTGCAGCAGCGCCCCTTCCAGCAGTGGAACCCTAGGTCAGTGGTTCTCAACATTTTTTCCCTTGGAGCCCCCATTCTCCTCATCATGATAGACCAACCCCCCCCCCCCACAAAAAAAAACAAAAACAAAAAAACAAAAACAAACCTCCAGGCACATATGCATCAAAAGAGTATAGATACATTACAAATCTTTATTTGCAAAAATAGACATAAATAACTCAAATAAATATCCCTGGATAAGGATTATTTTTCAAAAAATTACAGTTGCAATGTTGCAATACACTATGCCTTTTCTAAGAAAGCAAAACATTTAACAACCATAAACAACTTCATGTTCCTCACTTTTACTAAACATTCTATGTTAGTCACTTCATTTATAAACTAATGGCCACCTTGGGCTTGCATACTTCTGACCAGGGATCCTATGTCGGGTCTGATTGCTGTGACAGCCAGCCTAAAGTCCTGGTGGACATCCAGTCTGTTTCTGCCTTTTGCTTTTATTGTTATGAGAGCACTGAAGGCTGCCTCAGGTAGGTAAGCAGTGCTAAATGGGAGAATAACCTTTCTCACTGCATGTTTGGCCAGTCTAGGAGCAACGGTGTGCCCTTTAATAGTCCAAAAGTTTTTGTATCCCTTCTCCTGGAAATATTTTTTGACACAAAATCTGCTTGAAGGTCACAAAGCTCATCTTCACAGCTCTGATACTCCACATCCGTGAGGGTAGAATTGCAGGGGTCAGTCACCCACGGTCTCTTTGATAAGTATTCATCAATGTCAGCAAAGCAGCTCTTAATCTCCTCCTGGAGGAGGTTCATGTGCCTGGTAAACTCTGCCTGTAAAGACGCACACACAGTGCCAGTGTGTTTCAGCAGCACTGGAAAATGCTGTAACTCTCCTTTTGGTATTTTACAGACTCTGAATTCCAGTTTGCATACAAAAGCGTCTACCGTATCTTTGCACTGTATGACATTTGATTCAGGCTCCTGCATCTGCTTGTTCGTCTCACTGTAGAGAGCAAACGTATCTGCCAGATATGCCGTTTTGATCCAAAACACATCAGTCAGCTGTTCATACAGTGACCGACTGTGATCTTGCAAGAATTCATTAATTTTTTCCTTCATTTCAATAAAACACACAAGCACTTGTCCACATGACAACCACCGCACCTCCGTGTGTAACAACAGTGTTTGATGCGCTTCATCCTTGCACAGCTGGGCAAAACGTCTCTTAAGAGTAGGGCGAGCCTTAATAAACTTTACAACTTTAATAACAATTGACAGCATGTTACTGAGGTTTTCCGACAATTTTTTTACTTGTTAATGCTTGACGATGTAGCATGCAATGAAAAATTACACACCTCGGGGCTTTGTCCTTCAGGCGGCTGTTAAATCCTTTGCTTTTCCCCGTCATCGCTATGGCTCCATCCGTGCAGCATGCAACAAGGTTGTCATGGGGCAGATTGCTGGATGAGAGATAAGAGTCCACAGCCATAAAAATATCATGGCCTGTTGTTGTTGTTGTTAGATTTGTTGATATAAGAATGTCCTGGTTCAGGTCCTCACCATCAATATACTGTGCGTAAACAATAAGCACAGACTCGTCTGACACTTGCTGTTTCATCCAGCTGAATGGCAAAGAGAGCATTCCTAAGTTGCCGTTTCATTTTGCTAGGCTTCATGCTGTCACTAGCTAGCTTCTCACCACACAATACACATTCTGGCCGAAAATTGTCCATCCTTCAATGAAACCAAAGTTAAAGTGCTGATGACACGTTTTTGACATTTTTTTAGCATGTTGTGTAAACCCAGAAGTCATTGTCTATGATCAATATAATATTTACAACAGTGCCTGCATAAACTAGTTATCAAAAAACCGCAGCCGCTGACTGGACTGTGGTGCCGCCCACCGAATTAAGGGCGGCACCCCCATGACGTAATCAACAGAACGGACTCCGGTGTTGTTAACTAGAATGACAGCAGCTTTGTAGCTCACAGTTTCTCTGGTTTCTTGTTTTAATTTTACGGCTATGCCTTCGCGTAGTATCGTAGGCTTAGATAAACAGCAGACCATGAAAGACCACATCACACACTTCAGCTCCAACTGTCATAAGCCTTAATGGATTTACGCGCAGCTTTGACCTACTTTCTGTGATCCCATGCTGACGTCTCACTGGTCCGGCCACGTCCCCTCTATCATTATCACCAGCTGATTCCCCTTCTGCTGATCATGTTTCTCGGTCCTCGCCCAGGTGCTTCTCATCACACCATCACCAGCAGTGTGTTACTGGCAAACAGCCGCAAAGTACATGCACTGCTGGTCTATAGTATTGTCATCTTTACTGTTAGTCTGCCAGTATTTCCAGCACTCTCACGACGTTAGTCACTCCGTGTTCGCCGTGGTTCTCGTGCGTCCTTGAAGTGATGTCAGCTTTGGGGTGCACCTGTGGCTAACATGTCTCCTCTCATTCGTTCTCTGATGGATGCCGGCCCCCGAACGCCATCAGTAAGTGTGTTTGTGTTTTTTGTACATCTTCACCTTTTTGGGAATTGTCTGTCATTCTAAATTAAATGTGCTGTGGAGATCCTCCTCACTGGACTGAAATGGAATCATACAATTTACCTTTACCTCTTCCCTTATTCATATACTCAGACTTGGCTAAAAAATTACAGAAACAAGTTAAAAATCCAATTGTATAGCACATGATCAAAATATGGTGTGAAACCAAAAAATATTTAAAAGAACCACACTCACTGTCACAATTTAGCCCAATATGGGGTAATCAATATTTTACACCAGGGAGAGCGGATGCTGTATTTAAAGTATGGAATTTAAAAGGGATTCAAAAGATTCAAGATTTATATTTGTCACGTTAAGATAACATAATGTCTTTTGAAGAACTGAGGATTAAATTCAATCTTAATAGAACACATTTTTTTAAATATCTTCAGCTTAGAAATTTTATTCGATCAAATCAAAATAATGCTCTCACCCGACCTACTTATTCATCCTTGGAAAAAATTTTGACTAAAGATAGTAAGAGAAAGGGTATCATTTCAGAGTTTTATAACTCATTGACACTATTCTCAAGTGAAAACTCACAGAAAAGACTGAATTATTGGAAAGAAGACCTGCAAATTGAAATTTCAGAGGAACAATGGGAAATGGCTTGTGCAGAAGCGCAAACCAAATCAATAAATGTACGTCTTAAACTGATACATTTTAAATGGTTAATGCAGATGTATGTTACACCAGTGGAGTTAAATAGATATAACAAAAACATACCAGATACATGCACAAAATGTATGGAAAGTAAAGGAACCCTATTTCACTGTTTATGGGAATGTAGAAAAATCAGAATATTTTGGGAAGAGGTGAGGGTAACAATTGAAAAAATAATTTCAAAACAATTCACATTGAACCCTAAACTGTTTTTGTTGGGTCTGTATCCAGAAAAACATAACTTTAATAAGAGTGAAAGAGCATTCATAGACCTTGGTTTGCTTAATGCCAAAAAATGTATTGCACTACTGTGGAAAAAGACTCATAGACCAGATGTGACTCGGTGGTTAAGACAGATGTTAACAAACCTTCCACTAGAAAGAATAACATATATACTGAAATCAAAGGAAAATGTGTTTGATAATATATGGAGACCTTTCATTGATTATGTAAAGAAATTAAACATAACTTCTGAAGAAGAAGGTGAATAATATGTGTGGACCTTGCAAATTCCAAACTGGTGAATGTATATTATGTATACTTATGTAATAGATTACCTAGACTAAACAGAGGAGCATTGTTGTTGATTTGCTTTTGTTAATGGTTGTTGTTGTTTTTAGTATATTGTTTTTTGTTGTTGTTAGTGTTTGTTTTTTAATTTTTAAATTACTTTAGTGTTAGTGTTTGACTGTCTGTGCCATGTGTGTAAAAAAAAAGGTTCAATAAAAAATATTGTGGGAAAAAAAATGCTGTGGAGAACCCTGCTCGTAAATCCTTGTTATTTCATGGAGAGGGATCTCCGTGCCCTGCGTAAGAGTGCACGGAGAGTGAGGATTTACGCATAAATAACGCGGATTTACACGCAGAATTCAACACAGCACATGTATTGAACATAAAGACTGATCGCAAAAGGTGAAGACTTACAAAAATACACAGAAACACAATGAGTAGGTGTTCGGGGCCGACATCGCCCAGCGAACATGGAGAGGAGACGTGCTAACCACGGTTGCGCCCCAGAGCCGACATCGCTACAAGGGGCGCAACAGAACCACAGCTGTGTGGAGTGGCTAACACATTGTGATAGTGTTGGCAATATTGGCTGGCTGACAACACGGTAGATGATGCACACAAAACATGAACAGCTGACTGTCAAAGAGAGAGGGCGTGTGTGTTCGGACCGGTGAATCTTGGACAGTGCCCACTTGAAAGTGGCTCAAAACACATAAAACACATGTGCAAAACAAAAACAACAAGAACTCAAAATATAATCCATAATAAATTCGATGTCTGAGCCACAGAGAATACACTGCTATGATTTTATTGAAAAATCGGGTTTAAATAAATTATATTTATGAACAAATAATTTGTTGCAATATCTGAAACAAAACAATAACACTCGGTGTTCCCCTGCCGTGTGTTTGTCGCTGCTGCTGCGGCGGGCATGTGTGCCTCTCCACCGTCACTCTCTGAGTGTGATTCGCTTGGCACGATGCCTGCTTGGCAAGGCTCAAACCTATACGGTCTGATGCCCCCAGATTCTTCATTATCATCCCATTCTTCGGAACTATAATAGTCGGAAGATTGGACAACACAAACCAATTCCAGACTACATGTGCTGGAACCATCGTCGATGTTTTCAACCGCTTCCATCCTGTGTGTACAATGAGCAGCCAAGCACTGTGTTCTGTCGATGACGTGACTACATGGCAGTGGGGTTTTCACTGACGTAATTGGTGACGTGGCGCTCATGAAAACATCGGATATTCGTGTGAAAAAGCCTGTTTGACTTAGAACTGCACAGACCAACCTGTTTTGTCATATTGTATTATGTGATGAAAAATTAGAGGAAGTCAAAAACGTGTCATCAGCACTTTATGGTAGCTCTCGTCATACTGCCTTACTTTCTTTTTTAATGCTGATGAGTCATCTGCATTTTTACATTTTTCAGACATGGTGTTTCCTTCACACACTGATGCACTCTTTGCAGCAAAAGACGAATTAGCCAGTTAACCACTTATTTGCCTCATGAGATGCCACAGCACACTGCAAGGGTCATGTACATCATACGTGACACATCACGGGTTCAGAGCAGAGACTTTTTCTAATAAACAGTTTAATAAATTTAAATGCCGACCAAAAATGTGTTTTTAGTGTGTTTATATGCAGACTTATAGAATGGGGTGTGTTATTCCATTCTTTTTAATTTAACATGCACAAATATTATTTTTACAACCTATGAGTAGACAAAGCCTGGTGCCCCCCTCATGATCTCTGGTGGACCCCCAAGGGGGGTGCGGACCCCATGTTGGGAACCACTGCCCTAGGTGACTGCCTATGTGGCCTATGCCATGGGCTTGCACTGGTTTGACAAATCCGGTGAATATCAACTGACAGCCTGCAGGCTACATCACGCCCACCAGAGCTTTTCATTTGGTCCCCAGAATGTTACTGAATTTAGGAATAGTATTGTTGCAAATGAGGCACACAGGCAGTGTCGGCACCATGGGGCAGTCATTAGTGAGGACCCCCCACCACCACCACCACCACCACCATCAAAAAGCCCCAGAATAAGCCTTCAATGTCAAACTTTGTTTTATTAATTAATAATGTATATTTACAAAAAAATCTGATTTCTGGAGATTTCCGGAGCCAGCACCTGCAAGCAGCTCCTCCCAGAGGTAATCCACACCTTTAAGTTAAGATGCCAGCCTTGCAGCTTTTATGATTATTGTGCAAAATGTTGAATATTTTTGGGTCTCTCTGAATTTATTGAGAGAGAGGATACATACTAATTACATTTAGGTTTTGATCGGAGGATGGGGGAATATAAAAATTATTCAGTTGTAACATGTTACAACACAAGCAACAGCATCTTTGGTCATTTTAATGAGTTTTATTGAATTAAACTTTTTTTTGATAATTTCATTCAAAATAAGAGATAAACTCATTGTTCTGCTCTGGCTCTTAACATTCAGATGTGTGGAAAAAGTCACAATTTTACCACAGACTTTTCAGGAAATAAAATATAATAAATTATATAAATTACAAAGTACAGGTAAAACAAGGAGTAAAAAACCCACAAATCGGTGAGAAAAGGTATTACATTTACAAAAAAATGTCTGAAAGTTTTGATAAAACCTCACAAATGTATGAGAATATTCTCAAATGTATACTATGGTCCTAAATTTGCAATGGAAGAAACAAATAATGAGGAAAAAAGTTAAAAAATTTTTGTGAAAAAAAAAATCAAATTTACAAGGGAAAAGTAGTAAATTAAAAAAACTGTCATAAAAATTTAGGAGAGAAAACTCTCAAACTGTCAAGAATAAAATCACATGTCAAGTAACTTTTTAAATAAATACAGTACTTTCCTACGCTTACATAACATAACATAATGAGTTTTCTTTCAACTCAAAGCTTAGTCATGGAGTTCCACAGGGATCTGTGCTAGGCCCTACTCTTTTTTAGTTTATATATGCTTCCGTTAGGCAACATTATTAGAAAGCACTGTATACATTTTCATTGTTATGCAGATGACACACAATTATACCTGTCAATGAAGCCAGATGATAGTAATCAATTAGCCAAGTTAGAAGCCTGTCTTAAGGAAATCAAAGCTTGGATGACTTGTAATTTCCTGCTATTAAATTCAGATAAGACTGAAGTCATTCTTGTTGGTCCAAAAAACCTTAGAAATACCTTTCCAAATCAAACTTTCAGTTTGGATGCGGTTACTCTTTCTCTTAATAGCTCTGTGAGGAACCTTGGAATTATTTTTGATCAAGATCTGTCCTTCAATTCACATATTAAATTTGTTTCTAAGACTGCCTTCTATCATTTGCGTAATATTGCCAAGATTAGGAGCATCTTGTCTCAGAGTGATGCTGAGAAACTGATCCACGCTTTTGTTAGCTCGAGATTAGATTATTGTAATTCTTTATTATCAGGCTGTCCTAAAACATCTTTAAAAAGGCTTCAGCTGATCCAAAATGCTGCAGCAAGAGTTTTAACAGGTACTAGAAAGAGAGATCATATCTCTCCGGTTCTGGCCTCCCTTCATTGGCTTCCCATAGAGTTTAGAATTAAGTTTAAAATCCTTCTTCTTACTTACAAAGCTCTAAACAATCAGGCTCCTTTTTATTTAAAAGATCTGATACTGTATTATCCTAACAGAGCACTACGCTCCCAAAATGCAGGATTACTTGTAATACCTAGAATCTCCAAAAGTACAATGGGAGGCAGAGCCTTCAGTTATCAAGCTCCTCTCCTGTGGAACCAGCTACCAATCTGGATTCGGGAGTCAGACTCGATCTCTGTTTTTAAGAATAGGGCTAAAACCTACCTTTTTGATATAGCCTACAATTAGGGAGGGATCATGTGTTTCTGAACCCTCCCTTAGTTATGCTGCTAATAGGTTTAGTCAGCCGGGGGACCTCCAATAATTCACTGGGTCTCACTCCTTTCTTCACTCTCAATGAAATATTTTTTTTTTTTTTTTTTTGCTGGTCATTAACATCTGTTTGTTCTCTCCTATAGATTGAGTCCCCATCGTGCTGTTTGCTCTCTACATGTCTGTTCTTTTCATCTTCTCTATCCCCTCACCCCCCAGCCAGTCGCAGCAGATGACTGCCCCTCCCTGAGCCTGGTTCTGCTGGAGGTTTCTTCCTGTTAAAAGGGAGTTTTTCCTCTCCACCGTCGCCAAGTGCTTGCTCATAGGGGATCGCCTGATTGCTGGGGTCTTTCTGCAACTGTGGGGGTTCCCCCTACAGTTGATAGTGCTATGAGATGACTGTTGTTGTGAAATGGCACTATATAAATAAAGTTGAAATGAATTGAATTGAATTGAATTAACTCATTTTTTGGGGTCACTACTACTGTTATACTGGAATAATTAACATCACGAAATGACACTACTTTTACTTGGCTACAATTTCTGAAGACCCAGCTCTGATTGTGTGTGTATGTATGTGTGTGTATGCGTGTGTGTGTGTGTGTGTGTGTGTGTGTGTGTGTGTGTGTGTGTGTGTGTGTGTGTGTGTGTGTGTAAATGAGAATGACCAAGGAGGTCAATTTCTCAGAGAAATAAAATCCTCTTGATCAAACGCTTCATGTGTGGTTTTCTCAGCTGACCACCATCCTGTCCTGACATTTTTACAACACTTAACTGTACAGGTAATACCAGTTGCACGGTGGCGCAGTGGTTAGCACTGCGGCAGCACAGTTTACCCTTGGCCGGGGGATCGTGGGATCGTGGTTTCGATCCCAGCCCCCGACCAACAGTGATCTGTGTGGAGTTTGCATGTTCTCCCCGTGTTGCGTGGGTTTACTCCGGGATTTCTCCGGTTTCCTCCCACATGCCAAAAACATGCATGTTAGGTTAATTGGCTGTTCTAAATTGTCCCTAGATATTTGTTTCCTATAGGCCCTTAGAATAGAGGGTTAGTATTAATGAAAAGCGCTTTGAGTGGTCTTTGTGACTAGAAAAGCGCTATATAAGTGCAGGTTAGTTAGTTAGTTAGTTAGTTAGTTAGTTTGTTAATACTGACACAGGCTTGGAAGGAAAATGTCATGGGCTGGGTTGGACGTCTCCAACCCCGTCCATGATTTGTGGCTATATTTTCCCTGGTTGTTGTTTTCTTAATTTTCAGCTGGCAATTTTTAGGAGCCTTTGGGTCCTGGGCTCCCTGCCAGCATACAACCACGCCTCCCTCTGTCTGCCGGCATCCACCAGCTGACTGTCATTACCATTTGTCCACTCCCCTGTTATCATGCACACTCTTTCATACATGCACACACACACACACACACACACACACACACACACACACACACACACACACACACACACACACACACACACAGATTCTTACTCACATGCTCTGACACTCACTCATGCACTGGCTGCCGCCACACACCTGCATCCACTTGTCACTCATTAGTACATGGGGCATTTATGTGTGACCGTGTGAACACTCAGTGTGGCGGTGTAAGTCAACATTTGATGTCCTGGCTCACTCACAGTTGGTTCTCCTCCTTGGACTTTGATGGTGTCGTTGTTCCCAGAGCCCAGTTGCACTCTGACCATCTGTAAGTCATTTGCCCACCGTTACGCCGGGGGCTATTTTCTCATTGTTATTTCACCCTTTTCCTCCACTGCCCAGTTCTGTCTGGGAGCGCGTGGGGTTTTTCCTTCCTTTTCAAGCCAACGGAGTTTGTAGCCGGTCATCTTAATCATTATTCATCTTGGACTGTATTCATGGACACTGTTGATTTTCTGTTAATAAACACGCTCACTTCACCTGTGATTGGGCTCGTGTCCTTTTCACCTGTGCGCTGCGGTGCATGTACATGACAGAAAATTTAAAAAACAATTTATAATACATTATTTTGGAAATAATATGAATTTTATTTTATTTTACAAGAGCATCTGGCCCTCATAGTGTCTGCTGAGAAAAATTCTGGTCCTTGGACAAACATAGTTGATGACCCCTGGCCCATGGGTCGGCACTGATTTGTGGTTCTGATGAGCTAACTTTGCAGCTGTATTAGTAAGGGTTGGTTAGAGTTTGGCTGCAGCAGAGAGACAGCTGGAGTAATGCAAGGAGTGAGCTCAGGAATAAAGAGTGTGAATAAAGTGTTGGCTAACTAGCATCCCTTCTTTATCTGCAGCAGTGTGCAGGAACCAGTGGTCCAGGGGAAGACATTAAAGAAGAAAGCAGATGAGTCTATCATGTCTGCTTGACCTGACAGCTATTACCTCAGCCAGGAGGTTATGATTTTGCCAGTTTTGTCTGCCTGACTGCTAGTAAGGCTACTTAAAGTATAATAAATGACTTTACTTTTTTCTTTCTTTGAAGAGGATTTTGGTGGTGATGTGAAACATGATGTAGCTCCAGCAATTTTTAAAAAGATTCCAAAGGAGGAAATGTAGTGTCTTGCCAAATGTTCCAATGGTCACGGTGGTAACAGGGGTTAGCGCTGTTGCCTAACAGCTAGAAGGTTCCAGGTTCGACTCACAAGGCTGGCAGGGTTGGGAACTTTTCTGTGTGGAGTTTGCATCCTTCCTGTGCTGCCTGGGTTTAATCCAGGTGCTCTGGTTTCATCCCACAATCCAAAGACATGCATGTTAGGTTAATTGCTGATTCTAAATTGTCCCTAGGAATCTGTCTCTGATGGGCTCTTAGAATAGAGGGTTAGTACTAGTGAAGTGCTTTGGGTGGTCTTTGGGACTAGAAAAAGTGCTATGTAAGTACAGGTCCTTATCATCAGAGGGCACTGCCTGTCCCGCATTCATACATGTTTAAGTGGAACCAAAGCTCCATTACTATCAGGTAGCAACCTCCGGTAGGCAGTAAGGAGGATTCCTTAAAGCGAGCAGGACTTTAGGTGCAAGAACAAGATTTATTATCAACTGAGCAAATTATACAGCATGGGAGCTGAGAACGAAACCGGAGGGAAAATCCTGGGATGTTGCCACAAAGAATAACACACGGTAGTCATCTAAATAGGAACAAGGGGATTAACTAAACTAAACACAGCTGAAACTAATAATCAACTAAATGATAACATAAGGGAGAGAGACTGAAATGTATGAGACTGGGGAAACAAAATTTGTACTAACGTCCCTTTCAAATAAACATTAAACTTGACCTTTTGACAACTGTAATATGATCTAAACCATCCATCCATCCATCTTCTTCCGCTTAATCCTTTTCGGGTTGCGGGGGGGCTGGAGCCTATCCCAGCATCTTTGGGCAAGAGGCAGGGTACACCCTGGACAGATCGCCAGTCCATCGCAGGGCCAGCACAGAGAGACAGACAACCATTCACTCTCACAGTCATACCTAAGGACAATTCAGAATCCCCAGTTTGATGCCAATTAACCTAACTTGCATGTTTTTGGCATGTGGGAGGAAACCGGAGAAATCCCGGAGTAAACCCACGCAGACACAGGGAGAACATGCAAACTCCACACAGATCACTGTTGGTTGGGGGCTGGGATCGAACCCATGATCCCCCGGCCAAGGGTGAGTTGCTGTGCTGCCGCAGTGCTAACCACTCTGCCACCATGCTGCCCCGATCCAAACCATAAACACAATATTATTTCATGAATAGCATTTTATCGAATAGCGGCTATCGGGTTCATTGTAGACAACTGATTTTTCTTTCCATCGGGCGGACTTGGCTCTGGTTTACTTTTGAGCATCTTGTAACCGGTTTCCTAGCCCTTTAGAGTGGCTATATAAACTACTCAATTTATTTGAATCAATATTATCATCAAAAATGAAAAGTGAGTCACAAGGCATTTGCAGAAATTCAACAGCTTGGTTCAACACCGACAAGATCCACCCTATAGGGTGTAAGTACCATTTTGCAGTGTAATAAAAGACAAGGCCTAAGGAACGACAAAACTCTCAACTATTTATTCATATTTGAATCATCTGGACCAAAAAAAGAAGTAATCCACACTTCAGTAAATGGAACAGATTTATTTTGTTCTTACAATCATGGTAAAGGTTAGACAAAAACAAAAAACTCCAATATTGTAAAACACATTTTTTACACACATCTACATTCTCCATGCATTCGAGTGAAAAAAAAAGCACTATCTAAAAGCAAATTATACAGCGATGCACATTGCGATGTACGGACCTTTTTTATTTCATCCCAGCAGCCAATTTGTTGTGGAACAAAGATAGTTTAAGTAAAAGCATGCAGATTTAATTAAAAAGCATTTTATTACATTTCAGCGTCAGTTTTTTCCGACTCTGCATCAGAATTGATATCTGAGTCTGTATCACTGTCCATATCATAACTCTTCTCGTTGTCAGAATCGCCCACAAAATCCTCCTCCCAAAAGTTGTCACCATCCAGACAAGCCTGCCAATAGTCCTCAGCTCTTTGCAAATGATGAGCCATCTTCTCATTGCCCGCAAATAGCATTTCTGAAATCTCAGAAATCTTGGGGTTGATGCCTCCATTTTGGTTTGGGGATAGATGGGCGGTCAACGGTCATCTTTTAAATCGTTAAGGGGATGGGATTAGACATGGGAGGCCATGAGGGTGGCGTCATCTGGAAAAGCTACGTTTTTTTTCACTATGACCACATCTCTCACAGTACGGCTGGAAATGAAGAGGGCCTTAAGCTTTTCCCCTTTCTCATCAACCATTTTGACCCACACTGTTGTAGGGAGGTGTAACACTGTCAGGAACACACCGCATTCGGAATTGAAATACTGAAAGATAAATTTGTCATTGGATGGGGCGTCACCTGTTGATAGCCGATGAGTGGCTCGGAAGTACCACCTCCCAGACGGGGATGTCTTCGTCTCCCAAACACTACTAGCCAACACTCTTCCGGTAATGAATCCGGTAGTTGCTCTTCTTTCACTCGCACAGGCGTCTGGGTCTGTTGGTCTTTTCTAGCAGGCTCATCTTCCACCCCTGTCTGTTGGTGATGTACATCGCTTGTGTTCAGATTGGGGTAAATCACGTTTCGCGGTATGCTCCAGTCCACGGCTGAAAGTATGGCTTTTCTGGAGAGCGGGCCAAAAGTTTCTCCTTCATCCAACTGGTAAAAACACAGTTCACTACTTGCGTAGGTGAACACATAACCCCATCTACCTCCGGCTTCTAACTGCCATTCCTCCTGAAGACTCCCGGTTGCAGGGGTCTGGATGGGCCACAGATACAACATTCTCTTTTTTGGCGCTAATCCTGGCATGCTCTTTAGCAAGATGGAGACGGGTGTCTCGCTGATCAGATGAAGATCGCTCGGCCTCTTAGTCATGGTGAGTTTTTATTTTTCCTGTCTTTTTCCTGAAGATTGTTTAATTTTTCCGATTTCGGGCTTCTTATTTAACCAATTTTCACACGCTCCACCCTGTAGTTTCATTGGCTGATGGAAGGGGCCCACCTATAGACCGTTATGGGGGAGGACTCTCCCTCTCTGTTCATTGGATAGAATGATCCTGCGTTCGTTGTGTAGATGGGTGGGTTCTTATACCACATTTTCTAATGTACCGTAGATGGTAAAATGGTATAATCTAATGCATGAAATGCTTTTTAAAAGGTCAATAAATACTCCTTAGTGCTCTACCTACCCAGGAGTAATGCGGACTTAAAACTCAGAAAAGAAGATAAAAGTCATTGCCTTATTTTTTTTAAGACAAATTTTTTTTTTTAAATGAGAATTTGCCACGGTAAATACGTTTGCAAATGATAAAGTTTTGAAATAAATTGAATAAAATAATTTACTCATTGGTAAATATCGTGTACAATGTTTTACCATCCGGGTGCCCTTTCTTATATTTTTTATGTATTTTGAAACCAAACCAAATAAACTTAAACTCGCTAAATATAACCGACTAACTCATGTGTGGAATCCATTGGGGTGAATCGGGAATATTTGTCCTCAACTCACTTTAGTCTGATTTATTGATCAATCCCTTTTACATTTATCGACTGTAGAGTAAAAAATATTGTTTGGATCACTGGAAAAAAACTGAATGAATGTTAAAAAATGTCTGTGTTACCAGAAAAAAAAACTTTTAAATAACACAAAACTGTTTGAATGACCGACCAACGCTGAAAAATGTAAGCAGCCTTCTGGCCCCAGGAGACACGGTTATGATGCTGCTGAGGGGAGGGAGGGAAGGGGTTGTTAGTGGTGTGACATTTGAAAATTATTAAATAGCGCACATAGAATCGGTGTATTTTAAGTCGATAAATACATAGACATAAGTACTTTTTGGAAGAACCAAGATGTCGGTCCTTTAAAAGTGTTCATTTCTAGTCGTTTAAAGCTTATACTAATTAAAGTGATATTTTCAGAATTCAGTTTCTGTTTTTCTCGGAGCCAAAATGTGTCGGTAACACAATTCTTTAAGCAGAAGGATCCTTAACCGCTTTATAGACAACCTCAGGCCTTAGGTCGCCAGTCTGAGAAATTGTTGAGCCCAAGGTAGAGACAAAGTTGGTTATGCAATATTTATTTCTGTAGGAAAAAACAATAAACTATAAATACAATGCCCAATCTGTCGGACATCACTACTGTCTATCGCTACCACGTGCTGTGATAGACATTTGTGTTAAGTTGCAAGTTTTGCTTTGGTTCACCCTTGAGAATTTAATATCATTCCATTTTATTTGTTCATGCTCCTCATAATACAGACAAAATCAAAAAAATAATAAGAACATACAAAAAATTGTTTATTTATTGGTTTGTACAGCTGTGTAGGTGTAACACAGAATATTCTGCAAGAAGTAAGTACACGTTATTACAAGTTAACTGTTTCAGAATCCTATAACTCTAATCACAACCTTCTCTCTCTCTCAGTGTGTGTGTGTGTGTGTGTGTGTGTGTGTGTGTGTGTGTGTGTGTGTGTGTGTGTGTGTGCTGGTTAAGCCTGAGGGAACTCAGATGTTTAGGCAGAGTAAAACGATATCTTTGGTTCGCGGTGCCACTTGCTGGGGTGGTTAATATGACCTCCCAGACATTTCTCATGCTGGTATTTCAGAGTTTTGCCAAGCAGATGGAGCACGTCACTGGTCAATCTCAGGCCTTAGCTGTGATAGATATTTGTGTTAAGTTGCAAGTTTTGCTTTGTTTCACACTTGAGAATTTAATATCATTCCATTTTATTTGTTTATGCGCCTCATAATACAGACAAAGTCAAAAAAATAATATACAAAAAACTGTTTATTTATTGGTTTGCACAGCTGTGTAGGTATAACAGACTATTCTGCGGAAAATATAAAAAGGCTATATATGAGGGGGGAATGTCACCACAAATTAAACTGATCTTTTTCATAAAAAGTAATACAGTTTAAGCAATCATGCTGAAGCAGGTTTGTGTGACTATAACAACCAGTTTCAAAGTCAGAGTTTGTATCAACACCATGCAAACATGTAATTTGTTAATACAGAGATAAAACAGATCCTTGTGCAGAGACGTTTTGGTGACTTTTTTTCTCACATATATATTAATATTGAACCGTCATAGTGACCCTGACTGTGGCGAGTTTACCTTCATGTCCCAGCTGACTACACAAATCTCTGAAGGAAGTTTATTAAATACGATGCTTGAGAGGGAATAAACAAATAAATGAAACCTTGCTGCACCGAACTTTTATCATCACTTCCACCGTATTCCCCCAGTGATAGCTGCATTTGCTACAGATACACAAATAAAAAGCACATGAAAAAACAAGTAGCTGATTGAAGCTGAGAACGAACAGACTCTAAAGTCTAAAGACTGTTTTAATATTCATTCATCTTCTTCCACTTAATCCCTTTCGGGTCGCGGGGGGACTGGTGTCTATCCCAGCATCTTTGGGAGAGAGGCAGGGTACACCCTGGACAGAGCGCCAGTCCATCGCAGGGCCAACACAGACAGAGAGACAACCTTTCACTCTCACAGTCATACCTAAGGACAATATTCTTTGGAAAAATAAAGTATAACTATTTTAATGTGGCTGTTAAGTCTGAAGTCTTTGAAAGCAAATCTCATGACATTTGAGTTGCTGGCAAAGAAAAAAGCTTGCAGAAAAACTGACGTCCCATCATCACCACCTACTCCCTCTCCTTACAGGATTTTGTACAGGTTATGTGATAATGGAAGAGAATTCTGGGGCTTATTTGGTCACTCTGACTGATGTGTGTTTTGTAAAATGAAAAAACTAAAAATATGTCAGCGATTATCCTTGAAAGCTGTTTCCACCAAAATCTATCATCACAATCACAACAAGAAGTGCAGCTCCTCAAATTTCTTTCTAAAGGAACGGTGCAGTTCTGCCTGAACTTCTGCAGTATGTATGGTGTGCATGCGTGTGTGTGTGTTGGTTAAGCCCAAAGGAACTCAGAGGTTTAGGAAGATTGATATCATCGGTGTTTGGTTTCAGAGTCTGACACAGGGAAATATTCCTCTCTGTTTAGCTAAGAGAATGGTCTTTTCTTATTTAAGTATTTAGTTGATTGAAAATTTAAACGCATCAGCTGTTTATGCAATTTTTTTCTGTAGGAACCTTTATCTGAATGTGCTCAGGAAAATCCAAAAAAGATGATGCTGTGGCGGAAGAATAATATGCAGCGAACTGAGAGTTTTTGAGGGAGTTTATTATCATTCATCCCGCCATCATAGAACTCACTCCAGCCCTGTGCAGGCGGGCTGGAGCGGGTCCTCAGGCTCTCGTGAGGAGACACAGAATGTGTGTCGTCAGAAGCAGTGGTCAGAACGAGAGAGAGAGTTACAGAGCAATGCAGTTTTTATACCCCACTACAGACAATACATGAAAGGCATGCTATCATCAAAGAAACTGCAGGAAGGCATGGGAATTTGCATCACAGTGAGAGCAGGAAGCATGAACATTTGCATTTGAGTCATACATATCAACAGCAGGCAGGAAGAAGCTAGACAAAGAGCGGCTGCCTATTGATCTCAATACACACATCTCATTGTTCTGCTAATTGCCCCAGCTGAGCGCTCTGCTTGTCCCAGTATGTTGTGGGGGTTACCCATAATGCTACACTTTTGTGAAAATCAAATTTGAAGAAACAGTCTTTGCTCCCTGCGGGTCAGACTGGTGCCTGTGTATCAATATGTGTGTGTGTGTGTGTGTGTGTGCGTATTCTGGTGCTTATTTGGTCACTCTGACTGATGTGTGTTTTGTAAAATGAACACACTAAAAACATGTCATCGATTATCCTTGAAAGCTGTTTCCCCCATAATTAGCGTTCCATTCTCACGTTAATCCCATATGGACAAAGATCATTTTTAAAAGCATATATAATTGACATTCCACTGTCACACTAACCTCACAGGTCAAAGATCATTTTTAAAGGCATATATAATTGACATTCTATACCCACATGAATCCCTGCACTAATCCCACAGGTCAATTATTATTGACATTCGATACCCACACTAATCCCCATGTCATTAGAGATAATCCCCAGATAACTACATTGTCAGGTCAGGGGGCATGTCGGGTCAAAGGTCACCTGTCAAAAGAAGTATGATCCTCGGTATACCCCTTCCTCTCTAACTGGATTGCATACATGAGATAAATCCTGAATATATGCATATATAAGGAGAATAAAATGGGTCCAAGTATGCAGCCTTGGGGGACCTCCACTGTGTTTTCCGAGTATGGCAATTTAGCTCCACTGACTGAAACACATTGGCCCTCATTTATCAAAAGTGCATTGAAATCAGCTCACAGCTGAGTGTTAATATAATCGCATGGAAAAGTCTATGTGGTATTTATGAAACTGTGCGTATCTGGCCAATCTCATCATACAATCATTCACTCACTGATAAATCTGACGAATGGATCTGAGCGTCATCTGAATTCCATACCCAATTTCTTGCCCCCAGCATTTACAACACAGTGGAGCAAAAAGGGCAAAAAAGAGAAACTTCGCTATCATACAAATTTACATTATCATAAGAGAAGAAAAAAATAATGTGTGGCAACATCAAAAGTCTCATTCAATACAAAAGAATCACATTTTGGAGGAGATCGGGGAGCACAACACCATTGGTTTGACTAGCTGATCTCCAGCTGTTGGTTATAATTTAAATCTGTACAGCTGTGATTTATTTGGGTTATATTGTGGTGACCCAGCACAATGCAGACTGAAACTATTCACGCTCAGCAGGGCTGGAGGAAACCGAGGACAATTTGCATACGGACAGAGAGCCCCTGGGGGCAATCAGAACAATAGACTATTGTATATACATCCCCTGGATGAGGGAGCGGACATCTGAGCACCAGTTGGTCACGCATATGATATGTATTGACTGATATGTATATCAATATGCTAATGTGCCATGCATTCTCTCTGTTTGAATAACATCTATAAAAGAGCTTATGATACATGCCTCAGCAGCACAGTAGCACCAAGAGCTACAAAGTGCTTCTCATTATGTTGGAGGTAATAAACCTTTGCAACCTTCCAGCTTGTCACATCTCGCATGATCTTATTCCTCCACACTGGTGACCCAACGTGTCATGGTGCACCCCTCGCCTGATCTTTTCCCTCCACACTGGTGACCTGACGAGAGAGAATGACCGTCTGCTCCCTCTCACCCCGCTGTGGACTCCAGCAGACCGGTGAACGCCTGCAACCTCTTCATCCACACCCACGAGGATCACCGGCCGCGCTGGGACCGACACGCACCATGAACGGCAACACGAGCGAATTGAAGGAAGCAGCCTGAATGGGGAAAGTCATCGGCGCCGTTTGCATTGATTTCCACCAAGCTCCCCGACCCTGACTCACTCCAAACAGCGGACCTCCTGCGCACAGGCCAAGTCCCTCACACAGCTGCAGTTGTTTCACAGCCGCTACGCATCCTCGGGGAATTTGGCCGTCGCTTTCCCCACATCCTCGCTGGACCGAGCCGCGAGAGGAGTCAGAAACTTAATTTTTTTCACAGCCGCTGCGGATCATCGCCAGGTTGACCGGGAAAGTCCCTCACCATCGCAGATCATCACTCAATGATCACCGTCTGCTCCCTCTCACCCCGCTGTGGACTCCAGCAGACCGGTGAACGCCTGCAACCTCTTCATCCACACCCACGAGGATCACCAGCCGCGCTGGGACCGACACGCACCATGAACGGCAACACGAGCGAATTGAAGGAAGCAGCCTGAACGGGGAAAGTCATCGGCGCCGTTTGCATTGATTTCCACCAAGCTCCCCGACCCTGACTCACTCCAAACAGCGGACCTCCTGCGCACAGGCCAAGTCCCTCACACAGCTGCAGTTGTTTCACAGCCGCTACGCATCCTCGGGGAATTTGGCCGTCGCTTTCCCCACATCCTCGCTGGACCGAGCCGCGAGAGGAGTCAGAAACTTAATTTTTTTCACAGCCGCTGCGGATCATCGCCAGGTTGACCGGGAAAGTCCCTCACCATCGCAGATCATCACTCAATTTTTGCGTGGCCCAGACACCTTTGACGTCCCGGGCCGGCACTCACTTACTCCCACCCCCCTCCTCCTCCACAGCGCTCTTCCCACACCTCACTCCCTAAAGCCGGACGATTGCCGTCTTGTTCCATTACACACGACGCGCACCGGCCCCATGCCCCCACGATCCACGGCCGTTCAACGTGCTAGAACTCGGAGCGAAGCACACTGTCTTTTCCACCCCTCCCCCGTCCCCCCCATGGACTGACATGCCCTCCGACACTCCTCTACAGCAGGACAGTTCTACCAGAGCTGGAGCCCAAACGATGGGGGGTGGGGGGGGTGTCACAGCGCCTTCTGAGCATTCTGGGGGGAGCCGTGTGGTGACCCAGCACAATGCAGACTGAAACTATTCATGCTCAGCAGGGCTGGAGGAAACAGAGGACAATTTGCATATGGACAGAGAGCCCCTGGGGGCAATCAGAACAATGGACTGTTGTATATACATCCCCTGGATCAGGGAGCGGACATCCGGGCACCAGTTGGTCACGCAAATGATATGTATTGACTGACACGTATATCAATATGCTAATGTGCCATGCATTCTCTCTGTTTGTATAACATCTATAAAAAAGCTTACGATACATGCCTCAGCAGCACAGTTGCGCCAAGAGCTACAAAGTGCGTCTCATTATATTGGAGGTAATAAACCTTTGCAACCTTCCAGCTCGTCGCATCTCGCCTGATCTTATTCCTCCACAATATTACCTATTTAATCACAATTCTTCATATTGAAGTAAAAACATTGGTCAGACTTAACGCAAAGGAGTGAATCTGCCTTGATCGGTTCCATACAAAAGTGTGAATAATTAACTAAAGTTTTTGACTAAATGTAGTTTGTCTGTGTTATGTATGGAAATACCTGGGTGAAGGATGAGGTACGATGATGGTTGGCGAACACAGCTTTATTGAATGAACTATATACAGGACAGCACACGGCAGGAACCAGCATGAGCATCCGGCAAAGAGGCGGAATATGGATGCCCTCTGCCTTAAATAGGGCGGTGCAGTGACGTGACGGGAAGTGCATGTCACTACACCGCACTTCACAATGTGTCCTCGTATGAATCTGCTGTGCTGAACGTCCGCAGGACTCTACGGCCCTCAATACCCAGGTTGTGAACGAGAAGCACCTGTGCACTCACCCCATCTAGCTTGCCGAGGCCCAGCGCCGGAATATACATCTGATAGGCCTCCAGCCAATGTGGCCATAAAACCGGTGGTTCGCCTTGGAGCTGGAGAAAGGGACGAAGCGGTGTAATGCACACCTCCATGAGTAAATCCTCAATAGCCAAATGTTACGTATGGAAATACCTAGGTGAAGGATGAGGCACAATGATGGATGGCGAACACAGCTTTTTTGAATGAACTACACTACCGTTCAAAAGTTTGGGGTCACTTAGAAATTTCCTTATTTTTGAAAGAAAAGCACTTTTTTTCAATGAAGATAACTTTAAACTAATCAGAAAAACACTCTATACATTGCTAATGTGGTAAATGACTATTCTAGCTGCAAATGTCTGGTTTTTGGTGCAATATCTACATAGGTGTATAGAGGCCCTTTTCCAGCAACTATCACTCCAGTGTTCTAATGATACAATGTGTTTGCTCATTGCGTCAGAAGGCTAATGGATGATTAGAAAACCCTTGTGCAATCATGTTAGGTCTGCAATGCTGTAATTGCTGCAAATGGAGGATTCTTTGACGAAAGCAAAGTTTGAAGGAAAAAATTATTATTTCAAATACAAATCATTATTTCTAACCTTGTCAATGTCTTGACTATATTTTCTATTCATTTTACAACTCATGGTGGTAAATAAGTGTGACTTTTCATGGAAAACACAAAATAATTGTCTGGGTGACCCCAAACTTTTGAACGGTAGTGTATATACAGGACAGCACACGGCAAGCATCAGCATGAGCATCTGGCAAAGAGGCGGAATATGGATGCCCTCTGCCTTAAATAGGGCAGTGCAGTGACATGACGTGAAGTACACGTCACTACACCGCACTTCACAATGTGTCAAATACATTTACGATAGTCTGGTCATTTTAAAGCATACTTGTCAAACACAAGAATTCATTACTTACATTATGAAAGTGCCAACAGAAGTCTTGTCTCCAAACAACTGTGTGCTGTGCACATTGGCCACAGGCACAACTCTGGCAATATTGTGCAAAAACGTGTGTGTGTGTGGGGGAAGGGGTGATTTCCCCACATTTTTACTGGTGTGTACAGCTGAATTCCTCTGGTGAGCTGAAGCTTTTTTTTTTTTACTTCAATGTAATACATCATGGCCCAATTCTGTGTGATCTGATAAGGTCTGCTGCAGTTTAACCAGTGAACTTAATAAAAAAAAAATCTATGCGAGACAACCATTATCAAATTCCACACCCCAGATCTTTTTCAAAAAATCCTTTTTTAGAATATTAATTTAACACAGTAGCTACTTATATGGGAGATGACTGCTTACAATGCAACCACACACACGCACGCACGCACGCACACACACACACACACACACACATAGTGGTGTGAAAAAGTGTTTGCCCCTTCCTGATTTCCTTTCTGATTTTTTGAATGTTTGTCACACTTAAATGCTTTAGATCATCAAACAAATTTAAATATTAGACAAAGATAATACAAATAAACACAAAATGCAGTTTTAAATGAAGGTTTTCATTATTAAGGGTAAAATAAAATCCAGATCTACATGACCCTGTGTGAAAAAAGGGATTGCCCCCCTTGTTAAAACATAAATTAACTGTGGTTTATTACATCTTTGGAAAGCTGAGTTCAATTTCTCGAGCCACACCCAGGCCTGGTTACTGCCACACCTGTTCTCAATCAAGAAATCACTTAAATAGGACCTGCCTGACAAAGTGAAGTACACCAAAAGATCCTCAGAAGCTAGATATCATGCTGCAATCCAAAGAAATTCAGGAATAAATGAGAAACAAAGGAACTGAGATCTATCAGTCTGGAAAAGTTTATAATGTGGCCACACATATGTGACCTACTTTGTGACTGATGTAAGGCCTCACATTTTAGGTAAGAACAAAGACAGAGCTTCCTTGGAGATAACAGGAAGCTGTGAAGGTGTTAGCTTTGGTATGCAGGGCCTGAGACTGTGGGGGTGATATTAGAGGATTAAAGAGGAGATGCATTGTTACTGGCGATTATAATGCAATGTGACTTGTGATGCAATGTGACTTGTGAACTGTGAGAGTCCTGGTATTTAAGGACGAGAGTTTCCTGTAATGCTATCTTTCTTCTTTGAGATGTTGGCGAATGTGAATAAAGCTGACTTGAGAGAAATCGGTCTCATCATTTGCACATTCCCACACTGGTGACCCAAGACGTAGCATGCAGCGAGAGGAGAATTCCCCGGGGCCAGCCTCATCAGGAGCCCCCAGCCAAGTGAATGCCGCTACGGTCCAGCTACCGGACTTCTGGCAGAACAATCCGCGCTCCTGGTTCCACGCGGTTGAGGCACAGTTCAACCTCCGGGGGATATCGGTAGACGACACAAAATTCTACCATGTGGTCGCAAAACTGGACAACCACACGGCCCAGCATGTGGAGAGCCTTATCGAGCAGCCACCAGACAGCGACAAATACGACGCGTTGAAGGCTGCACTCATCCAGCACTTCACCCTCTCGGTTGAGGAGCGAGCAGAGAGACTCCTGGCGCTGACTGAGTTGGGAGATGACACGCCCGTTAACCTGATGGAGAAGATGTTGAGGTTGAAAGGCTCTGACGACGACCACTTCATCTTCACCCACCTCTTCCTCAGGACTCTACCGTCAGCGAGGGTAGTTGGGCCAGTTCGCCGTTGTTGGCCCAGCGGGACTACCGCGCGCTGGCCCGGGAGGCGCAGCGAATTGTCAACGCCAGCAGACAGCGCTCGGCCACGGCCGCAGCAGCGGAACTTGGCGCGACGACCGGAGATGGCAGGGGGCCAGGGGCAGCAGTACCAGACCCACTGACGACGGCAGCGGCGGGGGCCAGGGAACGCGGATCAGACCCCTTTGTTTCTACCATCGCCGCTTCACAGAGAGGGCATGCAAATGTGTACCACCGTGCCAGTTCAAGCGTTCGGGAAACGCCAAGACCGGGGGTCGGTAGCAGCCGCGGCCCTCGGGGAGGAGAACAAGCTGCTCTACTTGTTGGACGCATGCTTGGGGAGGCATTTCCTTGTGGACACAGGCTCCCAGTTGAGTTTCATCACACCTTCCTACGCGGACAGGCTAGCAGGTTCCAGGGGTCCCGGGGTGGCAGCAGCGAACGGCTCGGAGATTAAGACCTTTGGTGAGAGGACTCTGCTTCTGTCTCTACACGGCCGTACATTTGAGTGGACTTTTGTTATAGCAGCAGTGAATTTCAATATGTTGGGGGCTGATTTTTTGTGCTCACATGGTTTGTTGGTTGATCTCGCTAACAGGCGCCTGGTTAATGCATTTTCTTTTGATTCTATTCCCTGTACAGCGCAAGTGGCCCCGCCAACAGCACAAGCCAACGTCACAGCTGCAAGCGGTAAGTTCCACACACTGCTCACTCAGTTCCCAGCACTCACGGTCCCCACATTTTCGGCATTCGTTGCTAAACACGGGGTGGAACATTTTATTACCACTACCGGACCGCCCGTTTTTGCAAAAGCTCGGCGCTTGGACGCAGCTAAACTGGCCATAGCGTGCGAGGAGTTCGCCAACCTGGAGAGGTTGGGCATAATCAGGCGTTCAAACAGCCCATGGGCTTCCCCGCTACACATGGTCCCGAAAGCTGACGGCTCATGGCGACCTTGTGGGGATTTCCACAGATTAAACAACGCTACAGCGCACGACCGCTACCCAATCCCGCATATCCAAGATTTTTCCGTTCATTTGGCAGGGGCGCGTGTTTTTTCTAAGATAGATTTGGTCCGCGGTTACCACCAAGTCCCAGTGCGCGCTGAAGACATACCCAAAACAGTGGTAATAACTCTATTTGGCCTATTCGAGTTTTTGCACATGCCATTCGGGCTTAAAGGGGCTGCACAGACGTTCCAACGCATGATGGATGCGGTGCTGCACGATCTCCCTTTCGTGTTCGTCTACTTGGACAATATTTTGGTAGCCAGCGCGTCCGAAGACGAACACGAAAACCACCTAGCCACAGTTTTCCGGAGGTTGGGAGATCACGGGTTAATAATCAACCCAGCGAAGTGTCAGTTCGGGGTGGCGCAGATCGATTTTTTAGGACACCGCGTCTCCCCCGAAGGAGCGGTTCCACTTCCTGACAAAATGCGCGCGGTAGCAGATTTTCCCCGGCCGCAGACGGTCAGGGCGTTACAGGAGTTTTTGGGAATGGTGAATTTTTATAACCGTTTTCTCCCCCGCGTGGCGCAACTCATGCAACCGCTGTATGCCGCGCTCAAAAAACAGAAACCCGCGAATAAGGTCGAGTGGTCCCTGGAGCGGGACCAAGCTTTCTCGGATGTAAAAGCAGCCTTGGTAAAGGCTGCGTTGTTGGCACACCCAGACCCAACGGCCCGCATAGCGCTCACTACTGACGCGTCAGATGTGGCCATAGGGGCGGTCGTGGAGCAGCATGTAGCCGGGGTTTGGCAGCCCCTCGCCTTTTTCAGCAGGACCTTGCGCGATACTGAACGTAAATACAGCGCGTTCGACAGGGAGCTGCTGGCTCTCCATTTGGCCATCTGCCACTTTCAGTTCTGGCTAGAAGGACGCTGTTTCACCGCGTTCGTTGACCACAAGCCGCTAACATTCGCAATGGCCAAGGTTTCTGAACCGTGGTCAGGCCGGCAACAGAGACAGCTGGCCGCGATCTCAGAGTTTACCACTGATAGTCAACATGTGGCGGGCAAACTGAATGTAGTGGCAGATTGCCTCTCGCGCACCGTGGCGGCCCCAGTCAGCGTAGGTATAGATTACGCAGCCATGGCCGCGGAGCAGGTTAGTGACGCGGATGTGCGCGTGCTCCAGTCTGGACCAACAGGGTTAAGGCTGGAGAACAGGGTGCTGCAAGACAGTGTGCCCCCCCTAATCTGCGATGTCTCCACTGGACGACCGCGTCCAGTAGTACTGGCCACGTGGCGCCGCCGCGTTTTTGACTTGATTCATTCTTTGGCGCACCCGGGAGTGCGTGCGTCGGTCAAAATGGTAGGAGAGAAATTTGTGTGGCCGAGTCTTCGCAAACAAGTTAAAGAGTGGGCAGCAGCCTGCACGGTGTGTCAGCAAGCCAAAGTACACAGGCACTTGAGGGCTCCTTTGGAGCCATTTCACATTCCGGCCAAGAGGTTCGATCACGTTCATGTGGACCTCGTGGGCCCCCTCCCGCCGTCACAGGGGTGCACACACCTTCTGACAATGGTGGACCGCACCACGCGCTGGCCTGAAGTGGTTCCACTGGCATCAACCACGGCCGAGGAGGTGGCGCGCGCATTTTTAACAGCTTGGGTGGCGCGTTTCGGAGTTCCGTCGGACACTACGTCCGACAGAGGCCCTCAATTTGTGTCCGAACTTTGGTCAACAGTGGCCCGCAACCTGGGTGTCACAATTCACCGCACAACCGCGTACATTCCGCAGGCTAATGGGTTATGTGAACGTTTTCATAGGTCATTGAAAGCAGCTCTCAGAGCGTCACTGACGGATGCAAATTGGGTAGACAAGTTACCATGGATTTTATTGGGGTTGCGTTCTGCGCCTAAAGAGGACTTAGAAGTCTCCCCAGTGGAGCTCGTGTTTGCGCAACCACTTCGGCTGCCTGGGGAGTTTCTCCCAGATAACCCTGCGCCAGACACCTCCCCGTCTCAGCTGTTGCGGAGTAACATTGAATCAAGCACGCTGCCCGGCCCCGTGCACCACAGTTTTCCACGCGTTTTTGTGCCTAAAGCTTTGAAGAACGCAGAGTTTGTTTTTGTCAGACACGATGCGCATCGACCCCCACTGCGACCACCTTATGACGGACCGTTCAGAGTGTTGGAAACAGGGGACAAGCAGTTTTTGCTCGATTTGGGGGGTAGGAAAGAAAAAGTTGGCATAAACAGACTCAAACCCGCTTTTGTGGTGGCGGATGAGCAAGTGCTGTTGGCAAGGGCCCCGCGGCGAGGTAGACCCCCACGGGGGGCTTCACAGAGTAATGTTTCCCCAAAACACCCACAAGGACTGACAAAAGGTTTTCACCCCCAGACGGCAACCCCCCAGCGTGACAGCGCCGCGGAGACGTTGAATCCGGGCTACAGCAGATACGGCAGGAGACTGAAGCCTAGACAGCATGCGGACTGATGTGTATTGATTCTATCATGGCATGCATACTGTTATTCTCTGGTTCGTTCTAAAATGTTTGGGGGGGCTGGTGTGGCCACACATATGTGACCTACTTTGTGACTGATGTAAAGCCTCACATTTTAGATAAGAACAAAGACAGAGCTTCCTTGGAGATAACAGGAAGCTGTGAAGGTGTTAGCTTTGGTATGCAGGGCCTGAGACTGTGGGGGTGATATTAGAGGATTAAAGAGGAGATGCATTGTTACTGGCGATTATAATGCAATGTGACTTGTGATGCAATGTGACTTGTGAACTGTGAGAGTCCTGGTATTTAAGGACAAGAGTTTCCTGTAATGCTGTCTTTCTTCTTTGAGATGTTGGCGAATGTGAATAAAGCTGACTTGAGAGAAATCTGTCTCATCATTTGCACATTCCCACACTAAAGCCATTTCTAAAGCTTTGGGACTTCAGCAAACCACAATGAGAGCCATGATCTACAAATGGCGAAAACATGGAACAGTAGTGAACCTTCCCAAGAGTGGCCGGTCGACCAAAATTACCCGAAGAGCACAGCGACGACTCATCCAAGAGGTCACAAAAGACCCCACAACAACATCCAAAGAACTGCAGGCCTCAGTTACCTCAGTTAAGGTCAGTGTTCATGACTCCACCATAAGAAAGAGACTGGACAAAAATGGCCTGCATGGCAGAGTTCCAAGACGAAAACCACTGCTGAGCAAAAAGAACATAAAGGCTTGTCTCAGTTTTGCCAGAAAACATCTTGATGATCCTCAAGACTTGAGAAAATACTCTGTGGACTGATGAGTCAAAAATTGAACTTTTGGAAGGAGTGTGTCCCATTACATCTGGCGTAAAAGTAACAGCATTTCAGAAAAAGAACATCATACCAACAATAAAATATGGTGGTGGTAGTGTGATGGTCTGGGGCTGTTTTGCTGCTTCAGGACCTGGAAGATTTGCTGTGGTAAATGGAACCATGAATTCTGCTGTCTACCAAAAAATCCTGAAGGAGAATGTCTGGCCATCTGTTCGTGACCTCAAGCTGAAGCACACTTGGGTTCTGCAGCAGGACAATGATCCAGAACACACCAGCAAGTCCACCTCTGAATGGGTTAAGAAAAACAAAATGAAGAGTTTGGAGTGACTTAGTCAAAGTCCTGACCTGAATCCGATTGAGATGCCGTGGCATGACCTTAAAAAGGCGGTTCTTGCTTGAAAACCCTCCAATGTGGCAGAATTACAATTCTGCAAAGATGAGTGGGCCAAAATTCCTCCACAGTGCTGTAAAAGACTCATTGCCAGCTATCACAAACACTTGATTGCAGTTGTTGCTGCTAAGGGTGGCCCAACCAGTTATTAGGTTTAGGGGGCAATCACTTTATTCACACAGGGCCATGTAGGTTTGGATTTTTTTCCCCCTTAATAAAAAAAACACCTTCATTAAAAACTGCATTTTGTGTTTACTTGTGTTTTCTTTGTCTAATATTTAAATTTGTTTGATGATCTGAAACATTTACGTGTGACAAACATACAAAAAAATGAGAAATCAGGAAGGGGGCAAACACTTTTTCACACCACCGTGTGTGTGGGTGTGTGTGTGTGGGTGTGTGTGTGATAAAACAAGCCCTTGAAAAACCCTGAGTTCAATCACAACTGTAAAAAAAATAAATATTGGAAGCTGAAAGGTTAATACAATTTTCTCCATTCCATCATATAACTACAGTTTTTTTAAAAAAATTCTGCTTAAAACCATTTTAATATTTGTTGCAGTAACATAAATATGGATTAAACATTTATAATTACTAACAGCAGCCTCTTTAGTCTTTAAAGTAAATCCTCAAAATTCTCATCTAAATATAGCACAAGGCAAACATATCACCTGAGAGGTGGAACTGCTTGATATGATAAAATCTGTGTCACAGATAAAATCTGAGGTTGTCTGTGCACCCCTAGTGCACAGACAACCTCCAGTCATGCGCACAGTGAAGTTATAGTCTGAGGAGGCAATGGACGCTCTAAAGGACTGCTTTGAAACCACTGCCTGGGACCAGCTCTGCGATCCACATGGTGAGGACATCGATGGCCTCACTCACACCATCACGGACTACATCAGCTTCTGTGTGGACAACACCGTACCCACCAAGACCATACGGTGTTGCTCGAACAACAAACCCTGGATCAACCCTGAGATAAAAACACTTCTGAGAGAGAAGAAGAGGATCTTCAGGTCGGGGAACAGGGAGATGCTGAAGTCCGTACAGAGGGAGCTGAGGAGGAAGATCAGAGAAGGCAAGGACAGCTTCAGGAAGAAGATGGAGGACAAGCTGCAACGGAGCGACATCGGTGGGGTCTGGAGAAACCTTAAAACCATCTCTGGGCTCCAGAACACCTCTTCCCAGGTCGTGGGGGGCAGGGAGTAGGCGAACAATCTGAACCTGTTTTTTAATAGGTTTGACCAACTGCCCTCCGCCCCGACTGCACAACAACCACTGCTGCCTCTAAAGACATCGAGTCCTGCTGCACACACCCCACTCCACCAACACCCCCCCACTCCCAACACACAGCCCCCCAACATGACCCTCACTAAGACCCAGGTGAAGACGGAGCTGAGAAAGATCAAGGCGAGGAAGGCGTCGGGACCGGGTGGCATCAGCTCAAAGCTCCTCAAGTCCTGTGCAGATCAGCTGTGTGGGATTGTGGAGCTCATCTTCAACCTGAGCCTGAAGCTGGGGAGGGTACCACAGTTGTGGAAAACATCTTGTGTGGTACCTGTACCAAAGACCTCCCGCCCCAAAGACCTGAACAGCTACAGACCAGTGGCCCTGACGTCCCACATGATGAAGACCCTGGAGAGACTGCTCCTTGCTCACCTCCGCCCCTTGGTGGGACCAGCGATGGATCCACTCCAGTTTGCCTACCAACATGGCATTGGGGTGGAAGATGCAGTGATCTTTCTCCTTCACCGTTCTCTGTCCCACCTGGAGAAGCCCGGGAGTGCGGTGAGGATCATGTTCTTTGACTTCTCCAGTGCTTTCAACACCATCCAACCGATGATCCTGAAGGGCAAGCTGCTGTGCGCAGGGGTGGACCAGCACCTGTCATCATGGATCCTGGACTACCTCACAAACTGGCCACAGTTTGTGAGAACCCGGGACTGTGTGTCCGACACGATCATCGGTAGCACCGGGGTCCCCCAGGGAACGGTTTTGGCTCCCTTTCTGTTCACCCTTTATACTGTGGGCTTCTCACACAACACAACACACTGCCATCTACAGAAGTTCTTTGACGACTCTGCGATCGTCGGCCTCATCTCCAACGGAGATGAAGCTGAGTACAGAGGACTTATCCAGGACTTCGTGGACTGGTGCCATAGGAACTGCCTCCAGATCAACGCGAGGAAAACTAAGGAGCTGGTGGTGGACTGCCGCAGGCAAGGACAACCCCTCACAGCACCAGTAAACATACAGGGAACAGACATCAAGATGGTGACATCCTACAAGTACCTGGGTGTTCATCTGAACAATAAACTAGACAGGTCACACAATACCGACGCACTCTACAAAAAGGACCAGCGCAGGCTGTTCCTGCTGAGGAGACTCAGGTCTTTTGGTGTACAAGAGGCGCTGCTGAAGACATTCTACGACACGGTGGTGGCATCAGCCATCACTTTTGGAGTGGTCTGCTGGGGCAGTGGCATTACAGCAGCCGATAGGAAGAGACTGAACAAACTGATCAAGAAAGCTAGCTCTGTCCTGGGGCAGTGCCCTGACCCAGTGGAGGAGATAGGAGAGAGAAGGATGGTGGCTAAACTGTCATCTCTGCTGGAGTCCGAGTCCCACCCTATGCAGGACATACCGAACGCACTGAGGAGCTCATTTAGCAGCAGACTACATCATCCTTGGTGTGCAACCGAGAGGTTTCGCAGGTCCTTCCTACCTACGGCTGTCAGACTGTATAACCTAAGCAGGGCTGCTCGCAGAGATAGCAAAAAAAAGTGACGACCTAAAAGTATTGAATGCAAAAGGTGCAATAGACTTACACAATGGTCCCCTCCAGTATATACAACTAGGACACTATCGGTCGCTACGGAGGGTGACAATATGTATGGGTACATATTCATACTATGTAGGATAACTAAGTAGACGGTTATGCTGTTTATTCCATCTAGCTACAATGCTCCGCACTTTGTATATATATGTATATATTTATGTGTATGTGTAGAGGAGCTTGGCAATGAAGAGGCGATTTGGTTTATAAGCAAAGTTTTAATGTTCAGCTCTTCTAACAAGTCTCATCTGGTGCAGAGAGCGGCAGAAGGGAAAAGAGACAGAATTTCGCCAACTCACTGATTATATACATGCACACAACAAAAGACATGCATAACAAAGGCTGACATCCCTCATTATCTTAATCCCCCCATTGTCTTGGTATTTCCTCTCCTCGTCTTGGGAGGTGATGGTAATTCCTCTCCTTGCCTTGGGGAGTGAGGGTGGCTCGTCCGGTCTCCCCCGCCGCGTCCGGGAACGTCTTTGTTCTTCACTCGGCGGGTGAGATTCCTTTGTCCTTTCAGAGGTGTGAAGTTCCTTACATATGTAATCACCAAACATTTCCACATCCTCTAACATATGTAGGTTATGGAATATATGGTTAATATAGACCACATATGTATGCATATCCACTGCTCTTATTTATATCTTCCGTATCTTCTTAATTATTGCTCTGAGTGTTGCTATCCCTGTGCTGTTGCAATCCTGGAATTTCCCCATTGTGGGACTAATAAAGGCTTATCTTAAAACAATTCTCCCACACTGCCAGGTTTCTCTGCTGCATGGGAATCTACAGGAACTTGAAAATTTGTGTACCTGATATCAGAGCTGACGAGGGATTTGAGCGCACCGTACAATCACGTTCAGATTGACAAATACTGATCTGTGCATTGAAATGATCATACGACCACTTGTCTGTTTTACAAGTTTGATAGTTGAAGGCCATTTATCAAAGTTGTTTGATAAATGAAGGCCATTGTTTTCTATTTGATAAATTAATTTCAAGTGGATGAAGCATCCATGGGAAAGAAAAATCAACTGTTTTTTGGTTTTACTTGTTGCTGAGAATCAGCCTTTTAGACTGTGAACCTGTGTATTTTGGGTGTGAATGATGTGGTACAGTATGTTGTGAAGAGTAATGTGAAAATTTTTTAATTGTTTGGTGGTTTGGGCCAGAGAACGGTGCATGTGATTGCATTGTTTCTAACACCTGATGTGTTCACAGCTCTCTCTCTCATCTCAAACATGTTCCTTTACTGAAAACTCAAAAAGAGAGCAGTGGTGACTCATTCTGTCTTTTGGCTGTTGAAGTTTTGGTCACCTGACCAATCAGGAACTTGTGGGAGTGTGTGTGTGTGTGTGTGTGTGTGTGTGTGTGTGTGTGTGTGTGTGTGTGTGTGTGTGAATGTGCACACATGGTCATATTGTGTCAAGTTTTCATGCAGTCTCATGGCTTGTGCAGTCACAACACACCTCATCCCACTCAGTTCTGCCCTCACATCCTCTTTCTGTGTGTCACCTTGCAGCTTGTTATTGTGCTTTTATCAGACAGATAAAATGGAGGAGAGACACAGGGAATAGAAATGTTGGATGAAGGAGTGGGATGGATGACTGAATGATAAATGTGCTGGGGGATGAAGAGTTGAGCAGGATATGAAAGAGAAACAGTGCAAAGCAGAAGAAGAGAAAAGATAGAAAAAAAAAACAAACAAACAAAACAAAGCAGCATCCTATGCACACTCACTGCAGGCCTTAACTGTGGATGTCAGGAATTCAAACTCACTCACTCAACGGAAATTACCAGATAGGGTTCGGGGATGGGCTGTAGGCTAAAAATGTCAAATGGAGAGGACATGCTGCCTCTGTCCTTTGGAGAAAGTATCTTAAAAAAAATGCCTTAATTTTTCCATACAAATTTAAACCTGTCCAGAATGTAAATCGTTATTTCATGCAGGAGGATTTCTCATGCTACTCATTTACAGAACCACCTTGGGAATTAATTTTCAGAAAAATTTGTGCCAAAAGCCGCTCCCTTAAAGAACTTTGAACCTGTCTTTGTTTTTATCTGACTGAGTGAAGATATGAATGTTCACAATGGACAAAGGCCTGGTAACAGTGGTCATATACACACAGGACTACACCCTACCAGACAAAGACACTTTCAGCTCTTATCACTCGTGTGACTGATGACAGTTGTCCAAATCCTGTTGTACAAGTAGATGTTTAACTATGTGTGTGCACTGTGCGGGGGTACAAAGACATGAAGAAGTTGTGTTGTCATCTTACAGGTACATCTCAAAAAATTACAATATCATGAAAAAGTTCAATATTTTTTGTCACGCATTTCAGAAAGTGAAACCCATATACACACGTGGACAAAATTGTTGGTACCCCTCTGTTAATGAAAGAAAAACCCACAATGGTCACAGAAATAACTTGAATCTGACAAAAGTGGTAATAAATAAAAATTGTATGAAAATGAACCAATGAAAATCAGACAATGCTTTTGAATTGTGGTTCAACAGAATTATTTTAAAAAACAAACTCACGAAACAGGCCTGGACAAAAATGATGGTACCCTTGACTTAATATTTTGTTGTACAACCTTTTGAGGCAATCACTGCAATCAAACGATTTCTGTAACTGTCAATGAGACTTCTGCACCTCTCAGCAGGTATTTTGGCCTGCTCCTCATGAGCAAACTGCTCCAGTTGTCTCAGGTTTGAAGGGTGCCTTCTCCAGACGGCATGTTTCAGCTCCTTCCACAGATCTTCAATAGGATTTAGATCAGGGCTCATAGAAGGCCACTTTAGAATAGTCCAATATTTCGCTCTTAGCCATTCTTGGGTGTTTTTAGCTGTGCGTTTTGGGTCATTATCCTGTTGCAAGACCCATGACCTGCGACTGAGGCCAAGCTGTCTGACACTGGGCAGCACATTTCTCTCTAGAATACCTTGATAGTCTTGAGATTCCATTGTACCCTGCACAGATTCAAGACACCCTGTGCCAGATGCAGCAAAGCAGCCCCAGAACATAACAGAACCTCCTCCATGTTTCACAGTAGGGACAGTGTTCTTTTCTTGCTATGCTTCATTTTTGTGTCTGTGAACATAGAGCTGATGTGCTTGCCAAAAAATTCCACTTTTGTCTCGTCTGTCCATAGGACATTCTCCCAGAAGCTTTGTGGCTTGTCAACATGCAGTTTGGCAAATTCCAGTCTGGCTTTGTTATGATTTGTTTTCAACAGTGGTGTCCTCCTTGGTTGTCTCCCATGAAGTCCACCTTGGCTCAAACAACGACAGATGGTGCGATCTGACACTGATGTACCTTGACCTTGGAGTTCACCATGAATGTGTTTAGAGGTTGTTCTGGGCTCTTTTGTTACCATTCGTATTATCCGTCTCCTCCTGCAGCCACGTCCATGGAGGTTGGCTACAGTCCCGTGGATCTTAAATTTCTGAATAATATATGCAACTGTAGTCACAGGAACATCAAGCTGCTTGGAGATGGTCTTATAGCCTTTATCTTTAACATGCTTGTCTATAATTTTCTTTCTAACCTCCTGAGACAACTCTCTCCTTTGCTTCCTCTGGTCCATGTTTAGTGTGGTACACACCATGTCACCAAACAGCACAGTGGCTACTTGTCACCCTTTAAATAGGCCGACTGACTGATTACAAGTTTGTAGACACCTGTGATGTTAATTAGAGCACACATCTTGGTTGAACATGTCCTAGGGGTACCATCATTTTTGTCCAGGCCTGTTTCATGAGTTTGTTTTTTAAAATAATTCTGTTTAACCACAATTCAAAAGCATTGTCTGATTTTCATTGGTTCATTTTCATATAATTTTTATTTATTACCACTTTTGTCAGATTCAAGTTATTTCTGTGACCATTGAGGGTTTTTCTTTCATTAACAGAGGGGTACCAACAATTTTGTCCACGGCTGTATTATATACAGTAGATTCAGGCATCACTGTGTTTGATTGGCCAGCAAACTCTCTTGATTTAAACCCCATAGAGAATCTATGGAGGATTGTCAAGAGGAAGATGAGAGACACCAGACCCAACAATGCAGATGAGCTGAAGGTCACGATCAAAGCAACCTGGACCTTCATAACACCTCAGCAGTGCCACAGGCTGATCACCTCCATGCCACGCCACATTGATACAGTAATTAATCCAAAAGGAGCCCCGACTAAGTATTGAGTGTGTACATGGACATAGTTTTCAGTCGGCCAACATTTCCATTAAAAAAAACTATTTTTTAAATTAATTTTATGTAATATTCTAATTTTTTGAGAAACTGAGTTTGGGGTTTTCATGGGCTGTAAGCCATAATCATCAAAATTAAAATAAATAAACACTTTAAATATATCACTCTCTGTGTAATGAATCTATAATATATGGGTTTCACTTTCTGAAATGAGTGACAAAAAATATTGAACTTTTTCATGATATTCTAATTTTTTGAGATGTACCTATATATTAACAGAGGTGGGTGTGAAAAAAGCAACATGACATTGTGAATTCAAGCAGGTTTGCTAGTAGAGGTCCTCGGATCGATTCTGAAGACTGGGTTTAACATCCAGTTAAAGGCCACTGAATGAAAGACATGCAGTTAGGACCATATACTGTATATTTGGACACCGATGCAAGTTTTGTTATTTTAGCTATTTACCAAAGATACAGTTATATAATCAATATGGCCTTTAAGTGCAGATGTTCCGCTTTAATTCGAGAGTATTCACATCCAAATTGGAGATAGAGCTTAGGAACTGCAGCCATTTTTATCATACAAAATCTCCTCATTTCAGGAGCTCAAAAGTAACTGAATAAATTCACGTCACCATAAATAAAATGTTCATTTTTAATACCTTGTTGAGAATCCTTTGCAGGCAATGACTGCCTCAAGGCTGGAACCCATGAACGTCACCAAACACTGGGTTTCCTTCTTTGTGATGCTTTACCAGGCCTTTACTGCAGCTGTCTTCAGTTGTTGCTTGATTGTGGGTCTTTCTGCCTTAAGTTTTGTCTTAAGGTAGTTAAATACATGCTTGATCGGGTTGCGATCTGGTGAGTGACTCAGCCATTGCAGAATATTCCTCTTCTTTGCCTTAAAAAAACTCCTGGGTTGCTTTTGTATGTTTTGGATCATTGTCCATCTGTACTTTGAAGCACCGTCCAATCAACTTTGCTGCTTCTGGCTGAATCTGAGCAGACAGTATATCCCTATACACTTCAGAATTTATCCGGCTGCTTCTGTCACATCATCAACTAGAAAAGCACTCAGAGAGCACATACCTCAACCAAGTCTCCTTCTGTCCCTCATGGATCAGCTCCAAAATGCAATGGTAAGGTGTGTAGCCCAAGAGCCACTTCTGGTGAAAATTGCATGAAATTCCGTCCAGTAGTTTTGGAGGATTCTTGCTAAAACACTGTGAGAAGATAAGAGCCTTGGCAGAGGTATGCATTCTCAGATCACCAAAATGTAATGGGTTCCTCTCTAGATCAAGAACTACCTCTGGTGAAAATTTCATGCAAATCCATCCAATAGGTTCTGTGTAAACCTGCTGCACAAATACACACAAGGCCCTTGGTGGAGGTATGCACTCTCAGATCACCACCAAAATGAAATGGGTTCATCCTTAGGCCAAGGGTCACCTGTGGTAAAAATTTCATCCAAATCTGTCAAGTAGTTTTTACATAATTCTGCTGACAGACAAACATGGATGACAACATAACCTCCTTGGCAGAGGTAATCAATACCAGTGACCCAGTTGGAAGCCATGCATGCCCATGCATCACACTGCCTCCACCATGTCTTACAGAAGATGTGGTGTGCTTTGGATCATGAGCCGGTCCAAGACATCTCCATACTTTCGTCTTCCCATCATTCTGGTACAGGCTGATCTTGGTTTCATCTGTCCAAAGAATGCTGTTCCAGAACTGGGCTGGCTTCTTTCAATGATTTTGTTGTTGTTGTTGTTGGCAAAATCTAATCTGGCCTTTCTGTTTTTGAGGCTGATTAATGGTTTGTACCTTGTGGTGAACCCTCTGTATTTGCTCTCATGGAGTCTTCTCTTTATGGTCGACTTAGATACTGATACACCTACTTCCTAGAGAGTGTTCTTCACTTGGGTGGATGTTGTAAAGGGCTTTTTCTTCCTTATGGAGAGGATCCTGTGATCACCACCACTGTGTTGTCTTCTGTGGATGTCCAGGCCTTTTTGAGGTCCCAAGTTCACCAGCGTGCTTTTTTTCCTTAGAATGGTCCAAACTGTGGACCATGTGTATCACTTAATCTTATCCTACACTTTATTACATGTATAGTTTATTTCTCTTATCTTATCATGTTTAATGTTGCAGCATTGTACCGAGACAAATTCCTAGTTTGTGTACTACATGAACAATGGCAATAAACCTGATTCTGATTCTGATTCTGATTCTGAAACTGTGATTTGGCCCCTCCTAACATTTCTACCATCTATCTGATGGAGTTCTTCTTTTTTCAGCCTAACGATGTGTCAAGACGGCGCAGACACCACAAGCAGGAAGCCAGTCTGGGTCATTCAGGAAGAGAAAATCTGGTAAAGTTTTCAAAATAAAACATTTTGATAGTCAGTAAAGAACAGAATATTTTTTTTTTTTCACTGTGGATTTCCGCGACTCACTACCAAGCAGCCCCTGACCCACCAGTGGGTGGCGACCCACGGGTTGGGGACCACTGCTGTTAGCAAAAAGTATTACATTTTTGAGGTGAAAGTTTCACATTTCAATGAAAAAAAATATAAATTTACTAGTTAAAAAACAATACAAGGGAATTAAGAAAAAAACTAATGTGCATTAAAGAAAAAAGAACCTTTTACTGATATTGACAGGCTGTTTCACTTTCAGTTTAAAGCTTTTTTTTAATGCCTCATCTAAAGGTTGCCGACTGCTGTTCTGTGATATCATTAAAGTCCTACTGCTAATTGCCTATTATTCAAAATACCACCTTTCTCACACAAATCAAGAATACTTAGGTATCAAAAGACAGCCACTGTTTTGAATCCTTGCTCACACTGATACTGCAAGTAATAATTTCTGCTGTGTAATGCCAGCTTCCACTTCGCTGGACCGTTTGATAACATAATTTCAGCCACAGTCGGTGCATTATAAAAGAGATCGAGCTACTCAGAGTAATGTGCTGCTTCATTCTTCATGCGGACTCTTACATCTTTAGAATGACTAGAACTGCTCTCCCTCACAGCTGAGGCAGACTGATGAGCTGCCCCCTCACACCTGTGCCCTGTCTGAGCCTCCCCCACCACCGTGATCACGTTACATGTGTAGGTCTGGTGGATGCTGCACAACTGTGAGCAACATGGCAGGATGTGGTCATTTGTGTCCCAGGGCTCGCTTGGTGGTGGATTTCCCAAAAGGCCGAGCATGTGTCCACTCTGTGTGTGTGTGTGAGAGAGCGAGAGAGAGAGAGAGAGAGAGAGAGAGAGAGAGAGAGAGAGAGAGAGTTGCATGGGAAAACAAAATGTGGATAATTGTGTGTGCACCAAAGGAAACATATGGTGGTGACCTCAGAGGATTGGTCAGTCACATATCAGAGAACACATGTTTGCAGAGTAGTAAAATCAATGCTGATATTTTCTCTTCTGTTTCATGTCATTGGACATTATGTGGGGGGGGGGGACAACTTAATGAAATTCATTGAGAGCCTACAGTCAGAGCTTCCAAGTTTGCTTTGAACTGCTACCAAGCGAAATGTTTGTGCCACATCCCCAGAGGCGTTATAAAATTAAGTCACTTACAAAGCAAAGAACAGTGAATTGTTTTTGCCCAGTCTTGAAAATATTTTTTACTCTGTCAGACAGAGAAACTGCTTGACTTCTTCAGCATTCATGAAAAAAAAAACATTCCATTGAGGGAAGGGATAATATTTTGATCGACGTAACAGTCGCTGCTTCTTGTGGTCTCGTGTTTGGGGAAGCTCATTTCCTGCCTGAGGCATTGCTGACCTCCTAATAAGTACAAGCTAAGGACTGTGACACTTTGTCTCATTTAGAATTCCTAAAAATAGAAAGCCACAAAGTGTTGAAACCTTGCAGAGCGTCAGTCAAAACCGAATGAGCCCTGAAGCAGAGGCAAAGAGAAAATAAACACAAAGCGAGGAAGAAAACTCAGTTTCCAGCCACCTCCGATCACCCTCAAGGCTGGTGATGTCAGGTCGTGGACTGGGCCCCAGGTTCTCACTGATTTATTATTGAGTTTCCTTGTCACCTGAACTTGGGGTCCCAGCCCTCATCCTCACTTTGGGTTTTGTTTGTTGTTGTAGTCATGATTCTGTTCTTGTTTTACATTTTCTCCTGCTTTGCCCTGGGTTTTGATTATTATTATCATGGGTTTAGTCGGTCGTTATTATTATTATTATTATTATCATGGGTTTAGTCTATCATTCCCCCTCATGGCTTGTCACCTTATCGTGGTGGGGGGGTTTGCGTGCCCCAGTGATCCCAGGAGCTATGTTGTCCGGGGCAATTTGCCTCTGATAGGGTCTCCCAAGACAAACTGGTCCTGGGTGAAGGGCCAGACTAAGAACGATCCAACAGACTCTCATGATAAATTGTATATCAAGGATTCAGTGTACCCCGCCCGGTATGGGGTTACCAGGGCCCCACCCTGGAGCCAGGGCTGGGGGAGGGGCTCGAAGGCTAGCGTCTGGTGGCCGGGCTTCCACCCATGGGACCCGGCCGGGCTCAGCCCGAAGGAGTTACATGGGTCCGCCCTCCAGTGGGCTCACCACCTGCAGGAGCTGATCATGGGGGTCCGGTGCTATGTGGATTAGGTGGCGGTCAAAGGCGGAGACCTTGGCAGACTGATCCCAAGCTTTCTAAACTGGCTTTTGGTATGTGGAATGTCACCTCTCTGGTGGGGAAGGAGCCTGAGCTGGTGTACGAGGTTGAGAGATACCGGCTAGATATAGTCGGCCTCACCTCAACACACAGCTCCGGTTCCGGAACCAGTCTCCTGGAGAGGGGCTGGAGCTTGGCCTTTTCTGGAGTTGCCCCGGGCGAGAGGCGACGAGCAGGGGTGGGTATTCTTGTATCGCCCCACCTTGCTGCCTCTATATTGGAGTTTTCCCCGGTGGATGAAAGGGTTGCTTCCCTGCGCCTTCGGGTTGGGAAACGGGGCCTGACCATCATTTGTGCCTATGCACCAAATGATGTTTCAGAGTACCCACCCTTTTTGGAGTCTGTGACTGGGGTGCTGGAGGGTGCTCCTCTTGGAGACTCCATTGTCCTACTGGGGGACTTCAATGCACACGTGGGCAACGACAGTGAAAACTGGAGGGGGGTGATTGGGAGGAACGACCTGCCCGATCTGAACCCGAGTGGTGTTCAGTTATTGGACTTCTGTGCTAACCACAGTCTGTCCATAACGAACACCATGTTCAAGCATAAGGGTGTCCATATGTGCACCTGGCACCAGGACACCCCAGGTCGCAGGTCGATTTTGTTATCGTATCATCAGACCTGCGACCGTATGTCTTGGACACCCGAGTAAAGAGAGGTGCAGAGCTGTCAACTGATCACCACCTGGTGGTGAGTTGGATCCGATGGCAGGGGAGGAAGCCATTCAGACCTGGTAGACCCAAACGTATAGTGAGGGTGTGCTGGGAGCGTCTGGCTGAGGCCCCTGTCCGGGAGGTCTTCAACTCCCACCTCTGGAAGAACTTCAACCACATTCCGAGGGAGTCTGGAGACATGGAGTCTGAATGGGCCATGTTCTCCACCTCTGTTGTTGAAGTGGCGGCCCAGAGCTGCGGCCGCAAGGTTGTCGGTGCATCTCGTGGTGGCAACCCCCGAACCAACTGAAGAAGGAGTCCTGGTTGGTTGGTTGGTTGGCTTGTGGGACTCCCGAAGCAGCTGAGGTGTACCGGCAGGCCAAGCGGAGTGCAGCTCGGGTGGTTGCTGAAGCAAAAACCCAGGTATGGGAGGAGTTCGGTGAGGCCATGGAACAAGACTTTCGGTCGGCCTCAAAGAGATTCTGGCAAACTGTCCGGCGGCTCAGGAGGGGAAAGCAGCTCCTCGTCCACACTGTGTATGGTGCGGATGGGACACTGTTGACTTCGACTGGGGATATCGTCGGGCGGTGGAAGGAATACTTCGAGGATCTCCTCAATCCCACTGATACGCCTTCCACAGAGGAAGCAGGGTTTGGGGACGAGGGGGATGACTCGCCTATCCCAGGGGCTGAGGTCGCCAAGGTGGTTAAAAATCTCCTTGGTGGCCGGGCCCCGGGGGTGGACGAGATTCGCCCTGAGTACCTCAAAGCCCTGGATGTTGTTGGGTTGTCATGGTTGACACGCCTCTGCAACATTGCGTGGAGGTCAGAGGCAGTGCCTTTGGCATGGCAAACCGGGGTGGTGGTTCCTCTCTTCAAAAAAGGGGACCGGAGGGTGTGCTCCAACTTTAGAGGGATTACACTCCTCAGCCTCCCTGGGAAGGTCTATGCCAAGGTACTGGAGAGGAGAGTCCGGCCGTTGGTCGAACCTCGGATTCAGGAGGAGCAATGTGGTTTTCGTCCTGGCCGTGGCACATCGGACCAGCTCTTTACCCTCTCGAGAATTCTTGAGGGTTCGTGGGAGTTTGCCCAACCAGTTTACATGTGTTTTGTAGACTTGGAGAAGGCATTTAACCGCATCCCTCGTGGATTTTTGTGGGGGGTGCTTCGGGAGTATGGGGTATCGGGCTTGTTGTTACGAGCTATTTGGTCTCTGTACGACCGTTGTGAGAGTTTGGTTCGTATTGCCAACACTCGGTCGGAGTCATTCCCAGTGAGAGTTGGACTCCGCCAGGGCTGCCCTTTGTCACCGATCCTGTTCATAATTTTTATGGACAGGATTTCTAGGCGCAGCCAGGGAATGGAGGGTGTCATGCTTGGTGACCACAGGATTTCATCTCTGTTGTTTGCAGATGATGTTGTCCCGTTGGCTTCATCCAGCAGAATCAGAATCAGAATCAGAATCAGAATCAGGTTTATTGCCATTGTTCATGTAGTACACAAACTAGGAATTTGTCTCGGTACAATGCTGCAACATTAAACATTAAGCAATGACCTACAGCTCTTGCTGGGACGGTTTGCCGCTGAGTGTGAAGCGGCTGGGATGAGAATCAGCACCTCCAAGTCCGAGTCCATGGTCCTCAGCCAGAAAAAGGTGGATTGTCCTCTCCGGGTTGGGGACAGGCTCCTGCCCCAAGTGGAGGAGTTTAAGTATCTTGGGGTCTTGTTCACGAGTGAGGGGAAAATGGAGCGAGAGATCGGCAGATGGATTGGAGCAGCATCTGCAGTGATGCGGACGTTGTACCGGTCTGTTGTGGTGAAGAGGGAGCTTAGTTCTAAGGCAAAGCTGTCGATTTACCAGTCAATCTACGTTCCTACCCTCACCTATGGTCACGAGCTTTGGGTAATGACCGAAAGAATGAGATCGCGGATACAAGCGGCTGAAATGAGCTTTCTCCGTAGGATTGCTGGACTCACCCTCAGAGATAGGGTGAGGAGCTCAGTCATCCGGGAGAGGCTCAGAGTAGAACTGCTGCTCCTCCACATTGTAAGGAGTCAGTTGAGGTGGTATGGGCATCTGATTAGGATGCCTCCTGGACGCCTCCCACTTGAGGTGTTTCAGGCACGTCCCACTGGGAGGAGACCCCGGGGCAGACCCAGGACTCGGTGGAGAGACTATGTCTCCCAGCTGGTCTGGGAACGCCTTGGTATCCCCTCTGAAGAGCTGGAGCAGGTGGCTGGGGAGAGGGAAGTCTGGGCTTCTCTGCTTGAACTGCTGCCTCCGTGACCCGGACCTCCGGAAAAGCGGTAGAAGATGGATGGATGGATAGTCTATCATTATTATTATTATTATTATTATTATGGGTTTAGTCGGTCATTATTAGCATGATTATTGTCATGGTCTTGTCTCCCCTAATCCTCTGTTCATGTTTCTGTGCATCCTCCAATCCTCCATCTGTGGTTGTGTGTGCAGCCCCGCCCGTCCTGTGACCTTTGTTTTCCTCATGGGTCAGTTATCAGTCATGATTAGTCTCCCCACCTGTGCTGTGTTGTCTTGATTGCTCCCTTGTCTATTTAAGTTCTGTTCCACTGCTGTTCGTCTCGGGTTCCTGTCGTCATATACCATGAACAGCATGCTTCATGTTCTGCTAGTCCTGCATCCTACCTGAAGTCATGTCCTCGTCCAATGCTTTTTGTCATAGCTTTTGTTGTAGCTTCCGAGCTGCATTTATTACTTTCTGTTTCAGCCCTCGAGCTGCGTCTGGGTGACCAGCTAAAAATAAACACAGTCAAACCTATGTCCAGCGTTTGGGTCCAATTTCTACCACCGAACTGTGACAGGTGATGGGTATGATGGATGGAGCACAGAAAGTGAACCCCCCATCACCCCCCACCCCCAAAAAAAAACACGCACACACACACAGCCTGTCGGATGTGTATCTGGATTAAACCCAGATACAAAATAGAGGTTGATTTTGCACACACAACACAGAGGCAAATAAAACAAAACACACACAAATTCATATGAAGGAATAAATGTAAGATTATTGAAATCTTATAACAAACAATAAGTACTGTTCTCAAGCATAACATGACAATAACCTTCTCTTATTTTATTAGCAGGTGTTATAATCTACAGCTACATTTTGAAATTAAATGGCCTCTAGTGATCACCTAAATAACTGTAGAGCAAGAAGGCAGAGGGTTACAGGTACTGTGTGTTTAAAGTAGAGCCGCATCTTTTCCTAACCTTGACCTTTAACCTAACCATAACCAAGTAAATTTAGTATTTAACCCTAAAAATGTGTATTTATACATAACACTCCCTTAGATCAGGTTGGAGCAAAAGACCTGTGTGGTTGAAGTGACTTGCTGCACAGTCCCATGTTTATTTGTTATTTCAGAGAAGGACTGTGAGTAGGTTTCCCCACCAAAGCTGTGGCGTGTATGAATGGACTAAATTGGGCAGCAACTAAGTTGTCACTAAAACATAAGGTTCAAACGTTCCATACTGCACTATTAAAAGTAACTGAATTTGCCCCTCAGTGGACCACCACCTTATCGTGGTGGAGGGGTTTGGGTGCCCTCATGATCCCAGGAGCTGAGCTGTCGGAGGCAAGTTGTCCCTGGTAGGGTCTTCCAAGACAAAATGGTCCTGGGTGAAGGGCCAGACTAAGTGGTTCAGTGAGTCCCTAAGTGACACTCTGCCAAAAATCAAGTTTTTTTTCTTGTTAACATGTCTGTAACATGGTTTTTATGACTTAAAAGACATATCAAGAGTGAAATCGCTCAAGTGTCTCATGTCTGTTTTTTTGCTGTAAAGTTTCACTTAAGCCCCGCCCCATGCCAAAAGGCGAGTTGAGACGGAACGCTTTTGGTGACGTAACTATTCATGGTGCTGGTATGTGGGTAGTGTTAAGCCAATCAGGATACTGGCCTAACTGACGTTATCCTCCAAGCTAGTTAGCATTTTTTTTAAACAAACTGCTTTGAAAACTTGACCCAAATTGGGTTTTACTATTAAACTGCTTTTAAAGACCGATGCAGTTTCAGTCATTATCCTGGGCCACTGTGCGTATAACCGGGCATGTCCTTCAACCGTTAAGTCTTTTTTTTTTTTTTTGTTACTTATTTGTACCCGTAGGTAGATTTGATTTGCAGTCTGGTGACAAGCCACCGGCTGCTGGTCGCTGCGTGCGCGAGCACCCTAAACCTACATGTTTTTGGTATGCGGGAGGAAACCGGAGAAATCTCGGAGTAAACCCACGCAACACGGGGAGAACATGCAAACTCCACACAGCTCACTGTTGGTCGGGGTCTGGAATCGAACCCACGATCTCATGATCCCCGCGATCCCCCGGCCAAGGGTAAAACTGTGCTGCCACAGTGCTAAACCACTGCGCCACCGTGCAGCCACGGTGTTTTTGTCACAGGATTTACGCTGCTAATGTAGTGATAGTCACGGTTAGCCTTGTGGTATATGGTTGGGCCTAGTAATCACCGATTCTGGTGTTTGAAGGGGGGGAGGGAGTGAAAAGTGAAAAGACATGACAGTTTAAGACAGTGAAAGTTTTTATAGAAAAAAGTGTATAAGATACCATTTTAGACAATGTAGGTTTGTTTTTATAGGAGATTTATAGCCACCGGAGTGTCTTCAACATCTTTCTCAAAAAACTGCAACATATTTGACGTAAATCTGCAAACTTGTTCCTGTAAGTTTGCAGATTTTGTTATAAATTTTTATTTTTTTCCAGTGAAATTTGTGGTAGAAGATGGATGGATGGATGGATGTCTGAATATAATGATAGAATCAGTGGCAGTCCAGTGTCACTTCATGCCTTAAAGGTGGACTGAAACCACCTTTTTGCGCAAAAAGTAGAATAGCGGATTAATTCCTTATTACCTATTGTATTTTTCAACACATAAAAGAAATTTTTAGGCCGTGCGATAGCCAAGCTATAAGCCGATAAACTTTTGCCTCTGGCTGGCAGTGCCAAACAAACCGGAAGTAGTGCAGACGACGCTGCGTGACGTCATGAGTGTGACCCTTATCAAAACAACAATGGCAGATGATAGCAGTTCCAGCAGTCAAGAACACCAGAGTTTTCAGAGTGAAGAGGCATTCAGGATCGGTGACGAGACAGAGGAGGATGCAGGAGTGTCAAGTGAACAGGAAGAGAGCGAGGGAGGCATCAAACCATACAGATTTGAGCCAGAATTTTCGGGGGATTCCGGCACCGACTCAGAGTCAGACCGCAGCAGTGATGGGGAGGAGAGTCGCTTATTGAATACAGAATGGTGAGTCTTTACTTCTCTACTTTGGCATGTTTGGGGTGTCAGGATAAGGAAAATTAACAATAAAAAAGAAAGGAAAAAAAAAACCATCAGCATTTTTCCAACTTATTATTTATACATAGGGCTAGGACTGTACAATAGCCTGGCCGTGTACACACTTGGCATTGAATAGACACATCCGTGGCGTAGGATTAACACGTGTATTCAGGACAGGTTCCATGACCATGGCTATGTATTACAATACTTCTACAGACTATAGTGGCAATACACATGAACAGAACTGGCCTCTGCGTTTGACTGTGCTATTTACAAATAATATCTACAGTGATCCCTCACTTATCGCGTTTAATGGGGACCAGAACTGACCGCGAAAAGTGAAAAACCGTGAAGTAGCGTCACCCCCCCCCCCCCCCCCAAGGGCGTCACAAGCACTATTTTGCACAAAAAGGCACAAGAGAACAGCGAAAAGTGCCACTAAGCAACACGAGCGATAAAGAACAATGAATGCGGTCTTCCTTCGCTGGGTATGGGTGCTCGGCAGGGAGAGAAGCTGGGTAAAACGTCTCGGCCAATCAGCTTGCGAGATTCCTGAGCGGTGAAGAGGTGGGCGGAGAGGAGTGGAGCGGTGGTCAGAGAGGTGGATTTTGAGTTGTGCGGGCTCTCCGTGTTGATACCTGATGTTCTAATGTAGTCTCCCTGCCTTCTGCTAGCGCCCGGGCAACTTTTGTGCCATTTTTTCTCAATTTTGAATTTTTGATGAATATTTTTGAAAAATCCGCGATGCACTGAGGGCGCGAAAGGTGAAACGCGAAGTAGCGAGGGATCACTGTATATCTAGAAACGCATCGCTTCCTGGTCGCTTTTCCTCCCCCTTTCTTTTCTTTCGTCACCATGACAGCTTTCCTTGGCCACTGAACAGATCTTCCCAGGTGTTGGAAGTGTTTTGTAGTCGGCTATCACGACAAAATGCACCAAAAACAACCAGTGTCGACGTGCTCACAATGGTAAACATGAGGACTGGGTCACATTCGTGACGTCACGCGGAACTCCGGCTGCACTTCCGGATAATCGGTGGATTCGTAGGATTTTTCAGGGCGGGAAATTCAAAATCGCAATTTTCTCCAAGATTCCGGGATTGGTGGAGGGGGTGCCAATGATAAATTATCTTTATAATTGTATGTACTATCACCCAGTGCCGTTCAATGCCGTTCACTTCAGTTCACCTTTAAACAATAAGCAAAAAGCAGTACCAAAACTTCCTTTTTTGTCAACCACAACACAATGTCTGCATGATAGACAGGGATACTTACTAACAAAGAATGAAACTACTGCCCGTTTCCACCAGATGCAGCCCCAGAACTGTTTTTCTGCTGGTGCTAGAAGAAAGCTTAAAAATTAAGTGAGGAGGCTTAAAAAAAATTAGAAATGATAAGAAAACAGTCCATCACAACTTCGATTTGAGGAGGCTTAACAGGGGCTATGCAGATGTGTGATGGGGCTTGTTGTGTATTCCCATACTACAACAAGCCGCACAGACGTGATGGCGCAGGCACGGATGACGTTGTCATGTTGCGCCTATAATAAGGGACTGTTGGTGGCATCTCTTTGCGCTCTGCCTCTATCCAACACACTGCCTTTACCCTGCTAATGCTAGGTTGCTTTGTACCGTAACACGTGCTACCAACTTGTTAATAAGACCACTGTTCAGCACAGCCACTGCCTCCACTGTCCCAGTTTTTGAGACATAACAGGGCTAAAGCATCCAGTTGCACAGTGGGGCCGTGCATGCCTTCCACTACTGAACGACAATAGATAGAACAACAGTTTTCTCAGTAGGAACCTGTCCAAACTCTCCACTGTGGTCCATAAGTGAACTGTAAGTCATGCATTTTTACAGTTCACTTATTGACTACAGTTACCAATAAAGACCAGAATTTTCCAAAATTACAAATGGAAGCTTTAGGAAAATAAATGAAATGTTAGCAATCACAGTAATATGAGACATTTGAGTTTTAACTTTTATTAACATTTCTAATGTGGAAAAAATTAGCTAGGATTTAGTCAACCCAATCTCACTAAAAAACACACCAAATGAATAGGGCTGGGAACGCTCCCTAATTTCCAGGATCGATTCGATTCTGATTCTTGAGATTCTGAATTGATTCAAATTTGATCTGATCTGATCCAGATTCAGTCTGGGAAATTACCATTTTAATAGCCATTTTACTTGCCATAACTTTGTTAATGCATAAATTATCACAAAAAGAACGGACCCAAAATCAGTTACAGTAATGCACTTTTTATTTTTTAACTTATGATTTCACAAAATGCTAACAAGTGCTTTCTTTAGTGCAAAGGGTGTGTAGTGTCAAGTTAACAACCCAGAGTAAGTAAAGAAATTCACTGCATGAAGCATGCATACATATTCTCACTGTATTTCAGTCCCTCTAGGATTTCGTCGGCTGTTTTTGTGATTATTGTGGCCCAAAAAGCCTGAATTTGTGAGAGCTTTTCCAAACAGTTGTCATTTTTCGAGGTTTTTTGCACTTAAAGTTGTGTGAGGAAGTACAGATTTTAAAGTAGATGCTTTTTCCATAGTTTACAGTGATGCTGTTCTATGTAACACCACAAGAAAAGCACAGGATTGCCAAAAAATTCCTGTTAAATAATAATTTATGTAGAATTAAATGCTCAGTAAAACTGTCAAAAAAATGACCAACATTGTATTCTTTATGAGAACTTACATTAAAAAAAGAAATAAAAGGATTAGTCATTACAACTAAACTGCATTGAATGCATATTGGAGTATGGAGGAAATTATGGCACCACCTTCTTGAATCTTGAATTTACAGACTAAGACCCTGAAAAATCTGAGGTCTTCTTCTGTACTGAAATCCACATGAAGCAGGGATGGCTCCTCCACTGACAACCTCTTCCCTTCAGAACGTCTCGGTGCAGGATGGACCTTGAAGTGGAAACCCAGTCTTCATAGATGTGAAGGGGAGATGAAAAGAATAGATTTCACAGTAAAATAATTTTAAATCCCCACACCACAGTAGGGTTTAATAATTTAGTTTCTTTTATTTTTTGTTGTTTATATTTTAACTACAAATTTAACTTTCAGTTTTTGAAAAGCATTTCAATTCATTTCCTAGGAAGATTTGTTCATTTCAGTTAAGTTCTATTGAATAAAAATGGCTCATACTGCAGCCTTTATTAATTCTGCCATTTTCATTTTATTGTGATTCATTATTATCTTCAAATCTCTCTCTTAAGTGTTAGAAGTGCTTAACCAACAGTTAACTCGGTCCTGCGCTCAGTTGACAAAACAGTTTGCCGAACATAGTTTGCAAGGGGAACTGACCTAAATGAATAGGAAGTTCTCGGCAAATGGTTTTTCTGTTCGGCTCGCGCATTCTGTAGTTGTGTAGATCTACGGTCCTCTGTCAGCCGGTAGAGTACCCTAGTAACAACGGTGTAGACTGTAGCCTACTTCAGCTTCATATTACCTAAGAATTCTCCGTTATATCCCCACCAAAAACAATATTTTATGCGTGATATTGTTTTACTTACAAAATGACATAACCTCTACTCTTAAATTGATGGAATTGCTCTGAAAATAAAAGAAAACAAAAGAATATCGCAAACTATCTTACCTAGCCATCATCTTTGTTCACTATGTGAATCACCTCCAAAAGAGTTCGGCCAAAGAGAAAACGGTCTCCATGTGTTTCAGTTGATCAATCATCGACTTTATGTTCCAACACAGCTCTGTAGCGACAAGTACAAAACCATGTCTCCACTCATGTAAACACGGAAGTAAAGACGTGTGCACGCACGGCAGGGAACTCTTGCCGCATGAGAACCATTTTAACACCACAGAAGAAGAACTAGCATATCCATTAGCTTGTTAGCTGTTAGCTCTGTTAGCGCTCTGGGTGTTTATGGTTCTTGGCCATGGTTCCTGGCTCACTGACCCGGTTTCGACCCGATCAGACTCAGCAGACGTTCACAGACTTAAAAGCATTATATTAAAAGATTGATCTGCGGATTTTGTGGATCGATATCGGCTCAGTCAAACGTGGATCAATCTATATCATTGTATTTGCAGCGGATGATAAAATATAATAAGCGTTGTTGAAGGTTTTAAGTGGAGCTTTATTATATCATCCAGCCGTCACGAGCTCCGCTCCCGGCGCCGTGCATGCGCGCCGGGAGCGAGCCCACGGCTCTCAGAGAAGGAGGACACAATGTCTGTGTCCTGCAGCAGCAGTTGCAGAATCAAAATGAGAGAGTGAGAGAGGGTTTGCGTTACAGAGTTGCAGCATATATACCCAACTACAACAATACATCAAAGGGCATTCCCCAGCAGTTGGCATGATCAAAAGAGATAACAGAACGGCATGAGACATTTGCATTTGAGAGACATATTGATCTCAGTCCCTAGGTCACAGTAAGGACAGGACGTCTGAACACAATGCATGAAAGGCAACATTAACATCACAGGAGTGAGCCAGAAGAAACGAGTCTGTCTGTAGACATTAATACACATTTCACTGTTCTGTTAATTGCTCTAGCCGAGCGCTGTGTCTGACCAGTCTGTTTGTGGGGGTTTACAACAAAGCACATCTACATATTGATCTCAGCCTCTAGGTCACAGTGAGGACAGGACGCATGAACACTATACATGAATGGCACATTACATCACAATACATCCATGGCACATTACATCACAATACATCCATGGCACATTGCATCACAATACATGAATGGCACATTACATCACAATACATGCATGGCACATTGCATCACAATACATGAATGGCACATTACATCTCAGTAGTGCAGCGGGAAAAACCGAGACAAGAGAGCTGAGTGTCCTGTGTGTTGTGGGAGGGTTGAATCAACCCGCCACATATTGATGTTTTGCACCCACCCCTACAAATGAACATCTTCCACCCCCTCAAAAGAAAACATGCATTTGCACGTAAAACAACAACAAAAGCACCTGGATACAGTATGTATCACAAATGAAGAACATATGGAGTAATGCCATCACTCACTGCGCATGCGCAAATGCATGCATGAAAACAACATGCTGTACTCACTGTGCACGAGCAGAACACCACCTGTTTTAGCCAGGCTTCCAACACTCATTTGGTGGGAGGTGGAGGATGGCGGATGGTTAGTTATTTGCAGTTTCAACCAACAAGTTGTGAGTTCACATCCCACACTGAGCTGTGAGCAACATTTATTTTTTTCCTTTTTCACTCCACTAATCCCAAACAGCACACATGCATTGGGCCAATGTCAGCAAGTCTGCATCAGGAATACATGTTATAGAGGTCATTTCCACACAGGTATTGCGCCAATGCAAACTTTGTACATTGGGCAGATGTAGGCCAGACGCATGTGTGGATTTGGGGATGATTAAGGTTAGGTTTAGGCGTCACCTTCAGTAATGGTTAAGGTTAGGAAAAATGTTTTGGTTAAGTGTCACCTCTAATGGCTAAAGAGAATGAAAGAAAGAGAACAGTGCCGGCAAACAAGTTTCTTAAAGATGTAAATGCTACGTATCCACTGCACGTGAATTTTTTTTTTTTTAACGTGCTTATGTACGTTTTCTCAGAGTGAAAAATTGTGCAATTGTACGTTCTTTAGGCGAGACTGAGCTGATTTGCTGGAACAATCTAAAGTCTGACCCTGAGGGAGAACTGCTGTCCTCTGCACACTAGTGTTGTAGTCAAGACCTCATCAAGACCTCATCAAGACTAGAGTCTCCCAAGACCAAGACCAAGACCAAGAAAAAGTTGAGACCAAGACCCACATACAAAGTGGTCTTGACTTGGTCTCAGTCTTGGGATTCTGGTCTTGGTTTGTTCTCGACTACAACTCTATTTCCAAGTAACTAGTTACTTTAATCATGCAGTAGTTGGTAAAGTAGCTCAGTTACTTTTGAAAAGAAGTAACTAGTAACTGTAATTAGTTACTATTTTTTAGTAACTTGCCCAACACTGGTTATATGAATACTGCATATAAATGTGCATGTCTGCAATACCCGCATATTATTTATGTATTCTTCACAATAAGCGATGGCAATGTTTGCTCCTTTGCTTCCCATAGAGTTGTAGTCGAGAGCAAACCAAGACCACAATCCCAAGACTGAGACCAAGTCAAGACCACTTTGTATGTGGGTCTTGGTCTCAACTTTTTCTTGGTCTTGGTCTTGGGAGACTCTGGTCTTGATGAGGTCTTGACTACAACACTACTGCACACACAGATCACACGTGTGACCTTGGCTGTAAATGAATGCTGAAATAGACATTTAATTTTGATGTAAAATAAAAATAGAAGCATCTCCTTCCCTCAAAACATACCGACTTCCCTTTTGTCAGCAAGAAGAAAAAAAAATGCACAATCACTGCCCCCCCAATAATCTGTACTTTATGATGATGTTAAACTTTTTCACCGTCATGCATGTGTTTATTGTTTGTGTGTGTGTGTGTGTGTGTGTGTGTGTTTGAGGAAAGTGACCATGTTGCCGTGTCTGCATATGAAGGACCCTTCACTAACAAGGGGCCTCCTTCTCCTCCTCCTCCCCCCCCCCCCCCTCCTCCTCTTCCTCAGAATTTCTCAAGCTCAGGGCAGGGTTGTGTGCGTGTGCGCGCACTCATGCATGGACCATCCAGCGTGGCGTGGTCTGCACAGGAGGGCTGCTACAACAAAAGCAGGATGTGATGCAGCAGCGCTCCACTTCCTCCTCCAGCCACGCTGAAACCAACCCCGCTCAGAGAGCGCCACCTCGCGGCGAACCTTGGTCACGGTTGGCGGCGTGCTGGTAAAATTCCACTGCTGCTGATAAGGTCCAGACAAGTGGAAACTGGCACCAGTGGCATTATCTGATAAGATTCCAGGAGCAGTGGGGGAATTCCTCCCTTATTAGTCTGGGACAGTGATAGTGAAAGGCCGGTGTATCTCACTGCAGAAAGAGGCGTCTCCTTTGTTTCTGTGCGTGTCCCTGAATCACAGCCAGACCCCACCCTTCTCAACACACGCACACATGTATGCACACAGAAAAGAAAAAAAAGTGGAACACAGTTTCAAGTGGGGAACCCTCATGTGTCTTAAAGGCTTTAGGTTCTCTTCACAAAACCTCCTTCACAAGTGAAAGCCCAACAACCCATGCACGACTACAAAAACTTTAATGTCAGGCGCTGCATAGTTCCAGAACAGTTCGGAGATGGTCAGTTAAATATTAACGCTGCTAAAAGCCTCCGTGAAGCTTTAGCTTCCATTTGGGGTTTGAAGAGCTGTGTTTGAAGACGTGAGAGCCAGCAGCAATTCTGCAGAGACATGAAATCAATTTTCCCTCGGGGTAGTTGCTGCGATTGGCCCCAGCTGTCTGAATTATGAGAGCCAATTTTTTAATGTAGGACTAAGAGGGTGATGTCATGGAGGCCATTATGTTGTGTCCATAATTATAGAAATAATGAGGCACTGGTAACTCGGTTAACAGGGCTTTATTCAGGATGCCAACTATTTACAAAAAGGCTTACAGCACTCGCCTTCACGCCAGGTGGCTCCCACGATGAAAGAGAAGCAGCCTCTTCCGCCCACCTCCTTTATATCATGAGTGGCGTCACTACCAGAAACCAGCAGTTAGCCACCCCGGTCTATCCCATGGCCAGCCCAGCCGCCATCTTACTACTACCAGCCTTTTCCATATCTAACACCCCCCCCCCTTTAAAAAAATGCCAAGCACACAAAAGACCCACCCAAATTTGTCTCCCGACTCACACTCTAACAGGGGAAGAAAATATGTACAGAAAAAAAATAAACTCCTATCCATCCGTACAACTAAGGCTGAGGGGCCGGGTAGACTACCAGCGCCCCCTACACGGCTGGGCGGATTATTCTGCTGCCAGAAAAAGAACAGTCCAATTCAAATAAAACAAAGCCGTGTGTCTAACTAAAAACAACCCCATGAACAACAATACACAAACATTACATACAAAATCACAACGTACATAGACACGTATTATCGGCGGCCCCCACCCCAACACCCACCCCGTGACAGGCACACACAGAGAAACAAACTGTGTTGGGGATTCCAAATTTGTGTGTATATATACTGTATATATATATATATATATATATATATATATATATATATATATATATATATAAAACAATTAAACGTGGCTACACAAAACTATCAGTACTGAATTTCAACACACCTAAATTAGCACACCACCACCATCCTGGCTAATGAGCCCCAAAATTTTACATAAAATACCATAAAACAAACCAAACAACGCTACTTCCTTTCTTTTGTTGTCCTTTTTTTTAATTTAAAGGGGCACAAACAATAATAACTACATACACAGGACCAGGGTATAACACAAAAGGCACACAAAACCCTCAGTCCTTGGATGGATCCCTCTCTAGGCGTCTCTGTTGTTGAACCTCAGGGCTCCCACTGCGCTGTTTCCTCTCTGCCACTGGCAGCCGCAGCTCCCTCGGGTGCCTCCAGGTATAAACTGACCTACGCCGGTGCGCCTCCATCCAGTCGGGCTCCACCTGGAACCGCCTCTGGTCGTCCCACTGCTCGCAAGGATTGTGATCCCATCGTACTCGAACTTCAGCCTTGGTCAATGAGAGAGCCATCCTCTTCCTGTCCGGATCACCTTTCCTGCGACTGGCCTCCGTCACTGATCCATCCTTCCCACGTGTCCGGTTTGGTCTCCTCTTGGCAGGCTGCTGCTGGGAGTGCTTTACCAACACCACGCTCTGGAGTCTCACCCCTTTTTCTTCCGGCATGTGCACCTCGTCCTTATGCGTTGCATCGGGGGTCCCGGCGTGCCGTCCGGCACCCTCGTCCAGGGCAGCCTGAATAACGGCATCGGGTCGATCCCGAGGCGGCGCCGAATGTGCTCTCCCTCTATAACTCTGTCCAGCCAGTCTGAGTCCCACACCTCAGCACCCTCCACCACTGGAACAGGATGCAACAACATCCTTATATTGAGCCTCCATCTCCACATAGCCCAAAATGGCCAACCTGTTCTGTCCATACCCAAAATACTCTTCGCATTGCCTTCTGATCTGTCGGTGGGGAAACAGACTTTCTACAGTCACCAAGTTCAGAACAGAAATGACCGCTCGTGTCCACCAACAGCGGGACCTCAACGCCATCTAGCATGACATTGCTATGCGATGGTCTATGCCGCCTCGAACTGTTGGGCAAGCTCAATAGCTGCAGCTAACGTCAACTCTCCTGGATGTGTCAACAACCTGGACCGGGCTGCCGGGCAGCGGATGTGCTCTGCCAGCTGGTCCCAAATCATCTCGCCCTCAAGGGGTCCAAACCTGCACTCCCTCGCCAGCTCACGGAGATCCGCCAAGAATCTTTTAACTGGCTCTCCCGGCCGCTGCCGGTGCTGTCGAAACTGAATGCGTCAGACCGTGATGTTTTCCCGGCGTGCGAAAGTAGCGCGCCATTAGGTCCACTATTTCATCGAAGCTATCAGCACCTCCAAGGTTCTCCAGGATCCTCTGCCCTTCCATTCCCAAATTATGGACCAACAAGCTCTCGATCAGAGCTTCTCCATCTCGCCAAGTTTTAAAACTACGAGGTAGTTCGTAAAAGCAGCAAACCAGCGAGGCCATGGCACGGGCAGCTCACCCGGGGCCTCCAAAAACGTCCGAAAGCTGGCAACAGATCTTTCCATTACCGCTTTTACCTTGTCACCAAATGTTGTGTCCATAATTATAGAAATAACGAGGCACTGGTAACTCCGTTAACAAGGCTTTGTTCAGGATGCCAACTATTTACAATAAGGCTTACGGCATTCGCCGTGGTTCCCACGACGAAAGAGAAACAGCCTCTTCCGCCCACCTCCTTTATACCATGAGTGGCGTCACTACCAGAAACCAGCAGTTAGCCACCCCGGTCTATCCCATGTCCAACCCGGCCGCCATCTTAATAATACCTGCCTTTTCCATATCTAACACGTTACGTAATGCCTTCGCTGTCATCTAAATATATTTAATGTCAGATGAGCAGGATCTTTAGTGTGAATACTGACCTACATCAAAAAGTTAAAACATTGTAAAAACTGAAATTAATTTTCCATTACTTCATTCTGAAAGCAAAGTTTAATATACAGTGCATCCAGACAGTATTCACAGTGCTTCACTTTTTCCACATTTTATGTTACAGCCTTATTCCAAAATGGATTAAATTCATTTTTTCCTTAAAATTTTACACACAATACCTCATAATGACAACATGAAAAAGGTTCTTTTGAGATTAGAAATCACATGTACATAAGTATTCACAGCCTTTGCCATGAAGCTCAAAATTGAGCTCAGGTGCATCCTGTTTCCACTGATCATCCTTAGATGTTTCTACAGTTTCATTGGAGTCCACCTGTGGCAAATTCAGTTGATTGGACATGATTTGGAAAGGCACACACTTGTCTATATAAGGTCCCACAGTTGACAGTGCATGTCAGAGCACAAACCAAGCATGTAGTCAAAGGAATTATCTGTAGACCTCTGAGACAGGATTGTCTCGAGGCACAAATCTGGGGAAGGGTACAGAAAAATTTCTGCTGCTTTGAAGGTCCTAATGAGCACAGTGGCCTCCATCATCCGTAAATGGAAGAAGTTCCGAACCACCAGGAGTCTTCCTAGAGCTGGCTGGCTGTCTAAACTGAGTGATCAGGGGAGAAGGGCCTTAGTCAGGGAGGTGACCAAGAACCCGGCGGTCACTCTGTCAGAGCTCCAGTGTTCCTCTGTGGAGAGAGGAGAACCTTCCAGAAGGACAACCATCTCTGCAGCAATCCACCAATCAGGCCTGTATGGCAGATTGGGCAGATGGAAGCCACTCCTTTGTAAAAGGAACATGGCAGCTCGCCTGGAGTTTGCCAAAAGGCACCTGAAGGACTCTCAAAACATGAGAAACAAAATTCTCTTGTTTGATGAGACAAAGATTGAACTCTTTGGCGTGAATGCCAGGTGTCATGTTTGGAGGAAGCCAGGCACCGCTCATCACCAGGCCAATACCATCCCCACAGTGAAGCATGGTGGCGGCTGCATTATGCTGTGGGGATGTTTTTCAGCGGCAGGAACTGGGAGAATAGTCAGGATAGAGGGAAAGATGAATGCAGCAATGTACAGAGACATCCTGGATGAAAACCTGTTCCAGAGCGCTCTTGACCTCAGACTGGGGCGACGGTTCAGCTTTCAGCAGGACAACGACCCTAAGCACACAGTCAAGATATCAAAGGAGCGGCTTCAGGACAACTCTGTGAATGTCCATGAGTGGCCCAGCCAGAGCCCAGACTTGAATCCAATTTCTCTGATCTCTGGAGAGATCTGAAAATGGCTCTGCACTGACGCTTCCCATCCATCCTGATGGAGCTTGAGAGGTGCTGCAAAGCGGAATGGGTGAAACTGCCCAAAGATAGGTGTTCCAAGCTTGTGGCATCATATTCCAAAAGACTTGAGTCTGTAATTGCTGCCAAAGGTGCATCAACAAAAGTATTGAGTAAAGGCTGTGAATACTTATGTACATATGATTTCTTAGTTTTTTATTTTTAATAAATTTGCAAAAAACTATATATATATATATATATTTCACGTCATCATTATGAGGTATTGTGTGTAGAATTGTGGGGAAAAAATGAATTTAATCTATTTTGGAATAAGGCTGTAACATAAAATGTGGAAAAAGTGAAGCACTGTGAATACTTTCTGGATGCGTTGTATGTATATCTTTAACAGATATATGGAAACATTTCAAGCCTTTTTGTTTTAATTTTGATGATTGTGATTTACAGCTTATATGAGAACCAGACATCTATCATCTCAAATTATTAGAATGTTGGGCAAGTTACTAAAAAATAGTAACTAATTACAGTTACTTGTTACTTTACCAATTACTGCATGATTAAAGTAACTAGTTACTTGGAAAAGTAACTTTCATGTTACTTTTAAATGCATACTTAAATCCTCTTGCTCACATGGCAAGATAATTTTTATTGAGATGATCTCAATTGGAAAAAAAAAATTGATGGATTACATTATGGGCTTATTAACATCAGGCTGAAAACAGGCTGTTTCAGACAGAGCTTTTAGAACATGTTCAGTCTGTTTTATCCTGCCTTGAGAGCTCTTATTGTGGGGAAAAATCTGAAGAAAATCAACATGATATTGCCAGTAATTTCCTCATTTTGGAGTGAGGGTTGGTAACACTGTATAAAGCTGTCCATGTTTATCTTACCTTTATGATATGGATTTAATCCGATGTGCAGTGATCCAAAGAAAATGTCCATTATCCACAGTCCAAATGTCTGCTGTGACAGAGACATGATCCAGTCCCTTAAATTCCTTTTGGAGACCAAAATCCATTTTTGAATAATCTTTATCCAGGTAGCAAGTAAATGTGTTTTAACTTCAGTAGATCACAGTCTCAGCTGCCTGATGGAAAGGCACTGTTTATATCACGTCTTCAGTCTATAACAACGTATCTGGCAGTCATGTTATGTTTAGTTCTTGCTGGGTCACAAACTGTCCAGATGCATGCCTGCGCTTGAAATCCAGCTGTGGCTGTTGAGACAAGAGTATTTCCACTTTACATTCAGCCATGGCTGTTCAGATAGCATAGAATAGATCCACTAATATGGTGTTGTTAGCATAGCTAGCCGTTACTTAGCACTAGCTTTGTTGCTGTTTTCAAGTGCTTCTGAAGACTGCTGTAGGTCTCAACCGGCCCTTTAGTTTGCAATCCACCGATATGCTTTTGTTCTTAACTGCGATGAAGGAAAAATAATCTGTCTATTTCCACAAAAACAAAGTAGCTTCATGTCTTCCTCTGTTCAGTAGTGAAGAGGCGCTTTGCAACAGGTCACGCCAACTGACAACTCATCTCAGCTACTGCAACATGGTCTATACTAGATGAAAGAATGAGGTTCTCTAAAATTTCCTGACAGAGAGCAGCATAAACAAGTGGACCAACACCAGCAAATGACATGACACCCCAAACCATCACAGACTGTGGATACGTCACACTGGACTTTTTAAACACCGTGGATTCCGTAATTCACCACTCTTCCAACGCCAGGACCTTGATTTTCAAATGAAATGTAAAAATTTGCTTTCACCAGAAAACAGGACTTTTACCAGCAGCAGTCCAGCTCTTTTTCTCTTTAGGTCTGTTAAGGCACTTCTGATATTGTTCCTGCTTCAGGAGTGTTTTAGTATTAGAAACACAACAGTTGTAGCCTTGTTCCTGGTGATGTCAGTGTGTGGCGGTTCTTGATGCGCTGACCCCAGACTCAGTCCACGCCTTCTGAAGTGCTATTTATACTGTTTCAATAGAGAATGATCAAACTCAAAACTATTCAGATAATTTGAGAAACTAGATTCTGATTTTCAAAAGCTATAAATCATATTCATTAAAAAGCTGTCATTGACTGAAAAATTGTGTTTTAGTAAGCCTTAACCTTCTCAAAGGCATCTATTGATCACATAATTATCCAAAAAATATCAAAACACTCACTTCTCTTCAAAAAGCAAACCGACTATGTATCATTTTTTACTCCAAAAAGCAAAATTGACTGTTTGGATTTGCCATAGGACATCACTTCCCGCCCACTGCTCTGTTATTGGCCAGCCTAGCTGTCAATCATGTGGACAACAGTAAGCTAACAACTTAGCTTGCCAAATGTGGTTTATATTGTTATTTTCTTCAGATTTCAGTCATCCTAACTGACATCACTGTTTCCATCTGGTTCACTAATCCACAGTCGATGATATATCTTGTATAGCTCTTATTTTGTTATATTTTTGCCGTGATGCTACCTTAAGCTCTGTTAGCATTAACCTGGCTAGGCAGTCAATTGGCATTGGTTGTGTGCCCACCAGGCTACCTAGCATTAGCTTAAAGTGCTTAAAGTGCTCATGACACGCGGGGAAGTTGTGATGACCAGTGATACACTTTATAGCACCGTCCGGAATTTTCTGTTTCACCTTGTCCTGCTCCTGACAGCAAATACGCTCCTCCCCTGTTGTCATGCTCACACATAGACCACACTGGCACCTGCAAAAATAAAAAATAGTATCTTTTGATTTATTTTTTGGGGGTGGCGTTGACAGTATCAGGTAGATGTTTCAATTTTATTATAAATGCACTGCTATGATTTTATTGAAAGATCGGGTTTAAAGAAATTATATGTATGAACAAATAATTTGTTGCAATATCTGTAACAAAAGCATACCACTCTGTGTTCCCCTGCCGTGTGTTTGTCGCTACTGCTGTCTCACCACCATCACTCTCTGAGTCTGACTCACTAGGCACGATGTCCACTTGGTACGGCTCAAACCTATAAGGTCTGATGCCCCCAGATTCTTCATTATCACCACATTCTTCTGAACTATAATCGTCTGAAGATTGGACAACACAAACCAATTCCAGACTACATGTGCTGGAACCATTGTCAATGTTTTTAACCGCTTCCATCCTGCATGTAGAATGGTCAGCCAAACGCTGTGTTCTCCCGCTGACGTCACAACATGGCCAGGGGATTTTCCAGCCACTGACACAATTGGTGCTGCGGCGCTCTTTGAAACGTTGAATATTCGCGTGAAAACAAACCTGTTTGACTAAGAACTGCACAGACCCACCTATTTCGTCATATTGTATTACAGTATGTGTTTGCAAAATTAGATGCTGTGGAGTGTGTAAATAACGAGGCAGGTTTGTCTCAAGGCAGTTTATTACACGTCTCCAACATGAGCAAAGTAGAAAGAGGACATCTCAGAAAAAACTCGTCCCTTATATACCCAGGTCTCCCACAGCTCACAAGTCAAATTGCATTCAAATCAAAAGTAACAATGCATTTTGTCTTTAATCCCTTAGCATCCCCCTCACAGTCTTTGGCCCACAAAGGATCCTCCAAGCAGTCTCTCAGCACACAAAGGATCCCCCCAAGCAGTCTCATGCATACCAAGGATTACACTTTCACAGCTTCCTGTTATCTCCAAGGAAACTCTGCACTTTGTTCTTATCTAAGATGTGAGGCATAATGTAAGACATTAAGTAAGTCACATGTGTGGCTACACCCCCCCCCCCCAAACATTTTAGATCGAACAAAAGAATAACAGTCTGCATGTCGTGATAGAATCATTACACATCAGTCCACATGCTGCTTGGGCTTCAGTCTTCTCCCGTATCTGCTGTAACCAGGATTCACCGTCTCCGTGGCGCTGTCATGCTGGGAAGCTGCTGTCTGGTAGTGAAAACCTTTTGTCAGTCCCCGCGGTTGTTCTGGGGAAATATTACTCTGGGAAGCTCCTCGTGGGGGTCTTCTCCATCGAGGGGCCCTCGCCAACAGCACTTGCTCGTCCGCCACCACAAAAGCGGGTTTAAGTCTGTTTATGCCAACCTTTTCCTTCCTACCCCCCAAATCTAGCAAAAAATGCTTGTCCCCTGTTTCCAACACTCTGAACAGTCCATCATAAGGCGGTCGCAGTGGGGGGCGATGTGCATCGTGTCTGACAAAAACAAACTCCGCGTTCTTCAAAGTTTTAGGCACAAAAACGCGCGGAAAACTGTGGTGGGCAGGGCCCGGCAGCACGCTCGTGTCAATGCTATGCTGCAACAGCTGAGACAGGGAGCTGCCTGGCGCCGGATTATCCGGGAGAAACTCCCCGGGCAGCCGAAGTGGCTGCGCAAAAACGAGTTCAGCTGGGGAAGCTTCTAAGTCTTCTTTAGGCGCAGAACGCAACCCTAATAAAACCCACGGTAGCTTGTCTACCCAATTTGCATCCGTCAGTGATGCTCTGAGAGCTGCTTTCAATGACCTGTGAAAACGTTCGCATAACCCATTAGCCTGTGGATTGTACGCGGTTGTACGGTGAATTGTGACACCTAGGCTGCGGGCCATTGTTGACCAAAGTTCGGAAACAAATTGAGGGCCTCTGTCGGATGTAATGTCCGACGGGATTCCAAAACGTGCCACCCATGCTGTTACAAACGCGCGCGCCACCTCCTCGGCTGTGGTTGACACCAAAGGGACCCTCTCCGGCCAGCGCGTGGTGCGGTCCACCATTGTCAGAAGGTGCGTGCACCCCTGTGATGGCGGGAGGGGACCCACGAGGTCCACATGAACATGGTCAAACCTCTTAGCCGGAATGAGAAATGGCTCCAAGGGAGCCCTCGTGTGTCTGTGTACCTTGGCCCGTTGGCACGCCATGCAGGCCGCCGCCCACTCTTTAACTTGTTTGCAGAGGCCCAGCCACACACTCCCGGGTGCGCCAAAGAATGAATCGAGTCGAAAACGCGGCGGCGCCACACTGCCGGTACCACAGGCCGCGGTCGCCCCATGGAGACATCACAGATTAGAGGAGGTATACCGTCTTGCAGCACCCTGCTCTCCAGCCTTAACCCTGTTGGTCCAGGCTGGAGCGCGCACACATCGACGTCACTACCTTGCTCTGTGGCCATGGCTGTGTAATCTATCCCCACGCGGACGGGGGCAGCCACAGCGTGTGAGAGGCAGTCTGTCACTACATTCAGTTTACCCGACACGTGCTGAATATCGGTAGTAAACTCTGAGATCGCAGCTAGCTGCCTCTGCTGCCGGCCCGACCACGGCTCTGAAACTTTGGCCATCGCGAATGTTAGCGGCTTGTGGTCAACGAACGCGGTGAAACAGCGCCCTTCTAGCCAGAACTGGAAGTGGCGAATGGCCAAATGGAGAGCCAGCAACTCCCTGTCAAACGCGCTGTATTTACGCTCACTATCGCGCCATGTCCTGCTGAAAAAGGCGAGCGGCTGCCAAGCCCCGGCTACATGCTGCTCCACGACCGCCCCTATGGCCACATCAGACGCGTCAGTGGTGAGCGCTATGCGGGCCGTTGGGTCTGGATGTGCCAACAGCGCAGCGTTTGCCAGGGCTGCTTTGACTTCCTAGAACGCTCGCTCCCGCTCCGGGGACCACTCAATCTTATTCGTGGGTTTCTGTTTTTTGAGCACGGCATACAGCGGTTGCATGAGTTGTGCTGCACGGGGGAGGAAACGGTTATAAAAATTCACCATTCCCAAAAACTCCTGTAACACCCTGACCGTCTGCGGCCAGGGGAAATCTGCTACAGCGCGCACTTTGTCAGGTAGTGGAACCGCTCCTTCGGGGGAGACGCGGTGTCCTAAAAAATCGATCTGCGTCACCCCGAACTGACACTTCGCTGGGTTGATTATTAACCCGTGCTCTCCCAACCTCTGGAAAACTGCCACGAGGTGGTTTTCATGTTCGTCTTCGGACGTGCTGGCTACTAAAATATCGTCCAAGTGGACGAACACGAAAGGGAGATCGTGCAGCACCGCGTCCATCATGTGTTGGAATGTCTGTGCAGCCCCTTTAAGCCTGAATGGCATGCGCAAAAACTCGAACAGGCCAAATGGAGTTATCACCGCTGTTTTGGGTATGTCCTCAGCGCGCACTGGGACTTGGTGATAACCGCGGACCAAGTCTATCTTAGAAAAAACGCGCGCCCCGGCCAAATGAACGGAAAAATCTTGGATATGCGGGATTGGGTAGCGGTCATGCGCTGTGGCGTTGTTCAACCTGCGGAAATCCCCGCAAGGTCGCCACGAGCCGTCAGCTTTCGGGACCATGTGTAGCGGGGAAGCCCATGGGCTGTTCGAACGCCTGATGATGCCCAACCTCTCCAGGTTGGCGAACTCCTCGCATGCTATGGCCAGTTTAGCTGCGTCCAAGCGCCGAGCTTTTGCAAAAACGAGCAGTCCGGTGGTGGTAATAAAATGTTCCACCCCGTGTTTAGCGACGGCTGCCGAAAATGTGGGGACCGTGAGAGCTAGGAACTGAGTGAGCAGTGTGTGGAACTTACCGCTTGCAGCTGTGACGTTGGCTTGTGCTGTTGGCCGGGCCGCTCGAGCTGTACAGGGAATAGAGTCAAAAGAAAGTGCATTAACCAAGCGCCTGTTAGCAACATCAACCAACAAACCATGTGAGCACAAAAAATCAGCCCCCAATATATTGAAATTCAATGCTGCTATGACAAAAGTCCACTCAAATGTACGGCCATGTAGCGACAGAAGCAGAGTCCTCTCACCAAAGGTCTTAATCTCCGAGCCGTTCGCTGCTGCCATCTCGGGACCGCTGGAACCTGCCAGCCGGTCAGCGTAGGAAGGCGTGATGAAACTCAACTGGGCACCTGTGTCCACGAGGAAATGCCTCCCCGAGCGTGCGTCCGTCAAGTAGAGCAGCTTGTTCTCCTCCCCGAGGGTCGCAGCTGCTACCGACCCCCGGTCTTGGCGTTTCCCGAGCGCTTGAACTGGCATGGTGGTATACATTTGCGTGCCTTCTCTGCAAAGCGGCGGTAGTAGAAACAAAGGGTGCCTCCTCCGCGTTCCTTGGCCCCCGCCGCCACCGTCGTCGGTGGTTCTGCTACTGCTGTCCCTGGCTCCCTGCCATCTCCGGCCGTCGCGCCGAGCTCCGTCGCTACCGCCGTGGTCGCGCGCTGTCTGCTGGCGTTCACAATCCGATGTGCCTCCCGGGCCAGCGCGCGGTAGTCCCGCTGGGCCAACAACGGCGAACTAGCCAGGGTCGCTCTCGTCGCGGACGGTAGGGTCCTGAGGAAAAGGTGGGTAAAGATGAAGTGGTCATCGTCCGAGCCCTTCAACCTCAGCATCTTCTCCATCAGGTCAATGGGCGTGCCATCTCCCAACTCGGTCAGCGCCAGGAGTCTCTCTGCTCTCTCCTCGACCGAGAGAGTGTAGTGCTGGATGAGTGCAGCCTTCAACGCGCCGTATTTGTCGCTGGCTGGTGGCTGCTCCAGAAGGCTCTCCACATGTTGAGCCGTGTGGTTATCGAGCTTTGCGACCACATGGTAGAATTTCGTGTCATCTACCGATATCCCCCGGAGGGTGAACTGTGCCTCAACCAAGTGGAACCAGGAGCGCGGGTTGTTCTGCCAAAAGTCCGGTAGCTGGACCGTAACGGCATACGCTTGGCTGGGGGCTCCCGATGAGGCTGGCCCCGGGGAATTCTCTTCTTGCTGCATGCTACGTCTTGGGTCACCAGTGTGGAGTGTGTAAATGACGAGGCAGGTTTGTCTCAAGGCAGTTTATTACACGTCTCCAACATGAGCAAAGTAGAAAGAGGACATCTCAGAAAAAACTTGTCCCTTATATACCCAGGTCTCCCACAGCTCACAAGTCACATTGCATTCAAATCAAAAGTAACAATGCATTTCCTCTTTAATCCCTTAGCATCCCCCTCACAGTCTTTGGCCCACAAAGGATCCTCCAAGCAGTCTCTCGGCACACAAAGGATCCCCCCAAGCAGTCTCATGCATACCAAGGATTACACTTTCACAGCTTCCTGTTATCTCCAAGGAAACTCTGCACTTTGTTCTTATCTAAGATGTGAGGCATAATGTAAGACATTAAGTAAGTCACATGTGTGGCTACAATGCAGTCAAAATCGTGTCATCAGCACTTTAACTATTGACCCGGTCCATTTGGATCGCTATTTTCTATAAATTTTATTTACCCCCAGTGGAATCCTTGTTCATCTACCAACACTTGACCACATACGTACGTCATTCTTAGATGTTATTTTGAGCAGGTAACTATCGCCAACTAGCCACTATCACTGGTTAACCACCTTGAAGCAAACAGTTTAGCCACTCATTTGCAAAAGGTTCTGTGCTTATTGTACTCCAGGGACCAAATCTATCAACCACTACCACAGAACCCTGTCAACCAGTGATGTGTTATTTAATTCATTCTTTAAAGGGGTCATTGACTGAAAAATGGTGTGTTTGTAGGTTTTAAGTGTCTCAAATGTGTCAACTGGTCACATAAGTAGCCCAAAATTTTCCAAACAGTCAAAGATCTGAAAAAAGCACACTGCCTTTATCTCATTTTTCTCTCAGAGAAACTCCCAAAAACGTTTTTTGACTCTTCCTGGTAATTCTTCTACATCAAGTGTTGAAGAAGCCCATCCACTGTCGTCCTTGACACCAGCCCACTGCTCTGTTATTGGTCCGCCTAGCTGTCTGTCATGTAGATGGAGGGGTGCTAAAGGTAGCCTATTAGCCCTTGAGCTATTAGTTCCCAAGCTAATACCAGGAAGCTTGAACCAAGCACGACTTATATTGTTATTTTCTTCAGATCTTAGTCACCCTAGTAACCATCCCTGTTATCACCTGGTTCACCGGTCCACATTCCACAATATACCTTGCATCACTACGGCCCATCTCCCAGTGGTTTCGCAGTGATTCTGCAGCCGGGGTCATCATGCTGGTTGCAGCAACCGTCTATGGTGCGACCCAAGGCTTCACCCCCCGAGCTCCCTCACCATCCTCTGTCGCTCTGCGTGACTCCGCTCTACTCTCACAGGCAACGTTGAGGAGCCTCTTCGTGACGGTGCATCCCCCAGCTGGCTGTGGGAGAGAAGTGGAGTCCCACGGAGTGAGATACTACACTTTGAGATCCAGCACCTTGGCTCGGCCAACGGCCTCAGGTTGTAGTGATTGGTGGGTCGCCTGGCGTGCGGTGCTGGCAATTTGTTGTGGCATCCCGGTGAGATTGCTGGGAGATGGGCTGGAATGACGTGAGATACACAATCGACTGTGGATCAGTGAACCAGCACTGCTCATCCAAGCTAGAAGGAGACTAGAAGCTACTCAGCTAATGGCTAACTGACGTAAGAGGAAGGGCAGAGCTGAATAGTTGAAGGACGTTTCTTAAAGAGACAGGCTTTAAATCAGAGCATTTCAAGAAAGCCAGGAAAAATTAAAAAAAAAAACTAATTTGCTTCAATAATTTAAAAATTTAAGAAAATATGAACAAAATATGTTACTAACACTTCATTAAAACATGAGTGAGCTGTTAAAATGTGGGAAAAAGTGCAGTCAGTGACCCCTTTAAGACAAACGTTAGTTGGATCAGGGGTAACAAGTCAGGATCCCCAACAGCGCAAAAAGAGAAGCCCGCAAAAATATTAAAAAGACTTTTCTCAGTCACAAATGTACAGAGTTTTACAGAAATTCTCCACCTGTGCCACAAAAAAATCCTGGGGGCGACCCAACCCGTATTCAGTTCAGGATACATCTGACTCTGAGCTAAAGGGTAGGAGCTAGCCAGTAAATGTTAGCATCTTCTGCCTTTTGGTCCACTGGATAGTCTGTTTGGATTCACACTGCAAGCGAAGCACACCAGACTTCGTTTGCAAGAGAACTGAGACCCCCGTTTTCAGGGGGACCAGACTTTGCTTGTTTGGTGCACACCAGCGTTCAAACGCGTGTTTAGATGGCACCAAACGAACCGAACTGTCCGCGGAAGCCACTGTTTGACTCTTTGGGCCGGCCCAAACAGTGGCCGTCTGAATGCGCCCTATGACTGAAAGACTAAAACCCCACGTGTAACAGAAAATACACTTTCTATGGAAAATATAAATTGGTTTATATGAGGAGGAATGTTTTCTAAATTTGCCAGCATCAGCATAAAATAAAGCACACTTTTTCAAAAAGTGAATGATTTCATCAGGATTTAGGCAAGTTTTTATGTCTTAAAAAACTCTAATCACACAAAAACAATTCTGCCTTAGAATTAAAAGTTTGTCTTTAAATCAAAGTGACTTCTATCCCGCAGTGTGCTTGTTTTTTTTTTTATAAAGTTCTTAAACTAACATTTTTGGCATAGTTTGTCATTAGTGCCTCATTGGGATTGGCTAAGGCAAGTAGGATGGATTAGCGGCGAGAGGTACATGCGGATGAGCATTTGAAAAGGCTACTTTTGCTCAGTTCAGTCTAGCTCAGCTGAGATGAAGACCTCTGGATCAGTACAACACTGTTTTTGCTACTCTGCCTTCACCGGGGTTGTTGGTTAACCTGCCTATACGCTGTCATTGGCTAGCACGACAAACCCTCCCTCTCCACTCATTGAGTCGCGTGCTAACCCACAGTCACGGTGAGGGTTTTTTTCCCATCTTTTTCCCTAAGATTTGTTTAATTTTTCTGATTTTAGGCTACTTATTTATCCAAATTTTGCAAGCGCCACCCTGTAGTTTCATTGGTTGACCATAAGGGACCGCCTCTAGGCCATCATTGGCCAGGGCATCAAACCCACCTCTCTACACTCATTGGTTGAGCGTGGGGTCACACGTTCATAGAGGTCAAAGGTCATCATCCATCAGTTTGACACATGATGGGGTGCAGGTGAGGGGGTCACAAGTTGAAAGGTCAAAGGTCATATGGGGGGGTCAAAGGTGATCATCCATCATTTCTAACACATGGTGGTACATGTTACCTACGTGTTCTTCAGTTTAACAACAAATGCAGTCAAATCTAGTGTCCAGTCCCACAGCGATGCTCATGTTTCCACTCTCATCACTATCATGGCTCTAGTTATGTCACACTGGTCGTCTCTGAATCAGTATGGAAGGAAGCGTACATCACTGTAGTCCTGTCCAGTCCTGAAGTATCCTAAACTCTCATTCACCTTCTTTCTGCACCGCAGCCGTAGTCAGACGTGCCTTTTCTCCTTTGTCAGCTACCACTCACTCAGGATTTTTTTTGTCTCGATTGCACGTCTGTTGGTTCAAAATCCAACTGGAGAGTTCATGCAAATTTTTCACTATTGTTCAGTCATGGATAGAAAACAAATCATGGTCAAAAGGTCAAAACAAAGCAGATAATGGTGGATGTCTTCCTGCGATCTGGCCACAGGGTCTCTCAGCTGTAACAGTAAAGGGGTGCAAAATCAAACTGGATCTGGATGGCTGCTGTGTGAATAACATGAAAATCCAAACTCTCTCTCTCGCGCGTGCACACACACACACACACACACACACACACACACACACACACACACACACACACACACACACACACACACAGACCTAAATCCTCAAATAAAGCACTAATCCTAAAGTATATTTTGGACAAATGACAGGTTACGCAGCTATCTGCTGTGTACTTTTACAGATGAAAACACTACAGAGTATAAAATACTCCAACGTAATTCTAGGATTAATGGCCCTTGTCCTGAATTTAACATTAGCCTTCATTCTTTTAGTCTACATAAAACTATTATTATGCCTGAGTGAAATGGAGAGGCATACGGTAATCAGTTAATGCGTTTGTGTATGTGTGTATCTATCTGTCTGCCTCTCTGTTTCAGCTTGCCCACTCAAAATTAAGTGGAACTAAAGGCTTGTATCATTGTATTACCATATTTTCTCAACTTTTAATTTGCCACAATTTTCAGATACGGCTTTGTTTTTGAAATAAACACAAAAATAGCTCACCTTTACTGTTAATGCAGCTGAAACATAATTGTAATACCTATGCCGGCCCAGTAGAGGTGGCAGTGAGCCTTTATTACAGCCTCACTGATCACTTCCTGTCAACAATCGATCTTGTGCTGAACTTTTAAAATAGTTGTTTCTGCAAACTAAACACATATTCAGGAACTACACCATTTATTCAACACGTTGTTTCTTTTCAGACACGTTTTGCTGTTTACTTTTGAAGATAAAGGACAATGTATATTCTTCCTGTAGTTTACAACTCATTACTTGGTAAAACTACAATTCCCATATTGCTCAAGTGCAACGTGCGAATCACAGCAGCGCTTCAGACAACATCAGAAGCGCAGGAGAAAAAAAAGTTTTACAAGTAAGTTTTGCCCTTAAATTATGCAGCAGTTTCATTGTTAACTCATTAACACCTGCTAACACGGCAACATTTGATTCTTAAAGCTAGTGTTTTGTCACATTATTTTTTCCGATGTGCTCCGCTACTGCTGGCTCCGTGGTTACATGTTTCATATGTTAATAACTTGTTAATGTTAAATTGGTTTCTCTAAAGCTCAATTTCTTCAACTCTTAACACTAATGCCAGTAATATAAAAACACCACAGTGTGACGTTGTTGAATCTTTTCCTTTAAAATAACTTTTACAGTCCTGTCATTTCTTTATTTTTTATATTTCTTTATTTATTATTAACTATGAGGGCTGTGAATATCACTGAAGATCACTGAAAGCTCATTGAGAGATCTGGCCAGTTCTTCATCGCTCAATGATCTCTCCACGATCTCCACCCCTGTGTAAAGGAGGGTTTACATTTACTGAAATAAATGCACTAAAACGTTTTTTTAAACAAAACTGTACGTTATTAATAAAAACCTATATTTTCCCTGAAGTACATTTGGTCATAGTTTTGATTTCACTGAAAATAATAAAAAAAAGGTTAGAAAATGACTTGTTTATACAATAATAAACAGAAAGGACTGCAGCTTTTGTCATTCTGATATTTTCATTTTATTTAATTGGAATCAGTGCTGAAATCAGGTTTCTCTCAGTTGCACAAAAACAAGAAAGAAGTTGCTCATAAATTTTTATGTGGAAAAATAACTATCACAAAAATCCACAAAAAATACATTTGTTTTTAAGTATTACACTTATTACAAATGACCTCAAATCTGTGTGAAACCCCCACATTTGAATGTTTACAAGACAAAATAAGAAATTAACAAGACAATAATTCAAATTTATGAGAAGACAAGTTAATAATTTAGTTGTAAAAAGTTGCTGCTTCTGCAAAAACGTTCTGCAACTGGAAGAAAAAAAAATCACAAGGAAAAAATAGACTCAGGGGACAAATAACACACCAGGCTACTGGAGCCCAGTTTGGGAAGAGCTTTTCTCTGTCAGTTATACAAATGCATGAAGGGATTTGATCAGGACCGACTGATTATTGTGAGTAGTCACCGTTTTGGGGAAGAAGTGCCAGTGTGTCAGTGCCTGGGACTTTTGTTTCCTGGCATTTTTTGGACCTTTTTGGTTTGTTTGTTTTCGTCATTGATTGGTCATTTACATACAACATACTCTAAACCAGTGAATTTACAAATAAATGTATAAGATCATTTAAGAGTAACGTTTTGAGTAAAAACTAACATTTCATGGGAACGGGAAACTCAAAGTTGTTACTACTCAGGTGTTTCAGCAGAGATTTTCTTACGTAACTTTTTTGATGACAACTCTTACACGTAGCTGAGCAGCTGGTATAAGAAAGTAACGCTACTTTTACTTGAGTCCAGTTTCTGGACGTTGAGCTCATCGGTGGAGCCGTCAGCTGACCTGAGAGCGTCCAGACCAGGTTTTTTTTTTTTTTTTTTTTTTTTGTCAGTTAGGACTTTTTTTTTTTCAAAACTTTATTAAGAACAAGGTGAAAGTACAAAGTTTTGACGTAGATGTGATAAACATAGCAATTAACAATTTTTTATCTAAATTGTGTAGTTCAGTCAACAGTCTTACAAGAGGTAAGAAGGATAAGATAAAGTAGTAAGAATAGTAAATAATAATAAGATAAAGTAACTAAAAGCATAATAAAAGTAGACAAAAAGAGAAACGGGGGGTTCTTTTCAGTTCAGAGTGTCCAGAGTTCTAGGGGGTTTCCATGAGTTTCCGATCATCGACCAAACAGTGGAGTTTCACAGCATTCCGCTTCTTCATGTGTTTCAGTGATGAGAAAAAAAAGGCAGAGTTCTTTATGAAATACATTAAAATTTGGCTTGCATTTTAAAAATCTATTTTTGTGTACATAAAATTTTCCCAAGATTACGAGGGTGTTAATAGACATATCATGCAATGAGTTCTTAATAATAAAGCCATACAAAATATTCTGACAGTTAAAAACAGGGGTTGGTACATGTTTAGATAACCAGTGATGAAAATCATCCCAAAACGCAATGGTGTACATACAGTAAAAGAAAATGTGATCTGTACTTTCTATATGTTCATTACAAAAGGAACAGTTATTGTTCTCAAAGCCAAAGCGTTTACTTAGAAACTCAGCAGAAGGATAAATTCCATTTAAAACTTTATAGTGGATCTCTTTTGCTTTTGGTGAAATAGGAAATTTAAAGAATTTAGATCTTAGAATTTGAGCTTCTTTTTTGGAGAAAAAATTAAGAATAGCAGCTCTAGAAACTGTTGCTGGGAAGATTTCTTTATTAAATATTTTCCTAATCGTTAAATTGTTTAATTTTGAGTCATCTAGGCGGAAACCATTCACCAAAAGCAAAGGGAGGTTTGGGCAAGAGCCAAATCTATTTAAAGTTGAGGCCATTAGTATAACTGTCTGAGGTATTGCCTCCATTACTTGGTTATATTCTCGTTTATCATTTATGTTATATTTAGCACAGAAATTCTCAAAAGTTAAAATATTCCCTGTGCCGTCTAATAAGTGTAGTACAGACCAAATGCCCTTATTTTGCCAGTTTTGTAGGAATATTGATTTGTGTTTATATAGTACATATCTACAATTCCACAGAGCGTCCAGACCAGGGTGTCCCGTACCCACAACTTCCTGAAAACCATCCAGTCTTTTTAAACCAGGCTACAGCTCCATCTAGTGGTTGAATGCGGGAACTTCCTCCTGTGCAGACAGACAACATGGCTGCTTCCGTGTGTGGGGTTTGTTGGTAGCGGGGAGAAGCTGGAAACGGTGAAGGAAACCAGGTAACCAAACATAGATGTTCAATATATCAAGTGCTGAATGCTGTGCGTCTTCGTTTGTTGTGATTATTTACTGCTCCACCTTCTTCTCTTTGCAGCCACCATGGATACAAAGGAACTAGTCCACTGTGCTCGTCAGATAGACAAATTCTGTGCAGACAGAAGCTATGGGGACATTCTGACCCTCCTTGGAGACCTTGATCAGTCTCCCGTCACATCAGAGCAGCTGGAGAACACTGACATAGCCAAAGTTCTTCACAGGCTCCTGAAGACCTGTTCCAATGACTGCGTAAAGAGGACAGCCAAGGGCTTGTTGTCAAAGTGGAAAAGACAGTACAGCACAGATAGACGAGGAGTGAAGTGCACAGAGGAGAGGGAGGGTCCAGGGTCTCCCCGCAGGAGCTCTGTAGCATTAGGCCCTGGGGATGTGGGAGGTTCCCAGCAGGTGGATGAAAGACGTGACGCTGCAGAACAGCAGACAGAATCCTCACAGGATAAAGCTGTTCTCCACAGCCCCATGTCTGTCACACAGGGCGCGTCTCCCCCTACTGATAGCATCAGAAACAAATGTGTCCAGCTCCTCCTCGCCGCCCTGCGTCCCGACCCCTCCGACCAGAAGAAGGCAGCAGAGCTGGCTGGGGACGTGGAGCGGCACCTCCAAGAGCTCCACCCATCCAACCAGGCCAAATACAAAGCCTGCGTGAGGAGCAAGGTGGCCAACCTGAGGAACCCCCAAAATGGCCACCTCCGCCAGGGCCTCCTGAGCGGCTCCCTGCCTGCCGAGGCCTTCGCCCGCATGTCCGCCGAGGAAATGGCCAGCGCAGAGCTCCGTCAGCTGAGGCGGGAGTACTCGGCGCAGGGTGTGAGTGAGAGGCAGCTTCCTGGAGGGGGACAGGGGACACGGACTCACAAGATTCACTGCAAAAGATGCGGGGGGTGGGACTGCAGGGTGACACAGGTGCCCAGGGGGGTCCTGTTTTTGCCTGCATGGGTGAGGCGGGGTGGGGCCGACGAGGACGCACTGACCTTTGTGACATGCGGTGGGTGTGGGCAGCAGTGGTACCACAGCAGCTGGGTCTGCCTCTGAAGCCATGTGGCCCACTTACCATGTCTTCCGATGGCAGGTTTGGGCTTGTTATGGAAAGTAGTGCATTGCCTGTAGAACTCAAGTATTGCTGTCTGAAACAGGTATCCCAGTCAGGCTTTACAGGCCCAAATGTAGGCAGTGTTTGAAAGTGGAATACAAAGAGGTGTAGCCTATATGTAGGCAATCACATGTTCGACTTTGACAAATATAAAAGGGAGTAAATGGCACAAAGATCTATTTGATTGAGTGAATGTTAATTACAGAATACCTAAATATTGAAAGTGAATGGGACATCCAATATTAGCGACTGTTTCAGATTCCTTGTTTATTTGTTTGCCAGATCAGTTATTTGTGTGATCTTTTATCACTTATATTCATAACAGTATATCTTGCACTTTGGGGAATGGGAGTTGTTCAGTCACCATCATAATTATTTTAGTTTATATCACTGTTCAGTGATGAGTTCAGTGTAATATTGAATTTCTTCTGTGTATCATCAATAAACTCGTGCAGTACTATAACAGGACACGTTTACAAATATTTGAGACCCATTCTAGTGCATCATTTTATATTTTAGCAATATTTTGTTATTAAAAGGTTTTTGAAAACTTTAATGCTAAGATTGAGGCGGTGCTCATATCGTCGCGCTGGGGCGATACTGAGGCCAAATAATGATCTGAACCTTGAGGGCGTGACTGACAAAGACTGAGCGCTGTTGCTCTATTGTGTTTGTTTTTTACTGATGCGAGAAGATTATTATTATTATTCCACCTAAACGATCACATTTTTGACCCTCTAAACGTTAGCCAAAACACATTTTTTTCCACACACACCTCAGACTTAGTGAAAAATTTTGTAAACTTGAAAAAATATGTGTCCCATTGTGGCAGCATGAAATAATAAGCAGCGAACTGAGGTTTAAAAGTGGGTTTATTGATCATTCATCCCGCCATCACAGAACTCACCCCGGCACTGTATAAGCGTGCCAGAGCGGGCTCTCAGGCTCTCGTCAGCAGCAGTGGTCAGAGAGAGAGAAAGAGAGTTACAGAGCGATATGCAGTTTAAATACCCCACTACAGACAATGCATGAATGGCACATTAACATCACAGTACAGAGCAGGAAGCATGAACATCTGCATTTGAGTCACACATAACAGCAGGATACTGGCAGGAAGGAGCTAGACAAAGAGAAGCTGCCTATTGATGTCAATACACACATCTCATTGTTCTGCTAATTGCTCCAGCTGAGCGCTCTGCTTGTCCCAGTATGCTGTGGGGGTTACCCACACTACTCCCCCCCAGAGGGCTCAGCGGGGGGCTGAGGCCTCGATCGTCCGGTTTTGGTAGCGAGCTGCGGGAAAAGCTCTGTGCAATCGGCGGAGGGGGAGGGAGGAGGGTGGGGGTAGCAAGTGCCGGCCCGGGAACGAAGTTGTCTGGGCCGCGCAAAAATTGCCTGTGGATCCGCGATGTTGAGGGGCTGTCCCATTGAACGTGTGGAGGTCCACAGCAGCTGTGAGAAGAAAAATTAGTCTCTGACTCGTCTCGCGGCTCAGTTGTGCGAGGCTGCGTAGCGGCTGTGAGGAAAAAATAAAAGCTGAGGGACTTGGCGTGTTGACTTTAGGTGCGCGCGCAGCCCTAAAGCCCTCGGGGAAAGCTGACGGCTGAATTCCCTTGTGCGCCGTGGCTGAGACCCATGCAAAATCCTGTGAGCAAGCTGCGTGCGTGCTTCAGGTGTGTGAGCAGCCCTGAAGGTTCTATGTGCAGCGGTGAAGGACGATGGCGGTCTGTGTGGAGCCAGTATTGTCCCGTGCGTGGTGCGCTGTCCTCATAACCCCCCGGTATGCGTGCGGGGTTCGGTGATTGGCAGGACCGCTGTAGAGGCGAGTCAGGGTCAGGGAGCTTGTTGGAGATCAGCGTAGTCGGCGCCGATGGTCATCCCTGTTCAGGCTGTTGCTGTAGTTCGGTCATGGTGCGCTCAGGTCCACGCGCTGCGTTCTCCGTCGGCCCTGGAGGTCGCCGTCGTGGAGAGAGGATGAGGTGCGTGCGCTCTCGTGTGGAGGAGCTGTGAGAGCGGCCGGTCCCAGCGTGGATGTGCAGATCTCAGGCGTGCAGATCTCACCATGAAGCTTTCTGCCGCTTTCCCGGTCGTGGGTGATCTCCGGAGAGTTCGCCTGGTGGTGGCTCTGCGTCGAGGTCTCCCTGTAGCCAAAGGGAGGGCAGTCCATTTGCGTCAGGCTGCTGCGTCCTGCGTCCGCTTGTCATCGGAGAATCACCGCCGGGTGCTGCGTTCGTTGTCAGCGTGTTTTTTTCTTGGTCGGGTCACCAGTGTTGATGTCCAGATCAGAAGGTTGCGTTGCACAAAGCGTGTGCTTTCTCGGGGTCACCAGTGTGGCGGCATGAAATAAGCGGCGAACTGAGGTTTAAAAGTGGGTTTATTGATCATTCATCCCGCCATCACAGAACTCACCCCGGCACTGTATAAGCGTGCCAGAGAGGGCTCTCAGGCTCTCGTCAGCAGCAGTGGTCAGAGAGAGAGAAAGAGAGTTACAGAGCGATATGCAGTTTAAATACCCCACTACAGACAATGCATGAATGGCACATTAACATCACAGTACAGAGCAGGAAGCATGAACATCTGCATTTGAGTCACACATAACAGCAGGATACTGGCAGGAAGGAGCTAGACAAAGAGAAGCTGCCTATTGATGTCAATACACGCATCTCATTGTTCTGCTAATTGCTCCAGCTGAGCGCTCTGCTTGTCCCAGTATGTTGTGGGGGTTACCCACACTATGGTGAAAATTTATCCAGCGTGTGGTTGATACGTCATGGAGCAAAGGTTGTAGGGTCTTCCCCCCATGTTGGTGTTTTTATCTTTGGTTAAAAAAAAAAAGGTGGATCCAATCAGCTAATCGCTGGAACCACAGAGCTCAGCTGTTTTCCATGATAAATCAGCCTCAGGGAAAAGGCATACGCCATGCATCATGGGTTTTTTTCCACGTTATTGACAATAACTTGCAGATAACAACGTGAGCGCTGCGGCTCTATTGTAAGCGGTTTGTTTTTTATTGATCAAATTTGTTGTGTTTTGCATACGGGCGGTTACCCGTGGTGCCAGCGATTCATTTGCTGCTCCCCCTCCCCCTCCCCTCTTCCCCAGCGGCACCTCGTGTTCTCCATGCTGAATTATCCATTAGACCTATGCAATCACAGCAACTTTATGGTATCATTTTTTAAGCATTAAATCTTAAGTATTATCTTTTTCTATTCAAATTTGTCATGTTTCACTTCCTTGCTTTGCACACGGAGCGCTGTGGTCGAGTCAATCCAAAACCAAATCCAGTCCACACTTCTAGAAGCCTGGGCATGAGACATAGCGGTGGCTAAACTTTTATTGATAAAAATGACATATTTTGACTGAGCGACTCTATATGCACACCCTCGTAACCTCAGGAAACCACGTTTAAAATCTGAGGCCAGTCTGACAAACGGTTCGAGAGATATGCGTGGAACAGACAGACACACAAACACAGAGACGGAGATTTTGTGAATTTATAGATGTCACTGAGTTTGGTTGATAAAAAGTAAAAAATGCAGGACAACATTTCCACTGGTTTTTTTTTTTTATGCTGCTGTTTTGGTCCATCAGAATGTGAGGAACAGTCCCAAACATGGTCTGCAGCCGGTGGCATCAAGTCCAGGATTTTATAAGAAAATCTGTCAGTTTTACAACTATTAAAAAAACAAATTGTTTAAGAAGTCTGACATTCATGAGAATAACGTCCCAAATTTACAAGAAAGAAGTACCAGACTTCACTGAACAAAAGACAATTACACATTTATAAGAAAAGCCACAAACTGAGAGGAACAAGTTTGCAGATTCACATCAAATATGGTGCAATTTTTTTTGAGAACTCTGGTGGCTGTAAGTTCCCTATAAAACCAAATCACCATGGTGTAAAGTGCTATCTTATGCCCTTTACCCAACAAATAAAACCTTTCATTGTCTTACAGTTTTGTGTCACCCCACCCCCACCACACACACACACACACACACACACACACACACGCACACACCGCACTACAATAAACAGCAGAAATCCTGTGATACAAAGACGTTCCGGTTGAAGGACATGCCCAGGTGTAATGACGCTGGCCCAGGATAATGACAGAAACTTTAATCTGGGTCGTTTTCAAAGCAGCTGGTCAAACAATGCTAACTGACCGGAGGCTAGCTTCAGTTAGACCAGAGTCCTGATTGGCTCAGCACTACAGATGTGCCAGCAGCTGTATGTACAGTGGAGATCAAAATTAGAGAACTACAGTGGTGTGAAAAAGTGTTTGCCCCCTTCCTGATTTCTCATTTTTTGTATGTTTGTCACACTTAAATGTTTCAGATCATCAAACAAATTTAAATATTAGACAAAGATAACACAAGTAAACACAAAATGCAGTTTTTAAATGAAGGTGTTTTTTATTAAGGGTAAAAAAAAATCCAAACCTACAGGGCCCTGTGTGAAAAAGTGATTGCCCCCTAAACCTAATAACTGGTTGGGCCACCCTTAGCAGCAACAACTGCAATCGGGCGTTTGTGATAACTGGCAATGAGTGTTTTACAGCACTATGGAGGAATTTTGGCCCACTCATCTTTGCAGAATTGTTGTAATTCAGCCACATTGGAGGGTTTTCGAGCATGAACCGCCTTTTTAAGGTCATGCCACAGCATCTCAATCGGATTCAGGTCAGGACTTTGACTAGGCCACTCCAAAGTCTTCATTTTGTTTTTCTTAAGCCATTCAGAGGTGGACTTGCTGGTGTGTTTTGGATCATTGTCCTGCTGCAGAACCCAAGTGCGCTTCAGCCTGAGGTCACTAACAGATGGCTGGACATTCTCCTTCAGGATTTTTTGGTAGACAGCAGAATTCATGGTTCCATTTAGCACAGCAAGTCTTCCAGGTCCTGAAGCAGCAAAACAGCCCCAGACCATCACACTACCACCACCACATTTTACTGTTCGTATGATGTTCCTTTTCTGAAATGCTGTGTTACTTTTACGCCAAATGTAATGGGACACACACCTTCCAAAAAGTTCAACTTTTGTCTTGTCAGTCTACAAAGTATTTTCTCAAAAGTCTTGGGGATCATCGAGATGTTTCCTGGCAAAACTGAGATGAGCCTTTATGTTCTTTTTGCTCAGCAGTGGTTTTCGTCTTGGAGCTCTGCCATGCAGGTCTTTTGCCTAGTCTCTTTCTTATGGTGGAGTCATGAACCCTGACCTTAACTGAGGCAAGTGAGGCCTGCAGTTCTTTGGATGTTGTTATGGGTTTTTTTGTGACCTTTTGGATGACTCGTCACTGTGCTCTTGGGGTAATTTGGTCCGCCAGCCACTCCTGGGAAGGTTCACCACTGTTCCATGTTTTCACCATTTGTGGATAATGGCTCTCACTGTGGTTCGCTGGAGTCCCAAAGCTTTAGAAATTGCTTTATAACCTTTTCCATACTGATAGATCTCAAATACTATGTTTCTGACTTGTTCCTGAATTCTTTGGATGATGTCTAGCTTTTGAGGATCTTTTGGTCTACTTGACTTTGTCAGACAGGTCCTATTAAAGTGATTTCTTGATTGAGAACAGGTGTGGCAGTAATCAGGCCTTGGTGTGGCTGAAGAAATTGATCTCAGCTTTCCAAAGATGTGATAAACCACAGTTAACTTAAGTTTTAATGGGGGCAATCACTTTTTCACACAGGGCCATGTAGGTTTGGATTTTTTTTTACCCTTAATAATAAACACCTTCATTTAAAAACTGCATTCTGTGTTTACTTGTGTTAGCTTTGTCTAATATTTAAATTTGTTTGATGATCTGAAACATTTAAGTGTAACAAACATACAAAAAAATGAAAAATCACGAAGAGGGCAAACACTTTTTCACACCACTGTATTTATTAATACTTGATTTATTCTGCACCCACATGACATCACTAGTTTCTCACACTGCTCTGGTTTGGGGGACAGGACTATGCAGAGACTCTCAATGGGGAATGGGTTCAACACTGCAGCTGGAACTGGTCACCAGTTCACTGCTGAACAGGGCAAGGATCTGTCTTGGCACATGGTGTCTCTCTGTTTAGGACATTTTGGGCTCAAAGCTCACTCTGCAGTGACCGAACCGCTCATCAGTAGAAAGAATAAACTGTCAGCAGTTTGTAAAAAGTATTTATGAGAACATTAGTGAATCCCTCCCCACTGAACTGTAGTTTTTCTTGCTGCACAACAGGTCAGATACACTTGAGTATTTATTTACCAAAGATGAGGTTTGAAATACACTTGAGTATTTATTTACCAAAGATGAGGTTTGAAATACCCCCTCATGGATCGTCACCTTATCGTGGTGGGGGGGTTTGCGTGCCCCAGTGATCCCAGGAGCTATGTTGTCCGGGGCAATTTGCCTCTGATAGGGTCTCCCAAGACAAACTGGTCCTGGGTGAAGGGCCAGACGAAGAACGATCCAACAGACTCTCATGATAAATTGTATATCAAGGATTCAGTGTACCCCGCCCGGTATGGGGTTACCGGGGCCCCACCCTGGAGCCAGGCCTGGGGGAGGGGCTCGAAGGCTAGCGTCTGGTGGCCGGGTTTCCACCCATGGGACCCGGCCGGGCTCAGCCCGAAGGAGTTACATGGGTCCGCCCTCCAGTAGGTTCACCACCTGCAGGAGGGATCATGGAAGTCCGGTGCTATGTGGATTAGGTGGCAGTCAAAGGCGGAGACCTTGGCGGACTGATCCCAAGCTTTCTAAACTGGCTTTTGGTACGTGGAATGTCACCTCTCTGGTGGGGAAGGAGCCTGAGCTGGTGTACGAGATTGAGCGATACCGGCTAGATATAGTCGGCCTCACCTCAACACACAGCTCCGGTTCCGGAACCAGTCTCCTGGAGAGGGGCTGGAGCTTGGCCTTTTCTGGAGTTGCCCCGGGCGAGAGGCGACGAGCAGGGGTAGGTATTCTTGTATCGCCCCACCTTGCTGCCTCTATATTGGAGTTTTCCCCGGTGGACGAAAGGGTTGCTTCCCTGCGCCTTCGGGTTGGGAAACGGGTCCTGACCATCATTTGTGCCTATGCACCAAATGATGTTTCAGAGTACCCACCCTTTTTGGAGTCTGTGACTGGGGTGCTGGAGGGTGCTCCTCCTGGAGACTCCATTGTCCTACTGGGGGACTTCAATGCGCACGTGGGCAACGACAGTGAAACCTGGAGGGGGGTGATTGGGAGGAACGGCCTGCCCGATCTGAACCCGAGTGGTGTTCAGTTATTGGACTTCTGTGCTAACCACAGTCTGTCTATAACGAACACCATGTTCAAGCATAAGGGTGTCCATATGTGCACCTGGCACCAGGACACCCTAGGCCGCAGGTCGATGATCGATTTTGTTATCGTATCATCAGACCTGCGACCGTATGTCTTGGACACCCGAGTAAAGAGAGGTGCAGAGCTGTCAACTGATCACCACCTGGTGGTGAGTTGGATCCGATGGCAGGGGAGGAAGCCATTCAGACCTGGTAGACCCAAACGTATAGTGAGGGTGTGCTGGGAGCGTCTGGCTGAGGCCCCTGTCCGGGAGGTCTTCAACTCCCACCTCCGGAAGAACTTCAACCACATTCCGAGGGAGTCTGGAGACATGGAGTCTGAATGGGCCATGTTCTCCACCTCTGTTGTTGAAGCGGCAGCCCAGAGCTGCGGCCGCAAGGTGGTCGGTGCATCTCGTGGTGGCAACCCCCGAACCAAGTGGTGGACACCAGTGGTGAGGGGGGCCATTAAGCTGAAGAAGGAGTCCTATCAAGCTTGGTTGGCTTGTGGGACTCCCGAAGCAGCTGAGGTGTACCGGCAGGCCAAGCGGAGTGCAGCTCGGGTGGTTGCTGAAGCAAAAACCCGGGTATGGGAGGAGTTCGGTGAGGCCATGGAACAAGACTTTCGGTCGGCTTCAAAGAGATTCTGGCAAACTGTTCGGCGGCTCAGGAGGGGAAAGCAGCTCCCCGTCCACACTGTGTATGGTGCGGATGGGACACTGTTGACTTCAACTGGGGATATCGTCGGGCGGTGGAAGGAATACTTCGAGGATCTCCTCAATCCCACTGATACGCCTTCCACAGAGGAAGCAGGGTTTGGGGACGAGGGGGATGACTCGCCTATCACAGGGGCTGAGGTCGCCAAGGTGGTTAAAAATCTCCTTGGTGGCCGGGCCCCGGGGGTGGACGAGATTCGCCCCGAGTACCTCAAGGCCCTGGATGTTGTTGGGTTGTCATGGTTGACACGCCTCTGCAACATTGCGTGGAGGTCGGGGGCAGTGCCTTTGGCATGGCAAACCGGGGTGGTGGTTCCTCTCTTCAAAAAAGGGGACCGGAGGGTGTGCTCCAACTTTAGAGGGATCACACTCCTCAGCCTCCCTGGGAAGGTCTATGCCAAGGTACTGGAGAGGAGAGTCCGGCCGTTGGTCGAACCTCGGATTCAGGAGGAGCAATGTGGTTTTCGTCCTGGCCGTGGCACATCGGACCAGCTCTTTACCCTCTCGAGAATTCTTGAGGGTTCGTGGGAGTTTGCCCAACCAGTTTACATGTGTTTTGTGGACTTGGAGAAGGCATTTGACCGCGTCCCTCGTGGATTTTTGTGGGGGGTGCTTCGGGAGTATGGGGTATCGGGCTTGTTGTTACGAGCTATTCGGTCTCTGTACGACCGTTGTGAGAGTTTAGTTCGCATTGCCAACACTCGGTCGGAGTCATTCCCAGTGAGAGTTGGACTCCGCCAGGGCTGCCCTTTGTCACCGGTCCTGTTCATAATTTTTATGGACAGGATTTCTAGGCGCAGCCAGGGAATGGAGGGCGTCATGCTTGGTGACCACAGGATCTCATCTCTGTTGTTTGCAGATGATGTTGTCCTGTTGGCTTCATCCAGCAATGACCTACAGCTCTTGCTGGGACGGTTTGCCGCTGAGTGTGAAGCGGCTGGGATGAGAATCAGCACCTCCAAGTCCGAGTCCATGGTCCTCAGCCGGAAAAAGGTGGATTGTCCTCTCCGGGTTGGGGACAGGCTCCTGCCCCAAGTGGAGGAGTTTAAGTATCTTGGGGTCTTGTTCACGAGTGAGGGGAAAATGGAGCGAGAGGTCGACAGACGGATTGGAGCAGCATCTGCAGTGATGCGGACGTTGTACCGGTCTGTTGTGGTGAAGAGGGAGCTTAGTTCTAAGGCAAAGCTGTCGATTTACCAGTCAATCTACGTTCCTACTCTCACCTATGGTCACGAGCTTTGGGTAATGACCGAAAGAACGAGATCGCGGATACAAGCGGCTGAAATGAGCTTTCTCCGTAGGATTGCTGGACTCACCCTCAGAGATAGGGTGAGGAGCTCAGTCATTCGGGAGAGGCTCAGAGTAGAACCGCTGCTCCTCCACATTGAAAGGAGTCAGTTGAGGTGGTATGGGCATCTGATTAGGATGCCTCCTGGACGCCTCCCACTTGAGGTGTTTCAGGCACGTCCCACTGGGAGGAGACCCCGGGGCAGACCCAGGACTCGGTGGAGAGACTATGTCTCCCAGCTAGTCTGGGAACGCCTTGGTATCCCCTCTGAAGAGCTGGAGCAGGTGGCTGGGGAGAGGGAAGTCTGGGCTTCTCTGCTTGAACTGCTGCCTCCGCGACCCGGACCTCCGGAAAAGCGGTAGAAGATGGATGGATGGATGGAGGTTTGAAATATAATTTGTGTTGTTTTTAATGTTATCTCTTATATAGCAGGTAGACTATGCTGTGCTGCCTCAAGCTGAGTATTTTAGTGATAATTATTTTATAATGAGAGAGAGTGAAAGGGACAGGGACACAGACGGGAATTTGTCAGTTATATGCCGCTCTGATGCATGACTTGTTTGTTCATCTTTCTGGACAAGACTGTGACAAATAAATATCATTTGGCCTTCAATAAGTCTTGAAGCTAGTGACTGAAATCACAAGCATGTTCACAAGCAGTGTTCCTCTGGCCCTGTGAGGCCAATATTAATCACTAGTCAGGCTTTTAGTTCAACAAGTACCGCCCCCGGTGGCCTTAAGGGATAAGATACTTCCCCTCTGGCTTTATTTGCTTATACAGTCATGATGACCTTTCTGCTGCTGGCTTAACACAGGGTCACTGCAGTTGCTGACAACAACCACAACTTTTCAAGAAGTAGCTGCTGTCATCTTCCTCCTTCTCAGTCATTTCCCTTCTTTACTGGCCTCTCTCTAGACTTCGAACAGCCAGTAACACCCAGACCAGTGCCCTTAACTAAATCTAATGAGCATTACCATTATTACTTATGAAATCTATATTCTGTTGCACTTCATTTCTGAAATTGTGGGTACTTTGTTTGGGGAGATTCCTTGAATAAATCGAATAAAGCATTCTTCTGACCTCCTACAATATCCCATTCATTTGAGGCAAACTGAATCCGGTGGAGGAGACATGTGACCCCAGAAAACCCCGAGCATGTGAGTCAGTACTCGGCCCCGCTGAGCAGTCGCAGAGGCAGCTGTCCCATGGCGCGCCAGTCGACGTGGCGCACTGACTCACTTCCACGTCAGTGTGATGTCACATGAGTGTGCTGGTCCATCACAGCTGCTGTGTCTGAGCTGTCCAAAGATAAAAACCCTGTGACAGACATCAGTCTCCTCTACATTGTTGGATACTGAGGGGCTGTGTGCTATCTTGGTTCTCTGTGTTGCTCCTCTTTTCTCACGCTCCTTATCTTTTAGGTGTTGGGTTGGATTTCACCCTTTCAGTCACGGTGTCCTCTCAAACTGATGCTGCAGAGAGCAATGGCTCATCTATACAGATGTAACTGAGAAGGGGATGCCACAGTATAGCTGCGAGAGGAAAAGTACAAAATTGAAAAGTTTTTGGTTTTTCTTACATTTAAATACACATTAATAGACTTGTAAAGCCAACAAGATGGATTAACTGAGTTTTCTTTATATGTGATATAGCAGTGTTGACCAAGGTCAAGGGGAATATCAACATTACTAGTTTAACCCTTATTTAAGAAATTTACAGGCCTAAAGTGATGGGAAAAGCAACAACAACAACAAAATGTGCACTAGTGATCTGTATTTTCATTAAAAAAAAAAAAAAAACCCTCACCATTCTGACCACAAAAAGAGTTTATCAGATGGATAGAGCCTCACTGGCATTATCTTTTAGTTTGTGGACTACTGGGACTGTGGGCCATGAGTTTGGACTTTATGGTTGATGAGTGTTAAGCAAGTTATTGGCTAACTCCAGCTTCACTGGTGCATCCACATGCTGCATGAATACATGAATGCCTGTTAGTTAAGGCACAATACTGTATAATATTTTAGAGGCTGAAAAACACTTATTCTGAAAAACACTTATTCTGATCACATAACCTCTGCCAAGGAGGTTATGTGATCATCAGCGTTGGTTTGTCTGTCTGTCTGTTTGTTTGTTTGTTTGTTAGCAAGATAACTCAAAAACTTATGGACGGATTTTCATGAAATTTTCACAGATTGTCAGAAATGGGGTATCCTACAGATGATTAGATTTTGGTGGTGATCCGGATCACCGTCCAGAAGAAAACCGCCATTACGGAAAATGCCATTTTCGTGAATAACTACTGAACCACTAATCCTATCATTGTCAATCCAATTGCTAGTCATATGTTTTCATGGTCAAGGAATCTGAAAACGTACAAACAAACACTGTATGGGGGGAACTGTGGCGCTTGGCGGAGGTCTGCGCTCTCCGAGTGCTTTTCTAGTTCTTATTTTTGTGATCAAATAAAAAACAAATATCTCCAAAAACACCAATATCACAAATGCAGCAGAACAGTCCAGCTCACCGTCTTACATTAGCAGACATATGGAGGTGATGTCACTAGTCATGTGGATCTAGGGTTGCCAACTTTCTCACAGCCAAATAGGGAACAGAGGGTTTTTGTCACGCCGCGCCATTCATCAGCGGCGCCACCTGCTCACGCACCTGACAATCATCAGCGGCGAGGGATAAAGGCCGTCTCGCCCGGAGGCTCGGCCTGAAGCCGTCAGACTTCGTCCCTCACCGTTGTGAGCATACTTCCCTTCAGCGTCACCATTTTGGTAAGAAGATCGCTTACCTCTTTTCTTCAGTCTTCTCCCCTGTGCACAGGTGGATTCCCCAGCGGCGGACATCTCCTCTCCATCGCCCAATCCTCGCTGCTGTACGGAGCTCTCCAGGTGGCTGTCTTCCGGGCTTCGCCCCCTTGTTGTGCCAGCTGTCCTGACCCACCAAGTAAGTCCTTCTCTCGCCATAAATCCCTCCTGTGTTGGTGTATGCCCGTCACCCTCTCCCTGTGCTCTCTCCATAGGGTTGCTCGGCTGTACGGTCACCTGCCTCTGTGTCTGGAGCAGACACCATCACCAACACATTTACTTCCCGCAGACACGCACTCATTCACCCCTGCTGTTAATAAACTCTTTGAACTACTCTAAGCCTGTGTGTGTGCGTCTCCTGAGCCGTGCAATATGTCAGTTTTAACTATTGCTCGGTGCCACGATGTTGTGGACATTATGTTGTCATAATATTGAGATTTTTTAACCTTCATAATACCTTAAAAATACTAATATGCAATGTCATGTTTAACGCTACAAGAAAAAAAAACCCACACTGTGCACCTAGAAATTTCAGATTTTACAGAATACAGAATCTCATTTTAAAAATGTGTAATAGCCATGTTTTAATGATGGATTGCAGTTGTATAGCACTTTTCATGACACCCAGAGACACTTTACAATGAGTCCATTATTCATTCACTCCACAGACAATGATAGTGGAAGCTACCTCTGTAGCCACAGCTGCCCTGAGGCAGACTGACGGAAACATGGCTGCCAATCCACACCAACGGCCTCTCCCACCACCACTGAACATTTATTCACATTCATACACCAGTGTTTTCAACCATGAACACACTGCAGGCAAGGTGGGTAAAGTGTCTTGCTCAAGGACACAACAGCAAGGTGGGGGGAGTGGGATTCGAACCGCCAACCCTCTGGTTATTGGACGACCTGCTCTACCTCCTGAGCCACTATGGCCTCATTTTTGTTTCTTTTTGAGAAATAATGCAGTTGTGAGCTAGAAAACACAACTACACTGCAAAAAGTCAAATATAAGTAAAATGAAATCAGCATCTCCATAAACCTTGTCAGCAGAGGGAAGCATGAAGTGCTCTAAAATGTCCTGGCAGACAGCTGCATTGACTTTGGACTTGATAAACTACAGTGGAGTAACACCAGCAGAAGACATGGCTCCCCAAATCAGGTGCCAAGTCCTGTCACTTGGAAATCAAGGTCCCAGAGTGTGGAGGAAGAGTGACCAGGCACAGAATCCAAGTTGCATGAGGTCCAGTGTGAAGTTTCCACAGTCAATGATGATATGTGGAGCCATGTCATCTGCCGGTGTTTTTCCACTGTGCTTACTCAAGTCCAATGTCAGTGCAACCATCTAACAGCAATTTTTAGAGCACTTCATGCTTCCCTCTGCTGACAAGCTTTATGGAGATACTGATTTCATTTTCCAGCAGGACTTTGCACTGCCAACACTGCCAAAAGTACAAATACCTGGTTTAATGACCATGGCATTTCTGTGTTTGACTGGACAGCAAACTCTCCTGAGCTAAATCCCATAGAGAATCTATGGTGTATTGTCAAGAGGAAGATGAGAGACATCAGACCCAATAATGCAGACGAGCTGAAGGCCGCTATCAAAGCAACCTGGGCTTCCATAACACTTAAGCAGTAACACAGGCTGATTGCCTCTATGCCATGCTGCACTGATGCAGTAATTTATGCAGTAATAAATCGCTACGGAGGGAGACAATATGTATGGGTACATATTCATAATTATTCCTATTATTCATATTCATAATTCATATGGGTACATATTCATGTATGGGTAACTAAATAGACTGTTATGCTGTTTATTCCATCTAGCTATAATGCTCCGCGCTGTGTATATATATTTATATATTTCTGTGTACATATGTATATTCACTGCTCTTATTTTCTTATCTTCTAAATTATTGCTCTGAGTGCTGCTATCCCTGTGCTGTTGCAATCCTGGAATTTCCCCATTGTGGGACTAATAAAGGCTTATCTTATCTTATCTTATTTTATCTTATCTTATCTTATCTTATTATGCAAAATGAGCCTCGACCAAGTATTGAGTGTGTACATGGACATATTTTTCAGTTGGCCAACATTTCTATTAAAAATCTTTTTTTTTTTTTAATTAATTTTATATAATATTCAGATTTTTTGAGAAACTGAATCTGGGGTTTCCGTTTGCTGCAAGCCACAACCATCAAAATTAAAAGAAATAAACACTTGAAATATATCACTCTGTGTGTAATGAATCTATATAAAATATGAGTTTCACTTTTTGAATTGAATTATTGAAATAAATCAACTTTTTGATGACATTCTAATTTATTGAGATGCACCTGTAATTACTCAGGTACAGAAGCGGGTACGGAATGTCTAGAGTACATTGTGATTTGGGTACGGAGTGACTTGGGACAGAGTGGCAAGGGTACGGAGTGACCTGATACCTTCTGTGCAGGTCGCGCGTGATTTTTTTCAGCTGTTTAACTTAGTCAACTACAAACTTTTAAAGGAGCAGATGTGTGTGTCAAAACAAATTCAGCAACTAAATGATATACTGTATTTCTTCCTTCAAAATCAGTTTCACTGTTTCATTTCATTGTGTTGCATCCATCCATTATTTACGTCCTGGTTCCTGCAGGCCAGGCAACAGGAGCCTTTTGTGAATGACTCGTCCATTAAAAACAGCTCCTTCCAGAGTTCCAGGTTTGCAAAGCTCTAACTGTCATAAACTCTCCGTGCACTTTTCCACAGCGCACAGAGGAAGAGAAGAATGGATGAGGATTTACACGCAGGGTTCACCAAACACACATTTATTGATAACACACAGTTCAAAAATAAAGACTTACAGAAAGGTTACGGTGTACACAGAATGGCTGACGCCGAAGCGAACAGAGGGCAGACCACTGTGTATCGTGGCCACAGGAAAAAATACAATTAGCATATATGCTCAGGAGAGCGAGGAAGACCCAAATAGGCTCTACTGGCTAGGGGAAGCAAACTGGACAACAGCCTAAGCATAGCAGTACCACTGTGGGGGGGGGGGGGGGGACGCTATCAACTAAGCGTAGCAGAAACTACCGCACCAAGAAATGCCAGACAATTTACTCACAGGCAGGAACAGTCCAAGAAGTCCAGTTCTCCCAACGAGCGCGAATAGTAAATCCTTCAAAGACGTGACAGTCATCCGACATAGAACACTCGTGTGACTCTTATAATGGTCCAGCGGTGTCTGTCTAGCAAAGAGCTGCTTAAATACAAACACCGCTGGCCACACAAATTGGGCAGACCTGGGTGAGGCGTGGGAAAGATAATTACCGGGGCTGGGAATAGCTGGTGGAAACAAGGAGAGCGAGGGGGCATGGTTGGACCGGCAGACTGTCAGCAGCGTGGGAGAAAATAGATCACAGAGGCTGTCTAACAGCTGCTGGTCAGGCAGTAGCTATGGATAAAGGGATAAGTACAAAAATACACATAAACAGTAGAACCAAACCCACAGAGAGATCAGGGCCGAGCCGGGGAAAGCCAAGCTGGCTCGGCTCTTGACAGTAATAGGCTGTAGAAGGCTAAGAGAGCTACCAGCCAATGATGTGTATGTGATTCGGAAGCGGGGGATGAAATGGCCGCCATTTCCTAAGTGATTCGTTCAGTTACGGTAAGTGAGTCAGTACAGTTTGTTCACCCAAAAGAACTAGTACACTCGAACGAATCGTTCATGAATGTTCCAACTCTAAAAATGAGAGTAGACAGTCATGGATCATATCAACACCGGCTTTCTCTGGCACAGCCTGTGATAAAACCAATCTCTTGGAGTGCTCCACTGGCTTTAGTGCAGCCGCCGGCCCTGGTACCACTCAGAACTCAGAACTCAGAAAAGGATTTATTGCCAAGTACATTAACAGTAAACAACTGATAACATACGAGGGATTTGACTTGACACTGAAAACAACATGCATTTCCGGTGACACGGCAGCATCGATAACGCGCCTGCCAGCAGACTAGGAACAGGAAGCATAGGGAAGAAAAGGATAAACACAATAGGAGAGAGCAAAAAAGCATTGATTGTCAGAATACCGGTCATAAATGATCAATATTATGATTACAAGAAAAAAAGCCCTCAATGCACAATTAGCAGACAATAGAATGTATACAAAGACACAAAGAGAGCAGTCCATCTGCCGCTTGGTTCTCACCCGCCTAGACCTCGCCTCCGCGCGAGCCCGAACCCAGTCCGCAACTCCAAGCGGGGCCCTGCATGGCCTGTGGTGTCTCCGCCTGGCACTCGCTCTCCCAGTGCCACTTGGTCCTGCCCTGACCGCTTGTAGATCCGCTACTGACCCTGCCAATGTGGTCCTATGTTCACCAGCCCTCCACAGCCGTGCTCTGGGAATGGCTGAGACCATCGGTTGGGCACCGCTCGCCGCCACAGATCCTTCCCCGTGTTGCCCAGTGCCCTCGTCCAGGGCAGCTCGGACACTGGCACCGGGGCCCTCCCACGGCGACCCTGAGTGCGACAAGGCCTGTCCACTTTCCGGAGTGCCCAGCAACTGTTCATCCCACACAGCATCGTCCCAAACTCTCAGAACCGGTCGGTCCCACAGTCCGCAGCCCAACCACTCTACCCCAGCGCCGCTCCTGATGGAAAATCCTAGGCCATAGGTCAAGTTGCAGCCCCTGATGACCAGCTGCAGGCCATCACGGCGAACTCCACATCAGCCATCTCCGCCAACTTGTACCGAGCCGTCAGTGTGACGGTACGCATCGTGGCCAACCATCTTTCTCCATAGCTGCAAAGCGGTGCTGAGTCACCTCCAGTCCTGTAGTGGGGAAAACACTGTCTGACCGTAGCCCAATTCAGCAGAGAACTCTCCGCTCCCGTGTCAAACAGCATCGGTACCGGAACTCCATCCAAAACTACCGTGCAGTGTGTGCGCCCACTGGTACTTGGGGACACCATGTGTATTACTGTCAGAGCGGGAGGGGTTGAATTCCTGTGCGGGCTCTTCTGTTCTGCTGACTAGCATACTCTTGCGAAGTGGTGTAGACAGCCACATCAGCTGTCATCATCCCTCTTGCCGCACACTCTCTGGCCTTATAGCAGTGCTTCGTGGACCCACAGCCCATACACCTGGGCTTCCCTGGGGCAGACCTCATCCATACAGCATTGGCCTCTTCCATGTCATCCTCAATGCTCCCATCACTATCCACTACCTGCGTGGCCATGAGGGATCTTGAATTTCCCGATGATAGGTGCTCGTTCAGCTCCCGAGTTAGCTTGTCTGCTGCTTCCAGCTGTAGCGCCAGCTCGACGGCCCTCAGCACAGTTGGTGTGTTCTGCCAACTGATCAGGAACCATTTCTTCCTCCAATGGCCTGAACCGACACTCAGTGGCCAACTGCCTCAAGTCCAACATGAACCGCTGGATGGGCTTGCCTACCTGTTGGCGGTGCTGTCTGAACTTAATTCTTCAGACGATGATGTTATCCGGTGCCCTGAAATGGCGGGTCATTAACTCGACCACTTCTTCATAATTGTCTGCGTCACCAAGCTTGCCCAAAATTCTCTGTCCCTCCATTCCCAGGTTGTGCACTAGCAATGCACGAGCCCTCGGTTTCTCCATTCTTCCCAGGTCCAACGCCACCATATACGTCTGAAACGCTTCGAACCACCGAGGCCACAGTACAGGCGGCTGCCCCGGGAGCTCCAGGAATGGCCGAATTGGTGTTCCACACGCCTCTATGAGTTTACTTCTCGTCACCAAATGTTATGTATGAACTTGAAGACAAGGAGCACACCAGAAGTTTAGCTGATACTGGTTTATTATAATGCAGGACTCTATGCACCTGACCGTACATGCAGCCGCTGGCAGAGGTAAGGCAGAAGAGACTGCCCCTCTACCTGCAGCCCCTCTTATACTCACGGGATTGGCGGAACCAGAAGGTGGAGCCACCACCCCGTGCTACACAAATAAGAGCTCCAATAACAGAACAACATATGAACAATAAATAACAACATCACAAACTGGGCCTCTCCATCACAGACCCTGTGCTGACTGACGATGGTCTGGGTCCATTGCACTCAGACGTGGATGTAGCCACTCCCTGCCTCGCACCACACGCCCAACAGAACCCAGCAGAACTGGAGCAGCCACATGATCCCCAGTCCGCAGCCACATGGGACCTGGAGCCGGTCCCCACGCAGCACGAGCATCCTTGAGCTGCAGCCTCATCACAGGAGGGAAAGTATGATTTTGTGAACGTGGGTGCAGCCGAAGACCAGACCATGGAGAGAGAACACAGCACAGAGAGAGAGCACAAACTGGACTCACCTCCGATCCTCACCCAGCATGAGCTTCAAGTAGCCGCCGTGGAGCCACAGGAGAGGCAGTTAGTTCTATCACCCGTAGTTACTACAGGTACATCTCAAAAAATTAGAATATCATGAAAAAGTTCAATATTTTTTCTCTCATTTCAGAAAGTGAAACCCATATATTATATAGATTCATTACACAGAGTGATGTATTTCAAGTGTTTATTTATTTTAATTTTGATGATTATGGCTTACAGCCCATGAAAACCCCAAATTCAGTTTCTCAAAAAATTAGAATATTACATAAAAATAATTAAAAATAGTTTTTAATACAAATGTTGGCCGACAGAAAAGTATGTCCATGTACACACTCAATACTTGGTCAGGGCGTCTTTTGTATTAATTACTGTATCAATGTGGCGTGGCATGGAGGTGATCAGCCTGTGGCACTGCTGAGGTGTTATGAAGGTCCAGGTTGCTTTGCTAGTGACCTTCAGCTCATCTGCATTGTTGGGTCTGGTGTCTCTCATCTTCCTCTTGACAATCCTCCATAGATTCTCTATGGGGTTTAGGTCAGGAGAGTTTGCTGGCCAATCAAACACAGTGATACCATGGTCATTAAACTAGGTTTTGATACTTTTGGCAGTGTGTGTGTGTGTGTGTGTGTGGGGGGGGGGTGCCAAGTCCTGCTGGAAAATGAAATCAGCTTCTCCATAAAGTTTGTCAGCAGAAAGATGCATGAAGTGCTCTTAAATTTAATGGTAGACGACTGCGCTGACTTTGGTATTGATAAAACAAGTGGACAAACACCAGCAGATGACCTCTGTCCAGATAAAAGGAAATTTTGCATTTCATTTGTAAATCAAAGTCCCAGAATCTGGAGAAAGAGTGGAGAGGCACAGAATCTAAGTTGCTTGAGGTTTAGTGTGGAGTTTCCACAGTCAGTGATGATTTGAGGAACCACGTCATCTGCTGGTGTTGGTCCACTGTGTTTTATCAAGACCAAAGTCAGCGCAGTCGTCTACCAGGAAATTTTAGAGCACTTCAAGCTTCCCTCTGCTGACAAGCTTTATGGAGAAGCTGATTTCTTTTTCCAGCAGGACTTGGCACCCCCCCACACACACTGCCAAAAGTATCAAAACCTGGTTTAATGACCATGGAATCACTGTGTTTGATTGGCCAGCAAACTCTCCTGACCTAAACCCCATAGAGAATCTATGGAGGATTGTCAAGAGGAAGATGAGAGACACCAGACCCAACAATGCAGACGAGCTGAAGGCCGCTATCAAAGCAACCTGGACCTTCATAACACCTCAGCAGTTCCACAGGCTGACCACCTCCATGCCACGCCACATTGATACAGTAATTAATCCAAAAAGAGGCGGAGGTCTGTGCTCTCCGAGTGCTTTCCTAGTTACCTCCGCCAGGCCGAAAAGGCCAGGAGGAGGTTATGTTTTTGCCAGGGTTTGTGTGTTTGTCTGTTTGTCTGTCTGTTTGTCTGTCTGTTTGTCTGTTGGTTAGCAAGATAACTCAAAAAGTCTTGGACGGATTTGCATGAAACTTTCAGGCGTTGTTGGAAATGGTACAAGGAAGAACTGATTAAATTTTGGGGGTGATCCGGTTCACCGTCTGGATACAGGAATTTTTTTAAAGCATTTTTCAACACTGTGACATAGGGCCATTTTCAACATGTGCGCAGGCGCAATGGAGGCCGCTGGGCGTCGTGTCTGACCAACACAAACTCCGCCTTCTTCAACGTTTTAGCCACAAAAGCACGCGGAAAACACTGCTGCCCTGGGCCCGCCAGCATGCCTGCTTTTGCGCCACGCTGCAAAACCTGACATGGACACCTGTCCGCCGCCCCATTATTTGCCACAAATTCCCCGCCCAGCTATAGGCGCTGCGTTAAAAACGACCTCTCTGCCGGGGAAGACTCTAAATTCTGTTTTGCCGCGGACCGCAACCCCAATATAATATAAAACCCACGGCAATCTGTCTAACCAATCTGCATCCGTCAGTGGAGGAGATGGACACACCAACACTTCAGTTTATTACCTCTGCCAAGGAGGCAATGCTTTTACAACCGTAAAACGGGGCTATAAGGGACGGCGGGGTAATATGGGACACTTTTCTAAATGTAATTCTGCTTTTTTAATTTTGCTTCCGCCTAGATTTGATGAAGGATTCATGGATATTTGACAATAACAACACAACTCAGCGTCCTGCTCAAAATAAAAAAAGCAGAATTACATTTAAAACATTTCCCACAAAAGTGTCCCTTATTAACCCGCCGTCCCTTATAGCCCCGTTTTACACTACTGAACCACTAATCCTATCACTATCACATTGATTGTCATTCATTAATTGTCTGTTTATTGCACTGTCCATGTCAAATAAACAAATAATCATTGTGAATCCAATTGCTACTCATATCTTTTCATGCTCAGGGAATCTGAAAACGTATACACAAACACTCTATGGGGGGAACTGTGCCGCTTGGCGGAGGTCTGCGCTCTCCGAGTGCTTTTCTAGTTGATACTGTACCCCCTCTTTCTTCAGCCTCGGTTTGGGTGCAGTTGCAGAACAGTGCCTTCAGGAGGCGACATGGTACAGTGGACGTTCATGCCAAAATCTCCAGATTATTCTGTTTTTGAGTGGGAAAATGATCAATTTGCAATACCGGACAGTCTCTGGACAACGTTTAAAACCGCAGCATTACGAATGAAATCATATAATTCGTTATTTGGGCATTTTTGTGTACCGTTTGGCCCCGTTCGTAGTTAGTGGAGCCCTTCTTCACGCTATCTAATCATTCGTCATTCCTCTCACTCTCCTAACCGTTAAACCTGAAGTGCGGCTGCGGGGAGCCGGGGCAGAGTGTGCGGACAGGGGGCGGGGCGGGCCTGCCTGCCGGTCATATGAGCGTCATGAGCGGCTCCAGGCCAGAGCAGGCAGCGCAGCGCCATGTCGCCGCATCACAGCCGCGCTGCACGGGGACAAACTGGCGGAATTTAGCCGCGTAGACGCAACAGTAGTTCCTGCATCGACAGGTACTGTTACACAGACGTGAATAAGTTACTTTAAGTGCTGAAAATGCGTGTCGTCTTTTGGTCTGTTTCGTTTGAAAAGTCGTAAATGTGCAACCGCTTGTGCGCCCGTGATCGGACAGCAGCCGTTCATGTTCGAGCTTCGATTATCGCTCCTCGTTTTCTTCAGTGTTTACGGCGACTGCATATTGTACACAGGATTCAATATTTAACAATCTTTTTAGACTTGTGTGCTTGTTTTGGAGCGATAGAAAAGTGCACCTTATTCAAACTTGTAATTGGCGTTTTAACTTAATTTGGTTGATTTTATTACTATGCTATCTTGAACTGGAGTTACTATTCAAAAAGCTTTAACTAAAACTATTCTACTTTTTTTTTTCTTCCTCAAGAACTATGACTGCTTGCAACAACAGCTGGTTAGAGCATTAGGTGGACGTCCGAAAATGGAACTATATGCGGTTTGCCAGTAAAACCATAGAAATGCTGACTATCACCAGCAAAGCTGTAATTATGAGGCAGTAACTTCACTTCTTTTACGTTCAAAATGCACGTTTTTGAGGGGGTGAAAAATGTTCATTTGGTACGTTAGTGAGATCCGGTTGTTTAAACTGTGGACATTTCTTGTCGCTTTATATGTACATTTTCTGCCGACTTGGCTTCAGTGTGAGCGCAGTAACCTCCTTGTGGTTTAGTGACTCCTGTTCTCACACTCCAAAGGTGTGTCCAGTGAACCAGCTCTCATGCAGTCGCTTCTGGAGAACATTTCTCTAAAGTCAAAAGTCAAGCATTTGATGAAATAACCCTTCAGCTGAATGAAGCACATGACTCCAGTGTGTGTGTCTTCATTCCTCTTTCTTATTCTGCTGCACTTACAAATGTTAATGTTTCTCCTGAACAAATGGCAGGAGCCGCAGTGTGCTTAAAGGTCATGGACAATGGCATCATTTACTGTGCTTTGCTGTTGCAGCAGAACATGTGACCGTGAAACCCGCTGGGCTCCTGAGTCATTAGAATGGGCTCAACGTGCACTGCCCTATGGATGAGTTTGGCCTTTGTAGGCATAACTTTGTAGAGAAATTTTGTACCCGGTCAGTAATATGTTTTAACTGCGTTTTTTTTTTTCTTCATTTTTCTGAAGTTGTTGCTCATTTACTTTGTGTTTATATTTGAAAACTTTCCATTATTCATTCAGTTTGAATTATATCCCATTCTGTCTGCTGACAGTGTGTTCTTTTTCTTGGTGCAGGTTAGAATTGAGGCATGTCCAATGAGTACCTGTGGGCTGTGAGGTTGGCTTTTTTGCTCATAAAGTTGGGTGCTCCTGGTTGTGACCAACTTAAGAAGCCAAGATGTCTGCTTCCATGAAACATGCATTAGCAAAAGTGTAACGTGTCATATTTATCAGCCCAGCTCCTATTGCTGAACATGCCACTTTGGTGTATTTAATCCCAGTGCACTACTGCATCACAGTGCTCTTTGCTGGTATTTTTCTTAAGTGTGCTTAAGTTTAGGAGCACAATAAAAATGCTGCTAAAAGATTTTATAGCATGTAAAAATATCAGTGTCTGAGTGTGTCTAGACACAAAGGATATCTGCTGTCCATTTGCTTTTGAATATTAGCTGTCTGGCACATTTAGAAGCCAGCCAGAGGTCCAAGGCAAGAGCTTGAACAAACTCGTCACCAGAGGACCCTTGCAGGCTGATCCACATTAGGTCTTCGGTGGTGTGTTCACAGATGCACCGTCTGCTCCAAAGGAGATGCACTCATCCATCAATGACCCTCCATCCTCTGGACAAACGGCACGAATTGCAGCCTTTGTAGCATCTTAAACGCCTAAAATGACCACACAGACATGTTCTCCCGATTGTGCAGTAATTCCTCTTTGCTATAGAAAATGTTTGATATATTTCAGTAGCGCTCAACCACAAAAATAATACAAATAACAACCACATGGAGCATTGTTTGACTAAGTGCAGAGCTGTAGCATGCCGGTTGTGTGGGGCTGCCATGTTAGTTGAGGTATGCTCGTCTGACATAATGACGTCAGTCCCTCGTGCCGAGGGGAAAGCATGCAGCACAGCATCACTTGAGATTGTCTACAGTAATATTCTATTGGCTGTAAATATTAATTTTTGCCGATAGATGCGTAATTTTAAATGCTTTATCGACCGACACTGATAACATGCCGATATATACAGTATTGTGCATCCCTGTTTCATACCAGTCTACTCCATGCTGGAAAGATGTGCATTTAACCACCTGTGAACAGATATGTTCCTGCAGCTTAACAGTGAGCCTTTTTGTTGCTTTTCAAATCCCCTCTAACTGTGACACACACGCCCTTCTTTACAAATGAACCTTTTACAGGGACCATTTAAACACCCATAGACTATAAGCTCTTAAAGCATCAATCTCCAGTGTGTTCCACCCTTAAAAATAATTACTGACCCAACTTAAATATTTGTAATTAAGTTTGTTGTGGGTATCTGTCAGGCTGAGGGATGAGGCGATGCTGCCTCACTGTCACTGATGTATGAGGTGATCCTGCCCATGCTGGATTGCCCGTGTTTGCCTCAAAGATTTTGTACGCCTGGCTGGTTGTTCTTATCCTGAGCAGATACGTGAACAATTCCAGTGTGTGCCACAGGATTTAATTTGCACTTAAATCCTCATTAGCTCCTCAGCAGCTGAGCCAGTTAGTTCTTTCAGTTATGACTCTCTGTCTCATACAGGTTTGTGCAGTAATCTGTTTGCTGATGTAACGGTGAGGAAAAGTCCTGGGTTTTTTTTTTTGTTATTGCTGACTGTTTTCATGGCTTGTGAATGACTCACTGTCCTGATCCTGTGACCATCATCCATGTGATGTACAGCATGGATAATTTCATGGATAACTTGATACACGTGTTGTAGGATGTTTGTTGCATTGTATAATGAGTTGGCTGTGGTGGCTTAATAGGATTAGTGGGTCTACTGACTTCAATCAGATACACTTACAGTTGGAGTATGAAGAAACGAGTTCATATAACTTGCTGACATCAATAGTTGATGGACTGAATGTTGGTTTAGCTTGTGACGCTCTTTTTGTCTGACGGTGTGATAAAACGCATGTGCATGCAAGGCAACTTCTGCTTTGAGCTGTTTCCAAATTGATCATCAATGCATGCAAAGTCCATAAAGTATTAGTATCAGAACAGCATACAGACAAGTTACAAATTAAAGGAGAAAACATGCACTGATTATTCTAGAAGGATGTAAAACCAACCACTCATCGAAAGGTGTTCCTGAATTTGGTTATGATTTTGGTGGTCGGGAATGTTGTCCAACAGTGTGTGTCCAAAATCTCCTATCGGGGTTTTTAACTGGGGCTGAAGCACTTAAGGCCATAACTTTCACACCTAAACTTCTGAGACTTTCCCATATTGTACTTGATCACTCTGTAAAATCACTGGAGACGTCTCTCCGCAGGGCGGTTCTTATGTAAGTAAAACAGCCTTAAAACCGCTTGCTTTGTATCCTAAACAAAAACACTCAAGTTGGTACGCTGACCACTTGTACCCCTCGACAGCTAAATGCGTACCTAATGCAGTAGCCGGAGCTTTTACAAATGCTTATAACCATATCTTTAATATGCATGAGGTGCGTATATGCTGGTTTCTTGCGTCAGAAAAACAACCGTAATAACTGGTGTTTTATATCCTAAGTAAAACACAGAAGCCAGCAAACGGCTTGCACCCTCAACAGCTAATGCGCCTAATACATTTAGTTGGAGTGTGTAGCCTATATGTGTATCAGGAGTGTGTGTGTGTGCATGTGTGTGTGTGTGTGTGTATCCCTGTCAGAGTACAGCTATACATTTGAGGGCCTCAAAACCCAGGAATTTATAGGTGTATGTCTGCAGCAGTATACTTACAGACCTCCACCCCCCCAAAAAGTTGCGTGTGTGTGTGTATGTGAGGGGGGGGGGGTGTCTCAGTCTGTTCTGACTTTTGAGCTTTTGAGACGAAAGTACTTAACGCAGTAATGCATAATGGTTATTGTTATTAATATTTCTCCCGATTCCACGATTTGCCTGTAGCCCAAACAACTTTCTAATTAAGTAAATTTTAAAAATTCATTGAAATGTTTACGCTCACCAGATCGAGGAGTTTTTTTTGGGGAGTCCACAATCGGCATTATTGGCTGGAGTCTGGTCCTTCCCTAGATGGAGCTCCATGGTATGCCACATCTTAAAAAAAAAAAAAAAAACAACAAAAAACCCCCAAAAAACTCACTGGGCCTCGGAGAAGTCAGCAGCCCATAGATTGAGCCCGGAGCAGGAAGCGGTGAATCCAGACATCCTCTGCTACCATGAACTGTTGTGGATTTTCTCCTTAATTAATAAATGTCCCTTGTTATCTGGTGAATAAAGTGCAGAGTCAAAGATGCCTTTTTTGGATATTTATTCTTGATCAAGAGGAAAGTTGTTGTGAACACACACAGACGAGTGCCACAAGAAGATTCAAAGTCTCAGAACAGCAGAGAGTTTTAATTCAATAGACCAAACAGATAAGCATTGTTTTGAGAATGCTGAGTATGCAGAGTTCACGGCTGGGCTGGATCCTCGATGTCTCATGGGAAAAGTACTGAGTGTAATGTCATTCATGAGTACAGGAGACAGAATAAATGGACAATAAAAAAAAAAAAAATAAATAAAAAAATGTCATAACAGAGGACACCAAAGGCCAGTGTGTGTCCAGTGTGCTTTTCGTGCTTTTAGAGTTTTGGGTCGGCCTGCTTGCTGTCACACTCAGCGCTGGGCCGGAAATGTTGCGTGTTACACCATAAACTGTCTGATGCTACAGTTTCATGTTTCTGGGTTCTGCTTTTTTCATTCAGAGAAAATTATATTATAAATTAATATTTAAGAATCAGAATGTTGACATTTGTACATCGATTCAGAATCGTTCACATCTGAATTGAGATGCATCGGAAAAATAATTATGTATAACACCCCTAGTAGGTAGCTCAACAGAGCGATGTGTGGCATTATTGCAAATAAATTTCAGGACCTTACAGTTCCATAAGTTACATGTTCATAACTTAATTTTTTTTCCCGTAGAAAAGTTTATGAAATCGGGCAGAGGAGACTGCTGAGGCAGTTGGAGAAAGCCGCCAGTGTTGACTCAACCCAGAAATCTCCAGAAATCCAGGGATCTCCACTTCCTTGGAAAAAACATTCTGCTAACTTTTTTTAGTTGTTTATTTAATATTAAATACAGACAAATGAATATAAAACAAGAAGGTAAAAAAGTATGCATCACGGTTATATCTGATGCAAACTGAATTATTATTCATGTTAATATATTTTTTTCTAATGAGATTTTTTTTTTTTCCTACTGAAAACCGTGCTTGTAAATAATGAAAAACCAGTTTATAAGGTGCCATCCTGATGGATCCAGAAACAGTCTCCGCTCAATTGGAGAAAAAAACATTCTGCTAACTTTTTTAGTTGATAATGTATTTAACATTACATAGAGGCACAAAAATATAAAACAAGAAGCTGAAAAAAATGATAAAGTGAACATCACGGTTATGATAATAGCTGATAGAAACTGAATTGTTATTCATTTTAATGTATTTTTTTCTAAAGAAAAAGTATGTTTTTGTCCTTCTCGTCCAACATTAGTGCCTGACCTAACAAATGCGCTTCTGGAAGAATGGTCAAAAATTCCCTCAAACATTCATTTATGTATTTATTTGATCAACTGTAACACATTAAAACTTAAACACGCTCCCAAACCTTGTGGGAAGTCACCCTCTGCAGCTGTAACAGCTTCAGCTCTTCAAGAAAGGCTTGCCGTTGCCGCTCTAATTCATCCCAGAGGTGTTCTATCGGGTTGAGGTCAGGGCTCTGTGCAGGCCAGTCAGGTTCCTCCACACCAGACTCGCTCATCCATCCATGTCTTTGTGGACCTTGCTTTGTGCATTGGTGCCCATTCATTTGGAGGGGTGTCCTGATACTTTTGACAATATGTTGTCTATTGTAAAGACTAGGGGTGTGTGTGTGTGTGGGGGGGGGGGTGTCAAGGCATCATAATATCATGATATTTTGTGCTGGTGATACTGTATTGATTCAGAGACACTAGTACTGTGATAGTTTAATAATCATTAAGAAATGTTGCAAACACAGACTTATCTATTTAGGTACCCGAGTAATAAAAACCAAATGACAGGTCCTTATCCTTAAATGGATTTTCAGTCCACTAGATGGTGCTAAATGCTCACGGTCTGGTTTGGTCAGCACAGCAAAAGAGTGACTCCTGAGATCTAGCTGGGAGTTCAACAAGACAGTTTGGGATGGGAATTGCATTATATGATATTGTATTGCTAGGTATATCGCGTCCCATATGGTGATAGTTTCATATTGTGTGGCCTCTGTTGATTCCCACCCCTAGTTAAGACCTACAATCTTAGAAATAGAAACCCCAACCATCAGGTGATCCTTTATGGGCAAAACTTCCTTTTATGGGAGGTCCCCCATGACGCACTGGGAGCATAACTAAGGGAAAGTTCAGGTTCACCTGAGCCAACCCTAACTATAACCTTTATCAAAAAGGAAAATTTTAACCCTATTATAAACAGAGATCAAGTCTGTCTTCTGAACCCAAATTGGCAGCTATAGGAGAGTAGGCTGATGACTAAAAGATCTGCCTACCATGGAAATTCTGGGAATTAGAGTGCTCTATTGGAATGACAAGTTCCTTAAGACTGTAGAAGATGTGTTCAATGATGAGGCTGGGTTTATTTCTCAGGTTCAGTTTTATTACCAGAACACATTCTCTATCAACCTCCAAGCAAGAAAAGAGACAGATCACAGTCACATCATTCTCTTATCCCCGGAACATCGAAACTCAAGTCACATGGTGTCCGAGCAAACATACAGTCACATTGTAACCCCTTTGATCCTCCACCATTGTCTCTCAGCCTTCGATGGTCCGGAAATCCCTCCAAGGCTTCTCTCTGAGACAAAGGACAAACCTCACACCTCCTCGATACCTCCTACAGGTTCAGCCTTTTGTCCCTCGAGACGTGAAGCACACAATAAACCTTCAGCAATACATTTGTGGAAAATATGTACCCAACATATGTGCCACATAACCCCCCCCCCCCCCCCCAAAAAAAACATCTAATATGGGACAACATAATCAGAGATGCATGGCATAAAAAAAAAATATTACCACATAACAAAAATTCAATCCACCAGTTGCCTAGGTCTAAACCTCCTGCCGTATCTGCTGTGAGCCGGCCTTGCTGCTTCTGCAGTGTCTTCCTTCTCCCGTGGATTAGAACTGTTAGCCAAACTCTGTGGGGGTTCTGGAGAAAGCCTTCTCGGTGGTCTCCCGCGACGGGGGGCCCTCGCTAACTGCACTTGTTCATCAGCCAAAACGAAGGCAGGCTTGAGTCTGTTTATGCAAATCAACTCCTGTCTCCCAAATCTAGCAAAAAAATGCTTCTCTCCTGTTTCCAGCACTCTGAAAGGTCCATCATAAGGTGGCCGCAAATTTGGGCGATGAGCATCATGTCTAACAAAAACAAACTCTGCATTTTTTTAAAGCCTTCGGCACAAAAACGCGTGGGAAACTGTGATGAACCGGGCCAGGAAGTGTGTTTGATCCTGTGTCGCTCTGCAACAGCTGAGCGGGGGGGGGGGGGGGCAATTTGGTGCAGGGTTGTCGGGCAGAAATTCACCAGGTAAACGGAGAGGTTGTGTGAAAACTAACTCAGCAGGGGAGGCCTGCAAATCCTCCTTAGGTGCAGAACGCAACCCCAATAAAACCCATGGAAGTTTGTCAACCCAATTTGTATCCGTAAGTGACGCTCTGAGGGCTGCTTTCAATGGCCTATGAAAACGTTCACATAAACCATTAGCCTGGGGGTTATACGCGGTAGTGCGGTGAATCTTCACCCCTAGGCTGCGGGCCATCGATGACCAGAGTTCGGAAACAAATTGAGGACCTCTGTCGGACGTTATGTCCGATGGAACTCCAAAACGTGCAACCCAAGCTGTTAAAAACGCGTGCGAAACTTCCTCGCTGTGGTTGACGCCAGAGGAACCGCTTCGGGCCAACGCGTGGTGCGATCCACCATCGTCACGAGGTGTGTGTACCCCTGTGACAACGGAAGGGGGCCCACCAAGTCGACATGCACATGATCAAAGCGCTTAGCCGGGATGTGAAAAGGCTCCAAAGGAGCTCTAGTGTGCTTGTGTATTTTGGCTCGCTGACACGCTACGCAGGCTGCCGCCCATTCCTTGACCTGTTTGCGCAACCCCGGCCAAACAAATTTCTCCCCCACCATCTTGATCGATGCGCGCACCCCGGGGTGCGCCAGGGAATGGACCGAGTCAAAAACGTGGCGGCGCCACGCGGCTGGTACCACGGGGCATGGCCGTCCCGTGGAAACATCGCAAATTAGGGGAGGCATACCCATTTGCAGCACTCTGTCCTCCAGCCTTAACCCTGTTGGTCCAGACTGGAGCGCGCGCACATCCGCATCGCTAACCTGCTCCGCGGCCATGGCTGCATAATCTAAACCCACGCGGACCGGGGCTGCGTGCGTTTCCGTGCCGCTACCTTGGCCCGCGGCCACAGCTGCAGAGTCTGCCCCCATGGGGCCTGGCGTCGCCACCGCACGCGAGAGACAGTCTGCCACTACATTATGTTTACCTGCGACATGCTGGATATCGGTGGTGAACTCCGATATCGCGGCCAGCTGTCTTTGCTGTTGGCCCGACCAAGGTTCTGAAATCTTGGCCATCGCAAACGTTAGCGGCTTGTGGTCCACAAACGCGGTGAAACGGCGCCCTTCCAACCAGAACTGGAAATGGCGAATGGCCAAGTGTAGGGCCAAAAGCTCCCTGTCGAACGCACTGTATTTTCGCTCGCTATCGCGGAAGGTTTTGCTGAAAAACGCGAGCGGCTGCCAGGTCCCTGCTACAAACTGTTCAACGACCGCCCCCACCGCTAAATTGGAAGCGTCAGTGGTGAGCGCCATGTGGGCCTTTGGGACTGGGTGTGCCAACAAAACCACATTTGCCAGGGCTGTTTTGACTTGGGAGAATGCGCGCTCCTGATCCGGAGACCATTCGATTTTATTTGTGGGTTTTTGCTTCTTTAGTGCAGCATACAATGGTTGCATGAGCTGCGCCGCGCTTGGGAGGAAACGGTTGTAAAAATGAACCATTCCCAAAAACTCCTGTAACGCTTTAACCGTTTGAGGTCGGGGAAAATCCGTTATTGCGCGTACTTTATCGGGCAGAGGGACCGCTCCTTCTGGTGAAACGCGATGCCCCAAAAAATCAATTTGCGCCACCCCAAACTGGCACTTCGCTGGGTTAATTATTAACCCATGCTCTGCCAGCCTCCGAAAAACCTCTGTGAGGTGGCTTTCGTGCTCGTCCTCGGACGTGCTGGCTACCAAAATGTCGTCCAGGTAGACGAACACGAAAGGAAGATCGCGTAGAACCGCGTCCATCATACGCTGGAACGTCTGCGCGGCGCCCTTTAATCCAAAAGGCATGCGCAAAAACTCAAAAAGCCCGAAAGGAGTTATTACCGCAGTTTTGGGTATATCTTGAGCGCGCACTGGGACCTGATGGTAACCACGCACCAAGTCTATTTTAGAAAAAATGCGTGCCCCCGCCAAATGAACCGAAAAATCTTGGATGTGCAGGATCAGGTAGCGGTCGTGCGCTGAGGCGTTATTCAACCTGCGGAAACCACCACAAGGTCGCCACGAACCATCAGCCTTTGGGACCATGTGTAGCGGTGAAGCCCAGGGGCTTTTAGAATGTCTAATGATGCCCAGTTTTTCTAAGTTGGCGAACTCCTCGCGCGCTATGGCCAGTTTAGCTGAGTCCAAGCGTTTTGCTTTTGCAAAAACAGGCGGCCCGGTGGTAGTGATAAAATGTTCCACCCCATGCTTAGCCACTGTCACTGAAAACGTTGGGACTGTGAGTGCTGGGAACTGAGTGAGCAGTGCATGAAACTTACCACCTGCGGCTATGACGTTGGCCTGTGCAGTTGGCGGAGCCACCCGGGCTGTGCAGGAAATAGTGTGAAAAGACAGTGCATTAACCAGACGTCTATTAGCAAGATCAACCAATAAACCATGTGAGCATAAAAAATCAGCATCTAACATGTTGAAACTGACTGCTGCTATGACAAAAGTCCACTCGAATGTTCGGCCGTGTAGAGACAGGAGCAGAGTCTTCTCCCCGAAGGTCTTAAGCGCCGAGCTGTTCGCCGCCGACACCAGGGGACCACTGGAAGGCGCCAGCCGGTCAGCGTAGGAGGGTGTGATGAAACTCAGCTGGGAGCCTGTGTCCACCAGGAAGTGCCTCCCTGATTGCTCGTCCCTCAGGTAGAGCAGCTTGTTCTTTTCGCCGAGAGCCGCAGCTGCTACCGACTCCCGGTCTTGGCGTTTCCCGAGCGCTTGAACTGGCACGGTGGAATGCACTTGTGTGCTCTCTCAGCGAAACGGCGGTGGTAAAAGCAAAAGACATCGCCCGCTCCGCGTCTCCTGGCCACCGCCGCTGCCGTCGTCAGTGAGTCTAGTGCTGCAGCCTCTGGCCCCCCGCCATCTCCGGGTGTTGCGCTCAGCTTTGCTGCTGCGGCCGTGGCCGTGTGTCGTCTATGAGCGTCGACGAGCCGCTGCGCCTCCTGGCCCAGCTCGTGGTAGTCTCGTTGGGCCAGCAGCTGTGAACTGGCCAGGGTAACTCTCACCGCTGACGGCAGTGTTCTGAGGAAAAGGTGGGCGAAGATAAAACCATCATCTTCGGAGTCTCTCAAACTCAGCATCCTCGCCATCAGGTCTGCAGGTCTCTCGGCCTCGCCTTCAGTCAACGCCAGGAGCTTCTCTGCGCACTCTTCCAGCGAGGGGGTGAAAGAACGGATGAGAGCCGCTTTCAATGCGCCGTACTTGTCGTCGTCTGGCGGGTGGCTAATCAGGCTCTCTACCCGCTGGGCTGTGTGGCTGTCCAGCTTCGCAACCACATGGTAGAATTTCGTGGCGTCTGCCGAAATTCCCCGAAGATGGAACTGTGCCTCGACTGCGTTAAACCAGGAGCGCGGGCTATGCTGCCAGAAATCAGGTAGCTGGACTGTGGTAGCTGCGTTAGCCTGGCTGGCTCCTGATGAGTCCAGTGCAGAAGAATCTTCACCGGCCATAATTCGTCGTAGGGTCACCAGTGTAGAGGATGTGTTCAATGATGAGGCTGGGTTTATTTCTCAGGTTCAGTTTTATTACCAGAACACATTCTCTATCAACCTCCAAGCAAGAAAAGACACAGATCACAGTCACATCATTCTCTTATCCCCGGAACATCGAAACTCAAGTCACATGGTGTCCGAGCAAACATACAGTCACATTGTAACCCCTTTGATCCTCCACCATTGTCTCTCAGCCTTCGATGGTCCGGAAATCCCTCCAGGGCCTCTCTCTGAGACAAAGGACAAACCTCACACCTCCTCGATACCTCCTGCAGGTTCAGCCTTTTGTCCCTCGAGACGTGAAGCACACAATAAACCTTCAGCAATACATTTGGGGAAAATATGTACCAAACATATGTGCCACAAGACAACATATTACCTGATCATTGTAAATTCAAATTTATTCAAATTTTACATCAATATGGGAGTGATATGATCTGCCTTTTCAGTGTACAGTATGTTAATCCTCTCGCTGTTGCATTTTGGCTCAGTTGAAGAAGCAATAAAATCATGGACTAGTTTCTCATAGGGGTGGGAAAAACGATCGACTCAGTGATGAATCGCGATACTTGGCACTTGCGACAGTGCATCAATCCATCAATGCATGGATTGATCTTTTATTTTAAAAAATGCCCACTCAAACATTAGGAGTGGGAATCGTGAGGGACCTTGTGATTCCATTCAGATCGCAATTCAACGCTAATCACGATATTGCGATAATCGAGTATCACAGTTCCATATATCTCAAATGTTTTCACCTTGTTCAACCTCAAATCATGTCAAAAACAGAAACTGTTGACATCTGTTTCATATAATATTCTTGGGGCTTCATTTTCTGCGGAGACACGTCTTTGCACACAGGGATGGTGGTGGACGCTGCTGTTTGAAATAGACTCCCACTCCTGATACGTTTATCTCACTCTGTGGACTCTTAAAAGGCAGCTGAAAACTTTTTTGTTTAATGAGAATTTCTGTTGAGTTTCAACTGCTTTTAATGGTAAGTCTGATATTTATAAATTATTTTAATCTTGTGTTTTAACTTATTTTTGTATTTTTAAAATTATCTATCAACTTCCTTTTATTGGACAGCGCTCTGTGACTATATGTCTGTGAAAAGCGCGTCATAAATAAATTTTACTTATTTGACACTCAAAGAAAAAGCTCCATGCTGGTGTCTCTTTAGCTTAGCCGTTGCTAATGCTGCTCCCAGACGTGTGCTGGCCTGCCGTATTCTTAGTGTTTTATTCTTTTTTTTGTGCAACGCTTCTTGCAAGTTGTGTGTCATGTCAAGATCTTTCCTTCCATTTTTGTTATAAAATCCAAAAAAGGCCCGACATTTGAGCCAACTTTGAGCTAACGGCTTCTTAACTTCCAAAGCAGGCTGCAAATCACCAAGACAAGCTATGACTTCACTTGACTGGGTGCTTACTTTGCGCTATCTAGTGGACTGAAAATGCCATTGATTAACTGATAACCCAAAAGTATATACCCATGTGTGCGCATTTTTAAAAAAAATTAAAGATTGATCCATGCGTTTATGGATCGATGCATTGTCGCCAGTGCCAAGTATCGCGATCCATCACTGAATCCATCTTTTTTCCCACCCCTGTCAAACATATAGTTTTGGGTTATCAGTTAATTAATGGAGTTTTCAGTCCACTAGATGGCGCAAAGTCATCGCAGCAAAAGTGTCATGCGAGATTTAACCTCAGTCTAGGTGTGCAATAAGATGGCGGAGGGAGCAGCAACACCGGGAAAAAAACTGAGAAATACCTCGTCAAAGTTTAAATCGAATGTCTGGACTTTTTGGGGATTTTATAATAAAGATGGAACAGACGACCTGGATGTGACGTGTTCAGTTTGCAAGGAGTGTCACATGAAAATAAAATGCTGTGGGAATACTACAAACATGGGGAAGCACCATCCCAGGGCAGCAGCGTTAGCGGATGACAGCGAAGCTAAACCAGGGCCAGGTAAAAATCAGCCAGCTCTGAAAACATATAGCTTGTTAAAGCTGCCTCCAAATTCTGAGCGAGCTAAGAAGATAACAGTCACCTGCTTCATATGCAAAGACATATGAAGTGTTGTGTATATATATATTCTACATAGTGTTGTGGAAAACAAGGGTTTTTGTCACATATTAAAACACTGGAGCCCAGGTATGTGATTTCATCTCGCCGTTCCACTGATCACTGATTATCATTTATTTTAAGACTGTTTTATTATCAGTTGAACACTTTTTTTAAGAGCATTTGTTTTTTTCACCCACCACCATCAGTGTGTGAACGTGTGTGTGAATAGGTGAACAGCAGGATCTGTAAAGCGCTTTGGTCATCCAGAGATGAGTAAAAAAGCACTGTATAAGTGAACACCATTTAATTTAAAAAATAATTTACTGTGTAATTGTCCGGTTGCTGCTCGTTTGGACTGAATATTTTATGTGAAAGAGATGTCAACAGTTTTACTATGGGACAAGATTTGAGGCTGAATAAAGTGAATTTTTTTTTTAAATATATGGGATTGTGATACTCGGTTATCACGATACTGTGATTGTTGTTGAATTGTGATGGGATGGAATCGTGACCCAAGCATCGCGATCCAAATCGAATCCCACCCCGACTTTCTCAGCAGCACTCTGAGACAAGATGTTCCTAATCTTGGTGATATTACACAGATGGATGAAAATTTTGTGGCTGGACATGTGAATTAAAGGGCACGCTTTGTTTCTCCTCGCATTTCACCACCAAGCATGATTGACGTACCAGCAGTATTCCTGCAGTTAGCTGCACAGATGAAGTAACCCTTTGTTTCTCTCTGTTGCCTGTTGCAGAATCCAGAAGGATGTCTCTCTTGGCAGCCATCACAGCACACACAGAGCACCTGTTTTAAACTAGGCTCTCTGTCATAGGTGACGCCAAACCTGCTGCGCTGTCTGTTCTGCGAAAGCTCTGACCCACTACAGCCAAGATGTCCAAATCTGCTCTGCTAAAAGTGATCCTCCTGGGTGATGGTGGCGTGGGGAAGTCATCCCTCATGAATCGATGCGTCACCAATAAATTCGACGCGCACCTCTTCCACACTATCGGCGTGGAGTTTCTGAACAAAGAGATGGAGGTGGACGGGCACCGTGTCACCCTGCAGATTTGGGACACAGCAGGACAGGAGCGTTTCCGCAGCCTCCGCACACCCTTCTACCGCGGCTCCGACTGCTGCCTGCTCACCTTCAGCTTAGACGATGGGCAGAGTTTCCACAACCTGGCCAACTGGAAGAAAGAGTTCACGTACTACGCTGATGTGAAGGACCCAGATAACTTCCCCTTTGTGGTGCTCGGCAACAAACTGGATATACCTGAGCGCCAGGTTTCGGGCGAGGATGCTCGAAAGTGGTGCCGTGAAAACGGCGGCCACCCATACTTTGAGACAAGTGCTAAGGATGCTACAAATGTAGCATTGGCCTTTGAGGAGGCTGTTCGCCGTACCCTCGCATCAGATGATAGAGATAATCACCTCATCCACACCACCATGGTGGATTTACAGAGGAAGAGCCACCCTGAGTCCAGCTGCTGTTGAGCCAAGCCCTGAATGGGACAAGAAGTGACCGTGGGTGAGGTCACGTGACAGTTCTGCACATGAGGAATGTGGTTTCTACAAAAGAAAGTAATTTGCTCAACACTGCTGGATATCATTTTTAAATGACATCTGGCCAAACTGGTTTGGCTTAAACCAAACCAGATGACGTGTGTCTTAATTTAGCCTTTCTACATCACCAGGACTGGTATATCAGAAGGCTGGGTGGTGGTAATATCAGGAGGCTGGGTGGTGGTATGGAGTTAAGTTTGTGCCAGATCCATGAGTGTGTACTTACAGGTTTTGAAGGAAAAAAAAAAAAGAAAAGAACATTTTGGATGCATATGATTTTGATTCTGGAAAGGAAACCCTCTCTTTCATCTTCCACCACTTAATCCTTTTTCAGGTTGGGGGGGGGGGGCTGGAGCCTATCCCAGCATCACTGGGTGAGAGGCAGGGCACGCCCTGGACCGATCGCCAATTCATCACAGGGCTGAACAACCATTCACTCTCACATTCATACCTAAACGGAAACTGACTTTTTAAAATTCTCTCAAGTTACCAGTGCTTTCCCACATTTACGCTCTGTCAGTGAGTGGCTGTGGTTCTCTGTGCATTTGTGGTGTCTGCATGCTCAGCTTTACACCATGGTAGTATTATGCCACAATTTTGAATCCGTCAGAAGCCTGAAGTTCAAATTTCTTCCAGCTTCCTTCGGTAAGGATGTATATTGATTTGACATTACACTGACAATCAGAATTGGTTGCTGCTTTGGATCTCTCGATTGGTTAAAAACTGTGGCACAGTAGTGCTGTGGTGTCAAGTTACAGACCGCACAGGCGAAACTTAGGGTGAGCATAGTAGACGATGACAGCAACACACCCGAGTGTGAAAGTTTGAGAGCGCACGTCTCCGACAACTTGAGTAAAGGACAGCAAATTTCCTACAAATTCTTCATGGCATGTTTGCAAAATGTTTCCTTTGCTTAAAAGCTGTAAGTTCTCACTGATAAATGAAGCACAGGCTTAACTCCAAAAGTGGATACTGGAAATGCAGTGAAAGTTTAAACTGCAGCCGTGGGTGTTTCCCCCTAATAATTATTAATATCACACTTTGTGTTGGAGAGAGACCAAAAATAAAATCACACAAAAGCAGGTGCTAGGCTGAGTTTGATGAGCAGAATATTGCCATTTATTATGGACACATTATACAGTGTATTACACACCCAAAATACAGTATACATGTTGTATCTATAAAGCTGTAAAGAAACCATGTCAGCTACTGCCAGCAATTTAATGTTTTCCATTGTATTCAGTAATGGTAAGTTTAGAATAGACACAGGTAGACAGTTTTTTTAAATTAATTATATTAAGATAAGCCAACAAGCCAGTTTCAGATGTCATTCTTAACACGTGGGCTGTACTCCAAACAGAAGTCGCTGCCCAGTCAGTGGCAGAGCCGTTCCTACGTCACTGTACTTGTTTCAGTCTGGCTGGTGACTGTCTGCTCACTTCCACACACCGAACCTCTGAAACGCCGCTGCTTTGGCAACAGTGAGGAAGGAGATCGTCTCTGATCCATCTGAAGCACTTATTTGTTGCTCTTGTTTGCTGTCACCAGGACCCCAAATAAAAATGTCTCAACTCTTAAAACCTGCAGACGACTGTGACGGTTTTGACTAATTGACAAGTCAGTTATTTCTGCACACCTCCAGTTTACAATCATATTTATGTGCCTTGAATCATATATGACAGAACTGAAACACTGTGATTTATTTTCTTTCAGATAACATAAAGATTGTTTTAGTAGTGATGCCAGAAATGAATTTTCTTTTTTCCATGAAAAGTGAGCTGCTGATCCGACTGGAGTACCATTCTTGTATTTATTCGTCATTTGTTGTTAGGTTCACATGTCTGCGGTTGCACCATAACTGAGTCTTTATTTTTCACACACAAATAAACCAGTAGCCAATACCATACACTTGACTTTTGTGGTATTTATGGTACATGTCCACTGGTCCATTTTTTAATTTTTTTTTTTTTTGTCAGAAGGCATTTATTGAAGTGCAGTACCATTGTAGTCCAGAAGGTGGTGGCCCTGCATCAGGAGTAGGTGATGGTTGAGCTCCATCTTATATTTCATTCATAGATTAAGCGTTAAACCAGTTGAGATACAGTATTTTATTGTTGCTCTGCTCAGTATAGAGTTAAGCAGAGCTCTTCACTAAAAATGAGTTTACCAGGCCTGGGTGTAATCCATCTGATCAAATGTGTACATTTATAATCAGAAGAATTTGTATTTGTTAAATGCAACTAACCCATGTCTGCAACCTGCCTTCATGCCCATAAAATGGCTGTTTAGTGCCGTTTATTTTTTCACATACCTCCGCTGAGGCCCTATCTCGCAGTGTTAAAGAAAGACGAAAAAGTGATCCAGGATCCCCATCCTGACCCAGACCACCTCCAAAATCTTAACGGGTTCATCCACAGCCCAAGGGCTGCTTCTGGTGAAAACGTCATCAAAATCCGTCCAGTGGTTTTCGCATAATCCCGCTAACTAACAAACAAAGCAACATGAAAACATTACCTCCTTGGGGGAGGTAAAAATGGTGAATTTATGAGGAACCTAGAGGGCACTCAGAGAGTGCATACCTTCGCCAAGGTTCCATTTGTCCCTCCCTCCTTTTCTCTGTCCCCTTTGTCCATACGTCCATACTGATGTCTGTCCATCCCTGCATGCGTCCATACATTGTGAGATAGGGCTGTAGTTGAGCTATGTGGCTCAGGAATCGCCTCCAAAATCTAATGAGGTCATCCATAGGCCAAGCACCACCTCTGGTGAAAATTTCATCCAAATCTGACCAGTAGTTTTTGTGTAATCCTGCTGCACAAATACAAACAAGGGCCTTGGCAGACGTATGTGCTCTCAGATCACCTCCCAAATCTACCAGGTTCATCCTTGGGTTAAGGGTCACCACTGGCTAAACTTTCATCCATATCCGTCTTTGTGTAATCCTGCCAACAGCCAGACAAACCCCAGCAAAAACATCACCTGTTGGGTGGAGGTAAAAGTCACACTTTGAAAAAAAGCAGCCTCAAATGTTTGAAAAGGCTACAAACTTTAATAGAAAACCCTCTCAAATTCACATAAATGTAGTAAATGTACAAAAAAAAAGCAGATTTGTGAGAAGAAAGTAAATGCATTTAAGAATTTTTCAAATCTAACTTTAGTCACATTTAGGAGTGCACTATTGCTGACAGTCATCAGAGTAGTCACCCCCAAAAATGACACGAGTTAGACGGTATCTGATAAAATAGTTGTGTAGTAACACATGTACTTTTACAATTTGTTTTTCTATTATTAGTATTATTTTCTACTATTTTCATGGTTTTCCTTTGATTTTGTTACTTTTTCTACTCAAACTTGCGACTTGTCTCATGGCTGTGTGGGGGGTTCTTGTAATTTTGTGACTCTTGTATATTTGAGACTTAAATGAATATTTAATGATTTTCTAAAAAAAAAAAAGAATTTAAGATAAAATCATTTATTCCTCATAAATTTGTGAAGTGTGAAAAATTGACTTTTTAAGGTAAAAGTGCAAATCTTTATAAATTTGTGATTTTTTTCCTACATAAATGTGCAACTTTTTTCCTTTAAAGCTTAGAAAGTTAGTGCAACTCTGATTCCAGTAAAATGATAAATTCACTAAAAATGATTAAAGCTGCAGTCATTTTGGAAAGATCCAGTTATATCGTAAACATCCACATTTCTAACCAGTTTTAAAATTGACGAAATCAAAAGGCAAATGTATGCACTTGAGTAAAAGTAGCTACACGTTTTTCCTAAAAATGTACTCAAGAATATGAAGTATCCTAAAGTAAAACTACCCACAAAAGTTACTGAGTAGATGTTCTAGACTGCAGGGGTGTCAAACTCATTCCATGGAGGGCCAAGACCCTGCAGGCTTTACTTCCACCCAGTCTCTTCAGCAGGTGTTTTCACTGATCAGCAATCAGTGGGAAGAAATTCAGAGAAAACACCTGTTGAAGCCACTGGGTGGAGGTAAAACCTGCAGGGTCTTGGCCCTCCATGGAATGAGTTTGACACCTGTGTTCTAGAGTGAACTTACCACTGACCATTTCTTCTCATCATTAAGTGTTATATCATCAGGAGTCGCTGTCTGTTCGTGTATATGTACATTATATGGCGACGACTGTGCCGCTTTATGAATGAATAACAAACACTGAAGTGGAAATAATTTCTCTTTTATCCCTGCTCTTACGCTTTAGATTATATTACCAAGGGTTAATAAGTATTTCAGTTTTGCAAAAGCTCCATTTTAATTTTGGTCAGTTTTGTTTTTAGCACAAATGTAGCCTCACAATAAGAAGTTGAACCATTGACTAGAAGTCTGTTAGTAATATTCCATACAAGCATTTTATCAATGCGATTTATAATACCCCCCCCCCCCCAAAAAAAAAAAGTAAAAAAGAAGAGGCAGGAGACAACAATGTCACGATAATAAAAAATATCGGTTTTACTAGAGAAGGTTACAAAAATCATCACTATATAGGAGTCATAGAACTATTTCCAACTTAAAAAAAATGAAAGCATAATGAAACACCTACAGGGACTACAATGCCATCAAAGTACAATGGAGTTTTCTTTAGAAAAGAGGCTGACGGGGAGGAAGGGGGCAAACACCGCCTACCATAGTTGTCATTACAATTGACTACACATCACCTGAAAAACTGCAAAGACACAGTCATGTCTCCTTCATGCAAATAACGAGAAAACAACAACACCCTGACACGCGTTGTCTTATAGGAAATTGAAGTTTGCCTTTAACATCAACCTGGCGGCAAAGCACGTATATTTATCAAACATAACACACATGGCAATATAGTCCTTTTTTATACAGAAAAGACAGCTGCACACGTGGACAATACTGACATGCTTCGTCTCATCAAAGTTCAAAAACTTATCTTCAGCGTTTTTTTTTTTTTCCTTTTTCTTTTTTGTTTTTTTTTTCCCCAAGGGTGAGTTTAACCAGTGAGGATTGATATAGAACATCGTTCATGAATATTAAACAATATCTGGTTATAAAATTAATGTATGAAAATTCCTGACTGGTTTTATTCAGTGTAAACATCCAAAACAGTCTCTGTGGCTCATTTGAGAGGCATGACGTTTAAAAGTAGAAAGAAAGGAGGAAAAAAAAAAAAAAAAAAGCAAATTAGAATAAAGGGGAGAAAAGTGACATTTGTCAATTTACTAATTTGGCTGGTCATCAAAAAAAAAAAGCACAAATATGTTCCATAAAACATTTATTACTGAATCACAAGAAGAACCCAGCTGCCTAAAACTGATAAAACATTAAAAATCAATCTCCATAAATTTTTTTTGTTATTTTGAAATGCATACGTCACAAGCACCTCAATCCATCATATCATAACTGCACTGTATCCCTCTCACAACATATCAATTAAGATGTTACATTACAATTATATCAAATGCAGAACTAGTATTTGAGTGCTAAACACATATGTCAAAGGGTACATTTACATATATTTGTGGAAAAAATAATAGAGCATGGCAAAAACACTGTTCTCCCAGTTCCTGGGAGCGGAGTGAATCTTTTTCGGGTGGATTTCTCTATTTACAGGTGAATTTTTCTGTTTTCGCAGAAGCAGTTGATAGAACAGGTTCTCGCTGTTTGATTCACACAGGACGGCATTCTTGTCAGAGTCTAAATGGTGAAGCTTTGGGAAAGAAAAAAAAATATAATGGGGAAACTGGGTTTGGTTTGATACCTGAGGTGTGTGTGTCTTGTTTGTAAAGACCCGGACAGATTCATCTTTGATTTCTGCTGCCGCTGGTGGCGGGTAGAACAGAAACCACAAATATTTGAAAAAGGACAGGTATTATACTTATTTGCTTTCTTGCTGAGAATAAAGTGAGAGGGCTGAAATCACTTCTACACACACAAATATCAAGAACTTTTCTGTGTTAACAGTAACACTTTTGAATAGTTCCGACTCCATAAGTGTTAAAATTAACAATTATAACTTTGTAAATTGTGTAATGCTCATTCTCACCATCTACACTACCTTAATCAAACCTCATTAATAAGATAGTTCACAGAGCTACTGTTAGCTACCTTGCTAACAACAGCCCACAGACCTAGTTTTTAGTCACTGGCGTCAGATGGGGTGTGTGTGGTGCAGTGAGTGTGGTATGTGTGCATGCTGCCGTACCCAGTCCCTGGCGTGACATCAGGCGGGCATGGCCCACTGGATATATAGTTCTGTGTTCATAATAAAGTGTTGGTGGTTCCCTGCATGAAGAGAGACTCCGACTCCTTTCCTCATACATAACATTTGGCGACGAGAAGAAAATTATGGGAGCGTATGGGCTACCTCAACCCCTGATACCGTTTCTGGAGTGCACGGGAGAGCCGGTGATCCTGTGGCTGAAGCGGCAGACCATGTTTGAGGATTACATCGGGACGCTGGGTCTAAGTAGACTCGATGGGAGATGAAGACGAGCGCTTCTGGCCTTCCGTCTCGGCATGGAGGGCCTAAGAATTCTTGGTACGTTGGGTGAGACGGAACGCTATGAGGATGCTGTTGAGTGGTTGGCCGAATTCTTCGCTGGGCAGATGAGGACCATGAAGCTGTAGATGGAGGGAGTGTTGGCGCCAAATGAGGCTAGGCTAGTTAGCTTGGAGAAGCTAACGCCACATTCAGTGTCTATGGACAAGCTATCCACGAAGCTAACTGCGCGCCAAAAGTGGGCTCCAGGCTACCAGCTGGGCATCGAGGTGGGACCGGGGCCACGAGTGGGGGAGTCCCCGGTCACTGAAGACAGCAGGCCAGCTAAGAAGCGCAGAAAGGTACAGGACCGTAGCGCTGGTGAGTTTGACGGCGCGGTGTGTGCCGACAGCAGAGAGGGAGAATGGCATCAGGAGTCATCCCCGCAGCTGGAGGCTGGGCAGCGGGACCATGAAGGCTGAGAGCCCCGGGAGGCAGCAGTGGCAGTCGGGCGCAGAGACAATGCAGTGGAGTGCCTTGGACGAGGGTGCTAGGAGCAGCAATGAAGCGCCTGGGTTGGAGAGTGACGCCGACGAGAGCAAAGCTGGGAGCCCTGGGGGAGAGCAGCTGCAGCCGGGCATGGAGACGATGCAGCAGAGTGCAGTGATGAAGTGCCTGGGTGGGCGAATGACGCCAACGATAGTGGTGCTGTGAGCCCTGGGAGTCAGCAACAGCAGCCATGTGCCACGGAGGTCAGGCAGTGTCTCAGTGTTGGAGCTCAGGCCGCCCTGGACGTGGGTGCTGGGCGTTATGGCAAGGTGCCCGGGTTGGTGAGCGACACCAATGAACTGGCTTCAGTTTTCCCCAGAGCGCGGCCACAGGGGGCCGGAGTGGTTGGAGCCATGGCGGCGGTGTTGAAAGTGGTTGGGGGCGGACCGACGAGCATGGCGGGATGGCGTGCCGGTCAGCAGCACTGCGGGTCCCGAGAAAAGAAGCAGGTCATGGTGAAGAGGAACACTCTCGCTGGAGATATTGTTTTTGATCCCGGAGGCAGACGGCGGCCAGGGGCGCACATGTCGTGGGGCTGCCCGGGGCCTCCGAGCCTGTCTCATCTTCAGCGGCCAAGGGCGTGGATACTTTGGGGCTGCCCTGAGCCCCCGGGCCGGTTTTACCCCTGGCTACCGACGAACATGGGTGTCATATAAACATTACAGTATAAATATGTACATATTCTGTTGGCGTTCTTGTGAGTATAGATGTTATGGGATTATTTTATACATTTTGAGAGACATGGTGCGATTGTTTTAGTTGTTTCGTGTGAATGTGATAGGGTATTTTACTACAGTTCATGATTCCTTGTTTCCTTCGTGCATGATTCGGGTCCTAAGTTGTGGAGGCTCTCGATTGTGCGTGTGGTTTTGCATTTTTGTGAGGGGGAGGGGAACTGTGGTGTAGTGAGTGTGGTATGTGTGTGTGCTGCCGTACCAGCCCCTGGCGTGACGTCAGGCGGGCACGGCCCACTGTGTATATAGTTCTGTGTTCATAATAAAGTGTGGCTGGTTCGCTTCATGAAGAGAGACTCCGACTCCTTTCTCATACGTAACGGTGAGTTATTCTGCGTTTTGCTGGGTTACACAGTTGTCGTCACTATACAGGTGAATTAGTTCTATGTGTGCACAGAGGATTACCACGGACAGAATGTTCTTAAACTGCGGCTTTATAATCTCATTTCATTTTAAAAATATTGTTCCTACTAACTTTCCATGTTCAAAGTTGAGAAAAATATACAAACCCAAACGACTACAAATTGTTCATGTAACTGTAACTTCCTTGCCGTTCTGGCTGAGCCGTAAAAATGAAGGGACTACTAAATAATTTTAAGACAGTTAGCACTGCTAATAATCAATAAGCACTTATGTACATATAAAATATTCTTAGGGACCGAGTTAAACTCTTCTGTTCATTTGACCTTTTCATCTTCCGTTTATAAGGATTTGTACAATGTGTTTTCACCGTTTAACCAAGTGATATATAAAAGATTAAAATTTTAGCTAAACCACTAATTTGAGATCGTGCCATCAAAACTGTGTCCTAGTTTTGCTCGTGTGCAACATAGAAGTGTGGAACGTGTTGCTCGAACTGAGACGCACGACCCGTCTCTCTGCTTCTAACTTTTACGTTAAGCTGTGCTTAGCTAACTCCTACTGAATGTAGTTTTAAATTATATACAAAGCTACCAGTCTTCTCTGACATCAAAGCAAATAAGCAAATTTACTTTATTCCTTTAATGAAAGTCTGATACTCCTCTGGCCTTAAATTAATTACTTGTAGCTTGGCTGATGAAATAATTAACGTAACGCACAATGATCTTTGAGATACCAGACAATCTGAGATAGGTATGCCTGTGATAAAGAGTGGACTGCAGTGGTTTGAGTGTGTGTGTGTGTGTGTGTGTGTTATAGGGATTTTAATTTTCCCTTCATTTTTTTGTTTCTTGACTAGTGCAACAATGAGCATTAGCAATAAAAAAAAAAAATTAAAGATGGAAAGAAAACTAAAAAGGAGAAAAAAAAATCCATGAGCGCAAAAACATAAAGAAGAAAGATCAAAATAGTACCTGGCATACTTTTCAAAGAGTATTTAAAAAAACAACAACATTCATACACATTCACACAATATATTCATATATATATATGCATATAAAACACCAAAAAAGAGAGGAAGTTGATCGCTGCCAGGCTTCCCTGTGACCGAAGCCGGCAGTGAACAATGTTTTTTTTTTTTTTTTTAGGCTGTTAGGAGCTGTGTGTCGAGAGGCTGTGCTGGCTCAGGGCGCGAGGCCATCACAGCCACGGGCCACGTTCACGAGCCGCCGCCCGTAAGCACAGGGGAGGAGAAGCTTCTGAACTGATTTACTGTACCTGAGCTCGACCCCAGCGGGCGAGCTCTCCTGTTCTGAAAGCATCTGCCTCCATCTGGGCATGCCGCTTCCCCTGACCTTCGATTCTCTTCCCCTCTGGTGTGGGTGAACACCCACAACCCTTAATACAGGAAGGAAAGAGCATGGAGAATCAGGAGGTTGGGGGACTATGAAACATGACTGAGGTGGTTTGTTTTAAACGGAGGGTGGGGAGGGCACTGGGTGCTGTGGGGTGGGAGGCTGCGGTGTGTAGAGGGGACAAGACGGTGGTAGTGGCAGTGGGAGAGGATCTCTTGTCCTTATGAGTAAGAGGAGGAGTTCTGGCCCTCCTTGGAGCGTGCCTCAGCCTCCAGATCCTGGTCGTCCTTGGTCTTGATGTCCTGGTAGTCGTGCGTGGACACAGCACTCTTCAGATAGGCCCAGTTGGCCGCCAAAATCATCAGGTAGTGGATCTGAAGAGAAACAGATTTTTTTTTTTTAATTTTTCAAGCTCAAGGGAATTAAATAATCTGCAAACTGATCCCTTACCATTACTGCAACTATTTTTGTACAACTGCAAGTTGTACATTAATGAGATTGCACAAAGATCAAAATGGACTGCAATCAAGAAACAATGCTGCACTAACATATTTCACACATTTCAATGCAAGAGCAGCTGTTTTGCTTACTTTCTCTGTCCCTGTTCATCAGAAGTAGAGAGGAAAACAGCTGATAAACAATACGCCACAGTGGTCAGCTGACGCTTCTGAAGAAGACTGCAGGTGTCAGTCGAAACATGTTTGGGTGAAAAACAAACATCTACCTTTTTGTCTGAAGACAAAATTAACGTACTTGAGTACTCTATTCATCAGGTTTGCTACATCCTGGTTACCTGACCACTGCAGCTGAACTCCATACCTTGATCACAGGTACATGTGACACTCTGCAGGTTTCAAGCAAATTCTGATGCTGTTGATGCTGGATACCTGCCCTTGCTTTTTGCAGCAATAGTTTGTTCAGCTTTATAAACTACCTTTGCCTTTTAATAAATAACTTCTCATCCTGGCATCAAAAAGTGTTATTTTATAGATGTTAATTAAAGATTATAAGTGTTTGATAATACTGCTAAATTGTTCTTTTTAAGTGTGAAAAAGCAACCACACCTTTTACTTCCCGCCTCTATTGTTTTAAGAAACATGTTATGCTGTTTAGTTTTGAAGATATGAGAAAGTTTAAAATGGCACAAATGACACAAAAATTGAGGGTTTTTTTGTTGTTAGTATGTCTGTAACATGTTTTTAATGACTTGCAAAACATATCAAGAACAAAATCACTCAATTGTGTCATGTCTGTGTATTTTTGCTGTGAAATTTCAGTTAAGCTCCGCCCCTTTTAAAAGGTAAGTTTAGACGAACCTTACATCACTATAACAGATCCGCAGTGTTGAGCCAATCAGCACTATGAACTCTAATAACTATCTATGACAGAAAAGCGATGTAATTAGACGTAATAGTTTTGCCCCCAGGCAGTGCATCAGGTGAAGTACTTTTGGCGTGTGTTGAGATCGTACAGAGATGATAGTGTTATATGGCAGCCGGAGCTGAAGTTTTGCATATTATAGGTGCCCGAGCACCAGTGGAGACTGCAGTGTGCTCGCCGTGCCGCTTTACTGTGGTGTCCGTGTGCTCCGCACAAAATTACAATGCAGCATTGGATGGTAATATTTTTAAACATTAGATCTTCGATACTATCGTTTTCTGGTTAAATTTGCTAGCTCGCAGACTTTTGTGTGCTGATGTTGTGGGGGAGAGGTGGCACGTCAGCATCCTCGTGGACGGGATGTGGGTGGGGCTATTCACAGATCCTGGCATTTGAAGGAGGAAAAGTGAAAATATTTTGACAAGAAACTGTAAGACAATGAAAGTTTTTTTTGTAGAAAAAGGGGCATAAGATGCCATCTTAGACAATGTGGATTTGTTTTTATAAATGATTTACAGCAGGGAAATAAGTATTGAACACGTCAACATTTTTCTCATTAAACATATTTCTGATGGAGCTAGATATGGTGGGCAGTGGTGGCCTAATGGTTCAGGATGTGGACTGGTGAGCAGAGAGTCGTGGGTTCAATCCCTGGACCGGCAGGATCAGATCTGGGTGGGCCAGATAACATAGCAGTGTTTGCCCCACCCTCCTTAATCCCACTGTGGTGCCCTTGAGCAAGGCCCTGAACCCTAGCTGCTCCAGTGGAGCTGCTCAGTGGCCACAGGTCTGTGGTTGCACTGGGCAGCTTCCAGGTGTGAATGTGTAACTGTGTGAGTGTCAACAGGGTGCCCTTGAAAAAAAGACGTTGCTTCTCAATGGAACTACCCTGTATAAAGGTTAAATAAAATAAAAATACGTAACAACCCAACAATCAGTAACAACCCAAGCAATCCATACATACAAAGAAATCAAGGTAACTGTTCACAAAACAAGTTATATTGAATAACGTGGAATGACACAGGGAATAAGTATTGAACACACTTGGTGGAACTCCTTTAATATTTAGTAGAAAATCCTTTGTTGGTAATAACAGCTTACAGACCCCTCCTGCATGGAGAAACTAGGCACAGGCGTTGCTCAGCAGTGATTTTAGTGCATTCTTCCACACAAACTGTCTTCAAATCTTAAAGGTTCCGTGGGTGTCTTCTACGAGCTCTGATCTTCAGTTCGTTCCATAGATTTTCAATTGGATTCAGGTCAGGTGACTGACTGGGCCATTCTAGCAGCTTTATTTTCCTTCTCTGGAGCCAGTTGAGAGTTTCCTTGGCTGTGTGTTTGGGATCATTGTCTTGCTGAAATGTCCACCCTCATTTTGTCTTAAGCATCTTGGCAGATGGCAACAAGTTCTTATCAAGGATGTCTCTGTACATCTGTCCATTCATCTTTCCTTCTATTATATGAAGTCTGCCTGTACAATGTGCTGAAACAGACAGACACACACACACACACACACACACACACACACACACACACACACACACACACACACACACACACACACACACCATGATGCTCCCACCTCCAAACTTCACTGTTGGCATGGTGTTTTTGGGCTGATGTGCAGTGCCATTTCTCCTCCAAACATGCTGTGTGTTGTGGCATCCAAAAAGTTCAATTTTGGTCTCATCTGACCAGACTATATTCTCCCAGTATTTTACTGACTTGCCCAAATGTTGTGCAGCAAATTTTAAACATGCTTCAACATGCTTTTTCTTCAGCAAAGGGGTCTTGCGAGGTGAGTGGGCATAGAGCCCATGTCGATTGAGTGCATTACTTACTGTTTTCTTTGAAACAACAGTACCTGCTAACTCCAGGTCTTTCTGGAGCTCCCCACGAGTGGTCTTTGGCTCTTGGATAACTCTTCTGATAATTCTTTTGACTCCTCTGTCAGAAATCCTGCGAGGAGCTCCTGGTCATGGCCGGTTTATGGTAAAATGATCTTCTTTCCACTTCCGAATGATGGCACCAACAGTGCTCACTGGAATATTCAGCAGGTTAGAAATGTGCCTGTAACCAATGCCATCATTATCTCCGCCAGGCCGCAGGCCACAGGAGGTTATGTTTTTGCCAGCGTTTGTCTGTCTGTCTGTCTGTCTGTTTGTCCGTCTGTCTGTTGGTTAGCAAGATAACTCAAAAAGTTTTGGACGGATTTCCATGAAACTTTCAGGCGTTGTTGGAAATGGTACAAGGAAGAACTGATTAAATTTTGGGGATGATCCGCATCACCGTCTGGATACAGGAATTTTTTAAAGGATTCTTTAACATTGTGAGATACGGCCATTTTCAACATGTGTGCAGGTGCAATGGAGGGCGCTGGTCGTCGTGTCTGACGAACACGAACTCCGCGTTCTTCAAAGTTTTAGGCACAAAAGCACGTGGAAAACAGTGGTGGGCCGGGCCCGGCAGCGTGCCTGTGTTTGCGCTACGCTGCAAAAGCTGAGACGGGCAGCTGTCCGGCGCGGAATTATTTGGCAGAAATTCCCCGGGCAGCCATAGGGGCTGCGCAAAAACAAGCTCTCTGCCGGGGAAGCTTCCAAATCCTCTTTTGCCGCGGAGCGCAACCCCAATATAAGACCCACGGCAACCTGTCTACCCAATTTGCATCCGTCAGTGAAGCCCTGAGTGCTGCTTTCAGTGATCTATGAAAACTCTTGCATAACCCATTGGCCTGTGGGTTGTACGCGGTTGTGCGATGAATTGCAACGCCCGCAGCCTGGGAGTTTGGAGATGGACACAACAGCAACACTTCAGTTTATTACCTCCGCCAAGGAGGTAATGCTTTTACTACTGAACCACTAATCCTATCATTGTGAATCCAATTGCTAGTCATATGTTTTCATGGTCAAGGAATCTGAAAACGTACACACAAACACTGTATGGGGGGGAACTGTGGCGCTTGGCAGAGGTCTGCACTCTCCGAGTGCTTTTCTAGTTATGTTTTGCAATATTAAGGTTGCAAAGGTCTATAGAGAGCTCTTTGCTTCCACCCATCATGAGTTCTTTGTGGTGTGACAATCTGATATTCACAGACCTTTTTAAAGGCTATCAGTCAGGACTAAATCAGCTGAAATTAATTTGCACTGATGAGGGATGGGATGACTTCCTAAATTCTGATGTATTTCAGCTGGTTTCCTGGCTTTGCCTTTTTGCATCTCTTTTTCTTCATGTGCTCAATACTCATTCCCTGTGTCATTCCACTTTATTAAATATAACTTGTTTTGTGAACACAGTTGCCTTGATTTCTTTGTATATATGGATTACTTGGGTTGTTACTGATATCTGGTGAAAATCTCAGGTCAGTGGCTCCATCAGAAATATGTTTAATGAGAAAAATGTTGATGTGTTCAATACTTATAGTGGATATAAAAAGTCTACACACCCTTTTTCAAATGCCAGGTGTTTGTGATGTAAAAAAAAATGAGGCCACGATAAATCATTTCAAAACTTTTTCCACCATTAATGTGACCTATAACCTGTACAACCCAATTGAAAAACTAACTGAAATCTTTTAAGGGGAAAAATCCATCCATCCATCCATCCATCTTCTACCGCTTTTCCGGAGGTCCGGGTCGCGGAGGCAGCAGTTCAAGCAGAGAAGCCCAGACTTCCCTCTCCCCAGCCACCTGCTCCAGCTCTTCAGAGGGGATACCAAGGCGTTCCCAGACTAGCTGGGAGACATAGTCTCTCCACCGAGTCCTGGGTCTGCCCCGGGGTCTCCTCCCAGTGGGACGTGCCTGAAACACCTCAAGTGGGAGGCGTCCAGGAGGCATCCTAATCAGATGCCCATACCACCTCAACTGACTCCTTTCAATGTGGAGGAGCAGCGGTTCTACTCTGAGCCTCTCCCGGATGACTGAGCTCCTCACCCTATCTCTGAGGGTGAGTCCAGCAATCCTACGGAGAAAGCTCATTTCAGCCGCTTGTATCCGCGATCTCGTTCTTTCGGTCATTACCCAAAGCTCGTGACCATAGGTGAGAGTAGGAACGTAGATTGACTGGTAAATCGACAGCTTTGCCTTAGAACTAAGCTCCCTCTTCACCACAACAGACCGGTACAACGTCCGCATCACTGCAGATGCTGCTCCAATCCGTCTGTCGATCTCTCGCTCTATTTTCCCCTCACTCGTGAACAAGACCCCAAGATACTTAAACTCCTCCACTTGGGGCAGGAGCCTGTCCCCAACCCGGAGAGGACAATCCACCTTTTTCCGGCTGAGGACCATGGACTCGGACTTGGAGGTGCTGATTCTCATCCCAGCCGCTTCACACTCAGCGGCAAACCGTCCCAGCAAGAGCTGTAGGTCATTGCTGGATGAAGCCAACAGGACAACATCATCTGCAAACAACAGAGATGAGAAATCTTTTAAGGGGAAAAATAAAAAGTACAAAACTTACAATAACCTGGTTGCATAAATATGCACACCCTGTTATAACTGGGGATGTGGCTGTGTTCAGAATTAACCAGTCACATTCAAGCTCATGTTAAATGGGACTCAGCACACACCTGCCACATTTAAAGTGCCTCTGATTAACCCCAAATAAAGTTCAGCTGTTCTAGTAAGCTTTTCCTGACATTTTCGTAGTCACATATTACAGCACAAGCCATGGTCTGCAGAGAACTTCCAAAGCATCAAGGCATCTCATTGTTCAAAGGTATCAGTCAGGCGAAGGGTACAAAAGAATTTCTAAGGCATTAAATATACCGTGGAACACAGTGAAGACAGTCATCATCAAGTGGAGAAAATATGGCACAACAGTTACATTACCAAGAACTGGACGTCCCTCCAAAATTGATGAAAAGACGAGAAGAAAACTGGTCAGGGAGGCTGCCAAGAGGCCAACAGCAACATTGAATGGGCTGCAGGAATTTCTGGCAAGTACTGGTTGTTTAGCATATGTGACAACAATCTCCCATGTAGGGTGGCAAGACGGAAGCCTTGTCTTACGAAGAAAATCATCCAAGCCTGGCTACATTTTGCAAAAACACATTTGAAATCTCTCTAACACATGTGGGAAAATGTGTTATGGTCCAATGAAACCAAGGTTGAACTTTTTGGCCATAATTCCAAAAGGTATATTTGGCGCAAACACAACACTGCTTATCACCAAAAAGACACCATACCTACAGTGATGCATGGTGGTGGCTGCATCATGCTTTGGGGCTGTTTTTCTTCAGCTGGAACTGGGGCCTTAGTCAAGGTGGAGGGAATTATGAACAGTTCCAAATACCATTCAGTGTTGGCACAAATCCTTCAGGCTTCTGCTAGAAAGCTGAAGATGAAGAGGAACTTCATCTTTCAGCACGACAATGACCCAAAGCACAAATCCAAATCAATAAAAGAATGGCTTCACCAGAAGAAGATTAAGGTTTTGGAATGGCCCAGCCAGAGTCCAGACCTGAATCCGATCGAACATCTGTGGGGTGATCTGAAGAGGGCTGTGCACAGGAGATGTCCTCGCAATCTGACAGATATGGAGTGTTATTGCAAAGAAGAGTGGGAAAATATTGCTACATCTAGATGTGCCACACTGATAGACTCCTACCCAAAAAGACAGAGTGCTGTAATAAAAGCCAAGGGTGCTGCAACAAAGTATTAGTTTAAGGGTGTGCATATTTATGCAATTTATTGTAAGTTTTTTATTTTTCCCCTTAAAAGATTTCAGTTTGTTTTTCAATTGGGTTGTACAGGTTATAGGTCACATTAATGGTGGAAAAAGTTTTGAAATTATTTATCTTGGTCTCATTTTTTTACATCACAAAAACCTGGCATTTGAACAGGGATGTGTAGACTCTTTATAGCCACTGTATTCCCTGTGTCATTCCACTTTATTATTTTTTTTGTGTGTGTGTGAACACAGCTGCCTTGATTTCTTTGTATGCATGGATTACTTGGGTTGTTCCTGATATCTGGTGAAAATCTCAGGTCAATGGCTCTATCAGAAATATGTTTAAAGACTCACTCCGCCGGCTCTAAAACTACCCCAAAAACCAATGTGTTGTTCCCAAAATAGTATATTGTGGCTTTTTATATACAAAAACCTTTCATTGCCCTAGAATGGTCTGCAAAGAGCTTTTACATCTTCCACCTACTTAAATATGTGAGGATCTATGAATATTCTAATTAGCTTCACTTATACTCCCACCCACCAGCAGCTGGGAGAAGATGAGGACATTGTACAAGGCTCCAAGAAGGCAATCCAACTTGAGGAAGTAAAAGTTTCCATAGGTGAACCTGCTAACGGATCATTCTCGGTGGAGGGGAGAATCGCTGGAGGCTGGAGGGCTCACCACCAGTCTCGAGGCCGGTCTCACGCTCCCCGGCCTCAGAACCAAGCCGGCTGGTGGACCGCACTGGTAGGTGCTCCCAGCAAGGCGAGGGGAACCCTCCAGGCGGGCAGCGACTCTCCGCTCCACCGAGAATGATCCTTCTGCAGGTTCACCTTAGATGATACTTGCTCCAGCCGTTGTGCCATGCACACCAGGGCCATCTCCCCCAGCACACAGGCTGCAAACCCATGTCCTCTCCGGTATTTTAGCAGGGACACTGAGGTTTTTCCAAATAAAATTAATCATTGCTGTCATATTTTCATATCTGTGGGTAAGACATGTAATTTAAAAGAAGAGGATTTCCTGCTCACACAGCCAAAAATGAAACATGTATAATCTGGCATCTTTTCCAACTTGTAAAAGCTCCTGCTGCTCCTTGGATCCTTTGTTTTTCTCTCTTCGGCTCCTCCCTATTCCCCCGAGTCAGTGAACTCAGGTCTGTAGCCATGACCAGTGCTTAGCCTCCTGATTGGTTAATGTTATAACCAATCAGGCTAAGCAGGAATGCTTACATAGCTAGAAACGCTCTGTCCAAAGTCTCCCGTTTGCGGTGGTGGTGGTGGTGGTGGTGGGTAGCTTAAGTGAAACTTTGCAGCAAAAAAGAACAGATATGAGACACTTTTAGTGATTTTGCTCTTGATGTGTCACAAAAAAACATGTTACAGACAAGTTAAAAACAGAAAAAAATGATTTTTGCCGGAGTGTCACTTTAATGAGAAAAATGTTGATGTGTTCAATACTTATTTTCCCCGCTGTATCTCCTATCATCTGATAGGTTTTCATTTTTGCCAGTACTTTGATTCCGTTGCTGATGCTACTTAAATTATATTATTTCATTTTTTGGATCTCAGACAGGAGAACTTCAGTTTTGCTAGAAAACTTTTTTTCCCCTTAGACTTTGAAGCCATTTATAAATTAAACTTCTGATTTGACTGCGGTAGGCCTGACCTTAAATGGCAGTTTTAGGGCATCAATTATGCATAGCTTGAATTCTAGTGAACGCGGGCTCACTTACACACAGGTGGAATCCACCATTTTTACAGGTGCTGATTGGAGGACATACGAGCATTTGTTGAATCTGGAGTACCTCGTTTGTACTAATGCCGCTTACTAACAAAATACGCGTGATTTACACATACAAACATGTTCTTGCATGAGGTCCAGTGTGTTCAGCATTGGGAACCACACTGTATAGGTTTTTCTGTTCAAATGCAGCACTAAAAGCCAGCATTGCTCAGTTACTTTAGTATTTCTTTCTACCTCCTCTTCTAAAACATGTAAGTACCCCGGGCATTCAGCTGACCCATCGAAACATCTGGAGTAGTGCTTAGTGTGCATGTGTGAGTGTCTTTTTTTTTTTTTACTATCTCCATTTTCCTGGACTCAAAACAAAAGTCCGCCTCCACAACAGAGTAAAACACTGACCCTTTGTGAAGCGTGCACTCACACAACAGAGGCAGGCTGCGGGGTAGGATTTCAAACCCATACAATGACACGTTGTTCATGAGAGGTGGAGTTGCCATAGGAACAGATAAGCACGCCATGGCAACGTGCATATTTTGAGCTCGACATTACTGTATCAGTGGGATGATGAGGAGCTTACCAACGCGATGACGGTGGCCCCGGCACCGGCCAACGCAACGATGTAGAGGTGGTAGGACAGGTAGAACTGTGGATCACAAGAGAAGGCAGTAAATGGTGAAAAAAAGAATCAAGTTTAAAAAGAAGGGGGGAAAGGAAGAAGTCAGTGTTTTGGGGTTTTTTTTGTTTTTACCTCACTGGTGTTACAGATTTCTCCCAGTGTGGCCCCGCAAGCTTTTCCTGGTGTGGCGTTGTAGGGAATAACGCCTGCAGGACCAGATAGATGAAACATCAGTCTTGTTCCTTTACATCTGAGACAAGAAGCTTTTTTTCCCTTCCCACAGACTGTGTGATTGAAGGCATTATGAATCAAGTGCAGATAAAGATTAAAGGAAATTGCTGCTGGAAAAATATGGGTCATTTTGAATCCCATTTTTACTGTAGAGTCATTGTGTGCAAGGCTTATTCTGAGTCTGAACGTGTGTTTGCTTTACCTTCCAAACCCGTCGTTCAATTACTCAATTTAGGGTCCTAAATATAATTTGACAACTGAGAGTAATTGGGGTTAATATTTCATACAGCCTATTAGTACAGTACCGCAGCCAAAGAAGCATATGTGATCCTCATCCTACTTTGTAAGTGAGCCAGCTGTCTGTCTTCCAAATGTGGGTCACATACGATAACCAGATACACAATCACAGGCGCGTGTTACCACGCCGTAATGCTGCTTTGAGATGGATTTTCATTCAGCTCTCAATAATCTAAATGTATTTTCTGACCTCTTTCTTCCTTCATATGAAACTGCATTTAACGCAGCCACCGATGAATGTGATTTTCTTTTTTACACAGAGAGGAAAGCCTGGATAATGCTCCACATTTGTTGTCATGCAGGTAAATCCTGACCAGTGAGCGAAAGCCTCATGAGAAGTTCAAGAATGCTTTTATGTGCAGATTAAAGATTTTGTTGCTACAGCTAGCCAGCAGGTTGGTGCTCACTCGCCTTGATCAGGTGAAATTTCTTTTAACCCCTGAAGACACAATAGTTGATCTAAATTCTCTTTATTCACTGGAGGAAAAAATGTCTGTTTTAAGATGTTTTTGAGAACTACATCATTAAAAGTATTTCATATTTCTATGTGCTTGACTATTCTTATACTCATTAATAAATCTGCTGTCACGTGATGCACAAGGTGAGGGTGTGTCTTACTTGAGGCACGGAGAAAACTGATTGGCTGCTGAGTGACAGCAAAGATTGAAATCATTTGTACGAGAGGAGTCAGAGATTTTAGATACAGATCAAGAAAAAGAAGAACAAGAAGCCACGTGTCATGAGCAGGGAGACGTCAGCAAACTACTGTTTTCTAGGACTGGGTGGTATGGCCTAAAATTCATACTGCAGAATAATTTGAAGCATAGTACTACTATATACTATGATCCACATCATCACTGACAAGTGGAGTTCCCCCTTGGCATGGCGTCTTGCACACCCGGCGGTCTTCCAGGTTGGGCTCCGATAGCACCTTACCCTGATGGATATGGGTGCGCCAGGATGTTTTCTCTTTAATCATGTTGAGCCAGTCCTTATCAAAACCAAAGGCCTTCAGGTCCTCCTTTACACTGTTGTTCCATCGCTTCTTCTAACAATCTCGTACCCTGGGCCATCTCACCAAACAGGAACTGCTTAAGCACATCTACAGATGTGCCCAAGCCAGCGAAGCCTGTTACTCCACATAAGGATCTTGATGGTGGTTGAGTTTATGGGAAACAGTATAGGTATACTGTAATATATGCTTTGGTATATACAATAAATTTAAAAATCAATGTTTCTGAATGGGTAACATACTTCCATCTCAGTGGGACTTCCTGTTAAAATAAAGGTTAAAAAATGCTGGAGCCAATGAAGGTGGTGACTTCTAAAACTAGTGATATAAAAATGATTTAAGTTTACTTATTTTATTTCTAATTCTTTTTTAGTTTGTTTTGTCTCATTCATTTTTTGGGTGGATGGGAATAGAAATATCAGTAAGAAATTAGCCTCTATTTAAAAGAATGAGTTTAAGTTTCTTCTATTTTTAGAACATCATCACGTCCCCTGGCAACAAATCGCTGACAGATGCTGGACAGGACCACATATGAAATGGTAGGAAGTCATATATTGTGCTGCAGATTAATGTTTGTTATGTGAAGTTAAAATGGCCGGTTTTGAAATGGTGGGTTTGAAAAGATCCGTTCATTTCTTAACAATAATTCCACTCCCAACTGTGAACATGTAATTTTGGGCAGTTTTACTGAGCACATTTTGGTCGTCTACTGTCATGCTGCTGTTACACTGTAATTTCCCAGTTTGGGATCAATAAAGTGCATCTATCTATCTATCTATCTATCTATCTATCTATCTATCTATCTATCTATCTATCTATCTATCTATCTATCTATCTATCTATCCTCTACCTAAAAACTGTTAGGAACTCTAACTCTGTTGCATAGTGGGTGAGGCTGTAGTATTCCAAAATTATAACCATAAATGTCAAATTCTATACCTTTTTTCCCCCAAACTATTGCAATTGGCTGGTATAATCAAAATCTCTACTGTTGGCAAAATTAATATTTGCCATTCATACTGCCCACCCCTAATATTTCCCCTCAAGGAGAGCACATTTTTCCTGTTTCTTTGTTACATCTAACTAAAATTTGAACGGTCAAACTGTGAGGAGCCGCTACTACCACGACTGGCCAACCAGTGACACGAAGGTCCCGAGCTAACACTGACCCTGTTTACATGGTCACGAGTAAACCAATTACTGGAGTAAACCGATAAAGGTAATAAACAGCTTATGGTGTTTACATGCACCACATTAACGGTTTATTGGACAAATAAACTAGGTGTGTTAATCTGTTTTCTCATAAACCAATAATGGCCTTTAACTGATAATGGTAATTGAATTACTCTGTTTACATGACAGTTTGAATAATCAGGTAACTCCAGAGAGCTGATTATAATTGGTTTTCTTCTGACCATGTAAACATGGTCAATGACAGCAGAGCTAATGGCGACAGTCTGCTAATAATCCAGCATGTGGCCAGACTCACTGTACGGTCAGACTGCATCTTCCTTTGCTCACTCCAGCAAGGGTAAGCAGAAGGAGCTGTAATTCTTTAAAAATATGCATGACACCTGGATGCTGGATGCTTCTAGATGTTTCAGGTCAGTAGGTTTGCTGTAGGTATATACAGCTGTGTGGAAGCAGGACACTACTGCTCAGTCTTTACATCTGACAATATGTAGATAGAATATTAATATATTTTGTACCGATTTCTAATAATCATTCTAATATGTGAGGTGCGTCAGAAAAGAAACAGGACTTGGAGCACAAAAAATTTATTTCAAATGTAAACTTCAACTTACAAGTTTTCTCCTTTAAAATAATCCCCCTCGAGTCTAACACACTTTCCCATCCTTCTCCGCCACACCTCCATGTATTCTTGGAAGGATTCTCCCAGGATTCCCCGCAGCTCCGTTGTAACTAGGGATGAGCTGATACCGAGCCGCCATATCGGTATTGGGTTCGATCCAGGCAAAATGGCTGGACCGGTATTGGTAAGGAATAAAAATAATTTACCAATCTGATACATTAATAATATTAAAATGAAGGCGCAATCACGTTCTCAGCCACGCTGCACACGCTTCCGTATACAGAAGCAACAAGTGTCACTGGAGCCTGTCTGTGGGACTCACCTCAGTATGTTTGCTGTGTGGTACCAGCGTTTACAATTTTAACACCACCAACTTGATAAAACACTTGCAAAAGTATCATGGTCAAGGATTATGCTGAATTCTGTCAAGAACCGAGCAGTAGGAAGTGTGTTGCGCATCAGCAGCCACTGCTTTTCCAGCTCGGAGGCTGGAATACGCTAAAAGTGAAATGTAAACAAAGAACAAATGAAACTTAAAGTACAAACCAGATGGAAGCGTGGAAAACAACAAGAACGGAGACATACTGTAACATGGGTTTACCTTTTGGCGGAGAGTTACAGCTGATGAGAGTTAGGTAACAGAAACGTAAATAGCAAATCAAAATAGTGAACTGGAAGCAGAACAATGACAACAAGGCTACAGGAAATGGAACAGGTATGATTTCAAAATAAGGGCAAATCTAAAAACTAAGAATGGACAGAGAATAATATCATAAACACAACTAAATAAACCGAGGACCAGGAGAATACTTATGATAATAACAATAATGATACTAATAAATGACAAAAATATCACTTAAAGTGTTAGTTCCTTTATTTTCAGATCTACCGCATTTTTACCTCATGCATAATGTGGTACTTTGAATTTCATCTGAATGTTTTCTTAAATACTCAGATTTAAAATTTTGCATAAACTTGCACTTAAAACTTCAGAATGCATGTTTACATGGCCCTGACCAGTGAAATTCTGCCAATGTTACAAAGTTTAAAATAAAAAAAGCAGCAGCTGAACTGAGTCAAATTTGTAATAAGCATATTCTTTGACTTTTAGATTTATGCTTTTATACAGTATGTGTGCAAAATGCAACCAGTCATTACCAAAGTATGTTCTGTACTTTTGCTGTTTTAAATAAGAGCGGCTGTATTGGGTTTGGCTCGGTATCGGCTGATACTCAAAGTCACAGTATCGTATCGGACTTGAAAAAGTGGAACCAGCTCATCCCTAGTTGTAACGGCCCTCTTGATGGCTTCCGTGTCCAGAAAACGTATCCCCTTGATGACCTCTTTGAGCCTGGGGAAAAGGAAAATAAATCACTTGGAGCCAGGCCAGGTGAGTAGGGAGGTTGCTCCAGCACGGTGATGTTCTTCTCAGCCAGGAACTGCCAGATGCCCAGGACGTTGTGAACTGGTGCATTGTTGTGGCCAGGAATTATTTTGCCACAACTTTCGCCTTTTCTTGCCCACCGAATGAAACAAACGCCACAAGATCTCTTTGTAGACATGCTGGTTGATCGTCTGGACCTGTGGCAAGAGCTCAGTGTGGATGATGCCTCTCACAGTGAAAAGCACACTAAGTCCGGTTACTTTTCTGACACACCTCCTTTATATTCCCAGTTATAAAGATCAAAATGTGTCTTTATGGTCAGAGTGTAAATGTTGCACTTGTTTCTTCTTCTAATTACTGCATGGGCTAGTTATTCCTATTTTCTATTATTCTAGAGCAGCATATTGAGGCAGTTTGCAAATAGAACAATATAACCAATGTTTTTTTATTAAGATTAATGCTAACATCTTACATTTCTATCCCCGGCCAGTCAAAGACCAAAGGGGGATTATGTTACGATGTCCATCTGTCCATCCATCTGTCCCACAAAAGGTACCTGTTCTGTAAAATCAACTCCTCCTACAGTTTTGTTTAAAAAGTTTTGAAACTTGGTACCAGGATTTGACATACACTGATGATGTGCATAGAAAAGTTGAAAGCTGCTCTCCTTCAGTTAGACATTGGGATCTTCAGAGAAAACAGAGGCAGTGGACATTGCACTGGCCTCAGAGTGCTCTTTTCCACATTTGAATTGAAAATGAGAATGAAGTCTACATCTGGGAAAACTTCAGTCAAATATGATCAGTTTGTTGCTGCTAAGTTCAGTTAGCTTTGGAGGAATATGGTAAGCAGTTTATGTGACGGGGTCAACAAAACCACTCCTACTTGACTTGCCAAGTGGGTCGTCCCTCTTAGTGCCACAGGTAGACTGTGTGAATCCAGTGCAGAAGGTCCTGGGTTCGACAGGCCAAGTGCGCCAACTGTGCTTGGCCTGTCCCCTCGGTCACATTAATGCTGGTTTTTCTTTTCATGTGAGATATTCTGATAATATTATCCAGAGGTCATAGACAAACGTTAACATTACTCAGTCCAATTTAAATTGAACAAATTAGGATAAAAAACAAACTTTCATTCAGAAATACAGTTCCCTCCAGAGCAGTTTTGAGGATGAATCGCGCACCTCTCCATGTGAACATGAACTGACAATAGTATTATTCTTTCAATTTTAAAAGTGATTTAATAAACCACTGTCCTACAAGTTCTGCACAACCTGATCGGATTACAGCATAATAGAACTATATCTGGTATTATTAAGTAATGTGTGGTGAATCAGAGCTGGATCACCAATAATACTGACATGCATGGTTTGATGACTGGCGTAGGAATAGTCAGTATTGTAGTGGTTTGTTAGAATCAAATGAGCTTTTGAGGAAACAGCATGTGATTATAGTATATGAGCAGAATTGCTTGGGGCTTGTCATGAATAATTGAAACATTTAATAGCAATTTTTTTCCTTTACATTTTACATAAATGATGACCAATGCCAGTTTCACATGTTTAACCTTGACAGCTATAGTTTTTTTTAAATTATTATTTTATTTAACCTTTATTTAACCAGGCAGGACAGATTAAGAACACATTCTTATTTACAACTGCGGCCTGGGGAGAAGGGAAGGGGCAAAGGACAACTCACATTCATGCCTCCCCAGTTGATGCCAATTAACCTAACCTGCATGTTTTTGACCCCTATGGGAGGAAACCGGAGAAATCCCGGCGTAAACTCACGCAGACACGGGAAGAACATGCAAACTCCACACAGAAAGATCACCGTTGGTCAGGGGGTGGGATCGAACCTGACATCCCATGGCCAAGGGTGAGTTGCCGTGCTGCCACAGTGCTAACCACTGCGCCGCCGTGCAGAAACTCAAAAGTGCACAAACTCAAAGAAATCAGAATGAATGAAGCCAAACAAGCAATAAAACTTCTGCTCGACTGACCGTACTGCCTGACATCAACACAGATGGAGTCAGGAGAGGTGATGTTGGAGTCAGGAGACCTCATGGCTGCACAGGTATTCCACATGTTAAAGAAGAGGAAAACAGGGATCGCCGTGAAGCCAAGGATGGCCAGAAAAGCCAGAAAGAGGATGTAGGTCAGGAACATGAACTGAATAGAGAACAGAAGAGGAAAGAAAAGGAAATATTCAGGTTTTTAAAGAAATTAATTTCCATAAAAGCTTAATGTTGAGACCAAGACTCAATAAAAACAAATGACAAGAGTGAGTGTTTATGCTGATGTTAGTGGACATCTGCAGCAATTAGTGTAATCAGGCCAGAAAGGACAAACTGTGCCAGAGTTGCCCTGAGGGCTCAAGTGGGATCCTTGGCTTCTGTGTGTGTCTCATGTGTTCAACAGTGTGCAGAAGGTTCTACCTCCACAACACTTCATGATGATCTTTGTTCGGGTTTATAAAGCATTATGAATGCCTTGTTTTTCTCTTCCAAGCCCGTAAACACTACTTTATGCACACTATACAGAAAACACCAAAGTCATTAAGGGCATTTTCACACCCGAAAATCCTGACCAAGGTTCATATTTTGTTACATTGTCTACATTTGATCCAGTTAGGTTTGGTGTCACGCTGCTCCTATTCCAAGCAAACTAAACTAACCATAACGGTACCTGCATAGTGCTGTCATGACGATGCCCTGTTGTCATGATGATATTTGTGTTGTTAGCTCAGACCAGTGATTAGCAAACATGCTACTCGCCCTCCAAGGTGTTTTCTGCAGCTCTGGGCACATTTTAAGTTGAAACTGGGGAAGACTCCATTATATTATTCGGTGAACTACTTTCCTGAGGCTACAATATTATCAAGGTCATCATTAAAACGGTTCAGTTAGATCCGGACAAAGGCCACCTGGGGCAGCTGTGGCGCAGGTGTAGTATGACCAACTACTGATCGGAGGGTTGGTGGTTCGATTTCCGCGCTTTCTGCAGTCTGCATGTCGAAGTGTCCTTGAGCAAGACACTGAACCCTCAGTCGCTCCTGGTGGGTCAGGCCAGCAACTTGCGTGGCGGCTCCGCCGCCATCAGTGTGTGAATGTGTGTGAATGGGTGAATAGCAGGATCTGTAAAGCGCTTTGGTCATCCAGAGATGAGTAAAAAAGCACTATATAAGTGAACGCCATTTACCATTCACCTCTTTTTGCTGGATCAAATTTCGGCTCTTTGGTCCAGACCAGGGTTGGGGGGAGGTTTCACACCTAAAATTTTGGTCTAAACCAAACTGAAAAGTCCAAAAGTCCAGATCAACTGGGTTAGGTGTGAAAGCACCCTCAGCCTCATTTACAGCTACAATTACCTCCGCCAAGGAGGTTATGTAATCGGAGCGGTTTCTCTGTCCGTCCGTTTGTTTGACTGCTAGCAGGATTACGCAAAAACTACTGGATGGATTTTGATGAAATTTTTACCAGAGGTGGTCCTTTGGCCAGAAAGGAAACCATAACATTTTGGTGATGATCCGTGAATGCATACCTCCACCAAGGCTCTTATCTTCTCACAGTGTTTTATTTTTTATTTTATTTTATTTTATTTTTTATTTTGTATACTTTATTGATCCCCAGAGGGGAAATTGAGGGCATCCACCTGGATGGATGAAGCAGCCACGGTACGGCGCTATCCCTTTACCATTCACACACACATTCACACCTAGGGCCACTTTTAGAGTCTCCAATTAACCTAACCTGCATGTTTTTGGCCTGTGGAAGGAAACTGGAGAACTCCCGGAGTAAACCCACGCAGACACGGGGAGAACATGCAAACTCCACACAGATCACTGTTGGTCAGGGGCTGGGATCGAACCAGGGATCCCATGGCCAAGGGTGAGTTGCTGTGCTGCCGCAGTGCTAACCACTGCCCCACCGCACTGCCCAGTTTTAGCAAGAATCCTCCAAAACAAACCCATTACATTTTGGAGATTATCCATGAGAGACGGAAGGAGCCTTGGCAGAGGTATGTGCTCTCTGAGTGCTTTTCTAGTTTGAAGTGTAACTGCATCAGTGGGTATAACTGTTAGCAGCAGCTGCTTGTTTGTGTCTTGTTTGTGTGTTGACATACAAAGGCGGTAATGCAGCGTCCACAGACGGTGGTCTTGAAGTCACTCTGCAGCTCCTTCTTGATGGCGCTGGTGGTATAGAAGCCCTCAGCCAGCAGGATGATAGCATAGACGAAGAAGAAGGAAGCAATGCCGTAGATGATGTACTGAAAGATCTGGATCCTGTGCACAGACAGACCAGGACAAGAACATGAATTCTTTAAAAGTGCACATGGGACTTTGCTCTAATGCCCAAAGCTAATGATGAATAACATGATTTCACATTTTCAGCAGCAGCTACAGTCTGATGACTGTTGTTAATATTTATTCAGATTTTTTTTTTTAATCTAGAGCAAGAGTGGTCCAGTGGATTCCCTAAAAAAAGTTACATCAAGGACCCAGTGTTATAGAGAGCCTAAATCACGCCCCCTCTTCTTCCGCATATGGGAACTTAAAGTGGAAAAATTCTCCATTGAAATGAATGGCAAGAGCGAAATTATCTTTTGATCCTGATCAAATTTTGCCATGAGTTACACATATGATGTTTGTCAATTTAAAAGATAATTTTCCACATAAATGACAATGTAGGTTGTTGTCTAACTGTTAAGCTATAAGGTTATGAAAATATGTAAATTAAAAAAATTACAAACACAGAGACACGTACCTGACTTTATCTGTTCAAAGCACGGCCAGCGTTAAGTAACTAACAGCCCTCTGGATCAGCTCCAGCTCTCAAAACATACAAACAGGGCTTGACATTAACACCAGCCAACCGGCCAATGGCTGGTGGGTTTCAGCAGTGGCCGGTAAGACAGCCACACCCACTAGCCACTTTGGCCGGTTGTAGTTTTCGCAAATGGCATCTAAAATAATAAATGATGTGAGACTACAAAACTACAACTCCCATCAGTACTGTGGTTTTTTTCTGATCAGTTTTCCTTTCTCTTCTTTTTTCTGGTGAAAACAGGTAGTGTCCATTTAGGTTAAATCCATCAGCAACTACTAATGACATCATGCAGCCATGAAGGGGTGTCCCAATTCATAGGGGTAGGCGAAGGGTAGAAATGAGAATTGGGACAGATCCAAATCTACCTGCTCTTCACTCTCATATTGCAAATATTTTTCTCTACCGTTTTACAGTATTTACTGCTCTTCATAAATAATTAAACTGTTTTTCTTGCTACTTTTTATGTATGTATAAGGGTAATTTACATTGAAAAAGGCTGTAAATTTAGTTCAAGTAAATTGTGCATGCCATAGTTAAATTTGATCATATTAAACATAATTTTCCAACCACAAAATTGTGGCTAGTGAAAAGGCTGAGTGGCTAGTAACTTCGGAAAATCTCTAGCCTCAGTGGCTGGTGACCAAAAAGTTAATGTCAAGCCCTGCATGCAGACACACAAAACAATACCTTTGTGGGTTTTTTTGTCCTCTTTGGATCCTTCTTTCATCGGTCAGGAAACAGGAGGTGAGGTTTTAGTAATCTCCCATCATGATCGTGTTTGGTGATGTGGGATGATGGGAGATGTTTTGTCCACTAATCGTTTTCACAAAAACTAAATATTACTCTGTTATTATATGACAACCAACAACTTTAATTACATGGAAAATTATCTTGTAAATTGATAAACATCATATGTGTAACTCTTGGAATAATCTGATTGGGATCAAAAGATAATTTTGCTCTTGCCATTCATTTCAATGGAGAATTTTTCCGATTTAAGGTCCCATATGCAGAAGTAGAGGGGGTGTGACTGAGGTTCTCTATAGGTTTTAACCTTTTGTCACATGATTTAAAAAAAAACCATCAAAACATTCCCTTCTCTTAAAAACAGATAGTCTTTATATATAGTTTTTCTCTCAGGGGAGTTGTTTTGACTGTTCTGGGTTTATCATGGAATGTCTTAAACATAGTAAACCCAGCCATGATACTTGCCCATGATCTATTATTGCCCAGCCTAGCTGTCCATCATGTAGATGGGAAGGGTGCTAAAGGTGTTAGCTTCAGAGCTAACAGTGTTACAAGGGAGCTTGCTTACCAAGCACTGTCATGAGCATCCTCGTGCACTTTTATGCAGTGCGACGAGAAGGGGAAGAAAGAATGGATTTAAGCGCAGGTTACACCACAAGCACATTTATTGAACAAAAGATAAACAAAAACCAATTGTACAAAATAATAAAATAGCACAGGTTACTCAAGGAATCCTCCAGGACGCTCAACAGTCACAGGGTGAGAACACCAGGAAAATACACACAGTCTATACTCACAAAAAACTGGAGCAGTCCGAGTTAGTCCCAAATTGCCTGGTAAAAACATATCCACATGACGGTTCATCCATAAGACGAAACAATGGTCCAGCAATGCTTGACTGGCAAAGGCCGTTTAAGTACAAGCATTGCTGCAACCACAAATTGGGTACACCTGGGCGAGGCGCGGAAATGACAATCACCAGAGTAGAATCAGCTGGCTGTCAAGACAGAGGGGGCGTGGTCGGACCGGCGAGTGTTAGACAACGTTCACACGAATGTAGGTCAAAGAGGCTGTCTAACAGCTGCCGGCCAAAGCGGTGGCTACAGGCACGGAAAAGAAAAGGAACAAAGACAAAAAAACAACAAGAACTCAAAGGATAACACAATACATAAATAACCCGATACCTGAGCCACAGAGAATGGTCAGAACCGAGCCTACAGGACAACACCGGCTCGGTTCGCAGCAGAGCCCCCCCCCCCCCCCAGGGGTGGATTCCAGACACCCACAGCAACATCACAAGGAAGGGAAACCCCTGCCGCCCCCCCCCCCCCCCCCAAGCAGGAAGAACAACTATGAACCCGGGTGGAAGGTAGGGGGAACAGGCAAGGAGGGAACACAATACACCCCGCCCAGGGCCACAATTAACCCCCCCAAGTCCAAAGGCGTGGCGCCTCGGGAGGCTGCCCAGAGTCCCAGGCCCAGCAGGCAGTCCGGCGAGCAGAGTCTGGTGGCCTGCCGGAAAACACGGGCCATCTGGCCCAGAAACTCAGTCCCTCCAGCGGTTGGCCAGCATTGTAGAGCCACCAGGACCAAAGAGGTGGAGCAGGAGGCAGCCTGCCCACTGGGAAGCTCACAGGTGGGTGACTGGACCGTAGGGAGGGGACCCCCACGGCATTGGACAGGGAGGGGGAGGAGGCCACAGCGTCTTCATGCAGACCCACAGCACCCTTGGTGGTCCCGGCTTGGGACACAGTTGCACCCGCGGTGGACCCAGACCGGGCCAACGCAGCACCTGTGGTGGACCCCAACCAGGCCAACGCTGCACCCACGGTGGCTCCTGGCTGGAGCTCTGCAGCACCCGCCATGGCTTCCGGGTGGAGCTCTGCAGCACCCACGGTGGACTCCGGCTGGAGCTCTGCAGCACCCGCAGTGGCTCCCGATTGGAGCTCTGCAGCACCCATGGTGGGCTCACTGTTACACCTGCGGTGGTCCCCATCGGGGACCTCATTGCTCCCGCGGTGACCTCCCCAGCGAGAGAGGTGGCACTCTCCACGACCTCTGGTGCTGAACTCGGATCTTCGGCAGCCTCTGATGGAATTGTCTGCTCTCCGGCGACCCTGGCAAGGAGCTCCAAAACCGGAGGGAGAGAGAAAGAGACTGTCAGGGTTGCCGGCAGCGGCAGAGCCCGGTGAAGTGAGCCTGGGAGCTGCAGCGAGCTGCCCCTGGCCCTCCTCACCATGAGTCGGGCAGTGTGACTTCAACATAGGCACAGGAGACATTATGGAGCACACTTGCCTGAACTTGGGCTCCACCGCCATCCATGACTCTGGCGATCTAGGGTGTGCTGGTTCTGTAGGTCCAGGAGGTGCTGTACTCAGGTCGGCCTCCACCGGGGTGGCTGGACTCACGTCGTTGTCATCCGCGGGCACCCCAGGTAGTGGCGGATCCTCTCTGGTGACCCTAGGAAGGAGCTCAGGGATGACAGGAAGAGAGTGGTTAGGGTCGCCAGCAGTGGCGGAGCCCGGCGAAGCGAGATCTGATGCAGCTGAGGGCTGCACCTGACTCTCCTCCCCAAGAGCCAGACAAGATTGCTCCAATTTACAGGGGAGAGAAACAAATGGGAGCACTTGCCTGGACTGAAGCTCCACCGCCATCCAGGACTCCGTCGATCCCAATAACGACATCCCAGATCCGGCCTCATAAAGGTCTAGCTGGGCGGATGACTCTGCATGATGGTGATCGCAACCTCCAGTCCCCCAGGTGATGTCCCCCATGCTGGTGGCTCATTCAGCATGGAGGCTGGGGGCTGCCTCTCCGCCGAACTTGGGTCAGGATCCTCCAGGACCTCAGGCTCCTCCTCCACCTGGTGACCTGGTTCGGAAACCGACAAACTCACAGAGGCACACAAGGAAGACACAGAGAGGACAGGTGAGGGGTTGTCACATGCCGCTGGCGGCGAGAACTCAGGGAACTGCAGCACCTGAGTCTCTTGGCCAGGGAAGAGGCAAAATTGCTCATCAGGAATAGAGGTAGAATGAAAAGGAACTTGCCTGCTGTCCTGGTCTTTAATGTCTCCAGCGGCATCAGAGGCAGTTTTATCTCCCTCTGTGTCCACAGCGGCTCTGGGCTCCTCGATATATGGAGGAGAACCCTCCAAAGCAGGCACAGAGGTGGAAGGAATCAGGGGGGAAAACTGCAGCCCCCACACTGGCGGAGGTAAAAGTCATCGAGGAGGTGGCTATCAGTAAGATAGCAGAGTGGTGCGGTGGCCGCGCAGCAGGACTCTCCTTCCATGACGAGAGGCTCGCTGGCGTGGAAGCAACAGGGTGCTTCTGGCGAGCCCTCTGAGATTGGCGGCGATGGAAGGAAGCAGGCGGCTTGAGCTCCGGTTCCTCTAGCGAAAGGTCTTCCCGTGTCTGGTATTCTCCTCCCGGGAATAACGGTGGCACCGGAGAAACAGGAGAGACAGGTGGATTAACAAGATCAGCAGCTGACAATTCATCAGGAATCAGGCAAGCAGTTTCAGGTGACACTGAAAGTGACTGAATAAGCACTTGCCTGAATTCCTGGGCAGTGATGATGTCAGCTGTCGTCTTGGGGTCGGGGAGATGTGGAGACTCCATGATTGGAGCGTGCTTGTCCTCCGGCTGTAGCTCTGGCTCCTTCTGGGAATACTCCTCCAACCTCCCGGCCAACTCCAGGAGAAGCCACGGTTTCGCTTCCAGGAGGAGGTCAGTCTCCGCCAGGAGAACCTGTCTTCATTCCTCTTGCTCCTCTGGAGACGGAACGGGCCACGGCTTGGAACGAGGAGGCAGGGCTGTCGTTGGAGAAGCTGGAGGCTTCTTTTGGCGATGGTTCTTCTTCTTCTTCATGGACGGTTCCGGCAACAGGTAATCCGGCACTATAAGCACATTGCTGGGCCTAGAGCAACCAGTGCGGAGAAGCTCCGTAGCGTCTGAAGAAGGAGGTGGAATAGCCGCGGGGGGCTAGAGAGAATGATCTGGATGGCTTTGATTGCTATTTTCTATAAATTCACCCCCAACTGGGCATGTAAAGAGACATGCACTGAAATAAGATTCTTAGGAAGGCTGCAAAAGATGATTCCCAATTATACTACAATAATTAAATAATTAAAGAAAATTTAACCAAAGCATGTCTCAAACATTTCATTAATACCTTTGGAAGGTGTCAACATGTGGGAAAAGTCAATGACCCCTTTTAAATAATCTGAAGGTAATTGCTTGCATAAATCTAAATATGATATATTTCATTGCGACTAATGCTATGCCAGCTATCTCTATGGACAAACTAACTCACATTTTAAACTCCTCATGTCCACATGCTTAACTAGTACAATCATCACTTGGCTATCTTGACCAAAGGTCAGTGGAAATTTTGTTGATTACAATCTGCAATCTCAGTGAAACTGGATTGTGTCAGATTTAATCACTAATGATATTAGAAGCCATTTTTGCAGAAAAAATGCCACCATAACATATCTGCTATTCACTGAGGCATCACTTTGTCTTTAGTCTGTTTCTGTTCACTCAGTTCTGAATCATAGTAGATGTTCAGTTACATGGCTTTAGTCACACTTTTGTTTTAATAGAGATAATGTGAAAGTACTATAGGAAATATAAACTGTACTATAGGAAATATAGGAAATACAAAATGATAACAGAACTCAACCATGATTAATCTTTTCCAGGTGTCTGTACATGATTAAACACATTCTGGCATTAGATTGTGCTCCAGTCGAAAACTCTGTGGACAATTCACATATTAAATTTAGCTCTAAGACTACTTTTATCATTTATGTAATATTGTTCAGATTCAGAACATCTTGTCTCAGAGTGATGCTGAGAAACTAATCCACGCTTTTGTTAGTTATAGATTAGATATTGTAATTCTTTATTATCAGGCTGTCCTAAAACATCTCTAAAAAGTCTTCAGTTCATCCAAAATGCTGCAACTAGAGTTTTAACAGGTACTAGAAAGAAAGATCATATTTCTCCTGTTTTTCCCTTCTTTCATTTCAATAACCGGATGGTTGGTGGTTCGAATCCCGCTCTCCCGGCAAAGCACTTTACCCCCAGTTGCTCCTGGTGGGTCTGGACAGCGCCATGTTGGGCAGCTATGCTGCCATCGGTGTGTGAATGTGTGTGTGAATGGGTGGATAGCAGGATCTGTAAAGTGCTTTGGTCATATAGAGATGAGAATAAAAGCGCTATATAAGTGAATGCCATTGACCATTTACCAATTTCATTTGCTTCCCATAAAATCTAGAACTAAGGATGTTCATAACTGCACATCAACTTTAGCATGACGTCACACTTGTTACCATGGACACGCCCTCCTCGCCATTCAATCCATGAGCTTATGGGCAGGGTTGGGAAGATCCTGGAGTCATGAAATTTGGAACATAGGTAGAGGTGACTGTCATCTGTAGTTCTATGTGGGTCAGCAACACATAACTTATAGGTAAGTGTTACCATAAGTTTAAAATCCTTCTCACTTAAAAAGCTCTAAATGATCAGGCCCCTTGTTATTTAAAAGATCTGACAGTACCTAATCATCCTAACAGAACACCTGTCAGAGATTCCTTTTTTCCACGTTTTAAATAACACTTTGCTCCTGGAATTGTTCCAAAACACAGTACATCATGTTTTTCCTTCATGAGTCTCGCGCCCAAGGACAGACACTCTGACTCCGTTCTCACAGAAAGCTAGGCTCGGTATTTTGATTACTCAGCATTCCACACTCCTTGTATAAGCTTAGCTGAACTCTCACACAACTCTGAAGATCCTTCTCGTCACGCTGTCTGTGTATAGCGTTAGGTGTTTCTTTCCCTTTTTGACTAAAATAAAACACTAAAAATGCATCTCTGGAACTACACCCTTTTCTTTATTCACCAGATAAAAGGGACTTTTAATGGTAAAATAGAAACTAAAAATCCAGCACACACTACTGTCAGGAGCCGAGCCAGCTTGGTTTCCTCGGCTTGGTCCTGACCTCCCTGTGGGTTGAGGTGCTGCTGTATATGTGTGTATTATATATTTCAGTGTGCTTCCCTATCTTGTGTCACTGCTCTCTGGCCGGCAGCTGTGAGGCAGCTCTCTTTGGCTCACTCTTCTGTGAGCACTGGCTGACAGTCTGCTGGCCTGACCACGCCTCCTCTCTCATTACCATCAGCTGATCCCACTCCCGTTTGCCATCTCCCCGCTCCTCGCCCAGGTGCTTCCAATCACACCATCACCAGCAGTGCGTGTACTTAAGCAGCCTGCTGTCAGTCACACATTGCTGAGTCATTGAATTGTTAATGTTATGTATCGTATTGCATTGCATGGTCAGGGAGTAGTTTGCTGTCTGCTCTTATTTCGATGTGTAGCCACTCCACGTTTGCCGTGGTTCCCTTGCTTTCTCATAGTGATTCCAGCTGTGGGACGCCAGCGTGGCTACACAGCTCTCCTCCTGCGTTCGTGGGGCGATGCCGGCCCCCGGATGCTAACCATAAGTGCTTCTTTGTATTTTTGTTAGTCTTCACCTTTTTGGGAACTGTTTGTCTTGTCTTTACGTTAATAAATGTATTGTGGTGTACCCAGCACGTAAATCCGCATCATTTCTCCCCTCGCAGTACACGGGGAGAGCCATGACACACTACACTCTCAAAAATGCAGGATTACTTGTAATACCTAGAATCTCTAAAAGTACAATCGGAGGCAGAGCTTTCATTTATCAGGCTCCTTTCCTATGGAACCAGCTGCCAATCTGGATTTGGCAGACAGACTCAATCTCTGTTTTTAAAAATAGGGTTAAAGCTTTCCTTTTTGACAAAGCTTATAGCTAGGCTTGGATGAGGTGACCCTGAACCTCCCTTTAGTTATGCTGCTAATAGGTTTAGATAGCTGGGGGACCTCCCAAGATGCACTGGGCTTTCACTTCTTCTTCTTCTTTTAAATTTGAGTGGCGGTTGGCAACCAGCTTACAGGTCACTCTCAAGCTGGGTTCATGCTGCACTTCCACTGTCCGCATCCGCTCAACCGTGAGGCTTGTGTGAGTAAAATTACATCATCGTCTCTAGTCCACTAGGCTCCGCGGAGCCCCTCCGCATCTGACCGTGTGCAGCTCACGTTCTGTGACCACGTTGCCTGTGTGTGCTGACTACACATGCACACACTTAAACCTCCCATTGAAGAGATGGCACTACCGACACAGCATACAAAGTCAAAGTAGACGAAGAAGACGAAGAGGAAGACGACAGTAAGCATACATGAATCATTTTGCAGCAGCAGCAACTTGAGCAGAGGTGAGCATTAAAAAAACGGTAATTCCTCCTCTTCCTCGAAACAACGCCATTGTTTTTGCTATAACAAATGTGTGTCTCTCTCACGTTTCTTTACTTTTATATAGCCAGCGAACAAACTGGCATGTTAGCACATTTGCGCTACCCATAGGGCTGGGGTGAAACTACAAATGATGGTTATGCACATGCGTCACACGCTTGGCCTAGTAGACAAAAAATGAAGTATATATACAACCACATGTGCACTGGCCTTGTCCAAAGCAGACATGCATCTCAGTGCACCACAGTGGAGGTGTGGTATGAACAAGGCTTCAATATAATGTTTTTGCTAGTCATTAACATCTGTTTGTTCTCTCCCATAGATTGAGTCCCTGTCATGCTGTTTGCTCTCTACATGTCTGCTCTTGCCCACTTCTTCTCTGTCCCCTCACCCCCCCAGCCAACTGCAGCAGATGACTGCCCCTCCCTGAGCCTGGCTCTGCTGGAGATTTCTTCCTGTTAAATGGGAGTTTTCCTCTCCACCATCGCCAAGTGCTTCCTCAGAGAGGATCACCTGATTATTGGGGTCTTTTTTGCAATTGTGGGGTCTACCGCACAGTTGAAAGCGCTGTGAGACGACTGTTGTTGTAAATATGCGTCATGTAAATAAATTTGAATTGAACTTACACCATCGTAAGACTGGCATGGTCACTTGTGATCCTGGAGAAGTGGTTCTCCACCATGGTCAGGGTCCCGGTCAAAGCAACATGTCCACATCCACAGAACAGTGCCACGCCTGAGAAGCAGAGGATGGTGGCCACTAATGAGGCGTAGGGCACCCCGCCCAGACACTTAATGCAGCACTCGAAGCATCCTAAAGGGGGAGAAGAAGAGCTGAACTCATTCACTGACAACCAGGGTTTCCTGCAAAATTAAGCTGAAAGAAAGCTTTGTGGAAGACATAAGAACAAACTATTGAGGTCAGATTTCAAAGCACACAACTGACAAAAATGTCTGACAGCAAATTAACAAGCATGGGCAAAGAGAGCAGACTGCTGCAACACGACACCTCAAAAAGAGGCTTGGCTGCCTCTGCTGATGACACTCAGTGCAATGCTCGGTGGCCTTTTGTCCACCACCACTGTTTTAATTTGATTTTTACTTGTGCAGAGGCCTACATGGAGGTTTGCGCTGCTGGATCTCAGTCATGTGTGTTTCAAGTGCCTAGTTTTGCTTGTCTCTCAGAGCAGAACGCCGCTCCCTGTCAGGCATGTGAAGCAACTAATCATAGCACCTCTCACTGCTGGAGTGTGTTCCCTTTAAGCTCAGCTGGGAGTACTGAATATTACATGCAAGTGTACTACATGTTCACATCTTACTCTGTAAAAATGCTGCACCCCCTACACCAACATTTGGTAGGATTTGTAGGAATAAATCATGATATAATGTAAATTATTTGAAAACAAAGTACCATAATCATGGGAACAAAAGTTAAAAATGACCCTGAAATACTGTAACACTTCATAACCAAATATGCACCTACTGTCAAGAGTTCATTCATTTTTGCGTGACTAGAAGTGACTAAATTTAAATAAGAGATGTCATGCAAGGCTAAAAAATGAGGAAAAAAACGAACAAGAAATGGCCTGCACCCCTCACAGATTTTCAACCAGAACTCCAAAATGATGATGAATAATTAAAAATTATCTCTTGCACTATAGCAGTTTGCACAAAGTGATGATGATAAATTAGTAAGCTTGTTTTCCATTAACAGCAGCTGCACACGAGGCTTGGGATGCACCACAGGTGCTTTAGAAGGCAGCGGTGCTCCTGCTTCCTTCACAGTGAGGAGGATGAAGAAGAACGAAAAACAGAGAACATAAAATGTGGAGCTCAAGAGTTGAGTCTTATATAACACTCGTTAAAAATAACTCCTCCAGCAAAGCAGGAAGTTACTCCGGCAAAAGGAGGAAAAAAAGAAATGAAACGAAATGTCTTGTGTGTGCCACTTTGCTGTTTCCATGACAACCTGCTCCAATTGGCAGCTCTGAAGCATTATCACTTCATGTGCAGAAGTTCACTGATTCCAAAAATTTCTGTTTTTAAAGCCTTTAAGACACCACTGACCACACTAAGCAACTTTCAACCCTACATGTGAAGCTGTGCAGACTTGGAGAATGATTTGGTTCGACAGCCCCTGCTACCGACGTGATAACAAGCATTCGAGAATAACACACTCATGAAGCTTCGCTGTATATGTCAGTCGATCCTGTGAGAACGTGAGATTCACTCCCAACATCCACACAAGCAGAGCTAAGACCCTCTGATGGCTTTATCGTCAGATTTAATCAGTAGTCTCTCTACAGCTGATAACATTGGGAGAGATCCTCAATATTTAAGCAAAAGCACAACCTAACCTTCATCCAGTGCTGGAAAGGGAAGATATTGGACAGATGACGAGTCTGAAAACAGGGAACAAGAATCGTCAAAAACATCACTTCTTAAAAAAAACATCTGCAGTGTGCTTAACCTGAAGGTGGTGATTATCATGGTTAAATTTCAGCTATAATGTTATTGTGCTCATTTACAGAGATAAAATACATGAAGCCTTTGTACAGTAGTCAAATCATATATCATTAATTAATTTTGATGAAAAGAAAGGAAGGTAGTTTCATTTCCTGAAAAGCTGAGGTTAAGTTTGACTTCACTGATCTAAATGTTACAAATCATTAAAATTAGGTGTTTAATAAGGATGTCTCCAGATGGCAATATTGATCTTTAGGTGAGCACTTTGATTCAATAATGGAAAGGAAAAAAACTGAAGTTTATGGTCCTCTGACTACTGTCTTTTTTTGCCTACTTTATTAATCCCAGAGGGAAATTCAGGGCATCCACCTGGAAGGGTAAAGCAGCCATGGTGTGGCGCCATCCCTTCACACCTAGAGCCACTTTAGAGTCTCCAATTAACCTAACCTGCATGTTTTTGACATGTGGGAGGAAACCCACACAGACACAAAGAGAACATGCAAACTCCACACAGAAGGGTCACTGATGGTCGGGGTGGAATCGATCCCGTGACTTTCTTACTATGCTGCCACAGTTCTAACCACTGCGCCACCCATCTATTGCAAGAGTCTGTCGGCAATTTGTGGCTTGAAGGTGTTTTTCTATAGCCAGGGCTTCCTTTTGGTTTTCATTTTTTTAAAATCTTAATATAAGGACAATTTTGCAAAGAATAAGAAAAAGAAAAAGATTTTGAAAATTTGAGAGAAATATAAATTTAAGGGAAAAGTGCTGCAAATTAATAAGGAAATTATTGCAAATTTAAAGTGACACTCCACCAAAAATCTTTTTTTTTTTCTTGTTAACATGTCTGTATCAATGTGTATCATGGTGAACTCTCCTCCGGTCACCGGATATACACTACCGTTCAAAAGTTTGGGGTCACTTAGAAATTTCCTTATTTTTGAAAGAAAAGCACTTTTTTTCAATGAAGATAACTTTAAACTAATCAGAAGTACACTCTATACATTGCTAATGTGGTAAATGACTATTCTAGCTGCAAATGTCTGGTTTTTGGTGCAATATCTACATAGGTGTATAGAGGCCCATTTCCAGCAACTATCACTCCAGTGTTCTAATGGTACAATGTGTTTGCTCATTGCGTCAGAAGGCTAATGAATGATTAGAAAACCCTTGTGCAATCATGTTAGGTCTGCAATGCTGTAATTGCTGCAAATGGAGGATTCTTTGACGAAAGCAAAGTTTGAAGGAAAAAATTATTATTTCAAATACAAATCATTATTTCTAACCTTGTCAATGTCTTGACTATATTTTCTATTCATTTTACAACTCATGGTGGTAAATAAGTGTGACCTTTCATGGAAAACACAAAAATAATTGTCTGGGTGACCCCAAACTTTTGAACGGTAGTGTAGGTGCACCAAAGAAACACTACAAGGACCCCCTAAAGAAGTCCCTCAGTGTCTGTCATATCGACCATCGACATCGGTCCACGCTTGCCACAGATCGTAACACCTGGCAGCATACTGTCAGCAGCACTGTTTCCTATTTTGAGAACAACAGTAGGACCAACATCGAGGAAAAGCGTCAGAGGTGAAAAGATCGAACCGGTCCAAACAACTGTTGGACCGGTTCTGTGACTCGCATTTTAGGTCAGAACAAAGGCAGGAAGCTTAGCCTTGTTATGCAAGGCTGGAGACTGTGGGAGGTCGATTAAAGGATGCGTGGGAGACAGTGGAAGTGATATCATGGAGGGAAATGCATTGTGACTGTCTTTATTATGTCAGGTGGTGAAATGCATTGTGACTGTCTTTATTATGCAAGGTGGTCTGTGGGACGTGATCTATGAGGTGTGAAGTCCCTGATATTTAAGGACGAGAGTTACTGTTTCATTTTCTCTTTTTCTGCTTTGAAATGATGGAGATGTGAATAAAGCTGACTCTGAGAAAGAACGCTGCCTCGTCATTTTCACATCTTCCACACTGGTGACCCTGAGACGTATCATGGAAGAAAGAAATTCCCCCGGGCCAGCCGCGTCAGGAGCCCCCAGCCAAGCGAATGCTGCTACAGTCCAACTACCGGACTTCTGGCAGAACAATCCGCGCTCCTGGTTCAACGCAGTTGAGGCGCAGTTCAACCTCCGGGGGATATCGGTAGATGTCACGAAATTCTACCACGTAGTCGCAAAGCTGGACAACAACACGACCCAGCATGTGGAGAGCCTGATCGACCAGCCGCCGGAGAGCGACAAATACGGCGCGTTGAAGGCTGCACTCATCCAGCAATTCACCCCCTCGGCGGAGGAGCGAGCAGAGAGGCTCCTGGTGCTGACGGAGGGGGAAAATGACATGCCCGCGAGCCTGATGGAGAAGTTGTTGAGGTTGAAAGACTCTGACGATGATCACTTCATTTTCACCCACCTCTTCCTCAGGACTCTACCGTCAGCAGCGAGAGCGGCTCTGGCCAGTTCGCCACTGTTGGCCCTACGGGACTACCGCGCGCTGGGCCGAGAGGCGCAGCGGATTGTCAACGCCACCAAGCGGCGCGCAGCCACAGCCGCTGCAGCGGAACTCGGCGCGACGACCGTAGACGACAGGAGGCCAGAGACAGCGGTGCCAGACTCACCGACGACGGCGGCGGCAAGGGCCAGGGAGCGTGGACCGGACGTCTTTTGTTTCTACCATTGCCGCTTCGCAGAGAGGGCACGCAAGTGTGTACCGCCGTGCCAGTTCGGGCGTTCGGGAAACGCCAAGACCGGGGGTCGGTAGCAGCCACGGCCCTCGGGGAAGAGAACAAGCTGCTCTACTTGTCGGACGCACGCTCCGGGAGGCAGTTCCTCATCGACACAGGCTCCCAGTTGAGTTTCATCACTCCTTCCTACGCGGACAGACTGGCGGGTTCCGGAGGTCCCCTGGTGACGGCGGCGAACGGCTCGGAGATTAAGACCTTTGGTGAGAAGACTCTGCTTCTGTCTCTTCACGGCATGCATGTGGTTATTTTCTTGTTGTTCTGTTTTTCTAAAATGCTGGGGGGGCTTGTGTGGTGAATACTCAATGGACCTGTTGGACCGGTTCTGTGACTCGCATTTTAGGTCAGAACAAAGGCAGGAAGCTTAGCCTTGTTATGCAAGGCTGGAGACTGTGGGGGGTCGATTAAAGGATGCATGGGAGACAGTGGAAGTGATATCATGGAGGGAAATGCATTGTGACTGTCTTTATTATGCCAGGTGGTGAAATGCATTGTGACTGTCTTTATTATGCAAGGTGGTCTGTGGGACATGTGATCTATGAGGTGTGAAGTCCCTGATATTTAAGAAAGAGAGTTACTGTTTCATTTTCTCTTTTTTCTGCTTTGAAATGATGGAGTCGTGAATAAAGCTGACTCAGAGAAAGAACGCTGCCTCGTCATTTTCACATCTTCCACAGTGCAACAAAAACACCAAATCCCGAACAGATCTTCCCCTGCAGACAGTGCAACCAGACCTGCCAATCTTGCATCGGTCTTGTTAGTCATGAGCGTGCCTGTAGATGACGTGGACAACTATCTTCATAATCTTTGTTTGCAAAGCCAAGCCATGACAAGACATATCAAAAACAAAATCACTCAAATATGTCACGTCGCTGTTTTTTTGCTTTAAAGCCCCACCCCCTGAAAAAAGGCAAGTGTGGATGGTGCGTTTTTTGTGATGTAACTGTAACGGGTCTGTAGTGTTGAGCCAATCAGCACTCTCTGGCCTAACTGAAGATAGCATCCATGCCCAGTTAGCATTTTTAGACAGCTGCTTTGAAAACTTGACCCAAATTCAGATGGGTTTTACCATTAAACTGTTTTTAAGGACGATGCAGTCCAGTCATTATCCTGGGCCACCGTGCATACAGCTGGGCATGTCCTTCAACTGGTAAGTCTTTTTATAACAGGATTTATTCTGTTTAATATATCATCAGCGACTATTAGCCTTGTGGGATGTGGGTGGGCCTATTCACAGATCCTGGCATTTGAAGGAGGAGGAAAAGTGAAAAGATTTTGACACGAAACTGCAAGACAATGAAAGGGGGTTTTTTTTATAGAAAAAAGGGCATAAGATACCATTTTAGACGACGTAGATTTGTTTTTATAGGAGATTTATATCAACCGGAGTGCGTCTTCAAGGGAAAATAGCTGCAAGTTTACTCAAATGATTTGTGAAATGTAATGAGAAAAGTTTACATTTCTGATCAAAAAGTGTAAATTTACATGACAAGTTGCTCAGGGGTGATGGGTCGGGTCGGTCACTGGCCCTGTTGACTCCCCAGGTTGGATCTGAGATCTTTAATGTCTCGAGCGGAGAATTTCTCACAATATTTCTTATTGTTGGTAACCGAGAAAAGTCTTTTTAATAGTTTTACAGAAATTCTCCACTTGCACCATTACCCCCGTATCTCTGGAGTGGCAGGGAGCGGCGACTGCTGGTGAGTGCTGTGATTTGAGGGACCCCACGACCGTAAGAACTGCTGCTCCATGAGATACTACCCTTAAAGATGCCAGGGCTGACTTTGGGGGCTGACTTGATCTGTATTTGGCTCAACATCCAAGCTAAAGGCTAGGAGCTAGCCAGTCAATGTTAGCAATATGATGTACGAGAAAGGGTGGAGTTGAATCCAGTCTGAAGATTTATGTACACTCAAAACAGGCCATTTTTTGAAAGGCTGGAAAAATAACTAACTAACTAACTAACCTGCACTTATATAGTGCTTTTCTAGTCACAAAGACCACTCAAAGCGCTTTCACTAATACTAACCCTCTATTCTAAGGGCCTATAGGAAACAGATATCTAGGGACAATTTAGAACAGCCAATTAACTTAACATGCATGTCTTTGGATTGTGGGAGGAAACCGGAGCCCCCGAAGTAAACCCACGCAGCACAGGGAGAACATGCAAACTCCACACAGAAAGGTTCCAACCCCTGCCAACCTGGGGATTCGAACCAGGAACCTTCTAGCTGTAAGGCACAGTGCTAACCACTACACCACCGTGCTGCCCAAAATAAAAAAAAAATAATAATAATTTGCTGCAATAATTTAATACTTAAAGTAGAACTGAACTGAACGGTATTGAACGGCACTGGGTGATAGTACATACAATTATAAAGATAATTTATCATTGGCACCCCCTCCACTAATCCCGGAATCTTGGAGAAAATCGCGATTTTGAATTTCCCGCCCTGAAAAATCAGACAAATCCGCCGAAGTGCAGCCGGAGTTCCGCGTGACGTCACGAGTGTGACACAGTCCTCCATGTTTACCATTGCGAGCACGTCGACACTGGTTGTTTTTTTTTTTTTTCCACAATATCTTTATTGAACCTTTTTTTTTTTTAACAAACATGATACAAACAATCAAACACTAACACTAAAGTACTACAAAAAAAAAAAAAAAATGCACTAAAAACACCAACAACCACCAACAAAATCAAGTCTTCAACAATGCTCCTCTGTTTAGTCTAGACAATCCAATACATAAGTATACATATTATGTTCACCAGTTTGGAATTTACAAGGTCCACACACATCATTCACCTTCTTCTTCAAGAGTTATGTTTAAATTTTTTACATAATCAATTATTATTTATTTAGCGAATGCAAAGTCCTTAAGCCAAGCAGTTGCCTCCTGGTTTGCTGTATGGAGGGTGTGTAATCCTCCTTCCAGTCTTTGGAGCGGGCAAGCCTCTATGATGTGTTCCATTGTTTGCTCCTCTCCACATGCGCACAGTGGGCTAGGGCTACTGCCCCATCTGTAAAGGCTGGCCAAGCAGGGGCCATGTCCAGTCCTGAAGCGATTGAGTGTAGACCACTGTCTCCTTGGGAGGTTGGTGCCCGGGACCTGTTGGTTGGGGTTTATCACCAGCTGTTTGTTTGGGACCTCCTTGGTCTCCCATTCCTCTTGCCAAGCTGTCTGGATGGTAAAGTCAGCTGGGGGAGGGTTTTTCCAAATCGGCCGTCTGGATGAAAGTCGGGCAGTGGGTGGAGTGTAGATATCTGCATGGATTGGTAAGTGAGGAGAATCTTTAACTTTTTGGAGCATCCTTTGAGTTAATGCTGCTCGCCGGATGTGTGGAGGGGCTATGTTTGACAGTACAGAGAGCCAGGGGAGTGGTGTTGAGCGGATTGTTCCAGTTATAGTTCTCATGGTTGTGCTGAGCTGGGTGTCTACATGGTGTGTGTAAGATGACCTGGACCAGACAGGGGCACAATATTCTGCTACAGAGTATGAAAGGGCCAGTGCTGAGGTGCGCAGGGTGGAGACTGCCGCCCCCCATGGGGGGCAATGGATCAGCGTTCTCGTCGCGCCCTCCGCCAGTACCCGGGCTCGCCTGGGGAAGCTAATGATCCTACCAGCAGACTAAATTCGAAGAGACGACGCCTCTGTGCCAAGTCAAAGAAGAATCCTAGTCACAGTCCTAAAGCCGAAAGCAAACATAATCAATAAAAGGTCTCCATATATTCTCAAACACAATTTCCTTTGATTTCAGTATATATGTTATTCTTTCTAATGGAAGGTTTGTTAACATCTGTCTTAACCACTGAGTCACATCTGGTCTATGAGTCTTTTTCCATAATAGTGCAATACATTTTTTGGCATTAAGCAAACTGAGGTCTATGAATGTTCTTTCACTTTTATTAAAATTATGCTTTTCTGGGTACAGACCCAACAAAAACAGTTTAGGATTCAATATGATTTGTTTTGAGATTATTTTTTCAATTGTTACCCTCACCTCTTCCCAAAACATTCTTATTAATCTACATTCCCATAAACAATGAAATAGGGTTCCTTTACTTTCCATGCATTTTGTGCATGTATCTGGTATATTTTTGTTATATCTATTTAACTCCTCCGGTGTAACATACATCCGCATTAACCATTTGAAATGTATCAATTTAAGGCGTGCATTTATTGATTTGGTTTGAGCTTCTGTACAAGCCAATTCCCATTGTTCCTCTGAAATTTCAATTTGCAGATCTTCTTTCCAGTAGTTTAATCTTTTCAGTGAATTTTCACTTGAAGATAGTGTCAATGAGTTATAAAACTCTGAAATAATACCCTTTCTTTTACTATCTTTCATCATCATTTTTTCCAAGGATGAATAAATAGGTCGAGTGAGAGCTTTATTTTGATTTGATCGAATAAAGTTTCTAAGTTGAAGATATTTAAAAAAATGTGTTCTATTGAGATTAAATTTGATCCTCAGCTCTTCAAAAGACATTATGTTGTCTGCACATGGCAAATATAAATCCTGAATCTTTTGTATCCCTTTTAAATTCCATACTTTAAATACAGCGTCCGCTCTCCCTGGTTTAAAATATTGATTACCCCATATTGGACTAAATTGTGACAATAACTGTGGTTCTTTTAAATAGTTTTTAGCTTCACACCATATTTTGATCATATGCTTTACAAATGGATTTTTAACTTGTTTTTGTAATTTTTTTGCCGAATCTGAGTATATGAATATGGGAAGAGGTAAAGGTAAATTGTATGATTCCATTTCAGTCCAGTGAGGGAGATCATTTGATGAAAAATAATATGTCATAGACCTCAGTTGTGCCGACCAATAATACAACATAAAATTTGGACATTTCAGACCTCCACGATCAAATGGTAAATATAATAAAGACAAACGTAATCTAGCCCTCCTGTTGTTCCATATAAATTCCACTAACTTTTTTTTTATTCTTGAGAATAGATCTAAAGGTGGTGATAAGGGAATGTATTGAAATAAATAAAGTATTTTAGATAAAATATTACTTTTAAGTATATTGATTCTCCTGATCATCGACATTGGTAGTGACATCCATCTCTGAGTTAACTCATTGATATCTGACATTAAGGCTTCATAGTTGACACTGGCGACTGATTCTAGCTTAGGCATAATTTGGATTCCTAAATATTTAAACTGATTTACAACATTGAATTGATTTACCTCAGGGGCTGGGTAATTTCTCTGGGTCTCATTTAGCATTAATATTGAAGATTTAGTTTTATTTATTTTATATCCTGATATTTCCCCAAAATTCTTTATTAAATTCAACAAGGTTGGAATTGATTTTTTTAGATTCGACATAAACAAAATTATATCATCGGCGTACAGGGAGATTTTATGTTCTGTTGGTCCAACTTTAATTCCATATATTTGTGAATGTAAACGTATCGCTATCGCTAAAGGTTCAATTGCCATAGTAAACAGTAAAGGTGAAAGTGGACAGCCTTGTCGACATCCTCTATTGATTTTTATTGGTTTTGAAATATTGTTATTTGTTAGGATTTCTGCTGTAGCATTATTGTATATTATTTGAACCCATTTTATGAAATTATTTCCAAGTCCAAACCTTTGTAGGACTTCAAAAAGAAAGGGCCATTCAACTCTATCAAAGGCCTTTTCGGAGTCCAATGATAGGAGAGCTGTATCCGGTGCTTCTTTATTAAAATAAATAATATTAAATAGTCTTCTTACATTATGGAAGCCTTGTCTACCCTTTATAAAGCCATTCTGATCTCGATTAATAATATTTGGTAAAATTTCTTGTATTCGTCTTGCTAAAATTTTACAGATTATCTTAAGGTCGGCGTTTAATAGGCTTATTGGTCTCATATTTTCACATTTATTAGAGGGCTTACCTGGTTTTGGCAGCAGTATAATTAAGGCATTATTTATGTATGATGGTAAATTATTATTTTGAAATGCTTCTAAAACCATTTCCAAAAAAGGTTTTATTAATTTATTCTTAAATTTTTTATAAAGGTCAACTGGAAGACCATCTGGTCCTGCACTTTTTCCTGATTTCATATTATCAATGGCTAGCCCAACTTCTTCTTGACTAATTTTAGACTCCAATATCTCCCTGTTTTCATTTGGTATACACGGTATAGATAGTTCGTTCAAAAACCCATTTAGTTTTGTTAAATCAGGTTCATTTTTGGTATCATATAATTTTTCATAGTAATCTCTAAAGGCTCTATTAATTTCTAAAGGATCTATAACTACCTGTCCGTTACTTATAATACTGGTAATTGGTGTTTTAATTTCCAATTGTTTAATCTGCCATGCTAATAATTTTCCTGATTTTTCACCTTGTTCATAAAAAGATTGTTTCAATCTTAGAAGACTCGAGGCAGCTCTATTCGCTGATTTTTTGTCGTATTCAGCTCTCAAAATCAGTAATTCATTCTCCAACCTTGGGTCACTTCCTGCATACACTTTTTCCTGAAGACTTTTTATTTTATGTTCCAATTTAGCTCTCTCCTCTCGAGTCTTCTTAGATTTTGATCCTGTATAACTAATAATATGTCCCCTAATAAAAGCTTTGAAAGCCTCCCACTTTACACATGCTGATGTTTGTGTAGTATTGATGTCAAAGAACTCGTCTATCTGTTTTTCTATATACTTGACAAATTCCTCATCCTGAAGCCATTTATGCTGAAATTGCCATCTACCTGATTCCTTTGTCAATTTTTTATCTACATATATTAGACAACAGGGTGCATGATCAGAGATCACGATGTTATCATAAAAGCAGTTTTGAATCTTGGACCTTAATTCTGTGGAAATCAAAAAATAATCAATTCGTGAGAATGTCTTGTAGGTACTGGAATAACAAGAATAGGCTTTAACTTGTGGTTTCATTTCTCTCCATATATCTAACAATCTCAATTCTTTCATAAAATGATTAATAGTCATCCTACATCCAATGTGCGTACAATCCAGTCCTGTTGATCTATCCACACCTGGATTCAATGTACAATTAAAATCCCCTGCTATTATATGTTGCCCTGTAAGTGATGATAAGATGAGAAATAAATTAGCAAAGAACTTCTGATCATCTATATTGGGACCATATAAGTTCACAAGATTTATATTTTCTAATAGCAAAGAACCTTGAATGATTACATATCTTCCAAATTTGTCTCCAATTACATTTTTCACTTGAAAAGGAACTGATTTATGTATGAGAGTCATAACTCCCCTGGCTCGGGATGAAAATGAAGAGGTGAATACACTTCCCTGCCATCTACTCCTAATTCTTTTAACATCCTCCTCTATCAGATGAGTTTCTTGTAAAAACACAATTCTTGAACCCATGTCCTTTATTTTATTCATAACTTGTTTAAGTTTTTTTAAATTTTGTAGACCTCTGCAATTCCATGAAGTTAAATTAAGATTAACACTTTGGTCCATGATCAATAGAGAGTTTGGGATTACCTTGCAGTGTAAACATGCTCATACAGAGAAGCAAAAACATGAGTGGTTGAACATTCATCCTACAAACTACACACAAACAAATTTCCCCTTCCCACACTTGTGGCAAACCCCCCAAAATCAAAAGAAAAATTCTGTCTCCCGATATAGCCATCGACCGTTCCACACCCACGGGGAACAGCCTAAGCCACTCCTTCTTCATCCTCCCAATCACCCTAACTCTACTGCTTTTAATGACGTAACATTAACTCTCCTCTGTAGTTTTCCAACTTAACTCCAAAATTTTTAACAACTTTGTACATCATAGTTTTTTTTTTTTGTTTGTTTTGTTTTTGTTTTGTTTTTTTAATATATAATACAATCTATATTTTGTAAACTTACTATTTACTTCAAGTCAGTCAGATGCCTGTGCAAATGCTTAATTATTCTACCTTATATTTTGTTCATGCTTAGCTCCCACCAGTCTCTTCTTGGATCTTCTTGATGAACTCCTGCGCCTCCTCTGGGGTCTTGAAGATGTGGGTTCTGCCCTCATACGTGGTCAGCAGTCTCGCAGGATAGATTACACCATGACGAATCCCAAGGTTGCGCAGCTCCTTACGTACGGGATCAAACTGCTTCCTCAATTGCTGGATTCCTGTGGCCAAATCTGGGTAGAACCGCACCTGCTGGTCCTGGTGTTTAATCTCTCCTTTTTTAGCTCGTGCAGCGTTGAAGATCTTCATCCTGTCTCTGTTGCTAAGAAACTTCATAATTAAGGTCCTCGGCGGTCCCTTATCTCTCCGTGGGCCAATACGATGTGCTTTTTCCAGAATCACTGCTGATTGCAACTCCTCGCTGCCCAGCACCTCCGGAATCCACTTTTCCAGAAAGGAACATACGTCCCGACCTTCTGATTCCTCTGGAAGACCCACCAGCCTCAAATTATTCTGTCTCGACCGAGATTCCAAATCCAAAATATTATCTTCCAGAGATTTATTTTTTTTTTCCAAAGTGCGCACCTTTAATTGAAGACGGGTGACGTCATCTTCAGCACTAGCGAGACGGAGCTCCATCTGCGCCGTTCGTTCTACACAGTCACCCAATTCCTTTCTTATTCCTTCCAACGCTGTCATAATCCCATCAAATCTAGAGGAAAAGTCCGCTCTCATTGAACTCATGGCAGCCATCAGCGCATCTGCGCCATTCCCCGCAGATATCGCACCGTTGCCAGCCTCCTCCGCCATATATGGAGTTTTGTTTGCTGCGTCACAGACCTGAAAGTCCGTTAATTTGGACTGTTTCGGCGGCTCGCTTTTTCCTTTTCCTGGTTTTCCAGCCTTAGGCTTCGCCGACATATCCTCGCCCAAATGCTGGGATACGTTCTGTCCCAAATGAGAGAGTTATTTGCCGATTTTTTTTTCCAGGAGCAGAGCAGAGCGAGACACGTCCGTCCTACGTGGCAGCCATAACCGGAAGTCACACTGGTTGTTTTTGGTGCATTTTGTCGTGATAGTCGACTACAAAACACTTCCAACACCTGGGAAGATCTGTTCAGTGGCCAAGGAAAGCTGTCATGGCGACGAAAGAAAAGAAAGGGGGAGGAAAAGCGACCGGGAAGCGATGCGTTTCTAGATATACAGTGATCCCTCACTTATCGCGTTTAATGGGGACCAGAACCGACCACGAAAAGTGAAAAACCGCGAAGTAGCGCCACCCCCCCCCAAGGGCGTCACAAGCACTATTTTGCACAAAAAGGCACAAGAGAACAGCGAAAAGTGCCACTAAGCAACACGAGCGATAAAGAACAATGAATGCGGTCTTCCTTCGCTGGGTAAAACATCTCGGCCAATCAGCTTGCGAGGTAAAACGTCTCGGCCAATCAGCTTGCGAGATTCCCGAGCGGTGAAGAGGTGGGCGGAGAGGAGTGGAGCGGTGGTCAGAGAGGTAGATTTTCAGTTGTGCGGGCTCTCCGTGTTGATACCTGATGTTCTAATGTAGTCTCCCTGCCTTCTCCCTGCCTTCTACATTAGAACATCAGGTATCAACACGGAGAGCCCGCACAACTGAAAATCTACCTCTCTGACCACCGCTCCACTCCTCTCCACCCACCTCTTCACCGCTCGGGAATCTCGCAAGCTGATTGGCCGAGACGTTTTACCTCGCAAGCTGATTGGCCGAGACGTTTTACCTCGCAAGCTGATTGGCCGAGACGTTTTACCCAGCTTCGCTCCCTGCCGAGCGCCTATTGAGTTTTTGCATATGACGTCAGGGGGCGTGCCGCACTGGCCCGTTAGAGTGTGCCGCCATATTGGATGGCAAGAAACAACAGCAGCAGCAGGGTGAAACAAACCACATAGCTCACGTGTACCTACAAACTCGGCAAAATGGTGTACTCCTGTTGTTCCCCCTGATAAGGGGATAAGCGGGGAATTAAATGGCCGGTGTGAAATGCAAAAAAAAAAAAAAAAAAAGTTGGATTTTTGAATAATTACCTTCACTGACGTAATCTCTCGCTTTCTCATAACGGGCTGCACGGTGGAGCAGTGGTTTAGCACTGTGGCAGCACAGTTTACCCTCGGCTGGGGGATCGCGGGGATCATGAGACCGTGGGCTCGATCCCAGCCCCCGACCAACAGTGAGCTGTGTGGAGTTTGCATGTTCTCCCCGTGTTGCGTGGGTTTACTCCGGGATTTCTCCGGTTTCCTCCCGCATACCAAAAACATGTAGGTTTAGGGCGCTCGCGCACGCAGCGGCCGGTGGCTTATCACCAGACTGCAAACCAAATCTACCTACAGGTACAAATAAGTAACAAAAAAAAAAAAAAAAAACTTTCTGGTTTGGGGGCGCCTCTCTGCTTGCTACAAAGGACAATGCACACATGAAAGGGGAAAAAACTATTGTAAATGTGCATAAAATCAGGTACGTTTTAACGCGGCGCGCCGTGGAGAGCCTTTAAAAAAAAAAAAAAAACACGCAGCGCGCTTCACTCACCTCCGAGTCCGAGGAGCTGCTGTTGTTTTCCGACTCGTTCACCAGCGAGGACTTCACATCATCCAGATCCCTTTCCGCTGACACGTCTTTGAAAGATATCATTTCATCGTTTGCCCCCAAATCATCCCCGCTGAGCAGATTACTGGCAGTCATTGTTCTGCTAATTGCTCCAGCTGTGCGCTCTGCTTGTCCGTGGGGGTTACCCCACACCCACCACCTTCGTTCAACTGAGGCATTTCGGCACACCAGAGGAGCGCACGGGAGCAAGATTAAAAACACTTGTCTGCTGTTATGACTGCTGACAATGACTCCACTGAATCTGACACAGACATTGCAGACACAGTGTCAGAGGCCACAGTGTCAGTTGTTGAAGAGGATGATAGGATGTTATTATGTCAGACTGTGACTGTGTGTTCTCCTCCCTCATTCTGATCGCTAAACAGTACAAGTTACGCCTGGGTTGTCACAGTGCAACTGCTGCTCTTGCCATCCAAGATGGCGGCACCTACGGCGTGTTTATGTTTACCCCCGCGAGTCACGTGAATTTTACGAGCCTACCCAAAAACTCTATACCCAGCGAAGGAAGACCGCATTCATTGTTCTTTATCGCTCGTGTTGCTTAGTGGCACTTTTCGCTGTTCTCTTGTGCCTTTTTGTGCAAAATAGTGCTTGTGACGCCCTTGGGGGGGGGGGGTGACGCTACTTCGCGGTTTTTCACTTTTCGCGGTCGGTTCTGGTCCCCATTAAACGCGTAAGTGAGGGATCACTGTAATAAGTTGGAAAAATGCTGATGTTTTTTTTTCCCTTTCTTTTTTATTGTTAATTTTCCTTATCCTGACACCCCAAACATGCCAAAGTAAAGACTCACCATTCTGTATTCAATAAGCGACTCTCCTCCCCATCACTGCTGCGGTCTGAGTCGGTGCCGGAATCCCCCGAAAATTTTGGCTCTAATCTGTACGGTTCGATGCCTCCCTCGCTCTCTTCCTGTTCACTTGACACTCCTGCATCCTCCTCTGTCTTGTCACCGATCCTGAATGCCTCTTCACTCTGAAAACTCTGGTGTTCTTGACTGCTGGAACTGCTATCATCTGCCATTGTTGTTTTGATAAGGGTCACACTCGTGACGTCACGCAGCGTCGTCTGCACTACTTCCGGTTTGTTTGGCACTGCCAGCCAGAGGCAAAAGTTTATCGGCTTATAGCTTGGCCATCGCACGGCCTAAAAATTTCTTTTATGTGTTGAAAAATACAATAGGTAATAAGGAATTAATCTGCTATTCTACTTTTTTGGCAAAAAGGTGAGTTCAGTTCTACTTTAAAGAAACTTTGTAGAAAATATGTCATATAAGATAAGATAAGATAAGATAAGCCTTTATTAGTCCCACAATGGGGAAATTCCAGGATTGCAACAGCACAGGGATAGCAACACTCAGAGCAACAATCAGAAGGCAAGAAAAAACAACATCTAGTAAACATATGTCCATATTACTATAAATGTATATATATAGACACAGTGCATAGCATTATGGCTGGTGAATGTGCAGCAGAAAGTCTAAGTTCTCTCTCCGCGGATGCAGCGGGCCAGCTGGAAGTCTTTGGGCATGATGGTGACTCCCTTAGCGAAGAAGAGACCATCAGGTGGGCCTCGCTGGTCTCCTGCAGAGCCACGACGGCGAAGCTCAGGAAACGCAGGACGGTCTTGAAGTCCTGAGCGATCTCCCTCACCAGGCGCTGGACGGGCAGCTTGCGGATGAGCAGCTCCGTGGATCTCTGGCAGCGACGGATCTCTCTCAGAGCCACGGGCCTGTGACGGCGAGGCTTCTTCACTCTGCCGGTGGCCGGAGCGCCTCTCCGAGCAGCCCTGGTGGGGGTGGGGGGCTTCTTCCTCCAGTAGATTTTACGGGCGGTCTGCTTGGTTCTTGCCATCGCTCTTTATTATTCTGTCTTATATTTCTTTCACGCCGCCTAAACTCCAGCCCGGCACCGCGTCGTTTTCGCTACAGCTCCCGGTATGTCGAGTTTCCCATTAGCACCGGGCGGCGGCCAAGTGCTAGCTAGCACTAGCTCCTCCCCGCTGTAACGTCTCCCGCTGCAAACCGTGGCTCCATCCGCCGACCCGGGAGATCCCCGGTGCGATCCGTGCGTCCGTGATATATATACAGAGTGAAAGGTGTAGAAAGAAGAAGGAAGATAAAAAAAAGGCTGTTGCAACAGGCAGCCCACTCGTGTGGCGCCGCCGGTCCGGCGGAACCGGCACGTCTTCATTAAGACATGTGAGCTCTTAAAATGTGGAAAAAAGTGCAATCAATGACTCCTTTAAAGCAGACAGAAGCCACTCTGGTTATTCCTTTTGTCTATGAAACTAAGTATACTGAACATATATAGTATACTGGTAAGGAGAAGTCTGATGTTTTCAGAATATTTATTGTAGCATTATTACAACTCAAGATGTACTGCTTTTCAGTCAGTTATTAGAATTATTATTATCATCATTATTTTTCATGGTAAGTGTTCACTCTGGTCAACTCTTGACCCTTTCAAGAGTTGAGGCATAACATGTGATTTAAAAAAAAAAAAAAAACTAAGGTTAAATCTAAGATGCATCTGTTCCCCTCCAAAGTGTGCTGCTGTTTATGAAGACTGCGTTACGTAATGCAGTAGAGGTTTGTTGCATAATAGCCCCAAACCCTATTAATGTTAATGAAGGAAATGGCTGATGGAGAAGAGCAGTTGATAAGGCTGGATGGCTCAAAACTCCTGAGCCCAGAAACAGGCCAGGCCTCTGGAGATCTGCAGTGGGCTCGCGGGTCAATAGAATGACGACTGGAAGGTTTAAAAGCTGCCATCCCATCCTGCTGTAAGAGATGTTTCAACAGGTAATTTATTGCATTGGACTATATTGCCTTTTAATTCAGAGAATTGAATAAAAGTGAGAGAGGAGAGAATACTACTTTTTCAAACGTAAATCAAGAACTTTCAGGTAATATCTTTATCTCTATTCATGGATGTGACTATGGTGACAGGAAAGGTCCCTTTTACAAACTTAATTTAAATTCCAAGACTAAAAGTCTGGTCTTTAAAGCTTATATTATTTCTGCTGTTAACTCCTTGGCTCTGTGCAGCTTCATGGAAGAACAGCCCCCTCATCCTGTCTGCCTTAGGCCATGACTGTTTGTCAGCCTCAGTTTAAAAGTGCGCTAATGGGAATCAGACAGGCCGGAGTGGTCAGCTCTAGCTGGCTCTAATGGAAATCAATGGACTATTCATTAGAGTAGAATTTAGGTGAAACGTTGAGGCTGGGCCATCTCTCTCGTTTTATAGCTCGCTGCATCTCGCTACCTCTGTCTCCACTGTTGTCTACTTCCCTGCTCCTGATCTGAAATATGACTGAATGCCCACGCTGTACTTACAGTGAACCAGCTGGAGTTAATCACTGAGACAACATGTTACACTGCTGCATTATATATCATCTCAGCGCTACTGTAGGACCGTGTTTCAGTTTGTGGGAATATTTCACAGGTAGTGTGTGTGAAGATGCCTTGCCAGTGAGGATTTTCTTTCAATTATGTTGAATGACAGAGTGGAAAATCATTTTGCAATTGTTGCAATTGAGGATTAACATCCTCTGCTGTTAAAGCTAATTTTGTGCCCAAATGAGCTGCTCTGACCTGGAGGACAAAACTAGAAAATGTTTTCCAGTTTCTAAATGAGGATATCAATCAGGCAACTGTTAAGCAAAAGAAGGCCTGCTCTTTTTGCTGTACGAAAAGGAGATGGAAATTAGAGGTTTGGGTTATAGGGGAAAAAGCAGAGGTGAACAGAGTAAAAGATGAAACAGAATCAAGGGAAGAGTAAAAAGAAGATTAAGAAAGAGGTAGAGACTGAGGATGAACAGAGAAAAGAATGAGAGTAAGTGAAAAGCAGCTCTTGGCCCCAGGGCCGGTAAATGGCAGTTACCATAGCAACGTGTTACCCGACCCAGTTCAGTAGTAGTGTGGTCCATTGCAGTCGCTTCACTCTTCACTGTCTCACACACACAGAGTGGTATAGACTAGTTGTAACCCAGCCATTGGTGCTAAATGGAAGCCAACCAAAAATAAACAGGCTCCAAGATGTAAAATCAACTGAAGTGATGATAAAAAATGGAAGACACAAATTCCTCAGGGGAAATGGATCTTGGATTGCCATATTTGACAGGAATGAAGAATAAATGCAGAAAATATAGTTTTATCAAAAAGCTGCTGTCATGAATTCCTGCCCATCTTGGGCAGGAGAGACAAAAACCCAAACGCAGGATAGTGTTGTGCATATTTATTGAACAAAAGAAGTCATAACAGAAGCTCCAATGAGCGAACAGAGCAGGTTAAATAGAAAGCTAACATAAACACTGCACTTCATTGGAGCATATGAGGATAGACCCAAAGTGCTCTCAGACATGACTGAGGAGCGGGGTGGGGGGGGGAATAGAGAGAACCCAAAACGTTCCCAGGCGTGACTGCAGAACGGTGGGGAAACAGTACTCACAGAAACTCTACAGAGTGGTCCGTGCTCTGGAGAAGGGGAGACAATCCAATGAACCGGCGAGAGCAAAGTGAATGAGAAGAGCTTAAATAATACAAGGCATAACGAGCAGAGTGAGCACAGGTGAGGGTGAGTGCGTGCGTGTGCATGAGTGTGTGGGCTGAATTGAGTGGACACAGGTGTGTGTGAATGTGTGCATGCGTGTATGTGTGTGTGTGTATGTGTGAGTGAGCTGAGTAATGGACACAGACAATAATGGTATACAGCTGTCAAACAATGACAGGGGAGAGAGGCATAGCTGTCAGCTGACAGGAGGCAGGGCAACCCCAGGAGGCTCCCTGCCAGCTGCCTGTCATAAAATGAGTGAGGAGAAACCCAAAACATAAAGAGACAAATAATAGATGCCAGAATATCACAAGAGAAATAAATACAGCCACAAAGCCATGAAGCTGGGTTTGAAAAACATCCAAACCCAGTTCATGGCAGAGCCCCCCTCTCAAGGGGTGGAAACCAGACACCCCAAACAGAATAAAAACAAAAGAAAAAGAAGCCCCCCCCCCCCAGGAGGAACTACCAAACTACCCAGGGAGGGTGGGTGGGTAAACAGGCCAGGAGGGAACAAAAAACAACCCAGTTCAAGACCCACCACAAAAGGAACACAAAATCACCCCCCTCCCCAAGTTCTGGAGCAAGAGGCTAGGGAGGCCACCCAAAGTCTCAGACCCCACAGTCAGCAAGGTGAGGCCATTCTGGTGGCCTGCCAGCATCCCAGGCCAGCCGGACTGTCAGGAGGAACGAGTTGAGTGGCCTGCCAGGGAAATTTGGCCACCCAACCCAACAGCGTAGTTCATTGGGCGGCCGGCCTGGGTCCTTCAGCCACCAGTTCGGGAGAGGCGGCCCAGGCGGCAGCTCCACCACAGGGAGGCCCACAACTGGAGGGGTGAACCAAGGAGAGGGAGCCCCGGCGTTGGGCAGCGATGGAGGGGGAACCACTATGCCCTCAGTGGTCAGGAACTAGGAGGTAGCTGCACCCACAATGGTCCCGGTCCAGGACATGGCAGCACCCACGACGACCTCTTTGGGAAAGGCAGGATGCAGGATGGCCTTAGATAGCAACCCTGAACTCACAGGGATGTCAGACGATGAAGGAGGAGGAACGGCGCCTTTGGTGGTCTCAGACAGAAGAGTAGGAGCACCCACGGAGATCCAAGCTTGGGACACGGCTACACCCCCGGTGGTTCCGGCTTGGGTCATGGCTGCACCCGCGGTGGTCCCGGCTTGGAACACGGCTGCACCTGCGGTGGCTCCAGGTTGGAGCTCAGCTGCACCCATGGTGGGCCCTGGCAGGGCCAAGGCTGCACCCATGGTGGACCCCGACTGGGCCACGGTTTCACCCATGGCGACTCCGACAGCGGAGGCAGCTGGAACCTCAGGCAACAGACCTTGATCTTCAGAGGCTTCTGGCGATGTTGACTCCTCTCCGGCAACCCTGGGAGAAAGCTCAGAGACAACACAGAAGGGAGAGGGGTCAGGGTTGCTGGCAGCGGCAGAGTCTGGTGAGGCGAGCTCGGGCGCAGCAGGTGGCTGCACCCGGCTCTCCTCACCAAGAGCCAGGCAAGTTTGCTCCAACACAGAGAAGAGAAAAACAACAGAGAGCACTCACCTGAGCTTGAGCTCCACCGCCATCCAGGACTCCCACAATCCAATAGGTTGCGACATCTCAGGCCCGGCCTGGCAGAGATCCAGCTCTGATGCTGACTCTGCTGTGGCGGCCTCTGTAGCAGGCATGATGGTCTTGGCAGTTCTGGTCGCCTCCAGTGAGGTCACCCCCGTAGGTGACTCTCCCGGCGTGGATTCTGGAGGTGAAGTCCCTAGTTGCACTGGACCCCAAGAGACCGAAGCCAGGGGACGCTTCTTCATCGGTGCAGGCTTTGGGTCGGTCTCAGCGCCCTCCCCCTGTCCACCGAGACTCTGCGGGGCTGGAGTCCTCCAGCACCGTGGGTTTCTCCATCATCCGGTAGTTGAGCTCCAGGGCCATTGGACGCTCAGAGGTGAGAGGAGAGGATATGGACAGGGTAGGTGAGTTACACGTTGCTGCAATGGGTGGTGAGGACCCTGTGGACTGCATAACCTGGGCCTCACCTCCAGGAGTCAGGCAAGATAATTTATCGGATTGGTGAATAGAATGAAACGACACTTGCCTGTTCTCCCTGGGCGTGATGGTTCCCGCTGCAGCAAGCCTAACCTCTTCTATCTTCATGTCAGTGGAGAGCCTGGGCCCCTTGGGATAACCTGAGAGCCGCCCCTGTAGACTGGATGATGGGTGGGGCTGAGGGAGGACCAGCAGCACTCTCAGTGGTCGATGGAGGCGCCGTGGGCAAAGGGAACTCAGCTGCGACGGCCCCACGGAGGAGAGCTGACGTGACAGCTGGAGAAGAGTCCCAGGGGGCTGGAGCTGAAGGCGTTCCTCCCGGACAGGGCAAGCATAAATCGGCAGGCTGAGGAGTGGAGGAGTTCTTCCTACAGCCCGTGGCCATCAGAGAGGCTTGATTCTCCCTCTGGCGATCAGGTGGGCACTCAGGCACAAACAGAGGAGACACAGAGAAGATGGGAGATTTAGCAGCTGCAGTTCGAAGAGAGGGCACAGGTGACTGCTTAGCCTGTGTCTCCCTCCAGGGAGGCAGACAAGGTTTATCATTGTGGGACAGAACAGAAAGAAAAAACACTTGCCTGGCATCCCGGGTCTGGATGTTAGCTGCAGGTAGCGGGCTATCACCCTCCTCCATGTCAATGGCTGATCTGGGCCCCTCAGTGGAGAGTGGAGGGACTGGCTCGAATGACGCGGGAGTGGGCGTGTCAGGGGCAACCCTGGAAGATCTCTCGGTGGCAGAAGGGGACGTCTCGGCAACGAGTGCTACAGCTGAAGCAGAGGGGGTGCAGACTGGCTAGACAGCTGGCATGGGGAGAAGCTTCACCGCAGGGGTAGTCGGGCATGATGTCTGGAAAGCAGTTGCTGATGAAGAGAAGGGCTTCCTCTGGCATTCCGACATAGGATGACTTCTACGCTGTGGAGTAGGCTCCTCCAGGATCTCAGGCTCCTCCTGTGTCCGGCGACTCCCTCCCGGGACCAACGGAGATTTAGGGGAGACAGGAGAAAAAGGTTGAGGAGTGGTGACAGCAGCTGATAAGGGAGACCCAGTGGACTGTAATATCTGGATCTCCTCATCAGGAATCAGGCAAACAACATCAGGATAGAGTAAGAGGGAATGAAGAAGGACTTGCGTGAATTCCTGGCTGGTGATGACATCAGCTGCTGTCTCGGTGTCATGCTCCGTCTTCCCGGGAGTAGGACGGGACGTCTGGTGGGAAGGAGAGGACACTGGCTCGGGAAGTGGATGGTGGGCTCTCGGCTTCCGGGAGCACTTCTTGGGCTGCTGGGGTTGTGTTGCGGAAGAGCCTCTCCACACTCCCTCGAGATGCTGCCGGGATTCACATATTTGGGTGAGGAGAGGCGTTAGCCCCGGGTATTTCCACAGGCTGGGACACACCTGGATCACCCTGACAGCGTTATCCAATAAACAAAAAATGGTTTCTGGAGAGTGGGTGGCATGAGCCCTGGAAGTGAAATCCACAGCCAGCTTGGCCGCTGCACACTCGTCCGTGCTCAAACCAAAAACTGCAAAGTCTATGGCGAGCTGCTCCAAACAGGTGGAAGGAAACACAAAAGATGAAAAACACACACGCACAACACCTCTGCTGGGTTTCTACTTTATGGCCGGTTCATTCTGTCATAAATTCCTGCCCATCTTGGGCAGAAGAGACAAAAACCCAAATGTAGGATAGTGTTGTGCATATTTACTGAACAAAAGAAGTCATAACAGAAGCTCCAACGTGTGAACAGAGCAGGTTAAACAGAAAGCTAACATAAACACTCTGCGGTTCATTGGAGAGTATGAGGATAGTCCAAAACAGTACTCACAGAAACTCTACAGAGCGGTCCGTGCTCTGGAGAAGGGGAGACAATCCAATGAAGTGGCGAGAGCAAAGTGAATGAGCAGAGCTTAAATAATACAAGGCATAACGAGCAGAGTGAGCACAAGTGAGGGTGAGTGCGTGAGTATGTGGGCTGAATTGAGTGGACACAGGTGTGTGTGTGTGTGTGTGTGTGTGTGTGTGTGTGTGTGTGTGTGTGTGTGTGTGTGTGCGTGTGTGCGAGTCAGCTGAGTAGAGGACACAGACAATAATGGTATACAGCTGTCAAACAATGACAGGGGAGAGAGGGGTGGCTGTCAGCTGACAGGGGGCAGGGCAACCCCAAGAGGCTCCCTGCCAGCTGCCTGTCATAAAATGAGTGAGGAGAAACCCAAAACATAAACAGACAAATAACAGATGCCAGAATATCACAAGAGAAATAAATACAGCCACAAAGCCATGAAGCTGGGTTTGAAAAACATCCAAACCCAGTTCATGACAGCTGCTTCATTTTGTATTCACCTTTTAAATACTGTATATCATCTTTGAAAATGAATGATACAGCAGAGCATATATCACACTGTTGTAGCATTATCAGCTAAACTCTGAGCTGAGTTTTCTTCTGCCTCATGAGGAAAATTCCTTAGTTTCAGAACTTCAGCTACAGATCCTTTTCCTAAGATCCAGGCTGACCTTACATCAGTGAATCCCATCTGATAACATCTCAGTAGCTTTGCCTTTACCCAAATATTGACAATATGGAGATACATTCCAACAGGCAATAACACTCACCCATTTTACGACTTTATCCCCCTTTGCTAATGGAATGTCCCTGTCATAAACTCAAGCTGTGAAAGTATAACATTGCCCTCCAATGGAAAGAAGTAGAATCGTTTGCTCTGGGGGCTGGAATACTTTTATTTGTTTCAAGAAAATACTGTGAACTAACCTCTTATTTCTCATTGGTCACATCAGTTATTCACAGCCACTGGAAACTATGAAGTGAAACCAAATGGACTCATGGGTTTGGGACGTTTTTTTTTATCATCTATGGTTTGATACATATTTCTTTATCCTTCCTGAGAATTAATATGCAAGTTCATTATGAAAGTATTCATTTATAATGTATGCACATTTTTGTTCTTTTTTTAGAAGTGACCTTGATTCCCAAATGACAGGACTTTTTGATTTGGGGAGCCATGTCATCTGCTAGTCAGCTCTGCTTCCTCTATGGAAGGCATGTCAGTACGATTGAGGAGATCCTCCAAGTATTCCTTCCATTGTCTGACAATATCCCCAGTCAAAGTCAGCAGTTCTACATCCACACCATACACAGTGAGGACAGAGAGCTGCTTCCCACTTCTGCATCGCTGGACAGTTTGCCAGAATCTCTTCAGGACCACAGCCTCCTCCTCATATATGGCAACCACGTGGAAACCGTCCCCACCTTCAGGCTCCTGGGCACCCACATCTTCTCTGATCTCTCCTGGTTTGTCAACGCCAAGACTCTGGTGAAGAAAGCCCAGCAGCGGCTGCACTTCTGGACCAGAAGCTGCTGCTGGCCTTCTACCGCTGCTCAGTGGTGCGCATACTCACCTACTGTCTGGGAGTGTGGTACGCTGGCTCCACGGCGGAGAACAGGAAGGCTGTGCGGAGGGTCATCAACACCGCCCAAAAAATCATCGGCGGCCTTCTGCCCTCCCTGGAGGACATCTCCAGATCCTCCTGTCTCAGAAAAACCAAGGCCATCTCAGGAGACCCCTCACATCCCGTCCACCACCTGTTTAACCTGCTTCCCTCTAGACGACAGCTCAGGTCATTCAGGTCCCACACCTCCAAACTGACAAGCAGTTTCTTCCCCTGGGCCATCCAGACCGCAAACAGTCAGAGGTCCCACCCCCTTCTCTCCAAACGCGCACATGCACAGAACTGAGGACATTTTTAATTATCCCAGTAACACGCCTGTCTTTGCACGCCACACTTTCACATATATTGACCCATCCATGAAACTACTACCATACCTATGCATATCTTCCATAATCCTTGGCCATTTTATTCACTCGTGTGTTCAATTGTGTGTTCTGTAACTGTGTTTAATTCAAATTCTTCTCTCTTACTTTATGGCACGGTAGCCTGGTGGAGCACCCACAATTTCATTGTACTGTACAACTGTACAATGACAATAAAGCCTATTCAAGGCCAGCCAAAAGTCTTCTTCCATGACTTCACCGAACTCCTCCCACAACTGAGTTTCTGCTTCTGCAAACCACTTGAGCTGCACTCCACTTGGCCTGCTGGTACAACTCAGCTGCTTCAGGAGTCCCACAAGCCAGCCAAGCTTGGAAGGAGTCTTTTTTGAACCTGATGGCCCCCATCACCTCTGGTGCCACCATTAGGTTTGGGGGAGGACATGGCCAATTCAGAGTCCATGCCTCCAGTCTCTCTTGGAATGGAGTTGAAGTTCTTCCAGAGGTGGGACTTGACGACATCTTGGACATGGGCCTCAGCCAGACATTTGTAGCATGGCCTCACTATACATTTGGGACATTTCGGTCCACCAGGACTGAAAGACATCCTCCCCTGCCAACTGATCTAACTCACCACTGGGTGGTGAATGGCTTTCCTCTCATTTATGTTAATGTCAGACTTGGGTGTTTTCACTTCGGTGTGTTCCGAGTGTTGTATAGTTCAAGATGCTCTTATTTGTGAAGTACGGTGTAGTGGCGCCCACTTCCATTTCTGCCACTACACCGTGCCTATAAATTGCAGAAGGCAGAGAAGGCGGGTCTTTTTGCCAACACCCCTGCCTGGTGGTTGTAGTGCGGAGTTTGGAACTACAATAAAGATAAGTTCAGTCGTGCACCTGGCCTCATTATTCATAGTCTATTTACAGACATAACATTTTGGTGACGAGGAGAAACTATGGAAGCATGTGTGTCTGCAATTCGGCCCTTCCTGGAGCTTCCGGGCAAGCCGCCTGTCCCCTGGCCAAGATGGTATGTACTTTGAGACATACATTGTGGCGCTAAATCTGGGCAAGATGGACAAGCTGAGGGCACGCGCTCTACTGGCACACAATTTGGGAATTGAAGGCCAGCGGATACTAAGCACACTTGGTGATTTGGAGGAATTCGAGTTCGAGGATGTGGTCGAGCTGAAGGCGTACCATTTTCGCACCCCGGACAGCGTCATTGTCCGGAGGATCAAGTTTCCGCAGCGCAGTGAACGGGTGGGCAAGCCTATCCAGCAGTTCATCGCTGACCTGAAACTAATGGCTTTTGAGTGTCGTTTTGGGCCACTGCAGGAGGAGATGGTTCGCGACCAGCTGGCAGAGCACACCAACAACGCTGCAATACAGACAAAGCTGCTCACAATACCAAGTACCAGGTGACTTGACGCTAGCTAGGGCCATTGAGTTAGCTCTCCAGTTGGAGAGAGCGGACAAGCTAGCTCTAGAGCTGAGTGAGCATCTGTTACAACGTCAGCTGGAGTTTCCAGCCGCGACACAAATAATGGACCCAGACAGCAATGACAGTGTGGAGGACGATGCTGCGGATGCCAACGCTGCAAAATTTAGGTCTGCCCCGGGGAAACCCATGTGTTTAGGTTGTGGGTCCGTGAAACACCGCTTCAAGACCAGGGACTGCCCGGCAAGAGGGAAGCGTTGCGGCAAGTGTGGACGCTTGAACCACTACGCCAGGGTGTGCCGTAGGTCCAAGCAACAGAGCCCACAAAGGGAATCGACACACACCCTCCCCCCGCCCCAACAACTGTGGTGTCTCCGAGTTCCAACGGATACACGTTTTGCACAGTTGAGCTGGATGGTGTGGAAGTGCCGCTGCTGATCAACACAGGGTCGGAGGGTTCTCTGCTGAATTGGGCTATGGAGAGAACATTCTTTCTCCACTATAGAACTGCAGGAGACCCGGCGCCGCTCTATGGTTATAGAGGTGGACGGCTGTGCATGGTTGGAACGCTGGAGTGACGGCACGGTACAAGTCAGCGGAGATGGCTGACCTCAAGTTCATCATGACAGCCCAAGGCGACAACATCATGGGCTGTGACCTATTTTATGGTCTGGGGTTCACCATTAAGAGTGGTGTTGGGGAGGAGTGGTCTGGTTGTGGACTGTGGAACTGGCCGGTTCCGAGATTGGAAGACAATGCAGTGTGGGACGAGGAGTTACCAAGGACCCCGGAGGGCTAGCAGGAGCAGCCTCGCTCAGGGTCATCGCAGGAGGGCATCAGTGCCGGAGCTCAAGTCGCCCTGGACGAGGGTACTGACCGTGATGGCGAGGCACCTATGTTGACAAGTGACGCTGAGAAGCTAGCTCCAGTTGTTCCCGGAACTCGGCTAAAGTGGGCCAGTGAATCTGGGGCTACAACGGCGACAACTGCAGCGGATTTAAAAGAGGTCGGGGCCAGACTGTCAGGCACGGAGAAACTGCGTGCTAAGCAGCGACACTGCAAGCCGAGCAAAGCCCCTCCGGGAGTCGTGGATCTGATTCGGGCTTGTGAGGAGGGACAACCACGGTGAGTGCAGACCAAGCGACAGTCTGATGATCACCAGCGATGGCTGCACATTGTGGCTAAATGAGGCACTGCCTATTTTCAACTGTCAGACGGTTCACGGAGGCACACCAATGAGCTAAGGCGTACCCGGGAGGAGACTCCAGGTGGCGGGCCCGGAGGAGAGGGACACCCGACGGCGAGGAAGCGGAGACGCATCCTTCTTTATGCGATCAGCTGTGGCCCAGGAGGCATGCCGCCTCCAGGGGTGGACTTACAGAAAGACGGTCCAGGGGCCCCGCAGGCCAGTTCCTCCCATACATAGCCGTGTGAACTACTTACAGAAAGACAGTCCAGGGGCCCTACAGGCCAGTTCCTCCCATGCCTAGCCGTGTGAACTGAGTCTGTACATATATGACTGAGTGAAAAGAGTTATAATAGTGTGTTTTTTTCTGATAAGGGATTTGAGGCAACACAGAAATGATAATAATGGGAAAACCGGAGTTCTAATGTTGTGATATTAGTGAGTTTACAATTGTTTTGAAGCAATGTTCATATGTGTGCATGTGTTTAAAAAAAAGAGTGTTTTGTTGTGCATGTAACTGTATGTAGTTCTGGGGATTATTTTGTGTTTTGCTTGGTTTAGGAAACACGACAGTGATTTTGTGTTATTATTGGACTATAATTATTCATTTTAAAGGTGGCAGAATAATCCACCTCGCCGTGTGGGGGCTGGACGGTAGTCCACCCGTCCCCTCTAGTTTTAGTTGTATGAATGTGATAGACCTTTAAGTTATTACAGTTTAGTTTTAGTGCATGATTCGGGTCCTAAATTGGGGAGGGTCTCAATTGTGTGTGTGGAAAGATAAAATACTGGCGAGCCACTTTGTTGTTGAGATGTAGTTTATAATGTATTTTGACCTTGATCTTTGACCTTACAATCCCAAAACCATAGGCAGAGGTCAGGGTGACAGTGTGAACCTGTGTCCAAAGTTTGGTGATCCTAGCTTTACTGGGTCTATAGCAGTAGGGCATAGGGGAAGCTAACTGTCACCTTTGACCTTTTGACCTCAACACCATAATCAGAGGTCAGGGTCTCAGGATGAACATGTGTACAAAGTTTGGTGACCCGAGGTGTCATTGTTGTTGAGCTACAGCTTAAAGGGCATTTTGACCTTGACCTTTGACCTTTTGTCCCCAAGGTGAACCTGTGTACCAAGTTTGATACCCTAGCTTTCTTTGTTGTTGAGATATAGTTTAAATGGCAATTTAACCTTGACCTTTGACTGCAATCCCAAAACCACAGTCAGAGGTCAGTGTTTGAGGGTCAACATGTGTACAAACTTTAGTGACCCCAGCTTTACTTGTTCTATAGTAATAGGGCATCGGGAAAGCTAACTATGACCTTTGACCTTTTGACCCCAAACCCATAGTCAGAGGTCAGGGTCCCAGGGTCAACATTCAATTCATTTCAACTTTATTAATATAGTGCCATTTCACAACAACAGTCATCTCACAGCACTGTCAAACTGTCACACCCCACAATTGCAGAAAGACCCCAACAATCAGGCAATCCCTTGTGAGCAAGCACTTGGTGACGGTGGGGTGGAAAAACTCCCTTTAAGCAGGAAGAAACCTCCACCAGAACCAGGCTCAGGGAGGGGCAGTCATCTGCTGTGACTGGCTGGGGGGTGAGGGGATAGAGAGGAAGAAAAGAACAGACATGTAGAGAGCAAACAGCATGATGGGGACTCAATCTATGGGAGAGAGTGAAGAAAGGAGTGAAGTCCAGTGCATCATTGGAGGTCCCCCGGCTGTCTAAACCTATTAGCAGCACAACTAAGGCAGGGTTCAGGGTCACCTGATCCCTCCCTAACTATAGGCTTTGTCAAAAAGGAAGGGTTTAACCCTATTCTTAAAAACGGAGATCAAGTCAGCTTTCTGAATCCAGATTGGCAGCTGGTTCCAGTGGAGCAGCAGTGGCTCAGGAGATAGAGCAGGTTGTCCAGTAACCAGAGGGTTGGTGGCTCGAATCCCACTCTCCCCAGTCGTCCTGCTGTTGTGTCCCTGGTCAAGACACTTTATCCACCTTGCTTCCATTGTCCATGACACTGGGTACAAATGTTTGGTAGTGGTCGGGGAGGCCACTGGCATGGATTGGCAGCCACGTTTCTGTCTGCCCAAGGGCAGCTAAAGTAGCTTATCACTACCAATGTCTGTCTGGAGTGAATGAATAATGGAGTCATTGTAAGTGCGTTGAGATACCACTTGACATGTAAAGCACAATATAAATCTAATCCATTATTATTCCAAAGGACAGGAGCCTGATAACTGGAAGCTCTGCCTCCCATTGTACTTTTAGAGATTCTAGGTATTACAAGTAATCCTGCACTTTAAGAGCGTAGTGCTCTGTTAGGATGATAAGGTTCTATCAGATCTTTTAAATAACAAGTAAATAAATGATTATTTAGAGCTTTGTAAGTGAAGAGAAGGATTTTAATCTTAACTCTAAATTCTATGGGAAGCCAGTGAAGGGAGGCCAGAACCGGAGAGATATGAGCTCTCTTTCTAGTACCTGTTAAACTTTAGCTGCAGCATTTTGGATCAGCTGAAGACTTTTTAAAGATGTTTTAGGACAGCCTGATAATAAAGAGTTACAATAATCTAATCTAGAGCTAACAAAAGCGTGGATCAGTTCCTCAGCATCACTCTGAGACAAGATGCTCCTAATCTTGGCAATAAAAAAATAATAAAAAGCAGTCCTGTGTACCAAATATGGTGACCAAATCTTTACTCATTCTATAGTAATAGGGCACTGGGAAAGCTAACTGTGACCTTTTGACCCCAAACCCACAGTCAGAGGACTAAAGGTCAGAGGTCACCCAAATTCAAACCCGTCTGAGATTTTTCATAGATACACCCATGGTATCAATTTGAAAAGCCCATGTCATTTCGTTCTCTAGTAACCAGAGAACTAGAGTAAATAACTAGAGTCTAGTTATTGCGTTCACAAGGTAGGTGTTGACATGACTGATGCTGCCGCCATCACTACCCAACCGCCTGGCGGGATAACGACAATACCTAACATCTACCTAACATGTAAAAATTACATGAAGAAATATTATGTGTTTTTAAAATAAAGATTTTGGTTTAAGCAGATTTAAACTGAGCTGCTTTTTAATGTCTTCAGAACACAACGCACCTGTATAAAAAACCTTTTACCATGGTTTGAACATCACATTTATAACATAAAATGTGTTTAGGAGAAAATGGCTGAGATCACTTAATAGGGACTTTAAGGAAATAAAGTGTTACTACCCTCCTCATTATCAACACTGCTGTTTAGGAGCTACAATACAGTTTGTTTAGGTCTCTGTCTTTGTCAAAAGCATTTTTTTTTCTAAATAATTGTTGCCTTTATGGATGACAGAGCATTTGAGGCTCTTTGACTGGATAAATGAGGCCTGACACACAGAGGAACATGGTTGCAGACAGAACCTGCCACAGACTGCTGACATCTTTTGTGATTGCGCTCAGCTTCCCGTCAGTCACCACAAAATGAGGAGTGTTTGCAATGAAATAATCCCTCAAATGCATGCCACGTCACAAACATCACCATCACATTGTCATGAGGTTGGATTTTGTGGCATTCCCATTAAAAATGTACATATTCTGTAAGTAGAAGAGAACATGTATTAAAAAGTGAATCGATTAAAAATAGATTTCACAATACCAGCAGCCGTAATGTCTGAGAAATATTTCCTAAACTTATGCACAATATTTCTTTGGCTACTTTGCCTTGGGGACGGCTATGGCGCAGGTGTAGTGTGGCCAACTACTGATCGAAGGATTGGTGGTTCAATTCCCACTCTCTCTGCAGTCTGCATGTCAACGTCTCCTTCAGCAAGACACTGAACCCCCAGCTGCTCCTGGTGGGTCAGGCCAACACCTTGCATGGCAGCTCCACCACCATCAATGTGTGAATGGGCAGATGGCAGGATCTGCAAAGCGCTTTGGCCATCTAGAGATGAGAAAAAAGCGCTATATAAGTGAATGCCATCTACCATTTTACTTCACCGTTCCTATAAAGCAGATTTAAATATAAACTGGGAATAGAGTCTGAGTGAAGGAGAGAGACAGATTACATTGACTGTCCTGATAGCTAATGATTTGCCATAAACTGTACAACCCAGTGGCACAGCATGATCATCGCCAACTGTTAGTGCACACAGTGCATCTGCCAGGAATAACAGCATTAATAAAGCTTTGTGAATATTTCAGCGGCCGATCTGGCCCCCGCCTGCGGCTGTAGTCAAGTTTAGAAGGACTGCATTCATTATGGGGCAATTTCCTCACAGTGCATTATGGGTAGATTCCCACAATTGCTCAGGAGGGCCTCAGAGACAGAGAAGGGGAGGATGAAGAGAGGCAAAGGTGTGGGAACGTTAAAAAAAAAGTGGTGAGGAGGTAGATGCATCCCCTCTCAGCCACAGCAGCACCAAAAAAAAAAAAACCTTATGGGAAGTGACATAAAATGCTGATCTGAGCTTTTAGAACTACTTAAAAAAGCATCAGCTTGAGCTAAGCCATGCCATTCCATATAACCTGCCCCAACCTTCACACGTCACATCTCACATTCACCTTTCATTAGGTCATCTGTTTAAGCTGTGGAACTTCCCCCTTTCCCCCATGATTTGTTGCCAGGTGTTTGAACCTCTCCATCAATCCAGAATCCACCTACAGGCTCAGAGGGGGTTATATATTTATAGTGCTAGTCAGGTGATTAAAATATTGAATCATAATTAATTGTATTTTCTCCACAGTGGATTATGATGATCATGATTAATCACAGATTTTGTTTTTTTTTATCAGTGATGAATATACTTAAAGAGTCCACCCCCACCCCCGAAATATATACTCCGACACACAAGCAAACCCTCTAATGGTTCATCAGTCTGGGTGACAGTCAGTTTTAACCATGACAAATTATTTAAGGTTTGGAAAAAAAACATGCAAAATTTCACAAATTTTTTTAAAAAAAATGACCAGAATAAATTTTGAAAAAATTCAGTACTTATCCAATTAAATTCAAAGCAACAAGCAAGCTAGACGAGCAGAAACAAGCAAGAAACAACCTCTTAAGTTTGCATGTATTTCAAAACTAGAAGTCAGCAGTTTTACATGCAACTTCTCTGCTTTGCATACACAGATGTACACAAAAACACTTCTGTTGCTGATTTCTTAGTCACTTCAAAAATGTTAGTGGAAACACAAATATTTTTAATCCATACACAAACCTGAATATCTCACACAGATTTATTTTGCAGGGTTATAACACTTTATTTGCAACAACAAACACTGGAATCACTTGAACACTAATCCATGAGTTCAAAATATTTTTGGCACTAAGCTGACTCCGTACATTCTGGAACTGACCTGTGTGTGTGCAGCAGCAGCAGGCAGCTCTTCACACACTTTTCACCTCACCAAATCGTCTCTAAATGTGTGCGATAATCGTGCATCAATGAAAATAGTTGGAAGTCACATTAACGACCCTATGGTATTTACTTTTGTGCATATCACCAATAGCTCTGTTTCACGAAATCATCTCAAATGACAGCTGTCTGGCAGAATCTGGGTTTACACGTGCGTGTAAAACTTTTGCTGTTTTCTTTACATTCTTTTACATGGTTAAATCTGGGATCGCAGACAGAAACGTGACCAATCACGTGACCAGTCTGCTTTCCAAATCCACTTGTGAAAATAATCGCTCGTGCCGTAAACTACAGCAGTTGTCCACCAAGACATATTCATGCACAGTACTGGGTGAACATCATATGCATTAACAGAAGCTAATAACTGTGGAAATCTCTTACATCCATTTTCTTCACTGCTTATCATGTTCAGATAAAATATCATTTGAATGTCAGCTGGATTGATGCGTCAGAGGTCTTAACTCTTAGAAAAGGAAAATTATCTGTATAATGTCATGTAAACACAGAGAAAAGCTGACAAAAATTAATGCAGGAATTTAATTAAATCTTACAAAAAACAGAATGGGTAATATTTCCAGATCTCTGGAATCAATTATATGATGATATTTTGACAGAAAAAGAGACTGAAGCTGTAATAATCCTTAATTAACCTGACTTAGATAAGCTGGCAGTTTGTTGGCATGAGCGTAATTTATGTCTGTAAAGTGTCAGAACATCGTTTTACTTTTCTCCTCACATCAAATTAATGTGTGTTTTTCATGGCTGCTTTAATAAACTTCTTGGATCCGTAAAGGTGCTCAAGACAGCATTTCTCACCGCAGCACCCCCATCATTTCAGTGTTACTAAAGTTGTTCTCCTCTTTGCCTAGCATATGCATGGTGCATATTGTGAGCTGTTATATGTAGCAGGACCCCTCTGTGGATCGCCACCTTACTGTGGTGGTGGAGGGGTCGGTGTGCTCTGATGATACTTATGTGGTCGGAGGCAACTTGCACCAGGAAGTGTGGTGATCCGAGCGCAGATCTCCACCGTGCTCGAGTCACTCAGTATTTTCCCTTTTTCGTTTCATTTCTAGTTCTGATTTGTATTAGTTTCTGTAGGATTCTCTGGGGCTGTTACTGTGGCAGCGCCGTGGCCGGACTTCCGGTTGTCAGACGGTTCGCGGACTGTCACAGCTGAGTGTAATTCAATGATTATGGCTCTTCTCCTCACCTGTTGGTCATTAGGCTTGGCTAGTATTTAAGGTTGCAGTTGAGGCTCTCTCCTCGCTGCGATCTTGCCCTTGCTGGCTGGTATCCCTACGTCCGATGCCAGCCTTCATTTACAGCGTAAGATTTCGCCCTTGCTATTCCTACGTAAGTGTTTGCTCTACTGTGTAAGGTTTCGCCCTCGCTATATTATAGAGAAGTGACTGTTTGTTCCCTCTGTTTATTCAGTTACTTCGGGGTCACATGTGTTTAGCGTTTGTGTTTGGCTCCTCGTGGCTTGTTATTTTGTTACTTTTCTTTAATAAATATACAAACTCACTGTTGGCATTTGGTGCCTCATCCCTGCCTGAAAAGGGCATTTACGACAGGTAGGGCCTCCCAAGACAAGCTGGTCCTGGGTGACCAAGACCAGACCAAGAGCAATCTAGTAGAGCCCCATGAAAAAAAAGTTACATCAAGAATCTTTTACAAATTACAAACATTTCCTTCATGTGTGTTTATTAGTGGTGTTGGCGTTATCACATAATCGCCTGTTAACGCTTTGCCCCCCTTAGTGGTGACAAATTTTGTAATCACGGTTAACGGCAGTTAACAGCAGAAAGTGCAAACAGTACTTTTTGGCCTAGCGGCTCTCCGTATCAAAGCCGTTCTGGCCACAGACACTGTGCGTGCCATGTAGACATTGCTAAGTCAACCAAGCTGGATTACAGCCATGGAAATGCTTAAAGTGCTGTCATGTTTAAGTTTACAATGTTATCTGTCGGCGCTCTCACATGGATAATTGTTGCAGCCTCCTCCAAAACTTTGCCTGGATGTTGGGTTGTTCTTCTTTTGTGGACGCTAGCTAGCTGGCTAGTAGCTACATGCTAGGTTGTAGCTGACCTCCAGCAGCTGACAAGGACAGAAATTCACCTGTTTTAATCCTCATAGCTTTGGGTCCAACTGTTGCTGAGTACCAGTCTAAAAAAATTCTCAAGCCGTGTTCGTAATGTCCATTCACTCCCCCGCCATTTTTGCAGCACGGTGGGGTGTCATCACGGGCGAGATAGTTGTTTATGTTTGCAATTTTTCTGCTAAAAGGGAAATTGTGTCTGTTGTGACACACAAGGTTTTGTGTTGAGCTGCTTAAAAGCGGTAGATGTTTGCTACTGGAGAAAGAGCAAGCTCCTTTTGTGGCTGCTGGCTGGTTGTTGTTCAGTGACGTTATTGAGCCTTGACATTCCGTTGTTTGCACATGCAGTAATACTTTTGAGAATTTTCTGAAGAATATTCTGTATAGTTTTTGTCAATTTGGATATGTTGAGAGCTGTAATAAACCTGCAGGTGAAGACAGCAAGCATATTTGTCCACTCCCATGTTCATAACAGTATGACAAACTTGAAAAATTACCGACTTAATGTACACTGTATCTGTATGGAAAAACACATGATTAACGCGTTATTAATCGTGATTAACTCAATGTTCCAAAAGAGTAATCGCGATTAGAAATTTTAATCATCCAACACCATTAGTTTTTATGCCTCAGTGCAAGAGGCATATGGTAATCATTTAATGTGTCTGTGTGTGGTTGTATCTATCTGTCTGTCTGTCTCTTACCAGCTTTTCAGCTCGCCCAGTCAAAATGAAGTGGAACTAAGGCTTTATCATTGTATCGTCATATTTTCTCAACTTTTAATTTGCCAGAATTTTGAGATACGTTTTTGTTTTCAAAATAAACACAAATTTAACTCACCATTATACCCTCAATGAAGCCGTAAAAAAGGTATTGTAATAACTAGGTGGGCTAGTAGAGGTCGCACCGAGGTAGCTGCACATTGGTGCTTTCATTAATGTCTGCAATGTTGACAGATCACACTATTGTAATAAACATATGGCAATGACAGGACCACATCAGGACACTTCCAGAATGAAACCACCAAGGTGCAGCTGCCTTGGTACGACTTCTACTGACCCGGCCTAATTATTACAATACCTTTTATTGTGGCTCCATTGAGGGTATAATGGTGAGTTAAATTTGTGTTTATTTTGAAAACAAAGGCTTATCTCGAAATTGTGGCAAATTAAAAGTCACGAAAATATGGCAATACAATGATACAAGCCTTTAGTTCCACTTGATTTTGACTGGGTGAGCTGAAAAGCTGGTAACAGACAGACAGACACAACCACACACAGACACAATGAGTGATTACCGTATGCCTCTGTTGCACCAAGGCATAAAAACACATGCCGGAAATGTTTGTAATGAAAAGTTAAAAGTAATGTCTTGGGGTACAAGACCACTCGACAGAGAATCATCAAACATGCTTTTAAATGTATGTCAAAAACACTTAAAAACAGATAAATAGATGGCCCCTTGATGTGCACATATGAGAATTTGTTGAGTTTTTACAAGCAATGCACCGAAGAGGAGGAAAAAAAAACAAGCAATGTTTTCAGCAGTCCCCACAGATCAAGAGCATACATTGTTCCTTTTTTCCTCACAATACATAACTGACCCAAATCTTCTGTTTGTGAGAAACTCTTGGCTGATTATGGGGTATTATAAAGGCCACGGTGGCAGCATCTGGCCTGGCGTAATGGAGCTTGATGGACTGAACGCCTCCCAAATCCTGTTCTCGGCACTCTGCTGTGTGATCAATACTTTCATCCCACTGATCTGTGGCATGATGGCTGCCTCTAAATCTCTTTCTCACTTGTCAATCTGAGCTAAACACTGCAAGCTGGCTATGGGAGACAAGGCACAAGGCAGGCACACACAAAATAAAAACACCTATGATGCTAGAATTGTACATACACTGCAGAAATGATTACACAGATGGGGCACAAACTAGTTTCACTCTTTCAAATATAAACATAGCAGGCGTGCCAGCATCATTTGGAGCGTATTATCACATATGAGGACAGAAAGCTGTATCCCTTGAGGGCTAGTTGACATAATTAACAGCAGAGCATTAAAAGAGCTCCTTTAAAAGCTTCGGTGTCAGGGTGCAGTGCTTGATCTAAACTCTGATGGGAGATAGTCCACTGACCTCCTACAGTGTGAAAACGCTTTAATACTACCCTCCATTTAGTGTTAATTTCGTCAAGGGAAAGTGTGACAAAATATGTTCATCAACAAGCCTTTTTTACGAGACTAATACGAGACAGGACGTAAATAGAGGCCATGTGACGCTGACTGTGACTAAATAGCACATGCAATTTTGTTGACTAATAAAGACGAGACAAAATTTAGTTGAAGAGATAAAAACTTTGCCGAACTCTCTCATCATTTTCGTTGACGAAAAATGACGAGACGGAATTCTATAAAGTTATTTCTTTGGATTATTATTTTGCAGCATTTCCGTTTCCTTCCTAACTGTGTGCAGCACAGGCACTCCACGGTGCCTTTGGTTTCTTTTCCTGTCCCGTGTCATTTGGAAAATGTTAAAATCCAGTTGCTTCTGATTCAGCGGGAGTGTATGGAGAAAAGGACACGATAGCATTGCAGCAGGGGATTGTCTTCACTGAGTTTGGGAGGAAAAGATGGTCGGATCTTTGGACATATTTTCAACACGCTGATGAGAAAAAAATGACGAAATGTGTTGTGGAAACAAGAGGGGGAGAAATGCGGCCAAAACTTCATCAGATAGCACGGTGGTGTAGTGGTTAGCACTGTTGCCTTACAGCTAGAAGGTTCCTGGTTTGAATCCCCAGGTTGGCAGGGGTTGGAACCTTTCTGTGTGGAGTTTGCATGTTCTCCCTGTGCTGCGTGGGTTTACTCCGGGGGCTCCGGTTTCCTCCCACAATCCAAAGACATGCATGTTAGGTTAATTGGCTGTTCTAAATTGTCCCTAGATATCTGTTTCCTATAGGCCCTTAGAATAGAGCAGTGGTTCTCAACTGGTCTGGCTTTGGGACCCACCATCACCCCTCAATGACAAGCCGCGACCCAAATCAAAGATTCTCGAATTTATTGAATGTAAAGATTGTGCATTTTGAACATGAGGTGGAAGAACAGAATATCACAGTATACAAACACAAAACAAATTTAATGATTAACCAAAATTACCAGTAAGTGGCAATACGACAGAGGGAACAATTCCCTTTAATGCTGAATTAGCTGCATTTTAAATTAAAAATTAAACAAAAAGTGCAATTCAAAAGAATTCAAGTCTCAAAACTGACTTTTCTTCTGATTGTTTTTTCAGTATTTACCTACTGATAAGGTTATATGCTTTGAAGAAAATGAAGGAACACTCACTAAAACCTGTAATAGTGACATCATAGACCTGAGTCTGGAGGAATTAATGGGAGAACTGGGGATGTTTTTTGCTCTTGACAAGAGTCTCAATGTCTGGAGTTATATTAGACAAAGCGACTCTGAGGTCATGCTCAATGTCCAGTCTGTTTCTCTGTTTTGTCTTCAACTGAACCAGAACTGAGAAGCCACACTCACAGAGATAGGTAAGAAAGGTAGGAGGGTTTTTACTGCTCGAATGGCAAGAGAAGGATACTCGCTCATCACAGCGCTGCACCAGAACTGCGAGGGGCTTACCTCCGTGAACCTCTTTTTCAGCGTGCGGTCACGATAGCTCCACCAGGTGACTCTCTTCGTTGCTTGGCAACGTAACGCTTTCCATGTCGATTCCAAAGGGATCGCGTATCCAGTCCGTTTCGCTATGCTCAATTAGCATATACAAACAAACGTTGCGAGTCTTCTTCTATGGTGCGAAATATGGTGTCGCTCGCCACCTACTGCCATCTACTGTTAAGGAGTGTGAATGACACTATGTTGATTTATTTATTGCTATTTTATTTGCCCAGGCAAAGGCCCGCGACCCACTGAAAACAGGTCCGCGACCCACTTTTGGGTCACGACCCACCAGTTGAGAATCACTGGAATAGAGGGTTAGTACTAGTGAAAGCGCTTTGAGTGGTCTTTGTGACTAGAAAAGCGCTATATAAGAGTAAGATAACCTATTGTGTGAATTTTGAAATGAGTCTAAGACAAAAGAAAGTGTTGGCTTTGGCTAATTTATGTTACATAAATAAAAGAGATTCAAATACAAATTTCACTGACTAAAACTAGACTAAAATGTCAGAATCAGAATCAGAATCAGAATCAGAATCAGGTTTATTGCCATTGTTCATGTAGTACACAAACTAGGAATTTGTCTCGGTACAATGCTGCAACATTAAACATGATAAGATAAGAGAAATAAACTATACATGTAATAAAGTGTAGGATAAGATTAAGTGATACTGGTCAACAGTTAAAATATATATTAGCCAGCAGCAGATACTGTGGAGAACTATATAGTGCAGTCGGTAATGCAGGAAGAAAACAGTGATGATTGACATGAGTCTGGTTGAGCTGCTGTACATGGTGCACGAGAGTCACTTAGTGTTCAGCAGTCTAATGGCAGAGGGGAAGAAGCTGTTCATGTGACGGGAGGTTTTAGTCTGGATGGACCGAAGTCTTCTACCAGAGGGGAGGGGGGCAAACAGTACGTGACCAGGGTGTGAGGAATCGGCTATGATCCGGCCAGCACGCCTCCGGGTCCTGGAGATGTACAGATCCTGGAGAGATGGGAGCTTGCAGCCGACAAGACGACAACAGTTTTCATTAACTAAAACTAGACTAAAATAGTACTGATCGACTCTGACTAAAACGAGACTAAAATGTCAACAGTTTTCATTAACTAAAACTAGACTAAAATAGTACTGATCGACTCTGACTAAAACGAGACTAAAATGCACACTGTTAGTCAACTAAAATGTGACTAAACTAAAAAAGGATGGACATGACTAAACATGATTAAAACTAAAATGAGCATTTGACAAAAGACTGAGACTAAAACTAAAATAAAAAAGAGCTGCCAAAATAAACACTGCCTCCGTTGTTGCTTATCATCTATTCAGAAATGGGATCACCTGACCTGAGCTGCAGGCTCATCAGAGTGAAGTCAACGCTATTAGCTTGAGTCTTGTTCCACAAAAATGTAAAAATGGCCCCTCTGGCCAAAAGTGCCATGACATCAAACTGAATGGCTCAGCAGTTATGCAACCAACTTGGCTAATGTCGCTCTTCCTGAGATGTCATAGAAGTCGGCGGCCCTCTCCTGGTCCCTTTGCCTGTGCTTCACCTCCCCCCTCTGATGTGATTATAGAGATTCATTTTCCAGCAGCCTTGGGGAGTCCCTGAACATTGTGAGAGCGTGTGAGGCTGGTCCAACTGAGCATGAACTCTCAGATATGAGTTACAAGTCCCCTTTGTAACGGCTGACTTCACCAATTTAAAACATGTGCATCAAAAATGTACACACATAAGAATAAAGTAATGCAACGCTTCAAGAAAATTCTTCGAAAGCATGCATAAAAGGAGGAGCAAAACAAAGCAGAGACACAGAATGACCTACACATAATTCAGACGGGTCACTTATCGATGTCAGCCATGGCTAATGATGACAAGTGCTAATCGACATCAGGAGTTTTATGGGCTGTGGATAAGAGGAGCAGATTGGACATCAGTGGGTAATGGAGGTGGGCCAGAGGAGGTTGGCATCACTCAGGAACAAGTCATGCTGTGCCAACCTGCCACTTGATGCAATTCATATACCCACTGCAGACTGGGGTTCAATCATAGACACAGCGTCGGAGGATGATTGTGTGCTAGCTTGGCCATTTATTTTCAGACAGAGCTGCATGATAACATTCGTTGCTATTTACATTCTGTACACTCTTTATCATACCAACAGCCCAAAACCCAGTTATTCAATTTGATTAAAAAGAAGACACTGGCTAATCCCCATGTTTGACAAGATAGAACCAGGCACATTCTGCATTTGTTGGTACTAATTATATTTTGATATTAAGCTAATAATAACTTATTATTAGCTTAATAAGTTACAAGCTAATGCTTAATTCAGAAAGCTTATAGAAGGTTTAACTATTGGAGCTCAACATGCTAATAGGGGTGTGCCATATCATATCGTTCACGGTAATACCGGTATAAATTCTGATACTGGTGTAAAATGAATATCACGATATTTGGGGTCTACTGCATCACGACGTCACACCGCTGCCAATGGAAGTTACGCGTTACCATAAAATGGCAAAACAAACATGGCACGGGAAGCTGCCACTCCATCTGTATCCAGTTGAGTGGAAATATTTAAGTTTCAGTTTCAGACTGCTGCCACGTTAAAAAAAAAACAAAAGAAAACAACAACAACGAAAATGGTGCAGCAATGTGGATAATCTGCCTGCATTTTTTCCGCACGTCAACAACACCACTGGAGTGGAGTTAACATTGGACAATGTGCTGCTCCAAGTGTCTGTAGTTGCATTTTTCTTCCATTTTGAATGTTTCATCTTAATTTTATTCAACTTCCCAAAGGGGGGGGGGGACATCCGTTCAGTGCGACGAGAGCCAAAAAGCCCCAGGAGAGGTCCGTGCAGCACGAGTTACAATACAGGTAAAGTGATTCATTCATGTCTATGGAATGACATTTGACTTGACCAGTAATGTGAATGAATGAGGTGTCGCAGATCCGCACCTATCACGTGATTGGTCAAAAAGTATGAAAAAAAATACCAAAATAAACCCAGATGTAAAAAGCATTTCACATCACTAGATGGCAGACACATATAGCTTACTGCTCTTCTCTGGAGGACTGAGTTTAGCCCACCACAACCGCATCAAATCTGATATCACTTCCAGGGCGCAGAAGAAGAGACGTATAAACTATTGTGCAACATATATTTCAACAGGGAGGAAGCATTTGCTCCAAATTTTGCCAACTATGATTCTAAAAGGGATTATTTAGCTTCTGAAGGGAAATATTTACCTTCTGGACAGGACAAGATGGACCGGAGCGGAACACTTTTCGTCCGCCATTGATGAAGCTGCACGTAACGGAGAGGACAATCCTGTTGGTTCTGCGGCATTATCTAACTAAAATCGAGGTGGAATAAATCAGAAGATAAATGTGACCGTGTCTGGATGTGGGAGAGAAAGAGAAAATGACCGACGGAAGACAAAATAAGGACTGGGGATGAGCACACGGACACATGGTGACACATAACGAGCGGTAGGTCTGATGTTTTTATTTGTTTACATTCTACCTGATTTTCTGGTTCATATATTTTGAAGATAACAAAAAACAAAAACAAACAAAACCATCCTTTGTGTAAATATGTCCAAAGTCCACTTTGACCGAAAGTTATGTAATCCGATATGGCTGCTGTCACATTATGCATATTAGATGCATAGATTTACTCTTATCGTAAACTTTAGATCATATTCTACATCTTTCTCATTGACAGTAAGCCATTATCTCTTACCCCTTTCAAGTTACAGCCTTTGGAATTCATGATATCTAAACTGAATATTTTCTTGAAAAAAATCTTCACTACCAGAGGGTGTATGCAGATGGTGCGGATCTGTGACCGAAATCCTCTCAGGGTTAATGCCAAGCAGCGTTACCATCGCATGCATTTTCTCCCTTTCACCCTTTGGCCAGCACAAAACTGATTTTCCCTCCTAGTTAACACACATTATGATCACAGTTCACCTTAGACCATGCATCTCTATGTATTAAAGGAAGGCCTAGAAAGCATGTGATTGGATTACTGCATGTTACACCCAAAGCAAAGAGGTGGCACATACCACTTATAATACAATTTGCAATAAATAAATAAATAGGTACTAGAAGAAATAAAAATGTATTTCTTAATGTATCTTCCCATTTCCTGATCATATATTTTGATAATGTATCTGAACAGTTCCTCTATTGCTTATAATGGGCAACATTACACCAAGATCGTCTCAGAATATGAAAAAGAACCATTTTTCAGTTGTTGTTTTTTTTAGTGACCTAATGTTTTTCATATTTGAAAAAAAAAGAAAATCAAACCCTTTTTAAAATTTCACTCATTTTTGACAGTAAAAACGAAAAACATCTTGTTTTTCAATTTTCTTTTTGTGTATTTTCACAAAAGTAACCACCCATTCTTTATATTTAAATACCCATTTCTGAAAAGAATATCCAATGATCAAAAGACACAAGGACCAAATAGTTTGCTGTTATTCTAATCTTAATTTTGCTTAATTGGTTCTATATTTGTCTGAATCAGTGCTATAAGTGAAAACCCTGTATACTTAATGATTTGTTGGAATGATTTTATATTTTGATTCAATTTCTAATTGTGCTTATATGGTACCCAAATCACTTTAACTGGATAGCAATGTCATTTTGTATGGCAGTATAGGTGCTCCCTTGCACACATGAATTCATCATTTTTACACCATTTTAAAAAAACATGTTTAAAAAAACATAACAATCCACAATGTAAGCTGCATTCCGATCGCCCAATAGTGCACTCCGAAGTGGACTGCACAGGCAGGGTATTCCGCTATATTAAGTGAGACTCCAAACCAAAGGGAGCGAACGGTCTTCAGTTCAAAGGGAACTGAGAACTGAGCAGGGAAGAAGTGAACAACGGTACATCACTTCACCGGAAGTTGACAGGAAGATTATTCATAAGTCATTGCGCCTCAAACACAAGTAAAACAAACTATTGTTGCGAACATTATTAACAAGCTAAACTTATGCTGGTTATTGTTTACATCAACTGATAGTAATAAAAATATATTTGCATTAATATTTTATTTAAAAACTATAAATCGGGCAGCTTGGTGGTGCAGTGGTTAGCACTGTGGCAACACAGTAAGAAGGTCGTGGGTTCGATCCTACCTCCTGACCATCAGTTACCCTTCTGTGTGGAGTTTGCATGTTCTCCCCATGTCTGCGTGGGTTTACCCCAGGTACTCCAGTTTCCTCCCACAGGCCAAAAACATGCAAGTTAGGTTAATTGGAGACTCTAAAGTGGCCCTAGGTGTGAATGGTGAAGGGATTGGCGCCGTACCGTGGCTGCCTCGTCCATCCACGTAGATGCCCAGAATTTCCCTCTGGGATTAATCAAGTATACAAAATTTAAAAAAAAAATAGTATCAGTACGATACCATGGTAGCACACGGAGGAGGGAGCTGATGGTTACAGCTTGTTTCAAATGGAGAAATTTTGTGAAGGGCAGTTAACTTTAACTGATATTCCCTGAGAATGGAGCAGGGCATAGGGAATACAGTTGAAGTACACTGTTGATCAGAACATAGCTCTAGTCTGAATTGGTACGGTGCACGGTGGTACAGTGGTTAGAACTGTTGCCTAACAGCTAGAAGGTTCCAGGTTTGAATCCCCAGGCTGGCAGGGGTAGGATCCTTTCTGTGTGGAGTTTGCATGTTCTCCCTGTGCTGTGTAGGTTTACTCTGGGGCTCCAGTTTCCCCCCACAATCCAAAGACATGCACGTTAGGTTAATTGGTCATTCTAAATTGTCCCTAGTTATCTGTCTCCTATAGGCCATTAGAATAGAGGGTTAGTACTAGTGAAGCGCTTTGAGTGATCCTTGAGACAGTCATGCGAAAAAATTTGGACACCCCTTTAAATATTCAGTTCTTTATTAAGAAATGTTCACATATCTATGTCTAACCTTGTTTTTGTTTTATTGCATTTTTTAACATTTATTTTAGCCATTGTAAGTGGGAATGAATGTGGGGGTGTCCTAAAAAAGATGGGGGTGTCCTAATTTATTCCTCACTATTTGTTTAGAATTACATCTTACAGAAAATTTGAAAAAAGTCTTAATTCATTTTTAATTGTTTAGTTGTATTACATGAATCTCTCAGTACTTTGAGCACTGATATCAAATGTCCATATGTCCAAATATGTTAAAAACAAAACAAAACACAGATGGGGTGTCCTAATTTTTTCACATGACTGTAAGTACAGGTCCTTATCAGTTATGTAGCCTACCGTTGTCTCTTTCAATGCCAAACAACAACTAGAAAAAAGCTGACAAAAGTCTGAAACTGATATTCAGCCACCAGTACAAAATAACAAACACTCTACAAAGTGAATACGGTTTGATTCTGGACACAGCTATAGTCACATATGTTAGAAAAACTTTGATATGATTAAACAAATAACAGGCTGCATTCAGAAAATATGATTTGACATCTCCTCAAAGCTTTGACTCAGTCCAAAACACACAAGCATCTCCCAAACAATCCCAGTGATCAAAAATTGGCCTAATTGCTCAACGATCTCTGTGTAAAGGGACTCTTATTGGTGCTTCCTTCCAGTTTTCCTCTTTCAATGAGCAAAGGTCGTTGTGGCTGTGAACTAATGAAGTAAAAGCAGTGCTAGTTTATCATATTGATTACTGAAGTACAAATAAAAATAGCCACCAAAACAGGTGCTTAAAAAGAGAAACAAAGTTTATACTAAATAAGTTTATTGAGTGGTGAATAACTTTAAGTTGATGCTTTTGAATAATGAAAAAACTTTAAAGTGTTCATCTGGTGAAAAAAATGTAACCTACAATACGTAATCTAATGAAAAAATAGACAGTATTAAATATTTCCTGAGAAAGAATAGAAGAACAAAGATTTAAACTGGTATGAAATAAAATCATAAATTTATTTTTTTTTAAATGAGAAAAGGTGCAGTCATTTCTGATTAGAAAAAAGTAATTAAAGTAAAAACAAGCACATTTCTGACCAGTTTCCATGTCTGTGAAATCATAAGTAACTCAAACCGTATGGCCAAAACTGCAGGTACATTTAGACCAATCACAAACAGTAAATTCATCAGAAGCTTCTAGCATTTTCTCGGAGTCCTTGCTCTGGAGCAGGAATTAAAAAATGGACCCGGGTACTCTCAGTGGGGATGGTCCACAACAGTGAACCACCACAGACAGCCCCCGGTACTCAAAATGTAAACGTGGTGGGAACATGGTTACATCCAAAAAAGTGCCATCATTTAAAAAAAAACAAAAAACAAAAAAACAGCAACAGTCAATCAAAATTCAAATTTTTGAGACAAAGTCAGCAAATATTCAAGAAAGAAGTAGCAAATTTCAGAAAATAAATTAATTCCACTGAAGTGAAACCGTAGTTAAAAATAAAAGGGCAAACGGGGGAGTTCATGGTGGTCAAATTTGACCAAATGTGGTTTATTTTTCAGCCGCAGGGACCCAAGCGCTGCAACACTGTTGCAGCACTTTTATTAAAAAATAAACCACATTTGGTCAAATTTGACCACCATGAACCCCCCCCCCCACCCGATATATGCAGCCACTGGCTTGGTTACCTCTACTGTTCACCTCAGTTTAATTGGCTCATGGTTAGCCTGGATCATTTGTTAGACTGCAACATTTATACCAATTAAGTGTTTGAATCCAACAATGCATACAGGCAGCCAAATCAAAGGTATTAACAGTGGAAGATGCTGTGTTATATTAAAGGTCAGTTTGCTGGCGTTCTTCTTTACGTCTACTTGTGTCTTATTATATTTATAATATTTATTTTACTGTTAAATTAGCAACCTGGTTAATTCTGGTTTCTGAAAAAAAGCTTCATATCAGAAAGTTATTTGAGTCACAACTGAACTTGGAGTTTTAGATTATCAAATGCAAGGTTTTTTGTTTTTTTTCATTCTGTGACAAGTGATCGAAGGCACAACTTGCTGATATGATGAAAATGTTTCCAACTATTTTATTTTGGTTAGTTTTCACAACATTAAGATATACCTTACCAAATTACTATAATGTTTACTTTCAGGGTTGTATCATACTGTAGTGCTGCAAGCTTTTACGTGAACACTGGGCAGTGATAATAAGGCTCAAATTCTGACACCGCAACACTGCTAATTTTGCGTGTGCATGCGGAGAAGAGAGCACACTGGAAGATAAAAGTGGCTAGAGTGTGGGGACTGAGAGGACTGAGTAGGAGCACAGTGGTGAACCATACCGTGTCGTACAAAAATAGAGCCTTTGCCTTAGTGCAAGCAAAGCACTACCACAGACATTCCCCTGAACCACTCCTGGTCACTGACACGTAAACAAAAACAGGCGCACACACCAACACTAACACACACATATCCAGATGGAGGCTGACAGCATGCTTTGGGCAAATGGCTTCAAATGAAGAACACACGAGCCTCCCTGTGTGACGGCTTTCACATGCTCCCACAACCTCACACACCTCCAGGGCGAGAGGAGGATAGGCACTGGGTGTGGGTGTGCTCATGAGCGCGTGTGTGGGATGGAGAGCGAAACAGGACGAGGCAGAGAAGAGAGAAGACAGAAAATGCACAGCAGGGAGGCCAGCGAAGAATTTTTTAACTGGAAATTTGATAAAACATCAAAGCATCAAAGTGTGTGTGTGTGTGTGTGTGTGTGTGTGTGTGTGCACGCGCTTGTGTACAGAAACTTTGTCCCTCTACTAACTCAGAGGTCACTTGGCTGCGGGTTCTTATCTTTTGCATGGCGATGCCACAATATCTGAAGAGGGCGCCCGACATGCTTTCACAGGCCGCTTGACCATAAAAGTGATCAAAGGTGCCCTTTTGTAACCGATCTTTACTGACGGTGGTGCACGCCAGGCGAGAAATCGAGCGCACCCCGGACATGGTCGGCGGGGTTTAGGATCTGGGGGTCTCGCAGCCGTTGTGGACGGATGGGGAGGCGGAGCTACGGGTTACCACTGGGTGCTGGGACAATGAAACTATATTTAACTATATTTACATTAGTGTACTCATATAACCCTTTGAGGTGTATGCTGATGATGGAATTGAGTGCACCCTGACCAATCATGCTGGGGTGTGATGGGGAGACGGAGACTGGAAGCTGGGAGACTGAACCTACATTTAATCCACTCATTTCTATTTGTGCTCTGCTTTGAACGTATTCTTGCATTGCCAAAATGTGTTTCTGCTGTGTCCAGTGATTTGTGTTCATGTCATATCCTTTATTTATTAAACAGTGACGGACAAGAGCGGAGAACAACTTTTCATACGATTGCTGCAACAGAGAAAAGAGACAAGGCATTACACAAAATGGTATGTACACCCGCCGCTGCTGCTGTCATCTAATCTAACAATGTCCAGGGTTTCCTCTGGTAACATTTCTCGGTGGCAGGCCACCGCGCCAGAAATTTTACCGCCTCGTCAAGAAGATATGAATTTATTAAGAAAAATATATGAAGCAATGACTTTCCGCAAGCACGCACATGAACAACGCGCGTGGCTGTCATCTGTGCAGAGTTTAGAAGCGCCCCGCTCACACGAGTTTTCCAGTCAGTCTGCAGGCAGTGTCTCGCTAAGCTCGACTGTCCGACAGAGAAATGAGTTTAGTTTATTAAAGTACTTTAAACGCGGAAAAAAATCATAAGAGGTATGTAAGCACTTGCGTTTATCATGGTTTTAACCCACTGGAAACAGGAGCAATAATGGAAGAGTCGCTTAGCTAAGAGATGTGGTTAGAATTCAAATGCAGCCGGCTTCATATGAAGGGAAAGGCAAGGGGGACTGATGAATTGCTGAGGATATATTTCACCAGCCACTACAATATTAAGTTACGTTCTGTAGGAATTGCAGGAATGAAGAGGCTGGCAATTTCTCTCTTTTCTCGCACGAGCAGGCGTGCCGTTTTCATTCTCCAGCAGCAGTGACAAAAAGCAACAGCTAAAAACACTAGCTCTCTTTTCACGCTAAACTGAGGTCCTTCAGCGGCTGCCTAGAGAGGTGCCTGATGAGAAAGCCTGAGAGCACAACTATAACTGCCTAAACAGATCATTCTGTACATGAACACATATTGTGGTGAATTATGTCTTTAGAGTCCGCTGCAGTTCCCTATTATGTACCTGGCAGGTTAAGATGACTGAAATTCACAAAGTCAATGACTTTAATCTGTCAGCAGCCTTCAGACAAACTAAACGTGTCAACATTTGATTTCAAAATAGGGGAGATTTTTTTCTGCTGTCTGGGGGGGTGAGGAGATTTAAAAAAAAAAACAACAACTATAAATATATAGAAATATTATAACAGAAATAACGGCATCCTTGGTCATTTAAGTTAATTTATTTCATTAAATACAATTTTATTAATATTTTTTCTTTGTAATCAGAGTTAAATTATTGTTTGGTTCTGACTGCAAAATTATGGTTAAAAATGCAAATTGTTATAAGGAAAAAGTAAAAAAAAATTACCACAGTCTGTTTCAAATTTATCAAAAAAAAAATAAACAAACAGTAATTTTATTTAAAAAAACAGACAAAAATTAGTCATAAAATAATCCACAAATTTATAATAAAGTTTCAAATGTACAAGAAAAGTCAGTTTTACAAGACGAAATTACAAATTTGAGGAACATGGTTTCAACTTTAGATTTACAGAGAAAAGTAGAAAACTATAAGAAAATTGTTATAAATTTTGGAGAAAAACCTCAAACCTTCAAGACTGAAGTCATTACTCAAGTTTTTAAGTGGGTGCTCTTTGTACCCTTAACTCAACTAGAAATTTTTGCTTGTCTACTTTTAATTATTAATTTCAAAGCACTGCTTTTACATGAGTAGAATTTCTGGTTACTATACCCACCTGATCATAGAATTTAAGTATGCATGAGTATGAGCAATGAGCATGAGTAATATGAATGTTTCTTTCCCTACTCTCTCAATGGAAAAAGAAAGAAACACTAGAATAAAAATACACATATTTTTGTTATTTATGTAAACCATGACAAAAAAATCCTACAGGACAAAACATGACACTTGATATTTTCTAACCTGTTTGTATACCACCATAGACAGAGAGAGAACCTGAATTAGACAGAGCTCAGAGAGGGCAAGATGAGACAGAAGAGAGGAGCCAAGGAGAGGAAAGTGTTCAGGCAGAGGAAGGAGACAAGGATAACACCACTAAAAAGTCTAAACACAGGATGTCTGGGTGAGACCCCAACTGGTCCAATATTCAAACCTCGGTTGTACAATACTTCAAATTGTAAGTTCCATATGCAACGTTACATATGCAACGTTACTGTGTTTTACACACTTATTTCTTTTTAAAATTTTATTTTAAAAAGAAATAAATAGTATAAAGTTAACATATTAAATATGTTGCCACCACGCCAAGGTCTTTAAGCCAGAGGAAACAATGATGTCTGTAATTACTGGGGTTAGGACAAATCATAGGAATGTTCTGTGTCTGCTAACTTCCTCAATATTCTTTGAATTCAGACTGATCTTTATCCCACTCACTTTGGGAGTGCAGGAAATGTGAAGGACACAATTGTCTTCTATTAAAAATAATATGTTTAAACAATATTAGCTAGCATACTGATAGAAAGTTTGAATTATTGTGGATTTAAAATGTTTGTAAAAAGATCCAGGAAGGTGTCCTTATATTAAGATCCATCCATCTATCCACTAAAACCTTTAAAATGGGCAAAAAAAACCCTTAAACAAAAACATTAAAAAAATAAAATTGGATTATTGTCCAGATCAGCAGAAAAAAACATCACACAGAACAAAAATGTAACCAGCATCCAGTAAAACTTATGAGACAATAATTGGTAAGTTTGAGAAAGTTTTTAATTTACAAGAAAAAAGGGTAATTTGAGAAAAAAGTTTATGAGAAAAATTTCAACTCTGTAAGAAAAGTTGAAAATTTACCAAAAAAAAAAAAAAGTCAAATTTGAGGATACTCAGATTTGAGGGAAAAAATTAAATCTTTGAGACAAAATCAGCAAATATCCAAGAAAGAAGTAGCAAATTTCAGAAAATAAATTAGTTTCACTAAAGTGAAACAGTGGTAAAAATGAAAGGACATATGTGCAAGAGTAAAACACTATATCATGACTGAAGAATAAAGTAATGCATTACATAAATGAGGAAAATAAATGTAAATTATGTGTTTAAAACCTACAGGCTATGATCAGCCCATAGTGCATTTTACTTGTGCAATAAAAAACTAATATAAAAAAATTAATACATGTTTAATGCTTTACATACCCTTGAGAACATAGAAATACTAGAGGAATAACCCTCCTTGAATGCGACGCAAAAACAACGCCTTACCGACAATAGGAAACATCAGCTTTTTAAGTCATGCTGCCGACCTCTAGCCTCTATAAATACTATGTCCTGAAATGAAGCGCAATGTACAGACGACATTCCTCTGTGATGCTGACATTGCCACACATATAGTGCTGTCTGAGTAAGGGACCAATTATAGGGAAGTCCATCCTATTCAAAATGTTGCCACGACATGTAGTTACATTTCTGGAGAGGTGTTTGTCAGATCAATATAAGCTATATATTCACTGCAGTCCAGCTGAGCTCTGGGAGGGGCAGAGGTTGGTCAGCAGAGCCTTGATATCACTGGTGTAGTATCATCAGGATTAAAAACTGCATGCTGTATTCATGGTTATTGATGCTAGCACTGCATATACTAAGGCAACCCCTTAGCAGTAGACTTTTAGCTGACAGAAAAATTTGCTAGTTATTACCTTCAAGTTGAGTGACTAACACCATGCTAACCAGGCAAATAATAGTGATGGCAAAAATGCTGACCTCAAGGCCTTAAACTTGACTTTATAAACCAGGGAGTCACACCAACTTTTCTACATCCATCTTTTTATGCAGTTTATCTCTGGAGAGTCACAATCCTACCATGTGTGCTAATCTTAATATAGTATATGTCAGTGGCTATGTTTACATGTGCATCAATAATCCTACATTAACATTAGTGGTGTCAGTTTTAATGCATTTAATCGTGATTAATCCCACCAGGTGAGTTAACAGCATGAAGCGCGATAACACAATTATTTTGCCACTGGCAGCATATGGGCAAGAGAGAGCAGTGTTAATTGCGCATCATGAAATTAATCACACTTAATGCAATGAAATGTTATTAACAGGATTAAACGTGATTAAAACTGACATCACAAATTTACATATTAATATTCAGTTGTGTTAACGCCTTACTTTAAATAAATATTCCTACCTGTGTTTATGCAGCAATGACTACTTCAGTCTTAAAATTATTCAACCCCTGAATAGTAATTTCTCATAAGAGCACACATGTGCAAATCAGGTGTGGTCTCAAGCACACCTGATGCCTGGTGCAACCATTTAAGTGCTTCATTAGTTGCATCAGGTTTGCTTGAGCTAGAACACCTCAGATACCTGGACTGTTGACGGTGATGTTTGATTCCATGTTAGAAATATGGCTAAGCCAAGAGAATTGTCCAAGAAGTTCGAAGAGGAGATCATTGGCTTGCACAAACAAGGAAAATGTTGCAAAAAGATAGCAAAGGCTCTGAATGAGATACAGTTGGAAGCATTGTTTTGCAAGTTTAAAGTTAAAGAAACAATGGCTACACTACCTGGACATGGCAGAAAAAGGAAGCTATCAACAGCTTCCACCAGAGTCCTGAGGAGGCAGGTGGTCAAAAACCCTTGACTGACTGCAAAAGACCTGCAGCAAGACTTGGTGGCAGCAGCCACTGAGGTTTTTGTTTCCACAGTAAGGTGCATACTAAATGCTGAAGGGCTCCATGCCTGAACTCCAAGAAGTACATCACTACAGTCCCCAAAACACAAGAAAAGTTTGCTCCAATTTGCTCAAAACTATATAAATAAACCAAAGAGGTTTTCAGAATTCTGTTCTGTGGAGCAATGAAACAAACTACAGCTTTTCAGACCTATGGATCAGCAGTATGTCTGGAGGAGGAAGAATGAAGCATATGCTGAAAAGAACACCCTGCCTACAGTGAAGCATGGTGGTGGCTCAGTGATGCTCTGGTGCTGCTGGAAACCTGCAGTGTGTGGAGGGCAAGACGGATTCACACAAGTACCAGGAAGGTGAAGCCTAGGCGCCACTGGACCTTCCAACAGGACAATGATCCCAAGCATACCTCAAAGTCAACCAAGGCTTGGTTTCAGAAGAAGCCCTGGAAGACACTGGAGGCCTTTTCCCATGAGGAATGGGCTAAGATTCCTCAGGAAAACTTCCAGAAGCTGGTGTCTGGCTATGCATCACGTTTGCAGCAGGCCATAACAGCAAAGTGGTGCTCTACTAAGTACGAAAGATGCTTGTCTTGAAGGAGCTGAATAATTTTCAGACTGCAGTAATCATTAAAAGTGGTATTTTCTGTTGAATTTGAAGAAATCACTCCTAATATTAGTTGTGTTGAGCTATTTAAATTATTCTTATTGATTTGTTTATTGCAAACAGCTTCTAGATTTTACAATTTGCCAATAAACCTAATTTGCATTGGGGGTTGAATGATTTTGATTGCAACTGTATGTTTACTGTTTTGTAAACATGAAGATACACAGTTTTATGTTTGTTGTTTTTAAGCTGTTTGTTTTAGGTTTGTTTTCACTGACAGAGCTGCTTGTTTGTCGGGCAAAATCTGGCAACACCACTACTAGCTTTTTGCAAATATGCCGATTACCATATAAACAGGAACTTTCCATAGCTGCTGCACATGTCAATGCCTTACTAGGAATATTCCCTTAACCAAGATATGGATCATAACCAGAATATGCTGTGCATGTAAGTGTTGCTACTAAAAAGTGAACAGAAGAAAACTAAGAATTGTAAAATATAGTGTACCTAATAAATCCTTTTCGAGAGCATTATTCTGGTGTGTGGGAGCTATAAAGAAAAATCTGCAATAGGAGGTGGTTATTTCTAACAAAGTCGAGTGGGAGATTAATTTTAATAGAAGCAAATTAGAGTACTGTAGATGTGGGTGAGTGTGAGAATGAGAGATGTTTGAATTTGTTCTTGGCTCAGCCAGCAGCTATCAGTCACCACAGATAATGGTGACTCATGTTTCACTATGTCAAACGTTTGGAGGCACCAAGCTGCTAAGTGACACCTGCAAGTACGGCTCACACCAGTCCGTTATATACACCAATACATCAGTCATTCCAAACTCCATAGATGCTCTATAGAATTAGAGAGACGTGTGCAGGCTGAGAGACAAATTTGCCAGTTTTATGTTCTAAAAGTTATTAGACAAATGGTGGAGGTGGATAATGAGTGGCTTTCTGCTAAACTTCACTCCTTCAGGGGTGTGGAGAAGAAGCTTCTTGGGGTTTGTGTGTGTGGCAGCAGTGATTTGATTTGGTCTGTAAAGTGGATTACAAGGCAGAATCAATCTGGACATGTCAACATGTTCATTGAAAAAAAGCATCAGTAGTCCATACAGAACACTGACTAATACTGGCTGTGCACATTCCATCCATCCATCCATCCATCCATCCATCCATCCAGCTCTGTTATAACTTCTGGAAGCAAAAAAATACATTCTAGTTTAATCATAGATTCATTTTGGAATTCATATTTCTTTAACAAAGAACTTTGTTAAAAAAAATTAATATACATTTATTTAGCCAAGACTGAGAAAGCACGGTTGACAACCTGTCCAATTTTCATCAGACAGACAAACTAAAGGTCATCAGATGGAGCCGCCTACCTCCTCTCATCATCAAACGGGGGTTAACCTTTGGATCCAAAGCCTCATCCTGGACTCAGCTGGACTGTGATGCTGAAGCTTTTTTCTCAAATGACCCATATACCACATGTAACCATAAAAATCAGACAACAGCTAGCACATTAGTGGCTAACTGCCTGGACCCAGCAGTAATTTTCGGTTCTCCAAACATTCCAGGAACATTTACATACTGGAACACTCCTGGAACATTTATGTACCCAGACATTCCCAGAATGGTTACTGACGGGTTCAAGAATCTTCCTTTTATCCCTTTACATAATGTTCTGTCTGAAAAAGTTCAGGAAAGTTTTCTTAATATAAAACATAAAATGGTTTTGTTGGGGTAAAATATGTGGTTTGGAGGAAGTTTGGGGAATGGCTGCTGAACGGTACAGGAACATTTGCTGTAATAGTGTACAAAAATCTGCCAAGGTAGTTCAGAAAAGCTGTCTTAACATTCCCTTAACATTACATGTTCACTGGAAAAATTCAGATTGCAACATTTCTCTTTCATCTTTCTACACATCACTGTTGGCAGAGGAGAAATACCAGGTCCAGTCACGATGTGTTCAAATGTACAAGTTCTTATGGGTGAATGTATTATACTGAATCACTAACCAGAACTGTACTGGACCACTTAAGCTGGATTTATGCTCCACCCCAAGCGTGAGGCCTGCTCAGTTCAGCTGCCTCCCAGTTCAGTGAACGTACTAGTACACTACGAAAAAACCCCGCCCACTCGCTCAGCTAACTTTCAGTTCAGTGAACGTACTAGTACACTACGAAAAAACCCCGCCCACTCGCTCAGCTAACTTTCAGTTCAGTGAACGTACTGGTGAGCGTCAAATGAGCCTCGCCCACTCCATTCAGTTGGAGCTCCAGTGCAGCACTGAGTGATTTGAATGAATCTTTTTAGCCATACTGTTGAGAGAGTGACAAATGGTGAAAACCTTATGGCCTTACATGAATTACATGTGAGAAGAAAAGGCCTAATTATGACCCCAGTCAACCTGCTGCGCACTCTCTTCTCACCCCAGCTGTTTCCAAGCAGCAAGATCATTGCACAAAGGCCGCTCTGTGGAGCCACAGCAGCACAGTGGAAATCCCCTGCGTTTCCACCTGACAGACCGTGTGTGGTAAAATTCCTGCCAGAGAGAGCCTGCCACCATCTTGGACTCAACCAGAGAGAACCGGATCCCCCCAGAGATGACTCTGCAGCTTCAGGACCAGGACGCCAATCCAAATATGGACAGATTTCCTCCCAGAGTTACATCAGTCGATCATAAAACCAGCAAACCGTTTCAGATCGTGCTTTTTTTTGGCGCTTCAGCCCCACTGTGAGGGGGCCATGTTGGACCGCTCGTCAAAGCCATAGACTGTTGCTATTTCTCCCACTTTTTTGTTTGCGTTTCTCACTGTTTTTCTGTAACGTTCTGATTTTCCATGATTCATTATTTCAGTGATTTTGGTCAAGTACTCTCAATGTAAACATTAATCTTCATTTTTTCCTGTAATGTAATCGCAATCTGTATTCATTTATGTTTCCGTTCACTTTTAATTGGAATTAATTTTACACATTTTGATTCAAAATCATTTCATGTGTGTTTTCACTTTTTGATGATTATTCGTGTGATTCGCCATTGATTTATATCACATTTTCCTATTTTTAACTCACGCCTGTAAGTTCCTGTGTGTGAAATTCAGCCTGTAGTAAATGACCTTTGAACTTATCAAGACTGAGAGCACTCAATCTCAGCGTCTGCTCCTGTAGGAGAGGATTTTTTTCAGCTTCTCTCCCATAGTATAAACTGCTTGACTGCATTTTTTCCATGCATCACCTGTTTTTCAGCACCTAAATGCATTTTCTTGTTTTTGTTTTTGTGTGTTCTTTAATTAAATGTAACATTTAGTGATACTTAAAACCTTTGGATGAGTCTCAGCCTTTTGCCTTTGTTTGGGTGAGTTCCTTGTTACTGTGATATGACCTAATTTAAAGAGCACTAGGGTCAAAGGTTAAAAGGTATTGTGTGGTATATTAGTCTTAAAGGGACACTGCCAAAAATGGAGTTTTTTTCTTGTTAACATGTCTGTAACATGTTTTTTGTGACTTACAAGACATATCAAGAGCAAAATTGCTCAAATGTATCATATCTGCTTTTTGCTGTGAAGTTTCACTTAAGCCCCGCCCTCTGCAAAAAGGCAAGTTGAGACGAAACGTTTTTGGTGACGTAACTATTGTCAGATTTTCATGATTCTTCTTGTACACTTGCTCACTGATATACTAAGTTGTCCTGAATAAATTATACTCAGTCATTATGGGGATGGAAGGTGGCAGGTTAACAGAGGGGATGACTTTGGATCATTTTGCTAGCAAGGGGCATGGACTTTTTTTTTTTTTTTTGCAAAGATTTAATTACTTGAAAGGAGATTTAATATTTTATTTATTGAAAGAATTTTTTTCAGATTTTTGCAAAGATGTATTTATTTTGAAAAGATATTTATTTTTCAGTGGAAGCTTCCCATTTTTGTCCTATAAATACATAATTAATGATGAAGACATGGTCTCTGTGTGAGCTGATAATTTTGTAACAATCTGTGAGGTATTAAATATCTCCATGAATGTATAGGTTTTAAAATAAAATTGATTATTTTACAATTAAGTACAGTAAAATTTGCACTATTGTATGCAACTTTTCTTTTTTCAGTATTTAGGAGTGCCCTGTTTTTGGTTGAACCCCTGCCCCCCAAAATGTCTGTGCACGTCACTGCTCTCCTTCATTATGACTTTGTTTCTTTGCGTGCCTTACCAGGATTTTTACCTGCCCCATTAGACTTGATCACAATGTAAAGTGTTCAGCTTAACTCTTTGCACTAAAGACTACAGCTGTGGATATTAGGGTGTGTCATTCCTTGTCTCTGGGTGTCTCAGAGTCGCAATCTCCAGTATATTGTATTGTTATTCATTCCCAGGCACTCGATTTTTTTAGTATTTCTCATCACTTGCTGCTCAAAAAAATTCTGGCTCTTTGTGCAGCCTTTTGTTCTGATGGTTTGAGCATTAATTTTCTGAGCTCAGTCTGAGCCACGTGCCTGAGATACCAGGGATAACTCGGATCAGGTGACATGCAGATCCAAGAGTGTTCAGGGAAGCTTCTGGGTGACAGGAATCATTTCTTCACACGAATCTTTGGCAGCAATGTTGAACATATAACACAGGACATGATGGAAGGTTTGAAAGGAGTACACAGTTGTAATTTCAGTCTGCCACTTCTTCACTTTCATTATAACTCACTGTACTAAAGAATTTTCTAAAACCCAAATCTACTCCTGCCTGACCAAAAAATGCTACAGCAGATGCCTCAGCTCTGTCCTTTCATGCAGAAAATTAGACAGAACCTGCACCCCTCCAGACAATGATGTAATCTCTTGCGGTTCAGATCTGAACATCATAACCAAGGACAGAGGGCCGTTATGTAAGAGCCAACATACACACACACACACACGCACACACACATGCACACACACACAGGGGAGGATGGTGTGTGAACAGGGCAATCACTTGCAACAAAAGGGAGGACAGACAGTGAGTTGAAATGCACTCAGTTCTCTTCTCCTTGAAGCACTCACAGTCGCTTCAGGGAGCCGCATTAAAAGTTAAAAACAAAATGTCACATGAGATGTTTGCTTTCTGTAATCATGCTGTTTCAGACTAATGAAATCAGATTTAACTGTTCCTCAGAGGGCCTAACTGATGCCTCGTTGTCTGGACTCAGGGTACCTCAACACACACAGATTAGAGATTATAGGATGCAATGAGGTAAAATGATCAATCCAAACCCACCAACACCACCCGCCCCACCCATATTATAAACCAAGCCTAGGTTGTGTTTGTCATGAACTGAGTTTGGATTTTCCCCCAAGCTCAGTTTCAAGACTTTCCACTGTATTCATATTTTTCTGCTGTTTTGCTATGTCTTGTGAGTTCCATACTGCCTTCCGTTTTCCCTGTTCTTGTTCAGTTTGTTTTTGCCATGTCTTTTATTTGTGATTTATTTCTAGTTGGTTTCTGAGTTTATTTCTGATATTGGTTCTTTGGGCTGGCAGCTGATAGACAGCATTTTCTGGTCTGCACTTTGCAGGAGCGTTGCCTGTCGTACTGCCAGTCCAACTACTCCCCCCTCATTATCATCTGGTGGGTCCAATCATTAATTGTTGTTCCCTTCTCCCACTCAGGCTGACTCGCACCTGTGATCACTTGTTTTGTCATTACCTCACCTGTTGTGTATGTAAACAGGCTGTATTACAAAGATGGCGGCCAGGTTGGTCATGAGCTAGACCGGGGTGGCTACTACCGGTTTCCAGTGGTGATGCCGCCCGAGGTATAAAGGAAATGGGCGGAAGAGGCTCTGCCTCTTTCATCATGGGAGCCACCTGGCAAGCAGGTGAGTGCCGTAAACCTCTTTAGATATATCACACACTCTGTATAATAAAGCTCCATAAACTACAGTCACTGTGTGTGTTTGCTTTACCCAACTATGGACACAACATTTGGCAACGAGGTAAAAGCGGGAATGGATAAGTTTGTTGCTGAGTTTCGGCCGTTTCTGGAGGTCCCGGGCAGGCTGCCCGTGCTGTGGCCTCGTTGGTTCACTGCTTTTACCAACTACCTCGTGGTTTTGAACCTCGGCGAGCATGAGAGGCTTCGCACGAGGGCTGTGTTAGTCCATAAGTTAGGTGCTGAGGGACAGAGAGTGTTGGAGAGTCTGGGAGAGGCTGATAGTTTCGATGGTGTGTTGGAGTTGATGGCGCGCCATTTTCGCGCTCAGGAGAGTGTCACGGTCTGGCGCATCCAGTTTTCATAGCGCTGCCAGCGTTTGGGAGAGCTGGTGACGATGTTCGTTGACGAGTTCTGAAGGCTGGCGAGGGGGTGTGATTTCGGACGCCTGGAAGAGGAGATGATTCAGGACCAACTAGCGGAGCATGTTTGCAGTGAAGCGGTCCGGTCCAGACTGTTTGAGTATCCAGGAGAGTTGACGTTAGCCACTGCTATCGAGCTCACCCAGCGGTGCGAGACAGCAGAGACCATCGTGAGAGGCCTTCCTGAAGGGGCTTTTCTGAGTGAGGATGAGTCTCGTGCTAAGGCACTGAATTGGGACGCTTACGATGGTGACGCCGGAGGAGACACGTATGCTTCCGTGGTGAAGATAAGGTCCGCCCCAGGTACGCCACGTTGTTACGGTTGTGGGTCCCTTGTCCACCGCTATAAGGCCAGTGTGTGCCCGGCGAAAGGAAAGCGTTGTGGCAAGTGTGGTTTGCGGGACCACTTTGCCAGGGCGTGCGCTAACCTCGAACGCAGGTGCCGTAGGAAGGAACCAAGTGCTGTGCAGAAGACCGACTATTGCACACACGGTCTCCCCGGAGACAACGGGAAGGATCGGTTGTGATGTCATGCTTGACGGTGTCGTGGTTCCACTGTTGGTGGACACTGGAGCTGTTATCTCAGTGTTGAACCTGGCGACTGTGGACAGCTTGTTTCCCCACCAGCAGATTAAACAACAGGAGAGAGACTATTATGGCTATGGATTGAACAGACTGGCAGTTGTGGGCTTTGTGGAAGTAGAGGCCCGTTACAAGTCTGTCGTGGTGCCCTGAGCCCGCATTCATGTAACCGCTGTGGGGGTTAACATCATGGGGTGTAATCTCTTTTATAGCCTGGGTTTTTCAATCGCCAATGTGTCAGGTGAGGATTGGTCGGGCTGCAGACTGTGCAGCCGGCCGACTCCGCTGATGGATGGCGTGGAGGTGAGGGAATCGGACTGGTTGGACATGTGTAATAAGGGACAGCACATTCAGCGCTGCGTGAGGTTGCCGCAGGTTGGATCCAATGCCGGTCTGCCTGATGCCCAAGTTGAGGGTGAGGGACGGCACAACGGGACTCTGGAGGTGGCCTGTAAGGACGAGGTGCCCACGCTGGATCCAGAAGGGGCGGGACCAGAGAGCGAGTTGATACATTACTCGGGAGGACGGTCTACCATAGGTAACATGGACTGGGCCTACGAGTCGACCGGATCGTTGATGGAGACCAGTTGGACCCATCATCACCGGAGGAGGAAGACGCGGGCTTCCCTGCGGGTCGGCGACATGGTGCAACCCAGGGTTGAGGCTCGGATGAGCGGTGATCACGGCTCGCGCGAGCGGCGCGATGAGAGAGGACGGTTCTGGGTGGAGGCTGCTCGGAGTGACGGGTATCTGCGCTTGTCTGACCAGACCTGGAGGCATCCGAATGAGTTGCACCGAGTGGAGGAGAAGAAGCAGCGCAGTGGGAGCCCTGAGGTCAAGAGATGGAGGCGACTGGAGAAGGACCCGCCTAAAGATTGAGAGTATTATGTCTTTATTTTCTGTTCGTGTGTTTTTGCTCCAGTCCTGATATGTTTATTTACTGCTGGTATGGTACCCCGATTTAAATTTCAAAAAAAAAAAAAAGAAGAGAAAAGTAGGAATTAAATTTTAGCTTAAGGAGCCTGTATTATAACTGTGGGATTTTTATTGGCTCAAGGACAGTAGTTTGATGGAATGGAATTTTGTTAATTGAGATGGTCTGAGCGCCAATCCCATCCGTGCTCGGGTTGTCCAGTATTTCCCTGGTTCTATCCTATTTCGGGCCTTGTCTTATGGCCTCCTCCAAGGCTCTTATTTTGACAGCGTCACGGTGGACTTCTGGCTGTCAAAGCCGAGCCGCTCCGGGACAGCTGTATGGTATTTCATTAATTACTTTCCCCTTTCCTGATTGGTTTTTGTTTCTCCATTTAAGCGAGCAGCTGAGGCTTACTCCTCGCTGCGACCTACACAACTACATCGTGCACCTCCGTGTACGTGGCTGGAGTTCCTACGCCCAACTCCAGTCTCTCCTGTGAGTCTTTTGTGCTTCCTCCCGTAAGTGTTTATTGTTCAGCGTAGGCTCCGTCCTCGCTGCCTCTCTTAGTCTACCTCCAGCGTCATAGTTCTTGTGTCAGAGTTCATGTTCGTGTTTTGCCCCACGAGGCTGTTTATTTTGTTATCCCAGTCTTTTTGTAAATAAATCAGCAAACTTACTGTTTGGTCTCTGCCGTCTCATTGGTGCCCTGCAAGGGGCATCCATAACATTAATGTGTTAATTGTATACCCAAGTCTGGGGTGGTGGGGTGTGTTTATCCCGTTTGAGGTGTTTATTCATTTATATTTACATACCAAACGTTTAATACATTGTGATGTACCTGTTGTGTGTGGGGGGGGGGGGGAGCTGCCAGTAGTTGTTATGTGTTTTGTAGTTTTGTATGTTTTATGTGGAGCTGTTCCGGGATTATTTTGTTTTAGGTACACGGCTTTGTTTGTATAATTGGCGGCAGAATAATCCGCCCAGTCGTGTGGGGGTGCTAGTAGTCTACCTGGCTCCCCAGCTTAGTTGTGTGCATGGATAGGCTGTTTGTTTGTTTCTGTAACTGTTTTGCTTTAGTGTGTGAGTCAGGAAGCAAATTGGGGAGGGCTATCTGTGCGCTTGGCATTTTTTTTGAAGGGGGGGATAAATGTTGTGTATGAAAATAGGCTGTATTACAAAGATGGCAGCCGGGTTGGTCATGGGCTAGACCGGGGGGCTACTACCGGTTTCCGGTGATGACGTTGCCTGAGGTATAAAGGAAGTGGGCGGAAGAGGCTCTGTCTCTTTTGTCGTAGGAGCCACCTGGCAAGCAGGCGAGTGCCGTAAGCCTCTTTAGATATATAACACACTCTGTATAATAAAGCTCTGTAAACTACAGTCACCGTGTGTGTTTGCTTTACCCAACTATGGACACAACATCACCTACTATTTTAGCACTGTCTGTTCATGCTATTGTTGCCACTACGTTGTTCATGTGTTAGGAGCTGTCCTTCCTCTGAATGTTCCTCGGGACATTATCCTGTTCCTCGCTTGTCTCGTCTCCTCCTGAGCAGGCTGCTCAGGAGCGCTTCGTCTTGTAAGTTTTCTTGTGTTTGCATTTTTGAGTTTTGCACTTTTGGACGTGAGTTACATGTCACAATAAATGTCACAATAAATGTTGCAAAAAGTCATCCAGCGTGTGGGTTCGTCTCAATCTCTGTGCGCTGTGTAGAGGCGCACGTGACAGTATTTATTTTCTGGTTTGCAATTACTCTCAGCTATATGTCACACAGAGACTCAATGGAGGAATGTAGAGCACGGGCTGTTTACCATGATTTAATAATGGAGTCATTAGTGCCACGACATATGCCAATGCTGATGTGTGCTATTAAGAGCAATGTTAATGACACATGTGGTTAACAACTGTACTTATACCTCAGTCAAACTAAAACTGCTGCATTTCCCAGTTTATATAATTGTTCAGTGACATTTTTCATATAAGGGCCTTTTCTGTGTACTAACACTGCAACCTTTTCAGGATGTATTGTGTAAAAATATCTTATTCATAACATAGTATCTGTCATTTGCTGTCCACCAGGGAACCTGAACAAACTCGCAAAACATCACATGCAACTAAATCAGTAACACTTTGGCATCAAAGGGATGTTTTAAAGCTTGGTTTTAAAACATCAAACATCCCAGAAGACAGCAACTTTATTATTAATTTTTTATAATTAATTTTTTTTTTCTATTGGTTTTAAGATAAGATAAGATAAGATAAGATAAGATAAGCCTTTATTAGTCCCACAATGGGGAAATTCCAGGATTGCAACAGCATAGGGACAGCAACACTCAGAGCAACAATCAGAAGGCAAGAAAAAAACAACATCTAGTAAACATATGTCCATATTACTATAAATGTATATATACGTATATAGACACACAGTGCAGAGCATTATGGCTGGTGAATGTGCAGCAGAAAGTCTAAGCTCTCTCTCCGCGGATGCAGCGGGCCAGCTGGAAGTGTTTGGGCATGATGGTGACCCCCTTAGCGAAGAAGAGACCCACCAGGTGGGCCTCGCAGGTCTCCTGCAGAGCCATGACGGCGAAGCTCAGGAAACGCAGGACGGTCTTGAAGTCCTGAGCGATCTCCCTCACCAGGCGCTGGACGGGCAGCTTACGGATGAGCAGCTCCGTGGATTTCTGGCAGCGACGGATCTCTCTCAGAGCCACGGGCCTGTGACGGCGAGGCCTCTTCACTCTGCCGGTGGCCAGAGCGCCTCTCCGAGCAGCCCTGGTGGCTAGCTGTCTCCTGGGGGGGGGGGGGGGGGGGGCTTCTTCCTCCAGTACATTTTACGGGCGGTCTGCTTGGTTCTTGCCATCGCTCTTTATTATTCTGTCTTATATTTCTTTCACGCCGCCTACACTCCAGCCCGGCACCCGCATCGTTTTCGCTACAGCTCCCGGTATGTCGAGTTTCCCATTAGCACCGGGCGGCGGCCAAGTGCTAGCTAGCACTAGCTCCTCCCCGCTGTAACATCTCCCGCTGCAAACCGTGGTTCCGTCCGCCGACCCGGGAGACCCCCGGGGCGATCCGTGCGTCCGTGATATATATACAGAGTGAAAGGTGTAGAAAGAAGAAGGAAGATAAAAAGAAAAGGCTGTTGCAACAGGCAGCCGACTCGTGTGGCGCCGCCGGTCCAGCGGAACCGGAACCGGAAAAAGGGTTTTCGTTCATAATAACAAAAAACCATGGGCTGTGACTGAAATTTCTCCTTACTCACTATATTGTGCACTATATAGGGTGTCCGCCAGTATAAACAGTGTACAAATGTCTATTTAACCCCTATATTGTGCACTCAAAATATCCCTCAATGCATCTTGAAAAGTAGTGTCCAACTGATGGTCACTACATTAGCTAATGTATCCAATAATGTAAGCAGAGCAGTGACAGGACAGCCTTCCATCACAACAACATAAACTGTCATGAACCGAGCCGAGTTGTTCTTTGGGGCTCGGTTCTGACCTCCTGTGGCTCGGGTGCATCTGTGTATTTGTGTTCTGTGTTATCTTTTGAGGTTTATTGTAGTCTTTTGTTCATTTGGTTATTTTTTCCGTACCCATAGCCACAGTGCTCCGGCCAGCAGCTGTGATGCAGCCCTTGTGGACGCTGTTTGACACATGCTGGTCCGACCACGCCCCCTCTCATGACAGCCAGCTAGGTCTCTGATTGCTCTTCCCGCACTTCGCACAGGTGTCCCTAATTTGTGTCTCCAGCAATGTTTGTACTAAAGCAGGGCTTCACCAGTCAAGCATTGCTGGATTATTGTTTGTGTCTTGTGAAGGTGTTTAGTTCCACACCGTCGCTTCTCCCTTCGGTGTGTGTTACGCTCATTGGACTCTCTCGGACTTCTTGGACCGCTCCAGTTCTGTGAGTATAAACTGTTGGTGTTTCCCCCGTGCCATTTCCCTGCCATGCTTTGGAACGTAGCCCAGTTTCTTCCACTCATGACTGTAGAGCATCCTGGATGAGTCCAGTGTAACCCTGAGTGTTTGTTATTCTGAACTGTGTGTGTGTGTGTGTAAACCAACTGTTCAATAAACGTGTTGTGGTGTAACCTGCGCGTAAATCCTCATACCTTCTACCCCTCTGTGTGCTTCGTAGTAGTGCACGAGGAGGTTTATGAGAGAATAATCCAGCCAAAAAGGGATTTAGTGGGTTACACCCACACATCACTTTATGAAACTCTTCCTTACCCACCTGTGTTTGCCCAATGATGCTGTCGGCATGCCATTCTCACACCGGCCAGAGCATCCCACGGTGGAGGAAGAATGGGCAGCGACCTTCATTCAGGACTTTATGGATGAGGCCCACAAAGCCTGCGGACCTAAAGCAAAGTGGAGCAGCCTGGATGCAGCGGAGGGAATCCTGGAAGCGCATCCTGGTCTCTGGGATTACCCTCAGTACGCAGACCTGATCGCCTCAGTCTACACACTCCAGCGCATGCTTCCTTGTGTGGGGAGAGCGGTGTTCCTCGCGAAGCCCAAGCGGGGATGTGCTTCACAGCCTGCAGCCGTTCTCTCTCCCGCTTCACCATCAGCGCTGGCTGCCCAGAAGCAGCATCATCCCGGGAGGAGAGACCGTGAGAAGCCCTCCTCATCTTCGGCAGTCATCATCTCCCCTCCAGCTGTTGTGAGGCCTGCTAGGGCCGCCTTGGGATCGCCCACCTCCATTGCCATGGAGACGGCTCCTCCTCGACCCATTGAAGAGGGCCAAATCTCCATGGACACAGAGAGGGATGGCTGTTTGCCTGCTGCAGCTGTCACCGTCGAACACCGGGGTGACAAGCAAGTGTTTTTTCATTCCATTCAAGTTAATAACAATAAACCTTGTCTGTCCCCTGAGGGAGAGGCCCAGCATCAGCACTCCGCTGGGTTCTCTCCTCCAGCTGCAGACGTTAATTCTTTCCCTGTCCTCTCCGTGTCTCCTACATTTTCTCTCGAGCAACCGTTGGACTTGGAACAGACCGATCAGACGATGGAGGAGCCGGTGGCTTCGGAGGATTCCACCCCGAGGCCAGCACGGAGGTGTCCCCCCGCAGCCACGCTGGAGGAATTCCCAGCGTCAGAGCCGCTGCAGGAGGACAGTCAGACTGCTTTCACCATCTTGTCAGCTGCAGAGGCGACCGCAGCGGATTGGGAGCCTAAGCTGGACCTCCTTGAGGCCAGGCCCGAGTTTTCATCGTCAGGATTGACGGAGTCCTGGACGGCGGTGGAGCTCGAGCTCAGGCAAGTTTTCTCTCTTGTTTTTCTGATGACAGTATGAGAGAGATCTTGTCTGGCTCTAGGTGAGGAGAGTCAGGCGCAGTGCGCAGCTGCGTCTGAACTTCCTTCGCTGGGCTCTGCCGCTGCCGGCGACCCAAACAACCCTGTTTCTTCTCCTGCTCCTGAGTTTTCTTCTAGGGTTGCTGGTGAGGAACTACCATCTCCAGGGGTCCTCATGGAACTGGTCTCGCCGCCTGACGACATCGCGGGTCCAGCTCCCCTGATGCCTTAGGTCGTTGTGTGGTCCCCTCCGCAGGCCGCGTCTCCGTGGGTGCAGCGTGCTGGCTTAGGACCCTCATGGGGGCTGCGCCCCAGGGTTAGCCCGACATGTGTGCTGCACTCCGGCACAGACCCGTCATGAACGCCACGCTCCAGCACGGGGTCCACCGAGGGTGCAGCATTGGCCCAGTCGGGGTCCACCGCAGATGCTGCAGAACTCCAATCGGGAACCACCATGGTTGCAGCTGTGTCCCAAGCCGGGACCACCAAGGGTGCTGCAGAGCTTCAGCTGGAGTCCTCCACGGGCGCTGCAGAGTTCCAGCCAGGAGCCACCGTGGGTGCAGCGAAGGCCCGGTCGGGGCCCACTGAGGGTGTTGCAGGTCAGCCCAGGAATGAAGTGGCCTCCTCACCCCCCCGTCTGACGCCGTGGGGGCCACCTTCCTACGGTCTGGACATCCACCTGTGAGCCTCCCGGTGGGCAGGCCACCTCCTGCCCCACCCCTCTGGTCCTGGTGGCTCAACAGCGCTGGCCAGCTGCCTGAAGGACTGGGCCTCTGGGTCAGGTGGCCCATGTTTTCCGGCAGGCCACCGGATCTGTTCGCCGGACTGGTTGCTGGGCCTGGTACTCTGGGCGGCCTCCCGAGCCTCCACGCTTCTGGACTTGGGGGGGTTAACTGTTTTTTCTGTTTTGGGCCCTGGGCAAGGTTGTTATTTAAGTCCCTCCTTACTGGGTCCCCCTACCTCCCACCCGGGTTTGTTGATTATTGTCCCTGCTGGGGTGGGGGTGGGGGGGTCCTTCTTTGGTCGTGGTGCTACTTTGGGGTGTCTGGGTTCCACCCCTTGAAGTGGGGGCTCTGTCATGAACCGAGCTGAGTTGTTCTTTGGGGCTCGGTTCTGACCTCCTGTGGCTTGGGTGCATCTGTGTATTTGTGTTCTGTGCTATCTTTTGAGGTTTATTGTAGTCTTTTGTTCATTTGGTTATTTTTTCCGTACCCATAGCCGCAGTGCTCCGGCCAGCAGCTGTGATGCAGCCCTTGTGGTCCGCACTTGTGTGGATGCTGTTTGACACTTGCCGGTCTGACCACGCCCCCTTTCATGACAACTGGGTCTCTGATTGCTCTTCCCGCACTTCACACAGGTGTCCCTAATTTGTGTCTCCAGCAATGTTTGTACTAAAGCAGGGCTTCGCCAGTCAAGCATTGCTGGATTGTTTGTGTCTTGTGAAGGTGTTTAGTTCCACACCGTCGCTTCTCCCTTTGGTGTGTGTTACGCTCATTGGACTCTCTTGGACTTCTCGGACCACTCCAGTTCTGTGAGTACAAACTGTTGGTGTTTCCTCTGTGCCATTTCCCTGCCATGCTTTGGAACGTAGCCCAGTTTCTTCCATTCATGACTGTAGAGTGTCCTGGCAGAGTCCAGTGTAACCCTGAGTATTTATGTTATTCTGAACTCTGTGTGTGTAAACCAACTGTTCAATAAACGTGTTGTGGTGTAACCTGTGCGTAAATCCTCCTACCTTCTACCCCTCCGTGCGCTTCGTAGAAGCACACGAGGAGGTTTATGACAATAAACTGTCTGACAGTAGTTTTATATATTGATTAGCACTGGGAATCAATTAAAAAATGTCAACTAATTAATCACACCCATTTCCAAAAATTAATTGTGAGCTTGGATAGAGGCACAATACACAATAACAGGGTTTTTTTTCAGCACATACATTTCTTGACCTCAGAATCAGTTTTAGAACATGTTCAGTCTCTGCCTGCCACGGCAATCAGCCTTGACCACACCATGACAGTGCTGCCTTGAGAGCTCTTATTGTGCAAAAATCTGAAGGGAGTCAACATGATATTGGCAGTATTTTCTTTAGTTTGGAGTGACAAATAAGGTTTGTGGTAGGAGACAGAGGGTAAGAGAGTGAGACTCGCTCCCAAAGAGTGACAACAACACTGATAGTGTTGCTAACTGTACACAGTATCATAGCGCAATATGTAGTAAATATAAATTAGCAAATGTAAATGTACCAATCCAGTGCGAAATATCTAAAAAACATACTTAACTGCTCATGTTCATTTTTATTCCGATGAGCTGATAATATAAAATCAGAAACTTTACATGTCTTACCCCTTACCCCTTTTTCCACATTTTAACAGCTCACACATGTCTTAATGAAATGTTTGTGACATATTTTGTTCACATTTTCCCGTTTCAACTCCACCCTCCCTCTTAAATCAGTTAGCCATTATCGCTGACTAGCTTCTAGCCTCCCAGCTCAGTTGAGCAGCGCTCTGGTTCACTGATCCACAGTCAATGGTGTATCTCGCGTCAGTCCAGTCTATCTCCCAATAATTTGGCTGTGATTCCACAACAAATTGCTTGCACCACGCACTGGACGGCTCCCCTCGATCGCCACAACCCAAGGGAGAGCTACTGAGCCAAGGGATCTCAAAGGGCAGTGTGGCTCTGTGGGACTCCATTCTGCACTCATGGCCAGCTGAAAGCTGGAGTGACTACGCTGCCCGCGAGAGCAGAGCACATCCACGGAGGACAGTGGTGTTGCTCGGTGTGAGGGCCAGCAGCATCTGGTCCCAGGACATTTTGATTGCAGGGAGCCAGAGGCTTCGTTGTGATTCTGCGGCCAATCACCTGTACCGGCTTGTGGCTTGCACAGCCAGCTAAAGGTAGCCTATTAGCCCCTAAGCTATTAGCTCACGAGCTAACACTGGTATTAGGATGAGGGCTGTAAGTACGGCTTATATTGTTATTTTCATCAGATCTTAGTCACCCTAATAGTCATCCCTGTTATCACCCTGTTATATATATATATATATACAGTATATATATACGTATATATATATATATATATATATATATATATATATATATATATATATATATATATATATATATATATATATATATATATACACTGTATATAACAGGGTGTATATACACTCACCGGCCACTTTATTAGGTACACCATGCTAGTAACGGGTTGGACCCCCTTTTGCCTTCAGAACTGCCTCAATTCTTCGTGGCATAGATTCAACAAGGTGCTGGAAGCATTCCTCAGAGAGTTTGGTCCATATTGACATGATGGCATCACACAGTTGGCGCAGATTTGTCGGCTGCACATCCATGATGCGAATCTCCCGTTCCACCACATCCCAAAGATGCTCTATTGGATTGAGATCTGGTGACTGTGGAGGCCATTTGAGTACAGTGAACTCATTGTCATGTTCAAGAAACCAGTCTGAGATGATTCCAGCTTTATGACATGGCGCATTATCCTGCTGAAAGTAGCCATCAGAAGTTGGGTACATTGTGGTCATAAAGGGATGGACATGGTCAGCAACAATACTCAGGTAGGCTGTAGCGTTGCAACGATGCTCAATTGGTACCAAGGGGCCCAAAGAGTGCCAAGAAAATATTCCCCACACCATTACACCACCACCACCAGCCTGAACCATTGATACAAGGCAGGATGGATCCATGCTTTCATGTTGTTGACGCCAAATTCTGACCCTACCATCCGAATGTCGCAGCAGAAATCGAGACTCATCAGACCAGGCAACGTTTTTCCAATCTTCTATTGTCCAATTTCGATGAGCTTGTGCAAATTGTAGCCTCAGTTTCCTGTTCTTAGCTGAAAGGAGTGGCACCCGGTGTGGTCTTCTGCTGCTGTAGCCCATCTGCCTCAAAGTTCGACGTACTGTGCGTTCAGAGATGCTCTTCTGCCTACCTTGGTTGTAACGGGTGGTTATTTGAGTCACTGTTGCCTTTCTATCAGCTCGAACCAGTCTGGCCATTCTCCTCTGACCTCTGGCATCAACAAGGCATTTCCGCCCACAGAACTACCGCTCACTGGATATTTTTTCTTTTTCGGACCATTCTCTGTAAACCCTAGAGATGGTTGTGCGTGAAAATCCCAGTAGATCAGCAGTTTCTGAAATACTCAGACCAGCCCTTCTGGCACCAACAACCATGCCACGTTCAAAGTCACTCAAATCACCTTTCTTCCCCATACTGATGCTCGGTTTGAACTGCAGGAGATTGTCTTGACCATGTCTACATGCCTAAATGCACTGAGTTGCCGCCATGTGATTGGCTGATTAGAAATTAAGTGTTAACGAGCAGTTGGACAGGTGTACCTAATAAAGTGGCCGGTGAGTATATATATATATATACACATACATACATACATACATACACACACACACACACACACATATATATATACAGTATATATATATATACACATACATACATACATACACACACACACACACACACATATATATACAGTATATATATATATACACATACATACATACATACACACACACACACACACATATATATACAGTATATATATATATATATATATATATATATATATATATATATAATGTATGTAAATATTATGTATATGTAAATATAACATGTATATGTAAATATTTTATATCTTTTCATGGAACAACACTGAAGATATGACACTTTTATACAAAGTAGTCAGTGTACAGCCTGTATAACTGTCCCCTCAAAATAACATACAGCCATTAATGTCTAAACCACTGGCAACAAAAGTGAGTGTCATATCTTCAGTGTTGTCCCATAAAAAGATATAATAAAATATTTACAAAAATGTGAGGGGTGTACTCACTTTTGTGAGATACTGTATATATATACAGTATATATATATATATATATATATATATATATATATATATATATATATATGTTTATTGTCATTTATCCTCCCTTTTTCTATGTAGCGTAGGGTGGAGTTTTTACATTTGAAGCTGAGTTTTTACGCTGGATGCCCTTCCTGATGCAACCCTGCCCATTTTAACTGGGCTTGGGACCAGCGCAGGGAGTACACTGGCTTGTGCACCCCCTGTGGCTGGGTAACCAACATTTTCCCTCATCCGTTCCACTTTTGCTGAGCACCAAGCTAGACAGCAGAAAGTTCCATTTTTACATGGTCTTTGGCATGACCCGGCTGGGATTTGAACCCTGGTCTCCCGGTTATGGGGCGGATGTTCTACCTCTAGCTCACCACTCCGGTAATTAAAGCAAATATATTAAATAAAATCAATTTTACTGTATTTACATGTTTACTGTATTTACTGTATGAACATTTCTGACATAGCACACTAGCCGGAACCAAAAGTAGCTGTTAGTGCAAAGCTAGCTGAAGAGAGTCATTCACCATGGTTTCTCATTTTAAAATCTAATTAAATATAATCTGCAGTCCAAATGTACACATTGTATTACATTGTATTACAGCGATACTCCAGCAAATTGATTTGAACATCCAGAATGAAATAAAATGACGAGCTTGATTGCATGACGTGCTAAAGACTGTCCGGGCAGAACCGCTGTTGCGTGTTTTAAGTTCCGCTATAACAGGAAGTGCCGTGGGAGCATTAATTAGTGTTAATATTTTTAAATCCATTAATGGAACTACTGTAATTAATTACGTTAACATGTTCATATTCCCAGCACTAATATTGATACAGTAAAATTGATACACTAAAAAATACATATGGGTATTCATTTTTTTAATCTGTTGCATTTTACTGTCTCACCATAATTCCCAGAGGTGGGTAGTAACTAGTTACTTTTACTCAAGTACCTATACTTAAGTATCTTTAGTTTTTCACAAACATACTTTTGTGAGTATTTGTGGATATACAACGGAAATAAGCTATGGAGAGCTTGCTCCTTCTGTAACTGATAGCATGGTAGATAGTGTTACAGCTTCTCTGCATCAGATTCTAAACATGGTGGCCCCTTTGAAAAAGAAAAAGTCTAATCAGAGATTTCTAACTCCTTGGTTCAGCACAGAAACTCATAGCTTAAAACAGAAGACTCGTCAATTAGAAAGAAAATGGCGCTCCACTAATTTAGATGGAATCTATTTAGCTTGGAGAAACCATCTTTTAATTTATAAAAAAAAAAAATCTCTTAGAAAAGCTAGAACAAGTTATTATTCTGCATTAATAGAAGAGAACAAGAATAATCCCAGGTTTCTTTTCAGCACTGTAGCCAGGCTGACAAAGAGTCAGGACTCTGTCAATCCTAGTATTCCCATAGAGCTTACTAGTCAGGACTTTATGAACTTTTCCAATAATAAAATTTCATCTATCAGAGATAAAATCAGTCAGATTCTTCCCACCGTTAACTTAAATACAGTAACTACTACAACTTCAATTGATATCTCCAATTGACCTTTTAGAGTTAGATAAAATAATTTCCTCATCCAAGCCTTCAACTTGTCTTTTAGACCCTATTCCTACCAGGTTATCTAAAAAAGTCTTCCCATTTACTGGTAACTCTATTCTTCAAATAATCAATTCTTCATTAACATAAGGCCATGAACCGCAGGCTTTTAAAACTGCTGTAATTAAACCCTTACTCAAAAAGCCAATGCTGGATCCAGGAGTTTTAGCTAACTATAGACCAATCTCTAATCTCCCTTTCTTTTCAAAAATCTTAGAAAGAGTTGTTGCTACACAATTATTTGACCACTTGCAGGGAAATGGTTTATTTGAAGAGTTTCAATCTGGGTTTAGAATCCATCATAGTACTGAAACAGCCTTAGTGAAGGTCACTAATGGCCTCCTTATCGCATCTGATAATGGACTTGTTTCTGTACTTGTCCTTTTAGACCTTAGTGCAGCTTTTGATACTATCGATCATATAATATTCTACTTGATAGATTAGAACACTATGTTGGACTTAATGGAACTTCATTGCAGTGGTTTAGATCTTATTTATCTGATAGGTTCCAGTTTGCTCATGTCAATAATGAGTTTTCTTTCAACTCAAAGCTCAGTCGTGGAGTTCCACAGGGATCTGTACTAGGCCCTACTCTTTCTAGTTCATATATGCTTCCGTTAGGCAACATTATTAGAAAGCACTGTATACATTTTCATTGTTATGCAGATGACACACAATTACACCTGTCAATGAAGCCAGATGATAGTAATCAATTAGCCAAGTCAGAAACCTGTCTTAAGGAAATCAAAGCTTGGATGACTTGTAACTTTCTGCTATTAAATTCAGATAAGACTGAAGTCATTCTTGTTGGTCCAAAAAAACCTTAGAAATACCTTTCCAAATCAAACTCTTAGTTTGGATGCGGTTACTCTTTCTCTTAATAGTTCTGTGAGGAACCTTGGAGTTATTTTTGATCAAGATCTGTTTTTCAATTCACATATTAAATTTGTTTCTAAGACTGCCTTCTATCATCTACGTAATATTGCCAAGATTAGGAGCATCTTGTCTCAGAGTGATGCTGAGAAACTGATCCACGCTTTTGTTAGCTCTAGATTAGATTATTGTAACTCTTTGTTATCAGGTTGTCCTAAAACATCTTTAAAAAGTCTTCAGTTGATCCAAAATGCTGCAGCAAGAGTTTTAACAGGTACTAGAAAGAGAGATCATATCTCTCCGGTTCTGGCCTCCCTTCATTGACTTCCCATAGAGTTTAGAATTAAGTTTAAAATCCTTCTTCTCACTTACAAAGCTCTAAACAATCAGGCCCCTTTATATTTAAAAGCTCTGATAGTACCCTATTATCCTAACAGAGCACTACGCTCCTAAAATGCTGGATTACTTGTAATACGGAAATGTGGAAATGCAGCAGGATACGATAACATCTTCCCAGAATTCATGAAAAATCTTGGCCCCCGAGCCCTAACTTGGTTGACACAATTCTACACAAGGATCACACAAACAAACTCGATCCCAAAGAAATGGCGGACAGCAAAGGTCATTGCCATCCCAAAACCTGGCAAAGACCACAAACTACCAGCAAGCTACCGCCCAATCTCCCTACTCAGTGTTCCTTACAAAATCATGGAGCGCCTAATACTGCAACGCATTTCCCCAGAAATAGAGGATATTCTAAGTGTGGATCAAGCAGGTTTCCGCAAGGACCGCAGTACAGGAGAACAAGTACTGGCCCTAACCACCTTCATCGAAAATGGTTTCGAGAGCAGACTGAAGACAGGGGCTGTGTTTCTCGATCTTACAGCCGCCTATGATACGGTCTGGCACAAAGGCCTCCTCCTGAAACTTATAAAGGCGATCCCTGCTTGGGCAACAGAAATTATAAAAACCCTGCTGACCAACCGAAGGTTCAGAGTCCACCTCAGTCAGAACACAAGTGCATGGAGAATGCAGAAAAACGGACTCCCACAAGGCTCAGTTCTAGCTCCAACTCTGTTCAACCTCTACATAAACGACCTGCCTACTACAAAATCCCGCAAATTCATCTATGCAGACGACATCTGTTTGGCATTCCAAGCACCAGACTTTGAACCACTGGAACGGGTGCTCACGGAAGATCTTGCTAAACTGGACCAGTTCTGCAAAATCTGGCGCCTAAAACCAAGCCCAGCAAAAACCGTCTCCAGTGTATTTCATCTCCACAATGCAAAAGCTGCCAGAGAACTAAACATCCACCTGAGCGGACTCAAGCTTAAGCATGCCCCAAATCCAACTTATCTTGGAGTGACCCTTGATAGGACCTTATCCTTCAAGGAACATCTAAAGGGGACGGCTGCTAAGGTGAAAGTACGAAACAACCTGCTCTGCAAGCTCGCTGGTGCAAAATGGGGGGCGGCAGTCTCCACCCTGCGCACCTCAGCACTGGCCCTTTCATACTCTGTAGCAGAATATTGTGCCCCTGTCTGGTCCAGGTCATCTTACACACACCATGTAGACACCCAGCTCAACTCAACCATGAGAACTATAACTGGAACAATCCGCTCAACACCACTCCCCTGGCTCTCTGTACTGTCAAACATAGCCCCTCCACACATCCGGCGAGCAGCATTAACTCAAAGGATGCTCCAAAAAGTTAAAGATTTTCCTCACTTACCAATCCATGCAGATATCTACACCCCACCCACTGCCCGACTTTCATCCAGACGGCCGATTTGGAAAAACCCTCCCCCAGCTGACTTTACCATCCAGACAGCTTGGCAAGAGGAATGGGAGACCAAGGAGGTCCCAAACAAACAGCTGGTGATAAACCCCAACCAACAGGTCCCGGGCACCAACCTCCCAAGGAGACAGTGGTCTACACTCAATCGCTTCAGGACTGGACATGGCCCCTGCTTGGCCAGCCTTCACAGATGGGGCAGTAACCCTAGTCCACTGTGCGCATGTGGAGAGGAGCAAACTATGGAACACATCATAGAGGCTTGCCCGCTCCAAAGACTGGAAGGAGGATTACACACCCTCCATACAGCAAACCAGGAGGCAACTGCTTGGCTTAAGGACTTTGCATTCGCTAAATAAAAAACTTGTAATACCTAGAATCTCCAAAAGTACAATGGGAGGCAGAGCCTTCAGTTATCAAGCTCCTCTCCTGTGGAACCAGCTGCCAGTCTAGATTCGGGAGTCAGACTCGATCTCTGTTTTAAAGAATAGGGTTAAAACCTTCCTTTTTGATATCGCCTACAATTACGGAAGGATCATGTGTCTCTGAACCCTCCCTTAGTTATGCTGCTCATAGGTTTAGACAGCCGGGGGACCTTCAATAATGCACTGGACTTCACTCCTTTCTTCACTCTCAATTAATTTTTTTTTTTTTTTTTGTTGCTGGTCATTAACATCTGTTTGTTCTCTCCCATAGATTGAGTCCCCATCATGCTGTTTGCTCTCTACATGTCTGTTCTTTTCATTTTCTCTATCCCCTCATCCCCCAGCCAGTCGCAGCAGACAACTGCCCCTCCCTAAGCCTGGTTCTGCTGGAGGTTTCTTCCTGTTAAAAGGGAGTTTTTCCTCTCCACCGTCGCCAAGCGCTTGCTCACAGGGGATCGCCTGATTGCTGGGTATCTTTCTGCAATTGTGGGGGTTTCCCCTACAGTTGAAAGTGCTATGAGATGACTGTTGTTGTGAAATGGTGCTATATAAATAAAGTTGAATTGAATTGAATTGAATTGAATTGAATTGAGTAGCTTTATCGCAGGATACTTTTTACTCAAGTAAAATTCTGAAGAAAAACCTCTGCTTTAACTGGAGTACATTTGGTGGCACCCTTTGTGTCACATTTAACTTCACTGATTTGAAAACTGGTCAGAAATGTGCTTGTTTATATTGCAATAACCATAGATGACTGCATATTAACTAAGTTTAGTGAATTTATAATTTGATTTGGATGATAGAGGGCAAATGTGGAGACTATTTTCCTCAGACTAAAACATTTAGGAGAAAAAAAATCACAAATTGGTGGCAGTAATGTCACAAATCTACAAGAAAAAAGTTGAAAATTTATTAACAAAACTCACAAATTTTTGAAAAAGATACAAATTCATAGATTCACCATTGTTATATCAATTCAATGATTTTGACTTTCAAGAAATATAACAATTACAATCTACGTATATGCTACACTTAAAGTGTTAAATGCTGCTCTGTTCCTGCAAAATGCCAAAAGTTATATTTCCACAATCAGCTGATAAGAGCATCAGCTCGTACTGTCAGACCACTAATAACCATCACCAACAGCACACATACATCACACTAACGTTTGGCCGACATACCAAGTTTATGTCAGGAATACATCTTATTGAGATTGCTTGCACATTGGCAAGACATCGGCTTCCTAAAATTTTAATCAGAGTATCATCATCTGATATTGCGATGTTCCACACATTTGATTTGGCTACGATTTTATAAGGTCTTTGGTATGACCAGGTCCTTAACCCACATCCTTCCGGCTGTTGGGCTGATGCTCTACCACTAATCATAATTTAGGAGTAGTGTTTCTCACCTCGAATAACAAAACAGTTGCAGTCTTAAAGATCAATCCTAAATAAGTAAAAGTCACGATTAACATTTAACAGCAGAATACGGCAGTGGTGGCCTAGTGGAAGAACAACCACCCCACAGCCGGAAGGTTGTGGGTTCATGACTGGGTCAGGAAGAGCATTTGTTGTAAAACCCTTGCCAAATCAAATATGTGGATCATCACAATATCAGATGATGATGTGCTGCAGTGACCCCAAAAGGGAGCAGCTGGAAGAAGATTAAAACGTGGCTGCAGCCATTTAAACGTTGGCCGATGGTCGTCGCCAATGTGCAAACAACCTCTATAAGATGCATTCCTGATGTAAACCTAGGTTGGTCTGACGTATGTGTGCTGTTGGGGATATGTCATACAATCATTTAACTTATCCAGTGTTGCTGACATCATGCATCCAGGATTGTTTATGTGTTTACTCTAAACTTCACATGTGCCTCCTGAACCAGAGGTGCTGGCACACGCCAACACAAGCTCCTTACACGACAGCTCTCGCCTTCTTGCCCCAACTTTAAATCTTCAGCTTCTTATCGGATGCTACAAGCTTATGGTCACATTCCAGATGTCAAAGGCACACACAAATGATTACACCGACAAATAGGCCATCCCCGAGTCTAGTCTATTTTAAGGCTGCCGGATGTGGACTCTGTTGCACAACATCACACCTGGAGCACAACAGGCCGGGCTACAAAAGTGGGCGAAAGTGCTACAACACATTCACTAAATGCCTCAGCAGAAAACGGTGAATTCAGAGGGTTAATTTGCTAACTATAAATAATGCTGTCCTCCTGCTCAACTGTCCACAGGGGCCTCCAAACAAGCTTGCCCACTCTGTCAGCTGGAGTATGATGAAGGCCGTCATTGGACAGTGATCTGACCGTAGCAGCAAACCTCAGGAGAGGATGATGTAAAGTCTTTTTGAAACATCACTGCTGAGGGACACCCCAACCTCCTACCTTTTACGTCACAGACTGCAACCCAAGAATATCACCAATAATCAGCAATGTTTGCTGCTTTAAATCATGGTAAGAATGGGGCAAATAAGAATTGCTTCTAAAACATTTGCTCTCCACTCCTCTTACTGGAGCTAAACATTTCTTAAAAATGTATGTCTTCAATACCAGACACTATTAAAACCAGACAGTGGGTAAAGGCTGACATCATTATTCAAGGGGTAATGCCTTTTATTAGAAACTAAGAAATGCAGTATTTGATATTTGAAACCCCCATATATGTATCTATATTAAAATTTAAAAAAAAAACTTCCATGTTAATTAGTCAATATGGATAAATCGTGTACATTTGCAAGACAGACCAACATGTTTATTTCCATTTAATGCACCTATGTGTGTAAAGAGGCAAAAAAGCAAATTATAACAGTACTAGAACTTCATGGACAACTGAAAAAGCAGGATTTAGTCACACTAAATCCATGAAGTGAGCTGCATTCTTATTTATTCCACTCATTTGCAGTTTTAGGTCTGCAGAACTGCAGTTTTCCCAAATTTGTCACCATAACTCAAGTTACACTAGTTCCTAGAATACCTATATCTTAGGAAATGAGAAATTGGGTAATTGTGGAAAGAGAAAAGAAATATAAGCCTAATAACAGATTCTAAACAAAAGATGAACACAGTTAGTGTAACGTCAACCAGTTAGCTTGAAATATCTGTTTCTGAAGCATTTTAAACCCTGCTATCTTAGTTCAGATTAAATGTGACGGCTATATTCTGCTGTTTGAGAACTTAAAGGGATCCATGGCAAGAGTCTTCAAAGACTGCAGTACATTCAAAACTCTGCAGCTAGGGTCCTGATGAGGGTGCGAAAATATGAACATATCACACCCATTCTTAAATCCCTTCACTGGCTTCCTGTTTCCATCAGGATCAAATAAGGTCTCCCTCCTCACTCACCAGTGCATTCACAGAAATGCCCCCCCCTTATCTCAAAGAACTGCTAACTCCACTAACCACAACACGTTCCCTCCGTTCCACTCACTCAAACTGCCTTCATACACCCAAGACAAAATTCAGCACCATGGGGGACAGAGCTTTTTGCGCTGCTGCCCCACGACTGTGGAATGCCCTCCCTGACACCTTGAGGGCATCACAATCCACAGACGGTTTTAAAAGAGGACTTAAATACTTTTTTAGTAGGACATTTAGCAGGACTGTTTTAACCTCTTCTCTTTTTTTTATTTTTTTTATCTTTATTATATGTAGAACTTTGAGATTTTTTAATGCAAGTTACAAATAAAATGTATTATTATTATTATTATTATTATTATTATTATTATTATTATTATTATTATTATTAAAAGTATATATCATGACCTAACCAACACATCTGGTGAGCCCACATGGGTTTTACCTGGGCGAAAGGAGTATGGGGGGGGGGGGGGGGCTGAAAAGTTCTTAGTGGTCAAATTTGACCAAATGTGGTTTACTAATGTGGGACTGTTTTGAAATCACTGTCTGGGAGCAGCTCTGCGATCCACACGGTGAAGATATCGACAGCCTCACTCACACCATCACAGACTACATCAACTTCTGTGTGGACAACACCGTACCCACCAAGACCATACGGTGTTGCTCAAACAACAAACCCTGGATCAACCCTGAGATAAAGTCCCTACTGAAAGAAAAGAAAAGGATCTTCAGGTCAGGAAACAAGAAGGAGCTGAAGTCTGTACAGAGGGAGCTAAGGAGGAAGATTAGAGAGGGGAAGGACAGCTACAGGAAGAAGATGGAGGACAAGCTGCAACAGAGTGACATCAGTGGTGTCTGGAGAAGCCTCAAAACCACCTCTGGGTTCCAGAATACCTCCTTCCAGGCCACAGGGGGCAGGGAGTGGGTGAACAATCTGAACCTGTTTTTTAACAGGTTTGATCAACCACCCTTCCCTCCGCCTGCACACCAACCACTGCTGCTTCTACTGTCATCTAGTCCTGCTGCCCATGCCCCCCCAACACCCCCCACCCCCAGCACACAGCCCCCCTGCCCCAACCTGTCCATCACTAAGACCCAAGTGAGGGCGGAGCTGAGTAAGATCAAGGCGAGGAAGGCCTCAGGTCCGGACTGCATCAGCTCGAAGCTCCTCAAGTCCTGCGCAGACCAGCTGTGTGGGATTGTGGAGCACATCTTCAACCTGAGCCTGAAGCTGGGGAGGGTACCACAGCTGTGGAAAACATTCTGTGTGGTACCCGTACCAAAGACCTCCCACCCCAAAGACCTGAACAGCTACAGACCAGTGGTCCTCACATCACACCTAATAAAGACCCTGGAGAGGCTGCTCCTTGCCCACCTTCGCCCCCTGGTGGGACCAGCCATGGATCCACTCCAGTTCACCTACCAGTGTGGCATCGGGGTGGAGGATGCAGCGAGCTTCTTCCTACACTGTTCCCTGTCCCACCCGGAGAAGCCTGGGAGCACGGTGAGGATCATGTTCTTTGATTTCTCCAGTGCTTTCAACATCATCCAACCGATGATCCTGAAGGACAAGCTACTGTGCGCAGGGATGAACCTGCATCTGTCATCGTGGATCCTGGACTACCTCACAAACCAGCCACAGTTTGTGAGAACCCAGGATTGTGTGTCCAACACTATCATCTGTAGTACAGGGGTCCCCCAGGGAACAGTTCTGGCTCCCTTCCTGTTCACCCTTTATACTGTGGACTTTTCACACAACACACCACACTCATCAACAAAAGTTTTCTGATGACTCTGCAATTGTCGGCCTCATCTCTGATGGAGATGATGCGGAGTACAGAGGACTTATCCAGGACTTCATGGACTGGTGCCATCGGAACTGCCTCCAGATCAATGTGAGGAAAACAAAGGAACTGGTGGTGGACTGCCGCAGGCGAGGGCAACCCCTCACAGCACCAGTAAACATCCAGGGAACAGTCACTGAGATGGTGACATCCTACAAGTACCCGGGTGTTCATTTGAACAATAAACTGGACTAGTCACACAATACTGACGCGCTCTACAAGAAGCGACACCGCAGGCTGTTCCTCCTGAGGAGGCTCCGGTCTTTTGGTGTATAAGAGGCACTCCTGAAGACCTTCTACGATTCGGAGTGGTCTGCAGGGGCAACAGCATCATGGCAGCCCACAGGAAGAGACTGAATAGACTGATCAAAAAAGCTAGCTCTGTCCCGGGGTAACGCCTCGACCCAGTGGAGGAGATAGGAGAGAGGAGGATGGTGGCTAAGTTGTCATCTCTGCTGGAGTCCGAGTCCCACCCCATGTAGGACATGCTGAACACACTGAGCTCATTTAGTGGGAGGCTGCACCATCCTAGGTGCGCGACTGAGGTTTTGCAGGACCTTCCTACCTATAGCTGTCAGACTTTATAAACTAACCAGGGCTGCTCGTAGAGGTCATATTAAATGCACAAAATGTAACAAACTTGCACAATAATGGTCCCCTCCTTTATACAACTAGGACAATATCAATCGCTACGGAGGGTGACAACTAGGCTGATTCAAATACATAATGTGCTGTATGGGTACATATTCATTCTATGTGGGATAACTGAATAGACTGTTATGCTGTTTATTCCATATAGCTACAATGCTCAATACTGTGTATATTTCTGTGTACATGCTGTATGTATATTCACTGCTCTTATTATCTTATCTTCTCAATTATTGCTCTGAGTGTTGCTATCCCTGTGCTGTTGCAATCCTGGAATTTCCCCATTGTGGGACTAATAAAGGCTTATCTTATCTTATTTTTCAACATAGTCTCCCCTTTGGTCCACACACTTCTTCCATTGGTGTCGCAGCGCTTGGATCCCTGTGGTTAAAAAATAAACCACATTTGGTCAAATTTGACCACAATGAACTTTTCCGCCTCCCTCGTATGTGGTGGGCATGGGCAAAAAGTGGACTTCTCACCTGGGGCCCATCTGGGCAAATTTTGTGGTCCTATATATAGATCTGTACATTTCAAATGAGCAACACAATAACTGTTTAAAAAGCATGCACATATAACCCCACATAAGATCACTGAATGGATCAGAAATAAAACCAATGTGCAATTTTGAAACATTTAGATTATTGTTTTGGGATCTAGATGAGGGATGGGCAGTGAGGGCCATTCCACTGCAGATTTTCTGTTCCACTCAGTCAGTTTTTAAATAAAGGTGTTTATTATTAAAGGGGAAAAAATCCAATGCTACATGGCCCTGTGTGAAAAAGTGATTGCCCTCTAAACTTAATAACTGGTTGGGCCACCCTGAGCAGCAACAACTGCAATCAAGCCTTTGCGATAACTGGCAATGAGTCTTTTACAGAGCTGTGGAGGAATTTTGGCCCACTCATCTTTGCAGAATTGTTGTAATTCAGCCACATTGGAGGGTTTTCAAGCATGAACCGCCTTTTTAAGGTCATGCCACAGCATCTCAATCGGATTCAGGTCAGGACTTTGACTAGGCCACTCCAAAGTCTTCATCTTGTTTTTCTTAAGCCATTCAGAGATGGACTTGCTGGTGTGTTTTGGATCATTGTCCTGCTGCAAAACCCAAGTGCTCTTCAGCTTGAGGTCACGAACAGATGGCCGGACATTCTCCTTCAGGATTTTTTGGTAGACAGCAGAATTCATGGTTCCATTTACCACAGCAAGTCTTCCAGGTCCTGAAGCAGCAAAACAGCCTCAGACCATCACACTACCACCACCACATTTTACTGTTGGTATGATGTTCCTTTTCTGAAATGCTGTGTTACTTTTACGCCGGATGTAATGGGACATACACCTTCCAAAAAGTTCAACTTTTGTCTCGTCAGTCCACAGAGTATTTTCCCAAAAGTCGTGGGGATTATCAAGATGTTTTCTGACAAAACTGAGATGAGCCTTTATTTTCTTTTTGCTCAGCAGTGGTTTTTGTCTTGGAACTCTGCCGAGCAGGCCATTTTTGCCCAGTCTCTTTCTTATGGTGGAGTCATGAACACTGACCTTAACTGAGGCAAGTGAGGCCTGCAGTTCTTTGGATGTTGTTGTGGGGTCTTTTGTGACCTCTTGGATGAGTCGTCGCTGTGCTCTTGGGGTAATTTTGGTCAGCAGCCACTCCTGGGAAGGTTCACCACTGTTCCATGTTTTTGGCATTTGTGGATAATGGCTCTCACTGTAGTTCGTTGGAGTCTCAAAGCTTTAGAAATGGCTTTATAACCTTTTCCAGACTGATAGATCTCAGTTACTTTGTTTCTCATTTGTTCCTGAATTTCTTTGGATCGCAGCATGATGTCTAGCTTTTGAGGATGTTTTGGTCTATTTCACCTTCTATTTAAGTGATTTCTTGATTGAGAACAGGTGTGGCAGTAATCAGGCCTGGGTGTGGCTCGAGAAATGAACCTCAGCTTTCCAAAGATGTGATAAACCACAGTTAATTTATGTTTTAACGGGGGGGGGGGGGGGTCACTTTTTCACACAGGGCCATGTAGGTTTGGTTTTTTTTTTACCCTTAAAAATAAACAAATAATAAACACCTTCATTTAAAAACTGCATTTTGTGTTTACCTGTGCCATCTTTGTCTAATATTTAAATTAAAGTTAAAGATTCTCCTCACTTACCAATCCATGCAGATATCTACACCCCACCCACTGCCCGACTTTCATCCAGACGGCCGATTTGGAAAAACCCTCCCCCAGCTGACTTTACCATCCAGACAGCTTGGCAAGAGGAATGGGAGACCAAGGAGGTCCCAAACAAACAGCTGGTGATAAACCCCAACCAACAGGTCCCGGGCACCAACCTCCCAAGGAGACAGTGGTCTACACTCAATCGCTTCAGGACTGGACATGGCCCCTGCTTGGCCAGCCTTCACAGATGGGGCAGTAGCCCTAGCCCACTGTGCGCATGTGGAGAGGAGCAAACAATGGAACACATCATAGAGGCTTGCCCGCTCCAAAGACTGGAAGGAGGATTACACACCCTCCATACAGCAAACCAGGAGGCAACTGCTTGGCTTAAGGACTTTGCATTCACTAAATAAATAAAATATTTAAATTTGTTTGATGATCTGAAACATTTAAGTGTGACAAACATACAAAAAACTGAGAAATCAGGAAGGGAACAAACACTTTTTCACACCACTGTAGTTGCTCATCCTTGATCTAGATTATTGCTCACATATCAAAACTATAAAACCTTAAAAATATAAAAGTTTTCTTTAACTTAGCTACTTTCCAGCTCTTTAAAAGAATCAATTATTTGTAGGCACTAAGCCATATTAGGGGTGTATACAGTGCATCCGGAAAGTATTCACAGCGCTTCACTTTTTCCACATTTGTTATGTTACAGCCTTATTCCAAAAGGGATTTCCTCAAAATTCTACACACAATACTCTATAATGACAACATGAAAAAAAAATTTTTTTTTGAGATTTTTGTAAATTTATTAAAAATAAAAAACTAAGAAATCACATGTACATAAGTATTCACAGCCTTTGCCATGAAGCTCAAAATTGAGCTCAGGTGCTTCCTGTTTCCACTGATCATCCTTGAGATGTTTCCACAGCTTAATTGGAGTCCACCTGTGGTAAATTCAGTTGATTGGACATGATTTGGAAAGACACACACCTGTCTATATAAGATCCCATAGTTGACAGTGCACGTAAGAGCACAAACCAAGCATGAAGTCAAAGGAATTGTCTGTAGACCTCCGAGACAGGATTGTCTTGAGGCACAAATCTGGGGAAGGGTACAGAAAAATTTCTGCTGCTTTGAAGGTCTCAATGAGCACAGTGGCCTCCATAATCCGTAAATGGAAGATGTCCAGAATCATCAGGACTCTTCCTAGAGCTGGCCGGCCGTCTAAACTGAGCGACTGGGGGAGAAGGGCCTTAGTCAGGGAGGTGACCAAGAACTCGATGGTCACTCTGTCAGCGTACCAGCGTTGCTCTGTGAAGAGAGGAGAACCTTCCAGAAGTACAACCATCTCTGCAGCAATCCACCAATCAGGCCTGTATGGTAGAGTGGCCAGAAGGAAGCCACTCCTTAGTAAAAGGCACATGGCAGTCCGGCTGGAGATTGCCAAAAAGCACCTGAAGGACTCTCAAACCATGAGAAACAAAATTCTCTGGTCTGATGAGACAAAGATTGAACTCTTTGGTGTGAATCCCAGTCATCATGTTTGGAGGAAACCAGGCACCGCTCATTACCATGCCAGTGTTGGTAGCAGCATTATGCTGTGGGGGTGTTTTGAAGTGGCAGGAACTGGGAGACTAGTCAGGATAGAGGGAAAGATGAATGCAGCAATGTTCAGAGACATCCTGGATGAAAACCTGCTCCAGAGCACTCTTGACCTCAGATTGGGGCAACGGTTCATCTTTCAGCAGGACAACGACCCTAAGCATACAGCCAAGATATCAAAGGAGTGGCTTCAGGACAACTCTGTGAATGTCCTTGAGTGGCCCAGCCAGAGCCCAAACATCTCTGGAGAGATCTGAAAATGGCTGTGCACTGACGCTTCCCATCCAACCTGATGGAGCTTGAGAGGTGCTGCAAAAAGGAATGGGCCAAACTGCCCAAAGATAGGTCTGCCAAGCTTGTGGCGTCATATTCAAAAGATTTTGAGGCTGCAATTGTTGCCAAAGGTGCATCAACAAAGTATTGAGCAAAGGCTGTGAATACTGATGTACATGTAATTTCCTAGTTTTTTTATTTTTAATAAATTTGCAAAAATTTAAGAAAAAACTTTTTTCACTGTCATTATGGGGTATTGTGCGCAGAATTTTGAGGAGAAAAAATGAATTTAATCCCTTTTGGAATAAGTCTGTAAGATAACAAAATGTGGAAAAAGTGAAGCGCTGTGAACACTTTCCGGATGCACTGTAAATGTGTTATTATTGTGCTATTAACTGACAATTTAATTGTCAATAACACAGCCGGAAGCATACTTTGCTCTTTTGCCCCCTCTGCTGGAGATCATATGTTACAAAAATCGTCACCCTTTTGTATTTCATAAGAATTTGAATAAGTGACTGAAGGTATGGCGTGGAACTTTTGAAACTCAGATTTTAAGAGGTCTGATGGTCACTAAGGGTGTACTCACACGGTACTGGTCGTTCCACGCTGACCTTTGACCCCTAAAGTATGTTATACCTCGCTACTGACAAATCAACCACAAAGGTTGCCAATCAACCGCAATAATGGCAATTTTTCACCTTCTTGAGTTTGTATAAGTGAATGGTCAATTAAAGAAACTTGGCAGAATATCTTTTTCGGGTAAGCGTGGAGAGCTGGATTATGTCGCCTCCTCAACTAGCTTTCCCTTGACTGGCTCTCTGCCTTTTTCGATGGTGATAGCTGAATGACAGCCACCACTATCCACCCACACGCCATGTAGTGAAAACACAAATCTGATCAGGGGTTACCACTTCAAACCTGCTCTGCCCACAGAGTACACATGGGTAGAGAAGAGGTGACGTCAGCTCTCAGCACAGAAGGGAACCGCGCTAGCAAAAAAATAATGTGGGTACTGACCGGTGCAGAACTCCCCACTGACTAAGGAACAGAGTGCAATTTCACCCGGCACAGAACAAGGAAAATGGCACCAGTGAGAGAGCGCCCTAAGTGAGCTACAGCCCCATTCACTCTGTTCATACACATCACGGCCCTCGGCACATTGGAGGGAACCGAACCATTATCCCTTCTCTGAAAAGAACAAAGGGAATGGGCCACTCAAGGTCTCACTAAACCTCAAGTTTTCAAAAGTTCCATACAGCACCTTTAAGACTGTAAGTTCATTTGCAAAGTGTTTACAACCCTAATGAACCCAGAAGGAGATCAGCTCATCGTCTTATTGATTCATGTGAAATATGACTTTTTTTTCCCTCCAACTGTGGAAGAGTCGCCCCCTGCTGGCGATTAAGGCAAATTTAAGGCATTTCCGCATTTGTTTCAATTTTCTTAGATTCGGTTTGACCACCTTTATATACAGTCAATGTTTTTTTTTTTTTTTTTACATATATATGAACACAAATGTGAAATAAATCTGCAGAAGAGGTTTGGATGAGGCAGAAAACACTGGATGGTGCTGGGGAGTGTGTGTGTGTGTGTGTGTGTGTGTGTGTGTCAAAGGGCATCATCTCCTCTGAGGAGAAACACCTCCACTAACTGATGGAAGTAAGAAGCACAGCCGTCTTTTAAGTCACAGGCTTTATGTTTGTCTCCACATCAAAGTGGAATCGCAAGTGCTGCAGGCACTCGCGCTGAATTTGCCTAAGCAGCCCCGGTGCGGCCGGAGCTGAAGGCTGTCATTTTACTACCAAACAAATCAGCCACATCCACTCTGTATGGGCGTCAGGTCCTCCAGCGCACCGAGGCGCGTTCACTACGCAGCCACACTTGCACATTTGGGAGGGATTTTGCTACCTTGCATTCTCGCACGTTTGACAGTGGAATCAAAGCAGTTAAGCCAGTTATTCTGTTTCACAAGGGTTCGATGGGCTGTCACTTTATTACCTCAATGAGGTGCAAAGACACACTGCGTAGACGCCGCGGAGTCTCCATGTCAGTGATGGGGATGTGACTGATGGACACATCCATCTGCATCAAGCGCTTATCTCCTTTTTTTTTGTTGTTGTTTTTGTCCCCCCCCCCCCCCCCCCGATGACTGCGGTAACATGCAACGTAGTGTCAGGACTCGTCGTGCTCCTGACACACCAGACGCCCAGACCTCTGTGGGGATCACACAGATGACAATCGCAGTGGCTGCGGCGGAAGGATCCACCTGCGGCCAGAAAGCGCTGCAGCCTCCTCGGCCCCTCCGTCGTTAACCCCCATCACTGGAGGCAGGGAATGGTGTAGCAATGCAAAAACAGACTGGAACCAAACCGAGCCCCTTCCTCAGCTCGCCCGCCCGCCCACTCCCTCGTAACCCCCAATAACAACCAAATAACGCAGCGCAACGTCAAATAAGGCTCAAAGCTGCGCACATATTATGAGTCACTTGCACCAGATAGAAGCCGCTATTGTTCTCACGTCGCTCTCAGACAGGTGTGAGAGGGGAGGGAAAAAAACAAACAAACCCGCTATTGTGTGGCGAACGGGAGAGAAGCCATTACAAGTAGGTTAAACCGCTCAGACTGGCGCAGACGGAAATGTCTCCAAAGACAACGCGCAAAAGCGCACAAACGCCAGCAGCTGATTGCGCCTACCTTTGCTCTCCTGTCCCTCGTCCTGAGTCTCCTCCGCATTGGACTCCATGGCAGGCTTTGTCCCATCCATTATTTTAGAGGAATATAGTCTCCTGTTGGCTACTAGCACTCGTACCTGGACTGGATGTGGAGGATGGAGTCTATCCTGGTGGCTTGATGCTCTCTCTCTCTCTCTCTCTCTCTCTCTCTCTCTCTCTCTCTCTCTCTCTCTCTCACGCCCTCCCTCACACAGTGGGGGGAAATAATTATTTGATTCCCTGCTGAATTTGTAAGTTTACCCCCTTACAAAGGAATGCACAGTCCATATTTTATGGTACGTTTATCTCAGCAGAGACAGAAGATAAAAAAAAAAAAATCCAGAAAAACATAATAAGGGTTAAAAATTCATTTGCATTTGATCAAGGGAAATAAGTATTTGATCCCCTACCAACCAGCAAGACCTCTGACCCACACAGACATATGTGGGTAAGTATCCATGAGGCACATAAATTAATTTATAACCCTTATTTAATATTTTTTTCTGGATTTTTTTTTTTGATCTTCTGTCTCTCTCTCTGTTAAAATAAACCCACCATAAAAATTATGGACTGTTCATTTCTTTGTAAGGGGGTAAACTTACAAATTCAGCAGGGGGGGTCAAATAATCATTTCCCTCACTGTGTGTTTATTAACAGAATGAAAAATAGCACACATGTGGGCACACTGGATGCAGATTGGTGACACCCCATCCCCCCCCCCCCCCACACACACACAAAAAAAAGGCAGATGAGGACTTTCATCCCCTTAAATTGACACCGACGGTGTAAAACACTTCTGAAATCTCTTTGATGGCATATGACTGCTTTGATAATACTCTATTTGAAATTATATCAAGCCATATTTCATCGGTGGCTTCCTGCGCCAGTGGTTTGATCTTTTTTGCAGTTTGATTCAATAAGGACAAAATGTGCAGGAGACGTAAATATGCAAACTCATGAGTAACCATGCATGAACACACACACACACACACACACACACACACACACACACCGCCCCCTCTCCATCTGGTGAGTTGAGAGAGCGAGAGAGGCAGAGACTGAGGGAGAAGGAGAAAGGAGAAGTAGATGCTTTAAGAGTGTAACTATTAAGGCAGAAAAGAAGGCTTTTATTTTGTTCAAGCCAAACTGGTCTTCAACCATCTAAATATCAACCAATCACAATCTATGTAGTATAACATTTTTAAGTACACATAACCAGTACTCAGCCACTCCAAATACCACACTGACCAAAGTCACAAATTAGCTGTTGTAGATCTGAAAAGTGAAGTGAACACAGAAGTGCCTTAAAGGTGTACTGGATAGTATTTTCATGGAAACAAATGTTTTAAAAACTACGTCAATAAAATGTTTAGAAAGGTGCAGAATTAAAGTCTTTATATCCTTCAAAAATATTGATGAAACACATACTTTATTATACATTTATTTACAAGTCCAAAACGATCATAATATTTACATCTGTGCAGTTGGACGATGAGACTGTGTGTGAGATTGGGGATTTATTGTGAAGTGCGGTGTGATGACATCGCCTTCCGGTTGTGTCATCACACTGCCCTATAAGAAGGGGCGTCCACCATTTGGGGATCCTCTTGCCCGGACGACCCCAGACAGTGTAGCACCTACTGTATTGCAACCAGTTCTATAATAATGCACAGTTCCAGTGCAACCTCTCGTCCGTCTCCTTTTGTGCCAGGTTTATGGACACAACATTTGGCGACTGAGGATTAACGCATGGAGGCGTGCGTAACACCACTGCGGCCTTTCCTGGAGCTTCCCAGGGAACCACCGGTCCCATCGCCCCGCTGTTTGGAGGCTTCTGAAAACTACATCACAGCATTAGACCTAGGGAAGCTGGATAAGGTGAGAATGCAAGCCCTGCTTGTCCACAACCTCGGCACCGAAGGCCAGAGGATTCTACAGATGCTCGGTGCGACGGACTTGTACGAGGATGTCATGGAGCTAATGGCTAATCACTTCACATCAGACAGCATGACTGTATGACAAATTCGATTCCTCCAGAGACGCCAAGGAGTCGGTGAGCCAATTCAACAGTTTGTCGCTGACCTAAGACAGTTAGCTAGAGTGTGCCGTTTTGGGCCGTTGGAGAACGAGATGGTGTGGGACCAATTGGCTGAGCACACATGTAGTGCTGCGCTACAGGATAGGTTGCTAATGGTGCTAAATGGCTTAATGCTAGCTAGGGCAGTTGAGCTAGCTCTTCAATAAGCAACTTTCGCATCTCAGCTCCCGCAAAGCATCATGGGAACGTGGCTACCAAACATGCTCTATCGATACATTTAATTTATGGAAAGTTCCTGATCTACGAGCATATTGTATGCGTAGGGGTCTTCCCGGTTGTACCCGCAAACGCAAGGATAAACTAGTTGCGCTTGCATTCGCGGCTACGTTGCAGAAATTGGCCAAAATGGCCCCCCTGTAAAATGGCCCCCCTGTATGTACGCTGACATAGCAGATTTTTTGTTGTCAAAGGACCAAGCACCCTTACTTGCAACACTCTGAAATGACTACAAAGAAGGTAAGCGAGTGGTCTGACAGCTCAACTTTGGTTTTCTCATTCTGAGTAAATTTCACTACAAGGCATAGCCTGCTTACTAAGATCTGTAGGTCAATACTACTATAGGTTAAGTACCACATGTTTTCAATGATTTGCAGTTTTATTTTATACCACCTACTTATCAATAGCCTTAATTACATGTGTGTGTAGATCAAGCTTCATTACCAATATACAAAGAACTATATCCTAGATCCAGGCCTGCCTGTCCATACCTACTACTTCAGGGTTTAGACTCGTGCCAATTAGGCTCGAACTTGAACAATACACAACACTATTTAATTATGTTATAATATAGAATTACTGCTTTAATCCAACAATTGCGTCCATCCGGATCCTTCAGCTCTGCGGGGAATGTATATAACATGAATGGCGGCGGACATGCACACACGCTGGTCCCGAAGTTACAGGCATGTATGCTGCAAGTTTGCTTTTTCCACCGCTCTAGATGATACATGCCGTTCCCACACTTCACTACGGCACAGTGTGCACCTGGCATAACGGCAATTTAAAGCTTGAAGCAGACTTTAAACGGCAATTGTTCAGGTGTGACTGTATTGTCTCTATACAAAAACAAGGCGGCTACCAGAATGTTTGGTAGTCGTGAACTTTGAAGTCACGTAGTCCGCACATACGCACTGATAATGCGAAAGTCACTTATTGAAGGGTTTGGATAAGCTAGCTTCAAAGCTGAATTGGCGGCAGTGGCGGCAGAAGGCCCCAGAAGGGATAACTTCGGCGAATGCAGTGGACTCGGAGGACGAAGGCAGCATGCCGGATGACTACGAGGCGTATGCAGTGAGCCGTAGGTCTGCTCCAAAGGACCCTGTCTGCGGGAGTTGTGGGTCCCCAAAGCACCAGATTAATGCGCGAGCATGCCCGGAAAGAGGGAAGCAGTGCAGCAAGTGTGGGTGCATGAATCATTTCACCAGAATGTGTCGGTCTTTAGTGCCATGAAGCCCACCAAGTAAGCCAGCCCACCCGCCTACGACGACCATCCACTCAGTGAGCGCCAATGCCAGTGGGCATTCCTACTGCATGGTGGAATTGGAAGGTTTAGCTTTGCCATTAATACTCGACACGGCGGCGGTGCGGTCGGTGCTAAATTGGGCCACAGTAAAAAAAGTTTTTCCCGCATCACAGGATCAGGAACAACCCAGTGCCACTGTATGAATACGGTGGCGGCAGACTGTGGAGTTGACTGCTTGTTATAACGCTGAAGCAATGCATGACTTCTTATTCCAGGTAACGATGCATGACAACAACATCATGGGGCGTGACCTATTCTATGGACTGGGTTTCGCCATTAGGGACAGTGCTGGATTCGAGTGGTCCGGGTGTAGACGTTGGAACTCGCCGGACCCGGTGGATGACGTCGTAGTGTGGGATGAGGTACTTACTGGCGGTACCGGAACCGAAGCACATGTTTCTGGCTCTCAGGAGGGGAGCTGCTCAGTGGAGGAACCGGACGACTCCAGTGCCCACACTCGGCCAGCTATAATGGGAGCGAGTTAGTGAGTGGAGGGTCCTTTCCGACGAGTGTCACCAGGGAAGCATCGGACATCTTCAGTGACAAGTCAAGCTTCGGCCGACGATGGATGAGGGGTCCGCTGTGACAGCAGTGGCTGCTGTGCCGCCGCGGTGTTACAACAGCGCAAAACGGGAAAAGGACGCAGACCTGCCAAAAATGCAGCAGCACATCAAACCAAGCAAGGTACCGCTCCAGGTCATGGACTAGGTTTGGGTTCGTGCCGAGGAGAGACCAGGGCGACGACCGGCCGGATCACAGCCCGGGAGACATCGGGCGCTGCTGAGGATTGTAGCAAAGTTGGGAGTGGCGTCTTTCTGGCTGACGGACGGCTCAATCCGACACACGAACCAGCTGTGGCGTGTCCAGGTAGATGCTCCGGGTGATGGGGCTATGCAGGAGTCAGCGAAGGGGGTGTGGTATTCGAGCTCCTGTGTTATGAAGATCGGCCCTTGTCCTGGGGGCCTGCTGCCTCCAGGGGCGCGTCCACCGCGGGGCTTCCCTGGTAGACCCTCCTTTGCCATGGGAGACAGTAAGGAAGAGACAGAGGACTCTTTAGGTAGGAGCCTGGCCTGTCCATCATTGGGAAGTGGCAGAATAAACCACTTGGCCATGCGGGCTGTGTGGCAGTCTACTCACCAGTCCTAGTTCTAGTGTTCACTGTTCTTTTTATTGTTTAGTGTGTTGGTTGGGGGTTTTGTATGCTAAATTTCAGTGGGTTTTGAGTAGATGTGTTTTTTGTTTTGTAAAGGGGGGGAGAATGTGGGATTGGGGTTTTATTGTGAAGTGTGGTGTGATGACACTGCCTTCCGGTTGCATCATCACACCGCCCTGTAAGAAGGGGCGTCCACCATTTGAGGCTCCTCTTGTCCGGACGACCCCACACAGTGTAGCACCTGCTGTATTGCAACCAGTTCTATAATAAAGCACAGTGTCCAGTACAACCTCTCGTCCGTCTTCTTTTGTGCCAGGTTTGTGAACATAACACTGTGGTGCCTGGTAAGGATGTCACAGTCAATAGCATAACTAAGTTGATGTCACGTTTCATCACCTCATATTCAGTTCATGTCGCAAAAGTGCCCTCACTTGTCACCCTGTATCTGGCTCATAATCGCCACAGAACTGAGCTTATAGAATAGTCTATGTTGCATGTTGATGCTTGTCTCTACCAGCCAGCTGGGGCAAGAGTACATATGACACCTACTGGCCAGGTGGTTACAATGTTGTCTCTATCACAAAGAAATCTGTTTTTTTTTTAAATTATATTACTAATAGGTGGAAGCAGCTGTGAAAACAAATAAGTCAAAATCTATATGATAAACTATGCCAATTCATGATTTTTGCAACATTTTTATGTTATTATCATGTCTTGTTATGTTGCTATGGGTTGCTCTAATTGTTCTTGAATTTAATGTAATTGCTTCCAAAGACATAGGAAGGGGAAACCTATGGATTGCTGCTGTCTAACGTGAGAACTATGTACCCACTGAGCATTCAAGAATTTGTAGTCAAAATTTCCTATTTGGTAAGTGCACCCATTTGAGCTTATATTAAATGGAAAGTTTGAATTTATCCCCTTCATAGTGGTCCATTGCATGTTTTTCCCACTCTGAGCATGTATTTTCTTGTTATTTTCTATGCAATTCAGCATTTAATGTGCTCAACGCCCTCCCCGCAAAAACGCTCTCAGTGGTGAGAGTTTTAGTCACTGTGCTGAAAGTTGAAAAAAGTTCAACCTTTGAAGCACCATACCGCTCATCAGCACCACAGACCTCTAATCAACTAATCAGAATCAGAATGAAAGGTAAAAAAGTAAAGGTAAAGGTAAAGCCAGCTTTACTGTCATTCAATCCATACAGCCAATCATATACAGTAGAACAAAAATTATGTTTCTCTTACCTACAATGTTAATCACATCTAGAATCAGAGGGGTCACTGCCATACAAGGTGCCACCACAAATTTCCGTCCTCCGTTCCATTATTGCTGAGCACCAAGCTGGACAGCAGGAAGTTCCACTTTTATATGGTCTTCGGCATGACCCGGCGGGGATACCATGATCAAGGATACCATAGTCAAAGGATACCATGATCAATATTTAAAGTGAAACTGCCAAAAAATGAAGGTTTTTTTCTTGCTAACACATCTGTAACATGTTTTTTATGACTTACAAGACATATCAAGAGCAAAATCACTCAAATGTCTCATGTCTCTGTTTTTTTGCTTTAAAATTCCACTTAAGCAAAAAAAGGCGAGTTGAGACTAAACCTTTTTGGTGACGTAACTATGCATGATGCTGGCATGTGGGTAGTGTTGAGGCAATCAGGATTTTCTGGCCTAACTAATGTTAGCCTCCAGCCAGTTAGCATTTTTGGGCTAGCTGCTTTGAAAACTTGACCAAATTAAGATGGGTTTGTGGAGAAAGGATGCAGGCGAGGCAACGAGCTAAACAACACAAGACTTTATTCTTTTTCCAACAAACAGCATAGCAAAAGCCATTCCCGGGTTTCTGTGCATCCCTCTTTTATATCTTTATTCCCATGCATCGAGACCCGGAGCTTCCAACCATAGCACATTATGTCTAAAACAAAGCCTGTGTGGCACATTAACATGACATAACGCCAGTGCCGCTCTCACACCATTCTCCCAGCGGCCCAGCATTTACTCCTCTCCCCGGGGGGCGCATAGTCCTTACTGTCCCTTCTGATACCCCCTGGTGACACCTCCTCTTTTGGTCCATTGTTCCCTGGGTGGAGAAGTCCAACACCATGCCCCCACACAGAACCCCCCTCCCGAACACCCAGAAAGGGCACGACCCCCCCCCATCCTTTGGGTTTCAGCTGGCGCCCATAGCGGCTGTAGTGGGGGGTCTTTGATACAGTCGAACGTCCCTGCTGGCACATCAGTCTGTGGAGGGAAAAAGGGAGGGGGAGAAAACACATAAGCTTCACGAGCGCAGGTCCCTGCCGAGGGATCACCAACTTGCGGCGTCCACGTCGGGGAGCTTGGACCAACACCACCTGCTTGTCTGCCAACACAAAAGCGGGCTTCAGCCTGTTGATGCAGACGGTCTCCCTACGTCCCCCCAAGTCTAGCACAAAAAGCTTCGCCCCGGGTTCCAACACTTTGAATGGTCCGTCGTATGGTGGGCGCAGCGGGGTCCGGTGCGCATCATGCCTAACAAAAACAAAACTGGCGTCCTGCAAGCTTTTTGGGACGAATGTGCGGGGAAAATAATGGTGGGCTGGGCCCAGTACGCTCGTACTGTGTTAAAAAATTGCATGGGCGGATCAACCTCGGGCGTGGGGTTTTCCGGTAAAAACTCTCAGGGGATCTGCAGCAATTAAGAAAAAACGAGTTCTGCCGGGGGAGGCTGCCAAATCCTCCTTAGGCGCGAAGCGCAACCCTAAAAGAACCCAAGGATGGTGGTCGACCCAATTTGTGTCCGTGAGCGAAGCTCTGAGCGCTGCTTTAACCGACCTATGAAAACGCTTGCGTAACTCGTTGACCTGGGGGTTGTATGCAGTCGTGCGGTGAATTTTGACCGCCAGGCTCTGGGCCATCGCGGACCAGAGTTCTGAAACGAACTGTGGACCCCTGTCAGACGTGACGTCTGATGGAGATCCAAAACGTGCAAGTCAAGCTGACAAAAAAGTGCGCAGCACTTCCGTGAACGTAGTAGAAGCCAGCGGGACCATTTCAGGCCAGTGCATAGTGCGGTCCACGACTGTCAATAGGTGTGTGAAACCTTGCGATGGCGGGAGGGGTCCCACCAAATCCACGTGGACGTGGTCAAACCTCCTAGCCAGGATTTGGAACAGCTCGAGGGGAGCTCTGGTGTGCTTGTGCACTTTGGCCCGCTGGCACACGACGCAAGCTGCAGCCCACTTTTTCATGCCCTTGTGCAAGCATGGGCAGACGAATTTTGCCCCCACTAGCTTCACTGAAGCACGCACTGCTGGGTACAAAAGTGAGTGGACTGACTCGAAAATGCGATGGCGCCAAGAGCTCGGAACCACCGGACACAGTCGGCCGGTGGAGATGTCACAGAGCAAGGGAGGGCACCCTTCTTGCACCACCCTGCTCTCCAGCCTTAACCCTGTTGGCGCAGACTGGAGCGCGTAAATGTCCGCGTCCCTGGCTTTCTCCGCAGCCATGGTGGAGAAATCTATTCCCATGTAGACCGGGCCGATTAACGTGCACGACAGGCAATCGGCCACAACATTGAGTTTACTGGCAACATATTGAATGTCGGTCGTAAACTCCGAAATTGCGGCCAACTGCCGTTGCTGCAGGGGCGACCATGGTTCGGAAACCTTGGACATGGTGTACGTCAGTGACTTATGGTCTACAAACGCGGTGAACTCGCACCCTTCCAGCCAGAACTGGAAATGACGCATTGCCAGGTGGAGAATCAGCAATTCTCTATTGAATGTGCTCCTATTTGAATTCGTTGTCACACAAAGTTCTGCTGAAAAATGCGAGCGGCTGCCATGAACCTCAGACGTATTGCTCCACCACTGCCCCTATGGCAATATCAGACGCATCTGTGGTGAGCGCTATCCATGCAGATGGATCCGGGTGGGCCAGCACCCGCTGCTTTGGCATTTGTAAAAGCCTGGTCTTACTCGGGAGTCTAGTCGATGCTTTCCACAGGCCTCTTTTTCTTAAGCGTGGCATACAACGGTTGCATCAGCTAGGCTGCTCGGGGAAGGAAACAGTTGTAAAAAATTAACCATTCCCAAAAACTCCTGTAGTGCCCTCGCGATATGCGGACGCAGAAACTACGACACCACGCGCACCTTGTCTGGTAATGGGATCGCGCCCTCCGGTGAAATGCAGTGGCCCAAAAAGTCAATCACTGGCACACTGAACTGGCACTTTGCCGGGTTAACTATCAACCCATGTGCTTCCAACCTCTGGAAAACTGTCTTGAGATGGACGATGTGCTCCTCCTCCGATGCACTGGCTACAAGAATGTTGTCTAAGTAGACAAACACGAAGGGCAAGTCGCAAAGCACTGCATCCATCATCCTCTGGAAGGTCTGCGCCACGCCTTTTAATCCAAATGGAATGCGTAAAAATTCGAAAAGGCCAAAAGGAGTTATTACCGCTGTTTTTGGAATGTCTTCCGCATGTAACGGGACCTGGTGGTAACCGTGGACCAGATCCACTTTGGAAAAAACACGTGCCCCAGCCAGGTGCACAGAAAAATCCTAGATGTGTGGAATAGGACAGTGATCATGTTCAGTAGCATTGTTCAAGCACCGGAAATCGCTGCATGGTCACCATGACCCTTCGGCTTTAGGCACCATGGACGTGGGCAGGGATGCCCACGGGCTGTTGGAACGCTTGACGATGCCCACCCGTTCTAAGTTGGCAAACTCCTCGCGCGCGCTGGCCAGTTTAGCTGCATCCAGGCACCGAGGTCATGCCAATACTAGCGGCCCTTTTGTAGTTATGAGATGTTCGGCCCCATGTTTTGTTATCGTAGCAGTAAATGTCAGGACCATGAGTGCTGGGAACTGTGCGAGTAACTGTTGGTACTTACCCCCTGGAGCTATAACGTTAGCCAGTGTTGTCGACCCCACTCCCCGAGCTGTACAGGGCAGAGAGGCAAAACAGACAGCATCTACTAATTTCCTATTAGCAACATCGACTAACAACCCATAAGCACATAAAAAATCTGTGCCTGAAATGGGGGCGGAACATGCAGCTACCACAAAGTTCCACTGAAAGTTGCGTCTGTGTAGGCATATTGTCAGTGTCTGTTCACCAAATGTCCTGAGGGTGGATCTGTTGGCGGCCGTCAGCTCAGGACCGCTGCCCCCTGCCACCCTGTCTGTGTTGACTGGCAGGATGAGGCTCTACTGGGAGCCGGAGTCCACCAGAAACCGTCTCCCTGAACATGTGTCTGTGACATACAGCAGCTTGTTTCTGTCGCCAGCGGTCGCAGCCGCTACTGACTGCTGGACGTGCCGTTTTCCTGACTTCTTGAATTGGCATGGCGGCATGCATCGCTGGGCATTTGAGCCAAAACTGCGATGATAGAAGCAGATCGCCCTGTTCCTGTCTCCTGGCGTTTGCTCCGGCTACCACCAAAGGCTCCTCGACCTCACTGGAATCCCTCCTGGACGCCGGTGCTGCTGCATTCACGCTGAGTGTTCTGGTTGCTAAAATGATGTGATCCGTTTCCTGCGCCAGTGCTCAGTAGTCCTTCGTCACCAGCAACAGCGAGTTGGCCAGGATCACCCTCGCTGCAGCCAGTAGGTTCCTGAGGAACAGGTGGGCAAACAGGAAAGATTCGTCGTTTCTACCTATCAGCGCCAACATGCTCTCCACTAGCTCTACGGCTGATCTGTCCCCCAACTCTGAACGTGTTAGAAGTCTCTCCGCCCTTTTGCTATCCGAAAGGGTATAGCACTGGAGAAGCATCATCTTGATCGCTTCGTATTTCCCCCGGGCCAGCAGCTCCTGGAGCAGGCTTGTCACCTGTTGCATGGCACCTGTCCAGCGCAGCGACCACATAGTAGTACTTTGTGTTATCTGTTGTTATACCGCGGAGTGCGAACTGGGCTTCTATGTGCAAAAACTACACTGAAGGGTCATGAAGACAGAAGTCCGGGAGCTTGACTGAAACAGTGCACGCGGCGTTGGTGCTCTCCCTTAAAGGTAGTCTCCGGGGCGGTGCTTGTCTTGCTCTCCATGGCACGTCTTGGGGTCACCAGTGTGGAGAAAGGATACAGGCGAGGCAACAAGCTGAACGACACTAAACTTTATTCTTTCTCCAACAAACAGCATAGCAAAAGCCATCCCCGGGTCTTTGTGCATCCCTCTTTTATATCTTTATTCCCATGCATCGAGACCTGGATCTTCCAACCACAATACATTATGTCTAGAACAAAGCCTGTGTGGCACATTAACATGACATAACGCCAGTGCTGCTCTCACACCATCCTCCCAGCGGCCCGGCATTTACTCTTCTCCCCGGGGGCGCATAGTCCTTACTGTCCTGTCTGATACCCCCAAGTGACACCTCCTCTTTCGGTCCATTGTTCCCTGGGTGGAGAAGTCCAACACCGTGCCCCAACAGGTTTACCATTAAACTGCTTTTAAGGACAGATTCAGTTTCAGTCATTATCCTGGGCCACTGTGCATACAACTGGGCATGTCCTTCAACCAGTAAGTCTTTTTATCACAGGATTTATTCTGATAATGTAGTGCTAGCTACTATTAGCCTTGTGGTAAACTTTTATATACATGTTCGACCAATAGCTGACATTCCCGCTTAAATACCACTGAGAGATCCAGTTCAGAGTCTAGCTTGCCAGGCACGTGTTAAATGTTCTGTATTACCCCGTCATAATATTGATATGATTGATATGACTATCTGTAGTCTTCTTATCTTATCTTTCATATGAAGAGATCATTTGCAAAAACTGATAAACGCCACTTTCAAGAAAATTTCCCTCTGTACAACAAACAACTGCTCACATTACCTACTCATAGAAGTTCAAATTGTTTTTTCTAAAAATCCGCTATATCCGCTGTTATATACACTACAAAGTAGTTTTTTTTTTCAAAAGCTGATCAACATCGGGACCCTGTTTTTACAAAACCAGATAACTCCACACATGGCAAATCAGTGCTTGGTATTTGGGTGACGTGACTCAATGGTGCAGTGAGGATCTGCCAATCACGTGTCTAGATGCTGAGACCAGCCAATAATGTGTCTATCTGCTACGGTAGTGTTCTGCAGAGACCCCTACTTGGGTCTGCTCCCTTTGTGTGATTTCCCTGCCAGTTTTTTTTTTTTTTTTTACAATTTTGTTGCATTTTATGTCAAATATGGATAATTTTGATGAAGTAGATGAACCAGTGATGTGTTCACCAGACAAACTAGCATGGTTTTCGGGACATGTCTGTTTTTGCAAAAGTATGTGTTGTGGACTTACCTGTTTTTGTACTCATAAATTGCCAAAAAATAACAATGAGTTGATGTTCAATTTTTGGCTTTATTATGTCTGAGATACTCATATTTCAAGTTACCATGTCTTAGAAGCTGAATTGGAAATACTAACACATATAAACCAACAGATGAAAAGTTGTTTTTCCTCATTATTAAACCAATTGGACTTATCTGTTTTTGCAAACGAACTCTTCATATATTAATATTCTTTTATATTCTGTTATATTTGCTGTTCTTGATTTCTTGCTGGCGCAGCTTGGCAGCTCAGTGGCACAGTGGTTAACACTGTGGCAGCACAGCAAGAAGGTCCTGGGATTGACTCAACCCCTGACCATCGTGAGTTCGATCCCATCCCCTGGCCATCGGTGACCCTTCTGTGTGGCGTTTGCATGTTCTCCCCGTGTCTGTGTGGGTTTACTCTGGGTACTCCAGTTTCCTCCCACAACCCAAAAACATGCAGGTTAGGTTAATTGGCATCAATTGCGAATTCAAAATTTTCCTAAGGTGTGAGAGTGAATGGTTTGTCTCTCTGTGTTGGCCCTGTGATGGACTGACGATATGTCCAGGGTGTACCTTGCCTGTCACCCAAAAATGCTGGGATAGGCTCCAGCTCTCCACAACCCGTAAAGGATTAAGCAGTAGAAGATGGATGGATGGATGGACTTCCTGCTGCTGTAACGCCTGAATTTCCCCCAAGGGGATTAGAGCTCTGCTCCCTCTTTACCACGACAGACCGGTACAACATCCGCATCACTGCAGATGCTGCTCCAGTCCCTCTGTCAATATCCGCTCCATTCCCTCTTCACTTGTGAATAAGACCCCGAGATATTTAAACTCCTCACCTTGGGGCAGAAGCTTGACCCCAAACCCAGAGAAGACAGTGCACCCTTTTTCAACTGAGGATCATGGACTCTGAATTGGAGGTGTTGATTCTCAACCCAGCCACGTTACACACAGTAGCAAATCGTCCCAGTAAGGCCTGTAGGTCATTGCTTGATGTAACTAACAGGATAACATCATCTGCAAACAGCAGAGATGAAGTCCTGTGACCACAGAACACGACACCCTACATTCCTTTGTTGCACCTAGAAATCTTATCCATAAATCATAAACAGGATCGGTGGCAAAGGGCAGCCCTGGTGGAGTCCAACTCTCACTGGGAACAAGTTTGAGTGATTGTTGGCAATACGAACCAAGCTCTCACAATGATCATATTGAGACTGGATAGCTTGCAGCAATGAGCCCGACACCCCATACTCTCAAAGCACCCCTTACAAGAAGAATCCATGAGGGATGTGGTGAAATGCTTTCTCCAAGTCCACAAAACTCATGCAGACTTGTTGGGCAAACTCCCATGAACACTTGAAGATCCTTGAGTGGGTAAAGAGTTGGTCCAGTGTACCATGGCCAGGACTAAAACCACATTGCCCCTCCAAGGATGTAAGGTTCAAGCAATGGCCAGACTCTCCTCTCCAGTATCTTGGCATAGACCCTTCCAGGGAGGCTGAGGAGTGTAGTCCCTCTCAAGTTGGAACACACCCTTTGGTACCCCTTCTGGAAGAGGGGAACCACCACCCCAGTCTGCCATGCCAAAGGTACTGTCCCTGACTTCCAGGTGATGTTGCAGAAGTGTATCAACCATGACAACCCTATAACATCCAGAGCCTTAAGGTACTAAGGGCGCATGTCATCCATCCCTGGAGATCTGCCACTGAAAAGGTTTTTTAGCAACCTCAACCCCAAAGATGGGCAAATCATCCCACTCATCTTACACTCTACTTCCTTTATGGAAGGTAGGCTACATTAGTGGGATTGAAGAGATCCTCGAAGTACTCCTTCCACTGCCCTGTAATGTCCCCAGTCAAAGTCAGTAGCTCTCCATCTGCACCATACACAGTGTGGACAGGGAGCTGCTTTCCCCTTTTGGACAGTTTTACAGAATCTCTTCGAGGCAGACTGAGTGCTCCAAGGACTCACCAAAATCCTCACCAAAATCCTCCCACACCCAAGTTTCTGCCTCAGCAGCTGCCCAAGCTAAACTTGACTTGGCCTGTCGGTATAACTCAGCTGCTTCAGGAGTCCCACAATCCAGCCAAGCTTGGTTGGACTCTTTCTTCAGCTCGATGCCTCCTTCCTGTCTTTGGTGTCTACCATTTAGTTTGGGGGTTGCCACCACAAGATGCACCAGCAACCTTGCAGCCACAGTTCTGAGCAGCCGCTTCATCAGTGGAGATTGAGAACATGGCCCATTCAGATTCCATGTCTCCTGTCGCTATCAGAAAGTGACTGAAGTTCTTCCAGAGGTGGAAATTGAAGACCTCTCAGACAGGGGTCTCAGCAAGACATTCCCAGCACACCCTCACTATGCGTTTGAGTCTGCAAGGGTATGAATGGCATCCTCCCGTTCCTTGTGATTCAACCCACCACCAGGTGGTGATAGGTTGACAATTCTGCACCTCTCTTTATCCAAGTGTCCAAGACATAAGATAGCAGCTCTGATGACACGATAACAAAATCAATCAATGACCCCCATAAAGGTGTCCTGGTGCCAGGTGCACATATGGATACACTTATGATTGAACATGGTGTTCATTATAACAAACTTATTAGCAAAGAAGTTCAAAAACTGAATACCACTTGGTAGGGTTGTCGCGGTAGAGGAATTTCCCCTGCGGTGATGGTGAATAGCTCAACACCGCGATATGCAGTATTATTGCAAATGTTTTTAGGACACCGTGGTCTCGTAATTTAAACAGGGTTCATAATTTATGTGGCAAACGATGGAAGCTGTAAGAAACTTGCTGCAGCTCTGCTTTCACCTTCATGTGCCTGTGTGACAACTGTGCGTAGCTCCAGCCATTCTAGGCATGAACTGCTGAGGCTGTTAAAAAAAATGATCATTTTCATAAAGCAGTGGCGGGAACTCCAGTATTTCAACTACGCCGTGTGTGGACTGGAGACTGCAGCGACATACAGCTTATTTAAACAGGACAGCCTCCATACAGCCCTGCGTGGCTCTTGTCTCCGTGATTTTTGGATTTTTGCCACTGTCCGAAAAATTACGTTCAAACAAGCAATGCACTATGCAGTAGTTGTTTTGCTCTCGGAGCTCAATTATAAACACTCCGCTCAGAAGAAAAAAACACGCTTTGTGCCCTTTCAGTGCTCACTGTCACGGCTGTATTTAGCAAGGAGTCCAAACACTTCCACCACAAACTGCCTGCTGGAGTCCGTCTGGAGAGAGACTGCCCCACACGGCGTTGACGCCGCCAGCACCCAGTGCTATAGAAGCTTCCACAGTACCATGTGCTGCCGCCATTAGTACCAGGTACAAACATGCTGTTGGCAATAGAAAAACACTTTACATTTAATAATTTATTTATTAATCAATAGGGGCACATAAGTGAACGAGATTTAGCCACACACAAAAAAAGTGAACACCGCGATTGTTGTGGTTGCTCGTTATCCTCCGTGGTAGGCTTGTCCATAGAGTGGTATTACATAAGATAAGATAAGATAAGATAAGATAAGATAAGATAAGCCTTTATTAGTCCCACAACGGGGAAATTCCAGGATTGCAACAGCACAGGGATAGCAACACTCAGAGCAACAATCAGAAGGCAAGAAAAAAAAAAAACAAGCAAGCAACAGCAGCTAATATACATATGTACATATTACTACATATTACTATAAAATATATATATACACACACACACACAGACACACAGTGCAGACCATTGTAGCTGGATGGAATAAATATATGAATATATGAACACAGTGCAGAGCATTGTAGCTAGATGGAATAAATATGTAAATATATAAACACCCACAGTACGGAGCATTGCAGCTAAGTGGAATAAATATGCAAGTATATAAACACACACAGTGCGGAGCAATGTAGCTAGATGGAATAATATGTAGATATATAAAAACACAGTGCGGAGCATTGTAGCTAGATGGAATAAATATATAGATATATAAATATAAACACACCCAGTGCTGAGCATTGTAGCTAGATGGAATAAATGTATGTCTCTCTCGGCGCCACACGAGTAGGCTGCCTTTTGCAACAGCGGCTCGATTCCGAGTTTTTTTTTCCCTTCCTCTCTCTTTTGATCAGTCTTTTTTTTTCACCCCACTTATATCACGGACACACAGATCGTCCCAAATGTCTCCTGAGCCGGTGGACGGAGCCACTGTTTATAGCAGGATACGATACAACAGGGAAGAGCTGCTAGCATTTAACTGCCACCCGGTCCCATTGGAAAAACTCGACATACCGAGAGAACTGAGGCGAAAGCGTCGCGGCTGCCGGGCTGGAGTAAGGCGGAGGACAAAAAATATAAGGTACAGACCCTCCCTTCCATCTGTTGTCATGGGAAATGTACGGTCGATACTGGGAAAGTTAGATGAGCTAGCGGCTATCTCCCGTTATGATAGCACTTACCGGGAGTGCTCTCTCCTTTTGTTTACTGAGACGTGGCTAACTGAACTAGCAGCAGATGCTAACATTGAGCTGGAGGGTTTTCACATGATACGAGCTGACCGAACACCGGACAGTGACAAAGCTAGGGGCGGTGGAGTGATAATGTATGTTAACAACAACTGGTGCAGACCGGGACATATCACTGTTAAACAACGACACTGCAGCAAAGACATTGAGTTGCTAGCTGTTAGCATGAGGCCTACATATCTCCCGAGAGAACACTCACACGTGATCTGCATTGTTGTTTATGCAAATCCGACGGCGAACGCTGGGACAGCGCGTGACGTCATCCATTCAGTAACCAGCAGGCTGCAGACAGAACACCCAGATGCTCTTCTCCTCATCTCAGGCGATTTCAACCACGTTTCACTGTCTCCCATTCTACCCACGTTCACCCAGTATGTCACATGCCACACTAGAGACAATAAAACACTGGATTTATTCTACGCAAACACTAAGGAGGCGTACACCTCATCACAACTCCTCCCACTCGGGAGATCGGATCACAACTTGGTTCATCTCTGGCCGGTGTACAAACCCCTAGTGCACAGACAACCTCCGGCCATGCACACTGTGGAGTTATGGTCTGAGGAGACAATGGACACTCTAAAGGACTGTTTTGAAGCCACCGCCTGGAAGCAGCTCTGCGATCCACATGGTGAGGACATCGATGGCCTCATTCACACCTTCACGGGCTACCTCAGCTTCTGTGTGGACAAATCCGTTCCCACCAAGACCATACGGCGTCACTCAAACAACAAACCCTGGATCAACCCTGAGATAAAAACACTTCTGAGAGAGAAGAAGAGGATCTTCAGGTCGGGGAACAGGGAGATGCTGAAGTCCGTACAGAGGGAGCTGAGGAGAAAGATCAGAGAAGGCAAGGACAGCTTCAGGAAGAAGATGGAGGACAAGCTGCAACAGAGCGACATCAGCGGGGTCTGGAGAAACCTCAAAACCATCTCGGGGCTCCAGAATACCTCCCCCCAGGCCACGGGGGGCAGGGAGTGGGCGAACAACCTGAATCTGTTTTTCAATAGATTTGACCAACCGCCCTCCCCCCTGTCTGCACAACAACCACTGCTGCCTCTAAGAAATCAAGTCCTGCTGCCCACTCCCCACTCCACCGACACCCCCCCCACTCCCAACACACAGCCCCCCATCCTGACCCTGACCAAGACCCAGGTGAGGACGGAGCTGAGGAAGATCAAGGCGAGGAAGGCGTCGGGACCGGACGGCATCAGCGCAAAGCTCCTCAAGTCCTGTGCAGACCAGCTGTGTGGGATTGTGACGTATATCTTCAACATGAGCCTGAAACTGGGGAGGGTACCACAGCTGTGGAAAACATCTTGTGTGGTACCTGTACCAAAAACTTCCCACCCCAAAGACCTGAACGGCTACAGACCGGTGGCCTTGACGTCCCACTTGATGAAGACCCTGGAGAGACTGCTCCTTGCTCATCTCCGCCCCCTGGTGGAACCAGCGATGGATCCACTCCAGTTCGCCTACCAGCATGGCATTGGGGTGGAGGATGCGGTGATCTTCCTCCTTCACTGTTCTCTGTCCCACCTGGAGAAGCCCGGGAATATGGTGAGGATCATGTTCTTTGACTTCTCCAGTGCTTTCAACACCATCCAACCGATGATCCTGAAGGACAAGCTGCTGCGCGCAGGGGTGGACCAGCACCTGTCATCATGGATCCTGGACTACCTCACGAACCGGCCTCAGTTTGTGAGAACCCGGGACTGTGTTTCCGACACGATCATCAGTAGCACGGGGGCCCCCCAGGGAACGGTGCTGGCTCCCTTCCTGTTCACTCTTTATACTGCGGACTTCTCACACAACACAACACACTGCCATCTACAGAAGTTCTCTGATGACTCTGCGATCATTGGTCTCATCTCCAACGGAGATGAAGCTGAGTACAGAGGGCTTATCCAGGACTTCGTGGACTGGTGCCATCGGAACTGCCTCCAGATCAACGCGAGGAAAACTAAGGAGCTGGTGGTGGACTGCCGCAGGCATGGGCAGCCCCTCACAGCACCAGTAAATATACAGGGAACAGACATCGAGATGGTGACATCCTATAAGTACCTGGGTGTTCATCTGAACAATAAACTAGACTGGTCACACAATACTGACGCACTCTACAAGAAGGGACAGCGCAGGCTGTTCCTGCTGAGGAGACTCAGGTCTTTTGGTGTACAAGGGGCGCTGCTGAAGTCATTCTATGACACGGTGGTGGCATCAGCCATCACTTTTGGAGTGGTCTGCTGGGGCAGTGGCATTACTGCAGCCGATAGGAAGAGACTGAACAAACTGATTAAGAAAGCTAGCTCTGTCCTGGGGCAGCGCCTTGATCCGATGGAGGAGATAGGAGAGAGAAGGACGGTGGCTAAACTGTCATCTCTGCTGGAGTCCGAGTTCCACCCTATGCAGGACATACTGGATGCACTGAGGAGCTCATTTAGCAGCAGACTACATCATCCCAGGTGCACAACCGAGAGGTTTCGTAGGTCCTTCCTACCAACGGCTGTCAGACTGTACAACCTAAGCAGGGCTGCTCGCAGAGATAGCAAAAAGATGTAACAAACTAATAGTTTTTTGAATGCAAAAGATGCAATAGACTTACACAATGGTCCTCTCCGGCATACAACTAGGAACATACCGGTCGCTATGGAGGGTGAGAATATGTATGGGCACATAATCATACCATGTAGGATAACTAAGTAGACGGTTATGCTGTTTCATCCCATCTAGCAACAATGCTCTGCACTGTGTGTGTTTATATATTTACATATTTATTCCATCTAGCTACAATGCTCAGCACTGGGTGTGTTTATATTTATATATCTATATATTTATTCCATCTAGCTACATTGCTCCGCACTGTGTGTGTTTATATACTTGCATATTTATTCCACCTAGCTGCAATGCTCCGTACTGTGGGTGTTTATATATTTACATATTTATTCCATCTAGCTACAATGCTCTGCACTGTGTTCATATATTCATATATTTATTCCATCCAGCTACAATGCTCTGCACTGTGTGTCTGTGTGTGTGTGTATATATATATTTTATAGTAATATGTACATATGTATATTAGCTGCTCTTGCTTGCTTGTTTTTTTTTCTTGCCTTCTGATTGTTGCTCTGAGTGTTGCTATCCCTGTGCTGTTGCAATCCTGGAATTTCCCCGTTGTGGGACTAATAAAGGCTTATCTTATCTTATCTTATCTTAAATATGTAAATATATAAACACACACAGTGCAGAGCATTGCGGTATAATTGCGGTTATCGCGACAGCCCTACCCCTCGGATCAGATCGGGCAGGCCGTTCATCCCAATCACACCCCCTCCAGGTTTCACTGTCATTGCCCACATGTACATTGAAGTCCCTCATAGGACGATGCAGTCTTCAAGAGGAGCACTTTCCAGCACACCAGTCAGAGATTCCAAAAGGGGTGGGTACTCTGAACCATCATTTGGCACATAGGCACAAATGATGATCAGGACCCGTTTTCCAACCTGAAGGTTCAAGGAACCGACCCTTTCATCCACTGGGGAGAACCCCAACATAGAGGCAGCAAGGCAGGGGACACCCACCCTTGCTTTCCACTTTTTGCTTGAGACAGCTCAAGAAAAAACAATGTCCAGCTCCCGGGGGTGGGGGGACTATGCAATAGCCAATAAATGTTAGTTTTGTGCCCATAATTACCCAATATTTACAGTCAAAACAACTTTTATTGTTTTCTGATGCCTGAACTTGGTGGCACACATATCTAGTTTCTCTCCACCAATAATAATCTGTGTCACTGAACCACAAAAAGAGCTGGGACAAAGAGAGTCAGAAAATGGCAGATTTACAGTACACACACGCTGAACTTAGAGGTCTATGTGCAGACTCAGTGAAGACTCCAAACCTGTTTTTCTGTTGAAAAATCTAAACAAATTTTTAAAAAGTCAAATTGCCCTCATTTTTTATTTGGGCTTTAAAGTCACAAAGCACCAACAGCTTGAAAAAGTGGGCAAGATCCTAGTCCTAGATACAAATCCAGGGAAGATGCTCTTTTTAAAATCTGATCTTGTGTGTTTTATGTAGCAGTTAAATCTCTGTGTGTCACATTAGTAGAGCCAGTCTAATTGATCTCTTTGTTTTCATACTGTGTGAAAGACAGCGTCACTTAAATCAACCTGGATTGTGATTGGATAATTTTTATTGACCAATTGGAGCCTCTCAACTGCTAAAAAGTCATGTGTCATTAAGAATGGGCCCTTTGTTTGCCTTTGGGTTTGCCTGCTGATTGGATGATCCAATGATCCAATGATACACCAAGATGGTGAGTCCCTGAAATGCCGCTTAAAAGTCGATGTGTTAATTCAGAGCAGAGATGAGGGGACTAGGATGTGGCTTGAGTTTCCATCATTCACCCCATTTTCTAATAATACACACATCCTCATATAATGGGACACCATCTGTCCCGAATCCTCTTAAATGAGCTTTTAATTCTGGCCCACGTGTCCCTGTTTCAGACAAAGCTCAGCCCACAAACACAGTCTAGGAAATCCCCCTCTCAACACCCACCCCACGCTACAGACAGAGGTGACCCCACACCACCCCACCCACGTCACCCTCACCCCCTGATGTTTTTGTCCCACAGAAGATCACACAGCATAGCAGTTAACATGACATATATGACACTCACCCTGAGGGCTGAAATTAGCACCCACTCTGCACCATATGTTGGTGTATAAAGAGGGTCTCCCATCACGTAGGTTCTCTGACATTTGAATGGCTCTTAGAGCCACAATGAAATTGGATACACTGCATAAATGAATTAATAATCATGTCTAATGAAACAAGGAAAAGATGCTGAAGTAAAGGTAGTTTGGGAGTGAATTTTAGTTTCTTCAAAAATGAGTGAGTCAGTGTATTGTATGTATTAAATGTATTGTCCATATTTTTCTTTTTGCTGGTGCATAAAATAATAACAAGAATAATTTTCCAAAAATTATGTTTAAAAAAGAACCCCCAGCCAAATAATCTGAGGTAGCAATTAATAATACAATGATTTCTGTGCTTGATTAATTTCCTGATTATTCTGATTTTAATTAATAATTATATTTTAGTTATTTTGTCCAACCACAGTCCAAAACCAGGCCATCAATGACAGCTCATTCCGGCCTGACGAACTCACCCAAGGTCACTTCTCTCTGTATACCAGAGGTGTAACTTCTTCTTTCAGCTGCTCCCTTTTTGGGACACCACAGCATATCATCACCTGACATCGCAATGATCCACATGTCAATTTGGAAAGGATTTTTTATGCCAGATATCCTTCCTGAAGCAACCCTCCCTATTTATCCAGGCGTGGGAACAGCACAGGGAGTACACTGGCTTGTGGATCCCCCTGTGGTTGGGTAACCAACTTTCCTTCCCCCATTCCGTTATGCTGTGCACCAAGCTAGAAGGCAGGAAGTACCATCTTTATATGGTCTTTATATGGTCTTTATATGGTATTATGACCTAGCCAAGGCTTGATCCCACAACCTCCTGGTTGTTGGGGCAGATGCTCTATATACTAGGGATGTAACTACACAGCTTTTTAAATGATCTGATCTAATATTTTAGATTTGAATATCTGCTGATACTGATACAAAACTGATATGCAGCTTATGGTCTGAATAAAGTCAGTGTACTCCTTTTCAAGGTATTTCTGTAAGTTTTAGTTTGGAGATGTTAAAATTGTAAAACTGCACTCCTGCATTTTTAAGGTTTTTTTTATGTATACATTTTCTGATTTAAACATATAAATTCACATTTATCTCTATTTTAATATAATAATAATAATAGAGGATTTTAAGCTGTAACATTTATATATCAGCATAAGATTGTTAACAACAAAAAAGTCAATGAACCCGGTTAAGCCTGGGTCACAACCAGACGTACGAATTTAGATATTGTACATCAGCTGCAGTTTTCTGGGGCCGGGGAGGAAGTGGATGTCGTAGGGGTTTTGGACAGGCTGCCAGGAGTTCTTTGACACAGTCTTAAGAGTGTCTTGCACCTCGCAGGGTCCACGTGAGGTAGGCTATATACAGTCATGTGAAAAAATTAGGACACCCAATAAGCCTGTGTGGTTTTTAAACATATTTGGACATATGGATATTTAATATCAATGTTAAAAATACTGGGAGATTCATGTAATAACTGAACAATTAAAAATGAATTAAAGAGTTTTTTTTCAAATTTTCTGTAAAATGTAATTCTAAACAAATAGTGAAGAATAAATTAGGACACCCCCCATCTTTTTTAGGACACACCCACATTCATTCCAACTTAAAATGGCTAAAATAAATGTTAAAAAATGCAAATAAAAACAAAAACAAGGTTAGACATAGATTTGTGAACATTTCTTAATAAAGAACTGAATATTTAATGGGGTGTCCTAATTTTTTTCACATGATTGTATGTGTCAGACTGAGATTGGATTAACCAAAAATTCTCCATCATTGACTAGTAATTTCTAGCAATCAGGGAAAGTTTCCGGTCCGTATTTTGATGGTTTGCACTGGCAGTATTTAACTGGAATTCTCACCCCATCTGTGCACACCCGGAGGAAGATTTGAATTCAGGCCCATAGATAGTATGAAAGTTGATTGAGTTCAGATTGTGTTAATTTTTACACATTTAATATTTTTATTTTAACTTTATCTTGTAATATTGTGTTGTTCATCTGTGTAATCGGAAACAAGTGTTTAATCTGTATTCCTGTTCTTAAAGTTAACGATTAAAAATCAAAATGTGAACAAAAACATTCAGTCTTTTCATCTCATCTTGATATGGTTTCTCTATTATTAAAAAGAATTGGCAGACCAGTTTAATTTAAATTTAATGTTTTCTAATTAATCAGCTAACTAGTCAAACAATACTGTCATGAGGGTTTATTAATCTTGTGTATTTTTAACACACTCATGTCATGAGCTGAGCTCTAGAAGTTCTGCCAGACTCAGTCTCGTGGCTTTCCCCTTATATTTATTTATATTTGTTGTATTTTGTGCCTTCTATTTTTCTGTTCAGGCTTCAGTTTTGCTATGCTCATGCCCATCCATCCATCCATCCATCTTCTACCGCTTTTCCGTAGGTCCGGGTCGCGGAGGCAGCAGTTCAAGCAGAGAAGCCCAGACTTCCCTCTCCCCAGCCACCTGCTCCAGCTCTTCAGAGGGGATACCAAGGCGTTCCCAGACCAGCTGGGAGACATAGTCTCTCCACCGAGTCCTGGGTCTGCCCCGGGGTCTCCTCCCAGTGGGACGTGCCAGAAACACCTCAAGTGGGAGGCGTCCAGGAGGCATCCTAATCAGATGCCCATACCACCTCAACTGACTCCTTTCAGTGTGGAGGAGCAGCGGTTCTACTCTGAGCCTCTCCCGGATGACTGAGCTCCTCACCCTATCTCTCAGGGTGAGTCCAGCAGTCCTACGGAGAAAGCTCATTTCAGCCGCTTGTATCCGCGATCTCGTTCTTTCGGTCATTACCCAAAGCTCGTGACCATAGGTGAGAGTAGGAACGTACACTACCGTTCAAAAGTTTGGGGTCACCCAGACAATTATTTTGTGTTTTCCATGAAAAGTCACACTTATTTACCACCATGAGTTGTAAAATGAATAGAAAATATAGTCAAGACATTGACAAGGTTAGAAATAATGATTTGTATTTGAAATAATATTTTTTTCCAGATACTCAACCTGCTCAAAGGAAGGTCAGTTTTATAGCTTCTCTAACCAGCTAAACTGTTTTCAGCTGTGCTAACATGATTGCACAAGGGTTTTCTAATCATCCATTCGCCTTCTGACGCAATGAGCAAACACATTTTTTTTTTTTTTTTTTTTTTTTTTTTTTTTTTTTTGTTACTTATTTGTACCCGTAGGTAGACTTGGTTTGCAGTCTGGTGACAAGCCACTGGCTGCTGGTCGCTGCGTGCGCGAGCGCCCTAAACCTACATGTTTTTGGTATGCGGGAGGAAACCGGAGAAATCCCGGAGTAAACCCACGCAACACGGGGAGAACATGCAAACTCCACACAGCTCACTGTTGGTCGGGGGCTGGAATCGAACCCACGATCTCATGATCCCCGCGATCCCCCGGCCAAGGGTAAAACTGTGCTGCCACAGTGCTAAACCACTGCGCCACCGTGCAGCCATTGTACCATAAGAACACTGGAGTGATAGTTGCTGGAAATGGGCCTCTATACACTTATGTAGATATTGCACCAAAAACCAGACATTTGCAGCTAGAATAGTCATTTACCACATTAGCAATGTATATTAGATATTAGAGTGTATTTCTGATTAATTTAAAGTTATCTTCATTGAAAAAACAGTGCTTTTCTTTCAAAAATAAGGAAATTTCTAAGTGACCCCAAACTTTTGAATGGTAGTGTAGATTGACTGGTAAATCGACAGCTTTGCCTTAGAACTAAGCTCCCTCTTCACCACAACAGACCGGTACAACGTCCGCATCACTGCAGATGCTGCTCCAATCCGTCTGTCGATCTCTTGCTCCATTTTCCCCTCACTCGTGAACAAGACCCCAAGATACTTAAACTCCTCCACTTGGGGCAGGAGCCTGTCCCCAACCCAGAGAGGACAATCCACCTTTTTCCGGCTGAGGACCATGGACTCGGACTTGGAGGTGCTGATTCTCATCCCAGCCGCTTCACACTCAGTAGCAAACTGTCCCAGCAAGAGCTGTAGGTCATTGCTGGATGAAGCCAACAGGACAACATCATCTGCAAACAACAGAGATGAGATCCTGTGGTCACCAAGCATGACACCCTCCATTCCCTGGCTGCGCCTAGAAATCCTGTCCATAAAATTATGAACAGGATCGGTGACAAAGGGCAGCCCTGGCGGAGTCCAACTGTCACTGGGAATGACTCCGACTGAGTGTTGGCAATATGAACCAAATTCTCACAACGATCGTACAGAGACCGAATAGCTCGTAACAACAAGCCTGATACCCCATACTCCCGAAGCACCCCCCACAAAAATCTACGAGGGACGCGGTCACATACCTTCTCCAAGTCCACAAAACACATGTAAACTGGTTGGGCAAACTCCCACGAACCCTCAAGAATTCTCGAGAGGGTAAAGAGCTGGTCCGATGTGCCACAGCCAGGACGAAAACCGCATTGCTCCTCCTGAATCCGAGATTCGACCAACGGCCGGACTCTCCTCTCCAGTACCTTGGCATAGACCTTCCCAGGGAGGCTGAGGAGTGTGATCCCTCTAAAGTTGGAGCACACCCTCCGGTCCCCTTTTTTGAAGAGAGGAACCACCACCCCGGTTTGCCATGCCAAAGGCACTGCCCCCGACCTCCACGCAATGTTGCAGAGGCGTGTCAACCATGACAACCCAACAACATCCAGGGCCTTGAGGTACTCAGGGCGAATCTCGTCCACCCCCGGGGCCCAGCCACCAAGGAGATTTTTAACCACCTTGGCGACCTCAGCCCCTGTGATAGGCGAGTCATCCCCCTTGTCCCCAAACCCTGCTTCCTCTGTGGAAGGCGTATCAGTGGGATTGAGGAGATCCTCGAAGTATTCCTTCCACCGCCTGACGATATCCCCAGTTGAAGTCAACAGTGTCCCATCCGCACCATACACAGTGTGGACGGGGAGCTGCTTTCCCCTCCTGAGCCGCCGAACAGTTTGCCAGAATCTCTTTGAAGCCGACCGAAAGTCTTGTTCCATGGCCTCACCGAACTCCTCCCATACCCGGGTTTTTGCTTCAGCAACCACCCGAGCTGCACTCCGCTTGGCCTGCCGGTACACCTCAGCTGCTTCGGGAGTCCCACAAGCCAACCAAGCTTGATAGGACTCCTTCTTCAGCTTAATGGCCCCCCTCACCACTGGTGTCCACCACTTGGTTCGGGGGTTGCCACCACGAGATGCACCGACAACCTTGCGGCCGCAGCTCTGGGCCGCCGCTTCAACAACAGAGGTGGAGAACATGGCCCATTCAGACTCCATGTCTCCAGACTCCCTCGGAATGTGGTTGAAGTCCTTCCGGAGGTGGGAGTTGAAGACCTCCCGGACAGAGGCCTCAGCCAGACGCTCCCAGCACACCCTCACTATACGTTTGGGTCTACCAGGTCTGAATGGCTTCCTCCCCTGCCATCGGATCCAACTCACCACCAGGTGGTGATCAGTTGACAGCTCTGCACCTCTCTTTACTCGGGTGTCCAAGACATACGGTCGCAGGTCTGATGATACGATAACAAAATCGATCATCGACCTGCGACCTAGGGTGTCCTGGTGCCAGGTGCACATATGGACACCCTTATGCTTGAACATGGTGTTCGTTATGGACAGACTGTGGTTAGCACAGAAGTCCAATAACTGAACACCACTCGGGTTCAGATCGGGCAGGCCGTTCCTCCCAATCACCCCCCTCCAGGTTTCACTGTAGTTGCCCACATGCACATTGAAGTCCCCCAGTAGGACAATGGAGTCTCCAGGAGGAGCACCCTCCAGCACCCCAGTCACAGACTCCAAAAAGGGTGGGTACTCTGAAACATCATTTGGTGCATAGGCACAAATGATGGTCAGGACCCGTTTCCCAACCCGAAGGCGCAGGGAAGCAACCCTTTCGTCCACCAGGGAAAACTCCAATATAGAGGCAGCAAGGTGGGGCGATACAAGAATACCCACCCCTGCTCGTCGCCTCTCGCCCGGGGCAACTCCAGAAAAGGCCAAGCTCCAGCCCCTCTCCAGGAGACTGGTTCCAGAACCGGAGCTGTGTGTTGAGGTGAGGCCGACTATATCTAGCCGGTATCGCTCAACCTCGTACACCAGCTCAGGCTCCTTCCCCACTAGAGAGGTGACATTCCACGTACCAAAAGCAAGTTTAGAAAGCTTGGGATCAGTCCGCCAAGGTCTCCGCCTTTGACCGCCACCTAATCCACATAGCACCGGACCCCCATGATCCCTCCTGCAGGTGGTGAACTCACTGGAGGGCGGACCCATGTAACTCCTTCGGGCTGAGCCCAGCCGGGTCCCATGGGTGGAAACCCGGCCACCAGACGCTAGCCTTCGAGCCCCTCCCCCAGGCCTGGCTCCAGGGTGGGGCCCCGGTAACCCCATACCGGGCGGGGTACACTGAATCCTTGATATACAATTTATCATGAGAGTCTGTTGGATCGTTCTTAGTCTGGCCCTTCACCCAGGACCAGTTTGTCTTGGGAGACCCTATCAGAGGCAAATTGCCCCGGACAACATAGCTCCTGGGATCACTGGGGCACGCAAACCCCCCCACCACGATAAGGTGACGATCCATGAGGGGGTTGCTCATGCTCATGTTTCATTTGAATTTGTAATTATTTATTAGTCTGTTTTGATGTTGTTTTTTCCTTATATTTGTCCTTGGTGTTCTTTCTCTGGGTTGACAGCTGTCAGGCAGCATTTCCGGTTTGGTGCTCTTTTTGGGCGTCACCCTGTCAGCTGTCACGTCCCGCCGCTCCTCCCTCATCTCTTCTAGCTGATCCCAATTTTCATTGATTGTTACCTTTTGCCCGCTCATGTGGACCCACTCCTGTTAAAGTAGAACTGAACTCACCTTTTTGCCAAAAAAGTAGAATAGCAGATTAATTCCTTATTACCTATTGTATTTTTCAACACATAAAAGAAATTTTTAGGCCGTGCGATGGCCAAGCTATAAGCCGATAAACTTTTGCCTCTGGCTGGCAGTGCCAAACAAACTGGAAGTAGTGCAGACGACGCTGCGTGATGTCACGAGTGTGACCCTTATCAAAACAACAATGGCAGATGATAGCAGTTCCAGCAGTCAAGAACACCAGAGTTTTCAGAGTGAAGATGCATTCAGGATCGGTGACAAGACAGAGGAGGATGCAGGAGTGTCAAGTGAACAGGAAGAGAGCGAAGGAGGCATCGAACCGTACAGATTAGAGCCAGAATTTTCGGGGGATTCCGGCACCAACTCAGACCGCAGCAGTGATGGGGAGGAGAGTCGCTTATTGAATACAGAATGGTGAGTCTTTACTTTGGCATGTTTGGGGTGTCAGGATAAGGAAAATTAACAATAAAAAAGAAAGGGAAAAAAACCCATCAGCATTTTTCCAACTTATTACAGTGATCCCTCACTTATCGCGTTTAATGGGGACCAGAACTGACCGCGAAAAGTGAAAAACCGCGAAGTAGCGTCACCCCGCCCCCCCCAGGGCGTCACAAGCACTATTTTGCACAAAAAGGCACAAGACAACAGCGAAAAGTGCCACTAAGCAACACGAGCGATAAAGAACAATGAATGCGGTCTTCCTTCGCTGGGTATAGGCGCTAGGCAGGGAGCGAAGCTGGGTAAAACGTCTCGGCCAATCAGCTTGCGAGGTAAAACGTCTCGGCCAATCAGCTTGCGAGATTCCCGAGCGGGCTGGGGAGCCGGGGAGAGCGGGCTCTCCGCGTTGATACCTGATGTTCTAATGTAGTCTCCCTGCCTTCTCATTAGAACATCAGGTATCAACACGGAGAGCCCGCACAACTCAAAATCTACCTCTCTGACCACCGCTCCACTCCTCTCTGCCCACCTCTTCACCGCTCGGGAATCTCGCAAGCTGATTGGCCGAGACGTTTTACCTCGCAAGCTGATTGGCCGAGACGTTTTACCCAGCGAAGGAAGACCGCATTCATTGTTCTTTATCGCTCGTGTTGCTTAGTGGCACTTTTCGCTGTTCTCTTGTGCCTTTTTGTGCAAAATAGTGCTTGTGACGCCCTTGGGGTGGGGGGTGACGCTACTTCGCGGTTTTTCACTTTTCGCGGTCGGTTCTGGTCCCCATTAAACCGGATAAGTGAGGGATCACTGTATATCTAGAAACGCATCGCATCTAGAACGCATCGCTTCCCGGTCGCTTTTCCTCCCCCTTTCTTTTCTTTCGTCGCCATGACAGCTTTCCTTGGCCACTGAACAGATCTTCCCAGGTGTTGGAAGTGTTTTGTAGTCGACTATCACGACAAAATGCACCAAAAACAACCAGTGTCGACGTGCTCGCAAAGGTAAACATGAGGACTGGGTCACACTCGTGACGTCACGCGGAACTCCGGCTGCACTTTGGCGGATTTGTCTGATTTTTCAGGGCGGGAAATTCAAAATCGTGATTTTCTCCAAGATTCCGGAGTTTGTGGAGGGGGTGCCAATGATAAATTATCTTTATAATTGTATGTACTATCACCCAGTGCCGTTCAATGCCGTTCAGTTCAGTTCTACTTTAAGCATTTGGTTTTGACCCTATTTAAGGGGAGTCATTTTCTTTCCTTTTGCCGCTGCCTTGACTGATCAAATTTATCTACAGTCTCTCCTCGTCTCCACCAGAGCCTATCACTGCTCTGGCGCGCTACTCTAGTAAGTTATCTTTCTCGTTGTTATTTTTGTATTTTGAGCACCTTGTTGTACTTTACGTTTGTTTTTTCAATAAATTGCCCAAACTCACAGCTGGCGCATGGGTCTCAGTTATCTGCCCTGGAGGGCATTTATGACAGAAGGCACCAGCCAGTAGAGACCCAGCTGCTGTGAGTTTGGTGAATTTTCTTTTCCTGCCATTTCGTTCATTCCAGCAGCGGCAGGCTCATTGGCTTTTTTTTTCTCACTGGGATTACCATGCCTGTCATCCAGGAGACTTCCACCCTTAAACTAAACGAGGTGAAGCGATAGTCAGGGGAAATTTTGGAGGATATTCTATCACAGTCTCAAGCCTCCTGTACTCCCGAGACAGCCTGAGAGTGTCTAAAGGGCATGACGCAGATACTGGAGGCGTGCCCCAGCCTGTGGGATCATCCGGAGCTCACAAACCTACTCCTCTCCATAATTCTCCCTCAGTCCATGAGTGAGGAGTCAGGGAAGTCAGCTCCAATGTCTGCGTCCTCGCCAACGAAAAGCAAGTGCTCACGCAGACGGAAGCCTCCAGTCCCTCACCGCTCTCCGGCGGCAGCTCCACATCCTCCTCCTGAGCCCTGGCCCGCTTCACCAGCCGAGGAGCTGGAGGAGCACAGGCGAGTTATACTGGCAGAAACTGATCTCCTCCTGGAGGTTAAGCCATGGCTCCTCCTGGATTTGGCTTAGGAGCTGGAGGAGAATTCACCGAGGGACCCGGAGTTTGAGCCAAGGAGTGAGCATCCCCTGACTCCAGAGGCCCTCCCTCTCCACTTTGAGCCTACGTCTCCGCCTCTCGCTTCTCGCTGTCGTTCTGGGAAATCCCGCCGGAGGAATGCCCCTACCGCTTAATCGACAGCTTCTCCTATGCCGGGACAGAAGCCCCCCTCAGCAGTGCGCACCTAGTGTTCTTTGTCTCCTGCTGAATCGTCAGTTCTTCCCCTCTGCACAGCTACTGTTCTCTGCTTCTCCCCGGTGCCCTCATCCGCTGCCAAAAGGTCGTCTGCCTTTCCCCCAGCTCCACCCGCCTCCGTGCTCACTGGAGATGTTCCTCCGTCGAAAACTGGGAACACAGGCTAGTGTCATTTCATTCCTCTTCATTTTATGATGATTCCCGGTAGTGGTGCTCAGGGTTTGCCGTCCCCTGCGTCCTCACCGCTTGTTGCAGCTATAAACTTCTCACCTGTCCTCTCCGTGTCTCTGCCTGTCCTCCCTGACAGGGTTGAGCTGCCGGATGATGGAGGAACCTGCAGTCCTGGAGGACCAGGTCCCAGCCCCGCAGCCGAGGTCCGGGCAGAGGGAGAGCGCTGCCTCCAACCTGAAGCCTGTGCTGACGATAGAGTGTCCTCTGGCTTCGGCTACACAGGGTCCAGTGCCAGCAGGAAACCAACCTCCAGAATCCACACCGGACAAGCAGCTTGCGTGGGTCACCTCGCTGGAGGGTCTCAAGACTACACCTACCACCATGCCTGCTGCAGGGTCGCCACAGCAGAGTTGGATCTGGACCTCCAGAGGGCCGAGCCTAAGGCTTCATTGTCTGGCTCAACAGAGTCCTGGATGGGGGTGGAGCTCGAGCTCAGACAAGTGCACTCCTTTGTCTCTGTCTCTCTTTTGGAGAAATCTTGCCTGGCTCTTGGTGAGGAGAGTTGGGTGCAGCCGTCAGCTGTGCCTGAGCTCACCTTGCCGGGCTCCACCACTACCGGTGACCCTGACCCTGTTTCTCCACTTGTCTTGTCTGAGCTCTCCCCCAGCATCGCCAAAGTATTGTTAGATCTTCCAGATGTCTCTGTGGGTCCGGGTTTTTTATTTTTATTTTTTTTTGTTACTTATTTGTACCCGTAGGTAGATTTGGTTTGCAGTCTGGTGACAAGCCACCGGCTGCTGGTCGCTGTGTGCGCGAGCGCCCTAAACCTACATGTTTTTGGTATGCGGGAGGAAACCGGAGAAATCCCGGAGTAAACCCATGCAACACGGGGAGAACATGCAAACTCCACACAGCTCACTGTTGGTCGGGGGCTGGGATCGAACCCACAACCTCATGATCCCCGCAATCCCCCGGCCAAGGGTAAAACTGTGCTGCCACAGTGCTAAACCACTACGCCACCGTGCAGCCCGGGTTTGCTTCCCGAGATCATCGTAGGTCCAACTCCTCCCACTGAGGTCATTGCGGGAGCTCTGTCCCAGCCTGGGACCTCTGTGGGTGCTGCTCCCACTCCGGCTGAGGTCCTTGAGGGTGCTGCTTCCTTTTCTGTGGCGGTAATCATGGGTGCTCCATTCCAGCCCGGGGCCTCTAAGGGTGCAGCCGTGGCCCAGTCCGGGTCCACTCAGTGTGCATCCATGGCTCAGTCCGGGTCCACCGAGGGTGCTGCTTCCTTTCCAGTGGAGGTCATCGCAGGTGTATTGTTTCAGCCCGGGACCTCCAAGGGTGCAGCTTTGGCCCAGTCTGGGACCACCATGGGTGCAGCCCTGGCCCAGTCCAGACCCACCGAGGTTGCAGCTGTGTCCCAGCCTGGGGCCACCACGGGTGCAGCGTCGCTCCAACCCGGAGCCATCGCGAGCGCTGCATTGCTCCAGCACGGCACCACCGAGGGTGCAGCTTTGGTCCAGTCCAGACCCACCTAGGGTGCAGCTGTGTCCCAGTCCTGGACCACTTGGTGCAGCATTGCTCCAGCCTGGAGCCACTGTGGGTGCAGCATTGCTCCAGCACGGAGCCATCGCGGGTGCTGCATTGCTCCTGCCCAGAGCCACCGAGGGTGCAGCGTTGCTCCAGCCCGGAGCCACCAAGGGTGCAGCATTGCTCCAGCCCAGAGCCACCGCAGGTGCTGCCTTGTCCCAGTCTGGGACCACTGAGGGTGCTGCTGACTTGTCCGAGAGCGTCATGGCTCCCCTTCCTTCGCCAGACACCACTGGGGTCCCCTCTCCTCCTGTACCAGATGCTGTCATGGTTACTCCTCCGCTGCCAGACGCTGTTGTGGTTCCTCCTCCACTACCAGATGCCGTCGTGGTCTCCCCTCCTGTGCCAGACGCTGCCGTGGTTTCCCCAACTCCTCCGCCCTCCCCACCATCATTTCTTCCTGCTGGGCAGCCACCTCCTGGACCGCCCTGCCTGTTCAGGTGGCTGAAGAACTCTGGCCGACCGCCTGACGGACTGGCTGTAGGGTTGGGTGGCCCACAGTCTCTAGCAGGCCACCTGACTCTTTCCACCTCGCTGTCCACCAGGCCTGGGACTTTGGTCCCCCACCTGAACTTTCCACCTCTTTGGTCCGGGAGGGCCTGAGCCTCTGATTTTGACTAGTGTGGGTCCCGAGTGGGTTTTGTTTCGTTTCCTCCTAGCCTGTTTCCCCCACCACCCACCCTAGGTGGATTATTGTTGTGTCCTGCTGGGGGGCGGGGGGGGCAGGCTCCTTCTTTTTCTTTTGGTGTTACCCTGGGGTGTCTGGGGTCCACCCCTTGAGAGGGGGGCTCTGTCACGAGCTGAGCTCTGGAAGTTCTGCCAGATCCAGTCTCGTGGCTTTTTCCTTATATTTATTTATATTTTTTGTATTTTGTGCCTTTTAGAGTTTTATTACTGCCTTCTATTTTTCTGTTCAGGCTTCAGTTTTGCTATGCTCATGTTTCATTTGAAATTATTTATTAGTCTGTTTTTGATGTTGTTTATTCCTTATATTTGTCCTTGGTGTTCCTTCTCTGGGTTGACAGCTGTCAGGCGGCATTTTCGATTTGGTGCTCTGTGCGGGCATCACCCTGTCAGCTGTCAAGTCCCGCCGCTCCTCCCTCATCTCTTTCAGCTGATCCCAATTTTCATTGATTGTTACCTTTTGCCCGCTCATATGAGCCCACTCCTGTCATGTATTTGGTTTTGACCCTGTTTAAGGGGAGTCATTTTCTTTCCTTTTGCTGCTGCCTTGACTGATCAAGTTTATCTACAGTCTCTCCTCGTCTCCGCCAGAGCCCATTACTGCTCTGGCGCGCTACTCTAGTAAGTTATCTTTCTTGTTGTTATTTTTGTATTTTGAGCACCTTGTTGTACTTTATGTTTGCTTTTTTTTTTCAATAAAATGCCCAAGCTCACAGTTGGTGCGTGAGTCTCAATTCTCTGCCCCAAAGGGCATTTATGACAACTCGTCTGAGAAGCTTCAGGTAGGAAAAAGACAACAGGAAAATTCAGCATTTTCTCACAAATTCTGGCCAAACCACTGTAGGGAGATGAGGAAAATAACAGCCAGACATGTTGCCTGCTTCTGTGGCAAATGGGTGGTTTAAATAGTTAAGCATACTCTTTTGTGATGAGAATTATATTAACAATTTGTTTTGTGATTTACAAGTATTTTTGTTCGAAAAAAATATTAAAACAAACAAAAAAAAAGTTTGTATCAGATAATATCCCATTGTAACTTGCCCTTTTTTTCTCCCCACTACCAATCAACAACCTCAGTGGTGGCCTGCTGTCAAAGTGCTGCTGCAGCGGCTTCGGCTTTCAATGCGACCGGTAAGCCTTATAGATAAAAATGAAAGCACCAAGGTGCTGATGCTTCGGTACCAGAGCTTTGGCGGAGGTATGTTCTCGGATCATCACCAAAATGTTATGTGTTCCTATTTAGCCCAAGGACCACCTCTGGTAAAAATTTCATCCAAATCCATCCAGTAGTTTTGGAGTCCACGCATGCGCAGTGAAAATAATCTGCAGTTCACATGCCCGTACTTTCGGCACCAGCCAAGAGCCACCAAACTGATATGAACAGCTGCAATCCAAACATAAAAGAAGAGCACTAAATGGCAGAAGCAATGGAGGTCCATGAATAGAAGACAATCGAGATGAACAGGAGCTTTTGCGGTTTAGTGGCAGATGAAGAAAACAGACGGGCAAAAAGATGGACATTTGTTCACCCAGTTTTGGTGGATTGCTCAGTACTTTCCTCTGGTGGGAGTTTCTGGGGACACGCACAGTTCACTGAAACCATTTGCGGGCAAGAAATGTTGGGATTTGGAGTTTTTAGCAAGTTTTACCTTGTCCTTCTTCTGCAAAACTAAACAGCAAAACCAGTGTGAAAACAATCGATGTGATGAACAAATGGTGTAGTTGCTGAATATGTGTTTTTTTCAGTAACCGCTATTTTATAACAGTTCAGCTCCACGTGCTGTAAAAAACGTGCTGTGTTATGCTGTAAAAAAGTCACACTGCCGCCTCTAGTGGCCCGGCATAGTTATTACAATATCTTTTCCCCCGGCTTCACTGACATTAATGTCATGAACGCCCCTCCAAGACAAAAACAAACCCAGGCGCTTGACTGCAGTGGAACATTTATTAACAGAAAAAACAAAAACAGTCCAAAAGAAGTAACTGTGTAGACAAATACAAAAAGGCAACAAGAAAAACTTACATAGCTGAACTTCTCCTGGGCAAAGTAATCCCAGGAGGAAAGGAGGGGGAGACTGTCCAAAGAGCTGGAGAATAGTCTAAACACAATTGTGGCTGCCGCACTGATGGAGAGAAATGGCAGTCTATAAATAGTGGGGAGAAAAACAAGCAGCAGGTGCAAATGGCAGGTGACCTAATTATCAACTGCTCGCAACTGGGAAGGCTGGAAGGCAACAGCGAGCAGCTGGTGGGTGTGTCTGGGATACGAGGAGGGAGATGTGCATGGAACAGAAACATACCAAACATATACAACAGATTACAAAATAGACTAACAGATAAACAAAACTAGAAATAAGGTGAGGATCTGAGCTCAGAGAAAACCTGAGCTCAGATACATGACAGGTAAAGGTGAGCTAATTTGTGTTTATTTTGAAAACAAAGCCTTATCTCGGAATTCAGGCAAATTAAAAGTTGAGAAAAAATGGCGATACAATAATACAAGCCCTTAGTTCCACTTAAGGGCGAGCTGAAACAGAGAGGCGGACAAACACGTGCGCGCACACACACACACACACATACGCACACACATAAACACAGTAAGTAACTACCGTATGCCTCTCAATTTCACCAAGGCATAACAGTCATCAAATTTATAACCAAGGAGAATTTTACAGACTGAAATACAGTGGTGTGAAAGAGTGTTTGCCCCTTCCTGATTTTTCATTTTTTTGTACGTTTGTCACACTTAAATGTTTCAGATCATCAAACAAATTTAAATATTAGACAAAGATAACACAAGTAAACATAAAATGCAGTTTTTAAATGAAGGTGTTTATTATTAAGGGTAAAAAAAATCCAAACCTACATGGCCCTGTGTGAAAAAGCGATTGCCCCCATGTTCAAACACAAATTTACTGTGGTTTATCACATTTTTGGAAAGCGGAGTTCAATTTCTCTAGCCACGCCCAGGCCCGATTACTGCCACACCTGTTCTCAATCAAGAAATCACTTCAACAGGACCTGCCTGACAAAGTGAAGTAGACCAAAACATCCTCAAAAGCTAGACATCATGCTGTGATCCAAAGATATTCAGGAACAAATGAGAAACAAAGTAATTGAGATCTATCATTCTGGAAAGGGCTATAAAGCCATTTCTAAAGCTTTGGGACTCCAGCAAACAACAGTGAGAGCCATTAACCACAAATGAAGAAAACATGGAACAGTGGTGACCCTTCCCAGGAGTGGCCAGCCGACCAAAATTACCCCAAGAGTGCAGCAACAACTCATCTAAAGAGTGACTCTTTCTAAAGAGAAAGAGGTCACAAAAGACCCCACAAAAACATCCAAAGAACCGCAGGCCTCACTTGCCTCAGTTAAGGTCAGTGTTCATGACTCCACCATAAGAAAGACACCGGGCAAAAATGGCCTGCATGTCAGAATTCCAAGACGAAAATCACTGCTGAGCAAAACAAACATAAAGGCTCATCTCAGTTTTGCCAGAAAACATCTTGATGATCCCCAAGACTTTTGGGAAAATACTCTGTGGACTGACGAGACAAAAGTTGAACTTTTTGGAAGGTGTGTGTCCCATTACATCTGGCGTAAAAGTAAGACAGCATTTTAGAAAAGGAACATCATACCAAGAGTAAAATATGGTGGTGGTAGTGTAATGGTCTGAGACTGTTTTGCTGCTCCAGGACCTGGAAGACTTGCTATGGTAAATGGAACCATGAATTCTGCTGTCTACTAAAAAATCCTGAAAGAGAATGTCCGGCCATCTGTTTGGGACCTCAATCTGAAGCACACTTGGGTTCTGCAGCAGGACAATGATCCAAAACACACCAGCAAGTACACCTCTTAATGGCCTAAGAAAAACAAAATGAAGACTTTGGAGTGGCCTAGTCAAAGTCCTGACCTGAGTCCGATTGAGATGCTGTGGCATGACCTTAAAAAGGCAGCTCATGCTCGAAAACCCTCCAATGTGGCTGAATTACAGCAATTCTGCAAAGATGAGTGGGCCAAAATTCCTCCACAGCGCCGTAAAAGACTCATTGCCAGTTCATGATTTTGCACGCAACATGAAATAAAGTGAGCAGTGATACACAATGGAAATCCCCATCCCTCACGTTTTGTGTTGTTGACTTTTGACTGTGTAAGGGATTTGTCATAGCCAGGTTTCAGATGGAGGCAGTAGCGAAAACACGGACTTCTCCCGTTTGGGAACATTTTGAGTGCATTTCTCCCATTGATGCATTTTTCACAAATAGTGGAGGTTTACTGCAACTGAAGTGATGGCGTAGCAGTAAAGCATCTGCTCTTCAACTGGGAGACTTGGGTTCAAGTCCCACTTGGGGGATTCTTGTAATTTTATTTTTATTTGCAAGTTGAAGTGTCTGTTGCCTTTCAAAGAGCTTGGATCATTATTACGCATCATTATGCTGAGGCACTATTACTATTGTGCCCTGCATGAGAATAAGGAGGGAGGTGAATATACTGGGAAAGACAGTATAAGACTGCATCAACTGCTTTAGCTGTCCAAATTGTCTAATGTGTGTTATTAGTACTCATTAGTATTAGTATTTAGTATCAAGGTGTGCTTAGGAGTCCTAATTGCCTAACTGTGTGTTGGTGTGTGTGTTTTTAGCATCCATTAGTATTAAGATTGAGTTATTGTGTTATTACCTTATTAGTATCGTTGGCGCAGTGGTTAGCACTGCGGCAGCACAGTTTACCCTTGGCCGGGGGATTGTGGGATCGTGGGTTCGATCCCAGCCTCCGACCAACAGTGATCTGTGTGGAGTTTGCATGTTCTCCCCGTGTTGCGTGGGTTTACTCCGGGATTTCTCCGGTTTCCTCCCACATGCCAAAAACATGCATGTTAAGTTAATTGGCTGTTCTAAATTGTCCCTAGATATTTGTTTCCTATAGGCCCTTAGAATAGAGGGTTAGTATTAATGAAAGCGCTTTGGGTGGTCTTTGTGACTAGAAAAGCGCTATATAAGTGCAGGTTAGTTAGTTAGTTAGTTAGTGTACCTATTACCTTGTTCTGAGAGCAAAGTAAGAATTTCATTGCTCAGGAAATGTAGCATTTCTTAACTGTGTACATGATAATAAAGCCTTTGAATCTTGAAAAGTTGTTATTTCTTAACAAAAATGGATAAGTAATACAAGCACACTAAGTAACACAGACACATTCACTGGAGTCACCCCAGTTTTATTATTTCTTTTTCCCTTATGATCATTGATATTTCTTAAAAGACAGCACATTTATTGAAATGGAAAAAATACAAATTAAACCAATAATGCCCTTGCAAAAATCTGCATGTTGTATACGTTTTGTCGACTACATGGCCTAGTAGAGCAAATTAAGTTTTACATGAGGCTTCGTCCATATGAACAATTTTGATGAAAGGCCTCAAGTCTTCAAGAAAGCCTCAACTAGCCATGACTAAGTCGTAGCTTAGAGGTAAACTAGCTTTCCTGCAACTGGGAAGCTGGGGTTCAAGTCCCAGCTGGATCATTCTTATTTATTTTTATTTGCACGGTGAAGTGTCTGTAGTGTTTCAAAGAGCTTGGATACAACAATAACACACCATTATGCTGAGGCACTATCATGCCCTGTATGAATGTACTACAAGCACATTCATTGTAGTCACCTGAGTTTTATTATTTCTTTTTTCCCTTATGATCATTGATATTTCTTAAAAGACAGTGCATTTATTGAAATGGAAAAAATACACATTAAACCAATTATGCCCTTGTAAAAATCTGCATACTTTATACTTTTTGTCCACTAGATGGACTAGTAGATAAAATAAAGTTTCACATGAGGCCTCATTTATATGAGCCATTTTGACGAAAGGCCTCAAGTCCTCTAGGAAGCCTCATCTGGCCATTACTACTTGAAACCTGTGGAATGCTTAATAATGTGGAACATCCTTCTTAAGTAGTTTTCCTTTAAATGGGCTCACCTGGCAAACTAATTATGACAGGTGTCTGAGATTGATATCAGTGATCCAAAGAGCCCTGAGACACAATACCATCCATGAGTTTAATTGAAAAACAAAAAACTGAATGTTCATGACACTAAAATCCTATTTGCATAATAATTTGGAATGCGGTGTATTTTCAATGACATTTTTGTTTACTATGATATATTTTATCTTGTTTTTTTCATGGTCATTAATCATCTTGCATTTGACATTACATCTCTTACATGCAGTCTCTCCTCACAGACTGGAACCTGTATTTGTCATGAATCGCTCCTCAGGGCAAAGAGAAACAGACCCACGCGCCAACTGCAGTTTGTGGCATTTAATAACAAAATACAAAGTTCCAGTGTGCATCAAAGTAAAAATCCACTCGCAGAAAAATCAGGTAACCTTACGCACAGGAATGAACTTGGAATAAACTTGGTAGAGCGAGGAAAGGGCTTTGGTGATGAGGAGAAAGTTAAACTAGACTGCAGCAGTGAACGGCAAAAACAACAGTCTATAAATACTGAAAACGTAATTGATGGCAGGTGCGGATTCACACGAGCGGGCAGGTGATCTAATTATTGACACAGAACACACGAAGGAGATAATGACAAAGTGGGAGTGTCTGGAACAGGCGTGAGGCTCATGCCACGAGGAAACAAAATATAAACACAGAGACAAAATAAGACAGGAAAAAATACTAACAGAATCATGACATAACAATAAGGACAAAAAAAACACATCAAAAATACTGACAGCCAAAAACACATCTAGAATCACTACAAAGAAAACTAATACAGTGCTGAAAAAATACAGAAAATACTTAGATATGACTTAAGAGTCTGAGCCCGGTGACGCACCGCACTCAGCCTCGTGACAGTATTACACAACGCATCTGAGTGAGTCAGAGATGTTTAGAATCAGAATCAGAATCAGAATCAGATTTATTGCCATTGTTCATGTAGTACACAAACTAGGAATTTGTCTACAGGAATTTGTTTACAGAATGTCAGCAGTTTTAAAAGGTGTTTATTGGTTTATCTTGTGTTTTACTGGATTGGTTTTTATTTTTTATTGCTCTGCGATAACCAATCCAGGCATTTCTTCCTGGGTCAAACCCAACATCTATTTATCTATCTATCTATAAATGCACAAAATCTGTGTGTCACAACTCGCTCACACCTGTCTCCCTCTCTAGCTGCGCGCACACCTGTGCCTCATCAAGCTCGGGCTATTTAGCCCGCTCGGCCTGGAGCCTCGGCCTGGAGCCGTCTGCTCACCAATGCTCGTCATTCCAGCGCTCGCCTACTCCTTGTCAGCCTGCGCTTCTCTGAACCTCACCTTGTCAAGCACGTAAGCAACCATCCTCTCACCTTTTTCTCCAGCCTCTCTCCCCTGTGCACAGGTGGATTCTCTGGCAGCGGATTTCTCCCTCATCCTTGCCATCACCTCTCACACCGAGCCGAGCGCGCACCGGAGCGCTGTCTTCCAGGCAGGAGACCTATGGCTAAGCCAACGCCAGCCACCATTCCACCTGCAAGTAAGCACTAGACAGAGTATTAATTCCGCTGGGTGTGCACCGGCAATTAATCCTTGTGTTTGCTCTGCCCTTAGGGTTGCCTGGCTGTACGGCACACTGCTTTGCCCTCGGCGCATCCTGTCCACCAGCATCACATCACATCCTGCACACACGCACTCACACACCCATTATTGTATTAATAAAACTACTGAATCTCACTCAAGCCTGTGTGCGTGTCTCCTGGGTCCGAACTTATGTCACTGTGTGTGTGTGTGTCTGTCTTTCTGTCTGTCTGTTCCACGCATATCTCTTGAACCATTCGTCATACTGGCCTAAAATTTTATACGTGTTTTGCTGAGGTTGCGAGGGTGTGCATCCCCGAGTATGGAATCACACAGTCAAAATATGTAATTTTTATCAATAATAGTTTAGCCACCACTCTGTCTCTTCATGCCCTGGCTTCAGGAAGTGTGGGCAGGGTTTCAGATTGACTCCGTGCTGATTGGATAATATGTGGCATCACGACCATGCTGACTGGATAATACATGGCATCACGACCATGCTGATTGGAAAATACGTGGCATCACGACCATGCTGATTGGATAATACGCGGCATCACGACCATGCTGATTGGATAATACATGGTATCATGACATGACAGTCACCACAGTGTTCACTGGGCAAAACAAAGAAGTGAAAAATGACAAATTTGACTAGAAAAACACAATACTGAAGATTTAATGCTTAAAAAAATTATACCATGAAGTTGCCGTGATTGCATAGGTCTAAAGCAGGGGTCACCAAATGGCGGACTCCGGCCTGGATCCGGACCCCAAGAGTCCTCCCTCCGGACCCTGAAGCCTTTTGGTACAATTTGGGGAAAAGGGAGACTGTTTTATTTTTGTGGGAAAAAAAGTGGAAAAAGCTAAACTGAATAGCTGCATTGGCGACCACCCGACAGATTATGGCACGAGCCCTTGGGCGCTCTCCTGCTGCAGACTGCCCTTTTTGCTGTCCCACCAATGCCATTCTCTGCAGAGACTCTGTGGCTCCAGCCACTCCAGAGAGTATGTGACATGGATGGCTCTCACGAGCCATCAATGAGGTGCTATAGGCGACCAGTGAGTTGCGTATTTATTAAATAATGACAAAGGGTACAAAATAATGAGCCACGAGGGGCAAAACACAAATAAGGACAATGCAAGGATACACTGACGATAAACACTGATACAGGAATAAACTTACAGAAAGCGGCGAGGAAAAGAGAATGACTGGAGCCGGAGCATAGGGACTCCAGTCTAACGTTGGGGAGACCAGTGTTATCCAAACGAGGTCGCAGCCCCGAGCAAACAGAGCTGCACCCTTAAATAGGGCTTTGACCAATTAACCAGCTGATGAAAGGTCATCAGCTGATTGGAATCTCACTGTTCAGCGAAGCTCCGCTCTGACAGCCAGAAGCCCCGCCGAGACGCTGTCAGAATAAAAGCCTGGAGGCTTAGTGGTGCATCTGAGAAGAGAACGGAGAACAACCAGACAGTGCCGACACAGTCAGCACACGGACCATGACAGTTGCCCCCGTTCACGACGTGGATGCCAGACCCGATGTAGCATCGGGCTCCCCCCAACCGGGAGGCCAACATGACCGCCCCAGGGAGGGAGGAGGGGGAAAAAGGCCGAGGAGGGTCAGAACCAGGAGACAGGCAAACACAGAAAATAAACCATGGAGCAATTACAGAGCATAGGGGAAAAACACACACACACACACACACACACACACACACACACACAACACTCCATAATGCACGGACGGTACAACAGACAGGACAAAAAATACAAATAACAAGGCCTATAACAAAGATACACCGGCCCATAACACATAACGTGGCAGCCACAAATCATCCCTCAGACAGGGGAGGGGAGAGGAAAAAAAAAAGCACGCTAAACAGCGGTGAATACATAGACCACAATAGTGCAAATGACAACACACCAGAGCGACCTTAATATTTCGTTGGAAATAAGAAAACACACGGGGATGACGGCAGGTAGAGTCCAATGAGACAACGAACAGTTCTGGTGGTCTACCTGCATCCAGCATCCAGATACAGTAGCTGGCCGGGGAAAAAGGAAGAGTTCAGGCAGCCTACCCCAGTCCCAGGCCCAGAGAAACAGGACCTCCGGCGACTGGACCAGGTCGCCAAGCAGACAGTCTAGTTGGTCGGGTGGCCGACCCAGAACGCCAAACGGGCGAGGCAGTCTTCCAGGTGGCCTACCCGCATCACTCAGCCACCAGAACCGCAGGGGAGAAATCGAAGATGGCCTCCCTGGAGAGGGGAATAGCGAGGGAGAGCAGAGCAGTGTCCATGACGGACCCCAACCGGGTCAGCGTGGCACCCATGACAGACCCCGACTGGGTCAATGCTGCACCCGCAATGGACCCCGACTGGGTCACGGCTGCACCCACGACGGACCCCGATTGGGTCAATGCCGCACCCACGATGGACCCCAACTGGATCGGCGCAGCACCAGTGACAACCTCCAAACCCGAACCCGGAACCTCCAGCACAGTGACTGGGATCGACTCCACACCGGTGACCCTGGGAGAAGGCTCAGGAGAACAAGAAGAACCGGGATCAGGATCACCGGTAGCGACAGAGCCCAGTGAGATGAGCTCGGATGCAGCGGACGGCTGCACCCGGCTCGTCTCCCCGAGAGACAGGCAAAAATGTTCTAGAACTGATAGGAGCAAGACAAAATAGAGCACTTGCCTGAACTCGAGTTCTGTCGCCGTCCAGGACTTCGCCGATCCGGGTTCAGAAGGCAGAAGGACATCCTCTGGCTCCCACTCGGCTACGGCGGGCTCCACAGCCGGCATGATATTCACCACAGTCTGAGGACCCTCCAACGCTGACGTCCACGCCGATGACCTGCACGGCATGGTGGCAGGAGATCCTCGACCTGCTGAGTCGGACCGCTCCTCTGTGGAGACCCAGGGACGCTTCGTTGTCGGCGCAGGCTCCAACTTACAGTCCGCTCTCCTCTTCTGCCTGTGACGTGGCTGCGGGGCTGGAACCAGGCTCTCCAGGGCCGCAGGCTCCCTCCTCATCCAGTGGCGTAGGCCTGGCACCGCGGAACGCTCAGGGGAAGGAGACACAAAGGTAGCAGGTCCATTACTAGTTATTGCAGTAGGTGGAGGAAGCTCAGGGGACTGTGAACCCTGAACTCCACCCCCAGGAATCAAGCAAGGCAATTCACCCAATGAGGGAACAGAATGAAAAGTCACTTGCCTGATCCGTAGAGGCCCGATAGAACTCACTGCAGTGGACTTTGTTCCTCCCTTTCCCCGCTGGATGGTGACGGAGGGCCCCCTGGGAGGACGAGGAGGAGCCGCTCGCGATGGTCCGATGACAGGCTTCGCCGGAGCAGGACTCGTGGCACTCACAGCAGCTGGGGAAGACATCGAGGAGGAGGGGACGACAGCCGAGGCGATCCGGGCACGAGGAGCTGACGGGACAGCAGGGACAGATGACCCGGGGGGAGAGGCTGCGGGAATTCCCTCCTGACGTGACGCAGAAGAAGCAGCTGACTGGGGGGCAAAGTCCCTCCGACGATCCGGAACTGGATCCGGACAGGGTTCTTGCTGAGGCTTACCGGTGGCTGTGTGATGACGTTTACCGGCTGAGGGCGAGGAGAAGCCACGGAAACGCTGCACCTGGGCTGGACAGGCGACAGGAGCTGACTCCCGAGGCGAGGAATGGAGATGCCCCACCAGCGGCCTCCTGCCGGGATTTCCCTCCTGTCCACGGATCTCCCTCCTCATCAGGGACGCCGTTTTCGGGGAAGGAGGTGAGGGTTCCTTGGCTGCCCCCCTCGAGTGCTCTCTCAATCCGTGTATGCTGTGACACAATCCACGTCACTCGCTCCTTTCCCTCCGGAAAGGAGGTTAGGTGATATTTCAATAAAACTCTCTGAGCGAGACCCAGGGGCTCGTATGCTGCGTAGGTAGGCATGAGGAGACGAGCTTCTGCCAGGTGGCCGTCTACCTCCTGAAGCCACTCGGGACAATACCCACGCTCGAGAGTGGACATACCGAGCGATACGAGCTCCGCGGAGAAGGGAAAAAATTCAAGTCCAAAAGCAAACTCATGGTCACTGGCATCTGTCTTGGCTGCGACCTACTGACATGGATGGCTCTCACGAGCCATCAGTGAGACGCTATAGGCGACCAGTGAGTTGCGTATTTATTAAATAATGACAAAGGGTACAAAATAATGAGCCACGAGGGGCAAAACACAAATAAGGACAATGCAAGGATATACTGACGATAAACACTGATACAGGAATAAACTTACAGAAAGCGGCGAGGAAAAGAGGATGACTGGAGCCGGAGCTTAGGGACTCCAGTCTAACGTTGGGGAGACCACCATTTATCCAAATGAGGTCGCAGCCCCAAGCAAACAGAGCTGCTCCCTTAAATAGGGCTTTGACCGATTAACCAGCTGATGAAAGGTCATCAGCTGATTGGAATCTCGCTGCTCAGCGAAGCTCCGCCCTGACAGCCGGAAGCCCCGCTGAGACGCTGTCAGAATAAAAGCCCAGAGGCTTAGTGGTGCGTCTGACAAGAGAACGGAGAACAACTGGACAATCCGAGTGCCGACAGTCAGCACACGGACCATGACAGTATGCAGCGGGTTGCAAAATCAGGTTCGTTGCGCCCACACACACACACACACAAGGCCGACATCCACCCCAGACAGACTGGTCTGTACCCACAGAAAGAGGTGCTGTTGTGAGCCGAGAGTAGTCCGAGCTGGGATGCAGAGGTGAGGTTGCTGGTTATCACATAAAAAGTCTGTAAAAGCTCCGTGTGTTACTGAACATAAAAAGTTTTACCTCCCCTCTCCCTGTAATCACAAAGTTTCACTACAGCTCCATCCATGCTGTAACAGAGTTTACTGTTGATAAAAAAATGTTGAGGAATTCTGTCCTGGAATTATATTTTGTATCTGTTTTTAAATATAGAAAATACTGTATGGAGGTGGACTTTTGAGGTGAAATTTTGTTTTTTAGATATAAATCTTTTTTTTTAAATGCAATACAATTTAGTTTGTGTTCTTCTGTAAAACATTTTTAGGATTTTAGTTGTAGATTTTAGAATTTTAGGCCTATTTATTTGGAGTCAACAAACACATTTAGTATTCTTCTGTATTATAAAATTTTATATTATGTTTTGTTTGAAATTGAACAAAGAATTCATTTTAATATTTTTTTGTTTAAAAATTAATATAGGGTTAAAAACAGCTAAAACATGAGCTTTATAAAATAATGTGTGAAAGCAGGTTAAATGATATTGGCCTGTCTGGAGACAGCTGTGGTCTTCTGAAAAGCACATTGAGATAAATTTGTCCATGTTTATTTAACCTTTATTTATACAGGGTAGTTCCACTGAGAAGAAACCTCTTTTTTTCAAGGACACCCTGCTCACATTCGCACGAGGAAGCTGTTCAGTACAACCACAGACTGACCTGTGGTTGTACTGGGCAGTGGCAGCTCCATTGGAGCAGTTGAGGTTAAGGGCCTTGCTCAAGGGCACCACAGTGGGGTTAAGGAGGGTGGGGCAAACACTGCTATGCAATCTGTTCTACCCAGATCTGATCCTGCTAGTCCAGGGATTGAACCCACGACCCTCCGCTCGCCAGTTCACATCCCTAACCATTAGGCCACCACTGCCCACCATGTGTCAGATTTCTCTTCCATTTGTTTTAATAAAAGATGATGGAAGTAAATTCATGGGTCATTGCAAATACTTGGCTTTAAAAGGGCCAAGTTGTCATGCAGTGGGGGGGAAAAATCTTGAATAGAAAAAAAAAATGTCAAGATGCACTGAGAATGGTTTTAGAAAAGAGTTCTGAAACATAATCGACTCATGAGGTGCCTGAAGATTCCAACACCTAGTTCGGACCTTGGTTGGGGAGGAGGACCGACTTATAGGACCTTTTGCAGTTTTAGTTGGTGATCCCTGGTCTAAAGGATAATTTGGCATATGTGGAGAACACGAGGCACACGAGCAGACTGGGCGGAGCGTCAGTGGGGACTGGGTCTGACAAAGAACACTGGTGTATCCAATACAGAACATGCCAGGAGAAGCAGCGGCCCAACATGATCTGGCTCAAAGGCACCCTAGCTGATGTCAATAAAAAAAGTTATTTTCAGTAAAGTGAAAAATAACAAGACAATGCTTGAAGTGTGCTTTTGCCCGGAGGTGCAGCCAACAGCAAAGTGTGATTTATCATGGAAAACAGTTGAGCTCTGCGCTTCGAGCGATCAGCTGATTGGATCCACCTCCTCCAGTGTTCTGACATTTTGCCATATCAGAACAGCACTGGACAGCTGATGGTACAGACTGCAGTCAAATGTACAAAAAAAACCATGGGGGAAGGGCTAAACAGCGATTTGGATCTTTATCCTGTAGCTTGAAAGTGCTCAGACACATCCTCAACAGGTCTCCTTATACGAACAAGTACGTGTGTTTAGCTCTGTGTTTGTGTGTGTGTTTGTATGGGCTGCAGGCAGCAGCTGAGCAGAGCTCTGTACAGGTTTTTCCTGTGAACCAACGCTGCAAATGTGCCATTATAGGGTAGCTCCAAGTTAGAAACCCTCTCAATAAGTTACACGTAGGTTCAAAGAGCGTTACTCATACGTTAGAAATAATTTTTGTGTACACTAGACATTAATCTCAACATATTTCAACTTCTGAGTAGCTATGAGTCTTGACGTATTTTGACTTTTGAGTAAATGAGTCGCTGACAAGTAATGTGTGTAAATGAACGCATAATTCCCTACAACCTTTGCTCCACAAATGCGGGATGTATCAGCCATACGCTGGATATGTCTGAAAATTTTCAGCATGGGGCATATATTTTTCCAGTTTATAAAATTTTTCACTGGGTCTGAGGCGTGTGCAAAAAAAAATTGTGTTTTGGTCCACGTTTAGAGGGTCAAAAATGTGATTGTTTATGTGGAATAATAATAATAATAATAATAATAATAATAAATAAATAAATAAATAAATAAATAAATAAATAATCTTCTCACATCAATAAAATCCATTGCCCCCTGTCCCATGTTTGGACAGGGGGCAATGGATCAGCGTTCTCGTCGCGCCCTCCGCCAGTACCCGGGCTCACCTGGGGAAGCTAATGATCCTACCAGCAGACTAAATTTGAAGAGACGACGCCTCTGTGCCAAGTCAAAGAAGAATCCTAGTCACAGTCCTAAAGCCGAAAGCAAACAGCCCCAAGAGCACTTTGTGGTAGGATCTGCCCTTTGCATATTACAACTAAACGTTGAAGGCCTATCTGCAGCCAAGCGAAGCCTTATCGAAGTCCTCGCCTTCCAACATTCGATTGATGTAATCTGCCTCCAAGAGACTCATATTGGCACAGAGGAAGCTGGCCGCTTCACCATCAAAGGCTTTGACCTCCTGTGCTATGTTCTACATGCTAAACATGGACGTGCCACCTATGTGCGTTCTGACATAGTTGAAGCGAATCACCTGATAACAACACATTTCTCAGACACCATAATCATTGGTGGCTTCCATATTGTCAATGTGTACAAGCCCCCTAATGCCAACTGGGATCTGCAGGTCTTACCCACCCTACCCCACCCTGCCATCTATGTGGGGGACTTTAACAGCCATCACCCTGACTGGGGGTACCCAGCAGTGGACAGTGATGGGGAGGCACTTTCAGACTGGGCATCCAGAAATGACCTCGCTTTGATATACGACCCCAAACAAGGAGGAACCTTCCACTCTGCTAGGTGGAAGAAGGACTATTCTCCTGACCTGTGTTGGGCCAGCTCTTTGAATGGGGAGCCATATCCTACACAGATCCTCATTCTTGATGATTTTCCACACAGCCAACACCGGCCCCTGCTTGTACACATTGGCCTACAACTTGCAGTCATATACAGCCCAAGGAAGATGCGCTGGAACTTCCGCAAAGCCAACTGGAAGAAATTCAGTGAAACTCTGGACCGGAGCGTTGTTACCATCCCACTCCACACCATCACTGTAGATGAAGCATACAACCGCTTCTGCAGCGCAATCTTCAAGGCTGCCCATACTGCAATCCCACGAGGCTACCGACCCCTCTATGTCCCATGTTTGGATGGAGAAAGTGCTGCCCTCCTACAATCCTATCAAACATCAGGGGACCCAGAGATAGCAGACCATCTCATTGAATCGCTAAATACAGCCCGGCGAAAGAAATGGGAGGAGACAGTTGCTGACCGGAGCTTTACCCACTCTAGCAGGAAATGTTGGAGCCTCATCCGTCACCTAGGAGCTGCACAGAAGCCCCCTAGCCAAAGCCAAGCATCCATCACACCCAACCAAGTTGCATCCCACCTACTGACTATCGCCAAAGTACCCCAAGACAAAGACACCAGAAGAGCAGTTACAACTGAGCTAAAAAAAACACCAAAAAATGCCTGTAGAGGAAACGAACCCTGAACCCTTCGAGGCTGCTGAACTGGAGAAAGTCCTACAGGGCCTGAAATGTGGAAAGGCAGCAGGATACGATAACATCTTCCCAGAATTCATGAAAAATCTTGGCCCCCGAGCCCTAACCTGGTTGACACAATTCTACACAAGGATCACACAAACAAACTTGATCCCAAAGAAATGGCGGACAGCAAAGGTCATTGCCATCCCAAAACCTGGCAAAGACCACAAACTACCAGCAAGCTACCGCCCAATCTCCCTACTCAGCGTTCCTTACAAAATCATGGAGCGCCTAATACTGCAACGCATTTCCCCAGAAATAGAGGATATTCTAAGTGTAGATCAAGCAGGTTTCCGCAAGGACCGCAGTACAGGAGAACAAGTACTGGCCCTAACCACCTTCATCGAAAATGGCTTCGAGAGCAGACTGAAGACAGGGGCTGTGTTTCTCGATCTTACAGCCGCCTATGATACGGTCTGGCACAAAGGCCTCCTCCTGAAACTTATAAAGGCGATCCCTGCTTGGGCAACAGCAATTATAAAAACACTGCTGACTAACCGAAGGTTCAGAGTCCACCTCAGTCAGAACACAAGTGCATGGAGAATGCAGAAAAACGGACTCCCACAAGGCTCAGTTCTAGCTCCAACTCTGTTCAACCTCTACATAAACGACCTGCCTACTACAAAATCCCGCAAATTCATCTATGCAGACGACATCTGTTTGGCATTCCAAGCACCAGACTTTGAACCACTGGAACGGGTGCTCACGGAAGATCTTGCCAAACTGGACCAGTTCTGCAAAATCTGGCGCCTAAAACCAAGCCCAGCAAAAACCGTCTCCAGTGTATTCCATCTCCACAGTGCAAAAGCTGCCAGAGAACTAAACATCCACCTGAGCGGACTCAAGCTTAAGCATGCCCCAAATCCAACTTATCTTGGAGTGACCCTTGATAGGACCTTATCCTTCAAGGAACATCTAAAGGGGACGGCTGCTAAGGTGAAGGTACAAAACAACCTGCTCTGCAAGCTCGCTGGTGCAAAATGGGGGGCGGCAGTCTCCACCCTGCGCACCTCAGCACTGGCCCTTTCATACTCTGTAGCAGAATATTGTGCCCCAGTCTGGTCCAGGTCATCTTACACACACCATGTAGACACCCAGCTCAACTCAACCATGAGAACTATAACTGGAACAATCCGCTCAACACCACTCCCCTGGCTCTCTGTACTGTCAAACATAGCCCCTCCACACATCCGGCGAGCAGCATTAACTCAAAGGATGCTCCAAAAAGTTAAAGATTCTCCTCGCTTACCAATCCATGCAGATATCTACACCCCACCCACTGCCCGACTTTCATCCAGACGGCCGATTTGGAAAAACCCTCCCCCAGCTGACTTTACCATCCAGACAGCTTGGCAAGAGGAATGGGAGACCAAGGAGGTCCCAAACAAACAGCTGGTGATAAACCCCAACCAACAGGTCCCGGGCACCAACCTCCCAAGGAGACAGTGGTCTACACTCAATCGCTTCAGGACTGGACATGGCCCCTGCTTGGCCAGCCTTCACAGATGGGGCAGTAGCCCTAGCCCATTGTGCGCATGTGGAGAGGAGCAAACAATGGAACACATCATAGAGGCTTGCCCGCTCCAAAGACTGGAAGGAGGATTACACACCCTCCATACAGCAAACCAGGAGGCAACTGCTTGGCTTAAGGACTTTGCATTCGCTAAATAAATAAATAAAAAACAAACCACTTACAATACAGCAGCACTCACAATGTTAGTCTTTGCCAGTCACACCCTCAAAGTTCAGGTCATTATTTGGCCTCAGTATCGCCCCAGTGCGACAATATAAGCACCGCCTCAAGCTTAGCATTAAAGTTTTAAAAAACCTTTTAATAACAGCATCTTGCTAAAATATAAAATGATGCACTAGAATGGGTCTCAAATATTTGTAAATGTGTCCTGTTTTAGTACTGCATGAGTTTACTGATGATACACAGAGAAAAATCAATATTACACTGAACTCCATCACTGAACAGTGATATAAACTAAAATAATTATAATGATGCAAGATACAGTATTATGAATATAAGTCAAAGATCACACAAATAAGTGATCTGACAAACAAATAAACAAGGGTTCCTAAACAGTCGCTAATACTGGATGTCCCATTCATTTTCAATAATTAGGTAGTTTGTAATTAAGATAAGATAAGATAAGCCTTTATTAGTCCCACAACGGGGAAATTCCAGGATTGCAACAGCACAGGGATAGCAACACTCAGAGCAACAATCAGAAGGCAAGAAAAAAAAGCAAGAGCAGCTAATATACATATGTACATATTACTATAAATATGTATATATACACACAGACACACAGTGCAGAGCATTGTAGCTGGATGGAATGAGTATATAAACACACATATATGAGTATATAAACACACAGTGCGGAGCATTGTAGCTAGATGGAATAAATATGTAAATATATAAACACAGTGCGGAGCATTGTAGCTAGATGGAATAATATGTAGATATATAAACACACAGTGCGGAGCATTGTAGCTAGATGGAATAAATATGTAAATATATAAACACACACAGTGCAGAGCATTGTTGCTAGATGGGATGAAACAGCACAACTGTCTACTTAGTTATCCTACATGGTATCATTATGTGCCCATACATATTCTCACCCTCCATAGCGACCGGTATTTTCCTAGTTGTATGCCGGAGGGGACCATTGTGTAAGTCTATTGCATCTTTTGCATTCAAAAAACTATTAGTTTGTTACGTCTTTTTGCTATCTCTGCGAGCAGCCCTGCTTAGGTTGTACAGTCTGACAGCCATTGGTAGGAAGGACCTGCGAAACCTCTCAGTTGTGCACCTGGGATGATGTAGTCTGCTGCTAAATGAGCTCCTCAGTGCGTTCAGTATGTCCTGCATAGGGTGGAACTCGGACTCCAGCAGAGATGACAGTTTAGCCACCGTCCTTCTCTCTCCTATCTCCTCCACCGGGTCAAGGCGCTGCCCCAGGACAGAGCTAGCTTTCTTGATTAGTTTGTTCAGTCTCTTCCTATCGGCTGCAGTAATGCCACTGCCCCAGCAGACCACTCCAAAAGTGATGGCTGATGCCACCACCGTGTCATAGAATGTCTTCAGCAGCGCCCCTTGTACACCAAAAGACCAAATTAATTCACCAATTCACCAAATTAATTCACACAATCAAATAAACCTTAGTGCCATTCAATCACTTTTATATTTGTCAAAGTCTAACATGTGTGATTGCCTACATATAGGCTACACCTCTTTGTATTCCACTTTCAAACACAGCCTACATTTGGGCCTGGAAAGCCTGATTGAGATACCTGTTGCAGTTAGGAATATTTGCATTCTACGGGCAATGCACTAGTAATACAAAATGTTGGATCGGTATATGCATGTAGACTAGAACTACTGAAAGCCGAAATGGCATGTACTCATTTCTTTGACTTTTTATCTTGAGCATGGCCCCTGCAGACCCACTTGAGGATGATTGTGTTTGTGAGTTTGGTGAGCATCTGGGCTGCCTCAGAGGAATAGAGATCTTCATGAATTCTGGCAGGACATATGGAAGGAGAGACAGACAGAAAGACGGACACAGTGCCATGGCGTTAGCTCATTTCATCTTTGCCTGAATGAGCTCAAACAAGTTCAGACATCTTCATACTACCATCTACAGGCAGCATATTAATTAAACATTAAATACACTGGAAAAAAAAAACCCACACAAGCCAAACAAGCAAATGATAGCTATATAATCTGGCACGGTTATTTAACTGAACATACATGGATAGAAGAATAAAAATGTTTTTAACCACCTTGAGCTATAAATATTTTTCTATTGACAATATAAACAAAACATTGTTACATCAAAGCAAATAATTTTCCATAAAATATTGTAAACTATATGAAAAACAGTTTCAAGAAATGTATTTAAATGTGGGTCAGCATAATGCTGAGGTGAGTAGCATTTTTGCCCCACATAGAAGGTTCCTGGTTCTGTTCAAGTTCAGAGGAGCTTTTCTGTGTATATCTGGGAGTTGTGGTTTTCTCTGAAATTATACTCATTAGTTTAATTGGTGTTTATCTGGCTCTCTGTGTTGGGCTTGATTTATCCCACCTCTTGCCTGAAGACAGCTGGCAAGAGGTGCCTCCATGAGTCTGAAATGGAGTCAAGAAACGGCTGTATGGGCAGTTTTTTTTTTCTAGTTTCCCACTCTGTCCCTAATGCGATGTAAACCTTAAAGTGGCCTTTTATAACTGTCAAATAAATTCCTCGGAGGCTTATTATTTATCCATTCATGAGAAATGTGAGCTAATGTTCTTTGCTGCTTTAGTGCTTTTACTGTGGGACCGGATACAATGACAATGAAGTAGAGAATATTGCTGTAAACATAAAAATACAGATAAAATCCCGCAAGCACAACCACAGTCTACACTGTCATTTTTTCAGTTGTGAAGGGCAAGTTCAAGTTCCATTTTTGTCTCTGAACCCCCATAATCCCTTGCTGGGTCATGCAGATTAAGGACTTGTCCAGAAGATGCAATACAGTGCTTTCTGGCACCCTTCACCACAGAGATAAATGAAAGAACCTTAGTGAGCAAGCTCACATACCCCACACATCTGCATATCAGGGGCCCTAATGAGAACTATGATCAACATAAATGGTTGGGAAAAAAAGAAACTCCTCATTTGAGTCAAAGTTTCTGTATAAAGAGGAAGTCAATCTGATCAGAAATGTAGAAGCTATACAGATAAAACAGACTGAAAAAGTACAAGCCCGCCTCCTCAAAAATGTATCCCCTCATCAGATGTATAAATTTGAAGTGAATCTGATCAGAAATGTGTTACGTCTGTAAAACGGTGTCCAAAGGAGGAGGCGAGGGTGATAGTTAAACTCACTTTAATGAACTATATACAGGACCAACAGGAGTCACTCCATACATGTCAAGGAGTCTACAGCCAGAGGAGACGAGTCCCTTCTGCTGTAGCCCTTTATACTCCCCGTGACGCCACCAACAGAAAGGTGGAGCGTCACCTCCTAATACACCCAGGATGCCGCCATATTAGTACACCCAATCTCATATCTTACACCCCCTCCCCCTTAGAAAAATGTGCAGACACACCAATTAGATCTTCCCAAAATTTATAACCCGACTCACACGCTAAGCATTAAAATATACAACATAAATATAAATATAACCTATCCATACACATGACAAAACAACTCTAGAGGGGTCAGGTAGACTACTGGCGCCCCCTACACGGCCCGGTGGATTATTCTGCCGCCTCAACCATTCAGAGTCCATGAAAATAAAATGGCCGTGTGCTAAAAGAAAATAATCCCAAACATATATACAGACATTGTCATAACACAGCAAACAGCAGCCACTAATAAACAACATCTAAAAGTACCCAATGGGGGCCCCCACCCCATCACTCCCACCCCATAACATGGGCAATTCAATCAAACAGTGTCGGGAAATTCCCATTTGACACAAACTCTTTTCTCTTTTTTTCCACACACACACACACACAGGGAAATCACACAGTCCTATTTATAGGCTAAGCGGCTTCAGAAAATTAAAACTAGCACTCTATTCAAAACAACACAACATGCCACTAACCCCCCCTTTAAAGTCACATCATGGACCAAAAATGGAGACCCACCCTAGGATGTCCGTCTCGCGGTTCCCTCCTTGAGTGTCTTCGCCTCTTCTTCGCTGGAGACAAGCTGCGCTGGCGTCTGTCCTCTCCCACACGCCGCAGCTCATTACGGTGCCTCCTGGATCCATCAGACAGATCTAAGTAGCCGTCCTTGCGGGTTGCCACTACCCGCAGTCGCCCCTGGTCATCTCTCTGCTCCTGTGAATCCCGTGTGGATTCCTCTGAGTCGAGCTTCGACCCTAGGGCGGACCTCATCGCCAATATGTAGGGGAGCTCTAACTGGCTTTTTCAATCCATCACGTCGTGACCGGGCTTTCTTTCGGTGCTCATAGGTGCGTCTGGAAATCACACCTCTTGGTCTTGCCCCGCTCTCTTTCATTTTGTGCGCCAAATCAGCCATGGCTGGGTCCCGTTCTTCAGTATCACTCGGCTGGACTCCGGAATCGGGAGGTGCCTGCCTGCTGGCTCTATCTGCCACCGCGGGTGTTCCTCCCCGCCGTTTGGTTCCCTCATCCAGGGAAACTCGAACTCTGGTGCTGGGATCACCCCGCAGCGACGCTCTATTGTGCTGGTCCGGCCCATCGTTGTCCCACACTTCATCATCCTCCACTGTTGGAAAAGGCCAGTCCCACAATCCACATCCGGACCACTCCTCACCAACGCTGCTGGCTATTGAGAAACCGAGCCCATATAACATGTCACATCCCATTAAGTTTGACCCTTTGGCAGACACCACAAAAAGGACGTCACACATTCCTGCCGACCTGAATCTCACCGACAGCCGCAGTGAACCCACAGTGTTAAATGGGTTGCCACCGTAGCCGTAGCAGGTCGCCTCCAATTTGCCCACTCTATAGTGTGGAAACAACCCCTTCACTGTGGCCAAATTTAATATGGAGATCGTCGATCCCGTGTCCACTAACAGCGGTATCTTGACTCTGTCTCGGTTCAACTACAGTAGATCCGTCCATCCGTATCCAGGGAGACTGTGTGGACTACCGTAGGTTCTTTTGAAGAGGAGCCTCCCTCCGGTCTCCAGTCCCCTCATTCAAAGTTTTTGAAGACCCGTGCAAAGTGGTAAAGCAGACTGCACTTTCCACAGCACTGCCCCTTGGCTGGACACGCTCAGGATCCTCTGGCCCTCCATTCCGAGATTGTGAACCACAATTGCCTTCGCACGCAGCTTTTCGAGCTCACCAAGGTTGGGAGCCACTAGATAGTTCTCAAAGGCTGCGTACCACCTGGTCCACAGCACGGGTGGCTCCCCGGAAACTTCTAGAAAATGGCCAGAAAGCGGTGGCAGCTCACTCCATACCTTTTCTCCTCGTCGCCAAATGTTACGTCTGTAAAGCGGTGTCCAAAGGAGGAGGTGAGGGTGATAGTTAAACTCACTTTATTGAACTATATACAGGACCAACAGGAGTCACTCTGTACATGTCAAGAGGTCTACAGCCAGAGGTGACAAGCCCCTTCCGCTGTAGCCCTTTATACTCCCCATGACGCCACCACCAGAAAGGTGGAGCGTCACCTCCTATTACACCCAGGATGCCGCCATGTTAGTACACCCAATCTCATATCTCACAAAATGAAGAAGCTATAGTGGTGACAACAGAAAATGGCCAATTGCCAAAATAAATAGTGTCATGCGGTGACCCTTGCGGATCACCATAAGACGCCAAGAGTCCTCCGGTGAGTTTTGCAATGATGGTAATTTATTAACAAAACAAGACAAGACACAAGGCTATGAGCCGCTAAGGGCAAAAACACACTAAGCGATACAAGGGCTCGTAGGGCTAACCCCAGCCACCACGAGCTAAACTATGACAAGACAAGAAAGAACACGAACCTGACATGAAGGTCTAACGAGGCCTCACGAGGATTGTTTGACGATACTCCTGCAATTTAACTGCCGTCAGTGCCCGCCTTATAAAGGCGAACACTAATGAGCAGTGATGACAGACAGCTGACCGATTTTGACAGCCGGAAACCCCACCGAGCACCTTCACAATAAGAGCCCGGTGAAGCCAGAATATAACCCACAGCTGTCAAAGCCGGCAGCGAATATACATAGCCCGAGCGCGGACAGGACCGGCGCTTGGGTCGTAACAGTACCCTCCCTCCGAGGGCGGGATTCCAGAACCCCCATAGACCACCCTGCCCCCCCACCCCCTCCAGGGTGGGCGGATGGGGGTAGGTCCGGAGGGAGAAAAAGACCAAACACAGAATCAGTACAGGAAAAAGACAAAATCCAGACCAGACAAGGCAAAAAAACCTAAACACAGTACAATGACAAAAAATACCAAATATTCAAATCAGATAAAATACACATGGAGGAAAATAAGGCAACAGTAGGACATAACACAAATTGCCAAGGATCCCCAAATAACAGTTACAGAAAACACAGGACAGCAAGAGAAAATTAAATCTTTGCCCACATGTTTCACAAGAAAATGGCCTCCCACCTGTGTGAATTCTCATGTGAATTGTCAAATAACCAAATACAGAAAAACAGAGCAATTACTGGCTCATACCTAACTACACACAAAACAGACTAGGGCAACTGCAAGACATAACAAATACCCGCCGACACCCAAATGATCATAACACAAAGCACACAGGATAGCAAGGGAAAAAAAACCCCCAGAACCATCACTGGGAGAGATCATCACCAGAAAATGACCACTACCCCCTCGACAGTTTATGCCGACCGGCGGAGACCAGGCGTCATAGGAACAGTTCAGGTGGTCTCCCCGCGTCCAACAGCCGGCGGGTGGTCATGGGAGGCGGAACATGACCAGGCGGCTCACCACAGTCCAACGCCCAGCACGTCCGCTCCTCTGGCGGCCGAACCAGGTCGCCCAACGAAACACATAACAGGTCGGGTGGCCGACCCGGGGCGCCGAACCGGCAAAGCAGTCCCTCAGGCGGCCGACCTGTGTCCCTCAGCCGCCAGTCCCGGGGAAAAACAGCCCGCGGCGGCCTCCCTGACGAGGACAAAACTTGGGAGAGCCGGGGCAAGCGAACAGGAACCCCCACAGCCCCCGGCGATGATGCACAGGGGCAGTGACTCAGTAGAGGGGAAAGAAGGCAAGGATGAGCCCGTAATCCGTCCGACGGCGAAAGGTCTGTAGCTCCTCCCCCGTCCGCGGACCACACCGGCGCTGCAACTCCGCTGGACCCCGATTGGGTCCCAGCTGCACCCACGTCGGGCCCCGATTGGGCCTCTGGTGCACCCACGTCGGACCCCGATTGGGCCAAAGCAGCTCCCGCGATGGACCCCGACTGGGTCGGTGCAGCTCTGCTGACGATCTCCACCCCCGAACCTGGGACCTCCAACCCAGTGACTCCAACTGGTTCCATGCCGGCGACACTGCAATGAGGCTCACAAACAACAAGAAAACCGGGATCAGAATCACCGGTAGCAACAGAACCCAACAAGACGAGCTTGGGCGCAGCAGGCAGCTGCTCCTCACTCGCCTCCCCGAGAGGCAGGCAAAAATGCTCCAAAACAGGGGACAGAGACACAAGAGGGAGCACTTTCCTGCACTCGGGTTCTGTTGCCACCCAGGACTTCGACGATCCAGGTTCAGGGCGGCGACTCTCGTCAGCAGGCTCCAACTCAGCTGCATTGGGCTCCGCAGCTGGCAAGATGTCGTCTGCAGCCTGAGGTTCCTCCCATGCTGCTGTCCACACCGATGACCTGTATGGCGTGGAGGCAGAGGACACTCGACCCACTGGCTCAGAACGCTCCGGCGAGAAGACCCGGGGACGCTTCATCGTCGGCTCAGGCTCCGGGCCGCAGTCCACTCTTCTCCTCCGTCCATGACGTGGCTGCAGGGCCGGATCCAGGCTTTCCAGCACTGCAGGCCCCCTCTTCATCTGACGACGTTGGCCTGGTGTCGCGGACCGCTCAACAGCGGGGGACACAGAGGCAGCAGGTTAAGGAATAATAGTTACAGCAGGTGGCGGAAGCTCAGGGGACTGCGAACCCCGAACTCCGGCCCCAGGAGTCAGACAAGGCAGATCATAAACATGATGGGAAGAAACAATTTGCACTTGCCTGTCTCCTGGAGAGAAGGTGGTGCCTGCTGCAGCAGGTGGAGTTCTTTCATCCCTCCGGGAGAAAACGGCAGGCTCCACGGGGCAACGAGGAGGAGCCGCTCGAGTGGTTTGCTGACAGGCCTCGCCGAAGCACGACTCACAGCATTCCCAGCTGCGGGGGGTGACGTCACCGAGGAGGACATGGCAGTCGGGGCGACGCGGGCACGAGGAGCTGACAGCGCAGCTGGAACAGATGACCCGTGGGCAGCGGCTGCGGGGATTCCCTTCTGTCGTGACATATATGATGCAGCCAACAGGGAGGCTGGGTCCCTCCGACAACCCGGAGCTGGATCCGGACGGGATTCTCGTTGTGGCTTGGTAGGAGCACGGCTATGGGGCCTACTGGCCGATGGAGTGGCGAAGAGTCCAGGAACACATGACGTTGGGACTGGGCGGGCGGCAGGCACTGGAGTCCGATCCACAGGTCCCCTGCCGGGCATTCCTTCCAGCCGACGAATCTCCACTCTCGCCAGGGACGCTGTCCTCGTGGAAGGTGGAGGGGTTCCCAGGAGCGCCTTCTCCCTCAATGTGCGTTGTGCAAAAATCCACGCTAACCTCTTTTCTCCTTCCAGAATATAGGTTAGATGGTAACGGTGCACAGCCCGCTGGGCGAGGTCTAAGTGATAACCAGCCGCTTGGGTGGGCATGAGACGGGCGGCTTCCGCCAGATAGCCGTCAATCTCCTCCAGCCACTCCGGGCAATAATCACACTCACTGGCGGGCATCTCCCTACCAAGTCCAACTACAGGAAAAAACTCCACACGATGGCAAAACTAACGGTGAAAAAGGCGTCTCGGAGTGGCGTCTCCGTTTAGACGTCTGGCAGGAGTGTACTGTCATGCGGTGACCCTTACAGATCACCATAAGACGCCAAGAGTCCTCCGGTGAGTTTTGCAATGATGGTAATTTATTAACAAAACAAGACAAGACACAAGGCTATGAGCCGCTAAGGGCAAAAACACACACTAAGCGATACAAGGGCTCGTAGGGCTAACCCCAGCCACTACGAGCTAAACTATGACAAGACAAGAAAGAACACGAACCTGACATGAAGGTCTAACAAGGCCTCACGAGGATTGTTTGACAATACTCCTGCAATTTAACTGCCGTCAGTGCCCGCCTTATAAAGGCGAACACTAACGAGCAGTGATGACAGACAGCTGACCGATTTTGACAGCCGGAAACCCCACCAAGCGCCTTCATAATAAGAGCCCAGTGAAGCCAGAATATAACCCACAGCTGTCAAAGCCGGCAGCGAATATACATAGCCTGAGCGCGGACAGGACCGGCGCTCGGGTCATAACAAATAGAACCCCTCAGTAGATGTGTGTGAAAACCAAATGTGTCCAAGGTATTGATGAGTTAAAGTTTCTGTATAAATTTGAAGTCAGTCCAGTTAGAAAAGTAGAAGCTTTAGTGGCAACAACATAAAATGTCAAACAGATGAACAAACGAATGAATGGAAGGATGAAGCGATGGACTTGTCAAAAACACTCCACAACTCTGTTGTGTGAGGTATAATAAGGACTAGAGAGGACATGGCTAACATTTTCATGGCAAACGGGGGCACCATATTCTGTAGATAATTACTGTATAACTGTTGACAGCACCTGCAGCATTGTGGTAACAGGATATACAAACAATTGTTCATTGTATTTATTGTAATCATATAAGTAAGCTACATATGTACAGTATATGTAAAGTTCAGAACACAAACTCTTTTCACTTTCTTTTGTCCCCCTTAACTTTCTACCATTATAAGGCACTGAAAGTGACAGTTGTTGTTTATTTCATATAATATTCAACTTCTTAAACCAGAATGAAGAAAATGCAGTACACTACCTATAGGCGCAATGACTTGTTTGCTTTTCTTTACCTGAACCAGATGGCTGCCATGCTTGGTCGATTACTATTATTTGAGCCGCTAGCCATGACCTCTCTGGTACTTATTTATTTCTAGGCCCTTCATAATCACCCTGTCACACACGAACACACGATGTTGTGTTTAAGAGACAGAAAGAAATCTCAAAATTCATTCAAGTTGAAAATTGGAGTTATATTTCTTAACTCAAAGTTCAGTTACTTCACAGCACAGCTAAACTGCTGCCATTTTGTCCTCAGAATACACCTCCAAGTTCACTGATGCAAAGACGTGTGGAAGACTGACTAACAAATTATCTCTGGGGAAAAGGGTTTGCAGCAGTCACACAACACAAAAACCTCCAGCAGAAAAGGATGTCATCCAAGAGTAGAACCAAACCAACATTCTGCACTGCACTGAACCAGGTGAGAAGAAGGATACAGTGGTGTGAAAAAGTGTTTGCCCCCTTCCTGATTTCTCATTTTTTTGTATGTTTGTCACACCTAGATGTTTCAGATCATCAAACAAATTTAAATATTAGACAAAGATAACACAACTAAACACAAAATGCAGTTTTTAAATGAAGGTGTTTATTATTAAGGAGAAAAAAAAAAATCCAAACCTACATGGCCCTGTGTGAAAAAGTGATTGCCCCCTAAGCTGCCCTTAGCAGCAACAACTGCAATCAAGGGTTTGCAATAACTGGCAATGAGTCTTTTACAGCACTGTGGAGGAATTGTGACCCACTCATCTTTGTAGAATTGTTGTAATTCAGCCACACTGGAGGGCTTTCAAGCATGAACCACCTTTTTAAGGTCATGCCACAGCATCTCAATCAAATTCAGGTCAGGACTTTGACTAGGCCACTCCAAAGTCTTCATTTTGTTTTTCTTAAGCTATTCAGAGGTGGACTTGCTGGTGTGGTTTGGATCATTGTCCTGCTGCAGAACCCAAGTGCGCTTCAGTTTGAGGTCCCGAACAGATGGCCGGACATTCTCTTTCAGGATTTTTTGATAGACAGCAGAATTCATGGTTCCATTTACCAAAGCAAGCCTTCCAGATCCTGAAGTAGCAAAACAGCCCCAGATCATCACACGACCACCACCATATTTTACTGTTGGTATGATGTTCCTTTTCTTTTACTTCTGTGCTGGATGTAATGGGACACACACAAAAAGTTCAACTTTTGTCTCATCAGTCCACAGAGTATTTTCCCAAAATTCTTGGGGATTATCAAGATGTTTTCTGGCAAAACTGAGATGAGCCTTTATGTTCTTTTTGCTGAGCAGTGGTTTTCATCTTGGAACTCTGCCATGCAGGCCATTTTTGCCCAGTCTCTTTCTTATGGTGGAGTCATGAACACTGACCTTAACTGAGGCAAGTGAGGCCTGCAGTTCTTTGGATGTTGTTGTGGGGTCTTTTGTGACCTCTTGGATGAGTTGCCGCTGCGCTCTTGGGGTAATTTTGGTTGGCCGGCCATTCCTGGGAAGGTTCACCACTGTTCCGTGTTTTTGCCATTTGTGGATAATGGCTCTCACTGTGATTCGCTGGTGTCCCAAAGCTTTAGAAATGGCTTTATAACCTTTTCCAGACTGATAGATCCCAATTACTTTCTCATTTGTTCCTGAATTTCTTTGGATCGCAGCATGATGTCTAGCTTTTGAGGATCTTTTGGTCTACTTCACTTTGTCAGGCAGGTTCTATTTAAGTGATTTCTTGATTGAGAACAGGTGTGGCAGTAATTGGGCCTGGGTGTGGCTAGAGAAACTGAACTCAGCTTTCCAAAGATGTGATAAACCACAGTTAATTTATGTTTTAACGGGGGGGGGGGGGTCACTTTTTCACACAGGGCCATATAGGTTTGGATTTTTTTTTTTACCCTTAATAATAAACACTTTCATTTAAAGACTGCATTCTGTGTTTACTTGTGTTATCTTTGTCTAATATGTAAATTTGTTTGATGATCTGAAACATTTAAATGTCATGAACTGAGCCGGTTGTCTTCGGGCTCGGTTCTGACCTGCTGTGGCTTGGGTTTATCTGTGTATTTGTGTATTGTGTTATCTTTTGAGTTCTTGTAGTTTTCATGTCACTAGTTTATTTTTTCCGTACCCGTAGCCACTGCTCTGGCCGGCAGCTGTAAGGCATCCTCCTTTGGTCTACATTCATGTGGCCGCTGTCTGACACTTGCCGGTCCGACCATGCCCCCTCTCTTATGACAGCCAGCTGGTTCCACTCTGGTAATTGCCTTTCCCACACTTCGCCCAGGTGCACCTTATTGTCTGTGCCAGCAATGCTTGTAGTTAAGCAGCTCTTTGCCAGGCAAGCATTGCTGGATTATTGTATTTTCATTGATGTACGTGTCGCCACGGTTCACTGTGGTCTGCCTGCTGCACGTACCCCCGTGTGAGCTGTAAGTGAACATTGTCTCCTTTTTGTATATCAGCTTTGTGTTTTGAACTGTTTGTTTTTGTGGCCACTGTACACTGTGGTGTGCCCGCTGCACGTCCCTTCGTGTGAGCCGTTCAGTGTACCCTGTAGCCTTTTTGTATGTCTATATTTTTGGAACTGTTTGCCCTTTTTGTTAATAAATGTGTTTGTGGTGTAACCTGCGCCTAAATCCGTCCTTCCTCCTCACTCCTCGGTGCGCTGCGTAAAAGCGCACGAGGAGGGTTGTGACAGAATAATCCAGCCAGCAGAGGATTTAGTGGGTTAAACCCACACATCTGTTTTTCTTTTTTGAACTGTTTCTTCACCCACCTGTGTTGTCCTAAGAGGCACGCCGTTCCCACACCGGCCGGAGCAGATGATCGGCGGGGCGTCCCACGGTGGAGGAGGAATGGGCGGCAGTCTTTATCCAGCACTTTATGGATGAGGCCCATGAAGCCCGCGGACCTAAGGCGAAGTGGAGCTGCCTGGATTCAGCCGTAATTATCCTGGAGGTGCATCCTGGGCTCTGGAGCTATTCTCAGTACGAGGGGCTGCTGTCTTCGGTCTGTGCGCTAGATGAGGAGTTACCAACCTGAGGAGGGGGGGCGCTCTCCATGAAGCCCAAGCGGAGACGCTCTTCACAGCGGGCTATCACCGCTTCCTCAGCTCCGTCATCAGCTTCAGCCACCCGTAAGCAGCGTCATCCTGCGTGGAAACACTGGGAGAGGCCCTCATCGCCTTCAGCAGCAACCGTGCCTCCAGCGGCCGAGAGGTCCGTCAGCGCTCCTACGGCTACACCTACCTCCACATCATCAGGGCCTGCCCCTCCATCATCCTGTGAAGGGGCTGAAATCACCGTTGACACAGACAGGGATGACTGTCTGCCTGCTGCAACTTGTTAACAACAAGCACCAGGATGACAGGCAAGTGTTTTTTTCATTCTACCCCATTAAATCACGATAAAACTTGTCTCTCTCCCAAGGGAGAGGCCCAGTCTCAGCAGTCCGCTGGGTCCTCTCCTCCAGCTGCAAACGTTAATTCTCTTTTTGTTCTCTCCGTGTCTCCTCCAACTTTCCCTGAGTGTTCGCCGGCCCTGGAACCTAGCCGCCAGAAGATGGAGGAGCCCGGGGCCCTGGAGGATCCTGCTCAGGAGCCCACACGGAGCCAACTCTCAGCTTCCTTGTCGGATTCATCTCCAGCAGGGGGTATTTCACCTGAGGACATTGGGACTGCCATTTCCATCTTGTCAGCTGCGGAGACGGTCACAGCAGAATGGGAGCCAGAGCTGGACCTCTTGGAGGCCGGGCCCGAGATCACATCGCCAGGTTCGACGGAGCGCTGGATGGTGGTGGAGCTCGAGCTCAGGCAAGTTATCTCTCTTGTATTTCTAGTGTCAGTGTTAGAGAGATCTTGTCTGGCTCTAGGTGAGGAGAGTCAGGTGCAGCCCTCAGCTGCATCTGAACTCCCCTCGCCAGGCTCCACCGCTGCTGGCAACTCTAACCACCTTTGTTGTCCTGAGCCTTCTCCTAGGGTTGCTGGAGAGGGACCACTGCCATCAAGGGTCCTCGTGGTCCCGGTCCGGTCGGCTGACGATGTCGTGGGTCCAGCTTCCCCTGCCGCGATTGCCAGGGCACCCCCAGTTGATTGCCTCCTCAGCTTGGCGCTCCTGTGAGTTGGCCCGCTCTCTGTGGGTGCAGCGCTAGCCCAGCCCGGGTCCACCGAGGGTGCAGCGTTGACCCGGTCGGGGTCCACCGAGCATGCAGCATTGGCCTGGTCAGGGTCCACCACGGGTGCAGCGTTAGTCCGGTCAGGGACCACCGCGGGTGCTTCAGAGTTCCAGTTGGGAGCCACCACAGGGGCTGCAGAGCTCCAGGTGGGAGTCACTGCAGGTGTTGCAGTGCTTCAGTTGGGAGCAACCGTGGGTGCTGCAGAGCTCCAGTCGGGAGCCACCGCGGGTGCAGCGTTGGCCTGGTCAGGGTCCATCGGGGGTATAGCATTGGCCCGGTCGGGGTCCGTCGGGGGTCCAGCATTGGCCCGGTTGGGGTCCGTCGGGGGTGCTGCTGAGCTCCAGCTGGAGTCGACCGTGGGTGCTGCAGAGCTCCAGCCACAATTCACTGTGGGTGTAGCTGTGTCCCAAGCTGGGACCACCGAGGGTGCTGCTGGTCGGCCTGAGGACACCGGGGCCTCCACTCCTCAGCCTGATGCCATTGTAGTCTCCTCCTCCCTTTCTGATGGTGTGGGGGTTCCCTTCCTATGGTCTGGTCACCCATCAGTGAGTCTCCCGGTGGGCAGGCTCACCAGTGAGCCAGTGCCCACCAGTGAGCCTCCCGGTGGGCTGGCTGCCTCCTGCTCCACCCCTCTGGTCCTGGTGGCTCTACAGTGCTGGCCGACCGCCAGAGGGACTGAGTCTCTGGGCCAGGTGGCCCGTGTTTTCCGGCAGGCCACCGGACTCTGTTCGTCAGACTGTCTGCTGGGCCTGGGACTCTGGGCGGCCCCCTGAGCCTCCACGCCTTTGGACTTGGGGGGTTAAGTGTGTTTTCTGTTGTGGGCCCTGTGCGGGGTGTATTTTGTTCCCTCCTTGCCTGTTCCCCCTACCTCCCACCCGGGTTCATTGGTTGTTGTTCCTGCTGGGGGGGGGGGGGGGGGGGGGGAGGTTGTTCCCTTTCCTTATGATGTTGCCATGGGTGTCCGGAATCCACCCATTGAGAGGGGGGGGCTCTGTCATGAACTGAGCCGGTTGTCTTCGGGCTCGGTTCTGACCTGCTGTAGCTTGGGTTTATCTGTGTATTTGTGTATTGTGTTATCTTTTGAGTTCTTGTAGTTTCCATGTCACTAGTATATTTTTTCCATACCCGTAGCCACTGCTCTGGCCGGCAGCTGTGAGGCATCCTCCTTTGGCCTACATTTGTGTGGCCGCTGTCTGACACTTGGTGGTCTGACCACGTCCCCTCTCTCATGACAGCCAGCTGGTTCCACTCCGGTGATTGCCTTTCCCGCGCTTCGCCCTATTGTCTGTGCCAGCAATGCTTGTACTTAAGCAGCTCTTTGCCAAGCAAGCATTGCTGAATTATTGTATTGTCATTGATGTGCATGTTGCCATGGTTCACTGTGGTCTGCCTGCTGCACGTCCCCCTGTGTGAGTTGTAAGTGAACATTGTCTCCTTTTTGTATGTCAGCTTTGTGTTTTGAACTGTTTGTTTTTGTGGCCACTGTACACTGTGGTCTGCCCGCTGCACGTCCCTTCGTGTGAGCCGTTTAGTGTACCCTGTAGCCTGTGTGTATGTCTATATTTTTGGAACTGTTTGCCCTTTTTGTTAATGTGTTTGTGGTGTAACCTGCGCCTAAATCCGTCCTTCCTCCTCACTCATCGGTGCGCTGCGTAAAAGTGCACGAGGAGGGTCATGACATTTAAGTGCAACAAACATATAAAAAAAATGAGAAATCAGGAAGGGGGCAAACACTTTTTCACACCACTGTATCTACTGGGGTGACTAAAATTTTAAACAGAAGAGCAATAAAACTGCTCTCACTACACTAACTCAGCAGTAGCACTTCCAGTGTGGGTTTAAACACAAGGCTATGCTCACTGTTATTGTAATTGGTGGAGATGAACTGGGAGGGTGGCGTCATTGCAGTGAGCTCTGGTTCTCACATCACACCCAGAACCAAAACAAAACTACTTGGTGCCTTTCCTGCTTTCCCCTCATGTGTGCTGATGGTGGATGCGAGCTTTGCCGAGTTTGGTGTGGGGTGGCTGTCCCCACTGAGGTAGGCGGCGGGGTGGCAGCTGGTTGGTGTTCCGGCGGGTCTCCCCTCACCTGTCCCTCCCTGTGATGAGGAGTCAGTGGCGCTGCTGCTTGGGGGCTATCCTCTGGCTCTCTCTACCTGGGTGCATCCCGCTGGGGGTGGCCCTGCCAGTGCCAGGCTGGCTGGGGGCTCCTTTGGCTGGTCCTCGCATGGTGATGGGTCGTGTGCCAGTTGCTGCTGATGAGGAAAGGATTCTTGGTTGATGGGCTCAGTTTTCAGTTGGGGCTGCTTACTGGTTTCACCGTGTTGCTGCACCTGCCGCCCCCTCCCACCATAAGGTGAGTTCCTGTTTGGGGGGAAGGCTGACTTGGAATGATTTGCTTGGTTGCCCATGCTGTTGACACTGGGTCATCCTGCCAGCACCCCCAGGGCCAAGGGGTTATCTTTTAATTGTTTGGTATGCTGTTGTCATAACTTCTCAAAAACTTGTTTATATTTGGGAAAATAAAGGCAGGCTGGAGTTTGTGTATGTAGGTAGAGAATTATATATTCTGTATAGCTGTATGTGTATACTTATTTACATTTGTATCTAAGTTCTACTAACTGCTGATGAAAGTCACTGCATTCATCCACCGACTCCCACAGCAGGACAGCTTGATGACAGCGGCGTAAATCAAGGGGATCCGGGAGAGACAATTGTTTTTTGTTTTTTGTTTTTTAGAATTTGCAGCTTTTCTCATAAATTTGTAACTTTTTCTCATTAATTTACTACATTTATTTGTAAATGTAAAACTTATTTCTTGGGAATTTGCCACTTTTTTCTCATAAATCTGCCGTTTTTGCATCTAACCAGAGACTTGGTTAGGACAAGAGGATTATGTTGGTTTAAATGAATCAACTCCCTCTGGTTATTTAAACTGTCAAAATCCCAGAAGTTCTGGTCGTGGAGGAGGAGTAGCAACAATTTACCATTCCAAATTACTAGTTAATGTAAAGCAAAAACACGTTATAATTCCTTTGAAGGCCTGGTCCTCAGTATTGGGCATGTTAGCAATTTTAGACTAAACCCAATTTAATTTGCCATAGTTTATCGTCCTCCATCAACCTATTCAGAGTTTTTATCCGAATTTGCTGAATTCTTAGCTGATTTAGTGCTGAAATCAGATAGAATAATTATAGTAGGGGACTTTAATATACATGTAGATGTAGATAGTGATTGCCTTAATATGACATTTAATTCAATATTAGACTCGATGGGGTTTTCTCAGAAAGTAGGAAATTCTACCCATTATCTCCACCATACGTTGGACCTTATTCTGACATATGGCATAGAAATAGAAAATCTGGTAGTGTCTCCTCATAACCCTGTATTGTCAGACCATTGTCTATTAACCTTTGATTTTACTATTTCTGACTAAAGAAAAATATTACTACAGTAGATGCCTCTCAGATGATGTTGTTACCAAATTTATGCAGATTGTTTTCTCTATGCCATGTGTCAACACAACGGAAATAAGCTATAGACAGCTTGCTCCTTCTGTAATTAATAGCATGGTAGATAGTGTTACAGCTTCTTTGCAAGAGACTCTAGACATGGTGGCCCCTTTAAAAAAGAAAAAGTCCAATCAGAGATTTCTAACTCCTTGGTTCAACACAGAAACTCGTAGCTTTAAACAGAAGACTCGTCAATTAGAAAGAAAATGGCGCTCCACTAATTTAGATGAAATCTATTTAGCTTGGAGAAATCATCTTTTAATTTATAAAAAATATCTTAGAAAAGGTAGAACGAGTTATTATTCTGCATTAATAGAAGAGAACAAGAATAATCCCAGGTTTCTTTTCAGCACTGTAGCCAGGCTGACCAAGAGTCAGGACTCTGTCAATCCTAGCATTCCCTTAGAGCTTACTAGTCAGGACTTTATAAACTTTTTCAATAATAAAATTTCATCTATCAGAGATAAAATCAGTCAGATTCTTCCCACCGTTAACTTAAATACAGTAACTACTACAACTCCTTCAATTGATATGTTTTGATGAGTTTACTCCAATTGACCTTTTAGAGTTAGATAAAATAATTTCCTCATCCAACAGTCCAACAGCCTTCAACTTGTCTTTTAGACCCTATTCCTACCAGGTTATTTAAAGAAGTTTTCTCACTTATTGGTAGCTTTATTCTTCAAATAATCAGTTCTTCATTAACTTAAGGCCATGTACCACAGGCTTTCAAAATGGCTGTAATTAAATCCTTACTCAAAAAGCCAACGCTGGTTCCAGGAGTTTTGGCTAACTATAGACCAATCTCTAATCTCCCTTTCATTTCAAAAAATCTTAGAAAGAGTGGTTGCTACGCAATTATTTGACCACCTGCAGGGAAATGGTTTACTTGAAGAGTTTCAATCTGGGTTTAGAATCCATCATAGTACTGAAACAGCCTTAGTGAAGGTCACTAATGACCTCCTTATCGCATCTGATAATGGACTTGTTTCTGTACTTGTCCTTCTAGACCTTAGTGCAGCTTTTGATACTATCGATCATAATATTCTACTTGATAGATTAGAACAACAGAAAACACAAGACTGCGCTGTTAAAACTAGGTAGGAAACTGAAAGGAACGAACATTTATATAAATGAGCACCTCACAAAAGAAAATGCAGAAATAGCCAGAAAAGCAAGATACCTGAGAAAGCAGAAAAAGATTCAAAACACCTGGACATCAAACTGTAAAATATACATCAAATTAAACGGATCACCTGAAGAAGCCAAGGTCATTAACATCCGTAATATTATGGAACTGGACAAATATCAATGAATGTTATGAATTGGAGTCACAGCAACAACAGACAATTGTAGGACACTGAAGGCATATACTTATCTGCTACAAGACATTTAACATCATAAAACAAAAGATCAACAAACAGGAACAACAGGAACTGAAAGTTTTTGAATATACAGATCACAACCCACAGGACATAGAATATAACATAGACCCTGATAATAATCTATTTAGCTCCATCAATAATGACTGTAGTTACTACAGGGATAAGATAAGATAAGATAAGATAAGCCTTTATTAGTCCCACAACGGGGAAATTCCAGGATTGCAACAGCACAGGGATAGCAACACTCAGAGCAACAATCAGAAGGCAAGAAAAAAAACAAGCAAGCAAGAGCAGCTAATATACATATGTACATATTACTATAAAATATATATATACACACACACACACAGACACACAGTGCAGAGCATTGTAGCTGGATGGAATAAATATATGAATATATGAACACACAGTGCAGAGCATTGTAGCTAGATGGAATAAATATGTAAATATATAAACACCCACAGTACGGAGCATTGCAGCTAGGTGGAATAAATATGCAAGTATATAAACACACACAGTGCGGAGCAATGTAGCTAGATGGAATAATATGTAGATATATAAAAACACAGTGCGGAGCATTGTAGCTAGATGGAATAAATATATAGATATATAAATATAAACACACCCAGTGCTGAGCATTGTAGCTAGATGGAATAAATATGTAAATATATAAACACACACAGTGCAGAGCATTGTTGCTAGGTGGGATGAAACAGCATAACCGTCTATTTAGTTATCCTACATGGTATGATTATGTGCCCATACATATTCTCACCCTCCATAGCGACCGGTATGTTCCTAGTTGTATGCCGGAGAGGACCATTGTGTAAGTCTATTGCATCTTTTGCATTCAAAAAAACTATTAGTTTGTTACGTCTTTTTGCTATCTCTGCGAGCAGCCCTGCTTAGGTTGTACAGTCTGACAGCCGTTGGTAGGAAGGACCTACGAAACCTCTCGGTTGTGCACCTGGGATGATGTAGTCTGCTGCTAAATGAGCTCCTCAGTGCATCCAGTATGTCCTGCATAGGGTGGAACTCGGACTCCAGCAGAGATGACAGTTTAGCCACCGTCCTTCTCTCTCCTATCTCCTCCATCGGATCAAGGCGCTGCCCCAGGACAGAGCTAGCTTTCTTAATCAGTTTGTTCAGTCTCTTCCTATCGGCTGCAGTAATGCCACTGCCCCAGCAGACCACTCCAAAAGTGATGGCTGATGCCACCACCGTGTCATAGAATGACTTCAGCAGCGCCCCTTGTACACCAAAAGACCTGAGTCTCCTCAGCAGGAACAGCCTGCGCTGTCCCTTCTGGATGAACAGTTTAACACAATAATCGCATCTGATTTCAATATTTCTATGATCCACTTCAACAGCAGAAGTCTCTATGCCAACTTTAATAACATTAAAGATTATTTACATCAGTTTAAAGAGCCATTCAATATTGTGGCACTATCAGAGACGTGGCTCAGTGAAGAGAAAGGAGTGGATTTTATCATGGATGGCTATGAATTAAATTATATAAATAGAAAAGTGAAAAAAGGAGGAGGAGTTGCAATTTATGTTGACAAGAGCTTGAAATACAAGGTTGTTGAAAATCTGTCAGTAACTGTGGATGATTTATTTGAATGTATTACAATAGAAATCTGTCTGGACAATGTGAAGAATATAGTAGTGAGCTGTGTATATAGAACACCTGGATCAAACATTGACTTATTTAAGGACTGGATGGAAAAAATGTATGCAAAACTAACTCATAAAGTTATGTTCATCTGTGGGGATTTCAATATAGATCTGACGAATTCAAAACAACATAGTTTGACAGAAGAATTTATCAACACAATGTACAGTATGGGCTTACATCCAACAATTACCGGACCTAGCAGAATCACGTCACACAGTGCCACACTAATAGATAACATATTCACAAACATTATGGAAAATAATATCATGAGTGGGCTTTTATTGAATGATATCAGTGACCACCTGCTGATTTTTGTTGTCTATCAATGTGATTATAGGAAGAAAAAGTATACCAAAAATATTAAATATAAAAGAATAAGAACCGAAGAATCTATGTATTTACTGACAAAGGAATTATTAATACAAGATTGGAAGATAGTTTATGATGAAAATGATATAAATAAAGCATATGATAATTTTTTACAAATATTTCAATCATTGTACAATAAAAACTGTCCTATAAAACAATACAGTGACAGACAACAAAAGAAAAATATTCCTTGGGTCACCAAGGGGTTAATAAATGCATGTAAAAAGAAGAATATATTATATAAACAATTCATTAAGTGCAGAACAGTGGAGGCTGAGATCAAATATAAAAGATATAAAAATAAGCTTACTAATATAATGAGGACCTTTAAGAAAGAATATTGCAACAGAATATTAGAGGATAATAAAAATAACTTAAGAGGAATATGGCAAGTACTCAGTGGGATTATTAGTAATCGACCTAAGAATGCTAATTATCCAGAATATTTTATTGAAAATGGCAATTTGATAAATAATATGGAGGATGTGGTCAGTGGTTTCAATAATTTTTTTGTAAACGTTGGTCCTGAATTAGCAAAATCAATAGTGACAACAGAAACAAACAACAGTGGTTCTGTAAATAAGATAGAAATCCAAACACAATCTTTTTGGGTGCAGTTACTGAAAAGGAAATTATCGAGACTGTGAGTAAATTTAAGAACAAAAAATCAACGGACTGGAATGAAATTGACATGACAGTAGTGAAAAAAGTAATTGAAGGAATTGTTAAGCCACTCACCCACATCTGTAACCTGTCATTTCAAACTGGTAAATTTCCAAACAAATGAAAATAGCAAAAGTAATACCTCTATACAAAACAGGAGACAGTCATTGTTTCACAAATTACAGGCCAGTCTCTTTACTCTCACAATTCTCCAAAATACTTGAAAAAATCTTCACTAAGAGACTGGATGATTTCATTGAAAAACACAACTTCCTTACAGACAGCCAGTATGGTTTTAGAGCAGATAAATCTACATCTTTGGCACTGATTGAACTTATAGAAGAAATTACTAGTTGTATAGACAAAAAAAAAAAGTTTGCTGTAGGAGTATTTATAGATTTAAAGAAAGCTTTTGACACCATTGACCACAGAATAAAAACTGTGGTCAAAGGAAACTGGAAAGGTATGGGATAAGAGGGGTCAGACTGAGTTGGGTGGAAAGTTATTTAAGTAACAGACAACAATTTGTACAAATTGGTGAGCACAAATCACCCTTCATGGACATCACTTGTGGTGTGCCCCAGGGGTCAGTTTTGGGACCCAAACTCTTTATTTTGTATATAAATGACATATGCCAAATATCAAAAATTCTGAAATTTATTTTGTTTGCGGATGACACAAATATCCTTTGCACTGGTGAGAATTTGCAGCAGGTTTTAGAGGTGGTCACAACTGAAATGAAAAAGTTAACGCAGTGGTTCAACAAAAATAAATTATCTCTAAATCTAAAAAAAACAAAGATTATGTTGTTTGGAAATTATAATATAAATCATGAAATAATGGTAACGATAGATGATACCAGAATAGAAACAGTACAGGAAAATAGGTTTCTGGGGGTGACGCTAGACAATAAAATCTGCTGGAAACCCCACATCAGTCACATCCGGGCCAAGTTGGCAAAATGTATAGGCATACTGGGGAAGACAAGACACATCTTGGACTATAAATCATTGGTCTTACTGTACAATTCACTGTTTCTACCTTATCTTAACTACTGTGTAGAAGTCTGGGGAAACACCTACAAGATCAACCTACAGTCAATATGCACATTACAAAAAAGACCTATAAGGATAATAAATAATGTAGGATATAGACACCATACCAATTCGTTGTTTTTAAAGTCACATGTCATAAAGTTCATCGATTTAGTTAAATTTAAGACAGCACAAGTCATGTACAGGGCAATTAATAATCAACTCCCAACTAATATACAAAAAATATTTAAAAAAGAGACAATGATCATAATTTGAGAGGAGACTTAAACTTTACAAAACCCAAGATACGAACAACCAAGAAAAGTATGTGCATATCTTTCTGTGGGGTGGATTTGTGGAACAGTCTGGAGCCGGGACTGAAACTATGTACAAACAGAAATCAATTCAAAAAGAGGTACAAACATTATTTGCTGAAAGGATATATGTTAGAAGGGTAGTATTTATATGTACGATTCACTATGCTCACTCTGGGACACTATGGGACACTATGGAATGGTGGGTGGGACAGCACTGTGTATATCTGTGTTGTTTGAGGCTGGTTTTGATGTATGGACATCAATGTATGCTAAGATGGATAGGTGTTAATGTTGATATGTACAAAATACAGTTAATTGTTTACTTGGGGTCTTAAATGTGGTAATTTGTATATAATTCACATGGGTGTATTTATGGAAAAGAGGAGATGGAATTAAGTGTTCACTTCTTCCTTCTCCGTTTCGAACACTGTATACTGTTACTTTATTGCATTTGTCATTTGTTTTGTTTTTGTTATACTGTTTTGTTCGAAATAAAGTATCTATCTATCTATCTATCTAGAACACTATGTTGGACTTAATAGAACTTCGCTGCAGTGGTTTGGATCTTATTTATCTGATAGGTTCCAGTTTGTTCATGTCAGTAATGACTTTTCTTTCAACTCAAAGCTCAGTCATGGAGTTCCACAGGGATCTGTGCTAGGCCCTACTCTTTTTAGTTTATATATGCTTCCGTTAGGCAACATTATTAGAAAGCACTGTATACATTTTCATTGTTATGCAGATGACACACAATTATGCCTGCCAATGAAGCCAGATGATATTAATCAATTAGCCAAGTCAGAAGCCTTTCTTAAGGAAATCAAAGCTTGGATGACTTGCAATTTCCTGCTATTAAATTCAGATAAGACTGAAGTCATTCTTGTTGGTCCAAAAAAACCTTAGAAATACCTTTCCAAATCAAACTTTTAGTTTGGCTGCGGTTACACTTTCTCTTAATAGTTCTGTGAGGAACCTTGGAGTTATTTTTGATCAAGATCTGTTTTTCAATTCGCATATTAAATTCATTTCTACGACTGCCTTCTATCCTTTGCGTAATATTGCCAAGATTAGGAGCATCTTGTCTCAGAGTGATGCTGAGAAACTGATCCACGCTTTTGTTAGCTCTAGATTAGATTATTGTAACTCTTTATTATCAGGTTGTCCTAAAACATCTTTAAAAAGTCTTCAATTGATCCAAAATGCTGCAGCAAGAGTTTTAACAGGTACTAGAAGGAGAGATCATATCTCTCCGGTTCTGGCCTCCCTTCATTGGCTTCCCATAGAGTTTAGAATTAAGTTTAAAATCCTTCTTCTTACTTAAAAAGCTCTAAACAATCAGGCCCCTTTTTATTCATCCAGCTAAAATGCTCTGCACTGTGTGTCTGTGTGTGTATATATATATATATATTTATGGTAATATGTACATATGTATATTAGCTGCTCTTGCTTTTTTTTTTTTTTCTTGCCTTCTGATTGTTGCTCTGAGTGTTGCTATCCCTGTGCTGTTGCAATCCTGGAATTTCCCCGTTGTGGGACTAATAAAGGTTTAGCTTATCTTATTTAAAAGATCTGATACTACCCTATTATCCTAACAGAGCACTACGCTCCAAAAATGCAGGATTACTTGTAATACCTAGAATCTCCAAAAGTACAATGGGAGGCAGAGCCTTCAGTTATCAAGCTCCTCTGCTGTGGAACCAGCTGCCAATCTGGATTCGGGAGTCAGACTCAATCTCTGTTTTTAAGAATAGGGTTAAAACCTTCCTTTTTGATATAGCCTACAATTAGGGAGGAATCATGTTTCTCTGAACTCTCCCTTAGTTATGCTGCTCATAGGTTTAGACAGCTGGGGGACCTCCAATAATGCACTGGGCTTCACTCCTTTCTTCACTCTTAATGAAATTTTTTTTTTTTTGCTGGTCATTAACATCTGTTTGTTCTCTCCCATAGACTGAGTCCCCATCGTGCGGTTTGCTTTCTACATGTCTGGGTTTTTTTTTCATCTTCTTTATCCCCTCATCCCCCAGCCAGTCGTAGCAGATGACTGCCCCTCCCTGAGCCTGGTTCTGCTGGAGGTTTCTTCCTGTTAAAAGGGAGTTTTTCCTCTCCACCGTCGCCAAGCACTTGCTCACAGGGAATCACTTGATTGCTGGGGTCTTTCTGCAATTGTGGGGGTTTCCCCTACAGTTGAAAGTGCTATGAGATGACTGTTGTTGTGAAATTGTGCTATATAAATTAAAGTTGAATTGAATTGAATCTTAAATCTGCCATTTTTTTCTTGTAAATTTGTAACCTTTTTATAATGGATGTGAATTTTTTTCTTGTAAATTTACATACTAAATTTGCAACTTTTTTCTAGTAAACTTGACTTTTTGTAAATGTGCAACTGCTTCTTTTAAATTACCAGTTTTCGTTCTCATAAATTTGACTTTTTTTCTTGTAAAATTGCAGCTTTTTTTTCCTCATAAAGCCTGTCACAGACATTTCATGAAGACCTGTGGGAACTGTGTCAGTATATGGGAAAAGTGCATAATGTGCTCCCTTTGATGCATCTCTAACATTAGAAAGATGATAAGATCAGTGTTTACAATGTGTTGATCACGAGTTTGATCCCTATTTAGAAGTTTCCAATGAAAAATTAATTACTTTATTTAACAAATTTGCTGAGTTGTTCCTATACCTTAAGACAGATTAAGCAGACTTGCTTCCCTTTGATGGGAATATGGTGGCAGTTTTGTGTGGTCCGGTTAACCCAAAAGTTGTACCCAACATTTGGGTAAAATACAACCTAGCACTACAGTCAATTCCACCCACTAGGTTGAGTCCAGAAAAACATCCCAGCATCCTATGTTAAATAGGAGAGCCCAGCCACTTCTGTCAAAGCAACCCAACACATGTTCTGTCCCACAGTGACCCAGTCAGCATGGTTACTGTTAATTAATTTTTCCTGTGCAACTGATCTTAGCAAGTGTAGAACATAACTTATTTCTCATACTTTCTGTTGAAACGTAAAGTAGTTCTTAGCAAAGTGGGCAGGATTCATCCCAGGGGTACACTGAATATCTGTCTCAAATTACAGGGCACTCCATTTAAAATAAATACCCTAGACTGAAGCAAATGGTGGATCCGTGGCAAGTGCATACATGCGAGGGGGTGGAAGTTGGTCGGTAGTAGTTATGTTGGAGAAATCATATATAATCCTATCCAGCTAAACTGCACCTGTGTCGACTGTATTCTCCACAAATCAGTAACAAGGGAGTGAGATTAAAACTAGATGAAAGACACCAGACATGAATCCATGAGCACAGCCTGCAGTTTGAACCTTAAACAGAATGCTTGTTTGTGTGTAAATGCCAGTGACACCAGTAAATATTTAAAATGCAAACCTACTGTCACACATAATGGAGACGTGTTCACAAATGACCCATACATCGTCTGATTTCTCTAAACAACATCGCCAAGATCATGAGTTACCTAGCTGTTGGGCTCCAAAAGGATCCTATAGTCAAGATTATGGTGCTGCACAACTGCAGAAACTTTCTTATCTCCCCTACAACTCCCCGCCCATTAAAGAGAAAGCTGCGAGTGCTTGTCAAATGCTTGTCCACCCTCATTACAGCAAGTTGGAACAAAAAGTGGTGCCCAAATGGGGTCGTCCCCCGATAATGAGGACTCTGCAGCTCCTTCATGGAAGATAACGAGAGGAGAAAAAGAGTAATTTGGCATTCTCTGCACTCTTCTGGAGCGGGAAAGTGCTCAGAGCGCACACCGCCACCAACTTTTAAGCTCCCGGACTTTTCTTTGCATCCATATCATATTCTACATACTCATAGATACCTACTGTACCTATATATAGTTGAAACCAGACATTTACATACACTATATAAAAAGGCACATAACCTTTTTTTCCTTATAGGTGGTGGGCCAAGTGTGTTTTTCGTGTTATTGATTGATCCGCATCAGACGAGTACGCCATTTTTTTAAATATAGTCTTCTCTATTTTTGGTAAATCTGAGAAAATTTGTTGTCAGCCTCGGTCTGCTGGGATATTTTTAAATAAATTTACATTTTTATTGTCAGTCCTCTCCGGCATCTCTCAGAACAATTTTAGCTGACAAACCAATCAGGTTGCGGTAGGTGACCGCATACACCAATAATGTTCGACTTAATCAGGACCCCCCCCCCCCGCCTCCAGGGTAAAAAAAAAAATCAAAATGCAGCAGGTCTGATGTGAATATTAATTTTCAAGAATTTAACTCGCTTACAAAAAAACATGTATTGATTGTTGAAAAACAACCAGAAAATGCAAAATTATGGAGCACAACGTCGTGTTAGTTTGGCCTCTTATTTATGTGGTACAGGTGGTGGCTCCACCTTCCGGTTCTGCCATCACCTGCGGCTATAAGAGGGCAGCGGGCAGGAGGGACGGTCTCTTTGCCACCTTTTCTGCCTGATGGCTGCGCCAGTGCTGCGTAGTTCCTCTATAAAAAACGTGTGTTCAGTTTGACACCTGGCCTCGTCCTTGGCTCCAAATATAACATTTGGCAATGAGGATAAAAAAGTGGATTAAAACAAGATATGGAAGCATGTGGGTTTGGAATTCGGCTGTTTTTGGAACTCTCCAGTAAGCCACCGGTCCCCTGGCTGAGGTGGTGCACCATTTTCCAGAAGTACGTGGTGACACTGGACCTCGGGAAGCTGGAGGAGTTGTAGGTATGTGAGTTGTTGGTGCACAGTCCTGAGATGGAGGTACAGTGTTTTTCTGAGCATGCTGAGTGACTGTGATAGATGGCTTGGCTGCAGTGGTTGAGCTAATGGCGCGCTATTTTCGCACCCTGGAAAATGTCATGGTTTGTGAGATTCGGTTTCGACAGCACCGCCAACAGGTGGGCAAGTCTATTCAGCAGTTTGTGGCAGACTTGGAGCTGGCGGTCAGCAAGTGCAAGTTTGGATTATTGGGAGAGGAGGTGATTCGTGATCAGTTGGCGGAGTATACCAATGGCGCTGCGATGGGGTCGGGGTTGCTTGTATTTTCGGCTGAATTGACGCTGCCTACAGTTATCGAGTTAGCTCAACAGCTGGAAGCTGCGGATGAACTGTCACTGGAGCTGAGTAAGTGCTTGTTGCATCGACATCTGGGATCACAGCCGAAAGATCCAGACAGGTCCAGGAGTGTATCAGGAATGTCTGAGCAGCTGGAATTACCTGTAGAACAGAATAGACAATGTTAACACAATGTAGTTATCTTTAGAATGAATGCAGTAAATATATACTGTAGTTGTCCCAAATTAAGCATCCCACCCAATTTTGTCTCCTTTACAATATTTTAGATAAAGAACCACATACTTCCACCACAAATCCCCAAACAAACCGGGTTCTCCGGTCAACAAAAACAGAAGTTCCAATCCACCTAAGAAGAGCACCACATCTGCTCCCAAGGCAATGCATCATATGCAGAAGGGAAAAGTATACAACTCAAAAATAATAATTGAAAGAGGCTAAGGGAGAAACTTAAGCAATGAAAATACTACTATCCAACAAAGAACATTGCGTGTCATTAAAGACACCGGGAAAAGCTTTTCAACTACTCCCAGAACAGTATAAGGCCATTGAAAAATTAACTTGTGTTCTGTGTGATCTCAAAGGCTCCAAGGATGTGAGTTACACAAGATGTCAACTGTTTAAGAGTGTCAAGTGCACAGACAGAAGTCTTCCACCAAACAGAGACTCACTATATAAACACATTCAGAGAACAAACTAGCAGGCAGCCATCTATAGAAGATGCCTGCAGAGTCAGCCAGACATACCTCCACCAACGGCCCATGGTTGGAAGATTGAGGGAGACTCCTTTGAGATCGACTGGATGACTCTTCCCCCTGCACCTGTCAGCATTCTGGAGGTTGTATACTGCTCCTGTAAAAAAAACACACCGTGTGAAAGGGAGATGCACGTGCAAACAGAACGAGCTTCCATGCACAGACATGTGTTATTGCTTGGACTGTCAGAACATTTCTGACTAGGCCACATACACACACATGCTGTGTGTTCTGTATGTGCTGTTGGGTGTGGTATGTTGCAATGAGTTTCTTTTTTTTTTTTGCGCTTCATTTGTTCTTTGTGGTGATTATAACACCAATAAAAATGTTAAAGCTAATATAGAAAAATGAGCTACTCCTGTTTGAAATGTTGAATATTTAATCTTTAACCTCTTAAAAACTGGTGTTCCACCCGTGGAACATTTCACAGTGGCTGGAAACTCGCTGGAATGCTTTAAAACCTTTTAGTGCTATAATTACACTGGTCAACACCAAATTTATTGTCTAAGTTTTTTTTAGCTGATTTAGGACAATTTTGATGTGCTGAATCCAAAAATCACATTGGTTTTGCTCAATCAGGTCAACTTTTTGAACTATTGCCACATATTTTCTTAAGTTTTTGTTTACATGTACGGATATTTTCGCTTTATAGGATGCAAAATTCTTTTTTATTTCTTGAAATTCTCTGAATTTTGAACAATGATGACGTAACATTCAGTTTACATGTACTTGCCTTTATCAATGTCTACTATTCAATTTACAGTACAACTGTACAGCTGCGGTACAACTGCTTATAACTTAACATAGAACCCTGCCCTGATCGAGAGAAACGGATGTCATTTTGGGATTCAGCGGTGCAAAACTGTCTTAAATTGGTTGAAAAAACACAGACAACTTACAAAAAAATTATTTTTGTTATGTTGTGTTATAATAGTTCGCCTGGTGTGTTTTATCTTTTTTTTTAAAAAAATATGTCATAAAATGTTCTTTGTGTAAAATATTTTGCTCTGTTTTTCAGGAGAAGTGTACATTTCAAAATCTGGAAAGTATGTCAATATTATATGTTTTAAATGCTTAAAACAGTGTGCAATAAAAAAAAAAACAAAAAAAAAAAACAGATTTTGAATTTTCACCGGTTTTCTCTTTATAAATATTTCACATGTACATGAACAAAAGTTTTGCGATAGCAAAAATTAAACTGAACCCCTTATACATGTTCTCAAATATTTGTGTTTGCCCAGAACTTACAGTGTCCAGCTTACAGGCTGTTTTCTGTGTCCAGGTCTAGGCTTTCCTTAGCTCTGTGGTAGTTCAGGAATCAGTTCCCCTCCAGCTGTTCCTGTTCCACTGCTGGTCCCGGTGGATGGCTCTTCGTCTGAGCAATCTCTAAAAATATAAATGTATAACATAAGATTAGATAAGATTTATCCAAAAGAAACTTGTATTTCAAGAACAAATGTTCAACAGTATACGAATAAGTAAAAAATATAACGGTGACAAAGCAATTTGAAACAAAGCTAATAAGAAAAAAATACATTAGGTATTGAAAAAAATAGGAACAATATAAATAAATAGATATTGAAAAAAAATACTGTAACAAAGCTGGGAATAAATATGCAGTGACACAAACTGTATCACTGTGGCTGAGATTGGGACACTTCTCCTGAGATTTCCTCCTCTTCCACGGGGCGTTCTTCTTTCTAGCTGATCTCCTCAACATTTTTTGCTGAGCTATTTACAAATTATTACTTAAAAAATCTATAAAACAAGAACTAAAGCGAAAAAAGACGAACAATATAAATAAAAGACACTGCTCTGAAAACACGACAAAACACGTAACAAAAACAATAAACACTCAAAAACTCAATACTAATACACAGTACTAAAACTACTATTTACAATACTAAAGTATTATTTATTGGTGCTGGTCTGATGCTGTTGTATGCCATTTTTTTTTAACAGGGCTTCTTTAACAGCAGCAGGACAACGCAAAGGATGTGTAACTTTATTTAGTGATATGCTACACAAGACAAGGGACAATGGGGAGCAGCACTTGGTTGTAACATTAACTATGGAGATCTGTAGCACGGAAAGAAAATACAGGGACATAAATATAATGTTATTGTGCTCACCTGGCTGATGAAATTGCAGCCTCGTCAGCCCATCTTCCCTTTACGGTTACTTCTGACAATGACGCAGCTCATTGGTCGAACTCAAGTCAAGTGATCATGGAGCGCTGTTTTGATTGGTTCAGCATATAGAGGTCCTTAGTGATCGCCTCAGAGCTGCCTTATCGGGTTTAGTAACTAAAGTTTAATTTTCATAAAAAATATGCACATACTTAACCTGCCAACAAACAGATTCATGTTTTGAAAAATATGAGTTAGCATATCTGTGAAACTCAGCTGCTCTCTAGACGGGGATCGAGCCTCTCAAAAACTAAAGCGGATCGAGCCACTCGGCCCACCACCTATCACTGCTTGACATTAAACCAGACTAAACTTTTCCTGTTTCACATCACTTAGGATTACCAAAATTATTTCTAGTTGATAAATAATTTTTTTACATTTGATAATTTTTAATATATTTTTTTTATTACTTTCTTCAAAGTCAGAAGTTTACCTACACTAAGATTTGGGAAAGCCCAGATGATGATGTCATGGCTTTGGAAGCTTCTGATAGGTTAGCTGACAACATCTGAGTTAATTGGAGGCAGACCTGTGGATGTATTTTAAGGTACACCTCAGACACACTGCTTCCTTGTGTGACATCATGGGAAAATCAAAAGAAATCAGCCGGGATATCAGGAAGAGAATTGTGGACAAAATACTAAGGAAATGTATGTTAACTTCTGACTTTGAAGAAAGTGATTAAAAAATTTTTTCTAGAAAATGATTTAGAAAATATAAAAATGATTTAACAAATAGAAATAATTTTGGTAATCCTAACCAACCTAAAACAGGAAAAGTTTAGTCTGATTTAATGTCAGACAGTGAGAAAAAAAAAGGTTGTGTGTCTGTTTATATAGTTTATGAAAACTTCTGGTCTCAACTGTACATACATTATATGCCTAGATATTTTTTTTAAAATCTACTTCCAAGCATAATTTTAGGAGAGAATAGTATGATGCTTTATCTCACAAAGTTGTTTTTTTTTTTTTAATGGAAGGACTTTATAATACAGTCCACAAATTACAGGGTAAGTAGTAACTACTGGAATAAACTGGAACAAAAATGTGGGAAAAACAGGGAAAACAACTGAAAAAAAATTGGGAAAAAAAATAAAACAGAATGCAGGGAAAAAGAGGTGGGAAAAAAAAGGTAAAAACAGTGTAAGTACCAGGAAATAAAAGGGGGGGGGGCAAGGAAAATTGTGTAAAAAAATGGAAATGAACCAAACCATGTCTAAAATTAATTTTAAGCTCAATATCTTTCCAATATGTTGAAACTCGGGTGATGGTCACACCACCACCATCCGAGAAAGTCTATTCAGTAATACTGGCTCTGCTGTTGCCATGGAAATGTGAAACACTGCCTTTAGGCAGCAGTGATTCACATCTTTAACTGACGCTATCATTTCCTAGAAAACTTCTCATGTGGCCTTGCCCCAGATTGAATACATTGAGAGCCAAAAGTCTAAATAAAATCGAGAAGACAGCCATGAAGAGGAGCTGACTGAAAAGAAATTTATCAACAATAATCTTTACTCCCATGACCAGCTTAGCTGAAGGTTACAATTCTAAAGCATGAAGTCAATGTGCTGAAAGCTTCCTGTGTTGTTCAATCCAACCATTAGTGGACAAGTGGTTGTAAATAAATAAGTTGTCCCATGTGAGTGGAACCAATAACCAGCAAGACGCCTCTGAGTGAAAATCTATAGGGGCAGCAGCAAGCAACGACTTCCACAGAGCTAAGACTGCATGTGTGCGTGTACTAAGAGTCACACCAAAACATTCTGCGATGAATTAGTGAGTAATAGTATAAATAATTTGGAACACTAAAGTGATAATAAGCTGCAGTGTTTCCTACACATACCTGGCCCATTTATAGCACAATAATCTCCACCACGAGTATAAATTATGTCTCATTTTTACGTTATCATATACTGGACCATCTTTGCAGAAATATGCTTTTCTGCATTTGAATTATTGCTTTGATGTTCTCCATAGCATAGACTTGTGTGAGTCTCTGACTCCACCGAGTCCTTGTTGGTGGACTAGTTAACAATTACAATTTTCCTGGTAATAAGTATCAGTTTGTGCAGTATTTACCTTTGGTTGTTGTCCAAAAAAACATAGCATCCATTGGAACGGTATTTTTTTTTTAAATTTTCTCTTTTATGAGTCCCAAAAATACATGACTCCCTTCCTACCATCTCACATTTCCAGTGCCAGGGGTCACCAACTGGCAAACTCTGGTCCAAACCGAGATTCTGACGGTCCTCCATCCAGACCCAGAAGCCTTTTGATACAATTTTTAAAAAGTTACACAAGTTCTTTGTTTGTAATAAAATAAAACGTACATAAAACACTTATGTAAAGCATATGTAGCAATTTACATCAGTACAGGACCCAGATGGCTTTAGTGAGCTGACCTTGTTCTGCCTGTTCTTTATTTTATACTAAATTTAAATTTCTAACAGACAAGTTGCTAAGAAGAACCAACCTTGATTAATGTAACCATAGAAATATTTTGATATACGAAATTAACTCTCTGTCGTTTTTTTTTTTTTTTTTCCTCTGTCCTGTCAAGCAGCTAGGTAAGCAGAACAGAAGTCTGCCTCCCTTATTGTGCCAAACAGATTTATTTTGCCAAAAGGAGCTTTGATCATATTTGCTATGTACTGTATCATCATGGCAGTCCTGTCACATAGTGACGATAGTTACAGGTATTGTTGACAGTGACAGTGTTCGACTCTTGCCAGGTGTTGTCAATGTCAAAGGTCCGGAAAGTTCTTTTGAGAGTTCTTGGTACCATTATGTAGAGATGCGCTCAAGGCTGGTCTACTGGTTGCAGTGTTTTGCCAAGTTGTTGGTGATATATTGAAGAAGAAGAAGCCACCTCTGTTGTCATTCAGTCTATACACCCAATCATGTGCAGTAGAACAAAATTATGTTTCTCCTATCTACAGTGTTAATCACATGTAGAATCAGAGGGGTCACTGCCATGCAAGGCACCACCACAAACAAGTTCTCCTTCACCCATTCTATTACGCTAAGTGCCAAGCTAGAAGGCAGGAAGTACCATTTTTATATGGTCTTTGGTATGACCCGGCCGGGACTTGAACCCCCAGCCTTCCGGTTGTGAGGCAGATGCTCTGTCAACTAGGCCCCCACTCCGATGGAGTCTTTAAGATCACGCTTAATAATGTCTGTATATCTAAAGAGTGGTCAACCTATTTATCTGTTGCCATGAAAGAGCTGGCCATAAAGTATTTGCTTGGGATAACGGCTATCATCCATCCTATGCACATGCCCAAGCCAGCGCAGACGTTACTTATGGAGGATTGTAAATAGATTGGTTGAGCCACACAGTTCTAAGACCTTTGTATCTGGCATTTTTTTTTTTTTTTGCCAAGTAATGTTTGCAATTTTCTGCAGACAGCATAGGTGGAAGGTGTTGAGGTGTTGTTCTTGATTACTATACATAAGCCATGTTTCGCTACCATAAAGCAGTACAGATAAGACACACGCTTCGCAGACACGTGCTTTGGTTTTGAGAGTAATCTTTTTATTCTCCCACACATGCAGTCTCAGGCCTCCAAAAGTAGATGCTGCCTTTCCAATGCATTTGCTGATTTCCACATCAAGGTTTGGCATGCTAGCAACAGTAGAGCCAAGGTAACAGAATTGTTGCACCGTTTCAATTGGCTGGTCATTGATTGTTATAACAGGTGCTACATGGAGACCACTGTACACAACTTTGGTTTTCAAAATACTAATTGACACTCTGAATGACGCGCATGCAGAAGCAAAGGAGTCACATAGATGTTGAAAATCATCAGCAGAGTGAGCTATGAATACAGCATCATCAGCAAATAGGAGTTCACAAATCGGTACGTTTGATGTTTTACTCTTAGCCCTCAGACGAGCCAAGTTGAACAGTGAGCCATCAAATCTTGTACACAGAGAAATACCAGATGGGTTCAGGAAGGCATAGCGAAGTAGGACAGAGAAAAAAATCTCAAACAATGTTGGAGCTAAGACGCATCCTTGTTTAACACCATTTTTGATTGGAAAAGGATCAGAGACCGAGTCTTCAGAAGTGACTGTAGCTTGTATACCATCATGGAAGGATCGAACAATGGACAATAATGTTGGTGGACATCCAGTATTTTCTAGGAATGTGAATAAAGCAGACCTGATGACTAGATCAAAAGCCTTGGTTAAGTCAATGAAGGTCATGAACAAGAGGTTGGTTCTTTTTGATCAGGATTTGTCCTTCAATTCACATATTAAATTTGTTTCTAAGACTGCCTTCTATCATTTGCGTAATATTGCCAAGATTAGGAGCATCTTGTCTCAGAGTGATGCTGAGAAGCTGATCCACGCTTTTGTTAGCTCGAGATTAGATTATTGTAATTCTTTATTATCAGGTTGTCCTAAAACATCTTTAAAAAGTCTTCAGCTGATCCAAAATGCTGCAGCAAGAGTTTTAACAGGTACTAGAAAGAGAGATCATATCTCTCCGGTTCTGGCCTCCCTTCATTGGCTTCCCATAGAGTTTAGAATTAAGTTTAAAATCCTTCTTCTTACTTACAAAGCTCTAAACAATCAGGCTCCTTTTTATTTAAAAGATCTGATACTACCGTATCATCCTAACAGAGCACTACGCTCCCAAAATGCAGGTTTACTTGTAATACCTAGAATCTCCAAAAGTACAATGGGAGGCAGAGCCTTCAGTTATCAAGCTCCTCTCCTGTGGAATCAGCTGCCAATCTGGATTCGGGAGTCAGACTCGATCTCTGTTTTTAAGAATAGGGCTAAAACCTACCTTTTTGATATAGCCTACAATTAGGGAGGGATCATGTGTTTTCTGAACCCTCCCTTAGTTATGCTGCTAATAGGTTTAGTCAGCCGGGGGACCTCCAGTAATGCACTGGGCCTCACTCCTTTCCTCACTCTCTATGAAATATTTTTTTTTTTGCTGGTCATTAACATTTGTTTGTTCTCTCCCATAGATTGAGTCCCCATCGTGCTGTTTGCTCTCTACATGTCTGTTCTTTTCTTCTTCTCTATCCCCTCACCCCCCAGCCAGTCGCAGCAGATGACTGCCCCTCCCTGAGCCTGGTTCTGCTGGAGGTTTCTTCCTGTTAAAAGGGAGTTTTTCCTCTCCACCGTCGCCAAGTGCTTGCTCACAGGGGATCGCCTGATTGCTGGGGTCTTTCTGCAACTGTGGGGGTCCTCCCTACAGTTGATAGTGCTATGAGATGACTGTTGTTGTGAAATGGCGCTATATAAATAAAGTTGAATTGAATTGAATTGAATTCTGTTTAATTGTTGTCTCTGGAGCAGGCTGAATGCAAAAACCATATAGACAGTGGAACCCCCAGAGCTGAAACCATGTTGGCTTTCTGGCATTACACTGTCTGCAAGACAGTGAAGACGCTGAAGCACAACCCGTGCAAAAACTTTACCAACCACACTCAGGAGAGAAATGGCCCGATAATTATTACGGTGTAGACAACACAGAGACAGAACACAGAGACAGTCAGCTCGCACTCCTGGGTTTTTTCCGCTGCATGCTGCGTTTACAGCTGTGAGGTTAAAGTGTCATCCATGCATTGTGTTCATGCATCCTGTCTGTACCTCTGATATGCAAATGCCCAGATTGACTGCTGTGAAGGTCTTTGATGTATTGTCTGAGTTGAGTATATATGCTGCACTGTTCTGTAAATCTGCCTCTCATTCTGATTCTGCAACTGCTACTGCTGGACACACACACCGTGTGTCTCCTCTTCTCTGAGAGCCTGAGGACATCACCTCAGCCCTCAGCATGAGGGCTGGGGAGGTGTTCCGATGAAGGCGGTATGATTCAATAAACCAACTAAAAACACCATTGCTGCCTTTATTTTATCATGCCGCTTTACTGGTGACCCCAAGAACGCACACGTTTTGTGTAAACGCAACCTTCTGGTCTGGACAGCCACGCTGGCGACCCAACGCTGAAGAAAACGAGCTGCCGGCGAACGCAGCACCCGGCAGTGATGCTCCGCTGCCGAGCGAACGCAGCAGCCTGACTGATCTGCCCTCCCTGCGGCTTCAGGGAGGCCTCAACGCAGAGCTCACGGCAGGCGAGCTACTCTCCGGACATCGCCCAAGACCGGGTAGACGGCAGTAAACGTCATGGCGCGACCCTCGCCGAGATCGGGGCGTCCATGCGGGACAGCCTGAGGGACAAAGATTGTCTATCTCCCCTCATCGCTCCAACGCACCATGACTAATCTGCAGCCATGGCTCATCCAGATGTTTTTCGGCGCCGACTGCGCCGATCTCCACCAAGTTTCCGACCCTGGTTCCTCTCCAGCGGGCCCACCCACGCAAGGAGCCCCGGCACACGCACCGGGGGCGACGAGGACGGCGCAACACGCATGGAACAAGAATGGCTCCTGAGACCGCCATCGTCCTGCGCAGCTGCACGCAGAACCTTCAAGGCTGCGCGCTCACCTGAAGCAAGCACGCGCGCAGCGCACCCACAGGATTCACTGATGGTTTCAGCCACGGCGCACAAAGGATTCAGCCGTCTGCTTTTCCCGAGGGCTTTAGGGCTGCGCACGCACCTAAAGTCAACACGCCAAGTTCCTCTGTTTTTGTTTACGCAACCTCGCCGCTCCTCTTTTTCTTCATGGCCACGAGAGGAGTCAGAGACTAATTTTTCTTCTGGTGATCTCCGCAAGTTCAACGGGACAGCCCCTCGACATCGCGGAGCAGCAAACAATTTTTGGCGCGGCCCGAACGATTTCACCGCGCCCGGTCAGCACTTACTACCCACCTCCCCCCTCCCCCTCCACCTGCACAGAGCCTTTCCCTGCTCGCTGCCCAAACTGCAACATCGAGGTCTCGGCCGCCTGCCATGCCCTCTGGGGGGGGAGCGGTGTAGCGGGTTGATTCAACCCCCACAACACAGAGACAGAACACAGAGACAGTCAGCTCGCACTCCTGGGTTTTTTCCGCTGCATGCTGCGTTTACAGCTGTGAGGTTAAAGTGTCATCCATGCATTGTGTTCATGCATCCTGTCTGTACCTCTGATATGCAAATGCCCAGATTGACTGCTGTGAAGGTCTTTGATGTATTGTCTGAGTTGAGTATATATGCTGCACTGTTCTGTAAATCTGCCTCTCATTCTGATTCTGCAACTGCTACTGCTGGACACACACACCGTGTGTCTCCTCTTCTCTGAGAGCCTGAGGACATCACCTCAGCCCGCAGCACGAGGGCTGGGGAGGTGTTCCGATGAAGGCGGTATGATTCAATAAACCAACTAAAAACACCATTGCTGCCTTTATTTTATCATGCCGCTTTAACAAGTCTCTTCTATCTCCCTTGTTTTTAAAGAGAGTAATCATCTTTGCATCACGCCATTCGTGAAGTACAGAATGAATTTTCCAGCAGCAGACAATAATCTGCTAATGCTCAATGAATAATGAGTCACCACCATTCTTCAGAAGTTCCCCAACAACACCATCCTCCACTGCAGCCTTGTTTGGTTTGAGACTTTTGAGTGCAGTATTTAATTCTTCAGGTGTTGGCTGAGCCTCCAGGTGATGAAGTGTCTCAAGATGAGGCATATTACTAATGGTCTCCAGATCTACTGGGACGTCACGTGAATATAGGCTGGAGAAGTGTTTAACCCAATGGGCTATCTGCTTGTCACTGTCAGTTAGAACTATCCCATTAAGATCAAGCAAAGGAGCTACTTTCTTCGCCTTGGGGCCAAGTGTTTCTTTAATACTATTGTATAGGCCTTGTAGATTACCTGTGTTAGCACATTCTTCTAAGCGAGCAGAGAGGTCTAGCCAATAATTTTGCTGGCATTGTCTGGAGAGACGTACAGCGTTCGCTTTAAACTGCTTTAGTCGATCAGCATTTACTTGAGATGGATGTGTGAATTACAATTGGGCTGATCTCTTCTCCTCTAGGACCAGATAGAGTGTGCTGGCAGATGCCGTAAACCAGTCCAGTTGTTTGCGCGGAGATCTACCAAGAGTACTTTCAGCACATGATGAAATGGTTTTACATAGCACATCAGTGATGTTAGATGACTGAATAGTAGTACTAAGTTCTTCCTGATACTTATTAAGAGACCCGGGATGCTTCAAGGCAGGTAGTTTCAACTTGGGCTTAGGTCTAGGTCGACCGTGATGAGCTTTGTTAGGCTGGAATGAGGTTCTGTCGTGCACAAGGACATGATCTGTATCACAGTTTGCACTATGCATGCTTCGAGCATGATGAATATTCCTCAGATCGCATCTACAACAAATAATATGGTCTAGTTGGTGCCTGTGCTTGGAATGGGGATGCTTCCAAGTGACCTCGCTAGATGTGTTGCCCACAAAGTATGAGTTTGTTAGACACAGTGAATTATCACTACAGAATTTCAAGAGACACTGGCCATTCTCATTAAGTCTAACAATGCCATGGGGGCCCAGAACATCTTCCTACGCAGAGTTATCAACACTGACGTGGGTGTTGAAGTCACACAGGATGAAGACACAATCTGATCTGGGTACAGAAGACAAAATGGACGAGAGCTGTTCATAGAATGTATCTTTTACCTTGTTCTGAGACGTAAGCATTGGTGCATAGGCAGCAATAAGATGTATGGTGTTATCTGCACAAGCAATACTTAACTGCATGAGGAGCTCAGAGTGACCTTCTGGAGAACTAATGCAGGAATGCATTATTGAGTTACTGACTGCAAAACCAACAGCAAATAGACAGGATTCATTTGCTGATTTACCAGTCCATTAGAAGGTGTGGACTTTCTCACGGATGGAACCCTGATCAGCAAGTCATGTTTCAGAAAGAGCTGCAATATCAATGTTAAGTCTAGACAACTCCTTAGAAATTATAGCTGTTTTCTGAATGTCTGGATTCAATAGGTCAGAGTCCAAACCCATAGTCATAGTCCTAACATTCCAAGTCACATGGGTTAAGCAAGAAGAATTAGAGGAGGTAGTAGCAGGAAAAAGTAGTCTGGCATTGGCTTTTACAGCACACCTTTTCTAGTGCCCTTCCCGGATTGGGGTACGCAGGACATCCCTAAATAGGGCTGTGTGGTCACACGGTCAGCTACCGAAGTTGTCGTAGACACCAGAGTTCGAACTAACAACAGCCATCACAACCATTCCTTCGGCCCGTAAGCCTGGGCAATAGATAAAGAAGAGCATGCTTGCCCTGAGATGGACTCTCCTCTTTAGTCTGAGAGAACCAAATGTGGAAGCAAGATGCTGCACCTCACTGGGGAACCGCCTCTTCCAGACAGGATTGTACAGCCAGAATGTCCGGCCCAAACACTGCACCTACAGAAAAACTGTAGTGCCCCGCCGGGTTATACCGCCCAAGCACTCGGTCCCGCCACCTGTTAGCTAGCAAGCCAAGTTAGTAAGCACTAAACTACACTAACTCTACTTCATTACCAGTGGTTACCTGGTTGCACCACGAGTGTACAGCTCGGAAGTAGGAGTGCAGCGTTTGGTGGGGCCAAGGAACTAGCCCTGGTGCATGCCACCAATTTAACAAATATAGAAAATATTATTTATAGACTCCTCTCGAAATAACTTTCAATTCTTTATTTAAATTGTTTTACTTATGATGGACCTGACAGGGGGAGAATGAGGAAGGAAGGGGTGGGCAGGGGAAAAAAAAAAGAGGAACAGCGAAAACAAGCAGACTGACAAAACTGAAACAAATAGAAGACAAACTGTTTCTTCTTCTGAAAAGGCCTCATCACAAGTTTGGTATGTGCACCTGTAAAAGAACTGTTGTTTATCTATCTATAGTAAATGCAGCATATCTGGGTCTGTGTGTATCTATCTGTGTGTCTGTTCCAAGCATATCTCTTGAACCAGTCGTCAGACTGGCTTTAGACTTTAAACATGGTTTGCTGAGGTTATGGGGGTGTGCATTCCCGAAAATGCAGTCACTTAGTCAAAATAGGTGATTTTTATCAATAAAAGTTTAGCCACGGCTCTGTCATCGCTCTGTGTCTCTTCATGCCCTATCTTCAAGAAGTGTGGGCGGGGTTTCGCATCACGGCCATGCTGATTGGATAATACGTGGCATCACAACCTGTCAGTCACCACAGTGTTCTCTGGACAAAACAAGGAAGTGAAAAATGACAAATTTGACTAGAAAAAAAGATAATACTGAAGATTTAATGCTTAAAAAAATTATACCATAAAGTTACCATGATTGTGTAGGGCTAAAGGATAATTTGGCATACTGTATGTGGAGAACATGAGGTGCAAGAGCAGACTGGACGGTCAAACTGGCGGTTTGAACTGGGCAGTCTGACAAATCAACACAGAACATGCCAAGAGCAGCAGTGGCCAGACACGACCTGGCTTAAAGGCATGCTATCTGATGGTGATTTTTTTTAAAAAGTTATTTTCAATTAAGTGAAAAAAAGATAATGCATGGAGTGTGCTTTTGCCCTGAGGCTGATTTATCATGGAAAACAGCTGAGCTCAATTTCAACTTTAATTTCACAACAGCTCTTCTTTTTGTGGGTACAGACCTGAAATGAAGTAGGTCTGCCCGGGGTGGATGTCCTGGCTGTTGGCCTTGTATGTGTGTGCGTGTGTGTGTGTGTGGGAAGGGGGGGTGTCCGCAGCAAACCTGATTTTGCAACCCGCTGCATAGTCTGGAGCAGTTGGAGCTGCAGAGTCTCTGCAGGAGAGTGGCATTCGTGGGACAGCGAAGAGGGGAGTCTGCAGCAGGTGGAGAGCACCCAAGGACTCGTGCCATAATCTGTTTGGGCGGTCACCGATGCAGCAGTTCAGTTCCGCTTTTTTCCCACACAAAAATAAAACAGTCTCCCTTTTCCCCAAATTATATCAAAAGGCTTCGGGATCTGGACGGAGGAGTCTTGGGGGTCTGGATCCGGACCGGAGTCCGCCAGATGGTGGCCCCTGCTCCAGACCGTACATTCTTCTGTTTGGTTTGCTTTCACATGCATATCCACTCATCCAAACACAAGGTTGCATTATTGATTTACTGACATTTACACGTTTATCTAACTTCATTATGTTTTGTTAAAATAAAGGTTGATTAAAAATATTTTATCGACTCGACTTGTCACCTTTCTTTGTTGCGATCCCTGAGCCAGAGCATGACATCATGACTTAATAGAGCACTCTTCTGCTGTTATGACCTACTGCAAATGTGATGCATAGCCAGACCCCACCTTCTGGCTGTTATGCTCCAGAATCCATGACCATGTCCACACTTTGTGTTTCATTTTGGACTCTCTGTTTGATTATTATTGTCTTTTATTATAATTAGTGTTCCCTCGTTCCTTGATTATTTTGTGATGTTCCTTTTTCATTTCCTGTCTGGTCTTGGTTTTTATGTTTGTGCCTTGTGTTCTTGTTTATTTATAGTTCCCAGGCAGTCGTGTTTTCTTTTCCTGTAGCCTCCCTCTTGTGTGCTATCATTTAATTCTTGATTTGTCCCCACCTGTCCTGCGTTTGGTAATTATCTGTTACTCTATATATGTTAGCTTTAGTTTTGGTTCCTTGTTGCAACATTGCAGCTTCACCCTCCGGTTTCCCCATTGACAACAAAACAAAAAATAAAAAACTTACAATAACCTGGTTGTATAAATATGAACACCCTCTTATAACTGGGGATGTGGCTGTGTTAAGAATTAACCAATCATATTCAAACTCATGTTAAATGGGAGTCAGCACACACCTGCCACCATTTAAAGTGCCTCTGATTAACCCCCCCCAAAAAGTTCAGCTGTTGTAGTAGGCTTTTCCTGACATTTTTGTAGTCACATTTTACAGCACAAGCCATGGTCCGCAGAGAGCTTCCAAAGCATCAGAGGGATCTTATTGTTAAAAAGTATCAGTCAGGAGAAGGGTACAAAATAATTTCCAAGGCATTAAATATACCATGGGAAACAGTGAAGACAGTCATCATCAAGTGGAGAAAATATGGCACAACAGTGACATTACAAAGAAATGGATGTCCCTTCAAAATTGATGAAAAGATGAGAAGAAAACTGGTCAGGGAGGCTGGCAAGAAGCCAACAGCAATATTGAAGGAGTTGCAGGAATTTCTGGCAAGTACTGGCTGTTTAGTACATGTGACAGTTTGGAGCAAAAACACGGGTATGAGAGGAGTTTGGTGAGGCGTTGGAACAAGACTTTCAGTCGGCCTCGAAGAGATTCTGGCAAACTGTCCGGCGGCTCAGGAGGGGAAAGCAGCTCCCTGTCCACACTGTGTATGGTGCGGATGGGGCGCTGCTGACTTCGACTGGGGATATTGTTGGGCAGTGGAAGGAATACTTTGAGGATCTCCTCAATCCCACTGATATGCCTTCCACAGAGGAAGCAGGGCTTGTGGATGAGGGGGACGACTTACCTATCACAGGGGCTGAGGTCGCCAAGGTGGTAAAAAATCTCTTTGGTGGCCGGGCCCCAGGGGTGGATAAGATTCACCCTGAGTACCTCAAGGCCTTGGATGTTGTAGGGCTGTCATGGCTGACACGCCTCTGCAACACTGCGTGGAGGTTGGGGGCAGTGCCTTTGGCATGGCAAATGAAGGTGGTGGTTTCTCTCTTCAAAAAAGGGGACCGGAGGGTGTGCTCCAACTTTAGAGGGATCACACTCAGCCTCCCTTCAAAGGTCTATGCCAAGGTACTGGAGAGGAGAGTCCAGCCGTTGGCTGAACCTCGGATTCAGGAGGAGCAATGTGGTTTTCATCCTGGCCATGGCACATTGGATGAGCTCTTTACCCTCTCGAGAATCCTTGAGGGCTTGTGGGAGTTTGCCAAACCAGTTTACATATGTTTTGTGGACTCGGAGAAGGCAATCACGTCCCTCGTGGTTTTTTGTGGGGGGTACTTTGGGAGTATGGGGTATCGGGCTTGTTGTTACGAGCTATTCAGTCTCTGTACGACCGTTGTGAGAGCTTGGTTCGTATTGCCAACACTCGGTCGGACTCATTCCCAGTGAGAGTTGGACTCCGCCAGGGCTGCACTTTGTCACTGATCCTGTTCATAATTTTTATGGACAGGATTTCTAGGCACAGCCAGGGAATGGAGGGTCTCATGCTTGGTGACCACAGGATCTCATCTCTGTTGTTTGCAGATGATGTTGTCTTGCTGGCTTCATCCAGCAATGACCTACAGGTCTTACTGGGACAGTTTGCCGCTGAGTGCAAAGTGGCTGGGATGAGAAAAAAAATTATAAAAATTAAAAATTATAGCCAATGTATGTTTTCCTAATCACACAAGCAGTCATTCACTAAATAAAATGGCATTAATTATAACCACTTCATAATGTGAGATATTTGGATTGGCCGCCTATATACGTTCTTGGACCTCCAAGTCCGAGTCCATGGTCCTCAGCCAGAAAAAGGCGGATTGCTCTCTTCGGGTTGGGGACAAGCTCCTGTCCCAAGTGGAGAAGTTTAAGTATCTTGGGGTCTTATTCACGAGTGAGGGGAGAATGGAGCGAGAGATTGACAGACGGATCGGAGCAGCATCTGCAGTGATGCAGACGCTGTACCGGTCTGTTGTAGTGAAGAGGGAGCTGAGCTCTAAGGCAAAGCTGTCGATTTACCAGTCAATCTACGTTCCTACCCTCACCTACGGTCATGAGCTTTGGGTAATAACCGAAAGAATGAGATCGTGGAAATGAGCTTTCTTCGGAGGATTGCTGGACTCACCCTCAGAGATAGGGTGAGGAGCTCGGTCATCCAGGAGAGGCTCACAGTAGAACCGCTGCTTCTCCACATTGAAAGGAGCCAGTTGAGGTGGTATAGGCATCTGATCAGGATGCCTCTGGATGTCTCCCATTTGAGGTGTTTCGGGCATGTCCGTCTGGGAGGAGACCCTGGGGCAGACCCAGGACTCACTGGAGAGACTATGTCTCCCAGCTGGTCTGGGAATGCCTTGGTATCCTCTCTGAAGAGCTGGAGCAAGTGGCTGGGGAGAGGGAAGTCTGGGCTTCTCTGCTTGAACTGCTGCCTCCAGGACCCGGACCTCCGGAGAAGCGGTAGAAGAATGGATGGAAGGATGGACAGTTTGTCAATTGGGTTGTACAGGTTATAGGTCACATTAATGGTGGAAAAAGTTTTGAAATGATTTATCTTGGTCTCATTTTTTTCCATCACAAACACCTGGCATTTGAAAAGGGGTGTGTAGACTTTTTATATCCATTGTATGCTTCCAGCTGCATCACTAGGAATGTTCTGTGCTTTTGCTATCTTTTTGTACCTTTTTCCTTGTTTGTGCAAAGCAATGATCTCTTCTCTGAACTTTTTGAACAGTTCTCTTGAATTAACCCTATTTCTAACATGCAATTAAGCATCATCATCAACAATCCAAGTATTTGAGGTGTTCTATCTCAAGCACAACTGATGCAACTAATGAATCCCTTGATTAGTTGCATCAGGTGTGCTTGAGACCACACCTGATTTGCAAATGTGTGCTCTTATGAGGAATTCTGTTGTGAAGGTTGAATAATTTTGAGACTGCAGTAGTCATTGAAAGTAGGATTTGGTGTTGAATTTGGATAAAATCACTGTAATATTAGTTTTATTATGCCTCGGTGCAACAAAGGCATACGGTAATCACTCAGTGTGTCTGTGTGTGGTTGTATGGTTGTGTGTGCATCTGTCTGTCAGTTACCAGCTTTTCAGCTTGCCCGGTCAAAATTAAGTGGAACTAAAAGCTTGTATCATTGTATTGCCACATTTTCTCAAAATTTAATTTGCCAGAATTTTGAGGTAAGGCTTGGTTTTAAAAATAAACACAAATTTACCTCACCATTTCTGTCAATGCAGCCATGAAAAAAGGTACTGCAATAACTATCCCGGGCCAGTAGAAGTCAGAGTGCCACTTTTTATAGCCCCCCCCCCCATGCTACCATGCCACAGGCACCAAGGCACAGCACCTTAGTGCTTTCATTTAACTATGTAAACTGTTCTTGTGCTACTTGTTTATTGTAAACACCAGAAAAATTTAAAATTTTGCAAATAAACCTAAAATGCAATGCTGCTTGAATAATTTGGATTGCAACTGTATATCAATGTTAGCATTTGATACAGCAACACATTTGTCAATGCATGGCACTCAAAATGCCTATATTGTGGAGGAATGATGTGACGAGACACGAGAGCTGCCAGTTCAAAACTTTATTCAACTCCAACAACAAGACTGGCTCCCTGGCGCTAAGGCGCATACATTTATATCTCCTGCCACCGCCCCCTTGGCGCCAAGGTGCATACATTGACATCTCCTGCTCCAGGTGCCAAGGTGCATACATTTATACCTCCTGCCCCAGGCGCATACAGTTACATCTCCTGCCCCCTCCCCCTACTCCCCAAGTCACTGGGTGAGAGTGGAACCTCATAACCAAGTAATTGCTCGTAACGGCTGTAACGTGGAGAAACCGGGCCGACCGAGGCGCCTTCTGGTCGAGGTGAGGAGGGAAAAGACTCGGTCTCCGGCGAACAGTTCTCTGAAAGGGGAAAAACAACCCATGAACCCACTGCAGGTGGGCGTCCACGCCGGGGAGACTGGGCCAACACCGCTTGCTCATCTGCCAACACATAAGCGGGCTTAAGTCTGTCTATACCAATGGTTTCCCTGCGTCCCCCAAAATCCAACACAAAATGTTTCGTCCCCGTTTCCAAAACTCTGAAAGGGCCGTTGTAAGGCAGATGCAGCGGGGTTCTGTGAGCAGGTTCTGTGGAAAAACAAACTCGGCATTTTCCAACCACTTCGGAACAAAAGTGTGGGGAAAACAATGGTGCACCGGCCCCGGAATGTTACTTGCCTCTGTCCTAGGTAAAAGGTAAGCGAACAAGTCGGTACTGGATGCGGGACCTACCAGCAAAAATTCCCCCGGGATCCGCAACGGTTGACAAAAAAAACAAGCTCAGCCAGGGAAGCTGCCAGATCCTCCTTGGGCATGGAGCGCAATCCCAGTAGGATCCAAGGCAGGTGGTCGACCCAATTCACATTGGTCAACGAGGCTCTGAATGTGACTTTAAGTGACCTGTGGAACCTCTCACACAAACCATTAGCCTGCGGGTTGTATGCGGTGGTACGGTGAACTTTGACCCCCAGGCTCTCGGCCATAGTGGACCAGAGTTCCGAAACAAACTGGGAACCCCTGTTGGAGGTGATGCCCAATGGGGAACCAAAACGTGCGACCCAAGATGACAAAAATGTGCGGGCAACGTCGCCAGATAAGATAAGATAAGATAAGATAAACTTTATTGTCCCTCAAGGGGAAATTTGTCTTGGGCTTATCACCCATGATGCAACCACACAATCCACACATACATAATGGATGTAGGACACAAGATCCTTCATAAACACACACACACACACACACACACACACACACGTATACATAGATGAAATAAAACCCAATAAATAATACAAGTACATACATAAATAAATATATAACAGCAGTCATTAAGAACAGGAATATAAGTGTCCCTGACCTATCTATTTGAGTTTAGAAGTTTTACAGACGTCGGGATAAATGAGTTCTTATATCTATTGAACCTGCACTTGGGGACTCTGTATCTCCTCCCTGAGGGCAGCAGCTCATATTCCTTGTTTAGTACATGGCTCATGTCACTGATTATTTTTTGGGCTTGTCCACAGTCTGCCTGTTCGTATAAGATCTGCATGGATAAATACTCTTTAACTTCAATAATTTTTCATGCAGTATGAATTAAACACAACACTCTGTTCTTTAGTTTCACAGAGAGGTTGCCAAACCAAGTGGTGATGCTGTATCTAAAACAGCTCTCCAAAACAGCCTGGTAAAATATTAACATAATCCTTTTATCCACGCCGTGTATTCTTAATCTACGCAAAAAATGCAGCCGCTGTTGCAGTCTACTGCAGAGGTAATCAATATGTGTGCTCCAGGTTAATGAATTGTCAATACATACTCCCAAATATTTATAGGAACTAACTTGTGTTATAGTGTGGTTGTGGATGACCACAGGTCTGTGGTCACCAACTCCTCGAAGGTCAAACATTATCTCCTTTGTTTTATCAGTATTCAAAATGAGATGACTGTCATCACACCAACTGACAAACCTCTGAATTTCTATGAAATAGCTTGACAGATCATGAGCCTTTTGAAGTAGTGATAAAACAGGAGTGTCATCAGAAAATTTAATAATTCAGTTGCCTGGATAGACACTTCTGCACTCATCAGCGTACAAGGTGAACAAGAATTGTGAGCTAACACAACCTTGGGGAGCCCCTGTGCTAAGGGTTCTAGATTTAGATAAAGTTCCATTTACACTAACTTGCTGTTTCCACCATAGCGGAAAAATTAATACCCAAGTGGACTGGAGAGACCAGCGCGTGCGACAAACAGTCAGCCATAATGTTGAGCTTACCAGCCACATATTGAATGTCGGTCGTGAACTCTGATATTGCAGCTAGGTGACGTTGCTGCTGCACCGACCACGGTTCTGAGATTTTGGACATCGCGTAGGTTAGAGGCTTGTGGTCGACAAATGCGGTAAATGCGTGACCCTCAAGCCAAAACTGGAAGTGGCCAGGTAGAGGGCCAACAACTCTCTGTTGAAGGTGCTATACTTACGCTCATTATCATGCAGAGTACAGCTGAAAGAAGCGAGGGGTTGCCACGAACCGGAGACATATTGTTCCACCACTGCTCCTACTACGATGTCAGACACATCTGTAGTAAGCGCGAATCGTGCCAATGGGGATGGGTGGGCCAGCAAAGCTGCATTGGCAAACGCAACTTTGACGCCTGCAAAAGCCTGGACCCGATCGGGGGTCCAGTCGATGCTATCAGCGGGTTTCTTCTTCTTGAGCACGCCGTACAGCGGTTGCAGCAGCTGGGCTGCCCGGGGAAGGAAACGGTTGTAATAATTCCCCAAAATACATCTGCAAGTAAGCAACATTCGGTACATTAACCCCGCATGGTGAAGGTGAACTCATATTCCTGTCTCTGCTCTTTCCATAGGGTTGCCTGGATGCACGGCGTGCCATTCTGCCCCCGGCGCTCCTCGTTCACCCACAAACCATTCACATTCCGCATACACGCATCCATACATTTCTTGTTGTTGAATAAAGCCTTTGAATCTCACCTGAGCCTGCGTGCGTGTTCCCTGGGCCAGTAATTATGTCAAAAACATGACTCCGCCACCTCCTTGCTGATGTTGCAGCCTTGTTGAGACATGGTGGCCATCCACCAACCATCCACTACTCCATCCATCTGGACCATCCAGGGTTGCACGGCACTCAGCAGTAAACAAGACTGTTTGAAAATTAGTCTTCATGTATTTCTGGGCCCACTGCAACCATTTCTGCTTGTGAGCATTGGTTAGGGGTGACCAAATAGTAGGTTTATGCACAACTGCAAGCCTCTAGAGGATCCCACACCTTGAGGTACGTTGGACTCCAGAGGCACCAGCAGCTTCAAATACCTGTTTGCTGCTTTGTAATGGCATTTTAGCAGCTGCTCTCTTAATCTGATGAATCTGTCTGGCAGAAACCTTCCTCATTATCCCTTTATCTGCACGAACCCGTCTGTGCTCCGAATCAGCCACAAATTTCTTCACAGTATGATAATGTTTTCATACCTTTTCAAAGGCACTGCAATATTTGATGCTTTTCGGCAGCAGAGAGGTCCTTTTCCTTTCTCATATCCCAAATCAGCACCCAAGATAGGAACCGAGCAGGCAGCTACCACAAAGTCCCACTTGTAGTTGCGTCCATGAAAACACACAGTCACTGACCTTTCTCCAAAAGTCTTGATAGGGGAGCCATTAGCGGCAGTTAATGACGGGCCGCAGCCTTCAGCCAGCCTATCAGCACCAACTGGCAAAATAAGAGTCTTCTGTGAACCAGAGTCGACCAAAAACTATCTCCCGGAGCATGTGTCCTCGAGGAAAAGCAGCTTCTCCCTGTTGCTAGCGGTCGCAGCTGCTACTGACCGCTGGCTGGCCCGTTTTCCTGGCATCTTAAAATGGTACGGTGGGAGACAACGTTGCGCGTCGGCGCCAAAACGCTGATGGTAGAAACACACCGTCCTGTTAAGGCGTCTTCGAGTGGCTGTCTCAGCTACAACCTTCAGCTCTGCTACCTCAGTGGATTCCGCTGGAGATCCTGGTGTCACCACCTCGCCAAAATTGTCTGTGCCAAAACTGGAAGTTTCCTCAGGAGGAGATGGGCGAAGAAAAAAGATCCGTCATCTGTGCCCAGCAAAACCAGCATACTTTCTATTAACTCCACAGCCGAGCCATCTACTAACTCAGAGTGGGAGAGGAGCTTCTATGCTGTCTCCCCGTCGGAGAGGGTGTAATGCCATAACAGCAGCTGTTTGAGCACATCATATTTCCCCCGGGGTGGGGGGGTCTCGGAGCAACTCACCCTTGGCCGGGGGATCCTTGGTTCGATCCCAGCCCCCAACCAACAGTGATCTGTGTGGAGTTTGCATGTTCTCCCCGTGTCTGCGTGGGTTTACTCCGGGATTTCCCCAGTTTCCTCCCACATGCCAAAAACATGCAAGTTAGGTTAATTGGCATCAAACTGGGGATTCTAAATTGTCCTTAGGTATGACTGTGAGAGTGAATGGTTGTCTGTCTCTCTGTGTTGGCCCTGCGATGGACTGGTGATCTGTCCAGGGTGTACCCTGCCTCTTGCCCAAAGATGCTGGGATAGGCTCCAGCCCCCCCCCGCGACCCGAAAAGGATTAAGCGGAAGAAGATGGATGGATAAAGCGAAAATACCCGTACATGTAAACAAAAACATAAGACAACGTGGCCATAGTTCAAAAAGTTGACCTGATTGACAAAATTTTGTGATTTTTGGATTCAGCACATCAAAATTGTCCTAAATCAGCTAAAAAAATTTAGACAATAAATTTGGTGTTGACCAGTGATTAAATGCTTTATGACATTGACTTGCAAGGCAGCAGTTGGACTATATAATATATCTGTCACCCAAAACAACCTCAAACTGCTGCTCATGGAGAAGGTCTCACCCACTCAGACTGTTCCAATCAAGAGATTGCCTAATAAAAACAGGTCTGTCTCTAAGCACACAAAACAGCGGAGCCAGACAAAGATAAACATTTCCTACTACTATAGCATGTTTGTGGTGCAGTCTGGACTGTTCAGGTAGGCAAATCATTCTAGCTTTGCAAGTGAACTTTCAAAATCTAGTCTTGTAAACCTTCATAATAAGAGCAAGCAGCTTGCCAAATGAAGAACTGATTTGACGTAGACACATAAAAACCAAAAATTATCATAATACAAGGAATCTCTGTCTGTGTGTCTGTCTATCTGTCTGTCTGTTCCGTGCGTATCTCTGAACCGTTCGTCCGACTGGCCTCAGATTTTACATGTGCTTTGCTGAGGTTACAAGGGTAAGCATCCCCTAATTTCAGCCTCCCCGGATATGCAGAAGTTTAGGAGGGGAAATCTTTAATGAACGTCCATAGGGGCGCTATGGCCGTCCATAGCTATGTCATAGCTATAGATAGACGCACAGAAGTTGCTATGGTTACTCTTGGCAGGCAGACACATCATCAAAGATCAAAGGCAGGCATCACTGAATGAGTGGTGACGTCAAAGGTCAAAGGCAGGTTTCACCATGGTTACTGTTGCCATGGTAACCATGTCAAAGATCAAAGGCAGGCATTATCATGAACAGTAACCTTCTACAGGTATGCAGAAATGCTTGCTTACATTTGCTTTCTACGGGCATGCAGAAATACTTACTTAAACTTGGTTTCTACGGGCAGGCACGGGTATGCACTAGTAAAACAAATTATACTTCTGCTGCTTGTTATTAGACCAACAAATATTGTGTGGTAAACTGAAATATTTCTATCTATGTGGATAAACTTAATTTCTTGATAATGTGAGTTTTTTTAAGCAAAGGACAAAAAGACACTTTCATCTGTTGCATATTGTTGTGAAGAACTTTCTCTCAGGTGGGCTTTCATTTTATTTTTATTATGCAGTTATTTCATAGGTGAAATAAAACTTTGTCTGTCTATACAGCTCTGGAAAAAAAATAAGAGACCACTGCAAAATATTGGGCCAACAGACATCCTTATTTTACATATTGCATAAATGTACATTAGTTGCATGTATATTTACAAATTAAATAATTTATATAAGAATGCTTTTGGCATTGATGGCTTACCTCTGTTAAAATCACTGTTTTACAAAAATCCACAAACAGATTTTAAACCTGAATACGATGTAAACAAATATCTGGATTGGTTTAAGATGGCGGCGTGCGTCTGCGCAGCGGCTCTTTGCTCCCTACTTTTGTTTGTATGTATGCTGTTTTTGGATATTGGAGCATGTGAAACTGGATTTGTGTACAGTCGTACTGAACTGATGAATATTGGACTTCAACAAAAGTCTGCTGTTACAGCAGTTCTTGAGAACACACAAAACATACCGGAGGCTATCTGTAGACCAGCAGGATCACCATGGATTGTTGTCGGTCCTGGGAAGCGACGCAGCCGGAGGAGGGAGAGAAAGAAAAAGTGGGGATGCCGGTCGGGCCTGCTAGTGAGGCTAAAGAGACAGCCGCATAGACCTCCGCTACCCAGCATTTTTTCTTTCCAACACCAGAAGCATCGTCCACAAGATGGATGATTTTGAGCTACAGCTGGCAACTAGTAAAACTGAGAGACTGCTGTGTGCTGTTGTTAATGGAAAGCTGGCTCCACCCGCTGATCACCAATGCTGCAGTGCAGCTATCAGAACATACACTTCATCGTATGGACCGAACAGCGGAATCCGGGAAACAGAGAGGGGGAGGTCTCTGTATTTTTCTTCACAACTCTTGGACTAATCACAGTCGTATTATTAACACTTACTGTTCTCCTGATCTTGAGACAATGTCAATTTTATGTTGGCCTTTTTATCTTCCGAGAGAGCTGACAGTGGTTGTTATAACAGCGGTCTATATTTCTCCTGATGCAAATACTAAAGTGGCCCTTAGTCATTTGTACATTGTTATAAATAAACAGCAGCAGGCCTATCCCGAGGGTGTTCACATTATAGCTGGTGATTTTAATCAAGCATGCTTGAAACTGTGCTGCCTAATTTCACACAGTATGTGAAATATGCCACTAGGGGAAAGAATTGTCTTGATCGGGTGTATTCAAACCTGAAGCATGCCTACAGAGCTGTGTCATGTCCACATCTTAGCCTGTCAGACCATCTATCATTGCTCCTCATCCCAGCATACACCCCCCTCAGGAGAACTGCTAGGCCTGCTACAAAGTACATCACAACATAGCCTGAGGGAGCTCTTTCTCAGCTACAGGACTGTTTTTCAAACACTTTATGGGATTTATTCAAGAATCAGGATCTGGAAATGTACACACAGACTGTATTATGCTACATCACCTACTGTATCAACCAGGTGACTGTGGAAAAACGCATTAGGGTTTTTCCTAACCAGAAGCCGTGGATGACAAAAGAAGTCCAGGCACTCCTCAGAACCCATGATACAGCCTTCAGGTCAGGGGATACAGATCTGTATAGCACCGCCCGGGCTAATCTGAAGAAAGGCATTAAGGAGGCCAAACAGGCCTATAAGAGGAAAGTTGGGACCATTTTTCTGATAATGATTCGAGATGAGTATGGCAAGGTTTTCACCATATCACAAACTATAAGGGCAGCAGCATCATTTCCAGTGACATCAGCGCATCACTGGCAGAAGAACTGAACTGCTTTTTCGCACGGTTTGAGGCAAATGCACCTCGCTCAGACCCACTGACATTATTGAATGCCAGCTCTGATGTGCTTACCCTGCAGGATCATGAGGTGAGACATACACTGAGAGCAGTTCACCCGAGAAAGGCCACTGGTCCCGATGGAGTGCCAGGAAAGGTGCTCAGAGCATGACCAGATCAGCTATGCTCTGTTTTGACTGACATTTTTAATTTGTCTCTTAAGGCAGCCTTTGTTCCACAGTGTTTAAAATCTGCAGTCATTATTCCTGTGCCTAAAAAACACATCATCAGCAGTCTGAATGACTATCGACTAGTAGCATTAACACCCATTATTATGAAGTGCTTTGAGAAAATGGTATTGAAACATCTTTTGCCTAGTCTCCCCCCAGACTTTGATCGGTACCAGTTTGCCTACAGGCAGAGCAGATCCACTGAAGATGCTATTGCTATAGCCCTCCACTCGGCATTCAGCCATTTGGAAGACAAGGGGACCTATGTAAGAATGCTGTTTGTGGACTATAGCTCGGCATTTAACACAATTATTCCCAACATTCTCATCACTAAATTGCTTCAGCTTGGTCTGCCTACTCACACTTGCAGCTGGATTAAGGACTTCCTAACAAACCGAACACAGACTGTTAGACTTGGACCCCATTCCTCCTCTACAGTCATGCTTAACACAGGCTCACCACAGGGCTGTGTGTTGAGCCCCACTTTGTATTCATTGTACACATATGACTGCATACCTGTTCATCCCACAAACATTATAGTGAAGTTTGCAGATGACACAACAGTAGTGGGGCTCATATCAGGAGGAGATGAGTCTGCATACAGAGATGAGGTCCTGAAACTGGTGAGATGGTGCTCAGATAATAATCTGCTATTGAATACAAAAAAACCAAAAGAACTCATTATTGATTTTAGGAAGCATAGCAGTGAGCCGCCTCCTCTATATATAGGCAAGAAGTGTGTGGAGGCTTTTAAGTTTCTGGGTGTTCATATTTCTCACAACCTTACCTGGGCAGTTAACACCATAGCGGCGATAAAAAAGGCTCAACAACATCTACACTTTTTGAGGCTCCTCAAGAGGAATGGCCTGAATGCACAGTTGCTGGTTTTATTTTATCGCTCTGCTATTGAGAGCATTTTGTCATATGGCATCACGGTTTGGTATGAGGGCTGTTCAGCCGCAGACCGCAAAGCCTTCCAGAGAGTGATTGAGACTGCGCAAAAAATCACTGGCTGTTCTTTCCCTTCTCTGGAAGAGATTTCCAGGTCTCGGTACCTCAACAGAGCTATTGCCATTATTAAGGACTGCACTCATCCAGGTCATGATTTTTTTCACTTGCTCCCCTCAGGAAAGCGGTACAGATCCCATAAAACCCGGACTACCAGGTTTAATCATAGTTTTTTCCCAACAGCAGTACGTATTTTGAATGGATTTATGTAACACGTACAGACTGCTGATGTTTTTTTTTAATGTTATTTTGTGCCAATAACCTTGTGTGTATAAGCTGGTCTTATTTATTTATCGCTCAGTATGTTTTTATTATTGCTAGGTACATATTGTATTTAACTTTTTAGGTATTATTGTTTTAAGCATTATTTATTGTTGTAATTATGAGAATGTTAAATGCATGAGTGAACTGTGAGTGTGATAGTTTGTTTCAGGGAGCAGTATCTCAATTTTGTTGTATTGTTTTTTAGCAATGGAATGACAATAAAGGCACTTTGACTTTGACCAAATATTCAGATACTGCCCTAATGTGAAGATCCTTGGCGACCATGGTGGACATCATGGTAGGGACTGACATTTCTCCACAACTTTTGAATGGACTGCCTTTAAACTTCACATTCATGCTCAAGTCTGAGGTGAAGTGATCTGCTATACTAACAAGTCAGAACATTGACCTGTAATATCAAGCAGAAATTTCAGCGATCCAACCACTGAACAGCCAAAGGGCATCAAACTGAGATTGAAATGCTTAGAGATTACAGAATGGATAAAGGGCATCTAAGAACACATGCTATTTAAATCCTCATTATTGTTTTCCATGAACACCTTCTTGTCTTCTGCCTGATACTCAGTCTCTCCACAGGCACTGTGTTGACCTTTGAACAGTCTTTCTGGCACACTGTTAACACCATTATGCATCTGTTTTGTTGAGGGCTGATATCCACTATGAAGCTATGAGCTCTGATCCCAGAGATTGACCTCATCATGACCTACAGTATCTGTTGTTCCACGCCTTGGGAAATCACTACTGTGCCACAAAACTATTTGTGTCTGTCTATTACAAGGTTCTAGGCCACTGGAATTGAGAGAATACTGCCACAAAATCACCAGGTGTGAGGAATTAAAGGTGAAGTTTTGTTAACTTTTTGTTGTCTACTAATTGGGCACATGCTTTAGATTTCTACATGGCACAACAAGGGCTCAATATAAGTTGAGGTTGGCTGGAATCACAACTCACATTTTATGTACACCTCTGTAAATATAAAGATAGCGGAATCAATCCCACCAACTTTTCCACACCACCTTCCAAGCAAAGGGTGTCATAAACTGTCCCCTCAGGGCAGAACGAAGACCCAAATGCCCGCTGAGAGTTTGCAAGGTTTAATAATAAAAAACACAAAATAAAACAAAAGCACAAAAACGTACAGGATTTGGAGAAGGTAGGATGAGAGGTAGTATAGCCCAAAATAGTGCTGTAGCTAAGGTGCATAGGAACGCCAGAAGATGTGGGATGCATGGAAGGACTACACTGATACAAAGAAGATAAGATGGGAGACTCCCATCTGAACAACGGACCACGTTGCAGCAGAGCTTAAAAAGGCACAGAACAAATGATGGCAAGTGATTACAGGTAATTACACTTAACTGGTGACAGCTTTGACAGCCCGCGAACAGAACATGAAATCCCGGAAGTAAACACAGACAACTGTCAAAGTAAAAGCAACAGAGGATATGGTGACAAGTGCAACCCAGGTACAGAATGTGCACTATTTTCAGTCATTCATGTTATTTCAGTATGATTTTTTTCTTCAAAAAAGTCAAACAAATAAATAAATGGATGCATGAATAAATGACCCCTTAGTGTCACGACTCGCCGCTCATCATCTGCCTCAGCTGCGCGCACACCTGCGCCTCGTCAGCCGCGGGCTATTTAGCCCACTCAGCCCAGTGCAGCGGTCTGGAGCCGTCTGTTCGCATCGGCACATCTTCGCAGCTGGATCGTCTCCAAACGACAACTAAACTACGCTTCTACGTAAGCATCTTACTCCTTACCTTTGCAAGTCTTTTCCCCTGTGCACAGGTGGATTCCTTGGCGGCGGATATCCCGTCATCGCCATCCTATCCTCATCGTCGTCACAGGCTCTGCAGGACGCTGTCTCCCGGGCGTCTCCCTTGGCCAGTGCCAGCCACCCGTCACCTACAAGTAAGCAGCAATCTGCTCATTATACCTGTCTAGATGTGGTGCCCTTTACCCCTGTCCTCTGTTCTCTCCATAGGGTTGCCCGGATGTACGGCGCACTGCTCTGCTTCCTGTGCATCGGCGTTCACCCCCATCACATATCCATATCTCACGCATCCATCCATACACGCCTGCTTGTTGAATAAAGCTGTTGAATCTTCCCTGAGCCTGCGTGTGTGTTTCCTGAGCCGGACATTATGTCAGTACGGCTCCAGCAAAGCGGTTCAGCAGACAGCGGGCTCGCACGCCGATTTTCCACCCTCGAGGCTCGGGTGGATTCAATAGCCTACCAACAGCAGGTGATTTTAAATCAATTAATGAACATTACTCACCGGTTAGACCGTGTGGACCCCCAGCAGGTAATTCCTCCTACTCGTCAGGGAGGGGCAGCTCCGGCCGCTTCCGCGGCTGGCCAGCCTGCCACGGGAACGCCAACCCGACTCACGCCGATTCCAACCCCCGCCCGCTTCAGCGGTAAGCTCGGCGGAGCCCGGGGGTTCATCTTGCAGTGCGAGTCGGTGTTTCTGCGCGTTCCCGGGGATTTTCCCTCAGACCATAGCCGGACTGGTTATATTGCTAATCTCCTGGAGGGGCGAGCGCTAGCTTGGGCTTACGCTGTCATATCGAAGCCCAGCTACGCAAACCTCTCCTATGACCAGTTTGTGCGGAGTTTCCTCGAGGTGTTCGATCATTCCCGGTGTGATAGCGTCCTCGCTGACCGGCTCCTTGGTCTCCAACAGGGAGTCCGGTCAGTGGCGGATTATGCTATTGACTTCCGGGTTGCAGCGGAGGAGGTAGGCTGGGGTGAGGCGTCACTCTGTAGCATCTTCCTCCGCAGCCTCAACTCTGGTCTGCGGGATGAGTTGGCCGGTCGAGATCTCCTGGAACGCCTGTCAGAGCTGATCTCCCTGGCTATTAGTGTAGACAACAGGCTGCGCGAATGGGCCGCCGAGCGGAAGTCGGCTGTCCGCTTGCATGTAGGTTCCGTCCGCATGCCCCAGTCTCGCCCCCTGGCGTTACCCGCTCCAGATCCCTCCAAGGAGTCGGTGGCAATGGTAGTAGGCCGGTCAGGGCTCCCCCTAGCAGAGAGACAGCGCCAACGGGAGCTGGGCCTCTGTGGAGGCCCCTCTATATTGCGGAGGCGATCAGCATACCGTGGAGCACTGCCCGGTGAAGCCTAAACGGGGAGCTCCGCGGGTCACAATAGGGGGTCTCGCGCACTCTAACCGGTCGAATCCTCTCACAAGTTTATCTCTGCCCATTCGATTCTGTCACAATGCCACGGGGCACCTCACACACGCACTGGTGGACTCAGGAGCAGAGCAGAGCTTCATTTCAAAGAGCCTGGCAACCCAATTGGGCATCCCCTGCCACCCTCTGGCTGCTCCTCTCAGCCTGGTCACCCTCTCCTGTGCGCCCCTTGGACAAGTGACTCATCGCACCCAGCCGGTCCCTGTGATAATCTCAGGTAATCACTGGGAGGATCTTACCTTGTATGTCCTATCCTCTTCTGTGTCGCCTGTCATCTTAGGCTACCCCTGGTTGCGCCTGCACAACCCAGTGCTGGATTGGCAGACAGGAAGAATCGCTGCCTGGAGCTCCTTCTGCATGGACACCTGCCTTCAGTCCGCAGCCTGCGCCCCGTCCTCTCCCCCTCCGGCCTCCGACGCCGCGCCTCCGGATCTCACCCTGGTGCCCTCGGAGTTCCATGGCCTGGGCCTCGTGTTCAGTAAGTCCAGGGCGATGTCTCTCCCTCCTCACCGGCCTTACGAATGCGCCATCAACATCCGCCCGGGGGCGCCCTTGCCATCCGGATGCCTTTACAGCCTGTCAGCGCCGGAGCGGGAGGCCATGGACAGCTACATCAAGGATTCACTCAACGCTGGAATCATCCGCCCTTCTTCGTCTCCGCTCGGCGCAGGGTTTTTCTTCGTCTTGAAGAAGGATGGGTCACTCCGCCCCTGTATTGATTTTCGGGCCCTTAATGACATCACGGAGAAGGACCGCTACACCCTGCCATTAATGGACACCGCTTTCCACTCCCTCCAGGGGGCGACCTGGTTCACCAAGTTGGATCTCCGCAGTGCTTACCACCTCGTCCGGATCCGGGAGGGGGATGAGTGGAAGACGGCCTTTCGAACACCTAGTGGTCACTTCGAGTATCTGGTAATGCCATTTGGGCTGACCAACGCCCCCGCTGTGTTTCAACGCCTCATTAACGACGTCCTATGTGATTTCCTAGGCCTCTTCGTGTTCGTGTACCTGGATGACATCCTCATCTTCTCCAGGTCACTGGAGGAACACCAGGTCCACGTGAGGTGGGTCCTACAACGGCTGCTGGAGAACAGGCTGTATGTCAAGGCCAAAAAGTGTGAGTTTTACGCCAAGACCACCTCCTTCCTAGGATTCGTAATCTCGCACAACCAAGTCCTTCCCGACCCCGCGAAGGTTAAAGCGGTGGTCGAGTGGCCCACGCCGACCTCCAGAAAGCAGGTGCAGCAGTTTATTGGGTTTGCCAACTTTTACCGCCGTTTTGTGCCCAATTTCGGTGCCATCGTTGCCCCTTTGACCCACCTCACTTCTCCCAAGACCCCCTTCCGGTGGACCGAAGAGGTTGCAGCGGCTTTTCAGGCATTGAAGATGGAGTTCTCCATCTCCCGGGTCCTGACCTAGGTTGACCCCGCGCTGCAGTGTTTGGTAGAAGTCGACGCGCCTGATACGGGAGTGGGGGCGATCGCTGTCCCAGCGATCACCCACCGATGGGGTCAAGCGACCCTGCGCCTTCTTCTCACGGCGCCTGTCTCCGGCTGAGCACAACTACGACGTCGGGGACAGGGAGCTTCTCGCCATCAAGCTCGCCCTGCAGGAGTGGCGCCACTGGTTGGAGGGGGCTGCCCTGCCGTTCGTGGTGTTAACGGACCACAAGAACCTGGAATATCTAAGATCTGCCAGACGACTGAATGCCCGCCAGGCGCGCTGGTCCTTGTTCTTCGCCCGGTTCCGTTTTACCATCACCTACCGCCCTGGTTCTAAGAACGGCCTGCCCGATGCCCTGTCCAGGCAGTTTGCCACTGAGACTTCAGAGGAGCCGGGTCATACCATCCTGCCTAGCTCCTGTGTTGTGGGGGCGATTTCCTGGTCCATCAGGGACAAGATCCGGAGGGCGCAGGAGACCGAACCGGACCCTGGAGGCGGACCGGAAGGGAAGCTGTTTGTTCCATCAACTGTCCGGGGGAAGGTTATTCACTGGGTTCACACCTCCAAACTCGCCTGTCACCCTGGTGTCTCCCAGCTTGTGGATCTCCTCCAGCGTTCCTTTTGGTGGCCGGGGCTTCAGAAGGACGCCACCAACTACGTCTGGGCATGCCCTGTGTGTGCCACCGGCAAGTCAGGTAATTCTCCCCCCGCGGGTCTGCTCCAGCCCCTGCCGGTCCCTGGCAGGCCCTGGTCTCACATAGCCCTCGACTTCGTCACAGGTCTTCCGGTCTCCAACACCTACGACGCTGTGCTGACCATCGTGGATCGGTTCTCCAAGGCTGCCCATTTCGTGCCGCTTCGGGGCCTCCCTACGGCGCGGGAGACAGCGGACCTTCTAGTCCAGCACGTGGTCAGGCTGCATGGGATACCGGTGGACGTCGTCTCTGATCGGGGGCCCCAATTTGTCTCTGAGGTATGGAGGTGTTTCTGCAACGCTCTGGGGCCACGGTAAGCCTCTCTTCCAGCCACCACCCGCAGTCCAATGGGCAGTGTGAATGTGCCAACCAGGAACTGGAAGCTGCCCTGCGCTGCGTCACCTCCTCCAACCCGTCGTCCTGGAGCGCGCACCTGGCCTGGGTGGAGTATGCCCACAACATGGCACGGTCTTCTGCCACGGGGATGTCCCCCTTTAAGGTGTCCTTGGGGTATGACCCACCTTTATTCCCAGAGCAGGAGGGTGAGCTGGCCATTCCCTCCATCCAGGCGCACCTGAGACGCTGTCGGAGTCTGTGGACCAGAGTGCGCAATGCTCTATTACGCACGGCGGCGCGCAACAGCTCCACGGCGAACTGCCACAGAAGACCGGCCCCTGCCTACCAGGTGGGCCAACGAGTCTGGTTATCTTCTCAAGACATCAACCTCAAGGCTGAGAGGAGGAAGCTGGCCCCACGCTTCATTGGCCCTTTCACCATCTCACGGATCATCAACCCGGTGGCTGTGCGTCTGGCCCTCCCCCCCTCTCTCCGCATATGTCCTACCTTCCACGTGTCAAAGATCAAGCCCGTGGTCTCCGATCCTCTCTGTCCTCCGCCCGCGGCGCAGCCCGCGCCTCTGATGATCGACGGCCATCCGGCCTGGAGAGTCGCCTCCATCATGGACTCCCGGCGCCGAGGTCGCGGGCTGCAGTACTTGGTGGAATGGGAGGGATTCGGCCCTGAGTGGAGGTCTTGGGTGCGCTCTTCCTTGGTGTTGGACAGGAGTCTCATCACGGAGTTCCACCGGGCACACCCGGACAAACCAGCGCCAGGAGGCGCTGCTAGGGTGGGAGTACTGTCACGACTCGCCGCTCATCATCTGCCTCAGCTGTGCGCACACCTGCGCCTCATCAGCCGCGGGCTATTTAGCCCACTCAGCCCAGTGCAGCGATTTGGAGCCGTCTGTTCGCATCGGCACATCTTCACAGCTGGATCGTCTCCAAACGACAGCTAAACTACGCTTCTATGTAAGCATCTTACTCCTTACCTTTGCAAGTCTTCTCCCCTGTGCACAGGTGGATTCCTTGGCGGCGGATATCCCGTCATCGCCATCCTATCCTCATCGTCGTCACAGGCTCTGCAGGACGCTGTCTCCCGGGCGTCTCCCTTGGCCAACGCCAGCCACCCGTCACCTACAAGTAAGCAGCAATCTGCTCATTATACCTGTCTAGGTGTGGTGCCCTTTACCCCTGTCCTCTGTTCTCTCCATAGGGTTGCCCGGCTGTACGGCGCACTGCTCTGCTTCCTGTGCATCGGCGTTCACCCCCATCACATATCCATATCTCACGCATCCATCCATACACGCCTGCTTGTTGAATAAAGCTGTTGAATCTTCCCTGAGCCTGCGTGCGTGTTTCCTGAGCCGGACATTATGTCACTTAGAAATAAATAGTTCTCATTTCTGTTGTTAATCTATTGATATTAATAACTTTATTTGCACTTTTATTCATTTAAAGCAAAAATTCATCTAAGTTTATCACAAGTAGAAGTAAGGCTAAGCTCTGTCCCTTCGTGGAACTTCTGTTGCTGCAGTCTGAAAAAGAGAGAGGACAAATGTTGGTGGCAGAAGGTCAGAGTGTTCTGAGAGACTGGTCAGTGCTAATTGCCGACAGCCGTCCACCTGAATCCACTCAGCGTGCCTGGTAGTTGGTTGGAGCTTATAGAATAATTGAGGAGAAAAGGGATTCTGTAACCAGCTGACTGTGAGAGGCTGTGAAATCCACATTGATGAGTTAGCTTGTAGGCCTGCCGTGGCTAGTTAGCTTTGTGGTTTACATGAGGTTTCACAGAGCACATGCCATGACTGTGCATTAACTTGCTAACTTGTGGCTTGATAGTATGCTGTTACTGTTATAGGACTTTAGCCTTGCATTCACAGATAAAGGGGTACTGTTTATTAATTTTCTATATGGTGATGTCACATGTTTTTGCACTTTTGGTTATTTTAATTTTGTTTGAATGTGCAGCATAGCTGTTATGCACTTCTAGTGCTAAAACAAAATAATTTAACTGCTCAAAAGAAATGTGGAGCCTTAATTTTAAAGTGCCAAATGTGATGTATACAAAACATCCATGTTTATGAATGTAAAATGTCAATTCATGGTTGAATTGAATTACACATAAAAGAAAATCAATCATAGTTCATGGTTAATATTAAAAATTCGTAAAAAAGGGTTAAAAAACTACAATACTGAATGTACATGATGCTGAGATTATTTCGTAATGACAGTGCTACTGTTCATTTGAGATTCTTGATATATTTTTTTATGGCTATGAAGTGATTATGTGTGAGGATCTCTATGGTAATAGCTTGTTTCATACAGGCTAGATTTTTTAAAGAGGCCCCGAACATGGTGATAGAAAACTGGAACCTGATTTCTCCTCGATGGGGAAGATGGCGAGCCACCATTGAGACTACCACCTCCTTTTCCTTTGGAGGTTTTGGCTCAAGATGCAATTGGAGGAAGATCCCATCCACCTCTTCATCCCCACCGGTGCACCAGTGAGGTAGGATTGCAATCGACTAAGTGACTTGACTATAAAGAGCTCTAACTGAACACCTGATCTTGACTTATGACAGAAAGCGACTAATTTAAAACAGACCAAAACTGTGAATGGACTTTTATTTTATTTTGGAAAAAGACTGGTTTAAAATGGGTTGTTCATTCATTCAATGGGTTGTTCATTCCTGTCAACATTTATTCTGAAATGTTCATGTTCTTTTATTATTTAATTGAATATATGTTTATGTTCAACTACCTGGTGACTCCAGTTATTTGTCTGCTCAATTATTCTTTACCCCTCCTACGAGCCTAGACGCTAGTCCATTACTTAAATATATTATCTGTCCCACAAACGGGTTACAGACAAAATCTTGGTGAGCCAGCCAGCAGGGGTTAATTTGCATATTTCTATTGGATAATTACACTTTTGTGGCATTGAAATTTCAGCAGACAACTTTTGAAAACTGGAGTAACATGTGGTTGGTGTAAGCATCAGTTACTTTCAGTGTTGCAACAGGTTTTCATATTGACAAACATTTCTCATTCAGTCATTTGAAACATGGAAGTCATAAAATCAGAACATGTTAATGTCCAAAACTCTGTGCTGGTTAGTGGACCAGCACAGAGTTAGTGGAAGCTGAGACAGATAAACTTTTGATTGTCTAAAGCAATTTGGGCCTATAGCTAGGTTGATTGAAATGCCTTCCGTGAATCACGAGGTGAAGGTTGTTGTTGAATTTCAACATGAAGCTACAGTCCAAGAATTAGAAAAATGTTACCTGCCTCTTGAGAGAACTTGTACAGCAGAACCAAAGATCACGCTTTATGTTCAAAGCCTAGCCAGTGTTTACAGTAATGAAGTCAGTGCTTCTGCAACTGTAGCTTATCTGACTGAGTTGAAAGATCTTGCACACAATAGTAACAGATCATTTGAAGATATCCTGAGGGCAGATTTGGTTAAAATAGACAAGGTTGTAGGAGGGGAAATTCAGATTAACACAAGTGAAGCCAACAGGACCCCAGAACAACTTCCCTTAATACTACAGCCTCAGACCTTGCCACCTAACCCAATTGTTGGTGAAGACTCGGGCTCATTCAGTGTCACATCTGAGCTTGGTGAATCTGTTGCAGCTAATATTTCATATGAGGATGGCAAAGCACCACCTCATCAGCTGCCAAATGATCTGCTTAGCTCACCTGAAGTGCAATGTGTCATTGTTGAGCATGCTGTCAAAAGCAGTGAGCTAGCATCACACCCCAACTTGTCTTACAAACTGAAACCATTCTCAGGCAGAGTTCCTCACCCTACTTTTGAAGTTGACTATGACTTTTGGTGTAGTAGCGTGGAATTTTGTCTAAGTGATCCTACCATTTCAGATACTCATGTTGTGAGGAAAATTGTTGAAAGTCTCTCTCCACCTGCTGCAAACATAGTGAAGTCATTAGGTCCAAAAGCCACCCCTAAGGCTTACCTTAAGTTGTTCGACTCTGCATATGCAACTGTAGAGGACAGTGATGAGCTTTTTGCTCGATTTTTGAATACTAACCAAAATGCGGGTGAGAAAGCTTCACAGTTCCTACAGAGGCTGCATACTGCCTTAGATTTGGTAATCAGTAGGGATGGACTTGCTCCTGCTGATGCAGATAAACAGCTTCTCAAACAGTTTTGTTGTGGCTGCTGGGAGAGTCAAATGATAACTACTCTCCAGTTAGAACAGTGCAAAAATGACCTTCCATCTTTTGATGAGTTGCTTCTTCTGCTCCGTACTGAAGAAGACAAGCAGACATGTAAAGCAACACGAATGAAGGAACACCTTGGAGTTAACAAAACAAGAGTCTTGTCAAACTTGCATACCACATGCATGTCAGAAATTGGTAGTTCTGATCCTGAATCAAACCCTGATGTTCCCTCTTCAGATACTGACTTGAGGAAACAGATAGCTGATCTTTGTATGCAAATAGCAGTTAAAAGCTTGCAGTGCCAAGAAACCTGTGAAAAATGTATCAGAAGAAACCAAAAAACAGAAACAAAAAACAAAGTATGTAACAGAAATCAAAGAAGTTAAACAAATCACAGCAAACTTACCTAGACCCAAGCCATGGTACTATTTCAGGTGTGGAGAGGATGGTCACATTGCTGCCAGCTGCAGTAATGATGCCAACCCAGTGCTAGTAGAAACAAAAAGAAGGGCACTTAAAGAAAAGCAATGTGTGTGGGAAAGCCACCACCACACCATTGCACAGGCTCATTTAAACTAGATCAAGCTTCTATTGGGGGACAAACAGAAGCTTGGGATGAGCTAGGTCCCACACTCACAAACCTCAGAAGGCAAGAAACTTAAAGGCTAATGTGTACCATAACTGTACATTGCCGGGACGGCTTGTTGGGCAGAGGTGTACTGTGTGAACAGCTGTTAATGGAAAGGACTGTAACTGTCTACTTGACACAGGCTCACAGGTTACCACCATAGCAATCATTTTACAAGGATCACCTATCTGAGCATGCTATAAAGCCAATCTCAGATCTTGTTGAAGTTGAAGGAGCCAACAGTCAAGCAGTCCCCTATGTGGGTTATGCAGAGGTCAAAATAAAGTTCCCCAAAGATTTCCTTGAGACTGAACCTGAAGTGTCAACTTTGGCACTGGTTGTTCCCAATCTACGTTCAAATGATGATATCCCTTTGCTAATAGGGACCAACACGCTTGACGCCATGGACAAAATTGTTGGTACCCCTCTGTTAATGAAGGAAAAACCCACAATGGTCACAGAAATAACTTGAATCTGACAAAAGCGGTAATAAATAAAAATTCTATGAAAATTAACCCCTTGCACTCTGGTCAATTTCCCTAAAAACGCCTAAAAATAATGTACCCAAAGTAAATCAAAAGCTGTTCTTCAACCCTTTGCAACATCTTCATGGGGTTGGTCTCATTTAAAAGAAAACACTTTGAATTTTTTTGGCAAAACAGTCATAATCTCTCTAAGTGCTCCTGCCACTGAGTAACAGTCATCTAAACATACTGAACTTGAAGAAAATAAAGTTCGCCTGGGTGTTTTTTTAGATACAAATGCTTGCAAGTAACACACAGCTGTCAGATACGGGCTGGAAAATACAACAGAAATATAGAACCAAGTGTTATCAAGCTGAGGTCAAAATTTTGTAACAATACCACAAAAAATGAATATATTACACAGCTTTTTTCTCAGGTTGTTCCCAGGTGTTTTTGAACTGTGCCAAATTGTGCCAAATGGCACAGTTTGGAAAAATGTCTATAACTTTTGAATGATTCAATATAAAAGCTTGATCTTGGGCTCTAATGAAAGGTGACACTCAGGGCTGTGTGTGTGTGTGTGTGTGTGGGGGGGGGGGTGTTTATTCATTCATGAATGAATGAATGAACAAACAAGCCCCCCACACACAAAGAAGCATGCCACGTAAAAAATGTGTGGCTTTTTTTTACAAGAAAAAATAACCTACAGTGCAATAAAAATTATACTAAAATATCTGCAATGTAGAGGATAACAACTCCCCCCCCCCCCCCGCTACAGAGGAGCGCGGTGCACAGTCCAGTCCGTGCGCCACGGTCCGTCATGTGGCGATGACGCACAGTTGTAATTTACCGATCGGTCAAAAGTCATTTTGATTACAATTTTCAGGGATAAAGAATAATTTAGCTTATAACACTTACCTGTCCACAACAGCAGTGTCGCTGGCGAACTTCTCTTCCTCATTGTCAGACGAACATGACGCTGGTCCGCTTGTTACGGACTCGTGGTTCTGGTCACGCGACCCGGTCAAACCATAATTCCATTATTGTGGTTTTGCACTTCCATGATTGCGGTTTTGGCGAAGGATTTTTCAAAACAAATAAGAACAGTAGTAATAAAAAAAGACTGGCGAACACTACCGTTACACACAGCGGCTTAGACAAAACAGATTTTACGCACGGGACGCACGCTTTCAATCGTCGAACTTCTCTGCTTCAATTGGCTTGTTGTATTCACAGTCGTTGGTAGGCGGGTCCTTCTTGCTAGGTTTTCAGTCATTGGTTCTTCAAGGTTTCAGAAACCCAATTCAAGGCTCTTATTAGTCGAATGAGAGGTCAATCAAATCTAAACCAATCAAAGCACTCCTTTGGCTTTCTGTTCGCGGCTGTGTCTGTAGTGGAAGAACGGAAATGCAGCTTTTTTTTTTTCAGTGCGCTCTGAGACGCACAGTGCGCACTAGGACGCACGAGGACGCAGAGATGTGACCGCTCGCGGTATCCCGGAGTGCAAGAGGTTAATCAATGAAAATCAGACAATGCTTTTGAATTGTGGTTCAACAGAATTACTTTAAAAAACAAACTCATGAAACAGGCCTGGACAAAAATGATGGTACCCCTAGAAAAGATTGAAAATAATGTGACTACAGGGACATGTTCAACCAAGATGTGTCCTCTAATTAACATCACAGGTGTTTACAAACTTGTAATCAGTCAGTCGGCCTATTTAAAGGGTGACAAGTAGTCACTGTGCTGTTTGGTGACATGGTGTGTACCACACTAAACATGAACCAGAGGAAACAAAGGAAAGAGTTGTCTCAGGAGATTAGAAAGAAAATTATAGACAAGCATGTTAAATGTAAAGGTTATAAGACCATCTCCAAGGAGCTTGATGTTCCTGTGACTACAGTTGCACATATTATTCAGAAATTTAAGATCCACGGGACTGTAGCCAACCTCCCTGGATGTGGCCGCAGGAGGAGACGGATAATACGAATGGTAACAAAAGAGCCCAGAACAACCTCTAAACACATTCATGGTGAACTCCAAGGTCAAGGTACATCAGTGTCAGATCGCACCATCCGTCGTTGTTTGAGCCAAGGTGGACTTCATGGGAGACCACCAAGGAGGACACCGCTGTTGAAAACAAATCATAAAAAAGCCAGACTGGAATTTGCCAAACTGCATGTTGACAAGCCACAAAGCTTCTGGGAGAATGTCCTATGGACAGACGAGACAAAACTGGAACTTTTTGGCAAGGCACATCAGCTCTATGTTCACAGATGCAAAAAATGAAGCATACCAAGAAAAGAACACTGACCCTACTGTGAAACATGGAGGAGGTTCTGTTATGTTCTGGGGCTGCTTTGCTGCATCTGGCACAGGGTGTCTTGAATCTGTGCAGGGTACAATGAAATCTCAAGACTATTAAGGTATTCTAGAGAGAAATGTGCTGCCCAGTGTCAGACAGCTTGGTCTCAGTCGCAGGTCATGGGTCTTGCAACAGGATAATGACCCAAAACACACAGCTAAAAACACCCAAGAATGGCTAAGAGCAAAACATTGGACTATTCTGAAGTGGCCTTCTATGAGCCCTGATCTAAATCCTATTGAACATCTGTGGAAGGAGCTGAAACATGCCGTCTGGAGAAGGCACCCTTCAAACCTGAGACAACTGGAGCAGTTTGCTCATGAGGAGTGGGCCAAAATACCTGCTGAGAAGTGCAGAAGTCTCATTGACAGTTACAGAAATCGTTTGATTGCAGTGATTGCCTCAAAAGGTTGTGCAACAAAATATTAAGTTAAGGGTACCATCATTTTTGTCCAGGCCTGTTTCATGAGTTTGTTTTTTAAAATAATTCTGTTGAACCACAATTCAAAAGCATTGTCTGATTTTCAGCAAAGTACCAAGCCCAAGTCTTCAATGAGTTTCAACTTCGGTGCTTCACCACTGTCTGAAGCCTGGAAGCAAAGAGTCACTGAAAGATTGAACTCTTTTTCTGAAGTATTTTCACAGCATGATCTCGATTTTGGGCACGTGAGCAAGATTCAGCATCCCATTAACCTCAAAGATGAGACTCCATTCAAGCAGCGATCTCGTCCCATTCCCTCTTGTGACTTTGATACAGTCAAAAAGCATCTCCAAGCACTTTTAGATGCAGGTGTCATTAGGGAATTAGAGTCCCCATTTTCGTCACCAATTGTTGGTGGTGTGTAAAAAAGAATGGTGATGTGAGGTTATGTATAGACTATCGGAAGCTGAATTTGCAGACTATTCACAATGCCTATGCATTACCTAATCTGGAGGAGTCTTTCTCAGCTCTCACTGGGTCACAGTGGTTTTCTGTGATGGACCTCAAGTCAGGGTATTATCAAATCGAGATGCATGAGGCTGATAAACCCAAAACAGCTTTTGTGTGCCCCTTTGGGTTTTATGAGTTTAACCGTATGCCTCAAAGGATAACAAATGCCCCAAGCACATTCCAGAGGCTTATGGAGAAGTGCATGAGGGACATTAACTTGAATGAGGTCCTCGTCTTCCTTGACAACGTGATTGTCTTTTCAAATATACTAGAAGAGCATGAGACCAGGCTCATTCATGTCCTTGAACGTCTGAGAGAATATGGTCTTAAACTCTCACCTGACAAATGCAAGTTTTTCCAAACTTCTGTCTGTTACCTAGGACACATTGTGTCCGGGGATGGGATAAAAACTGACCCAGAAAAGGTTCAAACATTAAAAACTTGGCCATGACCACAAACCCTGAAGGAACGCCAATCCTTCATAGGATTTACTGGGTACTATAGGAGGTTTGTGAAAGACTATTCAAAGACAGTCAAACTGCTCACTTCACTCACTGCTGGTTACCCACCTAGGCGAAAGGGTTGTAAATCCAATCCAGGGGATTACAAGTATCTCAATCCCAAAGAACCATTTGGTGAACTCTGGAGCGATGCATGTCAGTAAGCTTTTGAGGGCATCATTGAGAAACTTACCTCCTCACCTGTACTCGGCTACGCTGATCCAAAATTGACATATTTGCTACATACAGATGCCAGCACCACTGGATTGGGAGCTGCTCTGTATCAAGAACAGAACGGGCACATGCAAGTAATTGCCTATGCCAGCCGAGGTCTATCTCAGAGTGAGTCAAGATACCCAGCACATAAACTTGAACTTTTGGCTCTTAAGTGGGCCATAACAGACAAGTTTCACGATTATCTGTATGGTAATACTTGTACCGTTGTTACAGATAATCACCACAGCCAAGCTCAATGCTGCTAGTCATCGTTGGTTAGCCTCATTGTCCACATATACTTTTGACATCAAATACAGAGCCGGCAAACATAACATTGATGCCGATGCACTGTCCAGAACACCACATGGCGAGCTAGCAGAGGACCCTATTTCACAAGAGGAGTCCGAATGCTTTGAAGCATTTAAATCAAATCTTTTGTCCTCTTTAGAACCTCATCTCCTTCCTTCAGACATGGTTGCGACAACTCGTCAGCGACATACAGCTCTCACACAAGAGTCATCATCATGTGGGTTGGTGCAGTCCATTGCCATGACTCCAGGAGATAAACCTACTGTCTTTGCAGAAGAAAATGCACAAAATGGTCTTTCTACACTACCCAAGTATAGTCACTCAGATATCATGCAAATGCAAAGAGATGATCCTGTTATTGGCAAACTCCTTAGCTTGGTAGCAGCAGGAGACAACTTACTTGCAGATTTCAAAGCTGATTCTCCTGAGCTCTATTTGTTGTCAGGAGAATGGAAACATCTTGAGGTTCTAGATGGCCTTCTGTATCGGAAGCGCCTATCAGGAACAGAGAGTGTGATGAAGCTCATCCTTCCCGAGGTCCTTAGACCCACCGTTCTTCACAACCTCCATGATGAAATGGGCCATTTGGGGACCAAATGCACTCTTGAATTAGTGAGGTCTCGCTTCTATTGGCCAAAGATGGCCACAGATGTTGAAAGAAAAATCAAAATTTCTGAGATGTGTCTGCAGAAAAGGCCGGCCTGACAAGGTTACTCCTCTTGTAAACACCCAGACTACCAGGCCGACGGAGCTAGTCTGCATGGACTTCCTCTTACTGGAATCTAATAGCAAAAACACAAAAGACATTCTGGTAATTACTGATCACTTTACCAAGTATGCTGTGGCCATTCCCGCAAAAGATCAAAGGCTAGTACTGTGGCAAAATCCTTGTGGGACCACTTCTTGGTCCATTACGGCTTCCCTGAGCACCTTCACAGCAACCAGGGAAGAGATTTTGAGTCGCATGCCATAAAACAACTATGCTCACTTCTAGGCATCAAAAAGGTTAGGACCAGCCCCTACCACCCCAGAGGAAATCCAGTAGAGCACTACAACCGAACTCTTCTGAGCATGCTAGGTACATTAAAGCAGTGGTCCCCAACCTCCGGTCCCTGGAACATTCAGGTTTCCGTGGGAAATTTTGTAATTTCCCTTCTTATTTAGTCCAAAAAATTGCAAATGATTTGCCATTGTTGTGTATACATTCTGTAGGCACCCATGCACCCATGCACAACAATGGGAAATTATTTGCAATTTTTTGGGACTAAATTAGAAGGGAAATCACAAAATTTCCCACGGAAACCTGAACGTTCCAGGGACCGGAGGTTGGGAACCACTGCATTAAAGGACAAGGAAAAAACCCACTGGCGTGACTACATAAAGCCACTTACGCACTCATACAACTGCAGGAGAAATGATGTTACTGGTTTTTCTCCATATGAATTCATGTTTGGCGGCAGCCCAGGTGCCCATAGACATTGCTTTTGGGTTACCAGTAATTGACAAACATCATTCACACTCTGCATATGTGAAAAAGCTGAAAAGCCATCTTGAAGAAAGCTACCAGCTTGCAGTTAAAAACTCCAAGAAAGTGGCTGACAAAAACAACAGCCGGTTTGATAAAGTCATTTGTGAGTCTACTTTGAATGTTGGGGACAGAGTCTTAGGCCACAAACCTCAGACTCAGAAAAAAACACAAAGTAGCAGACCAATGGGAATCAACTGTCTATGTTGTCACCAAGAAATTGGGAGATTTATATTCAATTCAATTCAATTCAACTTTATTTATATAGCGCCATTTCACAACAACAGTCATCTCATAGCACTATCAACTGTAGGGGGGACCCCCACAGTTGCAGAAACACCCCAGCAATCAGGCGATCCATGATGAAATGGATTATATGTATATACACTGAAACCAGTGAAAGCAGATGGGCCATTGCAAACCCTCCACAGAGACCTCTTGCTTCCTTGTGGCTTCCTTTCACTGACATGACTGTAGAAAAACCCAAGCACAGGCACGGACTCAAATAAACCACAGTGATCTTTTATTGGGAAGAGAATGTAAGTGTGTGTGTGTGTGTGTGTGTGTGTGTGTGTGTGTGTGTGTGTGTGTGTGTGTGTGAGGGCTGGAGCGAACCGAGCAGGACGAGTCAGGCAACCCTAAGGAGAGAGGAAAGACAAGGGAATTAGAACACAACAAACTCTGGTAAAATGGGAGAGAAGAGTTAATTCTTACGGTGGTGAGATGGTAGTCAGTGTTCTGAAGGGTGAACAACACTTCAGCAGTCCTCTGAGTCCTGCGAGCTCGAGTGGCGATGTTGCGTGTTGCGTGTATGTGATGCAGGGGAAGTGCAGATGAAGGCAGGGCACATGGGTGGAGGAAAAAGCCCACAGCTGAGGGGTCCGCCACTTGGAAAAGGAGGAGGTCCACCGCCGGGTTGGTCCACCTGTGCACAGGGGAAAGAGAGAGTGAGTAGCAGGTGCAAGGAGTGAAGAAATCCAAACCGTGCTTACAGATGAGTTGGGAAGATGAAACTCCCATGCGCTGAAGCGCTGGAACAGGTGTAGACTGGAAGACAAAACTTCCAATAGAAGGTGAGGGAAGACTCTAGAATAGAAGTCTCTCCCTGGAGGAGCGTAGATGTCTCTGTGAAGATGGCAGGGCAGCACTCCTTATAAAGGCTGCCTAATTGGGAGGAGCAGGTGCGACTGCAGCTGTGAAGATAATTAAGCGAAAAAAAGGGCAGCACAGCGTAGATCACCACAGTACACCCCCCCCCACACACACACACACACGGGACACCTCTCGGCGGCCGTTCCAACCTGTCCGGGTGTGTGTGGTGCAGCTCCCTAATGAGCTGAGGATCCAAGACGAATGAGGAACGCACCCAGGACCTCATCTCAGGACCATGCCCCTCCCAATCCACCAGGTATTGAAGACCACGCCCTCTGCGCCGGACGTCCAGGATGCGGCTGACCATGTGGGTAGGACCACCATCAATCATCACTGGAGGGGGCGGAGGCTTGGGAGGAGGACACAGCGGACTGGAAACAAACGGCTTCACCTGGGATACAAGAAAAGTGGGGCAAATGCGGAGAGAAGGAGGGAGAGCCAGACGGACAGCAACAGGATTGACAATCTGTGTAATGGAGCAAGGACCAATGAAGCATTGGGGACAGTTTTTTAGACTCAGTCTTAAGATTGATGCTCTTGGTGGACAGCCATACCTGGTGACCAACCTGGTAAGATGGAGCCAGGGTCCTGTGACGATTGGCGATCTCAGTGTTGCGCCCCGCGATGCGGCGAAGAGCAGCTCTGGCCGACCTCCATAGCCATTGACAGCGCTTCACACGGGCTTGGATTGAAGGAATGGCAATCTCCACCTCCTCCTCCGGAAATTGGGGGGGGGGTAACCGAGGGACACCTCAAAAAGAGAGAGGCCTGTAGCCGTAGAGATGTCCGAGTTATGAGTGTACTCAATCCAAGGTAGGTAAGAACTCCAGGAAACTGGGTTGGAGGCCATCACATACTTCAGAGCCACCTGAAGCTCCTGATTAGTGAGCTCACACTGTCCATTCCTCTGAGGATGGTAGCCTGACGACAAGCTGACAGTAGCCCCAGTAGCCTTGCAAGAGGAGTGCAACACCTGGGAGATGAACTGAGGACCCCGGTCTGAGACGATGTCAATGGGAATCCCATGAAGGCGGACCGCATGTAAGACAAACAGGTCGGCTGTCTCCTTGGCCAAAGGGAGTTTGTGGAGGGGAACGAAGTGGGCTGCCTTCGAAAACCTGTCCACGATCGTGAGGATGACAGTGTGACCAGTAGAAGGGGGAAGACTGGTCGCAAAATCCAAGGCCACGTGGGACCAGGGCCTGCTGGGGATGGGGAGAGGATGGAGTAGGCCCAAGGGGGGGGGGGGGGGGAGGACGATTTGCCGGTGGCACACTGGGGACAGGCTTGAACAAACTCGTTCATGTCCTTCCGTAGTGATGGCCACCAGAAGGTCCTCTGAAGTTTAGTGGCGATGTGAGCCATCCCGGGGTGACACATGACCTTAGAGGAGTGCAGCCAATCAATCACCTCACCCCGGACTGCAGAGGGAACATACAGCCGACCTGCTGGCCCCCTGCCTGGGTTGGGCTCGTCCTCCTGCGCCCTCCTGACCTTCTCTTTAATCTCCCAGGACAGCATGCCCACAATGCAGGAGGGTGGAACAATGGGGTGCGGATCAGGCGCTGACGTGTCGGGGGAGAACTGCCTGGAGAGCACGTCGGGCTTGGTGCTCTTGGATCCCGGGCGGTATGTGATCGTGAAGTCAAACCTGCTGAAGAACAAGGAGCAGCGGGCCTGCCTGGAGTTCAGTCACTTGGCCGTTCTGAGATATTCCAAGTTCTTGTGGTCGGTCCAAATGAGGAATGGCTGCGAAGCACCCTCCAGCCAGTGGCGCCACTCCTTCAAGACCAGCTTGACCGCAAGCAACTCCCGGTCACCCACATCATAATTCCCCTCCACTGGAGACAGACGGCGGGAGAAGAAGGTGCAGAGGAGGACCTTATCGTCGGATGGAGAGCGCTGAGACAGGACAGCCCCGACGCTGCAGTCCGAGGCGTCCACCTCCACCAGAAACTGCAGGGCCGGGTCCACCTGGGCAAGGATAGGGGGAGTGGAAAATTCAGTCTTGAGCTTAGAAAAGGCCACCTCTGCCTCCTTGGACCAACAAAAGGGGACCTTGGTGGGGGTGAGACGGGTGAGAGAAAGAGCGATAATGCTATAATTTTGAATAAACCATCGGTAAAAATTAGTAAAACCCAAGAACTGTTGCAGCTGCCTCTGGGAGGAAGGGGTGGGCCACTCCACAACAGCTCTTACCTTGTTGGGGTCGACGATGATCTTCTTGTGTGCAATAACAAACACGCCTTTTGTAGTCCTTTGGTTAACCATGGTTTGTCAGCAAATTTGTGTTTAAGCTTTTTTTTAACTAATGGGCAGTTTTTTTCATAAAGAGTGGTTACAATGTTTATAAATGTGTCATAGGCTTCATTTACATCTGATACATAGACTTCTGTCCAGTCTTGCTTCAGCAAGTCCTCTTTAAAAGAACTGATTGCGTTTGGTGATTTGTGTCTGAACGATTTTGAGATTTTTTCTGGGTTGGGCCCCGTGTGGCCATGGATAAGTGCAAAGATTGGCAAGTGGTCGCTTATATCATTTATCAATAATCCACTTTCTATTTTCTTATCGAGAACATTGACAAACAGGTTGTCAATAAGTGTAGCAGAGTGAACTGTGATTCTACTGGGATGTGTTATTGTGGGATATAGACTCATGCTGTACATAGAGTTCATGAACTCTGTAACTACATTTTGTTGATGTGGATTAAGTAGGTCAATATTGAAATCTCCACAAATTGCTACCATTTTCTTACTAGTAATATTATTGTACAGCTCGACTAATTTATCTCTGAATGTCTCAATGCAAGTTCCCGGCGTTCTGTATATGCAGCTTATGATTAGATTTTTTGTTTTGTCTAGGTCAATCTCAACAGTAACACATTCCAGAATCCCTGGTAGTGCTGAGGACATTTCATTTACAAGCTTACATCTATATAGGTCATCAATATACAGTGCAACACCACCACCCTTTTTTTGAGATCTGTTAATGTTAAACATCTGATATCCCTCTATTGCCATCAGGGGAGCCTGGTCTGCATTAAGCCAGGTTTCAGAGACTGCTATAGCTGTGAATTTTCTGTTTAGCTGTTTTAAATAGTCCTGAATCTGTGAGAAGTTTTTGTTAAGACTTCTGCTATTGAAGTGTATTATTGACAGTTTACCATCTAATTGCACTTGACTTTTGAATTGCTTTTCAGTGTAATATTCACAGTGGTTATGAATATTATTGAAAAAGTGGTTATCAGGATCAATATCATTCTCCATCTCTTGTGGTTTATGTTCAGCATAGTGGCATATTTTTAGAGTTTGAGTTTCCTCACTCTGTGTTTCATAGTCAGTGTTCATCTGTATTTATCTAAGTCAGTAGCATCTCTGATCATTATACTTTTTGCTTGCTCAGGTGTTCCATTTAGTTTAATCCAAATTCTACAATTTCTTGTCCAGGTTGTCTGTATCTTATTATGTTTCTTTAGCATCCGTGCCTGCCGTGCTAATTCAGCGGGTTTTTTTGTCAGGTGTTCATTTAGGTAAACTTGAGTTTCCTTTAGTTTTTTTGGCCTGCCTCAGTTCACAAAGCGCATCACAATTGATTTCTTTGTTTTGTTATCTTTCTTCGGTAAAGCATAACAGGCTGAGATCGCATTGGCTTCTACCTTAATGTCTTTATCATTAAGGAACTGAAGCACTTGGTTTTCTAAGGACATTGATTCACTTATGGAAGCATGTTCACCACTCAGTCCTGTAGCGGCATGGGCGTACGACTGATATCTGATGTCTAGTCCACTTATAACTATGTCATCAATGCGAGAACCTTGTTCAAGATCCTCGACGCGTTGCTCCAAAAGACGCCCGTGTTGCTCCAGGTCCATAATTTTTTTGTCTTTTTCTTTTATTATTGAATGTAGGGCTTGTACCTCCTGTATTAGGTCTAATATTTTGTCCTGCTGGCTAGTCACTTTGGCCAGTTCTTCTAACACAAAGTTCAGAGTTTTTTTAATTTCTTCCATTTCCTCTTTTTTGGGTGGCATTTTACTGACCTGTGGATAGAAATAAGCAGAGAATCCGGCTAGGCCTCAACTAGCTCGGTCGCTACTGGACCCGCCGCTCCTGCGCAGCTTCTCCGCCGAGTGACGCTGCTCAGCTCCGCAGATCACCGCCGTCTATCGCCGGCGCCTGCCTCCGTCTACCTGGCCAGTTATGTCGTGCACCGCCGGCGCAGCCGGAATCCACCGATCACAGCCACTCGTCGCCGTCTGGCTAGGCGGCTCCTCCGCTGGGCCCCGTCCCAAATCATATTGAATCCTAAACTGTTTTTGTTGGGTCTGTACCCAGAAAAGCATAACTTTAATAAAAGTGAAAGAACATTCATAGACCTCAGTTTGCTTAATGCCAAAAAATGTATTGCACTACTGTGGAAAAAGACTCATACTGTGCACTGTGTGCACAGTATGAGTCATACATCCGCACTGTGTGTGTTTATATACTTGCATATTTATTCCACCTAGCTGCAATGCTCCGTACTGTGGGTGTTTATATATTTACATATTTATTCCATCTAGCTACAATGCTCTGCACTGTGTGTTCATATATTCATATATTTATTCCATCCAGCTACAATGCTCTGCACTGTGTGTCTGTGTGTGTGTGTGTGTATATATATATTTTATAGTAATATGTACATATGTATATTAGCTGCTCTTGCTTGCTTGTTTTTTTTTCTTGCCTTCTGATTGTTGCTCTGAGTGTTGCTATCCCTGTGCTGTTGCAATCCTGGAATTTCCCCGTTGTGGGACTAATAAAGGCTTATCTTATCTTATCTTATCTTATCTTATCTTATAGACCAGATGTGACTCAGTGGTTAAGACAGATGTTAACAAACCTTCCATTAGAAAGAATAACATACATACTGAAATCAAAGGAAATTGTGTTTGAGAATATATGGAGACCTTTTATTGATTATGTAAAAAATTTAAACTTAACTCTTGAAGAAGAAGGTGAATGATGTGTGTGGACCTTGTAAATTCCAAACTGGTGAACATAATATGTATACTTATGTAATGGATTGTCTAGACTAAACAGAGGAGCATTGTTGAAGACTTGATTTTGTCGGTGGTTGTTGGTGTTTTTAGTGCATTTTTTTTTGTAGTACTTTAGTGTTAGTGTTTGATTGTGTGTGTCATGTTTGTTAAAAAAAAGGTTCAATAAAGATATTGTGGAAAAAAAAAATACAGAAAAAGGACTGAGATAAATGGTGAGGGTAGGCTCATGTCTAAACAGGTGAACAACAATAATAATAATATGAAACGGGATGGTGTGGATGCATAATATAAATAACCAAAGCTATAATACTACTCAGAAACAGAACTCTCAGAAACAGGCAGAAACAAATGACAACTCAAACAACAAGATGCAACCAACCAACCAGAATTAATACTAACTCAAAGTGGGGAATTACAGAAAATAATGAACCTAACAAAGGAGTGTGAGCACGGTTCCACAACCATGCTCCACATCATGACAGAGCCCCTCCCTCAAGGGCTGGGTTCCAGACACCCCAACATAACATCACAAAAGAAAAAAGGAAAACCCCCCTGTTGTGTGGAGTGTGTGCTGCTGTACCCGCCCACAGTGTGATGTCAGGTGGGCACAGTCACTTGTATATAGTTCTAAGCTCTGTTAATAAAGGAGAGTTCGCTGCATGACAGAAGAGACTCCAGTCCCTCATTCCTCATACATAACATTTTGGCGACGAGAGAGAAATTATGAGAGCATATGGGCTACCTCCATCCCTGCTACCGTTTCTGGAGTACACAGGAGAGCCAGTGATCCTGTGGCCTAAGTGGGTGGCCATGTTCGAGGATTACATCGGGGCGCTGGGCCTAAGTGGACTCGACAGGAGACAAAGACAAGCACTTCTGGCCCATCATCTCGGCGCGGAAGGCCAAAGAATTCTCGGTACGTTGGGTGAAACGGAGTGCTGTGCGGATGCCGTTGAATGGCTGGCCGAATACTTCGCCAAGCAGACGAGGACCACGAAGCTGTGGTGGCGGGAGTGTTGGCACCAAATGAAGCTAGGCTAGTTAGCTCGGAGAAGCTAACAGCCCACTCAGTGTCTATGGGCAAGTTAGCCACAAAGCTAACTGCGTGCCAAAAGCAAGCTCCAGGCTACCAGCTAGGCATCGAGGTGGGACCGGGGCCACGAGTGGAGGAGTCCCTGGTCACTGAAGATGGCAGGCCAGCCAAGGAGCGCAACACAGTCAGGACCGTAGCGCTGGCGGGTTTGACGGTGTGGCGAGCGATGACAGCGGAGAGGGAGAGCAGCAACAGGAGTCATCCCCGTAGCTAGAGGCTTGGCAGTGGGAGGGCGGGAACGTGCAGGCTGAGAACCCCCGGAGGCAGCAGTGGCCGTCGAGCGCAGAGACAATGCAGCAGAGTGCCTTGGACGAGGGTGCGGGGAGCAGCAATGAAGCGCCTGGGTCGGATAGTGACGGCAACGAGAGTGGAGCTAAGAGCCCCGGGAGGGAGCAGCAACAGCCGGTCATGGATACAGTGCAGCGGAGCGCCTGAGACAAGGGTGCTGGGAGCAGCGACGAGGTGCCTGGGTCAGCGAATGATGCCGGCAAAAGTGATGCTGTGAACCCCGGGAGTGAGCAACAGCAGCTGGGCACGAAGGCAGCGCAGCAGAGCACCTCAGATGACAGAGGCGAGGCGCTGGGCACCGTAGAGGTCGGGCAGGGTCTCAGTGCTGGAGCTCAGGCCGCCCTGGATGAGGGTGCTGGGCATTGCGGCAAGACGCAGGGGTTGGCGAGTGGCACTGATGAGCAGGATTTGGGTCTCCCAGGAGTTTGGCCACAGCGGACCAGAGTGTTTGGAGCCACAACAGCAGTGTTGAAAGCGGCCGGGAGAGGACCGACAGGCTTGGAGGGACGGCGTGCCGGACAGCAGCGCTGCGGGTCCAGAGGAGTGAGGCAGTCGGTGGTGAAGAGAGACATTTTCGCAGGACAGGTTGGTTTTGATCCTGAAGGCGGACGGCGGCCAGGGGCGCACATGTCATGGGGCTAACCCAGGTTAGCAGGGAGTGAAACAAAAGCACATGCTCATGACCCAAAACCAAAACAGATAAAGAGAAACAGAACTCTAGGACAATTGGGTGAAAAAATAAGGCAGTTCAGGTGGTTTATAAGAGTCCCAGAACCACCCGATCACATGGTGGAACAAATCAGTTGGCCTCCCAGAGTTCCAGAGTCACCCAAGCAGACGACGCGGTCCGTCGGGTGGTCTCCCTACATCCCTGAGCCAACGGGCCATAGGGCACGATGCGCACCAAATGATGACAATGGTTGATCAGCGGAGAACCCAAAAGAAGCGCCGGCTGACCAATGAAGAAATCAGATGAAGAGGGTGGCTGACCAGCAAAGAAGCCAGGTGAAGAGGATTGCTGGCCAGGGTGGTTGACCAGTGAGGAAACCAGACGAGGAGGATGGCTGCCCAGTGAGGAAACCAGGCGATGACAACGGCTGATCAGCGGCGACCTCAGGCAATGACTGATGATCAGTGACGACCTCAGGCGAAGACGGATGACCTTCGGTGACCTCAAGCAGAGACGGATGACCTTCGGTGACCTTAGGCGAAGGCGGAGGACACTTGGCGATCTCAGGTGAAGGTGGAGGACCCTCAGAGACCTCAGGCGAAGGCAGAAGACCCTCGTGACCTCAGGTGAAGGTGAAGGACCCTTGGTGACCTCAGGCAAAGGCGGAGGACCCATGGTGACCTCAGGCAGAGCTGGAGGACCCACGGTGACCTCAGGCGAAGGTTGATGACCCTCGGCAACCTCAGATGGAGGTGGTGAACCCTCGGTGACCTCAGGCAAAGATTCGGGCAACAGAACAGAGACAAACACCAGGTCAGTATCACCAGCAGCAGTGGAGCCCAGTGAGGAAAGCTCAGAAGCAGATAGCAGCTGCAACTGGCTCTCCCCACCAAGAGCTAAACAAGACCTCTCTAATACCAACATAGTGAAGACAAAAAAGAGGACCTGCCTTAGCTCGACCTCCACCGCTGTCCAGGACTCCGACGATCCAGGCTGAGGTGTCTTGGATCCACTCGCCCGGGGCTCCAACCCCTACACGGCCACCTCAGACGGGGAGGAAGAGATAGACACCGGAACACAATTACTGACAGTAGTGGGTCCTAGCGAGAACTCAGGAGCAGAGGGCATCTGCAACTGACTCTCCCCACAACAAGCAAGACAAGATCTCTTTGAAACTGATAAAGTAGAACCAGAACAGAGTACTTGTCTTGTCTTTAGCTCCACTGCCACCCAGGACTCCAGCAACTCTGCTGCAGCAACCCCAGCAGCAGGCATGATGGCGGGTGAATCTGGCAGAACCCCAGTCGTGGCAGCTGACGCTGATGGAATTCCAGGCGTGGCGGCTGACAGTGGTGGGACCCCAGATGAGGCAACTGATGCTGGTGGACCTCCCGAAATGGCGGCTGAAGCTAGGGAGCATCTCACCGATGATGTCCTGTGATGCCGAAACCAGGGGACACTCTCTTGTTGGCTCAGGCTTTGGGATCCAGGAGACGCTCCTCTCTCATCCAGGATATGGCTGCGGGGCCGGAACAGGGCTCTCCGGAACCACAGGACCCTCCGACGTCCGGCAGCTCCCTCCCAGGACTGGCAGACAATCAGGAAAAACAGAGAGAGACACGGGACAAACAGGTGAGGAAAAAGTCTTAGTTACAGCAGCCGATGGTGAGGGCTCAGCCAAAGCGGATAACTGCTGCTGAGCTCCCCCCCCCCCTCCGGGAACAAGACAAGACAATTCATTTTTGGATGTTAAAAAAATGAAAGGATACTTGCCTTAATTTCCGGGGACTGGTGGTAGCTGCTGCCATAGGACTGGGTAACTCCCTCTGGTTCAGTGCAGCGGGTGAGGGCACCAATGTGGAGAGTGGAGGAGCCAGCCCTGCAGACCTGAGGACAGCTGGATTCTCAGCAGCGAACAGTGACATCATGGAGAAGAGGGGGGCAGCAGCAGCAGCCTGGGAGGAGAAGGCTGACGGGACAGCTGAAGGGAAAAAAATTCCGGAATGATGAGGAGGCTGTTGCGGCGGTTCTCCAAAGTGGCAAGGAGGAAACTGCTGGGAAGGCAGAAGAGTTCCTCAGGCGGGATTCAGCTGGGTGGCGGTGACAGGCTGACAATGTCTGCACCCGGGGACGCTCTTTCGTTGGCGTAGGTACAGATGGGAGACATCGAGGAACGGGGGCTGGAAATGGCTGCACAAGGGGACGTTTCTTCGTTGGCACAGGTACAGGTGGAAGAGGTCTCCATCACCTCACGAGGCATGGGTTGAGGGTTGGTGGCTGAGGTGAGGAGATCCATGAGTTCTGGATGGTTTCAGAGGATAGGGCAAGCCTCCAGTACCTGTGCTGCTCCAACCAAGCACTCCCAGGCCGCTTCGGGAGTGCGAGAGGCATGAGCCGTGGATATTATGCCTTCCAGAACTCTGACAGACCAACACTCCACTTCACTCAGTCCAACCAAACTATATGGGCTGACATTTCAGCAAAAAGAAAAAAACGGACTATAACCAAAAATAACGGGAGGGAAAAAGAAAAAAAGCAAAACTCACAGCTGGTGGGCCCACACTGGCAACATCGTTCTGACATAAACTGGACCCTCAGGGCAGAACAAAGACCCAAATGCCCGCTGTAAGTCTGCAAGGTTTAATAATAAAAAATACAAAATATAACAAAAGCACAAAAACTTACAGGATTTGAAGAAGGTAGGGTAAGAGGTAGTATAGCCCAAAATAGCGCTGCAGCTAAGACGTATAGGAACGCCAGAAGACGTGGGAAGCACATAAGGACTACACTGATACAAAGAGGATAAGACAGGGGACTCCCGTCTGAACATGAAGAACGACTTAAACAGGCACAGAACAAATGATGGTAAGTGATTACAGGTGTGGGTCACATGAGCAAGGATAATTACACTTAACTGGTGACAGCTTTGACAGCCCGTGAACAGAACTTGAAATCCCGGAAGTAAACACAGACAACTGGGGCTGGGCGGTGGCGCAGTGGTTTAGCACTGTGGCAGCACAGTTTTACCCTGGGCCGGGGGATCGCGGGGATCATGAGATCGTGGGTTCGATCCCAGCCCCCGACCAACAGTGAGCTGTGTGGAGTTTGCATGTTCTCCCCGTGTTGCGCGGGTTTACTCCGGGATTTCTCCGGTTTCCTCCCGCACACCAAAAACATGTAGGTTTAGGGCGCTCGCGCACGCAGCAACCAGCAGCCGGTGGCTTGTCACCAGCCTGCAAACCAAGTCTACCTACGGGTACAAATAAGTAACAAAAAAAAAACAAAAACAAAACTGTCAAAGTAAAAGCAACGGAGGATATGGTGACAAGCATAGCTATAAATATGAAGTACTAACCAAATGAGAAATGGACTGGAGAATACAAAAGGTGAGGACAAGATAAGTACCAAAAACAAGAGATACAAATACTGGAATGCTAATAACAGAATACAGAAAAAGAAATAAAATAAATGGTGAGGGTAGGCTCATGTCTAAACAGGTGAACAACAATAATAATAATAATATTAAACTGGATGGTGTGGATGCATAATATAAATAACCAAAGCTATAATACTACTCAGAAACAGAACTCTCAGAAACAGGCAGAAACAAATGACAACCCAAATAACAAGATGCAACCAACCAACCAGAATTAATACTAACCCAAAGAGGGGAATTAAAGAAAATATTGAAGATAACAAATGAGTATGAGGACGGTTCCCCAACTGTGCTCCACATCATGACAAAGGGAGCTTTAATATGCCAACAATATTGCAATATTACACTTATTACAATAATAAATCAGCATGAAAACAGCACAGCAGCAGTGTTGGGAGTAATGCATTAAAAAGTAGTGCATTGCTGTGACGCCACTTGTCGAGTAGTAGTTGTGTAACTAAATTACTTTTACAAATTAAGTAATTACAGTTACTGAAATTCTGACAGGCTTGTTACTCATTAATTTTACTTTACATAACACAAACAAATGCACACACCCTACACACCATACCATACACAGGCACACAGTCCTCACTCTACGCGACCTGTCACAAAGAGTATGAATCTGTTACGACCCGAGCGCTGGTTCTGATAGCGCTCGGGCCATGTCCAACTCGCTGCTGGCCTTGACAGCTGCAGGCTGTATTCTGGCCTCACCGGGCTCTTATTGTGAAGGTGCTTGGTGGGGCTTCCGCCTGTCAAAGCTGGCCAGCTGTATGTCATTGCCGTTCATTAGTGCATCGCCTTTATAAACTCAGCACTAGCGACGGTATGACGCAGGAGTAACGTCTAATCTTCCTTGCCAGACGTTGGTCAACACTTCATCAGATCTTCATGTCAGGTTCGTGATCTGAACTCATGTCATAGTTTAGCTCGTAGTGGCTGGGGTAGCCCTACGAGCCCAAGTCTTGTTAAATGTGTGTTTTGCCCTGCGGGGTTCATAGTCTTGTCTTGTCACGTGTGTAAATAAATTAACATCATTGCCAAACTCACTGGTGGACTCTTTGGCGTGACAGTATACTCCTGCCAGGTCGTCTAAACAGAGGCGCCACACCAAGACGCCGTTTCACCGTGAGTTTTGTGCCTAATTTGACTGTTGTTCTTCCCTGTCTGGGTGCCTGTTGCTGGGAGAATGCCGTCATCCAGGGGCCGCGGTCGGCGCCTGGACAGAAAGCTAGCGGAGGTTCTGGAGTATGTGGACTGCATGTTATTCACCGCTACGCTGTGCGACGCTCCCAGCGACATTCGCAGGCATTTGGACTACGCTGTGGAGCTTCTGGATAACCTCCCCCTCGACTATGACGATCACCCGGAGGTGATAACGAGGTGGGAGGAACTCACCGTGCAGTGCGAGGTACTTCGTGGGCTGGAGGAGGAAGAGAGCAGGAAGCAGAGGAGGAGGCATCCTCGCTCCCCGTGTTGGAGTCCCGTTCCCATCCCGGAGCTGGTCCAGGAGTGCGTGCTGTCTGGGGGCCGACGACGACGTCGGCGCAATGGCGCGGGCAATTCGCAGCAGAATCCCTGGCTGGACTCGCTGCCGGCAGAGCCCATCAGCGAACCTCTGAGAGCGGCCCCATCTCGTCTTCCCAGGGGGCCCTCTGTCGCCATCCAGCGGGGAGAAGGAGGAACGACGTCCCCCACAGCAGGAACCATCTCAACCCCGGGAGGAAGGCAAGTGCATGATAATTTGTTACACCTTGATTTTGTTCTGCCTTGTCTGACTCCTGGGGGTGGAGTTCGGTGTTCGCAGCCCCCCGAGCTCCCTCCACCTGCTGTGGATGAAATTACTAAACCTGCTGCATCTGTGTTCTCCCCCGCTGAGCGGTCCGCGACGCCAGGCCAGCGTCGTCGGATGAAGAGGGCCCCCGCAGTGCTAGAAAGCCTGGGTCCGGCCCTGCAGCCATGCCGTGGACGGAGGAGAGGAGTGGACTGCGGCCCGGAGCCTGAGCCGACGGAGAAGCGTCCCCGGGTCTCCTCGCCAGAGCGGTCCGAGCCAGTGGGTCGAGGTTCCCCTGCCCCCACGCCGTACGGGTCATCGGCGTGGACAGCAGCGTGGGAGGAACCTCGGGCTGCAGATGAGATCTTCCCAGCTGCGGAGCCCGACGCAGCTGAGTGTGAATCTGCTGATGAGAGTCGCCCTGAACCTGTATCGTCGGAGTCCTGGGTGGCAACGGAACCCGAGTGCAGGCAAGTGCTCCCTCTTGTGTCTCTGTCCCCTGTTTTGGAGCATTTTTGCCTGCCTCTCGGGGAGGCGAGTGAGGAGCAGCCGTCTGCTGCCCCCGAGCTCGTCTCGCTGGGTTCCGCTGCTACCGGTGATTCTGATCCCGGTTTTCCTGTCCCTGAGCTTTCTTGCAGTGTCACAGGCGGGGAACGGGTCGGAGTCACCGAGTTGGAGGTCCCAGGTTCGGGGGTGGAGAACGTCAGCAGAGCTGTACCGACCCAATCGGGGTCCACCGCGGGTGCGGTTCTGGCCCAATCGGGGTCTGACATGGGTGCGTCGGAGGCCCAATCGGGGTCCACCGCGGGTGCGGTTTCGGCCCAATCGGGGTCCAACGTGGGTGCACCAGAGGCCCAATCGGGGTCCACCGCGGGTGCGGTTCTGGCCCAATCGGGGTCCGACGTGGGTGCGTCGAAGGCCCAATCGGGGTCCACCGCGGGTGCGGTTCCGGCCCAATCGGGGTCCAATGTGGGTGCAGCTGGGACCCAATCGGGGTCCAACGGCGGTGCAGCACCAGCTTGGTCCATGGTTGGGGGAGGAGCTGCAGAACTTTCTCCATCGAGCGGATTACGGGCTCGCCCTGCTTGTCTGTTCCTTTTGAGTCACCGCCCCTGTGCATCATTGCCGGGGGCCATGGGGGCTCCTATTCGCTCGCCCCGGCTCTCCCGAGTTGTGTCCTCGTCAGGGAGGCCACCGCGGATTGTTGTTGCCCTGGACTGGTGGCTGAGGGACACGGGTCGGCCGCCAGAGGGACTGTTTCGCCGGTTCGGCACCTCGGTTTGGCCACCCGACCTACTGTGCGTGTCACCGAGCGACCTGGTTCAACCACCGGAGGAGCGGACGTGCAGGCATTGGACTCTGGTGAGCCGCCTGGTCGTGTCTCGCCTCATATGACCACCCGCCGGCTGTTGGATGCGGGGAGACCGCCTGAACTGTTTCTGTGGCACTTGGTCTCCGCCGGTCGGCGTGAACTGTCGGAGGGGTAGCGGTCGTGTTTCTGGGTTGTTCTGGCTGTGATTGTTTTTTTTTCCTCCTTGCTGTCCGGTGTATTTTGTGTTTTATGTCTTGCAGTGGCCTTACTTTGTAGTGTGTATACTCAGATATGTGCCAGTAAGTATTCTGCTTCCGTATTTGTTTTTTTTTTGAAGACTCTCATGTGTATTCACTCGAGGGAGGGGGTGTCATCTTCTTGTGTAACATGTGAGCCAAGATTTATTTTTTCTCGTGTTGCCTTGTGTTTCCTGTAGTTTAGTTGGGGAGTTTTGGCAATTGGGTTATGTTCTGCTGTTGCCTTATTTTCCTCTGTGTGATTTATCTGATTTGTATATTTGGTATTTTGTCTTAGGCCTTGTATCTAGTCTTTCTGACCTAGTAGTTCTGTTTTTTTGGGTTTCGCCATGTGCATTTTCTTGGTTTATGCTTAGTAGTTAGTTTTGTCATTGTCCTGGATGTGGTTGTTCTTGTCACTTTTTGTTTCTGGTTTTGGGTTCTCTCCCTCCGCACCTACCCCCAGCCTCCCACCCTGGGGGGGTGGGGGGTGGGGGCAGAGTGGTCCCTTGGGGCGTTCGGAGTCCGCCCGTGGAGGGAGGGTACTGTTACGACCCGAGCGTTGGTTCTGATAGCGCTCGGGCCATGTCCAACTCGCTGCCAGCCTTGACAGCTGCGGGCTGTATTCTGGCCTCACCGGGCTCTTACTGTGAAGGTGCTCGGTGGGGCTTCCGCCTGTCAAAGCTGGCCAGCTGTATGTCATTGCCGTTTGTTAGTGCTTCGCCTTTATAAACTCAGCACTAGCAACGGTATGACGCAGGAGTAACGTCTAATCTTCCTTGCCAGATGTTGGTCAACACTTCATCGGATCTTCATGTCAGGTTCGTGAACTGAACTCATGTCATAGTTTAGCTCGTAGTGGCTGGGGTAGCCCTACGAGCCCAAGTCTTGTTAAATGTGTGTTTTGCCCTGCGGGGTTCATAGTCTTGTCTTGGCACGTGTGTAAATAAATTAACATCATTGCCAAACTCACTGGTGGACTCTTTGGCATCTCTTGGTGATCCGCGAGGATCACCACATGACAGAATCAGTTTCACATTGACCGACGGACAAGAAGCAGTGAGTTTCTTCTCAAGGAAATACTACTTTTTCCTTTCTTAAGGTTAAGGACAATAATATACTGGTGAATTGCAAACTACTGTATGTGCCGGCGCGAAGGCCTAATCCACATCAGAAAATAGTAACTCACATCTCCAGAAGCAACAGTCTCCAACAAACCTAGTCACTAAGGAAAAGCTGACTGTGGTAGCACTGCTGATGATAGAGCCACTTCACATACCAAACAGCAGCCTGGATTTCAAACCCAAGTATCTGGGCAATGTGTGACCCAGCAAGAATCAAACTGACTGATTGCCAGATACACCACTGAAGACATGATATCATTGTCAAAACTTGAGACATTTGCCTTTGGACAACTGATTAGCAAGACAGCAATGACAGTGAAAGAATATGAGCCACTGCAAAAAAAAAAAAAAAAATTCCTGCTACCTCGATAAAGATTATTCAAAAATGGATTTTGACCTCCAAAAGACATTTGAGGAATTGGATCATGTTTCTGCCACAGAGGACATTTGGACTGGGTATAAGTTTTCTCTGGATCACTGCGTATCAGATTAATCTGTATCACAGAGGTCAGATAAACATGGACAGTTTTATGTCCCACCAACTGACACATAATCAGCAACACCAAACAATAAAGTATGCGTGCAAGATAATTAAATACAGTTCTGGAAAAAAAAAAAAAAAAAACCAAAATCTTTCCTAAATTAGTATCTTTACATGTACAGATGTAAAGTCGTCCTGGTCCCTTTGCAGAAAAACAGCCCCAAAGCATGATGTTTCCACCCCCATGCTTCACAGTAGGTATGGTGTTCTTTCTCCTCCAAACACGACAAGTTGAGTTTTTACCAAAAAGTTCTATTTTGGTTTCATCTGACCATATGACATTCTTCCAATCCTCTTCTGAATCATCCACCACTAAGGAGCTGGTGGTGGACTGCCGCAGGCATGGGCAGCCCCTCACAGCACCAGTAAATATACAGGGAACAGACATCGAGATGGTGACATCCTATAAGTACCTGGGTATTCATCTGAACAATAAACTAGACTGGTCACACAATACTGACGCACTCTACAAGAAGGGACAGCGCAGGCTGTTCCTGCTGAGGAGACTCAGGTCTTTTGGTGTACAAGGGGCGCTGCTGAAGTCATTCTATGACACGGTGGTGGCATCAGCCATCACTTTTGGAGTGGTCTGCTGGGGCAGTGGCATTACTGCAGCCGATAAGAAGAGACTGAACAAACTGATTAAGAAAGCTAGCTCTGTCCTGGGGCAGCGCCTTGATCCGATGGAGGAGATAGGAGAGAGAAGGACGGTGGCTAAACTGTCATCTCTGCTGGAGTCCGAGTTCCACCCTATGCAGGACATACTGGATGCACTGAGGAGCTCATTTAACAGCAGACTACATCATCCCAGGTGCACAACCGAGAGGTTTCGTAGGTCCTTCCTACCAATGGCTGTCAGACTGTACAACCTAAGCAGGGCTGCTCGCAGAGATAGCAAAAAGACGTAACAAACTAATAGTTTTTTTGAATGCAAAAGATGCAATAGACTTACACAATGGTCCTCTCCGGCATACAACTAGGAACATACCGGTCGCTATGGAGGGTGAGAATATGTATGGGCACATAATCATACCATGTAGGATAACTAAATAGACGGTTATGCTGTTTCATCCCACCTAGCAACAATGCTCTGCACTGTGTGTGTTTATATATTTACATATTTATTCCATCTAGCTACAATGCTCAGCACTGGGTGTGTTTATATTTATATATCTATATATTTATTCCATCTAGCTACAATGCTCCGCACTGTGTTTTTATATATCTACATATTATTCCATCTAGCTACATTGCTCCGCACTGTGTGTGTTTATATACTTGCATATTTATTCCACCTAGCTGCAATGCTCCGTACTGTGGGTGTTTATATATTTACATATTTATTCCATCTAGCTACAATGCTCTGCACTGTGTGTCTGTGTGTGTGTGTGTATATATATATTTTATAGTAATATGTACATATGTATATTAGCTGCTCTTGCTTGCTTGTTTTTTTTTCTTGCCTTCTGATTGTTGCTCTGAGTGTTGCTATCCCTGTGCTGTTGCAATCCTGGAATTTCCCCGTTGTGGGACTAATAAATAAAGGCTTATCTTACAGGTACAACTCAGTAAATTAGAAGCTCATCAAAAAGTTGATTTATTTTTGTAATTCAATTCAAAAAATGAAACTCATATATAGATTCATTACACTCAGAGTGATATATTTCAAGTGTTAATTTATTTTAATTTTGATGGTTACGGCTTACAGCTAATGAAAACCCCAAATTCAGTTTATCAATAAACTAAAATATTACATAAAATTATTTTTTTAAATTATTTTAAATAGAAATGTTGGCCTACAGAAAAATATGTCCATGTATGCACTCAATTCTTGGTCGGGGCTCCTTTTGCATGAATTGCTGCTTCGATGCGGTGTGTCATGGAGGTGATCAGCCTGGGGTACTCCTGAGGTGTTATGGAGGCCTAGGTTACTTTGATAGCATCCTTCAGCTCGTCTGCATTTGTTGGATCTGGTGTCTTTCATCTTTCTCTTAACGATGCACCATAGATTCTCTGTGGGGTTTAGGTCAAGAGAGTTTACTGGCCAATCAAGCACAGTGATATCATGGTCATTAAATCAAGTTTTGGTACTTTTGGAAGTGTGGCAGGTGCCAAGACCTGCTGGAAAATGAAATCGGCATCGCCATAAAGCTTGCCAGCAAAGAGAAGCATGAAGTGTTCTAAAATTTCCTGGTGGACAGTGTTAGGTATTAACAATAATAACAAATAGACAGCACGGGTGTGGCATCAGATGCACGGGTGACGTCAGTGTGCCGTGCTTATTTAGAGGGACTCTTGGTGGGAGTAGTCATCTCTGGTGCTCCACCCCTGTCACAGCAACAGCCTATATCAATCTAGTGTTAGCCTCTAGTCATATAAATGCAACCCTGGGGGGGGGGGGGGGGGGGATGAATACAGGAGATGCAAAGGTAGGCGCCAGAGCACCAGGGGGGAGAAACAAGGTTAAGAATGTGCCTTCACACCGGGAACTCCAGGTGTGAATGTATTGTGATGTGATGTGCTGTATGATAATGTTGTGTACTCTGGGTCCCCAAAAAAAGAGATGTAAACTGTATTAAAGGTTCGCTTTGGCACACGGAGCTCAGTCTTGTTTGCTGTTGGAGGAATAAATGTCTGGAGTCAGCACGCTCATGTCGCCTCTTGTCGTTCCTCCACAACATAACAAATGGCAATGAGGATAAACCCTATCTGAAACCCGCGTTTCAGTGTGGACAATTTTGGCCAACTCACCGCAGCTGGCTGCCAGGGACTACCGCACACTGGAGGAGGAGGCAGACCGCATTATCCTGGCAAGTAGGAGCTTCGGAGTCCAGGCGGTGAGATCGGGATCTTCAGCAGAGTCCACCAAGGGCAAGGAGCCGAAGGTTGTGGCTGGGAAGGACACTCGGAGATGCCGGGATGGATCGGTGTGTGTGGATCAGCGTTTTGGCGCCGACTCGCAACACTGTATCCCGCCGTGCCATTTCAAGAGACTGGAGAAACTGGCCAGCCAGCGGACAGCAGCAGCGACGGCCGCTAACAGCAGGGAGAAGCTGCTTTTCATTGAGGACACATGTTCCGATAGACGGTTTTTGGTGGACTCTGGTTCCCAGAAAAGCCTCATTTTGCCAGGCAGCACGGATAGACTGGCGGAAGGCTGCAGCCTGTCACTAACGGCCGCCAACGGATCCCCCATCAGGACTTTTGGAGAAAGGTTGTTGACTGTGTGTTTGCATGGACGCAACTACGAGTGGGACTTTGTAGTAGCTGCATGTTTGGTTCCTATCTTAGGTGCTGATTTTCTGTGTGCTTATGGTCTCCTTATCGATGTTGCTAACAGACAGTTAGTAGATTTTTTTTTTTTTGTTACTTATTTGTACCCGTAGGTAGATTTGGTTTGCAGTCTGGTGACAAGCCACCGGCTGCCGGTCGCTGCGTGCGCGAGCGCCCTAAACCTACATGTTTTTGGTATGTGGGAGGAAACCGGAGAAATCCCGGAGTAAACCCACGCAACACGGGGAGAACATGCAAACTCCACACAGATCACTGTTGGCCGGGGGCTGGGATCGAACCCACGATCTCATGATCCCCGCGATCCCCCGGCCGAGAGTAAACTGTGCTGCCACAGTGCTAAACCACTGCGCCACTGTGCAGCCTACTCCCACCAAGAGTCCCTCTAAATAAGCACGGCACACTGACGTCACTACCAGTTACTCAGAAATCAGGATGCCTGAACCCGCTAAGTCTTCTGCGCCCAAGAAGGGCTCAAAGAAAGCCGTGACCAAGGCCGCCGGTAAAGGAGGTAAGAAGAACAAGAGGAAGACCAGGAGGGAGAGCTACGGTATCTACGTTTACAAGGTGCTGAAGCAGGTCCACCCTGACACCGGTATCTCCTCCAAGGCCATGAGCATCATGAACTTCTTTGTCAACGACATCTTTGAGTGCATCGCCTCCGAGGCCTCTCGTTTGGCCCACTACAACAAGCGCTCCACCATCACCTCCAGGGAAATCCAGACCGCAGTGCGCCTCCTGCTGCCCGGTGAGCTGGCCAAGCACGCCGTGTCTGAGGGAACCAAGGCTGTTACCAAGTACACCAGCTCCAAGTAAACTCCTGACTACACTGATATGCTGTGTCTTTTGCTTCACTGCCTTGTATGATTCTGGGAGTTGAGCCACCAACTCATGCAAATTTTTTAGCCTCAGGGGATGAGTATCAGCATTTGCTTTTCAAGTTTCCAGCGCTTACGGTGCCCACTTTTTCCACTACTCTGACCAAGCATGGGGTCGAGCATTTCATCATGATGAAGGGCCGCCGGCTTTTGCATGTCCGCACCACCTGGACGCAGCTAAGCTAGCCACCGCGCAAAAGGAGTTTGCTAACTTGGAATGTTTACAGATCATTAGGCACTCGAATAGCCCTTGGGCATCCCCGCTGCACATGGTTCCCAAGTCCGACGGTTCATGGCGGCCGTGCGGTGATTTCCGTCACCTGAACAATGTTACTGAACATGACCGTTACCCCATCCCGCACATCCAGGATTCTTCCATGCACCTGGCCAGGACGCACATTTTTTCTAAAGTGGATCTGGTCTGCGGTTACCACCAGGTCCCGGTGCACGCCAAGGATGTCCCAAAAACGGCGGTGATAACTCCTTTCGGCCTTTTCAAGTTTTTATACATGCCATTCGAGTTAAAAGGCGCAGCCCAAACTTTCCAGAGAATGATGGACGCGGTGCTCCGCGACTTGCTATTCGTTTTCGTCTACTTAATGACATTCTAGTGGCTAGCGCATCAGAGGAGGAGCACCTCGCCCATCTAAAGCAAGTTTTCTGTTGGTTGGAAGCACACGGGCTGATAGTTAATCCAGCAAAATGTCAGTTCAAACTGCCGGTGATCGATTTTTTGGGCCACCGCATCTCGCCGGCCCAGCTACTGCAACCGCTGAACGGCGTGCTCAAAAAATGAAACCCACGGATAGCATTGACTGGACCCCTGATTGGGTCCAGGCATTCACGGGCGCCAAAACGGTGCTCGCTAATGCGGCTTTGTTGGCCCACCCATCCCCGTCAGCACGGAAAGTGCTCACAACAGACACGTTTGACATTGCGGTAGGAGCCGTGGTGGAACAGTACATCTCTGGTTTGTGGCAACCTCTAGCCTTTTTCAGCCGTACTTTGCGTGACAACGAGCATAAATATAGCGCTTTTGACAGGGAGCCGTTGGCCCTCCACCAGGCCATGTGTCATTTTCAGTTCTGGCTTGAGGGTCACGAATTTACTACGTTTGTCGACCACAAGCCCCTAACCTACGCGATGGCCAAAGTCTTGGAACCGTGGTTGGCCTGGAAGCAATGGCACCTGGCTGCAATTTCGGAATTCACTACCAACACTCAACATGTTGCTGGTAAACTTAATGTCATGGCTGACTGCCTCAATGTCATGGCTGACTGCCTGTCACGCGCGCTGGTTTCTCTGGTGTACGTGGGTATTGATTTTTCCACCATGGCCGCCAACCAACCCCGGGATGTGGACATTTGCACGTTCCGATCCGCTTGTGCCGGACTAAAACTGGAAAGCAGGGTGGTACAAGAGGGTTGCTCCCCCTTGCTGTGCGACGTCTCCACCAGCCGGCCCTGCCCGGTGGTTCCAAGCACGGGCACCACTGCGTTTTTGAGTCTGTCCACTCTCTTTCATTCCCTTCATTCCCTGGCGTACAGGCTTTGGTTAAGCTGGTGGGGTCTAAATTTGTCTGGCCCCGCTTACACAAGGATGTGAAAGAGTGGGGTGTGGTGTGCGTTGCGTGCCAATGGGCTAAGGTTCAGAGTCACACCCAGGCCCCCCTTGAGCCTTTCCGGATTCCAAGCAGGAGGTTTGACCACGTACACATGGATTTGGTGGGCCCCCTTCCGCCATTGCAGGGGTTCACGCACCTTTTAACAATATTGGACTGCACCACGTGTTGGTCAGAGGCGGTTCCACTGGCTTCCACCACATCTGCCGACGTGGCCCGCACATTTTTGCCATCCTGGGTCGCACATTTTGGTTCCTCATGGGACATCACTTCCGACAGGGGTCCACAGTTTGTTTCAGAACTCTGGTCCATGATGGCTGAGAGCCTGGGGGTCAAAATCCACTGAACCACCATGTACAACTTGCAGGCTAACGGGTTGTGCGAGAGGTTCCACAGGTCGCTTAAAGCCACACTCAGAGCTTCGTTGACCGAACCAAATTGGGTTGACCGCCTGCCTTGGGTCCTACTGGGGTTGCACTACGCACTCAGATGCAAAGGTAGGCGCCAGAGCGCCAAGGGGGAGAGACAAGGTTAAGAATGTGCCTTCACACCGGGAGCTCCAGGTGTGAACGTATTGTGATGTGATGTACTGTATGGTAATGTTGTGTATTCTGGGTGCCAAAGAAAAGAGGTGTAAACTGTATCAAAGGTTCGCTTTGGCACACGGAGCTCAGTCTTGTTTGCTGTTGGAGGAATAAATGTCTGGAGTCTGCATGCTTGTGTCTCGTCTTGTCATTCTTCCACAGCATAACAAATGGCGACGAGGATAAACCCTATCAACCCCAAAATGAAAACGTGTCTGGAGCCACCACCACCGTTCCTTGGTGCCCCAGGTGAGCCACCCATTTCATGGCTCCGTTGATTCAAGTGGTGCGGCAGCTACGCAGATGCTGCAAACCTGGGCAGACACAGAGAGCAGAGGATGTGAGCAATCCTGCTCTACAGCCTGGGTAACATTGCTGACTGTACACTTTGCTGTTCCACGGGACATGATGGCCCAGAGGTCTGTGTTTTACCAATGCCTACAGCGAGAAGACGAGTCACTCAACCAGTACATGGAAGTCCTTCGCTATTTGGCTAGCACATGCGAGTTTGGGCACGCGGAGGATAGGTTGATACAATCACAGTTGAAGCGGTTCTTCGTGAATTTGGTGATATGGGCCACACTGGAGGCAGGGTCGGATGACCAGACAGTGGCAGACATGGTGAAAGGGCTACAGGAGGTGCTGTTGAAAATGGTGCACTACGTATCGGAGATGGAAGCGATGGAATTGGCATCCCAGCTGGAGAAGACGGACCAGGTGGTTCCGTTGGTACAAATGGTTGCCCCGGTGGTTGAGGCCGCTGACCGCACACCTTCTCGGGAGGGTCCAGAGGGAGACACCGCGGGACAGCAGGGCACCACAGTGCAACAACCCAGCGGTGAACTCAGTTTGGATGATGGCAGTTCGGGTCCATTACACTTGAAGGTGGACGCAGCCACTCCCTGCCTCACACCGCATGCCGAACAGAACCCAGCAGAACCGGAGCAGCATCAGGAGCCCCAGACCACAACCATGCAGGTACCAGACCCACCACTAGAATTCCAGTCCACAGCCACACAGGACCCGGAGCTGGTCCCCGCGCAGTATGAGTGTTCGCAAACCGCACTGCATGCCAAACAGGACCCAGCAGAACCGGAGTCGCCACTAAAAGTCCCGTCCGCAGCCATGCAGGACCCGAAGGATATCCCCGCGTAGCACCAGCATCCTCGAGCTACAGCCTGATCACTGGAGAGAGAGTATGATTTCACGGACATGGGTACAGCCGAAGAGCACAGCACAGAGAGTGAACTCAGGGTGGAGAGAGAACAAAACATGGCGAGAGAACACAAACTCACCTCTGATTCTCGCTCAGCATGAGCTTCAAACAGCCGCTGTGGAGCCGCAGGAGGGGGAGTTCATGGAGAAAGGGGACCCCAGTGACTGAGGACAGCCCGGCGCACATCCCGCTGCCGATGACAGTGACACATCACTGTGACCTCAACCAGCACCAGGTGAGGGAGAGAAAAAGCTGAACTCATTCTGCATGCTCGCCAAGTATCAGCCTCAGAGAGCCGCCACAGTACAGCAGGATGGAGAGTTCGTGGCCTGGTAAGACCCAGCAGAGCAACGCCAACCAAGGGCACATCCTGCCACTGGCACGGCTCGCACGCCGCCACAGCAGCAACCAGCATCAGAGATGGGACAGCAGCAGTGCCGAGTGCAGCCGAACCAATTGCTGTGCGTACTACTTGATTGAGTTCAGGTCCAATGATCCGACCGCCTGGACCCACAAATGGTCCCATCATCACAGATAAGAATCGCCGCATGAAAGAGGCCAACCGCCGTCCAGATGGCCGATGGTTTGAGAGGACACGTCAGCTGTCTGCGGAAGGTAAGAGCAGCTGCCTTGGATCAAGATGCAGTGCTGGAGCTGTCCCAGCTGGTATGGGACCCGGGCTGGGACGTTGATGATGATGAGCGAGCCGTGGCTTCGGCGAGATGGCACCCAGGTCCGCTGCAGCCGGCACCTCCAGGTGCACGCCCACCGCGGGCTCGACTGAGGCCCTGAAGTGGAACTATAGGCAGTGACTGATTTTTTTTAATCTGTTTGGACAGTACATCTGTTTCAGCGGTGGCAAAATAACCCACCCAGTTGTGCAGGGTTAACCAGCAATCTATCCGGTGGCCCAGGTTCTATTTTTTTCTGCCTGTTGCAATGTAAAAAAAAAAAAAAGAGAGAGAGAGCTGCTGTAATTTGTGTTCATGATGTTTTGAGTTTTTCAAGGGGCAGGTAGATGTTATTACATATCTACTGTGTATGTAATAAAGTTCAAGTTCAGCACAACTCCAGCCTCCGCTCTCCTATTTCCAGACATAACAGACAGGCTGTGCTGACTTTGGACTTGATAAAACACAATGGGCCAACACCAGCAGATGACATTGTTCCCCAAATCAGTTGCCAAGTCCCATCATTTGGAAATCAAGGTCTGAGTCTGGAGGAAGATTGGAGAGGCACAGAATCCAAGATGCTTGAGGTCCAGTGTGAAGTTTCCACAGTCAGTGATAATTTAGTTCTTTCAAAGTTAAAATTTACGTACTGTAGTGTTTAAGAATGAACATGAACTTGTTTTCTTTGCATTATTTAATCTAAAAGTACATCAAAAAGAAATACCTTTTTTGTTGTTTTGGCCAGTTGTCATTTTTCTGTAAATAAATTCCATAAATGACAATATTTTAACTTGTTTTCACTAGGTTAAAGAATAAAACATGAGAGCACTCTGAGGCAAGTGTAATATCCCCTGTCTATGTTTTCTTTGAACATCCCAATGTCACTGAAGGAAAGCAGTTTTCAGTGCTTCAATATAATTACTGTAGCAGAACCAAATTATGATAAGGCTATCAACTATGAATATACAACAAATATAGTTGTATACAACCCATAGCTGTAGGTCAGGATCCCAAGATGAACCTGTGTAGGAAGTTTGGTGACCCTAGACAGCTCCAATAGTAAGATGGCATAGGGAATGCTAATTTTGACCTTTGACCCCAACGCCATAGTCAGAGGTCAGGGTGCTCAGGGTGAACCTGTGTACCAAGTTTGGTGGCCCTAGAGTTCTTTGTTGTTGAGATGTAGTTTATGTGGCATTTTGACCTTGATCTTTGAACTTGCGATCAACAAACCATAGTCACACTTCAGGGTCACAGGGTGAACCTGTGTACCAGGTTTGGTGACCCTAGATTTACTCATTGTATAGCATAGGGAATGCCAACCTTGACCTTTGACCACAAACCTATAGTCACAGTTGAGGGTCACAGGATGAACCTGTGTACCACGTTTGGTAACCCTAGGTTTACTTGTTCTATAGTAATCATGCAAATGGAATGTTAACCTTGACCTTTGACCTTTTGAGCCCAAGCCCATAGTCAGGTCAGGGCTTAAGCCATCCAAGATTTGTCTTAAATACAACCATGGAATTTATTTGAAAAGCCTACATCATTTCTTGCAGTAGTTACTGTGTTCACAAGATTAAGGGAAAATCTGACCTCTGACCTTGACCTCAAGGTCTATAATTCCTGTAAAAATCATCCAATCAGAGTCAAATTGCAATATCTGCATAATCAGTGTATATCAAGCCCTGGTACCATGTTTCAAAACATTTGGAGCAAAACTATAGGAGGAGTTGATTTCACAAGGCAATTACTGTCTAAAAATAACTGAGGTGAAATAAGAAATCATAAGTCAGGGGCTGTAACTCTTGCAAAAATCATCCGATCAGAGTCAAATTGCAAAATGCACATCATCAGTCTATAATATAGACTGATGATATATCAAACCATGGTACCAAGTTTCAAAACAATCGGGACAAAACTGTAGGAGGAGGTGATTTCACAAAAGTGGGACAGATGGATGGATGGATGGTCTTCGCCCAACCCCTTTGGTCTCTGACAAGCAGGGGACAAAAAGTGTTCATTTTGCTCAAACACATATGTATACAGTGGTGTGAAAAAGTATTTGCCCCCTTCCTGATTTCTCATTTTTTGTATGTTTGTTACACTTAAATGTTTCAGATCATCAAACAAATTTAAATATTAGACAAAGATAACACAAGTAAACACAAAATGCAGTTTTTAAATGAAGGTGTTTATTATTAAGGGAAAAAAATCCAAACCTACATGGCCCTGTGTGAAAAAGTGATTGCCCCTAAACCTAATAACTGGTTGGGCCACCCTTAGCAGCAACAATTGCAATCAACCATTTGCAATAGCTGGCAAAGAGTCTTTTACAGCGCTGTGGAAGAATTCTGGCCCACTCATCTTTGCAGAATTGTTGTAATTCAGCCACAATAGAGGGTTTTTTTTGGTTCCGAGGTTGTCATAGCCAGGAGTGGTGCTGGGGATAAGCTCCCAGCGCTCAAAAAATGCTCCTTATGGCGTGCGTCTCAAATAGCCTCTGACAACCAAGTCCAACTCCTGGCCTGCTCGTGTGGTTTATCTTCTAAGCCCGGCGGAACTGCTTCTACTGACAGGAGAAGCGGCGAAGTTGGGTTTCTGGCACCTTCAAACCAGATGCTTCGGGTAGATGGGGCTCCAGAAACTGGGAGGGTAGTCCAGCTAGGGGAAGAAAAACCCTTATTTTAAACCTCTGCTGCCTTGCGGCATACCCAATCACGGGAAAGACTTCGGGAGTCAACCCTGAGTTAAAATCCGGAGTTGGAGTCCCGAAGACAGTCCGTCGTTGATTTAAACTTTGTTCTGGCAGCTCCTGCAACAGCGCTGGTGCCAAACTGTAACAGCCTTGCTGTTCCTTTGGATCCATCAGCGACATGGAGAGGAGGGACATGCTACATGGGCAACAGCCTGTCCTCCATATCACATTGCCCAGGCTAGCATCCAGCAACACTCACCAACACAAACTCACACCCTACACCCTGGAGAGGTCACTCCAGCTTTGCCTGCAGCATAGACACAACACGGGGAACAACATTTACCGGTTATAAGTCACTGCTTGATTGGCGTAGAGTTTGGCGCCAGGGGTTGTTCCTGACAGTGGGAGGGATCCTTGGATCTCACCGGACAACTACCGCCCGCCTCAAGCTGGGCAGCCCCCAGCCAGTTAGATGTTGTCCCGCCACAGTCTGCCATCCTCATTGGGTGCATGGGGATTAGGAAATGTCCAAACAGCAAACTGCAATCGTCGCACCAGGAAACAAAACAAAACAACGAAAGAAACCAGCTTTGAAACTGGGATGTTGGAACGTTCAGACAATGATGACTGGTCTTTCTGAAAATCTTCAGGACACCAGTGGCTCCAGGAAAACAGCTGTCATAAATGACGAGCTCAGGAGGCTGCATGTGGACATTACCACCCTTCAGGAAACATGCCTTGCTGACTCAAGCACGCTGAAGGAGAAGGACTACACATTCTACTGGCAGGGGAAAGGCTCTGACGAGCCAAGGGAGCATGGAGTCGGCTTTGCAGTGATTAACAACCTGCTGAATATGGTAGAGCTACGCAGCAAAGGCACAGAGTATCTCCTCACTCTTCACCTCAACACCACCAAAGGCCCAGTCACCCTTGTTAGCGTGTATGCCCTGACACTGTCTTACACACCGGATACAAAGGATGAGTTCTACAAGAAGCTTGCATCCATCATTGCAAGCATCCCCAGCAAGGAGCAACTTGTTCTCCTGGGTGACTTCAATGCCAGAGTGGGTGCAGATCATGACTCATGGCCTTTTTGCCTTGGACAGTTTGGTGTGGGCAAAATGAACGAGAACGGCCAACAACTGCTTGAGCTTTGCAGTTACCACAAATTGTGCATCACCAACTCCTACCCTGGTCATACGTGCCGCCATCAAGAATGTCCTCCACACACGCTCTTACCACAGTGCGGACTGCAACACAGATCACTCCCTGGTCTGCTGCAAGATCAGGCTACAGCCAAAGAGGATCCACCGCTCAAAGAAACAAGGGAACCCCCGCATTGATGTCACCAAGATGTTTCAACCAGACCTCATGGAAACGTTTGCAGAGACCTTCGAGAAGGCAATGCAAACCTCACAGTCCAGAGACTCTGCCACAGAGAAGTGGGAAGTACTGCAAGACACCATGCACCGCACTGCCTTGGCTACCTTTGGGAAGAAGTCCTCCAAGTCTTACGACTGGTTTGAGGCCAAGTCCACAGAAATGACTCCTGTCATCAAAGCCAAGCACGCCGCCCTCACAGAGTATAAGCGGTCACCCAGTGAGAAGAGCCTGCAGATTCTCAGGGCTGCCAGAAGCAAGGCTCAGCTGACTGCCAGGCATTGCGCCAACAAATACTAGACAGAGCTCAGTGAAGACATCCAGACAGCTGCTGCTACAGGCAACATTAGAGAGACGTAAAATGGCATCAAGAAGGCACGCAGACCAGTCCAGAGCAAGACAGCTCCCCTCAAATCTTCCACTGGGGTAGTAATTACAGACAAGGGCCAACAGATGGAGAGATGAGTGGCACACTACTCTGACCTCTACTCCAGACAAAACACAGTGCCCCCCACAGCTCTTGATGCCATCGAATGTATGCCAATCATAGAGGAGCTGGATGTAGAGCCAACCACAGAGGAACTCAGGGAGGCCATCAACTGCTTGGCCTTAGGCAAAGCCCCAGGCAGCGACGGGATTCCCCCGGACCTGATCAAACACTGCAAGACTACCCTCCTGCTCCCACTGCATGAAGCCCTCTGTCAGTGTTGGCAAGAAGGGGCTGTACCACAGGACATGAGGGAGGCCAAGACCATCACCTTCTATAAGAACAAGGGCAAAAGAAGTGACTGCAACAACTACAGAGGCATCTCTCTATTCAGCATCATCGGCAAGGTCTTTGCTTGGGTCATTTTTATCTGCCTGCAGAAGCTGGCAGAACGCGTCTACCCAGAGTCGCAGTGTGGCTTTCGTGCCAAGAGATCAATGGTAGACATGGTCTTCTCCCTCCGCCAACTCCAGAAGTGCAGAGAACAGCAGATGCCCTTGTATGTTGCCTTCATAGATCTCACCAAGGCGTTCGACCTTGTCAGCAGAGAAGGCCTGTTCAAGATTCTCCCAAAGATAGGCTGCCTACCAAAGCTGCAGAGCATGATTGAGTCTTTTCACTCATGCTCAGACATGAAGGGGACTGTGCAGTTTAACGGGAGTTCCTCTGACCCCTTCAGCATCTGCAGTGGCGCCAAACAAGGCTGCGTCCTTGCTCCCACACTCTTTGGGATATTCTTTGCTATTCTCCTAAAGCATGCCTTTGGCACTGCAACTGAAGGAATTTACCTACACACCAGGTCAGATGGCAGGCTGTCAACCTTGCCCACCTCAGAGCCCAGACGAAGGTTCACAAAACACTCATCAGAGACATGCTGTTTGCTGATGATGCAGCAATTGCGACACACACCCAACAGGAGCTGCAGACACTGATGGACCACTTCTCACAGGCCTGCAAGGATTTTGGACTCACCATTAGTCTGAAAAAGACCAATATTCTGGGACAAGACACTGAATCACCACCTGCCATCACTATCGATGACGATAAACTTGATGTCGTCCACCACTTCACCTACCTTGGCTCTACTATAACCCACAACCTCTCCCTTGACACAGAAATAGACAGGAGGATCGGGAAGGCAGCTACAACACTTGCTTGCCTCACAACCAGAGTGTGGACAAACTCCAAGTTGTCAGTGAAGACTAAGATGGCAGTGTATAATGCTTGTGTCATCAGCACACTGCTGTATAGCAGTGAGTCATGGACAACATATGCCAGACAGGAGAAGCGACTCAACACCTTCCATCTGCGAAGCATCCACCGCATCCTGGGCATAACCTGGCAGAACAGGGTAACCATCGCAGATATCTTGAATCGCGCGGGACTTCCCAGCATGTTCACTCTCCTCAGACAGCGCAGACTGGGCTGGCTAGGCCATGTCCACCGCATCGACGATGGGCGCATCCCAAAGACAGAACTGGCATCTGGGAGGAGATCCACTGGTCGCCCCCAGCTCCGGTACAAAGATGTCGTTAAGAGAGACATGAAGGCCACCAACATCAACACAGAGACCTGGGAGAGCCAAACAGGTGACCGTGCAAAGTGGAAAGGGACCCTGAAGCAACACCTGAAATCAGGGGAGGAGAAAATGATGACCACTGCTGCAGAAAAACGAGCACGCAGGAAGGAAAGCAGCAGCTCCAACAGACCAGAGACTACACACAGGTGTGACCTTTGCGATAGAGACTGCCACTCCCGCATCGGTCTATTTAGCCACAGACAACGCTGATCCAGGCGAGCAGACAACAAGAACTAGGATGCTTCACCCATGGTCAACCCTGACTGACGGAGGCCTAAGAAGGAGGGTTTTTGAGCATGAACTGCCTTTTTAAGGTCATGCCACAGCATCTCAATCGGATTCAGGTCAGGACTTTGACTACAGTACTCCAAAGTCTTCATTTTGTTTGTCTTAAGCCATTCAGAGGTGGACTTGGTGGTGTGTTTTGGATCACTGTCCTGCTGCAGGACCCAAGTGTGCTTCAGCTTGAGGTCACAAACAGATGGCTGGACATTCTCCTTCAGGATTTTTTGGTAGACAGCAGAATTCATGATTCCATTTACCACAGCAAGTCTTCCAGATCCTGAAGCAGCAAAACAGCCCCAGACCATCACACTACCACCACCATATTTTTCTGTTGGTATGATGTTCTTTTTCTGAAATGCTGTGTTACTTTTACGCCGGATGTAATGGGACACTGTGGTGATGTGAAAATGACGAGACAGAGTTCTCTCTCAAAGTCAACTTTATTCACAACACCATCATCTCAAAGCAGAGAGAAAAAAGAGAATGAAACAGTACACTCTCGTCCTTAAATATCAGGGACTTCACCTTTGTAGATCACATGTCACACAGACCACTTTGCATTATAAAGACAGTCACAATGCATTTCTCTCCATGATATCACTTCCACTGTCTCCCATGCATCCTTTCCTTAATCCTTTAATTGCACCCCCACAGTCTCAGGCCTTGCATACCAAAGCTAATATTCCTGCAGCTTCCTGCCTTTGTTCTGACCTAAAATGTGAGTCACAGAATCTTCATGAGTGTGTCCACCACACCAAGCCCCCCCAGCATTTTAGACAACAGAACAACAAGAGAATACACATCAGTCCACATGCTGTATAGGCTTCAGCCTCCTGCCGTATCTGCTGAAGTTGGGGTTCAACGTCTCTGCGGTGCTGTCACGCTGGGGGTTTGCCGTCTGGGGGCGAAAACCCTTTGTCAGTCTCTGCGGGTGTTCTGGGGAAACATTCTTGTGGGAAACATTACTGTGTGAAGCCCCACGAGGTGGTCTACCTCTCCGCGGGGCCCTTGCCAACAGCACTTGCTCATCTGCCACCACAAAAGCGGGTTTAAGTCTGTTTATGCCAATTTTCTCTTTCCTACCCCCCAAATCTAGCAAAAACTGCTTGTCCCCTGTTTCTAGCACTCTGAATGGTCCGTCATAAGGCGGTTGCAACGGGGTTCGATGCGCATCGTGTCTAACAAAAACAAACTCTGCGTTCTTCAAAGTTTTAGGCACAAAAACGCGCGGAAAACTGTGGTGCGCGGGGCCGGGCAGCATGCTTGATTCTATGTTACTCCGCAACAGCTGAGACGGGGAGGCGTCTGGCGCAGGGTTACCTGGGAGAAACTCCCCACGCAGCCGGAGTGGCTGCGCAAACACTAGCTCAGCTGGGGAGGCTTCTAGATCCTCTTTAGGCGCAGAACGCAACCCCAATAACACCCATGGTAACTTGTCAACCCAATTTGAATCCGTCAGTGCCGCTCTGAGAGCCGCTTTCAATGACCTATGAAAATGTTCGCATAACCCGCTAGCCTGCGGATTGTACGCGGTTGTGCAGTGAATTGTGACACCCAGGCTGCGGGCCATTGTCGACCAAAGCTCGGACACAAATTGAGGGCCTCTGTCGGTTGTAATGTCCGACGGAACACCGAAGCGCGCCACCAAAGCTGTTAAAAATGCGCATGCCACCTCCTCGGCCGTGGTTGATGCCAGTGGGACCACTTCAGGCCAGCGCGTGGTGCGGTCAACCATTGTCAGAAGGTGTGTGCACCCCTGTGACAGCGGGAGGGGTCCGACGAGGTCCACATGAACATGATCGAACCTCTTGGCCGGAATGTGAAACGGTTCCAAAGGAGCCCTCGTGTGCCTGTGTACTTTGGCTTGTTGACACACTGTGCAGGCTGCTGCCCACTCTTTGACCTGTTTGCGGAGGCTCGGCCACACAAATTTCTCGCCCACCATTTTGACCGACGCACGCACTCCAGGGTGCGCTAATGAATGAACCGAGTCAAAAACGCGGCGGCGCCACGCGGCCGGTACTACTGGACGCGGCCATCCAGTGGAGACATCGCAGATTAGGGGGGGCATACCGTCTTGCAGCACCCTGTCCTCCAGCCTTAACCCTGTTGGTCCAGACTGGAGCGCGCACACGTCCGCGTCATTAACCTGCTCCGCGGCCATGGCTGCATAATCTACCCCTACGCTGACTGGGGCCGCCACGGCGCGCGAGAGGCAATCTGCCACTACATTGAGTTTGCCCGCCACATGCCGAATATCAGTGGTAAACTCTGATATGGCAGCCAGCTGTCTCTGCTGCCGGCCTGACCACGGTTCAGAGACCTTGGCCATTGCGAATGTTAGCGGTTTGTGGTCAACGAACGTGGTGAAAATGCGTCCTTCCAGCCAGAACTGGAAGTGGCGGATGGCCAAATGGAGAGCGAGCAGCTCCCTGTCGAACGTGCTGTATTTATGCTCGCTATCGCGCAAGGTCCTGCTGAAAAAGGCGAGGGGCTGCCAAACCCCGGCTACATGTTGCTCCACGACCGCCCCTATGGCCACCTCTGACGCGTCAGTGGTGAGCGCTATGCGGGCCGTTGGGTCTGGATGTGCCAACAACGCAGCCTTTGCCAAGGCTGCTTTCACCTCCGAGAATGCTTGGTCCCGCTCCGGGGGCCACTCGATCTTCTCCGCGGGTTTCTTTTTTTTGAGCGCGGCATACAACGGCTGCATGAGTTGCGCCGCATGGGGGAGAAAACGGTTATAAAAATTCACCATTCCCAAAAACTCCTGCAACGCCCTGACCGTCTGCGGCTGGGGAAAATCTGCCACAGCGCGCACTTTGTCAGGCAGTGGAACTGCGAAGCGGCGATGGTAGAAACAAAGGACATCCGGTCCACGTTCTCTGGCCCTTGCCACCGCCGTCGTCGGTGAGTCTGGCACCGCTGCCTCTGGCCCCCTGTCGTCTCCGGTCATCGCACCGCGTTCCGCTGCAGCGGCCGTGGCTGTGCGCCGCTTGGTGGTGTTGACAATCCGCTGCGCCTCCCGGCCTAGCGCGCGGTAGTCCCATAGGGCCAACAGTGGCGAACTGGCCAGGGTCGCTCTCGCTGCTGACGGTAGGGTCCTGAGGAAGAGGTGAGTGAAAATGAAGTGATCATTGTCAGAGTCTTTCAACCTCAACAACTTCTCCATCAGGCTTGCGGGCATGTCGTTTTCCCCCTCCGTCAGCGCCAGGAGCCTCTCTGCTTGCTCCTCCGCCGAGGGGGTGAATTGCTGGATGAGTGCAGCCTTCAACGCGCCGTATTTGTCGCTCTCCGGCAGCTGGTCTATCAGGCTCTCCACATGCTGGGCCGTGTTGTTGTCCAGCTTTGTGACTACGTGGTAGAATTTCGTGGCATCTACCGATATCCCCCGGAGGTTGAACTGCGCCTCGACCGCGTTGAACCAGGAGCACGGATTGTTCTGCCAGAAGTCCGGTAGCTGGACTGTAGCGGCATTCGTTTGACTGGGGGCTCCTGATGCGGCTGGCCTGGGGGAATTTTCTTCTTCCATGATACGTCTCGGGTCACCAGTGTGGTGATGTGAAAATGACGAGACAGACTTCTCTCTCAAAGTCAACTTTATTCACAACACCATCATCTCAAAGCAGAGAGAAAAAAGAGAATGAAACAGTAAACTCTCGTCCTTAAATATCAGGGACTTCACCTTTGTAGATCACATGTCACACAGACCACTTTGCATTATAAAGACAGTCACAATGCATTTCTCTCCATGATATCACTTTCACTGTCTCCCATGCATCCTTTCCTTAATCCTTCAATTGCACCCCCACAGTCTCAGGCCTTGCATACCAAAGCTAATATTCCTGCAGCTTCCTGCCTTTGCTCTGACCTAAAATGTGAGTCACAGAATCTCCATGAGTGTGTCCACCACAACACAAACTTTCCTAAAAGTTCAACATTTGTCTCATTAGTCCACAGAGTATTTTCCCAAAAGTCTTGGGGATCATCAAGATGTTTTCTAGCAAAACTGAGATAAGCCTTTATGGTTTTTGCTCAGCAGTGGTTTTCGTCTTGGAACTCTGCCATGCAGGCCATTTTTGCCCAGTCTCTTTCTTATGGTGAAGCCATGAACACTGACCTTAACTGAGGCAAGTGAGGCCTGCAGTTCTTTGGATGTTGTTGTGGGGTCTTTTGTGACCTCTTGGATGAGTCGTCACTGCGCTCTTGGGGTAATTTTGGTTGGCCGGCCACTCCTGGGAAGGTTCACCACTGTTCCATGTTTTCGCCATTTATGGATAATGGCTCTCACTGTGGTTCGCTGGAGTCCCAAAGCTTTAGAAATGGCTTTATAACCCTTTCCAGACTGATAGATCTCAATTTCTTTTTTCTCATTTGCACCTGAATTTCTCTGGATCGCAGCATGATGTCTAGCTTTGAGGAGCTTTTGGTCTACTTCACTTTGTCAGACAGGTCCTATTTAAGTGATTTCTTGATTGAGAACAGGTGTGGCAGTAATCAGGCCTGGGTGTGGCTAGAGAAATTGAACTCAGCTTTCCAAAGATGTGATAAACCACAGTTAATTTATGTTTAAACGGAGGGGCAATCACTTTTTCACAGAGGGCCATGTAGGTTTGGATTTTTTTTACACTTAATAATAAACACCTTCATTTAAAAACTGCATTTTGTGTTTATTTGTGTTATCTTTGTCTAATATTTAAATTTATTTGATGATCTGAAACATTTAAGTGTAACAAACATACAAAAAAATGAGAAATCAGGAAGGGGGCAAACACTTTTTCACACCACTATAAATCGTAAAACCAGATGAAGTGATAAGTTTGCAGCGATTTCTTTGACCTCTTATTTTTTTCCAAAGCTGTGTGTATTTAAAAGTAATGTTAAAGTTATTTTCCCAAGTAAGTAATTACTTTAATCATGCTGTAATTGTAAAGTAACAGCACACGTAGGTTGCGCCGACATCAGCCCAACGTACCAAGTTTATACTGGAAATACATCTTGCAGAGGTCATTTGCACATCAGCAAGATGTTGGCCATACATTGGCATTAGGTGGGAGATGACCATAAGCCAACGTTTAAACGGCATATCAAAGCTATAGCAACTGCAATCACATGTTAATCTTCTTCTTTTGACTGCTCCCTTTCAGGGTTGCCATAGCGTATCATCATCTGATATTATGATGGTCTGCATACTTGATTGGGCAAGGATTTTATATGTCTTTAGTATGACCCAGTCACTAACCAACAACCTCTGGCTGTGGGGCTGATGGTCTACCACTGATCTGAATTTAGTAGTTGTATTTCTCACCTTGAACAACAAAATAGTTGCAGTCTTAAAGAACTAAATAAATAAAGGTTGTGATTCACATTTAACTGCAGAATACTGGACGGGTAGCCTTGTGATGGATCATTCGTCCTACAGCCGGAAGGTCATGGGTTCATGACCTGGGGGGTGTTTTCCAAAAGGATTGTAGTTAACTAATGTAGCAACTTCCATGGTATAAACTATGCAGCTGCGACTCAAGTGTTTCCCAAAACCAACAATCAAAGTACAGCGGTGCTACTTACACAGTCCTACGTATCGTTGAACTACACATATGTTTCCCAAAACCACAGTTCCAGCAAATGTTTGCAAACACTGTGTTAAAGATGGGTCATTGCAAGGACAGTTCAGGAGCTGCAGTAGAAGCACTGTAGCTGAAGAAAACTCTAAGTGCTGACAGAAGATGTAGCGGACAGTGATGATATAATTAGTGGTGACCGTTGGTGATTCTACAGTTTGAGGGTAATTTAGGCTTCAACAATTAAAAACAACACTTCTATGTATTTAAAAAAAAATAATAGATCTCAAATAATTGGATTTGCCCAGCACATCAAAGATACACTTTTTATAATGTATGCTAGTTGTTGTGATACATTTTGAGCAACCCTGTTACCAAAAATATTGTTTAAAATATTTGACTAGTATATTAAAAATAGTCTCATTCATACTGAATGCCCACGCATGTTTACTTGAGATGGTACATAGTAATTAAAACAGCTTTTTAGACCTACCTACCCACCTGTTTGATGTAACTTCAGTATTATATTAAAATCTTTGCTCAAATACACGTGCATATAACTACTACAAAGACAACAGATTAAACCCTTGTGGTTTGGAACAACCATTTGTGATTATTTTAATTAAAATGATAAACTGTACTTGCAATAAGGTTGAAATCAGAGTAACAGCACTTTTTTCTTCTTCTTGAAGTACGTTAAAAAAAAAAGATTCAAGGCTAACCTTCATGGTAGTTTGGGAAATGCACGCCTGGTCAGGAGGGGCCTCCGTGTAAGATCCTTGACAAATCAAACATGCAGATCATCATCACAGTATCAGATGACAATATGCTGTGGTGACTGAAAAAGGGAGCAGTTGGAAGAATATTAACATGTGACTGCAGCTGCTATAGTTTTGATACATTGTTTAAACGACCTCTACGTACAGTGGGGCAAGAAAGTATTTAGTCAGCCACCAATTGCGCAAGTTCTCCCACTTAAAAGATGAGAGAGGTCTCCAATTTTCATCATAGATATACCTCAACTATGAGAGACAAAATGAGAAAAAAAAAATCCAGAAAATCACATTGAAGGATTTTTAATGAATTAATTGGTAAATTCCTCGGTAAAATAAGTATTTGGTCAATAACAAAAGTTCAACTCAATACTTTGTTATATACCCTTTGTTGACAATGACAGAGGTCAAACGTTTTCTGTAAGTCTTCACAAGGTTTTCACACACTGTTGCTGGTATTTTGGCCCATTCCTCCATGCAGATCTCCTCTAGAGCAGTGATGTTTTGGGGCTGTCACTGGGCAACACGGACTTTCAACTCCCTCCAAAGATTTTCTATGGGGTTGAGATCTGGAGACTGGCTAGGCCACTCCAGGACCTTGAAATGCTTCTTACGAAGCCACTCCTTCGTTGCCCAGGCGGTGTGTTTGGGATCATTGTCATGCTGAAAGGCCCAGCCACGTTTCATCTTCAATGCCCTTGCTGATGGAAGGAGGTTTTCATTCAAAATCTCACGATACATGAACCCATTCATTCTTTCCTTTACACGGATCAGTCGTCCTGGTCCCTTTGCAGAAAAACAGCCCCAAAGCATGATGTTTCCACCCCCATGCTTCACAGTAGGTATGGTGTTCTTTCTCCTCCAAACACGACAAGTTGAGTTTTTACCAAAAAGTTCTATTTTGGTTTCATCTGACCATATGACATTCTCCCAATCCTCTTCTGGATCATCCAAATGCTCTCTAGCAAACTTCAGACGGGCCCCGACATGTACTGGCTTAAGCAGGGGGACACGTCAGGCACTGCAGGATTTGAGTCCCTGGCGGCGTAGTGTGTTACTGATGGTAGCCTTTGTTACTTTGGTCCCAGCTCTCTGCAGGTCATTCACTAGGTCCCCCCGTGTGGTTCTGGGATTTTTGCTCACCGTTCTCGTGATCATTTTGACCCCACGGGGTGAGATCTTGCGTGAGCCCCAGATCGAGGGAGATTATCAGTGGTCTTGTATGTCTTCCATTTTCTAATAATTGCTCCCACAGTTGATTTCTTCACACCAAGCTGCTTACCTATTGCAGATTCAGTCTTCCCAGCCTGGTGCAGGTCTACAATTTTGTTTCTGGTGTCCTTTGACAGCTCTTTGGTCTTGGCCATAGTGGAGTTTGGAGTCTGACTGTTTGAGGTTGTGGAAAGGTGTCTTTTATACTGATAACGAGTTCAAACAGATGCCATTAATACAGGTAACGAGTGGAGGACAGAGGAGCCTCTTAAAGAAGAAGTTACAGGTCTGTGAGAACCAGAAATCTTGCTTGTTTGTAGGTGACCAAATACTTATTTTACCGAGGAATTTACCAATTAATTCATTAAAAATCCTTCAATGTGATTTTCTGGATTTTTTTTTCTCATTTTGTCTCTCATAGTTGAGGTATACCTATGATGAAAATTGGAGACCTCTCTCATCTTTTAAGTGGGAGAAATTGCACAATTGGTGGCTGACTAAATACTTTTTTGCCCCACTGTATATGATGTATTCCCGATGTAAATTTGTCGAAGCAACTTATGTGTGTTACGTTTTTATTCTAGGGTGACAATTGTTGGGGGTTTGCAGATGAAAAGTAACCTTTTTGGCACATTTTTGAGGTTAGCTCGGTGTGTGTCGCCCCTCTCAAACAAATCAGTAATTAGATAAAGAAATTTATGTATAACAATGTTCTGCTTTTCATACAAAAATTTTGCATTTTGGTCACTCCTATGTTACAAGGTGCACTGTATTAGTGTATTGTACAGCTGCAAATACCAGGAAATCAGCACTGTGTAAAATACAAGTAACAATGAGAAAAGAAATCGCCAAACTGGAACACCCAGTGATAGACACAGAAATCCACACTTTTCCACATGCATGAAAAATGCCCTTAACAAAAGCAGCACCACAAATTAATGGCCCACTTCAGGAACTAAACAGCCAAAGTGAAGCCAATCTCCCTTAATGAGGTTTATTAACGAAGAGGTTACAAATGAGAAAATGAGCTATAAAGATTAAAAAAAAAACAACAAATAAATAAAGAGGGAGAGGAAGTTTGCCTAACAGGTTGTAATGTTGTTTATCACTGAAAAGTTAGGTTGGATTAATTCAATTCAGTTCAATTCAACTTTATTTATATAGCGCCATTTCACAACAACAGTCATCTCATAGCACTATCAACTGAAGGGGGAACCCCCACAGTTGCAGAAAGACCCCAGCAATAAGGCGATCCCCTGTGAGCAAGCACTTGGCGACGGTGGAGAGGAAAAACTCCCTTTTAACAGGAAGAAACCTCCAGCAGAACCAGGCTCAGGGAGGGGCAGTCATCTGCTGCGACTGGCTGGGGGGTGAGGGGATAGAGAAGAAGAAAAGAACAGACATGTAGAGAGCAAACAGCATGATGGGGACTCAATCTATGGGAGAGAACAAACAAATGTTAATGACCAGCAAAAAAAATATTTCATTGAGAGTGAGGAAAGGAGTGAGGCCCAGTGCATTACTGGAGGTCCCCCGGCTGACTAAACCTATTAGCAGCATAACTAAGGGAGGGTTCAGAAACACATGATCCCTCCCTAATTGTAGGCTATATCAAAAAGGTAGGTTTTAGCCCTATTCTTAAAAACAGAGATTGAGTCTGACTCCCGAATCCAGATTGGCAGCTGATTCCACAGGAGAGGAGCTTGATAACTGAATGCTCTGCCTCCCATTGTACATTTGGAGATTCTAGGTATTACAAGTAAGCCTGCATTTTGGGAGCGTAGTGCTCTGTTAGGATAATACGGCAGTATCAGATCTTTTAAATAAAAAGGAGCCTGATTGTTTAGAGCTTTGTAAGTAAGAAGAAGGATTTTAAACTTAATTCTAAACTCTATGGGAAGCCAATGAAGGGAGGCCAGAACCGGAGAGATATGATCTCTCTTTCTAGTACCTGTTAAAACTCTTGCTGCAGCATTTTGGATCAGCTGAAGACTTTTTAAAGATGTTTTAGGACAGCCTGATAATAAAGAATTACAATAATCTAATCTTGAGCTAACAAAAGCGTGGATCAGTTTCTCAGCATCACTCTGAGACAAGATACTCCTAATCTTGGCAATATTACGCAAATGATAGAAGGCAGTCTTAGAAACAAATTTAATATGTGAATTGAAGGACAAATCCTGATCAAAAATAACTCCAAGGTTCCTCACAGAGCTATTAAGAGAAAGAGTAACCGCATCCAAACTGAAAGTTTGATTTGGAAAGGAATTTCTAAGGTTTTTTGGACCAACAAGAATGACTTCAGTCTTATCTGAATTTAATAGCAGGAAATTACAAGTCATCCAAGCTTTGATTTCCTTAAGACAGGCTTCTAACTTGGCTAAATGATTACTATCATCTGGCTTCATTGACAGGTATAATTGTGTGTCATCTGCATAACAATGAAAATGTATACAGTGCTTTCTAATAATGTTGCCTAACGGAAGCATATATAAACTAAAAAATAGATTAGATACTGTATTTTTAAATATCCCATTAACTGCAAAATGGCGTTTTGTGAGTTTTTACCTTTTAAACTGTGTTGATGCATCATATGTTCACTGTTAAAACACTAAAATCCTCACTTCCAACTACAAATGTAAACAATCTTTATTTAAATATTCTCCGGCAAGAACAAGTACAGTTTTTCTTGATCCATTTACTAAAAGAAAGCCCTGCCTTCAGTTACCCTCACATCGTAGTACTATTGGCTGCAATGTCGATCCAGTCCATGCTGACGATCCTGTTTGTTTTTCCAAACCATGCGTTCTGCTTGGAGCTGAGGATCTGAGTGGCCTCTTAGCATCAGAGCTAACAGTAGTGACTTGTCAAAAACAAAGTTTGGGTTTTACTGCGAAGCTACTTCTTATGGTACGTGTCCACCTAGACATGCGTTTTCACATACAATATAATTTCAGAGGAACATGTATATCTCAAAAACCTTCAGTGAGAACTACCACCAAGCAACACTGTGTCTCAGTGCAAGGAGACAGATTGTGGAACGCTTTTGGACCTGAATTAGAATCATATACAACGCTTGGACAATTTAAACAAAAACTAAAGGAAGAAATACTCCAAAAATATATACAAGATGACATGTAAAATCACATAAGAATTATCATATTCAGTCTGTGTTGTGCTGTTGCTTAGTTATTTTTGGTTTTTTTGTCACGTTTTGTCTTAGCTTTGTTCTGAATTGTAATCGCTCTTGTTTTGTTTTTCTTTTGAATTCTTGGATGGAATATGGGTGGGCAATATAAGCTGCGGCTTCAGCCATCACCCATTTCGGATAACTTATGTTGAACTGTATAATCAGAGGAGTTATTGTTTAATTTGACCTTGTAAGATTTTTTTCCCCTCCGTTATATTATTCTGTTCCTTTCTTTTAATCTTTACTTTTAATCTATCCGAAAATAAAGATTTATTCATAACTCTTCCCATTCATTGCTATGTAGCACGCCCCACATGCACTCTGGTAGCGTGGCGTCAAGAATCTCGAGCCATCGCGTGGAGGTGCCTGTTCCTCCTCCGGAATCCCCACTCAGATCCAGAATACACAAATGAGGAGCAAGCTCGTGGAGCCGATCACTCTCTGGAGCTCGTGCTGAACGTTGAAATTAGCACTGGTGATATGCTGTCCAAAGAAGAGGCGGATCTACAGCTGTACTGGTGGGGGTGTTGTTGGTATTTCAAGAATGGCTGTAGTTCTTCTTTTTGAGCTTTGGACTTCGTGGCTCTTTTAAAGAAGGTACCAGTTCTTGATGTTAGCATTTTCAGCATTAAATATTGACATTCGTTTTGCATTGCAGTTTGTTAAAACAAAGCATCACAGCTCCTATGCCAGCGGGCACCCTCTGCATAAGCAGATGCCTAGAATGACAGTGGGCTGCACATTTGAAGCACCTGAGAGCTCGTCAGCATTTAATTGTGTGAGTTGTATCAGGTGTTTTTGCAGATGCTTGCCTCAGAGTTAAGATGAGTGTAACCCAGGAGCAGCAACCCACTTCTCTGACATTCCATGGTGTGTCTCTGGTTGCCACAATGGTGTTAACTTCCTTCAATAAGTCAGTGACAAGTGGCCACTTGAGGAACTACAATTTTTCCACACTTGTAATTTTTTTGAATTTTGATATATTTTATTAGGTCCAGAGGGAAATTCAAGCGGTTCAGCTACTACGCAGCTAATCCCTTCACCTTCTGCACATACATTCCCACTTTAGAATCTCCAATTAATGTAAATATAGTGCATGTCTTTGGACTGTAGGGGGAACCACAACACCCTGAGGAAAGCCACACAAGCACAGGGCAAACTCCACACAGAAAGGACCCACTGGCTAGGTGGTACATTCCAACCCAGGACCTTCTTGCTGTGAGGTGGCAGTACTAACCCCTCTGACACCGTACTAAGGTAGATTCCTTACTTCAGCCTTAGTAGCTGCTTGGCATAATGTCTGCGTAATGTTCCAGTGGGAACAGTGCAGGTAACAAGAGTAAGTGGGTAAGTTGGCGTCATGTGGCCTCTGTCTCCCTGCATGCTCTATCTCTGCTAAACTCCTACTTTGTGCTTCATATGAGAATGGTCCAGACGTCCTCAATTTATGTGCGTCAATGGCTCATAGTTGCATATTTGTCTCCATTAGTCAACTAAGTTATAAGTGTTTGATCAGCATTGCTGAAAACAGGCCAACACTTAATCAGGCATAAACATGTAAAGACTTTGATATAAAACACACACAAACAGCATCTCAGCGGCGGCTTTGTGAGCCTCCTGCTGTTGCTATAGTCTAATCCTTGCCATTTTAATGGGCTTTTGGCTTTCTCTAAAAGGGAAAACCTTTGGCGAAGAGAGGCTGAAGCGCTCCGCAGCTTGTTCGTCTCGCACCTGAGAAGTTCCACTAATTCCTCCGAGCCAATGTGTGTTTTGCCGGGTTTGAGCTTTTGTGTGTATTTATTGTCTTACGTGTGTATATGTGTGTTTGTCCAGATCCAGGCTCTTAATCTGTGGTGGTGATGATGACCCAGTTTCACCCCCCCGCCCCACCTTCACCATTGGTCACCAAGGAGACGCCTCCCTCTCATCCCGGAAGAGAACCATCGGGATGCTGACAAAGGTTAATCCCCCTCGTGCATGCACGCGTGCGCACGCACACACACACAATCTAAAGATATCAAGATGAATGCAAACACATGCAAATTGAGGTCAGCCTTATTGTACATTTTTAAAGGGATGTTCCAAACAAGTGGGATTTGTCTATTAGCAGGGATTTTCTCTCTTTCCCTTTTTTCCGTCTCTTGCCTTCTTCACTCCTCAGTGGAAATAGACTGCAGGTGCACAGTCAGCTTTGATGCAAATTCATGGAAACTAATCCCATCATGCTCCGTCATCATCTGTGCTGCCCAAGACACCTGCACCTCTGTTTGTTCTGTATTTCCATGCAATGTTTCACTTCAACATGCAAGGCAGCAAAGCAGTGTAGATTCTGTTTGGATCCTATTCCACAAACCCACACGCACTCACACACACGCGCACGTGCACACATGAGCACGCTCCTAAAGCCTCAACGAACACCCACCCTCTCCTGGAACCATGTGTGCAAAAAAAAAAGCAAAAAAAAAACCTCAATCTGAAAGCACATCTCCCAATCAATTCATCTTATTTATGATATCTGACTCCTGTCAGGTCGGATGGCTTAACCTACACACACCTTTGCGAGTACACGCCTCCCCCACCCCCTTCCCCCCAGCATGCCCTCCGCTCAGCAATTTATCAGACGTGCCGCTAATCCTGCTGGCCCAGATTTGGTCCTCAGTCTGCTCCACATGATGGTACGTTGTCATCACACACACGCACACACACTCGTATGCACTCCCACTCCTAGCTTTAGACCCCATGCCTGCATCATGTGACCCCCCCCCACCCCACTCTTCAGGAGTCATGTGACTCAGGAGCTGCTGCACCTGTGACCTACTGTATACCAGAATGGAGCACACGCCACAAGCAATGTGGGATAAGAGCTGCTTCCAGCTACCATGAGTCACCATGTGGAGGAAATGCAAAGCAGGGTGGGCTCATCTTCTTAATCTCCATCATCGTCACTGCAGAGGTGGGAGAGTGACAGCGAGAGGTGGGGGGCAGTAGCGTTTCCCTGCCGTCAGTGGGCCCAGCGTATATATTTATGTGCTGCCTATTTTCTGTCTGTGTGGGCTCATCTGATCACATGTAGGACTGCTCTCATATGCCGGGATTTGAAATGACGCTTGCCTCCGAGCTTTGCGCATCAGTGGGTTGCTATGGCAACAGGTCCGCTCAACGCCGACTGATTCTGACACTTCATAGTAGCCGTTGGGCTGAATTGAAAAAGGTTCCATACAAGAAAGACACAAGAGGAGCCTAAAAATAGGAGTAATGTGAGGGTATTGAAAGAGACACATGTATTTGCTGCTAACATTCCATTCTGCAGACTGTAGTCAAGGCCAAATGTGTAGAACATGATTTTAAACAAAAGTGTATGATGCAAGTTTCAAAACTAATAACACAGACCAAGGGTCTAAATAAGTCATTACTAGTAAATTTAAAAGAAAAACAAAAATTGCATGAAGCCACAAAAATGGATGGGTACAATCAGTCACTGATTCTTGTAAATTGTTCTCCCAAGGGGGGAAACTCGGTACAGCTATATAGGAATTACACAGTGCATGCATATTGCTGAAGCAAAACCTTTAATCCTGCTTGATCAGGATGTGTACATGATGATGAGGGCGGGGTTGCCACTCTTTAGATCTATATATACCCCCCATCGTCATGTACAGCCTTAGTCCCTTGTCACTCTTCATCAAGCACAGGTGTGAAGTGGAGCTGCAGCGAGTTGTACCGAGTTCCCCTCCTTGGAAGCACATGGTTACTCAGTTTAACCTTCCATTCTCCTGCACTCGGTCCACTCAGTACAACTGTATTTAACCTCAGAAAGCATCCCAACAAGCTAAGGAACTAAAACCAAACTGGGTGCCCATGCCACAGGGCAGGGTAGTGCTATGTATGGAAATTGGCCTTTGGGGTTTGCCGTAGCACTGCCGGGATGGGGAACGGAATGATGTCAGGCGGGCTACGGCAGGGAGTATAAATAGTAATGTGCGCCAAATAAAGTTCAGTTGTATGTTCTCTAAGACACTCTCCGCCTGCTTCATTTCTTGACATAACATTTGGCGATGAGGAAAATTATATGCGCGTGTTATGGTGCCACCTCCGTTCCTGCAGGACCAGGGTGCACCGGTTATCCCTTGGGCACGCTTGAAAAACTTATTTGAAGTTTATCTGACAGCAGCCAGACTTGACGGGGTTTCCGACAACAGGCGGAGGGGCCTGTTAAACCACCATTTAGGTGCAGAAGGGCAACACCTGTTCCTCACGCTGTGTTGCGATGGCTCGCTGGAGGAGTCGTTATTAAAGATGGACAATCCGTTCGATGATGGTGCCACGGTCACCGAAAAGAGGTACAGGTTTTTCAGCCGAGTACAGCGAGCGAGTGAGTCCATTTTATCATTTCTCATGGAACTGCGTTGTTTGGCGGGAGAGTGTGATTTTGGGCCACTAACAGACGGGCTAGTTCGTGATAAGCTGGTACATGGCACGGCTAGCAAGTCGCTAGGAGACACGCTGCGGGTGACTCGACAGCCTTTGTCCTTGATTGAAGTGACAGACATGATTAAGCTGAGGGCGGTGCGGTGGCGGCATGGTTAGCACTGCAGCAGCACAGCGACTCACCCTTGGCCGGGGGATCCTGGGTTCGATCCCAACCCCCAACCAACAGTGATCTGTGTGGAGTTTGCATGTTCTCCCCCTGTCTGCATGGGTTTACCCCAGGATTTCTCTGGTTTCCTCCCACATGCCAAAAACATGCAAGCTAGGTTAATTGGCATCAAACTGGGGATTCTAAATTGTCCTTAGGTATGACTGTGAGAGTGAATGGTTGTCTGTCTGTCTGTGTTGGTCCTGCGATGGACTGGCGGTCTGTCCAGGGTGTAGCCTGCCTCTCACCCAAAGATGCTGGGATAGGCTCCAGCACCCCCCCCTCCCGCGACCCGAAAAGGATTAAGTGGAAGAAGATGAATGAATGAATGATTAAGCTGAAGGAGTCCGCGGCCCTGTGGGGACTAGGTGCCTTCATGGGTGGGGTACCGGAGGACTGGGCCTCCGTGCCACAGGTGCCAGCTAATGTGCTAACTAGGCCTCGGGGTCACCCGAAGAAGAGGAAGAAGAGGAGAAGGCGGCTGTGGCGCGTAGAAGAACCCGTTTTAGGTTCGCGGACCACGTTGGTGAAGACCTGCGGGGAGCTGGCTGGGTGTGTGTGGCACAAGGAGGAAGAGGACGCCTGAAGTGGTATGTGGTACAATTGGACAGCATTGAGGTGCCCCTCATGGTGGACTCAGGAGCTCTTTCTTCCTGCCCTTCAGAGAGAGCAGACGCATTTTTTTCTTCCTCTCCCTTCTAATCCTCTCCCCCTTGATTCCAGTTTGCAATGTTGTGTTTTTAGTCGCTCTTCTCCTGCTGAATCTTAATCTAAATGGAAATTATGGATTTGGAAAGCGGCTTAAATGTGCTATTGTCACCACTTTTCAACAAGAACCGGGCCAGGGGGAGCCCAAGAATTGGAACCTGCGTGATTCGACTGGTTTGGCATGATCACAGGATTTTTCTGTTTGGCCCTGGAGTTCCTGGTGTATCAAAATTATATTCGGGTGAGCTAATCAAAATGCCGACCCCGGCTTAGCTCCCCCAACAATTTCCAGTTGGGGCGAGCACGGACAGCGGCATATGGATTAACATGGATTTATCATCTGGCATGCATTGGAGAGAGAATGGACTCTCTTGGACATGTTTACCTGTGTTCGGTAGGTGGACAACATCTGGAGCCGCTGAGTGCTTTCCAGAGAATGACATTAAAGTTTAAGCCTGTATGGAAATTATGAAGCGCAGAATCGCAAGAGATGAAAATTCTTTGCTCTGAGTGATCTGTGCCTATTCGACCTTGAATTCGGCGCCCTGTCTGTTTACATTCCTCCTCGATGAAGATAAGCGGAAGGATCGGCTCTGCTAACCCAAACAATCGACACAATTGTTGTTGTTTCAGCAGATGGACGCTCAAGGACAGTGCACCATGTGACAACTTACCAACTGCAAGAAAGAGAGAGACTGTGGACTGCTTTAGATCACATGACTATAACATCTATCCACTGCCAGGAGGTGTCCTCTGCTGTTCACTAGCAATTGACACACCTACACTACTGCATTCAACATTACACCACTGATACAATTACTGACATATATTTACAATACACTGACTCTCTCAACTTGCTTTGTTTGTCATTGTGTCATCTATTGTCTGCTAATTGTGCATTTGAGAGTTTTTTTTCTTGTAATCAAAATTTTGGTCATAAAATGAGCTTTATTTTGATCAACAATGCTTTTTTCTCTCTGCCTATTGTGCTTTTTCCCTATCCCCCCCTCCCCCCTCTACCCCCCCCCCCCCCCGTATGACAGGCGCCTCGTCATGGCTGCCGCATCATTGGGATGCGCCTTTCGTGCACGCCCAATGTCAAGTCAAATTCCTCGTATGTTTACTTGTTTACTTGTAAATGTGCTTGGCAATAAATCTGATTCTGATTCTGATTCTGATTCTGATGGTGGACTCAGGAGCTGGCAGGTTCATTTTGAGCCTGGCAATGCTAAAGAGGCTGTTCCCGGCAAAGGCTATTAAAGCGGGAGCAATATGGATGTTTGGTTATGGCCACGCTGAGATCAACATGATCGGCACAGTGGAATTTGATGTGTCGTGTGGACAGAAGAGGGCACCCAAGTTCGTTTTCCAGGTGGCATGGCACGGGTCGGACCTGCTTGGGATTGATTTGCTGGGACAATTGGGGTTTTCCATATGGGATCCTCAAGGTTCAGTAGTGCTAACAGCGTTTATAGACTGGCAGCTCCGTTGGCCGGCACTGTTCATGGGCCTTGGTCCACCGTCCATTGTTGAATGAGTCGGTGACGCCCAGGATCCAACCGCTTCGGCGCCTACCACTGGCGTTAGAAAGCACTGTATACATTTTCATTGTTATGCAGATGACACACAATTATACCTGTCAATGAAGCCAGATGATACTAATCAATTAGCCAAGTTAGAAGCCTGTCTTAAGGAAATCAAAGCTTGGATGACTTGTAATTTCCTGCTATTAAATTCAGATAAGACTGAAGTCATTCTTGTTGGTCCAAAAAACCTTAGAAATTCCTTTCCAAATCAAACTTTCAGTTTGGATGCAGTTACTCTTTCTCTTAATAGCTCTGTGAGGAACCTTGGAGTTATTTTTGATCAGGATTTGTCCTTCAATTCACATATTAAATTTGTTTCTAAGACTGCCTTCTATCATTTGCGTAATATTGCCAAGATTAGGAGCATCTTGTCTCAGAGTGATGCTGAGAAGCTGATCCACGCTTTTGTTAGCTCGAGATTAGATTATTGTAATTCTTTATTATCAGGCTGTCCTAAAACATCTTTAAAAAGTCTTCAGCTGATCCAAAATGCTGCAGCAAGAGTTTTAACAGGTACTAGAAAGAGAGATCATATCTCTCCGGTTCTGGCCTCCCTTCATTGGCTTCCCATAGAGTTTAGAATTAAGTTTAAAATCCTTCTTCTTACTTACAAAGCTCTAAACAATCAGGCTCCTTTTTATTTAAAAGATCTGATACTACCGTATCATCCTAACAGAGCACTACGCTCCCAAAATGCAGGATTACTTGTAATACCTAGAATCTCCAAAAGTACAATGGGAGGCAGAGCCTTCAGTTATCAAGCTCCTCTCCTGTGGAATCAGCTGCCAATCTGGATTCGGGAGTCAGACTCGATCTCTGTTTTTAAGAATAGGGCTAAAACCTACCTTTTTGATATAGCCTACAATTAGGGAGGGATCATGTGTTTCTGAACCCTCCCTTAGTTATGCTGCTAATAGGTTTAGTCAGCCGGGGGACCTCCAGTAATGCACTGGGCCTCACTCCTTTCCTCACTCTCTATGAAATATTTTTTTTTTTTTTTTTTTTTTTGCTGGTCATTAACATTTGTTTGTTCTCTCCCATAGATTGAGTCCCCATCGTGCTGTTTGCTCTCTACATGTCTGTTCTTTTCTTCTTCTCTATCCCCTCACCCCCCAGCCAGTCGCAGCAGATGACTGCCCCTCCCTGAGCCTGGTTCTGCTGGAGGTTTCTTCCTGTTAAAAGGGAGTTTTTCCTCTCCACCGTCGCCAAGTGCTTGCTCACAGGGGATCGCCTGATTGCTGGGGTCTTTCTGCAACTGTGGGGGTCCCCCCTACAGTTGATAGTGCTATGAGATGACTGTTGTTGTGAAATGGCGCTATATAAATAAAGTTGAATTGAATTGAATTGAATTGAAAGGTGTGTTGGCAGAACTCTCGAAGTTGTTGGATGCGGGGATCATCGAGAAGGTGGATGCGTCACCTTGGACCTTGAACCTGGTGGTGGCGAAGAAGAAGGACGGGGGGCTCAGGCCATGCATTGATCTACGCATGGTAAACAAGGCGGTCATCCCAGATAAATACCCCCTCCCAACCATGGAGGAGCTCACGGCAACGTTCAGCGGGTCCAAGGTGTTTACTAAGCTGGACCTTTGACAGGGATATCTGCAGGTGCCACTACACCCGGATAGGTACATGGCGCGATGAACAAGCTTTGTGATGAGAGGGTGGAGAAGGTGTTGAAGCGGATGCAAGAACATGGGGTCACTCTCAACGGCGACAAATGCCTCTTTGCAGTGGAGGCGATCGACTTTGTGGGGTTCCGGCTGACGGGCGAGGGTCTACAAACACTGCATTTCAATGTGGAGGTGGTGCTCTGCATCCCAGAGCCTACTACACCCGCTCAGATTTCATCTTTCCTCGGCATGGTGAATTTCTACTGCTGGTTTATCCCACATTACTCGGAGACGATTGGACCCCTGAGGGCTCTGCTAAAACAAGATGTGCCGTGGGAGTGGACTCCAGCATGCTCAGCGGCGGTCTTGAAGTTGAAGCAGCAGCTCACCTCACCACCGGTGCTGGCACATTTTGACCCTGAATTGGAGACGGTGGTGACCTGTGATGTGTCTGGGACGGCGTTAGGCGTGGTCATGTCCCAAATACAGGGTGGGGTGCAAAGGCCAGTGGCGTTTGCATCTACTGTAGGTCCCTCTCACCAGTGGAGCAGAAGTATGCGGTGGGTGAGAGGGAGGCACTGGCCTGCATCTGGGCATGCAAGAGGTGGCACATATACCTCTACGGACACTGCTTCACCCTGAGGACTGACCATTGGGCACTCACAACATTGCTGGAGACGTCGGGATCGGAACATAGGCCGCTGAGACTTCGTAGATGGTCAGAACGTCTGAGGGCCTATGACTTTGCCACTAAGTTCACCCCAGGCAGAGAGAACATAGTGGCGGACCTCCTCTCGCGGGCCACTGTGGAGGCTTCAGAGGTGGTCAAGGATAACGTTGGCACTGGCGAAGAAGATCTGGTGAATGCCCTGTGCGGAACTCTCCAGAGTGTGGTCTCCCCACAAGACCTCAAAGATGAATCGGAACGGGACCCAGTTATGGCGCAGTTGCACACAGTGATTCGAGAGGGATGGCCAGCAAAGGTGCCGAGCGAATTGGCTCCTTTTCACCATTTCCGAGATGGGTTGAGCTGTTGGAATGAGGTTTGCATGGCCAGGGGCCAGTGCGCCTTGATTCCTGCTGCACTGAGGGCTCAGGCCCTACACATGCTGCATGATGGTCATTTGGGAGTGGTGCGGGTGAAACAGAGGAGTAGGAGGTCGGTCTGGTGACCCAGCATTGATGGCGATACAGAGGCCATGGTTAAAAACTGCGTGCCGTGTTTGGAAAACGGCAAGACGGTCAGACCTCCCCCACCACCGCTCTGGCCTGTTGAGTTTCCAGAAGGTTCATGGGAGCATATTAAGCTGGACATTTGTGGTGAATTTCATGCAGCGCCATTCAACAGTTGGCTCTTGGTGGTGGCATATGATTTGTTCTCTAAATGGCCGGAGGTGCTGCCCACCAGCTCAGTGACGACGGAGGTGGTCACAGGATTCCTGGCATCCTTGTTCGCACGGTGGGGAATCCCGGACACCATCATGACAGACAATGGGCCTCAGTTTGTTTCTGGCGCATTCAAGGACTTTTTGACCTGCAAAGGGGTGAAACATATTAAGACAGCATTCTACCACACCCAGGCTAATGGAGGGGTCAAGAGATTTAACAAGACCCTGAAGAACAGGCTGAGGGCTCATCTGGCAGATGGTCTCTTGTTCCCGGAGGCGCTCCAGAACACGCTGCTGCATTACAGAGTGTCGGTCCATGCAACGACGGGTTGCTCCCCAGTGAAGCTCATGCTGGGGCGGGAGCTGTTGCTGCCAGTCAATCGGTTGGAGCCTCCAAGAGCGGGACCCCGGATGGGTGATGTGGCACTGAGGAGAAGAGTCTCGAACCAGCAGCGGAGGATGAAGGGACGTTTTGACAGGAGGCACTGGGTGAGAGACCATGGCCTGAAAGAGAGGGATCGGGTGTGGATTAGACACCCTGTCAGGGCCCACAAGCTTCAGCCCTTGTGGACAGGGCCGCAGGAGATAAGGAGTTGGCGGGGCCCTGACACATTTGAACTGAACAATGGGTTCAGGTGGCACGCCAGTAGGCTGAGGCGTGCGGTACCTGGCCGGAGTTTGGACGCTGTAAGACATTTTGACAGATCTTTGGATTGGTCAGCCACACCAGGTGTGAACTCACAGATGGTTCCGACGGTGCCTGGGACAGAGTCCCCTAGGGGGGGGATGCCCGGCTAGAGTGCATTGGAGGCCTGCTTATTTGGAGGACTGCTTATTTGGAGGACTATGTGGGGAGAAATGTTATGGACAGTATCAGCTGGGCGTATTGGTAGTATACCTGATCACCCACTGATGGACTTGTTTATATGTATACATGGAGGATTTTGTTTTGTGTGATTATTGTGTTGTGTAAATAAAGACTTGTTCACTTTGTTATAATTCGACCTTTTTGGGGGGGGGGGGGTGTTGTGTATGGAAATTGGCCTTTGGGGTTTGCCGTAGCACTGCCGGGGTGGGGAACGGAATGATGTCAGGCGGGCTATGGCGGGGAGTATAAATAGTAATGTGCGCCAAATAAAGTTCAGTTGTATGTTCTCTAAGACACTCTCCGCCTGCTTCATTTCTTGACATAACAGGTAGCACCAGTAAAAAGTCTGGAGTGAGCCACTGAAGGGGCTGTCACATCCAAGGAGTAATACTGTACACAAGTGTGCAGATTTGACAAAGTAACTGCAGCAAAGATATCTGCTAATGACACACATGTAAAATAGTGCCTATGAAGTGGCATCTTTCTGGAGCAGGTGATGAAGATGGCCAAGCATGTCCAGTGAGAAATTCTCAATTTAGACAATATTTTGCCCTTGGCCAGGTGAGCAAAGCCCACAAAGAACTGCTCAGTGGAGCACCGCTCTCAGGTGCGATCCATGTACGTGCAGAGTGCACGTACCGGGCAGAGGGAGTGTAACTTTGCCCACTCATCCAACTGAAAGAAAGAGGGTGGAAGCCGAGGTGCTTGAACTCATCTTAGCTAAAGTCACAGAGGATAACTTTTGGTGGGTAAGCGGTGTTAGACCTGTCATGAAAGAATCGAGTGCAGGAGGTGTGGACCGAAATAGCATGCAGATTGCCCCAATGCTCAGCGAAGGTGAACAACATCAACAGGTTAGTCTGTTAGGAAATGAGCTTCATCTCCACTGACTGCAGGGGTTCAGGGGTGGGGGAGGGTGGTGTCTCGCAAAGAGTCTCCAACACCATCGAGGGATCAGAGATGTTAGAGTGAACCGCAGGCCTGAGCTAGTGGATGCCCTTCAGGAAGCTCTTGGCCAGAGGATGGGTGCCTGGGGTGGCACCAAACCTTTGTTCATCAGGGTCTATAGAAAGAAGTGGATTTTGTCAATGGAGCATTGCGAGCGTAGCACCAAGCAGGATTCACACCAATGTAGAAAAGTGTCCCACTTGCATGTGTAGAAACTCCCTGTGGAGAGGGATCTCGTTGAATGGACCATAGCCACCACTCTGGGAGGCAGGCTTTCAGCTGAGTCTCATCCTTTCAGCAGGAAGATGTGTAGTCACCATAGGTCTGGGTAAGGGTAGAGTTTTTTCCCCTGCACCTGGAATAGAAGGTCCTTTCTGAGCGGTACCACCACAGAAGGACTATCACCAGAGTCACAATCTTCATTAGCCAGGGCTTGGTTGACCAGTTCAGGGTTATCGGATAAGGGTGAGGTGGTGAAGCCAAACCCACTCCAACACCTGTGTAATCAGCTGTGGACACGGAAACACACAGAGTAGGACTTTTGGGCCACTGATGAGTGAGCACATGCATCCCCAATAGCTACTACTCTCTGGATGGAGGACCGCCCCTAGAGAGGAGCTTGGGACCCACATTCCAGTCAAGCGGAACATGACTGACTCTGAGTGAAAGAAGGTGCCTGGTGCTCTAGTAGAGCAGTGCGGACACTAGCTGCAGGAGAAGCAACAAATGCATCCCACCCTGTTTTGATGATGTAAGAGACCACTGTTGTGCTGTCTGTTATGATCAGAGCATACGGTGCTGACAGAATTAAGTAAAAATGTTTTGGAGCCAAGAAAACTGTCAGCAGCACTAAGTGATTGATATGCAGCTTTCCCGTTCCCGGGACTGCATCCTCCTCACTGCTTCCCTCTGTGCAACACACCCCATCTGTCTGTCAATGCAGACTTCGAAATGTGGCCATGCCTTGAGAGAGCCTTGGTTTAGCAGACTGGGCTCTCTCCATGGGAAAAAGAGCTCTCATGCCACTGTCAGTAAGTAACCCACCTCATATGGGGATGGAAGGCAATCAGCTGGCTGACAATCTGTGTCTTAACACTGTATCTGAGCATTTCATTTTTTGATGCTGTCTACACCAAATAATATGAATTTTGATTGAAGCAATTTTTTTGCCCTGCCCTAAGGCAAACTCAGGGTCACATCATCTAATTAATGTGGAGCATCGTGGGGGTGCTTATCACTCGCCACAATTGCGCGCGACAGGCCACACACACTGCCGATGAGAATCATGGGTGGGAGTTGACCAACTCATGATCAGCTGTATCAGCAAGCTCCAAGAGGTATCCGTACCTGGGTAGTATTACACAAGAGGACAGGAGGATGCTTTGTCTTTCCTCTTCTTTTTGTGGAAAGTGTGGCAGAGGAGTGAAGTGTGTGCAGCTGCTGTGGCACAGCGAGCAAGTAAATGGAGCTGCATGACATGTCAGGCGGCACACGGCAGCAGGCTGTCATGCAGTGGACACTCTGGTCCCTGTGCATCACCTTCTCAAGCCAATGTCCAGCACCTGGTCCTCACGTGTTGGCTCACCATGGAGGCGGGTAGCTGCCGGCTGCTTGCACAGGTGACAGGACCGTGTTCTTAGTTCATAGTGAGGACGTTCATATTTGAGGAACTGCTCTTAATAAAGTGAGAAACTGACCTTATTGTTGCGAGCATTTGCTCTTAATGAGAGAATTCTCTCTTAACGTGGGCCGCCTTCTCATGGACAGGGGAGGCCACCATCAGGGTGTGGGCCGTAGCCAGTTCACTGGACAGAACAGGCAGCCTCTTGGCCTTTCTTGCTCCCTGGGCTACACAGCAGCGACCCACGTCTTGTGCGGCAGACCAGTGTGGCTCGCTGTACAGGGAGCTATTGCCGGTGTCCTCTGTGTTAAAGGCGCATGGTCAGGTGAGCCCAGTTTCTCATGTGGTGAAGGCTGTGTTCTGAGTGTGGTGCACCTGGCAATGTTTAATGTTTATTTGAAAGGGGCATTACATGCTAATGAACATTAATACAATTGTAAATATGCCAGATTTAGCAATACTGCTAATTTGGATCTGTAGTCCCCCGGCGGGTCACAAAAACACCCAAACAAACAATCATACACGAGAAGAACATCTGCAATAAAACCCTACAAAGTGGATATGCAAAAGTGCAAGAGTCAAGGTGCTACAAAACATTCAAATGTCACACAAGTGAAGTGCTGTGTATGCGTACACACACATGCACCCGAGCAGCTCACAACAACAACAAACAACAGCAACAAACAAGAGGCGGGGCATATGTGTGTGAGGCACAGGCACACATATACATGCGCATGCCACAAAGCAACCACTAGCTATGGGTAGTTTTGGTTGTATAAAAGCCAGTTTTTAAGATGAGTCTTAGAAGTGTTAAGCGTGGTACGCTCTCTGACCTCACAGTCTCCTCTAGTGATTGCTCCGGTAGTTGTACCGGTGACAGTTCATAGTTTAACATATTCTCCCAGGCTCCATGACCACAGGGTCTGTCTCAAACCGTCAGACCATTAAGCTGGCAGCTGCAGGCAGGCACTCTAGTTGGTTGAGCTGATCAGGAAGGTTCTGCATCATTATGTGGAGCGTGAGCAAACTAAAGCTGTGTTCAGACCAAACACGAGTGGGTGTATTTTTTGCATGGCTCAACTACGTTATAACTCAATGTAAACATGCAAATAGACATGAATTCACCATCTGAGTCAGTTGCAGACAGGCGAAGTTGCCTTTGTAACTTCTGCAGCTGTGTTCAACCTGCTGCGGAAATTCTCAAAACATCGTCAAGCTTAGGTTTACATTATCCGGCGGAGTCTCACCTGAAAAAATTGCCCCTGCCTCCAAAATTTCACCTGGATGATGGGTTGTTTACATTGCTAGCCTGACGTCCGTGGCAGGAGAACGTGGGTAAAAAACTCAGATTCAGCTGCAGAGCTCCCGCTCCATCTGTCTCCAGGTGAGTCTCATTTTTAAACTACTTTACTCTCCAAAGTTGACACTTTCACTCTGGTGACGGCAGAATCTCAGGGCCATTACTAGCTAGCACTATCCCTTGGACGTGAACTCGCGAATGCACAAGATTCGCATGTGGTTGCCTCTTTCCACTGACTTTGTATGCATTTGTGCCGTGCGAAAAATTCACTTCACATTTGGTCTGAATGCACCTTGTGCGTGATGGAGGTGTTATACACAGGGCTTATCGTCACGCACACTGCCTGATCAGGTGGGATCAAAGGTCTTGCTTCAGCAATGTGCCCCCATAGAGTTGTGCTGGAGTAAGTGCAGGAAAACATGTTTTATTCTTAAGATGAAGCTGAGATATGAATAAAGTAGCTTGTCCATATTACTAGGTGAGCTGTTTTCTCTTAAATGTGCAACTTTCTCTCCATAGCAGACTTCTGCTATTTCCATCCAACTACATTCATATAATTTTTATAAGCAAGAGCAAAAAAATGTAAATGCAGGAGCGTAGTTGCTTCTTCTTCTTCTTCTGGCTGTTCCCTTTTGGGGTCGCCACAGCAGATCATCTGCCTCCATCTCACCCTATCTCTTGCATCTTCCTCTGTAACACCAACCCTTTCCAAGTCCTCCTTCACTACATCCATGAATCTTCTCTGTGGTCTTCCTCCTGCCTGGCAGCTCCATCTTCAACATCCTTTGTCCAATATATCCACTATCCCTCCTCTGCACATGCAGGAGCATAACTGCATTTACTTTAAATTTCACATTTAAAGAGCCCCTGTTATGCCTTTTGGGGCTTCCCCGTTATTTTAATAGGTTATACATAGCATTTCAAATGATTAGAAACACAGTTGAAAAATGTACAAATGGTGTATCTAAAACCAGTACATGTCCAGAACATGGTAATGGAGCAGAATCAACACTTGTAAAAAGCTGATTATCAAAAAGAGTCCCTAAGTTTTTAAACTATAAAAATTTGGTTGAAATAATGTAAACCATAAAATACCACAACCTTATAAATCAGCACACACATTTCACTGATTCTTTCAAATTCCCAAGCAAATAGATAACAATTGAATGTGTTAAACTCAATATATCATATAGAGGTTTTTTTTTAAATCTGGTTTGTTCTGTGGTATTTCATCAATCATATTGACACCACTGCTGTAATCTGAGTGTTGGTCTGCTGCTATTCTAATCAGGTCAGTAGATCGTACCACTTTTCTTCCCATTTTTTTCCAGCTGAGTGATCATTTATTCCATCAGAGTAAAACAGTCCTCTAAAATCTGAGGCCTTTGAAGGCAGTCTGCTGCTACATTCACTATCCATTCTGCAGATCAGCACACAGCAAATCCACAGAGGAGGATGCAAAAGGATTCGAGTTTCTGCAGCAAAAGGAGAGAGAGAGCACAAAGAGCAAATTCACGAAGGAGGATGCACAGGGAGGGAGGAGAGGAGAGGAGAGGAGGGGGTGTAATGATGAAGACAATGAGCAGGGAGATGATGGGGGGAGCAGATGCAGATGAAAGATGGGATGATGACGCTGATGGTGATGAGACTAAAGCAGTAGTTTTGGGGGGGGAAGTAACAGGCAAAAGTGGGGACCTGAAATAAGAGAAGTTTACAATGGCTTTGTGCAGAAAAATGGCTCTGGCTCCCCCATCGCAGTAAATCATGTCACTTGGCTACATCCTGTTTCCTCTCAAGTTCTCACCAGCCTGAAGGCCTGCTGCCTTATTGGAAACAGATGTTATGAACAGGAGAGAGAGAAGTGCAGACAGAGAAGGTTGAATCAGTGCATCAACTGGCTGCAGATAAGCATCCAGTTAAACAAAAACAGAAACAACAGTAAGCTGTGACAAAAGATGGCATTTCCTCATATTTTCCTTCACTGCTGGCACAGCAAGAAGACAACATGACTCCGGACTCTGTTTTTTTCTCTCTTTGGTTTGTTTTGCTTGACGTTTCAGCCCTGAGGAATTGCTGTTATCAATGTCAACAACCACCCTTCCATTCATCATTTAACACTGTATACTACACAAAACTGTCTGAATAAATAACCTTTTAGATGTTAGCCAATGTAAAGCTTACACAACACAAACGTACAGTATAGGTAGAACTGTCTGTCTTAAAACTAGACTAACAACAAATCTGACATTGTATTCTGAAATATTCTAAAGAGTATGTTACATTTTGAGTAGGACAAACAGCAGTAACACTGTTTAAAGGTACTGTGTAGATCTTTTTTAAGTCGGGTTTTAGTGACACCGTGTGGTCATTAAGTGAATTGCAGAACAAATCACTCCATTTGTGAGCAGGACTATGGGTCAGATTAGGCAGCCATCAAACCAGATTAGGCTGGGAGTTATTTTTTAGGGTGTAGGCTGACATTGAAAAATCGATTCCCCGAGATAAGGATCCAGTGGTTTGGTGGCAAGAGCATGAACAAACCTTCCCAGGCCTAAGCAGACTTGCAGCAAAATACCTGATCACTGTTGCTTTTTCTGTGCCTGCGGAGAGAATCTTTACAAAGGCACAAGACTGTGAGCAAAAAAACGGGGCAGACTTAAAGGGAAAACTGTAAATATGCTTTGATTCCTAAACAAAAAGCTGTGAATGAGGGAAAGTGTGAACGTTGAATGTTTTTGTTGAAATGTTCAGGCAAGTATTTACATGTTAGATGACAAGCTACACATGTTCAAACACCATCAATTAACATGCAACTTTTCAGGGTTTTTTGTATGATAATTCTTCATAATTGATAAGAACAAGTAGCCTGATGTCTTATATTCATTTTAAATGCATTACTTTTGATTTTGATTTCCCATCCATCCATCCATCTTCTTCCACTTCATCCTTTTTGAGTCGCGGGGGTGCTGGAGCCTATCCCAGCAACTTTGGGCGAGAGGCAGGGTACACCCTGGACAGATCGCCAGTCCATTGCAGGGCCAACACAGAGAGACAGACAACCATTCACTCTCACAGTCATACCTAAGGACAATTTAGAATCCCCAGTCCAAACACATTAAATTTTTGTACAAACTATGGGTATCGGCTCAGTGTCATCGATACCAGCCTGAATTACTTGGCATTGGATCGGAAAGGCAATCAGTGGTATTGCAAAACACTAACAGAGATGCTCGTTGGTCTATTCTTGTGGTTAAACTACGTATTTCTAAAATAGCATATTTTTCGGCAAGATTTAAAAGTAACAGCAATGTAACGGTGGCCTAGTGATACAGCACCTGCCCTATAGCTGGGAGGCTGTGGGTTCAAGCCCCAGTCAGGTCATACCAAAACCATAAAAATAGCACTTCCTGCCTTCTAGCTTGGTGCTCAGCATAACTAGACTGGGGAAAGGAAAGTTGGTTACCCAGCCACATGGAGAAGCACAAACACTGTACTCCTAGTCCCGGTCCCAAGCCCAGGTAAATGGGGAGGGTTGCGTCAGGAAGGGTATTCAAAGTAAAATCCTTGCAAAAATCAATATGCTGACCCATGCATGATCCACTGTGGTGACCCTGAATAGGGAGGCCAAAAGTGTGTGTGTGTGTGAGAGACAGAGAGAGAATGGTGACATTGTGAGCACAAGTACAGCTGACAGTCATTACAGCTAAAAACATAATAAAATATTCTGTTTATGGCTAATAAATAAAAAGATATAGTCTGGAGCACAACCAACTGCGTCGTCTGTTTTTTTAAAAAATATTCTTTAAATCTAATCTCATTATTTCATTCACTCATTATGTGATAAAATCAAAGTAATTAATGGCACTATGTGAAACCTATTGAAAAGTCACGTTTTAGGGACACTTTGTGGTCACTAAGTAAAATGCAGTCCTCAGCTGCATTGATCAGCAGAAATCCATCCATCCATCCATCTTCTTCTGCTTAATCCTTTTCGGATTGCGGGGGTGGGTGGGGTGGAGCCTATCCCAGCATCTTTGGGCGAGAGGCAGGGTACACCCTGGACAGATCGCCAGTCCATCACAAGGCCAACACAGAGAGACAGACAGCCATTCACTCTCACATTCATACCTAAGGACAATTTAGAATCCCCAGTTTGATGCCAGTTAACCTAACTTGCATGGTTTTGGCATGTGGGAGGAAACCGGAGAAATCCTGTAATAAACCCACGCAGACACGGGGAGAACATGCAAACATGCAAGATTTGAAACAGAAACTCAAAGACAATCAACACTTTAATATTGAGGTGCAGGATATTAAAAGGGAGTTCTGCGCTGTAAAAGTGAACAAAAGTCAGGGCCCTGATAATATATGAGGGCGATTGGTAAAGTCCTGTGCACATGAATTGAGTCCTATATTTCATTACATTTTCAATAAGTCCTTACAGACACAACATGTGCCTAAGATCTGGAAAGATGCCGTGGTTGTTCCCGTTCCAAAATCCAGCTGTCCTAAAACGGTAAACGACTTTAGACCAGTTGCTTTGACTTCAATTTTAATGAAAATTTTTGAAAAACTGGTCAAATGTGAGGTCCTAAAGCAGACTGAGCATGCATTGGACCCTCTGCAGTTTGCCTCTATAGGCCTCACAGAGGAGTGGAGGACGCCACTGTCACTCTGTTTAACATGCTTTTTAAACATCTGGATTTTAATGGGACACACGCCAGGCTTTTATTTGTGGACTTTTCCTCCGCCTTTAATACAATCCAACCTCACATTTTAGTTGAAAGGCTCCTGCAACAATTTGATTTGAGCAATAATCTGGTGGGTTGGATTCTGGATTTCTTAACCAACAGGACACAGAGAGTAAGGGTCAATGGTACATTGTCTGACCTAAAGCGCTCTTCTACTGGCTCTCCTCAGGGGTGTGTGTTGTCACCACTACTCTTCATCCTGTACACAAACGTGTTGGAGCAGACATGACAACAGGCACATTATAAAGTATGCTGATGACTCAGTTATTGTCAGTCTCCTCCAGGATGGTGAGAGTGGCCACGGCCCAGTAGTTGATGATTTTGTTCACTGGTGTGAGGATTCCTACCTGCATCTGAATACGACAAAAACTAAAGACATGATTATTGACTTTAGGAGGAAAACTCCCAGGCACAAAGTCACCGTACTAAAAGGCCAGACCACCGAATGTGTACAATCCTGCAAATATCTTGGGACGATTATTGATAGTAATTTAAACTTTGAAGAGAACTGTGAAAGGGTGTGCAAAAAGGGTCAGCAACATTTGCATTGCTTGAGAAAACTTGCACGCTTCCAAGTTGACTGAACCATAATGACAATGTTTTATCGGGCTTTTATTGAATCTGTTTTATCCTTTTCTTTAGTGTCATGGTTTGGTCAGATAAAACTGAAACAGAGGAAATCCTTGGATCAGGTAGTTAGATGGTCCAGTCGTTTGCTTGGTGAGTCACAGCTGAGCCTGACATCCCTGTACACCAGACAAGTACAGAGGATGGCTACCTCCATTTTAAATGATGACTCCCACCCTTTGCACTGCAACTTTCAGCTTCTTCCCTCAAGACGGAGGTTTGCTGTCCCAAAAAGTAAAACCCAGCGCTACAAAAACAGCTTTGTTCCTGCTGCTGTCAAAGAGTTGAACAAGTTGTAACAATATATTGCACATAATTTAGGTACCTATTTATTAACTCCATTTTATATTTACTTATTTTTGTAGGATATTATTTGGGTTCTAAATATTTTATTGGGTTTTAGACCTTTGAGTTTTTAACCTCTTTGACTAGTTTTTAACTTTTTAATATGACCCTTCTCTCTTACCTCTGGTTTTTCTCTCATCTCTTTGTCTTTATACCCTGACTGATGGAGCCTTGAGTATTTTTTTATCATGTTTATAGTCAGCTTCATGTGTGCCTGTGTTTGTGTCTATGTTGAATGTAATTGTGGCTTGTAAATATGGATGTCACCAGACTGCAAAACAAATCTACCTACGGATACAAATAAAGTAACCTGAACTAAACTCCGCACAGATCACTGTTGGTCGGGGGCTGGGATCGAACCCAGGATCCCCCGGCCAAGAGTGAGTTGCTGTGCTGCCGCAGTGCTAACCACTCCTCCACTGCGCTGCCCAGTTCTCAGAAATGAAGTGAAATGTTGCTGCACTTCCCTGCATCGACCACACGGTGTCACTAAAACACATTTCTAAAAATTACCCACAGCATCTTTAATGTTCTGCTTTTGTATCTACTTGCATCTTTTCTCCTATCATTTGTTATGGTCATTGTTTGCTTCCAGTGAGATGGCCTGATCAAATTAAGCTAAAAAAAAAAAAAATCAAAAGTGTGCAGAACCATGTCCTCAACACGGATCCACATAACCACTGTCCTGTGCTGTCCAGCCGGTTTAATCCACAGCAGGGGAACAGATCACTCCCTCTTAATCCTATCAGCATCAACTCTCACATGAGGAGCTGACAAAGGGAGAGGTGAGTGCAGGCAGGGAGCCTCACAATTTATGTCACAGCAGCATAGGCGGGACATATCTCAGAGAAATCAACACTAAAAGTGGTGACGGATTTTAGGAAAGTTCTACAATCCAACATCTGATTTTTTTTTTTTTTTTTGGAAGAAAATGACATAGTAAAAGTCTGAATCCCTCCTGTCCAGACTATGCAACAACTCAAAAGAGACTACACACTTTCTTCTGAAGGACCAACGTGCAAAATCACAGATCTGCGCTATGCAGAGAGGGTGAGATGCTCATCTGACGTGACTCACAGCGTGACAAAAGGGTGCAAACAAATTCAGAGTGAAACGTAAAAGTCAACGCACTGAGCTGGCTTTACATGAACGGCTGTGAGGAGAGCGAAACGGGCGCGCATCCATGAAGCTGCCAAAGTGTGACATGCATTTCAGTGTCTTCCTAAGCAGAACTGTGCTGGAAATAAGTAAAGAAAGTTGAGAGGACAAGGCTTTCCTACCCATTTCAGAGCTCCTGAGTAAAGTGGTCCAGAGACGGCAGTGGGTGGGATGACGTCCACAGGTTGTCTGCAGGGGGGGGGGGGGGCAGAGGAACTCCGGTGCCATCCGAGAGGGAAGGGGGAGTGACGTCACTGCCGCGGCTAGAAACGGATCAGACTCCATTAATCCAAACACATGGGACTGGTGGACTCATTGGTCCCTAATGCCACGTTCAACTCAGTTTAAATTAATTTGAAAAATAGCAGTTTATTTAATCTTCTCTATTCTCCATATGATTCTCACTGTGAAATATTTTTGGCCGTGATAACTTTTCAGCAGGTATTTCTCTTTCAACATGACCTTTATTTAATCATTAAAGGACTCTTGAGATTAGGAATAGCTTTTGCCAGCGATTTTCTGAGCCAAGATCGTCAGTATTAACATGCCATGTTGGTTTGTTTGCATGCCATCAGAGCTTACATCCTGCAGAAAAATAAATGTCTTTGTGGCGGCATGAAATAAGGCTGCGAACTGAGAGTTTTTGAGGGTGTTTATTATCATTCATCCCGCCATCGTAGAACTCACTCCAGCCCTGTGCAGGCGGGCTGGAGCGGGTCCTCAGGCTCTCAGGCAGATAGGCAATGCATGCAGTCTGATGAGCAGTGAGAGAGAGTGAGTTACAGAGCTGTGATATCCTACCGTGTAGCAATGATCACACTTGAGTTATTTCTTTGGCTAACTCTGCCGTTTATTCTGCAACACACATAATATGACTGAACATGGATTCTGCGCGGGGTTTTCACACTCTTGTTCTAATGTGTCCCCTTAATAGTAGTGCTGAACAATACAGGTAGTTCCCCCTAGAGGCATGTGCCAGTAATGTTTTAAATTAGACTTGCAGTCTACCACATCCCTCCCCTCTAGATTAAACTACTTTTAATTACACTAGCCAATTATGCTGGACATCCTGGAACTCCCATTTAACCCTAAACAATCACAGTTACTTTTAACTTCTTAAACACATGTGCCATACACATAATTTCTTTCTCTTTTTTTTTTTTTTTTTTTTTTACATGTATAACACACATAACAGTCTAACTGGGGATTTGGTTTGACTACCGCATCCCAGTGAGGTTCCAGGACGCATTCTTGTCCTGTGGCTGGGGAACTCACTACTGACTAAGTATAGTCCTTCAAGTAGTCTGGAGCTTTCCTAGCTCGCTGAGATCTTCTCACGGCGGGTGAGCCAACTGCAGGTGAAGACTCAGACTGCTCCACTGTTTCGGCTGCTGCAGTGCTGCCCGTAGAATCTGCAGAGACGGTTACCTCAGGTTTCACCTGAAGTGGTGGTTCGTTGATGCTCTCCTCAGGATGGGTGTCAGACAACACCTCTGGTGCCATCGGCAGGGGAATGGAGCTCCTACCACGAACTTGGTCGATGTGTCGCCTCACCACTTGTCCATGACCTAATGTCACCTTGAATGACACAGGGCCTGTCTTTTCTGTTATTTCTCCTGGTACCCAGGCTGGTCCTGAGCCAAAGTTGCGGGTGTAGACCACGTCTCCTTCTCTCAGTATTCTCTCTCTAGCATGCATGTCATGATAACCTTTTTGTTTCTCTTGTTTATCATGCACTTTGTTTCTGAAGTCTGGATGTATTAAGTCAAATGTTGACCTCAACTTCCTTCCACACAACAGCTCAGCTGGTGACTTGCCAGTTGTAGATTGGGGTGTTATTCGATAGCTGAACAGAGCTCTCGACATTCGGGTTTCAATAGAGTCTCCTGTCATCTTTTTCATGAGTGACTTGAATGTCTGCACGGCCCTCTCGGCTAAGCCGTTAGAAGAAGGATGGTATGGCGCAGTCATGATGTGACGTATGCCATTCTTTTCAGAAAACTCTTGGAACTGTTCACTCGTAAAACATGTACCGTTATCTGATACTATGATTTCAGGTAGCCCATGTTGACTGAAACTCTTTCTAAGACATTCAATGGTAACAGTAGAAGTAGAGCTACTCACAGAATATGCATCGATCCACTTTGAGTATGCGTCAACTATGATCAGGAACATTCTTCCCATCCATGGACCTGCGTAGTCAATGTGAATTCTTCTCCATGGTTTATCTGGAACTTCCCAGGGATGTAGTGGGGCTGCTGGAGGACTGTTCCTGTTCTCCTGGCATGCCGCACATGACTTCACAAGCGCCTCCACCTCTGCATCCATGTTGGGCCACCACATGTAACTCCTCGCCAACGCTTTCATGCGAGTGATGCCAGGGTGTGCTTGGTGTAGTTGTTGCAGTAAGGCATTCCTACCAGGTGGTGGAACAACCACGCGTCCTCCCCACAGGATACAACCTTCCTGGGTGCTGAGCTCATCCTGTCGTCGGGCATAGGGAATGAACTCAGGACTGTTCATCTTCGGCCATCCTCGCAAGATGTATTCTCGCACTCTTGCTAGAACCGGGTCTTTGTCTGTCCACTTCTTTATTTGTTGTGCGTTCACCAGGGGCACGCCGATATCTTCAAACAATAGCACTCTCTCCTCCTCCTCAGGCGTGCTGTCTCTTCCTCCATCCAAGGGTAGCCTACTCATCGCGTCAGCATTCGTATGGTCCCGTCCGGCTTTGTAAACGATGGTGTACTCATACGCTGCTAATGTAACGGCCCATCTCTGAATTCTCTGAGATGTCATCTGGGGTATGGCTCTCATTTCACTGAACAGTGAAATTAGTGGCTTGTGGTCAGTCACTATAGCGAACTGTCTCCCGTACAGGTATTTGTGGAATTTTTTTACACCAAATACTACTGCAAGGCCCTCCTTGTCTAGCTGGGAGTAGTTTTTCTCAGCTGCACTAAGAGTTCTTGAGACGAACCCTATGGGTCTCTCTGAGCCATCCTCCATACGATGAGAGAGTACAGCACCCACACCGTAGGGTGATGCGTCACACGCCAGGATGAGTGGTTTGTTTGAATCATAGTGCACTAACACACTACAGGACTGAAGTAGCGCTTTGGACTCTTCAAACGCCTTCTGCTGCTTGACCCCCCATGACCATTTTTCTTCCTTCTTAAGTAAGGTATGTAGTGGTGCCAGCAGCGTGGAGAGCTTTGGGAGGAACCTATGGTAATAGTTCAACAAGCCCAGGTAGGCTTTTAACTCAGTAACATTTTGTGGCTCAGGCGCCTCCGCAATGGCTTCCACTTTGTCTGTTAGAGGGTGTAGACCACTGGCGTTGATCTTGTGGCCTAGGAACACCACCTCTTTTCCCATGAACTCACACTTGCTTCTTTTCAACCTCAGACCGCTTTTCTCCAACCGTTGAAGCACTTCCTCCAGCGTTTTCAGATGTTCTTGTTCATTTGGTCCTGTACAAAGGATGTCATCCAAATAAATGGCAACATTCGGAATTCCACCTAGGATGCCCTCCATAGTTCTCTGGAATATAGCAGGACTGGAAGCTACTCCAAATGGTAAGCGTGTGTAGGTATATAAGCCTTTGTGTGTATTGATGGTTACATACTTTCTTGATTCTTCTTCCAAGACTACTTGTTGGTAGGCGTGACTCATGTCTAATTTCGTGAAGTGTCGGCCGCCGTTCAGCTGTGCGAAGAGGTCCTCCACTTTAGGAATTGGATACTGATCCACCCGTGATGCTCGATTGACAGTGAGTTTGTAATCTCCACATATTCTAATGGAGCCATCCGGCTTTCTCACTGGGACTATGGGCGCCGCCCATTCTGCAACCTGCACTGGCTCAATGATCTTGTCATCCAGCAGCCTCTGTAGCTCGCTTTCAACCAGTGGCTTGACTGCATAGGGTACCGGTCGGGGTTTGCAGAATCGTGGTTGGGCCTCCTTGTCCACATTAATCTTTGCAGTGACACCTTTTAGCTGTCCTACGCCTTCTTTGAACACCTCAGCGTGTCTTTCGAGGATCTCCTCCAGCTGCAATTTGGGCTGAGATTCCACCTTATTCACCAACTGATCCATCATGGCCAGTTCTTGTAGCCAACTTCGCCCTAGTAGATTTGGTCCTTCGCTCCCAACTACTACTACAGGTAAGTCCTTTTCTTTGTTTTCGTGCTGCACCTTCACTTGTGCCATGCCTAGCACGTCTAGCTTCTCTCCTGTGTACGTTTTTAATTTTAATGAACAGGGATTTAATTCTGCTGTGTCTGTTTTCTTCCACAGTTGTGTATATTGCTGTTTACTTAATATGGTTACTCCACAGCCTGTATCAACTTCAAATGTTACTTTCATTCCATTAACATTCATGGTACGCGTGATGGGCGCTACCTTGGTCAGCTCCTCTGACGTGTTGTAAATTGTGTGAAAACCCATGTCTTCTGTATCACTTTCTCCCTCCCCTCTCAGTTGATTCGCTCGCTGTTCCTTTCCTGGGCCCTTGTTTTCATACTTTTGCCCATTAACTGTCGCTTTCAGCACCTGTGCGCTGTCCACCTTTATTCTACATGCTTTCTTAATGTGCCCTCGCTTGCCACAATTATGACACAGCTCAGTGGCAAATTTGCACTCGGCGGCATTGTGCTGGCCTTTGCAGCGATAACAACTGGGGAATTTGTGCTGAGTTTTGTCAGTCGACACTTTGTGGACACCTACTTGGGTCTTAGGCACACGAACATGCGTTGCTGTGTCCTCTGTTAGCTTCCCTTGCATCTCTCTCACATCTTTAGATGCTGTTTCCATCGCTTGGCATAATTCCAAAGCCTTCGCAAAAGTGAGTTTTGTTTCAGATAAAAGTCGCCGTTGCATTCGGTCATCATTCACTCCACACACAAGTCTGTCTCTTAACATTTCTTCCAATGAGTCTTTGTAATCACAGTGCAGTGTTAATTTCCTCAATTCTGCCACATACTCTGCTATGGACTCAGTGTTCCTCCTTATGCGTGAATTAAATTTGAATCGTTGCACGATTTCACTCGGTTTGGGGCTGAAGTGCTTCTGAAGCTCAGCAGTAAGCTGGTCGTACGTTTTATCTTTCGGTAATGCAGGGCTTATTAAATTTCTCAACAAGCTGTAAGTAGTTGCACCAACTCCACTCAACAGTACAGCCTTCCTTTTGTCTGGCTCCTCAATCTCATTAGCTTGGAAGAAAAAGTCCAACATTTCACTATATTCTTCCCATGACTGAGTCGAGTTATCAAAAGGGGTTACCGTTCCGATTACAGCCGCCATTGCTCGTCGTGGTGGGGAAACCTCGTTTTTCCTCCTCTGAACTTGCACTCGAACTACTGGAGTCACTTGAGTTCGCCACACTTGCAATGTTCTCTGTTTCTCGCCGCTGATTTTTTTCTTTTAATCCTCGTCGCCAATTGTGTGATATCCTACCGTGTAGCAATGATCACACTTGAGTTATTTCTTTGGCTAACTCTGCCGTTTATTCTGCAACACACATAATATGACTGAACATGGATTCTGCGCGGGGTTTTCACACTCTTGTTCTAATGTGTCCCCTTAATAGTAGTGCTGAACAATACAGGTAGTTCCCCCTAGAGGCATGTGCCAGTAATGTTTTAAATTAGACTTGCAGTCTACCACAAGAGCAATGCAGTTTTTATACCCCACTACAGACAATGCATTCACAGCAGTAGGTATGGACATTTGCATTTGAGAGACACACATAACAATAGGAAGATTACTGGCCAGAATTCGCCTCTGCTCCGGAGCTGTAGGACAAAAGAGGTTACAAGGCACATCTACATATTGTTATCAGTTCATAGATCACACTGCTATGTTAATTGCTCCCGCTAAGCGCCCTGCTTGTCCCTGGCTGTTGTGGGGGTTACCCATAGTCTTGACATGTCAGTAGGTTGCACTAATGTACCTTGTGGGGGCATGGTGTGGGGGTTGGAGAAAGAATAAAGTCTTGTGTTGTTCAGCTCGATGCCTCGCCTATTCCTTTCTCCACACTGGTGACCCTGACGTGCCATGGAGAGCAAGACGAGCACCGCCCCGGAGGCTACCTGGAGGGTAGTCCGTACCCTCGCCGCACCAGCACCGCGTGTGCTGTTTCAGTCAAGCTCCCGGACTTCTGACTTCACGACCCGGCCGTGTGGTCTTTGCACATGGAAGCCCAGTTCGCACTCCGCGGGATAGCTATGGATGACACAAAATACTACTACGTGGTCGCACGCAACAGGCGACAAGCTTGCTCCAGGAGCTGCCAGTGTGACAGAGATCATCCTGCGCAGTTCGCCCCACACGGGACACGAACCCGCGACCTCTCAGTCAACTACACAGTTCGAGCATGGGAGACACAGCACGATCGCGCTGAGCTAAAGGTCCGACCGGTAGCTCAGCGCTACCATCTGGGGCTCACAGCACCACTTTGTAACTGAGGTCATCAGCGCAGTTCGCCCTACACAGGACACGAACCCGCGACCTCACAGTTAACTGGTCAGAGACACACACAGCACGATCGTGCTGAGCTAAAGGTCCGACCGATAGCTCAGCGCTACCGATACTGTATGAGGCTTTGGGAGGGAGGTTTACTAACGTTCTACGCCGAACAGTACTAGTTGGCATCCGTTACACTCTCCCCCTTAAACCTCACTCCCATCCGGGTCACGGCACCATTGTGACAGAGATCATCCTGCGCAGTTCGCCCCACACGGGACACGAACCCGCGACCTCTCAGTCAACTACACAGTTCGAGCATGGGAGACACAGCACGATCGCGCTGAGCTAAAGGTCCGACCGGTAGCTCAGCGCTACCATCTGGGGCTCACAGCACCACTTTGTAACTGAGGTCATCAGCGCAGTTCGCCCTACACAGGACACGAACCCGCGACCTCACAGTTAACTGGTCAGAGACACACACAGCACGATCGTGCTGAGCTAAAGGTCCGACCGATAGCTCAGCGCTACCGATACTGTATGAGGCTTTGGGAGGGAGGTTTACTAACGTTCTACGCCGAACAGTACTAGTTGGCATCCGTTACACCAGCATCCAGGAGGGATTCCAGCGAGGTCGAGGAGCCGTTGTTGGTAGCCGGAGTAGACACCTGGAGACGCAGGAACAGGGTGACCTGCTTCTATCGTCGCCATTCCGGCTCAAACACCCAGTGATGCCATGCCAATGCAAGAAGTCGGGAAATGGCACAGCCAGCAGTCAGTAGCAGCTGCGACTGCTGGAGACAGAAACAAGCTGCTGTATGTCACAGACACACATTCAGGGAGACGGTCTCTGGTGGACTCCGGCTCCCAGAAAAGCCTCATCCAGCCCATCAATGCAGACAAGGGGGCAGGGAGCAGCGGTCCTGAGCTTACGGCCGCCAATGGATCCACCATCAGGACATTTGGTGAGCAGACACGGACGGTACGCTCACGGATGCAAATTGAGTCGACCGCAGGCCCTGGGTTCTTTCAGGGCTGCCTTCCGCACCTAAGGAGGATTTGACAGCCTCCCCAGCAGAACTCGTTTTTCTCTCAATTTTTACACAGACGGAGGCTGGGAGCGACCTGGCCTGGCCCACCATTGTTTTCCTCACACAGTCGTCCCAAAAAGCTTGCAGAAGGCTGGTTTTGTTTTCAGCAGGCACGATGCACACCGGACCCAGGAACGGACACCCACCGTTGTTGGCTCCGCAAGTTGGCGATCCCTCGGCAGGGACCTGCACTCACGAAGCTGATGCGTTTCCCTCCCTCCCCCTGTCCCTCCATAGACTGACGTGCCCTCCAGTACACCTCACCAGCAGTATGGTTCTACTGGATCGGCAACCCCCCACTACAGCTGCTATGGGCGCCAGCTTGAGCCCAAAGGATGGGGGGGTTAGTGCCCCTTCTGGGTGTTTGGGGGGGGGGACTGTGTGGGGGCATGGTGTGAGGTTTTTCTCCACCCAGAGAAGGCAAGGGGAAGGGAGAACAATAACCGAAGGAAGAGGTGTCACCGGGAGGTATCAGATGGGACAATTACGTCTATGCAGGCCTCGGGGAGTGTAAGAATGACCAGAGCCATGGAGAGAAGAAAGGTGTAAAAGCGGCGCCTGTGTATGTTATGTTAATGTGCCACACATACCTTTGTTAAACAACAATGTATGATGGTCGGAAGCTTCGGGTTTCAATGTATGGGATTAAAGATATGAAAGGGGAATACACAGAGACCCAGGAGCGCTGTTTTTGCTGTTGTTGTTGGAGAAAGAATAAAGTCTTGCGTCGTTCAGCTCGTTGCCTCGCCTATTCCTTTCTCCACAACCTGAAGGTTTTTGAAATGAAGACAGGAATGGAGAAGGAAGAAGGAACATGATAAAAAAAAACTATAATACAGCAATGCAGTCCACAGTAAATTGTCTAAGGCCACAGTACATTTATGGGTGTGTCCAAGTCTATTTCGCTATTACAGCAGCTCAAAAACTAATTTTGCACCATGCGCAAAGTGCAAAGAGGCTGTCCTAATGCTCTTAATTATTCAAAGGTGCATTTGGGACATAACAGGAAAAAAACAATCTTTGTCTTTGCTCTAATTCCCTTTAATAAAAGGGAGCAAGATCAAAATCAAACTTCATCCAAACTTCTCTTTTAAACCAAGAAAGAAGAGCCGTTCATCTTTGTCGAGGTCCATTAATCTCCGCTGATGAATGCAAAATTGTTGTGTTTTAACTCAAAACAACCATCGGGATACTTTTATTGTATTAGGATACCACAAGGGGTTAACCAGCATCGGCGTGATGAAGCAGCCGTACAGTGACGTCATCACGCCGAACCATATAAAAGGGAGAGTTGCCATGTTACGGCCTCTTTCCCGGCTGGCTCAGTATACAGCATACCTGTACTGTATATCATTTAACTTCATGTAATAAAGCTCGTGTTCCAAAGCAGCACCACTCTGTGAGTTTCTCCGGGTTTCTAGACATAACTTTCATTTTAAACTGAGCATGACTGCTTGTTTAAGATTTTGCGCTGGCCAAAAGGGCGTGTGCATGAGCAAAAATGCACGTGATAGTAACACTGCTTGGTAATAATGAAAACATCAATCACAGCTGATGCCTAGTTAGTTATTTGAAAGGAAACTTCAGGAAAAGAGGATGATGCCTGTGCAAATTTTCATCAACTTTATTAAAACTGAAGGATCATTTAACAGTGGTGCTGAAGCTGCTCCCAGGCCATGGGGAACTGGAGGGCTTCCGCTCCTTTTGATTTTGCCAAACAAAAAAGGAGGTCCAGCACAGCATCCGGTCCACCGCCGATCCCCGCCAGGTAGTGAGCTCACTCTCAGCACCACTCCTAGGGGCTGACGGGTGGCAGTCTGGGCGCTCGCTGGGGGCTGGTGGTCCAGGTGCCTGCCGCTCGAGAACTCTGACTATAAACACAGTACAGCTGCACCAGCCGAGGCAGATGTGGACACATCTCCTGTCTCTCTGGGAAGTTACAGTGAAAAGTAAAACACAGCACACTCCCTGTTCATTCATTCATTCCCCTAAAAGTAAACACATTAATGTCTAATAAGTCCATGATGAAAATGAAAATGTGGGAAAATGTGGATGGAATAAAAATCTTAAGACACCCCTCCCTCCCATGCACTGCATCCGCACCAAAATACACAGATGTTCCCTGTTCATTCATTCATTCCCCTAAAAAAATCCATACATTAATGCCTAATCTATAGATTCCAACGGTAAAGTCCATAATTAAAATGGGAATGTGGATGGAATTTTAAAAAAAAAAATAGTGTATCATCATACAATAATTAAAATTATAGGCGATTTATAACTGTTACAACTCTCTCCATTAAAATAATAGAAAACCCCAGTGCATACTGTTTCTTCATGAGTTCAGGAGCTGCGCGATTTAAAAAACCACCACTGAAATGGCATTAAACAATGCCTGCTGATGACAGACCTCTTTTTTCCTGATCAAAAACACATTGTCATAAAATGCACCATAATACAGATGCACATGAGACTGCGTGCCACCACACCTCTTTGAAACAACTCTCCACCTCCTACCACAAAGCTGGCACACTGTCTACTGGTAAGTAGATGGCGTGATGCAAAGCATACAAAACAGACAATGCTCTGCCAGAAACTAACAAAAACACTGGTGCAAGGTGGGAAGTGCGGCACAAAAACACACTGGTAGCTGTCAAAATAGGGCTCCATGTCCACTGTCCTGTCGTCTGTCCACATTCCATGAGAATCCCTAAGCAACTGCCTGAATGCTTACCAAACTCACACCAGTGATGTGCACAGAATTTTTTTTTTTTTTTTTTTTTTTTGGGGGGGGGTCGGTGCTCAACAAAAAAGGCACTCCTAAATACTGAAAAAAGTAAAGTTACATGCAGGAGCACACATTTTACTGCACTTACTTGGTATATATATATATATATATATATATATAGTGGAGTGTGTAATTGATGAGGCATGTTTTGTCTCAGGGAAGTTTATTACACGTCTCCAACATCAGCAAAGTCGAAAGAGAGCATCTCAGAAAAAACTCGTCCCTTATATACCCAGGTCTCCCCACAGCTCACAAGTCACATTGCATTAAAATCAAAAGTAACAATGCATTTCCTCTTTAATCCTTTAGCATCCCCCTCACAGTCTTTGGCCCCAAAGGATCCTCCAGGCATTCTCTTGCATACCAAAGATTACACTTTCACAGCTTCCTGTTATCTCCAAGGAAACTCTGTCTTTGTTCTTATCTAAGATGTGAGGCATTATGTAAGGCATTCAGTAAGTCACATGTGTGGCTACACCCCCCCCCCAAACATTTTAGATCGAACAAAATAATAACAGTCTGCATGCTGTGATAGAATCATTACACATCAATCCACATGCTGCTTGGGCTTCAGTCTCCTCCCGTATCTGCTGTAACTAGGATTCACCGCCTCAGCGGCGCTGTCATGCTGGGGAGCTGCTGTCTGGGGGTGAAAACCTTTTGTCAGTCCCTGCGGGTGCTCTGGAGAAATATTACTCTGGGAAGCACCCCATGGTGGTCTTCCGCGCCGAGGGGCCCTTGCCAACAGCACCTGCTCGTCCGCCACCACAAAAGCGGGTTTGAGTCTGTTTATGCCAACCTTTTCCCTCCTACCCCCCAAATCTAGCAAAAAATGCTTGTCCCCTGTTTCCAACACTCTGAACGGCCCGTCATAAGGTGGTCGCAGTGGGGGGCAATGCGCGTCATGTCTGACAAAAACAAACTCTGCGTTTTTCAAAGTTTTAGGCACAAAAACGCGCGAAAACTGTGATGAACGGGGCCCGGCAGCGTGCCTGCGTCAATGCTACGCTGCAACAGCTGAGACGGGGAGCTTCCTGGCGCAGGATTATCCGGGAGAAACTCCCCGGGCAGCCAAAGTGGCTGTGTGAAAACGAGTTCAGCTGGGGAAGCTTCTAAGTCTTCTTTAGGTGCAGAACGCAACCCTAATAAAACCCACGGTAGCTTGTCTACCCAATTTGCAACTGTCAGTGACGCCCTGAGAGCCGCTTTCAATGACCTATGAAAATGTTCGCATAACCCATTAGCCTGAGGATTGCACGCGGTTGTGCGGTGAATTGTGACACCCAGGCTGCGGGCCATTGCTGACCAAAGTTCGGAAACAAATTTATTTATTTAGCGAATGCAAAGTCCTTAAGCCAAGCAGTTGCCTCCTGGTTTGCAGTATGGAGGGTGTGTAATCCTCCTTCCAGTCTTTGGAGCGGGCAAACCTCTATGATGTGTTCCATTGTTTGCTCCTCTCCACATGCGCACAGTGGGCTAGGGCTACTGCCCCATCTGTGAAGGCTGGCCAAGCAGGGGCCATGTCCAGTCCTGAAGCGATTGAGTGTAGACCACTGTCTCCTTGGGAGTTTGGTGCCCGGGACCTGTTGGTTGGGGTTTATCACCAGCTGTTTGTTTGGGACCTCCTTGGTCTCCCATTCTTCTTGCCAAGCTGTCTGGATGGTAAAGTCAGCTGGGGGAGGGTTTTTCCAAATCGGCCGTCTGGATGAAAGTCGGGCAGTGGGTGGGGTGTAGATATCTGCATGGATTGGCAAGTGAGGAAAATCTTTAACTTTTTGGAGCATCCTTTGAGTTAATGCTGCTCGCCGGATGTGTGGAGGGGCTATGTTTGACAGTACAGAGAGCCAGGGGAGTGGTGTTGAGCGGATTGTTCCAGTTATAGTTCTCATGGTTGAGTTGAGCTGGGTGTCTACATGGTGTGTGTAAGATGACCTGGACCAGACAGGGGCACAATATTCTGCTACAGAGTATGAAAGGGCCAGTGCTGAGGTGCGCAGGGTGGAGACTGCCGCCCCCCATTTTGCACCAGCGAGCTTGCAGAGCAGGTTGTTTCGTACCTTCACCTTAGCAGCCGTCCCCTTTAGATGTTCCTTGAAGGATAAGGTCCTATCAAGGGTCACTCCAAGATAAGTTGGATTTGGGGCATGCTTAAGCTTGAGTCCGCTCAGGTGGATGTTTAGTTCTCTGGCAGCTTTTGCATTGTGGAGATGGAATACACTGGAGACGGTTTTTGCTGGGCTTGGTTTTAGGCGCCAGATTTTGCAGAACTGGTCCAGTTTGGCAAGATCTTCCGTGAGCACCCGTTCCAGTGGTTCAAAGTCTGGTGCTTGGAATGCCAAACAGATGTCGTCTGCATAGATGAATTTGCGGGATTTTGTAGTAGGCAGGTCGTTTATGTAGAGGTTGAACAGAATTGGAGCTAGAACTGAGCCTTGTGGGAGTCCGTTTTTCTGCATTCTCCATGCACTTGTGTTCTGACTGAGGTGGACTCTGAACCTTCGGTTGGTCAGCAGGGTTTTTATAATTGCTGTTGCCCAAGCAGGGATTGCCTTTATAAGTTTCAGGAGGAGGCCTTTGTGCCAGACCGTATCATAGACGGCTGTAAGATCGAGAAACACAGCCCCTGTCTTCAGTCTGCTCTCGAAGCCATTTTCGATGAAGGTGGTTAGGGCCAGTACTTGTTCTCCTGTACTGCGGTCCTTGCGGAAACCTGCTTGATCCACACTTAGAATATCCTCTATTTCTGGGGAAATGCGTTGCAGTATTAGGCGCTCCATGATTTTGTAAGGAACGCTGAGTAGGGAGATTGGGCGGTAGCTTGCTGGTAGTTTGTGGTCTTTGCCAGGTTTTGGGATGGCAATGACCTTTGCTGTCCGCCATTTCTTTGGGATCGAGTTTGTTTGTGTGATCCTTGTGTAGAATTGTGTCAACCAGGTTAGGGCTCGGGGGCCAAGATTTTTCATGAATTCTGGGAAGATGTTATCGTATCCTCTGCCTTTCCACATTTCAGGCCCTGTAGGACTTTCTCCAGTTCAGCAGCCTCGAAGGGTTCAGGGTTCGTTTCCTCTACAGGCATTTTTTGGTGTTTTTTTAGCTCAGTTGTAACTGCTCTTCTGGTGTCTTTGTCTTGGGGTGCTTTGGCGATAGTCAGTAGGTGGGATGCAACTTGGTTGGGTGTGACGGATGCTCGGCTTTGGCTAGGGGGCTTCTGTGCAGCTCCTAGGCGACGGATGAGGCTCCACCATTTCCTGCTAGAGTGGGTAAAGCTCTGGTCAGCAACTGTCTCCTCCCATTTCTTTCGCTGGGCTGTATTTAGCGATTCAATGAGATGGTCTGCTATCTCTGGGTCCCCTGATGTTTGATAGGATTGTAGGAGGGCAGCACATTCTCCGTCCAAACATGGGACATAGAGGGGTCGGTAGCCTCGTGGGATTGCAGTATGGGCAGCCTTGAAGATTGCGCTGCAGAAGCGGTTGTATGCTTCATCTACAGTGATGGTGTGGAGTGGGATGGTAACAACGCTCCGGTCCAGAGTTTCACTGAATTTCTTCCAGTTGGCTTTGCGGAAGTTCCAGCGCATCTTCCTTGGGCTGTATATGACTGGAAGTTGTAGGCCAATGTGAACAAGCAGGGGCCGGTGTTGGCTGTGTGGAAAATCATCAAGAATGAGGATCTGTGTAGGATATGGCTCCCCATTCAAAGAGCTGACCCAACACAGGTCAGGAGAATAGTCCTTCTTCCACCTAGCAGAGTGGAAGGTTCCTCTTTGTTTGGGGTCGTATATCAAAGCGAGGTCATTTCTGGATGCCCAGTCTGAAAGTGCCTCCCCATCACTGTCCACTGCTGGGTACCCCCAGTCAGGGTGATGGCTGTTAAAGTCCCCCACATAGATGGCAGGGTGGGGTAGGGTGGGTAAGACCTGCAGATCCCAGTTGGCATTAGGGGGCTTGTACACATTGACAATATGGAAGCCACCAATGATTATGGTGTCTGAGAAATGTGTTGTTATCAGGTGATTTGCTTCAACTATGTCAGAACGCACATAGGTGGCACGTCCATGTTTAGCATGTAGAACATAGCACAGGAGGTCAAAGCCTTTGATGGTGAAGTGGCCAGCTTCCTCTGTGCCAATATGAGTCTCTTGGAGGCAGATTACATCAATCGAATGTTGGAAGGCAAGGACTTCAATAAGGCTTCGCTTGGCTGCAGATAGGCCTTCAACGTTTAGTTGTAATATGCGAAGGGCAGATCCTACCACAAAGTGCTCTTGGGGCTGTTTGCTTTCGGCTTTAGGACTGTGACTAGGATTCTTCTTTGACTTGGCACAGAGGCGTCGTCTCTTTGAATTTAGTCTGCTGGTAGGATCATTAGCTTCCCCAGGCGAGCCCGGGTACTGGCGGAGGGCGCGACAAGAACGCTGATCCATTGCCCCCCGGAAACAAATTGAGGGCCTCTGTCGGATGTAATGTCCGACGGGACTCCAAAACGCGCCACCCATGCTGTTACGAATGCACGCGCCACCTCCTCAGCTGTGGTTGACGCCAAAGGAACCACCTCCGGCCAGCGCGTGGTGCGGTCCACCATTGTCAGAAGGTGCGTGCACCCCTGTGATGGCAGGAGGGGACCCATGAGGTCCACGTGAACGTGGTCAAACCTCTTAGCCGGAATGTGAAATGGCTCCAAGGGAGCCCTCATGTGTCTGTGTACCTTGGCTCGTTGGCACGCCATGCAGGCTGCTGCCCACTCTTTCACTTGTTTGCGGCGGCCGGGCCACACAAATTTTTCTGCTACCATTTTGACTGACGCGTGCACCCCCCGGATGCGCCAAAGAATGAATCGAGTCAAAAACGCGGCGGCGCCACGCTGCTGGTACCACGGGACGCGGTCGCCCCGTGGAGACATCACAGATTAGGGGGGGCATACCGTCTTGCAGCACCCTGCTCTCCAGCCTTAACCCTGTTGGTCCAGACTGGAGCGCGCACACATCCGCGTCACTAACCTGCTCCGCGGCCATGGCTGTGTAATCTATCCCCACGCAGACGGGGGCAGCCACGGCGCGCGAGAGGCAGTCTGCCACTACATTCAGTTTACCCGACACATGCTGAATATCGGTAGTAAACTCTGAGATCGCGGCTAGCTGCCTCTGCTACCGGCCCGACCACGGTTCTGAAACCTTGGCCATCGCGAATGTTAGTGGCTTGTGGTCAACGAACGCGGTGAAACAGCGCCCTTCTAGCCAGAACTGGAAGTGGCGAATGGCCAAATGGAGAGCCAGCAACTCCCTGTCAAACGCGCTGTATTTACGTTCACTATCGCGCAAGGTCCTGCTGAAAAAGGTGAGCGGCTGCCAAGCCCCGGCTACCTGCTGCTCCACGACCGCCCCTATGGCCACCTCTGACGCGTCAGTGGTGAGCGCTATGCAGGCCGTTGGGTCTGGATGTGCCAACAATGCAGCGTTTGCCAGGGCTGCTTTGACTTCCACGAACGCTCGCTCCCGCTCCGGGGACCATTCGATCTTATTCGCGGGTTTCTGCTTTTTGAGCGCGGCATACAGTGGTTGCATGAGCTGCACTGCGCGGGGGAGGAAACAGTTATAAAAATTCACCATTCCCCAAAACTCCTGTAACGCCCTGACCATTTGTGGTCGGGGAAAATCTGCTACCGCGCGCACTTTGTCAGGCAGCGGAACCGCTCCTTCGGGAGAGACGCGGTGTCCTAAAAAAATCGATCTGCGTCACCCCGAACTGACACTTCGCTGGGTTGATTATTAAACCGTGCTCTCCCAACCTCCGGAAAACTGCCATGAGGTGGGTTTCGTGTTCGTCTTCGGACACGCTGGCTACTAAAATATCGTCCAGGTAGACGAATACGAAAGGGAGATCGCGCAGCACTGAATCCATCATGCGTTGGAACGTCTGCGCAGCCCCTTTAAGCCCGAATGGCATGCGTAAAAACTCGAATAGACCAAACGGAGTTATCACCGCTGTTTTGGGTATGTCCTCAGCACGCACTGGAATTTGGTGGTAACCGCGGACCAAGTCTATTTTAGAAAAAACGCGCGCTCCTGCCAAATGAACAGAAAAATCTTGAATGTGAGGGATTGGGTAGCGGTTGTGCGCTGTGGCATTGTTCAACCTGCGGAAATCCCCGCAAGGTCGCCACGAATCATCAGCTTTAGGAACCATGTGTAGTGGGGAAGCCCATGGGCTGTTTGAATGCCTGATGATGCCCAACCTCTCCATGTTGGCAAACTCCTCGCGCGCTATGGCCAGTTTAGCTGCGTCCAAGCACCGAGGTTTTGCTAAAACGAGTGGCCCGGTGGTGGTAATAAAATGTTCCACCCCGTGTTTAGCGATGGCTGCCGAAAATGTAGGGACCGTGAGTGCTGGGAACTGAGTGAGCAGTGTGTGGAACTTACCGCTTGCAGCTGTGACGTTGGCTTGTGCTGTTGGCCGGGACGCTCGAGCTGTACAGGGGATAGAATCAAAAGACAGTGCATTAACCAGGCGCCTGTTAGCGACATCAACCAACAACCCATGTGAGCACAAAAAAATCAGCCCCCAATATATTGAAATTCATTGCTGCTATGACAAAAGTCCACTCAAATGTACGGCCGTGCAGAGACAGAAGCAGAGTCCTCTCACCAACGGTCTTAATCTCCGAGCCATTTGCTGCTGCCATCTCGGGGCCGCTGGATCCTGCCAGCCGGTCGGCATAGGACGGCATGATGAAACTGAACTGGGCGTCGGTGTCCACGAGGAAATGCCTCCTGGAGCGTGCATCCGTCAAGTAGAGCAGCTTGTTCTCCTCCCCAAGGGTCGCAGCTGCTACCAACCCCCGGTCTTGGCGTTTTCCCGAGCGCTTGAACTGGCACGGTGGTATACATTTGCGTGCCCTCTCAGCAAAGCGGCGGTGGTAGGAACAAAGGGTGTCTCCTCCGCGTTCCTTGGCCCCCGTCTCCGCTGTCGTCGGTGGTTCTGCTACCGCCGTCCCTGGTTCCCCGCTATCTCCGGCCGTCGCGCCGAGCTCCATCGCTGCCGCCGTGGCCGCGCGCTCTCTGCTGGCATTTACGATCCGATGCGCCTCCCGGGCCAGCGTACGGTAGTCCCGTTGGGCCAACAACGGCGAACTGGCCAGGGCCTCTCTCGTCGCTGACGGCAGGGTCCTGAGGAAGAGGTGGGTAAAGATGAAGTGGTCATCGTCCGAGCCTTTCAACCTCAGCATCTTCTCCATCAGGTCAACGGGTGTGGAATCTCCCAACTCGGTCAGCGCCAGGAGTCTCTCTGCTCTCTCCTCAACCGAGAGAGTGTAGTGCTGGATGAGTGCAGCCTTCAACGCGCCGTATTTGTCGCTGGCTGGTGGCTGCTCCAGAAGGCGCTCCACATGCTGCGCATTGTGGTTATCGAGCTTTGCGATCACAAGGTAGAATTTCGTGTCATCTACCGATATTCCCCGGAGGGCAAACTGTGCCTCAACCAAGTGGAACCAGGAGCACGGGTTGTGCTGCCAAAAGTCCGGTAGCTGGACCGTAACGGCGTACGCTTGGCTGGGGGCTCCCAACAAGGCTGGCCCCGGGGAATTCTCATCTTGCTGCATGCTACGTCTTGGGTCACCAGTGTGGAGTGCGTAATTGATGAGGTATGTTTTGTCTCAAGGAAGTTTATTACACGTCTCCAACATGAGCAAAGTCGAAAGAGAGCATCTCAGAAAAAACTCGTCCCTTATATACCCAGGTCTCCCCACAGCTCACAAGTCACATTGCATTAAAATCAAAAGTAACAATGCATTTCCTCTTTAATCCTTTAGCATCCCCCTCACAGTCTTTGGCCCCAAAGGATCCTCCAGGCATTCTCTTGCATACCAAAGATTACACTTTCACAGCTTCCTGTTATCTCCAAGGAAACTCTGCCTTTGTTCTAATTTCACTATTACCGCAATTTTCCAAGATACTTGAAAAAATATTCTACGAGAGAATTGACAACTTCATACTGAAGAATGATTTATTGTGTGAGCAGCAATATGGGTTCAGACACAAAAGGACAACAGCATATGCCTTAATGGAATTTACAGAAAAAATATCAACAGCCATTGAAAATAAAGAGTATTCAGTTGGAGTATTCCTGGACCTAAAAAAAGCATTTGATACAGTAGATCACAATCTATTATTAAAGAAATTACAAAACTGTGGTATAAGAGGGGTAGCACTGTCCTGGTTAAGTAGTTACTTAAAGAATAGATATCAGTATGTATGTGTTAGCAACAAAAACTCAGAGTTACTGAAGGTCACCTGTGGAGTCCCACAGGGTTCAGTTTTGGGACCATTATTATTCAATATGTATATAAACGATATATGTAAAGTTTCAGAAAAAAATGGACTTAATTTTGTTTGCTGATGACACTAATCTGCTATGCAGTGGAAACAATTTGGAACAACTTCTGGATACACTCGGAAAGGAATTAGGAAAGTTTAAACTGTGGTTTGATTCAAACAAATTAACGCTCAATTTAAGCAAGACAAAATTTATAGTCTTTAACAACCATCACAACAACCCAGTACCCAAACTCAGTGTAAATGGTGTAGAGATTGAAAGGGTATCCGAAACTAAATTCCTTGGAGTAATAATTGATAACAAACTGTGTTGGAGGTCACATATTAATTATATTAAAGGTAAAGTATCCAAATCAATTGCAATATTACACAGAGCGAAAAATTTGCTGAATCAACCCACACTATACACCTTGTATGGCTGTATTGTGAGACATGTATATGTTGGACACTGCATATGTGATTTAACCACGATGAAGGAGAGCCAGCCCCCTGCGGTGCGGAGCCACAGAGCCTGGACCCCCTGCGGAGGACAGGGGACAGAAGACTTCCTGACCGCTGAGGCTCGGGAAGACAGAAGGGGGAGTTATGTAAATAAAAGGCTAATGAATGTGAATAAAGAGATTTTGAGAGAGATGTGTGATTTCCCCCGCGAGGGAAATGGTTTGATGTGAGAATGTTTAAATGAGAGAACTTTGGTGTGTTCACTCTCTTTGTTCGCTGCTCAAGAATAAGAGCAGACAGTGGAATGATTTCTTGAATAAACTGGAATGGAAGACAATTCGGTTTCGTTATTCAAGTCTCCCCACATTGGTGACTGACGACGTTGAGAATGAACGAAGAAATTCTCAGGGTCCCGGACTCACAGCGCTCAGAGCTGGCGAGCGCAGTGGCCGTTAAGCTGCCTGATTTCTGGCAGGATAACCCACGGTCGTGGTTTCTGCAAGCAGAGTCGCAGTTCGCGCTCGCAGGAGTAACGGTGGATGACACTAAGTTCCACCATGTCATCGCTAAACTGGACAACAGCACAGCTCGGTGCGTGCAAAGCTTGGTGGAGCAGCCACCCGCGACCGACAGGTACGGCAAGCTGAAATCCACCCTCATCAAGTTTTTCACCCCCTCGGCTGAAGTGAGGGCGAGGAGGATCCTGTCTTTGCTAGACCAAGGTGGACACAGGCCGAGCGCCCTGATGGAGGAGATGATACAGCTGAGAGGTTTGGACAACGATGATTTCATTTTTCAGTTCATCTTCCTCTCCAACCTCCCGGCGCATGCGAGAAGCACGCTGGCCGGCAAAAAGTGTCACACCCTGGAGGAGTTCCGGGAGCTGGCCCAGGAGGCAGATGGGATCCTGGACGCCTGCGGCGGGCAAGCAACCACAGCAGCGACCCGAGACAGCGGGGAGCCAGAGGCGGCAGAACCAGACTGGCCGACGACGGCGGCAACACGACCGCGACGAGGGGGAGCCAATAGCCCGGCGGCAGAAGCGCGGGCACGACACAGCGGAGGAGAAGATCTCTGCTTTTACCATCGGAGGTTCGCAGAGAAGGCACGCAGGTGTGTGCCGCCCTGCATCTTCAGGAGTTCGGGAAACGGCAAGACCGGGGGTCGCTAGCAGCTTCGACCCTCGGAGAACGCAACAAGCTGCTCTACATCACGGATGCGCGCTCCGGACGAGTGTTCCTCATTGACACCGGAGCACAAGTGAGCTTCATCACCCCAACATACGCGGACCGGGTGGCTGGACCCCACGGTAACGGAGCTACAGCGGCAAATGGCTCGAACATCAACACCTACGGGAGAAGGACCTTGCCTTTATGCTTACATGGCCGCACATATGAATGGACTTTTGTAATAGCGGCGGTGAGTTTCAACATGTTGGGCGCGGATTTTTTGTGTTCACACAATCTGTTAGTTGATCTTGCTAATAGACGGCTGGTAAATGCACTCTCTTTTTACTCTCTCCCCTGTTCAGCTCGAGTGTCCCCGCCACCAGTACAGACCCACGTTGCTACAGCAGGTGGTAAGTTTCACACACTCCTCACCCAATTTCCAGTGCTCACTGTGCCCACTTTTTCAGCGACGGTCGCGAAGCACGGGGTGAAACACTTTATCCCCACTTCTGGTCCTCCCGTGTTTGCAAAAGCTCGGCGCTTGGATGCAGTTAAGCTCGCCATTGCGCGCGAGGAGTTCGCCAGCCTGGAGAGGCTGGGCATCGTTCGTAGGTCGAAGAGCCCGTGGGCTTCGCCGCTGCACATGGTACCGAAAGCCGATGGCTCCTGGAGACCGTGCGGGGATTACCGCAGGCTAAACAACGCTACGGCGCACGATCGTTATCCCATCCTGCACATTCAGGATTTTTCGGTGCACCTGGCGGGGGCGCGCATTTTTTCAAAGATTGATCTAGTTCGCGGCTATCACCAAGTCCCGGTCCAACCGGAGGACATTCCTAAAACAGTGGTAATAACCCCGTTCGGACTTTTCGAATTTTTACGCATGCCGTTTGGTCTCAAAGGGGTGGCGCAAACATTTCAGCGGATGATGGATGCCGTGTTACGCAATCTCCCTTTCGTGTTTGTGTACCTCGACGACATTTTGGTCGCGAGTACTTCAGAGGACGAACACGAAACGCACCTCACAGCAGTTTTTAGGAGGCTGGGAGAGCACGGCTTAATAGTTAACCCAGCCAAGTGCCAGTTCGGCGTCGAGCGGATCGATTTTTTGGGTCACCGCGTCTCCCCGGAGGGAGCGGTTCCGTTACCAGAGAAAGTACGCGCGGTAGCGGATTTTCCCCGTCCACAAACGGTCAAATCACTACAGGAATTCTTGGGGATGGTGAATTTTTATAACCGATTCCTGCCCCACGCAGCTCAAATCATGCAACCGTTATATGCCGCGCTCAAAAAACAAAAACCGACCCAGGCGGTCGAATGGTCCCCGGAGCGGGAGCGCGCGTTCACAGAGGTTAAAAAAGCCTTGGCTGACGCTGCGCTCCTGGCCCACCCAGACCCTGCAGCACGTATCGCGCTGATGACAGACGCTTCAGATTTAGCCATAGGGGCCGTTATTGAGCAACAGGTAGCCGGAGTTTGGCAGCCTTTGGCTTTCTTTAGCAAATCTTTAAGCGCGGCTGAACGAAAATACAGCGCGTTTGACAGAGAACTGTTGGCGCTGCATTTGGCTATTCGTCATTTCCAGTTCTGGCTGGAAGGACGGTGCTTCACCGCTTATGTGGACCACAAGCCGCTCACATACACCATGGCCAAAATTTCAGACCCGTGGTCCGGCAGGCAGCAGAGGCAGCTGGCCGCAATCTCGGAATTTACCACTGACATTAGGCACGTTGCGGGCAAATTCAATGTAGTAGCGGATTGTCTCTCATGCGCGTTCACGACCCCAACACGCGCAGAGGCAGAACGGGCCACCGTGACCGCGCCGCAGGAGAGCGGCACGGTGGCGCGCGCAGCCCCGGTGCACGTGGGTATAGATTACGCAGCCATGGCAGCGGACCAGGGGGCGGACGCAGACGTGCGCGCGCTCCAGTCTGGACCAACAGGGTTGAGGCTGGAGAGCAAGTGTTTACAAACCGGTATGCCCCCCCTGATCTGCGACGTGTCGACGGGGCGCCCGCGTCCGGTGGTTCCGGCCACGTGGCGCCGCCGTGTTTTTGACTCGGTTCACTCACTGGCGCACCCGGGGGTGCGCGCGTCGGTGAAACTAGTGGCGGAAAAGTTTGTTTGGCCGTGCCTGCGCAAGCACGTGAAGGAATGGGCAAAAACCTGCATTTCCTGTCAACGGGCCAAAATTCACAGGCACACAAGAGCCCCGTTAGAACCGTTCCGCATTCCGGCCAGAAGGTTCGACCATGTGCACGTCGACCTTGTGGGCCCCCTACCGGCATCACAGGGGTTCACGTATCTTTTGACAATGGTGGACCGCACCACACGTTGGCCGGAAGTGGTCCCACTTGCGACGACCACGGCCGCGGAGGTGGCTCGCGTTTTTTTAACGGCTTGGGTGGCGCGTTTCGGGGTTCCGTCGGACATTACGTCCGATAGAGGACCGCAATTCATCTCTGAGCTGTGGTCAGCGATGGCCAACGGCTTAGGAGCCAAAATTCACTGCACTACGGCTTACCACCCTCAGGCCAATGGTTTATGCGAGCGTTTTCATAGGTCTTTGAAGGCAGCACTCAGAGCGTCGCTCACGGATGCAGATTGGGTGAATAAACTTCCATGGGTTTTATTAGGGTTGCGTTCTGCGCCTAAAGAGGACTTAGACGGCTCCCCAGCGGAGCTGGTATTCGCACAAACTCTGAGGCTGCCGGGCGAGTTTTTACCAGAGCACCCAGAGCCCCCACCTCTCTCGGCTCTGGGACCGTTAGTCGGCACGGGGGCAGACACGCTCCCGGGTCCGGTTCATCACGCTTTTCCACGAGTTTTCGTCCCCAAGGCTTTGAAAAATGCCAATTTCGTTTTTGTCAGGCGCGAAGCCCTAAAAGCAACGCTCAAACCGCCTTACGAAGGGCCATTTCGAGTGCTGGAGGCAGGTGATAAGCAATTTGTGCTGGATTTTGGAGACAGAAAAGAGACAGTCAGTATTGACAGACTAAAACCTGCTTTTGTCATGAAGGACGTGTCTGTACCGGTCGCGGTGGCGCCTCGACGAGGCAGGCCCCCGCAGAAGGCAATTAACCACTCTCTTCCTCAGTCAACAGCGCCGAAGCAGAAACGCACCGCAGGCAAGGCGGGGCCAACGCACAGCAGATTCGGCAGACGGCTGAAGCCCAAGCGGCGCACAGACTGAATGTTGGTGTTGATTATTCAGTAGTGAGTAAGGTGCTATTTAATTTTAGGAATTAGTCTGTTCTTCATCGTTTGGGGGGGGTTATATGGCTGTGTTGTGAGACATGTATATGTTGGACACTGCATATGTGATTTAACCACGATGAAGGAGAGCCAGCCCCCTGCGGTGCGGAGCCACAGAGCCTGGACCCCCTGCGGAGGACAGGGGACAGAAGACTTCCTGACCGCTGAGGCTCGGGAAGAGAGAAGGGGGAGTTATGTAAATAAAAGGCTAATGAATGTGAATAAAGAGATTTTGAGAGAGATGTGTGATTTCCCCCGCGAGGGAAATGGTTTGATGTGAGAATGTTTAAATGAGAGAACTTTGGTGTGTTCACTCTCTTTGTTCGCTGCTCAAGAATAAGAGCAGACAGTGGAATGATTTCTTGAATAAACTGGAATGGAAGACAATTCGGTTTCGTTATTCAAGTCTCCCCACACTTGTGTCATTCATTAATACTCCCATACATGACATATTGTAATGAAGTATGGGGAAATACATATAAAACAAACATATATCCACTCTTTATGCTTCAAAAGAGAGCTATTAGAATAATCAACAAAGCAGCTTACAGGGAACCAACAAACCCACTTTTTCTTAAACAAAAAACTCTCAAGTTGAAAGATCTGATTGACTTTAAAACTGCAATAATAATGTTCAAAGTGAAGAATTTATTAATGCCCGCAAATATCCAAAAGTTGTTCCAAACAAGGGAGAAACGATATCACTTCAGAGGAACATGTATATTTCAAAAGCCTACAGTGAGAACAACCACCAAGCAACACTGTATTTCAGTGCAAGGAGTCAGATTATGGAACGATTTTGGACCTGAATTAAAATCATGTACAACGCTTGGACAATTTAAACAAAAACTAAAGGAAGAAATACTCCAAACATATTTACAAGACGACATGTAAACTCACATAAGGATTGACATTTCCAGCCTGTGTTGTGTTATAGCTTAGTTTTTCTTTTTTTTTTTTCTTATTTTTCTCTGTGACATTATGTCTTAGATTTGTTTTTGAATAGTAACCGCTTAACTTAGACTAGCTCAGTTTTCTTTTTTCTCTCAGTCACATTTTGTCTTAGCCTTGTTTTAAATTGTAATCGCTCTTGTCTTGTTTTTCTCTTTTCTCCTTTGAATTCTTGGATGGAATATGGGTGGGCAATATAAGCTGCGGCTTCAGCCATCACCCATTTCGGATAACTCACGTGGAATTGTAGAGTAGAAGGAGTCTTTGTCTAACTTGACCTTGTTGTTATATTATACAGTTTCTTTTAACCTGTAATGTACTATCCGAAATAAATAAATTCAATTCAATTCAAGATGTGAGGCATTATGTAAGGCATTCAGTAAGTCACATGTGTGGCTACAATATATATATATATATACAGTATATATATATATATATATATATATATATATATATATATATATATATACACACAGTGGTGTGAAAAAGTGTTTGCCCCCTTCCTGATTTCTCATTTTTTTGTATGTTTGTCACACTTAAATGTTTCAGATCATCAAACAAATTTAAATATTAGACAAAGATGACACAAGTAAACACAAAATGCAGTTTTTAAATGAAGGTGTTTATTATTAAGGGGAAAAAAAATCCAAACCTACATGGCCCTGTATGAAAAAGTGATTGCCCCTAAACCTAATAACTGGTTGGGCCATCCTTAGCAGCAACAACTGCAATCAAGCATTTGCGATAACTGGCAATGAGTCTTTTACAGAGCTGTGGAGGAATTGTGGCCCACTCATCTTTGCAGAATTGTTGTAATTCAGCCACATTTTTTTCGAGCATGAACCACCTTTTTAAGGTCATGCCACAGCATCTCAGTTGGATTCAGGTCAGGACTTTGACTAGGCTACTCCAAAGTCTTCATTTTGTTTTTCTTAAGCCATTCAGAGGTGGACTTGCTGGTGTGTATTGGATCATTGTCCTGCTGCAGAACCCAAGTGCACTTCAGCTTGAGGTCACGAACAGATGGCCGGACATTCTTCTTCAGGATTTTTTGGTAGAACGCAGAACTCATGGTTCCATTTACCACAGCAAGCCTTACAGGTCCTGAAGCAGCAAAACAGCCTCAGACCATCACACTACCACCACCATATTTTGCCGTTTTGCCCCCGGTTCTAGCACCCTGAACGGTCCGTCATACGGTGGGCGCAGCAGGGTCCAGTGCGCATTGTGCCTGACAAAAACAAAACTGGCATTCTGCAAGCTTTTTGGGACGAATGTGCGGGGAAAACAATGGTGGGCCAGGCCCGGTACGCTCACAGCCTCCGTGCTGTGTAAAAATTGCGTGGACGGATCAGCCTCAGGTGCGGGGTTTTCCAGTAAAAATTCTCAGGGGATCTGCAGCAGTTGAGAAAAAATGAGTTCTGCCAGGAAGGCTGCCAAATCCTCCTTAGGTGCGGAACGCAACCCTAAAAGAACCCAAGGTAGGTGGTCGACCCAATTTGTGTCCGTGAGCGAAGCTCTGAGCGCTGCTTGAAGCGATCTATGAAAACGCTCGCATAACCCGTTAGCCTGGGAGTTGTACGAGGTAGTGCGGTGACTATTGACCCCCGGCTCTGAGTCATCGCAGACCAGAGTTCCAAAACGAATTGTTGACCTCTGTCAGACGTGATGTCCAATGGAGATCCAAAACATGCAGCCCAAGCCGAAAAAAAAGCACGCGTCACTTCCGTGGATGCGGTAGAAGCCAGCGGGTCCACTTCAGGCCAGCGGGTGGTGCGGTCCACGATTCTTAAAAGGTGAGTGAAACCTTGCAACAGTGGGAGGGGTCCCACCAAATCCACGTGGATGTGGTCGAACCTCCTGGCCAAGATTTGGAATGGCTCGAGGGGAGCTCTGGTGTGCTTGTGCACTTTGGCCCGCTGGCACGTGACGCAAGCTGCAGCCCACTCTTTCACATCTTTGCACAAGCGCGCCAGACGAATTTCACCCCCACTAGTTTCACCGAAGCATGCACTTCCGGATGTGAAAGGGAGTGGACTGACTCAAAAACGCGATGATGCCAAGAGCTCGGAACCACCAGGCACGGGCGGCCGGTGGAGACGTCACAGAGCAAGGGAGGGAACCCTTCTTGCACCACCCTGTTCTCCAGCCTCAACCCACTTGGCGCACACTGGAGCATGCAAATGTCTGCGTCCTCGGCTTGTTCCGCGACCATGGCAGGGAAATCTATTCCCATGTAGACTGGGGTGATTAATGCATGTGACAGGCAATTGGCCACAACACTGAGTTTACTGGCAATGTGTTGAATGTTGGTAGTGAACATCCGAAATTGTGGCCAAATGCCATTGCTGCCAGGCCGACCATGGTTCAGAGACCTTGGCCATTGCGTATGTCAGTGGCTTATGGTCCACAAATGCTGTGAAGTCGCGCCCCTCCAGCCAGAACTGGAAATGGCGCATCGCCAGGTGGAGAGCCAGCAATTCTCTATCGAACGCGCTGTACTTGCGTTCGTTGTCGTGCAAAGTCCGGCTGAAAAATGTGAGCGGCTGCCACAAACCTGAGACGGACTGCTCCACTACTGCCCCTATGGCAACGTCAGAGGCGTCTGTAGTGAGCACTATCCGTGCAGAAGAGTCCAGGTGGGCTAACAACGTGGCATCCACAAGCGTTGTTTTGGCATTAGTAAAAACCTGGACTCACTCGGGAGTCCAGTCGATGGCTTCCGCGGGTTTCTTTTTTTTTTTTAAGCACGGTGTACAACGGTTGCATCAGCTAGGCTGCCTGGGGAAGGAAATGGTTATAAAACTTAACAATTCCCCAACACTCCTGTAGTGCTCTCATGGTCTGCGGGCACGGAAAGTCTGTCACAGCGCGCACTTTTCCCGGTAACTGGATCGTGCCCTCCCGTGAAATGCGGTGGCCCAAAAAGGCAATCACTGGCACACCAAACTGGCACTTCGCCAGATTAACTATCAACCCGTGCTCTTCCAACCTCTGGAAAACTGTCCTGAGATGCGCTTCTTGGATGCACCGGCTACCAGAATGTCTTCTAAGTAGACAAAAACGAAGGACAAGTTGCGAAGTACTGTGTCCATCATCCTCTGGAACGTCTGCGCCGTGCCTTTTAATCCAAACAGCATGCGTAAAAACTCGAAAAGGCCGAAAGGAGTTATTACCGCTGTTTTCGAAATGTCTTCCGTGTGCACCAGGACCTGGTGGTAACCGCAGACCAGATCCACTCTGGAAAAAACACGTGCCCCGGCCAGGTGCACGGAAAAATCCTGGATGTGTGGAATAGGATAGCAATTGAGTTCCGTTGTGTTGTTCAAGTGCCGGAAATCGCCGCACAGTCGCCATGACCCGTTGGTTTTCGGCACCATGTGTAGCGGGGATGCCCATGGGCTGTTGGAGCGCCTGATGATGCCCAACTGCTCTAAGTTGGCAAACTCCTCTCGTGTGCTGGCCAGTTTAGCTGCGTCCAAACACCGAGGATGCACAAATACCGGCAGCCCTTTCGTCATTTCGTGCTCGACCCCATGTTTTGTTACCATAGTGGAAAAAGTTGGGACCGTGAGTGCTGGGAACTGTGCGAGTAAATGTTGGTACTTACCCCCTGGAGCTATAATATTAGCCAGTGTTGTCGACCCAGCTCCCCGAGCTGTGCAGGGCAGTGAGGTGAAAGAGACAGCGTCCACTAATCTATTAGCAACATCGACTAACAATCCCTAAGCGCATAGAAAATTTGCTCCTAAAATGGGGCCAGAACATGCAGCTATCACAAAGTCCCACTGAAAGTTGCGTCTGTGTAAGCATATCATCAGTGTCTGCTTGCCAAACGCCCTGATGGTGGATCCGTTGGCGGCCATGAGCTTGGGACCGCTGCGTCCTGCCACCCTCTCTGCACTGACCAGTAGGATGAGGCTCTTCTGGGAGCCGGAGTCAACCAAAAACCGTCTTCCGAACGTGTGTCCGTGACATAAAGCAGTCTGTTCCTGTCGCCATCAGTTGCAGCTGCCACTGAATTCTGACAGTGCCGTCTTCCCAGCTCCTTGAATTGGCATAGCGCCAGGCAGCGTTGGGCATCCAAGCCAAAACGACAATTGTAAGAACAGATAGCCCCCTTCGTCCTCTGGTGTCCATCCCGGCTACCACGAATGGCTCCTCAACTTCGCTGGAGTCCCTCATGGATGCCAGTGCCACTGTCTGCACACAGAGTTCTGGTCGCAGAAATGATGCGGTTTGCTCCCTGCACCAAGGCACAGTAGTCCTTAGTAACCAGCTGTGGCAAGTTGGCCAGGATCACCCTCACTGTAGCCAGTAGGTTCCTGAGGAAGAAGTGGGCAAACAGGAAAGATTTGTTGTCCTTCCGCCTTAGCGCCAACACGCTCTCCATCCACTGCTGATTTGTCCCCTAGCTCCGAACGCGTTAGAAGCCTCTCTGCCCTCTCACTGTCAGAAAGGGTATAGTGCTGGAGAAGCATCCTCTTGAGTGCCTCGTATTTTCCTTGGGCCAGCGGCTCCTGGAACAGGCTCGTCACTTGTTGCATGGCGCGCACATCCAGTACAACAACCACGTAGTAATACCTGGTATCGTCCGTTGTTATCCCGCGGAGTGTGAATTGAGCTTCTATGTGCAAAAACCACGTGGTCAGATTGTGAAGCCAGAAGCCTGGGAGCTTGATTAGGACCATGCACGTGGTGCTGGCGCTCTCCTTCCAGGCCGTCTCCAGGGCAGTGCTCAGCTCACTTTCCATATCATGTCGGGGTCACCAGTGTGGAGCAAGGAGGCAGGCGAGACAACGAGCTGGATGACAGTTACTTTATTCTTTCTCCAACATATTTTACAGCAAAAGAGAATGTCGGATCTCTGTGCACTCCTCCTTTATTCCCATGCGTAAAGACCCGACACTTCCGACCATAACCATTATGTTTAGAACAAAGCCTGTGTGGCACATTAACATGACATGACACCGGGGCCACTCTCACACCCTTTTACCAGCGGCCTAGTATTTACTCCTCTCCCCGGGGGGCGCATAGTCCTTGCTGTCCCATCTGAAACCCCCCCCACCCACCCATGACACCTCCTGTTTTGGTCCATTGTTCCCTGGGTGGAGAAGTCCAACACCGTGCCCCCACACTATGCTACTTTTACGCCAGATGCAATGGGACACATACCTTCCAAAAAGTTCAACAACTTTTGTCTCGTCAGTCCACAGAGTATTTTCCCAAAAGTCTTGGGGATCAGCAAGATGTCTTCTGGTAAAACTGAGATGAGCCTTTATGTTTTTTTTTGCTCAGCAGTGGTTTTTGTCTTGGTTTTCTTATGGTGGAGTCATGAACACTGACCTTAACTGAGGCAAGAGAGGCCTGCAGTTCTTTGGATGTTGTTGTGGGGTCTTTGGTGGCCTCTTGGATGAGTCGTCGCTGCGCTCTTTGGGTAATTTTGGTTGGCTGCCCACTCCTGGGAAGGTTCACCACTGTTCCATGTTTTCGCCATTTGTGGATAATGGCTCTCACAGTGGTTTGCTGGAGTCCCAAAGCTTTAGAAATGGCTTTATTGTGGAGAGTGCAAATAACGGAGGCAGACTTATGCAGCAGATGACTTTATTCACTCACATCAGTCATACACAGAAAAAGCATATGTCCATACACCAGGGTCTCTCCTTTTAAATCAACCGCCCATCTCACATCTGCATGACATCTCGCATCACAATACATTCAACCCTTCTCCCCCCAATACTTCTTCCTGCTACCTCACCATAATCTCTCTCATTTCAATACCTATTGTCCTTCTGTTTACCCTCTGCATCCAGTCTGAGATGATTAATCCTCCTGGCAATATAAGCTGCGGCTTCAGCCATCACCCATTTCGGATAACTCACGTGGAATTGTATAGTAGAAGGAGTCTTTGTCTAATTTGACCTTGTTGTTATATTATACAGTTTCTTTTAACCTGTAATGTACTATCCGAAATAAATAAAATTCATTCATTCATAAATAAATAAATTCATTAACCCAGCTTCTATACACCCCCCCCCAGAATCTCAGACCGAGTTTCAGTCCTCACGTCCTTTTGGCTTCAGTCTCCTCCCGTATCTGCTGTAACGGGGGTTTTCCACCTCCGTGGCGCTGCTGTGCCGGTAGGGGGCTCCTGGGGGTGTGTCTGTCTGCGGGTGGGCGAGGGGGGGGGAACCTTCGACTTGCCCGTGTGGCTGCTCTGATGAATCGTTTACCTGGGGAGTTCTCAGTGGGAGTCTTCCACCCCGAGGGGCCCAAGCCAACATCACTTGCTCGTCCGCCACCACAAAGGCGGGCTTAAGTCTGTCTATACATATTTTCTCCTGACGACCCCCCAAGTCTAACAAAAAATGTTTGTCCCCTGTTTCCAGCACTCTGAATGGGCCATTGTAGGGTGGGCGCAATGGTGGGCATCGTGCCTGACAAACACAAATGCCGCGTTCTTCAAAGTTTTTGGCACAAAAGCGCATGGAAAACAGTGGTGGGCCGGGCCTGGCAGAGTGCCTGTGTCTGCGCTATGCTGCAAACACAGACGGACAGTTGTCCAGCGCAGGATTATCTGGCAAAAATTCCCCAGGGAGCCGCAGTGGCTGAGAAAAAACAAGCTCCGCCGGGGAAGCCTCCAAATCCTCTTTTGGTGCAGAACGTAACCCCAATAAAACCCACGGCAACTGGTCTACCCAATTTGCATCCGTCAGCGAAGCCCTGAGCGCTGCTTTCAATGACCTATGAAAATGCTCGCATAACCCATTGGCCTGTGGGTTGTACGCGGTTGTGCGATGAATTGCAACACCCAGGCTACGGGCCATCGCGGACCAGAGGTCGGAAACAAACTGTGGGCCCCTATTGGACGTGATGTCTGACGGGATGCCAAAACGTGCCACCCATGTCGTCAAAAAAGCGCGTGCCACGTCTGCAGACGTGGTTGCTGCCACCGGGACTGCTTCTGGCCAGCGTGTGGTGTGGTCCAGCACTGTCAGAAGGTGCGTGCACCCCTGCGACGGCGGGAGGGGGCCCGCGAGATCCACGTGAACATGGTCAAACCTCTTAGCCGGTATGTGAAACGGCTTTAAAGGAGCCTTTGTGTGTCTGTGTACTTTGGCTCGTTGGCACGCTACACAGGCTGCCGCCCACTCTTTCACTTGTTTGAGCAGGCCTGGCCATACGAACTTCGCTCCCACCATTTTGACTGACACGCGCACTCCTGGGTGCGCCAGAGCATGAACTGACTCAAACACTCGGCGGCGCCAAGCAACTGGGACCACTGGGCGCGGGCGTCCCGTGGAGACATCGCAGATTGGGGGTGGGGGGGGGCTGCCGTCTTGCAGTACTCTGCTCTCCAGCCTTAACCCTGTTGGTCCAGACTGGAGAGGGCACACGTCCACATCGCCAATCTGCTCTGCGGCCATGGCTGTATAATCTATCCCCACGCAGACCAGGGCCACTACTGCACGCGAGAGGCAGTCCACCACCACATTCAGTTTACCCGACACATGCTGAATATAAGATAAGATAAGATAAGCCTTTATTAGTCCCACAATGGGGAAATTCCAGGATTGCAACAGCACAGGGATAGCAACACTCAGAGCAACAATCAGAAGGCAAGAAAAAACAAGAACATCTAGTAAACATATGTACATATTACTATAAATGTATATATAGACACACAGTGCGGAGCATTATGGTTGGTTGGTGAATGTGCAGCAGAAAGTCTAAGCTCTCTCTCCGCGGATGCGGCGGGCCAGCTGGAAGTCTTTGGGCATGATGGGGACCCTCTTGGCAAAGAAGAGACCCACCAGGTGGGCCTCAATGGTCTCCTGCAGAGCCATGACGGCAAAGCTCAGGAAGCGCAGGACGGTCTTGAAGTCCTGAACGATCTCCCTCACCAGGCGCTGGACGGGCAGCTTACGGATGAGCAGCTCCGTGGATTTCTGGTAGCGACGGATCTCTCTCAGAGCCACGGGCCTGTGACGGCGAGGCCTCTTCTCTCTGCCGGTGGCCGGAGCGTGTCTCCGAGCAGCCCTGGTGGCTAGCTGTCTCCTGGGGGGCTTCTTCTTCCAGTAGATTTTACAGGCGGTCTGCTTGGTTCTTGCCATCGCTCTTTATTATTCTGTCTTATATTTCTTGCACGCCGCCTAAACTCCAGCCCGGCACCCGCGTCGTTTTCGCTACAGCTCCCGGTATGTCGAGTTTCCCATTAGCACCGGGCGGCAGCCAAGTGCTAGCTAGCACCAGCTCCTCCCCGCTGTAACGTCTCCCGCTGCAAACAGTGGCTCCGTCCGCCGACCCGGGAGACCCCCGGGGCGATCCGTGCGTCCGTGATATATATACAGAATGAAAGGTGTAGAAAGAAGAAGGAAGATAAAAAAAAAAGGCTGTTGCAACGGGCAGCCGACTCGTGTGGCGCCACCGGTCCGGCGGAACCGGAATATCGGTCGTAAACTCCGAGATCACAGCCAGCTGTCTCCGCTGCAAGCCTGACCATGGTTCTGAAACCTTGGCCATCGTGTACGTTAGCGGCTTATGGTCCATGAATGCGGTGAAGCTGCGCCCTTCCAGCCAGAACTGGAAGTGGCGTATGGCCAGGTGGAGAGCCAGCAACTCTCTGTCGAACGTGCTGTATTTACGCTCACTGTCACGCAAAGCCCTGCTGAAAAAAGCGAGCGCCTGCCAAGAACCGGCAACGCGTTGCTCCACGACGGCCCCTATGGCCACGTCCGAGGCGTCGGTAGTGAGCGCTATCTGGGCCGCCGGGTCCGGGTGCGCCAACAGTGCGACATTTGCCAGGGCTGTTTTAACCTCAGAATGCCTCGCTCCGGAGTCCATTTGACTGTCTCTGTTTCTTGAGCGCGGCGTACAATGACTGCATGAGCTGAGCTGTGCGGGGGAGGAACTGGTTATAAAAGTTAACCATCCCCCAAAACTCTTGCAGCGCCCTGACCGTCTGAGGCTGGGGAAAATTTGCCACGGCGCGCACCTTGTAGGGCAAGGGTATCGCTCCCTCCAGTGAGACGCAGTGCCCCAAAAAGTCAATCCCCGTCACGCCGCGCATTTCGGTGGGTTGATTATTAACCCATGTTCCTCCAACCTCCGGAAAACCATGCTGAGGTGGGTTACGTGTTCGTCCTCGGACACACTGGCCACCAGGATATCATCCAGGTAGACAAACACAAACGGCAGATCGTGCAACACCGCATCCATCATGCGTTGGAATGTCTGTGCCGCGCCTTTCATTCAACCCTTCTCCCCCCACTACTTCTTCCTGCTACCTCAACATAATCTCTCTCATCTCAATACCTACTGACCTTCTCTGTTTACCCTCTGCAGTCTGAGATGATTAACCCAGCTTCTACATTTTAACCTTTTCCAGACTGATAGATCTCAATTACTTTGTTTCTCATTTGTTCCTGAATTTCTTTGGATCGCAGCATGATGTCTAGCTCTTGAGGATCTTTTGGTCTACTTCACTTTGTCAGGCAGGTCCTATTTAAGTTATTTCTTGATTGAGAACAGGTGTGACAGTAATCAGGCCTGGGTGTGGCTAGAGAAATTGAACTCAGCTTTCCAAAGATGTGATAAACCACAGCTAATTTGTTTTAACTGGGGGGGTGGGGCATGCAGGGTTGGATTTTTTTTTTTTTTTACCCTTAATAATAAACACCTTCATTTAAAAACTGCATTTTGTTTACTTGTGCTATCTTTGTCTAATATTTAAATTTGTTTGATGATCTGAAACATTTAAGTGTGACAGACATACAAAAAAAATGAGAAATCAGGAAGGGGGCAAACATTTTTTCACACCACTATATATAATGACAAAATGTCAGTGATGACAAAAGGCCAATGATGAAAAATGGGCAGCTTCCATTGAAAAATAAATATCAAAATAAATAAATCTTTGCAAAAATAGGAAAAACAGCTTTTCTTTCAGTATCTTCAAAATCTTTACTTTTTTCTTGTAAATTTACTACTTTTCCTTTCATAAATTATAAACATTAATGCTGATGTACCATATAAAATGCAACTGATTAATCATGAATTAGTAGGCCAACTCCTTTTCTCATGAATTAGATGTTTTTTTCATGTTATTTTCCCAGTATATGAGGCTTTAATGATTCTTAAATTTTTTGAGTAAATTTATGTATTTATTCCTGCAGCTTTTTATGATAAATTTGTGACCATCATTAAACTTTGCAATTCTTTCCTTTTAAATTTGTGACTTTACTTTCACCAGTTTTTTTTTCTTCTTACATAGTCTGAGGAAAATAAAATCTAAACTATTGGTGGGGCTCGTGCATGTCACACACTTATTTTAGATCGAAATATAGTTATCAGACTTTCGAACACATTTGATCAGCAATTTGTGTCTCCATGGGGGAAAATTAAAATCCATTACCTTAAAAAAAGCTCACAAGAAAGTTACTTCGGAGGTCAAAGGGCCAGGTGCTACAGCACCACCTGGGGTCTATCTGTGCACATGCTTGATTCACACACAGTGATCCTCCAGTGGGTCTGCATCCAGGTTCAGGTCAAGGTCAGGGGCAAAGGACACAAGGTATGAATGGTTGTCATTTCAACTTTCAGTAGACCTATATACACATAAAGTGAGAAGTGAAGACTTGGTGATCCCAGGGTATGTTAATCAGGCTGAAATGAGCTACTACTTCATTGATGGAATGGTTTTGCATTATTAGCAGAATATTTATGGTGATAACATACAAATTTACCACGTAAAAATAATACAAATTTTGGTCATGTGTCGTATTTGTTTTGTAGTGTACTGTGGAAAATGTGAAAATGACGAGGCAGAGTTTATCTCACGAGTCAGATTTATTCACATCTTCCATCATCAGCAAAAACAGAAAAAGAGGAAGAAACCCATTCGTCCTTTAAATACCTCAGGAACTTCAAAGCACACAGTCACATTGTCAAAGCACACAGTCACACTGTATTTAATCCCAAGTGACAATGCATCTTCTTTCAGATCTTAACACCTCCTCCCAAAGCCTCTGGCGGCCAGGAAACTCCCCCCAGGCCGTCTGGGGGCCGTCTTTCACATCCTCCTGTTATCTCCAAAGAGACCCAGTTCTTTGTTCAATCTAAGATGTGAAGCCTAAAGTGGTATACATATGAAGCATGAAGTGATATACATATGTGCATATGTGTGCCACATGACTCCCCCCCCAAACGTCTAAGATGGAACAACGGAATAACAGTCTGCATGTCATGATAAACCATTACACATCAGTCCACGTGCTGCTTGGGCCTCAGTCTCCTCCCATATCTGCTGTAAGTGGGCTTTACCACTTCCGCGGCGCCGTCCTGCTGGGGAGCTGCTGTCTGAGGGTGAGAACTGTTAGTCAATCCCTGTGGGTGTTCTGGGGAATGTCCCCTAGGGGATCTGCCGCGCCGAGAAACCCTGGCCAACAGCACATCCTCGTCCGCCACCACAAAGGCGGGTTTGAGCCTGTTTATGCCAATCTTTTCTTTCCTGCCCCCCAAATCTAGCAAAAAATGCTTATCCCGTTTCCAGCACTCTAAATGGTCCATCATAAAGTGATCGCAACGGTGGGCAATGAGCATCGTGTCTGACAAAAACCAAACTCTGCGTTTTTTAAGGCCTTAGGCACAAAAACGCGCGGAAAACTGTGGTGAACGGGGCCAGGCAGCGTGCCCGATTCCGTGCCACTCTGCAACCGCTGAGATGGGGAGCATTCTGGCGCAGGATTATCTGGGAGAAATTCCCCGGGCAGCTGAAGTGGCTGCGCAAAAACTAGCTCAGCCGGGGAGGCTTCTAAATCCTCTTTAGGTGCAGAACGCAACCCCAATAAAACCCACGGTAGCCTGTCTACCCAATTTGCATCCGTAAGCGACGCTCTGAGAGCCACTTTCAATGACCTATGAAAACGTTTGCATAACCCATTAGCCTGCGGATTGTACGCGGTTGTGCGGTGGATCGTTGCCCCCAGGCTGCGGGCCATTGCTGACCAAAGTTCGGAAACAAATTGAGGACCTCTATCGGACGTAATGTCCGACGGGACTCCAAAGCGCGCTACCCATGCTGTTAAAAACGCGCGCGCCACCTCCTCGGCTGTGGTTGACGACAGTGGGACCACTTCCGGCCAGCGCGTGGTGCGGTCTACCATTGTCAGAAGGTGTGTGCACCCCTGTGACGGCAGGAGGGGGCCTACGAGGTCCACATGAACATGATCAAACCTCTTAGCCGGGATGTGAAACAGCTCCAAGGGAGCTCTCGTGTGTCTGTGTACCTTGGCTCGTTGACAAGCCATGCAGGCTGCTGCCCACTCTCCAACTTGTTTGCGCAGGCTCGGTCAAACAAATTTCTCTCCCACCATTTTGACCGACGCGCGCACTCCCGGGTGCGCCAGAGAATGAATCGAGTCAAAAACGCGGCGGCGCCACGCGGCCGGTACCACAGGATGCGGTCGCCCAGTGGAGACATCACAGATTAGGGGGGGCATACCATCTTGCAGCACCCTGTTCTCCAGCCTTAACCCTGTTGGTCCAGACTGGAGCGCGCGCACATCCGCGTCGCTACCCTGATCCGCGGCCATGGCTGCATAATCTATCCCTACGCGGACTGGGGCCGCCACGGCGCACGAAAGACAGTCTGCCACTACATTCAGTTTACCCGCCACGTGCTGAATATCGGTAGTAAACTCAGAGATTGCAGCCAGCTGCCTCTGCTGCCGGCCTGACCACGGTTCTGAAACCTTGGCCATCGTGAATGTCAGCGGCTTGTGGTCAACGAACGCGGTGAAACGGTGTCCCTCCAGCCAGAACTGGAAGTGGCGAATGGCCAAGTGGAGAGCTAACAACTCCCTGTCGAATGCGCTGTATTTTCGTTCACTATCGCGCAAAGTCCTGCTGAAAAAGGCGAGCGGCTGCCAAGCCCCGGCTACATGCTGCTCCACGACCGCCCCTATGGCCACATCTGACGCATCAGTCATGAGCGCTATGCGGGCCGTTGGGTCTGAATGTGCTAACAATGCAGCGTTTGCCAGGGCTGTTTTGACCTCAGAGAATGCTCGCTCTCGCTCCGGAGACCATTCGATCTTATTTTTGGGTTTTTGTTTTTTTAGTGCGGCATACAATGGTTGCATGAGCTGCGCTGCGCGGGGGAGGAAACGGTTATAAAAATTCACCATTCCCAAAAACTCCTGTAACGCCTTGACTGTTTGCGGCTGGGGAAAATTTGTTACCGCGCGCACTTTGTCAGGCAGCAGAACCGCTCCTTCTGGGGAGATGCGATGCCCCCAAAAAAATCAATCTGCATCACCCCGAACTGACACTTCGCTGGGTTGATTATTAACCCGTGCTCTCCCAACCTCCGGAAAACTGCCGTGAGGTGGTTTTCGTGTTCATCTTCGGACGCGCTGGCTACTAAGATGTCGTCCAGGTAGACGAATACGAAGGGGAGATCGCGCAACACCGCGTCCATCATGCGTTGGAACATCTGCGCAGCGCCTTTAAGCCCAAATGGCATGCGCAAAAACTCGAATAGGCCAAACGGAGTTATTACCGCTGTTTTGGGTATGTCCTCAGCGCGCACTGGGACTGGATGGTAACCGCGGACCAAGTCTATCTTAGAGAAAACGCGTGCCCCCGCCAAATGAACGGAAAAATCTTGGATATGCGGGATTGTGTAGCGGTCGTGCGCTGTGGCGTTGTTCAACCTGCGGAAATCTCCGCAAGGTCGCCACGAGCCATCAGCTTTCGGGACCATGTGAAGCGGGGAAGCCCATGGGCTGTTCGAACGCCTGATGATGCCCAACTTTTCCAGGTTGGCGAACTCCTCGCGCGCTATGGTCAGTTTAGCTGAATCCAAGCGCCGAGCTTTTGCAAAAACGGGCGGTCCGGTGGTAGTAATAAAATGTTCCACTCCGTGTTTAGCGACTGCTGCTGAAAATGTGGGAACCGTGAGTGCTGGGAACTGAGTGAGCAGTGTGTGGAACTTACCGCTTGCCGTTGCGACATTGGCTTGTGCTGTGGGCGGGGTCACTCGGGCTGCACAGGGAATAGAATAAAAAGAAAGTGCATTAACCAGGTGCCTGTTAGCAAGATCAACCAACAAACCATGTGAGCACAGAAAATCAGCCCCCAACATATTGAAACTCACTGCAGCTATAACAAAAGTCCACTCAAATGTACGGCCGTGTAGGGACAGAAGCAGGTTCCTCTCACCAAAGGTCTTAATCTCCGAGCCGTTCGCTGCTGACGCCCCGTGACCTCCGGGACCCGCCAGCCGGTCAGCGGAGGTAGGCGTGATGAAACTCACTTGGGAGCCTGTGTCCACGAGGAATTGCCTCCCCGAACGCGCATCCGTCAAGTAGAGCAGCTTGTTCTCTTCACCGAGGGCCGCAGCTGCTACCGACCCCCGGTCTTGGCGTTTCCCGAGCGCTTGAACTGGCACGGTGGTATACATTTGCATGCCTTCTCTGCAAAGCGGCGATGGTAGAAACAGAGGGTGTCTCCTCCGCGATCCTTGGCCCCCGCCGCCGTGGGTGGGTCTGCTACCGCCGTCTCTGGCCCCTCGCCATCTCCGGCCGTCGCGCCGAACTCCGTCGCTGCCGCGGTGGGCGCGCGCTGTTTGCTGGCGTTGAGAATCCGGTGCGCCTCCTGGGCCAGCGCGCGGAAGTCCCGCTGGGCCAACAACGGCGAACTGGCCAGGGCCGCTCTCGTGGCCGACGGTAGGGTTCTCAGGAAAATGTGGGTGAAGATGAAGTCGTCGCCGTCTGAGCCCCTCAAGCTCAGCATGTTCTCCATCAGGTCAACGGGCGTGCCATCTCTCAAGTCGTTGAGAGCCAGGAGCCTCTCCGCTCTCTCCTGGACTAAGAGAGTGAAGCGCTGTATAAGCGCAGCCTTCAACCTGCTGTATTTGTCGTCGGCCGGTGGCTGCTCCACAAGGCTCTGCACATGCCGAGCCGTGCGGTTGTCGAGCTTGGCAATCATATGGTAGAACTTCGTGTCATCTACCGTTATCCCCCGGAGGGCGAACTGTGCTTCAACCAAGTGGAACCAGGAGCGCGGGTTGTCTCGCCAAAAGTCCGGTAGCTGGACGGTAGTGGCATACGCTTGGCTGGGAGCTCCTGACCCGGCTGGCTCGGGGGAATTTCTTTCACTCATGATATGTCTTAGGGTCACCAGTGTGGAAAATGTGAAAATGACGAGGCAGAGTTTATCTCACGAGTCAGGTTTATTCACATCTTCCATCATCAGCAAAAACAGAAAAAGAGGAAGAAACCCAGACATTCGTCCTTTAAATTTCTTTCTTCTTGCCCTTCAGAGAGAACAGACGCCTTTTTCTTTGCTGCTCCCTCTTTTACCCTCCTTCCCTCCCTAACTGAGAATCCCAGCTTGCTGTCTTGTCTGCGTCGCTGTTCTTCTGGCTGAATCTTGATCCAAACGAAAAAAATGGATTTGGTGAGCGGCTTTAATAAAATTAACAACATTTTATATAAATTCGGGCCAGGGGGAGCCCCTATGGAGAGACCCATGGATTGGAATGCATGTGTCTGCATAATTCGACTGAGGATGTGGAAACATCTACCTGGTTTGGCTAGGATCACAGGATTTTCTGCTGATTGGCTCTGGAGATTTTCCTGGTGTATCGAAAAATTAACTGGAAGAGCTAATTAAAAGCGGTCCCGGCATAGCTGCTTCTCAACAATTCGACTAGACGGGGGAGTGCACTAACTATCGGCAATGATTAACATGGAAATTTCCATCTGGCATGTACTGTAGAGAGAATGGACTCTACCGGACATGTTTACCCATGTTCTAGAAGGGAAACATCTGGAGTCGTTTTTGGTGCCTCCAAGGAATGGATTTAAAGCCTAAGTATGGAAATTATGGACACAGGATTGCATGAGATGTAAAATTCTATGCTCTGTGATCTGTGTCTCCAGACCTTGAATTCGATGCCTTGTCTATTTTCCTCCTGGATTAAGACAAAACAGAAGATTGTGCTTCTCTTTCATAAACATACTGGGTCTGCATCTGAACTCTCATTGACATGTGACTGGCTCAGGAAATTTCCATCTGCCATGCCTCAAGGACATGCTTCCGAGTTTCAGACACTAAGACATAACATCTCGGCTGGGAGAGATTTTGCTGCCTCCAGTAACTGATAAACACCCACCTGCATTTAACATACACGAACACACTGATTCATAATACTGAATTACACCCATCCATTCACTGACTCTCTCTGACTTTTGGTCTTTTGGTTTTTTGTCCACTAAATGTTTGCTAAATATGCATTGAGGTTTTTTTTGCCTGCAATCAAAATTTCGCTTACCCATTAAGCGTCAATTTGATAAAACATGTTTTTTTCTCTCGCCTATTGTGTCATATCTTTTTTTTCCCCCCCTTTCTTCTTTATGACTGGCGCCTAGCGGCTGCCCCGGCCTTGGATGCGCTCTGCAGAGCGTGCCCAAATGCCAAGTCACGTTTCGTTACCTTGTATTCATACATGTGTAATGACAAAGTTGAATCTCATCTCATAAATACCTCAGGAACTTCAAAGCACACAGTCACACTGTATTTAATCCCAAGTAACAATGCATCTTCTTTCAGATCTTAACATCTCCTCCCAAAGCCTCTGGCGGCCAGGAAAATCCCCCCAGGCCGTCTCTTTGCATACCAAAGACAAAACTTTCACATCCTCCTGTTATCTCCAAAGACACCCAGTTCTTTGTTCAATCTAAGATGTGAAGCCTAAAGTGGTATACATATGAAGCATGAAGTGATATACATATGTGCATATGTGTGCCACAGTACATTTAATTTGATGTGGATGGTCACATTTAGAAACTACAGTGTATTCCTTCTCCCAATGCTGTGAAATCAGAGTGATTCAGAATCCTAAATCAAAGACGTTTGTAGAAGAGCTTGGAAGAATGAGGCGATGTGATATATAAACCAAAGTTTATTGTCAGCTCCTCTAACAAGTCTCATCCTAGTGCAGCAGCAGCAGAAGGAAAAAGAGACCGAACACTTTCGGCTCTATGAACTTATACTTGCACATAACAAAAGACATGCATATCAAAAGCTGACATCCCTCATTATCTTAATCCCCCCGTTATCTTCGTACTCCTCATGGCCCTGGGGGGTCAGGGCAGCTCCTCCGGTCTCCACCGCAGTGCCTGGGAAGCTCTTTGATCTTCACTGGCGGTTGAGACTCTTTGTCCTGTTCTGAGGTGTGAAGTCGCCTTACATATGTAATCACCAAACATTCTCACATGCTTCAACATATGTAGGTTATGGAATATATGCCATTATTACCTTGCCATTAAGCTGAAGAAGGAGTCCTATCAAGCTTGGTTGGCTTGTGGGACTCCCGAAGCAGCTGAGGTGTACCGGCAGGCCAAGCGGAGTGCAGCTCGGGTGGTTGCTGAAGCAAAAACCCGGGTATGGGAGGAGTTCGGTGAGGCCATGGAACAAGACTTTCGGTCGGCTTCAAAGAGATTCTGGCAAACTGTTCGGCGGCTCAGGAGGGGAAAGCAGCTCCCCGTCCACACTGTGTATGGTGCGGATGGGACACTGTTGACTTCAACTGGGGATATCGTCGGGCGGTGGAAGGAATACTTCGAGGATCTCCTCAATCCCACTGATACGCCTTCCACAGAGGAAGCAGGGTTTGGGGACAAGGGGGATGACTCGCCTATCACAGGGGCTGAGGTCGCCAAGGTGGTTAAAAATCTCCTTGGTGGCCGGGCCCCGGGGGTGGACGAGATTCGCCCCGAGTACCTCAAGGCCCTGGATGTTGTTGGGCTGTCATGGTTGACACGCCTCTGCAACATTGCGTGGAGGTCGGGGGCAGTGCCTTTGGCATGGCAAACCGGGGTGGTGGTTCCTCTCTTCAAAAAAGGGGACCGGAGGGTGTGCTCCAACTTTAGAGGGATCACACTCCTCAGCCTCCCTGGGAAGGTCTATGCCAAGGTACTGGAGAGGAGAGTCCGGCCGTTGGTCGAACCTCGGATTCAGGAGGAGCAATGTGGTTTTCGTCCTGGCCGTGGCACATCGGACCAGCTCTTTACCCTCTCGAGAATTCTTGAGGGTTCGTGGGAGTTTGCCCAACCAGTTTACATGTGTTTTGTGGACTTGGAGAAGGCATTTGACCGCGTCCCTCGTGGATTTTTGTGGGGGGTGCTTCGGGAGTATGGGGTATCGGGCTTGTTGTTACGAGCTATTCGGTCTCTGTACGACCGTTGTGAGAGTTTAGTTCGTATTGCCAACACTCGGTCGGAGTCATTCCCAGTGAGAGTTGGACTCCGCCAGGGCTGCCCTTTGTCACCGGTCCTGTTCATAATTTTTATGGACAGGATTTCTAGGCGCAGCCAGGGAATGGAGGGTGTCATACTTGGTGACCACAGGATCTCATCTCTGTTGTTTGCAGATGATGTTGTCCTGTTGGCTTCATCCAGCAATGACCTACAGCTCTTGCTGGGACGGTTTGCCGCTGAGTGTGAAGCGGCTGGGATGAGAATCAGCACCTCCAAGTCCGAGTCCATGGTCCTCAGCCGGAAAAAGGTGGATTGTCCTCTCCGGGTTGGGGACAGGCTCCTGCCCCAAGTGGAGGAGTTTAAGTATCTTGGGGTCTTGTTCACGAGTGAGGGGAAAATGGAGCGAGAGATCGACAGACGGATTGGAGCAGCATCTGCAGTGATGCGGACGTTGTACCGGTCTGTTGTGGTGAAGAGGGAGCTTAGTTCTAAGGCAAAGCTGTCGATTTACCAGTCAATCTACGTTCCTACTCTCACCTATGGTCACGAGCTTTGGGTAATGACCGAAAGAACGAGATCGCGGATACAAGCGGCTGAAATGAGCTTTCTCCGTAGGATTGCTGGACTCACCCTCAGAGATAGGGTGAGGAGCTCAGTCATCCGGGAGAGGCTCAGAGTAGAACCGCTGCTCCTCCACATTGAAAGGAGTCAGTTGAGGTGGTATGGGCATCTGATTAGGATGCCTCCTGGACGTCTCCCACTTGAGGTGTTTCAGGCACGTCCCACTGGGAGGAGACCCCGGGGCAGACCCAGGACTCGGTGGAGAGACTATGTCTCCCAGCTAGTCTGGGAACGCCTTGGTATCCCCTCTGAAGAGCTGGAGCAGGTGGCTGGGGAGAGGGAAGTCTGGGCTTCTCTGCTTGAACTGCTGCCTCCGCGACCCGGACCTCCGGAAAAGCGGTAGAAGATGGATGGATGGATGGATGGATGGAATATATGATTAATATAGACCACAGCCCCCCCCCAAATGACTAAGAAAAGGACAATAGAAAAATTCACAGTTTAAGATAATTACTATGACATACTAACTGCTACACCTCTTGCCACAGAAGAAACTTTCCAGCAGCCAAGCTCCGAAGAGAGTTCAGTGGTAATTATAACAGCATAGTAAAATCACAAGTCAGTCCTAAACTGTTACAGCACAATTAGTGAACAACTGTTGAGTAGTTTGCATCAGTCTCTGTGCCGTCTGGGTTTTAATCTTCTCCCGAATCTGCTGTGGGTCCGCTTAGGCGTCCTGCTGGGACCTTCCTGTAAGGAGTCTGCAGCTTGGGGAGGAGAGTGATTATTTGTTCCCTGCAGGGGAGCTGAGTCTTTTCTCTTGGGGGGTCTACCCCGCCGAGGTGCTCTCGCCAACCGTGCAGGCTCGTCTCTCAACAAGAAGGCAGGTTTAAGTCTGTCAATGCTGACTGTTTCTTTTCTATCCCCAAAATCAAGCACAAAGTGTTGATCACCAGGTTCCAGCACTCTGAATGGCCCATCGTATGGTGGGCGGAAAGTTGGTTTTAAAGCTTCATGCCTAACAAAAACAAATTCAGCGTTCTTTAAAGCTTGTGGGACAAAAACCCGTGGAAAAGAGTGATGTGCCGGTCCGGGGAGAGAGTCCGGTCCGTTGCTGCCTAAAAACCTCGGGGCTGGAAGAAGCCCTGGCTCTGGGTTCTCTGGTAAAAATTCATAGTGAGATGCTGCTCGTGTTCTTCCTCAGACGAGCTGGCTACCAGCATATCGTCGAGGTAGAAGAAAACAAAAGGGAGGTCGCGTAATACTGCGTCCATCATCCGCTGAAAGGTTTGAGCCGCGCCTTTGAGGCCGAAAGGCATTCGCAAAAATTCAAAAAGGCCGAAAGGGGTTATTACAGCTGTTTTAGGAATGTCCTCTGCTCGAACTGGGACTTGATGATAACCGCGGACCAGGTCTATTTTTGAAAAAATGCGCGCACCCGCCAGATGCAGTGAAAAATCCTGAATGTGAGGAATTGGGTAGCGGTCATGCGCTGTCGCATTGTTTAATCTGCGGTAATCGCCGCACGGTCTCCAAGAACCGTCGGATTTCGGAACCATGTGAAGTGGTGAGGCCCAGGGGCTTTTCGAGCGTCTAATAATGCCTAATTTTTCAAGGGTGGTAAACTCGTCCCGAGCTATGGCGAGCTTGGTCGCGTCTAAGCGCCGAGCTTTGGCAAATACGGGTGGGCCCATTGTGGGAATAAAATGTTCAACCCCGTGTTTAGCCACTGTGGCTGAGAATTTGGGAATTGTGAGTGCTGGAAATTGGGTGAGGAGTTGATCAAACTTACCTCCTGCTGTGGTGACGCTAGCCTGCACGGGTGGTGGAGAAAGTCGAGCTGAGCAGGGAATAGAAGCAAAGGACAGTGCATTAACCAAGCGTCTGTTCGCTAGATCAACTAATAACCCATGTGCACACAAAAAATCTGCGCCCAACAAGTTAAAACTCACCGCCGCTACAACAAATGTCCATCTGTAGTTGTGGCCGTGGATGCAGAGGTGCAGGCTCTTTTCGCCAAAAGTGTCGATGGTGGAGCCGTTGGCTGCCACCGCTCCATTGCCCCGGGGGCCCATGGCCCGGTCTGCTTGGGAGGGCATGACAAAACTTAGTTGAGCTCCCGTGTCGATAAGGAACCGCTTGCCGGTGTGTCCGTCCGTCACATATAAAAGCTTGCTTTTTTCGCTGAGAACCGCCGCTGTTAATGGCTCTCGGCTTCGGCGTTTTCCCGAAATTGTGAATTTGCAGGGGGGAACGCATTTGTAAGCCTTCTCGGCGAAGCGGTGGTGGTAATAACAAACGTCGCTCCGTCTGTTACGTCTTGGCCGTGTCGCTGTCACCGCGGGCTGATTCTGCTCGGCGATTTGTGGCTCCTCGTGGCTCCGGACATCAGCGTTGAGGTCTGCGGATGCTGCTGTGGGTGTCTGCTCCTTGCAGGCGTTGACGAGCCGTTGAGCTTCGTGAGCCAGTGTGCGTAGGTCTTGCTGGGTGCTGCATCGCATGTTGGCCAGCGTCCCTCTCATGTGTGGCGGCAGCGTACTGAGGAATATGAAATGGAAGAGGAAGTTGTCATTGTCCTCTTCTTTAAGTTGCAGCAAGTCCTCCATGAGGGCCTTGGGTCTGCATCCTCTGTGGCCGTAAACCGCCAGGATCCTCTCGGCTCTCTCCTCGGCTGAGGGGACGTAATTTGCCACGATGGTCGCTTTCAGTTCTTCATATTTGTCCTGGGCCGGCGGCCGCTGGATTATGCTCCGCGCACATCTCGAAGTGGCGGCGTTGAGTTTAGCGACGATGTGATAGAACTTTGTATCGTCAGCCGTGATGCCCGCAAGTGCAAACTGGGCTTCAGCTTGCTGAAACCACGAGGCGGGGTCTTCCTGCCAGAAGTCCGGCAGGTTGACGGAGACGGCGTTTGTGTAGACCGTCACTGATGTGTCCGCAGGGTGAGAGTGCCTTGCTTCGGCTCTCTCCGCGGCGCTGGTGCTCGGTTGAGCCCTCTCTATCACTTCTGCCGTGGGGGAACGTCGTCCATCTGTTCCCCTGTCTGCATGGGCGCCGGCGTCTGCCTGGGTCGCCACAGATGAGTCGATCGCGGGGGAACGCCTCTGGTCCATCCTCGCATCAGGGTCACCAGTGTAGAAGAGCTTGGAAGAACGAGGCGATGTGATATATAAACCAAAGTTTATTATCAGCTCCTCTAACAAGTCTCATTCTAGTGCAGCAGCAGAAGAAGGAAAAAGAGACCGAACACCTCCAGCTCTCAGAACTTATACTTGCACATAACAAAAGACATGCATATCAAAAGCTGACATCCCTCATTATCTTAATCCCCCTGTTATCTTCGCACTCCTCCTCATGGCCCTGGGGGGGTCAGGGCAGCTCCTCTGGTCTCCACCGCAGTGCCTGGGAAGCTCTTTGATCTTCACTGGCGGTTGAGACTCTTTGTCCTGTTCTGAGGTGTGAAGTCGCCTTACATATGTAATCACCAAACATTCTCACATGCTTCAACATATGTAGGTTATGGAATATATGATTAATATAGACCACAACGTTCATCCTTTGGCCAGTCACCACCTGCGGAAATTTCATCAAAAGCCATCTAGTAGTTTTTGTGTAAAGCTGCTAACCGACACTAATGAAAACAACCTCCTTTTCTATTCTATGCAAAAATAAAAAGAGCAAATTTGCATATTTTTATTCACATAAGGTCAGAGTAAAACAGTCAAAAGTGGCATGTATTTATACAAAGATGTCCAAAAATTTGCAAAAATGGTTAAAAGCGAGTAGTTTTTTCAAAAAAATTTGGGACTGCAACAAAGTCAAAGGTTAAAGAAAAAACTTCTATTCATGGGGAAACACGTTCTGGCCAGAAACAAGAAGAAAAAAATCTGACAGTTATTTACAAGCTTATTACATTTATCCACACTATGGGCAAAGTCCACATTAAATTCACTGTAATAAATGAGCTGGACACTCCCCGACAACCCTGTTCATGTCCTAAACATTTTTTTTAACCACTATTTGATGCTCAAGGGGAGAAAAACAGTAACCAATGTTTCATAAAAGAAGGAACGCTTAGAAAAGGCCCAAAAACTAAGATCTTGATGTTTTCCTTCACCATTACTCATCTTGTGACCCCTCAGATTAATCTTGTGATCCCACGAATGGGAATCCAAGGACTAAAATACCAAACTGCATGTAAACTATGAAAACTAGTCCCTCCTCAACCGGACAGAAAGCATCTGTATGAACCGACTACCAGAGAGGTACAAACAGAATTTCTGAGCTCTTTTCCTGGCACGAGGAGCTAGAATATGAACATCCTGTAAGACCAAGACGAGGGAAAATACATCCTCACTAACATCCATGAGGGAAGAACGATTTAAAGGTTGTGTACAAGAATTTGGTCTGCATTTGGGAAAAAATTACATTATTGTGTCCTGGTTTGTGCTGAACACCTCTACTTTCATATGGTTAAACAATAGAATGTTTAACCATATGAAAACACTAGAAAACATTCTTAGTGTACATATTTCAAATGTACACTAGAATGTTTTTTGGATGTAAAATGTAGTGGCTTCAGGCTGAGAAGCAGTTATGCAATCAGTCTGACAAAGATGGCTTCAACCAAACAAAGCATTTTATTACAAGCAGAATCCATAGTTTTGTTTCTTTTTAAAAAAAGCTTTCCCTAGCATAAAAAACAATTGAAGGGTGGTGCAAACACAAGATAAAACTGAAGTCAGCAAAAGGCTTTGAGCCCAGTGAAATGTCACAGAGTTCAGAAGCAACAACAAATTGCTGTTGTGCTGTAAAGTGAAGAATCATTAGCAGCCATGCTGGAGCACTCCCGAGTCTGAGCAGAGGAGGAGACGCTGTTTTTGTGGTTAAACTAAGCTGACAAGCATAAGAGGAGCCACAGCAGCATGAAACATCACTGAGCTGGAGGGTAAACAAAAACAGATTAGGAGGAAACATGCGGCCGGCTGGCTCAGGCTGCTTCAGCGTATTTAAATCACCTCATAGGAGAGTTACTGTACCTCTGACCCTACACTGACCCTCATCTATGACTTTAGCCTAAAAAGCAACACAGATACAGTGACCTTTAGAGTTCATGTAGGAGTGTAAACGCTAAGTAAATCCAGTTTTCTGTCTGACAGCAGTCACAGGTTTTCATTTGGAGCAGCAGCTGACATGTCTGACATTCACAGTCAGCCAAGCAGAAGCTCTGCTAATTTATATATATTTTTTGTGCTTAAAATAACTTCTACGGCTCCTGAATCGTTATTTCTACATCAGTGGCTCGCCGTCTCCCTCAGAGCTCCTCCTACTCAAAGCGTGGTCACAGTCTGAGCGGGATCACCGGCCAGAATTTGGGCTGCTTCAGGTCACAGTTTCTGTCAAAAGTCAGCTGCATCGCCGCCTCCATGGCCAGGATCTTCGGTGCGTCCTCACCGTACAGCTTCTTCATCTCCGCCGCACGTCGCTCGCCAGGTCGCTCTGAGGGAGGGGCGACGCCGCTCCTCCACGAGACTCCACGGAGGTCCTGGTCGGCCGGCACGTAGCTGTGCTGCTGCTCGGCCTCCATCTGCTGCTGCTTCTCTGAGGGGAGAGCACCACAGACTGTTTTCAGAGAGGCAGTGGGCAAACGGAGCGTGATTATGCATTTGAGGAGTCTGGAGTGTTGAAATAATTATGAGTGCAGAGCACCAACGCCTCCTGCTCACTTACTCAGCTCCTCTCTGTGTTTCTCTGTCTGGGCAAAGTACTGCCTGAGCTCCTCGCTGATCTCCATGTTGCTCACGTCACACTCGATCTCACTTTCTGAGCTGCCATCCTCATCCGCATCATCACTGCTGCTCCCCTGGCAGCACCAGTCTGCGTAGCGCCGGTGGTTGCTGGGGTGCTCCTCCTGGTGGTAGCCGGGGCCGTAGGCAGCCTCCAAGGCCTTTCTGTAGGCCCGCCGGTGCCTTTGGTGCCACGCCATGGCCTGCTGGTAGTGCTGCCAATAGCGACTGTAGACCGGGCTGGAAAACCAGGACATCACCGTGCTTATGTCCTCCTGTCAGCGACCAGGATTAGCACAGAGGTTCATACGCAGACATGGACAGAGTAGCAGTAAGAGGAAGAAAGGATTTACTAAAGAAGTTGTGCAAGTAGTGAGCAACAGTCATCAGTTTGCATTTCCACATAAATTTCTAACTTTTGCCAAGAAATCTGCAATTTTCCCCCATACTTGTGGTTTTGTTTTCACTCATTAATGTATGACTTTTTCTTGTACATTTTAGATGTTATTCTCATAAATTTGGGGAATTTTCTCATACATTTCAGACACTTTTGTTTTAAATTAAAAAAAAATTTCTCATAAAGTTGTGACCTTTATCGACAAAACTGACTTTTTTCACAATGTTGTTCTCACGTTTGTAACATTTCCCCCACTTTTCTGTACCTGAGCCTGAATAGAAGAACAATGAAATCACATTTTAAAAAATGAATAAAATGTCTACAGATGAAGTAAGTTCTGGTGAGAATAAACTATTACAACATAAACAACCACATTTATAAGCAGCTTTCAAATTAGTGAAATCAAATTTAACTCAGACAGTACGACAAAATCTACTTGAGAAAAAGTCCTTTCTTCAAAAACGTACTCGGGTAAGAGAAAAAAAAAATATCCTGCAATGAAACTACTCAAGCAGTACAAGTTTGTGAAAAAGTTACTAGAGTAAATGTAACTAGTTACTACCCACCTCTGGTTTTATGTTTAGATTCATATTATCTACCGCAGCAATCAACAACTGATGAACAGTTACTGAAGGTTGGAGGCTTTGATACAGACCATTAGATAAAAGACTGTGGTGCTGGCTGTGTTCCATTAAGACTGTGTGATGGAGCCATTTAAAACTGTAACCACATATTTACATACACTGTATTAAAAGACAACCTTTTTTTTTCCTCACTGCCTGACATTAAATCAGACTAAACTTTTCCTGTTTTAGGTTAGTTAGGATTAGTAAAATTATTTCTATTTGCTGAAAGATTTTTATATTTGCTAAATATTTTTGAGAGAATTTTATTTTAATCATTTTCTTCAAAGTCTGAAGTTTACATGCACTAAGTTTACTATGCCTTAAAACAATTTGGGAAAGCCCAGATAATAATGTCAGGCTTTGGAAGCTTCTGATACATTAACTGACAACATGAGTTAACTGGAGGCATATCTGTGGATGTATTTTAAGGCACACCTCAAACACTTTGTTTCCATGTGAGACATCAAGGGAAACCCAAAAGAAATCAGCCAAGATATCAGGGAGAGAATTGTGGACTTCCACATGTCTAGCTCATCCTTGGGTGCAATTTCCAGATGCCCAAAAGTGCCACAATCATCTGTTCAAACAATTATACACAAGAATAAACACCACAGGAATGCCCAGCCATCATGCTGTTCAGGAAGGAGATGGGTTCCGTGTCCCAGAGATGACCGTGTTTTGGTGTAAAATGTGCGTATCATCACAGAACAAAAAAGAACTTGTGAAGATGCTGGCTGAAGCTGGTAAAAGAGGCTAAAAGGCCACTCAGTGAGGAAGAAGCCATTACTGCAAAACCAACATAAAGAGCAAAATTACAATCTGCAAATGCACACAAGGACAAAGACCTTAATTTTTGGAGACATCTCCTGTGTTCTGATGAAACTAAAATTGAACTGTTTGGCCATAATGACCACCGTTACATTTGGAGGAAAAAAAGGGGAAACTTGCAAGCCTGAGAACAACATCCCCACTGAAGTACGGGGGTGGCAGCATCATGCTGTGGGGGTGTTTTGTTGCAGGAGGGACTGGTGCACTTCACACAATAGATGACATCATGAGGAAAGAACATTATGTGGAAATATTGAAGCAACATCAAGACATCAGCCAGGAAGTTAAAGCTTGGGTGTAAATGTGTCTTCTAAATGGACAATGACCCTAAGCATACCGCTAAATTAGTTACAAACTGGCTTAAGGACAACAATGATTTGGAGTGGCCATCACAAAGTCCTGATCTCAATCTCATAGAAAATTTGTGGGCAGAGCTGAAAAGACGTGTGCAAGCAAGGTGGCCTACAAACCTGGCTCAGTTAGACCAGTTCTGTCTGGAGGAATGTGCCAAAATTCCAGCAAACTATTGTGAGAAGCTTGTGGAAGGATACCCACAATGTTTGACCTAAGTCATACAGTTCAAAGGCAATGCTACCAAATACTAAGGAAATGTATGTAAACTTCTGAATGTGAAGAAATTAAAAAAATTATCTGGAAAATTATGTAGCAAATAAAAATAATTTTGGTAAAACTGACCTAAAACAGGAAAAGTTTAGTCTGATTAAGACTAAACAGTGAGAAAAAAAAATGTTATGTCTTTTTTTATATACAGTGTATGAAAACTTCTGGTTTCAACTGTATATTTATTATTGAGGTTTCATCTAAGTTTAAGATAAGATAAGATAAGCCTTTATTAGTCCCACAATGGGGAAATTCCAGGATTGCAACAGCACAGGGATAACAACACTCAGAGCAACAATCAGAAGACAAGAAAAAACAAGAGCAGCGAGTATACATATGTACATATAAATATATAAACAGTGTGGAGCACTGTAGCTAGATGGAATGAACAGCATAACCGTCTACTTAGTTATCCTACATGGTATGATTATGTATCCATACATATTGTCACCCTCCGTAGCGACCGGTATTTTCCTAGTTGTATACCGGACGGGACCATTGTGTAAGTCTATTGCGTCTTTTGCATTCAATACTATAGGTTGTAACGTTGTTTTTTTTTTACCATCTCTGCGAGCAGCCCTGCTTAGGTTATACAGTCTGACAGCCGTAGGTAGGAAGGACCTGCGAAACCTCTCAGTTGTGCACCTAGTATGATGTAGTCTGCTGCTAAATGAGCTCCTCAGTGCGTTCAGTATGTCCTGCATAGGGTGGGACTCGGACTCCAGCAGAGATGACAGTTTAGCCACCATCCTTCTCTCTCCCATCTCCTCCACTGGGTCAAGGCGTTGCCCCAGGACAGAGCTAGCTTTCTTGATCAGTTTATTCAGTCTCTTCCTATCGGCTGCTGTAACGCCACTGCCCCAGCAGACCACTCCAAAAGTGATGGCTGATGCCACCATCGTGTCATAGAATGTCTTCAGTAGTGCCCCTTGTACACCAAAAGACTTGAGTCTCCTCAGTAGGAACAGCCTGCGCTGTCCCTTCTTGTAGAGTGCATCAGTATTGTGTGACCAGTCTAGTTTATTGTTCAGATGAACACCCAGGTACTTGTAGGATGTCACCATCTCAATGTCTGTTCCCTCTATATTTACTGGTGCTGTGAGGGGTTGTCCTTGCCTGCGGCAGTCCACCACCAGCTCCTTAGTTTTCCTCGCGTTGGTCTGGAGGCAGTTCCGATGGCACCAATCCACGAAGTTTATTAAATCATAATTTTAATCAGACATATGAAATGTAACTATTTTGTGAGAGACAGCGAGATCGAAAAGTGCCTAATGGCAGGCTGGTCTTGGCAGAGCGGCAAATGCCAATTCTCCACCGGAAAATACCAATTCTCCACCAATTGGCCACTTTAGTCCGACGGTCAGTTGGCCCCACCAGTACCACCCACTAATGCATATGTAAATCACTTAAAACGGCTTTGTGGCTGTTGTAAATAAAGACGTTTTTTTAATTCACATTTATTAACAGTTTTGGACAGGGATATGTGCCTAAATAAACCTTCATAAAGTCATCATGATAAGCAATGCTGCTTCTTGACATGCTTTTGAAATGTTTGACAATGGGGCATTTATCCACCAGTACTGCATTTAACGAACTGGCTAAAATTGTTATTTTACCCAGTGGATCATAGGCTGTATGTGTTAGTGCAGTTGTTAATGTTATTGTTGATACTGACAAACATGGTATGATGGCTTAATATTAGTTAGGGCTGCAACAATTACTCGAATAATTCGATTACAAAAATTCCTCGATTCAAAATCTATGCTTCGACGTATTGTTTAATGTAGCACTTCCGGTCTATATGACCTTCTTCCGGTCACACTACGTACGGTAAACAAGATGCAACTTTGTTGAATGCTGCCATATCAGACGGACATGGTGATGGGCCAGCAAAGAGGAAGAAAGTCAGAAAAAATGACAAACATATCTCAAGTCTGGGATCATTTCAAGCTCAAACTGAAGGAAAACACTGTACAGTGTGTACATGGTAAAGCTGAGCGGCGAGCTAGCGTCCTACAACACATGTTACAGTGTCTCGGCAGAAAGTATCCCACATCATGCACAGCAAGCACACCCGAGACGAGGTATGTGATTAAGATTTTAAATTAAGATGAACAGAAAGTTCTGCACAGCTTGGTCAATGTAAGTTTCTTTAAAAAAAAAAAAAGTATCCAATTACTCGAGTAATCTTCAATTAAAGTGGGCGATTGTCTGAGCTGTAAAATAGTCGTTAGCTGCAGCCCTATTATTAGTCAATAATGATTCAATGAATTATGCCGCAGGACACGGACTGACCGCTGGCAAGATCTGGCTGACCAGTTGCAGGATACTGGCGGACCAGTCCCTGGGTACGTGCTGATGGTCAATCTAGAATAGGGGTCACCAACTGGTGGACTCCAGTCCCAATTTGGACCCTGAGAGTTCTCTGTCCAGACCCCGAAGCCTTTTGATACAATTTGGGGAAAAGGGAGACAGTTTTATTTTTGTGGGGAAAAAAGCTGAACTGAACAGCTGCATCGGGGGCCGCCCGACAGATTACGGCACGAGCCCTTGGGCGCTCTCCTGCTGCAGACTCCTCTCTTTGCTGTGCCACGAACGCCACTCTCTGCAGAGTCTCTGAGGCTCCAACCGCTCCAGAGAGTACGCAGCGCCGGGTTGCAAAATCAGGTTCGCTGCGGGCCTTAATAAAATAACGTGTGAAAGCAGGTTAAATGATATTGGCCTGTCTGGAGACAACTGTGGTCTTCTGAAAGAATGTCAATGAAAGGATGACAGTTCTGAAAAGCACATTTTGAAATAAATTTGACCATTTTTTTTTTTTAATTTAACCTTTATTTATACAGGGTAGTTCCACTGAGAGACAACCTCTTTTTTTTTTTTTTTTTTTCAAGGATGCCCTGTTCACACTCACACATTCACACCAGGAAGCTGCCCAGTACAACCACAGACACCTGTGGCCACTGAGCAGCTCCACTGGGGCAGTTAAGAGCCTTGCTCAAGGGCATCACAGTGGGGTTGAGGAGGGTGACACAAACACTGCTGTGCTATCTGTCCCACCCAGATCTAATACTGCTGGTACAGGGATTGAACCCGTGACCCTCCACTCACCAGTCCACATCCCTAACCATTAGGCCCCCACTGCCCCCCCATGTGTCAGATTTCCCTTCATTTGTTTTAATAAAAGATGTTGAGAGTAAATTTATGGGTCACTGCAAATACTTTGCTGTAAAAGAGCCAAGTTGTCACACAGTGGGAGGGAAAACTCTTGAATAGAAAAAAAAAATGTGTCAAAATGCATTGAGAAAGGTTTTAGAATCAAGTTGGAGTTCTGAATCATAATCGAATCATGAGGTGCCTAAAGATTCCCACACCTAGTTCGGACTTCGGCTGGAGAGGAGGACCGACTTATAGGACCTCTTGCAGTTTTAGTTGGTGACCCCTGATCTAGAAGCTCAAGCTCGATCAGTTTTTAAATTTGAATGTTTTAAATGACATAAAATCACTACTGAGAGAGAAGACGAGGATCTTCAGGTCGGGGAACAGGGAGATGCTGAAGTCCGTACAGAGGGAGCTAAGGAGGAAGATCAGAGAAGGCAAGGACAGCTACAGGAAGAAGATGGAGGACAAGCTGCGACAGAGCGACATCGGCGGGGTATGGAGAAACCTCAAAACCATCTCTGGGCTCCAGAATACCTCCTCCCAGGCCACGGGGGGCAGGGAGTGGGTGAACAACCTGAACCTGGTTTTTTTAATAGGTTTGACCTCCTACTGCACAACAACCACTGCTGCCTCTACCGTCATCGAGACCTGCTGTTGCAATCCTGGAATTTCCCTGTTGTGGGACTAATAAAGGCTTGTCTTAATACCATTAGTCTAAGTTAAACACAAGTGCTTAACTATCCAGATCTCAGCAGAGGAGGATGAATGACTTTGTAGATTTCTGTTTTTAAGGATAAAAAAAGTGGTCATATGAGATGAGAACTTCACCCTCTCACCATGACTGAAGATCAATGCAGAACACTGCTGGGTTCACTCAGGTATCCACGGACCTGTAAGCATGATCAAAGGCACGCAGACATGGATTAAAACCCGAGTTACAGTTAATACATCTTAACCATTGGTGTAGAGGACCAGAGAGTACGAGTAGCTTTACATTATGATTATTCTCAAGTATAAGTGAGAGTAGTCCCCAAAAATTGCCTGACAAGAGGAAGAATGTGTCTACTAAAGAAGTTATATGAATGGGAAATAATCCACTTTGTCGGGTTTTTGTCATATAGTTTCATGATTTCCTCAAAAAAATTTTCCTGTCATCTATTTGACTTTAGTGATAAATTTACTTTTTCCCCCTCTTAAACATCTGATTTTCTTACCAATTTGTAATGTTTCCCAGTACACACTTTTCTAGAAAAATTACATTTTTTCTTATAAACAGGTATTTTTCTTTTTAAATAAGTATGTGCCTTTTGTAGTAAACATTTCATTCTTATAACTTTTCACTTTTAATGATGACTTCATGAACAGCCATATTAACGACACAATGATTAAATTCTGCTGGACAAAGTTAAAATTCACTTTTACTCTTTACTTATCAAAGTATTTGTTATTCAAAGAGTACGAACAAATGTTGTACTTCACTACAAGTACTTTTTTTCATAAATGCAGTCAAGTAAGAGTAAAAGGCATTCTAGGCTACTCATTACAGTAGAATTTTGTGGAAAAAAGTTACGTTCCTCGAGTAAATGTAGCGACTTACTACCATCTGTGCAGAGGACAAAACAACGACATGTGAGCACTGGTGGTTCAATAAAACTACAGATTTAACATTAATAAAACTAGACTGTTAAAACACGGTATTAATAAAGTGGGTTCACGGCCGGAGATTTCAACTATTTACCTCAACAACATTCATTCCTTCAATCAGTCGCCATATTTGCTCTGGGAATATTTCCCAGCAACCTTTGAGGCACAACAGCAAACATCACAGAGATAGCATAGTCTGGAGCGCTCACGTCTACATTTTTACGGCAAATTTGGGCGCCATATTGGTACTGGATAAGTCCTCTTGACAGCCCTTGCAGCGTTGTGATAATAGAGCATCCAAATTATAGTTTGTTGTATTTATTGTTATACAAGTAAGCTGAAACGTTATAACATTATAAGTACTATGGAACGTTTTGAACGCAAATTTCAATGAAAATATCAAGATTCAAGGTTGATTTTATGCTAAGTTGCAGAATGGCGCCTGAATGCACACATACCACTTGTAAAAATATCAGTCTATAAATGCAACATATCTGTGTGCGTCTGTCTGTTCCTGACATCTCTCGAACCATTCGTCAGACTGACCTCAGATTTTATAAGTGCTTTGCTGAGGTTATGAGGGTGTGCATCCCCGAGTGTGGAGTAGTTCAGTCAAAATATGTAATTTTTAATCAACCAGTGCATGCCCGTAGAAAGCAAGTATTCTTGTCTGAAAACAGGTATGCCAATAAGATTTTACAGGCCCAAATGCAGTGTGTTTGAAAGTGGAATACAAAAAGGTGTAGCCTATATGCAGGCAATCACACATGTTAGACTTTGACAAATATAAAAGGGATTGAATGGCACTAAGATTTATTTGATTGGGTGAATATTAATTAATTCAATTCAACTTTATTTATATAGCGTCATTCCACAACAACAGTCATCTCATAGCACTTTCAACTGTAGGGGAAACCCCCAAAATTGCAGAAAGACCCCAGCAATCAACGGATCCCCTGTGAGCCAGCGCTTGGCGACGGTGGAGAGGAAAAACTCCCTTTTAACAGGAAGAAACCTCCAGCAGAACCAGGCTCAGGGAGGGGCAGTCATCTGCTGCAACTGGCTGGGGGATGAGGGGATAGGGAAGATGAAAAGAACAGACATGTAGAGAGCAAACAGCACGATGGGGACTCAATCTATGGGAGAGAACAAACAGATGTTAACCTCTTGCACTCCGGGATACCGCGGGCGGTCACGTCTCTGCGTCCTAATGCACCCTCGTGCACACTAGGATGCTGCGTCCTAGTGTGCACTGAAAAAAAAAAAAAGCTGCATTTCCATTCTTCCACTACAGACACAGCCGCGAAAAGAAAGCCAAAGGAGTGCTTTGACTGGTTTAGATTTGATTGACCTCTCATTCGACTAATAAGAGCCTTGAATTGGGTTTCTGAAACCTTGAAGAACCAATGACTGAAAACCTAGCAAGAAGGACCCACCTACCAACGACTGAATACAACGAGCCAAATGAAGCAGAGAAGTTCGACGATTGAAAGCGTGCGTAAAATCTGTTTTGTGTAAGCCGCTGTGTGTAACGGTAGCGTTCGCCAGTCTTTTTATTACTACTGTTCTTATTTGTTTTGAAAAATTGTTCATCAAAACCGAAATCATGGAAGTGCAAAACCGCAATAATGGAATCATGGTTTGACCGGGTCGCGTGACCAGAACCACGAGTCGTAACAAGCGGACCAGCGTCATGTTCGTCTGACAATGAGGAAGAGAAGTTCGCCAGCGACACTGCTGTTGTGGACAGGTAAGTGTTATAAGCTAAATTATTCTTTATCCCTGAAAATAGGAATAAAAGTGACTTTTGACCGATCGGTAAATTACAACTGTGCGTCATCGCCACATGACGGACCACGACGCATGCTCTATAGCGGTGGTGGTGGTGGGTTGTTATCCTCTACATTGCAGATATTTTAGTACAACTGTGCATCATCGCCACATGACAGACCGCGGCGCACGGACCGGACCGTGTCTCACATGACAGACCACGGCGCATGGTCCGGTCGCTCCTCTGTAGCGGGGGGGGGGGAGTTGTTATCCTCTACATTGCAGATATTTTAGTATAATTTTTATTGCACTGTAGGTTATTTTTTCTTGTAAAAAAAAGCCACACATTTTTTACATGGCATGCTTCTTTGTGTGTGGGGGGGGGGCTTGTTTGTTCATTCATTCATTCATGAATGAATAAACAACCCCCCCCCCCCCACACACACACACACAACCCTGAGTGTCACCTTTCATTAGAGCCCAAGATCAAGCTTCTATACTGAATCATTTAAAAGTTACAGACGTTTTTCCAAACTGTGCCATTTGGCACAATTTGGCACAGTTCAAGAACGCCTGGGAACAACCTGAGGAAAAAGCTGTGTAATATATTCATTTTTTGTGGTATTGTTACAAAATTTTGACCTCAGCTGGATAACACTTGGTTCTACATTTTTGTTGCATATGTATATGTATATGACAGCTGTGTGTTATTTGCAAGCATTTGTATCTAAAAAAAAACACCCAGGCAAACTTTATTTTCTTCAAGTTCAGTATGTTTAGATGACAGTTACTCAGTGGCAGGAGCACTTAAAGAGATTATGACTGTTTTGCCAAAACATTCAAAGTGTTTTCTTTTAAATGAGACCAACCCCATGAAGATGCTGCAAAGGGTTGAAGAACAGCTTTTGATTTACTTTGGGTACGTTATTTTTAGGCGTTTTTAGGGAAATTGACCAGAGTGCAAGGGGTTAATGACCAGCAAAAAATAAATAAATAAATAAATAAAAATTAATTGAGAGTGAAGAAAGGAATGAAGCCCAGTGCAATTATTGGAGGTCCCCTGGCTGTCTAGACCTAATAGCAGCATAACTAAGGAAGGGTTCAGAAACACATGATCCCTCCCTAATTATAGGCTATATCAAAAAGGAAGGTTTTAACCCTATTCTTAAAAACAGAGATCAAGTCTGACTCCCAAATCCAGATTGGCAGCTGGTTCCACAAGCGAGGAGCTTGATAACTGAAGGCTCTGCCCCCCATTGTACTTTTGGAGATTCTAGGTATTACAAGTAATCCAGCATTTTGGGAGCGTAGTGCTCTGTTAGGATAACAGGGTAATATCAGATCTTTTAAATAAAAAAGGGGCCTGATTGTTTACAGCTTTGAAAGTGAGAAGAAGGATTTTAAACTTAATTCTAAACTCTAGGGAAGCCAATGAAGGGAGGCCAGAATCGGAGAGATATGATCTCGTTTTCTAGTACCTGTTAAAACTCTTGCTGCAGCATTTTGGATCAACTGAAGACTTTTTAGAGATGTTTTAGAACAACCTGATAATAAAGAGTTACAATAATCTAATCTAGAGCCAACAAAAGTGTGGATCAGTTTCTCAGCATCACTCTGAGACAAGATGCTCCTAATCTTGGCAATATTACACAAATGATAGAAGGCCGTCTTAGAAACAAATTTAATATGTGAATTGAAAAACAGATCTTGATCAAAAATAACTCCAAGGTTCCTCACAGAGCTATTAAGCGAAAAAGTAACTGCATCCAAACTAAAGGTTTGATTTAGAAAGGTATTTCTAAGGTTTTTTGGACCAATAAGAATGACTTCAGTCTTATCTGAATTTAATAGCAGGAAATTACAAGTCATCCAAGCTTTGATTTCCTTAAGACAGGCTTCTAACTTGGCTAATTGATTAATATCATCTGGCTTCATTGACAGGTATAATTGTGTGTCATCTGTATAACAATGAAAATGTATACAGTGCTTTCTAATAATTTTGCCTAATGGAAGCATATATAAACGAAAAAGAGTAGGGCCTAGCACAGATCCCTGTGGAACTCCATGACTGAGCTTTGAGTTGAAAGAAAACTCATCACTGACATGAACAAACTGGAACCTATCAGATAAATAAGATCTAAACCACTGCAACGAAGTTCCATTAAGTCCAACAGTGTTCTAACCTATCAAGTAGAATATTATGATCGACAGTATCAAAAGCTGCACTAAGGTCTAAAAGGACAAGTACAGAAACAAGCCCATTATCAGATGCGATGAGGAGGTCGTTAGTGACCTTTGCTAAGGCTGTTTCAGTACTATGATGGATTCTAAACCCAGATTGAAACTCTTCAAATAAACCATTTCCCAGCAAGTGGTCAAATAATTGCGTAGCAACAACTCTAAGATTTTTGAAATGAAAGGAAGATTAGAGATTGGTCTATAGTTAGCTAAAACTCCTGGATCCAGTGTTGGCTTTTTGAGTAAGGGTTTAATTACAGCAGTTTTAAAAGCCTGCGGTACATGGCCTAAAGTTAATGAAGAATTGATTATTTGAAGAATAAAGCTACCAATAAATGGGAAGACTCCTTTAAATAACCTGGTGAAGTGGCATGATAAAATAAAGGCAGCGATGGAGTTTTAAGTTGGTTTATTGAATCATACCGCCTTCATCGGAACACCTCCCCAGCCCTCGTGCTGCGGGCTGAGGTGATGTCCTCAGGCTCTCAGAGAGGAGACACAAAGTGCGTGTCTGCAGCAGTTGAAGGAGTCAGTGAATGAGAGAATGAACATGAAAATCAGACAGCTTATATACTCAGCTCAGACAATACATCAAAGACATTCACAGCAGTCAATCTGGGCATTTGCATATCAGAGGTACAGACAGGATGCATGAACACAATGCATGGATGACACTTTAACCTCACCGCTGTAAACGCAGCATGCAGCGGAAAAAACCCAGGAGTGCGAGCTGACTGTTGTGGGGGGGGTTGAATTCAACCCGCTACACTGCTCCCCCCCAGAGGGCACGGCAGGCGGCCGAGACCTCGATGTTGCAGTTTGGGCAGCGAGCAGGGAAAAGCTCTGTGCAGGTGGAGGGGGGTAGTAAGTGCTGACCGGGCGCGGTGAAATCGTTCGGGCCGCGCCAAAACTTGTTTGCTGCTCCGTGATGTCGAGGGGCTGTCCCATTGAACTTGCGGAGATCACCAGAAGAAAAATTAGTCTCTGACTCCTCTCGTGGCCATGAAGAAAAACAGGAGCGGCGGGGTTGCGTAAACAAAAGCAGAGGAACTTGGCGTGTTGACTTGAGTTGCGTGCACAGCCCTAAAGCCCTCGGGAAAAGCAGACGGCTGAATCCTTTGTGCGCCGTGGCTGAAACCATCAGTGAATCCTGTGGGCGCGCTGCGCGCGTGCTTGCTTCAGGTGAGCGCGCAGCCCTGAAGGTTCTGCGTGCAGCTGTGCAGGACGATGGTGGTCTCTGGAGCCATTCATGTTCCGTGCGTGTTGCGCCGTCCTCATCACCCCCGGTGCGTGTGCCGGGGCTCCTTGCGTGGGTGGGCCCACTGGAGAGGAAACCAGGGTCGGAAACTTGGTGGAGATCGGCGCAGTCGGCGCCGAAAAACATCTATGATGAACCGTGGCTGCAGATTAGTCATGGTGCGTTGAGGGGAGATAGACGATCTTTGTCCCTCAGGCTGTCCCGCATGGACGCCCCGATCTCGGCGAGGGTCGCGCCATGACGTTTACTGCCGTTTACCCAGTCTTGGGTGAAGTCCAGAGAGTAGTTCGCCTGCCATGGGCTCTGCGTTGAGGCCTCCCTGAAGCCGCAGGGAGGGCAGATCAGTCAGGCTGCTGCGTTTGCTCATTGGCGGAGCATCACTGCCTGGTGCTGCGTTCGCCGGCAGCTCGTTTTCTTCAGCGTCGGGTCGCCAGCGTGGCTGTCCAGACCAGAAGGTTGCGTTGCACAAAGCGTGTGCATGTTCGGGGTCACCAGTGAAGCGGCATGATAAAATAAAGGCAGCGATGGAGTTTTAAGTTGGTTTATTGAATCATACCGCCTTCATCGGAACACCTCCCCAGCCCTCGTGCTGCAGGCTGAGGTGATGTCCTCAGGCTCTCAGAGAGGAGACACAAAGTGTGTGTCTGCAGCAGTTGAAGGAGTCAGTGAATGAGAGAATGAACATGAAAATCAGACAGCTTATATACTCAGCTCAGACAATACATCAAAGACATTCACAGCAGTCAATCTGGGCATTTGCATATCAGAGGTACAGACAGGATGCATGAACACAATGCATGGATGACACTTTAACCTCACCGCTGTAAACACAGCATGCAGCGGGAAAAACCCAGGAGTGTGAGCTGACTGTCACTGTGTGTTGTGGGGGGGTTGAATTCAACCCGCTACACTGGTAGGAATAGGGTCTAAAAGACAAGTTGAAGGCTTGGATGAGGAAACTGTTTTGTCTAACTCTAAAAGGTCAATTGGAGTAAACTGGTCCAAACAGATGTCAACTGAAGGAGTTGTAGTAGTTACTGTATTTAAGTTAATGGTGGGAAGAATCTGATTGATTGTATCTCTGATAGATGAAATTTTATTATAGAAAAAGTTCATAAAGTCCTGACTAGTAAGCTCTAAGGGAATGCTAGGATTGACAGAGTCCTGACTCTTTGTCAGCCTGGCTACAGTGCTGAAAAGAAACCTGGGATTATTCTTGCTCTCTTCTATTAATGCAGAATAATAACTCGTCCTAGCTTTTCTAAGAGATTTTTATAAATTAAAAGATGATTTCTCCAAGCTAAATAGATTTCATCTAAATTAGTGGAGCACCATTTTCTTTCTAATTGACGAGTCTGTGGCGGTTTGGGATAACCCCCACAACAGACTAAGGACAGACAGCTCGCTACTTCTGTTTTTTTCCGCAGCACTACTGTGATGTAATGTGCCATTCATGCATTGTGTTCATGCGTCCTGTCCTTATTGTGACCTAGGGACTGAGATCAATATGTAGATGTGCCTTGTAACCTCTGTCCTGCAGCTGGAGCAGAGGCCAGTAATCTACCTATTGTTATGTATGTCTCTCATATGCTAATGCCCATACCAACTGCTGTGAATGCTCTTTCATGTATTGCTTGTAACATATATGCTGCACGATTCTGTAACTCACGCTCTCTCTTCAACTGCTGCTGCTGACACACACACGCACTCTGTTTCTTCTGTTTCTGTTTCCTCTGTTTCTTCACTCTGTTTTATCAACCGCCATATTGGTGACCCGACGCTGAAAAAAAAAAACAACACGCTGCCGGCGAACGCAGCACCCGGCGGTGATGCTCCGACGACAAGCAAACGCAGCAGCTCCCTTCTGCTTCAGGGAAATCTCCGGACATCACCCACGACCAGGAAAGCCGCAGCAAACTCCATGGTAGGATCTGCACGCCTAGATCGGCACATCCACGCTGGACCGGCCGCGCTCACAGCTCCTCCACACAAGAGCGCATGCACCTCGTCCCCTCTCCACGACGGCGACCTCCATGGCCGACGGAGAATGCAGCGCATGGACCTGAACGCACCATGGCTGAGCGAGTGACAAAGATCGTCTCCTCCCTCACCACTCCAACGCATCTACACGAGCGCGAGGGACAAAGATAGTCTACTTCCTTCCACCGCTCCAACACATGGAACAGGGATGATTACGCTCCCTGACCCCGTCTCCTCTCCAGCTGGCCCAACAACGCACGGAGCCCCGGCACACGCACCGGGGAGTTACGAAGACGGCGCACCATGCACGGGACACATATGGCTCCACTGACCGCCTTCCTCCTTCGCCGCTGCACACAGAGCCTTCAGGGCTGCTCTCACACCTGAAGCACGCACGCAGCATGCACAAAGGATTTGCTAATGGTCGCAGCCACGGCGCACAAGGGAAATTCAGCGGTTTGCGGTTTCCAAGAGCTTTAAGGTTGCGCCTGCACCTAAAGTCAACACGCCAGTCCCTCTGCTTTTATTACAGCCGCCACGCAGCCTCGTCTTTTCTTCACGGCCGCTATTAATCCTTGCAGGACTTAATCGCGAGAGGAGTCAGTGACTAATTTTTCTTCTTGTGATCTCCGCACGTTCAACGGGACAGCCCCTCGACATCGCGGATCAACAAGCAATTTTTGCGCGGCTCAGACGATTTCACCGTCTCCTGCCAGCACTTACTACGCCCCACCCCCCTCCACCTTTGCCTGCACAGAGCTTTTCCTGCTCGCTGCCAAAGCTGCACTATCGAGGTCTCGGCCCCCTGCCGAGCCCTCTGGGGGGGGAGCAGTGTGGCGGTTTGGGATAACCCCCACAACAGACTAAGGACAGACAGCTCGCCACTTCTGGTTTTTTCCGCAGCACTACCGTGATGTAATGTGCCATTCATGCATTGTGATGTTAATGTGCCATTCATGCATTGTGTTCATGCGTCCTGTCCTTACTGTGACCTAGGGACTGAGATCAATATGTAGATGTGCCTTGTAACCTCTTTGTCCTGCAGCTGGAGCAGAGGCCAGCAATCTACCTATTGTTATGTATGTCTCTCATATGCTAATGCCCATACCAACTGCTGTGAATGCTCTTTCATGTATTGTTTGTAACTGGGTATATATGTTGCACGATTCTGTAACTCACGCTCTCTCTTCAACTGCTGCTGCTGACACACACACACTCCGTGTCTCTTGGTTGAGAGCCGGAGAACACACACTCAGTCCGCCTGCACAAGGGCTGGGGTGGTGTTCCTATGATGGCGGTATGATTTAATAAACCTACTTAAAACCTCACAATGCTGCCTTTATTTTATCATACGCCATAAGTCTTCTGTTTTAAGCTATGAGTTTCTGTGTTGAACCAAGGAGTTAGAAATCTCTGATTAGACTTTTTTTAAAGGGGCCACCATGTCTAGAGTCTGGTGCAGAGAAGCTGTAACACCATCTACCATGCTATCAATTACAGAAGGAGCAAGCTGGCATAGAGGAAACAATATGCATAAATTTGGTAACACCATCATCTGAGAGGCATCTACTGTAGTAATATTTTTCCTTAGGAGCCAAATAGTCAGAAATAGTAAAATCAAAGGTTAACAGACAATGGTCTGACAGTACAAGATTTTGAGGAGACACTACCAGATTTTCTATTTCTATGCCATATGTCAGAACAAGGTCCAACATATGGTGGAGATAATGGGTAGAATTTCCTACTTTCTGAGAAAACCCCATCGAGTCTAATATTGAATTTAATGCCAAATTAAGGCAATCACTATCTACATCTACACGTACAGACGTGGACAAAATTGTTGGTACCCCTCTGTTAATGAAAGAAAAAACCACAACGGTCACAGAAATAACTTGAATCTGACAAAAGAGGTAATAAATAAAAATTCTATGAAAATTAACCAATGAAAATCAGACAATGCTTTTGAATTGTAGTTCAACAGAATTATTTTAAAAAATAAACTCATGAAACAGGCCTGGATAAAAATGATGGTACCCCTAGAAAAGATTGAAAATAAAGTGACCATTGGGACATGTTCAACCAAGATGTGTCCTCTAACATCACAGGTGTCTACAAACTTGTAATCAGTCAGTCGGCCTATTTAAAGGGTGACAAGTAGTCACTGTGCTGTTTGTTGACATGGTGTGTACCACACTAAACATGGACCAGAGGAAGCAAAGGAGAGAGTTGTCTCAGGAGATTAGAAAGAAAATTATAGATAAGCATGTTAAAGGTAAAGGCTATAAGACCATCTCCAAGCAGCTTGATGTTCCTGTGACTCATCGTCGGCCTCCGTCGGTCTATGATGACCATGGAAGAGAATCCTAAACGTCTACTTTGCTGGAACAGCACCGCCTGTGGCTGAACAGGCCGATGCGCGAATGGCAGTCCCTGTCACACAGGTCGCACTTGTGGGTGGTCTCTGTGCTGCTGGGTCTGTGGCGGTTCTTCCTGTGGGTCCTTTTTTCATCTGCTGCAGCAGTCAGTCTCTCTTCACCCACCTTGAGCTGTCTGGTCAGGGTGCCTCTCCATTTGGAGCGGTCCGTTGCAAGGTCCTCCCAGCGCTCTGTGTTGATCTCCAGGGCCTTCATGTCTCTCTTGCAGACGTCTCTAAAGCGCAGCTGTGGGCGGCCAACGTCTCTCCTGCCAGTTGCCAGTTCTCCATAGAAGACGTCTTTGGGGATTCTGCCATCCTCCATACGGTGAACGTGGCCTAGCCAGCGGAGCCTGCGCTGCCTGAGTAGAGTGAACATGGAGGGAAGGATGGCGCAGGACAGAACTGTGTCGGGCACTTTGTCCTGCCAGGATATGTCCAGGATGTGGCGAATGCAGCGCAAGTGGAAGGAGTTCAGTCTCTTTTCCTGCCGGGCATATGTTGTCCACGTCTCACTCCCATAGAGCAGTGTGCTGATGACGCAGGCGTTGTACACTGCCATCTTCGTCTTGACAGAGAGTTTGGGATTCTCCCACACTTGTGTGGTGAGGTGAGCAAGTGTGAAGGCTGATTTTCCAATCCTCTTGTTGATCTCTGTATCAAGGGAGAGGTTGTTGCTGATCGTGGACCCCAGGTACGTGAACTGATTCACGACCTCCAGCTCGTAGTCGTCAATGGTGATGGTTGGTGGTGCTTCCGTGCCTTGCGCCAAGACGTTAGTCTTCTTCAGGCTGATGGTAAGCCCGAAGTCCTTGCATGCCTGGGAGAAGCGGTCCATCAGGGTCGGAAGCTCCTGCTGTGTGTGGGTTGCGACTGCAGCGTCATCTGCGAACAGCATGTCTCTGATTAGAGCCTCGCGTACTTTGGTTCTGGCTTTCAGGCGGGCGAGGTTGAAAAACCTGCCGTCAGATCTTGTGTGCAGGTAGATTCCCTCTGTTGCTGTGCTGAAGGCATGCCTCAGGAGCATAGCAAAGAAAATCCCAAAGAGGGTTGGCACAAGTACACAGCCCTGTTTCACTCTGCTGCGTATGTTGAATGGCTCTGAGACGTTGCCATTGTGCTGCACTATCCCCTTCATGTTGGTGTGAAACGATTCGATGAGGCTTTGCAACTTTGGTGGGCATCCTATCTTTGGCAGGATCTTGAAAAGGCCCTCTTTGCTGACCAGATCGAACGCTTTGGTGAGATCGATGAAGGCGACGTACAGGGGCATGTTCTGTTCTCTGCATTTCTCCTGGAGTTGGTGGATGGAGAATATCATGTCTACCATCGATTGCTCAGCGCGGAAGCCACACTGAGACTCGGGGTAGACACGTTCGGCAAGCTTCTGTAGACGAACGAGAACAACTCGTGCGTAGACTTTGCCAACAACTCTGAGGAGGGAGATGCCCCTGTAGTTGTTGCAGTCGCTTCTCTCCCCTTTGTTTTTGTAGAGGGTGATGATCTTGGCGTCCCTCATGTCCTGTGGTACGGCACCTTCCTTCCAACACTGGCAGAGGACGTCATGCAATGGCAGCAGTAGGGCGGTCTTGCAGTGCGTGATCAGGTCAGGGGGTATGCCGTCGTTGCCGGGTGCCTTGCCAGCGGCCAAGCTATCAATGGCCTTGCTGAGTTCGATGGTTGGCTCGGCGTCAAGTTCGTCCATGGATGGCAGGCAGTCGATGGCATCAAGGGCTGACGGTGTCACGGTGTTCTGTCTGGAGTAGAGGTCGGAGTAGTGTTCCACCCATCTCTCCATCTGCTTGTTCTTTTCTGTGATCATCTCCCCAGTGGAGGATTTGAGGGGGGCCGTCTTGCTCTGAGCCGGACCAAGTGCTTTCTTGATGCCATCGTACATACCACGGATGTTCCCTGTTATGGCAGCGGTTTGAATGTCTTGGCTGAGCTGAGTCCAGTACTCGTTGGCACAGTGCCGAGCAGTCTGCTGAACTTTGCTTCTCGCAGCCCTGAGAATCTGGAGATTCTTCTCGTTTGGGTACTTCTTGTACTCAGCAAGTGCTGAGCGCTTGGCTTCAATGACGGGGGTCATCTCGGTCAACTTGGCATCAAACCAGTCCTGTGACTTCGAGGTCTTCCTCCCAAAGGTAGCCAAGGCTGTGCGGTGGATGGTGTTTCGCAGCTCTTCCCACTTCTGCTTTGCAGATTTTCCTTCTTGTGGTACACCAAGTTCCTTCTCAAAGGTGGAGGCAAACTGCTCAACAAGTTCTGGTTGAGCCATCTTGCTGGTGTCAATCCGTGCCTTTCCAGGCTGTCTAGCACGATGGAATTTCTTCAGCTGCAGCTTGACCTTGCAACACACCAATGAATGGTCTGTGTCGCAATCTGCACTCTGGAACAAACGGGTGATTAGCACGTTCTTCAGTGAGGTGCGCCTGGTCAGGATCAAGTCCAGCTGGTGCCAGTGCTTTGAGCGCGGATGTTGCCAGGAAACCTTGTGTTGGGGCTTGGTCTTGAAGAACGAGTTTGTGATGCACAGATCGTGATATGTGCAGAACTCCAGCAGCCGCTGTCCGTTGTCGTTCATTCTGCCCACGCCAAAAGGTCCAAGACAGGAGGGCCAGGAGTCGTGGTCAGCACCCACTCTGGCATTGAAGTCTCCAAGGAGAATGAGTTGTTCAGAGTTAGGGATGATCCTGACAGTTGTTGCGAGATTCTCGTAGAACTCGTCTTTTGCCTCTGGTGTGGCTGTCAGTGTTGGGGCATACACTGACGAGGGTGACTGGGCCTTGAGTGGTGTTCAGGCGGAGGGTGAGGAGTCGTGCAGAGCCAGTGCTGTGTTCTTCATTGCGAAGCCCACTCCGTGTTCCCTGTGTTCGTCACTGCCCTTTCCCTGCCAGTAGAATGTGTAGTCCTTCTCTCTCAGTGTGCCTGCGTCAGCCAACCGTGTTTCCTGGAGAGTGGCGATATCCACTCCCAGTCTCTTCAGCTCATTATTGATGATGGCAGTCTTCCTGGTGTCGATGTCCTTGAGGTTAGCAGTGAGTCCTGTCATCATAGTGCGGACGTTCCAAGTTCCCAGTTTTAGAGTTGGTCTCTTGTTTTATTGTCTTGCCTGGTGCGAAGGTTCTCAGCCTGCTGTTCGGATTTCTCCTCATCCATATGCACCCAATGAGGAAAGCAAGCTGTGGCGGTACAACACTTTATTGGCTAGGGGCTGCCCAGCTTGAGGCGGGCGGTAGCTGTCCAGTGAGATCCGACGATCCCTCCCACCGTCGGGAACAACCCCTGGCGCCGCGCTCTACGCCAATTGAGCGGTGGCTTATAACCGGTAACTGTCATTCCCCGTGTTTTGTCTACGCCAAAGGCGAAGCTGGAGTGTCCTCTCCAGTGATCCGGTGTTCTACCTTCCAGTGTTGGGCGTTGGTAGGATTCAAGCCTGGGCAGGAAGATATGAAGGATAAGATGTTGCCCATGCAGCATGTCCCCCCCCTCCACGTCACTGATGAATCCAAAGGAACAGCAGGGCTGCTACAGTTTGGCACCAGCGCCGTTGCAGGAGCTCCCAGAACGATGTTGAGCACAACATAGAACTGCCTTAGGGGCTCCGACTCCGGATTTTTCCTCAGGGTTGACTCCCGAAGCCTTTCCCGTGACCGGGTATGCCGCAAGGCAGCGGAGGTTTGAAATCAGGGTTTACCTTCCCCTAGATGGGCTACCTTCCCAGGTTGACAAGCCACCATCTACCCGAAGCATCTGGTTTTAAGGCACCAGAGATCCGCCCTCGCCCCTTTTCCTATTAGTAAAAGCAGTTCCGCCGGGCTTAGAGACTAAACCACACGGGCAGGCTAGGAGTTGGACTTAGTTGTCAGAGGCTTTTCGAGACGCACGCCATAAAAAGCATTTTATGAGCAATAGGAGCTTAACCCCAGTGCCGCTCCTGGCTATGACAACCTTGGAACCTTCCTGTGACTACAGGAAGGTTCCTGTAGTCCCTGTGTTCCTGTAGTTCCTGTGTGTTTTTTTCCTGTGACTACAGTTGCACATATTCAGAAATTTAAGATCCACGGGACTGTAGCCAACCTCCCTGGACGTGGCCGCAGGAGGAGACGGATTATACAAATGTAACAAAAGAGCCCAGAACAACCTCTAAACACATTCATGGTGAACTCCAAGGTCAAGGTACATCAGTGTCAGATCGCACCATCCGTCGTTGTTTGAGCCAAAGTGGACTTCATGGGAGACGACCAAGGAGGACACCACTGTTGAAAAAAAAAAAAATCATACAAAAGCCAGACTTGAATTTGCCAAACTGCATGTTAACAAGCCACAAAGCTTCTGGGAGAATGTCCTATGGACAGACGAGACAAAACTGGAACTTTTTGGCAAGGCACATCAGCTCTATATGTTCACAGACGCAAAAATGAAGCATACCAAGAAAAGAACACTGTCCCTACTGTGAAACATGGAGGAGGTTCTGTTATGTTCTGGGGCTGCTTTGCTGCATCTGGCACAGGGTGTCTTGAATCTGTGCAGGGTACAATGAAATCTCAAGACTATCACTGTAAATAACCCTATGTACATTTCTTCATTTGCTTATATTTTATTTTGGAGCTTATTACTTTTATGTACTATCAGCTACGGTTAGCTTCCTGTTTGATATTCGGTGCTTTTATTTTGAAGGAACTTCCTGTTACAACCGTTGGCGTGAGCAAGCTAACGGCAGCAAAAGACGGGGAAGAAAAGGTTGTGACAGAATATAGAAAATGTATTTGTTATTAGCAGCCCCCTTGATAGAGGCACAAGGTATGTTTAATATGTAAATATGACAATTTGAATCTTTGTGTTAACATATATGTATATTTTGTAGAATTTATTGTCAGAGTTAAGGTTATTTTCAGCTAACGGTTGTAAGAGTATGGATTTTAGCTTATACATTGTTTTTCTGTGTGGTTCCCAGCTCTTATGGTGAATTTGAGGGTTTACTGCCATTAAACCTATAAAATCATCAGTAAAGTGTCATCCTTTAATCGGGGGGGGGGGGGGGGTATGCTACAGTAAGAGCTTACCTCCGGGAGAAGTGAAAGCCTGTCGCCTGATCGAAGCAGGAGCCCCAAGCCAAGAGGAGACGCTTCACCCAACATGCTACAACGAGCTGCCTGCGATTTCAAGGAACGGCACGGAAATGACGCGGAGCAGCGAGCTGCAGCAACGGTCTAAGGATACGGTGACAAGCAATCACTCTCAAAATGGAAGATATTAAATCAGAACAGATAAATGAAAAGGAACAACAAGAGGAAACAGTTAATGAAACGTTACCAAGGCGATCAGAAAGGCCTAGTGTGCCTACAGAGAAAATGCTGTTACATCAAAGGGATGAACAGACTAAAAGAGAGAAAAAGCTGTTAACTATCTATGACCATTGGAAAGGTCAGGTCAGAATTTACAGAGCAGACCTCAAAAGTGATCTGTCAGATTCACAGTTAGCAGAAATGGCTGATGATATTGAAAGGACAGTAAATGACATGACAAAAGCATACAGTGAACTAAGAGAGCGTAATGCACCATCCCATGTCATAAGGCGTAAAATGGACTCCTGTGAATCTGTGACAAAAGACATTATGAAAATCATTTCAGAGCGTTTAGCAGCCATAGATTAATATGATGCAGATAGAGAAAAGCAGCGCCTCCATCAACTCTTAACTTATGAACATGCTAAGTCCATTTTTGGCACTTCACAGTCCAGTTATCACTCTGAAGCAAGCATCGCTGCCAAAAGAATTGATGCAGCTGCAGAATTAGCTGCTAAGGAAGCTCAGTACAGTATAAAATCACACAAGAGGAAATCAAACAAAGGGAAAAATTAAGAGAAATGGAAGAGAAACACAGGAGAGAATTGGATGCACAAAAGTTTGAACTAGAGCGCTTACAAGCAGAAAAGGAAAGGCAAGCTGCACGTGCAAAATTAGAGATTTATGACAAGGAATTGAAAGTTGATACGGACAGTCAATGTATGTTACAGAACAATGGGACTTCTCCTGTCAACCAAAGCTTTGCACAACCAGCCCCATTGCTCTCCACAGGTTCATACCACCTGCTCATGCAACAATATGCATCCCTTCCTGTCACCTATTCTGTGCAACAACCACACTCTCAAGTTGTTTCTCCATCGCCTCCCACAGACATTTCCCAGCTGGCTAAAGCTATCCAAGACAGCATAGCTGTAAACAGAATCCCAGTGCCAGTGCCTATCGTGTTCAGCGGAGATCCCATCACCTATATCGAATTGAAGGCTTCCTTCAGCTCACTGGTAGACTGCAAAGGTATATCTCCTGCTGATAAACTGCACTTGTTAAAAAGGTATATTACTGGCCCAGCACTTAAATGCCTTGAGGGCACATTTTATCATAGCGACGAAGAGGCATACAAAGATGCCTGGAAAAGGCTTGACCAACGTTATGGTCAGCCTTTTGTTGTTCAAAAGGCATTCAGAGACAAACTGTCGAAGTGGCCTAAAATCCACTCAAAGGATGCAGAAGGTTTACGGACATTTTCTGATTTTCTCACAACCTGTCTCCAAGCAACACCACATGTAAAGGGCTTAGAGATACTGAGTGATTGTGAGGAAAACCAAAAGTTATTGCAAAAGGTTCCAGAATGGCTCGCAACACGTTGGAATCGTCAGGTCACAGTTGCTCTCATGGAAGGTAAAGATTTCCCCTCTTTCAAGGATTTTGCAGCGTTTGTAGCACTCGAGGCGGAAATTGCATGTAATCCTGTGACTTCTTCCTATGCACTCCATTCATGCAGCTCATCTCTGGAAAAAAGACATGCAAAAGAGATTAAACCAAACAGATTTGCAACCCAAGTCTTTACAACACAAGCTACAGCACATGCAGATAAAGCAAAGTTAAATGACACAAAGTTAAGTACCCTGCATGTTCTGCAAAGATGAAAGGCATCAGTTGTCAAAGTGCCCAAGCTTCTCAGAAAAGTCACTAGACGACAAACGGACATTTGTAAAGGACAATAGACTGTGCTACAGGTGCTTAAAGGTGGGCCACAATGCCAAAGACTGTCGCCATCGCCACACATGTGACACTTGCAAAAGACGACACCCCACTTGTTTACACAATGAGAATCACAAGGCAAATGAAAGACCTCAGAGCTCCACAAACGTTACACAAACCACAGAAAATGATACTATGGCAGCCACAGCTCTGAACGTCACAAAGGTGGGTCAATCAGGTAGTACCTCCACATGATTGTTCCTGTGTGGGTTTCCACTACCCAGAGTCCTTCTAAAGAGCAGTTAGTGTATGCTTTATTAGACACAAAGTGACAATACATTTGTTAGTGAAGAGGTAACTAACCAGTTACAAGCAGACTCTCATCCAGTTAATCTAAAACTAACCACAATGCTGGGAGTTCACATGACAGTCAAAAGTCAGAGAGTACCAGGGTTACGTGTGAGAGGTTACAACTCAGATGTTTGTATTGACCTTCCGCCCTCTTACACAAAGGACTATATTCCGTTTAACTATGACAACATACCCACGAACGAAACTGCAAAGCAATGGCCCCATCTGTCAGATTGTTGATAAGATACCTCCTCTTCTGAGCTGTGATGTTGGACTACTCATTGGATTTAACTGTTCCAGAACTCTAGCTCCAAAACAGGTTCTACTTGGAAAGGACAATGAGCCATTTGCAATCCAGACAGAGCTAGGGTGGAGCATTGTTGGTGGCTCCACATCAGAGTCAAATGAAACTGAAACAAGTCTGTGCCACAGAGTCATGGTAAAGGAACTACCTCCTGTAACACCTATGGATGTTATCTAAGTTCTTGAGTCTGATTTTAAGGATGCAAAGGCAAGCAACAAAATAGTCTCACAAGAGGATCTCATTTTTCTAGACAAACTCAAGGAAGGAATAAAGAAAAACGCACAAGGATACTGTGAGATGCCTCTTCCATTCAAACAAAGGCCACACTTACCAGACAACAAAAGGCTTGCAGAAATTAGACTCGAACACTTAAAACGAAAGTTCAACAAGGATGAGAAATACAAAAGGGACTATGTTGCATACATGAATGACATAATTGAAAGAGGAGACATCGAAGAAGTACATAACGAAGGAATACAAGGTGAACAATGGTACATCCCGCACCACGGGATTTACCATCACAAAAAGCCCACAAAACTGCGTGTCGTATTCGACTGTTCAGCTAAACACAACGGAACAAGTCTCAATGATCATCTCCTCCAAGGGCCTGACTTAATAAACAATTTGACTGGCATTCTCTTGAGGTTTAGGCAGCATTCTATTGCTTTAATGTGCGATATAGAAAAGATGTTCCATCAGTTTCATGTCGATGAAGGGGACAGGGACTATCTGCGTTTCCTCTGGTGGAAAAACGGTGATACAAGCACACAACCTCAAACCTACAGAATGAAGGTACACCTTTTCGGTGCGGCATCGTCTCCAGGCTGTGCAAATTACGGACTGAAATATTTGGCCAAAGAGCACTGTGTCTTGTACCCAGCAGGTTCACAGTTCATGGAGAAAGACTTATGTCAATGATGGAGTTACAAGCACAAACACAGTGGAAGGAGCAATACAGTTGGCACAAGAGGCCAGAGAAATCTGCAGCAAAGGTAACCTCTGTCTTCACAAGTTCATTTCTAATGATCTCGCTGTTTTGCGAAGTATCCCTCCATCTGAATGTGCTGTAAACACAAACACAAGGGACTTAACATTCAAAGACATGCCACAAGAAAGAGCACTAGGCATCCAATGGAACATTGAAAAGGACTGTTTCAAGTTTGACAACACACTAAAAGTACAGCCAGCCACACGCAGAGGCATTCTGTCCACTGTTGCGTCAATATATGACCCGCTTGGATTCTTAGCGCCATATGTACTGAACGGAAAGAGAATCTTGCAAGAAATGTGCCAACACGGTATCGGATGGGACGACCCCCTACTGAACACACTCAAGCCAAGGTGGGAGAGTTGGCAAAGTGACTTTGTAAATCTAGAAAAATTAAACATACCTCGTTATCTACCTGCTAGTTTTGGTGAGCTTAAAGAAATAGAGTTGCACCACTTTTCAGATGCGAGCTCAAGTGGATATGGACAATGTAGCTATCTGAGAGCTAAAAACGCTAAAGATGAGATTCACTGCTCTCTGGTAATAGCAAAAGCGCGAGTTTCTCCTACTAAACTCACCACGATCCCCAGACTTGAACTCACAGCAGCTGTAGTTTCAGTCTCAGTCAGTAACATGTTACGGGAAGAACTGTGTTATGATGTGAAAGAATATTTCTGGACTGACTCAAAGGTGGTACTGGGCTACATAAATAATGATGCACGTCGTTTCCACACTTTTGTAGCTAACAGGGTCCAAAAGATTAGACAAAGTACAAGCCCTCAGCAATGGTTTTACGTGCCATCAGAAGTGAACCCAGCCGACAGTGCTTCAAGGGGTCTAACTGTCAATGAGTTAATTAAGTCTAGCTGGTTCACTGGCCCCACCTTTTTGTGGAAAAATGAACTGCCCACACCACAAACTGTTGAGCCGGATCTATCCATAGGAGATCCAGAAGTCAGAAAAGTACAGACAATGTTAACTAAAGTCACAGACACTGCGAGTCTTGCTGAACGTCTAAGTAAGTTCTCGTCATGGTCCAGAGCAATCAAAGCTGTAGCACATCTTATAAGAAGGGCTAAACATATCAAGTCAAATGCACCAGCTACAGTGAGTGAACAGGAAAATGCTGAACTTGTGATCATTTGTGATGTGCAGCATCAAGCATACGAACAGGAAATAAAACTGTTGAACAAAGGAAAACAGCTCCCACGTCACAACAAACTGTTTAAACTGGACATTTTCATGGACACAGATGGTCTCCTCAAGGTGGGAGGGAGACTTCGACATTCACCAACAAGTGACACCTTCAAACATCCAATCGTGATCCCAAAGGATCACTGTGCAGCTAAGCTCATAATATCTCACCGTCATAACAAGGTAAAACACCAAGGAAAGGGATTTAACATAAATGAAATCAGATCTAGTGGCTACTGGATTCCATTAATGAGTAAAACAGTTGCTTCATACATCGGTCAGTGTGTGTGACCTGCCGCAGACTCCGCAAAGCTCCAGAGGGTCAGAGGATGAGTGACCTACCTCCACAGCGCTTAGAGCCCTCTCCTCCCTTCACACACTGCGGCATGGACTGTTTTGGTCCGTTTGTGACAACAGAAGGAAGGAAACAACACAAACGGCATGGACTCTTATTTACTTGCTTTTGCTCTCGTGCCATCCACATCGAGCTATTAGAGGACTTGTCTACTGATGCATTCATTAACGCATTAAGGTGTTTCATTTCAATCAGAGGTGCAGTCAGACGAATCCAATGTGACCAGGGAACAAACTTTGTTGGCGCTCAAAATGAGTTTAAAGCAGCCTTAAATGAAATAGACACTCAGAAGCTAAGTACTTACTTATCCGAAAGACGATGTGACTTTGTGATTAATGCACCCCACTCCAGTCATGCAGGGGGAGTGTGGGAGCGTCAGATAAAGACTGTCAGAAGTGTACTGAATACCACTCTGTCACTTGCTCATGGTAGACTCAATGATGCTTCATTAAGGACTCTATTCTACGAAGCCATGACTATAGTCAACAGCAGACCCCTAACTATAGATAACTTGAACAACCCTGACAGCTTAGAACCACTTACGCCCAATCACCTGCTCCACATGAAATCCAACGCACCGTTGCCCCCACCTGGCACGTTTCCAAAGGAGGACCTATATGGCAAAAAGAGATGGCGCCGTGTGCAGTTCCTTGCAGAGCAGTTCTGGAGCTGCTGGAGACGGGAATATGTTCACAACATCATTTCAAGGCAAAAATGGCATTCACCAAAAAGGAATCTAAAAGTAGGTGATGTTGTGTTAGACATGGATGAACTAGCGCCCAGAGGTGAATGGAGACTTGCAAGAGTTTTAGAGACTGTTAGTGGAAAAGATGGATTTGTGCGAAAAGCAAAGATTTCGCTTGGAGAAAGGAGACTAAATAACAAAGGTCAACGCTCTAGTGAGCTATCAGTTGTAGCGCGTCCAGTACAAAAACTGGTCTTGTTGTTAGAAAGTTCTTAAGGAGACCTCTTTATATGAGTCCCTTTGCTTGAGAAAATTATTTGTTGATGTTCTTATGGAACCCAAATACTCATAATTTTGGTGGGAGTGTAAATAACCCTATGTACATTTCTTCATTTGCTTATATTTTATTTTGGAGCTTATTACTTTTATGTACCATCAGCTACGGTTAGCTTCCTGTTTGATATTCGGTGCTTTTATTTTGAAGGAACTTCCTGTTATAACCGTTGGCGTGAGCAAGCTAACGGCAGCAAAAGACGGGGAAGAAAAGGTTGTGACAGAATATAGAAAATGTATTTGTTATTAGCAGCCCCCTTGATAGAGGTACAAGGTATGTTTAATATGTAAATATGACAATTTGAATCTTTGTGTTAACATATATGTATATTTTGTTGAATTTATTGTCAGAGTTAAGGTTATTTTCAGCTAACGGTTGTAAGAGTATGGATTTTAGCTTATACATTGTTTTTCTGTGTGGTTCCCAGCTCTTATGGTGAATTTGAGGGTTTACTGCCATTAAACCTATAAAATCATCAGTAAAGTGTCATCCTTCAATCGGGGGGGGGGGGGGGGTATGCTATAATCACAGTATTCTAGAGAGAAATGTGCTGCCCAGTGTCAGACAGCTTGGTCTCAGTTGCAGGTCATGGGTCTTGCAACAGGATAATGACCCAAAACACAGCTAAAAACACCCAAGAATGGCTATTAGTGAAACATTGGACTATTCTAAAGTGGCCTTCTATGAGCCCTGATCTAAATCCTATTGAACATCTGTGGAAGGAGCTGAAACATGCCGTCTGGAGAAGGCACCCTTCAAACCTGAGACAACTAGAGCAGTTTACGCATGAGGAGTGGGCCAAAATACCTGCTGAGAGGTGCAGAAGTCTCATTGACAGTTACAGAAATTGTTTGATTGCAGTGATTGCCTCAAAAGGTTGTGCAACAAAATATTAAGTTAAGGGTACCACCATTTTTGTCCAGGCCTGTTTCATGAGTTTGTTTTTAAAAATAATTCTGTTGAACCACAATTCAAAAGCATTGTCTGATTTTCATTGGTTAATTTTCATAGAATTTTTTTTATTTATTACCACTTTTGTCAGATTCAAGTTATTTCTGTGACCATTGTGGGGTTTTTTTCATTAACAGAGGGGTACCAACAATTTTGTCCACGTCTGTACATTAAAGTCCCCTACTATAATTATTCTGATTTCAACACTAAATCAGCTAAGAATTCGGCAAATTTGGATAAAAACTCTGAGTAGGTTGATGGAGGATGATAAACTATGGCAAATGAAATTGGGTTTAGCCTAAAATTGCTAAAGTGCCCAATACTGAGGACCAGGCCCTCAAAGGAATGATAACATGTTTTTTGCTTTACATTAACTAGTAATTTGGAATGGTAAATTGTTGCTACTCCTCCTCCATGACCAGAACTTCTGGGATTTTGACAGTTTAAATAGCCAGAGAGAGTTTATTCATTCAAACCAACATAATCCTCTTGTCCTAACCAAGTCTCTGTAAGGGATATTAAATCAATCTGATTATCAATTAACAGATCATGGACTTGCAGAGACTTGGGAGTTAGAGACCTAATATTTAACAAACCACATTTAATTTTTAAATTATGAGGAGGAACAGAGGCCAAATCATTAAATTTAGAGACTTCATGTTTAATTTGAGTTTTACCAACTTTTTGTTTTTGGGATGCTTATACATTATATTTTTTATTTACTTTGGAGGGAGCAGAAAATGATTCTCTGATGGGGAAGACAGGGGCTAAGTTGAGGGGTGGTGGATGAAGAGGAGTTGCAGAGAGGCGTGTAAGACTGCAACTCTGCTTCCTGGTCCCAACTCTGAGTTGTCAAGGTTTTGGAAATTTGGATAAAAATGCCAGATTGTTAGATAAATGAGACGCACCATCCAAAGTGGGATGGACACTGTCTCGTCTAATAAGACCAGGTTTTCCCCAAAATAAGTTCCAATTGTCTATGTAGCCCACATTGTTTGCAGGACACTAGACAGACAGCCAGCGGTTAAAGGATGACAAGCGGCTAAACATATCATCACTGGTCAGATTAGGAAGGGGCCCAGAGAATACTACAGAGGCAGACATTGTTTTTGCAAAGTCACACCAATTCCACGTTAAGTTTTGAGACTTCCGACTGCCGGAGTCGGACGTCGTTAATGCCAGCGTGGATAACAATTGTGGAGTATTTACAGTTACTTTTAGCCAGCATTTTTACAAATTTGACTCGATGTCGCCTGCTCTGGCCCCAGGAATGCATTTGACTATGGCCGCTGGAGTCTCTTGGTTCACGTTTCTGACTACAGAGTCGCCAATGATCAGACTTTTTTCCTCAGTGGGTGTGTTGCTGAGTGGGGAAAAGCAATTAGAAACATGATCAGGTTGGTGGTTAACTGGGGCTTTGGGGCTAGGCTTCCTTCTCACCGTCACCCATCCAGTCTCCTTGCTGCTGAGGAGGACTGGAGGACCGCTAGCAGGCCGCCCTAAGCTAGGGAGCTCCGCTGCAGCTAAGGGGCATCCGTCGTTATTAACTGGTGCAGACGGTGTTTCAATACAGCGGAGCCGGGATTCCAAATCAGACAACCTCGCCTTGAGCGCCTCAAAAAGACAACATTTATTACATTTACTGTTATCACTAAAAGAGGCAGAGGTGTAGCTAAACATCTGACAGAGAGCACACCAGAGGAGAAGGGGAAGGACAGCTAGTAGCTATAGCTAGTGGCTAACCCAAAGCTAACACAAACACTGATGAAAGGTGAACAGAAGGCTAAAGAGGGTGATCAGATGACACCGAGTGCGCACACTGGTGCAAGAGGCTTGATAAACAGAAGTGAGAGCCAACGGTAGATGGAAAAAAGTGATTAAAATACAATTAAAGGCAAAATCCTCAAAAGAATGAGGACAGCAAACCACAGACAGCCAGCAACACAGGAAGTGATGATCCTCTGTTGTACGATAATTACAGAATTATTGTAAATGAAAGACATCCGATATTAGCAACTGTTTAAGAACCCTTGTGTGACCAAGGGGATGGGTCATTAAGCCCAACTGGTGATGTCCAACCAGGGGTTTGAACTCACAACTGCCCACTCCGGAGGCTGGCACTCTGCCTGTGCCACCAAGAGGGTTGACCCACTTGGCAAGCCAAGTAGGAATGCTATTGACTCTACTACATACAGTGGGGTTAAAAAGTATTTAGTCAGCCACCAATTGTGCAAGTTCTCCCACTTAAAAGATGAGCGAGGTCTCCAATTTTTATCATAGGTATACCTCAACTATGAGAGACAAAATGAGAAAAAAAAAAAAATCCAGAAAATCACATTGAAGGATTTTTAATGAATTAATTGGTAAATTCCTTGGTAAAATAAGTATTTGGTCAATAACAAAAGTTCATCTCAATACTTTGTTATATACCCTTTGTTGGCAATGACAGAGGTCAAATGTTTTCTGTAAGTCTTCACAAGGTTTTCACACACTGTTGCTGGTATTTTGGCCCATTCCTCCATGCAGATCTCCTCTAGAGCAGTGATGTTTTGGGGCTGTTGCTGGGCAACATGGACTTTCAACTCCCTCCAAAGATTTTCTATGGGGTTGAGATGTGGAGACTGGCTAGGCTACTCCAGGACCTTGAAATGCTTCTTACGAAGCCACTCCTTCATTGCCCGGGCGGTGTGTTTGGGATCATTATCATGCTGAAAGACCCAGCCACGTTTCATCTTCAATGCCCTTGCTGATGGAAGGAGGTTTTCACTCAAAATCTCACGATACATGGCCCCATTCATTCTTTCCTTTACACGGAGCAGTTGTCCTGGTCCCTTTGCAGAAAAACAGCCCCAAACCATGATGTTTCCACCCCCATGCTTCACAGTAGGTATGGTGTTCTTTCAACTCCAAACAGGACAAGTTGAGTTTTTACAATAAAGTTCTGTTTTGGTTTCATCTGACCATATGACATTCTCCCAATCGTCTTCTGGATCATCCAAATGCTCTCTAGCAAACTTCAGATGGGCCTGGACATGTACTGGCTTAAGCAGGGGGACACATCTGGCACTGCAGGATTTGAGTCCCTGGCGGTGTAGTGTGTTACTGATGGTAGCCTTTGTTACTTTGGTCCCAGCTCTCTGCAGGTCATTCACTAGGTCCCCCTGTGTGGTTCTGGAATTTTTGCTCACCGTTCTCGTGATCATTTTCCTATTTATTAGTCTCACAAATGGAAAATTACAAGATTGCAGCAGCAAAGGAATAGTGGCATTCACAGCAATAACTAAGATAACACTGCTCAACACCAAATTTATTGTCTAAGTTTTTTTAGCTGATTTAGGACAATTTTGATGTGCTGAATTCAAAAATCACATTGTTTTGCTCATTCAGGTCAACTTTTTGAACTATGGCCACTTGTTTTTTACATTTTTGTTTACATGTATGGGTATTTTCGCTTTATACGATGCAAAATTCTTTATTTCTTGAAATGCTCTGAATTTTAAACAATGATGACATAACATTCAATTTACATGTACTTACCTTTATCAATGCCTACTATTCAATTTACAGTAAAACTGTACAACTGCTGTACAACTGCTTACAACTTAGCATAAAAACCTGACCTGATCGAGAGACATGTCATTTTCGGATTCAGCGGTGCAAAATTGTCTTAGATCAGTTGAAAAAAAAAACAAAAAAAAAAAACAGACAACTTACAAAAAAAATATTTTTATGTTGTGTAATGAATAAAATAATGAAATTGGGTAGAAAAACAGTAAATATACATATATCCACAGTATACACAATGCAAGAACTCTGCAGTTAAATTGTATTTACAGCATTACAGTTAGTTAAATTACCCAGCAATATATGAATATAAATCCAGACAGTACTTTTCACAGTTGAATGAACAGTGTTGTTGCCACCCCCAGTAATAATTGTATTAGTAGTGCATTGGAAGGGAACAATCCCTGTTGTGCAAAGTAGTGGTGTTATGTATGGTCTCAATGAGCAGCACAGATTAGACAGACAGAAAGCTAGATAGTCATTTTCAGTACTTGTTACCCTTTAAAACACCAAGTATCAATTCAGTATTCTCTCTTATTCTGTTTACAATGAGAAGGAAAAACATTTTGAAGAAGTCCCTTGCATATACAGGAGACAATCTTTAAAAGTTGTTACTTGTTATTTTTATTATTGCTGCTGCTACTACTACTATTAGTAGTAGTATTAACTATTATTAGCAGTATTATTAATTATTATTGTGATAATTATTAATAGTAGCAGTGTGGGGGCAGGGTGTTGGACTTCTCCACTCAGGGACTGGTGGAGAAATCCCAGATCTCAGTCGAGCTCCCTGACTTCTGACTTCACAACCCAACCACGTGGTTTTTGCACATAGAAGCCCAGTTCGCACTCCGTGGGATAACAACGGACGATACCAGATATTACTACGTGGTCGCTGCACTGGATGCGCGCGCCACACAGCAGGTGACGAGCCTGCTCCAGGAGCCACTGGCCCAAGGAAAATATGAAGCACTCAAGAGGATGCGTCTCCAGCGCTATACACTTTCTGACAGTGAGAGAGCAGAGAGGCTCCTAACGCGTTCGGAGTTAGGGGACAAGTCATCAGTGAAGCTGATGGACAGCATGTTGGCGCTGAGGGGGAAGGACGATGAATCTTTCCTGTTTGCCCACTTGTTCCTCAGGAACCTACTGGCTACAGCAAGAGCGATCCTGGCCAACTCACCACGGCTGGTGGCTAAGGACTACCACACCCTGGCGCAGGAAGTGAACTGAATTATCTTGGCGACCAGAGCTCCCAGTGTGCAGACAGTGGCACCGACATCCACGAGGGACTCAAGCGAGGTCGAGGAGCGGTTCACAGTAGACGGGACAGACACCAGAAGACGAAAGAATGGGGCGATCTGTTATCGCCATTTCGGCTCGAATGCCCAACGCTGCCTGTCGCCATGCCGATTCAAGAAGCCGGGAAGACAGCACGTTCGGAATTTGGTGGCAGCTGCAACCAATGGCGACAGGAACAGACTGCTTTATGTCACGGACACACGTTCGGGGAGACGGTTTTGGTGGACTCCGGCTGCCAAAAGAGCCTCATCCTGCCGGTCAACGCAGACAGGGTGACAGGATGCAGCAGTCCCGAGCTCACAGACGCCAATCCACCAACAGGACATTTGGTGAACGGACACTGACAATATGCTTACACGGACACAACTTTCAGTGGGACTATGTAATAGCTGCATGTTCCAGTGCAGATTTTTTATGTGCTTATGGGTTGTTAGTCGATGTTGCTAATAGGAGATTAGTGGACACTGTCTCTCTTACCTCACTGCCCTGCACAGTTCGGGGAGCTGGGTCGACAGCACTGGCTAATGTTATAGCTCCAGGGGGCAAGTACCAACATTTGCTCGCACAGTTTCCAGCACTCACGGTCCTGACTTTTTCAGCTACGGTAACGGAACACGGGGTCGAGCACTTTATAACAACAAAAGGTCCACCGGTGTTTGCGCGTCCTCAGCGTTTGGACGCACCTAAACTGGCCAGCGCGTGAGACAAGTTTGCCAATTTAGAGCCGTTGGGCATCATCAGGTGCTCCAACAGCCCGTGGGCATCCCTGCTACACATGGTGCCTAAAGCCGACGGGTTGTGGTGTCCGTGCGGCGATTTTTGGCGCTTGAACAATGCTACAGAACACGATCGCCATCCTATTCCACATGTCCAGGATTTTTCTGTGCACCTGGCGGGGGCGAGTGTTTTTTTTAAAGTGAATCTTGTCCGCGGATACTGTCAGGTCCCGGTGCATGGAGAAGACGTTCCAAAAACAGCGGTAGTAACGCCTTTTGGCCTTCGAGTGTTTATGCATGCCATTCAGATTAAAAGGCACGCGCAGACGTTCCAGAGGATGATCGGTGCAGTGCTTCACAACTTGCCTTTCGTGTTTGTCTACTTAAGACGACACTGGTAGCCAGAGCATCTGAGGAGGAGCACATCGCCCATCTCAAGACAGTCTTCCAGAGGTTGGAAGCGCGTGGGCTGATAGTTAACCCGGCAAAGTGCCAGTTTGGGGTGCCAGTGATTGACTTTTTGGGCCACTGCATTTCGCCGGAGGGTGCAATCCCGTTATTGGATAAGGTGCGCGCTGTGGCGGACTTTCCGGACCCGCAGACCGTGAGAGCACTACAGGAGTTCTTGGGAATGGTTAATTTTTATAACCGTTTCCTTCCCCGGGCAGCCCAGCTGATGCAGCTGTTGTACGCCGCACTTAAAAAAAAAAAAAAAAAAAAAACAAGCCCGTGGAAGCCATTGACTGGACTCCCGAGCGAGTCCAGGCTTTTACTAACGCTAAAACAGCGCTTGTGGATGCCGTGCTGTTAGCCCAACTGGCTCCATCTGCACGTATACTGCTCACGACAGATGTGTCTAATGTTGCCATAGGGGCAGTGGTGGAGCAGTGCGTCTCAGGTTCGTGGCAGCCACTTGCATTTTTTAGCTGGACTTTGCGCGACAACGAACGCAAGTACAGTACATTAACCAGAAAACTGCTGGCTCTCCACCTGGCGACGTGCCATTTCCAGTTCTGGCTGGAGGGGCGCAAGTTCACCGCGTTCGTGGACCATAAACTGCTGACACACGCGATGTCCAAGACCTCGGAACCGTGGTCGGCCTGGCAGCAACGGCATTTGACCGCAATTTTGGAGTTTACTACTGACATTCAACAAGTTGCCGGTAAACTCAACGTCATGGCCAACGTAGATTTCCCCACCATGACCGCGGAGCAAGCCAGGAACGTGGACATTTGCGCGCTCCAGTCTGCGCCAACTGGGTTAAGGCTGGAGAGCAGGGTGGTGCAAGAAGGGTGCCCTCCCTGGCTCTGTGACGTCTCCACCAGCCACCCGCGCCCGGTGGTTAGGAGCTCTTAATACCGTCAAGTTTTCAAGTTGGTGCACTCCCTTTCACATCCGGGAGTGTGCGCTTCAGTGAAGCTAGTGGGGGCAAAATTTGTCTGGCTGTGCTTGCGCAAAGATGTGAGAGAGTGGGCTGCAGCTTGCGTCGCATGCCAGCGGGCTAAAGTGCACAAGCACACCAGAGCTCCCCTCAAGCCGTTCCAAATCCCGGCTAGGAGGTTCGACTTCATCCATGTGGATTTGGTGGGACCCCTCCTGCCATCGCAAGGTTTCATGCACCTTTTGACAGTCGTGGACCGCACCACGCACTGGCCTGAAGTGGTCCCGCTGGCTTCTACCACATCCACAGAAGCGGCGTGCGCTTCTTTGTCGGCTTGGGTTGCATGTTTCGGATCTCCATTGGATATCATGTCCGACAGGGGTCCACAATTCGTTTCAGAACTCTGGTCCGCGATGGCCCAAAGCCTGGGGGTCAAAATTCACTGCACTACCACGTACAACCCCCAGGCTAACAGGTTATTCAAGTGATTTCATAGGTCGCTTAAAGCAGCGCTCAGAGCTTTGCTCACAGACACAAATTGGGTCGATCGCCTGCCCTGGGTTATTTTTAGGGTTGCGCTCCGCACCTAAAGAGGATTTGGCAGCCTCCTCGGCAGAACTTGTTTTTTCCTCAGCCGCTGTAGATACTGGAAAACCCCATGCCCGAATTTTTACACAGTACGGAGGCTGTGAGCGTATCGGGCCCGGCCCACCATTGTTTTCCCTGCACAGTCATCCCAAAAAGCTTGCAGAATCCCAGTTTTGTTTTTGTCAGGCATGATGTGCACCAGACCCCGCTGCGCCCACCGTACGACAGACCGTTCAGGGTGTTGGAAACTGGGGCAAAGCATTTTGTGTTAGACTTTGGAGGACGCAGGGAGACCGTCTGCATCGACAGGCTGAAGCCCGCTTTTGTGTTGGCAGACAAGTAGGTGGTGTTGGCCCAAGTTCCCCGGCGCGGACGCCCACCGTTGGTGGCTCCATAAGTTGGTGATCCCTCAGCAGAGACCTGCACTTGTGAAGCTGATGTGTTTCTCCCCCTCCCTTTTTCCCTCCACAGACTGACGTGCCCTCCTGTACACCCCGCCAGCAGGGCGATTCGACTGGCTCAGTGACCCCTCACTACAGCCGCTGTGTGCGCTGGCTCAAGCCCAAAGGACGGGGGGGGTTAGTGCCCCTTCTGGGTGTTCGGGGGGGGGCTGTGTGGGGGCATGGTGTAGGGGTTTTCTCCACCCAGAGAAGGCAGGGGGAAGGGGACAATAATGGACCGAAGGAGGAGGTGTCACCGGGGGGTATCAGACGGGACAGTTAGGTCTATACACACCCCAGGTAAAGTAACAGATGCCGGTGCCGCTAAGACAAAAAGGTTGTTGGAGTGGCACCATGTCATGTTAATGTGCCACACAGTTCTTTGTGCAAATAATGTGTTATGGTCAGAAGTTCCGGGTCTCGATGCATGAGAATAAAGATATAAAAGAGGAATGCACAGAGACCCGGAACTCTGGTTTGCTGTAAATTATGTTGGAGAAGGAATACCGTTTCTGTGTCATCCAGCTCGTTGTCTCGCCTGCCTCCTTTCTCCACACAGCTGTTATCATCATCTCCGCCAAGGAGGTTATGTTTTTGCCAGCATTGGTTGGTTTGTCTGGTAGCAACATTACTCAAAAGGTTATGAATGGATTTTGATTCAATTTTCAGGAAAAAGTGTGTAATGGCATGGGGACTAGATGATTGGATTTTGGTGGTGATCTGAGAGTGCATACCTCCACCAAGGGCCTTGTTTGTATTTGTGCAGCAGGATTACACAAAAACTACTGGATGGATTTGGATCAAATTTTCATTAGAGGTGGTCCTTGGGCTAGAGGAACCCATTATATTTTGCTGATGATCTGAGAGTGCATACCTCAACCAAGGCTGTCTTATCACAAGATGTTAGCAATATTACTCCAAAACTACTGGATAAGTTTGATGAAATTTTCCCCACAGTTGACTTTTGGGCTACAGGTGAACCCATTATATTTTGGAGGTGATCCATGAATGCATACCTCCACCAAGGCTCAATGTCCTAGCAAAGGTTTAGCAGAATTACACAAAAACCACTGGATGGATTTTTACCTCCACCAAGATTTTGCCTGAGGTTGATATGCAGTGGCAGAGCGGAGTTTGGGTGAACAACAGCCTTGGTGGAGGTATGCATTCCCGGAGGGCGAAGAAGAGAGGCCAAGTGGTGGACTTTTCAGCAGTTTATTGACTCTCTTTTACAAACACCAGGCACGGCACTCTGACACGGGACACCACCCGATAACGACCACATCTTCACCATTTTCCCTTCACACTCTAGAACATTCTCCACTCTTTTTCTCTCGCACTCTAACACTTAACAGCGTCTCATCACTACCGAGCGCCACCTGTGGAGCAAAAGCGCTACTGCTTCTACTGACAAACAGTTTACATTAAAACAGTTCAATTTACAGTCCTTTAGTTACATTTCCTATAAATGCTCATATTTACCATCAACATCTGAATTACAGTCTTTTAGATACATTCATTAGAAATGTCTATATTAGCCATCAGCATCTAATCAAAAATGTTTTCTGGGAGAATGTTTCCTAGAGGTTGTCCAAAATTGACTTTCCTACACCTGAAATAGGTCAATTTTAAACTATGTAAAAGCAAATACTGTGCACAGTATTTAATTATTGTCTTTCTGGGAATGCTGTGCCAAACTCAAATTTCTTTCAGTTTTTGGAGTACGGTTTATGATATTAAGTAGACCTATAGGGTGACCTTCTCTCCACACTGATAGGTTCTCTTTTTTTTTCAGTATATTGTTATCTGTTCATGAATAGTTACATATCAAACCTCTTTATGATTTAACTTTTTCTCTCCTACCCTTGTGGTTAATCAGGTGTGGAAATTAAACACAAATTAACATTAACAGTGAGTGTGGGAGAGTGTGTTTGTGTGGTCAGGGGTGCCAGACAGACAGGTGTGGTACTTCCTGGCCTCATGAGCCACCTCTGGCATGGGGGGGTGGGGGGTTGGCTTTCCCCCGCAGCTCCTCGCTGCTACCTCCTCTGGGTGCCTTGTGGCTCCAGGGGTGTGTGTCTGGGGCCCTGGGGTGTGCATACGTCTGCTCCGGCCTGGGAGGTGTGGAACCTGTTGTGTTGGGTTTTAGGGACCTTTATTGTGTGACACGGGTGGTGGCTCCACCTTTCCGGTTCCGCCACCACCCAGGGTATAAGAGGGCAGTGAGAGGGAGGGACGGTCTCTTGGCCTCCTCCCTGCCTGGTGGGTGCACATGTATTGTGAGAAGGCATCACTAATAAACGTGTGTCCAGTTCAACACTCAGTCTTGTCCTTGGCTCCTACTACCGACATAACATTTGGCGAAGAGGAAAAAAGGTATGGACGAGTGTGTCTCTTCAATTCTGCCGTTTTTGGAGCTTCCCGGGGAGCCACCAGTCTCTTGGGCGAGGTGGTTTGCCGCATTTCAAACATACTTAGTGGCATTGGACCTTGGGAAGCTGGAGAAGTTGAGGGCATGAGCACTGCTGGTTCATAATTTAGGAATGGAGGGACAGTGTATTTTAAGCCCTTTGGGCAAGTGTGATAGCTTTGAGGAAGTGATGGAGCCAATGGCACGACATTTTCACACCCTGGAAAACGTCATCGTCCGCACAAACCAGTTTTGACAGCACTGCCAGCGGACTGGCGAGTTGGAGCAACGGTTTGTGGCAGACCTACACCAGCTGGCCAAAGACTGTCAGTTTGGAGCACTGGAGGAAGAGATGGTCCATGACCAGTTGGCAGAACATACTATTTGCCCGGCTACAAGGTCGAAGCTCCTTACATTCTCGGGTGAGCTGACGTTATCCAAGGCCATCGAGTTAGCTCAGCAGTTGGAGGCGGCAGACAAGCTACCACGGGAGCTCGGTGGGAGAGTATTACATCGCCAGTTTGAACTGCAGTCGACAGCGCAGGCAGTGGACCTGGACAGTGACAACAGCGTAGAGGATGAGGGAAACTGCGCTAATGCTGTGAAGATGAGGTCTACCCCGGGAATGCCCATGTGTTTGGGTTGGGGATCCATGAAGCACCGTTATAAGGCCAGGGAGTGTCTGGCAAGAGGGAACTGCCGCGGCAAGAATGGACTCTTGCATCATTTCGCTAGAGCATGTCACAAGTTTAAGCGAGAGGATCCGAGATGTAAGGAGGATCCTCCCACTCCCACGGTTATTCACACTGTGTCCCTGAGTACCAATGGCTGTTCCTACTCCATGGTGGTGGATGAGGTTACAGTGCCATTGCTGATCGACATGGGAGCGGTGAGTTCCGTGTTGAATTGGGCAACCGTGAGGAGTTTTTTTCCCCACATTATCGTATCAGAGGTGATTCACCGCCGCTCTGTGGTTATGGTGGAGGAAGATTGGCCATGGTGGGATCGGTGAGACTGAAGGCTAGGTACAAGTTGGCGGAGGTGTGCAACCTGAGGATCATCGTGACTGCCAGTGGAGAGAACATAGTGGGATGTGATTTGTTTTATGGCCTGGGTGTCGCCATCACGAGCAGCGCTGGAGAAGAATGGTCAGGTTGTGGTTTGTAGGACCGGCTGGTCCCGTGGACGGTGAATGGAGCTGTGTAGGACGAGAACTTGCCTGGCACTCTGGAGAGTAAGCAGAACCAACCCCACCCAGGGCCATCACGGGAGGGTTCCGGCGCCAGTGCCCAAGTAGCCCTAGCTGAGAGAACTGGGCGGCACAGTGGGACGCCTGTGACGGTGGGTGGGGCTGAGTGGCTGGCTCCATCTGCTCCCAGATTTTGGCTGGGAGGGACCGGAGAGCAGGGGGTCACAACGGCGAGGCCAGCAGCGTAAATGAATGCGAGCGGGACAGGACCAGCTGGCACAGTGAGACGACGTGCCAAACATGAACACTGGAAGCTGAATAGGGTCCCTCTGAGGGTCGCGGACGTGTTCCAGCCCCGGGAGGAGGCCCGGTCGAGAGGAGTTCGGGTCAAGCGCCAGAGAGGAGAAGACCAGGGGCGGCTGCAGGTGGTGGCTGTTCAGGGGGGGAATGCCTACCTCCAGCTATCAGATGGCTCGTGGAGGCACCCTAATGAGCTGTGGCATGCCCGGGAGAAGAGGGCGGTGCTTGGGCCTGAACGTGGGTCATCCCCGGTGGTGAGGAAGAGGAGGCGCACTGGAGTTGAATCAACCAATGGTAATCCGGGGGGTGGTTCTTCTCCTGGGGCAGACTGATGGTTGGACAGCGTGTTTAATACATGTAAGAAGGGGGGGGACAGCCATTATGTTCATATTGTTCTCGTTTGTGGGGATTATTTTGCATTAATTTAGGAACACGGCAGTTATTTTCTTTTAGTTGAACTGTTTCCTTAGTACAGACAGCAGAATAATCCATCTTGCCATGTGGGGGTGGGACGGTAGTCCACCTGTCCTCCCCTAGTTTTTAGTTGCTTTGAATGACTGTGATAGGCCCCTTTTCGGTATTTCTGTTTAGTTTTCTTAGTGCGTGATTCGGGTTCCAAATTGGGGTGAGCCTCGTTTGTATGTGTGTGTTTTGGACCTTTTTTGAAGGGGAGTGAGAATGTTGTGTTTTAGGGACCTTTATTGTATGACACGGGTGATGGCTCCACCTTTCTGGTTCAGCCACCACCCAGAGTATATGAGGGCAGTGAGAGGGAGGGGCGGTCTCTTGGCCTCCTCCCTGCCTGGCGGGTGCGCATGTATTGTGAGAAGGCGTCACTAATAAAGCTGTGTCCAGTTCAACACTCAGTCTCATCCTTTGCTCCTACTACTGTCAAAACAGAACCGAGACCTCCCCCACCCCCCATCAGGTCCAGCATAAGTAAGACAATATAAATAAAGTAGTAAAGTTATTATACAGCAAGAGGAGTCTACAAATACCATTTATATACAGCATACATCAAATATGAGCAGAGCTTCTTTTGACAAAGTAAGTGTGTTTGGCACAATAAGGCAAGTAGATGTTTGTTCTGCTTGCCAAGGTGCTGGACAAGACAAAAAACAAAACAAACATTAAGCTACACATGCCCATGTATTCGCAGTATATGTTTATGGAATGACTGACTTCTTTTGGAATGAGCATTCTGGGGGGGGTCCCCTCTGGTGTTCCCCTACTAACTTTATAGAGGAAATCGGAGGCCAAGGACATCTGACCTAAAACCTCAACCCTCTGATAAATTACATAAACAGCATTCATTATAGGTCAAAATAAGTGATTGTCAAGTGAAACTGTCATGGGACATTTAATGGAAATGAGTCAGCGCTTCTGGTAGGGACAAAAACAACTAAATACTGAGATTTAGTCAGTCAGATTCTGATGATTACTGCTTCTTTAGTTGCACTGGCTTCAAATGAGGTTATAACAAAGCTAGTGCTGCAAATTAGACAGTAAATTTATGGACACCCACTGTACCAGTCAACAGAAAGAGTGGCTTTTGTATTGTGTATGGATGTCTTTTTACAATCTAGTCACAGTTAAACAGTATTTTTGCTTACACTTTTTTTCCCCCCAGAAAATCTAGTCTGAGCTGGAGTATAAGGAAAAAAAATTCCCATTTGAGATTGGAAATCACCCTCAGATTGTATTCAATACAATAGAAATGGAAAAAGTAATTCCTTAAAGCAAAACAGTAGATTTTGAGACTTTCACAGCATGCGGTAATATCAAACTACCTGAGGGAATATATGTCACACACTATTGGATAATAGGTACTTCCCTGAATAAGTAATTTGCCAAGGAACTCTGCACCATTTCTAATGAATTTTAGTGCTTTCCACACCTACAGTCATGTGAAAAAATTAGGACACTGTGGTGACACTAGACACAGCGGGTGGACATTCCTCTCACACCCAGAAGCAGGAAGAGGGGCAGAACAATGGACTGAAGGGGGTAGCCCCCCAAGGAGTAACTTGACAGACAATGAGGGCAGGGGGGTGAATGTATGGTCAGAAAGGTAGCAAGTGTTGTGTTAATGTGCCACACACAAACATAATGCACTAACCCAGCTCTTTGTGCACACCATTGGAGCTATTTAAGCAGAATGCATAGAGAGTTGAGGAGACTCTCCTACCAGATACTCGGCCCCCAGCGGGCAACGCTGGGGTCCACTGGCTGTATTTATGTTAGAGGGTCAATAAAGAATCTGTCGACCTATGCTCTTGCCTCGCCTCCACCTCCTTTCCTTACACCCTCTACAACACCATGTATATGCCTCCGTTTGTTTTGGGGTTTTTTTGTTTTGACTCTTTGTCCTGTTCTGAGGTGTGAAGTCGCCTTACATATGTAATCACCAAACATTCTCACATGCTTAAACATATGTAGGTTATGGAATATATGATTAATATAGACCACAACTCCCACCCTTTGCACTGCCACTTTCAGCTTCTTCCCTCAAGACGGAGGTTTGCTGTCCCAAAAAGTAAAACCCAGCGCTACAAAAACAGCTTTATTCCTGCTGCTGTCAAAGAGTTGAACAAGCTGTAACAATATATTGCACATAATTTAGGTACCCATTTATTAACTCCATTTTATATTTACTTATTTTTGTAGGATGTTACTTGGGTTTTAAATATTTTATTGGGTTTTAGACCTTTAAGTTTTTAACCTCTTTGACTAGTTTTTAACTTTTAATATGACCCTTCTCTCTTACCTCTGGTTTTTTCTCCCATCTCTTTGTCTTTTTATACCCTGATTGATGGAGCCTTGAGTATTTTTATCATGTTTATAGTCCGCTTCATATGTGCCTGTGTTTGTGTCTATGTTGAATGTAATTTGTGGCTTGTAAATATGGATGTCACCAGACTGCAAAACAAATCTACCTACGGGTACAAATAAAGTAACCTGAACCTGAGTCCATTCATCTCTTAAATATGTTTGCAATCAAGTGCCAGGGGATAACCATGTTCAAAGAAAAACTTAGGTTCTTTCCAGCAATAACCTCTTTCAGTTTTGTAAATGTAAACAAAATTCCAAATAATAGGCTTACGGTATGTTAACTTGTTTTGTAATGGTGGCCCAGAGCTAAATAATGAGAGCTGCGACACTCTGAGCTCACTGCTGCCTGGTCACATGGTTCATGGAGCTCCAACAGCCTTTCTATAATAGTGTGTGAATGGCAGCTGTGACAATCTGTGGTATTAACAACATTTTTTAGCCATATTATGTAAATATTCAGAATACCTATCAGTAGGTACATTGTTTAAACTTATAATGAACAGATTTAAATGAATTAGGATATAAAGAGCAGCTTTAAAAAGACAGTATATTTTGGAGGGAAGGACAACTGCTGATTCACACTGATGAAAGCTATAGTGTAAATATCACTGCCTAGCAGCCTTACCTTATATTATGGCTTCAGTGGATTGATTACTGAATTATCATCTTGTCACGCTGCCGAAGCGGTCAAGGCACACCAGAGGAGGAACAGAGGCTTCCAAACAGTTTTGCAATCAGCAATTTTCCATTTATTACAAAAGATACTTCACAGGCAACAACTCACGTGAACAGCAGACACCCACCACAAACCAAATGACAAACACCTGTTATATACCAAGTGAGATAATTATACTTAATTGGACCATACCAAAATCCCAAGCAAAACAATAAACATTTTCGTATTTCCACATACCCAATAATATCTAAAAGAGACATAAATACATAAATAATTTTCCCCCATTTACAAAATAAATACACACCATAAATAATACAATAAATAGTTTTAAACCCTTATTTACATATTAAATTACCCCTTAATCAACCATCACATGCCTCCTTCCTCCTGGCATCCTTTAAAAGGCACTCAAACCCCTAAGGAGTCTTTTGGACGGCAGCATTGGAAGCCGGCAGCAGGAATGGACTAGACGGAGTGGAAAAGCGAGTTGACAGAAGGCGGTATTGGTAGTGATGGCAGAAATGGAACGATCGAGAGATCGAATCATTTGGAACAATTGATTCAGAAAAAGAATTGATGTTTTGGAACATTTGAAACATCTCCCCACAGCGACATCTGGTGGCCAAATGTTATAATACTACACTGAACCAGTCAAGTGTTTTCGGGTCTTTATCTCAACGTTTCGTGTTTTGTTTGGGTTTCTAGTATTATTTGTCTGAAAATATATATTTTTTCAATTGGTATTTGTAGGGGGTGCTTGTTTACAAAATAGACATCAGTCACCATTTTTAGGGGTGCTTGTGTACATTCAGTTCTTTTTGCCTTCCTGTCAAGGACCAACAAAAAGACTGAGTTAGGAGGAATGCTGCCACGCAACTTCATATATTGTAAATTTTATTTAGCGAATGCAAAGTCCTTAAGCCAAGCAGTTGCCTCCTGGTTTGCTGTATGGAGGGTGTGTAGTGCTCCAAGTCTTTGGAGCGGGCAAGCCTCTATGATGTGTTCCATTGTTTGCTCCTCTCCACATGCGCACAGTGGGCTAGGGCTACTGCCCCATCTGTGAAGGCTGGCCAAACAGGGGCCATGTCCAGTCCTGAAGCGATTGAGCGTAGACCACTGTCTCCTTGGAAGGTTGGTGCCCGGGACCTGTTGGTTGGGGTTTATCACCAGCTGTTTGTTTGGGACCTCCTTGGTCTCCCATTCCTCTTGCCAAGCTGTCTGGATGGTAAAGTCAGCTGGGGGAGGGTTTTTCCAAATCGGCCGTCTGGATGAAAGTCGGGTAGTGGGTGGGGTGTAGATATCTGCATGGATTGGTAAGTGAGGAAAATCTTTAACTTTTTGGAGCATCCTTTGAGTTAATGCTGCTCGCCGGATGTGTGGAGGGGCTATGTTTGACAGTACAGAGAGCCAGGGGAGTGGTGTTGAGCGGATTGTTCCAGTTATAGTTCTCATGGTTGAGTTGAGCTGGGTGTCTACATGGTGTGTGTAAGATGACCTGGACCAGACAGGGGCACAATATTCTGCTACAGAGTATGAAAGGGCCAGTGCTGAGGTGCGCAGGGTGGAGACTGCCGCCCCCCATTTTGCACCAGCGAGCTTGCAGAGCAGGTTGTTTCGTACCTTCACCTTAGCAGCCGTCCCCTTTAGATGTTCCTTGAAGGATAAGGTCCTATCAAGGGTCACTCCAAGATAAGTTGGATTTGGGGCATGCTTAAGCTTGAGTCCGCTCAGGTGGATGTTTAGTTCTCTGGCAGCTTTTGCATTGTGGAGATGGAATACACTGGAGACGGTTTTTGCTGGGCTTGGTTTTAGGCGCCAGATTTTGCAGAACTGGTCCAGTTTGGCAAGATCTTCCGTGAGCCTGGGGAAGCTAATGATCCTACCAGCAGACTAAATTCGAAGAGACGACGCCTCTGTGCCAAGTCAAAGAAGAATCCTAGTCACAGTCCTAAAGCCAAAAGCAAACAGCCCCAAGAGCACTTTGTGGTAGGATCTGCCCTTCGCATATATTGTAAATATATGTAACTATATGTAAAATATATAACTATATGTAAATGTACAACAATATGGCTTCTTTTAGTGAACAAATGCATAATTATATTTATTGTAAATAATAATAAAGGTGTATAAATAATAAATGTATACTCGTATGTGTATTAAAAGAACATGAATACATACCATAAACATTACGCTGGCCATGGCTTGATTCAGCACTCGGTTGTGTTGTGCTAGGAATGTAGGCGTCAGCATGTTTTGTCCGTAGGCGTCTCCACCTACTTGTTGTATTGTTACAAAATGAAAGATGTTGCATACAGTGCATACATTTAACTTTTTTTCCCTCAAGAAGGTCATAGTGATCCCAAACAGCTGACCTGGGACGCTTTCTACCCCCATCCATTTCCAAATAGTGTAAATCCAAAAGCAGCTCAGTACAAGACACTCAGAGAGGCAAGACTTCACAAACAAACTGCACTTCAGAGGAGCTTTGAAATGTTTCAGGCATGTGGGCTGATGAACCAGCAGCCAGTCAGGCAAGGACACAAGAAATTAGTATTTTACATATAAAGTATTTGTATAATACATAAATTGTGCATAGAATAGGCAATTTAATATTGTGTAATGGCAGCATTTTATTATTCCATTTGAGAAACGGGATAACACAATCACTGCATAAAACAACTGTGAAGTTTGAAAACAGTTGGTGACGTAATGGAACGCGAAATGGAACAGTCACGTGACATCCTCTTTCTGATACAGACCTCGGAACAATGATTTTTATTTATTTATTTCGGATAGATTAAAAGTAAAGATTAAAAAGAAACAGAATAATATAACAAAGGGGAAAAAAATCCAACAAGGTCAAATTAAACAATAACTCCTCTGATTATACAGTTCAACATAAGTTATCCGAAATGGGTGCTGGCTGAAGCTGCAGCTTATATTGCAATTCAATTGCTTATATTGATTCAATTCAGAAGTTCCACCTACGTTTCGGTACGCACTAAAACACTGTTTTGACTTTGCCATCACTAGTTTACATATAATAGGCATTTTAATTTTGTGTAATGGAAGTCAGACATCATAGATAAAACTAGAGACACTTTAAATAACTGATTAAACTCATCAACTACACTAACACTTCCGGTGTTGCAAAATAATAAACCAAAATAATAACTTAATATTTTTGTTTTGACTATAAAACAATAAGAGCAAAATTAAACACAGGTATGTCCAAAAGTTTGATAATATATTTTTTTCTACCTAAGTTTAGAAAAGGACAAAACAAAAATGAGACCAAAAATTTGTTTTTTTCTGATTTTATTTTGAATTGGAATTACAAATGAAGGAACCATACACGGATTTGTATTCACTTGCTGAAACAAAAACGACTGTGACGTTTCAAAACAACTGGGGGCGGAATGGAACGCAATATGGAACAGTCACGTGACACCGTCCTTCTGATACAGACCTCGGAACAGCGTTTCGAATCACAAGTTCCGCCTAGGTTCCGGTACATTCCAGAACACTTTCGATTTTGCCATCACTAGGTATTGGCATAATCTGGTTTGTGACTGATTCGGAATGGCAAGTAGTAGTAGTGGGGGTTTAACTGACGATGATGATATGGAGACTGGATGGAATTTAGTAGGGAGTAGGAGTAGAAAGAATAAGGTTGAAAAGGGCAGGAGTGAAGGAGACGTGAAGCAGACTGGCAAGCGGCAGCTGTCAGGTGACGAGGAAAGACATGAGTTGAGGAGGAAAATCGTGGCAGAAGAATTCAAAATTATCTTGAAGTTTAAACCAGGGCAAGAAGTTACAGCTTTGAGCCCACTAGCACTAACTAACGGATTAAGAAGTGCAATTGGAGATATAGAAATGGCCAAAGTCGGAAAAAGGTGGATTGTCCTCTCTGGGTTGGGGACAGGCTCCAGCCCCAAGTGGAGGAGTTTAAGTATCTTGGGGTCTTGTTCACGAGTGAGGGGAAAATGGAGCGAGAGATCGACAGACGGATTGGAGCAGCATCTGCAGTGATGCGGACGTTGTACCGGTCTGTTGTGGTGAAGAGGGAGCTGAGTTCTAAGGCAAAGCTGTTGATTTACCAGTCAATCTACGTTCCTACTCTCACCTATGGTCACAAGCTTTGGGTAATGACCGAAAGAACGAGATCGCGGATACAAGCGGCTGAAATGAGCTTTCTCCGCAGGATTGCTGGACTCACCCTCAGAGACAGGGTGAGGAGCTCAGTCATCCGGGAGAGGCTCAGAGTAGAACCGCTGCTCCTCCACATTGAAAGGAGTCAGTTGAGGTGGTATGGGCATCCGATTAGGATGCCTCCTGGACGCCTCCCACTTGAGGTGTTTCAGGCACGTCCCACTGGGAGGAGACCCCGGGGCAGACCCAGGACACGGTGGAGAGACTATGTCTCCTAGCTGGTCTGGGAACGCCTTGGTATCCTCTCTGAAGAGCTGGAGCAGGTGGCTGGGGAGAGGGAAGTCTGGGCTTCTCTGCTTGAACTGCTGCCTCCGCGACCCGGACCTCCGGAAAAGCGGTAGAAGATGGATGGATGGATGGAAATGGCCAAAGTATTAAGAAATGGAAATCTCCTTGTGAAATGTAAGAATGCAGAGCAAAGAAACAAAACACTCCAGTTGCAGAGAGTATGCAAGAAAGAAAATGCAGAGAGGAAAGAAGTCACTGGGTTTGATGGTGTTAGGGGGGGTGACATCTGGAATTCATACCTGTCAATTGATACGGTTTCGCCGTCTTTTAATATGGGGAAAATGCAATTTTAGCAAATACTGGCGTATTGCCATTTCTGTACACCAAAAAGAAAAATATACAGCGAAAAAAAAAAAAAATGCCTGGTGAAATTGAGCGTGTGGTGACCTCCACAGCCTACCGGGCTGGCAGAGCGCTCAGCGTGAGCAATTATCAGAGCAGTGAGAGGTGTGGACTGATCATTATGCAGATGCGCCTCGCACCTTCTTTTGTCCTGCAGCTCCGGAACAGAGAGGAATTCCGGTGCCAGTAATCCTGCACCTGATATGTGTGACTCTAATGCAAATGTCCATTCTTTCCTGCTGTATACTGTGATGCTAATGTGCCATGCATGCATTGTCTGTAGCCGGGTATACAAGTTGACTGTCTGCATGAAGCACCCTTTTAAACTTCAGTTCGCCGTGTCCGCCTCCACTTATTTCGATCCTCCACAAGCGCACCTAAGAAGTGTTTTTGTGATTTTCAAAATGGCTTCATGCAGCGCGCCGCCGGCAAAGAAAACAAAGCTTGAAGAAAAGGGAAATCAAGGGACTGGACGTCACCGAAAAGAATGGGAGAGTCCGAGCTTCGAGAAGGGAAAATACGCTGGATGGATAAAGGCTTCTCCAGAGGGCCCTACACACTCCTTCTGTGTTCCATGTAGGAGGAGCATAAAAGTGACTGCATCGGGGATTTTCGACCTGAAGTCGCAGACGCACTTCGCTACACAGGGCCACAAAAACTGTGTAGCCAAATCGAAAACGTATCGATCGATGGATGAACATTTTCAGCCAGTGAGAGAACTGACGCCTTCCAAATCCAATGCATCACTAGCAGAAGTGATGTTTTGTCATTTTGTGGCAGAGCACAATCTACCCCCATTGGTGGCAGATCACTTCAGTGATTTGGTGCCAACATTGTTTCCTGACAGCAAGAGCGCTCAAGACTTTGCTTGCAAAAGAACCAAAACGACCATGATCATCAAAGAGAGCCTGGCACCTGCCTACACAGAACAAGTCATAGAAGCATGCAGGAAGGGGCCTTTCTCAATCATGGTCGATGAGAGCAACGACAAGAACACCGAAAAGCGCCTCGTCATCCTTGCAAGAATTTTCGATGGGGAGATGTCCCAAACCAGGCTGCTGGACATGCCCATTCCAGCATCGGGAAAAGCCACCGACATTTTTGTGGAAATTGACAACTTCATGAGGTACGAAATTGATTTATTTTTTTTTTTGCTTGCATACAGACCACTTTTGACCAAATTTTTTTATTTATTTTTTATTTATTTATTTTTAGATTGCACAATATTCCATGGGAGAATGTTGTGGGCTTTGCTTCGGACAATTGCAACACAATGGTGGGTCGAGACAATTCTGTCCTTTCCAGACTGAAGGAGAAATCTCCAAATGTATTCAGGTATGGGCAGTATTATTCACCTTCAAATATTACCTAAATATAACAAAAAAAATGCTTTAAAATCTGAACAAACATGCTTAGAGGTAGCCCAAATCCCCTATAGTGTACTGTTATTTTGTATCTTGGAACTTTGCTTTACATCTGAATGTATAGCATTATATTGAAAGGGCTGAATAAGATTGATACTTTCATTGTTATTATTATTAACACAATTTCAAAGAGAATTATTTCTGATACTTAACTTATGAAACAAAAATCCATTCTGCTTTTGTTTCAGCATTGGCTGCATATGTCATCTGGCTAACCTGTGCGTGAAAACTGGAGTGAAAGCACTGCCCATGAAGCTGGATGATTTCCTAGTCGATGTCTTCTATTTCTTCCACAACAGCTCCAAGAGACTGACGGACTTCAAGGAATTCCAGCAATTCACTGAGGTAAGTTAGACGTTAAATCCAAGGTATTTGTTCCATAAAGTAAAATTGAGTTTAATGAGGAACCTGCATTTCATGATAGCAGGCAACATAATAACAGTGCCGTTAATATGCTTTCATTATTTGTCAAACACTACATGTAGTGCTAAGGTAGACTTACAATATTTCTTTATATATGTTTTCAGGTAGAAGAAGAGAAAATACTCAAGCATTGCCCGACTCACTGGCTGTCACTGGAGAAATTGTCAACAGAACGCTATCACAGCTTCCTGCCCTCAAGTCATACTTTGCCAGCCATGAGGATGTTGAGAAGCCAGGCAAAGTCAAGTCCATCAACAAGAGGCTACGTGACCCCCTCACAGAATTTCTTCTGCTCTTCATGAAGTTCATCCTGCCTATCATCAACAACTTCAACACCATCTTTCCAGCAGACGAGAGCAAGATAGGCAGCCTCCTCCCTGAAATAGATACTCTCTTGAGAAAACTATTGGTCAAATTTGTTAAAATGAAGTATGTAAAGGCGATCAATGACCTAAGAAGGCTGGATTTCCTGGACAGTGACCTGCAGCACTCTGATGAGTTTATCGCCATTGGACTGGAAACCAGAGAAGCCCTACAAACCCATGAACTTGACCCAGGCACAGAGCAGAAGTTCTTTGAAGCAGTAAGAGGCTTCTATGAAGCTGTAGTGAGAAAGATGCTCAACAAGTTCCCCTTTGACGACAAAATTCTGCCACACCTCTCTGTCCTCGACCCCAGGAAAACAGAGTCCTTGACCTATGGCCCCAATGTAGAGCTTGCTGCTGCATTTTGCCCCACTGTTGATACAGAATAGCTGAAAGAAGAATGGGAGGACCTGCAACTGCTGCCAGAAAACACAGTGCCTCTACAAGACAAGGGTAGCAAGCCTGTCCGTGTTGATGTCTACTGGGGTCAGGTGATGGCCTTGAAGACAGCCGTTGATGTGCCCCGCTTCCCCCAGCTCCTCAAAGTGTACTCAGCACTGCTTTGCCCTCCTCACAGCAATGCTGACAGTGAGAGGGCTTTCAGCATGGTCAGGAAAATTCACACCGACTTCAGAAAAAGTATGCTCCCAGAAACTCTGACTTCTTTCATGCAAGTGAAAATGAATTGTGACACTCCATGCTTCAAGGTCAAGCCTTCAAAAGAAATGCTAGAGTCAGCAAAGGCTGCTACTTGGAACTATAACAAGCAGCATCAGTGAACATTTTCTTGTTTCAAGTTCATCCAAGTGCATTAGTGTAACAAAGCTGACAATTAAAAACTCTTTAATTCCAAGTGTATATACTGTATCTAGCTGACAATTAAGAACTATATTCAGAATAATTCTTATTGTGTACTTTCAAATTAAGCAATCTACCTTGTGCTAATGTAAATTTGAAAAATATTGGGTTTTTTTTATTTATTTTTATTTATTTATTATTAATATCATTTATTTTTTTATTTATTTTTTTGTGCTACTTGGCTTATTATTTTCACATTACCAAAAAGTTATGGCTCAAGATTGTGTCCATATAAGTGTACATTTGAATAAATATGTTTGAAATAGTTCATGTTGCAATTGCTGTTTTTGTTTTTTGTTTGTTTGTTTGTTTGGTTGGTTTTTTTTTGCTTCAGTTTTCTTTCATCTGCCAATAAATACAGTTTTTAAGTACTCAGTACAGGTGTGAAAGCCCCCCCAATAAGGGAGGCATGAGGTATGCCTTGACAGGTATGGGAATTCCACTGGGGAAAAATTTGGAAGAACTGAAAGAAATGGTTCAAGGAGGAACAGTTGTGGGGATTAGACGCTTACAAGCAGTCAGGAATGGGGAAAAGGTGGATAGCCCATCTGTAATGCTGGAATTTAAAGACATGGCCCTGCCAGAAAAAGTGCTTGTTGGATACCTAAGTTTTCCTGTTAGGGCTTATATCCCCCCTCTCAGGTGTTTTAAATGCCCGAGATATGGGCATATTGCTAGTGTGTGCAAAGGAAAGCAGAGGTGTGGAAGATGTGGTGGTGAGCATAGCTATGGAGAATGTTCAAGTGACAGCATAATTAAATGCTATAATTGCGGAGGGAATCACACAGCAGCATATGGAGGCTGTGTAGTGAGAAAACAGGCAGTAGAAATTCGGCAAGCAAGAGTAGAGAGGAAGTTGACATACGCAGAAGCAGCAAGGGTCGTGAATCAACAGGAGAAAGAAGAACGCATTGCCAATAACAAGGAAGTAAAACCACAAAATTGTCAGACTAATATCACAACAGATAAGCGTGTTCTTTTTCTAGCCTATGTCATCAACTGCTCGGAGCAGGCTAAGACTAGAACTGAGAAGATAAGGATCATTGTGAAAGCGGCAGCAAAATTCTTTAATACCAAGGATCTATCCTGGGAAAAAATTCATACAGAACTGAGTCAAGGAGAGGGAGCTGTAGAGGGGAGCCAACAGGTTAATTCATGACAACCATCCTCCAGTGGAATGCAATGAGTCTGATTGCAAACGGGCAGGAGTTTAAAGGATTTATTCAGAGACTGACAACAAAACCGGATATTATTTGTGTACAGGAGACATGGCTTAAGCCGTCACTAGATTTCACTATTAAGGGATATTCTGGAATGCGTAAGGATAGGAAGGATGGGGGTGGTGGGGGTTGTGCAGTTTTTGTTAGACAAGGGGTGAAGTATAGGCAGCTTGTCACAGTACAAGAGCTGGAAGTAACTGTCATCGAGACATGGACCAAAGAAGGCAGGTTAGGAAGGCTCAAGTGAATAAAGAAAGTGTTTTGGGATATTGAGAAGGCGTGTGACATGATGTGGAAGGAGGGGCTGATTATCAAACTACATAAGTTAGGCATTAGAGGGAGAATGAAAAGATGGATTAAAATTTTTTTGAGTGACAGGAAAATTTCGGTAAGAATAGGGAAGCAGTATAGCTCAAGCCAAATGATAGAAAATGGAACCCCACAAGGCAGTATTATTAGTCCCTTTTTTCTAGAGTTAAGGGTTCTGTTGGTGTCTCTTTGTTTGCAGATGATGGGGCTATGTGGACAAGAGGGAAAAATCTATCATTTATTGTTAAAAAGTTGCAGCAGGCGATTGATGAAGGCTTGGGCAGTGGAATGGGGATTTAGGTTTTCGGTGGGAAAAACAAAGGCTGTGGTCTTCACAAGGAAGACAGTAAACAGTCAAGTTGATCTTAAAATATATGATCAAAACATAGAAACTGTGGAGTGTTTCAAGTATTTAGGTGTGTGGTTTGATAAGGGTTGTTCTTGGAAGATTCATGTTGAGAAAATTGTGGCAAAATCTAAGAAGGTTTTAAATATTATTAGATGTTTGAGGGGAAGAGAATGGGGAGCAAATATAGGTGCTTTAAAAACATAGGCGGCGTTAAGTTAGGTCAGTGTTTGATTACGGGTGTGTTATGTATGGATCAGCGTCAGAAACATTGAAACAATTGGATATAATTCAATACCAAGCTCTGAGGTTATGCTGTGGGGCCATAGAAACTACTCCAGTAGCAGCACTCCAGGTGGAGATGGGTGAGATGCCTCTGGAGTTAAGAAGAACTCAAATAGCATCTACATACTGGGCCAACATCAGAGGATTTAGTGACAGTCACCCAGTACACAGTGTACTGAAACCTTGCCAAGAGAAGGAAAAGAGACAAATGAGAAGCTTTGGATGGACAATAGAGAATAGTATGTCCAACAGTCCCTCTTTCTGCAGAGCCACCATGGTGTCTGGAAGAAGTAAAGGTGGATTTTAGACTTTTAACAAATGACATAAGAGGGAGGATAAACAAGAAAGAGGTCAATAACTATTTAGATGGTGTAGCCACACATGTGCCTTACATAATGCCTCACATCTTAGATAAGAACAAAGTGCAGAGTTTCCTTGGAGATAACAGGAAGATGTGAAAGGGATCTTTGGTATGCAAGAGACTGCTTGGAGGTCCTTTGTGGGCCAAAGACTGTGAGGGGGATGCTAAGGGATTTAAGAGGAAATGCATTGTTACTTTTGATTGGAATGCAATGTGACTTGTGAGCTGTGGGGAGACCTGGGTATATAAGGGACAAGTTTTTTCTGAGATGTCCTCTGTTCTACTCTGCTCATGTTGGAGACGTGTAATAAACTGCCTTGAGACAAACAATGCCTCGTCAATTACACACTCCACAATGGTAACTATCCTGACTTTATAAAGATTTATACGGATGCGTCTAAATCAACAAAGAACATTGTGGGAATAGCATTCATCATTCCAGAATCAGATGTCATGAAGAGGGAAAGGGTTAGTGATGACTTGGCTGTGTACACTGGGGAGCTTTTGGCAATCTGTTTGGCGTTGGGCTGGGTGGAAGAAGTAAAGCCCAGAAAGATTTTGATAGGGTCTGACTCTAGCAGCGCAATGGAAAGTATTGGGCAAATGCATTCAGAGTCAAGACAGGATTTGGTGATGGAAATTGTACATTCAGTAGGGAGAATCTCAAAGGCAGGTGTGGACATTAGATTCATTTGGATCCCGGCACACATTGGAGTGGAGGGGAATGAGCTAGCAGATAAATGTGCAAAAAGGGCAACTAGGATGAGTCAAGTTATTTGGAATGTGAAACATAGTAAAGCAGAAGTCAAGAGCATTATCAAAACGCAAATTAAAAAGAAGTGGCAGGAAGAGTGGGACAAAGGAAGTAAAGGACGGAGCCTGTATGGCACACAAAAGAAAGTAGGGGCAGCTAGAGAAGGACACAGGAGTAGAAAGGAGGAGGACAACATATCCAGGTTAAGATTAGGTCACACAGGGCTGAATAGTACATTAGTTGTAATGAAAAAACACCCAAATGGAAAATGTGATTATTGTGGAAACGATGAAACAGTTGAACATACATTTATGCACTGTCCAAAGTATGAGTTTGCATGGTTAGCATTGGTGGACAGTCTATACAGGAACAAAACCCAGCTCAGTATGAAAGAGTTTTTGCAGAGAAGTTGAGGGGATGCGGTCTATAAGGCAGTTTTTAGGTTTATTAGGGCAACAGGACTAATTTCAAGGATATAGGAGTGTAACGCCATTTCGAATCACACTCCATTCCAGAAGGTGGCGGTAATGCACCTACAAGCTGTTTGCCAACCGCCATAAAATACCAGAAGAAGAAGGAGTCTTTTGCCTGGATACCACCAGGAAGCATGCTGGCAAAGGTATGTGGTCTTATGATTCAATTACCCATAGATATCTAACCTAGATTGGAAGTAGGTCACTAGAGCGCGTGATTTCCGGCCGCCATATTGGTACAGGAATCACAACAAATCCACAGCTCAACGCACAACACTCTGATTAAGTCTTCATTTCCAAGGTTCTCATTTGTTTACACAGTGTGTAACTGGTGTCTAAACGATCAGGTAAGTGTTGAGTATTTGTTTTTAAATAATTTAATGGCGTGTTGTCAAAAATAAAGGTAAAAACTCTGATTTTCATTTGGGAGGTCACTGATTTCTGTACATGCATGACTGCCATGAGTGTAATATATATTGTAATTCAGTATCGATACTTATGGCAATAGTTCTCATGTAATATTAGTATACAGTGTTACATTGTGTTCTTTGTTACTGGGCCAGTATTGGTAGCCAATATTCTCAACAATGAACTTTGGGTTCTTGTAATTAGTTTGGTAGTTACTCAAATAGCGTGAGGATAGTTTTTCTTTTTCCTGTATACACTTGGCCTAATGAAAGATTTAGGTTTATCAAACCATCTTTACACAATAATTACACATATATGTGTACAAACATCTACCTCCTGTATCAGACCAACATCATGAAGGTTTGCAGATAGTAATTTACAGATATGTTATTTGAAAATTGAAACTTTACAGATATAATTTTAAAGTACCTATTTCGCATTTGTCTATTACAGGGAGGGGGTACAAGAAGATCTGGTGATGATTAATGCAGTCATATCTCATAGACATTACTATTTCTGTCTTATATTACATTTTGCCTGACATTACTATAAATATTTGCTATTATGGATAGGAGGGGACAGGGTAGATATTCCTGCAAAGCATTTAAAAGTAATTGTACTTTGTAATTTATTAATGTTGGTTTATAAAAGCATTAAGTCTTTGTGATATTTTTTACTTTGTAGGCATGTGCTTATTGTGCTACATAATATAATATTTTTTAAAATATGTGCTTATTGCTGTTAGGTGTAGGTCTACAGTTCATGGGAAGTTCCCTTTTGCCAAGGCTTCCGAGATGCCGAGACAGTGTGCACATGCAACTTGTAGGAATGTGCAGAGGAAGGGAAATGGACACATTTTCCATGTGTAAGTTGCTACCTTTTACCATTTGCAGATCATGTAATATTGTTATTATGTATGTTAACTTACTATTGTCATTATGCATAAAGTGGGGTTTTTGCAATTGTGCATTTGAAGAGAAGCTGTGTAACCTCACTGACGACACGTTGACAACTGTTAAAGATGGCTGACATTGAGGAAGCGTGGTCTGGTTTGAACTGAGCGGCGTCGCTCTGCTGTAGCATGACTAGCTTACGACAGACGTCCAGTTTAATTATCGTTTCAGTGTAAATTCACTAGGCCTCTAAGGATAATTAATATATCAACTTATCATATGAAAATTATTTTTTACACTTGTACAAAATGAGGAGGAAGAATATGAAGGCAGCTCATTTCAGTGTAAACAGCATTATATCATAAGTTCATTTTTTAAAATTATACTTAACACACTGATTTATCGAGGTAATTTTTATAACGTTTGTATACCACTGTTAATAGTCTCTCGGCGCCACACCAGTCGGCTGCCTTTTGCAACAGCGGCTCGATTCCGAGTTTTTTTTCCCCTTCCTCTCTCTTTTGATGCTCTGAGTGTTGCTATCCCTGTGCTGTTGCAATCCTGGAATTTCCCCGTTGTGGGACTAATAAAGGCTTATCTTATCTTATCTTATCTTACCTTAGTTTCCACTACAAGAGGAAGAATTATATAACAGTGGTCTTTAAAGTTGATCTGTGGCATTCTCAGAAGAGTGAGCAACAGGTCTGTGTTCAGCTACAAGGTATATATTATATCAATTTTTCAGCTTCCCCAGTGGTAAAGGGAATGAAGAAAGGAGACGGAAATGGTGCAGTCTGATGAAAAGGTTAGAGGGCTGGGAGCCAAAGGCCTGGGATGTTGTGTGCAGTCAACATTTTAAATCAGAGGATTTTGACGTGACTGGCCAAACCAGAAGACTTCGTGATGATGCAGTTCCATCCCAGTTTGATTTGCCAGTGCACCTATAGGCATAGCCCTTCATGTATGTATGCAAATAAATGTACATGTCTACTGCATTAATATATAAGCCTATATACATGTTCTATATTGCCCGAATTCTTGACCTGGCTCTGGGTTAAATTTATAAAGCCTACATCTACTGCTTTAAACTGGGTTTTGATTCAATTAACACTTCACCTCACTTTGCAATTGATTAATATGAGCTTGCTGCTTTCATGTTGAGTGCATTATTCTATGTAATAAATTTAATAAATCTGTAATGAACATTGGTGTATTGTATAAATTTGTTATGTGGGCCTAAAATCAGTAAGAATTTCAAATTGATTTTAAACAACTGCTATACAGATCCAGGTAGATGGGGGGGGGAGTGTATAATGTCTGTCTAGTTAAATGAAGAAACTTGAATAATTGATTTGTAATTTTTTATTCTCTTTATTTATTTCAAAGTTTACATATCTAGGCCAATTTGTATAGCACAGGCTGAAATATTTCTTTGATAAACATTTTTGACAATTGGGGGAGGGGCAATAAGCTGGTTGCCTGGGGTGGCAAATATAACAAATACAGCCCAGGACAAAGTATGAATTAATCAATTTCGGCCATATATTTATGCATAAATGGCCACAATGAAAGAGCTAGCCTTAATTATTAATCAGGGGGTATGGTAACTTTTTTTTCAGCTCATTTGACAGTTCTTGATTGAGACGCTGCAAAATGCCATAATTTAATAATTATGAAGCTCTTAAACACCTAATATTTATGCAGATTATGCTGAAAGTAAACCACTATGCGCTGTGTTGTACTGTGTTGTAAACATGTTCACTGAAGCCTGTCAAACGTTTAACAAAGGAGAATGATCCAAGCAGGTGTCTGCACTGGACCACAGGGATGTGCTACAGATATCCTGTACCAAGATGGCGGACGCGCGTCACGCCCCCGCGACCACGGACTGGCCAGCGCTGCCAATCTAGGTTAGATATCTATGCAATTACCTCACCCAATTAATATAATTAACCTCAACATTTACCTCACAAAGGAATTCAATTCAATCAAAACAGATCTCCAAATATATGTGCACTTTATCAATACAATCATGTTAACATTTACAAATTCTACACATATAATTCTCAATTACAGAAACTGTAGCAGTGGCAACACTCTGTCGTCACATTCACCCCCCCCCCCCCCCAAGAGTACAGTACTCTATTAGGCCTTTTCCACTAGTATCGCTTTGGCCTTACTCACTTCTACTCTACTCACTTTCTCGCCCTTTCCACTGTACCCAGCACGGTTTAACTGACACTATTTTCGTGCCCGTTCGAGGGCAGGGTACAACCGTGCTGAAGCGAGCCGAGATGTGACGTCAAAAGACTGGTCGCCGCTGTTTGGTCAGGTCGTAACGTCACGAAAGCGACCGTCTTCTGATGAATCTACACACGACCGCCATTTGCAAAATTTCACGGACTAACTCGGTCACGGAGTAAATACGATATTAATACAGACAGCGTTGTAGGTTTTGCGGAACTCTACACCGTGGTCCAACGAAGAGGTGCGGAGGTTTCTCTGCTTGGTGGCAGATCCACAGTGAGGAGTGACCCGGACCGATACAGATGGCAACCCAGCATAGAACCGGATTACAGACAAGCTGAAGACGAACGTGAGAGAACCATCGATGGTGAGTGGTTTGTAATAATGTGCATCTGTTCGCTTATTTATCCTGTTGGTGGTAAGCTCACTTTTTTTGAGCCATACAGCGCTGTTCTGTGCTGGCTAACGAGTTTTAGCTAACAATTTTTAGCTAGTAGCTAGCTAGTACCAACTGCTGATTCGCGCTTGTTTTCTCCTAAATATTCGCTTGTGAGGGCAAAACGATGAAATATGTTAATCCTGGTTAAAGTCCTGGTTTGTGTACGTGCTGCACTTTGTTGCTGCGCATTAAATTGTGTGCAATTTAATGCTAGAATGTGTTTCCACATGCCAGGGTTAGCCTCCCTGTTTATATTGTGGATACTGGTGAAATGAACCACAGGAGCTGAAATCTTGTCATATTAAAATTGCTTTTTCAAACCAGTGATTTATAAAGTCATTCATATAATTTTCTAAAGCGTCAGAATAGACCCACACACCTATTCTGTGGATCCTGCAGTGCTTGTCAGGGAAACGTAGCAATTTTGTCACATCCCACCACTGACTTTCACAGGTGTTTTTCCCTAATACAGGTACATCTCCAAAAATTAGAATGTCATGAAAAACTTCAATATTTTTTGTCACTCATTTCAGAAAGAGAAATCTGTATATCGATTCATTACACAGACAGTGATATATTTCAAGCGTTTATTTATTTTAATTTTGATGATTATGGCTTACAGCCCCTGAAAACCCCAAATTCAATTTGGCAAAAAATTAGAATATTACCTAAAATTAACTTTAAAAAATAGTTTTTAAATATAAATGTTGGCCGCTGAGATGTTGGTTAATATGGGCTGTAGCCGTAATCAATATTAAAATAAACACTTTCAATATATCACTGTCCCTGTAATGAATCTATATATGGGTTTCACTTTCTGAAATGAGTGAAAAAAATATTGAATTTTTTCATGGTATTCTAATTTTTGAGATGTGCCTGTATGTGTTGAACTTGCATGAAACTAACCACCATCCATTTCTGTCGTTCGTCTAGGCAGGAGGAAATCAGCCGCTCCACAACGGACCTCGCCACTGTGGAACGTACTGAAATCCTTTGCTTTTATAGGTAAAGTGTCAAAACCAAAGTAGCACAATTTCCACTTAATATAAAAGGGACTGAACTGAGATTTATTTGATTGTGTGAGTATTAATTACAGAATAATTGAAAAAGAATGTCACATCAACTGTAAAATAAACCGCTTGTTAATGTATTTATTTTTTTGTCAGATCACTTGTGTGATCCTTTGTGAGTTATGTTCATAACTGTATGTTTTGGTGAATGTGAGATGTTCAGTCGTCAATATAATTTACTTTATATGTGTAGTTTATAGTCTATCATCAATAAACTCATGCGGTAACAGGACACATTACAAATATTCGAGACCCATTGTAGTGCTTCCTTTTATATTTTAGCAATGCTAGTACAAAACACCACCCACACATGAAGCCAGGGCAACAAGAGACACTTTTACAGACAAGACAAACTTTTATTGATAAAAACTTCATATTTTGACTGAGCGACTCCATACTCGGTGATGCACACCTTTCAGTTAAAGTACTATATTCCATTCAAGTGAATGTATTAATTCATTCTGATTGCTGAGGCCACAGTAAAAAGAGATGATTTTAAATGTAACGCAGCCCTTGTAAAATCTACCGAAGCGCAGCTACATGAAAATTGTGGTTAAATACAACAACGAAGTACTTTATTGTCACATTCAAATTGTAATCCCTCCTGTTTTGTTTTTCTTTTGAATTCTTGGACGAAATATGGGTGGGCAATATAAGCTGCAGCTTCAGCCATCACCCATTTCAGATAACCTATGTTGAACTGTATAATCAGAGGAGTTATTGTTTAATTTGACCTTGTTAGATTTTTTCCCCTTTGTTATATTATTCTATTTTCTTTTAATCTTTACTTTTAATCAATAAATAATAAAAATAAAAATAAAGATTCATTCATTAATTCACATTCCACCACTGGCTTTTAGCAACAAGCGTATTTCCCAAATATGTTTTAAACTTGCTTTAATTAACCACCACCCATTTGTCTTTTGTCTAGGAAAGAGGGAAACTGTCCACCCCAACTGGACCTTGCCTCACAATTTACAGAGATGCAGGCTGAAGATCTGCTGAACCAGGACCAGTACGAGGGGCCGATCCAGTTGCTTCTCAGTGAGGCAGTGTGGCTGCCGTGTGTGACCATTCCAGTTTTTTTTTTTTTACAGTTTGAATTTTGCACATTCTGAATAATCTGGAATTTGCTGCCGATTGTAATAAACAATTTAGTGACTTATGTGTTTGCATCATGATTTTCTATTTTGTCTGTTAAGACACCGGTGGGAAAAGAGTCAACTGTACAAAGGATTTATCGGTGACCTTGAAAATAATGGCTCATTTTTAAGAAAAAAGTAACCAAAACAATTATTTTATTAACTGAAGACTGTATTATTGGATGTGCCAGTGCAGAAGACCCTGCATACTTCAGTGACAGTACCAGTATATGGAGGAATTCTGGGTCATATTAGCATCTGCTCTTCACCATAATGGGTTTGGGCGGGGGTGTCTAATCATGTGCCATGGAGGGCCAAGAACCTGCAGGCTGGCAAAAACATAACCTCCTCCTGGCCTGCGGCCTGGCGGAGGTAATAAACTGCTTTATGGTTCATAATCCTGTTGACAGACTTACACCAAACCAAAAGTGATTTCTCAAACTTCTGGACTGTTCTTAGACAGCTTTTCCAATCTGTCAGTATTAAATTTATGTCACATGGTGGTAACCTTCACATATAAAAATGAGACATCTGCAAAAACTTCAGAGGTTTATTGTCAGTGCAATACTACATGAATGCATGTATAGTACATTGTTGATGCAGAGAATATATATTTCTACAGTATATGTATCTAGTAAATCAAGCATTTTCCATGTAACCTTGTGACTGCATTATTTTAATTGCTTTTAATCCTAGATCAAGTTTGTTTTGGCCTAAAATGCATCATAACTGTCAAATATATCTTATTATACCTAACTCAGTACTGTTTACTTTTTGAATATATATTTTGTGGCTAATATAGTTATTAAGGTGATCAAGTTGTGTCAGCTGATCATTTTTTGCTATGACACCATCTCAGACTGGGGCAGGTACATCCATGATGTCTCAACAGTCTCTCCATGATTTTCACGCAGATCAGAGCAATTTTTTTCCCACAATATTTTTATTGAACTTTTTTTTTTTTTAACAAACATAGCACACACAGTCAGACACTAACACAAAAGTAATTTAAAAACTAAACAATAGCAAAATAACAAAAAAAAGGGTAATAAAAACAACAACAGCCATTAACAAAAACAAGTCAACAACAATGCTCCTCTGTTTAGGTAATCTATTACATAAGAATACATAATATACATTCACCAGTTTGGAATTTGCAAGGTCCACACATATCATTCACCTTCTTCTTCAGAAGTTATGTTTAATTTCTTTACATAATCAATGAAAGGTCTCCATATATTCTCATACACATTTTCCTTTGATTTCAGTATATATGTTATTCTTTCTAGTGGAAGGTTGGTAACATCTGTCTTAACCACTGAGTCACATCAGGTCTATGAGTTTTTCCACAGTAATGCAATACATTTTTTGGCATTAAGCAAACTGAGGTCTATGAATGTTCTTTCACTCTTATTAAAGTTATGTTTTTCTGGACACAGACCCAACAAAAACAGTTTAGGGTTCAATGTGATTTGTTTTGAAATTATTTTTTCAATTGTTACCCTCACCTCTTCCCAAAACATTCTGATTTTTCTACATTCCCATAAACGGTGAAATAGGGTTCCTTTACTTAGATCAGAGCAATTTTTTGCACAGGAAATAAACCAGACATTCTTAAGCTCTATAACCACTGATCATTTGTGAAGCTGTGCTGACATCAGTGGCAGGCTGTGCTGAACGCCAGACTGACCGTTTGAAGCGGTAATTTTCCCACAACAGAGCCATCTGAAACACACACAGCATACATATTTTAGTACCCAACAGCGATAACTTGCAGAGATTACAGTGTAGTACGACGTACTTATAGCAAACTAGCATTAGCAACATTAGCTTACCGTCATATATGGCCTAGTTTGTATCCTCACGTCTTCGGCTCTCCCAGAAGCTGCAGAACTATTCCAGAGTGTTTCGTCTCACTGCCTGTACCCTTGTCTGGCGGTCCTTTTTGGCATTTACGGTGAAAAAAGCCACAGACCGAGGAGTCGCCTTGTAAAGGCGCCATGTTATGTTTGGCTTGGGTTGCGTGTTTTATGTCACAGGAGTGTGGCGCCGCCTTGCTGTAAAAAAAAATCCCACCCACCACAGCTTAACCCCGCTTTACCCGGCTGCTATGGAGACACAACCGCGGCCGAACCGAGTAGTAATGAAACGAAACGAGGCAAGCCGAACTGGGCTAGTGGAAAAGAGGCATATGAGTCATGTACTCTGGAGAGGCTGTCTGCCACAAGGTTGGTTTTCCCTGCCACATACCGAACAGTAAAGTTATAAGGCAAAAGGGACAAATACCACCCTGTAAGACGACTATTCGTGTCCTTCATCCTATTCAGCCACTGTAGGGCCCGATGATCTGTCTCCAACGTGAAATGACGCCCAAGTAAATAGTATTTAAGAGACCCTATTGCCCATTTCATGGCAAGACATTCCCTCTCTACCGTCGAGTATCTCATCTCCCGGTCCAACAACTTACGGCTCAAGAACAGTACCGGGTGTCTCTCTCCCTTCACCCCCTGGAGAAGTACTGCTCCGATGCCAACTTCTGAAGTATCTGTCTGTAGAATAAATGGACGGACGAAATCCAGACTGTAGAGAACCTTCTCACCAGAAATAGCACCCTTCAGATCTTCAAAGGCTCTACCACACTCCTGTCCATTTTACCCTATTCGGTGCTGAAGCCTTAGTGAGGTCAGTCAGAATTGCTGCTCTTTCAGCAAAATGGGGAATGAATTTACTATACCATCCTACCATTCCCATAAACGACCGTACCTTCTTGGTAGTAGGCACCGGATAGGCCCGAATGGCATCCACTTTACCCACTCGTGGTCTAATGACCCCCTGACCAACCACATGTCCCAGGCACTCCACCTGCTGCTGTCCAAATGCACATTTGCGTGGATTGATAGTCAGTCCTCCCCTCTTAATCAAATTAAGGACCTGCCTAAGATGTAGCAAATGTTCCTTCCAGGTCTGACTATAGATGACTACGTCATCCAAATAGGCAGCCGCAAAGTCTGATACCCCTCTTAATACCTGGTCCATGAGCCGCTGGAAAGTTGCAGGTGCCCCCTGGAGGCCAAATAGCATAACCTTGAACTGAAAACTGCCATACGGTGTTTTAAAGGCTGTAAGTTCTTTTGTTTCAGGTGCCAAGGCCACCTGCCAATACCCCTTGCTTAGGTCTAGCGTGGAAATAAACCTAGCCCTGCCCACTTTCTCTAATAACTCGTCAATACGGGGCACGGGGTACAACTCAAACTTAGAGACTGCATTAAGGTATCTGAAGTCGATGCAGAACCTCAAAGAGCCATCCTTTTTGGGGACCAGCACAATCGGGCTGCACCACTCACTGACTGACTCCTCAATCACTCCCAGCTGCTACATCAGGTCAATTTCTTGCTTCAGTTTCGGGACCAACCGCTCAGGGATCCTATAAGACTTTCTACGCGGAACAGCCTATTCCTTTAAATGAACCTTATGGTGAACAAATGTGGTGAAACCAGGTCTTTCCTGAAACAATTCTGGATCTAATAGTGCCTCTAACTCTCTCTGCTGATTAACCTGCAAATGAGACACCTGAAATGAACAAGCCTCTGTCACATTTGTGGGAAAGGACTGTTCTCTCTCCTCATCCACTTCTGTCGCACAAATGAGGAGCTGATGATGCGTCTGCTGAAGAACAGGCTGCTGCTGCCGATGACCAGGCTGCTGAAACTCCTTTAACAAGTTAACATGGAAGCACTGATGTTTTGACTTCCTGTCAGGCATATATAGTTCATATGTCACTGCACTTAGTTTCGCCCCTGCCATCGAGCCAACAGCTTACTGTCACAAGAGGGTAGCAGTAATAACACCTGCTGACCTGGGTGAAAAACCCTCTTTCTGGCCCTCTTATCATACCAAGTCTTTTGTTTGGCCTGCACCGTTCTCATGTGCTCCTGAGCCAAAGCAGTCATTCGATCCAGTTTCTCTCATTTTAATGACATATGAGACCACATTGTCCTGATCACTCGGTGGACTCTCCCAGTGCTCCTTTAATAAGTCCAGTGGGCCCCTCACCTGACGACCATATAGTAGTTCAAAAGGTGAGAACCCTGTTGAAGCCTGGGGAACCTTCCGATAAGCAAATAACAAGTACGGCACCCACTGGTCCCAATCCGAGCCCATATCGGAAACAAATTTTCGCAGCATGTTCTTCAAAGTCTGGTTAAATCGCTCAACCAGTCCATCTATCTGAGGGTGATATGGGGTGGTCTTAATTCCCTTAATACCCAACAGCTTATATACATGCTGCAACAGTTTTGATAAAAAAATTTGTTCCACAGTCCATTAAGATCTCTCTAGGTATGCCTACCCTCGAAAATAACTGAATGAGGCAGTTGGCAACCTGCCTAGCCTTAATAGATTTTAATGGGAAGGCTTCTGGGTACCGAGTAGCATAGTCACAAATCACTAGAGTATCTATTACCTGAGGAGCTTCTCTCTAGGGGGCCAACTATATCCATCCCTATTCTGTCAAATGGTGTTCCAATGACTGGTAATGGCTGCAGTTGGGCACGGGCTACTCCCCTAGGTGATGTAATCTGACATGTTTCACATGTTGCACCGAACTCCTTAATCTGGGTATACATTCCCGGCCACACTAACCTTCTAGCAATTCTTTGTAATGTCTTCTGGAATGCTAGATGACCTGCCCAAGGGATAACATGTCCCAGTTCCATAACCTTTGGCATGAGGCCTTGTGGCAAAGCTATGGCCATAACTTCACCTTGCTGTTGGTACAAAATGCCCTTTTTAACGACATACACGGCCTCAGCCAAACAATCCACTCTGCCCTGTTTCACACCCTCAATCTCCGAGACTTTATCAAACCAAGGTTCTAGCGCTGGGTCAACTTTCTGCAGTGCAGCTATGTCAGAAGGGATGTCAAAGTCTACTGACTGGCTTAGCTGTGGTGTTTTTTCACCCAAGTTCTTCACTGAAGCTAAAACCTTGTCTCTTCTTCTCTGAGCCTTGGATTTTGGCTGCTTAATAGGGCCTGCCTCTACCTTTGAATCATAAAAAGGCAACTCCTGGAGAACATTGGCAGCCCTCTGCGCCCTGGTTGTCACCATATTACAATTTTTTTCAACAGGTGCATTAAGCCTCTGCTCAATAGCGCCACCTGCCTGTCCCTCAGTTTGTTCGTCCCTAACCTGCTGTATGATGTCCAACAAAGTTGGAACATCATTGCCAAGATTAACTGGATATGGCAAACCAGGCACAAGAGCTACAGGAAGGAGATAAGTTTGACCCCCCCACTTTTAAATAGACCTCAGCGGTCAGGTACAACTTCTTATCCCCATGAACACAACTAATATTCACTGTAGACTTACTCCACAAATCCCTAGGGACCAAACTGGGCAGAGCAACAGTCTGAAAACAATCAGAGTCTAACAAGGCCTCTTCACACTGACCATTAAGCAGAACAGTTGTTTTATATATTTCACTGTGAACTGGTGCTGAAAGAGTGGGTCTTGGAACTGAGCATAATAATGAAGGCTTACCATTTTTCGTGGCAGGACATGAATATTGAGTATGACCGATTTTATTACACTGATAACAGCATATATCTTTATTAGAGACAAAACGTGACTTTTTACTACCATTATATTTGCCATTTGTGATCTGACTGGAACTGGAATACAGTCTATTTTGAGCTTGACCACCCCTTTCACCCCCACCAAACTTACTCCGTGTGGTGAAAGAGCTGTCACGGCTAAGAGTAGGTCTCCTGCTCCCAGACCTGAATGACAGAAAGACCTCTGCAAGACGAGCAGCGCCCTCTGCAGTCTTCGGGTCCCGCTCTTGTATCCAGAATCCCAGTTCCGGGTCCACCATTCGCAGAAACTGCTCCAAAATCATCAGTTCCGAAATGTCTTTTATAGTTGAGGTCTCTGGTTTAATCCATTTACAAAACAGGTCCTTTAAACGTACATAAAGTTCACGGGGAGTTTCATCCTGATGAATGTCCAGGGCATGAAACCTTCTCTTATAGGTGTCGGGTGTTTTCATATTTAATTAAAATTGCTTCCTTCACTTTGTCATAATCGTCCGTGTCTGCAATGTCCATAAGCACATACGCACTCCGTGCTTTACCTGTGAGCAGAGGAGCCAACTGAATAGCCCACTCTTGTTTACGCCAGCGGCAGACCGTAGCGATCCTCTCAAACGTCGCCAGATAATGCTCGATGTCGTCCTCGGGAGAGAGCGGATTCAGCCTGGGCTCGTGGTGCATCTGCGTTGTCCTCGGCTGCACCTGCAGCGGTAGATTATCCTCCTGTGGGCCGACCCGACTGGCCGTCACCCTGGGGTCTCCTCCCAAAGCGCCGTCGTCACTGCTGCATTCAGCCCGGCTCCCATACTCCCCTCTCAGCTCCGCCACTTGTGACTGTATCTAGCGAACTTGATGCTGCATAATCTGCCACCTTTGTTCTTGAAGAGAGGCTTCTTCCTCAATCTGACGGTCTATGACTATCAGTGAATGCACCAGGGACTTCACCAAGCTCGTCAATTCCTCCAGCTCATCCAGTCCACTGGCCCCCTGCTCCTCAGTTGCCATACTTGCGTCAAAGTCCTCTAATTGCTCTTCTTGTTTCTTTATAACCCTTTTGGCCATCGCTCCTTCCGTCCCGTGTTATCACTTATTAATTTGACAACACTTCCTCGACCAAACGTCACCATTTGTCAGGGAACGAACCACTTCTGACACCAACTGTCACGCTGCCCGAGCGGTCAAGGCACACCGGAGAAAGAACGGAGGCTTCCAAACAGTTTTGCAATCAGCAATTTTCCATTTATTACAAAAGATACTTCACAGGCAACAACTCATGTGAACATCCAACACCCACCACAAACCAAATGACAAACACCTGTTATATACTAAATGAGATAATTAGACTTAATTGGACTATACCAAAATCCCAAACAAAACAATAAACATTTTCGTATTTCCACATACCCAATAATATCTAAAAGAGACATAAATACATAAATAATTTTCCCCCTATTTACAAAATAAATAAACACCATAAATAATACAATAAATAGTTTTAAACCCTTATTTACATATTAAATTACCCCTTACTCAACCATCACATGCCTCCTTCCTCCTGGCATCCTTTAAAAGGCACTCAAACCTCTAAGGAGTCTTTTGCCTGGATACCACCAGGAAGCATGCTGGCAAAGGAATGTGGTCTTATGATTCAATTACCTCACCCAATTAATATAATTAACCTTAACATTTACCTCACAAAGAAATTCAATTCAATCAAAACAGATCTCCAAATATATGTGCACTTTATCAATACAATCATGTTAACATTTACAAATTCTACACATATAATTCTCAATTACAGAAACTGTAGCAGTGGCGACACTCCGTCGTCATACATCTTTTGAATACAGTGGGTTATTTTGCAAGATTAGGCAGAATTATCTGAATTCAAAATATGCAGTAAAAAAAAACTGCTGTCAGTAAGTTTAATGTGATTTAGTTAAGTTCCTCGGGGTTGTGCACTTTACTCCTAAATCTTTCAAGCTAGGTGTGGAGATATGTGGAAGGACGAGGCCGAGTTTATTTCTCAAGTCCAGTTTTATTCACAATCACATTCTCCAACATCCAAAAGCAGTAAGAGGAAGCATCCCCCAACATCTGTCCCTTTTATACCCCTGGACATCAAAGCACACAGTCACATTGTCTTTTAATCCCAAATCCAATGCATCCCCCTCCAACCTAAAGTCCTGGTGGTCAGGAAATCCCTCAAGGCCATCTCTTTGCCTACAAAAGGCCAGACTTCACATCCTCCTGTTACCCCTAGGAGGTTCAGTCCTTTTGTTCCTCTGAGACATGAAGCACACAATAAGCATACAGTAATATCCATGTGAAGCATATGAAACCCACATATGTGCACCACATACCCCCCCCCCCCCCAAACGTCTAAGATGGAACAACACAACCACAGATTGCATGTCATAATAAAATCACTACACATCAGTCCACATGCTGCTTGTGCCTCAGTCTTCTCCCGTATCTGCTGTACGCCGGCTTTACCACCTCCGTGGCGCCCTCCTGCTGGGGAGCTGCTGTCTGAGGATTAGAACTGTTAGTCAATCTCTGTGGGTGTTCTGGGGAATGCTCTCTAGGGGGTCTGCCACGCCGAGGAGCCTTCACCAACTGCACAGCTTCGTCAGCCATCACAAAAGCGGGTTTGAGCCTGTTTATGCCAATCATTTCTTTTCTGCCCCCCAAATCTAGCAAAAAATGCTTATCACCTGTTTCCAGCACTCTAAATGGTCCATCATAAGGTGGTCGCAATGTTGGGCGATGGGCATCATGTCTGACAAAAACAAACTCCGTATTTTTTAAAGCCCTAGGCACAAAAACACGTGGAAAACTGTGGTGAATGGGGCCAGGTAGCGTGCTCGGGCCCATGCTATTCTGTAACCGCTGAGCCGGGGAGCACTCTGGCGCTGGGTTATCTGGGAGAAATTCCCCGGGCAGCCGAAGTGGCTGTGCGAAAACTAGCTCCGCTGGGGAGGCTTCTAAATCCTCTTTAGGTGCAGAACGCAACCCCAATAAAACCCATGGTAGCTTGTCCACCCAATTTGCATCTGTAAGCGACGCTCTAAGAGCCGCCTTCAGTGACCTGTGAAAACGTTCGCATAACCCGTTAGCCTGCGGGTTGTACGCGGTCGTGCGGTGGATCGTTGTCCCCAGGCTGCGGGCCATCGCTGACCAAAGTTCGGAAACAAATTGAGGGCCTCTGTCGGACGTAATGTTCGACGGGACCCCAAAACGCACTACCCATGCCGTTAAAAACGCGCGCGCCACCTCCTCGGCTGTGGTTGACGACAGCGGAGCCACTTCCGGCCAGCGCGTGGTGCGGTCAACCATTGTCAGAAGATGTGTGCACCCTTGTGAGGGCGGGAGGGGGCCTACGAGGTCCACGTGGACATGATCAAACCTTTTAGCTGGGATGTGAAACGGCTCCAAGGGAGCTCTCGTGTCTATGAACCTTGGCTCGCTGACAAGCCATGCAGGCTGCCGCCCACTCTCTAACTTGTTTGCGCAGGCTCGGCCATACAAATTTTGCTCCTACCATTTTGACCGAAGCGCGCACTCCCGGGTGCACCAGAGAATGGATCGAATCAAAAACGCGGCGGCGCCACGCGGCTGGAACCACAGGACGCGGCCGCCCAGTGGAAACATCGCAGATTAGGGGGGGCATACCGTCTTGCAGCACCCTGTCCTCCAGCCTTAACCCTGTTGGTCCAGACTGGAGCGCGCGCACATCCGCGTCGCTAACCTGCTCCGCGGCCATGGCTGCATAATCTGTCCCCACGCGGACCGGGGCCGCGCGCACTTCAGCGTCACTAACCTGCTCCGCGGCCATGGCTGCAGAATCTACCTCTACGCGGGCTGGAGCCGCCACGGCGCACGAGAGGCAGTCCGCCACTACATTAAGTTTACCCGCCACATGCTGGATATCGGTAGTAAACTCCGATATTGCGGCCAGCTGTCTCTGCTGCCGGCCCGACCAAGGTTCTGAAATCTTGGCCATCGCGAAAGTCAGCAGCTTGTGGTCAACGAACGTGGTGAAACGGCGTCCTTCCAGCCAGAAATGGAAGTGGCGAATGGCCAAATGGAGAGCTAACAACTCCCTGTCGAATGCGCTGTATTTTCGTTCACTATCACGCAAAGTCCTGCTGAAAAATGCGAGCGGTTGCCAGGCTCCGGCTACATACTACTCCACAACCGCCCCTATGGCCACATCTGACACGTCAGTAGTGAGCGCCATGCGGGCCGCTGGGACCGGATGTGCCAACAGCGCAGCGTTTGCCAGGGCTGTTTTGACTTCAGAGAATGCACGCTCTCGCTCCGGAGACCATTAGACTTTATTTGTGGGTTTTTGTTTTTTTAGTGCAGCATACAATGGTTGCATGAGCTGCGCTGCGCGGGGGAGGAAACGGTTATAAAATTTCACCATTCCCAAAAACTCCTGTAACGCTTTGACCGTCTGTGGTTGGGGAAAATTTGTTACTGCATGCACTTGGTCAGGCAGAGGAACCGCTCCTTCTGGGGAGACGCGATGCCCCAAAAAAATCAATCTGCGTCACCCCAAACTGACACTTCGCTGGGTTGATTATTAACCCGTGCTCTGCCAACCTCCGGAAAACTGCCGTGAGGTGGTTTTCGTGTTCATCTTCGGACGCGCTGGCTACCAAAATGTCGTCCAGGTAGACGAACACGAAAGGGAGATCGCGCAAAACCGCGTCCATCATGCGTTGGAACGTCTGCGCCGCGCCTTTAAGCCCAAACGGCATGCGCAAAAACTCAAAAAGCCCGAAAGGAGTTATTACCGCTGTTTTGGGTATGTCCTCAGCGTGCACTGGGACCTGGTGGTAACCGCGTACCAAGTCTATTTTAGAAAAAATGCGCGCACCCGCCAAATGAACTGAAAAATCTTGGATGTGCGGAATCGGGTAGCGGTCGTGCGCTGTAGCGTTGTTCAGCCTGCGGAAATCACCGCAAGGTCGCCACGAGCCATCAGCTTTCGGGCCCATGTGAAGTGGTGAAGCCCATGGGCTCTTCGAACGCCGGATGATGCCCAACTTCTCCAGGTTGGCGAACTCCTCGCGCGCTATGGTCAGTTTAGCTGAATCCAAGCACCGAGCTTTTGCAAAAACGGGCGGTCCGGTGGTAGTAATAAAATGCTCCACCCCGTGTTTAGCCACGGTCGCCGAAAACGTTGGAACCATGAGTGCTGGAAACTGAGTGAGGAGTGTGTGGAACTTACCACCTGCAGCTGTGATGTTGGCTTGTGCTGTTGGCGGGGCCACTCGCGCTGTACAGGGAATAGAATAAAAAGAGAGTGCATTAACCAGGCGTCTGTTAGCAAGATCGACCAACAAACCATGCGAGCACAAAAAATCAGCACCTAACATGTTGAAATTGACTGCCGCAATGACGAAAGTCCACTCAAATGTACGGCCGTGTAAAGACAGAGACAGAGTCCTCTCACGGAAGGTCTTAATCGCCGAGCTGTTCGCTGCTGACACCCCGGGGCCACTGGAAGGCGCCAGCCGGTCAGCGTAGGAAGGTGTGATGAAACTCAGCTGGGAGCCTGTGTCCACGAGGAATTGCCTCCCCGAGCGCGCATCCCTCAAGTAGAGCAGCTTGTTCTCCTCTCCAGAGCCGCAGCTGCTACCAACTCCCGGTCTTGGCGTTTCCCGAGCGCTTGAAATGGCACGGTGGAATGCACTTGCATGCCCTCTCTGCGAAGCGGCGATGGTAAAAGCAAAGGACGTCATCTGCTCCGTGTCTCCTGGCCCCTGCCGCTGCCGTCGTCGGTGAGTCTGGTGCTGCAGCCTCTGGCCCCCTGCCATCTCCAGACGTTGCGCCCAGCTCCGCTGCCGCAGCTGTGGCCGCGCGCCATTTATTGGCGTCGACGAGTCGTTGTGCCTCCTGGCCCAGCTCGTGGTAGTCTCGTCGGGCCAGCAGAGGTGAACTGGCCAGGATCAGTCTCACCGCTGACGGTAGGGTCCTGAGGAAAAGGTGGGTGAAAATGAAGTTATCATCTTCGGAGTCTCTCAAACTCAACATCTTCCCCATCAGGTCTGCAGGTCTGTCGCCCTCAAATTCAGTCAGCGCCAGAAGCCTCTCTGCTCGCTCCTCTACCGAGGGGGTGAAGTAACGGATGAGTGCAGCCTTCAACGTGCTGTACTTGTCGCTGTCTGGCGGGTGGGTGATCAAGCTCTCCACTCGCTGGGCTGTGTGGTTGTCCAGCTTTGCAACCACATGGTAGAACTTTGTGGCGTCTACCGAAATCCTCCTGAGGTGGAACTGTGCCTCGACTGCGTTAAACCAGGAGCGCGGATTGTTCTGCCAGAAGTCCGGTAGCTGAACTGTGGCTGCATTAGTTTGGTTGGCTCCTGACGAGCCTGGCTCGGAAGAATCATCTCCGCTCATGATACGTCTTAGGGTCACCAGTGTGGAGATATATGGAAGGACGAGGCCGAGTTTATTTCTCAAGTCTAGTTTTATTCACAATCACATTCTCCAACATCCATAAGCAGTAAGAGGAAGCATCCCCCAATATCTGTCCCTTTTATACCCCTGGACATCAAAGCACACAGTCACATTGTCTTTTAATCCCAAATCCAATGCATCCCCCTCCAGGCCTTCTCGCCTCAACCTAAAGTCCTGGTGGTCAGGAAATCCCTCAAGGCCATCTCTTTGCCTACAAAAGGCCAGACTTCACATCCTCCTGTTACCCCTAGGAGGTTCAGTGCTTTTGTTCCTCTGAGACATGAAGCACACAATAAGCATACAGTAATATCCATGTGAAGCATATGAAACCCACATATGTGCACCACATAGGAAAGATTTTGTGTGTGAATGTAAATATAACACATTAGTGCCTCTCAGTAAATTTGAATATCGTGTGAATTTTTTTTCATAATTCAAAAAACCCCAAAAACTTTCATATTGTCAATATTCATTGCGGGTACAAGGAAATATTTCAGGCTTTTTTTAAATTCAATTTTGATTATAGTTTTTGAAATTGAAATGTAAATCATGATATTCTATTCACTGAGATGTACTAGTCCATAAACATTACACTGTACTCTGAAAACTAGTGACTAAGCAGGGTGGAAAATACTAAATAAAAGAAGAGACCTTTGTAACACAATGTAGTCAAGGTGCAACAGTGTTATATGAAAATATTCAATGTAGTACAAATGCCATGAAATCGTATTTTTTTTTAAATAAAAATTAATAAAAATGCAAAGACATGCTCTCATTTTCTCAGTTTTCACTCTGAACTTCTGCCTGAGAAATTACTGTCAGCTAATACCAGTGAGCAGCATGTTGGCACCACTGCCTCCTCTTCCAGGTGTGACTGAAGTCACATAATTGAATTTAAATAGATAACAGTTCCAGTGATTCAAATAAAAGCAAGCCTTTTTTCTTTTTTTTTTATTCCTCCATATTGTAACATCATGTAATTGTGGAAAATGAATATTTTTCTTCAATGTTAGAGGAGTGTTTGACTTCATAAATTGTATTTTAATGCCAAAAACAATAAAATCCTAAAATGTTTACAGATCAGGTTCTCAGCATGATTTTCTGTGCAGCTTATGGATACACAAATCAAGCTGAGAAAGTGATCCAGATGTTTGTGTGCCAGCAGACACAGAAATGAGGAAAAATGTCTAAGACAAGTTAGCAGAAACAGCATTACTTTAATGAAAGAGTACAACAACAGAAAACTTTGTGCAGTACCTTTATTTCCACAAAACGTTTCCATCTCCAAGCTCAAACATTTATGACTGCACATAAATTGTGATTTTTTTTATGTTGAAGTAAAACAATAATATTAATGAGGAAATTGGACTGAATCAATGTGCAGGCCCATTGTAAGAGGGAATAATTCACAAGAACCAAAACTGACAAACCCAGACCGAGGACTGATGCTGTCCCCCCAGACACAAGACCAGGAAGAGTCCAACAGTAACCATGGTTACATGGACACGAACAAACCGGTAATGACTGGATTTCTGGAGTTATCTGATTATTCAAGTGGCCATGTAACTATGGTCATTAACTCAAGTTTTTAACCCTCCAATAATCCATTTAATCAGTGCATGTAAACACAACAAAACCATTATCAGTTTATTCCCAGTGATCGGTTTACTGTGATCATGTAACCAGGGTCAGTGACGTGTGTACCAGAACCTTTACTGCATGTGATGATAGACCACATGTACTGTTCTCAAAATAACTTTGGTATGAATATGAGTCAGAAAAACTAACCAAAATATCTGAATTCTATGAATATGTCACACCCACCTGTCCTGTAACACCAACATGTCCATGTTGTCATTTTAGAGGTCAAAAACTTCTTTAGAATTAATTTAATTTAGTGTCAGAGTCATTTAACTATTTCTACACAGTATTGTGTTCTATTTTACTCTGACAGCTTTAATCATCATCAAACCACAGCTCCTTCATCATTCTACTGTTCCTGCTGCCCCACAAACCCTTACTGTGATATCACTGCTCACAATAATGAAGACTCCACCAGCCCCGATGGTCACTGCTCCAGTCTCCAACAACCCTCTATCAGCTGCAGAGAAATGACAAAAAACACACATCACTGTGCCTTTATACTTGATGATTCCTGCCCAAATAGGAAAGTTTTTCTCACAGATCTGTGCCTTTTCTCTTTTGATTCTATTACTTTATTTATTCCTCCTAAATTTGAATCATTTTTGCATAAATTTGCTACCTTTGAGACAGTTTTTATATTGAAATAAAAATTAAAAAAAAGTTTCAAAATATCTCATTACTTTTTTATTATACTTTTTATATTAAATGTGCAACTTTTTCATGTGCATTTTTAGTTTTATGCATACATTAGAGAACTATTTGGAAAACTTTAGATTTTTCTCTTAAATGTGTTCACATGAGGAAAAATAAAATCTACATGTACTGTCTCATACAATTCAAATTATATATACAGTACATAAGATAAGATAAGATAAGATAAGCCTTTATTAGTCCCACAAGGGGGAAATTCCAGGATTGCAACAGCACAGGGATAGCAACACTCAGAGCAACAATCAGAAGGCAAGAAAAAAACAAGCAAGCAAGAGCAGCTAATATACATATGTACATATTACTATAAAATATATATACACACACACACACACAGACACACAGTGCAGAGCATTGTAGCTGGATGGAATAAATATATGAATATATGAACACACAGTGCAGAGCATTGTAGCTAGATGGAATAAATATGTAAATATATAAACACCCACAGTACGGAGCATTGCAGCTAGGTGGAATAAATATGCAAGTATATAAACACACACAGTGCGGAGCAATGTAGCTAGATGGAATAATATGTAGATATATAAAAACACAGTGCGGAGCATTGTAGCTAGATGGAATAAATATATAGATATATAAATATAAACACACCCAGTGCTGAGCATTGTAGCTAGATGGAATAAATATGTAAATATATAAACACACACAGTGCAGAGCATTGTTGCTAGGTGGGATGAAACAGCATAACCGTCTATTTAGTTATCCTACATGGTATGATTATGTGCCCATACATATTCTCACCCTCCATAGCGACCGGTATGTTCCTAGTTGTATGCCGGAGAGGACCATTGTGTAAGTCTATTGCATCTTTTGCATTCAAAAAAACTATTAGTTTGTTACATCTTTTTGCTATCTCTGCGAGCAGCCCTGCTTAGGTTGTACAGTCTGACAGCCGTTGGTAGGAAGGACCTACGAAACCTCTCGGTTGTGCACCTGGGATGATGTAGTCTGCTGCTAAATGAGCTCCTCAGTGCATCCAGTATGTCCTGCATAGGGTGGAACTACATAAAAAGTAAACAGTCAAAATCAACTGTTTTCTGGATTACAATACAGAAATTAGAAAAGAAAGAAAACAGGCATTCTTCCTCTATGTTAATAGTTCAGTGACAGTTATTTTTTTTAAATTAATTTCAGGTGAGCTATTCGATAAAAGACAATATTTTACATTTATAAATATGCCAGTTGTTTCCAGAATATTTGATTGGTTTTAGCATTCAATTCTTGACTGTTAAAATAAACACACATCATTAACACAACTTCCATTACTTCTATTCCACTAAGTTGTGTAGATCTGAATTGTTTCCATTTTGTTTACAACTGCATTAAAAAATTAAACCAGTCTTCATTCTGAGTACCTCTCTTACATGTTTCTCACAAGAGTTTGTTCAAATAAGTATAGACTATTCCAACAGAATCCTAAAATATTAATAGTGCTAATTTATGGATGTTAAAAATAACATTGCCATTATCAGGGTTGACACTGATGATGAGGACTTTGGAGGATGTAAAGAACTGTATTTGGTAACTTCCTACCTTGTTCCACATTTCCTCCTTGTAGAAAGCAGGTTTGCTGGTAAACATATCAGTCTGTCATGGTTTCATGGTTTCCTCTATAAAAAAGCAGAACAATTTCATTTTTGTAAGCTGTCTTAAATCCACCACCACAGTTCTGTTATACTGCTAATGCTACGGCAATTGCTATGAACATCATAAGTCACATCTGCTCTGTCACAGGTTTTCATGTCATGTCCCATCATATAATGTTACTACCAATCTCTAATGTCTCTCAGAAACTGAGACTTCACCCAATAACTGTACAACTGATTTTTGAAATAAGGGTTGACCCAGCTAGCTAGTTGAGCTAGCACAGGCTAATAACAATTGCAAGTTTATGAGCTTTTACTGCACATAAACAAGAAAAAAAGCTGATGAAATAAAACAAGATCATGGACTACAGAATCTACCTGTTAACTTAAGTGGTAAAATGACCAAAACAACGGCCATTCATTAACTTACCTGGGATTATTAAGCAGACACTCCGTGAAATGAATGGTGGTCTATGGAGAAAGATCCATTGTTTGGAACTATTCGCTGCTCCATGACCCACATGACTTCCACCTTTCACAGTTTCTATAGAAGTATACCGGAGTGTTGCAACTCTCATATTATACAGTCCTGTGGTTGCCCCACCATGCATCGCCACCTTATCATGGTGGAAGGATTTGTGTGCCCTCATGATACCAGGAGCTATGCTGACTGGGGAAACTTGCCCCTGGTATGGTCTCCCAAAACAAACTAATCCTGGGTGAAGGGCCAGACCAAGAGCGGTCCAATAGTTCCCCATGAAAACGTTACATCATGGACCCAGTGTACCCAAAGGAGCCACATGTGTCCATCCTCCAGTGGGCTCACCACCTAAAGGAGGGATCGTGGGGCTCATGATGCTATGAGCAGGGCGGCAGTCACGGCTACTCTGCTTGGATTAATGTCTCCATGGCCCACAAGCCTGAATAAGTGGTAGGAGATGGATGGATGTTATGGCGGCCTGATGTGGATCTTGTAGGGAACAACTAGAGTTTAGATGGGCTCTCCAAGGCCTCTAACACAATTTCAACCTAACACCTACCTGCTGATGCATCGACAAAACAGGCAGGAAAAGACTGAAACAAAATGTACCAACTCCTTTGATTCAAAGATTTGTATTTGTCAATACTTCTATACATACAGGAGAATTGAAATGCTGATGGGGAAACTGTTACATATCTGTAAAAAAAAAAACAAAAAACAGCAGTGTTTGAGGATTATGTGCATTTTAGTTGAAATTGAACACAATGTAAGTAATTTAAGTTTTGTGTACATACAGCGTTATATTGTAATTTATACTTTTATTTGTGAAGTGCGGTGTAGTGGTGGCCACTTCCTCTTCCACCACTGCACTGCCCCTATAAATACCAGGCGGGCATCTCCATCCGGCCTCTTTGCTGATGCCCCTGCCTGGTGGCTGTAGTGTGCGTGTTTAACCCCAAATAAAGCACCTGGCCTCATCATTCCAGAGGTAATTTCATACATAACATTTTGGCAATGAGAATATAAAATGGAGGTGTGTTTCATCGCTTTCGCCCTTCCTGGAGCTCCCGGGCGAGCCACCTGTGCCCTGGTAAAGATGGTTTGCCGCCTTTTAAAACCACATTGCGCCGCTTGACCTGGGTGCGCTGCATAAATGAGGGCACCTGTGCTTCTGGTGCATAATTTGGGGTTCGAGGGCCAGCGTATCCTGCGTACACTCAGGGCTACCGACTCGTATGAGGATGTGGCCGAGCTGCTAGCGTGCCATTTCCACACCTCGGAAAACATCACCGCCCAGAGGATTCGGTTCTGACAACACCAGCGAGTGGGTGAGCCTGTCTGCCAGCTTGTTGCTGACCTATGGCAGCTGGCAAGCGAGTGTTTTTTTTGGGCCATTGTAGGCGGCAATGGTTCGTGACCTGCTGGCGGAACACACAACCAGCAATGCTTTGCGAGCTAGGCTGCTTTCAGCGTCGAGTGACCTGACGTTAGCCAAGGCTGTTGAGCTAGCTCTCCAGGTGGAGACAGCAGACAAGCTAGCTTCGGAGCTATTAAGTGGTGCCAGTCACGATGACAGGTGGGACCTGCCACCACAGCATTCGTAGTGGACCCTGACAGAGAGGATAGCATCAGGTTCAAGTTCAGGTTACTTTATTTGTACCCGTAGGTAGATTTGTTTTGCAGTCTGGTGACATCCATATTTACAAGCCACAAATTACATTCAACATTCAAATTATATGTGCTTGAGTTTGTGTCTATACACAAACACAGGCACATATGAAGCTGACTATAAACACGATAAGACTACTCAAGGCTCCATCAATCAGGGTATAAAAGAAAGAGATGGGAGAAAAACCAGAGGTAAGAGAGAAGGGTCATATTAAAAGTTAAAAACTAGTCAAAGAGGTTAAAAACTCAAAGGTCTAAAACCCAATAAATTTAGAACCCAAGTGACATCCTACAAAAATAAGTAAATATAAAATGGAGTTAATAAATAGGTACCTAAATTATGTGCAATATATTGTTACAGCTTGTTCAACTCTTTGACAGCAGCAGGGACAAAGCTGTTTTTGTAGCGCTGGGTTCTACTTTTTGGGACAGCAAACCTCCATCTTGAGGGAAGAAGCTGAAAGTGGCAGTGCAAAGGGTGGGAGTCATCATTTAAAATGGAGGTAGCCATCCTCTGTACTTGTCTGGTGTACAGGGATGTCAGGCTCAGCTGTGGCTCACCAAGCAAACGACTGGACCATCTAACTACCTGATCCAAGGATTTCCTCTGTTTCAGTTTTATCTGACCAAACCATGACACTAAAGAAAAGGATAAAAGATTCAATAAAAGCCCGATAAAACATTGTCATTATGGTTCGGTCAACTTGGAAGCGTGCAAGTTTTCTCAAGCAATGCAAATGTTGCTGACCCTTTTTGCACACCCTTTCACAGTTCTCTTCAAAGTTTAAATTACTATCAATAATCGTCCCAAGATATTTGTAGGATTGTACACATTCGGTGGTCTGGCCTTTTAGTACGGTGACTTTGTGCCTGGGATTTTTTCTCCTAAAGTCAATAGTCATGTCTTTAGTTTTTGTCGTATTCAGCTGCAGGTAGGAATCCTCACACCAGTGAACAAAATCATCAACTACTGGGCTGTGGCCACTCTCACCATCCTGGAGGAGACTGACAATAACTGAGTCATCAGCATACTTTATAATGTGTCTGTTGTCATGTCTGCTCCGACACATGTTTGTGTACAGGATGAAGAGTAGTGGTGACAACACACACCCCTGAGGAGAGCCAGTAGAAGAGCACTTTAGGTCAGACAATGTACCCTTGGCCCTTACTCTCTGCGTCCTGTTGGTTAAGAAATCCAGAATCCAACCCACCAGATTATTGCTCAAATCAAATTGCTGCAGGAGCCCTTTCTACTAAGATATGAGGTTGGATTGTATTAAAGGCGGAGGAAAAGTCCACAAATAAAAGTCTGGCGTGTGTCCCATTTAAATCCAGATGTTTAAAAAGCATGTTAAACAGAGTGACAATGGCATCCTCCACTCCTCTGTGAGGCCTATAGGCAAACTGCAGAGGATCCAATGCATGCTCAGTCTGCTTTAGGACCTCACATCTGACCAGTTTTTCAAAAATTTTCATTAGAATTGAAGTCAAAGCAACTGGTCTAAAGTCGTTTACCGTTTTAGGACAGCTGGATTTTGGAACGGGAATAACCACAGCTTCTTTCCAGATCTTAGGCACATGTTATGTCTGTAAGGACTTATTGAAAATGTAATGAAATATAGGACTCAGTTCATGTGCACATGACTTTACCAAGCGTCCACATATATTATCAGGGCCCTGACTTTTGTTCACTTTTACAGCGCAGAACTCCCTTTTGACATCCTGCACCTCAATATTAAAGTGCTGATTGTCTTTGAGTTTCTGTTTCAAATCTTGGGTTTCTGTGCTAAAATCAAAGGAGTCAAAACGACCATAAAAACAATTAAGAGCATTAGCCAGCTCTGTGTCTGAATTAAAACCATCTAAAAACACACGATTACTGCGCTCTGTGCTCTGAAGGCCTGCAATAGTTTTCATACTGGCCCAGGCTGAACCAAGTTTCTTTGTTGCCATCTTGCTTTCCAACTCTGATTTATAATTCTGTTTTGCTCTTAAAATTTCGGACTTCAGCTCTTTTGTGGCAACCTGTAGCTCAGAAACAGACCCCTGTTTAGAGGCAAGTGCTTTCCTCTGTAAGCAGGATTTAACTGATTTTGTAACCCATGGTTTGTTGTTAGGATATATTTTGACACGTTTACGTGACAGAAAGCCATATAAGAGCATGTGACGTCTACCAAAGAGTCCAAATCATCCCCGCAGGCCAGTGTGAACATCTCCCAGTCTGTACAGACAAAGCATTCCTGGAGGCTGTGCACTGAATCCTCTGTCCACACATCAATGCCTCTTGTCTCTACCTTGCCTCTTCTGAGAGCAGTTTTATATGTGGGCAGCAAATGTACACAGTTATGATCTGAGGATCCTAAAGGAGGAAGGGGGAGTGATTTATAGGCCCTCTCTATAGATCCATAGCACTGGTCCAATGTCTTTTTTCGCCTGGTTGGGCAGGAGACATACTGATAAAAGTTTTTAAGTGTCTTCTTTAAAGAAACATGGTTAAAATCCCCAAGAATGAAGTTTGGCACCTCCGGAGAAATTGATTGCAGCTGCCGGATCATATCAAAGATAGTACTGCAGGCGGAGTCAGCGTCTGCCCTCGGGTGAATATACACAGCTGTGATGAAAAGTTGGGGGAACTCGCGAGGCAAATAAAAGGGGCGTAGTGACACAGACAGCAGCTCCACATCGGGTGTACAGATGCGCTCTCTGACCGTGACAGATGTGCAGTACTGCTTATTAATGTATAAACATACGCCGCCCCCCTGACGTTTCCCCGTTACCTCTTCCTGCCGATCCGAGCGCAGCGGGGCTCCAAAGCCGTCAATCCACAGGTCTGCGTCTCGGTCATGCGCAGTAAGCCAAGATTCAGTGAACGCCATGACACAGCAGTTCTTAAAGTCCTTCTGGTAGCGTACATTCCCTTGAATTTCATCCACCTTGTTTCTCAGAGACTGTACGTTCCCAAAAATCATCGAAGGAAGAGAAATGTTACCAAACTGACGTCTTCTCATGCGCAATTTCACACCTCCACGACTTCCGCGCTTCCTTCTGCCGTCACTCCTGTCACTCTTTTCACCGCTATGTCCGTCTCTCAAAATAAAGTCCGGCAGTTGCGGCTTAGGCTCAATCACAGCCGCTGCATCAACCGTGTTTAAATGCAGCAACATGTCCCTGGAATAATGTATTCTGCCCGCCATGATGCCGATTCCGTTTACCTCAGAGACAAAGAGCCGGAGTAAAAGTAGCTGCAGTGCAAGAAAGGGAAGGAAGTCCATGTTGTTGGAATCAGGGAGGTCTTCGCCATACAGTCCACAAACACTCCAGGGCAGAAATGACAGAGGATTTCGTAAAAACATATAAAAGTACATAAAACAGACACACAGACGACGCACTTTTTCACCAGCTGCTGGTCGCTGCGTGCGCATGCGCCCACGATTAACGACAATGCAGAAACCTATGCCATCAAGCTGAGGTCTGCCCCGAGAAAGCCTGTGTGTATGGGCTGTGGGTCTGTGAAGCACCAATACAAGGCTAAGGAATGCCCGGCTATAGGGAAGCACTGTGGCAAGTGTGGACGCTTGAACCATTATGCCAGGGTGTATCATGAGTCTGAGCCGGAGAGCCCATGAAGAAAAACAACTTCATCCGCCCTGACAACTGTCCATGCGGTGTCCCCGGGTACCAACGGGTTCAAATACTGCAAGGTGATGTTGGATGACGAGGAGGTGCAGCTGCTGATCAACATGGGTGCGAAGGGATCATTACTGAATTGGGGCACGGTGAGGAAATTTTTCCCCTACTACAGAATAAGCGGTAACCCAGCACCGCTCTATGGTTATGGAGGTGGCAGACTGCACACGGTTAGAACACTGGAGTTGATGGCTAGGTACAAGTCGGCGGTGATGGCTGACTGCACGTTCCACGTGATGGCCCAAGGCAACAACATCATGGGCTGTGACATGTTTTATGGACTGGGGTTCACCATCAGAGACGACGCTGGGGTAGAGTGGCCTGGTTGTGGCTAGTGGAACTGTCCAGTTCCAGTAGCGGAGAATGACATGGTGTGGGGGAAGGATTTATCTTGCACCACGGCAGTCAAGCCAAACCAGCTTCACTCAGGTTCAACGCAGGAGGGTCTCAGTCCCGGCGCTCGGGATACCCTGGATGAGGGTACAGAGCGTGACGGCGAGGCACCCGCATCGACGAGTGATGCCGATGGGCGAGCCTCAGTTTCCTCCGGAGCTCGGCCACAGTGGGCTGAAGGATCTGGAGCTTTAATGGCGATTGCTGCAGCAGCTTTATAAGGAGTCGGGGCCAGACCGACAGGCACTGAGAGACCGAGTGCTGATCAGCAACACTGCAGGCCGAGCAAAGCTCTGCTGAGAGTTACGGACCTGGTCCGGGTTTGTGGGGAGAGACGTCCACGGCGGATGTGGGCCAAACGACAGTCAGAGGGTCACCAGAAGCAGCTGCACACCATGGCTAAGCGAGGTGCAGCCTACTTCCAGCCGTCGGGACGGCTCGTGGAGACACGCCAATGAGCTGCGGCATGCTCAGGAGGAGGCTTCAGATGGCGGGTCCAGACGAGAGAGGTGGTCGATGGTGGAGAGAAGAGGCACTCTCGTCTATGAGGTCAGCTGCGATCCTAGAGGCATGCTGCTTCCAGGGGCGGGTCTACTGAGGGGCTGTCTGGGGCCCCCCACAAGCCAGTTCTACCCCTTTCTGCCAAATGGACAGTAGTATGGGTTTTAAAAAAAAGACAGCTCCAATGCTGAAATGTTTAAGTGTTTGCATGTGTTTTAAAAAAAGCATAATGGCTGTATTTAGCAGCATTTAAAGGTTTTGCTGCATGAGGTAGTATTAGTAGACAAACCCTGTGTGTGTAGTGTTTATACTGTATATATACTGTATATATACAGTATATTGACTATGTGTATAGTTTGGTGTGGTTTTAATTGTTTATACTACCTTTGTTATGGTTCTGTGCTTTAGTTTAGGAAACATGGCAATGCTTTAGTTAAATAGACTTTTGGGAGACCAGAGGTGGAAGAATAACCCACCTTGCCGTGTGGGGTGGGACGGTAGTCCACCCATCCCCCCTAGCTTAGCTTTGTGGTATGAATGTGTTAGGCCCTTTAGTGATTTCAGTTTTTGTTTTATTAGTGCATGATTTGGGTCCTAAATTGGGGAGGGTCTTAATTGTGTGTGTGCTTTCGGACTTTTCTGCAGGAGGGGGGGGGGGGGAATGCTGTATTGTAATTTGGCCACTTGGGTGATGCCCCTCCCTGGTGGCTGTAGTGTGTGTTTAACCCCAAATAAAGCTAAGTTCTATCGTGCATCTGGCCTCGTCATTCCAGAGGAAATTTCATACATAACATACAGTATTTTGTGTGTGTGTGTGTGTGTGTGTGTGTGTGTGTGTGTGTGTGTGTGTGTGTGTGTGTGTGTGTGTGTGTGTATAAATATGTTGAGCATCACATGGCTCTTATCACAAGTACTATGACCTCAGGAAAAACACCAGAGAAGCCATTCAAAGTTTTGGGAAGTTCTGCTTTGGGGATTTTTTTTTTAACCACAAAGCCGTACGTTAAAAAAAACAAAAAACAAAACAAAACAAAAAAGTCATAGAAGGGGAAACTTCTAATGCAGTGGGGTCAAATCATCTTTAGGAGAAATTATTTAGTTTAACATAAGCCACGGTGAATTAAAAAAAAATGACCTTGTCTATTATAGCAGGCTCAGTTCTTGTTGCATCATTAACAAATTTCAGTAATGCGTAATGTTCATTTTGATCATTTTGAATTGGGCGACTGTTGGTAGTAGATCAAGGAGAAGGAGAGGGGGAAGCCGTGTTTGGAGGCAGACAGAGAAAAGAAAAGCCAGAAGTATGACTGGTAAAGGCAGAGAGTTGGCTGATATGATGGAGAGAAGAAAGGTAGATATGCTGTGTGTTCAAGAAACCAGATGGAAGGGAAGCAAGGCCAGGAGCATTGGAGGTGAATTTAAACTGCTCTACCATAGTGTCGATAGGAAGAGAAATGGAGTAGGAGTAATCTTGAAGGAAGAGTCTGTGAAGAGTGTTCAGGAGGTGAAAAGGGAGTCAGATAGAATCATGAGTTTGAAGCTGAAATCGAAGGTGTGATGCTGACTGTTAGTGTGTATGCCTCACAACTTGAATGTCAGGTAGAAGAGAGAGAGGAATTCTGGAGCAAGTTGGATGAAGTGGTAGAGAGTGTTCCCAGGGGGGAGAGAGTGGTGATTGAAGAGGACTTTAATGGGCATGAAGCTGAAGGAAACAGAGGTGATGAGGAGGTGCTGAGTAGGTACGGTCTTAAGAAGAGAAATGTGGAAGGACAGATGGTTGCAGATTTTGCTAAAAGGATGGAAATGGCTGTGGTGAACACATACTTCAAGAACAGAGAGGAACAGGGGGTGACTTACAAGAACAGAGGAGGGTGCACACAGGTGGACTACATCTTATGCAGAAGGATAAATCTGAAAGAGACAGGAGACTGCAAGGTGGTGTCAGGGGAGAATATAGCTGGACAACATCAGATGGTAGTCTGTAGGATGACTTTGGAAAGCAAGAAGAGGAAGAGAGTGAAGGCAGAGCCAAAGATTAAATGAGTCAAGTTACGGAAGGAAGAAGGTTGCACAGTGTTCAGGAAGGAGTTGATACCGGCTGTGGGTGGTAGGGAAGAATTACCAGATGACTGGGAAAGTACAACAATAGTATTGTGACGTATGCAGGGTTCACACAAAGAAAATGGAGCAAGATGGTTGTGATCAACGGGCTTTATTCACACACACTCTGAGCACAGGCAGGAGGGGAGGTCATTCTCCCAGACCTCCGTTTAAATCACGGTTACACACACACAATAAATCTTGCCTATGAAATACTGCTGGGTAATTTTAACGCAGTTATAATTACACAGCAGTAGAATAGCTCAGTAATAACATTTACTACACACACACAGTAACGTTTCAATTGTCAAAGCATGCTGGGAAACCCCTGCCCCCTTAACATGGCCCCGACATTACAGTGCCCCCCCCGGACTGGTTTCTGTCCCCAGAAAAATTAAAGTCCAATTTAAAAGTCCAATACAAACTCATCCAGGTGTCGAGGCGGTCTTCGGTGCCGGCGGCCAACACGTACAGGCCCCCTAGTGTCCATCTGGGTCTCGGTCGGGGTATCGGGCCGGGATGAAGGCTCCAGTTCGTCCACCAGCGGTGCAGATGGCCGATACGGGGCGAGACGGTCACGATGAAGGACCACAACCCGGTCCCTTTTTCTAAGCCTCACCCTGTACACCACATCCGACAGTCTCTCCAGGACCACGCATGGCCCCGACAAATGGCTCGCCAGCTTCGGTGATCGTCCTCTCTTCCTCTCAGGGCAGAAAACCCAGACTCGATCTCCCGGTGCAAAGTCCCTCCCCTGGCAGCGGGAGTCATACGCTCGCTTCTAACGACCCCCTGCCGCTGCCAGGGCCTCTCGAGCCAGCTCGTGCACCATGTGGAGACGTTCTTTCAAACAAAAAAAATAATCCACACAGAACCGCCACGACCCGTCCTTCTTCTTGACCAGCACCACAGGCGCCGCCCAGGGGCTGCTGGAAGGCTCAATAACATCTGCCTCCAGCATTTCTCGCACTTTTTGTTCCGCCGCTGCCCGCCTTGAAAAGGGCAGCCGGCGTGGGTGGAGTCGAATCGGCCTGGCCTCACCGGTGTCGATCTCGTGCTGCACCAACCCGGTCCGGCCGCATTCCTCATCCTTCGCGGCGAAAACACCCACGTAATAGTCCAATAGCTCCCGCAGCTGGCATCTCTGTTCCGGGTCCAGCCCGCTGCAGCTCCGTTGAAATAATTCCTCCACCGCCTGCTGCGTCTCTGCTGACACGTTGACCCCTCCCCTTGCTGTCCTTGTGTGCGTTCGTGCTCCCTCTGTCTGCGCTGGTGACGTCATCATGTCCGGTCCTCGCGGTGGCCCGCCTGGTCCGGTCTGTCTTGGCGATCCCTCGATTGTGCGGGCCCCCGTGTTCCTTCCCTGGGTTCTGCTGTGGAGCGTGATGGTCCGGTTTCCCAGCTGGAGGGACGGTCCCGCGGTGTCGATCTTGGCACGCCAGGCTGTGAGCAGGTCTAGTCCAATAATACAGGGGTCTTGGATGTCAGCCAACGAGAACGGGCGTTTTGTGTTCTGACCGGCCACCCCCACCACCAGAACTCTCCGCCCCCTCAGTCTGGCGCGCTCACCGGTAGCCGTGGTGACGCAGCACTTGGTGGGTTCCCACCCCCGTGGGGCCGTCTTGTTCGTGCCCGGCAGCACACCGGGTCAAACCAGGGAGATTGTAGAGCCGGTGTCAATCAGGGCCCGGATCGACGTCTTCCCCAAGCTGCACTGTAGATACATCCCTGGAGAGTGTCCAATTCGGCCCACGCGTGGTGCCGGCTCCTCGGGGGAAACATCTGCGGGAGGCGGCCTGTCCCCGTTCACGCCACCTCGCTCTAGTTTAACGCCGGCGAGGGGCGTTCTTCTCCGGGGATGCGCCGCCGTGGTCTGCCGTAATTCCTTCTCTTCCTCCTCACTCTCCATCGTGGCCTGGAAGGTTCTCTGTCTGTGCGTTGGCGCTTCAATTGTGCGATTCATCAGCGGCTCCACCCGCTCTGCTTCTGCCACTGCAGTCTCCCAATCGCTCGTGGCGTGGATCCGTACGTGGCTCTGGAGCTGGGCCGGGCGGAGACCTTGGATGAAGCTCCGGAGGGCGAGCTTCTCTACCGCCTCCGGTGCGAAATCTGGGTAGCTGCGCCGGGTTAGCAGCCGTATGTCTGCAGCATAGGCTCCTAGGCTTTCCTTTTTGCTTCGACGGCGGCGGGTCAGCTGTTCCTGGGCGTGCTCAGCATCCGCCGTTCTTCCAAATCGTCTCCAGAGCGCCCCTTGTAGCGCTGGCCAGCTGTAGCGCTCCTCAGGCAGGAGATCAGAGAGCGTGCAGAGAGCTCTCCCTTCCAAGGCCAGCGTGACCTGCACGGCGGTTTCCTCTGGTGACCAGCCGTTCAGCGCAGCGGCCAGCTCGACCTGGGTCAGGTAGTCATCCAACGTGGCCTCGCCGTTGAGGCAGGGAATCTTGGCCCGCTGCGGAACAGATGGGATGGCTGCCTCCTGATCGATCGTCACTCTTGATCGCCGTGGGATCGCCAGCCTGTCCTGTCCTGAAAAGGGCGGAATGCGGGGCTGGTTTGCTCTGCTCTGCCCGCTCTGTCTTGAAAAAGACAGAAGGGGGGGTGCGCTAGCCCTGTCAGGTCCGCCGCCGCTTCGTTCGTCCCGGCTCCCGGGGGTGGTGTCTCGGTCCCATCGTCCATCATCAGCTGAGCAATGAACTGCTCCAGCTGCTGGATCTCCATTCTGATCCTGGCTTCCATTTGCTCCATGCCCACTCCTGACACCAGTGTGACGTATGCAGGGTTCACACAAAGAAAATGGAGCAAGATGGTTGTGATCAACGGGCTTTATTCACACACACTCTGAGCACAGGCAGGAGGGGAGGTCATTCTCCCAGACCTCCGTTTAAATCCCGGTTACACACACATAACAAATCTTGCCTATGAAATACTGCTGGGTAATTATAACGCAGTTATAATTACACAGCAGTAGAATAGCTCAGTAATAACATTTACTACACACACACAGTAATGTTTCAATTGTCAAAGCATGCTGGGAAACCCCTGCCTCCCTTAACATGGCCCCAACGTTACAGTACTGAGGGAAACGGGTACAAAGATAAGATAAGATAAGATAAGATAAGATAAGATAAGATAAGATAAGATAAGATAAGATAAGATAAGATAAGATAAGATAAGCCTTTATTAGTCCCACAATGGGGAAATTCCAGGATGTGTTCCAGGGTGTATCCTCTGGACGGAGGAAAGAAAACGAGGAGACTTGGTGGTGGAATGAGGAGATGAGGAGGTACAGGAAAATATTCAAAGGAAGAGGTTAGCAAAGAAAAAGTGGGACATTCAGGGAGATGAAAAAAGTAGACAGGAATATTTGGAATCTGGGGTGGGGGCATAAATACATTAGAAGAATTGTTAAGACAAAAAAACTGTAAATGGTTACAAATTACTGTATAAGGAAAAATGAAGAAAAACAACTCGCATGAAAAAATTTGCAATTTCACAAAAGATGTTGGAAATTCCTCTTAGTTTCATATTTCAGAGCAATGAAAAAGTAACTGATATAAGTTACATTGCTTTAATAAAGTAAAACAGTTACTCTATTACACTTTTAGGGTAATTTGGTAACCCTGCCATGGACTGGCAATCTTGCTCTCAACCAAGATTTATTTATTACGTCTCACTTGCAAAACTCTAAATAATCAGGCCCCTTTTTATTTAAAAGATCTGATACTACCCTATCATCCTAACAGAGCACTGCACTCCCAAAATGCTGGATTACTTGTAATATGTAGAATCTCCAAAGTTACAATGGGAGGCAGAGCCTTCAGTTATCAAGCTCCTCTCCTTTGGAACCAGCTGCCAATCTGGATTCGGGAGTCCGACTCGATCTCTGTTTCTAAGAATAGGGTTAAAATCTTCCTTTTTGATATAGCCTATAATTAGGGAGGGATCAAGTGCCCCTGAACCCTTCCTTAGTTATGCTGCCAATAGGTTCAGACAGTCGGGGGACCTCCAACAATGCAATGAGCTTCATTCCTTTCTTCACTCTCAATGAAATATTTTTGCTGGTCATTAACATCTGTTTGTTCTCTCCCATAGATTGAGTCCCTGCTCGTGCTGTTTGCTCTCTACATGTCTGTTCTTTTCATCTTCTCTATCCCCTCACCCCTCAGCCAGTCGCAGCAGATGACTGCCCCTCCCTGAGCCTGGTTCTGCTGGAGGTTTCTTCCTGCTAAAAGGGTCTTTTTCCTCTCCACTGTTGCCAAGTGCTTGCTCACAGGGGATCGCCTGATTGCTGGAGTCTTTCTGCAACTGTGGGGGTTTCCCCCACAGTTGAAAGTGCTATGAGATGACTTGCTGTGAAATGGCACTATATAAATAACGCTGAATTGAATTATTTATTTAAAAGGGACAGTTGTGGTATATATTACTCATATATTCCATACCTACATATGTTAGAGCTTGTGGAAATGTTTTAGACAACATATGTAAAGGAACTTCACACCTCTGAAAGGACAAAGGAATCTCACCGCCGTGTGAAGATCAATGACATCACAGGACGCAGCGGCAGGGACAGACTTGACACCTTCGCCCCCCAAGGCGAGGAGAGGTTTTCCCATCACCTCCCAAGAAGAGAGGAGATAACAGAACAATGGGGGGATTAAGATAACAGGGGTTGTCGGCTTGTGTAATGCATGTCTTTGAAGTGTGCCTGTATTTAACCAGCGAGCTGGGCAGAAATTTTTCTCTTTTGCCTTCTGCCAAGCTCTGCACCAGATGAGACAAGATAGAAGAGCTGTACATTAAAGACTCTGTTTTTAATACAAAATTGCCTCGTCATTTCCAGTTCCTCTACACTGGTGACCTTGACGCGAGTATGGACCGGAGGCGTTCTTCAAGCGACTCATCCGTGGCGACTCTGGCATACGCCAGCGACGACGCAGACGAGGGAACAAGCGGACAGCTGTTTCCTCCGGCAGAGGGTACCGAGAGAGCTCAACCGAGCTCCAGCACCGCCGTGAGAGCCGAGGCAAGGCACTCTCACCCGGCGGGTACAACAGCGATGATGTGCACGAACGCCGTCGCTGTCAAACTGCCAGATTTCTGGTGAGAAGACCCGGTTTCTTGGTTTCTTCAAGCTGAAGCCCAGTTCATACTGGCGGGCATCACGGCAGACGATACTAAATTCTACCATATCGTCTCCAAACTCGACTCCGCCACTTCGAGGTGTGTGCGGAGCTTGATCCAGTGACCACCGGCCCGGGACAAGTATGAGACACTCAAGGCGACCATCGTGGCGAATTACGTCCCGTCAGCGGAGGAAAGAGCCAAGAAGATCCTGGCGGTCTACGGCCACAGAGGGGGCAATCCAAAGACCCTCATGGAGGATTTGCTGCAGCTCAAGGAGGAGGACAATGATAATTTCCTCTTTCAATTTATTTTCCTCAGCACGCTACCACCACACATGAGAGGGACACTCGCCAGTATGAAGTGCAACAATCATCAGGACTTCCGCACACTGGCCAACGAGGCTTATCGGCTCGTCAACGCCTGCAGAGAACTGACACCCACAGCGGCATCCGCAGACCTGAAAACTGATGCCCCGAGCCTTGGAGAGTCACAACCCACAGAGCAGACTCAACCCACGGTAACAGCGGCGCGGCCCAAGCGCAACAAACAGAATGACGTCTGTTATTATCACCACCGCTTCGCCGAGAAAGCCCGAAAATGTGTTCCCCCCTGCAAGTTTACGATGTCGGGAAACGCCAAAGCCGAGGGCCGTTAACGGCAGCGGTTCTCGGCGAGAAAAATAAGCTGTTATACATGACGGATGGACACACAGGCAAGCAGTTCCTCATCGACACGGGAGCTCAGCTGAGTTTCGTCATGCCCTCCCACGCAGATCGAGCCATGGGCACCCGGGGCAACGGAGCAGTGGCAGCCAACGGCTCTGACATCGACACGTTCGGGGAAAAGAGCCTGCACCTCCTCATTCACGGCCGCAGCTACAGATGGACATTTGTTGTAGCGGCGGTGAGTTTTAACTTGTTAGGCGCAGATTTTCTGTGTGCACACGGGTTATTAGTGGATCTAGCAAATAGGCGCCTGGTTAATGCACTATCTTTTGCTTCTATTCCATGCTCAGCTCGAGTCTCTCCACCACCTGTGCAGGCCAACGTCACCACGGCAGGAGGTAAGTTTGAGCAACTCCTCACCCAATTTCCAGCACTCACAACCCCCAAATTTTCAGCCACTGTAGCCAGACACGGGGTTAAACACTTCATTCCAACAACGGGACCTCCCGTTTTTGCCAAGGCTCGCCGCTTGGACGCGGCCAAGCTCAATATAGCAAGGGACGAGTTTGCAGCTCTCGAAAAATTGGGTATTGTGAGACGCTCGAAGAGCCCCTGGGCCTCACCACTTCACATGGGTCCGAAATCCGACAGTTCTTGGAGACCGTGCGGAGATTACCGCAGATTAAACAACGCTACAGCGCATGACCGCTACCCCATCCCTCACATACAGGATTTTTCACTGCATTTAGCGGGTGCGCGCATTTTTTCAAAGATAGACTTAGTCCGCGGTTATCACCAAGTCCCAGTCCGAGCTGAAGACATCCTAAAACAGCGGTTATAACCCCTTTCGGCCTTTTTGAATTCCTGCGAATGCCGTTCGGCCTCAAAGGCGCTGCTCAAACTTTTCAACGTATGATGGACGCAGTCCTACGCAACCTCCCCTTTGTTTTTGTCTACCTCGACGACATGCTGGTAGCCAGCTCATCCGAGGAAGAGCACGAGCAACACCTCACTACCGTTTTTCAGAGGCTAGAAGAGCACGGACTAATAATTAATCCAGCCAAATGCAAATTCGGCGTATCGCAAATTGACTCTTTGGGACATAGTCTCCCCGAAAGGGGCAGTTCCGCTTCCAGACAAAGTTCTTGCGATAGAAGGTTTTCCACGGCCCCAAACGGTCAAATCGCTACAGGAATTTTTGGGGATGGTTAATTTTTACAACCGTTTTCTCCCCCACGCAGCTCAGCTCATGCAGCCCCTGTATGATGCGCTCAAAAAAAAGAAAGCTTCCAACGCGGTCGAATGGACCCCGGAGCGTGAACGCACTTTCGCGGAAGTAAAAAACGCCCTAGCTAACGCCACAATGTTAGTCCACCCAGATCCCTCGGCCCGCATTGCTCTAACCACAGATGCTTCAGACCTGGCCATAGGGGCAGTTGTAGAACAACTTGTCAGCGGGGTCTGGCAACCTTTAGCATTCTTTAGCAAATCGCTAAACCCGACGGAATGCAAATACAGCACTTTTGACAGGGAGCTGCTAGCGCTCCATTTGTCCATCCGCCACTTCCAGTTTTGGTTAGAAGGGCGGAGTTTCACGGCTTTTGTGGACCATAAACCGCTCACTTTTGCTATGGCTAAAATTTCAGAACCATGGTCGGGCAGACAACAAAGACAGCTAGCTGCTATTTCAGAGTTCACCACAGACATTCGACATGTAGCAGGCAAACTTAACGTAGTAGCGGACTGTCTCTCTCGCGCTGTGGCACCACCAGAGCACGAGGAGACAGATTACACTGTCTCAGCAGCGGAACTCTTCTCTAACGCAAACACATACGCAGCACCTATCCATGAAGGGATAGATTATGCAGCCATGGCGGAAGAACAAGGCAGTGATGCGGATGTGCGCGCGCTCCTGTCTGGACCAACAGGGTTAAGGCTGGAGAAAAAAGGGTTGCGCGACGGCGTGCCCCCCCTAATATGCGATGTTTCAACCGGCCGACCTCGCCCGTTAGTACCAGCTGCTTGGCGCCGCCGCATTTTCGACGCAATTCACTCCCTCGCGCACCCAGGTGTGCGCGCCTCGGTCAAAATGGTTGCCGAAAAGTTTGTGTGGCCAGGCCTGCGCAAAAACGTAAAAGAATGGGCAAAAACTTGCATCCCCTGTCAGCGCGCCAAAATACACAGACACACAAAAGCCCCTCTGGAGCCTTTTCCAATCCCTGCTAGAAGGTTCGACCATATTCATGTCGACCTCGTGGGTCCACTACCTTCCTCCCAAGGTTTCACACACCTGCTAACAATGATAGACCGCACCACGCGCTGGCCAGAGGCAGTCCCTCTGGTGGCAACTACAGCGGAGGAAGTCGCTCGCGTTTTTCTAACAAATTGGGTGGCACGTTTCGGCATCCCATCAGACATCACGTCAGATAGGGGGCCTCAATTTGTCTCAGAGCTCTGGTCAGCCATGTCCAACAGTTTAGGGGCAACAATTCATCGCACCACCACTTATCACCCTCAGGCTAATGGGTTATGCGAGCATTTTCACAGGTCCTTAAAGGCCGCCCTCAGAGCCTCATTAACGGACACAAATTGGGTAAATAAATTTCCCTGGGTTTTATTGGGGTTGCGTGCGGCACCTAAAGAGGATTTAGACGCTTCCCCTGCAGAATTAGTCTTTGCCCAGCCTATCAGACTCCCAGGTGAATTTTTACCGGAGAACCCGGAACCAGGGCACCTCCCAGTCCCAAGGTTTTTAGGCAGTCGCGGACCGGACTCTCTCCACGGTCCAGCTCATCACTCCTTTCCACGAGTTTTTGTTCCTCAAACTTTAAAAAACGCTGAGTTTGTTTTAGTTAAGCATGAAGCTCTAAAACCAACGTTACGCCCAGTATACGATGGCCCGTACAGAGTGCTGGAAAATGGTGACAAACACTTTGTGCTTGATTATGGGGATAGAAATGAAACGGTCAGCATTGACAGACTCAAACCTGCCTTCTTGTTGAGAGACGAACCTGCACAGTTGGCGCGAGCACCTCGTCGGGGTAGACCCCCCCAAGGGAAAAGTCTCAGCCCCCAGGCAGGGAACAAATAATCTCTCTCCTTCCCACACTGCAGATTCCTCACAAGAAGGTCGCAGCAGGACGCCTAAACCAACCTACAGCAGTTTTGGGAGAAGATTAAAACCCAGACAGCACAGGGACTGATATCAAACACTCCGCAATTATTCACTAATTGTGCTGCAACAGTTTAGGGCTGACTTATGATTGTACTATGCTGTTATGTTTTACACTGAACTCTCTTTGGAGCATAGCTGCTTGAAAGCTTCTTCTGTGGCAACATCTGTAACACGTAGTATGTCGTATTAATTACCCTAGACTGTGAATCTTTCTGTGTCCTTTCCTAGTTGTTTGGGGGGGCTGTGGTATATATTACTCATATATTCCATACCTACATATGTTAGAGCTTGTGGAAATGTTTTAGACAACATATGTAAAGGAACTTCACACCTCTGAAAGGACAAAGGAATCTCACCACGTGTGAAGATCAATGACATCACAGGACCCAGCAGCAGGGACAGACTTGACACCTTCGCCCCCAAGGCGAGGAGAGGTTTTCCCATCACCTCCCAAGATGAAGAGAGGAGATAACAGAACAATGGGGGGATTAAGATAACAGGGGTTGTTGGCTTGTGTAATGCATGTCTTTGAAGTGTGCCTGTATTTAACCAGCGAGCTGGGCAGAAATTTTTCTCTTTTGCCTTCTGCCAAGCTCTGCACCAGATGAGACAAGATAGAAGAGCTGTACATTAAAAACTCTGTTTTTAATACAAAATCGCCTCGTCATTTCCAGCTCCTCTACACAGTGCACATTAATGAACATCAGTTAAAAAAAAAACAGACGTAAATGTGCCGAAATTAGCATAAGCTAATTTACATTCGGAGTCCCTTTGGCAGGTGCACGAACAAAAAATACATTACATATAAGTGAAGTGATTTAAACAACAACACAAGACAAAAAACACATATTCTGACAAAAAAAAATGCAGACAACACACATTCAACCATAACAACAAATGGGAGCATAAAATACATGATTTGCAAAATGCATATTTGCTTAGGTGCATAATTGGGATAGAATATGAGAGTCGGTGTATAGTATGTTTAACAACAAGTATGTGTATATAAGATAAATTATTCTTTCCAAAAGGGGTTGGTCTACTCCTGCCGCCTGGAGAAGACCAAGCCTTTAGGGGAAATGGACCATCAAGAAAAAAGGGGCATTCAATACAGCATATGAAGACCAGACAACAATATTATAGCATTGAGTTGGTAAAGTAAAATTAAAGATAAAGATTAAAGATAAAGTTGTGGCGCATGTCCACATACATATATGCAGGCATGTACCACATATAAACCTTACAAACTCAAAAAGCACGACATACTGTATACCTATGTGTATCATGCTCCATGAGACAGAATGGGGTTAATTCCAAAGATCACAATGTTGATTTGATTTGAGCCAATATTTGAGATGTATTCTGAAAGTGTTACATGTAACAGGCTGTTCTCTTATTGTAGAAGGTATATTGTTCCATATGTTGGTGCCCCTGACTGATAAAACCAATTGACCAAAATAGTACGTCTAAATGGTACCTCGCAGTCCCTTCTGGCTATGGTCCCAGTAGAAGTGGCATTTACTGATTTTAATGAATTCTTTCAGTGGTGGTGGTGCAAGTCCATTAAGTACTTTGTATACAATACAAGCATATTCAACATTTTTGAAACTTTCAAAACTTAAGTTGTATTTATCCAAACTATGACAGTGATGGTGTGAAACTGTTTTTTTGTCAAAATTTTTTAGAGCTCTTTTATATAATGATTCTGTTTGTCTGAGTCTGAGTTATACCAGTGAGAGACCAGTTAGAAGAAGCCAACTTTACTGTCATTCAATCCATACAGCCACTCATGTACAGTAGAATGAAATTACCTTTCTCCTATCTACAATGTGGGCAGCGCGGTGGCGGAGTGGTTAGCACTGCGGCAGCACAGCAACTCACCCTTGGCAGGGGGATGCTGGGTTCGATCCCAGCCCCCGACCAACAGTGATCTGTGTGGAGTTTGCATGTTCTCCCCGTGTCTGCGTGGGTTTACTCCAGGATTTCTCCGGTTTCCTCCCACATGCCAAAAACATGCAAGTTAGGTTAACTGGCATCAAAAACTGGGGATTCTAAATTGTCCTTAGGTATGACTGTGAGAGTGAATGGTTGTCTGTCTCTCTGTGTTGGCCCTGTGATAGACTGGCCATCGGTCCAGGGTGTACTCTGCCTCTCACCCAAAGATGCTGGGATAGGCTCCACCCCCCCCCCCCCCCCCCCCCCCTGCGACCCAAACAGGATTAAGCGCAAGAAGAAGATGAATCTACAATGTTAATCGCATCTAGAATCAGAGGGGGTTGCTGCCATACAAGGTACCGCCACAGACAACTTGTCCTTTCCACATTCTATTATGCTGAGCACCAAGCTAGAAGGCGGGAAGTACCATTTTTATATGGTCTTAGGTATGACCTGGCCGGGTCTTGAACCCAGATGCACTATCAACTAGGCCATCACTCCAAAACAACAAGTGAAACTATATTCTATATGTGAAAAAACCCCACACTGCATACTGTATTATTGATCCCCAGAGGGGGAATGAAGTCATCAATGATGGATGGTTTAGCTGGAAACCTATCATTGATGACTCAATTCCTACTACTCCTCCTACTCCTCCTCTTCAAAAACAAGCCATAAATAAAACTGAAACTATGTTGCTTGCACAGTTGATGACAAGATGTGGCTGCTCCTGATTATATGCTTGCTGGCTAAAGGTGAGTGACAGGAGAGGAAGAAAATCAGAAAAGTCAATGTTCGGTAAATAGCCTGCTGCTTTTTTTGAATGTAGCTATGTAATTTTTTAATCACATCAAAATACAATGTCTGCTTCTCAAATGCTTCAAAGAACATTAATGTCACTTAATATCCAAACGACGTATGAATGTTGATATTTTACTGTACCTCTGTGATGCTTTTCCTTTGACAGCCTCGGCTTCACAAATCACCGGATATGGGGATAAAACGGCTGTGTACGGCGGGGAGGCGCATTACAGCTGCTCCCTGGATAACCCCGCAGGTGAGGGACCGTGTTCACTGTCGCTGTTCAACCGGGATTACAAGAGTCATGCCGGCGGTGTTGCGCATTAACTGGCAACCGACGAACTGGCGAGGGTGTAAACAGATGTGCGTGTGTTTTTGTTTTTCACGTAACCTCGAAATAAACGTTGTGCATTCTTTTACTGCGAAGTGGCTCGTCTATCAGTTTTTCACCCAGAACACCAAAACAGTAAGTTATTTTCCTACCTGTTCCGTCGCGTTGTGTTTGTCCATAGCTGCTCCTGTCAGACTAAAACTTGTGACAGCAGCTGCTACAGGTGTGGAGTTTGGGAAAATAGGTGCCCGTCCTGATGCCTGTCCAAAATTATCGTGTTCTCATTGTTTATTTCGCATACATTTGAGATTTATGAAATCCCCCCCCACACACACACACACACACACACACGCGCGCACACAAACGAAAGCAAACAAACGCAGATGAATGTTTTTAGCGGTACGTGATCTCTTTACACCAGATTATCTTGTGACAGCAATGTGTAGACCTGTTTGTTGTTAATTTAGCGAGATTAGATTAGATTAGATTCAACTTTGTCATTACACATGTATGAATACAAGGTAACGAAACACAATTTAGCATCCAATCAGAAGTGCAAAGGACAGCAGTGCAGTATATGCAGTAATTGACAGTATGTGCAATTTAAGCAAATATATGCAGCAGTGCAGAAAGTTAAGAGTACTGTTATGTGCAAATAATGTACAATAAGTTAGATGGGCAGTTATGTACAGATGTACAGGTGAGGATGGTAAGAGATGATGGTAAGAGTCAGCGGGGAACTAAGTTCAATAACGTGACAGCTGTTGGAAAGAAACTGTTCCTAAACCTGCTGGTTCTAGTCCGAAGGCTTCTGAAACGTCTTCTGGAGGGGAGAAGCTGGAACAGTCCATGAGCAGGATGGTTGGAGTCCCTAAGAATGCTGCGTGCCCGGCGCAGACATCTTTTCCTGTAGACGTCCTCTATAACTGGAAGTGGAGTCCCTGTGATGCGTTGGGCGGTTTTCACCACCCGCTGCAGCGCCTTACGGTCAGCGACAGAGCAGCTCCTATACCAGACTGACACAGTTGGTCAGGGTGCTCTCTATCACGCAGCGGTAGAAGTTGCCCAGGATGTCAGTTGACAGATGGTTCTTCTTCAGTGTCCTCAAGAAGAAGAGACGCTGATGGGCCTTCTTGATCAGGCTGGTGGTGTTAACTGACCAGGACAGGTCCTCCGAGATGTGGGTCCCCAGGAATTTGAAGCTGGGGACACGTTCAACAGCTATGCCATTGATATGGATGGGGTCATGTGTCTCTCCCCTCTCCTTCCTGTAGTCCACCATGAGCTCCTTGGTTTTGCTGGTGTTAAGGAGCAGGTTATTGTCAGCGCACCAAGTAGCCAAGTGCTCAACCTCTGCCCTGTAATCTGACTCATCGTTGTCCCTGATGAGTCCGATCACCGTGGTGTCATCTGCGAACTTTATGATGGAATTGGATCCATACACAGGCCTGCAGTCATGGGTGAAGAGGGAGTAGAGGAATGGGCTGAGCACACAGCCCTGTGGTACACCAGTGTTGAGTGTGATGACGGAAGAACGGTTGGGGCCTGACCTAACATGCTGGGGTCTGTTGGTCAGAAAATTCATGATCCAGTTGCAGGTGGAGGTACTGATTCCCAGGTCCCCAAGTTTAGTGGTCAACTTGGAGGGGATAACTGTGTTGAATGCTGAACTGAAGTCAACAAACAGCATTCTTGCGTAGGTGTTCTTGTCGTCCAGGTGTGAGAGTACATAGTGCAGCGCTGTAGAAACCGCATCCTCTGTACTCCTGTTGCTCCGGTAGGCAAACTGGTGAGGGTCCAGTGTAGGGGGCAGGCATTTTTTGAGCTGTGCCAAGACCAGTCGCTCAAAGCACTTCATGACTATGGGCGTCAGTGCCACAGGGCGATAGTCATTTAGGCACGATGGTGTTGAATGTTTCGGCACTGGTACTATAGAAGTGGTCTTGAAGCACGCTGGTACCACGGCCTGGGCCAGGGACAGGTTGAAGATGTCCATGAAGACCCCTGCCAGCTGCTCAGCGCATGCCCTCAGCACACGCCCAGGAATGCCGTCAGGGCCAGCAGCCTTACGTACGTTGACATGACTCAGTGCGTTACGGACGTCGGTGTGGGTGAGTGTGAGGTGGTGGAGGTCATCAGAGGGTGGGAAATTGATGTTTTTTTCGTTATTGTCCTTGTCAAAACGAGCATAGAAGTCATTTAGCTCAATGAGAAAGGACACAGTCATGGCTATAGGTATGGAGTTGCTGGGCTTATAATCAGAGATAGCTTGAATGCCCTGCCACATACGTCGGGGGTCAGAGTCCCCAAAATGTTGCTCCACCTTCAGCTTGTAGCTGTGCTTGGCCTTCTTGATGCCCTCTTCAGATCTGCCCTGGATGAACTGTAGGCCTGTGCGTCACCAGATCTAAAGGCATTGTTACGTGCCTTTTATTTTATTTTATTTTTTATTTTATTTTTATATTGCGTGTAAATTATAAAAACTTATTTATTCAAATCTGAAACTTTTTAAATAATTGTTTCAGTCACTTTGTGGTAAATATATATCTACATTTAATCTACCGATTACTACAAGTTTAATGTAAAAAAGACGTCATCACCAATAGCAAAACTACTGACAGTTGTACTCGAACCTATGCTGGTTTAATTAACAACAATGCAGTTACACCGTTTTATTTTTTAATAAATTTAGCATTCAGTGAGACCATGGTGTGAGAGAGAGAGTGAGTGTGTGTGTGTGTGTGGGGGGGGGGTGTCGTAAACCTCAACTGTATGAGAAATAAACAAATAATGAAAACACGAGCATTTGTCACACGTTTGTTTACCTTTGCATAATTATGGACAGGCATCAGCACGGTCAGCTCCAAACCACAGACGTAGGAGCTGCTGTCGTTAGCAGCTACGGATAAACACAAAGCAACGAAACAGCCAGGAATATAATTTACTGTTTTGGTGTTCTGGGTGAAAAATTGACAGATGAGCCACTTCACAGTAGAAGAACGCACAACGTTTATTTCGAGGAAGTTACGCGCAGCTCGGTGGAGCAGTGCTTAGCACTGTGGCAGCACAGAAAGAAGGTCAGCGGATCGATCCCGCCATCAGTGACCCTTCTGTGTGGAGTTTGCATGTTCTCCCCGTGTCTGCGTGGGTGTTCCGGTTTCCTACCACGGGCCAAAAACATGCAAATTAGGAAAGGAATTGGCGCCGCACCGTGGCTGCCCTGTAATTTCCCCATGCTTTGTTTTTATAACAAAGGATTATAAAAGCATCTGTTTACCGTCACCAGTTAATACGCAACACCGGCCCAGTCAGCTGTTACTCAGCTTCAGGAATGGGCTACTAAAAATGAAACTGCCGGGAATTTAAATGTCTCACATTAACCTTTCGGTTTCCCGGCAGGCGTGCAGCAGGTCACGTGGCAGAGGCACCATGGCAACGAGTCAATAGAGAACCTCGCGACCTACAGCAGGCGCTTTGGGGAGCAGGTGAACGAGCCCTACCGAGGGAGAATCGTCTTCACGGAGGCGTCCCTCAGCTCTTCATCCATCACGCTGAGGAATGTGACGTGGGACGACGAAAGCTGCATCATATGCTCATTTAATGTGTTTCCCGGCGGATCCAAAAGGACGCAGACTTGTCTGAAAGTACAAGGTAGTTGTAAAGGGAGAAATATACTCCATGCAGTTCCGGCTCTGGCACAGAAAGGCCGGTGGGGCACAAAAAACACTAACATGTAAACTGCTTGATCACTGAATATACAGTAAATATAAATGCACCTCCTCAAATCATAAGCACACATTCATGTAAATGGACTGAGTTGTTGTCCTGTTAAAAGGGTAATTCAATACATTATGATCATTACCTTACTCTGATGACTTGCACTGGATGGAGTCAGCCAGGGTTGCATAGTCCGGACAGTAGCTGCTGGTAGCTAGTCTCAAGCAGGCTTCCAAATGATCATCAGTCATGGTGGAACGGTATTTGGACTTAATAATCTTCATGTGGGAAAAGGCTGATTCGCATAAATGAGTAGAGCCAAATAATGCAGTCAAGGAGGCAGCATTTTTCCTCATGTTTGGATACTTTTCCTCTGTGAGCAAGTTCCAAAACTGTCCATGAGCCCTGGACTTAAGCTCAATGTCAGCCTGTAGTGTCAAAATCTCATCCTCCACTGGATGAGATTAATTAAGGAAGTCGGGGAAATTAACGTCCTCCCTGCACTGTGCATTAAATCCATTTGAGCGGCCCACCATTGCGGGTGCACCATCCGTGGTGATTGACATCAATTTACACACTGGTCTACACATTGCTGGTCGGAAGCTGAATGTCAGCATTCTGCAAAAATGTCAGAACAAGAAGCCAAGGACGAGGCCAGGTGTGGGCCGGTGAACAGGTGAAACCAGCCTCTCGACGTCGCCCGCCGTCACAGGCGTCCCACTGTGCCGCCCACTACCCTCGTCCAGGGTGACTTGGGCTCTGCCACAGGGACTCTCCTGTGATGACCCTGGGCGATATTGGTCTTGCTCATTCTCCAGGGTGCAAGGCAGTTCCTCATTCCACACTGCGCCATCTACCACTCTCGGGATCAGTCGGTGCCTTGTGGACCCACAACCCATGAGAGCTGGGCTTTCTCAAAGTTTTTGAAAGAGTGAAAAATGTCCTCTCCTCGTTAACAGCTCCTCTTTCTGTTTATTTCACAGCACTGTGTAACTGTACTTCTTGATAGCTGAAGAGCTTTGATTGAAGATAATATTTCTGGTTTGTTTTTAAAATCCCAAAACAACGACTCCACTGCCCCAACGAAGGCCTCTTTTTATCATCTCTCCATCTTGAAAGGACTTCTTATGCTTAATAATAATGCAGTAACTCACCCGGAATGATGCTTCAATGGCTGTCTTTGCCTTTGAATTCAGCTGTGTGAAAAATGACTGCTGTCCGATTAATTGAGATTTCAGTTCCTTCACCTTTCTTTTTCTCAGCTCACTTTTTGGAGGGAAGTTAGTGTCGTAGTTTTTATGAACGGTTCGAAAGTGCCTCCACATTTCTCTTCTTTGGAAACACAACGATAGATCACACAATACTGACGCACTCTACAAGAAGGGACAGCGCAGGCTGTTCCTACTGAGGAGACTCAGGTCTTTTGGTGTACAAGGGGCGCTGCTGAAGTCATTCTATGACACGGTGGTGGTCTGCTGGGGCAGTGGCATTACAGCAGCCGATAGGAAGAGACTGAACAAACTGATCAAGAAAGCTGGCTCTGTCCTGGGGCAGCGCCTTGACCCAGTGGAGGAGATGGGAGAGAGAAGGATGGTGGCTAAACTGTCATCTCTGCTGGAGTCCGAGTTCCACCCTATGCAGGACATACTGAATGCACTGAGGAGCTCATTTAGCAGCAGACTACATCATCCCAGGTGCACAACCGAGAGGTTTCGTAGGTCCTTCCTACCAACGGCTGTCAGACTGTACAACCTAAGCAGGGCTGCTCGCAGGGATAGCAAAAAGATGTAGTAGATTAGTTTATTTGACAGGGACAGTGCAATAAACATAGACAATTAATCAAAGACAATCAATCTGATGTGTTGCACATAGAGTGTATAGCTATTAGCTAATTTGCAACTCTTGTCCCTGGATGGGCTTTAGAAAAGAGAATCAAGTAAAGATGAAAAAAAAAAAACAAAACACAATAACCACATACATCAATGCAGAAAGATTATAAATACACAATTATAAATATTATAAATATTATAAATACACAAATATAACAGCCTGACTCACATTTAACATAAATATTATAAATATTATAAATACACAAATATAACAGCCTGACTCACATTTAACACATATAACATAACTCACGTTTGCCTATTTCAGGCCTCCCTCCCTTCGTCACTCACTATAAACAAGCACATTTATTCCTTCCCTTCATTCACTCTCACTTTGCAGACAATTAATTCATACATGAGTACATTCTTGTTTATTTTTCAGCCAGTTTTGACAACCTAATAGTATTGAATGCAAAAGACGCAATAGACTTACACAATGGTCCCCTCCGGTATACAACTAGGAAAATACCGGTTGCTATGGAGGGTGAGAATATGTATGGGTACATAATCATACCATGTAGGATGACTAAGTAGACAGTTATGCTGTTTCATTCCATCTAGCTACAATGCTCCACACTGTGTGTGTTTATATATTTACATATTTATTCCATCTAGCTACAATGCTCCGCACTGTGTGTCTATATATATATACGTATTTCTATGTATATGTACATATGTATACTCGCTGCTCTTGTTTTTTTCTCTTGCCTTCTGATTGTTGCTCTGAGTGTTGCTATCCCTGTGCTGTTGCAATGTGGGACTAATAAAGGCTTATCTTATCTTATCTTATCTTAGATTGACAGATCAGACAAATACACTTCGAAAATGACACTGTGGGGAAAAAAAAATCTTCCTCCTAGTCCGCATGGAAGTGGCAAGTTTTTGTCTTCTTACTGGTTTCAGCTCCCCCACTCATTTTTAATATCCCTTCTTTAGTTGATCAAAATTTGAAGCGCTAACACGGTAGCAGCTACAGCTAGCAGTAACTAGCTAGTGTGTTTGACTGCGTATGCAGGGTGATCTATGACACACAGAAGACAGGACCTCTCCTGATTGGCTGCCCTGGACGTCAATCAAATGGTAAATGCCAGTAAGAGGAAAGATGGGAGGATAGGCGATAGAATTAAAAACTTAAAAAAAAAAAAAAAAAAATTAATGTCATGCGATCTACCCGCAGTGCCTTTGCGCTCTACCAGTCGATTGCGATCGACGTATTGAGCACCCCGGTCTAAATCGTTAATGTCACAATTAGAAAAGCCAACTCACCGCTGTCCTTGAGACTCGCCCACTGCTCTATTATTGGCCCACCTACTGTAGCTGTTTCTCTTATATTGTCTTATACTGTCTGTCTGTCTTATATTATTTTCTTCAGATCTTAGTCATTCTAATAACTATCCCTGTCACCACCTGGTTCACCAGTCCACATATACCTCACGTTGCTCTGGCCCATCTCCCAGTGGTTTTGCTGTGATTCCGCAGCAGGTCGCCGGTGTGCTGGTTGCGGCAACCGCCTACGCCCGAGGCTGCCGCCTGAAGCTGCTGGCTCTCACAGCCAGCTCCCCCACCATCCTCCAGGGCTCTGGGCAACTCCACTCTACTCTCACAGACAACGTAGGGGAGTCACTTCGTGACGGGGTGTCCCCCAGCCATGGGAGAAGAGCAGAGTACCATGGAGCGAGACATTGCCCTTTGAGATCCCATGGCTCAGCAGCTTGGCTTGGCCAGCAGCCTTGAGTTGCAGCAATCGGTTGGTCACCCAGCGCGTGGTGCTAGCGATTTGTTGTGGCATCCCGGTGAGGTTGTTGGGAGATGGGCCAGAGTGACATGAGATACACAAGCAACTGTGGATCAGTGAGCCAGCACTGCTCATCCAAGCAAGAAAGAGGCTAGAAGCTAGTCACCTAATGGCTAACTGATGTAAGAGGGAGGGCGGAGTTGAATTGTTGAGATGAGATGAGATTGAGATGAGATTCAACTTTATTGTCATTACAACATGTATGAATACAAGGTAACGAAACGTGACTTGGCATTTGGGCACGCTCTGCAGAGCGCATCCAAGGCCGGGGCAGCCGCTAGGCGCCAGTCATAAAGAAGAAAGGGAAAAAAAAGAAAAGAGAGAGGATATGACACAGTAGGCGAGAGAAAAAAACATGTTTTATCAAATTGACGCTTAATGAGTAAGCGAAATTTTGATTGCAGGCAAAAAAAAACCCTCAATGCATATTTAGCAGACATTTAGTAGACAAATCACACAGCAGAGGGAGGGAGAGCAGTGTGTGTATATCAGTATGATGATGATGTCAGTGTGTGTGCAGTGTTGAGTGTATCAGTTACTGGAGTACAACAAATAGTCTCCTAGGCAACCATAGATGTTATAGTTCATGAACGCTGTCCCCGAAGAGTTCTGTTTATTGCACAGCAGTGGTGTTTGGGTTAGCAGAGCCAGCTGACACATCCGCTTATCTCAACTCTGGAGGAGTGAGTTATCCAGGGGCGCCGATCAAGGCCGAATCTGCACAGACAGAGTATAGGATTTCCCTGTTCTCATATTCTGAGCTTACAATTCAAATTAACATTCACTGGCTTTAAATTCATATCATTCCCTGGAGAGCACGAAGCGACTCCAGATGTTTCCCTTTCTAAACACAGATGAACATGTCCGGTAGAGTCCATCTCTCTAGTGGAGATGGACTCATCAGTGCATGCAGATGGTAAATTCCATGTTGGTCATTTGCCGCTATTTCGTGCACTCCCCATCTGGTCGAATTATTGAGAAGCAGCTCCGCCGGGTCTGCATTTTGATTAGCTCTTCCAGTTAAATTTTCGATACACCAGGAGAACTCCAAAGCCCAATCGGCAGAAATCCTGTGATCGTAAAGCCAAAACAGGTAGATGTTTTTCTGCATCTTCAGTCGAATCACACAGACACATGAGTTCCAATCCATGGGTCTCTCCACATTTGGGCTCCCCCGGGCCCAATTTTCTGTTTGAAAAGGTGGTGTCAATTGCGTTTAAAGCCCAGCTTATATCCATTTTCCGTATTTTCCATTTGGGTTGAGATCAGCAAGATGGTGAGACGGCACAGACACTCACTCAGACGCAGCAAGCTGGGATTAGGTCAGGAAGGCAGGATAGGAGGAGGGAGGAAAAATGCGACTGCTCTCTCTGAAGGCAGCAGGAAGAATTGAAGGATGTTTCTTGAAGTGCCAGGCTTTAAATCAGTGTTTCAAGAAAGCCATGAAAAATAAAAAAAACAAACTTGCTTCAATAATTAAAAAATTAAAGAACGTGAACAAAATTTGTCACAAACACTTCATTAAAACATGAGTGAGCTGTTAAAATGTGGAAAAAGTGCAGTCAATGACCCCTTTAAACAGTCATAAATTACAAATCCAAACTTAACCAATTAATGCTCATTTATAATCAGTGTTGGGAGTAATGTGTTGCTGTAACGCCACTACTTTTGCATCAATGTGTTGCGTAATGAAATTACCGTTTAAAAATTCAGTAATGCATTACAATTACTGAAATTTGATCAGATGCATTACTTGTTACTCGTTTTATTAATATGGATAGATATTTTTAGCGTAAATAAATACAAACTGACCCTATGTAGCTGACACAGCCGTCAGTCAATGTAACCTGTTGCAAAGAGCCTCTTAACTGCTGCAGCCAGCAGCCACAAATGGAGCTTGCTCCTGCTGGGAAAAGATGAAGCTACTTTGTTTTTGTGGAAATAGACAGATTATTTTTCCTTTGTCACAGCTAAGGACAAAAGCATATTGGTGGGTTACAAACTAAAGTGTTGGTTGAGACTAATTGCAATCTTCAGAAGCGCCTGAAAACAGCAACAAGCTCCTCCGACAGAGCTAGTGCTAAGTAACGGCTAGCTATGCTAACAACACCATGAAGTGGATCTACTGTATTCTCAACAGCCACGGCTGGATTTCAAGTACAGGTATGCAACTGGACAGTTTGTGACCCAGCAAGAATTAAACCGACTGATTGCCAGATACGTCGTTACAGACTGAAGACATAATATAAACAGTGGCTTTCCATCAGACAGCTGAGACTGTTATCCACTGAAGTTAAAACACATTTACCCGCTACCTGGATAAAGATTATTCAAAAATGGATTTTGATCTCCAAAAGGAATTTGAGAGGGTCATGGGTCATGTCTCTGTCACAGCAGACATTTGGACTGTGGATAATGGACATTTTCTTTGGATCACTGTACATCGGATTAAATCCATAATATAAAGGTAATTGAACATGGACAGCTTTATGCAGTGTTGCCAACTCACTCTTTTGGAGTGAGTCTCACTCTTTCCCCTCTCTCTCACTCCACAAACCCTATTTCTCACTCCAAAATGAGGAAATTACTGGCAGTTTCGTGTTGATTTTTTTTTCAGATTTTTCCCACAATAGGTGCTCTCAAGGCAGGATGAAGCAGACTGAACATGTTCTTAAAGCTCTGTCTGAAACAGTCTGTTTTCAGCCTGACATTAATAAGCCCGATGTAATCCATTAATTAAATGATCTTACTATGTGTGCAAGATGATTTAAGTATGAATTTAAAAGTAACACGAAAGTTACTTTTCCAAGGAACTAGTTACTTTAGTCATGCAGTAATTGATAAAGTGACTCAGTTACTTTTGAAAAGAAGTAACTAGTAACTGTAATTACTATTTTTAGTAACTTGCCCAACACTGTTTATAACACATCCAGTAAAATTTCAGAGCAGGGAAACCCATGATTTTTAACTTACAGTCAAGACAACCTCACAAATAACGTAAAATACAGTGGTGTGGAAAAAGTATTTGCCCCTTCCCGATTTCTCATTTTTTGTATGTTTGTCACACTTAAATGTTTCAGATCATCAAACAAATTTAAATATTAGACAAAGATAACACAAGTGCTCACCAGTGACATCCACTTGAAAAGAAAGGCTGGATGTCGATCTTGCAAACTTGTAATCACTTTTTAGTCAAAGTCCACCAATCCATGTGTTGCGTCCTTAAATGAGGAGGAGGCAAGGTGACAGTTTACACTACTTATTATCGAACTAATATGAACCAAACAGGAGTCGCTCCGTACAGGTTGAGGGTCCACAGCAAAGAGAGAGAGTATCTGCCGTCGTTGCCTCTTACACTCCCCGTGACACCACCACCGGAAAGATAGGGCGTCACCTCCCACTACACCTAGGGCACCGCCATATTGGTACACTCAACTATATACATAATATTAATATCTAACACCCCCCCCCCCCCGAAGAAAATAGCAAGCACACTAATTGGGCCCTCCCAAAATTTCATAGCCCGACTCACACTCTAAGCATTAAAACACACAGTAATTACACAAGCCTATCCATTCACACCACAAGGCCCTGTGGATTATAACAGTTTTTGAACGTAAAATGGCCTGTGAGGGAAAAAAAATTAATCCCGAAGTAACTATAGGCATTGCTATAGCAGATCAGACAGTAAACACACCTGAACAATGTACACAGTAATCTAATGGCGGTCCCAAAACCCCCCACCCCAGCACTCCCACTCTCACAACCTGGGCAATTCAAACACACACAGTGCCGAGGCGATACATTTCACGTATTATTTTCTTCACACATGCACACACGGGAAATTTCACAAAGGTTACGTGGTTTTTCGCTTTTCTTTTTTTTTTTTTTTTCCCAAAAGCACAAGGAACAGTGATAGCATTAACACAACACAATGTGACATACCACTAACTCCCCCTCCTTTTAAAGTCTCGCTAAGGACCCCCTGGAGGCCCCCTCTCTGGAATATCCGTCCGGCGGCTCCCAGAGCGTCTCCGCCTCTTCCTTGCCGGAGACGGGCTGCCCAGGCGTTTGTTCGCTCCCATACGCCGCAGCTCATTTGGGTGCCTTTTGGATCCATCGGACAGTTCCAAGTAACCGTCCTCGCGGGTCCTCACCACCCACAGCTGTCCCTGGTCATCCCGCTGCTCCCGCATTTTGCGGATCCCACCAAACCGAGATTCAACCCTAGGGCAGACCTCGTCACCGATACTTAGGGGAGTTCTCACTGGCTTTTTAGATCCTCCACGTTGTGACCGGGTTCTCACTTGGTGTCGGAGATTCGCGCAGACCTGGTCTGAGTTCCACCCCGGATCCTGCTTGTAGGCATGCCTGGTGATCGTGCCACTTGGTCTCGCCCCACTCTCTTTCATCTTTTGCGCTGAATCAGCCACGGCAGCGCCCAGTTTGATGGTGGTACTCGGCTGGCCTCCGGAACTACGATGTGCCTGCTCGCTGGCTCCACTCGCCACTGCAGGTGTCCGACTGTGCTGTTCGGGTCCCTCGTCCAGGCTACCATGAACTCTGGCACCGGAAACTCCCCGCGGTGGCGCTCCATAGAGTCGTCCCACCCGTCGTTGCTCGTTCCGGGCAGATTTAAGTCCCACACTTTGTCGTCATTTCCCGCATAAAAGGGTTGGGCCTGCAGCCAGACCACTCCTCTCCGATGCTGCAGGCAATCGAGAATCTGAGTCCATAAAACAGGTCACAGCCCAATTAGGTTCGCCCCTTCAGTGGACACCATGAACTCCACTGCGCACATCGTTGCTGACTTGTATCTCACGTAGAGCATCAGTGAGCCCACAATGTCTAAGGGGTTGTTCCCATAACTGTAACATGAAACATCAGGCCTGCTCACTCTATAATGCGGGAAAAAGTTCTTCACCGTGGCCCAGTTCAGGATGGAGGCCGCCGATCCCGTATCCAGCATCAGCGGCGCCACAACCCCATCCAATTCAATGTTGCAATAAATGCGTCCATCCGTGTTCGGTGAGACCGTGTGAACCACTGTAGGTTCCCTTGTGGAAGAGCCGTTCACTGGTTTTCGGTCCCCCTGTTCAAAGTTTTTACAGGCCCTTGCGAAGTGGTGAAACAAACCGCACTTTCCACAGTGCTTCCCCCTTGCTGGACAGTCTCTCACCTTGTAGCGGTGCCTGGTGGATCCACAGCCATATCATCTTGGTGTCCCCGGGGCGGACCTAATTTTCATGGCAGAGGTGTATTCCTTGTCACTCTCGCTGTCCAGGTCCGTGGCCAGTGCCTTCCACTGTTTCTCGTCCCTTAGCAGCTTGTCTTCCTCGCCGAGGTTTCTGGTCAGCTTCTCCGCTGCCTTGTACTGCTGTGCTAATTCCATGGTGACTAACAGCGTCAATTCTTCAGCGTGTGTGAGGAGTTGAACCATCGCGGAGGGATAGAGGACGTGCTCCGCTAGTTGATCACGGACCATTTCTTCCTCCAAAACGCCGAAATGGCACTCCCCTGCCAGCTGCCGTAGGTCCGTGATAAACTGTTGCACAACTCACCTGGCCACTGGCGTCACTGTCGAAACTGGATTCGCCTCATGATGATGTTTTCTGGGGCGTGAAAATAGTCCGCCATCAGCCTCACCACATCATCGAATGTGTCACTACCTCCTAATGTATTCAGGATCCTCTGGCCCTCTATTCCTAGGTTATGGACCAGAATTGCCCTCACACGCAGCTTTTCGAGCTTGCCAAGAGTCCAGAGCGATGAGATAATTTTCAAAGGCCATGTACCACCTGGCCCAGGGGACGAGCGGCTCGCCCGGAGCCTCCAGAAACGGCCGAAAGGTGGTAGCTGCTCGCTCCATACCATTTGTCCTTGTCGCCAAATGTTACGTCCTTAAATGAGGAGGAGGCGAGGTGACAGTTTACACTCTTATTGAACTAATAGGAACCAAAGAGGAGTCGCTCCATACAGGTCGAGGGTCCACAGCAAAGAGAGAGTATCTCCCGCTGTCGCCTCTTATACTCCCCGTGACGCCACCACTGGAAAGACGGGGCGTCACCTCCCACTACACCCAGGGCACCGCCATATTGGTGCACTCAACTGTATACATAATATTAATATCTAACACCATGTATTAATTCATTTTCAGTTGTTGGCATAGCAAGTGCATTTAATATGTTAAACACATAAATGTGTAAAAAAAAATGCAATAAATGTGTCAAATTAACACAAGAACTATGTCAAAATTGACACATTTTTGTGTCATCTTTACTGTATCCAGACCCACAGTTTTGTGTTGTTTTAACATCTGTTTAAAGAGTGTGTGTGTGTGTGTGTGTGTGTGTGTGTGTGTGTGTGTGTGTGTGTGTGTGTGTGTGTGTGTGTGTGTGTAACTGTCTTCCTTTTCAGCATTGAAAAGTTTCCTTCTAACTCGGCAGTGGTCATCAGTATTGTGGCATTTTCCACATGCAAAATTGTTGCTTTGATGTTTAGCAAGTTGTTCAGAAAGATGCTTCAGATCCATAAATCCTGTGGTGGTCCTGGTCAATTTTAAAGATACTCTTCCACGCAAATAAAATTGTAGGAGAATAATATTTAGTTTTGTGTGAACCTCTTAGTAAACTTTGTCTCGGACTATATACAGTACAAACACAATTATGGCGGTTACCCTCTTAAAGCTCACCTCCTTTTGTCAGACTGAGGAAAGAAGCATCCAAAGAGGAGAAAGCAACACAAATGTATTTTGAGAGCTGCAGTTGATCCAAAGGGCTGTTAGTCTCGTTTCCTTCTGGACTCTCTTTGAAAACGGTGATGTAACTTAGGCAACTTTGTGTTGGTAGTTTTTCAATTTATCCATTTTCACAATGTTCTACTTTAACAGTTAGACAACCTACAGCATTTTTTATGTGGAAGATTATCTTTTAATCAGAATCAGAATCAGAATCAGGTTTATTGCCATTGTTCATGTAGTACACAAACTAGGAATTTGTCTCGGTACAATGCTGCAACATTAAACATGATAAGATAAGAGAAATAAACTATACATGTAATAAAGTGTAGGATAAGATTAAGTGATACTGGTCAACAGTTAAAATATATATTAGCCAGCAGCAGATACTGTGGAGAACTATATAGTGCAGTCGGTAATGCAGGAAGAAAACAGTGATGATTGACATGAGTCTGGTTGAGCTGCTGTACATGGTGCACGAGAGTCACTTAGTGTTCAGCAGTCTAATGGCAGAGGGGAAGAAGCTGTTCATGTGACGGGAGGTTTTAGTCTGGATGGACCGAAGTCTTCTACCAGAGGGGAGGGGGGCAAACAGTACGTGACCAGGGTGTGAGGGATCGGCTATGATCCGGCCAGCACGCCTCCGGGTCCTGGAGATGTACAGATCCTGGAGAGATGGGAGCTTGCAGCCGATCACCTTCTCAGCAGTGCGCACGACGCGCTGCAGCCTTAGTCTGTCCCTGGCAGTGGCTCCTGCGTACCACACGGTTATGGAGGTGGTGAGGATGGACTCGATGATGGCTGTGTAGAACTGCACTAACATCTTGGTGGGTAGCTTGAGCTTCCTCAGCTGCCGCAGGAAGAACATCCTCTGCTGGGCTTTTTTGATGAGTGAGCTGATGGTCAGCTCCCATTTGAGGTCCCTGGTGATGGTAGTGCCTAGGAAGCGGAAGGAATCAGCAGTGGTGATGGGAGAGCCTGAGAGGGTGAGGGGGGGCAGAGGAGTAGTGACTTTCCTGAAGTCTACAATCATCTCCACTGTCTTCAGAGCGTTCAGCTGCAGGTTGTTATTGCTGCACCAGGACGCCAGCTGGGCCACCTCTCTCCTGTAGGCGGACTCGTCGCCGTTGGAGATGAGCCCGATGAGGGTGGTGTCGTCCGCAAACTTGATCAACTTGACAGACTGGTGGCTGGAGGTGCAGGAGTTGGTGTAAAGGGAGAAGAGTAGGGGGGAAAGTACACAGCCCTGGGGTGATCCGGTGCTGATGCTAGTATAGTCTGAGACAGTCTTTCCCAGCCGCACATGCTGCCTCCGGTCCGTCAGGAAGTCGATGATCCACAGGCAGAGGGAGTCAGGCACGTTGAGCAGGGACAGCTTGTCCCGGAGCAGAGCGGGGCGGATGGTGTTGAATGCGGAGCTGAAGTCCACAAACAGGATCCTGGCGTAGGTTCCCGGGGAGTCCAGGTGCTGCAGGATGGAGTGGAGGGCCAGGTTGACTGCATCGTCTACAGACCTGTTGGCTCGGTAGGCAAACTGCAGCGGGTCCAGGAGAGGGGTGGTGATGGACTTGAGGTGGGACAGGACCAGGCGCTCAAAGGACTTCATGACTACAGAGGTGAGCGCTACAGGTCTGTAGTCATTAAGTCCAGTGATCCGTGGCTTCTTGGGGACAGGGATGACGGTGGAGGATTTGAGGCAGGACGGCACGTGGCATAACTTAAGGGAGGTGTTAAAAATGTCTGTGAATACAGGAGCCAGCTGTTTCGCACAGAGTCTCAGGGTGGAGGGAGGGAGACACGCCTTTTAAGTTGACAAACATCATACACCGATCAAGTACAACATTATAACCACCTGCCTAATATTGCGTTGGTCCCCCTTTTGCTGCTAAAACAGCCCTGACCCATCGAGGCATGACTCCACTAGACCCCTGAAGGTGTGTGCTGCACACCCTTTCATGGAAATTGTATTCCTGATGGCTGTGGCCTCTTTCAGCAGGATAATGGTCTGTGCCACAAAGCAAAAATGGTTCAGGAGTGGTTTGAGGTGTTGACTTGACCTCCAAATTCCCCAGATCTCAATCCAGTTGAGCATCCGTGGGATGTGCTGGACAAACATGGAAGCCCCACCCTATAACTTACTGGACTTAAAGGATCTGCTGCTAATGTCTCGGTGCCAGATACCGCAGCACACCTTCAGGGTCTGGTGGAGTGCTGTTTTAGCAGCAAAAGGGGGACCAGCACAACATTAGGTTGGTGGTCATAATGCCTGATCAGTGGATGTGTAATTCATGGCCAAATTTGATTGGGATTGAAAAATCTCTCTCCTGCCATTCACTCCAAAACAGATTTTTTCCAAAGTTTGTTCCCATATGCAGAAGTAGAGGGGGCGGGACTGTGGCTCACCATGGCAATGAACATACTGACGTATGTCAAATCTATCAGCGTTACTTTTGACAGGCTGTAGGGCCTGCTTTGTTGGGCTACACTGGCCCCAATGCAGAGATGCCATTACTCTGTAGGATTAATTTTAAGACGAAACGCTGTTTAAGAGGAACTGATGTAGAAAAAGTCAAATTATTTTGTTATTATCTGAAGAGTCGTGCCGTCTTCTTCTGACATAAAGAGAATAAGCAAAGCATGACTCAGTTCTCTCTGTCTATACCTGTCTGCTCCTCACTGCAGCTACTAACGATACGTGGTGACGTCACATCCCGACGTACTGTAACCCTAGCAACAACAGTACGGCTGATACCGTAACATGACGAGTAAGGACACCAATGACTAATATTCAACATAACTATTTAGGTGTAAAACGTATAAAACCATGCTGAAAACGGAAAATAGAGTCTCACAGAGGTGGACAGTAACAAGTAGTTATTCAAGTAACTTTACACAAAATTTTACTCTGAGTAGTTTTGTTGCAAGATATTTTTACTCTTACTTGAGTATATTTATAAAGAAAAACTACTTGTACTCAAGTGAATTTAATTGTGCTCTTTGAGTTACTTTTGATTTCATTAAATGATTTGAAAATTGGTTAGAAATGTGTTTGTTCGTACTGTAATAACTCAATTTTAACCAGAAATGACTCAATCTTTAGAAATAAGAAAAAAAGTTGCAAATTTATGTGAAAAATAACAACAAAACTTAAGTTATAAAAATGACAAAGTGTTAAATTTGTAAAAAATCTCAAAATTATGAGAAAAATCTTTTCAAATTTATTGTCAAAATTGTACATTTCAGCAAAAGAAAAGTTTGCATTTCATAAGGAAAAGGTCCTTAATTTGTGTGCAAAAAGTTACAAATTAAAGAGAAATTTTTCACCAGTTAAGTGAGAACAAAATCATTACTCACCACTCAAGAAACTTCTTTTTATACTTATGCTTACTCAAGTAATTTTTTGTGGGAATGCTCTTATTTATACTCAAGTAATTAATATCAAAAGGTAATGCTACTTTTACTTGATTACAATTTCTTGATATTCTACCCAAATCTGGACTCACATTAAAAGGGCTGTTTGGAAAAGAAGAGAAAAGGTAAACCATTTAGAGAGTACAAACCTCGGCCAAGGCAACTCATTTTCCCTTTCAAAACATTTAAAAAAAAATCAACAACTCTTTCCCATATTGTCATAGTGTGGCTGGTTACCTTTATGCTTCTGTAGTTGCTACAGCTCTGAGCATCACCCTTGTTCTTGAAAGCCGGTACCACTGCCTCCTGAACACTCTTCACATACTCTTCCTTCAAGATTAGCCCTACTCCATTTCTCTTGCTATCTAAACCATGGTAAAACAGTTTGAATCCACCTCCAGAGCTCCTGGCCTTGTTTCCCTTCCATCAGGTTTCTGGTGCACACAGTGGCCCTCATTTATCAAATGTGATCAGACAGGAAAGTTGTTGTTCAATCATTTCGAAGCAGAGATCGGTATTTGCCAATCTGGACGTGGCCGTAGGATACGCTCAAATCTCACGACAGGTCTGAGGTCGTGTACCCTGCACAAATATTCAAGTCTCGGTATGGGAGAATTATTTGACCAGATTAGTGAGCAGTGCAACCTTTCAGGTGATGTTTGACTTGTGTTGTATTTAGATGAGAGTTTTAACGATTAACGAGGCTGCTTTTACTAATTATAAATGTTCTTTACATGTTTATGTCATTGGCAGATAAAACAGATTTAAGCAGAAATTAAAAAAAAATAATTTGATGGAATGGAGAAAATTGCATTAATCTTTCAGCTTCTGAGATATTTTTTATAGTTGTGATTGAGCTCAGGGGTCTTCAAGGAGTTGTTGTATTAGTTATTTTTATATATAGGCTACATAAATATCTTTGCATTGTAGGGTGAGTAGCTACTGTTAAATTAATGCTCTAAAAAAGTATTTAGTTGACTAAGATATGTGTTATGGAGTATTTGATAATGGTTATCCCTCACATATTTTTTGTTCACGCCGCTGTACAACAAAAGACTACAGAAACTGGCCGTGATGTGCTACAAAATGGGGGAAATTACTTTATATCCCCCATGTGTTTTTGCACAATAATGCCAGGTGCCCGAGTCGTGCGTGTGGCTGAGCTGAACCAATGCACAGAGTGCACAGCTGCCCCAGAGAGTGGCAAGACTTCTTTTTACACTTCTATAATGCAAGTAATGAATTCTTATGTCTGACCAAGTATGCTTTAAAATGACCAAGCAAAATACATTTAGTCAAAAACTTTATTCACTTTTTCCCATTTTTGTCTGTAAACAATGAAGGCAACTCACTCCTCTGCATTAAGTCCGAAAGCTTTTTTCCTCAGTATGAAGAATTGTGATTACATAGGTAATATAACCAAAATATACAAATAAATCATGTCTGTAGAGACTTAAATTATAACCTTCGGCTGAAGATCAGCTGGTCAAACCAATGGTGTTGCGCAGCCTCGATCTCCACCAAAACATGGTTCTTTTGCATTGAATGAGACATTTGACACTACCACATGACACTAATTAAAAAAAAAAAATTCCCTTCTCTTTTGATAATGTCAATTTCTATGATGGACAAGTTTCTCTTTTGCCGTTTTTCAATCCACTGTGTCATAAATTCTGGGGGCGAGATGTGGGCGTGGAATTCAAATGACGCTTGGATCCATCTGTCAGATTTATCAATGAGTGAACAATCGTATGATGAGATTGAACAGATACACACGGTTTGATAAATACCATGGAGACCTTTTCGTATGATCATATTTACACCCAAATGTGCACCGATTTCTACACACTTCTGATAAATGAGAGCCAGTGTAGCTGTCTTCCTTCTCTCCATCATATAAACCAACTCTCGCCTTTACCAGTCGTAGTCCCTACATTTAAAGTCCCTACGCTCACCTCCACAATTCTACTTTCCTTTCCTCTCTCTGCCTCCAAACATGCCTTCCCCCTCTCTTCTTCTGTGATCTTTGGCCAGCTGTAGCCCAATTTCCACTGGCACCCGGATGACCGATCCAGTATGGGAGTCTCCTCTGTAATGATGTTTGATTTGAGGAAGTTTTTATGTCGGATGCCCTTCCTGATACAACCCTCCTCATTTACCCAGGCTTAGGACTGGCACGAGGCATGCACATCTAGGCTGTGCTCAAGGTTAAGCACTCTTGGGGAGATTTGATCAGACTGGAATGACCTACTCTGTCATTGATGGTCTGGTTAGAAGTTATTAATTGCGGTAAAGATTTTTTTTTTTTTTTTTTTACCAGGTATTCGTAAATGTTCATTTGATCTCTACAGAATAAGATAAGATAAGATAAGCCTTTATTAGTCCCACAATGGGGAGATTCCAGGATTGCAACAGCACAGGGATAGCAACACTCAGAGCAATAATCAGAAGGCAAGAGGAAAAAAAAACAAAACAAAAAAAACAAGAGCAGCGAGTATACATATGTACATATAAATATAAATATATATATATATATATATATATATATATATATATAGACACAGTGCGGAGCATTGTAGCTAGATGGAATAAATATATGAGTATATAAAACACAGTGCGGAGCATTGTAGCTAGGTGAGGAATACTGTAGTGAATTGGATCAGAAGCTGCACTCTAAAGCTGCACTATAGTTTATTAGCATCTTCTTGTTTCCTGATGTCTAGGGCTGTCCTGAGTACCATTTTATGGGCTCCAAATAGTCTTTCCTCATTTACAGTGAATAGCCAGAGGTTTGGTGGCAGGGGACAACAAGCAAACATAAAGATAACACTTCAAGGATATGTTGATTTGTTCTTTGTATTGTCACTTAAATCTGCACACTGTCTGTCACTACTACTGATTGGATGGTTAAGTGAGGCCCTCAGATCGGAGAAGATAGCCCATCTTCACTATATAAAGGAAGTAACACTCATGTCCTACTGATGTTATAAGCAGCTTTTATCAGCCACACATTTACCTATTTCTATGCCAATATGGCTGCTGCAAAATGCCAAAAGACAACGTTGTGATCTGCAGCAAGAGTAGGGAGCAGGTGGAAGAGAACCTGGAGAGGTGGAGGTATGCCCTGGAGAGAAGAGGAATGAAAGTCAGTAGAAGCAAGACAGAATATATGTGTGTGAATGAGAGGGAGGCAGGTGTAACAGTAAAGAATCAATGAATAGAGGTAGAGGAGGTAGGTGAGTTTAAATACCTGGGGTCACCCATCCAAAGCAATGGAAAATGCACAAGAGAGGTGAAGAAGAGAGTGCAGTCAGGGTGGAGTGGGTTGAGGTGAGTGTTAGGGTGATTTGTGACAGAAGCATAGCAGCTAAAGTGAAAGGAAGATTTACAAGACAGTAGTGAGACCTGCTATGATGCATGGTTTGGAAATGGTGGTGCTTGTGGCGATGGTAAATAAGGCACGGCGAACTGAGGTTTAAAAGTGGATTTTATTCATCGCCATCACAGAACTCACTCCAGCACTGTGTAAGCATGCTGGAGTGAGCTCTCAGGCTCTCGTCAGGAGACAGGGAATGCTTGTAGTCAGATGAGCAGTAGTCAGAGAGAGAGAACATGTGATATTCAGTGGCTTATATACCCAGTTACAGACAATACATGCACAGCAGTAAGCATGGACATTTGCATTACAGTACAGAGCCAGAAAGCATGAAGACAATGCATGAATGGCACATTAGCATCACAGTACAGAGCAGGAAGTCATGAACACCTGCATTTGAGTCACACATATCAAAAGCAGATTACTGGCAGGAAGGAGCTAGACAAAGAGAGGCTGCCTATTGATATCAGTCATTGTTCTGCTAATTGCTCCAGCTGAGTGCTCTGCTTGTCCATAGGCTGTTAGTCCCACAATGGGGAAATTCCAGGATTGCAACAGCATAGGGATAGCAACACTCAGACCAACAATCAGAAGGCAAGAAAAAAAACCCAAAAAAACCAAAAAAAAAAAAACCAAGAGCAGCAAATATACATATGTACATATAAATATATATATATATATATATACACTACTGTTCAAAAGTTTGGGGTCACCCAGACAATTATTTTGTGTTTTCCATGAAAAGTCACACTTACTTACCACCATGAGTTGTAAAATGAATAGAAAATATAGTCAAGACATTGACAAGGTTAGAAATAATGATTTGTATTTGAAATAATAATTTTTTCCTTCAAACTTTGCTTTCGTCAAAGAATCCTCCATTTGCAGCAATTACAGCATTGCAGACCTAACATGATTGCACAAGGGTTTTCTAATCATCCATTAGCCTTCTGATGCAATGAGCAAACACATTGTACCATTAGAACACTGGAGTGATAGTTGCTGGAAAAGGGCCTCTATACACCTATGTAGATATTGCACCAAAAACCAGACATTTGCAGCTAGAATAGTCATTTACCACATTAGCAATGTATAGAGTGTATTTCTGATTAGTTTAAAGTTATCTTCAATGAAAAAAAGTGCTTTTCTTTCAAAAATAAGGAAATTTCTAAGTGACCCCAAACTTTTGAACGGTAGTGTATATATACATATATATATATATATATATATATATATATATATATATATATAGACACACAGTGCGGAGCATTGTAGCTAGATGGGATAAATATATAAACACAGTGCGGAGCACTGTCGCTGGATGGAATAAATATGTAGATATATAAACACACACAGTACGGAGCATTGTAGCTAGATGAGGAATACTGTAGTGAATTGGATCAGAAGCTGCACTCTAAAGCTGCACTATAGTTTATTAGTATCTTCTTGTTTCCTGATGTCTAGGGCTGTCCTGAGTACCATTTTATGGGCTCCAAATAGTCTTTCCTCACTTACAGTGAATAGCCAGAGGTTTGGTGGCAGGGGACAACAAGCAAACATAAAGATAACACTTAAAGGATATGTTGATTTGTTCTTTGTATTGTCACTTAAATCTGCACACTGTCTGTCACTACTACTGATTGGATGGTTAAGTGAGGCCCTCAGATCGGAGAAGATAGCCCATCTTCACTATATAAAGGAAGTAACACTCATGTCCTACTGATGTTATAAGCAGCTTTTATCAGCCACACATTTACCTATTTCTATGCCAATATGGCTGCTGCAAAATGCCAAAAGACAACGTTGTGATCTGCAGCAAGAGTAGGGAGCAGGTGGAAGAGAACCTGGAGAGGTGGAGGTATGCCCTGGAGAGAAGAGGAATGAAAGTCAGTAGAAGCAAGACAGAATATATGTGTGTGAATGAGAGGGAGGCAGGTGTAACAGTAAAGAATCAATGAATAGAGGTAGAGGAGGTAGGTGAGTTTAAATACCTGGGGTCACCCATCCAAAGCAATGGAAAATGCACAAGAGAGGTGAAGAAGAGAGTGCAGGCAAGGTGGAGTGGGTTGAGGTGAGTGTTAGGGTGATTTGTGACAGAAGCATAGCAGCTAAAGTGAAAGAAAGAATTACAAGACAGTAGTGAGACCTGCTATGATGCATGGTTTGGAAATGGTGGTGCTGACAAAAAGACAGGAGGTGGAGCTGGGGGTGGCAGCATTGAAGATGCTAAGATTCTCATTGGGAGTGACTAAAAGGGACAGGATTAGAAATGAGTATATCGGAGGGACAGCTCAGGTTGAGCGGTTTGGAGACAAAGAGGCAAGGCTGAGGTGGTTTGGATATATGCTGAGGAGGGATAGTGGAGATATTGGACAAAGGATGTTGAAGATGGAGCTGCCAGGCAGAAGAAAAAGAGGAAGACCACAGAGAAGATTCATGGATGTAGTGAAGGAAGACATGGAGAGGGTTGGTGTTACAGAGGAAGATGCAAGGGATAGGGTGAGATGGAGGCAGATGATCCGCTGTGGCGACCCCTAAAGGGAGCAGCCCAAAGACGAAGACAGCTGTAAAATAGGCCTATATTTAAGTTGACTAGACCAGATAAGAAAAGGTCATTAATAAAAGTAAAAGGATACCTTGATTTATTGTCCACTCTAGTTTTAAATTTATCCTGTCAAATTGAGTGTTACAGTATGAAGGCTGCAGTTCTTTAAAATGTCCTATCTCTCTCTCCATAAAGGAATATCCAAGGTGGACACAACCAGCCACATTCTCAACAGTGGACCGGATAATGAAGATAAGGAGGTTGTGTTCACCTGCTCTGCCACAGGTAAACCTGCTCCAACCATTACGTGGCACGTCTCAAATGAGGACACCCTCTTAAACAAATCGCAGATGACAACAGAAAGAAACGGGGACAACACCATCACCACCAGCAGCAGTACAACAGTGAGAGTTCGTCCACCCTGGAGCGGACATGTGGACTGCCACATTAACAGTGGACTGCTGGGACAGAGAAGAGAGAGGATCCCGTTTTCTTTAGGCAATGAGGAAAAGGAGGGTATGCAAGATTTCATTCTACTACACTGTACAAAAATGCATGTGTTGCATGGCTCCAATTGTAGGTGTTGGTTTTAAATTTGTTGCAACTCAAAGTAGCCAGTGTTCATATCATGCATGAGAATTGCTGTGTCATTATGTTTACTTACAAGAGGTGACAATCCAAGTGTGTATTTTTTAAGAAAAAAAATCCACTCACATATTCTGAACTACTTCCTCAAAAGTTTCCCAGTGTGTGTGTCACTTCTCAAAACAGGATGACTGGTTATACAGTAAATGTAACACATCTCTGAAGATTGTTCATGAATGTTACATCAGAGGGGTTTTTTTCATGGTGGCGGAGTGGTTAGCCCTGTGGCAGCACAGCAACTCACCCTTAGCCGGGGGATCCTGGGTTCGATCCTAGTTCCTAACCAACAGTGATCTGTGTGGAGTTTGCATGTTCTCCCCGTGTCTGCGTGGGTTTACTCGGGGATTTCTCCGGTTTCCTCCCACATGCCAAAAACATGCAGGTTAGGTTAATTAGCATCAACTGGGGATTCTAAATTGTCCCTAGGTATGACTGTGAGAGTGAATGGTTGTCTGTCTCTCTGTGTTGGCCCTGAGATGGACTGGCGATCTGTCCAGGGTGGACCCTGCCTCTCACCCAAAGATGCTGGGATAGGCTCCAGCACCCCCCACCCCACCCCGCGGCCCAAAAAGGATCAAGCGGAAGAAAGTGGATGGGTTTTTGTTTTTTGCTCATAGGTATTATGACGTAAATTTACATTTTGGGGGTAGGGATGTGTTTAAAATGACCCCCACCCTACTCTAACAATAACCACTACCTAGTGGTTATTGTTAACCCAGTAACCTTTACCCAGTAATTTTAGTGCCTAACCATAAAAATGTGTGCTAAATGCACAAGTCAGTGAAACATGGACATGGCGCACCTTTGAAAATTGGAACTCTAACTCTGGTCTCCTGCATAAGAGACGGTTGCTGTTACTGTGACTCCAACCACCAACCATCTCTATGGAAACATCACTGAATTTAAAATTTTCCAGTGGGTTATATTTGGAGGCTTGGAACAAACGACCCGTGTTATCATAGATGGCGTGGTGGAAGCTTGTAATTTGATGTTGCATATATTGTTACATAGGGCCATGTGACAGTCATCACTGGCAAACAGAGCAGCTGAAAATGATCGGCTTCACTAAGAGTCAGTCTTGCTTTTTTGCGTGTATCGCTCATAGCCCTGTTACTGAAAATTTTGCTTGTCTGACGGTGACTAAATCCACTATTAGAACACAAGGGAAAAAAAGTCTGCAACATGTAACTCTGGAGCAACATACAGCATTTTTGCCCATAACTAGTGGCTCCCTGTGACTTTGACCAAAAACCACACACACACACACACACACACACACACACACACACACACACACACTTTGGGCTGCTCCCTATCCTGGGACGCCACGGCAGATCATGGGTCCACATATGTTTTGATTTGGAAAGCATTTTGTGCCGGATGCCGTTCCTGATGGAAAATTTTAGAGGAAAAGAATCTCAAATTTTTGTGATAAAGTAAACAGAAAAAAAAGCTGCCAGTTTACAAAAATGAAATGTACTAGAAAACAGAAAATTTAAGAGAGGAAAAACAAGAACAGAACGACAAATTCATAAGGAAAAAAACATAAATTCATGAGGAAAAAAATAGAACAGAATAGGCTTTATTGTCATTGTACAGTTGTACAGCACAACGAAACTGCGGATACTCCACCAGGCTACCGCGCAATGAAGTAAGTGAGAAGAGTTTGAAATAAAACAGTTACAGACACACGATTAACCATACAACTGAAGTAAAGGTAAAAGTCACACATTTAAATGAGAAGGAAAGAATTTTCAAAAATCTAAATTTTTGCAAAGACTTGCAAATTTATGTTAAGTAACTATGGGAAAACTGAAAATCTAAAAGCAAACGCTCACAATTTTACAAGGAAAACAATACAGTTATGAAAAGTTTTATTTTCAAGAAAAAAGATCAGCAAATCTGTGAAACAACACATTTATGACAGAAAAAAATAACAAATTTACAGAGGAAAATTTACCAAAGAAGTTGCATAATAATAATGTTGAGATGCCAGGTTGGGGTTATATTTCATTTGGTTTACCTTCTTTTTAAGAGTAAATTATGTTTTCTTCATGCTGATTTTTATTCATTTTTAGACAAAAACTGTCCCTTTCCATAGACGAGATTGGGCTTGATGTCTGAGACTCAAGGAAAATGAAATTGTTTACTGAAGAGTCCAACTCAGAGATCCTAGTGTGGCGGTTTGGTGTAAACCCCCACAAACAGACTGGACAGACACAGCGCTCGGCTAGAGCAATTAACAGAACAGTGAAATGTGTGTATTAATGTCTACAGGCAGCCCCGCTTCTTCTGGCTCTCTACTGTGATGTTAATGTCACCTTTCATGCATTGTGTTCATGCGTCCTGTCCTTACTGTGACCTAGAGACTGATCAATATGTAGATGTGCCTTGTAACCTCTTTGCCCTGCAAGCTGGAGCAGAGGTGAGGAGTCTGCCTATTGTTATGTAAGTCTCTCAAATGCAAATGTCTCATGCCTGTTCTGCAGTCCCTTTGATCGTACCAACTGCTGTGAATTCTCTTTGATGTATTGTCTGAGTTGGATATAAATACTGCACAGGTTCTGTAACTCTCTCTCTCATTCTGATTCTGCAACTGCTACTGCTGGAAACACACACCGTGTGTCTCCTCTTCTCTGAGAGCTGTTGGGCTCACGCGCGCCGGGAGCGGAGCTCATGACGGCGGTATGATTTAATAAAACCTACTTAAAACCTCAGCATCGCTGCTTATTTTTTCATGCCGCCGCACTAGAGTATTTAAACAGCACATTCTCCCCTTAATTCTCGTGAAACTGACGCCAACGTAACACTATCATCATACTGTCTGTTCAAGAGACAGGATGTATTTAGTTCAAAACCTAATCTGCTGCAGTCATCCCAGGGGCGGAAAATGAGGCCGAACCTGGGAAAGCAACGTCAATTTTCCATAGCAGTTCTTGGTCACCACCCTAAGATCAGATGTCAGCATTTGGTTCCCTGGAGCAGTGTTTTTTTTCAACCGGGGTCCCTGTAACATTCAGGTTTCTGTGGGAAATTTTCTGATTTCACATCTTAATTGGTCCAAAAAAATGTAAATAAATTGTTAATGGTTTCTATACCCGCAGTGCAGCCATGACAAGAGAGAGAGAGCCAAATATAGGCATGGCCCTTAAGAAGTTCCTGGCTCCTGGGAGTGGGAATGGGATTGTCTGTAAATGACTACATGTGTGATTCCCTACATGTACACCTCTTTGTGTCCCACTTTCAAAGTTAGCCTACATTTGGGCATGTAAATGGCGTTCACTTATATAGCACATTTTACTCGTCTCTGGATGACCAGAACGCTTTACAGATCCTGCTATCCATCCATTCACACACTGATGGCGGCAGAGCTGCCATGCACAGGTGCTGGCCTGACCCACCAGGAGCAACTGGGGGTTTAGTGTCTTGCTCAAGGACACTTCGACATGCAGACTGCAGACAGAGCGGGAATTGAACCCATGACCCGCCGATCAGTAGTCGACCACACTACACCTGTGCCACAGCTGCCCCAAGGTTAATTGGGCTACTAATTTTCTACAGGAGCACTTGCTTTCTACGGGCAATGCACTGGTGGATTCAATGACAATAAACTGGACTTTCTTTTTCTTTCTTTCTTTCTTTCTTTCTTCTTGATGCATTATACAGTATGCATGTAGTGTCAGCCAAAGCTCTACAGTGGTGTGAATAAGTGTTTGCCCCCTTCCTGATTTCTCATTTTTTTTGTATGTTTGTCACACTTAAATGTTCCAGATCATCAAACAAATTTAAATATTAGACAAAGATAACACAAGTAAACACAAAATGCAGTTTTTAAATGAAGGTGTTTATTATTAAGGGAAAAAAATCCAAACCTACATGGCCCTGTGTGGAAAAAATGATTGCCCCCTGCTGGAAAAATTTGCATTGAAATGAGTCTGAGTGAGAAAATTTAGCAGGCAGGATCTTGAGTTATGAGTACATTTATTCTTCTGGCCAGGAGAAGATACAAGAAGTAGCCCCAAGTCCACTCATGCATTCTTCTAACTCATTCATCCATTACTCAGTCTTTTATAGCTCGCAGTGTTGGTGGGAAGCAGGAGAGAATGTCCTTGACAGTCTAGCTCAGTACATCTGGAGAACAACAGAGTGTCTTAGGTAGTCTAATCTCCCAGGAACTACGGAGTTACACATCCTCATTCACACAGGACTAAACATAATGAACACAAAACAAAATGTATCAGTAGAACAGCTGTGTCATTACAATTGCTAACCTAGACACACCCACACACAGACTGGGGCATGCTGAACAATATAAAACTCACAAGTATATCAGACATGGAAATATAAAAGAATAATATGGAATTTTTGTTCCATGCCCCCATTGACGCTTAATAAAACATCACATTTTAAAGAAAAGCAACAAAAGAAATAATCAAAGTCATAATAAAGAAAAATAAAAATGAATAACATATGTATGTATAAGGATGTACAGTATGTGTTGTAGCAATAAAAGTGAGTATGTGTAATAAGTGTAATAATAAAACAAAATAAATCAACGGAAAACAAAATCAATTAAACTGTGTAAAATGAGAATGTAGCAATTAATGATGTGATCACAATATGTGTAATATGATAAAAACAAACGTGAAAATGATATGGAAAAGCCCTAAACAAATAAAACAATATTTCAGACTTCATAGGTGTGTTTGTACAGTATATAGTACATTTGACACTCCCCATCGTGAACTTGCATTTCCTCTCGGTTTTCTGTACGTCAGTCACACTCATGGAGAGACACCTTAGGTTGGTACCGCCCCTTTACCATCCCCATCATCTCCGGCAATTGCATCATGATACTTCACTAAGTTAACATGAACAAGCCTCATCATCATACTACGGATGCAGGGAATGACACAGGAAAAAAAAAACAAAAACAAGCCTGTCACTACAAAAGTCATTATCAAGTTCATGATGAGACTTCTCCGTGAGGAAAATAACCATCTCAACCAATTCTGTGCATCAGTAACATTATCCCTGGCCACAGCAGCCTGTAAGGCAGTAAGGTTGCGTTTGGCCGAAGCAATAATATGACCATCTGCATCATTTTCAGGAATAAAAGTACAACAATAATCACCCACAATAGCGCACACGCCCCCACGGGTTGCAGTTAATTGATCAAGAACCATTCTATTTTGTGTCATCTCTTCCCTTTCACCTGACCAAGCAGATAAGGAAAAATTTACAAATGATTGTAGCCTATAATTAAGTGTTCTTGCCCACTCCCACCAAGGAAACGGTGAATGAAGGACCTTTGATCCTGTGCCTTTTATCTTAAATTGCTCTGGCACATCTGCGCCCCAAATGGCATCATGTGCTGTGCAAGGCGCCACCACAAAGAACTTTTCCTTCCCCATTCTATTATGCTGAGCACCAAGCTAGAAGTACCATTTTTTATATGGTCTTTGGTATGACCCAGCCGCGACTTGAACCCATGACCGTCCCAGCTGTGGAGCCGATGCTCTGGCAACTAGGCCATCACTCCATTGTGACACTGTGTAAAATGTAATTTAAAACAAAATACATTGATTTAAAAAGCCTTTTCAACCTATATTTATTTGAATACACTACAAAAACAAGATATTTAATGTTAAAACTGATAACTTTTTTTTTTTTTTTTAAATATTCACTCATTTTGAATTTGATTCCTGCAACACGTTCCAAAAAAGGTGGGACTGGGTCATGTCTACCTCTTTGTTAGATCACCTTTCCTTTGAACAACACTCAAAAAGCATTTAAGAACTGAGGACACTTATTGTTGAAGCTTTTTAGATGGAATTCTTTCCCATTCTTGCTTCATGTACAACTTCAGTTGCTCAACATTCATGCCAGTCTAGTGCCCGCACTCTTTTACAACAAAGCCACACTGTTGTAACACATGCAGAACGTGGCTTGGCACTGTCATGCTGAAATAAATGGTATTCAATTATATAGCACTTTTTCTCATCTCTGGAAGACCAAAGCGCTGTACAGATCCTGCTATCCACTCATTCACACACACATTCACGGCGGCAGAGCTGCCATACACACGCAGGCGCTAGCCTGGCCACCAGGAGCAACTGGGGGGTTCAGTGTCTTGCTCAAGGACACTTCGACATGCAGACAGAGCAGGAATTGAACCCCTGACCTTCCAATCAGTAGTCGGCCACACTACACCTGCGCCAGAGGTGTAGTGATGTCCCTGAAAAAGATGTTGGTTGGATAGCAGCATACAGTATGTTGCTCCAAAACCTGGATGTACTGCTCAGCATTAATGGTGCCTTCACAGATGTGCAAGTTGCCCGTGCCATCACCGATGCTGGCTTTTACACTTAACACTGATAACAATCTGAATGGAACGATCTGGATTTTCTTCTTTATCCCAGAGGAGACAATGTCCAAAAAACCTGAAATAAGGACTTGTCAGACCACAGCACACTTTTCCATTTTGCATCAGCCCATCTCAGACGAGGTCGGGCCCAGTGCAACTGGTGTTTCTAAGTGTTGTTGACATATGGCTTTTGCTTTGCATGGTAAAGTTTAACTTGCACTTGTAGATAGACCAATGAACTGTGTGAACTGAGAATGGCTTTCCGAAGTGTTCCTGACCACATGTGGTAATACCCTTTACAAAACCGTCAATTTTTAAAGAAGAGGGCTTGAATATATATATATATATATTCATATATTTATTCCATCCAGCTACAATGCTCTGCACTGTGTGTCTGTGTGTGTGTGTGTATATATATATTTATAGTAATATGTACATATGTATATTAGCTGCTCTTGCTTGCTTGTTTTTTTTCTTGCCTTCTGATTGTTGCTCTGAGTGTTGCTATCCCTGTGCTGTTGCAATCCTGGAATTTCCCCGTTGTGGGACTAATGAAGGCTTATCTTATCTTATCTTGAATGTCATGTTCAATGTTGGTTTTTGCCCTTTTAGCTTAAGTGCAGAAATTTCTCCAAATTCTCTAAATCTTTTTAGATACTATGGACTGTACATGATGAAATCCCTAAATTCCTTGCAATTGAATGTCGAGAAACGTTCTTAAACAGTTGAACTTTTTACCCACATAGTTATTCCCAAAGTGGTGAACCTCTCCCCATCCTTGCTTGTGAATGAATGAGCCTTTCAGGGATGCTCCTTTCCTACTCAATAATGACACTCACCTGCTTCCAATCAACCTGTTCACCTGTGGAATATCCCAAAAAGGTGTTTTTTTGTTGTTTTGCATTCTTTAACTTACCCAGTTTTTTGTTGTCCCTGTCCCAGCTTTCTTGAAATATGTTGCAGGCATCAAATTGAAAATGAATGAATATTTGCAAAAACAAATTTTATCAGTTTTAACATCACATATATTGTCTTTATGGTATATTAAATTGAATATAGGCTGAACAGGATTCACAAATCATTGTATTCTGTTTTTATTTACGTTTTACACAACATCCCAACTTCATTGGAATTGGGGTTTGTACAAATTCCCTACATAAAACTCATCACCAGTGTGACATGCTCCTATAAGTTTTCATCTTGGCTATCAGTATCAGTGTCCCATTGTTCTCTGAAGCAGGAAATCGGAAAACCCCTGAAATCCAAGTGAGGGATATGAAAATCTAATTTATTCAAAAGCATACTGTACTAAAAAAAAGTATACAAAAGAACAATACATTAAAAACAAAGTACAGCCTCTCCATTGTAAGAACTTTGTGAACATGTTAAATAATACTGAAGTTGTCCTAGAAAAGTGGTGATTGTACTGTACAATCAGCTCTGTTATCAGGTCTTGTTGCTTAGGTTGCGGACACATCACATTTTCAGTACTTCAGTTTCATTTCTCCAAGTTTCATTTTGAAAGAAAACCCAGGTCATGATGACACTAATCTGAGTCCAGCTTCAGCTCTCTGGGAGATGTCATCAAACAGAATCTGGAAGTTATTTCTCAGACTTAATTACACCCTGTAATTTCCCACCATTTCTTTTAGTGAACTGACATTTAATAATTCTCTGGTACACTCCAACTAAGGTGTTGTCTCTCTCTAGGGGCCCGGTCTTCTGGCCCGGGGATTGCTGTGGCTGTCACAATTTTAGTGCTCATTTCCTGCTTGGTTGTTGCAGTTGTATTACATCAAAAAAGGTGAGATATTTTATTATATTTAAGACATTTTGTACTGGAAGCTAATTTACGTTTGTGCCAATTCATTCTGTGCAGTTTGCAATAACGCTCCCTTTTCTGTTCTGACAGGTTGACGAAAAGAGACCAGTGTTGTGTGATGAGGAGCTGAACTCTAAGCAGTTTTCTTACATCATAGTCAATGTATGCATCAAATATACAAATATTATTGAAACCTGTAGTAGTTCCATAGGAACAACTAATTAAGCTAATGTTTCTGGAGGGTATAAGACATTGTGTTTTTATTATTTAATTTAAAGTCCAAAACTCAGCACTTTAACTTCATGGAGCCATGAGCAGAAAGTCTCCTGGCTTTGAATGTATAACTCAAGGATTTTTTTTTTTTTTTTCAAATGAGAACTATTTTACATGAAACTGTTTTATTTGTAGCTACTTGCAGTGACTGCAGGACAGTGCAATAATCAGCTTATCCTCATCATGCATTCTGGTAATTGACGTGATGAGGAAATACACTATTTCCAATAAGCCTTATTCAGAGAATACAAAACACGTCAAGCACTGTAGCAATGCATCAGGAGGGGAACAGCATCAAACTGATCCAGCGCTGCTTGCTTTACATGTGACTTCATAAATGTTTCATCTTAACATTGAGGAAATCTCCGGCTTGTTCTCGGCTCTTTCAATCAAAGAATCGGGTATTTTTCTAACAAATTGGGGGAATACCTCGTGAGAAGCAGTGAGTCACATGCTGTGGCCAGAGTCCCATCTGGTGGAGGTTACAGGAAATGAAATCAAGATCACTGAACAGCAGCCATTTTTATTTTGATTTAAAGTGGTAATGACAAAAAAAAAAAAAAAAAAAAAAAAAAAGGCTCTTGAGAAGTGATATCTGTGTTTGTCTTTGTTTACTTCAAATAATCCCAAATTTTTGAAAATGTTAGTTTTAGTTCTTTTTCCAACCAATTAAAAAAACCTGCCCATTTCAATAGTAAATGGCGTTCACTTATATAGCGCTTTTATTCTCATCTCTTGATGACCAAAGCGCTTTACAGATCCTGCTATCCACCCATTCACACACACATTCACACACGGATGGTATTTCAGTGGAATACAGTTGATTTTTTTTTTGTATGCTTTTGCAGTATGGCACTTTTCTCTCTTGGCACTTTGTTAAAATCAAATGTTATTTATTTTTTCATGGGGATACATCTGCATTAAATGTACCCCTGTACTGCAACCTATGTCTGGTTCTATGTGTGAGAGTATGTTTTTTTTTTCTTTTTTTTGTGTATTATTACTACAGTATTTTGTTAACCAATTCTTCATGAGCAAAAAATATTCATAGCGTATTCATTTTACAATCATATTTATTTTCCTTCAGCTAATTAAAGTATGTTGCAATTTCATTGGTGTGCATAGTTTTTTGTTGACCTAGTGGGGGGTGGCAGGATTTCTTAAATTCTGATATGTCTGTCTCTGCTTAGTCACAGTTCCTTCAGATCACCACATCAAGATGAAATGCTGCTGTACGAAGTCTCTGAGAAATAATGCCTTGCAGTTAAATTCAAAATAATAAATTAGCAAATGTATTTGTTCTCTGTTCCTCCTTTCAAAATTTCACAAGTTCAGTATTGTTTCGTGTCCTCAATGAATGCAGCGGAGACTGGGGCTTGTTGACATACTTTTCACTCTTATGTAGCAGTGTCAATAAAAGCATTCCTACTTGGCTTGCCAAGTGGGTCGACCCTCTTGGCAACACAAGTAGAGTGCTGGACTCTGAAGCCTGGAGGCTGTGAGTCCGAATCCCCTGGTTGGATGTCACCAGTTGGGCCCATCCACTCGGTTACACTTGGCATTGTTGGCAGGACCTAGAGGCTGGAATTTTTGTGTGGTGGCCCATTATTTTTTGAGGGTTGAGGGGAAGAAAAACAGTGACAGGCCAACAGCAACGAGGGAGCTGCTGACCCGGTGTGGGACTTTAAGTCACTGCTCTAACCCCTGGAGAAATGGACAATCTTCAGGGCCTCCGGACACAGCTGCAGCAGCTTCAGGCAGCAAACGAACTGCTGAGGGAGCAATGAAGGAATCGGCCACAAACATCTGACCCAGGACCATCAACTGATTTTGGTTTGAGCCCAGATGGCAGCTCGGAGGGTGCGGCTATGAACTTTTGCTACATCTATGCTCCAAGGGAGCGCAAATGTCCAAAATTTACTGGTAAACCATGTGTAGATCTGTTAACTGTTGAACAGTGGGTTGAGGAGGTGTGCAGATGTCTTGAACTAAGGCACATGCCTAGTTCTGAACAGTTGTTATTTATCAACTAGCATTTGGAGGGAGATGCGAAGGCCAAGGTTAATTTCCACTCCACTGTTGACAGAGACACACCAGAAACGATTTTTACTATCCTCATTGAAAATTATAGCTGCTCCCAGTCATATGTGGCTGCCCAGTTACAGTTCTACCAACGGGTGCACAGGGAGGGAGAGTCTTTAAAAGATTATTCTCATTCACTGAAGTCTCTGATGGATGTGGTGATTAGTAAGACACCAGGTGGCCTTCCCAACTCTGACTTGTGACTGCGTGATCAGTTTATTGAAAATGTGCTTGATGACATGTCGCGAAGAAAGTTGAAACAATGTATTATTCAGGAACTTGGCATCTCCTTTGTTGACCTCCGGGCAGTGGCGATTAGGTGAGCAGAAGCAACCAGGCCGGGTGGAAAAACTAGGTCCTGAGCCTTTTCTTGTGATTCATATTCACAGGTAGTGGACAATCAAGGGATAAGTGCAAATGCTGTAATGGTTAAACCTCAAGATGGGATTGCAGATATCAAGGAGTGTCTCCGCAAACAGCAACTTCAATTAGACACCATTATGAAGTATATATTAAGATAAGATAAGCCTTTATTAGTCCCACAATGGGGAAATTCCAGGATTGCAACAGCACAGGGATAGCAACACTCAGAGCAATAATTCAGAAGATAAGAAAAATAAAACTAAGAGCAGTGAATATACATACGTACACAAATATATAAATGTATATACACAGTGCAGAGCATTGTAGCAAGATGGAATAAACAACATAACCGTCTACTTAGTTATCCTACATAGTATGAATATGTACCCATACATATCGTCACCCTAGCGACTGACCTAGCGACTGATATTGTCATAGTTGTATTGACTCAGTCAACGCAGACTAAGCAAGGTAATGTTGCTTCCACCTCCACTAAACAATTTCGTTTTCAAGCTCATGGTAAGCCAATCTGTAACCGCTGTAATAAAGACAGTCATATTGCTAGATTCTGTCATGTAGATTTAATGACATCTAACAGTCTCGGAAGATCTAGTTTCAAAGCGCAAGTGCACACCCAGCAGGTGAGAGAAGGTCCTAACTGTCAGTTGTCAAGAAAATTAAGCCCCTCTGTTGCAGCAAGCCAGGCAACAGAAATGGGGTACTTTGCAGGTGGAATTGTGCCACCCGAAGTCCACAGACAGACACAGTCTCTGCCACAAGATGTTGGTGCAGTTACAGCGGTCTCCCAAGCGATAGCTGCTCTTCCAGTGCGGCCAAAATCAGATTTAAAGGGCTGATGACACGATTTTGACATTTTTTTAGGATGTTGTGTAAACCCAAAAGTCATTGTCGATGATCAATATAATATTTACATCAGCGCCTGCATAAACTAGTTATCAAAAAAACGCAGCCGCTGACTGGACTGTGGTGCCGCCCACCGAATTAATGGCGGCACCCCTATGATGTAAGCGGGAGAACGGACACCGGTGTTGTTGACTGGAATGACAGCAGCTTTGTAGCTCACAGTTTCTCTGGTTTCTTGTTTTAATATTACGACTGTGCCTTTGCGTTGTGTCGCAGGCTTAGATAAACAGCAGGTGTGAAAGACCACATCACACGCTTCAGCTCCAACTGTCATAAGCCTCCTCATGCACTCCTTGTGCGCTTTTATGCAGGAGGAGCGCACAAGGAGGGGAAGGATTAATGGATTTATGCGCAGCTTTGACCTACTTTCTGTGATCGCATGCTGACTCTCGCCAGTTCGGCCACGTCCCCTCTATCATTATCACCAGCTGATTCCCCTCCCGTTGATCATGTTTCCCGATCCTCGCCCAGGTGCTTCTCATCACACCATCACCAGCAGTGCGTGTACTTTGCGGCCGTTTGCCAGTCATCTGTGCTGTTTGTCTGCCAGTATTTTCAGCACTCTCACGATGCGTTAGTCACTCCATGTTCGCCATGGTTCTAGTGCGTCCTTGAAGCAATGTCAACTCTGGGGCGCACCTGTGGCTAACACGTCTCCTCTCATTCATTCTCTGAGCGATGCCGGTCCCCGAACGCCATCAGTGTGTTTGTGCTTTTTGTACATCTTCACCTTTTAGGGAATTGTCTGTCTTTCTGTATTAAATGTGCTGTGGTGAACCCTGCATGTAAATCCTTGTTATTTCATCCTCCCTCTCCCTGCCCTGCGTAAGAGCGCACAGAGGATCATAGTGAATGGATTTACACGCAGGATTCACCACAGCACATGTACTGAACATAAGAATGATGACAACAGTTCCCAAAAAGGTGAAGACTTACAAAAATAAACAGAAACACTTACAGTTGGCGTTCAGGGCCGACCGCCCAGCAAACACGGAAAGGAGACGTGTTGACCACGGTTGCGCCCCAGGGCCAACATCGCTTCAAGGGGCGCAACAGAACCACAGCTGTGTGGAGTGGCTAACACATTGTGATAGTGTTGGCAATATTGGCTGGCTGACAACACGGCAGATGATGCACACAAACCATGAACAGCTGACTGTCAAAGAGAGAGGGCAAGTGTGTTCGGACTGGCGAGTCTTGGACAGTGCCCACCTGAAAGTGGCTCAAAACGCACATAAAACACACGTACAAAACAAAAACAAGAATTCAAAATATAATCCATAATAAACCTGATGCCTGAGCCACAGAGAATACATTGCAATGATTTTATTGAAAAATTGGGTTTAAATAAATTATATTTATGAACAAATAATTTGTTGCAATATCTGTAAAAAATGAATAACACTCAGTGTTCCCCTGCCATGTGTTTGTCACTGTTGCTGCTGCAGGCATGTGTGCCTCTCCACCCGTCACCCTCTTAGTGTGGCTCGCTTGGCACGATGCCTGCTTGGCACGGCTCAAACCTATACGGTCTGATGCCCCCAGATTCTTCATCGTCATCCAATTCTTCAGAACTATGATCGTCGGAAGATTGGACAACACAAACCATTTCCAGACTACATGTGCTGGAACCATCGTCGATGTTTTCAACCACTTCCATCCTGTGTGTATAATGAGCAGCCAAGCGCTGTGTTCTCCCGATGACGTGTGTAACCCTTGCCTTACGTTAATTAGGTAAGGGAAATTAAGTGTAGACCAGTTGCTAGGTTCGTAAGGATTACAATAGGGAATTAAAATGAGTGTGGAATGAAATAGCTGGAGGCAAGAAATGAGCAATTCATGGCTGTTATTATTAATGATAAAGAGAACAAAATATACAAACAATTTACAAATATACAAATATAACAACGGCTGGCATGAAATAGAACCCCAAAAATGTCCTACTGAGCTCAGTGTCTGTTTGTCTTTTTGTTTTAGTCGTTTGACCAATCAAGATATCTTGTATTTCCAGACTCAGGTTTCTTTCCCTCTTTTAAAGCGGCGGCTTGAGTTGTTACCACTTTGAATTTTGGGCACTGGAGAGAGGAAGGATGTTCTTCAACCGAGATCTTGGTTCAGATCTCGGTTCAGGTCTCAGGTCAGGCTCGCCATCTCCATTCGGAGAGAATCCAGGATCCAGAAGGTTCTTAATCGGCAACCAAAAAAACCTAGCCTGCACAACAATAATGGTATTATTGTTTACAGCTAGAGTAATTCATTTTCCAATCTCTTCTTATAGAACACTATAGTTTAGTGTTTAAATTCTTCCCTCATATTACTATTGTTACAATCCAGTAATATAGTAATATCTTACAATTCACATTTCACATCTTACATCTTACATGCATGTGTTCTTTTCTCACAATCTCTCTGGTAGTACATGAAATACTTTTTTTTCTCATGTAACCAATTAAATGAATTTCTCTTTTTATCTCTACATCATTTAACCATGAAATTATGATTAATCCTTTTTAACCTTGTCTTTGTAAATCATGAAATGAATTACAATTAATTTATCACATGACCAGGGAATATACTGTCCCATTACTTCCAATATCCCCTTTTAAAATCAGTAAAACCCTGTCTGAGCTACTGGGTTTAGCATAACCTATGAATTGATTCTGCCAGTGTTACGTAGTGTCCGTAGAATTGACCAAGTGCATTCTGGGTAGGGTAGGAACCGTTAGTTCGCTGAGATCACGTCAATGTAGGAGACATCGTTACAAAGCAGCTGTGTTTTAAACTGTAATAGTCGTTCTCACAACCGCCGTGGAGAAAAGGTAAACCACGGAATAGGCTTTTATCGTTTTCCAGCATGGAAGAAGAACAGCACAGCTCCCGTTTCGGATGTAACTAAGAGGCGACGCCTGGCCTGGATTGCAGCAGTCAGAAGACCCAACATAACTTTCAAACACGCACCTATATGCGTGGTGTGCTCAAAGCATTTTCATAAAGGTACGTTATGATTTATTGTGTATGTCTGTTAAAACTTTCTTGTGTTGTGGTTAAGACTTGCTTGGTCATAGCTTTTACCCAACGTCAGCAGTGCTAAGCTAAACAGAGCTAAGCTAAAGAAAGACTCCGATATCCGAGTAGCTAGAAAAAGTTACCACTCACACACCTGTGTGAGCGGGTTTAATTTGTTCTACACCTAAGTATTTTCTTACCGTTTCCTTTGCTTTAACAGCAGACCAGCTTATGAAATGCTAGATTGTGATCCTGACTGGGCACCTTCTCTAAACCTTGGGCATGCAGAGCTTCCAGCTTCCACTCCTGACAGGTTTAACCGCTTATGCAGAAGGACAAGATTATGACAAAAAAAATCAGCAGGGCAGGCAAGTGACCCCCCAGCACAGACCCCCAACATCACTGGCCCTGTGACTGAGATGGATAATGTAGCTCCTTCAAGTAGTCTTTTTTTTTTTTTTACCTATGTTTTTCTTTCTAAAATGTGTCTTGGGATTCCTTTTGATTACAAAATATATTAACTACAGTTGTTTATTGTCCTGATCAGCAATAGATGACACCACACCTCTGGCTGAGATGGAGGAGACGACATCTGATGAAGCAGCACTGATCTGTCAGGCTGATGATGCTCCAGAGGAAAATGTGCAAGAACTACAGAACTGCAGCATGTGTCACCTTAGGCTTAAAGAAATTTTACTCTTGCAAGAGGAGAACAGAAAGTTAAAGGGAGAGCTCTCCAGAAAGACCCTGGATGAGAATTTCCTCAAATATAATGACTCAAAGGTGAAATACTACACTGGGCTTCCATCTTTCAGTTTAATGGCTCTGCTGATGCAATTTTTTCCCAGCCTACCAAAGACAGAAAAATTTCCCAATTTCAAATTCTCCTTTTAACTATGATGCGTTTGCGGCTTAATTTGCCTCTTGAACATATTGCACACCTTTTTGACATAAGCAGACAAACCGCATCCATCCTGTTCTGCGACACCATAAATGTGCTCCATGCACACCTCAGCCCTTTGGTGTACTGGCCAAAGAGACATAGTTTGCAGGCTAGCATGCCACATCAGTACGCTGAAATGTTTGGCAATAAGGTCACAGTTATTATTGACTGCTTTGAACTTTTTAGTTTTAGAATGTAGGCCATGACATGTTTTTGGTGTGGTTTAGCCATTTTGACATCATGTCTTTAACTGTGTCAATAATATTGAAGCAGTTAAAACAGCACCTCTTCAGTTTTTCTTATTGCTCAAACATTTTGCTTTCTTTCCTCTTTTTATATATGTAAATCACACTGAGTTGCCCTTGTGTATGAAATGTGCTATATAAATACACTTGCTTGCTTTGTAACAATTTTTGGAATAAAGTACACGATGGCTTACAAACTCCAGCTCTTTATTTCAAAGATGCAAAACTGTAACCATAACACAATACAAGAATATAAATTGACATGCATGATCGACATGTATCGTTGTTCACACAATGTTATAGCGCATAACTGTCCCATGTTACAGCACTACTCTAATGTGCACATTGCAAAACCACGGCTGCTGTGGGGTTGGTGCTTCAGAGTCCCGCACATCCTAAATGGAACCACTGAATTTCACAGTTTTGGTTATCACAGGCAACCATGTCATCCAGCTCTTCTGGCTGCCTGCAAGTCCACCACACTTCTGTGTTATGTACCTGTCTTCTGGGATTGTGTGTGGGACCTGGCTGTAATGCAGTTAGACATCGTCTTTTGGGCTTCTGGGTGGGTTTATCAGCTGCAGCTTTCCTCTTGTGTTGTGGGGTCAGAGTCAGTAAAGTGACGGGCAACAAGCTCAGGTAGGAAAACTTTATAAAAAAAAAAGTTCTGGGCCACTGGTAAAAGTGTTTGCTCCCACAGGTCAGAATCTGGTGTGACGTGTACAACAACACAACTTTTTGTGGTCCATACAACAAAGTCACAGAAATGTGAGCCTGTCACAAAAATTTGCATTTGTACCTGCTTGTAGTACTTGTGACTGTGCTTGAGTTCTAGTCTCCCATCAGAGAGTTCCAGGTAAAAATCCTTGTCTGCACAGGCCTGCAGGATGTTGTTGCGGTGCTTATATGGGGATTTTATTTCCACAAAGCCTTTTTCACAACAGGTGCAGGACACAAGTGCATCAGGGGTTGCACCAACTTCAGGAAAGGAGGGGTTGATTATAAAATATTATAAGTGTAGAGGGGTGCGTTCAAGGATGAGACATGGGTGTAGAGGGGTGCGTTCAAGGATGAGACATGGTTATTTCTCAGGATCAGTTTTATTGAACACACACATCCTCTATCATCTCTCAAAGCAGAAGAGGCAGAACAGTCACGTATCACAGTTCTTATACACTGCAGAAGCCACACCACCTAAGTCACATGTTGCCTATGCAAACATACAAGCCATGGTACATACAGTGGTACCTCTCCTTACGAATGTCTCTACATACAGAATTTTCAGGTTACGAGACGCCTCAACGGGAAAATATTGCCTCTTGTTACGAAAGAAATTTCAGGGTACGAAAGGCAAAAAAGTACGCGCTCCTCGCAGCTCCCGTAGTTTACCGAACGTAAACATACCTGTAGCTGCTCTGCCATTGGCTATCGCCTAGCATCTTCCTGGTATCCCATTGGCCACGAAGTGTTCGGGCAGTTTTACGTGTGTGTACAGTACAGTATTAACATTTATTCACTATGGGCCCCAAGAAAGTGATGGAGATAAGTGGAAAAGGAGAAAAGAAGAAGAAGAGAGTTTTTTTGTCCATACAAACAAAGAAAGAGATAATAGAAAGGTATGAAAAGGGGATGCGTTTGGTTGATCTCGCCAAAGAATATGGCCGTAATACATCTACGATCGGCACGGTATTAAAACAAAAGGAAGTCCTAAAAGCAAACGTCCTTGGATCGGTTCTTCACAAAACGTCAGGCAAAAACCACTGATGAGAGAGAACATGAACCAAAGAAGGCAAAAGGGGACGACGACGACGATAGCAGTTAAAAGGTAAATGAACATAATTTTTATTATTCTTTACTTTATACTTTATTCTTTGTTTTTTTTTAAATTACAACTCTCATTTTATGTTTATTGTGCAGTAATCTAATTGTAACATGTATTTGTTACATGTTTTGATGCGTTTTTATGATTTATAAAAAATTTATGCCCGAATTTTGGGGGGCTTGGAACGGATTAGGGCATTTACATGTAAAACGCGTCTCCACTTACGGAATTTTCACGTTACGGAAATACTTCCGGAACAAATTAATTTCGTAAGTAGAGGTACCACTGTAATCTCAATCACAATGCCTCTTTGATCTTCTCCTATTGTCCTTTATCCCTCGATGTTCCGGGACTCCCACTGGGGCCTCATCTTCAAGACAAAAGGCTGGGACCGTCCTCTCCTCTCAGTCTCTGCCGGCCAGACCTCCTTTGTTCTCTTGAGACGTGAAGCCCACAATACACATGTAGTCATGCATATGTGGGGGAGTATAAGTTCATTATATGCGCCACATAACCCCCCCCCCCCCAAACGTCTACTTCAAGGACAAACATACTCTGATATACGTAGCAGAAAATGTTACAGACTATCACAAACAGCAAGGAATATCACAACATATCACACTTCCGTCCCCAATCGCTTGGGCTTTAATCTCCTGCCATATCTGCTGTAAGCGGGCTCCGCTCCTCGTGCCTGTGAATCAGAGTCATTAGTGCATCCCTGTGGTGGCTTAGAACAATGTCTTCCCGGCGGCCTGCCACGGCGGGGGGCCCTGGCCAGCTGCACGTGCTCATCAGCCAAAACAAAGGCGGGTTTGAGTCTATTAATGCAGACCAACTCTTTTCTGTCTCCCAAATCAAGCAAAAAATGTTTCTCCCCAGTTTCTAACACTCTGAAAGGCCCGTCGTGAGGCGGCCGTAAACCTGGCCTTTGAGCATCATGTCTGACAAAAACAAATTCTGCATTTTTTAAAGCTTTGGGCACAAAAACGCACGGAAAACTGTGATGGACTGGGCCGGGAAGGGTGTTTGATCCCGTGTCACTCTGCAGCAGCTGAGCGGGGGGGCAGTTTGGTGCCGGGTTGTCCGGGAGAAACTCCTCCGGTAAACGGAGGGGCTGGGCAAAAACTAATTCCGCCGGGGAGGCTTGCAAATCCTCTTTAGGTGCAGAACGCAACCCTAATAAAACCCATGGAAGTTTATCTGCCTAATTTGTATCCGTAAGAGACGCTCTAAGGGCTGCTTTCAATGACCTGTGGAAGCGTTCGCACAAACCGTTGGCTTGGGGGTTATACGCGGTCGGACAGTGAATTTTCACCCCCAGGCTGTGGGCCATAGATGACCAGAGCTCAGAAACAAATTGGGGGCCTCTGTCAGACGTTATGTCTGACGGGACTCCAAAACGAGCAACCCAAGCCGTTAAAAAAGCGCGTGCAACGTCTGCTGCTGTAGTCGACGCCAGAGGAACCACCTCTGGCCAGCGCGTGGTGCGATCCACCATCGTCAAAAGGTGTGTGAACCCCTACGACAATGGGAGGGGGCCCACCAAATCGACATGCACATGATCAAAACGTTTAGCTGGAATGTGAAAAGGCTCCAAAGGGGCTCTCGTGTGCTTGTGTATCTTGGCTCGCTGACACGCTACACAAGCCGCTGCCCATTCTTTAACCTGTTTACGCAACCCAGGCCAAACAAATTTTTCCCCCACCATTTTAATCGATGCGCGCACCCCCGGGTGCGCCAGGGAATGGATTGAGTCAAAAACGCGGCGGCGCCATGCAGCTGGAACCACGGGGCGAGGGCGCCCTGTGGAGACATCGCAGATTAGAGGGGGCATAACTATCTGCTGCACCCTGTGCTCCAGCCTTAACCCTGTTGGTCCAGACTGGAGCGCGCGCACATCCGCGTCGCTAACCTGCTCCGCAGCCATGGCCGCGTAATCTAAACCTACGCGGAGTGGGGCTGCAAGCGCTTCCGCGCCACAAACCTGGCCCGCGGCCACGGCTGCCGAGTCTGCCCCCAGGGGGCCTGATGTTGCCACAGCCCGCGAAAGGCAATCTGCCACTACATTATGCTTACCCGCGACATGCTGAATATCGGTAGTGAACTCCGATATCGCGGCCAGCTGTCTTTGTTGCCGGCCTGACCAAGGTTCTGAAATTTTGGCCATCGCAAACGTTAGCGGCTTGTGGTCTACAAAAGCGGTGAAACGGCGCCCCTCCAGCCAGAACTGGAAATGGCGGATGGCTAAATGCAGGGCCAACAGCTCCCTATCGAACGCGCTGTATTTCCGCTCGTTCTCGTGCAAGGTTTTGCTGAAAAACGCGAGGGGTTGCCAGCTCCCCGCCACAAACTGCTCGACGACCGCGCCCACCGCTGAATTGGAAGTGTCCGTGGTGAGCGCCATACGAGCCGTTGTCACTGGGTGTGCCAGCAAAGCAACGTTCGCTAGGGCTGATTTGACCTGGGTGAATGCGCGCTCCCGCTCCAGGGACCACTCGATCCTATTTGCAGGTTTTTGCTTTTTAAGTGCCGCGTACAATGGTTGCATGAGCTGTGCTGCGCCGGGGAGGAAACGGTTATAAAAGTTAACCATCCCGAGAAATTCCTGCAATGCTTTGACCGTCTGAGGTTGGGGAAACTCCGTTATTGCGCGTGCTTTATCGAGGAGCGGGACCGCTCCTTCTGGTGAAACGCGGTGCCCCAAAAAGTCTATTTGCGTCACCCCGAACTGGCACTTCGCTGGATTGATTATTAACCCGTGCTCTGCTAGCCTCTGGAAAACCGCTGTGAGGTGGCTTTCGTGTTCGGCTTCGGATGGGCTGGCTACCAAAATATCATCCAAGTAAACGAACACGAAAGGAAGGCCGCGTAAAACTGCATCCATCATGCGCTGGAACGTCTGTGCGGCCCCTTTGAGTCCAAAAGGCATGCGCAAAAACTCAAAAAGCCCGAAAGGAGTTATTACCGCTGTTTTGGGTATATCTTGAGCGCGGACTGGGACTTGGTGGTAACCGCGCACCAAATCCATCTTAGAAAAAATGCGCGCCCCCGCTAAATGCGCCGAAAAATCCTGGATGTGCGGAATCGGGTAGCGATCGTGTGCTGAAGCGTTATTTAACCTGCGGAAATCGCCGCAAGGTCGCCAAGAGCCATCAGCCTTGGGGACCATATGCAGTGGTGAAGACCAGGGGCTGTTCGAGCGCCTAATGATGCCCAATTTTTCAAGGTTGGCGAATTCCTCTCGCGCAATGGCCAGTTTAGCTGGGTCCAAGCGCCGAGCTTTTGCAAAGACGGGGGGGGCGGTGGTAGTTATGAAATGCTCCACCCCGTGTTTCGCTACTGACGCCGAAAACGTTGGGACCGTGAGTGTTGGGAACTTAGTGAGTAGGGCTTGAAACTTACCACCCGTAGCTGTGAGGTTGGGCTGTGCAGTAGGCGGGGCCACCCGAGCTGTGCAGGAAATAGAGTGAAAAGACAGTGCATTAACCATACGTCTATTAGCAAGATCAACCAATAAACCATTTGAGCACAAAAAATCAGCACCTAACATATCATCATTATTGACTTCAGCTATGACGAAGGTCCACTCGAAAGTCCGACCATGAAAAGACAGAGGGAGGGTCTTCTCCCCGAAGGTCTTGATCCTCGAGCCGTTCGCCGCCAACACCAGGGGTCCGTTGGCGGGTCCCAGCCGGTCAGCGTAGGAAGGCTTGATGAAACTTAGCTGGGAACCTGTGTCCACCAGGAACTGCCTCCCTGACCTCGCGTCTGTTATGAAGAGCAGCTTGTTCTTCTCGCCGAGAGCAGCAGCTGCTACCGACTCTCGGTCTCGGCATTTTCCCGAGCGTTTGAACCGGCACGGTGGAATGCACTTGCGTGCCCTCTCGGCGAAGCGTCGATGATAAAAGCAGAGGGTGCCGTCCGCTCCGCTTCTCCTGGTCTCCGCCGCTGCTGACGTCAGCAAATCCGGTGCCGCAGCCTCTGGACCTCCACCGTCTCCCGATGATGCGCTCAGCTCCGCTGCCGCCGTCGTGGCTGTGTGCCGCCTATGGGCGTCGACGAGACGCTGTGCCTCCTGGCCCAGCTCGTGGTACTCTGGGTTGGTCAGCAGCTGTGAATTGGCCAGGATGACTCTCACTGCTGGCGGGAGTGTCCTGAGGAAAAGATGGGCGAAGATAAAACTGTCGTCGTCATCGCCTCTCAGATTCAGCATCCTCGCCATCAGGTCAGCTGGCCTGTCTGCCTCGCCCTCCGTCAACACCAGGAGCTTCTCTGCTCGCTCTCCCAGCGAGGGGGTGAAAGCACGGATGAGGGCGGCTTTCAGTGCGCCGTACTTGTCTTCTGGTGGGTGGTTAGTCAGGCTCTCCACCCGCTGCACTGTGAGGCTGTCCAGCTTCGCGACGACATGGTAGAACTTCGTTGTGTCTGCTGAAATTCCCCGAAGATGGAATTGCGCCTCCACAGTGGTAAACCAGGAGTGCGGGCTGTGTTGCCAGAAATTGGGCAGCTGGACTGCGGTAGCTGCGTTAGCCCGGTTGGCTCCTGACGAGTCCGGTGCGTGAAGGTCGTCACCGGCCATAATTTGTCGTAGGTCACCAGTGTAGAGGGGTGCGTTCAAGGATGAGACATGGTTATTTCTCAGGATCAGTTTTATTGAACACACACATCCTCTATCATCTCTCAAAGCAGAAGAGGCAGAACAGTCACGTACCACAGTTCTTATACACTGCAGAAGCCACACCACCTAAGTCACATGTTGCCTATGCAAACATACAAGCCATGGTACATAATCTCAATCACAATGCCTCTTTGATCTTCTCCTATTGTCCTTTATCCCTCGATGTTCCGGGACTCCCACTGGGGCCTCATCTCCAAGACAAAAGGCTGGGACCGTCCTCTCCTCTCAGTCTCTGCCGGCCAGACCTCCTTTGTCCTCTTGAGACGTGAAGCCCACAATACACATGTAGTCATGCATATGTGGGGGAATATAAGTTCATTATATGCGCCACATAAGCACACTTTCACATGTATATTGGGTGCATAATTCAATTTATGGCATGCACTTATTTTATTTAGTAAATAAATACTTGTAATCAAGACAAGAAATTTAAAAAAACCCACCTTTGTGAGTTTACTGCCCTCCCATCGAGTTTCCCAGTTTTCGACTAGTAGGCAGCAAGCTAACACGTGTGGTGCAGGCCTCAATGATGACAAGATGTTTCCTTTTATCTCGTTTATTGAAGCTACCCCACAAGGAACTTAACGTGATGTACACTCGTCTTTTGGGTTTTACATCCGTTTACATTTGTTCCTACAGCCGTGTAAAACTGCAACAAAGTAAACATATACACGCCGTCAATGATATGGTCACCGTATTTAGCTTAGCACATGTTAGCATTAGCTCTAGCTTAGCTTGGTAACAATGACTGGTAGGACTAGAGTCAGATCGCTTAAAATACACCAATGCAACCATGCAGTTCTCATTGTAGCTGTTAACACTGTCAAATCATGCAGATACTCACGGACTAATGATGTCCAAGGCGCCAATAAATAAACAACATCCACAGCGTTCGTACAATGAGTGACGCTCTGCTCCGTTCTCCGGTTGTATCATTACTGCACATGTGCAACACTTTGTGTATCAGTTCAAAACGATGCTTTCACTACACCACTAGAGGGAGCCAAACTCCCTTACATGAAATGCTGTAATGGGAACTCTTAACTTAATACATGGAGGCAGCATAGTGAGCACAACTGTCTTCAAGTCTGCCTTGTACATCTACAAGTCATGCACCCATCCGTCTGTGAACTGCACTTTTCCTTGCTTCAAAGACCTAAAGTTAATAAAAACTTCATGCGTGTATGGACTTATGCTTACAGTCATATAATTATAAATGAAGGCATGGTCGAAGTTTGGCAGAATGTTTACATCCGAACTCCATGTGATATGTTGGTAGGGATCTAGTCCATTAACCCCTTCAAGCTTCGCCAAATAGCGTGCCTTTGCAGTCCCATTCAATTTGGCGGAGTATGGCCCCTTTAAATTTTCCTTCACGGTCCATTTTGTGATTTTTTTTTCCGTTCATTCACAAGAAATGCCGAGGCGCTGTGTGATTGCAGTCCGTTTACGATCGCTGTTCCTACCCCACCCAGAATGCATTGCGCGTTTGTCACGTGGGCTGGCGAGGTTAATTTACCTAGGAAACCAACACAATGTGCTTTTAGCATCAAACTACACATTACATTCGACAGAAATAGTGCAAAACAACTAAAAGTACTTCAGCATACTGTTGTGAACAGAAATCACATTTAGGAAAACCATACAGACACAAAAATAGCCTTTTCCATTGCTTTTAAACAGGAAAAATCCACTCGCGATTAGCATTAGCATAACGCTAACAGCATGGCGTTAGAATCAGAATCAGAATCAGATTTATTGCCATTGTTCATGTAGTACACAAACTAGGAATTTGTCTCGGTGCAATGCTGCAACATTAAACATGATAAAAATAGAAGATAGAAATAAAAAACTATACATGCAATAAAATGTAGAATATGAATGAGTAATACTAGTCAAGCAATTTAAATATATTAGCGAGCAGCAGATATTGTGGAGTACCACATAGTGCAGTCGGTAATGCAAAAAGAAAACAGTGATGATTGACATGAGTCTGGTTGAGCTGCTGTACGTAGTGCACGAGAGTCTAATAAGTCACATAGTGTTCAGCAGTCTGATGGCTGAGGGGAAGAAGCTGTTCATGTGACGGGAGGTTTTAGTCTGAATGGAGCGAAGTCTTCTACCTGAGGGGAGGGGGGCAAACAGTACGTGACCAGGGTGTGAAGGATCGGCTATGATCCGGCCTGCACGCCTCTGGGTCCTGGAGATGTACAGATCCTGAAGGGATGGGAGCTTGCAGCCGATCACCTTCTCAGCAGCGCGCACGATGCGCTGCAGCCTTAGTCTGTCCCTGGCAGTGGCTCCTGCGTACCACACGGTTATGGAGGTGGTGAGGATGGACTCGATGATGGCCGTGTAGAACTGCACCAACATCTTGGTGGGTAGCTTGAGCTTCCTCAGCTGCCGCAAGAAGAACATCCTCTGCTGGGCCTTTTTGATGAGGGAGCTGATGGTCGGCTCCCACTTGAAGTCCCGGGTGATGGTGGTGCCCAGGAAGCGGAAGGAATCTGCAGTGGTGATGGGAGAGCCTGTGAGGGTGAGGGGGGGCAGAGGGGTTGTGACTTTCCTGAAGTCCACGATCATCTCCACTGTCTTCAGAGCGTTCAGCTGCAGATTGTTGTGGCTGCACCAGGACGCCAGCTGGGCTACCTCTCTCCTGTAGACGGATTCGTCGCCGTTGGAGATGAGCCCGATGAGGGTGGTGTCGTCTGCAAACTTGATCAGCTTGACAGACTGGTGGCTGGAGGTGCAGGAGTTGGTATAAAGGGAGAAGAGTAGGGGGGAAAGTAAACAGCCTTGGGGTGATCCGGTGCTGATGCTAACAGAGTCTGAGACAGTCTTTCCCAGCTGCACATGCTGCCTCCGGTCCGTCAGGAAGTCGGTGATCCACCTGCAGAGGGAGTCAGGCACGTTGAGCAGGGACAGCTTGTCCCGGAGCAGAGTGGGGCGGATGGTGTTGAATGCAGAGCTGAAGTCCACAAACAGGATCCTGGCGTAGGTTTCCGGGGAGTCCAGGTGCTGCAGGATGGAGTGGAGGGCCAGGTTGACTGCGTCGTCCACAGACCTGTTGGCTCGGTAGGCAAACTGCAGCGGGTCCAGGAGGGGAGTGGTGATGGACTTGAGGTGGGGCAGGACCAGGCGCTCAAAGGACTTGATGACTACAGAGGTGAGCGCTACAGGTCTGTAGTCGTTAAGTCCAGTGATCCGTGGCTTCTTGGAGACAGGGATGATGGTTGTCACGCCGCGCCATTCATCAGCGGTGCCACCTGCTCACGCACCTGCTACTCGTCAGCGGCGAGGGATAAAAGCCGCCTCGCCCTGAGCTTCGGCCTGAAGCCGTAGACTTCATTCCCCTTCCATGGGCTTCTACCACATTCTCTTCAGCATCCTCGTCATCGGTAAGAAAATCGCTTACCTCATCTCTCCAGTCTGCTCCCCTGTGCACAGGTGGATTCCTCGGCGGCGGACAATCCCGTCCCTCGTCTCTCCTCGCTGCTGCACCGAGCCCTGCAGGTGGCTGTCTCCCGGGCTTCCATCCTTGAAGCGCCAGTCATCTGTCCCAACAAGTAAGCTTCTCTCCCTCGCCTATTCTCCTCCTGTGTTGGTGTGTGCTCATCACCCTGTGTCTGATTTCTCCCATAGGGTTGCCGGCTGAACGGTCTCCTGCCTCTGGGTCCGAAGCAGACGCCACCACCAACACATTAACATTCCGCAGACACGCACCCAAACATCCCTGTTGTTAATAAACAGTTTGAACTACTCTGAGCCTGTGTGTGTGCGTCTCCTGAGCCGAACGTTATGTCAATGGTGGAGGTTTTGAGGCAGGTCGGCACATGGCATAACTTCAGGGAGGTGTTAAAAATGTCTGTGAAGACAGGAGTCAGCTCTTCCGCACAGTGTCTCAGGGTGGAGGGAGACACGCTGTCCGGACCGGGGGCCTTGCGCGGGTTCAGTCTGGAGAACTGTCTGTGCACGTCCTGCTCACTGATGACAAGGGCAGGGGGGGAGGAGGGGGGGTGCCTCTGATGAAGTGGGGACCGTGGAGGCAGTGGCGCTTGGGGGAGGGGGGGGATGGACACAGCTGACGAGGTGTCAAAACGGGCATAATGTCGGGACAGTCTTTGACAAAGGGCTTTGTCATCCTGACCTTTAGAAGCCTGAGGCTGATAGTTGGTGATTTGCCTCAGTCCTCTCCACACAGAAGCAGAGTCGTTAGCAGTAAACTGCTGCTGGAGTCTCTCAGAATACACAGATTTAGCTCTCCTCAGCTCTCTGCTAAACCGGTATTTGACCTCCCTGTAGCAGTCCCTGTCTCCACTTTTCAATGCTGCTTCCTTCTCCTTCCTGATCTGTCTGAGCTTAGCAGTGAACCAGGGCTTGTCATTCGAGTACCTCACCCTGGTGCGCGATGGAAGAATGCTCTCATCACAAAAGTGGATATATGAGTTCACAGTGTCCATGTACTCATCCAGATCATGCGTGGTTCCTTTAAACATGCCCCAGTCGGTTATTTCCATGCACGTGCTCAGCTTCTCCCCAGCTTCACTGGTCCATTTCTTCGTAGTGCTCACAACAGGTTTAGTGAGCTTTAGTCTCTGTTTGTATGTGGGAATGAGGTGGACCATCACGTGATCAGATAGTCCAGAATCAGAATCAGATTTATTGCCATTGTTCATGTAGTACACAAACTAGGAATTTGTCTCGGTGCAATGCTGCAACATTAAACATGATAAAATAAAAGAAATAAACTATACATGCAATAAAATGTAGAATAAGAGTGAGTAATACTGGTCAGCAGTTAAAATATATTAGCAAGCAGCAGATAATGTGGAGAACCATATAGTGCAGCCGGTAATGCAGGAAGAAAACAGTGACGAGCGCAGCGCGGGGAACAGCACGATACGCATCCTTCACTGTAGTGTAACAGTGATCCAGCGTGTTCTCTCCTCTGGTGGGGCATTTAATAAACTGTTTGTATCGGGGGAGATCGTGGCTCAGGTTACTGTGGTTAAAGTCGCCAACCACAATAACCAGAGAGTCCGGGAAACTCCGCTCCATTTGTTGAATGTGATCAGCGAGCGCGCGCTGACCCTCGCGTGCGTCCCCGTCGGGCGGGACGTAAACAGTGGCCATGCATGCTTCATTTAGTACACACTCGGTTTTCACTCACCAAGATGAGATTTCAGCATGAACACAGCAAAAGTCACAGCCTCACGGCCTCTCAAGCTCATGCTCCCATCAACTTAAGACAATAAAGGTTTCAAATTAGCGTTTGGACAGTGTTTAGATCCATTTATAGCACCTTTCAGTAGTAACTCACCAAGAAGACCCACAGGCCTCCACACAGATCGTCCACAGCCTCTCTCGTCCACTCTCAGATCGCAAAAGACCGAAAACCCGGGTGCGCGCCTCGGCACTCTGCTCAGAAGGCGGGGCTAATATCGCTCTTAACGAATGAAAAGACCGAGATCGCCCAACGTGACCATGAAACAGGAATTTAAAAGTTGGATAACGAGGATCACACTTCCTCTTCCCAAAATAATCGTTTTTCAAAATAAAATCACACAATTGTATTAATACAAATGAAATCTGAGAAAAAAGGGTCATTTTCTCAGCTGGGTTACACGTGACTACATGGTAGCGGGGTTTTCCAGCCACTGATGTAATTGGTGACGTGGCGCTCATGAAAATGTCAGATGTTCGCGTGAATATCTGACATTTATAATTTATATTATAAACATTTATAAATGTCTGAATATCTCTGTCTGTATCACGGTATAAAAGAGCTTGTTTCACTCTCAGCTCTCTCTCTCTACGCTCTACTCTCAAGACCATCCAAGAGGGCCCCAGCGGCAACGCTGGGGTCATCAGGCTGTATTCATGTTAGAGGGTCAATAAAGAATCTGTGCTGACCTACGCTCGTGCCTCGCCTCCACATCCTTTCCTTCGCACCCTCTACATTGGTGCGATATTCAGACATTTATAAACACACACACAGCGCTCCGCACTGTGTGTGTGTTTATATATCTACATATTTATTCCATCTAGCTACAATGCTCCGCACTGTGTGTTTATTTATATATTCATATATTTATTCCATCTAGCTACAACGCTCCACACTGTGTGTGTGTTTATATATTCACGTTTATTCCATCTAGCTACAATGCTCCGCACTGTGTGTGTTTATATATTCATATGTGGCACACATATTTGAGTTGCTTAGGCTGCATATGTATATTACTGTTGCCCACGTCTCAGAATGAACAATAAGTCTGGGCCTCCTGGGGATAACAGGAGGATGTGAAATGTGATCTTTTGAGATGGCCTTGAGAGACTTCCTGACCACCAGGGTTTTGGGGGACAGGAGAAGACCTGGGGGTTTATGTATTGTGTCTTGGGATTAAAGACAATGTGACTCTGTACTTTGATGTCCCAGGTATAAAAGGGACAGATGTGGGAGGAAGGTTCTCTTTTCTGTTTGAGAAGATGTTGGAGATACGTGAATGATTAATAAACCTGAATTGAGAAATAAACTCAGCTTCATCTTTTCACGCTCTCCACACATATTTATTCCATCTAGCTACAATGCTCCACACTGTGTGTTTATATATCTATATATTTATTCCATCTAGCTGCAATGCTCCGCATCGTGTGTCTATATATTTATGCTTATATGTACATATGTATACTCGCTGCTTTTGTTTTTTTTCTTGCCTTCTGATTGTTGCTCTGAGTGTTGCTATCCCTGTGCTGTTGCAATCTTGGAATTTCCCCATTGTGGGACTAATAAAGGCTTATCTTATCTTATCTTAAAAAAAGATAAGATAAGATAAGATAAGCCTTTATTAGTCCCACAACGGGGAAATTCCAGGATTGCAACAGCACAGGGATAGCAACACTCAGAGCAACAATCAGAAGGCAAGAAAAAACAAGCAAGCAAGAGCAGCTAATATACATATGTACATATTACTATAAAATATATATATATACACACACACACACACACACAGTGCAGAGCATTGTAGCTGGATGGAATAAATATATGAATATATGAACACACAGTGCAGAGCATTGTAGCTAGATGGAATAAATATGTAAATATATAAACACCCACAGTATGGAGCATTGCAGCTAGGTGGAATAAATATGCAAGTATATAAACACACACAGTGCGGAGCAATGTAGCTAGATGGAATAATATGTAGATATATAAAAACACAGTGCGGAGCATTGTAGCTAGATGGAATAAATATATAGATATATAAATATAAACACACCCAGTGCAGAGCATTGTAGCTAGATGGAATAAATATGTAAATATATAAACACACACAGTGCAGAGCATTGTTGCTAGGTGGGATGAAACAGCATAACCGTCTATTTAGTTATCCTACATGGTATGATTATGTGCCCATACATATTCTCACCCTCCATAGCGACCGGTATGTTCCTAGTTGTATGCCGGAGAGGACCATTGTGTAAGTCTATTGCATCTTTTGCATTCAAAAAAAAAACTATTAGTTTGTTACGTCTTTTTGCTATCTCTGCGAGCAGCCCTGCTTAGGTTGTACAGTCTGACAGCCGTTGGTAGGAAGGACCTACGAAACCTCTCGGTTGTGCACCTGGGATGATGTAGTCTGCTGCTAAATGAGCTCCTCAGTGCATCCAGTATGTCCTGCATAGGGTGGAACTCGGACTCCAGCAGAGATGACAGTTTAGCCACCGTCCTTCTCTCTCCTATCTCCTCCATCGGATCAAGGCGTTGCCCCAGGACAGAGCTAGCTTTCTTAATCAGTTTGTTCAGTCTCTTCCTATCGGCTGCAGTAATGCCACTGCCCCAGCAGACCACTCCAAAAGTGATGGCTGATGCCACCACCGTGTCATAGAATGACTTCAGCAGCGCCCCTTGTACACCAAAAGACCTGAGTCTCCTCAGCAGGAACAGCCTGCGCTGTCCCTTCTTGTAGAGTGCGTCAGTATTGTGTGACCAGTCTAGTTTATTGTTCAGATGAATACCCAGGTACTTGTAGGATGTCACCATCTCGATGTCTGTTCCCTGTATATTTACTGGTGCTGTGAGGGGCTGCCCATGCCTGCGGCAGTCCACCACCAGCTCCTTAGTTTTCCTCGCGTTGATCTGGAGGCAGTTCCGATGGCACCAGTCCACAAAGTCCTGGATAAGCCCTCTGTACTCAGCTTCATCTCCGCTGGAGATGAGACCAACGATCGCAGAGTCATCAGAGAACTTCTGTAGATGGCAATGTGTTGTGTTGTGTGAGAAGTCCGCAGTATAAAGAGTGAACAAGAAGGGAGCCAGCACCGTTCCCTGGGGGGCCCCCGTGCTACTGATGATCGTGTCGGAAACACAGTCCCGGGTTCTCACAAACTGAGGCCGGTTCGTGAGGTAGTCCAGGATCCATGATGACAGGTGCTGGTCCACCCCTGCGCGCAGCAGCTTGTCCTGTTTGACTGTTTGACTTAGAACTGCACAGACCAACCTACTTTGTCATATTGTATTATGTGTTGAAAAATTAAAGGAAGTCAAAAACGTGTCATCAGCACTTTAAGGTCTTTGCAGGAAGCCGATTCTGTCATTGGCACGTTTTTGTATTTTTGGAAAAGGGGGAGACCTCCTACCAAGCTTGAAATGGTAGATGCTGGTAAGGAGGTAAGGAAGTTGGTGCAGCAGTGGTCCAGGATAAAAATGAAGCATGGCGTCTTGTATTGCCAAATAAAACTGCCTGATAATGGAGAAGTAATACTGCAACTTTTATTGCCAAAATGTTTTCAGACAGAAGCCCTGAAGAGCCTCCATGATGATCATGGACATCAAGGCATCACACGTACGAGCAGCCTGGTGAGGCAAAGGTGTTTTTGGCCATTTATGGGAGGTGACATTGAACGACATTGCCAAGAGTGTCAGTGCTGCACTCTCTCTAAAGCTGTACAACCAAAAGTTTGCACATTTAGGGGGAGTTTGGTGGCTTTAAAGTCTCTGGAGGTAATTGCTATTGATTTTACAATGCTGGACAAGGCCAGTGATGGGTGGGAAAATGTACTGGTTATTACGGATGTATTTTTCAAATTTTCCCAGCCATATCCTACTCCAGATCAGCGAGCCAGCATAGTGGCTAGAATACTTATGGAAAAGTGGTTCTACACCTATGGGGTACTCAAGCGTATTCATAGCGACCAGGGGAGGAGTTTTGAGGGAGAGCTTTTGAGGTGTTATGTAGCCTGTATGGAAAAGAGAAATGCAGAACCACACCATACCATCCAGAAGGGAATGGGCAATGTGAAAGATTCAATAGAACTTTGCACAACTTGTTGCATACAGCAAAATGGCCACAATTTCTTCCCCAAGTGCTGTATGCATATAATACTACAGCACACTAGTCTAACGGTTATTCACCATATGAGCTTATGTTTGGTCAGAAAGCTCAGTTGCCTGTAGATTTTCTGTTGGGGGCCTCTGAGGAAGAACCTCGCTCCAAAACGGTGCAGGATTGGGTTGGAGAACATCAAAATCATTTGAGTGAAGTCTATTTGCATGTGAAGGAACAGCTCTAACAGGCAATGGAGAATAGGAATCGACATTATCAGCCAGCTGTTACATCTCTGCTGCCTTGTGGTACCTTTGTGTACAAAAGATGTCATCCTGTTGGGTGGCACAAGATTCATGACGTCTGGGATCCGACTGTGTATGAGGTTGTGGCAAACATGGATGGAGAAGGAAGGGTGTATAAGGTACACCCTAGCGATGTTGCAGGCCCTGAACAAATCATTAATAGATCTGAGCTGAGAGTGGTGCCAAAAGGTTTGGGCCCAATACCTGTGTGTCAGACTCAATCCCAATCTGATCCAGGCTTGATTATCGATTCACCCCCAGAGAGGGAACCAGAAAATACTAATGATGACTGATTCAGAGGGTGTGCCATTTCTGATAGAATCCCACCAGCAGCCAGTCAGGACTTCATGCTTGCCTGTAATTAATCAAAGTGGTTTGACCACTGAGACGGATAGGCAGAGCCGTTGTGTTCTGCTGCCAGTTATAGATCATGATTCTGGAAATACTTCCTTTTGTGGTGTCAGCAGGGAGGGAACTGAACAAACAAATGTCGTGCTTATGCGTCCAAAACGAAACACTGCTGGACGTCACCCAAATTTGTGTCATCTCCCGCGGTTTGTTAATTTGGCTGTAAATGTACACACGACTCGTATCACTGTGTGAATGTGTTTCCGCCGTGATTATAATTTGTCACCAGTACGGTGACCTTTCAGAATGGGGATCATTGTAGTGGGCAGGGCTTTAGGACCCAGGAGGTGCCTCAGGCCTAGATAAACAGAATGTAGTGAGCATGCACTCCTGGCTCTGATTCACGGAAGTGTGGTGTGGACACGACACGGGGTGGCTGTAAAGCCTTTAAACTTTTGGGGCAGCCGTGGCGCAGGTGTAGTGTGGCCAATTACTGGTCGGAGGTCAGGGGTCCGATTCTCACTCTGCCTGCAGTCTGCATGTCGAAGTGTCCTTGAGCAAGACACTGAACCCCCAGTTGCTCCTGGTGGGTCAGGACAGCACTGTGTATGGCAGCTATGCTGCCATCAGTGTGTGAATGGGTGGATAGCAGGATCTGTAAAGCGCTTTGGTCATCTAGAGATGAGAATAAAAGCGCTATATAAGTGAATGCCATTTACCATTTAGAGGACATCGGCTTTGATGCTGTATTGACAAATGATGTGCTGCTATATGCCTCATGACAGGAAGGAGATGCTTGGGGCAGAAAATGGGACAAAACTTCACGTGAAATGGTCAGTCAGAAAGCAACTCATACCGGCTCGGACGTCACCCGGGTTAATAAGGTCAGGAGTTCCTGGCAGTGGAAGGTGAAGGACAGAGCTGCATGGAGGAATCTGATCAGATCTAAATGAAACAGTCATTGTCACCCCCGGCAGATCTATGATGTGATGGGTTTTAAATAAGGTCTATTATCCCTCATTTTAGTTTATTGGTACAGAGAGCCTGAAAGTGCCTATGGTTTTGGTTTTGTACTATTTATCATTTCTGGCTGATGCCGTGCCCAATTTTTAAATGACAGTACTTTTTAATAAACTTGGATATTCTTTATCAAAGAAGACAGCCTCTTGTCCTGGTTATTCTGGACATAGTGTATAGTTAGTGGACCAGAAGTTACTGTGGTGGTTAAAGGATAAATTTGGTCACTACAGAAATGGCGTTGCCGGCAGGACCTAGAGGCTGGAATTTTTGTGTGGTGGCTCTTTATTTTTTGAGGGTTAAAGGGAGGAAAATCATTGACAGGCTGGCAGCAATGAGGGAGCCACTGACCCGGTGTGGGACTCTAAGTCACTGCTCTAACCCCTGGAGAAATGGATGATCTTCAGGGCCTTCGGACACAGCTGCAGCAGCTTTGAGCAGCAAATGAAGTGTTGAGGGAGCAATTAAGGGATCAGTCACAAACATCTGACCCAGGACCATCAACTGATTTTGGTTTGAGCCCAGCTGGCGGTTTGGAGGGTGCGGCTACAAACTTTTGTTACATCTATGCTCCAAGGGAGCGCAAATGTCCAAAATTTACTGGTAAACCATGTGTAGATCTGTTAACTGTTGAACGGTGGGATGAGGAGGAGCGTAGATGTCTTGAACTAAGGCACATGCCTAGATCTGAACAGTTGTTATTTATCATTGATCATTTGGAGGGAGGTGTGAAGGCTGAGGTTAATTTCCACTCCACTGCTGACAGAGACACACCAGAAAAGATTTTTACTATCCTCATTGAAAATTATAGCTGCTCCCAGTCATATGTGGCTGTACAATTACAGATCTACCAATGGGTGCAGAGGGAGGGAGAATCTTTAAGAGATTATTCTCATTCATTGAAGTCTCTGATGAATGTGGTGATTAGTAAGTCACCAGGTGGCCTTCCCAACTCTGATTTGTTATTACGTGATCAGTTTACTGAAAATATGCTTGATGGCATGTTGCAAAGAGAGCTGAAACAACGTGTTATTCAGGAACCTGGCATCTCCTTTGTTGATCTCCGGGCAGTGGCGATTAGGTGGACAGAAGCAACCAGGCCGGGTGAAAAAAATAGGTCCTGAGCCTTTTCTTGTGACTCATATTCACAAGTAGTGGACAGTTGAGAGATAAATGCAAATGCTGTAACGGTTAAACCTCAGGATGAGACTGCAGATATCAAGGAGTGTCTCCGCAAACAGCAACTTCAATTAGACACCATTATGAAGTATTTATTGACACAGTCAGTGCAGACTAAGAAAGGTAATGTTGCTTCCACCTCCACTTAACAATTTTGTTTCCAAGCTGATGGTAAGCCAATTTGTAACCGCTGTAATAAAGCCGGTCATATTGCTAGATTCTGTCATGTAAATTTAACTACATTTAACAGTCACGGCAGATCTAGTTCTGAAGCACAAGTGCACACCCAGCAGGTGAGTGAGGGTCATACATATTGTCACCCTCCGTAGCGACCGATAATGTCCTAGTTGTATATACTGGAGGGGACCATTGTGTAAGTCTATTGCATCTTTTGCATTCAATACTATTAGGTCGTCACATTTTTTTTTTTTTTTTTTTTTGCTATCTCTGCGAGCAGCCCTGCTTAGGTTATACAGTCTGACAGCCGTAGGTAGGAAGGACCTGTGAAACCTCTCGGCTGCGCACCTAGGATGATGTAGTCTGCTGCTAAATGAGCTCCTCAGTGCATTCAGAAGGTCCTGCATAGGGTGGGACTCGGCCTCCAGCAGAGATGACAGTTTAGCCACCATCCTTCTCTCTCCTATCTCCTCCACTGGGTCAGGGTGCTGCCCCAGGACAGAGCTAGCTTTCTTGATCAGTTTGTTCAGTCTCTTCCTATCGGCTGCTGTAATGCCACTGCCCCAGCAGACCACTCCAAAAGTGATGGCTGATGCCACCACCGTGTCGTAGAATGTTTTCAGCAGCGCCCCTTGTACACCAAAAGACCTGAGTCTCCTCAGTAGGAACAGCCTGCGCTGTCCCTTCTTGTAGAGTGCGTCGGTATTGTGTGACCAGTCTAGTTTATTGTTCAGATGAACACCCAGGTACTTGTAGGATGTCACCCTCTCGATGTCTGTTCCCTGTATGTTTACTGGTGCTGTGAGGGGTTGTCCTTGCCTGCGGCAGTCCACCACCAGCTCCTTAGTTTTCCTCGCGTTGATCTGGAGGCAGTTCCTATGGCACCAGTCCACGAAGTCCTGGATAAGTCCTCTGTACTCAGCTTCATCTCCGTTGGAGACGAGGCCGACGATCGCAGAGTTGTCAGAACTTCTGTAGATGGCAGTGTGTTGTGTTGTGTGAGAAGTCTGCAGTATAAAGGGTGAACAGGAAGGGAGCCAAAACCGTTCCCTGGGGGGCCCCCGTGCTACCGATGATCGTGTCGGACACACAGTCCCGGTGTGACGATGGAGTGTCACCACTGTTATGATTTATTGTATTGTGTGATCATGTTATATTTGTAATGTTGTAAATGTTAGTATGATTATTTGTTAAACTGCACACAGTATTTTGGGATCTGTCTTTGTTTAATTTGAATGCCCTTGGGAGATAATTATTATGGTTAAGTATTTTGGTAAAATAATTGATAAATGATTTATTTCACATACCTTTGTCAACATGCTTCCTGTGGGTGTCCGGGCAAAAGACTCTTTGGGGGTTGAATGCCCTTTTATAGGACACCAGCAGGAAGGAAACATGTATGGTAAGTTAGAGGGGTGGTTTAACATTTGTAAATAAGGGTTGGAACTATTTATTGAATTATTTATATTGTTATTTATTATATGTTATTTATATTTATATTGTATATAGTTGGGGGAATTATTTATGTATTTTTAGATATTAGTGGGTATGTGTTAAGAATGGAAATGTTCATTGTTTTACCTGGGATTATGGTAGGGGCTAATCAGCCCTAATTATCTCAAATACTATATAACAGGTGTGATTAATGATAATGGGTTGCATTCTTATTATCCTTGGTATGCTTCTTGGTTGGCGGATTGTACATTGTTGAAGAAGAATTGTGTCGGATGTTCTGGAACTATTTGCTTGCAAGTTAATGAAATAAAATAATTGAAAATTGGAACCGAAGATTTTGCCTCAGACCGTGCCGCATTTTCACACCCGGGTTCTCACAAACTGTGGCCGGTTAGTGAGGTAGTCCAGGATCCATGATGACAGGTGCTGGTCCACCCCTGCGCACAGCAGCTTGTCCTTCAGGATCATCGGTTGGATGGTGTTGAAAGCACTGGAGAAGTCAAAGAACATGATCCTCACCGCATTCCCGGGCTTCTCCAGGTGGGACAGAGAACGGTGAAGGAGGAAGATCACTGCATCCTCCACCCCAATGCCATGCTGGTAGGCGAACTGGAGTGGATCCATCGCTGGTCCCACCAGGGGGCGGAGGTGAGCAAGGAGCAGTCTCTCCAGGGTCTTCATCATGTGGGATGTCAGAGCCACTGGTCTGTAGCTGTTCAGGTCTTTGGGGTGGGAGGTCATTGGAGATTGTCTAGTAAAGGAGATTAGTAGGGGGGGGGGGGGGTTGGTGCCCTGTCTTGTAGACACTGGGTCAATGGTCACTACCATTAAGGAGAGTTTTTTTTGGAAAACACTTCAGGTCACAGGGTTTGGGTCAGCTAAAGAAATGTAATTGGCTGCGTCTTAAAGCGAATAATGGGCAAAATATTCCCTATAAGGGGTATGTGGAGCTTGACATTACAGTCTTGAATCAAACTTTGGCAAGCATGGGTGTTCTGGTTGTAGAGGACCTGTTGGAGGAACCTCAGCAGCAGGGTGTGCCTGGACTTTTGGGGATGAATGTCATAAATCATTGTTATCATCTGCTCTTACAGCGGTTGGGTTCTGGTCTTTTTGACTCATCAGTCCTTCGGACAGGCAACAAAGGGTGGAAGGATACTTTTTCAATATGTCAATGCAGTGAAGCTTTAGAAAGAGAGGGGTATCTGGGCAAAGTCACAGTTCATGGTCGAGCTATACGTGTTCCTGCTGGTTTGTTGAAGTTGATCCGTACTACTTGCCCTTCTGCCGCAAAGGTAAGTCTTCCCTCAGTCCTCCTTGAACCTCTTGCTAGAGGAAATCCTCTCCCGGCTGTTGTACTTGTATCTCCTGCTCTTCTTTCAGCCCATTGTGGTATTGTTGATATCACTGTGGTTAATGTGGGCACTGAAGATGCTTGGCTGTGGCCTTCAACCCAGTTAGGAGAGTTGCATGTTGTTAAGCTTCTCCAGAAGTGGAACTCTATTTTGATTGCAGAGGGAGACGATTGTGATAATGTGGCTGTAATTCAAGAAGTATCCATAGTCGGTGCCATCCCTGAGGACCTCAGCGTCTCTGTCCCCCCAGGAGGAAACTACACACAATCGGGGATCAAGCCTTCACAGCAGCTGCCCCGCCAGACAACCTGAGGCACCTCAGACTGTGGACTGCTTCAAAAGGCAGTTAAAGACTCACCTGTTTCGAAAAGCTTTTTAATGTTCTGGTGTGCCATCATGTGTGTTATCTTTTGTTTGTTTTATTGTTGTTCTTAATCATATTTGCTATGTGCATATCTGTCTGTGGGGTGGATTTGTGGAACAGTCTGGCGCTGGAACTGAAACTATGTACAAACAGAAATCAATTCAAAAAGAGGTATAAACATTATTTGCTAAAAGGATATGTTAGAGATGCTGTATTAATATGTAAGATGCACTAAACTCACTCTGGGACACTATGGTATGGTAGGTGGGACGGTACTGTGTATATCTATGCTGTTTGGGGCTGAGTATTGATGTATGTATATGTATGGACTGTTTGCATGTAGGGATGTATGGGTGTCAATGTTTATGTATAAAATATAGTTAATTGTCTACTTGGGGTTCTTAATAGAGGTAATATGTATATATTTCAAGTGGGTTGTATCTAGGAAAAGAGGAGTTGGAGTAAATAAGTGTTAACTTCTTCCTTCTCCTTTTCGAGCACTATACACTGTCACTTTTATTGCACTTGTCATTTGTTTTGTTTTTGCTTTTTTGTTTGAAGTAAAGGTAAAGTATCTGATCTCATCTCTATTTATGTAGCACTTTGAGATTTTGCCCCCGAAATGTAAAGTGCATTATGAATGAATGAAATTATTATCAACAAGAATGGTGGGGCTCACATATAGGGGACCAACACCAGCAGATGACCTCTTTTCAGATGAAAGGAAATTTTGCATTTAATTTGGAAATCAAGGTTTCAAAGTCTGGAGAAAGATCGGAGAGGCACAGAATCCAAGTTGCTTGAGGTCCAGTGTGAAGTTTCCAGTCAGTGAGGATTTGGGGAGCCATGTCATCTGCTGGTGTTGGTCCACTGTGTTTTAACAAGTCCAAAGTCAGCGTAGCCATCTACCAGGAAATTTTAGAGCACTTCATTTTTCCCTCAGCCGACAAGCTTTATGGAGATGCTGATTTCATTTTCCCAGCAGGACTTGACCCCTTCCCATACTGCCAAAACTACCAGTACCTGGTTTAATGACCATGGGATCACTGTGCTTTATCGGCCAGCAAACTCTTCTGAGCTAAACCCTACAGAGAATCTATGGTGTAAATTGTAGTTTTTAAGGACAGTGCAAGTTGATGAACACTGATAATAAGCAATGAAAACTTGCCAGATTGTAGCCATTGGCTAATTTCCATCTGTTGTCCATGGTGTATTTTCAAGAGCAGGAGTCACCAACTGGAGGACTCTGGATCCAGGCCCCAAGAGTCCTCTGTCCAGACTCCGAAGCTTTTTGATAGAATTTGGGAAAAAAGGAGACTTTTGTTTTGGCAAAACAAAAAAAGCTGAACTGAAATGCTGTATCGCCAACTGCCAAGACAGTTTATGGCAGGAGCCCTTTGGCACTCAGATTCCCATTCTCCGTTGTCCCACCAACTCCGCTATCTGCAGACTCTGGGTCCGACCACTCCAGCAAGTATGCAGCAGGTTGCAAAAACACAGTTTGCTCCAGTCATCACACACACACGGCCAGGACATCCACCTGGACAAACACGCTTTGTTCCAGGTCTGTACCCACAAAATGAAGCACTGTTGTGAAACTTAAGTGTGTGATCTACTGCGGCACTTCTGCCTCTGAGTCTGCCGAGATTTGTCCGTGCTGAGATACAGGGGTGAGGTTACATCATCCAGGGCCGCGATCATGTTTGGCCCTCATGATGCTGGTTATATGGAGGTCTTTTTGGTAGCCTCTGATATCACATAAAACCTCTGTAAAAGCTCTGTGTGTTATTGAACATGAAAAGTTCCACCTCCCCTTTCCCTGTAACCATGGAGTTATAGCTCCATCCATGCTGGACCAGAGTTTACTATTGAAATAAATAAAACAAACAAACAAAATGTCTAATTCTGTAGAAAGGAATTACATTTTGTCCTTTTTTTAGACTTAAAATTTACAAGTGTTTTCTGTACTGAAAATATAGGATAGAGGTGGACTTTTGTGAAATTTTGCTTTTTAGATATTAATCTTTTTAAATGCAATGCTATTTAGTTTATGTTCTTCTGTAAAACTATACATTTTTATCATTTTAGCTGTAAATTTGAAATTTTTATAGCCACTTGTCTGGAATCAAACATATTTAGTCTTCTCCTGTATTATAAAAGTCCAGTAGTAAACTGGACTTGAGCCATGCATATCAACAGGTGATCCTGGATGAAGCATCCAAGCCCTATGCCACTATTAATACACACAGAGGTCTGTTCCAGATGAACCATCTGCCATTTGGGGTTTCCTTCAGTCCAGCCATTTTTCAGAGACTGATGGAGAGTTTAGTGATGGGTATCCCAAACGTGGCTGTATATTTGGATGACATTTTGCTGACTGGCTGAAACAAAAACATCTGGCAAAGTTGAACCAGGTACTGGCACGGTTACAGGAAGCTGGCCTTAGCTTAAAATGCAACAAATGTGTGTCCATGGAACAGGAAGCAGAGTTCTTAGGACAAAGTGGATGCTTTGGGACTCCATCCTCTGCCACACAAAGTCCTCACCATACAGAAAGCCCCAGCACCCACCAATGTCACCGAACTGCGTGCGTACCTGGGTTTACTCAACTATTACAACAGGTTTCTACCAAACTTGTCCACAGTTATCCCCCTTGCTTGAACTGTTGAGAAAGGATACCAAATAGAAATGGGAAACAAAACAAGAGAGAGCTTTTGAGGAATCCAAATGCCTCATGCAATCCTCGGAAGTGTTAGTACATTATGACAGTCAAAAAGACCTGATCCTGTTCTGTGATGTCTCCCCCTATGGAGTGGGGGCAATGTTGTTGCATCGAAATCCAGATGGACAGGAGTGACCAATCAGCTTCATGTCAAGGACACTGACGTTAGCTGAATCCAACTACTCACAATTAGACAAAGAGGGTCTGGCAGTGATGTTTGGCATTCAGCGCTTCCACAAATATCTGTACGGAAGACCGTTCGTCATTTGCATGGATCACAAACCCTTGCTTTCTCTCTTTAATGAAATGAAGGCTATGCATCAAATGGCATCCCCTCGTATTCAGCGCTGGGCTGTAACACTGAGAACGTATGAATATGAGATTGTCTACAAGCCTGGCAAGCATCATGGCAAGGCAGATGCCGCGAGTTGACTCCCTCTCTTTCAACCTTTAACCAAGAGAGAGCAGGAGGAAAGAGTGCTCTTGATGGAGACTGTAACACTCGTGTCAGCAGCTGAAATGAGCAGGTGGACAAACACAGAGCACAGTTTATCCAACATGGTTGGCCACTGGACGACTTAGACCCAGCTTTCCAACCGTATGCCGTGCAAAAAACAGAGTTAAGCATACAAGATGGGTGTGTACTGTGGGGGTCACGTGTTGTGGTACCACCACCCGGGCATGATGTCATGTTAAAGCAGCTGCACCATGGTCACATAGGCATCACTGGGATGAAGGCTTTGGCGCGAAGCTTCTTCTGGTGGCCAAAGCTGGACACAGAGATTGAGACTGTAGTTAAAAGATGTGTCACCTGCTAAGAACACTGTAACCTGCCTGTTCCAGCACCACTTCACCCATGGGAGTGACCAAGCAAACCATGGCAGCGGTTACTTTCTGATTACACAGGATCATTTATGGGGCACATGTTTTTGATCCTGATGGATGCACATTCAAAGTGGATGGATGCTTATCATGTAACAGCCTCCACATCTGCCATCACGAATGAATGCATGCGAAAGAGTTTCAGCAACCAGGGAATATCAGAGACAACTGTTTCAGATAATGGCTCATGTTTTGTGATTGCAGAATTCAAAGACTTCCTGTCGAAAAATGGTACTGAACACATCACCTCTGCTCCGTATCATGCTTCATCCAACGGCTGCACTGAGCGTGCAGTCCAGACATTCAAGTCAATGATAAAAAGGCAGGTGAGGGCAGCATCATCACTCAAGTGTCAAGGATGCTGTTTAATTACCGCATTACACCATAGTCCACCATGGGGCTATCACCTGCAGAAATGTTGCAAGGAAGGAAGTTATGGTCAACTTTGGATCTGGTTCATCCAGATCACAGAGGAAGGGTGGAGCAAAAACAAAACAGCCAAAAGAAACATCATGACAAGCTGTTAAAAGGGAGAGGTTTCCAGTAGAGAGATGCTGTGATCACAAGAAACTTCAGTCATGGTCCTAAGTGGATTCCCGGGTTCATAACTAAGATTACAGGACCTGTCTCTTACAAGGTCATGTTAGGAGATGGCAACATTGTATGCAGACATGTGGACCATATACTGGCAAGACCCGAGGAAGAGGACTGTAGTGAACCAAAGGTTACAGAATCACTGGGACTGTCTGTTTCAATTCAATTCAACTTTATTTATATAGCGCCATTTCACAACAACAGTCATCTCATAGCACTATCAACTGTAGGGAGGACCCCCACAGTTGCAGAAAGACCCCAGCAATCAGGCGATCCCCTGTGAGCAAGCACTTGGCGACGGTGGAGAGGAAAAACTCCCTTTTAACAGGAAGAAACCTCCAGCAGAACCAGGCTCAGGGAGGGGCAGTCATCTGCTGCGACTGGCTGGGGGGTGAGGGGACAGAGAAGAAGAAAAGAACAGACATGTAGAGAGCAAACAGCACGATGGGGACTCAATCTATGGGAGAGAACAAACAAATGTTAATGACCAGCAAAAAAAAAATATTTCATAGAGAGTGAGGAAAGGAGTGAGGCCCAGTGCATTACTGGAGGTCCCCCGGCTGACTAAACCTATTAGCAGCATAACTAAGGGAGGGTTCAGAAACCCATGATCCCTCCCTAATTGTAGGCTATATCAAAAAGGTAGGTTTTAGCCCTATTCTTAAAAACAGAGATCGAGTCTGACTCCCGATTCCAGATTGGCAGCTGATTCCACAGGAGAGGAGCTTGATAACTGAAGGCTCTGCCTCCCATTGTACTTTTGGAGATTCTAGGTATTACAAGTAAACCTGCATTTTGGGAGCGTAGTGCTCTGTTAGGATGATACGGTAGTATCAGATCTTTTAAATAAAAAGGAGCCTGATTGTTTAGAGCTTTGTAAGTAAGAAGAAGGATTTTAAACTTAATTCTAAACTCTATGGGAAGCCAATGAAGGGAGGCCAGAACTGGAGAGATATGATCTCTCTTTCTAGTACCTGTTAAAACTCTTGCTGCAGCATTTTGGATCAGCTGAAGACTTTTTAAAGATGTTTTAGGACAGCCTGATAATAAAGAATTACAATAATCTAATCTCGAGCTAACAAAAGCGTGGATCAGCTTCTCAGCATCACTCTGAGACAAGATGCTCCTAATCTTGGCAATATTACACAAATGATAGAAGGCAGTCTTAGAAACAAATTTAATATGTGAATTGAAGGACAAATCCTGATCAAAATCCTGGGTCTGTTTCCACCCACAGCAGTCATTGGAGTGTCAAAGACTTCTGCTCTGGTAGGGAACAGCTGTATTCCAGAAGGAAATACTCCAAATGTCACAAAACCTGCTCCAGACAAAGCAAATCCATCAGTGTCTGAGATTCCATCTCCAGACACAGCAAGGTTGCCACAACCTGTGGTAGCACCAGTGCGACGGTCACAAAGGGCTGTGACCAAACCAAGTTATTTGAAGGACTATGAGCGTTGAAAAAAAATTGTAACTTGGTGTTTATGGGCTATTGTTATTTTTAAGACATGTTAAGTGATAAATTATTTTTCAGTATCATGGTAGAGTTTGAATTAATTACACAGGGTTATTGTGTTGTTATGTTAAGTGATGCACAGGTTGGAAACCAGCTTAAGGTGGGGAGGAATGTAGAAAATAGTTCAGTGTGTTAGCGCCCCCAAGGGGTGGCAGTGAAATATTCCTTGTTTTACTGTAATGTTATGAAAAGTGCTCAAGTAAAGAACAGCCTTAACTTACGTCCGGTGTCGTTCCTTCTTCAATAAGTTAAGCACGGACATTACAACACCATTGGTTTGACCAACTGATCACCATCTGAGGATTAATTAAAAATAACAGTGTGCACAGCATGTGGAACACCATGTGGTGTATGGGGCGGCACCTAACTTCGCTTCACTGACCCTAGGCCACACAGCTACTGTGAGTGGGGAAAACTACAGAGGTGGGGGGGGGGGGGCTGGGCAGTCCTCTGGTAGCTCTGTGAGTTAACAGTTAACTCACTGTGTATGCTGGCATTAAAACTGTCATTAAAGGCAGAAGACAGACAGTGGGAACGAAGTCCATGATGCGCAACATTGGGGTGAACTCAGGCTGATGGAAATAGCTTAAATTTATACAGCCATGATATATGATGTAAATGAGCTTATCAGTTCGGTTACAGGCACTGGTGAACTAAGTGAATAAAGTGTTTTAAGTGTTAGTTGCCTGGCCACTTTAAAAACATACATGTCAAACATAAGAATTTATCCTTACATTTTAGAAGACAGGAAATAATATATCCTCCCTCCTCCCCTTTCCTCAGCTGTGTCCATAGCTGTTCTTCACAGTTCTCCTGTGTGATTGGTGTGAGTGTTGGGCAAGTTACTAAAAAATAGTAACTAGTTACAGTTACTTCTTTTCAAAAGTAACTGAGTTACTTTTGAGTTACTGCATGATTAAAGTAACTAGTTACTTTGAAAAGTAACTTTCACGTTACTTTTAAATACATACTTAAATCATCTTGCAGACATAGCAAGTTCAAGGGCCCCTTGTTCTCATCAGAAAAAAGAAGACAAAGAAAACTGATGAGAAAAAAAGTCATCTTACAGAGGAAAAATGTCTCAGATTTACATAAACTATTGTAATCAGTAGAAAGTCAGAAATTTACTAGAAATAAAGCTGTAAATTCACAGAGAAAATTTTGGACCCCCTGGTGGACCGTTTTTGGCCCACGAGCCATATGTTTGACACACCTGGACCAGTCCATTAAAAATGCATATTTAGAGGAATTACTTCCATGAAATAGTTGCACATCACAACAGCATGTAAATGAGAAGAAAAATTTAAATGCATTTAATACTGACATTAAATGCGAGCTTCTTGCTCTAAAAATACTTGTTTAACCACAGAGGTAGGAGCTGTTAGGGGCTACTCACCGCTTGGACAACAGCTGATCAGGGCTTGATATGAGAAGTCGCCACCGCCATGCCATTTCTTCACCGGGTTATGATGTGAACTGGGGCAGGACAGGAAATGGACCCGCGGAGGAGACTGTGTGATGGCTGCGTCAGTTAAGGTAGGGTCAGTTTATATTTATTTGCTTGCCTTTGCCTTTGGCATGACAACCTCCAGTGGCTTGAGGCCACTGGTGGCGCTGGGGATGGCAGTTGTCCCACCAACAGCCACCGAAACTGTGTATTCATCCCCAGTTGAGGAGGGTGTCTAGCAACTGCAAGTTGTATGATCGTCTATTTGTGCTAAAATATTTATCCATATTAATAAAACGAGTAACGCATCTGATCAAATTTCAGTAACTGTAACGCATTACTGAATTTTTAAACAGTAATTTCGTTACACTGCACGTTACTGCAAAAGTAGTGGCATTACTCCCAACACTAGTGATATTATTCAGAGTGGGAGTGAAAATACTTTCATGACTTGCTCTGTCATACAGCATTCATACAGGTAAAGTTATTTACAGTCATGTGAAAAAATTAGGACACCCCATTAAATACTCAGTGCGGCGGCATGAAATAAAGGCAGCGTTGGGAGTTTTAAGCAGAGTTTTATCAAATCATACCGCCGTCACGAGCTCCGCTCCCGGCGCCGTGCATGCGAGCCGGGAGCGAGCCCAAGACGGCTCTCCAGAGAGACACAATGTGTCAGCAGTAGCAGTTGCAGAAGTAAGAATGAGAGAGTGAGTTACAGAACCTGTGCAGTATTTATACCCAACTCAGACAATACATCAAAGAGAATTCACAGCAGTTGGTACGATCAAAGGCACTGCAGAACAGGCATGAGACATTTGCATCTGAGAGACATACATAACAATAGGCAGACTGCTCGCCTCTGCTCCAGCTTGCAGGGCAAAGAGGTTACAAGGCACATCTACATATTGATCTGTCTCTAGGTCACAGTAAGGACAGGACGCATGAACACAATGCATGAAAGGTGATATTAACATCACAGTAGAGAGCCAGAAGAAGCGGGGCTGCCTGTAGACATTAATAAACACATTTCACTGTTCTGTTAATTGCTCTAGCCGAGCGCTGTGTCTGTCCAGTCTGTTTGTGGGGGTTTACACCAAACAGCCACACGCTCCCCCCCCAGAGGGCACAGCAGGGGGCCGAGACCTCGATAATCCATCTATGGGAGCGAGCTGTGGGAGAAGCTCACTGCAGGCGAAGGGGGAGGGAGGAGGGGGGTAGTAAGTGCTGGCAGGGGACGGTGAAATCGTCCGAGCCGCGCAAAAATTGCTTGCTGCTCCGCGACGTCGAGGGGCTGACCCGTTGCGCGTGCGGAGATCACAAGAAGAAAAATTTGTCTCTGACTCCTCTCGTGGCCATGAAGAAAAGCAGGAGCGGCGGTAAGAAAAAAATAAAAGCAGAGGGACTGGCGTGTTGACTTTAGGGCAGGCGCAACCCTAAAGCCTCGGGAACCGCAGACAGCTGAATTCCCCTTGTGTGCCGTGGCTAAGATCATAAAATCCAGTGAGCAAGCTGCGGGCCTGAGGTGTACGAGCAAGCCTGAAGGGCCAGTGTGCAGCAGAAGGAAGGCGGTCAGAAGAGCCGTATTTGTCCCGTGCGTGGTGCGCCGTCCTCGTAACTCCCCGGTGCGCGCGCGGGGGTTCCATGCGTGGGTGGGCCGCTGGAGTGGCAAGTCAGGGTCCAGAATCTTGGTGGAGATCGGCGCAGACGGCGCCGATAATATCCAGGTTGAGCTGTGGCTGCAGATTGGCCATGGTGCGTTGGAGCGGTGAGAGGAAATAGACGATCTTTTGTCCCTCAGGCTTGTGCAGATGCGTTGGAGCGGTGGGAAGGAATAGACGATCTTTGTCACCGCTCGGCCGTGGTGCGTTCAGGTCCACGCGTTGCGTTCTCCGCCGGCCATGGAGGCCGCCGTCGTGGAGAGGGGACGAGGTGCCTGCGCTCTCGTGTGGAGGAGCTGCGGCCGGTCCAGCGTGGATGAGCAGATCTCAGACGTGCAGATCTTATCATGAAGAACGGGTCACCAGTGCAGCTGTCCAGATCAGAAGGTTGCTTTGCACAAAACGTGTGCATGTTCGGGGTCACCAGTGAAGCGTTCACTGGCAGCGTGTTCTTTTCTGCCTTCAGGTCATGGTGCGTTGGGGCGGCGAGAGGGAGGAGACGTCTTGTGTCCCTTGGCCGGTTCAGCGTGGATGTCCAGACCAGAAGGTTGCGTCGCACAAAGCGTGTGCGTCTTCGGGGTCACCAGTGCGGCGGCATGAAAAAATACGGCAGCGATGTGCAGTTTTAAGTAGGTTTTATTAAATCATACCGCCGTCACGAGCTCCGCTCCCGGCGCCGTGCATGTGCGCCGGGAGCGAGCCCAAGACGGCTCTCCAGAGAGACACAATGTGTCAGCAGTAGCAGTTGCAGAAGTCAGAATGAGAGAGTGAGTTACAGAACCTGTGCAGTATTTATACCCAACTCAGACAATACATCAAAGAGAATTCACAGCAGTTGGTACGATCAAAGGCACTGCAGAACAGGCATGAAACATTTGCATTTGAGAGACATACATAACCATAGGCAGACTCCTCACCTCTGCTCCAGCTTGCAGGGCAAAGAGGTTACAAGGCACATCTACATATTGATCTGTCTCTAGGTCACAGTAAGGACAGGACGCATGAACACAATGCATGAAAGGTGACATTAACATCACAGTAGAGAGCCAGAAGAAGCAAGGCTGCCTGTAGACATTAATACACACATTTCACTGTTCTGTTAATTGCTCTAGCCGAGCGCTGTGTCTGTCCAGTCTGTTTGTGGGGGTTTACACCAAACCGCCACACTCAGTTCTTATTAAGAAATGTTCACATATCTATGTCCAACCTTGTTTTTGTTTTTATTTGCACTTTTTTAACATTTATTTTAGCCATTTTAAGTGGGAATGAGTGTGTGGGTGTCCTAAAAAAGATGGGGGTGTGTGTCCTAATTTATTCCTCACTATTTGTTTAGAATTACATTTTACAGAAAAATTGAAAAAAGTCTTTAATTCATTTTTAATTGTTTAGTTGGATTACATGAATCTCCCAGTATTTTTGACATTGATATTAAATATCCATATGTCCAAATATGTTAAAAAAAAAAACACACACACACAGACTTATACAGGGTGTCGTAATTTTTTCACAACTGTATTTATTTAACCCAATATGGTGACTGATGCATCTGGAAATGAGGGCAGCGGAGGCATTTGCTGTACTGAACAGCATCTTTATTAAAGACACTGCTAGCAGCATGTGTTACATACAGAATAGCTATGCTAACTGAGAGTGAGTACAAGCTGGTGTTGGTATAGAGGCGGAGCGCCAAAGAGGCCATCTCCCACCGTCAGTCCCCTAATATAAGCACGGCGTGATGTCATCCATGCCTGCGCCCTCACGTCCATGCTGCCTGTTGTTAATATAGGAATATCTAACATTCACCTCCCCCCTGGGAAAGCCCAAAAACATTATGAACATTTTCTGGAGTACTTAACAGTTAGAGCAATACAGTAAACGGAACCTGGGCCAACGGGTCAACTGCTGGTGAAACCCTGCATGGTTGAGTGGATTATTCTGCCACTTATCAACTATGCTCTGTTTAGACATTTCAAAAACAGAGTCATTTTACAGTTCAACCTTGGGGGCCTCTGGCAAACCTGCGGCGGACCGGGGTGCCATCTTGAACCATCGGTCATCTGGAAGGTGGCTGGCCCTAACTGCGCGGTGATCTGCATCAGCAGGGACAGGAACATCTGCAGGTTGTCTGGACATCCGGATCAGTGGACCCGAACCCAATCAAGCACCATGAATCTGGACCTAGTCGGCTTCATGCGGTGCTGCTGCTGCTCTCTCGTCCCTGATGCTGGTTGCTATGATCAAATAATTCTGCGCTGCATGGAGTCTAACAGATCTGTCATGAGATCTGAGCAAGCATGATCACATTCAGATCGATAAATGCCTAACTTTGCATTGAATTGGTGTAAGACCACTTTTCTGTTAGATAAATTAGGACCATTGTTTTCAAGTTATAATCTTATAAATGGTAATACACAGCTGAGTATATTGACCACTCAAAAGTGTCAGTTGATTGCTGACACTTCAAGTGTCAGCAATCAGTCAGCAATCAGCTGACTTTACCAAGAGAAACATGAAAAAAAAAAATAAAAAGACCAAAGTAAGGTGAATGAAAATACAAAGTCAATGTATGAAATTTAAAAAATCATTGAACTGGGGTATAGTATTCAAAAATGGTCATTTACACCCATCATTAATATCAGTAAACTATTTTACTGTAGCGCACGGGTCACCAACTAAAATTGCAAAAGGTCTGATAAGTTGGTCCTCCTCCCCAGCCGAGGTCCGAACTAGATGTGGGAATCTTTAGGCACCTCATGATTCGATTGGGATTCAGAACTCCAGCTTGATTCTAAAACCATTCTCAGTGCATCTTGATGCATTTTTTTTTTCTCTTCAAGATTTTTCCTTCCCATTGTGTGACAACTTGGCTCTTTTAAAGCAAAGTATTTGCAATGACTCATGAATCATCTTTTATTAAAACAAATGGAAGAGAAATCGAACACATGGTGGGCAGTGGTGGCCTAATGGTTAGGGATGTGGACTGATGAGCGGAGGGTCACGGATTCAGTCCCTGGACCAGCAGGATTAGATCTAGGTGGGACAGATAATATAGCAGTGTTTGCCCCACCCTCCTTAACCCCACTGTGGTGCCCTTGAGCAAGGCCCTTAACCCCAACTGCTCCAGTGGAGCTGCCCAGTGGCCACAGCTCAGTCTGTGGTCGGACTGGGCAGCTTCCTGGTGTGAATGTGTAACCGTGCGAGTGTGAACAGGGCGTCCTTGAAAAAGAGAGGTTTCCTCTCAATGGAACTACCTTGTATAAATAAACATAAAATAAAAAACATGGACAACTTAACCTCAAAATGTGCTTTTAAAAGCCATCATCCTTTCATTGACATTCTTTCAGAAGACCACAGCTGTCTCCAGATAGACCAGTATCATTTAACTTGCTTTCACACATTTTTATTAAACTCACATTTTTAGCTGCTTTCAGCTCTATTAAGTTTTAAACAAAAAAAATAAATAAAATGAATTCTTTGTTAATTCAAAACAAAACATAATATTTTATAACACAGGAGAACACTAAATGTGTTTGTTGACTCCAAATAATTAATATAATTAGAATTAAGTTTAAAATTCTTCTCACTTTCAAAGCTCTAAACAATCAGGGTGTAGGGAGCTTGAAATGAAGAAGCGATGTGATTTTATAAATCAAGATTTATTATCAGCTTCACCTCCCAAACATGTCTCATCTCGGTGCAGAAGCAGAATCAAGAGGTCGAGCGCAGTCAGACCTTCATATTTATACCCACACTCAACAAAAGACATTGCATATCAAAGCTGACATCCCGCATTAACATAATCCCCCTCCATTGTTCTCCATCTCCTCCACCTGACCCTGGGTGGTCAGGAAGTTCGATCCGGTCTCCACCGCTGCGACTCCGTCTGTTCTTTGATCCTCGCCGGTGGTTGAGACCTCTTGTCCTGTTCTGAGGCGTGAGGTCATTCCACATATGTAATCACTAAACATTCTAATATGTCTATACATATGTAGGTATGGAATATATGATTAATATAAGCCACAGCCCCCCCCAAACGACTAAGAAAAGGACAATCAAATTAAGTTTACAGTTTAAGATAATCTCTATGACATATTATACTGTTAACATCTTGACAGGGAAAACAAGGAAAAAATCTTTCCAGCAGTCATGATCCTGTAGAAAATTCAGTGGTAACAACAACAGTATAGTAATGTCACAAATCAGCCTTAAAACTGTCACGGCACAATCTGATAACATAGTTAACAACTCTTTGTCAATTTTGCATCAGTCCCTGTGTCGTCTGGGTTTTAATCTTCTCCCGAATCTGCTGTAGGTCCGCTTTGGCATCCTGGTGGGACCATCCTGTAAGGAATCTGCAGCTTGGGGAGGAGAGTGGTTATTTGTTCCCTGCAGGGGGGCTGAGTTTTTTTTCTTGGGGGGTCTACCCCGCCGAGGTGCTCTCGCCACCCGTGCAGGCTCGTCGCTCAACAAGAAGGCCGGTTTAAGTCTGTCAATGCTGACTGTTTCTTTTCTGTCCCCTAAATCAAGCACAAAATGCTTATCACCAGGTTCCAGCACTCTGAATGGTCCGTCGTATGGTGGACGGAGGGTTGATTTTAAAGCTTCGTGTCTAACAAAAACGAACTTGGCGTTTTTTAAAGCTTGGGGGACAAAAACCCATGGAAAAGAGTGATGTGCCGGTCCGGGGAGCGTGTCCGGTCCGGTGCTGCTTAAGGGCCTCAGGGCTGGAAGATGCCCAGGCTCTGGATGCTCTGGTAAGAACTCACCTGGGAGTCTGAGAGGTTGTGCAAAAACTAATTCTGCTGGGGAGGCGTCTAGATCCTCTTTAGGCGCAGAACGCAACCCTAATAAAACCCAGGGGAGTTTATTCACCCAATCTGTATCCGTTAGTGAGGCCCTGAGGGCAGCCTTTAAAGATCTGTGAAAACGCTCGCATAACCCATTAGCCTGAGGGTGATACGCGGTGGTGCGGTGAATTGTCGCTCCTAAGCTGCTGGCCATGGCTGACCACAGCTCTGAGACAAATTGAGGTCTCCTATCAGACGTGATGTCCGATGGGACGCCGAAACGTGCCACCCAGTTTGTTAAAAAAAAACGCAAGCGACTTCCGCGGCTGTGGTTGACGCCAAAGGGACCTCCTCAGGCCAGCGCGTAGTACGGTCTATCATTGTTAACAGGTGTGTGAAACCTTGAGATGAAGGTAGTGGTCCCATGAGGTCGACATGAACGTGGTCAAACCTCCTGGCTGGGATTCGAAAAGGCTCTAGAGGAGCTTTTGTGTGTTTGTGTATTTTGGCGCGTTGGCAAGACATGCAAGTCTTTGCCCATTCCTTTACATTTTTGCGCAGGCCCGGCCAAACAAACTTTTCCGCGACCATTTTAACCGAGGCGCGCACCCCTGGGTGCGCGAGGGAGTGAACGAGCCAAAAATGCGGCGGCGCCATGCAGCTGGAACTACCGGGCGAGGTCGGCCGGTTGACACGTCGCAGATTAGGGGGGGTACACCGTCACGTAAACCCCTTTCCTCCAGTCTTAACCCTGTTGGTCCAGACAGGAGCGCACGCACATCCGCGTCACTGCTTTGTTCCTCTGCCATGGCTGCGTAATCTATCCCTACGTGAATTGGGGCCGCGTACGCGTCCGCGTTGGCGAAGAGTTCTGCGGCTGAGGTAGTATAATCTGTCTCCTCATGCTCTGGCGATGTCACAGTGCGAGAGAGGCAGTCTGCTACCACGTTAAGTTTGCCTGCCACATGTCGAATGTCTGTGGTGAACTCTGAAATTGCAGCTAGCTGTCTTTGTTGCCTGCCTGACCATGGTTCTGAAATTTTAGCCATCGTAAAAGTGAGTGGTTTATGGTCTACAAAAGCTGTGAAACGCCGCCCTTCCAGCCAGAACTGGAAGTGGCGGATGGATAAATGAAGCGCTAGCAGCTCCCTGTCAAAAGTGCTGTATTTGCGCTCGGTTTGGTTTAAAGATTTGCTAAAGAATGCTAATGGTTGCCAGGTTCCGCCAACGTGTTGTTCCACAACTGCCCCTATGGCCAGGTCTGAAGTGTCTGTGGTTAGCGCTATGCGGGCCGAGGGATCAGGGTGAACCAACAATGTGGCATTCGCTAGAGCACTCTTTACTTCCGCGAAGGCGCTTTCGCGCTCTGGGGTCCATTCGACCGCGTTGGAAGGCTTTTGTTTTCTGAGCGCGGCATACAGGGGTTGCATGAGTTGAGCTGCGCGGGGGAGGAAACGGTTGTAAAAATTCACCATTCCCAAAAATTCTTGCAGCGATCTGACCGTTTGCGGTCGTGGAAAATTTTTTACCGCGCGGACTTTGTCTGGCAATGGGACTGCCCCCTTTGGTGAAACTCTGTGTCCCAAAAAATCAATTTGTGACACGCCGAATCGGCATTTGGCTGGGTTGATTATTAACCCGTGCTCTTCTAGTCTCTGAAAAACTGTAGTGAGGTGTTGTTCGTGTTCTTCCTCTAACGGGCTGGCTACCAGCATATCGTCGAGGTAGACGAACACGAAGGGGAGGTCGCGTAATACCGCGTCCATCATACGCTGAAAGGTTTGAGCAGCACCTTTGAGGCCAAACGGCATTCGCAAAAATTCAAAAAGACCAAAAGGGGTTATTACAGCCGTTTTAGGAATGTCTTCCGCTCGAACGGGGACTTAGTGATAGCCGCGGACCAGGTCTATTTTAGAGAAAATGCGCGCACCCGCCAGATGTAGTGAAAAATCTTGGATGTGAGGAATTGGGTAGCGGTCATGTGCTGTCGCATTGTTTAATCTGTGGTAATCGCCGAAAGGTCTCCAAGAACCGTCGGTTTTCGGGACCATGTGGAGTGGCGATGCCCACAGGCTTTTTGAGCGCCTAACAATGCCTAATTTTTCCAGGCTGGCAAACTCGTCGCGTGCTATGGCGAGCTTGGTCGCGTCTAAGCGCCGAGCTTTGGCAAACACGGGTGGGCCTGTTGTGGGGATGAAGTGTTCAACCCCGTGTTTCGCTACTGTTGCTGAAAATTTTGGAACTGTGAGTGCTGGAAATTGGGTGAGGAGTTGGTCAAACGTACCTCCTGCTGTGGTGATGCTGGCCTGCACGGGTGGTGGAGAAATTCGAGCTGAGCAGGGGATAGAAGAAAATGACAGTGCATTAACCAAGCGTCTGTTTGCAAGATCGACTAACAACCCATGTGCACACAAAAAATCAGCGCCCAACAAGTTAAAACTCACTGCCGCTATAATAAACGTCCATCTATAGTTGCGGCTGTGAATGCAAAGAGGCAGGTTCCTTTCACCGAAGGTGTCGATGATCGAGCAGTTGGCTGCCATCGCTCCGTTTCCCCGGGGTCCCATGGCCCGGTCTGCGTTGGAAGGGGTGATGAAGCTCACCTGAGCTCCGGTGTCGATAAGGAACTGTCTCCGTGTGTGTCCGTCAGTCACATAAAGCAGCTTATTCGTCTCGCCGAGAGCCGCAGCAGTTAGCGGTTCTCGGCTCTTGAAACCGCAGGGGGGCACACATTTGTGCGCCCTCACGGCGAAACGCTGATGATAATAGCAGAGGTCGTTCCGCTTGCTGCGCCTTGGTCGCGTCGCTGCCATGGTGGGTGGGCTCTGCTCCGTTGTCCGCGGTTCTCCGCTGCTCTGGGCCTCCGCGCTGAGATCTGCAGATGCTGCTGTGGCCATCTGTTCGCCGCAGGCATTGATGAGCCGCTGCGCTTCTCGGGCCAGCGCGCGGAAGTCCTGCTGGGTGTTGCACCGCATGTTGGCCAGTATCCCTCTCATGTGTGGCGGCAGAGTGCTGAGGAAGATATGCTGGAAAAGGAAGTTGTCGTTGTCTGCTTCCTTAAGCTGCAGCATGTCCTCCATGAGGGCCGTTGGTCTGCATCCTCTGTGGCCGTAGATCGCCAGAATCTTCTCCGCTCTCTCCTCGGCTGAGGGGACGAAGTTCTCTATGATGGTCGCCTTTAATTCTCTGTATTTGTCGTGGGTGGGCGGTTGTCGAATTATGCTCCACGCGCATCTTGACGTGGCGGCGTCGAGTTTGGCGACGATGTGGTAAAATTTCGTCTCGTCCGCTGTTATGCCCGCCAGTGCAAACTGAGCCTCAGCTTGCTGGAACCACGAGCTCGGGTCATTCTGCCAGAACTCTGGCAGCTTGACGGTGACGGCGCTTGTGTGGGCCGTCCCTGATGTGTCCGCTGGGTGAGGACGCCTTTCTTCTGTCCTCACGGCGGAGCTGGGGATGGTGCTCGGTTGAGCCCTCTCTGTGGATTCTGCTGTGGGGGAACGTCTTCCATCCATTCCCCTGTCTGCATGGGCGACGGCGCTTGCCTGGGTCGCCTCCAATGAGTTCGTCGCGGGAGAACGTCTCTGTTCCATCCTCACGTCTGGTCACCAGTGTAGGGAGCTTGAAATGAAGAAGCGATGTGATTTTATAAATCAAGATTTATTATCAGCTTCACCTCCCAAACATGTCTCATCTCGGTGCAGAAGCAGAAGAAAGAGGTCGAGCGCAGTCAGACCTTCATACTTATACCCACACTCAACAAAAGACATTGCATATCAAAGCTGACATCCCGCATTAACATAATCCCCCTCCATTGTCCTCCATCTCCTCCACCTGACCCTGGGTGGTCAGGAAGTTCGATCCGGTCTCCACTGCTGCGACTCCGTCTGTTCTTTGATCCTCGCCGGTGGTTGAGACCTCTTGTCCTGTTCTGAGGCGTGAGGTCATTCCACATATGTAATCACTAAACATTCTAATATGTCTATACATATGTAGGTATGGAATATATGATTAATATAAGCCACACAGGGCCCTTTTTATTTAAGAGATCTGATATTGCCCTATTATCATTATCAGCATCATTGTTACTCTATCACGGGCAAGATGGAGCCGTTGTGTGTGGCTGGACGTCTGCCTGTGCTGTGTCTTATGTGTTTAGTTGTCTTCTTGTTGTTTCTAGCTCAGAACGTGTCATCGCTACTGGTTTATGATCGCCTGACTCTTCTAAATATTCGCAATTCTGTGGTCAAATTCTCGACCTATGAATTTAATGGTCAGCCTCCTCCGCCTCTGTTGGCGTCTATACCACCTTATCTGAGATGTGCACCCAGCGGACTGTTTCAAAACAGCTGCCACAAAAGACGCTGCAAAAGAAGAGATCGGAGAGGCGGAGTGTCATGCAGACTGAGGGCTTACCTGGCTTCTTCTTCAATTCACGACCCTCGTCAACTGCTGACTGAGCCCTCCAGGAAGCGTATCGGTTTTGACATACGACAGTCCATGGATTATTGCTACCGATGGCTGTCGCCAACTCTCCCAGAGGCTGGATACCCACTTCCCTGCCGCCGGCCCGTTTGGAATTGCAGAAGGGGCTGCGCACCGGAAAATCTTAACCCGATCAGTCGTGCTTCCCAGCAGGCTGATCTGTATTTGATTCGCATGGCTCTGATTAACACCAGATCCATCGCAAATAAGACTTTTATTCTAAATGACTTTTTTACTTCACATTCCTTGGATTTTCTTTTGATGACAGAAACATGGGTTAAACCAGGTGAGACCGTCGCCTTCTCTGAGCTCCTCCCTCCCGGCTGTTCTTTCTTCAGCTCCCTGCGAGCATCTGGTGGGGGTGGAGGTCTGGCTTCTACTTTTAATGACGGTTTTAAATGTCGCCTTCTCTCCACAAATGCTTATTCCTGCTTTGAGCTGCAGCTATTTGTGGTGGATCTCACAAGTCCTGTGTTATTTGCTGTTGTCTATCGTCCTCCAAAATATAATAAGGACTTCATTAATAAGTTTTCTGAATTTTTGGCGGATGTTATGCCAAAATATGATAAATTTTTGATCTGTGGGGACTTTAATATTCATGTCTGTTGTCCATCTGATCAGCTGGCATCTGATTTTAAGACTGTTGGCGACATTTAATTTAAATATTTTAGCGGACAAACCAACACACCGTCTTGGTCACACTCTGGACCTTGTTATCTCTTTTGGGCTCTCAATCTTTCTCAAAGAAATTTCTGAGTCTGTCATGTCAGATCATTTCCCCATTATTTTTGAATTGTTGACCCCTTCATCACCCAGCAAGCCTGTGGCTCCATCATGCTGGTGTCGCATCATCACTTCTTCAACACCAGAGGAGTTTTCTGCTGCTTTTAGGGATTCAGTTTTTTTTTGCCTTGAATGGACTCGTTTCCCCTTCCCATCCGGATAATATTCTTTCCTCCTTTCATACCACCTGCTCTGGGATCTTGGACTCTATTGCCCCATTTCGGCTTAAATCGGCTAAACTGAAAACAGATCCCTGGCTAAACAACACTACCCGTGCCATTAGACAGCGGGTCAGGCAGGCTGAACGGAGATGGAAAAAGGACAAATTACATGTGTCTCTGGGAATTTTTAGGGATTGTCTTGCTGATTACCAGAGGACTGTGCAAAAGGCAAAATTTCAGTATCTCTCTGATATTATTTCCAGCAGCAGTCATTGTCCTAGAGTGCTGTTTAACACAATTAACTCTTTTATAAACCCACACACTCTGCCTGTTATAGATGATTCGTTTACAACATGTGAGACTTTTCTTCACTTTTTTGTTGATAAAGTGGACTCTGTCAGACGAGCTATTAATAACAGTTTTAATGGAAGCTTGTCTATTGTCCCAGGTTACTCTGCTGTTTTTGAGCAGTTTGAGCTGGTTTCTTTATCATCACTCACTGATATAGTGAAGTCTCTGAAGCCAACAAATTGCTCACTGGATGTTGTTCCCACTGGAATCCTGAAAAGGGTTTTTAATACTGTAGGGCCTGGTCTTTTGGTTTTTATTAATTCCTGCCTTAGTTCAGGATTTGTCCCACCTGCTTTTCAACATGCTGTGGTTAGGCCCCTTCTTAAAAAACCTCACCTTGACCCTTCAGTTTTATCTAATTTTAGACCCATTTCTCATTTGCCCTTTTTATCTAAGGTTTAGAAAAAGCTGTTTTTATACAGTTGCAGTCTTTTTTAGAAGACAATTCTATTTTTGAGAAGTTTTAATCTGGGTTTAGATCTCGTCACAGCACTGAGTCTGCCCTGCTTAAGGTGCGCAATGATATTATGATGTCTGTTGATGCCAAATGCCCTGTGGTCTTAGTGCTGCTAGATCTTACAGCAGCCTTTGACACTGTGGACCACACTATCCTTTTGTCACGCCTGAATCACCATGTTGGCATCCATGGCACTGCACTTAAGTGGTTTGAATCCTATCTAACAGAACTTTTTCCTGTAATGATTGGTGACATGTCTTCTTCTAGTGCCTCTCTCTCCTGTGGGGTCCCACAGGGCTCTATCCTTGGCCCTATTCTGTTTTCATTATATATGCTGCCACTCGGGTCAATAATAGCCAGGCACAACATGTCTTTCCACTGTTATGCGGACGACTTGCAGCTTTATTTACCTTTGAACCCAGAACAAACTAACTCACAAAGTGTTCTATTGGACTGCATCACTGACATTCAAGTTGTGGTTAAGCCAAAATTTTCTCCACTTAAATGAATAAAAAACAGAATATATTGCGTTTGGGGATACTGTAACGGCTGGCTTTGGTACCCTCTCTTTAAGGCTCAGTTCAGCTGTCAGAAATTTGGGGGTGATTTTTGACAGCCATTTAAAATTTGATAAACAGATTGACAATGTAGTCAAGATGAGCTTTTATCAATTATGTCTGTTATCCAAAGCCAAACCTTTCCTGAGCCGTCATGATCTTGAGATAGCCATCCGTGCTTTAATCACGTCTCGACTTGATTACTGCAATGCACTTTATGTTGGCATCTCTCAGTCTTCTCTCGGCCGCCTTCAACTTGTGCAAAATGCAGCGGCCCGTCTTTTGACCAACACACCTAGGCGAGAGCACATTACTCCAATACTTTTTTTCACTTCATTGGCTTCCAGTTCATTTTAGAATTAATTTTAAACTTTTGCTTTTTGTTTTTAAAGCTCTTAATGGCCTTGCTCCGATTTATATGTCTGAGATTTTGACTGTCCGTGACCAAGGCAGGGCTTTGAGATCATCCAATCAGCTTTTGCTGGATGTGCCCAGGTCAAGGTATAAACATTGGGGTGACCAAGCCTTTTCTGTTGTCGCCCCCAGGCTCTGGAATAATCTCCCCCCTGACCTACGTGCTATCTCTGACCTGGCCCTTTTTAAATCTGAACTTCAAACATATTTGACATTTGACATTTGTTTACATTCCTCCTGACTGAGATTAGCGGAAGAACCGGCTCTTATGTCTACCCATACAATCAACAATCAGTTGTTGTCGTCAGCGGATTGGACTCTCAAGGACAATGCTCATGTGCCTTCTGCAAGCAAGAGAGAAGAGAGATAGACTCTGAACTCTGGACTTGTTTATAAGTCACATGATTATAACATCTATCCACTGCCAGGAGGCGCCCTCTGCTGCTCACTAACAACTGTTACACTTACACTACATAATGACATGCAAATATACACACACTGCTCTCCCTCCCTCTGCTGTGTGATTGTCTACTAAATGTTTGCTAAATATGCATTGAGGGTTTTTTTGCCTGCAATCAAAATTTCGCTTACCCATTAAGCGTCAATTTGATAAAACATGTTTTTTTCTCTCGCCTATTGTGTCATATCATTTCTTTTCTTTTTTTTCTTTTCTTCTTTATGACTGGCGCCTAGCGGCTGCCCCGGCCTTGGATGCGCTCTGCAGAGCGTGCCCAAATGCCAAGTCATGTTTCGTTACCTTGTATTTCATACATGTGTAATGACAATAAAGTTGAATCTCATCTCATCTCATCTCATCATATTTGTTTAGGATGGCTTTTAATACCCAGTAGTGGTGATATTTGTCTTGGCATTTGTTTTTATTTTATTCTCATTTTTAGGTATTTAATCTTATTTCTTTATGTTATTTGTTTTTAATGCTGTGTGTGTTTTTAATGCTGTTTAATTTTCTGTAAAGCACTTTGGTCAGCTATGGGTTGTTTTAAAGGGCTATATAAATAAAGTACATTACATTACATTATCCGAACAGAGCACTACGCTCCAAAAATGCTGGATTACTTGTAATACTTAGAATCACCAAAAGTACAATGGGGGGCAGAGCCTTCAGTTATCAAGCTCCTCTCTTGTGGAACCAGCTGCCAATCTGGATTCAGGAGTCAGACTCGATCTCTGTTTTTAAGAATAGGGTTAAAACCTTCCTTTTTGATATAGCCTACAATTACGGAGGGATCATATGTTTCTGAACCCTCCCTTAGTTATGCTGCTATTTGGTTTAGACAGCCAGGGGACCTCCAATAATTGCACTGGGCTTCACTCCTTTCTTCACTCTCAATGACATTTTTTTTTTTTTTGCTGGTCATTAAAGGCCTCGGACGGTGACATTTTTTTATTGAACCAATAAACTGATTGTATGAAAATATTCCATTCTGGCCATTTCCGTGATTTAAAATGTGTCACCAGCCTCCATAAATGACTTTATTTGTTAATAGCCCATATTTCACTTAGTGATGCTGCAGTACCGCCATCTCTCGATAGGGGCGTGTAGCAGTGACGTCAGGTCAGGGAGAAACAGGAAATGGCTGCAGGAAATGGATGATCACTGGCCTGCAGAAATGGCTGAACGACAGCAGAGTGATTCGGACAGCGATTATTTTATCGAGTATGACGACCGCAATATAAGTGATGATATTGAAACTGACGAATCTGATGATGAAATAGTTTTGGGTGGTGCTGATGGGGTTATTCAGCCATATTTGTTTGAGCCCGAGGGTGCGGAGGAAGACGCGGATGAAACAGCGACCGGAGCAGAACGAGAGGCAAGAACGAGAGGCTCGCCGATTTATATTGGTAAAATATGCTTTGAATTTTTTTTTTTTAGGCGATATGCATGGTCACACACTTAATTATCAAAATAAAACTGCCAATTTTTCCCTCGCTGCCTTACTTGGCGACTTATAAACATTCTCTTTCTGCTCAAAATTTTTTACATGTTTTAAATATTTTCTAATCAAACTTCATAGACCAATTTATATAGCACTCCCACGAGCCATTAGTTTATTATAAGCATCTGATTATACCATTTTTTTTAACAGGTGCACTTGTGAGAAATGCAACATTATGCCAACATCAACTGAATCTCGGTGCTGCCAGGAGGTATTGAAGGTGAAGAAGTGAGGGTGATATTGCCTGCCTGTGCTGTGAGCCTCATCAGAGAAACATTCCCATCTGATCACAAGGGATTTTGCCTACCAAGATTAGATTTGTGATCAATGTTATTTAAATAAAGTTTTTTAAAATCATATATTGAGTTTATTAATGTGCATGTCAATTTTATAATTCTAATATTTCAGCATTCATCAAAGTCGGATCTCATATACATTAGAGTAATTTTTCTACCATTTTATGGTGTAAAATTCGTGTGCAATTTTTAAAAGCACATTTCTCTAAAAATCTTAGGCTTATATTTTTTTGTCTTAGCAAAATATGTTGCTTCCCTAACAATTGAAAGCTGAACTTTCATTGCTAATTGGAAATTTATTCTACTTTTACATGTTTGATTTTGAAAATCTAGATACATGTTGCTCAACAGCATCAGCTTTGATGGGACGCTGAAATTTGGCACTCAATGTTGCTGGAACTCTGGCTTGTACAGAGTGCCACTGCTCCAATAAGTGGGTTGGATCAACCAAGGTTTTGTCGAAAAGAGTATTCATCAGATCATCCACATATTCTGAAATAAAATTAATTTAATAAAAATTAGAAATCGAAAGCTCCTTGTAAGTGGTCGTGGAAATTCCAACGATACCGGCTGCATTTAGAACTCTGAGGACCTTGACATATGACACCCCAGTGAAAAGAATGGCGGATGAAAGCTGTATGTTACCAGCTGGGATGTCCCTGATCATCGCTGGCTGTGCCAGGATAGATCCTCAACACAATGTGGACAATGTTGTTTGATCACCAACAGAGAGCCTTTAGTGTGACTTGTTACCTCACATGGATGACTGCAATGAGGACAATTGTTGAATAATCAAATTCAAAAAAAAAAAATCCACAGTATTTGAAGGTTGAGTGACAGTGGATAACATCTGCAAAAACAGTAGATCAACATAATTTCATTCCAGAGGTGTCAAATTGGATTACATATATAGAAATATAACTTGAGCAAACAGACACAACCACCTTCCTATACAGCACTGAATATTTCATATTTGATTAGTATGAATACCCTAAAATTGTAATATTTGATAAGTTGTTAAGGCAATGAAATTCATTGCTTGTAAATAATTTTAGTAAATATTGGCAGTTAATATTTAAAAAAGAAAAATTACCCTGTTTACTTATCTTTCTGACAGCAGATTGCTGTCAGAAAGATAAGGTTGATCAGAAAGATAAGGATATCCCAGGTTGGCCTAGGATAGCCGGCCCCGGCCGCTGCTGGAAGGGCTCTCGCGACTGGGCCGGGGGACGGCCGGAAGGCGGCCGCCCCTCCCCGCTCACGGACGCGTGTTCGTGGAGAACCCGGTGCTAAATAACTCGTAAACGACCTGATGCCGGGCGTGACCCGCTCCGGGGACAGTGGCAGGTGGGGAGTTTGACTGGGGCGGTACACCTGTCAAACTGTAACGCAGGTGTCCTAAGGCGAGCTCAGGGAGGACAGAAACCTCCCGTGGAGCAGAAGGGCAAAAGCTCGCTTGATCTTGATTTTCAGTATGAATACAGACCGTGAAAGCGGGGCCTCACGATCCTTCTGATTTTTTGGGTTTTAAGCAGAAGGTGTCAGAAAGTGTCAGAAAGATCGCATCGGTAGATCACCCTTGCTTTTCACGCCACTTCACTGACACTGTCTGAGAGTGGGACTTTGAAGTGAACGGATATATAGTTGGAACAGCCGATTTTTTTTTATCAGCAATCTTTTTGCTAATTTCATTTCAAATTGCATCTTATTCTCAAAATCGCTGTCAACAAAATGTCTAATGCACATGTTGGGTGATTTTGCGACATAATTCCAATTTTTTAGCGTTTTCTGAACGAAATTCACCCATGGGGTTCTGATTTTCCCAGGCAGGGGAGGTTGCTAAACACTCACCGCGTGCTCCTCAGCGTGCTCCTCCTCCTACTCAGGTCGCTCCTGACCTGACGTCACACAGTCAGTGGCCATTTTAGCCGCTGATCGCTTGGCAGACAGACAGCTCTCAAGGAAATCATACTTCAATAGCGCATTGTCACCTTATGCGACATTTGTTGACACCAAAACATGTGCGGTTCAAATTAGCTCGTCTCACACACAAATTTAAGATATGATTTAGCGATATTGTAATTTCGTCCGGCCGAGGCCTTTAAGATCTGTTTGTTCTCTCCAACAGATTGAATCCCCATCGTGCTGTTTGCTCTCTATATGTCTGTTCTTTTCATCTTCTCTATCCCCTCACCCCCTAGCCAGTCGCAACAGATGACTGCCCCTCCCTGAGCTTGGTTCAGCTGGAGGTTTCTTCCTGTTAAAAGGGAGTTTTTCCTCTCCACCGTCGCTAAGCGCTTGCTTACAGGGGATCGCCTGATTGCTGGGGTCTTTCTGCAACTGTGGGGGTTTCCCCTACAGTTGAAAGTGCTATGAGATGACTGTTGTAGTGAAATGGCGCTATATAAATAAAGTTGAATTGAATTGAAATAAATAGGTCTAAAATTCTAAAATCTACACCTAAAATCCTAAATATGTTTTACAGGAGAACACAAACTAAATTTTATTGCATTAAAAAAAGATTATGTAGCATTAACCCCTGGGTTCCAATTTATAAAATCATTCTTTTCTGAGGAGAAACTGTTTCACCCTAAAAGTCTGGTCATGAATTGCTTTTCTTCACCCAGGAACAGAACTGTAACACTACCCATCGGCCATAAAAAGTGGAAGTTAATCCCTTCTCCAGGACTTGGAAGTCATTTCTCCCGTTCGTCTATTTGCCAAAGGAATGCCCAAATGACAGCATCATGGTTGATATTCCCCAGGCGCTTGAAAGGCAAGGACTCCTCATTAAACTCAAACAGTCTTGCATTGCCCTCTGGTGGACAATCCATGAATATTTAATTTTTCTCTCTGCAGTCAAATTATGAATTGTGTTTAGCACCTTGGGAGAGCCAGATTATTTAGCATCTCAGACAAGAGACAGTGGATAAACATGGGAGAACAATGATCAGGAGGTTCCTGGCGAGACAGTAGGAAGGAGTCAAGGACGTAGGGGGTTGAATGCAGTGTGATGCAAATGTCATGTTGTGTGTGGAGAAATGCCATGAAACTTAAGAGGAGAGTGCCTGCTGAAATGTTCAGTCTGTTCTGTGCTAGAGAGATGTGAAGTGTGTAATAAACTGTGTGCCATGAGCCCGACTCTTATTTCACACACTCCACACTGGTGACCCAAGATGTAGTATGGAACACGAGGCAAGATCCCCGGAGCTGGCCCGGTCAGGAAGCTACAGCGAGGCAGCAGCCATCCCACAGACAGCCCGGACTGGAACCTCCAGCCACGCGTGTGCGGTTTCAGTCAAGCTACTGGATTTCTGGCAGCACAACCCGCGCTCTTGGTTCCACCTCACCGAGGCCCAGTTCGCCCTCCGGGGAGTAACGGCAGACGACACCAGATTCTACCATGTGGTTGCAGCGCTGGATGCCCGCACAGCTCAGCAGGTAGCGACCCTGCTCGATCAGCCACCAGCCAGCAGCAAATATGAGGCGCTCAAGGCTGTGCTCATCCAGCGCTACACGCTCTCGGACTGTAAGAGAGCGGAGAGGCTCCTGACGCGGACCGAGTTAGGAGATGGTTCGGCTGTAGACCTGATTGAGAAGATGCTGGCGTTAATGGGCACGGACGATGGGCACTTTCTGTTTGCCCACCTCTTCCTCCAGAACCTTCCGACAGTGGCGAGAGCGGTTCTGGCCAATTCGCCATTGCTGGCCGCGCGCGACTACCGTGCGCTAGCCCAGGAGGCAGACCGGATCATCCTCACCACCAGGGCGATCACAGTCAACGCGGCAGCGGCGGAGCCCAGCGAGACGACCAGAGGAGGCGAGGAGCCACCGACGGTAGCAGCAGCGGGGGCCAAGGAGCGCCAGAGAGACACGCTGTTTCTACCACCGCCGCTTCGGAGAGAAGGCACGCAGATATGCGCCCCCGTGCCAATAAGCGCTCGGGAAATGCCAAGGCCGGGGGTCGGTAGCAGCTGCGACCCTTGATGAAGAGAACAAGCTGCTCTACTTGACGGATGCACGCTCGGGGAGGCGTTTCCTCATGGACACCGGAGCCCAGAAGTTTCATCCTGCCGACCTACGCTGACCGGCTGGCAGGACCTAGCGGCCCCGAGATGTTGGCAGCAAACGGCTCGGATATTAAGACCTTTGGTGAGAGGACTCTGTTCTTATCTCTACACGGCCGTACATATGAGTGGACTTTTGTCGTAGCAGCACTGAATTACCATATCCTGGGGGCTGATTTTCTGTGTGCACATGGTTTACTGGTTGATGTTGCTAACAGGCGTCTGGTTAATGCACTGTCCTTTGACTCTCTCCCCTGTATAGCTCGAGTGACCCAGCCAACAGCACAAGCCAACGTCACAGCTACAGGCGGTAAGTTCCACACACTGCTCACTCAGTTCCCAGCACTCACGGTCCCGACGTTTTCCGCAGCCATCGCTAAACACGGGGTGGAGCACTTTATCACCACCACCGGGCCGCCCGTTTTTGCAAGACCTTGGAGCTTGGACGCAGCTAAAATGGCCATAGCGCACGAACAGCCCATGGGCATCCCCGCTACACATGGTCCCTAAGGCTGAGGGCTCGTGGCAACCATGTGGGGATTTCCGCAGGTTGAACAATGCCACAGCGCACGACCGCTACCCAGTTCCCCACATACAGGATTTTTCCATTCACCTTGCCGGAGCACGCATTTTTTCCAAAATAGACCTGGTCCGCAGTTACCACCAAGTCCCAGTGCGCGCTGAGGACATACCCAAAACAGCGGTAATAACTCCGTTCGGTCTACTCGAGTTCCTGCGCATGCCATTCGGGTTAAAAGAAGCGGCACAGACGTTCCAGCGCATGATGGATGCAGTGCTGCGCGATCTCCCGTTCGTGTTCGTCTACCTGGACAATATCCTGGTAGCCAGTGCGTCCGAAGACGAACACGAAACCCACCTCACGACGGTTTTCTGGAGGTTGGAGGAGCACGGGTTAATAATCAACCCGGTGAAATGCCAGTTCGGCGTGACGGAGATTGATTTTTTGGGGCACCGCGTCTCTCCGGAAGGAGCGATCCCGCTGCCCGACAAAGTGCACGCCGTGGCGGATTTTCCCTGGCCTCAGACGGTCAGGGCGCTGCAGGAATTTTTGGGGATGGTGAACTTTTATAACCGTTTCCTTCCCCGCACAGCGCAGCTCATGCAACCATTGTACGCTGCGCTCAAGAAACAGAAACCCGCGGATAGGGTCGAATGGACCCCGGAGCGAGAGCGGGCGTTCTCAGAAGTTAAAGCAGCCCTGGCAAACGCCGCACTGCTGGCGCATCCGGACCCGGCGGCCCGCATAGCACTCACCACCGACGCTTCAGACGTGGCCATAGGGGCTGTCGTGGAGCAGCGCGTCGCCGGGGCTTGGCAGCCGCTCGCCTTTTTCAGCAGAACTTTGTGCGACAGCAAACGTAAATACAGCGAGTTGCTGGCTCTCCACCTGGCCATACGCCATTTCCAGTTCTGGCTGGAAGGGTGCAGCTTCACCGCATTCGTGGACCACAAGCCGCTAACATTCGCGATGGCCAAGGTTTCAGAACCGTGGTCGGGCCGGCAGCAGAGACAGCTGGCCGCGATCTCAGAGTTTACGACCGATATTCAACATGTGTCGGGTAAACTGAATGTGGTGGCGGACTGCCTCTCGCGCGCCATGGTGGCCCCGGTCTGCGTGGGGATAGATTACGCAGCCATGGCCGCGGAGCAGATTAGCGATACAGACGTGCGCGCGCTCCAGTCTGGACCAACAGGGTTAAGGCTGGAGAGCAGGGTGCTGCAAGATGGCGGCCCCCCCCCAATCTGCGATGTCTCCACGGGTCGCCCGCGTCCGGTGGTCCCGGCCGCGTGGCGCTGCAGGGTGTTTGAGTCGGTTCACACTCTGGCGCACCCAGGAGTACACGTCGGTCAAAATGGTGGGAGAGAAGTTTGTGTGGCCGAGCCTACTCAAACAAGTGAAAGAGTGGGCTGCAGCCTTCGTGGCGTGCCAATGAGCCAAGGTACACAGACACAAGAAGGCTCCCTTGGAGCCGTTTCGTATCCCAGCTAAGAGGTTCGACCATGTTCACGTGGACCTCGTGGGCCCCCTCCCGCCATCACAGGGGTGCACGCACCTCCTGACAGTGGTGGACCGCACCACGCGTTGGCCAGAAGCAGTCCCGCTGGCGGCAACCACATCCACAGACGTAGCGCGCGATTTTTTAACAGCATGGGCGGCGCGTTTTGGAATCCCGTCGGACATTACGTCCGACAGGGGCCCTCAATTTGTTTCCGAACTCTGGTCCGCAATGGCCCGCAGCCTGGGTGTTACAATTCACCGCACAACCGCGTACAACCCACAGGCCAATGGGTTATGCGAGCGTTTTCATAGATCACTGAAAGCAGCACTCAGGGCTTCATTGACGGATGCAAATTGGGTAGACAGGCTGCCGTGGGTTTTATTGGGGTTGTGCTCCACGCCGAAAGAGGATCTGGAAGCTTCCCCGGCAGAGCTCGTTTTTGCGCAGCTCCTACAGCTACAGAATTTCTGCCAGATAATCCCGCGCCGGGCAGCTGCCCGTCTCAGCTTTTGCAGCGTAGCGCAAACACAGGCACGCTGCCGGGCCCTGCCCACCACAGTTTTCCGCGTGTTTTCGTGCCTAAAACTTTGAAGAGCACGGAGTTCATGTTTGACAGACACGACGCCCACCATCCTCCATTGCGCCCACCCTATGATGGACCGTTCAGAGTGTTCGAAACAGGGGATAAGCATTTTTTGCTAGACTTGGGGGGTAGGCGGGAAAAAAATTGGCATAGACAGACTCAAACCCACTTTCGTTGTGGCGGACGAGCAAGTGCTGTTGGCTAGGGCCCCTCGGCGTGGAAGACCCCCACGGAGAGCTCCCCAGGGAAACGATTCACCAGAGCAGCCACACGGACAGACCGAAGTGCCCTCCCCCCCCTAATCACAGCCCACCCGCAGTCAGACACCCTCCCAGCAGCCCCCCACCGGCACAGCAGCGCCACGGAGGCGGTAAACCCCAGTTACAGCAGATACGGGAGGAGACGGAAGCCCAAACAGCATGTGGACTGATATTCTATTGTTCTATCACAGCATGTGGACTGTTATTCTATTGTTCTATCTAAGATGCTGGGGCGGGGGGGAAAGTTTAGCACCTTGGGGGAGCCAGATTATTTAGCATCTCAGACAAGAGACAGTGGATAAACATGGGAGAACAATGATCAGGAGGTTCCTGGCGAGATAGCAGGAAGGAGTCAAGGACGTAGGGGGTTGAATGCAGTGTGATGCAAATGTCATGTTGTGTGTGGAGAAATGCCATGAAACTTAAGAGGAGAGTGCCTGCTGAAATGTTCAGTCTGTTCTGTGCTAAAGAGATGTGAAGTGTGTAATAAACTGTGTGCCATGAGCCCGACTCTTATTTCACACACTCCACATGTGAACAATAATTCATATTCTTCTTTCAAGACAGTATCTGCTATTGGAGACATGGCCGGACCCGGTGATGGACAATTGTGGTTTGAAATGCTTTTATTGATATGATTTGATGTGTTGCTTTATTTTCAGGAAGAAATTAATTTCCGCATGCCCTCCTTAAAGAAATTAATCACATTTACAATATAAACATTGTTTGTTCCTTTATTATAAAGTGGAATATGTTAGTCACTAAAGTTTTAAAGAATTTATGCTTTAATTCGCAGCATATATGTGTTTTAGGAGGATTTCACTTTTCATATCAAATTTCTCTCTCTCTCCTCTTTCTCTGGGAGATCCCCCCCCTCCACCTCAGAAATTTGAACTGACCAATCGGGGTCCAAACCTATCTTCATTGCCTTTTTAGTCAGTTTACGACTTCTGCTGAACAAAGAAACCCAACGTAACTGGTCCAGCTCAGTTTTCATGAAAACCTGCCAAATGGGAGTTTCACCTCTATACAATATTTTCAGTGCAGAAAAAACTGTTTCAAAATAAGACAAAAAAAACCCAAAATAGACAAAATATAATTCCACATGACAGAATTCTTCCGATATTTTTTTAAAATCTCAACAGTAAACTATGTTACAGCATGGATGGAGCTGTAACTCCATGGTTACAGGGAGAGGGGAGGTGGAACTTTTTATGTTCAGTAACACATGGAGCTTTTACAGAGTTTTTAAGTGATAACCAGCAACCTCACCTCTGCAGCCCAGCATGGACTACTCTGGGCAAAATAGTGGAAGAAGGTAAATATTCAATTTCCCAACAGTCCTTCTTTTTGTGGGTACAGACCGATCTGTCCAGGGTGGATGTCAGTCTTGTGTGTGCGTGTGTGGGGGCACCTACAGCAAACCTGATTGTGCAACCCGCTAACTCTCTGGAGCGGTTGGAGCCACAGAGTCTCTGCAGAGAGTGGCATTCGTGGGACAGTGAAGAGAGGAGTCTGCAGCAGGAGAGCTTGGAGAGCAGGAGGCTTGTGCTATAATCTGTTGGGCAGTCACCGATGCAGCAGTTCAGTTTCACTTTTTCCCCACCACAATAAAACAGTCTCCCTTTTCCCTAAATTGCATCAAAAGGCTTCAGGGTCTGGACGGAGGATTCTCGGGGTCCAGATACGGACCGGAGTCCGCCAATTGGTGACCCCTGCTGTAGCAGTTTCACCTTCAGGATAAAGTGAAAATGATTTTTTTTTTTTTTGTGGCAAAAGAATGACAAATTCTTAGACAAAACTCAATGAAAAATTGCATTTGATAGTAAATGTTGCAGTTACTCCCCTCTGAGGCTCCTTCAGGCCTTGCAACAGCGGAATAATCTTTATATTCTCCAAAACTGAACTGAATGAAACAAACACAAATCATTAAACATAATAAAGCCAACAGATAAATTGATGAGATCAAATATTCCATTTTCAGGATGACGATGCTTCATGTTCTGGGTTTCCTTCCTCAGCCTGGTGACTTTTCATGTGTGTTTTTAGACAGTGACTCTGACTGAACGCTTTCTCACAAACTGTGCACTTGTATGGTTTCTCCCCGCTGTGTGTCCTCATGTGGACCATAAGGTGTTCCCGGCGTCTGCACCCTTTTCCGCAAACACTACATATGAATGGCTTGATGCCTTGGTGGCTGCTGATGTGCGCCTTGAGTGCATTGTGATCTTTGAAGAAGCGGTCACACTTAGAGCAGCCATAGGGTCTCTCACCAGTGTGCACCCTTGTGTGTCTCTTCAGGTCGCCCTTGGCCGAGAAGCCTTTGTTGCACACAGCACAAACGAATGGCTTCTCACTGCTGTGTGTCAACAGATGCGCCTTCAGGGTGCTGCCTGTCAGGAAGGATTTGGAGCACAAGTGACAGAGGTACCGCCGCTCCCTCTCCATATGGATCGCCTTGTGTACCTTCAACGCATTCTCAGTTGTGAAATGCTTCCCACAATGCTCACAGCTGTGGGGTCTCCTGCCTGTGTGCGTGCTCTTGTGTAGAATCAGCGATCGGATTGTAGTGACGGACTTCCCACAGATGTTGCATTGGTAGCTTTCTTTCCTGGTGTGCGTCTTTCTGTGAGCCGTGAGCTGTCCCTTAAAACCAAACGACTTCAGACACATGTCACATTTGTATGGTCTCTCCTCCATATGGATCCAATGATGAGTCCTCAGACGGCTCAAACTTTGGAAGGTCTTGCTGCAGAAGCTACAGGTAAATTCTTTGTTTTGAGTGCCTGGGCACGAGTGTTCTCCGATGCCACGCCTTTTGGAAAATGATTTCCTGCAAACCAAACAAACAAATATTTTATGGAAATCTTGAAGGTGTCCTTTTAACGTTTCTGCAGATTCCAAACACTCGCCGCAGACACCACAAACACACTGCGGCTCGTCCATGTGATCCCATGCGTGTTTCACCAAGTTTCCCCGTTTGTTATAAGAGATTCCACACACTTTACAGGGATTCTTTATAATCTTTCTTTTCAGCACGATGTTCTTTGCCTTTTTTGGCTGATCAGGCATCCAGTTGTTGACTTGTTGTGGCACCTCCTCCTCATTAGTTTGGGGGTCATGCGGGCGCGATGTTAATCTGGTGGCCAGATCATCCACTTTGGCTCTGTGGGATGGGGGGGGGGGGATAATAAAATGCTGAAAAAAGTATAATAAAAACAGCAACTTTCCTCATCTCTGAAATTTAAACCATCCTCCATTTAGAGTTGTAAAACTGTCATTACTAAAAATAATTACATAAAGATATAATCAAACACACTGATGACAAAAGTTTAATACGCTCATTCTCATTATAAAAAAAACCATCTTTAGAGGTGTTAGTGAAATTAACATTTCAAAGGTTTATTGCACACTGCACATTTTACACTGGTAATGTTATGCACTACCAGTCAAAAGTTTGGACACACCTACACATTTATTTTCAATGGGTAGATGTGCCCAAACTTTTGACTGGTACTTTTCATCTTTTTATGCTAACCTTAACTGATCTTATTAACAATAAATGTGACAGATGACAGCTTTTTAGTTTAACATGGTTATGTGGCCCAATATTGTGCAGTGGGTGCCCCTTTGGCATGTCTACCCCACAATTCAGTCCGAGTCCACCACTGTTCATAAAGAATGTATTTCTAATCAAACATCTTACACAAAAATGTTTGTTAATGCCTTGAATGTTATCTGATCAGTAAGTTTATGAAAAGTCTTTCAGTATGTGTCTGTGACAAGAAATTGTGTTAATCCAACTGAAACCAAACTTTTAAAGTGGCATTCTGGCAAAAAAAAATCAAGTTTTTTCTGTTATTAACATGTCTGTAACATGTTTTTGTGACTTACAAGAAATATCAAGAGCAAAATCTCACCGCAGTCCAAGTCTGTGTTTTTTTAGTGTGAATTTCCAGTTTGGGAATGCCCCCCTCCAAAGGCAAGTTTGGACAGATCGTTTGTAGCTATGTAAGTATTCCTGCTTAGCCTGGTTGGTTATAACAGCGGAGGAGGTAAGGGGGGACCCAGCTTGAATGTGGCTGCTCTCAGCTCACTTCGCTGGCGGACGGGGATCCGAGCTGTAAAATGTGAACCGCCCAGTGAGCCACTTTTGGTAAGCAGAACTGGCACCAGCTTGCTGCAGTTGCTGGCGGATGGGGCGCTGCGTTCGGCGAGACCACTTTCAGAAAAATGTTTCTCTTTTTACTTTAGAAGATATAGGCAAAACTTCAATGACCGGAAGCATCGCAAACAGACTAGCAGCCCACCCACCAGGAGTCGCGGTGACCAATCACGTGCAAGCCCTGCAGGTCGAGGAGTGCGGCGACCAATCATGTGTAAGCCATGCAGGTCGCTAATTAGAATATTCATAGATCCGCGCATACTTAAGTAGGTGCAAGATTTAAAATCTCTTTCCAAGCAATTCTAAGGCAATGAAAGTTTTTTTGTGGGTAAAAAGCCACAATATACTATTTTGAGGAATACATATTTGTTTTTGAGGTGGTTTTAGAGCTGCCAGAGTGCATCTTTAAAGTACAGGTAAACTTTTCAGTCTGGAAAATCTGCAAAAGTACAACATACATTGAGTAGGCATTTTTTTTTAAACGTTTGTATTAATAAATATCCCCATCCCCCCACCCCACTAAAAAAAATCAGCTTATTGTTCAAGAAAAATAAAAAAAAATATTGTATGCATGAACAAAATTGATACAAGTCAATTCCACATTTTCAAGATGGCATAAACAGTACAATCCTTCAACTTTCCAGTTCAATTAGGTTACCTCAAAGGGAAAACTGCTTCATCGGTGGTTGAAAGGCCATCATTATCAGGTAAGAGGTTAAGCTCTTCCTCTTCCTCCTCCCCTGCCTGCATAAGTATTGAAGAACTTATTTGATCAAAATCTATTAACAAAAAACCTGAAAACTAAATTTTGTCATTGCATGTCTACCTTCACTTTGATGTAGAGGATTGGTTTTTTGACCCCAGTGGACTTCATGGCAACATAGATTTCTTCTGGCTTTAGCATAGTCATGTTGAGTTTTTCCAGCTTCCCGTTTCCATCGCATTTATAGAGGTTAAATGGCTTGCCGGCTTCGGCCAGTTGAGGAAAGGTGGTCCTGAGCAGGTTCAGGAAGTCGGCTTCAGTTAGACCACGGGGACACTTCAGGATCATGATCGGTGATCTCACTAAAACTGAATTAGAGGAGAATTTGAGGAAACTTCAGGTTAATCAGGGTGTTTACAGGAAAAGACAACATAAACTCAGTTTACATTATTTTAAGATTTATTTCAAGATAGCATTGTACTGTAGTGGTTGACCCTTGATGTTATGTGTGAATGCTACTAGATGGGATGAAAGATGCTTGCCAGCATGTCACTGACCCCAGCCACATATCTTACATGTTTAATATTCAATTCAACTTTATTTATATAAAAGACAGAAAGGATATCCCTCTAGTTGATTGATTACTGTTATCGGACTTCACTGACAAATGTAATTGTCGTCAGCGTAACAATGGAAATTTATGCAATACTTTCCAATTATAATACCTAGCGGAAGAATACATAAACTAAATAAAAAAGAAGTGAGCCTAACACAGAGCCCTGTGGAACTTCATGACTTAGCTTTGAATTTGAAGAAAACTCATTATTGACATGAACAAACTGCAACCTATCAGATAAATGTGATTTAAACCACTGCAAAGCAGTTCCTTTAAAGTGTTCTAATCTATCAAACAAACAAGATGTTATGATTCAATCAATCAATCAATGCATCAGATTTATATAGCGCTTTATCATAGACACTCAAAGACGCTTTACAGAAATTAAGGGTCATCCACCACCTGGATGGATGAAGCAGCCACAATGCGGCGCCATCCCTTTTTAACCATTCACACACACACATTCACACAAAGGGCCACCCCAGAGTCTCCAATCAACCTAACCTGCATGTTTTTGGGATGTGGGAGGAAACCGGAGAAATCCCGGGGTAAACCCACGCATACACGGGGAGAACATGCAAACTCCACACAGATCACTGTTGGTCGGGGGCTGGGATCGAACCCACGATCCCCCGGCCAAGGGTAAACTGTGCTGCCGCAGTGCTAACCACTGTGCCACCGTGCAGTAGGGCTGGGGGATATGAGCCAAAAATCATCTCTCGATAAAATTATTCAGTATCTCAGTACTCTATATAACAAATCAGCAGTCTCCCTCTGTGCAACTTGACTTAAACACATTTGAATGTGTCTTGTTTACCATTTTCTGAAGGATTCTCTGACAGAAGGTTCTCCAACATGCAGGCTCTGAGACTGTGGTAAGACCGATCTCTGCGGGATGAGAAGCTGATAGAAGGTATTGAATTAGCTCGATAAACTAGAACGATACCTACATGATAATTCTTGTATGTCTGAGAGCACAAAAAACCTTGAGGCATCAGCTTCTTTACTTAGGCTTTGGAGATCTTCTTCTGTCTGTAAAAGTTTCAAAAGAACAAAAAAATAAATCAGTGCAATGTTATCTGAGGGTGCTTTCACACCTACAGGCTTTAAGATAAGATAAGATAAGATAAGATAAGCCTTTATTAGTCCCACAATGGGGAAATTCCAGGATTGCAACAGCACAGGGATAGCAACACTCAGAGCAATAATTTAGAAGATAAGAAAATAAAAGTCACACCTCGCATTTGAGTGGTTAACGAAAGAATTGCTTTAGTTTGTTTCAATCAAACTCAAGTTCATTTTCTCCATTAGTGCAGTTTATTTCGTCTGGTAAGAACATGGTAATCACACTCAGGTGTGCACCAAAAGGACCGTACTGAGACCTCCTGAAGGAGGTGGTCTCAATTTGAATCAATTGGCGAACTCTGGTGCAGTCCTGCAGGTGAGAAAGTGACCACACTAAAACAGGACCGGTGGCAAACTGTAAAACATTTTATGCCACTGTACATACCTGATGAATCTTTGAAAATATCTGTGGCTGAGCATGTCACAGTTCTGGAGGACTAATGAACGTTAACATGTTATTTTCCATCTGTAGCCACGGTTCATTTTCAAACTGTACGATTTGCCAAAAATGGTATATGCATGTAATGTAATAAACGATAACCAGGGCGACAAACACCCCCCGCCCACCCCATAGATTACGCTATGATTTGTATTATTTTCTCCCCAGAAATGCATAAATACATACAGTGGATATAAAAAGTCTACACACCCCTGTTGAAATGCTAGGTTTTGCAGTGTAAAAAAAATAAGACCAAGATAAATCATTTCAAAACTTTTTCCACCATTAATGTGACCTATAACCTGTACAACCCAACTGACAAAAAACAAACCTTTTAAGGGGAAAAATAAAAAAAAACTTGCAATAACCTGTTTGCATAAATATGCATACCCTTAAACTAATACTTTGCTGCAGCAACTTTAGCATTTATTACAGCACTCAGTCTTTTTGGGTAGGAGTCTATCAGCGTGGCACATCTTGATATGGCAATATTTGCCCACTCTTCTTTGCAAAAATGCTCCAAATCTGTCAGATTGCGAGGGCATCTCCTGTGCACAGCCCTCTTCAGATCACCCCACAGATGCTGGATTGGATTTAAGTCTGGACTCTGGCTGGGCCATCCCAAAACCTTAATCTTCTTCTAGTGAACCCATACTGGGGTGGTGACGTAGCTGATAGAGCATCCGACCCACAAGTGGGAGGTTGGGGGTTCAAGTTCTGGCCGAGTCATACCAAAGACCATATAAAACGGTACTTCCCGCCTTCTAGCTTGGTGCTCAGTGTAATAGAATGGGGGAAGGAGAAGTTGTTTGTGGTGGTTGTCACGCACCCCTCCATGGGGAATTAGTCAGCGGTGCAGTTCATGACACCATCAAAGTACACCTCCGCTACTAGCTGAGAGCTAGTGAGGAATTCCTCTTTGGTTCAGTGGTAAGAGTAAAAGGATTTAGATCATGGCGTCATGGGTTTGAATCCCAGCCTGGGATGGAGGTGTAGGCCTGCCTGCTGTGCGCAAAGAGACCATGTGAGTGTAAAGCTGGATTCATGCTGCACCTTCGCTGTCCGCGTACGTGCAACTGGAAACCTCGTGTGACGAAATTTACGTCATTGTCTCCAGTCCGCTAGTGTACGCAGGACTCTACTACGGATGACCGCATGCTGCCCAAATTTTCTGACCACGCGGCCTGCCCAAGACCTGAACGCGTTGACAGAGCATGCGCAAGACTGAACGTCCCATTCACGAGGTGGCACTACCAACACAACAAGCAAAGACAAAATACACGAAGAAGACAACGAGGAGGCGGAAGACGAGAATAAACATACATGAATCCCTTTGCAGCAGAAGCTTGAACGGAGAAGAGCACTGGAGAATGGTAATTCCTCCTTTTCCTTGAAATGATTGCTACAAAAAAAAAAAGTGCATCGCTCGTGTGTTTATAGGCGGTGAAGAAACTGGCGTTAGTGCATTTGCGCTACCCATAGGGCTGAGGCGAAACTACAAATAACAGTTGTGCGCATGCATCAACTGCTTGGCCTGGTAGATGAAAAAAGTGAGCGTGTACAACACCGCATGTGTGCCGGGCTCTTCCAAAGTGCACGCGGACCAGAGGGAAAATGTAGCATGAATAAGGCTTTAGTCTCCCTTGCCAGTGGGTAAGGGTGACAGTGGGTATGTCCACCTTGACTGAAGGTCAAAACGGACTGTGTGATTCGTGATCCCAGGCTGAAGTAGGCAATTCTGGCCTTGGCCCAGAAAGTGGGTTGTAACAGAAATGGGGACTTGTCCGGGAAATGAAAAAAAAATGTAAATGTTCTTTGTACTAAACAAACTACATTTGTTATCTTGATGGGAGGAGGTGTGACATCTATTGACCATGTTTCTCTCTTCTGGGAAGAGAAGCACTCCTTTCCTCTTTTCTCCTTAACAGATTCTCCAACACTCCTGAGGGGACCCTGAACCACACCTGGGATTCTACAGCCGCTCTGCATCACCTCGTTGCAGAGCAGCCTACTTAAGACCCCTCAACCCAGTGTTCCTGGCCATTTGGCCACTGGGCTTTACCGTGTGTGGACTGCGTTTTTGTGTAGTGCTATTCTTGACCAGTGCATTAAGCTTTAGTATTTTCAGGCCTGTTTAGTGCCTATGCACTTTAGTATGTTTAATAATTGTGTTAAAGGAGCGACTGTAGGGATTCTCTGCCTTTTCTTTTGCATCACTTTTCTCCTGTTTTGTGGTGAGACAGGTAGGCAAGTTTTTGTACTTTTGAGTTTCACTAGGATAGTTTCCCTTTCTTTTCTAAAAAGTGTGGGGGTTTTGTTTGCTATTTTGGCCTGGGAGAACCCTGAAACTTTTGTCGTCTCCTCCTTAGTTATTTTTTCTGTTAGTTTTTTTTCCATTTCTAAATACATTTTCACTTATTATTTGGCAACCATTAGTCCCTTTGTATTAACTTGTGAGTGGGTTTTGTGCTGGAACCAAGTGTTTTGTTTCTTCCTTTTGTTACCCCGAGCATTTTTGTTTAATAAGGTCGTAACAGAAATGGGGGCTCGTCCGGGGTGGACATCTGCACCACTTCCTTAAAGGCCAAATGTCACGTAATTTTTTTTTCTAAATGACAACGAATTTAGATAAAATACACATAGCTTAAACCAAATATTCATACCGGAGACCATATCACCCACCTGTATTTACATAATTGCACAAAATACACCAGGTGAAGGCCCCACCTTGCTTGCTGGCTTGTGACAGCCAGTCCAGACCACGCCCATGTTTTTGACATCACCAGTTGTACCCTGGCTGCCCTGCCTATCCACATTCACACTTATCAACATTGGACAATCATGACGGAAAGTGACAGCGATTGTGAACAAATTAGTTTAGTTTTGTCTTTTTTTTTGTCTTTTTTTTTGTCAGTGGTTCAGACAGTGACAGAGGCATAGAACCTTACCGGTTCGAGCCGTCCGAGACGGAATCAGATGCTTTGTCTGATGACAACAGTTCCAACGATGATCAGAGAGCAGAACCAGTGGAAAATGTCATTGAACTGGACATTAATCGCCTCCAGAATTGCGAAGCCGGAGGGGGTCTGTCGAGGGCGCCCCATAAATATTGATTTTTTGGAAGCCATTATTATTACAGTGGAGGAGAGCCGCTGCTGTCAAGAAATTGACCAGATCAATATGAAAATGGAGGCGCATACCTGTCAAGGGAGACGTTTTCGCCGTATTTTGGTGCCAAGCGCGGCTGTGGGAGACGGCAGAGTGGTTTGGGACACTTTTCTGGGAAATGTTTTAAATGTAGTTCGTGTTGTTATTGTCAAATATTTTAAGGAAAATACGGGGAAAATGCAATTTTAGCAAAAACGGGCGTATTGCCATTTCTGTACACCCAAAAGAAAAAATATACTGGAAAAAAAACTGAGTGTCTTGAGGAGCACTCCTGTGTGTGATCACTCACAGCTGGGGCGGGCTGATCGCTCAGCGGGAGCTATTCTCACTACTGTTCGACGTGTGGAGTCACTCATTAGTTTAATTGTCGGGGCGGGCTGATCGCTCAGCGTCAGCTATTCTCACTACCACTACTTACCACTACAGCTATTCTCACTACTTCTGTACGCCCAAAAGAAAAAATATACGGGAAAAAAAACTGAGTGTGTTGAGGAGCCCGTCCTGTGTGTGATCACCCACAGCTGGTGCTGGCAGATCGCTCAGCCTGAGCTATTATCACTTCAATGAGAAGTGTGGAGTCAATCAGTTTGATTGTCGGGCGGGCTGATCGCTCAGCGTGAGCTATTCTCACTACAATGAGAAGTCATTAGGACAATGGTTTAACAAGTTCAGCTGTCCTGCGGCTGCGGAACAGAGACAGATCGCCTTAAAAATACAGAATTCTGCTTTTTTTTTTTTATTTTGCGCCGGACGCTGAGTTGTGTTGTGATTGTCAAATATCCATGAATCCTTAAAATATTTGACAATAACAACACGAGTTGCATTTGGGGCATTTCCCAGAGAGGTGTCCCTTGTTGCTCCGCCGTCCCTTATAGCCGCTTTTTACGGTGTTGAAGTACGGCGAAAACGTCTCACTTGACAGGTATGAAAACATTTCCCAGAGAAGTGTCCCTTATTACCCAGCTGTCCCTGATAGTCCTGTTTTAAGGTATGGGTGAAATATCCAATTTTTTCTTTCTTGTTGCTCACTTCAACCTTCCAGTCTCCATATAAACAATCAATTGAAATACCCCAAGCATCAAACTAGGGTACAATCGATTTCGTCACTTCCGCCTTCTTCACCAGGCGATTCCAGGGGCCCATGTCAGGCCAAGCGCGGCAGTTTTAAATTAACGAATATTCCGTTGTTACTGAAGCATATGCACCAAGACCCGAACGGATCGGTTCCCTTTTATATCTAGTTTCAAGATATTTAAAGTACCCTGTTACGTGACATTTGGCCTTTAAGGGGGAAGGTGTTACACACCCCTCCATGGGGAATTAGTCAGTGGTGCAGTTCATGACACTGTCATGAACTGTTCATACACCTCCAGTACTAGCTGAGAGCTAGTGAGGAATTCCTCTTTGACTCAGTGGTAAGAGTAAGAGGATGTAGATCATGGTGCCATGGGTTCAAATCCCAGCCTGGGATGTAGGTCTGCCTGCTGTGTGCAGAGAAACCATGTGAGTGTTAGTCTCCCTTGCCAGTGGGTAAGGGTGACAGTGGGTATGTTCACCTTGACTGAGGGTCAAAACGGACTTTGTGATTCATGATTCGTAATTTGTGTGATTTGTAATCTCAGACCAAAGAAGGCAATTCTGGCCTTGGCCCAGAAAGTGGGTCATAACAGTGGTGCCTTGCATGGCAGGGACCCCTCTGATTCTACATGTGACTAACATTGTAGATAGGAGAAAGGTAATTTTGTTTGACTGTACATGATTGGCTGTATGGACTGAATGACAACAGAGATGGCTTCTTCTTCTTCTTTTGTTGATTTGGATGTATGCTTCGGTCATTGTCATGCTGAAAGATGAAGCTCCTCTTCATCTTCAGCTTTCTAGCAGAAGTCTGAAGGTTTTGTGCCAACACCGACTGGTATTTGGGACTGTTCATAATTCCCTCCACCTTGACTAAGGCCCCAGTTCCAGCTGAAGAAAAACAGTCCCAAAGCATGATGCTGTCACCACCATGCTTCACTGTAGGTATGGTGTTCTTTTGGTGATGAGCAGTGTTGTGTTTGCACCAAATATACCTTTTGGAATTATGGCCAAAGAGTTCAACCTTGGTCTCATCGGACATAACATTATCTCACATGCATTTGGGAGATTTCAAATGTGTTTTTGCAAAATGTAGCCGGGCTTGGATGTTTTTCTACGTAAGGTAAGGCTTCTGTCTTACCATCCTAGATGACAGATTGCTCTGACATGTACAAAACAGCCATTATTTGACAGAAATTCCTGCAGCTCCTTCAATGTTGATGTCGGCCTCTTGGCAGCCTTCCTGACCAGTTTTCTTCTCGTCTTTTCATCAGTTTTGGAGGGATGTCCAGTTCTTGGTAATGTTACTGTTGTGCCAGATTTTCTCCACTTGATGATGACTGTCTTCACTGTGTTCCATAGTATATTTAATGCCTTGGAAATTCTTTTGTACCCTTCGCCTGACTGATACCTTTGAACAATGAGATCCCTCTGATGCTTTGGAAGCTCTCTGCGGGCCATGGCTTGTGCTGTAAGATGCAACTACAAAAATGTCAGGAAAAGCCTACTACAACAGCTGAACTTTATTTGGGGTTATTCAGAGGCACTTTAAATCGTGGCAGGTGTGCGTTGACTCCCATTTAACATGAGTTTGAATGTGATTGGTTAATTCTGAGCACAGCCACATCCCCAGTTATAACAGGGTGTGCATATTTATGCAACCAGGTTATTGTTAAGTTTTTTGTTTTTTAGTTTTCCCCTTAAAAGATTTCAGTTTGTTTTTCAATTGGGTTGTACAGGTTATAGGTCACATTAATGGTGGAAAACGTTTTGAAATGATTTATCTAGGTCTCATTTCTTTACATCACAAAAACCTGATATTTGAACAAGGGTGTGTAGACTTTTTATATCCATTGTAGTAGTCATCCTGCTTCCAGTATTTACCTTTCCTGTTCTTGTGGCAAAAAAATCTGACCAACGTCTGCAAGTTGGGAGGTGCTGGATTGGGGGGGGGGGGGGGGGGGGGAGTTTGTGCCTCTCGGTAATGTGGGCTCCCCTGGGCGGGGGGACTTCTTTGGGCATGGGGGTCCCCGGGGTGTGAGGCAGTGTCGCTAGGGGGGGCCCGACTGTGGGGGTGCCTGGGGAAGCTCGCGCCGGGGGGCGCGGGCCAGTCTCTGGCCCGGGGGGCGAGGTCACTGGCCTCCTGGTGCCTGGGGCCCAGGGGCGGGCGTTTGCGCCGCTGGGGGGGTGGGGGCCTGGCGGGTCCGGGGGTGTGGGCTCACTGTGCCAGCCGCCTGGCGACCTGGCCTCCCTTGATTATTCCTCCAGGAGCGGATGCCTGGCTTTCCTGGGGCTTGCTGACCTCAGACGTTTGTGCCCTGTGGGGGTTGGTGGCGCTGCCTTGCCTGCTCGGGGTTCCTGGGGGGAAAGCTGCTGCGACTGGCCCCCCGCTTTGTATGTTTCCTGACAAACCACTCACATGCACACACTTATTTTGAGCGCGCTCTCATATATACACACGGAGTCGTACACGCACAAGTGTCTCTCCTTTAACAGGTGCGGAAACTGGACTCGTGTTGAGACATCTTCAGTGGAAGAAGCAGTTTGTCTTTTGTTTGTTTTAGTTGTTGGTTTCTTTGTCTTTTTGTCTGTTCCCCTCCCTTTTCTTTCCCCCTCCACACACTTCCTTTCCCTCTTAAATAAAATAATAAAAATAAAGTGTTAAAAGTTATTACAGGAGGAGTTTACAACAATATACAATACATAGTTAGGTACTGTCCAAGCTCCTCTTGGCAAAGTAAATTTGTTTTGGCACATTAAGGGTGACAGATCCCTGTTCTGCTTGCCTAGCTGCCTGACAGGACAAGGGGAAAAAAAAATCTGACCAATAAGAACAGAGAATTTTCTAGCACAAGTCTTGTGGGATTTAACGTGACCCAGTTTGGTCCGCTTGAATTTTTGCCTTTGTGAACAGCTTTATTTATTTATATATTTATATAGCGCCATATCACAACAGAAATCATTTCATAGCACTATGAAAAGTAGGGAAAATCCCACAACTGCAGAAAGACCCAGCAATCAGATGATCCCGTGAGCAAGCACTTAGCGACGGTGGAGAGGAAAAACTCCCATTTAACAGGAAGAAACCTCTAGCAGAACCGGGCTCAGGGAGGGGCAGTCATCTGCTGTGACTGGCTGGGGGTGAGGGGATAGAGAAGAAGAAAAGAACAGACATAAAGAGAGCAAACATTAATGGTGAGAAGCCAAGTACATTATTGGAGGTCTTCGGCAGTCTGACTCTATTAACAGAATAGGAACTGAACCAAGGAGAAAATGATACAAAGTAACAAACTTGTCAACTGATTTGGACCAAATTAAACTAATTTAGGTGTGAAAGCACTGTTAGTCACCCTAATAGCCATCCCGGTTACCACCTGGTTCGGTGGTGTGCCTTGCGTCACTCCGGCTCAGAATCAGAATCAGATTTATTGCCATTGTTCATGTAGTACACAAACTAGGAATTTGTCTCGGTGCCATGCTGCAACATTAAAAACATGAAGAGATAAAGAGATAAACTAAAAAAAAAAACTAAAAGACTAAAAACATGCAATAAGTGTAGAATAATAAGTAATAATAATAATAATAATAATAATGAGTAATACTAGTCAAGGCAGATTTAAAAAAATTAGCAAGTAGCAGATAATATGGGATACCACAGTGCAGTCAATAATGCAACAGAAAAACAGTGATGAACGACATGAGCTGCTGTATATAGTGCACAAGAGTCAATAAGTCACTTAATGTTCAGCAGTCTGATGGCAGAGGGAAAAAAGCTGTTCATGTGCCGGGAGGTTTTAGTCTGAATGGACCGAAGTCTTCTACCTGAGGGGAGGGGGGCAAACAGTACGTGACCAGGATGTGAAGGATCGGCTATGATCCGGCCTGCACGCCTCCGGGTCCTGGAGATGTACAGGTCCTGGAGAGATGGGAGCTTGCAGCCGATCACCTTCTCAGCAGTGCGCACGACACGCTGCAGCCTTAGTCTGTCCCTGGCAGTGGCTCCTGCGTACCACACGGTTATGGAGGAGGTGAGGATGGACTCGATGATGGCCGTGTAGAACTGCACTAACATCTTGGTGGGTAGCTTGAGCTTCCTCAGCTGCCGCAGAAAGAATATCCTCTGCTGGGCCTTTTTGATGAGGGAGCTGATGGTTGGCTCCCATTTGAGGTCCCGGGTGATGGTGGTGCCCAAGAAGTGGAAGGAATCTGCAATGGTGATGGGAGAGCCTCTGATGGTGAGGGGGGGCAGGGGGGTTGTGACTTTCCTGAAGTCCACAATCATCTCCGCTGTCTTCAGAGCGTTCAGCTGCAGGTTGTTGTGGCTGCACCAGGACACCAGCTGGGCCACCTCTTTCCTGTAGACGGACTCGTCGCCGTTGGAGATGAGCCCGATGAGGGTGGTGTCGTCCGCAAACTTGATCAGCTTAACAGACTGGTGGGAGGAGGTGCAGGAGTTGGTATAAAGGGAGAAGAGTAGGGGGGAAAGTACACAGCCCTGGGGTGATCCGATGCTGATGCTAACAGAGTCCGAGACAGACTTCCCCAGTCGCACATGCTGCCTCTGGTCCGTCAGGAAGTCGGTGATCCACCTGCAGAGGGAGTCAGGCACGCCGAGCAGGGACAGCTTGTCCTGGAGCAGAGTGGGGCGGATGGTGTTGAATGCAGAGCTGAAATCCACAAACAGGATCCTGGCGTAGGTTCCCGGGGAGTCCAGGTGCTGCAGGATGGAGTGGAGGGCCAGGTTGACTGCGTCGTCCACAGACCTGTTGGCACGGTAGGCAAACTGCAGCGGGTCCAGGAGGGGAGTGGTGATGGACTTGAGGTGAGACAGGACCAGGCGCTCAAAGGACTTCATGACTACAGAGGTGAGCGCTACAGGTCTGTAGTCGTTAAGTCCAGTAATCCGTGGCTTCTTGGGGACAGGGATGATGGTGGAGGATTTGAGGCAGGTCGGCACGTGGCACAGCTTAAGGGAGGTGTTAAAAATGTCTGTGAAGACAGGAGCCAGCTCTTTCACACAGTGTCTCAGGGTGGAGGGAGACACACCGTCCGGCCCGGGGGCCTTGCGCGGGTTCAGTCTGGAGAATTGTCTGTGCACGTCCTGCTCACTGATGACAAGGGCAGGGGGGGGAGGAGGAGGAGGGGGGGACCGCTTTTGATGAATTAGGGGCCGAGGAGGCAGTGGAGCTGGGTGGAGTGGGGGAGTTGGACACAGCTGACGAGGTGTCAAAACGGGCGTAATGCTGGGACAGTTTTTGACAAAGGGCTTTGTCATCCTGACCTTTAGAAGCCTGAGGCTGATAGTTGGTGATTTGCCTCAGTCCTCTCCACACAGAAGCCGAGTCATTAGCAGTGAACTGCTGCAGGAGTCTCTCAGAATACACAGATTTAGCTCTCCTCAGCTCTCTGTTAAACCGATATTTGACCTCCCTGTAGCAGTCCCTGTCTCCACTTTTCACCGCAGCTTCCTTCTCCTTCCTGATCTGTCTGAGCTTAGCAGTGAACCAGGGCTTATCATTAGAGTACCTCACCCTGGTGCGCGATGGGAGAATGCTCTCCTCACAGAAGTTGATATATGAGCTCACAGTGTCTGTGTACTCATTAAGATCATGTGTGGCTCCTTTAAACATGCCCCAGTCAGTTATTTCCATGCATGTGTTCAGTTTCTCTCCAGCTTCACTGGTCAATTTCTTCGTAATGGTCACAACAGGTTTAGTGAGTTTCAATCTCTGTCTGTATGTGGGAATGAGGTGGACCATCATGTGATCAGATAATCCAAGCGCAGCGCGGGGAACAGTGCGATATGAGTCTTTCACTGTGGTGTAACAGTGATCCAGCGTGTTATTTCCTCTGGTTGGACATTTAATAAACTGTCTGTATCGGGGGAGCTCGTGACTCAGATTGCTCTGGTTAAAGTCGCCCACCACAATAACCAGGGAGTCTGGAAAATTCCGCTCCGCATGTAGGACGTGATCTGCGAGCGCGCGCTGGGCCTCGCGCGCGTCCGCGTCGGGAGGGGCGTACACAGCGATCAAAACAAATGATGCGAACTCCCGCGGGGCTCATCTCTGGTTTTGTTGTGATTCCGCGGTGGATCGCCCATACCAGTGTTATGCTGAGAACTCCCTCACCTGCCGAGAATTGCATCCGGGGGAGTTCTCGGCATAACACCGACCAGTAGCTTCTGGTCCCAGGTGGTGTGCCAGTACAGGCGATCTGCTGCAGAATCACAAAGAAGCCTGAATATACACAACCGTGTGCGTGCCGGCTTCGTCCAAAGCACATTTCAGTGCACCAGAGTGGAAATGTAGCATGAATCCAGCTTAAGTGTTGACCTTGACCTTAAAAACATCCTAAATGGGTCTGTATCTAGGCTAAGGTCATTGTCATTGGCCTAGGAGAGGTAATGTTTTTCATGAAATCATAAATGCCCCAATCTTCTGACTTTTGGCAATGACCTTGACCTCAACCTGTATACAGATCCACCTGAGGATCATCGTGAGATTGGTGATCATTGGGGCAAATGCCTAGGAGGAGTAGCAATTCCCATGAAAAGTGGACGGGCAGATGGACAGACGGATGGACAAAGGACGCCACGCCATCATGCTAGCTCCTTTCGGCTTTGCCAGAATGAACTCGTAATCACAATAAGAGTCACAATAACGCTCCTTTGACAGAAATGATTTGTATTCAGCAATTGCGGCCCCATGCCAAGCAAGGAGCTGTAATTACTAATTGAACTGTCAAATAATAAATAAATAAATCAGTATCACACTAACATCACATAAATATTCCCCCATTAACACTGATATGCACAGGAGAAACCCCGTGTAGACAGAATAACTGTTCCTTTTCAACTGACCTTCCTTCTGATGTAGAGAGTTGAGCATCTGTTAACCCGCATTGATCTGTAGACCTCCACTGGGGTTCTGGTGTCCATATGCAAAGGGTGCAACTTCCTGCTGATGTCAGATATGAGGAAGTCAAAAGGTTCATTGGTACCAAGCTGAGGGAAGGTGGACCTTAGCAGTTCCACAAAGCCAGCCTCTGGTAGATCGCGAGGACATCTCAGGCTCTGGACTGGGCATTGCTTAAACACTGAAACAGAAGAGAATGTCTAATTATAATAACAATAAACTCCTGTGGTTTCAGCTACAGAGTGAAGAACTTGAACAGTACCAGTGTTAGACAGAACATTGCTCTGTGAGCCCTCCAGGATCCGGATTTTGAAATCCAGGTTGGTTGATGTATCGGGGATCTCAGGTTGCTGAAAGAAAAAACATTTCAAAAGACAAATGTTTGTGGGAAGTTTTGTTGAAAGAATGGAAAATCAAGAGATTTACTGTACTCACAAAAAGTTAGGGATATTTGGCTTTTGGGTGAAATTTATGGAAAATGTAAAAAATTCATGCTACAGTGATATTATATCATGAAAGTAGGGCATTTAAGTAGAAACATGCAATGGTGATTTCCTCATCTCAAACAATTTACTGAAAGTCAACAACAGTGGTGGGTATACCACAACAAAAAAATGTCAGTGTCTCAAAAACTTGTCATGAGCCCTTGAGTATCAATTACAGCTTGACAACGATGTCTCATGCTGTTCACAAGTCGACTTATTGTCTGCTGAGGCATGGCATTCCACTCTTCTTGAAGGGCGGCCCTCAGGTCATTGAGGTTTTGGGGTTACGAGCCTCTACACGGCAACTCAGCTGATCCCATAGGTTTTCTATAGGATTCAGGTCTGAAGAAAGTGTAGGCCACTCCATTTGAGGTACCCCAGCCTCCAGCAGCCATTCCCTAATGATGCAACCTCGATGAGCTGAAGCAGTGTCGTCCATGAAATGAAATTAGGCCTGTGCTGTTCATACAGGAGCACAATGACTGGATTAATGATGTTATTCAGATAGTATCGGCTTGTCACTGTACCATTCACAAGGTGTAGGGCAGTTCTGTATTGACTAGACACACCTGCCCAGACTATAACACCACCACCACCAAAGGCTCAATTGGTAACAACAGTGGCTGATGCATAGCATTCTCCTTGACGTCTCCAACATTACTGTCGCCCATCATCTCTGCTCATCGTGAATCGACTTTCATCAGAGAACAGCACTGAGGCCCACTGGTTCCTTGTCCAGCGTAAATGCTCCCTGGCCCATGCAAGACAATGATGTCTATGCCTGATGGTGTGGTCAGGAGCCCTTGCAGGTCGTCTAGCACACAGACCACGCTGATGTAAATGTTTTGAATAGTCTGATGTGACACTTGGGTGCCTCTCACCTCCTTTAAATATGCCTGGAGTTGAGTAGCATTCATCATCCGGTTTTGCAGGGCAGTGATCAGTGGAGGGGTCATCAGCGTGGGATGTGGCCAAAAGACATCCACTTCTATGCCTTTCTGTGACTCTTCCAGTCTCTCTGTATCTCTGTTGCAACCTGCTGATGACACTCTGTGACACTCTAAGCTCAGTGGCTACTTCCCTCTGAGAACATCCTGTTTGAAGCCTTGCAATGGTGGGGTACTGTTGCTCAGTTGTTTGGTGTTGTCTTCGTCCATGATGTCAAAATGTGAACAGCATGATGAAGAGGATTATTTAAATACCAATTCTAATTGAACGAGAAAATTTATTGGTCGATTCATGGATCAAAGACCTGATGTGAATTTTGCCGTTAAGCACCTTGGTAGACAACAGCAAGTTGTGCAGAAAGTACTGAAATATTGAATAGTTGGACATGTGCATTCAAAAGGTTAGAGAAGGTCAAATTAAGTTCAGTAAAGGTTATAGTGCATTTTTTTAGGTGCATCCTGAAATTTCACCCGAAAGCTGAATATCCCTAACTTTTTGTTAGTAGTGTATTTGATTTTATATCAGAAAATCAAAGTTTGGCCAAATTCATAAACAGTAAGAGATTTTTGATTCCCTGTGGTTTTGGGTGTGTGTCACCTCTGCTTGAGGACTAGGGGTCTATAAGCACTTTTTCACACTTGGGGACATTTTGGGTACCAGAACCTTTCTGGTGGAAGTTCCTATATTTTGTGCTTTCGCATAGGGTGCTTTTGCTCTCTGTCACATGAAATTTCATTTTGCTTTTGAAGAGCATGTTCTAAAAGTCATACAGCTAATTTCTAAGTTCACATTCTACTGTACATCAATTCAACAAATATTCCCCCATTAATACTGATATGCACAGGAGAAACCCCGTGTAGAGAATAACTTCCTCTTCAACTGACCTTCCTTCTGATGAAGAGAGTTGAGCATCTGTTAACCCGCATTGATCTGTAGACCTCCACTGGGGTTCTGGTGTCCATATGCAAAGGGTGCAACTTCCTGCTGATGTCAGATATGAGGAAGTCAAAAGGTTCATCGGTACCAAGCTGAGGGAAGGTGGACCTTAGCAGTTCCACAAAGCCAGCCTCTGGTAGATCGTGAGGACATCTCAGGCTCTGGACTGGGCATTGCTTAAACACTGAAAAAAAAGAATGTCTAATTATAATAACAATAGGCTCCTATGGTTTCAGCTACAGATTGAAGAACTTAAACAGTACCAATGTTAGACAGAACATTGCTCTGTGAGCCCTCCAGGATCCGGATTTTGAAATCCAGGTTGGTTGATGTATCGGGGATGTCAGGCTGCTGACAGAAAAAAAAGCATTTCAAAAGACAAATGTGTGTTAAAAGTTTTGTTCAAAGGATGGAAAATCATTGATTTATTTGATTTTATATCTGAAAATCATAGTTTGGCCAAATTCATAAACAGTAAGAGATTTTTGATTCCCTGCAGTTTTGGGTGTGCATCACCTCTGACTGAGGATTAGGGGTCTATAAGCACTTTTCACATTTGGGGACATTTTGAGTACCAGAACCCTTCTGGTGGAAGTTCCTATATTTTGCGCTTTCACATAGTGCTTTTTCTCTCTGTCACACGAAATTTCCCTTTGCTTTTTGAAGAGCATGTTCTAAAAGTCATACTGCTCAAGAATGTTCTGGCCAACATCTTCAACATCTCCCTGAGTCAAGCTGTTGTCCCCACTTGTTTCAAAACTGCTACCATAATACCAGCCCCAAAGAAGCCCATCTTATCCAGCTACAATGATTACCGGCCCGTAGCACTGACCCCCATCATAATGAAGTCCTTTGAACAGCTGGTCATGCAGAACATCAAGTTCATCCTCCTTCCCTCCCATGACCCATCTCAGTTTGCATACAGGTCAAACAGATCCACAGAAGACACCATCACTGCTGCTCTCCGTCCAGCCCTCACCCACCTGGACTCAAAGAACTCCTACGTGCAAATGTTGTTCTTGGATTTCAGTTCAGCATTCAACACAATCATCCCCAACACCTAATACAAAAACTCACACACTTGGGACTCAAAACCTCTCTCTGTAACTGGGTGCTGGACTTTCTCACAGGAAAGCCAAAGAATGTGCAGGTTGGCAGCAACACCTCCAAGACCATCACATTGAGCACAGGGGCCCCACAAGGGTGTATGCTCAGCTCGCTGCTCTTCACCCTGCTGACCCATGACTGTGTACCAGCCTACAGCACCAACCACATCATCAAGTTTGTGGACAACACGACAGTGGTGGGCCTCATCACCAACAATGAGGAGGCCAACTGGTCCAGTGGTGTAAAGACAATCTCTTCCTGAACATGGGAAAAACCAAGGAGATTGTGGTCGACTTCAGGAGAGGACACACACAGTATCCCCCTCTGATCATTGATGGAGCAGCTGTGGACAGGGTGAGCAGCACCAAGTTTCTGGGAGTACACATCTCTGAGGACCTCTCCTGGTCCAACAACACCACATCACTGGCTAAGAAGGCTCAAACTCACCTCCATTTCCTCCGCAAACTCAGGAGAACATGAGTCCCACCCCCCATCATGTGCTCATTCTACCAGGGTACCATTGAAAGCATCCTCATCAGCTGCATCACAGTGTGGTACAGAAGCTGCACCGCCTCCTGCCTGAAGACACTACAAAGCACAGTGAAAGCAGCCAGCAAGATCATCGGTGCCCCTCTTCCCGCCCCCTCTCGGACATCTACCTCACCTGCCTCACCCGCAGAGTCATCAACATTGCAAGCGACACCTCCTACCCCTCACAATCCATCTTCAGCTCCCTGCCCTCGGGGAAAAGGTACCGGAGCCTCCGGGCCCGCTCCACAAGACTGCTAAACAGCTTTGTTCATCAGACCATCAGGACCCTGAACTCTGACCCCTCACCCCCACCCCCAGACCGTAACGCACTCACCCGCACTACCTCATACCTACCTCAGCTGCTGGCACAGAAAGACTGGCACACCAACAGCACTACATTTGCTGCTGTATGTCTCTGCACTTTACTGCAACTATTTGCACAAATGCCATATCTGCTGCTGTTTTTGCAATACTGATCATGTACAGTCCTATCTGTCACTGTCTGCACCTACACTACTGCATTGAACTTACAACTACAAGTATTACTGCTCTACTTTTTCTGTATATAGAATTGCTAGGTTTTATCATTCATCTTTACTTGCACTATGGGATGTCTGGGTCTATGTTTTGTCGCTATTTGCACTACGGGTAGCATTACTGTACACAGACTGCTGTTGTTGTTTTTCCAGCCTTATTCCTTTTGTTTTTTTATATTGCGCACACCAGTGAAGAGAGACAGAAACGCCATTTCAATTCTGTATGTCCTGTACGTATAGTAGTATTGACAGATAAAACCTTGAATCTTGCTAACTTCTAAGTTCACATTTTACTGTAAACCAATTCAATACTTGCACATAGCTGTAATCAGGTTGTCCATCTTGCTAAGGCTGTGATGCTTGCACAATGTGTCTCTTCAACCTGCTACAATCCCTGTGTGACTATCATCAAACATCTGCCTTAGTGAAAACACAGCCAGAAAAAACCAACCCTAGCCATGACATATTATTCCTCCATGGTGGACACCAGAGAAACATGTTAAATGCTCATTTAAATATGCCTGTGTCTTATCTGTTTGCACCTTTTTTCTTAGTCACCTCCAAAATGCCCACCAAGGAAACGTGTGCACAAGCAATTTAGAACTCGCCATTTTGGATCTCAGTAAGTCAGACCTGTAATGTACCCAATGGAGCCTAAAAGTGCATGGGTGACAGAAAAACTCAACAGCAAACAGGTGTGGTAACAAACATACCAAGGTACATCTGGGTGAATAAAACCTTAATGTGAAACTTAACATTTCACAACACCACCAGCGATGCAAATTCATACGCTTGTCTCTGGATCTCAACCTAAATAAACTAATGGTCACACTGCAACACAGATCCTACCTGACAAAGATACTAAACCGCTGGATGTCAAGATGGAGAAAAAAGTAGAACTATCCATAACATGGTTCAGTAACTTCTACCATAGAAGAAAAAAAAAAAAACTTTTTTTTTTTTTTTTTTTTTTGCAAAAAGAATTCTTCAGCAAAGCTGCACGGTGGCGCAGTGGTTTAGCACTGTGGCAGCACAGTTTTACCCTCGGCCGGGGGACCGCGGGGATCATGAGATCGTGGGTTCGATCCCAGCCCCCGACCAACAGTGAGCTGTGTGGAGTTTGCATGTTCTCCCCGTGTTGCGCGGGTCTACTCCGGGATTTCTCCGGTTTCCTCCCGCACACCAAAAACATGTAGGTTTAGGGCGCTCGCGCACGCAGCGACCAGCAGCCAGTGGCTTGTCACCAGACTGCAAACCAAGTCTACCTACGGGTACAAATAAGTAACAAAAAAAAAAAAAAAAAAAAAAAAAAAAAAAAAAAAAAAAAAAAAGCTCCTCACACACACTAGTCAGTGCCCTGCCTCTCCCCCACAGGTGTGTCGGTTGATAGGCATCTCTCTGGTGGTTAGCACAGCTGATACGCTTGAATTAATGGTTTGGTTAAATATACTACTTCTGTTTGCCAGGGATGTGGGACTTTTTTCACTGTGCTGTGTCAAAGAGGATCACCCGCTAACCCCGTTTTAATTGAAGGTAAATAACATTAACACCATCTTACTCTTATTACTGCAAAACAGCAAATTCTAAATGGTGATGCTAAGTTCTCACCAGTAGGAAACATAGTGTATTAGATCATCATTTCTTTGCTTTAAGTTTCTGCTGAGTTTCTTAGTTTTGTCTGAAAAAATTATATTAAAGCCAAAAAAGTGCATGATAGCGACACATACATAATATAATCTATAAATAATAAATTAAAATGTGTCGAAGGAGCAAATTTGCTCTTCATGTAATGTACTTGATTTCAAATCATTTTAATTAATCAAGTAGGGACAATGAATAAAGTCAAAGTCATCACATGTATTTTTTTACATTACCGTTTGTGCCTTTGGTTTTCAGAACTGAAATATTTTTACAAAGAAGCAAACTCCACAGGTTTAAATCAGGCCAGAATGGCAGTCTTCAGGCTATAGATCCACACTTAGTTACAAGTTATTGCTGTTCTCCACTGGCTCAGAAAATATTTAACTTATTAATATTTACTTTTTATATTCAAAAGAAAAACCTCAAATTTATGAGAACCAAGTCTGAAATGCACATTAAAAATACAATTTTATAAAAACACTGCAAAATCAGGGAAAAAGTTGCATAAAATTAATGACAGATGAATTTATACAATTGATTTTTTCCACTATGGAATTTAAAATGTTAAAAAGAGAAGGTCATTTTTGTGTGGTTATAATATCTAACCAGAATTTTAAAAAAAAATCGTTATCAGTATATAAGGCTACTTACAATGGGGATATGAAATTTTGGTCATATCGCACAGCCTTATTCTGAGCATTTTGGGGCAAAAAAAAGCTGCACAGAGCCACAAAACATATTTGAGTTTTAAAATAAAGGTAAAACAGACTATACAAATAGACTAAGTGACTTTAGTTTATTTCACATTTGCAGTTTTATTCTCAACTAGAAAAGCACTCGGAGAGCGCAGACCTCCGCCAAGTGCCACAGTTCCCCCCCCCATACAGTGTTTGTGTGTACGTTTTCAGATTCCTTGACCATGAAAACATATGAGTAGCAATTGGATTCACAATGATAGGATTAGTGGTTCAGTAGTAAAAGCATTACCTCCTTGGCGGAGGTAATAAACTGAAGTGTTGCTGTTGTGTCCATCTCCTCCACTGAAAGCAGCACTCAGGGCTTCACTGACGGATGCAAATTGGGTAGACAGGTTGCCGTGGGTTTTATATTGGGGTTGCGCTCCGCGGCAAAAGAGGATTTAGAAGCTTTCCCGGCAGAGAGCTTGTTTTTTTTTGCGCAGCCCCTATGGCTGGCCGGGGAATTTCTGCCAAATAATCCGGCGCCGGACAGCTGCCCGTCTCAGCTTTTGCAGCGTAGCGCAACCACAGGCATGCTGCCGGGCCCTGCCCACCACTGTTTTCCGCGTGCTTTTGTGCCTAAAACTTTGCGCGGAGTTCGTGTTCGTCAGACACGACAACCAGCACCCTCCATTGCGCCTGCGCACATGTTGAAAATGGCCGTATCTCACAATGTTAAAGAATTCTTTAAAAAATTCCTGTATCCAGACGGTGATCCGGATCATCTCCAAAATTTAATCAGTTCTTCCTTGTACCATTTCCAACAACGCCTGAAAGTTTCATCGAAATCCGTCCAAAACTTTTTGAGTTATCTTGCTAACCAGCAGACAAACAGACAAACACTGGCAAAAACATAACCTCCTCCTGGCCTGCGGCCTGGCGGAGGTAATTAGCAGCTTTTCTGGTAATCTACTTTTTTCTTTAAAATGCTTATCAATTTCCTTTTTTTTCCCTCAGAAGTGCAATCTTTTTCTCATAAAAATGCAACTTTTTACTTCTATCCATCCATCCATGATGTAAACACTCTCTGCAGGATATAGAAAAAAATTACAATATTGCCAACCAACATTAATGCATAGTTACTTATTTATTACATAAATTGAACAAAAGTTTGAATAAATAAATAGTTGCACTCACAAAAGTCTAGGGCCATTACACAATTAAACACACAAATTAGAAAAAAAACCCTCCTAAAATATGCTGTTTGTCAAGAGGTGGCCCCATTTTTACAAACCATGTCGGTGTCAAACTAGACTTAAGGAAAAAAAAGACTTCAGTCAGCTGACCTTCAGTCTGATGTAGAGGGTTGAGTTTTCTGTAGAACTGACAACCCTGTAGATCTCCTCTGGGGTCATGGACTCGACATCCACAGCCTGCAGCTTCCTGCTGGAGTCAGATATACAGAATTTGAATGGTTCACTGGTACCTAGCTGTGGGAACGTGTACCTCAACAGGTCTAAGAATTCAGCCTCCTGAAGTCCACGAGGACACCTCAGGTTCTGGAGTGGACTTTTCTGAAAAACTGAAACAGAAGAACGCATGTGTGAGGTCAAGAAAGTGGTGAAACACATCTGAAGATAGTGAAAATTTGTTAATCAGCAGAGTGAGGAACTTTAAACTATACCATTGTTAGAGAGAAGGTCAGTATAAGAATCTTTCAGGAACTGGATCTGGAAATCCAGGTGGGTTTGAAGCATCCTTTTGTCAGACTGTTCAAATTAGAAAACATTTCAAAAGAATAAAAGTTGGCCAAAGTTCAGTGCAAATGCTTGGACAACAAAAAGAAGTAAAGACAAGACAGCCTTACAAAAAACTGCAAGTCCTAAAAAGAGAACTTTCATTCTGGAAATCATCCTATATTTGAAGGCATTTGTCATAAAATGTGATGTCTCGTTCATTAATCCACAGTCGATATATCTTGCACCATTCTAGCTTATTTTGTTATACTTTGGCCATAATAGCAGGGTAACTTTGGCTGCTAATGTTAGCTGGTCTGAGTAGCCACACCTGGGATTTCAGACCGACGAGTCTGCTAGCCTTCAGCTTGGCATCTGTTTATGTCCATTTTCTATAGAGGGGTTGCACATGACGTCAGCGGTCACATGCCACATTGTTTTTCTGCCATTTTGGACAGCAAATAGCGTGGACCCTGTGTTGAGAATAATAATAATTCCATGAGCACCTACTCAGTCCGACTTGCCACGGTGTTGTTCATTTTCCATTACGACTGAATACCACCTTAAGTGAGTGAGATCTTTACAGCAAGGTGGCCCGACACTCTCATGACATTGTTTGTATGTGACAAGAAAAACACAAGATGGATATGGAGGCAAGCCAGCTGCTTGCTGGGTTTTTGTCAGAGTAAAGGCAAAAAAGGAGAGCCAGAGAAGGCTACAGGCGGTGAGACGAAATGCTCTGGAAAAGTACTGGAGAGTTCAGGAAGCCATAGAGCAGCCGAGGACGTGAAGATATGAACTAGATCACACATTAAGATAAGCTAATGATTGCTAATACTAGTTAGCACTAATAAGTCCCCTGTACTACATTGTAATCACAGCAAGTTATCACTGTTAGGTACTAAAATATATATGTTTTGTGTGTGTGTGTGTGTGTGTGTTTCAGATGGCTCTCTTGTGGCAAAATTATTGCTTCAAACCGTTGGTCTGGGTGTTCAACCGAACCTCTCATTGATGGGATGTCATTGTTCCTGGCTTCACCAACGCACAGTGGTTGCAGAACTTCAGAATGTCTGTAGAAACGTTTAGCTTCCTGTGCAACAAATCGCTCTGATCTGTGTGAAAATCATGGAGAGACTTTTGAGACATCATAAGATGTACCTGCTCCAGCCGGTGATGTCGTGGCAAAAAGTGATCAGCTGCCAAAAATTGATCGCCAGGTTCCATATTATAGTTATGGGGTTATATTAGCCGTAAAATATACAGTGGGGAAAAAAGTATTTAGTCAGCCACCAATTGTGCAAGTTCTCCCACTTAAAAGATGAGAGAGGTCTCCAATTTTCATCATAGGTATACCTCAACTATGAGAGACAAAATGAGAAAAAAAAAATCCAGAAAATCACATTGAAGGATTTTTAATGAATTAATTGGTAAATTCCTCAGTAAAATAAGTACTTGGTCACCTACAAACAAGCAAGATTTCTGGCTCTCACAGACCTGTAACTTCTTCTTTAAGAGGCTCCTCTGTCCTCCACTCGTTACCTGTATTAATAGCACCTATTTGAACTCTTTATCAGTATAAAAGACACCTGTCCACAACCTCAAACAGTCAGACTCCAAACTCCACTATGGCCAAGACCAAAGAGCTGTCAAAGGACACCAGAAACAAAATTGTAGACCTGCACCAGGCTGGGAAGACTGAATCTGCAATAGGTAAGCAGCTTGGTGTGAAGAAATCAACTATGGGAGCAATTATTAGAAAATGGAAGACATACAAGACCACTGATAATCTCCCTCGATCTGGGGCTCCACGCAAGATCTCACCCCGTGCGGTCAAAATTATCACGAGAACGGTGAGCAAAAATCCCAGAACCACATGGGGGGACCTAGTGAATGACCTGCAGAGAGCTGGGACCAAAGTAACAAAGGCTACCATCAGTAACACACTACGCCGCCAGGGAATCAAATCCTGCAGTGCCAGACGTGTCCCCCTGCTTAAGCCAGTACATGTCCAGGCCCCTCTGAAGTTTGCTAGAGAGCATTTGGATGATCCAGAAGAGGATTGGGAGAATGTCATATGGTCAGATGAAACCAAAATAGAACTTTATTGTAAAAACTCAACTTGTCGTGTTTGGAGGAGAAAGAACACCATATCTACTGTGAAGCATGGGGGTGGAAACATCATGCTTTGGGGCTGTTTTTCTGCAAAGGGACCAGGACGACTGATCCGTGTAAAGGAAAGAATGAATGGGGCCATGTATCGTGAGATTTTGAGTGAAAACCTCCTTCCATCAGCAAGGGCACTGAAGATGAAACGTGGCTGGGTCTTTCAGCATGACAATGATCCCAAACACACCGCCTGGGCAACGGAGTGGCTTCGTAAGAAGCATTTCAAGGTCCTGGAGTGGCCTAACCAGTCTCCAGATCTCAACCCCATAGAAAATCTTTGGAAGGAGTTGAAAGTCCGTGTTGCCCAGCGACAGCCCCAAAACATCACTGCTCTAGAGGAGATCTGCATGGAGGAATGGGCCAAAATACCAGCAACAGTGTGTGAAAACCTTGTGAAGACTTACAGAAAACGTTTGACCTCTGTCATTGCCAACAAAGGGTATATATTGTCCACCCCTGCTGCTGCGCGCAGGGGTGGACCAGCACCTGTCATCATGGATCCTGGACTACCTCACGAACCGGCCTCAGTTTGTGAGAACCCGGGACTGTGTGTCCGACACGATCATCAGTAGCACGGGGGCCCCCCAGGGAACGGTGCTGGCTCCCTTCCTGTTCACTCGTTATACTGCGGACTTCTCACACAACACAACACACTGCCATCTACAGAAGTTCTCTAATGACTCTGCGATCGTTGGCCTCATCTCCAATGGAGATGAAGCTGAGTACAGAGGGCTTATCCAGGACTTCGTGGACTGGTGCCATCGGAACTGCCTCCAGATCAACGCGAGGAAAACTAAGGAGCTGGTGGTGGACTGCCGCAGGCATGGGCAGCCCCTCACAGTACCAGTAAATATACAGGGAACAGACATCGAGATGGTGACATCCTATAAGTACCTGGGTGTTCATCTGAACAATAAACTAGACTGGTCACACAATACTGATGCACTCTCCAAGAAGGGACAGCGCAGGCTGTTCCTGCTGAGGAGACTCAGGTCTTTTGGTGTACAAGGGGCGCTGCTGAAGTCATTCTATGACACGGTGGTGGCATCAGCCATCACTTTTGGAGTGGTCTGCTGGGGCAGTGGCATTACTGCAGCCGATAGGAAGAGACTGAACAAACTGATTAAGAAAGCTAGCTCTGTCCTGGGGCAGCACCTTGATCCGATGGAGGAGATAGGAGAGAGAAGGACGGTGGCTAAACTGTCATCTCTGCTGGAGTCCGAGTTCCACCCTATGCAGGACATACTGAATGCACTGAGGAGCTCATTTAGCAGCAGACTACATCATCCCAGGTGCACAACCGAGAGGTTTCGTAGGTCCTTCCTACCAACGGCTGTCAGACTGTACAACCTAAGCAGGGCTGCTCGCAGAGATAGCAAAAAGACGTGACAAACTAATAGTTTTTTGAATGCAAAAGATGCAATAGACTTACACAATGGTCCCCTCCGGCATACAACTAGGAACATACCGGTCGCTATGGAGGGTGAGAATATGTATGGGCACATAATCATACCATGTAGGATAACTAAGTAGACGGTTATGCTGTTTCATTCCATCTAGCAACAATGCTCTGCACTGTGTGTGTTTATATATTTACATATCTATTCCATCTAGCTACAATGCTCAGCACTGGGTGTGTTTATATTTATATATCTACATATTATTCCATCTAGCTACATTGCTCCGCACTGTGTGTGTTTTTATACTTGCATATTTATTCCACCTAGCTGCAATGCTCCGTACTGTGGGTGTTTATATATTTACATATTTATTCCATCTAGCTACAATGCTCTGCACTGTGTGTTCATATATTCATATATTTATTCCATCCAGCTACAATGCTCTGCACTGTGTGTCTGTGTGTGTGTGTATATATATATATTTTATAGTAATATGTACATATGTATATTAGCTGCTCTTGCTTGCTTGTTTTTTTCTTGCCTTCTGATTGTTGCTCTGAGTGTTGCTATCCCTGTGCTGTTGCAATCCTGGAATTTCCCCGTTGTGGGACTAATAAAGGCTTATCTTATCTTATCTTATATATTATATAAGGGTATATAAGGGTATATATTATTTTTGATCAGGATTTGTCCTTCAATTCACATATTAAATTTGTTTCTAAGACTGCCTTCTATCATTTGTGTAATATTGCCAAGATTAGGAGCATCTTGTCTCAGAGTGATGCTGAGAAACTGATCCACGCTTTTGTTAGCTCGAGATTAGATTATTGTAATTCTTTATTATCAGGCTGTCCTAAAACATCTTTAATAAGTCTTCAGCTGATCCAAAATGCTGCAGCAAGAGTTTTAACAGGTACTAGAAAGAGAGATCATATCTCTCCGGTTCTGGCCTCCCTTCATTGGCTTCCCATAGAGTTTAGAATTAAGTTTAAAATCCTTCTTCTTACTTACAAAGCTCTAAACAATCAGGCTCCTTTATCGTATTATCGTAACAGAGCACTACGCTCCCAAAATGCAGGCTTACTTGTAATACCTAGAATCTCCAAATGTACAATGGGAGGCAGAGCCTTCAGTTATCAAGCTCCTCTCCTGTGGAATCAGCTGCCAATCTGGATTCGGGAGTCAGACTCGATCTCTGTTTTTAAGAATAGGACTAAAACCTACCTTTTTGATATAGCCTACAATTCGGGAGGGATCATGTGTTTCTGAACCCTCCCTTAGTTATGCTGCTAATAGGTTTAGTCAGCCGGGGGACCTCCAGTAATGCACTGGGCCTCACTCCTTTCCTCACTCTCAATGAAATATTTTTTTTGCTGGTCATTAACATTTGTTTGTTCTCTCCCATAGATTGAGTCCCCATCGTGCTGTTTGCTCTCTACATGTCTGTTCTTTTCTTCTTCTCCATCCCCTCACCCCCCAGCCAGTCGCAGCAGATGACTGCCCCTCGCTGAGCCTGGTTCTGCTGGAGGTTTCTTCCTGTTAAAAGGGAGTTTTTCCTCCCCACCGTCGCCAAGTGCTTGCTCACAGGGGATCGCCTGATTGCTGGGGTCTTTCTGCAACTGTGGGGGTTCCCCCCTACAGTTGACTGTTGTTGTGAAATGGCGCTATATAAATAAAGTTGAATTGAATTGAACTGTATTGAATATAACAAAGTAGTGAGATGAACTTTTGTCAATGACCAAATACTTATTTTACCGAGGAATTTACCAATTAATTCATTAAAAATCCTTCAATGTGATTTTCTGGATTTTTTTTTTCTCATTTTGTCTCTCATAGTTGAGGTATAGCTATCTATGATGAAAATTGGAGACCTCTCTCATCTTTTAAGTGGGAGAACTTGCACAATCTGTGGCTGACTAAATACTTTTTTGCCCCACTGTATATTTCAACAGGTAAACAGGACTGAGTTAGGTATAATAAAATATATTTAACAATTATGATACATTTTTAACCCAAAACAAACTTGATCTTTGATTAAAAGCAATTAAAATAATGCAGTCACAAGGTTACATGAAAAATACATTGATATACTGGATATATACATGTAGATACTGTATACATATATACTCTATGTGTGAATAATGTACTATGCACTCCTTTTGTGTTGCACCAGGAATTTTTACCATAAATTTTTGTGCCTTTTGCAGATATGTCTCCATTTTTGCTTATGTTTTATTTGTGAAAGTTACCAAGATTTAGTGACATAAATTAAATGCTAAAAGATTGGAAAAGCTGTCTAAGAATAATCCAGCAGTTTGAGAAATCACTTTTGGTTTGGTGTAAGTCCGTCAACAGAATAATGAATCATAAAGAACAAACTGACTAAGAAAGCTAGCTCTGTCCTGGGGCAGCGCCTTGATCCGATGGAGGAGATAGGAGAGAGAAGGACGGTGGCTAAACTGTCATCTCTGCTGGAGTCTGAGTTCCACCCTATGCAGGACATACTGGATGCACTGAGGAGCTCATTTAGCAGCAGACTACATCATCCCAGGTGCACAACCGAGAGGTTTCGTAGGTCCTTCCTACCAACGGCTGTCAGACTGTACAACCTAAGCAGGGCTGCTCGCAGAGATAGCAAAAAGACGTAACAAACTAATAGTTTTTTTTGAATGCAAAAGATGCAATAGACTTACACAATGGTCCTCTCCGGCACACAACTAGGAACATACCAGTCGCTATGGAGGGTGAGAATATGTATGGGCACATAATCATACCATGTAGGATAACTAAATAGACGGTTATGCTGTTTCATCCCACCTAGCAACAATGCTCTGCACTGTGTGTGTTTATATATTTACATATTTATTCCATCTAGCTACAATGCTCAGCACTGGGTGTGTTTATATTTATATTTATATATCTATATATTTATTCCATCTAGCTACAATGCTCCGCACTGTGTTTTTATATATCTACATATTATTCCATCTAGCTACATTGCTCCGCACTGTGTGTTTATATACTTGCATATTTATTCCATCTAGCTACAATGCTCTGCACTGTGTTCATATATTCATATATTTATTCCATCCAGCTACAATGCTCTGCACTGTGTGTCTGTGTGTGTGTGTGTATATATATTTTATAGTAATATGTACATATGTATATTAGCTGCTCTTGCTTGCTTGTTTTTTTTTTTTCTTGCCTTCTGATTGTTGCTCTGAGTGTTGCTATCCCTGTGCTGTTGCAATCCTGGAATTTCCCCGTTGTGGGACTAATAAAGGCTTATCTTATCTTATCTTAAAGTAGTTTGTGTTAAAACATGTTAAATCCCATTAAACCCTAACTCATTATTAGGAAATACAGATGCTAATATGGCCCAGAATTCCTCCATATACTGGTACTATCACTAAAGTGTGCAGTGTCTTCTGCACTGTCACATCCAACAATACAGTCATCAGTAAAATGGTAAATGGCGTTCACTTATATAGCGCTTTTTTACTCATTTCTAGATGATCAAAGCGCTTTACAGATCCTGCTATCCATCCATTCACACACACATTGACAAAATGATGGCGGCAGAACTGCCATACACAGGCGCTGGCCTGACCCACCAGGAGCAACTGTGGGTTCAGCATCAGTAAATAAAATAATTGTTTTTGGTTACTTTTTCTTAAAAATGAGTCATTATTTTCAACGTCATTGATAAATGTTTGGTTTGTACTGCTGACTCTTCCCACCGGTGTCTTAACAGACAAAATAGAAAATCGTGATGCAAACACATAAGTCACTAAATTGTTTATTACAATCACCAGCAAAATCCAGATTATTTAGAATGTGCAAAATCCAAACTTTAAACTGTAAAAAAAAAAAAAAACTCAGAATGGGTCACACACGCCGGCCACTCTCAAGGTGGCCCATCACACCAAGAAACGCTTGATTGAAGGCAGCATTCTAAGCCATCTCCTCCCTTCGCAAGGTAGTTTCATGGGATCCAGGTCAAGTGGACCCCTGACCAAGTGAGCACTCCTAAGTGGACCCCGGGATCCAATCTCTACATGTACATTCTCAGTCCAGTGATTTGTAAACACAAAGAAGGAGAACAACAACAAGAATTTGTGTAAAACTGTTGGAAAGACTTTTCCCGGTCACCAAGAAGTGTAAAAAATATATATATGTAAGATGACCACTAAGCTGACATGGATAAGGTTTTGGCTCCGTTTCTGCTGTTATGAATTAGCGCGCTTTTAGGCAGCGCATGGAGGAGAGGAGATGGATTCACACGCAGGAGTTACACCACAGACACATTTATTAAAGTAAAGACTGTCAGTTCCAAAAAATGGTGCAGACATACAAAAATGGCAAAGAAGAAAACACTTACAGTTGAACACGTAGTAACGTGTAGCGGGCTTACAACAGAGGAATGTGGCGAGGGCAGAAAACACAGCAGTTGACCACGGAGTAACGTGGCCGTGGAAGAAACAATCATCCAGCGATCCTAGGCTGGAAACGAGCAACTTAAATACAGGAACTAATGACTGGGAGATAGGGTGCACCTGGGCGAGGAGCGGGAAAGGTAATTACAGGGAGTGGAACCAGCTGGCTGTCAAGAGAGAGAGGGCGTGGTCGGGCCGGCAGGCTGTCAAGGAGCGCCCACACACATGCAGGCCAAGGAAGGCTGCTTCACAGCTGCAGGTCAGAAACCAGTGTCAACAGCTACGGAAATAAAACTGGGAAACATAGAAACTACAAGAAAATGCTAAAGATAAAACAATACACAAATACACAGATATTCAGAACTTGAGACACAAGAAAGGTCAGAACCGAGACCGAAGGACAAACCGGCTCGGTTTGTCCTGGTTCGGTTTGTCCCGGCTCGGTTTACCCCAGAGTCCACTTGGGGTGCTCACTTGGTCAGGGGTCCACTTGCCCTCTTCCCATTTCATGCTGTCTTGCCTCACTGAGAAGCAACTGGATGTGCTGCTGGTCCTGGATCAGCTGATCTTCAGCCTGCAGTGGGATTCTAGAATGAAAACACACACAACTTAAGTACATGCACAGCACTAAAGTGCAACATGTAAAAAACTACTTTTTAACCATGATTAATACTAGCTTATTTCATCAGATGTTGTCAACACAAGCGCAAAACACAAGCAGGCACGGAGTTAGCACTGATGGCTAACTAGCTAGCTCATTGTCTGCATACAGGAGACAATGGTGTTGTTTGTTCAAAGTGAGCTTTCCACCACTGGCATAAATAACGGCAAAGATGCATAACATCACAACACTCACCATCCTCTATCACTGTTTTCAATAATGATGATGCCGTGGTCGGGTCTACACCACTCTGCCTCCCATCTGCCTCCGCCATGGGTGTGAATTCATTTCAGGTCGCGCCGTCCAGCTCCCTCTGGATTTCTTTAATCAGCTACCAAGCACAGGAAAGTCTGCATCTCGTCAGTAGACCACAGTGTTGATTTCTGTGTAGCCATTTATCTCATTGATTACACTCACTCAAGCTTACTGTTGGTGATTTGACTGTTCGTTGCCGTCCAAAATGACGCAGTAAACAAAAGACACGTGACCCGTGTGGCGTCAGGGCAACTCCTCTATACAGTTTATCCACTGCTGCTGGACATTTTAACAGCTGGAATATCAGCCAACCCTTGAGTGTATATTTCATTCATATAGGTTATTTTAATTTATGTTAACATAGTTTATTATACCATGCACTGGACAACTCTGATTAGAAGTGGTTAGGTACCATTAGCAGCATTAGCCATTTACTCATTCAGGGCTGTTTCTGTGCTTATTACACCCCAGAGATCGTTCATATGCCATCGCCCACTCAAAATACTTCCCTTTCTTTAATAATGCATCATTTGGGCTTTTAAACCAACATTCAGACAATATTTGCTAGTACGAAGGGGGGCTGAAAAGTTCATAGGCTGAAAAGTTCATAGTGGTCAAATTTGACCAAATGTGCTTTATTTTTCAACATAGTCTCCCTTCGGTCCATACACTTCTTCCATTGATGTTGCAGCACTTGGATTCATGTGGTTAAAAAATAAACCACATTTGGTCAAATTTGACCACTATGAACTTTTCACCCCCCCCCCCCCCCAATATGGTACTTAGTCTGACAACCAAAGCTAAAAGCTAATATCAAAACATAAATGTCAGAAATTTCAAAAAGAGAGAGGTTGAGGTGAACTAGGGCTCATCAGTATTAAAAGCAATATGCTATACAACAATCCATTTTACAGAGCTTCCTTCACCATGTGTAAAATGGAACTGCAATATTTAAACCCTGGGGTGTTTTAACCAAAACATGTCACCGACATTTCATGAAGACCTCAGACAGCTGTGTCAACATGTGAAAAAATAGGGGCTTTTTAAACTGAAATCCCAACAAGAGACTGACATCTGACCTTCAGTCTGATGTAGAGAGTTGTGTTTCTTGCAGAACTGATGGCTCTGTAGATTTCCTCCGGGGACATGGACTCGACTTCCAAAGGCTGCAGCTTCCTGTTAATGTCAGATATGAAGAATTCCAATGGTTGATCAACACTTAGCTGAGGAAAGGTGGTCCTCAGCAGGTCTAAGAATTCAGCCTCCTGAAGTCCACGAGGACACCTCATGTTAAGGAGTGGACTCTTCTGAGAAACTGAAACAGAAGAATCCATTGTGAGGACAAGAAAGTGGTCTGGAATACATCTGAAGACAGGGAAAATTTGTTAATCACATTGTCTCAACTGCAGAGTGAACAACTTTAACTATACCATTGTTTGAGAGGGTGTTGGTATATGAATCTTCCAGGATCCGGATTTGGAAATCCAGGTGGGTTTGTGAGTCACTGATTTGGGGTCTCCCTTTGTCAGACTGTTCAAGTTAGAAAACATTTCAAAAGAACAAATGTTGATCACAGTTTGGCTCAAATAACAAAAAGCAAGTAAGACAGGAAAGCAGTCTCAACACTTTGAAAGAGTGTTTACATTCAGAAAAATGTACAAAATTGAAAGGCATTTATTTAAAAATGTGATGGTCTGTAGGAGCTACGGTTCAGATCAGGGCCCCTGATGACTTTTGTTTGACAAAATAATACATTACCTTTGCTAATTCTAAGTTTAAGGGCATCTACAGTTGCAATCAAACTTATTCAACCCCCACTGCAAATTAGGTTTATTGGCAAAATGTACAAACTAGCAGCTGTTTGTAATAAACAAATGGGTGAAGGCCTCCAGGTCACTAACATTCTTGGGTTTGTGTACTGCAACTGCCTTTTTTAAATTCCACCACAGAGTTTCCCAATGGGATTCAAGTCAGGCATCTGTGTTGGCCACTCTAGTCTCTTCCAGGGCTTCTTCTGAAACCAAGCCTTGGTGGACTTTGAGGTATGCTTGGGATCACTGTCCTGTTGCAAGGTCCGATGAAGCCCAAGCTTCTACTTCCTCATGGACAGCATGACATTTTCTCCCAGGATTTTCTGATACTTGATTGAATCCATCTTGCCCTCCACATGCTGCAGGTTTCCAGTGCCAAAATAAGCAAAGCAGTCCCAGAGAATGGGGAAGAACGTGGAAAAAAAAAAAAGGCCCAAAAATTTCCAGTTTTGTTTCATTGCTCCACTGAACAGAATCCCCAAACTTTTCTGGCTTATTTATATAGTTTTTAGCAAATTTAAGCAGACTTTTCTTGTGCTTTTGGGTCAGTAATAGTGTACGTCTTGGAGTTCAGGCATGGAGCCCTTTAGCATTTACTATCCGCCTTATTATGGAAACTAAAACCTCATTGCCTGCTGCCACCAAGTCTTGCTGCAGGTCTTCTGCAGTCAGTCCGGGGTTTTTGTCCACATGCCTCCACAGGACCCTGGTGGCAGCCGTTGATAGCTTCCTCTTTCTGCCACATCCAGAGGGTGGAGCCGCTTTTTCTTTAACTGTAGATTTGTAAAGTATGCTTCCAATTGTATCTCTAGGAACAATCAGTGCCTTTGCTATCTTTTTGTATCATTTTCCTTGTCTTCTCCTACAAGTCAATGATCTCTTCTCTGAACTTTTTGGACAACGGTCTTAACTTAGCAATATTTCTATCATGCAATCAAATGTCACCGTCAACAGTCCAGGTATTTGAGGTATTCTATCTCAAGCAAACCTGATGAAACTAATGAACCCCTTGATTGGTTGCATCAGGTGTGCTTGAGATCACACCTGATTTGCAAACATGTGCTCTTATGAGAAATGCTATTTAAGGGGTTGAATAATTTTCAGACTGTAGTAGTCATTGAAAGTTGGATGTAGCACTGAATTTGGATTAAAAAAAACTTGTAATATTAGTTTTAGGGCCTACTCTCACTGTAGTCGCGGTTTCATGCTGACCGAGGTTTGACAGCTAAAGTATGGAACCTTCGTCAGTGTGATCGCTCCCTGCTGTTCTGCAGAACGCCACCTTCCCTCAGCTTTGGAACAGTTGGAAGAGGTGGTCTGTGGAACAGAACGAATGCAAATGTTTGCTCCTGTACAACCATGTGCATGTAAAGGACTAGCACTATAACCTCGCTATTGACAAGCCGACCGGAGGTTGCCAAGCAACCCTAATAGTTGTAGCGGGCTTGTCCAATTTTTATCGTGTGAATTGTCAATGATGGCCTTCAAGAGCCATCAATGAGACGCCGAGAGCAAGCCAATGAGTTTGCGTATTTTATTCACACAGGATAACAGTGCAAAATAATAAGCTACGTGGGGCCAAAACGCGAACATACACTTAGGTTTCAAATTTACAGATTACGAGGGAAAGGCACACTGTGAAACAGAATAAGAGGGAAACACTTACTAAGGGAAGAAAACTCCAGAATCCAAAGACGGGATTAAACCGAGGAATGTTCGACGAAGTCGCAGCCCGGAGTAACCTGAGCTGCTCCCTTAAATAGGGCTTCAGAATACTCAGCTGATTGATTACCAGCCATCCCAGCGGAGTGCAGCTCTGACAGCCGGAAGTCCCGCCGAGACGATGTCACAATAAGAGCCCGAAGGCCCTTTGGTAAACCAGAGTAGAGAACGGAGAACTACTGGACAACTTGAGTGCGGACAGAGTCAGCACTCGGATCATAACAGCAGCCCCCGTTTGCAAGGCGAATTCCAGGCACCATATAACATCAAAGCCCCCCCACCCCACCCAGCCAGAGGATCAACAGGACCACCCCAGGGAGGGAGGCGGGGAAAAGGCCAGGCAGGCAAGAAACAAGGCACAAAATCAAGGACAGAAAAAAAAAAACTCCAACAACCAGAATATGGCAACCAGTACAGAAGAAGAACATTTTTTTTTTTTTTTTTTTTTTTTTTTTTTTTTTTTGTTACTTATTTGTACCCGTAGGTAGATTTGGTTTGCAGTCTGGTGAGAAGCCACCGGCTGCTGGTCGCTGCGTGCGCGAGCGCCCTAAACCTACATGTTTTTGGTAAGCGGGAGGAAACCGGAGAAATCCCGGAGTAAACCCGCGCAACACGGGGAGAACATGCAAACTCCACACAGCTCACTGTTGGTCGGGGGCTGGGATCGAACCCACGATCTCATGAACATGCACATACAGAAGATCAGAGGAAAAAAAAAAAACTCAAAATGACCACAAGCAGAGCCTCAGAGAAAACAGGAACTCAAATACAGGCACGACATTGCAGCATGTCCCATAATACCAGGGGGGAAAGAAAAAACTCAAGCCGCAAAGCAGCGATACATACAGTTCAGTGTAAAATTACCACACGTGAGGAGGAAGAGAAAAAAAAAAAACACGCTACCGGGCGGTGACATACAACAGTTCAAAATAGCTCAAGACCCCAAACACAAAAGCATCCCGAATCATACAGAGGAGGGGGGGGGGGAAGGGATGACAACAGGCAGAGCGCAATGGAGTAAAAAAACCACAAGTTCAAGTGGTCTGCCTGCATCTAGCGTCCAAATCGCTAATAGGGGAAAAAGGATCAGTTTGGGCGGCCTACCCCAGTCCCACGCCCAGAAAAACAGTACTTCTGGCAGCTGGACCAGGCACCTGAATAGAAAGGCCAATCTGTCGGGCGGCCGACCCAGAACGCCAAACGGGCGAAGCAATGTCCCAGGCGGCCGACTCACGTCATTCCGCCACCAGAACCGCAGGAGAGCACTCTGAGACGGCCTCATAGAGGGATAGCGAGGGAAAGCCAAGCCGAAAACGGGAAGTCCCAGCGGCCCCCGATGGACAGAAACAAGGAGTGGGGAAAAAACGAGGGACCAGTCCAGCTGTGAGCAGTGGAGGATCTGCAGCTCCACCTCCGAACTTCACTGGAATAGACACTGTCCTCCTGTCGGATCCCATGCGAGCCTGAGCTGCACCCACGATGGACCCCGATCGGATCGCGGCTGCACCCATGATGGACCCCGACTGGGTGGCGGCTGCACCCATGATGGACCCCGACTGGGTCGGAACAGCACCAGGAACAACCTCCAACCCCGAGCCCAGATCCTCCAGAACAGAGACCAGGACCGACTCATCACCGGCAACCCTGGGAGAAGGCTCAGGAGAGGGAAAAGGACCGGAATCAGGATCACCGGCAGCGACAGAACCTGGCGAGACAGGCTTGGATGCAGCAGACGGCTGCACCCGGCTCGTCTCCCCAAGAGACAGGCAAAAATGCTCAAAAGTAGAAAGGAGGAAGACAAAGTAGAGCACTTGCCTGATCTTGAGTTCTGTCGCCGTCCAGGACTTCGGCGATCTGGGTTCGGGACGTAGAAGGATGTCCTCTAGCTCCCACTCGGCTACGGCGGGCTCCGCAGCCAGCATGATAGTCTCCACAGTCTGAGGACCCTCCAACGTTGATGTCCACGCCGACAACCCGCACGGCGTGGTGGCAGGAGATCCCCGACCTGCTGGGTCGAACCGCTCCTGCATGGAGACCCGGGGACGCTTCGTCATCGGCGCAGGCTCCAATTTGCAGTCCGACCTCCTCCTCTGCCCGTGACGTGGCTGCGGGGCTGGATCCAAACTCTCCAGGGCCGCAGGATCCTTCCTCGTCGGGCGGTGTAGTCCTGACCGCGGGGAGCGCTCAGGGGAAGGAGACATAGAAGCAGCAGGTTCACTATTAATTACTGCAGCAGGCGGAGGGAGCTTGGGGGACTGCAAATCCCGAGCTCCACCCCCAGGGATCAGACAAGGCAATTCACCCAGCGAGGGAAAAGAATGAATGTGCACTTGCCTGCTTCACTGAGGGCCGATGGGACCCGTTGCAGTGGACTTGGTTTCTCTCTTCCCCCGCTGGATGGTGACGGAGGGCCCCCTGGGAAGATGAGAAGGAGCTGCTCGCAATGGATCGATGATGGGCCTCGTCGAAGCAGGACTCGTGGCACTCACAGCAGCCGGGGAAAGCGTCGAGGAGGAGGGGGTGACAGCCCAGGTGATCCGGGCCTGAGGAGCTGACGGGACAGCAGGAACAGATGACCCGGAGGGGGAAGGCTGCAGGATTTCCCTCTTGACGTGATGCAGGAGAAACAGCTGACTAGAAGGCAGAGTTCCTTCGACGACCCGGAACTGGATCTGGACGGGGTTCTCGCAGAGGCTTACTGGTGGCTGTGTGATGATGTTTACCGGCAGAGGGCGAGGTGAAGCCAGGGAAACGCTGCACCTGGGCTGGACGGGCGACAGGAGCTGACTCCCGAGGCAAGGAATGGAGTTGCCCCACCATCGGCCTCCTGCCGGGATTTCCCTCCAATCCACGGATCTCCCTCCTTGACGGGGATGCTGTTCTCGGGGAAGGAGGTGAGGGTTCCTTGGCTGCGCTCACGAGCGCTCTCTCTATCCATACACATTGTGACACAATCCACGTCACTCGCTCTTTTCCCTCCGGAAAGGAGGTGAGATGATATTCTAATAGAGTCCTCTGAGCGAGACCCAGGGGCTCATATGCTGCGTAGGTGGGCATGAGGCGATGGGCTTCTGCCAGGTAGCCATCTACCTCCTGGAGCCACTCGGAGCAATACCCACGCTCGAGAGCGGACATACTGAGCGATACGAGCTCCCCAGAGAAGGGAAAAAAACTCAAGTCCAAAGCAAAATCACGGTGACCGGCGTCTCAGTCTGGCTGCGACCTACTGTCAACGATGGCCCTCACAAGCCATCAATGAGACGCCAAGAGCCAGCCGATGAGTTTGCGTATTTTATTCACACAGGATAACAGTGCAAAATAATAAGCCACGTGGGGCCAAAACGCGGACATACACTTAGGTTCCAAATTTACAGATTACAAGGGAAAGGCACACTGTGAAACAGAATACGAGGGAAACACTAAGGGAAAAAAATTCCAGAATCCAAAGGCGGGATTAAACCGAGGAATGTTCGACGAGGTCGCAGCCCGGAGTAACCTGAGCTGCTCCCTTAAATAGAGCTTCAGAATACTCAGCTGATGAGAATGTCATCAGCTGATTGATTACCAGCCATCCCAGCGGAGCACAGCTCTGACAGCCAGAAGCCCCGCCGAGACGCTGTCACAATAAGAGCCCGAAGGCCCTGTGGTAAACCAGAGTAGAGAACGGAGAACTACCGGACAACCCGAGTGCGGACAGAGTCAGCACTTGGATCATAACATGAATGTGCATTTCCCCCCCACATAAAATTTTTTTCCGCCCCAAATCTAGAGCTCTTTGGCCGACTGTTCCTGATGCGGTGGCCTCAGCGGTGAAGAGACTGGGTTAAGTTTATGTGCCAGTTTTTTAAATAATCAAATAAAAAAGCTGGCAGGTTTTTTTGTTGTCGTTTCCGACCGCTTTCTGCCTCCTGACTGTTTTCCTATGGAAGAGTTGAAAACAGAGCTCCGTGCTGGAACTTTGCAAACAGGCTGTTTCTCTCGTCGCTGTAATGTGGGTAAGCGGTTTCAACTATTCAATTGTAGGCTATAGGATATTATTTAATTTGTTGCCACTCTTCACCTATTAACTCCAACCCTTTAATTTTTAAAATGCATGCCTCCGATGGCAGGCTGCTGCAGCTGTTGGAAAGTTGGTGACAGAAAAACTTAATATTAGAAGTAAATTGAAATCAAACTCACCACTGCTGACAAAAATAGCCTGCGTGCTGTTTTTAAACTGTAGCTCTCTTCTGTGCCATTTTTTTTTCTTGTTAATGTAACACCCCCCCCCACATAAATTTAATATTTTCTGCAAATTTACAGCTTTCATTCTAGTAAATTTCTGACTTTCTCCACTTATAGCTATATTAGACTTTTTCCATGTAAATGTGAGATTTTTTTGGTAAATTTGAGGCTTTTTTCTCTCATCAATTTTATTTTTCTTTCTGGCGGAAGGTCATCTATTTACCTTGAGGCCAAGACGTGACACAGCCCTGAAGGGGGTGTCCCATGCTCCTCTAGGCTACAAAATATCTATTTCTATAGTTATTTTCTTGCTGCTTGTGAACTACAAACTCCAAATTTTTTAATTAATTTACAATGAACGCTCTGTGCTCAGCTGGCACACCCTGTAGTGAAAACAAAAACCACTTCAAGTCTGTGCTCCGCCTGCATGCGTGTCACACACACTGCCTGCACATGATAGGGAGAACCGTGCTAAACAAAATTCAATCTGAGTACGGCTGGTGCTGACCCCCAACTCAGAGTGCCATGTCACCTTTGCAACTGTAGGATAACGGGTTAAAAACAGACTGCAGGAACACTGTTAAAATAAAATGATAAATAAAAACAAGCAAACACCTGCTGGTCTTTCTACTTCTAGACTTTCAGCAAAGGACACTTGTGAACTCTTGAGCAGACCACTCACGGGATGGTTACGAAAACCAAAACCAAAGAAAACTATTTTCAACAAAATTATTGCTCAATTGACAGAAGACTGAAGCCACTAACTTCAGTAATAGCCATTAGTATTAGGCTTGGTAAAAACTGGCTTTAACTACCTACAATAACTTGTTTCTAGGAGGATGTCAACCAAAAACCAATCTAAATACATGTAAGTTCATTTGGACTAAATGGGGAATTACAACAAGAGCAACCACTTAAAGAAGGATATAACAAAGAGCATAACAAAGTTAATATGCTAGTGTGTGAAGTAAACTCTGCCTTTAGATTAGTTATTTCACATTAAATACAAACAGAAGTGAAAGCTAGTAAGAGCCAAGGCCCTTGTTAAGAGAAGGCAAACATACCCCCACCGCAGAATCTCTTATATATAGATCATTTTATTGGTCAGGTCCACTTCAGTCTGTATGTGGCCCTTGAACTAAAATGAGTTTGACACCCCTGGTTTACAGTAAGAACTTACAGAGTTTATATGCTAATATTGCCCACAAGATGAAACATCTAGAAATGTGTAATCATATACAACAACTACTGCTGAAACTAAAGTTATTTCAATAAACGATCAGACCAATTAATGTGTGTGACAGCGAGAGATGATAGCTGTACTAACAACTATTTAAATTTAAATTACATATGTATACAGCTGTTTCACTGATTTGTTGATTTTTACCAAAACAATTTATTCAACATCATTGGTACTTTACATAACAGTTATATACAGTGGTGTGAAAAAGTGTTTACCCCCTTCCTGATTTCTCATTTTTTTGCATGTTTGTCACACTTAAATGTTTCAGATCATCAAACAAATTTAAATATTAGACAAAGATAACAAGTAAACACAAAATGCAGTTTTTAAATGAAGGTGTTTATTATTAAGGGTAAAAAACCCTAAACCTACATGGCCCTGTGTGAAAAAGTGACCCCCCCCCCCCCCGTTAAAACATAAATTAACTGTGGTTTATCACACCTTTGGAAAGCTGAGTTCAATTTCTGTAGCCACACCCAGGCCTGATTACTGCCACACCTGTTCTCAATCAAAAAATCACTTAAATAGGACCTGTCTGACAAAGTGAAGTAGACCAAAAGATCCTCAAAAGCTAGACACCATGCTGCAATCCAAAGAAATTCAGGAACAAATGAGAAACTAAGTAACTGAGATCTATCAGTCTGGAAAAGGTTATAAAGCCATTTCTAAAGCTTTGGGACTTCAGTGAACCACAATGAGAGCCATTATCCACAAATGGTGAAAACATGGAACAGTGGTGAACCTTCCCAGGAGTGGACAGCCGACTAAAATTACCCCAAGAGTGCAGCGATGACTCATCCAAGAGGTCACAAAAGACCCCACAACAACATTCAAAGAACTGCAGGCTTCACTTTCCTCAATTAAGGCCAGTGTTCATGACTCCACCATAAGAAAGAGACTGGGCAAAAATGGCCTGCATGGCAGAGTTCCAAGACAAAAACCACTGCTGAGCAAAAAGAGCATAAAGGCTCATCTCAGTTTTGCCAGAAAACATCTTGATAATCCCCAAGACTTTTGGGAAAATACTCTGGGGACTGACGAGAAAAAATGGAACTTTTTGGAAGGTGTGTGCCCCATTACATCCGGCGTAAAAGTAACACAGTATTTCAGAAAACAAACATCATACCAACAGTAAAATATGGTGGTGGTAGTGTGATGGTCTGGGGCTGTTTTGCTGCTTCAGGATCTGGAAGACTTGCTGTGGTAAATGGAACCATGAATTCTGCTGTCTACCAAAAAATCCTGAAGGAGAATGTCTGGCCATCTGTTTGTGACCTCAAGCTGAAGCGCATTTGGGTTCTGCAGCAGGACAATGATCCAAAACACACCAGCAAGTCCACCTTGGAATGGCTTAAGAAAAACAAAATGAAGACTTTGGAGTGGCCTAGTCAAAGTCCTGACCTGAAGCCGATTGAGATGCTGTGGCATGACATTAAAGGGCAGTTCATGCTTGAAAACCCTCCAATGTGGCTGAATTACAACAATTCTGCAAAGATGAATAGGCCAAAATTCCTCCACAGCACTGTAAAAGACGCGTTGCCAGTTATCGCCAATACTTAATTGCAGTTGTTGCTGCTAAGGGTGGCCCAACCAGTTATTACGTTTAGGGGGCAATAACTTTTTCACACAGGGCCATGTAGGTTTAGATTTTTTTTCCCTTAATAATAAACACCATCAATTAAAAACTGCATTTTGAGTTTACTTGTGTTACCTTTGTCTAATATTTAAATTTGTTTGATGATCTGAAACATTTAAGTGTGACAAACATGCAAAAAAGTGAGAAATCAGGAAGGGGACAAACACTTTTTCACACCACAGTGTGAAAAAGTGTATTTATCATGGAATTTAATCATTTATCATGGAAAACAGCTGTGCTCTGCTCTTCAGCCAATCAGCTAATTGAATCCTCCTTCTCCGGTGTTCTGACATTTTGACATATCTATCAGGAACAGCACTGGACAGCTGATGGTACACACTTCAGTCAAAGGTAAAAAACTTGGAGGAGGGCTAAACAGCCATTTGGATCTTAAATCCTGTAGCTTGAAAGTGCTCAGATACATCCACGACAGGTCTCGTTATATGAACAAGTACGCGTGTTTAGCTCTGTGTGTGTATGTGTATGAGCTGCAGGAAGAGCTCTGTACGGGTTTTTTTTTTTTTTTTTTTTGTTACTTGTTTTGTACCCGTAGGTAGATTTGTTTTGCAGTCTGGTGACAAGCCACTAGCTGCCGGTCGCTGCGTGCGCAAGCGACCCGTATCCCTAACCTGCATGTTTTTGGCATGTGGGAGGAAACCGGAGAAATCCTGGAGTAAACCCACGCAACACGGGGAGAACATGCAAACTCCACACAGATCACTGTTGGTCAGGGGCAGGGATCGAACCCACAATCTCACGATCCCCGCGATCCCCCGGCCGATGGTAAACTGTGCTGCCACAGTGCTAACCACTGCGCCACCGTGCAGTGGTTAGCACTGCACGGTGGCGCAGTGGTTTTCCTGTGAACCAACGCTGCAAATATGCCATTAGAGGGTAGCTCCAAGTTAGAAACCCGTTCAACAAGTTACACATACAGACGTGGACAAAATTGTTGGTACCCCTCTGTTAATGAAAGTAAAACCCACAATGGTCACAGAAATAACTTGAATCTGACAAAAGTGGTAATAAATCTGCAGGTGATCTGCAGGTGGATCATCGACTTCCTGACGGACCGGAGGCAGCATGTGCGGCTGGGAAAGACTGTCTCAGACTATACTAGCATCAGCACCGGATCACCCCAGGGCTGTGTACTTTCCCCCCTACTCTTCTCCCTTTACACCAACTCCTGCACCTCCAGCCACCAGTCTGTCAAGTTGATCAAGTTTGCGGACGACACCACCCTCATCGGGCTCATCTCCAACGGCGACGAGTCCGCCTACAGGAGAGAGGTGGCCCAGCTGGCGTCCTGGTGCAGCAATAACAACCTGCAGCTGAACGCTCTGAAGACAGTGGAGATGATTGTAGACTTCAGGAAAGTCACTACTCCTCTGCCCCCCCTCACCCTCTCAGGCTCTCCCATCACCACTGCTGATTCCTTCCGCTTCCTAGGCACTACCATCACCAGGGACCTCAAATGGGAGCTGACCATCAGCTCACTCATCAAAAAAGCCCAGCAGAGGATGTTCTTCCTGCGGCAGCTGAGGAAGCTCAAGCTACCCACCAAGATGTTAGTGCAGTTCTACACAGCCATCATCGAGTCCATCCTCACCACCTCCATAACCGTGTGGTACGCAGGAGCCACTGCCAGGGACAGACTAAGGCTGCAGCGCGTCGTGCGCACTGCTGAGAAGGTGATCGGCTGCAAGCTCCCATCTCTCCAGGATCTGTACATCTCCAGGACCCGGAGGCGTGCTGGCCGGATCATAGCCGATCCCCCACACCCTGGTCACGTACTGTTTGCCCCCCTCCCCTCTGGTAGAAGACTTCGGTCCATCCAGACTAAAACCTCCCGTCACATGAACAGCTTCTTCCCCTCTGCCATTAGACTGCTGAACACTAAGTGACTCTCGTGCACCATGTACAGCAGCTCAACCAGACTCATGTCAATCATCACTGTTTTCTTCCTGCATTACCGACTGCACTATTTAGTTCTCCACAGTATCTGCTGCTGGCTAATATATATTTTAACTGTTGACCAGTATCACTTAATCTTATCCTACACTTTATTACATGTATAGTTTATTTCTCTTATCTTATCATGTTTAATGTTGCAGCATTGTACCGAGACAAATTCCTAGTTTGTGTACTACATGAACAATGGCAATAAACCTGATTCTGATTCTGATTCTGATTCTGAAATAAAAATTCTAAGAAAATTAACCAGTGAAAATCAGACAATGCTTTTGAATTGAGGTTCAATAGAATTATTTTACAAAACAAACTCATGAAACAGGCCTGGACAAAAATGATGGTACCCCTAGAAAAGATTGAAAATAATATGACCATAGGGACATGTTCAACCAAGATGTGTCCTCTAATTAACATCACAAGTGTCTACAAACTTGTAATCAGTCAGTCGGCCTATTTAAAGGGTGACAAGTAGTCACTGTGCTGTTTGCTGACATGGTGTGTACCACACTAAACATGGACCAGAGGAAGCAAAGGAGAGAGTTGTCTCAGGAGATTAGAAAGAAAATTATAGACAAGCATGTTAAAGGTAAAGGCTATAAAACCATCTCCAAGCAGCTTGATGTTCCTGTGACTACAGTTGCACATATTATTCAGAAATTTAAGGTCAACGGGACTGTAGCCAACCTCCCTGGACGTGGCTGCAGGTGGAAACGGATAATACGAATGGTAACAAAAGAGCCCAGAACAACCTCTAAACACATTCATGGTGAACTCCAAGGTCAAGGTACATCAGTGTCAGATCACACCATCCGTCGTTGTTTGAGCCAAGTGGACTTCATGGGAGATGACCAAGGAGGACAACACTGTTGAAAACAAATCATAAAAAAGCCAGACTGGAATATGCCAAACTGCATGTTGACAAGCCACAAAGCTTCTGGGAGAATGTCCTATGGACAGACGAGACAAAACTGGAACTTTTTGGCAAGGCACATCAGCTCTATGTTCACAGACGCAAAAATGAAGCATACCAAGAAAAGAACACTGTCCCTACTGTGAAACATGGAGGACGTTCTGTTATGTTCTGGGGCTGCTTTGCTGCATCTGGTACAGGGTGTCTTGAATCTGTGCAGGGTACAATAAAATCTCAACACTATCAAGGCATTCTACAGAGAAATGTGCTGCCCAGTGTCAGACAGCTTGGTTTCAGTCGCAGGTCATGGGTCTTGCAACAGGATAATGACCCAAAACACACAGCTAAAAACACACAAGAATGGCTAAGAGCGAAACATTGGACTATTCTGAAGTGGCCTTCTATGAGCCCTGATCTAAATCCTATTGAACATCTGTGGAAGGAGCTGAAACATGCCGTCTGGAGAAGGCACCCTTCAAACCTGAGACAACTGGAGCAGTTTGCTCATGAGGAGTGGGCCAAAATACCTGCTGAGAGGTGCAGAAGTCTCATTGACAGTTACAGAAATCGTTTGACTGCAGTGACTGCCTCAAAAGGTTGTGCAACAAAATATTAAGTTAAGGGTACCACCATTTTTGTCCAGGCCTGTTTCATGAGTTTGTTTTTTAAAATAATTCTGTTGAACTACAATTCAAAAGCATTGTCTGATTTTCATTGGTTAATTTTCATAGAATTTTTATTTATTACCACTTTTGTCAGATTCAAGTTATTTCTGGACCATTGTGGGTTTTTCTTTCGTCAACAGAGGGGTATCAACAATTTTGTCCACGTGTGTATGAGACACCTTCGAGCCATAATGAACATCTCATGGAAAGACAAGATAACCAACATAGAAGTGTTGAAACAAGCTGGTCTACCATCAATGGAGGACATGCTAATACAGAGGAACCTGAGATGGCTCGGACATGTTGAGAGGATGGACCACCAGCGTCTCCCTCGGCAGTTACTCTACTCACAGCTATGCGAGGGCAAACGCAATCAGGGTAGACCAAGGCTCAGATTTAAAGACACTGTAAAAAGAAACTTGAAGAAGCTGGATATAGACAGGAGTTAATGGCAGCAGAAGGCTAAGGAGAGAGCTGTGTGGAGGAATCTGATCAGACCTAAATGAAACAGTCATTATCGCCCACGACAGACTGCTATGATGATGATGATGTATCTTGCACTTTGGGGAATGGGAGTTGTTCAGTCACCATTATAATTTAGTTTATAGTCTATTGTCAATAAACTCATGCAGTAACAGGACATATTAAAAATATTTGAGACCCATTGTAGTGCTTCCTTTCATATTTTAGCAATACAAGTACAAAACACCACCCACACTTGAAGCCAGGGCAACACAGCGGTGACAGAGCGGTGGCTAAACTTTTATTGATAAAAATTACATATTTTGACTGAGTGACTCCATACTCAGAGATGCACACCCTCAGCTAAAGTACTAGATTCCATTCAGCTGAAGGTATCAAGTCATTCTGAATGCTGAGGCCACAGTAAAAACAAATGATTTTAAACATAACCCAGCCCTTGTAAAGTCTACTTTACTGAAGCGCAGCTACATGAAAATTGTGGTTAAATACAACAACAAAGTACTTTTTTGGCACATTCCACCACTGGTTTTAAGCAACAAGTTTATTTCTCAAATATGTTTTAAACTTGCTTTAATTAACTACCACCCATTTCTGTCTTTCGTCTAGGCAAGAGGAAAACGATCCACCCCAAACCAGACCTTGCGTTGCGACGGGTGGCCGGCGGGTGTGACCCAGTCTCCCCACGTCTCTTTTAACATGTAAAACAAAACTACGACTAATTTTGCTGAAAACTGTAATAAACCAGTGACCGTTGGCATCATGATTGTTTTGTCTGTTATTACCTATTTTTTCCAGACCTTTCCCCAAACAAGCATTGGAAGACTCTGCCATTGGAGTGTGTTATGGAGTCTAGTAATTAGTCAATAGGTCAAGCTCAAGGTTTACAGTCATGTGAAACAATTAGGACATCATGAAATAGTCAGCTCTGTATTAAGAAATGTTCATATCTATGTCTAACCGTGGTTATGTTTTTATTTGTATAAAATATTTACTTTATCCATTTTAGGTGGGAATGAATGTGGAGGTGTCCTAAAAAAGCTGGGGTGTGGCCTAATTTTTTCCTCACAGTTTACAATTACATTTTACAGAAAATTTGGAAAAAGTCTTCATTTTTAATTGTTTAGTTGTATTACATGAATCTCCAAGTATTTGTAACAGTGATATTAAATATCCACGTCCAAATTCCTCACCAAAAAAAATCACACAGGCTAATATGACTGTAGGTTGTGGGAGCAGTTTTGGACCAACAAAATCTTGTGATGCAGTGTATCCTGACATTATGGTTACAAACTATTTAGATACATTTTGGAAATCCAGCCATGCAATGTTTTCATGTTCTCTGTGTGTAATGGTGAATAATGACAGTTCTTTCTCAACCAAAAGTCTATTTTTCCACACTGGAAAATTGCCAGGAATGCTAATGGGTAAGAAAAGGTTAACAAAACATTTAAGTTTTTCAGTATAATGGGATAAGGTTACGTGGGATTTAATTTGTTTCAGCACAATGCAAAATTCTGTTAACACACTTGCATCACACCAAAAATGATATATGTCACTGCTGGATTATTCGTAGATGGCTTCCCCTGTCTTTTAGCATTTAATCACATCTTACCGTCATAATTAAAGCTTAGCCATATTAGCATCTGTATTTTCTAATAATGGGTTAGAGCAGAGGTGTCCAATCATGTGCCATGGAGAGCCAGGACCCTGCAGGCTTTACCTCCAACCAGTGTCTTCATCAGCAGATTCCAACGAATTTCTTCCACTGACTGCTCATCAGTGAGAACACCTGCTGAAGAGACTGGGTAGAAGAGAGAACCTGCAGGGTCTTGGCCCTCCATGTCACATGATTGGACACCCCTGAGTTAGGGTTTAATGGGATTTAACATTTTAGCACAAACTGCTTTATGGTTCATAATTCTGTTGACAGACTTACACCAAACCAAAAGTGATTTCTCAAACTGCTGGATTGTTCTTAGACAGCTTTTCCAATCTTTTAGCATTTAATTTGTGTCACTTGATGGTAACATTCACACATAAAATAAAAGTGGAGACAGATCTACAAAAAGTACAAAGGTTTATTGTCAAAATTCCCAGTGCAATACTAAATGAATACATGTATAGTTCACTGTTGATGCAGAGAATATATATACAGTATCTACATGTAGTCAGCAATACTCGATATGATATATATCCAGTTAATCCATGTATTTCTCCATGTAACCTTGTGACTGCGTTATTTTAATTACTTTTAATCCTAGATCCATTTGTTTTGGCTTAAAATACATCACAATTGTTAAATATATCTTATTATACCTAACTCAGTACCATTTACCTGTTGAAATATATTTTATGGCTCATATACTACAATATGGCACCTGGCGATCAAGTTTAGCAGCTGATCATGTTTTGCCACGACACCACCGGCTGCAGCAGGTACTGTAAATCCCATGACATCTCAACAGTCTCTCCACGATTTTCACACAGATCAGAGCAATTTGTTGCACAGGAAGCTAAACGTTTCTACAGACATTCTGAAGTTCTGTAACCACTTCGTGTTGGTGAAGCTGGGGTGACATCACTGGGAGCCTGTGTTGAACGTCCAGACCGACGGTTTGAAGCAATAATTTTGCCACAAGAGAGCCATCTGAAACACACACAAAGAATACATATTTTAGTACCTAAAAGTGATAGCTTGCCGACATTACAATATCGTACAGCGGACTTAAAGCAAAGTAGCAATAGCAATCATTAGCTTACCTTCATATGTGATGTAGTTCGTGTCCTCATGTCTTCCGCTTTATACTGCTCTATATAGTTTCCTAAACGCTCCAGTGCTTTTCCAGAGTATGTCGTCTCGCCGCCTATAACCTTCTGTTCTCCTTTTTTTGGCTTTACGCTGGCAAAAAAAGGCCAGAGAACGCAGTCGCCTTGTATCCTGCCATCTTGTGTTTTGTCTGAGTCGCTTGTTTTACGTAACATTACGCTTGTTTTACGCCCATTACGCTTGTTTTATGTAACGGGAGGGTTGTGCCGCCTCCCTGTAACAAATCCCACCCACATCAAGGGGTACTCTCGGTGTAATGGAAACACAAGCGTACCGAACTGAAGTGTACTGTACCGGGCCAAACTGACACTAGTGGAAAAGGGCCATTAGACAAAACTTAGCCATAACTGATTTGACATATGCCAGCTTATTCTCCAAATTTTTCATATCCTTTGCAAATGCTGCCTAAATCATCTAGGTGTGACAGGGCCTTAACCAAGGCAGCAGCCAGACACCAAAGCACAGCCGCCAGCCAGACATTTATAAGCAACAGTACTTTTAAACCTTTGTGGAAACAAGAGTGGATCTGCAGCTCAAGTGCACAGGGAAATGGAGCTCTACAATGACAAGGTAAAGATTTTTAAAACTATAATTTTATAGTTAAAGCTATCTTTAACATGCTTTGTGTGGACGGCCCTATAGAGTTTTTGCGTAGGCTCGTAAAATTCACGTGACTCGCTGGGGTAAACATAAACACGCCGTAGGTGCCGCCATCTTGGATGGCAAGAGCAGCAGTTGCACTGTGAGAACCCAGGCGTAACTTGTACTGTTTAGCGATCAGAACGAGTGAGGAGAACACACAGTCACAGTCTGACATAATAACATCCTATCATCCTCTTCAACAACTGACACTGTGGCCTCTGACACTGTGTCTGCGATGTCTGTGTCACATTCAGTGGAGTCATTGTCAGCAGTCATAACAGCAGACAAGTGTTTTTAATCTTGCTCCCGTGCGCTCCTCTGGTGTGCCGAAATGCCTCAGTTGAACGGAGGTGGCGGGTGTGGGGTAACAGCTGGAGCAATTAGCAGAACAATGACTGCCAGTAATCTGCTCAGCGGGGATGATTTGGGGGCAAACGATGAGATGATATCTTTCAAAGACGAAGGGGAGCAGGAGGAAAAGATATCGGAAAACGTGTCAGCGGAAAGGGATCTGGATGATGTGAAGTCTTTGCTGGTGAACGAGTCGGAAAACAACAGCAGCTCCGCGGACTCAGAGGTGAGTGAAGCGCACTGCGTGTTTTTTTTTTTTTTTAAAGGCTCTCCACGGCGCGCCGCGTTAAAACGTACCTGATTTTATGCACATTTTCAATATTTTTCTCCCCTTTCATGTGTGCATTGTCCTTTGTAGCAAGCAGAGAGGCGCCCCCAAACCAGACCCGACTCACAAAGTTGTTTTTTGTTTTTTTTTGTTACTTATTTGTAGCTGTAGGTAGATTTGGTTTGCAGTCTGGTGACAAGCCACTGGCTGCTGCGTGCGCGAGCGCCCTAAACCTACATGTTTTTGGTGTGCAGGAGGAAACCGGAGAAATCCCGGAGTAAACCCACGCAACACGGGGAGAACATGCAAACTCCACACAGCTCACTGTTGGTCGGGGGCTGGGATCGAGCCCACGGTCTCATGATCCCCGCGATCCCCCAGCCGAGGGTAAACTGTGCTGCCACAGTGCTAAACCACTGCTCCACCGTGCAGCCAGTTATGAGAAAGCGAGAGATTACGTCAGTGAAGGTAATTATTCAAAAATCCAACTTTTTTTTTTTTGCATTTCACACCGGCCATTTAATTCCCCGCTTATCCCCTTATCAGGGGGAACAACAGGAGTACACCATTTTGCCGAGTTTGTAGGTACACGTGAGCTATGTGGTTTGTTTCACCCTGCTGCTGCTGTTTCTTGCCATCCAATATGGCGGCACACTCTAACGGGCCAGTGCGGCACGCCCCCTGATGTCATATGCAAAAACTCAATAGACTATTTTTTTGGTGCTTGGTATGAATGGCACTTAAATCGGGTAGATCACCACTGAAGGCCTAGTTGTAAAATACACAGTCTGCCACTGATTTATATATAAGTATTGAGATATTGAATAATTATATTGAGATATGATTTTTGACCCATATCGCCCAGCCCTACATCAACCTTTGACTGGGTATATGCCACTTCCATCATAGCCTGAGCGGGCCTACGAACACTGAAAGGACTACAATTACGGTGACTATGACCTCAGTCTCAACAGCCAATCACAGAATCTTTGTTGTTGGTGGCTAAAGTCGTGCCCTGTGATTGTCTGCTGGGACTGAGGTCATAGTCGCCATAGTTGTAGTCTTTTCAGTGTTCCTACCCGGAATAAGAAAGTTGCACAGTGCTGCTTTGAATTCTGAGTAGTGGACCACACTGCAGATATACAAGCAAACTTGTCCATGAAGTCAACACTCTCACTCCTAACAGTGATTCTCGCAAATGTCTCATTAATGATGTCACTGAATGTCTTGACCTTAACCTTGCCTGAGGAAATCCACAGTCATACAGCAAAACAAGATGGACACATAGAAATCTAATATTCAAATCATATTAAATCTTTTAACAAACTGAATTTCTAACAAGAGACTGACAGCTGACCTTCAGTCTGATGTAGAGGGTTGAGGTTCTTGCAGATTTGATGACCCTGTAGATCTTCTCTGGAGTCCTGGACTCCACGTTCAAAGGATGCAGTCTCCTCCTGATGTCAGATATGAAGAAGTCAAATGGTTTATCATTGGAGAGCTGAGGAAAGGTGGATCTCAGCAGTGCCAGAAATTCGGCCTCCTGTAGACCACGAGGAACCCTTAGGTTCTGGGAAGGACTTTGCTTAAACACTGGACAAGATAATTTATCGTTAGACCAAGAAGGTGGGCAGGAAAACATCTGGAAATAATAATCAGAACTTCTATCATACCAGCATTAGTAATGATATCAATCTCAGAATCCTCCAGGATCCGGATCCTAAAATCCAGATGGGTCAGGGAGTCACTGATCTGGGGTCTTCTAATTTTCTTCTTGTTAGGTTGAAAGCTGGCCGAAGTCTGATTGGATGGAAGAATCACAGGCTCTGGGCGTTTAAGGAAACTGAGCAGGAGAAACTTGATTAAAATCAAACCAGACCATCAGTGATGTAGTAGCTCATTCTGGCTTGACAAAATCACCCAGGGAGCGCTCAGATCTCCTGACTACTGACCTTGACCTTAAGCACATTCTAGATGCAGACCCATCTAGGATGTGCTTAACGTCATGGTCAATGGCCTAGAAGGAGTAACGATTTTCAAGAAATCATAAATGCCCAGACCTCCTGACATTTGACAATGACCTTGAGCTCAATCTGGATGCAGACAATCCTCAGGATCATTGCATGCGACTTTGTAGAGAATTAGGGCAAATGCCCAGGAGGAGTAAGTTTTTATAAAATCATACACGCGCTGAAATCTTCCAACCTTTGACCCCAACCTTATGCACAACCTTGATGTAGACCCACCTGATGATCATTGTGCTTGAATTTGAGCATTGGGGCAATTACCTAGAAGTATTAATTTTTCTGAAATCTCACAAGTCCCTAGATCTCCTGACCCTTGACCATGACCTTGAGCACAACGTGGATGCAGATCTATGTACCTGACGATCATTGTGTGCAAGCCTGGAGACCATGCCTAGGAGGACTTGCTACTCCCGTGAAATGTGGATGGTCGGACAGACAGTCACTTCTTTTGGCCACCAAAATGAGCTAATAAAATCACTTCTTACAAAGTGAACTCTAATAGGACATATTTAAGCTGCTAGATAGTGCATCATGGCAGAGAAAATTTCCCTTGTCACAAGACAACTGGCTTGGGTGCAAGATGCGTCAAAAACCATCAAAACACTTCATGTAGCAAAAGGAAGCATCCATTTACTGTCTTCTACAAAAGTGGAAAAAACATCCCCATGGGAGAAACAAGAGAGATTCCAAACCTCCCATCTCCCGAGCCTGAACAAACAATTCTGAGCCTCTCCACCCACTGCACACACTCAGCTTTTTTACCTTAGGCCCCACCTTCCCTAATTAAGTGCCTGTGTGTTTCCTGAAAAAGAACAGATACAATTAAAAAAAAAAAAATAATTCTGCTTCAAAACAGACAATTCATGACAGCAACTAAATTAAAAGAAAACAAATTCTCTTCTCACCCGTGCAACAATTTCAATTGCACCATACATGTAACCACTTTACAGGATTTAAACATAATTGTCAAACGCAGCAATTAACCAATTACAAAGAATCAGTCTACCCCTGCTTTGACAGATGACCCTTCAAGCGTAACACAAGACTTTATCAATCCCTTAAAATGGCTTTAACTATTAAGAAAACAACAAAAGAAGAAAAAAACTTATTACATTTATAGGAGGAAGCTGGTGCTTCCTCACATCCCTTATATGAAAAGTTAAAGCTAAATAGCCAAAGTAGAAGAGTACAATGAATTACAACAACTACATATCAGACATACTGTACTTCCATCCTGCTGCAATTTTTTTCAACAGTCACCAGCATCACAGGAAAGATCAGGTTTGGTCAGGAACGTTCAGCTTTGTAATTTTAAGAGCCCTTTTCTCGTTTTTAACTGAAAGGAACCAAAATTTTTAGGAAACCTTGCCAATTTTCTCGGCTCTCTCACCTTGACATCATTCTAGGATTCAGCTCCTTCCAAACTTGCTGGTTGTGAGCTTCCAGACTTCTTAGAGTGGAGCTTGTTGTTGGATTTGCCCATAGCTGCTCCTCTTCATCATCATCATCATCATCATCCTGCTGAATGGACGGCCTGCTTTCCTCCACACCTGAACACAACACAAGTCTCGATTAAACTGAGCACTGACTGATAGTGAACGGTCGGTCAACCTAATACAGTATGCTGTGTATATATGAATTTTAATTTATTGTTTACAAAGTTTTGCATAAATATTGTAAAAGTTTATTCCTTGTTGAACTCACAACTGATTCTTGGTAGTTTACATATATGAATTAGAGGAGTTTAGATTTTTTTTTTTTTTAAATCTCTGGGTGAAATACATCTGGTACCAGGCTGGGTTGCTATAACATGTGGCCCTTTGCCTATAAACAGATGGTTTGGGAAAAAAAAATTAATGAAAAAAAAAATAAAACAGATTAACAAGAACAGAGCTGCAAATTTATATACAAACTAGACTGTCAATGATGGAGTAGCTCATTGCGGCCTAACAAAATCACTCCGGGAGCACTCAGATCACCTGACCTTTGACCTTAAGCACATCCTAGATGGATCTGTATCTAAGCTAAGGTCATGGTCAACGGCCTAGGGACAGCTCGATGGAGCAGTGGTTAGCACTGTGGCAGCACAGTAAGAAGGTCATGGGTTTGATTCCACCTCTGACCACAGTGGGTTCGATCCCACTCCCTGACCATCGGTGACCCTTATGTGTGGAGTTTGCATGTTCTCCCGTGTCTGTGTGGGTTTTTTCCAGGTACTCCAGTTTCCTCCCACAGGCCAAAAACATGCAAGTTAGGTGGAGACTAGGACACATTCAGACAGCCACTGTTTGGTCTGGACCGAAGGACCAAGCAGTGGCTTCTGTGGATAGTTCAGCTCGTTTGGTGCCATCTGAATGCACGTTGGAACTCTGGTGTGCACCAAACAAGCGAAGTCTGGTCCCCCTGAAAACGGGGTCTCACTTCTCTTGCAAACAAAGTCTGGTGCGCTCTGCTTGCAGTGTGAATCCAAATGGAGTATCCAGACCAAAGGGTGGAAGTGCCCCTCGGCGTTTGTGTAACCATAACAACGTGTAGTCTGAGAAGAGGAAGTGGCATTTACTGTAGTACATTTTAGGTAGAAAATAACAAAGACAACCGCACAAATCCGAGAAATCCTTTAACTGGTGAAAGCCAAGGAGAAAATTTAAAAAATGTCTCATTTGTGGCGGACAAACAACCCAGCTGAAGGGACGGATTTCTGTTTTGGTCCCAACGAATCGATGAGCCTGATTTTTCTTCTTCGCCAAGACTTTTTCTTCCTGGTCAGTGATGGTTTGGGCTACAGCATCCCAAACAAGCAGATGTTGTAACTGCATGACGTTGTCCAGGCAGTCTGGGCCACTGCAGTGTGAATGCAAACCAAACGGAGGTGTGAAAATTCTCGGCATTCCCCGCCTAGTCGAACCGAGACCCTCGGACTATTCTGGTCTGAATGCAGCCTGAAGTGGCCCTAGGTGTGAATGTGTGTGTGAATGGTGAAGGGATTGGTGCCGTACTGTGGTTACCTCATCCAGGTGGATGCCCTGTAATTTCCCCATTGTGGGACTAATAAAGTATTACAAAAATAAAATAGGAGTTGTAATGCTTTTCATTAAATCATAAATGCCCACATCTTCTGACCTCTGACAATGACCTTGACCTCAACCTGGATGCAGGACCCCCCCCCCCCCCCCCCCCCCCCCCCCTTCCTGAGGATCATTGTGAGTGAACATGGTGGCCACCAGGGCAATTGCCATTGACAGGGGTCTGCAACCTTTGCCAACCCAAGAGCCATTTTGCCCCTCTCCAAATAAAACAGAAGTAGCTAGAGCTGCAACATAATTTGACCTTTAAAATAAAGATCATGCTGTTTATAAAGTTATATATACAGCGGGGAAAATAAGTATTGAACACGTCAACATTCTTCTCATTAAACATATTTCTGATGGAGCCATTGACCTGAGATTTTCACCAGGTATCAGTAACAACCCAAATAATTCATACACACAAAGAAATCAAGGTAACTGTGTTCACAAAACAAGTTGTATTTGATAAAGTGGAATGACGCAGGGAATAAGTACTGAACACGAAGAAAAAGCGGTGCAAAAAGGCAAAGAAAGCCAAGAAACTAGCTGAAATCCATCAGAATTTAGGAAGCCATCCCATCCCCCATCAGTGCAAATTAATTTCAGCTGATTAAGACCTGACCAAAGCCTTTAAAAAGGTCTGTGAATATCAAATTGTCACACCACAAAGAAATCATGGTGGGTAGAAGCAAAGAGCTCTCTCTAGACCTTCACAACCTTATTGTTGCAAAATATAATGATAGCATTGGTTACAGGCGCATATCTAAACTGCTGAAGGTTCCAATGAGCACTGTTGGAGCCATCATTCAGAAGTGAAAAGAACATCATTTTACCATAAAGCAGCCACAACCAGGAGCTCCTCGCAAGATTTCTGACAGGAGTCAAAAGAATTATCAGAAGAGTTATCCAAGAGCTGAAGACCACCCATGGAGAGCTCCAGAAAGACTTGGGGGCTCATGTACAAAGGGTACTTACGCACAAAAACATGGCATACGTCCTTTTCCATGGAAAATTTCAGATGTATCAAGAATGAAATAACCGTGGAAATATGCGCAGCCCCACACCAACTTCATGACTGGTGTACATACGTTTCTACTGTTATTGGCCCGTTGGCGACACTTAGAGGTGATGTTGAGAGACTGATAATGATGTGAAAATTATTGTACACACCAGAGACACATGATGAACCAACATCCAAGTGTGCGCAATTAGATGGGTGGATATAAAAGCAAGCGCAAAGAAGTGCAAAAAAGTCCTCTAACAACACAGGATTAGAGGATATTGCAAACCGCACAGTGAGAAGAGCAAGGGCATTTAAAGACAGAAGATTTTCTGGCTCAGGATCATGACTGGCTTGTCAGCCGGTTTAGGTTTCCACGGGCAGTCCTTGTGGAACTGTGCTCAGAGCTACGGCCGCTCTTGGAGCATGACACAGTGAGAAGCCGTGTGCTGCCCATCCCAGCGCAGGTGCTGACAACTCTGGGGTTTCTGGAAACGGGCATTTCAGAGGGAGCTGGCAGACCCATCGGGAATTTCCCAGTCAACCCTGAGCTGAGCTATACCAGCTGTGTGGGATGGCATTATCTAGCTGTCACCCAGGTACATCATATTCCCATACAATGCAGTTGAACAGGCCAATATCAAAGCACAATTTGCAGCGACAGCTGGTTTTCCAAATGATTCTGATGAACAGCATTGTTGGGAACAAACTACAAACTGGCACTGTGCGGATGGGTGGCTTCTTGGTGAGTAAATTCATGTAGCTGTCCTAATAATAACCTACCTCGTGCGCAACGCGCCTGTGCGCCGCACAACTATCATCCTGTCTTCAAGGTTTCGTTACAACTCCGTGGTTTGACTAAGTGACTTACTTTTTTGCTGATTAAACTATAGTTTGACAGCATTCTACCAAGACCCCAACTGGTTCTGTGTGTACAGTAGCTACAGTGGGGCAAAAAAGTATTTAGTCAGCCACCAATTGTGCAAGTTCTCCCACTTAAAAGATGAGAGAGGTCTCCAATTTTCATCATAGGTATACCTCAACTATGAGAGACAAAATGAGAAAAAAAAAATCCAGAAAATCACATTGAAGGATTTTTAACGAATTAATTGGTAAATTCCTCAGTAAAATAAGTATTTGGTCACCTACAAACAAGCAAGATTTCTGGCTCTCACAGACCTGTAACTTCTTCTTTAAGAGGCTCCTCTGTCCTCCACTCATTACCTGTATTAATGGCATCTGTTTGAACTCGTTATCAGTATAAAAGACACCTGTCCACAACCTCAAACAGTCAGACTCCAAACTCCACTATGGTCAAGACCAAAGAGCTGTCAAAGGACACCAGAAACAAAATTGTAGACCTGCACCAGGCTGGGAAGACTGAATCTGCAATAGGTAAGCAGCTTGGTGTGAAGAAATCAACTGTGGGAGCAATTATTAGAAAATGGAAGACATACAAGACCACTGATAATCTCCCTCCATCTGGGGCTCCACGCAAGATCTCACCCCGTGGGGTCAAAATGATCACGAGAACGGTGAGCAAAAATCCCAGAACCACATGGGGGGACCTAGTGAATGACCTGCAGAGAGCTGGGACCAAAGTAACAAAGGCTATATCAGAAACACACTACGCCGCCAGGGACTCAAATCCTGCAGTGCCAGACGTGTCCCCCTGCTTAAGCCAGTACATATCCAGGCCCGTCTGAAGTTTTCTAGAGAGCATTTGGATGATCCAGAAGAGGATTGGGAGAGTGTCATATGGTCAGATGAAACCAAAATAGAACTTTTTGGTAAAAACTCAACTTGTCGTGTTTGGAGGAGAAAGAACACCATACCTACTGTGAAGCATGGGAGTGGAAACATCATACTTTGGGGCTGTTTTTCTGCAAAGGGACCAGGACGACTGATCCGTGTAAAGGAAAGAATGAATGGGGCCATGTATCGTGAGATTTTGAGTGAAAACCTCCTTCCATCAGCAAGGGCATTGAAGATGAAACGTGGCTGGGTCTTTCAGCATGACAATGATCCCAAACACACTGCCCGGGCAATGAAGGAGTGGCTTCGTAAGAAGCATTTCAAGGTCCTGGAGTGGCCTAGCCAGTCTCCAGATCTCAACCCCACAGAAAATCTTTGGAGGGAGTTGAAAGTCTGTGTTGCCCAGCGACAGCCCCAAAACATCACTGCTCTAGAGGAGATCTGCATGGAGGAATGGGCCAAAATACCAGCAACAGTGTGTGAAAACCTTGTGAAAACTTACAGAAAACGTTTGACCTCTGTCATTGCCAACAAAGGGTATATAACAAAATATTGAGATTAACTTTTGTTATTGACCAAATACTTATTTTACCGAGGAATTTACCAATTAATTCATTAAAAATCTTTCAATGTAATTTTCTGGATTTTTTTTCTGATTTTGTCTCTCATAGTTGAGGTATACCTATGATGAAAATTGGAGACCTCTCTCATCTTTTAAGTGGGAGAACTTGCACAATTGGTGGCTGACTAAATACATTTTTACCTCACTGTATGTCAATAAACACATGCATAAAGTTTGAAATGCAACAGTCTCACCTGTTCCCCAGCGCACTTCATTCATTCACAATAGTAGTGTGTGTAATCCATGTAAGTTGTATATAACTATAAAGGCTGATGACCGCTTCATTGTGAACAGTGCCCTGCAGAACCAGATGATGAATGCCACTCAACTCCAGGCACATTTAAGGGAGGTGAGAGGCACCCAAGCGTCACGTCAGACCATTCGAAACATTTACATCAGCATGGCATCATCTGCGTGCAAGATGACCTGCAAGGTTACCTGACCACACCATCAGGCAAAGGCGTCATCGTTTGACTGAGCCAGGAAGCATTTACGCTGGACAAGGGACCAGTGGGCCTCAGTGCTGCTCTGTGATGAATAGTCGAGTCACACTGAGCAGAAATGATGGCCAATGATGTTGGAGACGTCAAGGAGAGCGCTATGCGTCAGCCACTGTTGTCACCATGTTACAGTCTGGGCAGGTGTGTCTAGTCAATACAGAACTGTCCTACACCTTGTGAATGTTACAGTGACAGGCCAATACTACCTGAATAACACCATTAATCTGGTCATTGTGCTCCTGCATGAACAACACAGGCCTAATTTCATTTCATGGCCAACAATACTCCAGCTCATCGAGGTCGCATCATTTGGGAATGGCTGCTGGAGGCTGGGGTACATCAAATGGAGTGGCCTACACTTTCTCCAGACCTGAATCCTATAGAAAACCTATGGAATCAGCTGAGTCGCCGTGTAGAGGCTCGTAACCCCACAACCTCAATGACCTGAGGGCTGCCCTTCAAGAAGAGTGGAATGCCATGCCTCAGCAGACAATAAGTCGACTTGTGAACAGCATGAGATGCCGCCGTCAAGTGGCAATTTATGTTCAAGGGCACATGACAAGTTATTGAGACAATGACATTTTTTGTTGTGGTATACCCATCACTGTTGTTGATTTTTGTTTCAATAAACTGTTTGAGATGAGGAAACCACCATTGCATGCTTCTACTTAAATGCCCTACTTTCATGATATAATATCACCGTAGCGTGAACTTTTTACATTTTCCATAAATTTCACCTGAAAGCCGAATATCCCTAACTTTTTGTGAGAAGTGTATATACACTGCTCACAAAAGGTGGAGGACTTGGAGGCTGAACTTTGCTGCATCAAACAATGTGAATCTGTAGTTGCTAACTGCAAAAAAAATGGTATGATTCCACACTGTTGTGTAATATTGCTTAATAATTATGAACCTTGCCAGTCAAATGTAATAGAGAAGAGAGGGGAAAAAAAAAAACAAAAAAAAAACGAAAACCGACCTGAAAGATTCAATAAGCCATGACGTTGATTTAAGGTAGAACTGCCCAGCCCCAATGTATGGTCAATACAATTATGACAGTCTTGTTATTATTATTATAATGTTGGCATATAATGTAGTCATATTGTTTTTGCTGTAATTTCTCTGTCAATAATAATAATAGCATTTATATAGCACCTTTCATTCAAATTTTCAGGAAAGGTGTGTAACGGCACACTGAACACGATTAGATTTTGGTGATGATCTCAAAATGCATACCTCCGCCAAGGCTCCAAAACTACTGGATGGATTTGAATGAAATTTTCACTACAGGTGGCCCTTGGCCCAAAGATTAACTCATTAGATGTTGAAGGTGATCCGTGAATGCATACCTCCGCCAAGGCCCTATCTCATAATGTACAGATGGATGGTGATATGGACAGACAAAGGGAAAGAGGGAAGGAGGCTTGGTGGAGGTATGCACTCTCTGAGTGCCCTCTGGGTTCAAAATGGATTAAATTCATTTTTTCCTCAAAATTCTACACACAATATCCCATAATGACAACATGAAAAAAGTTTTGACACTTTTGCAAATTTACTAAAAATAAAAAACTAAGAAATCACATGTACATAAGTATTCACAGCCTTTGCCATGAAGCTCAAAATTGAGCTCAAGTGCAAATGTTTCCACTGATAAGCCTTAAGATGTTTCTACAGCTTAATTGGAGTCCATCCATCCATCTTCTTCTGCTTAATCCTTTTTGGGTCGCGGGGGGGGGGGGGGGCGGTGGGGCTGAAGCCTATCCCAGCATCTTTGGGCGAGAGGCAGGGTACACCCTGGACAGATCGCCAGTCCATCACAGGGCCAACACAGAGAGACAGACAACCATTCACTCTCACATTCATACCCAAGGACAATTTAGAATCCCCAGTTTGATGCCAGTTAACCTAACTTGCATGTTTTTGGCATGTGGGAGGAAACCAGAGAAATCCCGGGGTAAACCCACACAGATCACTGTTGGTCGGGAGTCCACCTGTGGTAAATTTAGTTGATTGGACATGATTTGGAAAGGCACACATCGGTCTATATAAGGTCCCAAAGTTGACATTGCATGTCAGAGCACAAAGCAAGCATGAAGTCAAAGGAATTGTCTGTAGGCCTCTGAGACAGGATTGTCTCGAGGCACAAAGCTGGGGAAGGGTACAGAAAAATTTCTGCTGGTTTGAAGGTCCCTATCAGCACAATGGCCTCCATCCATCCATCCTCGCTCCATTCTCCCTTCACTCGTGAATGAGACTACTACTAAGACCAACTGAGCATCCCAAGTGGACCCGGGGATCCAATCTGTGCATGTACAAGTACATTTTCAATCCAGTGATTTACAAACTGATTCATAATTTTCTAAAGCCTCATTGAGAACAGTACAGTCCCACATACCTATTCTGTGGATTTTCATCTGGGGACAACCAGCAGCGACGAGCAGCAGCGGTGGAGAAGAAAAGTCTTTTGAAAGCAGAAACAGAACTTAGTTATCATCTTACATATATTTATTACACTTATTGGTGACCAAGAAAAGTCTTTTCAACAGTTTACACAAATTCTTGTTGTTCTCCTTCTTTACGCGTTTACAAATCCCTGGATTGAAAATGTACTTGCACAGACTGGATCCTGGGGTCCACTTGAGGCGCTCACTTGGTCAGGGGTCCACTTGACCTGTGCTCGTGTCACCCCTACACCATGCTGCACTGACGCAGTAATTTATACTGGAGGAGCCCTAACCAAATATTCAGCGTACAAATTAACTTCATTTCTGCAAAACTGGGGAGACTTCAGTATTATTGTACATTGTTTTCTATTTCATCTGAGGGCGTTTTAAAATTGCACATTCCTTTTTGAATAATATTGGGAAAGATTAATCATTCCAATAATAAAAAAAAATTAAAATACTTGATATCTGGTATTCATGATCTATGACCCAAAAAAATAAAACAAAAAAAACCACTTTAAATAGTTAATGCGTTATGAATATTGACGTTCATCTTTTAGAATTAAATTAGAAAAATCCGTTTCACAATATTCATTTTTAAACTGCATCTCTGCCGAATTATGGCACATAGGTATTGGCATTTGACTGCACTTTTAAAATTAACACTTAATCGGGATTTTTGCCGGCTTCTGGTTCGGTGTTAAATTCCTGTTTTTCTAAAAGAAGTTTGGTGATAGAAACTAACGGGCTGTCCATCATTCCTCCCACGGTGGAAGGAGGGACATCGTGGAAGTCCCACCGACCTCTCTTCTCTAGTTTGACCCGAGGCTGCAGGAGCTCCAGCTGTCTCCTCTGCCGGTCGATCTCCTGCTTGAAGCCCGAAGCCTCCTCCTCATAGTCTGCTACTGTCCTCTCCACCACCGCCAAGATCTCCCGAGTAGCGGTGTTCAGTCTCTCGGAGATGATTCCTCTCAGGATGTCGGTCTTGGACACGTTACCGACAGCGCCGCCGTTCTCCGTGCACATCATCTCACCTCAGTTTAGAGAATTATATTTTTTACAGTCTACGATTTAGATGGGAGTTTTAAAACATTCGTTCGTCACCAAAATTACTTCAGCTCTTTTCCTGTTGTAGTTTGGTGAAGCACAAAATGGATTCCGTAAAGAAACATGGACTCCTTATCAGTTCCTATCATTTTCGGAAATGAACACTGTCTGACCTTTTAAAAGTTTCCTCAAACATATGTTAAGGTTTCAGTTTTCCATCTCAACTTTTAAAGATAGCTTTTGTTGCGGTTATAATAGTTTTGCATGACTGTTTCTCATAACAACACCCACCATCAGATGTGTCACAATCCTTCTTCTAAATTTGATTGGCTGTTGGGAATTATTCTTCTTTTTTGGTTGGCAACCAGCGAGTTAGGTGCATTACCGCCACCTGCTGCTCCGGAGTGTGGAACAGAGTCTGACACTTGTTTTATGTCTCAAGTTCATACGAGTTCATAGGGGTTTTAATGTTAAAGTCAAGCTCTGCTGACTTTCTTAAAAGGAACTCCGATTATATTGGCATGTTAGCTCTATATGCTTTATTTTTATGTTACTAACATAACTATAATATAATTTTTTTGAAAATAATTCCCAGTTTTATATATTTTAAAAAAACTTTATTACGATGTAAATCGCCGTTTTTTGTTTACGTCGCAATGCATTCTGGGTAGTGACGTAGAATGGTTGCAGCCATTTTTTCTGTCTTATTAGTAGTAGTAGATTAGTTTATTTGACAGGGACAGTGCAATAAACATAGACAATTAATCAAAGACAATCAATCTGATGTGTTGCACATAGAGTGTATAGCTATTAGCTAATTTGCAACTCTTGTCCCTGGATGTGCTTTAGAAAAAAGAATCAAGATAAAAAATATACACAATAACCACATACATCAATGCAGAAAAATTATAAATACACAATTATAAATATTATAAATACACAAATATAACAGCCTGACTCACATTTAACATAAATATTATAAATACACAAATATAACAGCCTGACTCACATTTAACACATATAACATAACTCACATTTGCCTATTTCAGGCCTTCCTCCCTCCGTCACTCACTATAAACAAACACATTTATTCCTTCCCTTCATTCACTCTCACTTTGCAGACAATTAATTCATACATGAGTACATTCTTGTTTATTTTTCAGCCAGTTTTTAACATTTTTAGTGAATGTTTTAAAGTCCGTTATTATTTTAATTTCATTTGGCATTGTGTTCCAGATGTGACTGCCCTTTATAGAGAAAGCTGTTTGTCCAAATGTGGTTCTGCGGTGGAATATTTTACAGTTATTGTTAACAGAACTCCTGGTGGCTCTGCTGCTGTCCTGTCTTTGGACAAAACCAGCAAGTGGCTCGGGTGCTGATTTATGGAAACATTTGAACGTTAATTTCAGAAGACAGAGGTCAATGAAGCTCTCAAAACTCAATAGGTTGTATTTTTTTAAAACATTACAGTGATGCCACCTAATGGGCTTTTTGTCCAAGATTTTTAGGGTTTGATTATATAATGAACCTATATGTCTTATTGTGGAAGGGGCTGCTTGAGCCCAGACTGTCAAACAGTATGATATATGAGAAAAAACCATAGAATGCATATACAGTGCAGCTGCTTCGTAAGGTATGTAATATCTAATTAATTTAAAGCAGTTCAGATTTTTTTTTACTGTTTTTGAAATTTTCTTTATATGAAGATTAAATTTGAGTTGAGGATCTAGTACAATGCCAAGGTATTTGAATTCTGTAGCTAAACTGATGTCATGATCATGTATATTAACTTTAAAATGTTGCAGGTTACATTTTTTGATTGAAAAGCACATTGAGACTGTTTTCTGAAGGTTCAGCAATAGATGGTTCTTGAGGAGCCACTCTTGGACATCAACCATACTTGTAGACAGTACATCTGCAGCCTGTGCTGGAGTCTTGGCAGCTGTGTAAATAACTGCATCATCTGCATAAAGTTGGCATGTTGCAGCTGAGCAGTGTAACGGCAGGTCATTAATAAAAATGCTGAAAAGTAAAGGACCAAGAATGGACCCTTGTGGGATACCCATGCGGTTGTTTAAAAATGAGGATTTATCCTGGTGAACTTTTACACACTGTTCTCTATTCTGGAGATAAGATGTAAACCATTCTAATGTATTTGGGGAGAAGTTAAAAGATACCATTTTGGATAAAAGCAAACTGTGGTTTACAGTATCGAAAGCCTTTTTGAGATCTAGAAAAACAGCTCCTACCACATTACCCCTGTCCAAGGACTGTTTGACGTTTTCAATAAGGCAACAATTTGCTGTTTCTGTTGAGTATCCTGGTCTAAAACCAAATTGATGTGGATGAAGAAGTTGATTGTCTTGTAAGTAGTCTATCAGCTGTGTAGCTACAACTTTTTCAAGAACCTTAGATAGGACTGGTAAGATAGAGATTGGGCGGTAATTGCATATATCGTCTTTACTGCCTGATTTATGAACTGGTATGACGACAGCTTTTTTCCAGCCAGATGGAAATGTACTAGACCTAATGGAGAGATTAATGAGATGAGTCAGTGGTTTGATTAATATTTTGCTGTGCATTTTGAGAAAGGAGGTGCTCATATTGTAGATATCATTAGTTTTTGAGTTTGACAGTGTTTTAACAATACCAGCAATTAACTTCTCATTTACCTCATCGATGTGAAAAGTATCTGTTGGAAGTATGGAATTTGTGTTGTTGAGCACATTTGGCAGCACAAAAATTTTTGTTAAGTCTTCCACAGAGCCCACAAAGTGTGAATTAAATTCATTTGCCAAAGTAGCCTTGTCACTGACGGTCTTGCCATTGATTCTAAGTTCCTTTACCCCCTTCTGATCGTTTTTTTTATTAGTTAAGTTATTTAAATGCCTCCATAGGGAACTGTTGTTACCCTTTGCATGATCTATCAGTTTATTGTAATAAGATATTTTTGATTTTCGCAGCTCATGTACCACTTTATTTCTTAAACTTTTGTACACAAGGTGATCATTTTGTAGTTTGGAGGTTAGTGATGTTTTCAGTGCATAGTCTCGCCTCTTCATAAGTTTTCTTATTTCATTATTTAACCATGGTAGGCTAATCTTCTGTTGTCTACTTTTAATTTGCTTTGAAAATTTTTCTATAGACTTTGTGATTGTTGCAGTTATAAAATTACAACAATCATCTACTTCACATGTTGACATGAGCTGCTCCCAATTTTGATTCTCTAAGTAATGTTCAAACTCCTCATTTTTTGATTTGGGGATAATAAAATTTGATTTGTCAATATCGACTCCCCCAAAATACTGTAGTCGCTTTTTAGTAAGTTTCCTGACAGCAAGAACCATGTTATGATCTGAGAGACCAGTTACAAGATTATAGGTTCTGGTTATTCGTTCTGGTTTATTAGTAAATACCATGTCAATAAGTGTTCTGGATTGTTTGGTTATCCTGGTGGGTCCTTTGATGATTTGCTGGTAATTAAATTTAGTCATGAGGCTTTTCAGTTTTTGTTTGTCTTTTTTATCAGACCAGTTGATATTAAAGTCACCACGAATTATTGTTTCTCTGTTCTTCTCAAGTTGTTTAACCAGATCACTTAATTCATTATAAAAGGAAGAGTTGTGTGACGGTGGGTTGTACACTACTGCAATGTTGAAATTCATTACCGGAGAGAGACATACATTAACAGCTAAACATTCAAGTGAAGTATTCAAATCAACCAGTTGACATTTATATTTCTCTTTGATGTAAATTAAAACACCTCCTCCCCTCCCTACCTGCCTGTCTTTTCTAAAACACTGGTAGCCCACAATATCGATCATATTAGTGTCTATGTTACTGTGTAGCCAGCTTTCTGAGAGACAAAGGTAGTCCAGATTTGAGTCCAACAGCAACACCGAAATCTCATCTCTTTTGGGGATTATGCTCCGTATGTTTAAATGTCCGCCGAGGATCCCCTTTGGTTTAGCCTTGGTGTCCCAAAGAACTTGTGCATGATTAACAGTTTGGAAAAATAAATGTTGTTTTTGCTTTTGTACAGCTCGGTTTTGTGCTAACCCAGTGGTCTGCTGTTTAATAGTGGCAGGTCCAGGGTTAAGGTGAATATCTCCTGCCAGAAGTAGCAGAACTAACAGAACTTTAACTGTATATCCTCTGCCATATTGTGATTTTTGCTTAACAGCCATGTTTGCCTTAATTTGGAAGTTTTTGCTCAGGGCTTTTAAAGACCACATAGAGTGTAGGGTGAGATGTCCAAGCCCAAATCCATACAGATAAAACTTTTTAACTTCACCTTTGGTTGAGTTTGTCGGAAAATCCTTCTTGTTGCAGGTCCAGACACACAAAGACAAAACGAAGAGGAAGTAGAGAAGTAGAGAAGGCTTATTAGTGGTGCCCATCAGCCCACTTTTTAATCCGGTGGCCGCCATCTTCAGTCTTTCTTCGAAAGAAGGAAAAAGAAAATCTGTGGATAGTAAAATAAATTCTGCTTATATCGCCAGAATCTGATCCGATCGTCCTCGAATCCAGCTGGGCCTCAGCTAGCCAACTAGCCCCTTCCGTTGCTGGTCTCGTTGCTCATAGTCGCCGTAACTGGTCTCCCGTCCCGCTCCTCCAACCGAGTCTCGTCACACACCGCCGCTGCCACCGAGCTCCGCTGAGGTCACGGTAAGTCCTCCGCTAGGCACCGCCACCTACCGTTGTCTGCCTGGGTGAAATCTCTGCTGAGCCCCGTCAACAAATAGCCGCTTGCCTGGTAGTATCTCCGCTGGGCCTCGCAGCTGGGCTTCGATTCAGGCTGGTGTAAGGTGGAATGACTGGCGCCAGCATTAAGCTAACTAGCGTTAGCTTAGCAATCGCTTCGGGTAGTCTCGTCGCACACCGCCGCTGCAGTCACGGTAAGTCCTCCGCTGGGCACCGCCGCCTACCGCCGTCTGCCTGGGTGAAATCTCTGCTGAGCCCCGTCAAACAAATAGCCGCCTGCCTGGTAGTATCTCCGCTGGGCCTCGCAGCTGGGCTTTGATTCAGGCTGGTGTTAGGTGGAATGGCTGGCGCCAGCATTAAGCTAACTAGCGTTAGCTTAGCAATCGCTTCAGGTAGGGCACATCAGTGAATCACAAGGAAGCGCTGGAATCGCTGGTCAGTTTACTCACAGTGGCCGGATAAAAGCGATCAAAGGGGTAATCCACCGGAGGTATATCCGATCGCTGTAGGTTAGATTTTTAGAGACTGGCGCCAGCATTAAGCTAACTAGCGTTAGCTTAGCAATCGCTTCAGGAAGGCGCAGGAAGTCGCTGGAGAAAGGCGATTAAAGGGCAATCCAACGGAGGTGGCAATTCAGCCCGTGCGTGTTCGCCACGAGCGCCGATCGCTGCAGGCCAGCCACTTTTAATGGCAAAATCAGTGACTTTGTCTCAGCACTGAAAAAGTGTGACCATCCCGGTCGCCATCTTGAATATAAGCCTTGGCATCATACAAGCCAAGAAGCGAAGCTACTAACTACTGCCATTTGTCAGTGAAAATGACATATTGCGCGGCTTTTGGATGTAATTTCCAATCAAAGGGAAATAAAGAGAGCGGGGTGAGCCTCCATAGCTTTCCTAAAGAGGGAAAGTGGAGGAAAAAGTGGGGCAGCAGCGGCTCAGCAGGTAGAGCAGGTCGTCTAATAACCCGATGGTTGGCAGTTCGCATCACGCTCTTCCCAGATATCCTGCCGTTGTGTCCCTGGGCAAGACACTTCACCCCTAGGAGTGGCTCCTCTGCCCGATAAGGTGCGCGCAGTAACAAATTTTCCCCAACCACAAACAGTCAAAGCATTACAGGAGTTTTTGGGAATGGTTAATTTTTATAACCGTTTCCTCCCCCGCGCAGCGCAGCTCATGCAACCATTGTATGCTGCACTAAAAAAACAAAAACCCACGAATAAAATCGAATGGTCTCCTGAGCGGGAGCGCGCATTCTCTCAAGTCAAATCAGCCCTGGCAAACGCTGCGTTGTTGGCACACCCAGTCCCAACGGCCCACATGGCGCTCACTACTGACACGTCAGATGTGGCCATAGGGGCGGTCGTTGAACAGTACGTGGCTGGGGCCTGGCAACCGCTCGCGTTTTTCAGCAAAACCTTGCGCGATAGCGAGCGAAAATACAGCGCGTTCGACAGGGAGTTGTTAGCTCTACACTTGGCCATCCGCCACTTCCAGTTCTGGCTGGAAGGACGTCGTTTCACTGCGTTCGTGGACCACAAACCGCTGACTTTCACGATGGACAAGATTTCGGAACCTTGGTCGGGCCGGCAGCAGAGACAGCTGGCCGCGATATCCAGCATGTGGCAGGTAAATATAATGTAGTGGCAGACTGCCTCTCACGTGCTGTGGCGGCTCCAGGCCCCGTGGGGGCAGACTCTGCAGCCATGGCCGCAGACCAGGGTAGCGACGCGGAAGCGTGCGCGGCCCCGGTCCACATAAGGATAGATTATGCAGCCATGGCCGCGGAGCAGGTTAGCGACGCGGATGTGCGCGCGCTCCAGTCTGGACCAACAGGATTAAGGCTGGAGAACAGGGTGCTGCAAGACGGTATGCCCCCCCTAATCTGCGATGTCTCCACTGGACGACCGCGTCCGGTTGTACCAGCCGTGTGGCGCCGCCGCGTTTTTGACTCGATTCATTCTCTGGCGCACCCGGGGGTGCGCGCGTCAGTCAAAATGGTAGGAGAGAAATTTGTATGGCCGTGCCTGCGCAAGCAAGTCAAGGAGTGGGCAACAGTCTGCGGGGCTTGCCAAAATACACAAACACACTAGAGCTCCCTTGGAGCCTTTTCACATCCCGGCTAAGTGGTTCGATCATGTGCATGTCGACCTCGTAGGCCCCCTCCCGCCGTCACAGGGGTGCACACACCTTTTGGCAATGGTGGACCGCACCACGCGTTGGCCGGAAGTGGTCCCACTGGCATCAACCACAGCCGAGGAGGTGGCGCGCGCGTTTTTAACAGCATGGGTAGCGCGTTTTGGAGTTCCGTCAGACATTACGTCCGACAGAGGTCCTCAATTTGTTTCCGAGCTCTGGTCAGCAATGGCCCGCAGCCTGGGGGTAACGATCCACCGCACTACCGCGTACAACCCGCAGGCTAATGGTTTATGCGAACGTTTCCATAGGTCATTGAAAGCAGCCCTCAGAGCGTCGCTTACGGATGCAAATTGGGTAGACAGGCTACCATGGGTTTTATTGGGGTTGCGTTCTGCACCTAAAGAGGATTTAAAAGCCTCCCCAGCTGAGTTAGTTTTTGCGCAGCCACTCCGGCTGCCCGGGGAGTTTCTCCCGGATAATCCTGCGCCAGAGTGCCCCCCCGCTCAGCGGTTGCAGAGCGACACGGGATCGAGCACACTTCCTGGCCCGGTTCATCACAGCTTCCCGCGCGTTTTTGTGCCTAAAGCTTTAAAAAATGCGGAGTTTGTTTTTGTCAGACAGGATGCCCATCGCCCAAACTTGCGACCGCCTTATGATGGACCATTTAGAGTGCTGGAAACAGGAGAGAAGCATTTTTTGCTAGATTTGGGAGGCAGAAAGGAAGTGATTGACATAAACAGGCTCAAACCCGCTTTTGTGATGGCTGACGAAGCTGTGCAGTTGGCAAGGGCCCCCCGGCGCGGCAGACCCCCTAGAGGGCATTCCCCAGAACACCCACAGAGATTGACTAACAGTTCTAACCCACAGGCAGCAGCCCCACAGCAGGAGGACACTGCGGAGGCAGTAAAGCCTACTTACAGCAAATACGGCAGAAGACTAAGGCCTAAGCGGCATGTGGATTGATATGTAGTGATTTTATTATGACATGTGTGGGGATCATGAAATGATGAGACTGGATTATTTCTCAGTATGGTTTATTCATCTCAAGTCCCCAGCTCTCTCTCTCTCAGTCAGGAAAAAAGAGAAAGAGCTGTGGTAAACCCACATACATTTATACCCACACATCAAACACAGAATCACACAATCAAGTCACATCCTTCTATTTACACTTAATCACTCCAAAGTCCTCTTTGCTCTTCTGTCTGACCCCAGGAGGTCAGACAGTCCTTTCAGGCTCTTGCTCCAGATCCTCTGACTTCCTCCCAAGTCTGCAGGTGGTCCAGACTCATTGTCCATCTGAGGCGTGATGTCAATACACACCGCAAGCTTAAAGTCCTTCTATGCTTGGGTCACAGTCACAGTAACTATAGAAACAAAACAAGAAATAAATGGAAACACATAACCATGGGGAAAAAAAAGGAAAGAATTACAAGACAATAACTATGGAAACAAAACAAAATGCAAACACAAGATAACTATGGAAAAAAAAGGAACCAGAAATACATGACAGCAACTATGGGCATAGAACCAAGAAATAAATACAAACTCATGGTAACTAAGGGAACAAAAAACAAGACGTAAATGCAAACACATGATGACAAGGAACAAGAAACACTTACTAACACATGGTGACTATGGAAAACAAAAAAAAAACAAAACACAAACACAGCCAGAAATACATGCAACCACCCGATAACAAAGGAACAAAAAACACCATACTACAGCCCTTCAAAGGAAGAGGGGGAAACCAAACAAAAAAAAAACAAGACCCAGACCATGGATTTCAAAAACTCATGAGGCAATCTATATTGCTAAACAAAACTTAGACATGACCAGACAACGTATGGGCCAAAACAAGAGATGATCGGCGGAGATCCAACGCCCCCCAGGCAGAGCTCCGGTGACCTCCCTGCCCCCGATGGCCCACGGATAGTCCCACAAGCAGTACATGGTCAGGTGGCCTGCCCCAGTCCCAGGCCCCCAGAAACAAGTCCTCCGGTGGCCGAACCAGGCCACCCTGTAGCAACAACAGTTTATCGGGCGACCACCCCGAGACGCCGAACGCACAAAGCAGCTCCTCGGGTGGCCGACCCGCATCCCACAACCACCAGAACCGTGGAGGAATTGCATGCCGCCGCCCGCCTAATGAAGACCAGACATGCAAGCGCCAGTCTGCTAGACAAACACCTCCAATGGCCCCCAGCTGGTGGCTCCTGAGAGGGGAACAACCAAGAACTTGGACCTCCTTGAATCCTGGTTGGGTCGCAGCCGCACCTGCGATGGACCCCCACTGGACCTCGTTGGACCCCGATTGGGTCACATCAGCACCCGCGTCGGACCCCGACTGGGTCACATCTGCACCCGCGTCGGACCCCGACTGGGTCAACTCAGCCCACGTGCCGGACCCCAACTGGGTCAGGACGGACCCCGACTGGGTCACCTTGGCCCATGCGTCGGACCCCGACTGGGTCACCGCTGCACCCGCGTCGGACCCCGACTGGGTCACCTTGGCCCATGCTTCGGACCCTGACTGGGTCACCTCGGCCCATGCGTCAGACCCCGACTGGGTCACCTTGGCCCATGCGTCGGACCCCGACTGGGTCACCTTGGCCCACACGTCGGACCCCGACTGGGTCGGCACTGCACCGGCGACGACCTCCATCCCCGAACCTGGGACCTCCAGTCCCGTGACCTCGACATACTCCAGACCGGTAATGCTGTGGAGAGGCTCAGAGAACAGGAGAGGACCGGGATCAGTCTCACCGGCAGCGCCAGAGCCCAGCGAGATGAGCTCGGGCGCAGCAGACGGCTGCCCCTCGCTCGCCTCCCCATGAGGCAGGCAAAAATGCTCTAACACACCATAAAGGAAAACAAAGAAGAGCACTTGCCTGCACTCGGGCTCTGGAGCCGTCCAGGACTCCGTCGATCCAGGTTCAGCTAGACACTCGTCGTCGGGCTCCCACTCGGCTGCGTCGGGTTCCACAGCCGGCCTGATGGTCTCTGCAGCTGGATCCTCCCGCGCTGACGTCCACACCAATAACCCGTGTGGCGTGGGGGCAGGGGACACTCGACCTGCTGACTCGGGCTGCATCACCGAGGAAACCTGGGGACGCTTGCTTGTCGGCTCTGGCTCCTCACCGCAGTCCGTTCTCCTCCTCTGTCCAACACAAGGCTGCAGGGCCGGGATATCTCCCAGGGCCGCAGGCCTCCCCCTCATCCGACGGCGTGGAACTGATGCCGAGGACCGCTCAGCAGGAGGAAACACAGAGGCAGCAGGTTCAGTATTATTGGCTACAGCTGGAAAAGGAAACTCGGGGAGCTGCAAACCCCGAGCTTCACCCCCAGGAGTCAGACAAGACAGATCACTATGATGGATAGGAAAGTGAAATTGAACTTGCCTGTCTCCCGAAGGGAAGATGGTGCCAGCTGTAGAGGACGTTGCTCCTTCCCTTGCTCGCTGGATGGTAACGCAGGACCCATGGACGGAGCTCACCGGCGCAGGACCCAGATCACTCTCAGCAGCTGGCTGATTGAATGGGTCATTCCGGCGGCCCGGAACTGGATCCGGAACAGGAGCTTGCTGAGGACGTGCTTGGCCGCGGCGCCAACGCCTCCGCCGGGCCCCAGATGGTGCGAACTCCAGGACTGGTTCAAGGACAGGATCAGGATCCGTAGGCCAAGAGCAGAAGTGCCTCTTCTCCTGCTTCACGCCGCGTTCCTCCTCCAGCATCAGGAAAATCTCGCGTTGTGTGGCGATATCCTCCCTCCTCGCATCGACTTCCGGGTGGTCGGCCCAGCGGGAAGGGAGATGACGAAGAATGTCTTCAGCAGCGCCTAGGTACCAATGTATGCTGTGATGGTAATCCAGCAGGGAAGCGGAGATGAGCATCTCATCCACCACTTCCAGAACGCCTGTCAGCTCGTGGCTCGGGCTCCCAGCACGGCCCCTCCGCGACGGCATTCCTCCCACACACACAGTACCCAAACGGAAACAGCAACTGTCCGAAAAACTCAAACTCACTGGTGAATTGCGTCTCGGGTTGGCTTCACCGTAAACGCCGTTCTGGCAGCAGTGTACTGTCATGGGTAGCTCTCGCGAGCCACCATAAGATGCCACACAGTCACCAGTGAGTTTAGTGAGAGTTTTATTTATGGTGAAAAAATAGTGATAACACAGGCTGCTGAGACAATGACACTTTAGTCTACCACAACAGGAGGCGCAAGGCTAACAGCTCATTACAGGTCCAGAGGAGGAGACGGTCAAAACACAGACAGACGAGGTTGTAGAAAATAATAATTACTCAAGCTGCTAAGGCAAAGACTCACAGAGATCGATACACACCAGGAGGGGTAAGGCTATACAGCACACTTACTAGTTCCGGGGAACGACGGTCAAACCAAAAGCAGACGTGGTATGAATAAGTCCAGTTCATCCGTAGCGTGACGGAGTGTGAACAGACACTGCTGCAGAGATGCGGTCGCCAGCACGGGTTAAAATAGTCCATTGCTAATGACCACAAATGCAGCACAACTGTTCAGGGTTTGACAGCAGAGCGGAAGCCTCCCTGAGCACTGTCACAATAAGAGCTCGGGGAGCTAGGATAACAACGCCGCTGTCAAACCCTGACAGGAATAACCCGAGCACCAAGACCTAGAGCTCGGGTCATGACAATCGCATGCTGCTGTGACATTGGCTTGTGCTGTTGGCCGGGTCACTCGAGCTATACAGGGGAGAGAGTCAAAAGACTGTTAACGATATCTACCAACAACCCATGTGCACATAGAAAATCAGCCCCCAGTATATGGTAATCCAATGCTGCTACAACAAAAGTCCATTCATATGTACGACTGTGTAGAGACAAGAGCAGAGTCCTCTCACCAAAGGTCTTAATGTCTGAGCCGTTTGCTGCTGCCATCTCGGGGCCGCTGGTTCCTGCCAGCCGGTCAGCATAGGTCGGCCGGATGAAACTCCTCTGTGCGCCGGTGTCCACGAGGAAATGCCTCCCTGAGCATGTGTCCGTCAAATAGAGCAGCTTGTTCTCCTCCCCGAGGGTCGCGGCTGCTACCGACCCCCGGGCTTGGCGTTTCCCGAGCGCTTGAACTGGCACGGTGGTATACATTTGCGTGCCCTCTCTGCAAAGCAGCGGTGGTAGAAGCAAAGCGTGTCACCTCCACGTTCCTTGGCCCCCGCTGTTGCTGCCGTCGGTGGCTCCTCGCCTCCTCGTGTCGACGTGCCGGGCTCCGTCGCTGCCGCAGTGGCCACGAAAGCCTTGGTGACGACGATGATCCGGTCTGCCTCTCGGGCTAGCGCACAATAGTCCCGTTTGGCCAGCAACGACGAATTGGCCAGGGTCGCTCTCGCCGCTGTCGGAAGATTCCTGAGGAAAATGTGGGTGAAGATGAAGTGGTCGTCGTCCGTGCCCTTTAACCTCAGCATCTTCTCCATCATGTCCACGGCCGAACCGTCTCCCAACTCGGTCCGCGTCAGAAGCCTTACTGCTCTCTCACCATCCGAGAGCGTGTAGTGCTGGATGAGGGCAGCCTTCAGCGCGTCATATTTGCCGTCGGCTGGTGGCTGATCGAGCAGGCTCTCGATGTGCTGAGCCGTGCTGGCATCGAGCGCTGCGACCACATAGTAGAATTTCGTATCATCCGCCGATATCCCTCGGAGGGAGAACTGCGCCTCGGTCAGGTGGAACCAGGAGCGCGGGTTGTGCTGCCAAAAATCAGGTAGTTTGATCACTACAGCGCACGCGAAGCTGGGGGTTCCAGTTGAGGTTGGCTCCGGGGGATCTTCCGTCGTATTCCATGATTCGTCTTTGGTCACCAGTGTGGAGCGTGTAAATAATGAGGCTGATTTGGTTCAGGCGGTTTATTACACGACTCACACAAGGAGCATAGACAGAATGGCATACAAGTAGGAACTCTTCCCTTAAAAAACATGACATCCTTCTAGGCTCTTCTCACACACAAAAGATAATCACCGTCTAGACTCTTCTCACACACAAAAGATAATCCCCCGTCCGACTGCAGTCAGTCCATTCATCCTTGACACCTCCCTGTTATCTTACTAGGGCATCTAGAAACTTCTCACACACAAAAAGTTAACTTTGCATCCTTTGTTCCTGTCTAAGGTGGTAAACCATTATGCACTCCCCAGGTTGCCACAGTTCACTGCTTACAAGAAGCTGTTCTTTACTGCAACAAATCAGTCACTTTTTCCTGTGTGCATAAGAAAACTTTAAATTTATTTAACCATCATCCTCGCTACTCCAACCACCCTGAAGTCATGGCGAGGATGGCGGATATCTCTGCGCTCCGGGAGAGACTCCGTGGGCTGGAGGGAAACTCCGGCAGGAGGCCGAAGAGAAGGCACCCTCGCTCCTCGCTTCGGGATCCCGTTCCTGTCTCTGATCCAGTCCAGGAGTTCGCACCACCCAGGGGTCATCCCCAAAGGAGTGAGACGTCATTAGGGATTCCCCCTAAGAGGTTACAGCTGACAGCTATTTCCATCCGGGACCGAGTGGCTGCAGCTCGCTCCGCCGTCCACCCCACACAGATCATGAAGCATGTGACGGCGGCGGTCAGGCTGGTGGAGAGGAATCCTGAACTGTGTGATTATCCAGAATATGCTGACCTTCCCGCCACTGTTTCCGTGCAGGAGCGGCGTTTTTCTAACCTCACCTTCGCCTCGTCCTCTGCCAGTAAACATCGTCTCCATGCAGATTGCACACCTCAGCGAGAACCCCATCCGGATCCAGTTTCGGGTAGCCACACAAACTCTGTCTCCCAGCCAGCTGCAGCCTCCGTGTCTCGCCGAAGAGGTAAAGCAGCTGCCTCCACCTCCGGGTCATCTCTCCCCACTGTTCCGTCAGCTCCTCGTTCCCGGTTCGCCTCGGCTGTTTCTCCCTCCTCCTCGACGTTCACTCCAGCTGCTGTGAGCGCCACGAGTCCATCTCCGGATGCTCCCGTTCCTGATCCGGTGCGAGAGGCTCCTCTTCATCTTCCCGGGGTCCTCCCATTTCCATCCAGCGGGGGAAGGAAAGATTCAAGTTCACTGCGGCGGGTCCCATCAGCCCTTCGGGAATCAGGCAAGTGTCTATTCATTCTTTTCCTGTATTGGGTGAATTGCCTTGTTTGATTCCTGGGGATGGAGTTTGGGGTTCACAGCCCCCCAAGCTTCCTCCACCTGCTGCAGAAATTAATTATGAACCTGCCGCCTTGAGCGTTCCTTGGTGCCAGGACTACACCGTCGGACAAGGAGGGAGCCTGTGGGCTTGGAGAGCCTGGATCCTGCTCCGCAGCCACAACACGAGCAGAGGAGGAGGGTGAACTGCAGATTGGAGCCTGCGCCGACGAGCAAGCGTCCCCGGGTCTCCACCGAGGGACAGTCCGACCCGGCAGGTCACGGAGCCCCTGCCGTCACACCGTGCGGGTCCTCGGCGTGGACGTCTGCGTCAGGGAATCTCCAGACTGTGGACTCCATCATGCCGGCTGCGGAGCCCACTGTAGCCGAGTGGGAACCGGAAGACAACCTTCTTCCATCTGAACCTGGATCATCGAAGTTCTGGACGGTGACAGAACTCAAGTTCAGGCAAGTGCACCATTTTGTGTTTCTCCTCACAATTCTGGAGCATTCTTGCCTGTCTCTTGGGGAGACGAGCCAGGTGCAGCCGTCCGCTGCATCCGAGCTCGTCTCACTGGGCACTGTAGCTACCGGTGATCCTGATCCCGGTTCTTTTTCTTCTCCTGAGCCTTCTCCCAGGGTCACCAGTACAGAGTCGATCCCGGTCGCTGTGCTGGAGGTTCCGGGTTCGGGTTTGGAGGCCGTCCCTGGTGCTGCGTGGACCCAGTTGGGGTCCATCGCGGGTGCGGCATTGACCCAATCGGGGTCCATCACGGGTGTAGCATTGACCCAGTTGAGGTCCGTCGTGGGTTGTGTTCCGGCCCAGTCGGGGACCATCGTGGGTTGTGTTCTGGCCCACTCGGGGTCCGACGTGGGTGCCACGCTGACCCAGTCGGGGTCCGTCGTGGGTGCGGCACGGTCCCGCTGGGGACCCAACGTGGGCGCAGCGCCGGTTCGGTTCGAGGTCGGTAAAGGAGCTGCAGATCCTCTGCCGTCTGACGCTGGACTGGTCCTTCATCCTTCCCCCAATCCTTCTCCACCGGGTGCCGTTGGGGTTCTCCGTATTTGGCTCGGCTTTCCCTCGCTATCCCCCTCTACAGGGAAGCCGTCTTCGATTTCTCCCCTGCAGTTCTGGTGGCTGAGTGATGCGGGGCGGCCGCCTGGAAGACTGCCTCACCTGTTTGGCGTTCTGGGTCGGCCACCTGACCAACTAGACTCTCGGTTCGGCGATCTGGTCCAGCCGCCAGAGGGACTGTTTTTCCTGGCCTGGGACTGGGGTAGGCCGCCCGAACCTTTCCTTTTTTCCTTGCCAGTGATCTGGACGCAGGAAAAACCCCTGAACTATTTGTGTTGAACTATTGTGAACTGTATTTATCGCCGCTCTTTAGCGCGTTTTTTTTTTCTCTCCCCTCCTCTGTCTGAGGGATGATATGTGGTTGCCACGTTGTTTCCTATGGGCCTGTGTATCTTGGTTATAGGGCTTTTTCTCCAGTTATTTGCATTTATTGTCCTGTCTGTTATGCCACCCATGCATTATGGAGTATTGTGTTTTTTTGTTTGTTTGTTTGTTTTTTCCCATGCTCTGTAATTGCTTCATATTTATTTCCTGTGTTCTGCCTTGCCGCTCTTTGTTCCGGTTCCTGGTCTTGATGTTTTTTTTTCTGGTTCTCGCCCTCCTGGCCTTTCCCCCATCCCCCCACCCTGGATGGGGGTGGGGGGGTGGGGGCTTGGGTGTCACGCGGCACCCAGAGTGCGCCGTTCGGGGGGGAGTACTGTCGTGGTCTGAGCGCTGATTTCGTCCACGCTCGGGTCATGCAGTATTTTCCTCCCATCGGGTGTGTGTTCCCTGTGGCTCTCCGAGCCTTTATTCTGACAGCGTCACGGCAGGGCTTCCGGCTGTCAAAGCTGGGTCACGCTGTGACAGCTGTTCAGCATCTCCCCTAATCACTCTCCCCACTGATTGGGTTATCTCAGGGATTTAAAGAAGCAGCTGGGGGCTAACCCTTGCTGCAATCTCGTCAAACATTCCCTCGTCCAACCTCCGTGCTGGTTTCACGATTCGTACCTTTCTCAGTAAGTGTTTTCATTGTGAGTCTGTTCCTCCTTTGCCATAGTCTTAGTCATAGCTATAGTGTGTTTTGCCCCTCGTGACTCATTATTTTGTCATTGTCTTTCCTTAATAAATAGTGCAAACTCATCGGTGGCCTATAGCGTCTCATTTGCGGCCCGCGAGGACCGCACCGTGACACCTTTCTTCACTCTCAATGAAATATTTTTGCTGGTCATTAACATCTGTTTGTTCTCTCCCATAGATTGAGTCCCTGTTATGCTGTTTGCTCTCTACATATCTGTTCTTTTCTTCTTCTTCTCTATCCCCTCATCCCCCAGCCAGTCGCAGCAGATGACTGCCCCTCCCTGAGCCTGGTTCTGCTGGAGGTTTCTTCCTGCTAAAAGGGAGTTTTTCCTCTCCACCGTCACCAAGTGCTTGCTCACAGGGGATCGCCTTGAATTGATTTGAATTGAATTAATGTCAGAGAGTGAATAAAAAAAGGTATTTCTCTTTTTATACAGTGTATGTAAACATCTGGATTCAACTGTATTCATACCCTGTGCATGCGCACCAAGGCTTAATTATGATAATTTTTTTTTGTAAATCCCCAAAACAGTATCACATCTGCACGCCATTAAAAAGTGTTGGCCACTGCATTAATATGCATTGCTGAAAAGATAAATCCAGGTTAGAAAAATCTTATACAAAATCAATACTAAATCACCCTCATATTATACAGTCAGTGAGAGCAGCCTTTTGTAGTCTGTGGATGACCACTGACTAGATTAAACATTTTCTTCTTATTACTAAATTTCTCGAGAATTGTAAAAGTAATTATGTTAACTATACATACATGAAATGGGATATGCACACATGTTTACATTGATACTTGATGTCTATAGGAACAATCCTGTACTGATTTCAGTCATTGCTGGAGATGAGATATTGAGTATGACACATTTTTAAATAAGAATTCAATGTCCTTCCTCTCTCTGTTGTTAGATGATGCTCCAGTTTATTCCCTACAGATGAAGTCATTGTTTTATCTCAAAAAGTGAGTACAAAAATCAATCATTAAGATACAAGTATTCAGATGACATTCAGCAGCATTTAAAACAAATATCAAAAGTTGGTCCCGCAATGTGAAAGTATCTCAAAACAAGAAAACACATAATTGTCATGGAAATGCTTGCCCCTCTAGGGCAAGGGAAAAAAGGAGAACCCAATTGCCAGGTGATTCTGGTAAACCATTGTCTATTAATAACAGAAAATAAACGCTGCACATGGGCAGAAATAATATGAGACCGAACAGCAAAACACAGCGAATGTAAAAGTCCAGACAGCATGGAGTGACAAATAATAGTAATCCAAACAGTGTTGTGAAGAACGAGGTGTGAACACAAGGACACAGCGAAGGACACAGATTAAAAACGCAGATATATAGACATGGGAGCAATTGAGACAATACAGGACAGGTGAGTACCATCAAGGGCAATCAAGCAGCACAGGATGAGTGGGGCTGTACAAACAGAGCAAATACATACCAGACATGACAAATGACTCAAAAGGGAACACAACGCCCATCATGTGGTCATTCTACCAGGGCACCATTGAGAGCATCCTCACCAGCTGCATCACTGTGTGGTATGGAAGCTGCACCACCTCCTGCCGGAAGACACTACAATGCACAGTGAAAGCAGCCAGCAAGATCGTCTGTGCATCTCTGCCCTCCCTCTCAGACATCTACCACACCCGCCTCACCCGCAGAACCATCAGCATCACAGGCAACACCTCCCACCCCTAGACCCTAGACTTGCTAAAGACCTCCATTAAGTCATGATAGACCTCGGGCATGGAGCTGAGATCCGCCGGCTCAGCCAGAGGAGAGGAGATCGGGAGAGAGGGCGAGCATGCGGCCGAGCGGAGACACAATGAGAGACAAAAAGAGCTCCAGGACAAAATGGAGCCCTGGCTCCAATTTATTATAGGGTTATGAATTTGGAGCCATGGATACCCCAGAATCATGGGGGTAGTGGAATGGGACAGGACATAGAACTGAACGGTCTCGTGGTGATTACCAGACAAAATGACCGAAATGGGCTGTTTGTTAAGTAATCACCGCGATCCTGCTGGTTGAAACCGCTGAGACATTCAAAGGCATTGGGAGGTTCCTGGTTGGAATATGAAATTTTTGGACCAGTGCCAGTTGATTGAAATTCTGCTTGGCCCCCAAATCAATCAGGGCGGAGGTTTTGAACTCGGCCCCCGGTAACTGAATGAGGGCCGGGAGTTCAAAACAGTTGGAAGGATTTTGCAAAGACCCTCCCGCCAGACCCCCCACAGTTACTGACGAGCCAGATCTTTTGGTTTAACTGAGCATTTCAAAATTACGTGGTCAGTGGCTGCCCAATAGTGGCCCTGCAATACCCACTGTCTCTCAACGCTGACGCTCCTCCAGAGTCAGATGGGACCTACCGAGGGCCATTGGCTCGGAGGGCACTGACGGAGCTGCACCAGAGCGGGAGGGAGCTGGGTACAGTGCGAACAGAGAAGCAACGGCCCTCTGCTCCCTCACACGCTCCCTAAACCGGTTATCCAGAGCCACTGCCTACACAATAAGCTCATCCAGAGAGGAGGGGGATGCGCAGATAGCCAGCTCATCAAGGAGACGTGCAATCAGGCCCCAGAGGAAGGCACTGTGTAGAGCAATGTCGTTCCATCTGGAGTCTGTTGCAATGACTCGAAACTCGACGGAGAAATCGGCTACAGACCGGTTTCCCTGCCAGAGTCCCATCAGCTGGCTAACAATGTTCCCCTCGCTCTCCAAATAGTCGAAAGCCTCAGAGAATTCCCGCACAAATCGCTCAAATGTGTACAGCGGCCCATTCAGGCTGCTCAAGATGGACTGTACCCACTTGAACGCTTGGTCCTGCAGCAACAAGGTCAGGAAGTGGATCTTAGCTGAATCGTTCCTCTACTCCTTCTCCACCTGCTGGAAATAAAGCCGGCAGTGGAGCTGGAACCCTTTGCATCCTCCCACCTCTCCCCCATAGGGGGCAGGCGAAGGAACAGAAATGTTCCTGGGGATGGAAGAAGCTGGCGGAGCAGCAGTTGCAGGGGGAGGCGCCACACCAGGAAGCCAACACAAATTCTTGGTGATGGTCGCCAAATGCTGGGTAATGGTTTGGAGTTGTTTGGAAAGAAACATGACCTGGCGTTCCATGGCATCCAAATGTGAGAGTGCCGGCTGTTCGCCTGGCAAAGCGCCTGCTGAGCCTCAATCTTGGCTGGACCGTTCTGTCATGATTCAACCCAAGAGAGATGCCCAAACACTGAGCAACCACACCAAATGAACACTCAGACTCAGATGGTAAATTTTCACCACTTTAATGAAAATACAAAACCAAAAATCCACAAACCTAAATAAAGTACACAACTAAGGAAAAGCGCAAACAAAAACACTCATTTAAATTGACACACAAAAACAGGTGCCTGCTGGAGCGCACGCAGCCTGGGGGGAGAGAGCGGAGAGAGAAGGTTAGAGGCAAGAATCTCCGCAAGAGGAGAATAAGAAAGGATAACACTCTTACTACAATGAACAGAGGAGCCCGGCAGGGAACTCCTGCGTGGGACGAGTGGGTGACAGGGGAAAGACGGATAATCTGGGTGAAACGTCCGGTGTCTTTGGGTCAGGCAAGCGTGGTCAGCCCTGGAGTACACACTGCCAAGGTGGCAGCAAACCTGAGGAGAGGGAGAAGACACGGGGAGTGAAAAACACAGGTCAACCAAAAATGCAATGAGTGAGCTTGATAGGGCAGCAATACCCAACAGTCCAGCGGTGCTGTATTCACACACTGGACCTTAAATATGCTGAGGCACGGGAGGGCAGAAGGTGCAGCGAATCACGCAGGTGTGTAGATTACTCCAGAGCCGGGGGAACAGGAACAGAAGGGGAGGGGGCGCACACTCGCTTGATCATCACAAGAAGTAATGTTAATAATGATGTGTGTTTATTTTAACAGTAAGTCAAGAACTGAATGCTAAAACCAATGAAAAATATTCTGGAAACAAGTGGCATATTTATAAATGTAAAATATTATCTGGTATCAAATAGCTCACCTGAAATTAATTTTAAAAAAATATAACTGTAACTGAACTATAAACATAGAGGAAGAATATCTGGTTTCTTTCTTTTCTGATTTCTATATTATAATCCAGCAAACAGTTACAGGTACATCTCAGAAAATTAGAATATCATGAAAAAGTTCAATATTTTTTGAAATACCCATATATTACATAGATTCATTACACATAGAGAGAAATATTTCAAGCCTTTATTTCTTGAAATGTTGATGATTATGGCTTACAGATAATGAAAACCCAAAATTCGGTGTCTCAGAAAATTAGAAAATTGTGAAAAAGGTCAATATTGGAAAGTCATGGTGTCACACCCTAATCAGCTAAATAACTCAAAACCCCTGCAAATGTTTTCTGAGCCTTTAAATGGTCTCTCAGTCTGGGTCAGTAGGCTACACAATCATGGGGAAGACTGCTGTCTTGACAGATGTCCAGAAGACAGTCATTGACAACCCTACACAAGGAGGGTAAGCCACAAAAGGTCATTGCTAAAGAAGCTGGTTGTTCACAGAGTGTTGTATCCAGGCATATTCGTAGAAGGTTGAGTGGAAGGAAAAACTGTGGTAGGAAAAGGTGCACCAGCAAAAGGGATAACCGCAGCCTTGAGAGGATTGTCAAGCAAAATCCAAGAATTTGGGGGAGCTTCACAAGGAGTGGACTGAGGCTGGAGTCATTGCATCGAGAACCGCTACGCACAGACAAATCCTAGACATGGGCTACAAATGTTGCATTCCTCGTGTGAAGCCACTCCTGTACCAGAGACAACATCAGAAGCGTCTTACCTGGGCTGTGGAGAAAAAGAACTGGACTGTTGCTCAATGGTCCAAAGTCCTCTTTTCAGATGAAAGTAAATTTTGCATGTCATTTGGAAATCAAGGTCCCAGAGTCTGGAGGAAGAGTGGAGAGGCACAGAATCAACGTTGCTTGAAGTCCAGTATGAAGTTTCCACAGTCAGTGATGATTTGGGCTGCCATGTCATCTGCTGGTGGTGGCCCACTGTGTTTTCTGAAGTCCACAGTCAACGCAGCCATCTACCAGGAAATTTCAGAGCACTTCATGCTCCCTTCTGCTGACAAGCTTTACAGAGATGCTGATTTCATTTTCCAGCAGGACTTGACACCTGCCCACACTGCCAAAGGTACCAAAACCTGGTTCAATGACCATGGTGTTACTGTGCTTGATTGACCAGCAAACTCGCCTCACCTGAACCCCATAGAGATCTATGGGGTATTGTTAAGAGGAAGATGAGAGACACCAGACCCTGACCTGAAGGCCACTATCAAAGCAGCTTGGGCTTCCATTACACCTGAGCAGTGCCACAGGCTGATCGCCTCCATGCCACACCACATTGATGAAGTAATTCATGCAAAAGGAGCCCTAACCATGTATTGAGTGCACAGAAATGAACATACTTTTCAGAAGCCTGACATTTCTGTTTAAAATATCTTTTTTTTATTGATCCTATGTAATATTCTAATTTTCTGACAATGAATTTGTGGTTTTCATTATCTGTAAGCCATAATCATCAAAATTTCAAGAAATAAAGGCTTGAAATATTTCACTCTATGTGTAATGAATCTATATATGAGTTTCACTTTCTGAAATGAGTGACAAAAAATATTGAACTTTTTCATGATAGTCTAATTTTTTGAGATGTACTGTACCTGTAATTTTGACTTTTTATGTATATATAATTTGAATTGTATGAAACGCTACATGTGTGGCGGTTCGGTTAACCCCCACAACAGATTAAGGACACTCAGCTCTCTTCTCTTGGTTTTTCCCGCTGCACTACTGAGATGTAATGTGCCATTCATGTATTGTGATGCAATGTGCCATGCATGTATTGTGATGCAATGTGCCATTCATGTATTGTGATGTAATGTGCCATTAAATGTATAGTGTTCATGCGTCCTGTCCTTACTGTGACCTAGAGACAGATCAATATGTAGGTCTTTCAAATGCAAATGTCTCATGCCTGTTCTGCAGTCCCTTTGATCGTACCAACTGCTGTGAATCCGCTTTGATGTATTGTCTGAGTTGGGTATAAATACTGCACAGGTTCTGTAACTCATCCTCTCAATTCCACTTCCTCAACTGCTGCTGCTGGACACAGACCTTGTGTCCTCCTTCTCTGAGAGCCGCTGAGCTCGCTCCCGGCGTGCATGCACGGCGCCGGGAGCGGAGCTCGTGACGGCGGTATGATTTAATAAAACCAACTTAAAGCCACAGCATCGCTGCTTATTATTACATCCGCCGCACTGGTGACCCCGAAGACGCACACGCTTTGTGCAACGCAACCTTCTGGTCTGGACATCCACGCTGAACCGGCCGAGGGACACAAGACGTCTCCTCCCTCTCGCCGCTCCAACGCACCATGACCGGAAGGCAGAAAAGAACACGCTGCCAGTGAACGCTTCACTGGCGACCCCGAACATGCACACATTTTGTGCAAAGCAACCTTCTGATCTGGACAGCTGCACTGGTGACCCGTTCTTCATGATGAGATCTGCACGTCTGAGATCTGCTCATCCACGCTGGACCGGCCGCGCTCGCAGCTCCTCCACACGAGAGCGCAGGCACCTCGTCCCTTCTCCACGACGGCAACCTCCAGGGCCGGCGGAGGACGCAGCGCGTGGACCTGAACGCACCACGGCCGAGAGGGACAAAAGATCATCTATTTCCCCTCACCGCTCCAACGCACCATGGCCAATCTGCAGCCACAGCTCAACCTGGATTTTATCGGCGCCATCTGCGCCGAGCTCCACCAAGATTCTGCACCCTGGTTCTCCTCTCCAGCTGGCCCACCCACGCACGGGACAATAACGGCTCCAGAGACCACCATCGTCCTCCGCCGCTGCTCACAGAACCTTCATGGCTGCTCGTTCACCTGAAGCAAGCACGCAGCTCGCCACTGGATTTTCTAATGGTCTCAGCCACTGCGCATAAGGGATTTCAGCGGTCAGCTTTTCCTGAGGACTTTAGGGCTTCGCCCTCACCTAAAGCCAACAAGCCAAGTCCCTCTGCTTCTTTTTTTTTTTTTTCTTACAGCCGCTACGCAGCCTCGCCACTCCTGTTTTCTTCATGGCCGCGAGAGGAGTCAGAGACTAATTTTTCTTCTTGTGGACTTCTGCACGTTCAACGGGACAGCCCTTCAACATCGCGGACCCACAAGCAATTTTTGCGCGGCTCGGACGATTTCACCGTTCCCCTGCCGGCATTTACTACCCCCCTCCTCCCTCCCCCTCCGCCTACAGCGAGCTTCTCTCACAGCTCACTCCCGTAGAGGGATTATCGAGGTCTCGGCCCCCTGCCGTGCCCTCTGGGGGGGAGCGTGTGGCGGTTCGGTTAACCCTCACAACAGATTAAGGACACTCAGCTCTCTTCTCTTGGTTTTTCCCGCTGCACTACTGAGGTGTAATGTGCCATTCATGTATTGTGATGCAATGTGCCATGCATGTATTGTGATGCAATGTGCCATTCATGTATTGTGATGTAATGTGCCATTCATGTACAGTGTTCATGCGTCCTGTCCTTACTGTGACCTAGAGACAGATCAATGTGTAGGTCTTTCAAATGCAAATGTCTCATGCCTGTTCTGCAGTCCCTTTGATCGTACCAACTGCTGTGAATCCGCTTTGATGTATTGTCTGAGTTGGGTATAAATACTGCACAGGTTCTGTAACTCATCCTCTCAATTCCACTTCCTCAACTGCTGCTGCTGGACACAGACCTTGTGTCCTCCTTCTCTGAGAGCCGCTGAGCTCGCTCCCGGCGTGCATGCACGGCGCCGGAAGTGGAGCTCGTGACGGCGGTATGATTTAATAAAACTCTACTTAAAACCTTCAACAACGTTGCCTTTTTTTTATCATCCGCCGCACATGTAGATTTTTTCCCTCATGTGAACACATTTAAGAGAAAAATCTAGTTTTCCAAATAGTTCTCTAATGTATGCATAAAACTTAAAATATGCATGAAAAAGTTGCACATTTAACACAAAAATTATAAGAAAAAAGTAGTGTTATTTTAAAACATTTTTCAATGTTTTTTTTTCATTTCAATATAAAAACCGTCTCAAAAGTAGCAAATTTATGCAAAAATTATTAAAATTTAGGAGGAATAAATAAAAGTAGTAGAATTAAAAGAGAAAAGGCACAGATCTGTGAGAAAAACCTCCTTATTTGGGCAGGAATCTGTTATGTCGTAACTCATAGACAAGGATGACGCTAGGAGTGGAGCTGAACACTTCTTTATTATAATGCTGAATGTCAATGCTACAGCCATACATGCAGCCGCTGACAGAGGGAAGGCAGAAGAGCGAGACCCTTTACCAGCAGCTCCTTTTATATCACCGGAGATGGCGGAACTGGAAACCGGGGCCACCATCTCATACCACACAAATAAGAGCTCCAATATGAACACTGAACAAATACATAATAGAATCTGTTGGGTTGGGTTTTGGGACATATTATTGCGTGACACGGGTGATGGCGTCACCTTTCTGGTTCCGCCGCCACCCGGGATGTAAGAGGGCTGTGAGGGAGAGGGATGGTCTCTCGACCTCCTCTCAGCTTGACGGATGTGCATGTATTGTGAGAGTGAGTCACAAATAAAGCTGTGTCCAGTTCAACACTACTGTCAGTGTCAATACTGTCAGAAAACTTACTAAAAAGCGACTACAGTATTTTGCGGGAGTTGATATTGACAAAGTAAATTTTATTATTCCCAAATCAAAAACTGCGGAGTTTGAACATCACTTAGAGAATCAAAATCAAAGAGAAGGACGGTGGCTAAACTGTCATCTCTGCTGGAGTCCGAGTTCCACCCTATGCAGGACATACTGGATGCACTGAGGAGCTCATTTAGCAGCAGACTACATCATCCCAGGTGCACAACCGAGAGGTTTCGTAGGTCCTTCCTACCAACGGCTGTCAGACTGTACAACCTAAGCAGGGCTGCTCGCAGAGATAGCAAAAAGACGTAACAAACTAATAGTTTTTTTGAATGCAAAAGATGCAATAGACTTACACAATGGTCCTCTCCGGCATACAACTAGGAACATACCGGTCGCTATGGAGGGTGAGAATATGTATGGGTACATAATCATACCATGTAGGATAACTAAATAGACGGTTATGCTGTTTCATCCCACCTAGCAACAATGCTCTGCACTGTGTGTGTTTATATATTTACATATTTATTCCATCTAGCTACAATGCTCAGCACTGGGTGTGTTTATATTTATATATCTATATATTTATTCCATCTAGCTACAATGCTCCGCACTGTGTTTTTATATATCTACATATTATTCCATCTAGCTACATTGCTCCGCACTGTGTGTGTTTATATACTTGCATATTTATTCCACCTAGCTGCAATGCGCCGTACTGTGGGTGTTTATATATTTACATATTTATTCCATCTAGCTACAATGCTCTGCACTGTGTGTTCATATATTCATATATTTATTCCATCCAGCTACAATGCTCTGCACTGTGTGTCTGTGTGTGTGTGTGTGTATATATATATTTTATAGTAATATGTACATATGTATATTAGCTGCTCTTGCTTGCTTGTTTTTTTTCTTGCCTTCTGATTGTTGCTCTGAGTGTTGCTATCCCTGTGCTGTTGCAATCCTGGAATTTCCCCGTTGTGGGACTAATAAAGGCTTATCTTATCTTATCTTATCTTATCTTAAAATTGGGAGCAGCTCATGTCAATATATGAAGCAGATGATTGTTGTAATTTTATAACTGCAACAATCATAAAGTCTATAGATAAATTTATAAAGCAAATTAAAAGTAGACAACAGAAGATTAACCTACTATGGTTAAATAATGAAATAAGAAAACTTATGAAGAGGCGAGACTCTGCATTGAAAACATCATTAACCTCTAAACTACAAAATGATCACCTCGTTTACAAAAGTTTAAGAAATAAAGTGGTACAAGAGCTGCGTAAATCAAAAGCATCTTATTACAATAAATTGATAGAACATGCAAAGGGTAACAACAGTTCCCTATGGAGGCATTTAAATAACTTAACCAACAAAAAAAATGATCAGAAGGGGGTAAAGGAACTTAGAATTAATGGCAAAACCATCAGTGATAATGCTACATTGGCAAATAAATTTAATTCATATTTTGTGGAGTCAGTGGAAGAATTAACAAAAATCTTTCTGCTGCCAAATGTGCTCAACAATACTAAACCAATGCTCTCAACAGTTTCTTTTCACATTAATGAGGTAAATGAAGATTTAATTGCTGGCATTGTTAAAACACTGTCAAACTCAAAAACTAATGATATCTACAATATGAGCACTTCCTTTCTCAAAACGCTCAGCAAAATATTAATCAAACCACTGACTCATCTCATTAATCTCTCCATTAGGTCCTGTACATTTCCATCTGGCTGGAAAAAAGCTGTCGTCATACCAGTTTTTAAATCGGGTAGTAAAGATGATATATGTAATTACCGCCCAATCTCTATTTTACCAGTCCTGTCTAAGGTTCTTGAAAAAGTTGTAGCTACACAGCTGATAGACTATCTTCAAGACGGTCAACTTCTTCATCCACACCAATCTGGTTTTAGACCAGGATACTCAACAGAAACAGCAAACTGCTGCCTTATTGAAAATGTCAAACAGTCCTTGGACAGGGGTAATGTGGTGGGAGCTGTTTTTCTGGATCTCAAAAAGGCTTTTGACACTGTAAACCACAGCTTGTTTTTATCCAAAATGGTATCTTTTAACTTTTCTCCCAATACAATAAAATGGTTTGCATCTTATCTTCAGAACAGAGAACAGTGTGTAAAAGTTCACCAGGATAAATCCTTCCTTTTAAATAATTGTATGGGTATCCCACAAGGGTCCATTCTTGGTCCTTTACTTTTCAGCATTTTTATTAATGACCTGCCATTACACTGCTCAGCTGCAACATGTCAACTTTATGCAGATGATGCAGTTATTTACACAGCTGCTAAGACTCCAGCTCAGGCTGCAGACGTCCTGTCTTTAAGCATGGTTGATGTCCAAGAGTGGCTCATTCAGAACCATCTACTGCTGAACCTTCAGAAAACAGTTTCAATGTGCTTTTCAGTCAAAAAATGTAACTTGTGTAGCGGGTTGAATTCAACCCCCCCACAACACACAGAGACAGTCAGCTCGCACTCCTGGGTTTTTTCCGCTGCATGCTGCGTTTACAGCTGTGAGGTTAAAGTGTCATCCATGCATTGTGTTCATGCATCCTGTCTGTACCTCTGATATGCAAATGCCCAGATTGACTGCTGTGAATGTCTTTGATGTATTGTCTGAGCTGAGTATATAAGCTGTCTGATTTTCATGTTCATTCTCTCATTCACTCTTCAACTGCTGCTGCTGGACACGCACACCGTGTCTCTTTGTCTGAGAGCCTGAGGACATCACCCCCAGCCCGCAGCACGAGGGCTGGGGAGGTGTTCCGATGAAGGCGGTATGATTCAATAAACCAACTTAAAACTCCATCACTGCCTTTATTTTATCATCCGCTTTACTTGCAACATTTTAAAGTCAATATACATGAACAAGATATCAGTTCAGTTACAGAATTCAAATACCTTGGCATTGTACTAGATCCTCAACTCAAATTTAATCTTCACATAAAGAAGATTTCTAAAACAGTAAAAAAAAAAAATTGAATTGCTTTAAATTAATTAGACATTACATACCACACCAAGCAGCCATACTGTATATGCATTCTATGGTTTTTTCGCATATATCATACTGTCTGACAGTTTGGGCTCAAGCAACTCCTTCTACAATAAAACATATAGTTTCATTATATAATCAAACTCTAAAAATTCTGGATAAAAAGCCCATTAGGTGGCATCATTGTTATATTCTAAAAAAATATAATCATCTGAGTTTTGAGAGTTTCATTGACCTTTGTTTTCTGAAATTAATTTTCAAATGTTTCCATAAATCAGCGCCAGAGCCACTTGTTGGATTCATCCAAAGACAGGACAGCAGCAGAGCCACCAGGAGTTCTGTTAACAATAACTGTAAAATATCTCACCGCAGAACCACATTTGGACAAACAGCTTTCTCTATAAAGGGCAGTCATATCTGGAACACAATGCCAAATGAAATCAAAATAATAACGGATTTTAAAACATTTACTACAAAGGTTAAAAACTGGCTGAAAAGTAAACAAGAATGTACCCATGTATGAAATGATTGTCTGCAGGGTGTGAGTGAAGAAGGGAAGGCAAATGTGTAACAGGCATTTTACTGTAACAGGCAAATGTGAATCAGGTTTTTATATTGTGTATTTATAATTTTGTTTTGCATTGATGTATGTGGATAATGTTTATACTGTTTTCATTTTGTTTTTTCTTCATCTTTTTCTCTTTTCATGTTTCTTTTCTCTAAAGCCCATCCAGGGACAAGAGTTGCAAACTAGCTTAATGCTATACACTCTCTGTGCAACACATCAGATTTTCTTTTTTGTCTATGTTTATTGCACTGTCCCTGACAAATAAACAGATAAAATAAATAAATAAAAAACACTTGGTCTCGTCCTTGGCTCCTATTAAAAACATAACATTTGGCAATGAGGGTAAAAGGTATGGACGCGGGAGTTACATCAATTTGTCTATTTCTGGAGCTTCTTGGTAAGCCGCCCGTTCCTTGGACGAAGTGGTTCGCCGCCTTCCAAACATATTTGGTGGCTTTGGACCTTGGAAGACTGGAGAATTTGAGGGCACGGGCACTGTTGGTTCATAACCTAGGAATGGAGCGTCAATGTGTCTTGAGTACTTTGGGCGAGTGTGATAGTTTTGAGAAAGTGGTGGAGCTAATGGCGCAACATTTTCGCGCCCTGGAAAACGTCATCGTCCGGAGGATCCAGTTTCGACAGCATTGCCAGCGGACTGGCGGGTCGGTGCAGCGGTTTGTTGCAGATCTACGCCTGCTGGCCAAGGACTGTCAGTTTGGAGCGTTGGAGGAAGAGCTGGTCTGCGACCAGCTGGTGGAACATACTGTCTGCCCAGCTACGAGGTCAAATCTCCTTACATACTCGGGCGAGCTGACGTTAACCAAGTCCATTGAGTTAGCTCAGCAGTTTGAGGCAGCGGACAAGCTATCACTGGAGCTCGGTGAGAGAGCGTCACATTGCCAATTTGAACCACAGCCGACATCGCAGGCAGTGGACCCAGACAGTGACGATGGCATGGAGGATGACGAAGGCTCCGCTAATACTGTCAGGATGAGGTCCACCCCGGGATCACCCAGGCATTTGGGTTGTGGGTCCACCAACCACCGTTATAAGGCTAGAGAGTGTCCGGCAAGAGGAAGACGCTGCGGCACATGCGGACTCTTGCATCATTTCACCAGGGCATGTTACAGGTTTGAGCGAGGGGATCCGAGACACAAGGAGGATCTCCCCACTTCATCTTCCAAGGTTATTCACACCGTATCCCCAAGTACCAATGGCCGTTCTTACTGTATGGTGGAACTGGATGGGGAAATGGTGCCATTGTGGGAATCCACCTCAGCATATTTAAAATCAGACTTAAAAGACAAAAAGGAAACGTCATGGGAGGTTTGTGTGTGGATGTGGGGGTGGTGTGTTGATGTGAACAGTGACAAAGAGAATGGGAATTACAAAGGCTTTGATGTTAATGCAGCACACAGAGAAGGCTGACCGAGTGGTATTATTTAAGAGCAGAGATGCCTGATATCTGTTACTCTTTTGTTGCTTGTGTTTCTAGAGAAATGTGAGAGAGAGTTGAATAAAGCCTGATATGATCTGGACCTCTCTGCCTGGTTATTCCTCTCTCCACACCATTGCTGATTGACATGGGAGCGGTGAGATCCATATTAAATTGGGCAACCGTGAGGAGCTTCTTCCCACATTATTGATTTAGAGGTGATTCAGCGTCACTGTGTGGATATGGTGGAGGAAGATTGTCCACGGTGGGATTGGTGGAACTGACGGCAAGGTACAAGTTGGCGGAGGTGTCCAGCTTGAAGTTCAGCGTGACTGTCAGTGGAGAGAGCATTATGGGGTGTGATTTATTTTATGGATTGGGCATCCCCATCACAAGCAGCATTGGAGAAAAGTGGTTGGGCTGTGGTTTGTGGGACCGTCCAGTTCCGCGAACGCTGGACAGAGCTGTGTGGGATGAACCTTTGCCTAGTAATCTGGACAATGAGCAAGACCAATTCCACCCAGGGCCATCACGGGATGGTCCCGGTGCCAGTGCCCAAGTAACCCTAGCTGAGGGAACTGGGTGGCATGGTGGGATGCCCAGGACAGCAGGTGGCGCAGAGTGGAGGGCCCATTCTACTCACGGAGTTTGGCTGGAAGAGACCGGAGAGCAGGGGGTCACAATGGCGACACCAGCATCAAAAATGAAAGAGAGCGGGGCAGGACCGGCTGGCACGGTGAAACAATGTGCCAAACAGAAACACTGGAAGCCAAGTAGGGTCCCTCTGGGAGTCGTGGATGTGGTCCGACCCAGAGAGGAGGCCTGGTTGAGAGGTGTTTGGGGCAAACGTTGTACAGAAGATGACCAGGGGTGGTTGCAGGTGGTGGCCGTTAGGAAGAATACCTACCTCCAGCTATCTGATGGCTCGTGGAGGCATCCCAATGAACTGCGGTGCGCCCGGGAGAAGAAGGAGGAGCTTGGACCTGGACGTGGGTCGTCCCCAGGAGCGAAGAAGAAAGAAGAGAAGGTGCACCGGATTTGGAATCGTCTGACGATTTCCCGGGGGGTGGTTCCCTTCCTGGGGCAAGTTGATGCTTTGACAGTGTATATTATGCATGGTGATGGAAAAGGGGGACAACTGTTGTGTTATTTAGTTCTGTTAATAGGATTATTTTGTGTTTCATATTATTTTAGGAACACGGCAGTATTTTAGTTTTATATGGACTGCTTTATACAGCTCAGACGGCAGAATAATCCTTCTTGTCGTGTGGGGGTGGGACGGTAGTCCACCTGTTCCCCCCTAGTTTTAGTTGTTTTGAGTCAATGTGATAGGACTTTTAGGTATTGCTGTTTGCTTTTAGTGCATGATTTGGGTTCCAAATTGGGGAGAGTTTCGATTGTATGCGTGTGTTTTGGACCATTTTTTTGAAGGGGGGGGAAGTGTTGTGTTGGGTTTTGGGACATATTATTGTGTGACATGGGTGGTGGCTCCACCTTTCCGGTTCTGCCGCCACCTGGGGTATGAGAGGGCTCTGAGGGAGAGGGGAAGTCTCTTGGCCTCCTCTCAGCTTGACGGATGTGCATGTATTGTGAGAGCGAGTCACAAATAAAGCTGTGTTCAGTTCAACACTCGGTCTTGTCCTTGGCTCCCATTAATAATATAACAGAATCATCAAGTATAAAGGCACAGTGACATGTTTTTTTCTGTCATTTCTCTGCAGTTGATAGAGGATGGTTGGAGACTGGAGCAGTGTCCACCGGGGCTGGTGGAGTCTTCATTATTGCAAGCAATGATTTCACAGTAAGGCTTTGTGGGGCAGCTGGAACAGTGGAATGATGAAGGAGCTGTGGTTTGATGATGATAATTAAAGCTGTCAGAGTAAAATGGAACACAGTATTGTGTAGAAATATTTAAATGACTCTGACACTAAACTAAATTATTTCTAAAGAAGTTTTTGACCTCTGAAATGACAACATGGACATGTTAGTGTTACAGGACAGATGGGTGTGACATATTCATTGCATTCAGATATTTTGGTTAATTTTTGTGACTCATTCATATCAAAGTTATTTTGAGAACAGTACATGTGATCTGTGGGTGTCTAAATGGGTTAGGACGTGCTGGGGTGGAATGCAGAAATGAGCACCTATATTTCCACTGAAATACCCCACTCACAGCACAGCGTCTCTCCAATAGCCTCTCCTAACCAAATCTTACTGTCTGGTTTCTCGTGCCGACCCTGTTTTCACTAAATGACAGAGGGTGTCAGCGAGTCTCTGGCGCTAAAACCAGGTTGCTCCGGGTAGGTGGGGCTCATCAGACTTGGGTGTCAGTCCACCCAGGAGAAGGACCACTCTGATTTCAAATCCGGGCAGGTGGTGCCCATTAGCCTTGGCCGGCAAACTACCTAGGAGAAGGCAAACTCTGATTCCAAACCTCTGCTGCCTTGCGGCTATACCTGATTACAGGAAAGGCTTCGGGAGTAACCCTCAAGGATAAATCCAGAGTGGAGCCCTAAGGTGGTTGGCAGATGCTCAGCACTACTTCCAGCAACTCCTGCAGTGGAACTGGTCCCGAACTGTATTGGATCATCCTTTCCTTTGGACTCAGCCAGTGACACCGAGAGGGGGACACTGACGTATGGGCAACCCAGTGTCTCCATACTACAGGCTTTTTAGCGCAAACTGGAGAGGCCACTCCAGCAGCATTGCAAGATTCCAGCACAACACGGGACGAGGCAGTTACCGGTTATAAGTGCCAACTTCAGTGGGCAGCTATCGCCTGCCTCAAGCTGGGCAGTCCCCAGCCAGTAAGGTGCCACCCCGCCATGGCTTGCCTGCTCTACTGGGTGCGTAGAGCTTAGGGGTCTCTCCCGACAAGCAAGCGTCAATCTGCACCAGGCAGTCAAAAGGAGAAACATACGAAGACTCCAGCTCTTTGATTTGCAAGCTGGAATGTTCACACCATATGCCCCGGACTTACCGCTGATCTCCAACAAATGGATCAGAATCAGAATCAGAATCAGAATCAGAATAGCTTTATTGCCAAGCATGTTTACGTAAACATAAACATACGAGGAATTTGACTTGACATTGGGCGCGCTCGATAAGCGCTTCCCAATGTTGCGGCAGCCATGCAAGGCGCCTGTCAACAGTGGAGGGTAAAGAGGGGAATGGGGGGGGGAATGACACAATGGGCAGAGAGAAAAAACATAGTTAATCAAAATAAAGCTCATTATGAGCAAAATTGTGATTACCATCCATCCATCCATCCATCTTCTACCGCTTTTCCGGAGGTCCGGGTCGCGGAGGCAGCAGTTCAAGCAGAGAAGCCCAGACTTCCCTCTCCCCAGCCACCTGCTCCAGCTCTTCAGAGGGGATACCAAGGCGTTCCCAGACTAGCTGGGAGACATAGTCTCTCCACCGAGTCCTGGGTCTGCCCCGGGGTCTCCTCCCAGTGGGACGTGCCTGAAACACCTCAAGTGGGAGACGTCCAGGAGGCATCCTAATCAGATGCCCATACCACCTCAACTGACTCCTTTCAATGTGGAGGAGCAGCGGTTCTACTCTGAGCCTCTCCCGGATGACTGAGCTCCTCACCCTATCTCTGAGGGTGAGTCCAGCAATCCTACGGAGAAAGCTCATTTCAGCCGCTTGTATCCGCGATCTCGTTCTTTCGGTCATTACCCAAAGCTCGTGACCATAGGTGAGAGTAGGAACGTAGATTGACTGGTAAATCGACAGCTTTGCCTTAGAACTAAGCTCCCTCTTCACCACAACAGACCGGTACAACGTCCGCATCACTGCAGATGCTGCTCCAATCCGTCTGTCGATCTCTCGCTCCATTTTCCCCTCACTCGTGAACAAGACCCCAAGATACTTAAACTCCTCCACTTGGGGCAGGAGCCTGTCCCCAACCCGGAGAGGACAATCCACCTTTTTCCGGCTGAGGACCATGGACTCGGACTTGGAGGTGCTGATTCTCATCCCAGCCGCTTCACACTCAGCGGCAAACCGTCCCAGCAAGAGCTGTAGGTCATTGCTGGATGAAGCCAACAGGACAACATCATCTGCAAACAACAGAGATGAGATCCTGTGGTCACCAAGTATGACACCCTCCATTCCCTGGCTGCGCCTAGAAATCCTGTCCATAAAAATTATGAACAGGACCGGTGACAAAGGGCAGCCCTGGCGGAGTCCAACTCTCACTGGGAATGACTCCGACCGAGTGTTGGCAATACGAACTAAACTCTCACAACGGTCGTACAGAGACCGAATAGCTCGTAACAACAAGCCCGATACCCCATACTCCCGAAGCACCCCCCACAAAAATCCACGAGGGACGCGGTCAAATGCCTTCTCCAAGTCCACAAAACACATGTAAACTGGTTGGGCAAACTCCCACGAACCCTCAAGAATTCTCGAGAGGGTAAAGAGCTGGTCCGATGTGCCACGGCCAGGACGAAAACCACATTGCTCCTCCTGAATCCGAGGTTCGACCAACGGCCGGACTCTCCTCTCCAGTACCTTGGCATAGACCTTCCCAGGGAGGCTGAGGAGTGTGATCCCTCTAAAGTTGGAGCACACCCTCCGGTCCCCTTTTTTGAAGAGAGGAACCACCACCCCGGTTTGCCATGCCAAAGGCACTGCCCCCGACCTCCACGCAATGTTGCAGAGGCGTGTCAACCATGACAGCCCAACAACATCCAGGGCCTTGAGGTACTCGGGGCGAATCTCGTCCACCCCCGGGGCCCGGCCACCAAGGAGATTTTTAACCACCTTGGCGACCTCAGCCCCTGTGATAGGCGAGTCATCCCCCTTGTCCCCAAACCCTGCTTCCTCTGTGGAAGGCGTATCAGTGGGATTGAGGAGATCCTCGAAGTATTCCTTCCACCGCCCGACGATATCCACAGTTGAAGTCAACAGTGTCCCATCCGCACCATACACAGTGTGGACGGGGAGCTGCTTTCCCCTCCTGAGCCGCCGAACAGTTTGCCAGAATCTCTTTGAAGCCGACCGAAAGTCTTGTTCCATGGCCTCACCGAACTCCTCCCATACCCGGGTTTTTGCTTCAGCAACCACCCGAGCTGCACTCCGCTTGGCCTGCCGGTACACCTCAGCTGCTTCGGGAGTCCCACAAGCCAACCAAGCTTGATAGGACTCCTTCTTCAGCTTAATGGCCCCCCTCACCACTGGTGTCCACCACTTGGTTCGGGGGTTGCCACCACGAGATGCACCGACCACCTTGCGGCCGCAGCTCTGGGCCGCCGCTTCAACAACAGAGGTGGAGAACATGGCCCATTCAGACTCCATGTCTCCAGACTCCCTCGGAATGTGGTTGAAGTTCTTCCGGAGGTGGGAGTTGAAGACCTCCCGGACAGGGGCCTCAGCCAGACGCTCCCAGCACACCCTCACTATACGTTTGGGTCTACCAGGTCTGAATGGCTTCCTCCCCTGCCATCGGATCCAACTCACCACCAGGTGGTGATCAGTTGACAGCTCTGCACCTCTCTTTACTCGGGTGTCCAAGACATACGGTCGCAGGTCTGATGATACGATAACAAAATCGATCATCGACCTGCGGCCTAGGGTGTCCTGGTGCCAGGTGCACATATGGACACCCTTATGCTTGAACATGGTGTTCGTTATGGACAGACTGTGGTTAGCACAGAAGTCCAATAACTGAACACCACTCGGGTTCAGATCGGGCAGGCCGTTCCTCCCAATCACCCCCCCTCCAGGTTTCACTGTCGTTGCCCACGTGCGCATTGAAGTCCCCCAGTAGGACAATGGAGTCTCCAGGAGGAGCACCCTCCAGCACCCCAGTCACAGACTCCAAAAAGGGTGGGTACTCTGAAACATCATTTGGTGCATAGGCACAAATGATGGTCAGGACCCGTTTCCCAACCCGAAGGCGCAGGGAAGCAACCCTTTCGTCCACCGGGGAAAACTCCAATATAGAGGCAGCAAGGTGGGGCGATACAAGAATACCTACCCCTGCTCGTCGCCTCTCGCCCGGGGCAACTCCAGAAAAGGCCAAGCTCCAGCCCCTCTCCAGGAGACTGGTTCCGGAACCGGAGCTGTGTGTTGAGGTGAGGCCCACTATATCTAGCCGGTATCGCTCAATCTCGTACACCAGCTCAGGCTCCTTCCCCACCAGAGAGGTGACATTCCACGTACCAAAAGCCAGTTTAGAAAGCTTGGGATCAGTCCGCCAAGGTCTCCGCCTTTGACTGCTACCTAATCCACATAGCACCGGACTTCCATGATCCCTCCTGCAGGTGGTGAACCTACTGGAGGGCGGACCCATGTAACTCCTTCGGGCTGAGCCCGGCCGGGTCCCATGGGTGGAAACCTGGCCACCAGACGCTAGCCTTCGAGCCCCTCCCCCAGGCCTGGCTCCAGGGTGGGGCCCCGGTAACCCCATACCGGGCGGGGTACACTGAATCCTTGATATACAATTTATCATGAGAGTCTGTTGGATCGTTCTTAGTCTGGCCCTTCACCCAGGACCAGTTTGTCTTGGGAGACCCTATCAGAGGCAAATTGCCCCGGACAACATAGCTCCTGGGATCACTGGGGCACGCAAACCCCCCCACCACGATAAGGTGACGATCCATGAGGGGGCCATGGAAGTTGGAATCCGCTAAGGAGTGTGTAACAACTCACCTGCCGAATCAACTAGCCCTGAATTGTGATTACATAGAAAAAAAAACCTCTAATGCACAATTAGCAGACAATACAGATCACACAATAACAAAGGAGCAAGAGAGAGACCAGTGTGTGTAGTCAGCATGTAATCAGTATGAATGCAGTGTGGATGTATCAGTTACTGGTGTACAACAAAGGAGCGCTTCCTGGCAACGGATGGATGTTATGTTCATGTATTCTAAACACAGATAAGCATGTCCACAGAGTCTATCTCTCTTCATGCATGCCAGATGGCAAAGTTCTGTATTAGACACATGATAACGCTGTCCTTGAAGAGTCCAGTTTGCTGAACAACAGCAATTGTTTGTTAATTGTTTGGGTTAAAGAGAAGCGAAGCCAAAAACTCTCTTCTGCCTTATCTTCATCCAGGAGGAGTGTAATCTACAGGGTGCCGAATCAAGGTCTAATAGGCACAGTTCACTCAGCACAGGTGTCAAACTCATTCCATGGAGGGCCAAGACCCTGCAGGTTTTACATCCACCCAGTGGCTTCAACAGGTGTTTTCTCTGAATTTCTTCCCACTGATTGCTGATCAGTGAAAACACCTGCTGAAGAGACTGGGTGGAAATAAAACCTGCAGGGTCTTGGCCCTCCATGGAATGAGTTTGACACCCCTGACTCAGAGCATAGTATTTTCATCTCTCATGCGATTCTATGCTTCATAATTTCCATATACAGGCTTTAAAAACATTCCCTGGAGAGCACCAGCGACTCCAAGATGTATTCCACCTACTGAATCAGCTACCATTTGCCGCTATCAGTGCACTCCCCAACTGGTCGAATTTGTTGAAGGAGCTTTGCCGGGTCCGCATTTAGATCAGCTCTCCCAACTTCTTTAATTTCTGATACATCAGGAAACTCCAAAGCCAAAATAGAAATCCTGTGATCATAAGCCAAACAGATAGATGTCTTCCGCATCTCCAGTCGAATCCCACAGACACATGAGTTCCCAATTGTCTATGAGTCTCCCCACTTGGGCTCCCCCTGGCCCGATCTTCTTTTAAAGTGGTGTCAATCGCATTTAAAGCCCAGCTTTCCAGATCCATCATTTTCCGTTTGGATTGAGATTCAGCCAGAAGAAGAGCGACACAGACAAGACACAGCATGCTGGAATCAGAAGGGAGTAGGAGGGAGAGGAGAGAAAAGTGTCTGCTCTCTCTGAAAGCCGGAAGAAGAAGGATGACTCTTGCAAGACCACCATCATCAATAAGGAACTGGCACGACTTAACATCGATGTTGCCTGCCTTCAGGAAACCCGCCTGGCCGACAGCGGCTCTCTTAGAGAATCAGACTACAGCTTTTATTGGCAGGGCCTGTCCCAGGATGAGTCCAGGCAGCATGGTGTAGGTTTTGCAGTGAGGAACTCACTGATCGCCACCACAGAAACCCCTACAGGAAGGTTTGAAAGAATCCTCGCCCTCCGCATGAAGACATTGTAGGGCTTTGTGAACATCCTTTCTGTGTATGCTCCGACCCTCACGTCCACTCCAGAAGCCAAAGATCAGTTCTACGAGGCTCTAGAGGAAGTGCTATCTAGAATCCCCCACTCTGAAGGCTTATTTTTGCTGGGCGACTTCAAAGCACACGTCGGAGCAGACTGGCAAGTGTGGCCTTCCTGTCTTCGCCACTTTGGCATAGGCAGGATGAACGAGAGTGGACAGAGGCTGTTGGAATTCTGTTGTCATCAAGGCCTCTGCATTACATATTCCTACTTCAAGTGTAAAGAGCTGCGGAAAGTGTCTTGGAGACACCCTTGGTCCTGTCACTGGCGCCAGCTAGATCTTGTCATCACCAGAAGAGCGGACCTCAGCAGTGTTCTTCACATGAGAAGCTATCACAGTGCTGATTGTGATACAGAATCAGAATCAGAATCAACTTTATTGCTAAGTATGCTTACACATACAAGGAATTTTACTTATCACTAAGGTGCGCTTGTTTCTAAGCGCTCCTTAATGACGTGGCAGCCATACAAGGCGCCTCATACAGTGGGGGGTAAAGAGGGGGAGGGGGAGGGGGTGACACATTGGGCAGAGAGAAAAAACAAAGTTGTCAAAATAGAGCTCGAGTGAGCAAGATTGTGATCACATAGAAAAAAACCCCTCTAATTGCACAATTAGCAGACAAGATACAGATCCACACATTAACAAAGCAAGCGAGAGACCAGTGTGTGTATTGTCAGTCATGTGATATCAGTGTGAGTGCAGTGTGAATGTATCAGTTACTGGTGCACAACAAAAAATCCTCTCCTAGGCAACGGCTAGATGTTATGTCCATGTATTCTAAACATAGATAAACATGTCCATAGAGTCCATCTCTCTTCAGTGCATGCCAGATGGTAAAATTCCATGTTAGTCACATGATGACGCTGTCCTTGGAGAGTTCAGATTGCTGCACATCAGCAATTGTTTGGGTTAGAGAGAAGCCAAAACTCCCTTCTGCTTTATCTCTTCTCCTGGAGGAATGAGTTCTCCCAAGGGCGCCGAATCAAGGCCTGATGAGCACAGTTCACTTAGAGCATAGAAATTTCCTCTCTCATGCGATTCTGTGCATCACAATTTACATTAACATTCACAGGCTTTAAAATCATTCCCTGGAGAGCACCCAGTGATTCCGAGATGTTTCCCACCTTCCGATTCAGTTCACCATTTGCCACTATCAGTGCTCTCCCCAGCTGGTCGAATTGTTGGAGGAGCTTCGCCTGGTCCGCATTTTGATTAGCTCGTTCCAACTTCTTTAATTTCTGATACACCAGGAAAACTCCATAGCCAAACAGCAGAAATCCTGTGATCATGAAGCCAAACAGGTAGATGTCTTCCACATCCTCAATCGAAAGATCACACAGACACATGAGTTTCCAATTGTCCCATGAGTCCCTCACATAAGCCGCAGCTGAAGTGCCTGCAGGACATTTGGGCTCCCCCGGGCCCGATTTTCTGTTTGAAAAAGTGGTGTCAATTGCATTTAAAGCCCAGCTCACCAATTCCATTTTTTCCGTTTGGATTGAGATCAGCGAGAAGGAGAGCGAGACACAGACAGGACACAGCAAGCAGGGATCAGTCAGGGAGGCGGAGGAGGAGAGGACAAGAAATGCGTCTGCTCTCTCTGAAAGCAGGAAGAAAGAAGAAGAAAGATCATTCCTTTGTTGCCAATAAGGTCAGACTGAAGCCAAGGAAGATCCACCATGACAAGACCAAGGGTCGCCCCCATATCAACACCTGTGGAATTTCCGATGCGATCAGGGCTCAGACCTTCGCTGACAGCTTTCAGAGGAATCTTGAAGCTCACCTCCAGTCCGATACCCCAGGTGACATGGACGCCAAATGGAACCACCTTCACAACGCCATCTACGACTCAGCCATGACCGCATTCATAAAGAAAGAATGCAAGAATGCTGACTGGTTTGAGGCTCACTGGGATGAAATGCAGCCAGTCACAGAGGCCAAAAGAGAAGCACTACTGGCTCACAAGCAGAACCCTTGCCCTGGCACATGCGGTGCCCTTCGAGCAGCAAGGAGCAAGGCACAGCAGATTACCCGCTGTTGTGCCACTGAGTACTGGCAGAACCTGTGCACCAACATCCAGGTAGCTGCCGATTGCGGATATGCCAAAGGAATGTATGAGGGTATCAAAACAGCTATCGGCCCCACAAGCATTAAAACAGCATCGCTCAAAGTCAAGACAGGCGAAGCCACCACCGACAAGAGCAAGCAACTCCAGCGTTGGGTTGAGCATTATCTTGAATTGTACTCGACCCAGAATATTGTGACAGACGTTGCTCTCGACGCCTTGCCTGGCCTACCAGTCATGGAGGAGCTTGATGAAAAGCCCACGCCGGAAGAGCTCAGCAAAGCCATAGACTGCCTCGCCTGTGGCAAGGCTCCAGGGAAACACGGTATCCCCCCAGAAGTTCTGAAACACGGGAAAACAGCCATCTTACAACCACTATATGATCTCCTCTGCCTTTGCTGGGAACAAGGATTTGAGAGATGCCAAAATAATCACGCTGTATAAGAACAAAGGCGACTGCAGCGACTGCAACAATTACTGCGGCATCTCTTTTCTGAGCATAGTTGGCAAAGTCTTTGCCCGGTTCACCCTGTTCCGCCTACAGAGCCTCGCTTTGTGAGTCTATCCTGAGTCCCAGTGTGGCTTCAGAGCCAGAAGGTCCACAGTGGATATGATCTTCTCCCTCTGTCAGTTGCAGGAGAAGTGTCAAGAAAGCAGCAGCCATTGTTCCTTGCATTCGTGGACCTGACCAAAGCCTTTGACTTGGTTAGTTGAAGCGGGCTCTTCCAGATCCTGCGAAAGACCGGTTGTCCCCCAAAGCTCCTTGCAATCATCTCCTCCTTCCACATGGGCATGCATAGTACTATTTGCTTTGATGGAGCCACCTCAGATGCCTTCCCAGTCAGCAGTGGAATGAAGCAGGGTTGCTTTCTAGCACCGACTCTCTTTGGGATTTTTTTCTCAATGCTCCTCCACTGTGCCTTCGCCAACTGTCCTGAAGGTGTCTACATCCGCAAGAGATCAGATGGAAAACTCCTCAACATCGCAAGACTTTGTGCTAAAACCAAAGTCTACGAGGTCCTCATGTGAGCTGCTGTTTGCAGACGATGCTGCTCTAGCATTGCACAGCGAGGAGGGCCTGCAGCACTTGGTCGGCAAACTGTCCCATGCCTGCAAGGAATTTGGGCTCATGATCAGCCTTAAGAAAACCAATATCATGGTGCAAGATGCTGTCTCCTCTCCCGTCATTACCATTGACAACACACAGCTGGAGGTTGTGGACACCTTCACCTACCTAGGGTCCACTGTTTCAAACACGCTCTCACTGGACACCAAGATCAGCTCCAGAATCACCAAAGCAGCTGCTGTCATGGCCAAACTCAACAAGCGTGTGTGGAACAACAATCTGCTGAGTTTGAAGACCAAGTTACTTGTATACCAAGCTTGCATCCTGTCCACTCTCCTGTATGGCATCGAGTCATGGACAGCCTATGCCAGGCAGGAGGAGCGGTTAAACAGGTTCCACCTCCGCTGTCTTCGTCGTCTTAAGCACATCAAGTGGCAGGACAGAGTCCCCAACACCGAGGTCCTTGAGCGCGCTGACTTGCCAAGCATCCCTGCATTTCTCAGCCAGAGACGACTCCAGTGGCTCGGCCACGTGCACTGCATGGAGCCTGACCATCTGCCGAGTGAAATCCTTTACAAAGAATTGCGGGTGGGCGTCCGCCATGTGGTCCGACTGCTGTTGCGTTTTAAAGATGTCTGCAAACGCAACATGCGGTGTGCGCAGATCAACGCCAATAACTGGGAGGTTATTGCCAAAGATCGAGCCACCTGGCACCACAGTGTCAAAGAGGGTGTTCTCAAGATGGAAGCGAACACGAGAGTCCAGATGGCAACGAAGTGTGCGGCGAGGAAAGAACGCGCAGCATCAGCATGTGCACCATCAATCTTCATCTGCACCAACTGCTCCAGTGACTGCCACTCAAGGATCAGGCTGTATAGTCATTCCAGCCCTTGACGCGCTAACCAGTGCCTCTTCGAGACGAGGATGCCATGCATCTGTCATCACATGCAGTAGAAGTTCTGGTACACACATCACTGACCCCGGTTACATGATCACAATAAACCAGTCGCTGGGAATAAACTGATAATGGTTTTGTTGTGTTTACATGCACTGATTAAATGGATTATTGGAGGGTTAAAAACTTGAGTTAATGACCATAGTTACATGGCCACTTGAATAATCAGATAACTTCAGAAATCCAATCATAACCGGTTTATTCGTGTCCATGTAACCATGGTTACTGTTGGACTCTTCCTCGTCTTGTGTTTGGGAGCACAGCATCAGTCCTCGGTCTGGGTTTGTCAGTTTTGGTTCTTGTGAATTACTCCCTCTTACAATGGGCCTGCACATTGATTCAGTTCAATTTCCTCATTAATATTATTGTTTTACTTCAATATAAAAAAATCACAATTTATGTGCAGTCATAAATGTTTGAGCTTGGAGATTGAAATGTTTTGTGGAAATAAAGGTACTGCATAAAGTTTTCTGTTGTTGTACTCTTTCATTAAAGTCATGCTGATTCTGCTAACTTGTCTCAGATATCTTTTCTCCTTTCAGTGTGTGCTAGGAACCCAAACATCTGGATCACTTTCTCAGCTTGATTTGTGCATCCATAAGCTGCACAGATAATCATGCTGAGAACCTGATCTGAGAACATTTTAGGATTTCATTGTTTTTGGCATCAAAATACAATTTATGAAGTGAAACCCTTCTGACATTGGAGGAAAATATTCATTTTCCACAATTATGTGATGCTACAATATGGATGAATAAAAAATGGGAAAAAAAGGCTTGCTTTTATTTGAATCACTGGTGCTGTTATTATCTATTTAAATTCAATTATGCGACCCCCAGCTGCTCACTGGTATTAGCTGACAGTAATTTGTCAGGCAGAAGTTCAGAGTGAAAAATGAGAAAATGAGAGCGTGTCTTTGTATTTTTATTAATTTTTATTAAAAAAAATACAATTTCATGGCATTTGTACGGCATTGAAGATTTTCATAAAACAGACAGTTGCACCTTGACTACATTGTGTTACAAAGGTCTCTTCTTTTATTTAATATTTTCCACCCTGCTTAGTCACTAGTTTTCAGAGTACAGTGTAATGTTTATGGACTAGTACATCTCAGTAAATAGAATATTATGATTTACATTTTAATTTCAAAAATCATAATCAAAATTGAATTTTAAAAATGCCTGAAATATTTCCTTGAGCCTGTAATGAATATTGAACATATGAAAGTTTATTTTTTTGAATTATAAAAAAAATAAATTTTCACAATATTCCAATTTACTGAGAGGCACTAATGTGTTATATTTACATTCACACACGCAAAATCTTTCTTAACTTGAAAGGTATAGGAGTAAAGTGCACATCCCCTAGTAATTTAGCTAAATCACATTAAACTGGCTGACAGCAGTTTTTTTACTACATATTTGTTCTTTGACTTCTCCAGTGCTTTCAACACCATTCAACCGATGATCCTGAAGGACAAGCTGCTGTGCGCAGGGGTGGGCCAGCACCTGTCATCATGGATCCTGGACTACCTCACTAACCGGCCACAGTTTGTGAGAACCCGAGATTGTGTGTCTGGCACAATCATCAGTAGCACGGGGGCCCCCCAGGGAACGGTTTTGTCTCTCTTCCTGTTCATCCTTTATACTGCGGACTTCTCACACAACACAGCACACTGCCATCTACAGAAGTTCTCTGATGACTCTGCAATCATCGGCCTCATCTCCAATGGAGATGAAGCTGAGTACAGAGGACTTGTCCAGGACTTCGTGGACTGGTGCCATCGGAACTGCCTCCAGATCAACGCGAGGAAAACTAAGGAGCTGGTGGTGGACTGCTGCAGGCAAGGACAACCCCTCACAGCACCAGTAAATATACAGGGAACAGACATTGAGATGGTGACATCCTACAAGTACCTTGGTGTTCATCTGAACAATAAACTAGACTGGTCACACAATACCGATGCACTCTACAAGAAGGGACAGCACAGGCTGTTCCTACTGAGGAGGCTCAGGTCTTTTGGTGTACAAGGGGCGCTGCTGAAGACATTCTACGACACGGTGGTGGCATCAGCCATCACTTTTGGAGTGGTCTGCTGGGGCAACGGCATTACAGCAGCCGATAGGAAGAGACTGAACAAACTGATCAAGAAAGCTAGCTCTGTCCTGGGGCAATGCCTTGACCCAGTGGTGGAGATAGGAGACAGAAGGATGGTGGCTAAACTGTCATCTCTGCTGGAGTCCGGGTCCCACCCTATGCAGGACATATTGAACGCACTGAGGAGCTCATTTAGCAGTAGACTACATCATCCTAGGTGCGCAACCGAGAGGTTTCATAGGTCCTTCCTACCTACGGCTGTCAGACTGTATAACCTAAGCAGGGCTGCTCGCAGAGATAGCAAAAAAAAATGTGACGACCTAATAGTATTGAATGCAAAAGACGCAACAGACTTACACAAATGGTTCTCTCCAGTATACAACTAGGACAATATCAGTCGTTAAGGAGGGTGACAATATGTATGGGTACATATTCATACTATTTAGGATAACTAAGTAGACGGTTATGCTGTTTATTCCATCTTGCTACAATGCTCCACACTTTGTATATATATTTATATATTTATGTGTATGTATGTGTATCCACTGCTCTTATTTACTGTATATTTTTCGTATTGTAGAGGATGCCTTTCACAGACGAGACTGAGTTTATTTCTCAGGATTGGTTTATTGAGAGGCTACATCCTCTATCAAGCACAGAATCTCAGGAAAGAGGCAGAACAATCATCCTTCACAGTTCTTATACTCTCCAAAGACACAAAACCCCCAACATCAAATAACACACCCACAACCCACAGTCCTTTAGCAAACATACAGCCCCCGAGGCTCCTTGGCGTCTCCATTGTCTCTCTCATCCTTCTAGCCTCCGGGGCTCCTGCCGGGACATTCTCTCCCACTTCTCGTCTCCTAAAAGACCAACTTCACACCTCCCGTAGGTCTCTGCAGAGTCAGGTCCTCTTTGGCCATTGAGACGTGAAGCTTCCAGAATATGCACCGTCATGCCTAGTAGGTATATGTGGGGGAATATGAATACCATATATGCGCCCTAAATATGCGCCATAGTATCTTCTTAATTATTGCTCTGAGTGTTGCTATCCCTGTGCTGTTGCAATCCTGGAATTTCCCCATTGTGGGACTAATAAAGGCTTATCTTATCTTATCTTATCTTATCTTGTTTTTAATTCAGAGAATTCTGCTGAATCTTGCAAAATAACCCACTGTAGAGGATGCCTTCACAAACGAGACTGAGTTTATTTCTCAGGAAAGGTTTATTTGCAGTCTCATCCTCTAACAGCAAGTATCTCAACAAAAGAGACAGGACAATCTTTCCTCACAGCTCTTATACCCCCAGAGACACAAAACCCCCCACATCAAATATCACACCTTCAACCCACAGTCCTTCAGTAAACATGCTGCGTTTACAGCCGTGAAGTTAAAGTGTTCATGCATCTTGTCCTTACTGTGCTTCTTCTGAGCATCTTACATATGTAGATGTGCTTTGATGTAAATCTCCACAAACAGACTGGTCAAACACAGCGCTCGGCTAGAGCAAATAACAGAACAGTGAAATGTGTATTAATGTCTACAGGCAGCCCCGTTTCGTCTGGCTCACCTCTGTGATGTTAATGGTTGCCTTTCATGCAAATGTCTCATGCCTTCCTGTTATCTGTTTGATCAGACCAACTGCTGTGAATGCTTTGATGTATTGTTCTAGTTGGGTGTATATATACTGCATTGTAACCATGCTCTCATGCTCTCTCAATCTGACTTCAACCTTTGCTGCAGGACACAGACTTTGTGTCCCTCCTTCTCTGAGAGCCAGAGGATCCCGCTCCGGCCTGCACACACTTGGGCCGGGGCAGGGATCCTGTGACGGCGGTATGATTAATAAAACTCTACTTAAAACCTCCAACAACGCCGCTTTATTTCATGCCGCCGCACTGGTGACCCCTTGAAGACGCACACGCTTTGTGCGACGCAGCCTTCTGATTTGGACGGCCACGCTGGCGAACCGACGCTGAAAAAAACGAGCGGCCAGCGAACGCAGCACCCGGGCATGAATGCTCCGTCGCAGCGGCATGACTGGTCCGCCCTCCCTGCGGCTTCAGGGAGACCTCGACGCGGAGCCAACACAGGCGAGCCGTTCTCCGGACATCACCCACGACCGGGAAAACTGCAGAAAACGTCATGGCGCGACCCTCGCCTGAGATCGGGACATCCACGCTGGACCAGCCGAGGGACACAGAACGTTTTCTCCCTCTCACCGCTACGCCTCCCTCTCAGCAATCCTACTCATCCACCCGAGCCTGAGGAACAAAGATCATCTATTCCTGCTCACCGCTCCAACGCATCTGCACGAGCCTGAGGGACAAAAGATCGTCTATTTCCTCTCACCGCTCCAACGCTCCATGGCCAATCTACAGCCACAGCTCAACCTGGATTTTTATCGGCGCCATCTGCGCCAATCTCCACCAAGTTTCTGCACCCTGGTTCTCCTCTCCAGCGGTCCACCCAAGCACGGAACCCCCGCGCCCGCACCGGGGAGTTACGAGGACGGCGCATCACGCACGGGACGCATACGGCTCTACAGACCCCCATCATCCTTCGCCGCTACACACAGAGCCTTCAGGGCTGCTCTCACACCTGGAGGCACGCACGCGGCATGCTCGAAGGATTTGTTAATGGTCTCAGCCACGGCAGACATGGGGAATTCAGCGGTTTTGCGATCCCCGAGGACTTTAGGGCTGCGCCCGCACCTGAAGTCAACATGCCAGTCCCTCTGCTTTTATGTTTTTCTTACAGCCGCTCCTGCTTTTCTTCATGGCCACGAGAGGAGTCAGAGACTAATTTTTCTTCTTCTGATCTCTGCATGTTCAGACGGGACATCGCGGAGCAGCAAACACTTTTGGCGCGACGCGAACGATTTTCCCGCGCCCGGTCAGCATGTACTACCCCCCCCCCCTCCTGCACAGAGCTTTTCCTTGCTCGCTGCCCAGACTGCGACATCGAGGTCACGGTCCCCTACCGTTCCCTCTGGGGGGGGGAGCAGCGTAGCAGTTTGATTAAACCCCCACAACACACAGACAGAACACAGAGACAGTCAGCTCGCACTCCTGGGTTTTTTCCGCTGCATGCTGCATTTACAGCCGTGAAGTTAAAGTGTTCATGCATCTTGTCCTTACTGTGCTTCTTCTGAGCATCTTACATATGTAGATGTGCTTTGATGTAAATCTCCACAAACAGACTGGTCAAACACAGCACTCGGCTAGAGCAAATAACAGAACAGTGAAATGTGTATTAATGTCTACAGGCAGCCCCGTTTCGTCTGGCTCACCTCTGTGATGTTAATGGTTGCCTTTCATGCAAATGTCTCATGCCTTCCTGTTATCTGTTTGATCAGACCAACTGCTGTGAATGCTTTGATGTATTGTTCTAGTTGGGTGCTTTGATGTATTGTTCTAGTTGGGTGTATACGTATATACTGCATTGTAACCATGCTCTCATGTTCTCTCAATCTGACTTCAACCTTTGCTGCAGGACACAGACTTTGTGTCCCTCCTTCTCTGAGAGCCAGAGGATCCCGCTCCGGCCTGCACACACTTGGGCCGGGGCGGGGATCCTGTGACGGCGATATGATTATAAAATGTAGAGGATGCCTTCACAAACGAGACTGAGTTTATTTCTCAGGAAAGGTTTATTTGCAGTCTCATCCTCTAACAGCAAGTATCTCAACAAAAGAGACAGGACAATCTTTCCTCACAGCTCTTATACCCCCAGAGACACAAAACCCCCCACATCAAATATCACACCTTCAACCCACAGTCCTTCAGTAAACATATGAACCCACAGTCCTTCAGTAAACATATAGCCTCCGAGGCTCGTTGGCGTCTCTATTGTCTCTTCCGCCTCGGGGGCTCCTGCTGGGACATTGTCTCTGACTTCCCGTCTCTCCAGAAACCACTTCACACCTGCGGAGGTCTCTGCCGGGTCAGGTCCTTTTGGACGTTTGAAGTCTGTAGAGTATGCACCGTCATGCCTACTAAATACATGTGAGAGAAGATGCGTACCATACAAGCATGCCATATGCGCCCTAAACGTGCGCCATACCACTGTATTTAAAAGTTGATAATTCAGTAATCAGTTCACTGAAGCCATAATATAAGGTAAGGCTGCACAGCTAAGCAGTGATATTTACGCTGCAACTTTCATCACTGTGAATCAGCAGTTCTCCTTCCCTCCAAAACATACTGTAACATCGGGGCTGTATTAGGAGGGGGAGCAGGGATTTCCCCAGCATGCTTCGCAACAGTGGATGTTATTTTGTGTGTTTGTTAAGATAAGATAAGATAAGATAAGATAAGATAAGCCTTTATTAGTCCCACAACGGGGAAATTCCAGGATTGCATCAACACAGGGATAGCAACACTCAGAGCAACAATCAGAAGGCAAAAAAAAAAAAAAAGCAAGCAAGCAAGAGCAGCTAATATACATATGTACATATTACTATAAAATATATATATACACACACACAGACACACAGTGCAGAGCATTGTAGCATTGTAGCTGGATGGAATAAATATATGAGTATATAAACACACAGTGCGGAGCATTGTAGCTAGATGGAATAAATATGTAAATATATAAACACACACAGTGCAGAGCATTGTTGCTAGATGGGATGAAACAGCATAACCGTCTACTTAAATGTTAATAAATAAATAAATAAACTTAAATAAACCGTCTAACCTTAAATGTTATTAATGAGTTATTATACAGCAGTGCTTTATAGGCAGGATTAGGGCAAGATGTATCATGTGTTGTATAACCATGATTGAACCGGAGGTCTGGGAGAATGACCCCCCCTCCTGTCTGTGCTCAGGGTGTGTGTGTGAATAAAACCTGTTCATCACTACCATCTGCTTCTCTTCTTTGTGGAACCCCGCATACGTCACAATACTCTGTCTTTTTAAAGCTGCGCTTTATATCATAATCCATTTAAATGTGTTCATTATAAGTTTAAACAATGTACCTACTGATATTTACCCAATATGGCTAAAAAATGCTGTTAATGCCACAGATTGTCACAGCTTCATGAACCATGTGACCAGGCAGCAGCGAGCTCAGCGTGTCGCAGCTCTCATTATTTGGCTCTGGGCCACCATTACAAAACAAGTTGAAAACATAAGACTATTAAAGAGTTTGGCCGTTGGAGCTCCGTGAACCATGTGACCAGACAGCAGCGAGCTCAAAGAGTGTCGCAACTCTCATTATGTAGCTCTGGTTTACCTGGTGATAAAACAGAAGAGGGAGGAGCAGGCGGTGACACACCTGAACCGTCACCACTTATTCAAAATTTGAAGTTTCGGCGGCAGCGGCAACATGACATGCAGCAAAGTTTTATGTTTTTTTTCTTGGATGTTCTTTTCAAAAGGTAAGATACTTCATGAAGAACTGTTTATTATAGTTATTGTGAATTAATTCATTTAACTGCTTACAACAGCTGATCAGAATATTGTCAAATGTCTGCAGTACAAAACCGACCTGTATATTTTAGTAAGGGTGGAGGGGAATAGCCCATCCTAAATGATTTTTTGTGTGTGTGTGTGTGTGTGTGTGTGTAAATTAGAGATTTAAAAAAAAAAATTCTCATAATTTCATATTCTCAGATTTGCAGTTTCACTCATAAATTTCTGTCCTTTTCACTCACAATTCACCTTTTCTTTCTTATAAATTTGCTAGTAAATTTGTGGGTGTTTCTCAGCCCAGTCTCACCTTAAAACGTACAATTGCACGATTTTACACTCTGAGAAAACGGAAAAAACAGTGGATCATGTCTGCGGTTACTTTCTTTCGTTCTCTTCGAGCGTCTCCGGGACAGGGTGGACCGCCAAATCGTCACAGAGTCGGTTGTTCAACCCGTGGAGGAACGGGCTGCGTAACGCAGTCTCGTTCCACCCTGAATTGGACGCCACAATCCGGAACTCCACTGAGTACTCAACCGCTGACCGAGTATCCTGGCGGAGCATCATCAGGCGGCTCATCACATTGCCCTGACTCTCGGTCTGACCAAACGCGCAAGTGAATGCAGCAGCAAATTGGTCAGACGTATAACGCCGCCCCTCAGGGTTGTCTAGAGTGGACTGTGCCCACTCCAGGGCACTGTGCAGAACTATTGTAAAGTTACTGAGTAACTCAAAGAATAAAACAAAATGTACTTGAGTAAAGTGCGGTTTATTGTACAAAAGTATAATACAATTTATATACAGCAAAACTACACAGTTTAAAATGAAACAGGGTTTGAGTGCTAAACTCAAAATCACATCAGAATAAATATGTTCCACCACTCAGGCTGGACAGCAATCTTAGTGTGTAGAAATTGTCCTTTTTAATTAAAGCTCCACCAACAGGGACAGTAGAAAATGGCTTTAATGTGGAGAAAAAAATACTAAATATTTTTTTTAACATAGACAAAAGAAATGGAGAACTTTCTACCATAAGCAAGCTACTCATTAATCAAACATTAACAGAAGATTCTGGAAAAAAAAATCTCTCAACATGTTGCTCAATTTTATCAAAATGTGTATTCTTCTGACCCTTCTGTTTCCGGCATGGAGCCCTTCCTAAAAACATACCACATTCAAACAGAATCACTGATGATTCAAAAGATTATTGTGACGCAGACATTTCTCTTACTGAAATTTCTGAATGTATCAGTAGTCTTAACAATAACGAGTCCCCTGGAAATGATGGATTGACAGGTGAATTTTGCAAAACCTTTTTGTCAAAAATTGCACCATTACTTGCTGTTTTCAAAGAGGCTACCCAAAGTGATAACCTGCCTCCCACTCTAGCACCAGGATTAATGACATTAATTCCCAAGCCAAACAAAAATAAACTTTACACTGAAAACTGGAGACCTATCAGTCTTCTGAACAATGATGCAAAGTTAATTGCTCTAATTACCTCCGCCAAGGAGGTTATGTGATCATAGGCGTTGGTTTGTCTGTTTGTTTGTCTGTCTGTTTGTTTGTTAGCAAGATAACTCAAAAAGTTATAGACGGATTTTCATGAAATTTTCACAGATTGTCAGAAATGGGGTATCCTACAGATGATTACATTTTGGTGGTGATCCGGATCACCGTCCACAAGAAAACTGCCATTACGCAAAATGCCATTTTCGGGAATAACTACTGAACCACTAATCCTATCATTGTCAGTCCAATTGCTAGTCATATGTTTTCATGGTCAAGGGATCTGAAAACGTACACACAAACACTGCATGGGGGGAACTGTGGCGAAAACCGCCATTACGCAAAATGCCATTTTCGTGAATAACTACTGAACCACTAATCCTATCACTGTGAATCCAATTGCTAGTCATATGTTTTCATGGTCAAGGAATCTGAAAACATACACACAGACACTGTATGGGGGGAACTGTGGCGAAAACCGCCATTACGGAAAATGCGATTTTTGTGAATAACTACTGAACCACTAATCCTATCATTGTGAATCCAATTGCTAGTCATATGTTTTCATGGTCAAGGAATCTGAAAACGTACACACAAACACTGTATGGGGGGAACTGTGGCGCTTGGCGGAGGTCTGCGCTCTCCGAGTGCTTTTCTAGTTTTTAAATGCTATTAAAACACTTCATAATGGATGTTCAGGCTCTGTCAAAAAAAATGTATGGCACATCTAAAAGGTTCAACATTCACCGTGGTATTAGACAAGGTTGTCCCGTATCTCCTTTTCTTTTTCTGCTAGTAACTCAAATAATGGCCACTCATAGAAAAATGTCCTCTTTCTTGGGCACACAAGCTGTTGGAAGATCCTTTAAAATTTGCCAGCTAGCAGATGATACAGCAATTTAACAAAAAATCAAAATCAAGTTTCCAAAGCAGTAGATTGCATAGCTAGATTTAGTAATGTATTGGGTTTAAAAATGAACGTGGATAAATTGTTTTATTTCCAGTAAAATAATGTAATCTTTTAAATATCTGTGACATACATGGGAAAAAGGAAGTAATATATCTCGGGGTTAAGATCTGTAAGCATGTTTTAGACCTATTATTGAAAAGACTAAATTGAAATGAAATTCATGATTAATGAGAGATGTCTCTATATATGGGAGGGGTGTGTTGTCAAAAGCTGAAGGAATCTCGAGGTCAGTCTGTGTCTCTTAGTATCCCAAACAACATCATTAAAGAACTGGATAAGCTGCTATAGGATTACATTTGGAAGAAAAAGCTCCATTATTTAAGAAAAGATTTCATAAGAGGAAGTAAAGAGGAAAGTGGACTGGAAGTTTTGGATTTTTCTCTCTTGAACACCTTCAAGAGAAAGTGGATTATTGAATTTGTAAAAAAAAACAAAACAAAAAACAAAACCCTAATAGTTTATGGAATTCATTCCCAGGATTTGTATTTCACTTGGTTGGTGGCACTGACTTCTTATTAAAATGCAGTTTCTCGGTAGATGAAGTTCCAGTCAAGTTGACCAACTTTCACAGACAAGATCTCTTGGCTTTGATTTGGTTTATAAGCTAAACTTCAGCCCTCACAAAAGTTACATTTGGAACAATAAAGAAATCCTTCATTAAAATAAAACATTTGAATGCTCATGGTATGATAAGTGAATTCTTTTTATATATCAATTAATAAAAAAGATGGGGCTGTGGAGGTAAGAAATAAGTTCAGGCGTGACACGGCGAGCTGAAGGATTCAGAGTTTTATTCCTCCATCATCATGAGACACATTGTAGCGCTGTGCTGTGTGTGTGTGCTGTCTGTGAGTGCGCATTTGAGGCATGTAAAGTCAGCTCTTTTATACAGACAAGAGAGAATGCATAGCACATTAACATATTGATATACACTACCGTTCAAAAGTTTGGGGTCACCCAGACAATTATTTTGTGTTTTCCATGAAAAGTCACACTTATTTACCACTATGAGTTGTAAAATGAATAGAAAATATAGTCAAGACATTGACAAGGTTAGAAATAATGATTTGTATTTGAAATAATAATTTTTTCCTTCAAACTTTGCTTTCGTCAAAGAATCCTCCATTTGCAGCAATTACAGCATTGCAGACCTAACATGATTGCACAAGGGTTTTCTAATCATCCATTAGCCTTCTGACACAATGAGCAAACACATTGTACCATTAGAACACTGGAGTGGTAGTTGCTGGAAATGGGCCTCTATACATCTATGTAGATATTGCACCAAAAACCAGGCATTTGCAGCTAGAATAGTCATTTACCACATTAGCAATGTATATAGTGTATTTCTGATTAGTTTAAAGTTATCTTCATTGAAAAAAAGTGTTTTTCTTTCAAAAATAAGGAAATTTCTAAGTGACCCCAAACTTTTGAACGGTAGTGTACATATCAGTCAATACATATCAATCGCGTGATTAACTGGCGCCGGAATTCCTCTCCTTAATCCTGGGATGTATAACAATAGTCATTGTTCTGGTTGTCCCCCAGGGGCTCCCTGTTTGTATGCAATCCCTGCTGAGTGTGAATATTATCAGTCTGCATTGTGCTGGGTGCCCATATGGCTCCCCCCAGAATGGTCAGAAGGGGCTGTGACACCCCCCCCCCCCCCCACCCCGTCATTTGGCTCCAGCTCTGGTAGAACTGTCGGAGGGCATGTCAGTCCGTGGGGGGACAGGGGAGGGGTGGAAAAAACGGTGCGCTCCGCTCCGAGTTCCAGCACGTTGAATGGCCGTGGATCGTGGCCGCACGGGCCGGTGTGCAGTCGTGTGTAATGGAACCAGACGGCGATCGGCCGGCTAGGGAGTGAAGTGCAGGAAAAGCTCTGTGCAGGAGGAGGGGGAGGGGGTGGGAGTAAGCGAATGCCGGCCCGGGACGTCAAAAGTGTCTGGGCCGCGCAAAGATTGCGTGTGGATCCGCGATGGTGAGGGACTTTCCCATTAAACGTGGCGGAGATCCACAGTGGCTGTGAAAAAAACATTTTGTCTGACTCCTCCCGCGGCTCGATCCAACGAGAATGTGGGGAAGGCTAGCGGCCAAATTCCCCGAGGATGCGTAGCGGCTGTGAAACAACTGAAGCTGTGTCAGGGACTCGGCAGCTTGGCTTTAGGTGTGGGAAACAGCCCTAAAGTCATCGGGGAAAGCAATTGGCTAAATTCCCGTTGTGCGCCGTGGCTGAGAAACCCATACAAAGTCCAGTGTGCGGGCCGCACGTCTGCTCCAAGTGCGCAAACAGCCCTGAAGGTTCCGAGGGTGGCGATCAGCTCTTTTTCTCGGGCATGTGCAACGGCGGAGGATGGTTTATCAGTCTGTAGAGCCGGTTTTGTCCCGTGCGTGGCACGCGCTTGGCGCAGTGACCACATAACTGGCAGTTGCGCTGTCCTCGTAATCCTACGATGAGCGTGCGGGGCTTCAGTGCGCAGGAGGTCCACTGTCCGGAGTTTACTCAGAGTCAGGGAGCTAGGTGGAAATTAGCGCAGCCGGCGTCGGTGATTGTACCCGTTCAGGCTGCTTCCTTCATTCGCTTGTGTTGATCATGGTGTGTTTTGGTCCCAGCGCTGCGCTCCGGTGAGGATTAAGAGGTTGCAGGCGTTCTCTGGTCCTCTGGGATCCACTGCGCAGTGAGAGGGAGCAGACGATCATTCTCCCTCGTCAGGTCACCAGTGTGGAGGGAAGAGATCAGGCGAGGAGTGCACCATGACACGTGCTGAGGCTTTCCCTGTCGGGGTGATCTCCGGAGTGTTTGCCTCGTGTTCCATTCTTCGTCAAGAGTCACCAGTGTGGCGGTAAGAAATAAGTTCAGGCGTGACACGGCAAGCTGAAGGTTTGAGAGTTTTATTCCTCCATCATCATGAGACACACTGTAGCACTGTGCTGTGTGTGTGTGCGTGTGTGTGCTGTCTGTGAGTGCGCTTTTTGAGGCGTGTAAAGTCACCTTTTTTATACAGACAAGAGACAATGCATGGCACATTTACATATTGATATACATATCAGTCAATACATATCAATTGCGTGATTAACTGGCGCCGGACTTCCTCTACTTAATTGGGGGATGTATAACAATATTCATTATTCTGGTTGTCCCCCTAGGGGCTCCCTGTTCGTGTGCAATCCCTGCTGAGCGTGAATATTATTAGTCTGCATTGTGCTGGGTGCCCACAGGGCCTTCTTATATCATTCTGAATTTGTTCAAAAAATTAAATTTTTCAGTCCCAGCTAAACAGTTTAGTTTTAAACACAATTCTTAAAAAATATATCTACATATTCTAAAAGGCTGTAGCATAACTGGATTGCATGTAGACAGGACTTCTGTCTATCTTGGTGATAATGATATACGCAATAAACTCTGTAATAACAGACATATCAGAAAAATACTAAACCATGTAACACCCTCAGCAGCTCATTTTTTTTTGGCCATCTATTGTGCACAATTTACAATGGAAGAAAGCTTGTTCTGTTGGAAATAAGCATTGTATCAAAAGCAAGGTGAAAGAAGTGTCATTTAAATTACTACATCGGATCTACGCTGCAAAGGAACTACTGGAACGTTTTAAACTTCAGGTGGATTACTCTTGTGTATTTTGTGCGACTGAAAAGGAAACATCCTTTCATCTTTTTTTTTCCACTGTGAGCATTCATGTTTATGTTGGACCAAAATAGAGAATTATATCACTGAAAAAGTTCAATTCAATATTCAGATCAATGTGTTTGATGTTAGGTTATATTTTGTTTGGTGCCATTAATGATGGCGCTAGATATATTATTCAGTTATTAATTACTTTGGGAAAATTCCATATCCACAAGTCTAAACAGTCTGCATCCAAACCCAGCTTTAAGAAATTTATTACTGAGCTCAATTATTACTGCACCTCACTAGAACATATAAAGAATCAGAAGGCTTCAAAGACTCTTTCACTATTAAAAAAAATTATCTAGAATAATATTTTATTAATTGCATAACACCCTGGCATTGTTCCTTGTTCCTGTTCATTTGTGTGCTTTTTATTAGCAATGTATACATCTCTGTTTGTAAAGAAAGTTGTTAAAAAAAAAAACAGGGACAGTAGAAACAAGCTTCCCCCATTACCTGGCAGTAGCATGTTACATAGGGGCTATACTGCCCCCTACTGACCGGTGAAATAAATGTCCAAAACAGGACAAATGAACATCCATCCATCTTCTACCGCTTTTCCGGAGGTCCAGGTCGCGGAGGCAGCAGTTCAAGCAGAGAAGCCCAGACTTCCCTCTCCCCCGCCACCTGCTCCAGCTCTTCAGAGAGGATACCAAGGCATTCCTAGACCAGCTGGGAGATATAGTCTCTCCAGCGAGTCCTGGGTCTGCCCCGGGGTCTCCTCCCAGTGGGACGTGCCCAAAACACCTCAAATGGGAGGCGTCCAGGAGGCATCCTAATCAGATGCCCATACCACCTCAACTGACTCCTTTCAATGTGGAGGAGCAGTGGTTCTACTCTGAGCCTCTCCCGGATGACTGAGCTCCTCACCCTATCTCTGAGGGTGAGTCCAGCAATCCTACAGAGAAAGCTCATTTCAGCCGCTTGTATCCGCGATCTCATTCTTTCGGTCATTACCCAAAGCTCGTGACCATAGGTGAGAGTAGGAATGTAGATTGACTGGTAAATCAACAGCTTTGCCTTAGAACTCAGCTTCCTCTTCACCACAACAGACTGGTACAACGTCTGCATCACTGCAGATGCTGCTCCGATCCGTCTGTCAATCTCTCGCTCCATTTTCCCCTCACTTGTGAATAAGACCCCAAGATACTTAAACTCCTCCACTAGGGGCAGGAGCCTGTCCCCAACCCAGAAAGGACAATCCACCTTTTTCCGGCTGAGGACCATGGACTCGGACTTGCAGGTGCTGATTCTCATCCCAGCCGCTTCACACTCAGCGACAAACCATCCCAGCAAGTGCTGTAGGTCATTGCTGGATGAAGCCAACAGGACAACATCATCTGCAAACAACAGAGATAAGATCCTGTGGTCACCAAGCATGACGCCCTCCATTCCCTGGCTGCGCCTAGAAATCCTGTCCATAAAAATTCTGAACAGGAATGGTGACAAAGGGCAGCCCTGGCGGAGTCCAACTCTCACTGGGAATGAGTCCGACCGAGTGTTGGCAATACGAAACAAACTCTCACAATGGTCGTACAGAGACCGAATAGCTCGTAATAACAAACCCGATACCCCATACTCCCGAAGCACCCCCCACAAAAAACCATGAGGGACGCGGTCAAATGCCTTCTCCAAGTCCACAAAACACATGTATATTGGTTGGGCAAACTCCCACGAACCCTCGAGAATTCTCGAGAGGGTAAAGAGCTGGTCCAATGTGCCAAAGCCAGGATGAAAACCACACTGCTCCTCCTGAATCCGAGGTTCGACAAACGGCTGGACTCTTCTCTCCAGTACCTTGGCATAGACCTTCCCAGGGAGGCTGAGGAGTGTGATCCCTCTAAAGTTGGAGCACACCCTCCGGTCCCCTTTTTTGAAGAGATGAACCATCACCCCGGTTTGCCATGCCAAAGGCACGGCCCCCGACCTCCACGCAATGTTGCAGAGGCGTGTCAACCATGACAGCCCTACAGCATCCAGGGCCTTGAGGTACTCAGGGCGAATCTTGTCCACCCCCGGGGCTCGGCCACCAAGGAGATTTTTAACCACCTTGGCGACCTCAGCCCCTGTGATAGGCGAGTCATCCCCCTCGTCCACAAACCCTGCTTCCTCTGTGGAAGGCATATCAGTGGTATTGAGGAGATCCTCAAAGTATTCCTTCCACCGCGCGACGATATCCCCAGTCGAAGTCAACAGCGCCCCATCCGCACCATACACAGTGTGGACAGGGAGCTGCTTTCCCCTCCTGAGCCGCCGGACAGTTTGCCAGAATCTCTTCGAGGCCGACCGAAAGTCTTGTTCCATGGCCTCACTGAACTCCTCCCATGCCCGAGTTTTTGCTTCAGCAACCACCCGAGCTGCACTCTGCTTGGCGGCCGGTACACCTCAGCTGCTTCAGGAGTCCCACAAGCCAACAAAGCTTGATAGGACTCCTTCTTCAGCTTAATGGCCCCCCTCACCACTGGAGTCCACCACTTGGTTCGGGGGTTGCCACCACGAGATGCACCGACCACCTTACGGCCGCAGCTCTGGGCCACCGCTTCAACAACAGAGGTGGAGAACATGGCCCATTCAGACTCCATGTCTCCAGACTTCCACAGAATGTGGTTGAAGTTCTTCCGGAGGTGGGAGTTGAAGACCTCCAGACAGGGGCCTCAGCCAGACGTTCCCAGCACACCCTCACTATACGTTTGGGTCTACCAGGTCTGAATGGCTTCCTCCCCTGCCATCGGATTCAACTCACCACCAGGTGGTGATCAGTTGACAGCTCTGCACCTCTCTTTACCCGAGTGTCCAAGACATACGGTCGCAGGTCTGATGACATGATAACAAAATCGATCATTGTCCTACGACCTAGGGTGTCCTGGTGCCAGGTGCACATATGGACACCCTTATGCTTGAACGTGGTGTTTGTTATGGACAAACTGTGGTTAGCACAGAAGTCCAATAACTGAACACCACTCGGGTTCAGATCGGGCAGGCCGTTCCTCCCAATCACTCCCCTCCAGGTTTCACTGTCATTGCCCACGTGCGCATTGAAGTCCCCCAGTAGGACAATGGAGTCTCCGAGAAGAGCACCCTCCAGCACCCCAGTCACACACTCCAAAAAGGGTGGGTACTCTGAAACACCATTTGGTGCATAGGCACAAATGATGGTCAGGACCCGTTTCCCACCCCGAAGGCACAGGGAAGCAACCCTTTCATCCACCGGGGAAAACTCCAATATAGAGGCAGCAAGGTGGGGGGATACAAGAATACCCACCCCTGCTCGTCACCTCTCGCCCGGGGCAACTCCAGAAAAGGCCATGCTCCAGCCCCTCTCCAGGAGACTGGTTCCGGAACCGGTGCTGTGTGTTGAGGTGAGGCCGGCTATATCTAGTCGGTATCTCTCAACCTCGTACACCAGCTCAGGCCCCTTCCCCACCAGAGAGGTGACATTCCACGTACCAAAAGCCAGTTTAGAAAGCTTGGGATCAGTTCGCCAAGGTCTCCGCCTTTGACTGCCACCTAACCCACATAGCACCGGACCCCCATGATCCCTCCTGCAGGTGGTGAGCCACTGGAAGGCGGACCCATGTAACTCCTTTGGGCTGAGCCCGGCCGGGTCCCATGGGTGGAAACCCAGCCACCAGACGCTAGCCATCGAGCCCCTCCCCTAGGCCTGGCTCCAGGGTAGGGCCCCGGTAACCCCATACCGGGCGGGGTACACTGAATCCTTGATCTAGAATTTATCATGAGAGTCTGTTGGATCGTTCTTAGTCTGGCCCTTCACTCAGGACCAGTTTGTCTTGGGTGACCCTATCAGAGGCAAATTGGCCTGGACAACATAGCTCCTGGGATCTCTGAGGCACGCAACCCCCCCCCCCCCCCCACCACCACCACCACCACCACGATAAGGTGACGATCCATGAGGAGGGACAAATGAACATTAATTCAGTATTATCGAACTCTGACTCAAATAAATTGTGCAGGAAACATGACAACAATTACAGGTGCTACATGCCTCCCCTGCAACCTAAATGTTGTCCCCAACATTAGCATTATTTTAAATGCATATAATCTACTGGTGTAAACACTTAATGAAAAATAATTACTTTCAACAGCACTCATCATTATCTGAAATGTGTAAATGGTTCTGAGTGTCACAGGCATCCCATATTTCGTCACGCATTTTATTCCAATCTGACTCCATCATCTTCATCTTCTTAGGATGATACCATTAATATCTTTTGATCTGAGTAGCTCTAGCAGTAACATGACATTGAGTAATAGAACCTTTCTGTTAATTCTGTCTGACCCCAAAATAATAATAGCATGCTGAAAAATCAGACCCTCAGGCCAATTACATTTACATGTAGCTCAAAACCAAAACTTTTCCCCTTTGGTTCCAACCAAGTACTTTGTATTAACTGTCCGGGTCATGCAGGTAACAGACAAAATTTGTATTCTTCCGACCCTCAAAGGCCCAACAAATCATAACACAAAAGAAAAGTAACCCTTTTCCCTTTTTTCAGACAGTCACCAACTTAACAATAATCCACGTGACCTTCATCTTTAAATTTCAGCACAATTCTGCATTTTATAGCTTCTGGATTGTAAACAGGGATCAGAGAAGGATAAACCATCTGTGCATTGTACATATATGGAAGCAGCCAGGGCACACTATATTGTCCACAGGCTGGGGGCCCCTCTGCCTGCATAGACAGCGTGACTGTAGGGCCCTACCATGCGGTGGACAGGCTGACCTCGTGGATCATAAGTGAGTGTCTCTTTTGGTCACCTCTCCCTCTGCAGCCTGCGTGGCTGTGTGTCAGACCACTCTGCGTCCTGCTCACTGGGCAGGTCTCCAGGTTGAACCATCTCCATTACCTCCCGAATGTCATCTGATGCACTGCCATCATCCATGAGCACCTGCACTGGAGTCTCCATGCTGTGGGGCTCTGCTCCAGCATTGTGCTCAGGCTGCTGTGCTGTTTCTGGGGCTCCTAGTGATGGACCATCCTGTGCTCCAGCCCTATGGTGACAATTGAGTTTCTGAGCCCAACAATGTTCCTCCTCAGCTGAGTTTGAGCCCTCCGTTGTTTCACTTTGTTTAATGCACACCTGTCTTTTGCCCTTGGATTTTCCTCTCACAGTTGTTTGTACTGGTCCCTCAAGAGGCAAAGCATTACATGGCATCAACATGTTGCAATGGAGGATTGTGTTTCTCCCTATGCCCCTTTCGGGTTTGACTTCGTATACGGGACTATTTTCCCTCTTTTGCAAAGTCACAACATGCACTTGATCCTCCCAATAACAGCGGAATTTACCAGGCCCTCCCCGCTCTGACATATGTGACCTGTGCTGGCAAAATGAGTCGGAATGCGCACTGCGTAATTACAAGCTACAGGCAGAAGAAGTCATAAATCATGATTCTTTCTTTGTTTGCTAGCGGCAAGTCCCGTTGAAACCCTCGTGAGTGCCTGGTATCATTGTAAAGCTTAGAAATCCTACTTTCTAAAAATACATATGTTTTGGTGGAAGACATAACTCCTGACCGATCGAACACGAGTTTTAAACCTAGCCAAAATATAAACAAATCAGCTTTTTCTGGGTCTGTTTTTGTGCACTTCCTACAAATTAAATATCATTTTGAAGGTCTTTCAGTACAGAATATGGAAAAATCATTGCCTCAGTTTTGATAATTTCCTCAAAGTGACTCATTTTGCCAGCATGGGTCACATATTCTTGACAAGTACCCTGTCACCTGGTGAGAGCACTGAATCTTCCTCCTTTGGTCATAGTACATTTCCCCCTTGTTGTGGACTTTATGATGTTCTTGGATGCGATGTTATATGCTTCTCTCATTTGTCTTTGCCATTTTTGAGCATCTCTCTATAAACGCAAGATATCTGTGTGTGTGTGTGTGTGTGTGTGTGTGTGTGTGTGACGAGCTGATTTCTGGATGTTCTGCCAGACTCAGTCTCATGGCTCTTTCTTTGTATTTACTGTAACAATATATGAGTTAATAATTATGAACAGGTATAAAAATTATTTAATTTATATTAATGTATTGGAACCTGAGATGAATTCTCGGTTCCTATACACAGGAAAAGTTAATAACACCCGTGGGGCAACAGCTCCTATCTAAAGAAGCAATTTTAATCTTATTTCACTTTATACCTGTTTAATCACTCAATAAATTAATTAATAATCAGTCTCAAAATTTCAGTGAATTCTTTACTGGGGCTTTGAACCAGACTCAGAATGAAATAAATTCTCAACAACTTCTCTCATTTTCACATATTTATTAAATGAAATGATGATAAAAAGACATTGCAGTGATTTCATTAACCATAAGATTAAACTTGTAAATGATAGATTAACAATGTCAACATTTGCAGAACCAGGGTTAACTGTGAAATTAATTTAGATCAGTTTGACGTTAACAGATTATGGAAAACATAATGCAAATTTATGGGAAAATGGAATTATTATATGAAAAGTTCTGGATTACTCTTTAAGAAAATGAAAACAGGATTTTAATGAAAAGAGGAGTTATGTTAATGGCTCCTTAATTTTGCATTTGATCAAATACTCAATTATTATTCTCAAACCTCAGACATTTATTCAGCAGATGAATAAGAATTGTCACTCACGTGACTCCGGATTAGTGAAGATTCTTCTGCGCTGTCCTGTAGTTCTTAGATGGCTCCAAAAGTCAGAATATTTGACCAGCAAATATTCTTTGATGAGGGATGAGATTGGTGTGTTTGATCCCAATGGTGGAAATCCAGCCAAGGCGTCTAATCTTCGTGGCGTGCTGATTTCTTCAGCTGCGTGTAATGGCGGGCGACATCCAGGATCTGCGGCTTCTCACGAGGAATTCAAGAATAATAATAAAATCTGATCCAATAGCAAAATTAACAAATCTTTTGGACTGGTAGAGATGAAAATAGTTTCGAGTGTGTAAGTTGGTCAATATAAAATTAAAAAAAGAAAGTCAAGATTAAAACTTAGATTAAAAATAAAACGGTGGTTTTAGTAGTAGTAGTAGATTAGTTTATTTGACAGGGACAGTGCAATAAACATAGACAATTAATCAAAGACAATCAATCTGATGTGTTGCACATAGAGTGTATAGCTATTAGCTAATTTGCAACTCTTGTCCCTGGATGGGCTTTAGAAAAAAGAATCAAGATAATACAGAAAGTTCAACAGGAAAAAGTTATAAGAATAAACGTCTAGGATTGGAGTTTTTAACTCCTAATTAGAATTGAGCTCAAGAAAAAGAATTAATTCCTACGCGCTTAAAGAAACATTAAGATACAAAGAGGTTACAAAAAAACCCCAAGATACTTCAGGCTATGTCATCGTAGAGAAGAAACACGTGGGATAAGTCCCTTTGTTCTCCCGAAAAATTCTCTGCTGTGTAGATAGACATGAAGACAATAGAAGTGAACAGGACAATGGGCAAGAGACAAAAGAGGCGGAAGCGAGGGGTCCCCCTCTTTTTATAACTTCAGTCGAGCTTTTGCAGGCTTCCGGGTTGACAGGAGCTCAGCCAATAAGTTTCCTTCGTGGGCAGGCTTTAAGAACTTTAGTCCAATGAACAAACAGTCTTTTGTCTGGAACTTTGAGAGAGCTGTTGTCAAGCAAGGATTGGCAGCTGGCAGTCACATGATTTGAGATGCCTTCACAAATTCTAATACACAAGTTTTAATACTGTGATATTCCTCTATACATTTATGTACAGATGTGGACAAAATTGTTGGTGCCCCTCTGTTAATGAAAGAAAAACCCACAATGGTCACAGAAATAACTTGAATCTGACAAAAGTGGTAATAAATAAAAACTCTATGAAAATTAACCAATGAAAATCAGACAATGCTTTTGAATTGTGGTTCAACAGAATTATTTTAAAAAACAAACTCATGAAACAGGCCTGGACAAAAATGATGGTACCTTTAACTTAATATTTTGTTGCACAACGTTTTGAGGCAATCACTGCAATCAAATGATTTCTGTAACTGTCAATGAGACTTCTACACCTCTCAGCAGGTATTTTGGCCCACTCCTCATGAGCAAACTGCTCCAGTTGTCTCAGGTTTGAAGGGCGCCTTCTCCAGACGGCATATTTCAGCTCCTTCCACAGATATTCAATAGGATTTAGATTAGGGCTCATAGAAGGCCACTTTAGAATAGTCCAGTGTTTTGCTCTTAGCCATTCTTGGCTGTTTTTAGCTGTGTTTTGGGTCATTATCCTGTTGCAAGACCCGTGACCTGCGACTGAGACCAAGCTGTCTGACACTGGGCAGCACATTTCTCTCTAGAATACCTTGATAGTCTTGAGATTTCATTGTACCCTGCACAGATTCAAGACACCCTGCGCCAGAAGCAGCAAGGCAGCCCCAGAACATAACAGAACCTCCTCCATGTTTCACAGTAGGGACACTGTTCTTTTCTTGGTATGCTTCATTTTTGCATCTGTGAACATAGAGCTGATGTGCCTTGCCAAAAAGTTCCAGTTTTGTCTCGTCTGTTCATAGGACATTCTCCCAGAAGCTTTGTGGCTTGTCAACATGCAGTTTGGCAAATTCCAGTCTGGCTTTTTTATGATTTGTTTTCAACAGTGGTGTCCTCCTTGGTCATCTCCCATGAAGTCCACTTGGCTCAAACAATGACGGATGGTGCAATCTGACACTGATGTACCTTGACCTTGGAGTTCACCTTGAATGTGTTTAGAGGTTGTTCTGGGCTCTTTTGTTACCATTCGTATTATCCGTCTCCTCCTGCGGCAACATCCAGGGAGGTTGGCTACAGTCCCGTTGATCTTAAATTTCTGAATAATATGTGCAACTGTAGTCACAGGAACATCAAGCTGCTTGGATATGGTCTTATAGCCTTTACCTTTAACATGCTTGTCTATAATTTTCTTTCTAATCTGCTGAGACAACTCTCTCCTTTGCTTCCTCTGGTCCATGTTTAGTGTGGTACACACCATGTCACCAAACAGCACAGTGACTACTTGTCACCCTTTAAATAGGCTGACTGAGTGATTACAAGTTTGTAGACACCTGTCCACGTTGAGCACCAGATTGTTCTCCCGGCTGGTGCAGGGAAGACAATCTGGTGCTCAACGTGGACAAAACGAAGGAGATGATTATCGACTTCCGGCGGTCACAGCCTGAACACGTCCCTCTCAGCATCGGCGGCCGTTTAGTGGAGAGAGTGGAGAACATCAAGTTCCTTGGAGTACAGATCTCGCAGGACCTGACCTGGAGCAAGAATTCCTTGGGGATCAGGAAGCGGGCCCAGCAGAGACTGCACTTCTTGAGGAAACTCAAACAGGCCTCTCTCCCCATCTGCATCCTCAGGACCTTCTACAGAGGTGTGGTGGAGAGTGTTCTGACGTACTGCATTGCAACATGGTACTCCAGCTGCAGTATGTCAGACAAAAAAGCCCTGCAGAGGATAGTTAACCCTTGCACTCTGGTCAATTTCCCTAAAAACGCCTAAAAATAACATACCCAAAGTTAATCAAAAGCTGTTCTTCAACCCTTTGCAGCATCTTCATGGGGTTGGTCTCATTTAAAAGAAAACACTTTCAATTTTTTGGCAAAACAGTCATAATCTCTCTAAGTGCTCCTGCCACTGAGTAACAGTCATCTAAACATACTGAATCTGAAGAAAATATAGTTCGCCTGGGTGTTTTTTTTAGATACAAATGCTTGCAAATAGCACACAGCTGTCAAATACTGGCTGGAAAATGCAACAGAAATGTAGAACCAAGTGTTATCCAGCTGAGGTCAAAATTTTGTAACAATACCACAAAAAATGAATATATTACGCAGCTTTTTTCTCAGGTTGTTCCCAGGCGTTTTTGAACTGTGCCAAATTGTGCCAAATGGCACTTGATCTTGGGCTCTAATGAAAGGTGACTCTCAGGGCTGTGTGTGTGTGGGGGGGGGGTGGGGTTGTTTATTCATTCATGAATGAATGAATGAACAAGCAAGCCCCCCACACACAAAGAAGCATGCCACGTAAAAAATGTGTGGCCTTTTTTTTACAAGAAAAAATAACCTACAGTGCACTAAAAATTATACTAAAATATCTGCAATGTAGAGGATAACAACTCCCTGCCCCCCCCCCCCCCCCCCGCTACAGAGGAGCTCGGCACACAAAAAACGGTCCGTCAAGTGGCCATAACGTACCGTTGTAATTACCGATCGGTCAAAAGTCATTTTTATTCCTATTTTCAGTGGTAAAGAATAATTTAGCTTATAACACTCACCTGTCCACAACAGCAGTGTCGTTGGCGAACATCTGTTCCTCATTGTCAGACGAGCATGAAGCTGGTCCGCTTGTTACGGACTCGTGGTACTGGTCACGCGACCCGGTCAAACCATCTCCGCTTCCATGATGGCGTTTTTTGCGAACGATTTTTCAAAACAAATAAGAACAGTAGTAATAAAAAAAGACTGGCTAACGCTACCGTTACACACAGCTCTCAATGTGTGTCACCCAGCGGCTTAGACTAAACAGATTTTACGCACGGGACGCACGCGTTTCAATCGTCGAACTTCTCTGCTTCAATTGGCTCGTTGTATTCGCAGTCGTTGGTAGGCAGGTCCTTCTTGCTGGGTTTTCAGTCATTGGTTCTTCAAGGTTTTAGAAACCCAATTCAAGGCTCTTATTAGTCGAATGAGAGGTCAATCAAATCTAAACCAATCAAAACACTCCTTTAGCTTTCTGTTCGCGGCTGTGTCTGTACTGGAAGAACGGAAATGCAGCTTTTTTTTTTTTCAGCGCGCACTGAGACGCACAGTGCGCATTGAGACACACTAGCAGAGACGTGACCACCCGCGGTATCCTGGAGTGCAACAGATTAAGGGAGCTGAGAGGGTAATTGGAGTTTCCCTCCCCTCAGTCCAAGAACTTTTTCAGAACCGTTGTAGGAGCAGGGCACTGAACATTGTCAAGGACCATTCTCACCCTCTGCATAAACACTTTGAACTTCTGCCATCTGGCAAACGATTCTGGAGCATCAGAGGCAGAACCACCAGACTGATAAACAGCTTCCTTCCACAAACTGTTAGGATGCTGAACAGTTGATCGCGGAATCTCTCATACATGCTACTACACCTATGGACATTATGTATATTATTTGTATATTATAGTTCTGGTTAGTTTTCAAGTATGTCTCAGGGAAGTGTGAATGGCTGTGTTGGGGTGGGGGGTGTGGGTGTGTGTGTGTGTGAGTGTGTCTTAAATTATGTTCTTTTTTTTAACTTATATGGATGCCGAGAGAAACGCAATTTCATCTTGCCTGCACTACAGTTGTATGTACAGCAATATGACAATAAAGGTTGATCTGATTTTGATTTGATGTTAATTAGAGGACACATCTTGGTTGAAGTCCATTGGTTGAAGGTTGATGTCCCTCTGGTCACATTATTTTCAATCTTTTCTAGGGGGTACCATCATTTTTGTCCAGGCCTGTTTCATGAGTTTGTTTTTTAAAGTAATTCTGTTGAACCACAATTCAAAAGCATTGTTTGATTTTCATTGGTTAATTTTCATAGAATTTTTATCTCTTACCACTTTTGTCAGATTCAAGTTATTTCTGTGACCATTGTGGGTTTTTCTTTCATTAACAGAGGGGTATCAACAATTTTGTCCACGGCTGTATGTCAGCTCTGACTGCAACACAACTTCAAAATGTCAGGGGGGGTGGGTGTTTGGGGCTGAAACCGTCAGACAAGCAGGTGCACAGTAACGGCACATTTACTGGATGCTGCAAATTCCTTTTTCCCTTTAAACAGCACACTGTGAGTCCTGGTCCCTGTAATATCTAAAATGTAAAGTTAATACTGATGTTATGATTCAGTGCAAGTGCGGCTCAAACGCAGAGCTGCCAGAACAAACATTCAGACTCAGAAGTAAAAGTTCACCAGTTTATTGCAAAAATAAAACTAACACACAACTCTAAATAAAGAAGCACAACTGAAGAAAAACGCAATACAAAAATGCACACTTAAATTGACACAAAACCGGTGCCCGCTGGAGCGCACTTAGCTCTGTGAGAAGAGGAGTCCAGCAGGGAACTCCTGTGTGGACCAGAGGAACAGGGGGAAGACGGTGACCTGGGTGGACGTCCGGTGTTCTTCTTGGTCAGGCGAGCATGATCAGCTCCAGAGTACACACTGACAGGTGGCAGCAAACCTAACGATTCAGCAATGGGTTCTCCACACGCTGGCTCTTCAATATGCTGGGTCATCAGGACACAGCAGGTGTGTAATCACGCAGGTGTATCTGATCCTCTGGAGCCGAAAAGACAGAAACAGGAGGGGAAGGGGAGCACGCTTGCCTGATCATCAACATGACTGTGGAGGTAATCCCAATGAGACACTGGGTCTCATTTTCAAGAGCGCTGTTTGATCGATCAGTTCTGTTAAAGCGGAGCTGATCACAGTGGTCCTCTGGCCTGTAGAGGAATGAAGCTGCTGTCCTTTATTTTTGTGAATAATAATTTCTGAATAATTTTTAACATTTTATTTTGCTGTGCTGCATCAAGGTGAAGAAGTTCTGTCCCCCTCAATTGTTCTGGACTCAAACACAATGCGCGGAATATGGGTATGACGTTACGTTTTCTTCTGCACATGTGGGTGACTTCATAGCTGTAGACCAGGCCTATTCAATTAGCGGCCCACGGGCTACATGCAGCCCAGAACCAACCTCCGAGTGGCCCAGGCCAAGAAAAGGAAACACAAATTTAAGAAAAAAATATGAAGGAATGACAGTCCGCAAGTGTTCAGTTCAGTTATTGGACTTCGGTGCTAACCACAGTTTGTCCATAACGAACACCATGTTCAAGCATAATGGTGTCCATATGTGCACCTGGCACCAGGACATCCTTGGTCGCAGGTTGATGATCGATTTTGTTATCGTGTCATCAGACCTGCAACCATATGTCTTGGACACTCGAGTAAAGAGAGGTGCAGAGCTGTCAACGGATCACCACCTGGTGGTGAGTTGGATCTGATGGCAGGGGAGGAAGCCATTCAGACCTGGTAGACCCAAACGTATAGTGAGGGTGTGCTGGGAATGTCTGGCTGAGGCCCCTGTCCAGGAAGTCTTCAACTCCCACCTCCGGAAGAACTTCACTCACATTCCGAGGGATTCTGGAGACATGTAGTCTGAATGGGCCATGTTCTCCACCTCCATTGTTGAAACGGCTGCTCAGAGCTGTGGCCGCAAGGTTGTTGGGGCATCTTGTGGTGGCAACCCCCGAACCAAGCGGTGGAGACCAGTGGTGAGGGGGGCCATTAATAAATTCCTGTAACTGTCCCAGGTGCTGTTTGCCACCATAACCTCTATTGGTCAAGAATGGTATAGATATTTTGTCAAGAAAATATTCACATCCTCTGGTGAGATTTCCAAGGCTATAACTTGAAAGTTGCAAGAGATAATGGCTTACTGTCAATTAGAAAGATGTAGAATATGATCCAAAATTTCAGATAGGAATAAATTTATGCATCTAATTTGCATAATGATGCAGCAGCTATATCAAATTGCATAACTCAGTCAAAAGTGGACTTTGGACATATTTACACAAAGAATGGTTCTGTTTTTTGACACCGTTTTTTTCTATGTTTCTATGTTGTTATCTTAACTTCAAAGTATATGAACCAGAAAATCAGTACAATGTAAAGAAACAAAGAAATTCGTCACTCACCGCTGGCGAAGGGGGGTTCGCTTGCTGGCGTGGTCACTCCATTTTCGTCCATCGTGGTCGCTATTTTGCGTTCTCTCGGTCATTTACGCTCTCTACTACATCTACAAACTCTTATGATTATCCCAGATCAATTTCGTTTGTATTCTGCGGCTATTTTTCGTGTATGACGCAGTTTTATCTGACGATGCATGGTGGCCATATTGGTTTTGTAAGCTCAAAACAGGAAAAAGGCAAAGAAGAATAAGGAATTCTTCTTCTTTGGTGTATTCCATGTCAACCATGATTCCTCCAATGTGTGTCTGCCACCTTCTGAACTGGCAGATCAGTACAAATCCTCAGTACAGCTGGGGACAGCTGGGATGACAGATTAAGCTGACAGGTGCAGTTGCTGCGCTGTGCCATTAGGGGCATGTGAAAAGGTGGCTATTTAAAGGGCTGAAGAAGGAGTCCTATCAAGCTTGGTTGGCTTGTGGGACTCCCGAAGCAGCTGAGGTGTACCGGCAGGCCAAGCAGAGTGCAACTCGAGTGGTTGCTGAAGCAAAAACTTGGGTATGGGAGGAGTTCATTGAGGCCATGGAACAAGAATTTCAGTCGGCCTCGAAGAGATTCTGGCAAACTGTCTGGCAGCTCAGGAGGGGGAAGCTACTCCCTGTCCACACTGTGTATGGTGCAGATGGGGCACTGCTGACTTTGACTGGGGACATCATCGGGCAGTGGAGGGAATACTTCGAGGAGCTCCTCAATCCAACTGACACGCCTTCCACAGAGGAAGCAGGGCTTGTGGACGAGGGGGACGACTCGCCTATCACAGGGGCTGAGGTCACCAAGGAGGTTAAAAATCTCTTTGGTGGCCGGGCCCCGGGGGTGGACGAGATTCGCCCTGAGTACCTCAAGGCCCTAGATGTTGTAGGGCTATCATGGTTGAAACGTCTCTGCAATACTGTGTTGAGGTCAGGGGCAGTACCTTTGGCATGGCAAACCGGGGGGGTGGTTCCTCTCTTCAAAAAAGGGGGCCGGGGTGTGTACTCCAACTTTAGAGGGATCACACTCCTCAGCCTCCCTGGGAAGGTCTATGCCAAGGTACTGGAGAGTAGAGTCCAGCTGTTGGTCGAACCTCGGATTCAGGAGGAGCAGTGTGGTTTTTCGTCCTGGCCATGGCACATCGGACCAACTCTTTACCCTCTTGAGAATCCTCGAGGGTTCGTGGGAGTTTGCCCAACCAGTTTACATGTGTTTTGTGGACTTGGAGCCGGCATTCAAAAACACAGGCAACCTGGCCCAGAGACTCAGTCCTTCTGGCAGTTGGCCAGCGCTTTTTAGCCACCAGGACCAGAGGGGTGAAGCAGGAGGCAGCCTGCCCACCGGGAGGCTCATCGGTGGGTGATGGGACCGTAGGAAGGGAACCCCCACGGCGTCGGACAAGAAGGAGCAGGAGGCCACGGCATCCTCATGCTGACCTGCAGCACCCTCGGTGGTCCCGACTTGGAACACAGCTGCAACTGCAGTGGACCCTGACAGGGCCAATGCTGCACCTGCAGTGGACCCTGACCGGGCCAATGCTGCACCTGCGGTAGCTCCCAGCTGAAGCTCTGCAGCATCCGGGGTGGCTCCTGGCTGGACCTCTGCAGTACCCGCGGTGGCTCCTGGCTGGACCTCTGCAGCAGCTGTGGTGGCTCCTGGCTGGAGCTCTGCAGCATCCACAGTGGCTCCCGGCTGGAGCTCTGCAGCACCCGCGGTAGCTCCCGGCTGGAGCTCCGCAGCACCCACGGTGGCTCCCAGCTGGAGCTCTGCAGCACCCGCAATGGACCCAGACCGGGCCAACCCTGCACCCTTGGTGGACCCTGTGCCGGAGCGTGGCGTCCATGACGGGTCTGTGCAGGAGCGCAGCACCCACGTTGGGCTAACCCTGGGGCGCAGCCCCCACGAGGGTCCCAAGCCAGCGCGCCGCACCCACGGAGACACAGCCTGCAGAGGGACCCACACGACGGCCTCAGGCAACAGCGGAGCTGGACCCACGACGTCGTCAGGCGGCGAGACCAATTCCATGGAGACCCCTGGTGACGGAAGTTCCTCTCCAGTGACCCTAGAAGGAAACTCAGGAGCGGGAGAAGAAACAATTTTGTTAGGGTCGCCGGCAGCGGCAGAGCCTGGTGAAGGGAGTTCAGATGCAGCTGCATGCTGCACCTGACTCTCCTTACCTAGAACCAGACAAGAGCTCTCAAACACTGACATTAGAAATACAAGAGAGATAACTTGCCTGAGCTCGAGTGCCACCGCCATCCAGGACTCCATCGATCTTGATGATGAAAACTCGGGCCTGGCTTCTCGGAGATCCAGCTCAGGCTCCCAATCTACTGCGGTCACCTCCGCAGCTGGCAAGATGGTGATAGCAGTCTCACTGTCCTCCTGCAATGGCTCCAACGCTGGAGATTTCTCCGGTGTGGCTGCAGGGGAACATCTCCATGCTGGCTCTGGAGTGGAATCCTCCAAAGCCACCGGCTCCTCCACAGTCCGATGGCTCTGATCCCGAACCGATGGACGCTCAGGAGAAATAGGAGGAGACGCGAAGAGAACAAAAAAAGAACAAGCATCTGCAGCTGAAGAAGAGAGCCCAGCGGACTGCTGAGACTGGGCCTCTCCCTCCGGAGACAGACAAGGTTCATCACGATTTAGGTGAAAAGAATGAAAAAAACACTTGCCTGTCATCCCAGTGTTCGAGGTTGGCAGCTGCAGCAGGCAAACAGTTACCATTCTCTGTGTCAACGGTGATCTGGCCCCCAGCAACAGATTGTGGAGGAGCCGTCTTCATGACAATGGAGGTGGGCGTTCCCAGGGTGACCCCAGTGGACCTCACGGCAGCTAGAGGGGAGATGGCTGCCGAGGACGAAGAGGGCTTCTCCCGACGTCTGCCCGCAGGACAACGCTGTTTGCAGGAAGCTGGAACTGGTTTAGCTGGAGCGGGAGTGAGCGTAGCACTCTGGCGTGAAGCAGGAAAGCCGGAGCCCCGAGAGCGCTTCCCCTTCAGCACGAGCCCAGTCTTACTTGGGGACTTCCTCACCCTCCCGCCGTTCTCACACCGCAACGCTGCCAACAGGGTTATCCTCTTGATTCCCTCAGCGCATTCAGAGAGCTGAGGGCATTGCAGGACCTCTGCCTCCGCCAGACCCACGTACCACAGGATGTCCTCCAGGGTGGAGTATTTGCTAGCTGAGGAGATGAGCCCGTCAATGTTCATCAGGGCTCGACAGCATTCCCACCCCAGGCTCATCGGATAACTCCGGCTCGTGGCATCCATAACCAACTCCAAAAAACAGGTGAGTGAAAAAAGAAACTGTTCAAAAATGAAAAAGGTATGTGTGGGTGTAGCCCGCTAAATCCTTGTCTGGGACTGGATTATTCTATCATGGTCCTCCTCGTGCGCTTTTACGCAGCGCACCAAGGAGTGAGGGAAGGATGGATTTAGATGCAGGTTACACCACAAACACATTTATTAAACAGAGGACAAACAAAACCAACAGTACAAAATAACATATTAGCTCAGGCTAACTTAGAAGTCCTCCAGGACACTCTACAGTCTTGGGTGAGATAACTGGGAAAAAGTTCCAAGCGTGACAGCCTGACTGAAATGGGGGAACACTAGCAGTTAATACTCACTGAGCTGGAGCAGTCCGAGTAGTCCAAGTTAAGTCCAGCGAGCACAAACAACACAAACGGTTAAGCACGTCTCCCAATGAGATGCGGTACCGAAGCCAAGGCAGGGCATCAAAACATGGGAGGCGGATAAATAATACTGAAGGGAATAGCGACAGTGTAGATCCCAAAACCTTCGTGAGACAATACAATAATCCAGCAATGCTTGACTGGCAAGAAGCTGCTTAAGTGCAAGCATTGCTGGCAACACAGATCGGGAACACCTGGGCGAAGTGCAGGAAGGGCAATCACCGGAGGAGACTCAGCTGGCTGTCATGATAGGGGGCATGGTCTGACCGGCAAGTGTCAGACAGCGCCCACAAGAATGTATGCCAAAGGAAGCTTCCTCACAGCTGCCGGCTAGAACAGTGGCTACAAGTATGGAAAAAGTAAACTAGTGAGAAAGAAACAACAAGAACTCAAAAGACAACACAACACAAAATACACAGATAAACCTGAGCCACAGAGAACTGTCAGAACTGAGCCCAAAGGACAAAACCGGCTCGGTTCGTGACAAGAGGAGGCCTTAGGGCAATATGCACTCTAATTATTATTCAAAAATGACAGCCATTTAGACCAATAACATTGAAATTTTTCCACACAAAGTCTCAAAGAGAAGGTGAGTTTTTCCATGTCATAAATTTCTCTGACTATGGCCAACCACTCCCCCATTGTTGGGGGGTCTGTGACCAGCGATCTTTTTGTAATTGCTTTTTTGCTAGCAACAAGTAATATTTTCAAGAGGTATTTATCTTTATTACTCATCTCAGGTGGTACGTTACCTACATATGCAGTGGTAAATCCCATGTTAATGTCACAATTTTTGATCAAGATCTGTCTTTCAATTCACATATTAAATTTGTTTCTAAGACTGCCTTCTATCATTTGCGTAATATTGCCATTAAGAGCATCTTGTCTCAGAGTGATAATGAGAAACTGATCCACACTTTTGTTTGCTCTAGATTAGATTATTGTAACTCTTTATTGTCAGATTGTCCTAAAACATCTTTAAAAAGTCTTCAGTTGATCCAAAATGCTGCAGCAAGAGTTTTAACAGGTACTAGAAAGAGAGATCATATCTCTCCGGTTCTGGCCTCCCTTCATTGGTTTCCCACAGAGTTCAGAATTAAGTTTAAAATCCTTCTTCTTACTTACAAAGCTCTAAACAATCAGGCCCCCTTTTTTTTTCCAAAAGATCTGATACTACCCTATTATCCTAACAGAGCACTACGCTCCCAAAATGAAGGACGATTGTAATACCTAGAATCTCCAAAAGTACAATGGGAAGCAGAGCCTTCAGTTATCAAGCTCCTCTCCTGTGGAACCAGCTGCCAATCTGGATTTGGGAGTCAGACTTGATCTCAGTTTTAAAGAATAGGGTTAAAACCTTCCTTTTTGATATAGCCTACAATTAGGGAGGGATCATGTGTTTCTGAACCCTCCCTTAGTTATGCTGCTAATAGGTTTAGACAGCTGGAGGACCTCCAATAATGCACTGGGCTTCACTCCTTTCTTCACTCGCAATGAATTTTTTTTTTTTTTTTCTGGTCATTAACATCTGTTTGTTCTCTCCCATAGATTGAGTCCCCATCGTGCCATTTGCTCTCTACATGTGTGTTCTTTTCATCTTCTCTATCCCCTCACCCCCCAGCCAGTCACAGCAGATGACTGCCCCTCCCTGAGCCTGGTTCTGCTGGAGGTTTCTTCTTGTTAAAAGGAAATTTTTCCTGTCCACCATCGCCAAGCGCTTGCTCACAGGGGATCGCCTGATTGCTGGGGTCTTTCTGCAACTGTGGGGGTTTCCCCTACAGTTGAAAGTGCTATGAGATGACTGTTGTTGTGAAATGGCGCTATATAAATAAAGTTGAATTGAATTGAATTGAGCAATTTAATACAAGTTTGATTTTTGTTGTTATTACAGTCCAGTAGGACTTGATAGCTGAACATTCCCAAAATATATGGAAGTAGTCGGCCATAGTGTTACCACATTGTCTCCAGCATTTACTAGATGCAGGGATGTTGTCTTGAGGAATCTTTCTTTTGGGAGCGATGAAAAACCTAATATAATTCTTCTAAACCAGCCACATTTCTGTCAGCCTGCCCCAGGGCAGCTGTGGCTACAGTAGTAGCTTGCCACTACCATTGTCTGTCTGGAGTGAATGAATAATGTACCTGTAAAAAGCATCTGTGAGTGTCTATGATAAAGCGCTATATATATCTGATGCATTATTTTTATATCCAAAGTTACTGTGCAAAATGAAAAAAAGAAATAAATAGTATAAAATTAACATGTTCATACATATGTGTTTTCTGCCCCCACCCCCGGAAAAATATGTTGCCACTGCACCAAGGTCTTTAAGCCAGAGGAAACACTGCCACTTAACCTGTAAGCTCTCTGATTGTGCTGAGGCTCTCTATTTTTGAAAATAGGGAGTTCTCTTTGGGTGGTTTGCTGGGCTTAACTGGGGCAGGATCTGTTTTACAGTCTCTCATCTTTGATAACACCCAGACTTGCTCTATAGGGTGTCTTATTTGTGGCTTTAATCTTTTGGGCCCTCTTACTTTTGTTTTGCTGAGCAATTTGCATTTTTTGTAACAGCAACTCATCACTACTCCTTTCGTCCAGTAGGTACATCCTCATCTCTGCTCTGATGTTATGAATTGACAAGCCAGTCATGAAGGAATGGAAGCACTGGCTCTGCACAAGTTCCTTATTGTATTTCAACCCAGACTGTGTACACTCCGAAGCAAACAAGACCTTCTGATGCAGATAAAGCACTCTAATGAGAAAATCAAGCGCTGTTTCATGTGATTGCTGCAGCGCTTGTGTCAGTTGTTGATATACTGTAACACCGTTGCATCTTTTTCTGCATAATGGGCTCTTAATATTTGTCTAAGCATGGCCAAAGTGAGGTCAGTTTTCCCCTCCAAATAGCTTCTTAGCTTCAATGCAGGGTTTACAACAGTTATTACTGCGTTATGGGGAACCCATGCTGGGATATTCATCTCCGACTGGAAGGAAAGGAGAGGCAGTAAATTCCTCTGCCGGAAGAGCATGGGGGATTAAGCAACTGGGGACAATAGGAATTGTGACGGGAGAATGTATTGTGATGCAAGACCCCAGGCAGCAGGAATAAGCAGCTGTGGGGACAATAGGAATTCTGAGGCCGGGGAAAATTCGCCACCGCGCACACCTTGTCCGGCAAGGGTATCGCTCCCTCCAGTGAGATGCGGTGCCCCAAAAAATCGACCCCCGTCACGCCGAACTGGCATTTCGCCGGGTTGATTATTAACCCGTGCTCATCCAACCTCCGGAAAACCGTCCTGAGGTGGGTTACGTGTTCGTCCTCGGACGCGCTGGCCACCAAGATTTCATCCAGGTAGACGAACACAAACACCAGATCACGCAACACCGCATCCATCATGCGTTGGAATGTCTGTGCCACGCCTTTTAATCCGAAGGGCATGCGTAAAAACTCAAACGGGGTTATTACCGCCGTTCTGGGTATGTCCTCCGCGCGCACCGGGACTGTGTAGGGGCCGCATGGCGGTCACTTCTTAACAGCACCTTTTTCAGTTAGAAGGGCACCTTAATCATATTTTCTCTGCCTGAAGAACATTTATTAAGCCATATCATGAGATTTTTATTTTAGAGGTCACGCCATCATAATACTGTATATTGATCAAAGCACCAAGCTTTTTCCACACTTTGTCAGGAAGTAACTGCCCCTTCTGAGTCCACCTGTGGGTGTAACAGTGATCTCATTCTATCCATGCAGGTCTAGCATCTGTCATAAATACTCCACAGAGTGTGCTGGCAAAAGTTGGAGACAAAGCCTTCCTGAATTGTCAGCTCCTGCAGTCTAAAAATGTCCTTCAGGTCACCTGGCAAAAGATCCTACCTGAAGGAGAAAAAAATCTAGCTACCTACAACAGATACTTTGGTCAAAGGATGAATCCTGACTTCAGAGGAAAGATGGAGTTCATGGATTGTGGACTGCAGAACTGCTCCATAATGATAAGGGAGGTTAAAGATCAGGATGAAGGCTGCTATCACTGTCTGTTTAACACCTACCCTGATGGAGCATTGACAGGGAGAACCTGCCTCCAGATCTACGGTAAGAAAGAACATCATATCCACCCAAGGTCCTCTGCTCCTTATTTTTACTTTTAGTCTCCTCTATAGTAGCATTACATGTCTTCATTTAATCCTGTGAATCACTTCGTGGGTCTTGCTGAACTGGGAAAGTAGAGCAAAAGTATTGAGGGAAATGGGTAAAAAGGTGTATTGTGTATCCTGGAGAGAGGAAAGGAAGACAAGGACACAGTTGTAGAATGGAAAGTATTCAAAGGAAGAAACTTGCAAGAAAAAGGGGGATAGTCAGCGAGATGAAGAAAGTAAACAAGAGTACTTGGAGTCTAGGTGTAGTATGTCAAAGAAAGAGGTAGCAAAGGAAAAGGCATTTAGTGAGTTATATATGAGGCTGGACACTAAGGAAGGAGAAAAAGACTTGTTTCGATTGACTAGATTGAGATTGAGCTGGAAAGGATGTGCAGCAGGTTAAGTTGATTAAGAAAAGAGATAACAAATTGAATTTATATAGTGTTGTGTGGGGATTTGGCCCTTGGGGCTTGTTGTAGCCGATACCGTGCAGTCGATGTGGTGATGTCAGGTGGGCTACAGCCAGTGTGTATATTGTGCCTGTTTTCCTTAATAAAGTTTAGTTTGTTGCTCAGTTCAACACGGCTCCGGTCTCCTGTTATTGACACATAATATTTTTTTGACGAGGATAAACCATGGGAGCTTGCATTAAACCGCCACCTCCATTTTTACAGTCTCCGGTTATGCCAACTACACCATGGTGCTGCTGGCGGGAGGCATTCGTGGTGTATGTTACCACAGCTGGCCTGGGCGGCGCCAGCTAGAAGAGACGGAGGAGACTACTCGTTCATTGCCTCGGTGAGGAGGGCCAACGGATATTTTTCATGATGGGTGGCAAGGGCTCATTGAAGGAGTGCCTGGAAGTAATGGATCATTTCTTTATGGACCATTCCAACATCACGGCACAAAGATATAAATTCTTCAACTGCCGACAACAAGCTGATGAGTCTACCCCTCGCCGTGTGGCGCCACACGGCGTCAGCACCGTGTGGGTCACTCTCTCTCCAGATGGACTCCAGCAGGCAGTTAGTGGTGGAAGCATTTGGACTCCTTGTTAAATACAGCCGTGACAGTGAGCACTGAAAGGGCACAAAGCATTATTTCCTTCTAAGCAGAGCAGAGTGTTTATGATCCTGACAACTGAGCTCAGACAGCGAAACAGCTACTGCATAGTGCATTGCTTGTTTGAACGTGATTTTTTTGGACAGCGGCAACAATCCAAAAATCACGGAGACAAGAGCCACGCAGGGTCCTGTATGGAGACTGTCCTGTTTAAATAAGCTGAATGTCGCTGCAGTCTCCAGTCCACACACATCGTAGTTGAAATACTGGAGTTCCCGCCACTGCTTTATGAAAATGATCATTTGTTTGTTTTTTTTTTTTTTTTTTTTTTTAACAGAATCAGCAGTTCATGCCTAATAAGACCGGAGCTCCGCACAATTGTTACACATGCACATGAAGTTGAGGTGGAGCTGCAGCGAGTTTCTCACAGCTTCCATTGTTTACCACACAAGTTATGAACCCTGTTTAAATTACGAGACCACAGGGTCCTAAAAACATCTGCAGTAATACCGCATGCCGCGGTGTTGAGCTGTTCACTGTCACCACAGGGAAAATTCCTCTACCGCGACAGCCCTACTCCACAGACAATGATAGTGGTGAGTTACCTCTGTAGCCACAGCTGCCCTGGGGCAGACTGATGGAAACATGGCTGCCAATCCACGCCAACGCCTCTCCAACCACCACCGAAAATCTATTCACATTCATACACTAGGTACATCAGGGATAGGCTCTGAGCCAATTCTTGTTTGCTATGGTGAGGAACAGACCGACAGACGAGGTCAGGCAGGAGTTTCCGTGGACTATGATGTTATATTGTGATCTATTGTAAGAGTAGGGAGCATGTGGAAGAGAATCTGGAGAGGTGGTGATATGTACTGGATAGGAGAGGAATAAAAGAAAGGACAACAACAGAATACATGTGTGAATAAGAGAGAGAAGCAGGTGAGTTTAAATACCTGGGGTTAACCATCCACAGCAATGGATAGTGTACAAGAGAAGTGAAGAAGAGAGTCCAGGCAGGGTGGAATGGTTGTAGATGATTGTTGGAGGGATTTGTGATTTAAGGATAGCAAGAATAGTAATGGGGAAGGTTTAAAAGATGGTAGTGAGACCTGCTATGATGTAAGGTTTGGAGACGGTGGCACTGACAAAAAAACAGGAGGCGGAGTTGGAGGTAGCAGAGTTGAAGATGCTAAGCTTCTCACTGGGTGTGACTGGGAGGGACAGGATTAGAAATGAGATGGATAACTCAGGTTGAGTGGTTTGGAGACAAAGTCAGGGAAGCAAGGCTGAGGTGGTTTGGACATGTGCAGAGGAGGGATAGTGGATACATTGGACAAAGGATGTTGAAGATGGAGCTGCCAGGCAGGAGGAAAAGAGGAAAACCACAGAGAAGATTCATGGATGCTGTGAAGGAGGACATGGAGAGGGTTGGTGTGACAGAAGAGGGTGCATATTACTCTACTCATCCAGGAAGTCTTAAAATGTATGGTTGTGGTTTGCTAATTGTGCCTGAAGATTTAATGACTGAAACAGCAGAGTGTGTGAACACATTGCAGCACAGAGTAGATGTAAAAGAGAAGTTAATACCACAGAAGTGGGCAGCTCTATTGTAGATTGTTTGCATGCTGTTAAAAATTTATTTCATGTTCAGCAGCTTGTTACAAATTAGACTATTATGGTCCTGGAATCATAATTGCAGAGCTAGCCTGGAGAGCGAAAGGGGCCAGCAGATGTGCAAGGTCTCGCCCGCCCTGAGGGCCCAGATGCCAACCCCAGGCCAGCCCAGCTCAAATGGGTTTAAAATGTTCATAATTTAAATTTGTACTGGTTTTGACTTTCCAGTACAGAATAAATGATGAATGAGTTACCCTACTTTTATCTAACGGCATTACAAATGATAACAGACATCTACTGAAAAAATAAGGGCCCCTTTACACATCACAGAGATCGCTGAGAGACTTGGACAGTTTTTGATATTTGGGATCATCTGGGAGATTCTTGTCTGTTTCGGACTGAGTCAAAACTTTGAGGAGACCATGGCAACTGTGGAGATCACTACAGATCATTGATATATCAAAACTGGCCACATCTCTCAATGATCTCCCCCGTGTAAAGGGGGTATAACGCTGCACTGTCATTATTAGGTATAAATGTCACATGTGATTAGTTTTAATTCTTTGATGTGATTTTTCTATGAAAAGGGGAAAATGATGATTAACAACTGATGCCTAACAGAAATGATCTCAACTTGGTGGGCCTTATAAATAATATTAGTTTCAATTTCGATATGTAAGTCCATCCAAATTTATTTTCAAAAGTATTAGATATGTACTATTTATATCTGTAGATGAATCTAATTATTATTATTATTGAAAGTTTGTAATAAGAAATATAATCATAACATTTACTGTCTCTTTCACAAATGTTTTGAGTTGTAAAACAAACCAGATATGAATATTGTTTCCTTGCAGAGCTCCATGATCCTGTTCTCTACATCAGAGAGTCAAACTCCTCTGAGGAGTCGTCCGTTTCCTGTTCAGCCTCTGGTCGACCTGCTCCCACCATAACACTGACCGTTACACAACAAGACGTCTACTTCTCCCACTATAACACAGTCAGCGTGTCCAACAGCAGTGGTACAGTCACTGTCACCACTACAGCTGTGCTCTCAGGTTCACCCAGGAACCACACACAGGTGGGATGTGCAGTGAGAGTGCTGTCTGGTCCTCAGAAGTTGGTGTTTGAGACCATTCCTGACAGCAAAGACATGGACCCTGTTGAAGAGGATGATAATGGTGAGGACCTCTTTCACAGTCAGCAGTTTTGATTTTTAATGTTTGGATCTCATCTTTAAGGTTCTGAAGTATGATTTTAATTTGTTTATTCCAATCCAGTTTTAATGTCACTTTCTCTTCTTTTCTGACAGACGTCCTCTTCAGCGTTGTATTACCTGTGGTGACGGTTTTGGTGGCTTTGTTGATGGTTTTGGTGACTCTAGCGGTGGTGAGAGCAGTCCAGAACCGTGATTGGACCCATGTAGGCTGTCTGAAACAACCAAGGAACACTAGGTAATTTTTACATCTTTCTGTGTAATCCACTGTAATATCACTGTCTTGGTATTAATGTAATAAACTTTGAGAAAATTGACTGCAGCACTGACCAAGACCCAGAGGCGATCAAGACACCACAGAGACAAAACAAAGACAATGATGGGTAAGAATATTTTATTTTAATTAGGGATGCACCACCAAGAAAAATTTTGAAAATAATAAGTTGGCCGATAGCTGTTTTGTTTTTCATCTGTTCCATCTTTATTGTCAGGAAGACAAAGAAATATGCATTACAAAAGAAATAACTGCACTGAAATACTTTAAAATAGTTCAGTCCTGGATGTTTTCTACTGTTGTCTGTTTCAGGGCACAATCAATGCTACACAACTGGGACAACCAGAAAAATATGAGTTACTGCCCATATCTTCTTCACTGATAGCCACCATCAGTGAATAAAGTGAATATTGGCTCATATCCATATGTGTGCATCCCTGAGTTTAATTCCTGTGTTTCCCGCCTTACTGTTGTAGTCTAAACATTATTTACCTGCTCTGATAGTTGGACTCGTCACCATTTTCAGTCAACACAACTCACAACATTTGTCTGTTATCTCTGGTGTTATTACTCATTAATATTGTGTTTTCCTCAATATACCAAAACTAGTTGAGTGATAGCTACAAATCAGACATAATATAATATTGTGTTAGCATACACGTCATATTTGAAAATACACAGTGCTTCAAAACAATGTAATGAACTACCCAAAAACTTAACAGGGTATTTTTGGAATGGGGACGTTTTGTACGAAAACTGTAATAAACCATAGTTAAGAGGAAATAAGGTGAAATAAGCCTGTTTGTTTAATCATTCGGGTAGCCCTACAACAGAGAATGTCAACTGGCGGCCCACGGGCCGCATCCAGCCCACCAGACCTTTTCATCCAGCTGCCAGAATATTACTGATTTCAGGAATAGTTTAGTTCAGACTTTGTTTCATTATTTAATTTATATTTATGAAAAATTCCAATATAGTCAGAGTGTAAGTGAATGCAGTGTCAGATTACGCTCCCCACCCTTCCCAGACAGCGGGAGAGAGTGAAGACGAGACAGGCCGGCTTCTACAGGTGAACTAGACTTTTAATTCACATTATGATGCCACCCATGGCTTTATTATTATTTTGCAAAATGTTGAATAATGTTTCGAACACATCTATTCTGAGAGTGTACAATAGTCCTAAATTTACAGCAACAAAAACAAAAATGAGGAAAAAAAGTTCAGAAGTGGCAGATTTTTCAAATTTACAACAGAAAAAGTCCTTAATTTACAAGAAAACTGTTATAAATCTGTGAGAAACTCCCTCAAACTGTGAAGACTAAAATCACATCTCAAATAAGTTTTCAGGTACTCGCTTTCTTGTTCTTACTCATGCTCATCTAAAAAATAACATACATTTGGAAGGAAAGTTAATATCTCAAATAATAATATAGGATACAAAATTGATTTTATTTTATCCTACAAGAGCATCTGTCCTTACAGTGTCTGCTGAGGAAAACTCTGGCCCTTGGACAATGTAGTTGATGTCCCTCTTGTGTTGTTATTGGGACATATTATTGTGTGACACGGATAATGGCTCCACTTTTCCGGTTCCGCCACCATCCGGGGTATAAGAAGGATGTGAGGAAGAGGGGCGGTCTCTTTGACCTCCTGTCTGCCTGACGGGAGCGCCTGTGCCGTGAGAGTGAGTCAACAATAAAGTCGTGTTCAGTTCAACGTCCAGTCTCGTCCTTGGTTCTCATTTACCGACATAACAGTCCCCTGCCCTACAATTTCTGAATGTGTATGAATTCTTGATGTGTACTTTTTATACAGTATGTTCAGTAATGTAGCTGTAATGTGTTTGGTATAAAGTAATATTGTGACTATGAAAAAACTAATGTCTTCTTTTTATCTGAAGGGTCAAAACACCTTCCACCGAAGAGAATGATCAGCACAGGAGGTGGACAACACCAGAGACCTGCTCTAAACGCAATGTCCCACATCAGCAAGATCCACTACTGAAAAAAAAATTGTTTCCAACATGAAACAAAACTATGTCTTACTGGACCGAATGGCATCACAGCACCAGTCAGTTAAATAACAACGATGGAATAAATAGTTCCAGTATTAAGAGTCACATGAACAGTACTTGATTTTTTCACTATTATCTGTGGTGGCTGCAGTCCATTACAAAACTTTTTTTTTTTTTTTTACTGACAATTATAATCATTTCTAGGCCTGGTTCATCAGGCCAGAATTCACTCCTGTCTATTTTTCCCTCCAGGTGAAAATTGGCCTGGGCTAGATTTCCCCCTGGGGGGGGGGGGGGTGTTAGACTAGGCTGTTTTGCACCCTGCTAGACCAAACTTCACCCCTAAAATAAATTATGATTTAAGCAAAGATTAATAGATTATTGACTTTGACTTCTTTTGAAGGTGTGAGGAGTCAGTTTGGACGTGTTATTTCAAATAAAGTTTGGTAATTGATAATTGTTTAATATTTTGTTGTAAATATTGTTGAAAAGATCAGAAGATGAAAGAGGTTTTGAATTTGTCTGAGTTAGTTTGGGGCGCTGCTGGAGGGGTATAAATTTGTTGTTTGATGTTTCCTTGTGGATTTCTTTTAAACTCTGTTACGGCCCCACTTCTTCTGGACTGGGTCCTGGGTTTTTTCCTCTTTTCTTGTGTTGTAGATGGAGCTGTGGAGGACCACCCATGGCCAAGGTGTTCACTTATAGAAGCACCTAGACCTGTATAAGATTGAAAGGGCCTTATGCCTTTTTTGAGAAGGAATGAGAGTTCCCTGGTATTGTGTGGGTGGGATACACTAACCTCGCCTAGGGTGTGTCATGGATTTTTCCTCAATGAACAAATGTCCTATGTGGTAAATAAATAAAGTGCTGAGTCAAATTGCCTTTTTGTATATTAATTTACATTTTGGCCAAGAAGGGAAAGTGTCGTATGCACCGCATGCAAGCGAGTGCTATGGTAAAATCAAAGTGACAGAACAGATCATAGAGTTTTAATACATTAGTCTAAACCAGCATTGTTTTGAGAACGCTGAGTGAGCAGTGTGTTACAGTGCATCCAGAAAGTATTCACAGCGCTTCACTTTTTCCACATTTTGTTGTGTTACAGGGGCAGCGCGGTGGCGGAGTGGTTAGCCCTGTGGCAGCACAACAACTCACCCTTGGCCGGGGGATCCTGGGTTCAATCCCAGCCCCCGACCAACAGTGATCTGTGTGGAGTTTGCATGTTCTCCCCGTGTCTGCGTGGGTTCATTCCAGGAGTTCTCCGGCTTTCTCCCACATGCCAAAACCATGCAAGTTAAGTTAATTGGCATCAAACTGGGGATTCTAAATTGTCCTTAGGTATGACTGTGAGAGTGAATGGTTGTCTGTCTCTCTGTGTTGGCCCTGCGATGGACTGGTGATCTGTCCAGGGTGTACCCTGTCTCTCACCCAAAAGATGCTGGGATAGGCTCCAGCCCCCCCCACGACCCAAAAAGGATTAAGCGGAAGAAGATGGATGGATGGTTATTACAGCTTTATTCCAAAATGGATTAAAATCATTTTTTTCCTCAAAATTCTACACACAACACCCCATAATGACAACATGAAAAAAGTTTTTTTGAGATTTTTGCAAATTTATTAAAAATAAAAAGCTAAAAAATTACATGGACATAAGTATTCACAGCCTTTGCCATGAAGCTCAAAATTGAGCTCAGGTGCTTCCTGTTTCCACTGATCATCCTTGAGATGTTTCTACAGCTTAACTGGAGTCCACCTGTGGTAAATTCAGTTGATTAAACATGATTTGGAAAGGCACACACCTGTCTATATAAGGTCCCACAGCTGACAGTGCATGTCAGAACACAAACCAAACAAAGTCAAAAGAATTGTCTGTAGACCTCCGAGACAGGATTGTCTTGAGGCACAAATCTGGGGAAGGATACAGAAAAATTTCCGCTGCTTTGAAGGTCCCATTGAGCACAGTGGCCTCCATCATCCATAAATGAAAGAAGTTCAGAACCATCAGGACTGTTGCTAGAGCTGGCTGGCCGTCTAAACTGAGTGATTGGGGAGAAGGGCCTTAGTCAAAGAGGTGACCAACAACCCGATGGTCACTCTGTCAGAGCTCCAGTGTTCCTCTGTGAAGAGAGGAGAACCTTCCAGGAGGACAACTATCTCTGCAGCAATCCACCAATCAGGCCTGTATGGTAGAGTGGGCAGATGGAAGCCACTCCTTAGTAAAAGGCACATGGCAGCCCGCCTGGAGTTTGCCAAAAGGCACCTGAAGGACTCTCAGACCATGAGAAACAAAATTCTCTGGTCTGATGAGACAAAGATTGAACTCTTTGGCGTGAATACCAGGTGTCATGTTTGGAGGAAACCAGGCATCGCTCATCACCATGCCAATGGTGGTGGCAGCATCATGCTGTGGGGATGTTTTTCAGCGGCAGGAACTGCGAGACTAGTCAGGATAGAGGGAAAGATGAATGCAGCAATGTACAGAGACATCCTGGATGAAAACCTGCTCCAGAGTGCTCTTGACCTCAGACTGGGGCGACGGTTCATCTTTCAGCAGGACAACGACCCTAAGCACACAGCCAGGATATCAAAGGAGTGGCTTCAGGACAACTCTGTCAATGTCCTTGAGTGGCCCAGCCAGAGCCCAGACTTGAATCCAGTTGAACATCTCTGGAGAGATCTGAAAATGGCTGTGCACTGTCCCTTCCCATCCAACCTGATGGAGCTTGAAAGGTGCTGCAAAGAGGAATGGGTGAAACTGCCCAAAGATAGGTGTGCCAAGCTTGTGGCGTCATATTCAAAAAGACTTGAGTCTGTAATTGCTGCCAAAGCTGCATCAACAAAGCATTGAGCAAAGGCTGTGAATGCTGATGTAAATGTGATTTCTTAGTTTTTTATTTTTAATAAATTTACAAAAATTAAAAAAAAAACTTTTTTCACATTATCATGATGGGGTATTGTGTGTAGAATTTTGATGAAAAAAAAAATGAATTTAATCCCTTTTGGAATAAGGCTGTAACATAGCAAATTGTGGAAAAAATGAAGTGCTGTGAATACTTTCCGGATGCACTGTATATAGTGTTTTTGGCACATTATTGTGAAGAGCAGTGTAGTGATGTGCACTTCCCATCTCGTCACTGCACCGCCCTATTTAAGGCAGAGGGCATCCATATTCTCTTCTCTTTTGCCGGATGCCCATGCTGGTGCCTGCCGCGTATCTGCTGTCCTGTGAATAGTTCAATAAAGTTGTGTTCGCCAAGTACATCTTGCCTCATCCTTCACCCAGGTATTTCCATACATAACACAGTCCTCAAGGCTGTGCTGGATCCTCGATGTCTCATCTAATGATATGGGAAAAGTACTGAGAGTGAAACTCTGGGGACAGAATGAACAAAGTGTAATGATAAAAAATTACCATAACAGTTGCCAAAATGGCTACTGCCAGCCCTGTATGTGTGATTTATTATATGCTCATAAATGCAATGTAAGGGCACACAGCACCCTTTGTTGGGAGTTTATAGTGTCTTTACTCAGTCTTAAGAGGCTATAGTGTAACGTCGGGGCCATGTTAAGGGGGGCAGGGATTTCCCAGCATGCTTTGCCAGTTGAAAACATTACTGTGTGTGTGTATTAAATGTGTTATTACTGAGTTATACTGCTGGGTCATTATAACTGCGTTATAATGACCCAGCAGTGTTTAGCAGGATTAGGGCAAGATGTATCATGTGTGTAACCATGATTCAAACAGAGGTCTGGGAGAATGACCTCCCCTCCTCTCTGTGCTCAGAAGTAGGTTGGGGGTCGGGGTGTGTAAAATAAATCAGGTTGATCACAACCATCTGCTCCATTGTCTTTGTGTGAACCCTGCTTACGTCACACTGGTGTCAGAAGTGGGATATGGAGCAAGATGAGGATCCAGGCGGAGGTCCAGCGGCCGGAGCGGTTCATCGCTCGGCTGGGAACGGAGTTGGATGACCGCCAACAGGTTCTCGCCGTTGTAGCGGGGAATCTTGGCCCGCTGCTGGATGGATGGGACGGTCATCTCCCGGTCGATTGCCGCTCCTAATCGCTCTGGAATCGCCAGCCCGTCCTGCCCTGAAAAGGGCGGGAAACGGGGCTGGTTTGCTCTGCTCCGTCCATCGCGGCGAAGCTCTCCAGGGGCCGGCGTCTCAGCTCTACACTCCGTTCCCGGCTGAGCGATGAACCGCTCCGGCCGCTGGACCTCCGCCTGGATCCTCATCTTGCTCCATATCCCACTCCTGACACCAGTGTAACGTGCGCGCCCAACTGACGATGTCCCACCGGGAGGTTCGAACTCACGCCTCCCGCTCTGGAGTCCCGCACTCTACCTGTGTCGCCAATAGGGTCAACCCACTTGGCAAGCCAAGTAGGGTGCTCATATTGAGTTCGCTACCCTAGGTTATTTTTTCTTGTAAAAACAAAAGCCACACATTTTTTACGTGGCATGCTTCTTTGTGTGTGGGGGCTTGTTTGTTCATTCATTCATGAATGAATGAATAAACAACCCCCCCCCACACACACAGCCCTGAGTGTCATAGAGCCCAAGATGAAGCTTCTATATTGAATCATTCAAAAGTTACAGACATTTTTCCAAACTGTGCCATTTGGCACAATTTGGCACAGTTCAAAAATGCCTGGGAACTACCTGAGAACAAAGCTGTGTAATATATTTATTTTTTGTGGTATTGTTACAAAATTTTGACCTCAGCTGGATAACACTTGGTTCTACATTTCTGTTGCATTTTCCAGCCCGGATCTGAAGCTGTGTGTTATTTGCAAGCATTTGTATCCAAAAAAACACCCAGGCGAAATTTATTTTCTTCAAGTTCAGTATGTTTAGATGACTGTTACTCAGTGGCCGGAGCACTTAGAGAGATTATGACTATTTTGCCAAAAAGTTCAAAGTGTTTTCTTTTAAATGAGACCAACCCCATGAAGATGCTGCAAAGGGTTGAAGAACAGCTTTTGATTTACTTTGGGCACGTTATTTTTTGGCGTTTTTAGGGAAATTGACCAGAGTGCAAGGGGTTAAAGTCTCAAAATTTTCCAAAGGTGTAAAACTTTGAGAAAAAAACCCTGCACAATTACAATGAAAATAAAACATGACAAACATATATACAATTAAAGTGTCAAATTCACTAGAATGATCAAACAAACTTATAGGAATGAATGCCCTTTTTTAAAAAAAAAAATATGTACTAAAGTCATGAGAGAAAAAATGCAAAATTACAAGAAAAACAACTTTGAATTTAAAGGATAAAAACTACAAATTTGTGGCAAAAGTTACAAATTTATGAGGAAAAAATTTGTGTATGTAAAATTACAGTCATTGAGAATGTAAACACAGGAAGTTTTTTAAAAGATTTAATAAATTCATTAAGAAAAAGAAAATTAATAAAAATTAATAAAGCTATCAATCTGTCAATCCTTTCCGTGTCCGGGCCGGGTGAGGTTTCCCATGTTGGGTCAAATTAAGCCGCAGGCTCCACTCCTGGTGGTGCCCTTCTGTCAATTCCTTTAAGTTTCAGCTTTGCAACCATACTTCCCCCAGAACCAAAAGATTTTGGTTTCCCGGATGCTGCACCTGAGCTCGCCTCGCCGGGCTCCGCTGCTGCTGGCGACCCTGACCTCTCCTCTCCTTGCTCTCTGTCTGTCTTCTTCCAGAGTCGCCAGAGAGGGTCCACCTCCGCCGGATGTGCCCAAGGACCAAGCTCGCCGCTGGAGACCACTGTGGGTCCGGCCACCCCCGCTGAGCTTGTCATGGGTCCAGCCTCCCTGGCGGAGGCCAACATGGGTGCAGCACCTCCCGGGCCTACAGAGCCCTTTCATCCTGGATCGACAGCGTCCTGGACGGCAGTGGAGCTCAAGCCCAGGCAAGTGCTCTTGTTTATTTCTCTTTCCCCTGTTGTTGAGCATCCTTGCCTGGCCATTGGTGAGGAGGGCTGGGTGCAGCCACCTGGTGCACCTGAGCTTGCCTCGCTGGGCTCCGCCGCTGCTGGCGACCCTGACCCCTCTCCTTTTTCTGCTATCTCTGAGCTTACTCCCAGGGTTGTCAGAGAGGAGTCAGCACTGCCAGAGGTCACCAGAGATCTAGATCTGCCACCGGAGGCTCCAGTTACCCCTGCTGTCAGCTGTTCCACCGCAGGTGCAGTGGAGCTCCAGTCGGAATCCACCGCCTGTGCAACGGAGCTCCAGCCGGAGTTCAGCGGAGCGGAGTTTCAACCAGAGTCTACCATGGGTGCAGCTGAGCTCCAGCTGGAATCCACCACGGGTGCAGCTGAGCTCCGGCCCGAAGCCACCAAGGGTGCGGCCTTGTCCCGAACCAGTACCACCGTGGGTGCAACTGTCCACCAGCTTGGGGCCATGGGGGGAGGGGGGGGCTCCCTCCTCGCCGCTGTTTAATGATGTTGGGGCTCCCCTTTCCCAGTCACCCCTGTCTGAGTTGTTTTTTCCTGTGGGGAGACCACCTCCTGGGCCACCGCTCCTGAGCTGGTGGCTCAAAGACCCAGTTCGTCCGCCCGATGACCTGTGTCATGGGGTTAGGTGGCCCAGTTTCCCTGGCCAGCCACCTGATCCGCTCTTCCAGGCGGTCCGACTGGTCATGGACCTGGACAGACCACCCGATTGGCCTCCTTTCATCACCCCTGTGGCCTGGGACTCTGGTCGGCCCCCTGAACTTTTGGGCTCCTGGGTTGGGGGGTATTGTCCTAGGTTTGGGTTGGGAGGAGGTTTACCTCATTTTTCATATGTATTGCTCTGGTGTTATTTTTTTGTGTGTTGGTTCCCTCCTAACCTGCTTCCCCCCACCACCTGCCCTGGTGTGTTTGTTTGTTCCTTTGGGGGGGGGGGTCTTTTCTCTTTCTGATGTTACGAGGGGTGTCTGAGTACCACCCCTTGAGGGGGAGGCTCTGTCATGAACTGGGCTTGATGTTCAGGTCCAGTTCTGTGGCACGTGGCTGTTCACTCTTTTGTGTATTTTGTCTTATTTTCCATCAGGCACTCTCAGGGAGCCTCTGGGGTTCGCTTGGCTCCCTGACAGCTCGGCCACACCTCCCTCTCCTGCCAGTTTGAACAGCTGTAATTCATTATCACTGTCACTCCCTTGTTCACACACACACACACACACACACACACACACACACACACACACACACACACACACACACACACATTTTCTCCCATGCACACTCTTACAAACATACACACACCCACTCATCCTCAACCACATGCCTACTGATGTCCTTTACACAGCTGTTTCCACTCAGTCCTGCCCACTTACTCTACTCACTCACTCTCATTTCACACACCGGCAATCTCTTTCCTCATTAGGCTTGGCATTATTTAGCCCTGTCTCTGCTGGAAGAGATTTCCGGATCATTGTTCTACACTGGGTTAGTTCCTCCCTGTGTTAGCACTCCATCACTTATGTCTAGATGCCCTGCTTGTTCCTCGGTACCACATCACACTGGGTGGCATCATTATCTGTAACTGGTTGGTTTTGTTTCTCCTGAATTTGCACTTGGATCTATTCGGACTGTTCCAGCCTGTGTGAGTACAAACTGTTCCGCCCCTGCCGTCCAGTCTTGCCTGGCAGTTCTCATCCCGGGCTCCTTATCTGTTCCTCCGCAGCAGTCCCGTCTGCCTATGCCGTAGAACATATTTCCTTTTGTATGCTCACCAGTGTTTGTAGAGCATCCAACAAGGTCCAAGCAAGAACGCCCTTGTTTATCCTGTTCATACCCATCTGCTATTCTGAACTGTTTATTCATCAACTGTTAATAAAACGCAAACATACTCCTGCGAGCGGGTTTTCTCCTTTCCTCTGTGTGCTGTGTAAAAGTGCGCAGGGACATCATGACACTTATTTGCATTAATTAAAAAACATTAAGGAAATTTTCAATGGAAAGATGACAGAAAATTTTTGAGGCAAAAATACAAAGACAAAAGGAAAAAAGATGCCAGTTTATGATGCAAAATTCACACATTCAAGAAAAAAATGTTAATCCATGAAGAAAATTTTTTCACGAAGTTTCAAATTTCATGAAGTTTCCTAAAAAGTCTACAATTAAAAAAAATAAAAATAATCATAAGAAAAAGTAGGTAATTTAAAAGAACTCTCCAAATTCACATTAAACTATCCACATTTTTAATTAAAACAAATGAGGTGGTAGAGTAGCCTGAAACTGTACACAAATAAACATAGGTTTATTTTAAATTTATTACTTTTTCCTTGTACAAAGGAAAAAGTGTTTAGCGCTCATTTAGGGCTTTTATCTTGTACATTTGAAATTTTACTCTCATAAATTTGTGAGGTTTTCCTCATAACTTAAAAATAAAAAATAAAAAGAGCAAAGATGCAGTATTTTCTGTTATATTATAGGCTATTTATAGCCTATGTATAGACTCTTTTCCAACCCCCAGCCCAGGTGAAAACCTCATGTACTTTAAAACCTAAATATTTGCAGGTATGCATCATACTCTTGCCAAATAAATTCAGACAGGCCCAAAAACTATTCACGATGTTGCAGAATATTCCAGTTGAGGCTGATGTCATACATCATGATGACTTTGTTACCTATAGAAAAGCTGCAGCAGCTTCCTAAAGTTGGAATAGGGAGGGACCTCTCTATGTCTGCGTGTCAGGCCTGCAGTGCAGCGCATGCAGGTACAGGGGACAGAATGTGTGTGAGAGGCGGGATCATACCATTTGTGTGGTGGTGGGGGGGTATTTTCATTTTTCGAAAGTTTATACGACAAACTACTGAATATGTTTTGGCTGTTATTTCAGATTATCAAAGACAAACTAAAATTTTACAATCACAACTTTTCTCACTCCAATTTTAGGGGGTGCTGAGTTTAAATTTAAGGGTGCTACAGCACCCCTAAAAAAAACACTTTACATTGCCCATGAGTTTACACAATTTTTGTTGACTTGCCTCTTGTATTTGTTTGCTATTTAGTTTTCATGCTGCTGGCAGATTATTTATTTAGCGAATGCAAAGTCCTTAAGTCAAGCAGTTGCCTCCTGGTTTGCTGTATGGAGGGTGTGTAATCCTCCTTCCAGTCTTTGGAGCGGGCAAGCCTCTATGATGTGTTCCATAGTTTGCTCCTCTCCACATGCGCACAGTGGGCTAGGGCTACTGCCCCATCTGTGAAGGCTGGCCAAGCAGGGGCCATTGCTTTCTCTGCTGCTGGCAGAGAAAGCAATAAATGAGATGACACCCATCAGAGACTCTGCAGCTATTTCTTTAGATGCCAAGGGCTGCTACAGGCACCTTTCCTGTCATGCTGCAGCTATGTGTCCGTATCTTCGGCATTTGCAGCACCTAAGAGGAGGAGGGATATAGGGCCTGACTGGAAACCTCATGCATTCCATTTGAACTCTATCTGGGAGAACAGACTCTTGAAACTCTATTAGTATAGGCATGCTGTCGGCTGTCACCATTAAATGTTTTTAATAGTGTTTTAACTTGGCTCACCTCCACTCCACAGATACTTTGAGCTTCTCCAGATTCACACACTGGAATTCCCGTGATCATGCCTCTCTCTCCAATGACTCTTCTCTCTTTCGCAGTCTTTTTGCAGATATTATATTATATTACAGATATTCTCAATATTGTTGCTCAGCTCTTCTGTTTTTCCAGCCATTAACAAGTTTCCATCCAGAAGAATTTAAGCAACTTGAACCTCTCTTGACTTCTTTTTCAGTTCCCTCGACAAGGCTATTGGGATTAACTGTATGCTCTCATCTTTCCTAAATTTTAATGTTATTTTGAATACATCTCTTACAATTCTTTTCCAGCCTACAGTTTCTTCCTTATCAGAGCGGTCTTCCTCCCAAGTTCACTTAGCCTAATATTCTGCAAACTTTCATCTTTCCTATTTCTTACCCTTCCTCAACTGCTTCCACCAGAAACTGGAGTCCAATCATTCATATCCATATTGCCGTCATCCTCTGCCTGAGTCACCATTTCACTTCAATCACACACCAGTTTATGCCACTCGCTGTAATATTATACGTATCTTTTTGTTGTTAAGTTTTTGTTGTTGTTGTTGTTGTGGATCAAACTTAAGCACTCCTTTTTATTCAAAAGATTGACACTGATTTTTTCCCCAAAAAATAAAGTCCAAAAAAATGCCAGTTTAGTTAAAGTGTGGGAGCAGACTGCCATGGTCTCTACCTTCAACTGCCACCTGATCCACAGAGCACTGGAGGCCCATGATGCCTCCTGCAGGTGGTGTGCCCATGTGGCTCGTTCATTCTGAGTGCTCTGAGGCGCTTGCTATTGAACCCCTCCCCTAGGCCTGGCTCCAGGGTGGGCCCCATAACCCCATACTGGGTGCAGTACACTGAATCCTTGATCTTTTTATGAGCATGGGAATCTGTTGGAGAGGAGCCAGTTGAGGCGGTTTGGACGTCTAATCAGGATTCCACTGGACGCCTCCCATATGAGGTGCTTCAGGCATGTCCCACTGGGAGGAGACCCTGGGGCAAACCTAGGACCAGCTGGAGAGACTGTCTCCCAACTAGGCTGGGAATGCCTTGGTATTGTCCCTGAAGAGCTCAAAGAGGTGGCTGGGGAGAGGGAAGTCTGGTCTTCTTTACTGCTGTCTCCGTGACCCAGACCCCCAGATAAGAGGTGGGTGGATGGGTGGATGAATGAAAATCAGTTACATGCACAGATATTTTGGGGGGCAGATACACCACTAAAAAAGGAGCAATCTTAAATACTGAAAAAAGTCAAGTTACTGTACATACAGTAGCACAAATGTAATGGTAATTACTTGCTATTTTTATTTTAATACCTATGGAGATGCTTGATACCCCATAGATTTCTACAAAATGATCAACTCACACAGTGACCATGGTCTTCATTTTCAACTGCTTGACTGCCTAGTGCCCAGGACAGAATTTTTGGCTTTTGTAGTCTCTGCTTTATTGGCATCTTGCTGCATTTAGTAAATGAGTAATATCAATTTTGTGCATGATAACTGAGGGTTATTCTCCCAAATCTATTTTTGAGTCTTTCAGAGTTTTTCCTCTACATCAAGAAATGGGAAATGTCATTAAAAGGTAAATGTCACTAGCTTTGATACCTGCCCACTGCTCTGTTACTGGCCCGACTAGCTGTCTGTCATGTTGATGGAAGGGGAGCTGAAGGTATCCGTCCCTGAGCTAACACTGGTAAGTAGGTGGCTTGAACCAAGGGTGGCTTATATTGTTGTTTTCTTCAGATCTTAGTCACCCTAGTAGCCATCCTTGATACTGCCTGGTTCACTCATCCACAGTCGATATCTCATGTCATTCTGGCTTATTTTTTAATAATTTCACCATGATTAGGGAGATAAAGGCACCAAGACTGCCACCCGTCCGTTTTGCATTCATTTGACTCGGCTTGGTGAAGGGGTTTTCAGGGGCAACACAAAGCCCCCTGGGTGCTCCATTCCATCTCCACCAGGGAAGATGAAGGAGGAGACATTAACCTTCCTGCTCCCTCTGGAGAAGGGAGGTGAACTGGGTAACCAGGGGGCGCGTGGCGCAACGGCCCAGGGCAAGGCCGTGTGTGCCGCGCTGAGGTTGTGGTTCCACGGTGTCGAACGGGCGCACCGGAGGCAGTCTTTGGTGTTCTCAGGTCAGCGGACAGTAGAGGGCTGGCCTTGCAGCATCTGCTACTGGTGGGAGGGAGTATGGGTGGAACACCTATTCTCGAATAGGTGCTAGAATATTCAGGATCGAATAGGTGCTGGAATATTCATATATCCTCACATACTAACGTAGATGGAAGATGTAAAACCTCTTTCCAAGCAATTGTAAGGTGATGATTTTTTGTGTGTGGGAATAAAAAGCCACAATATACTATTTTGGGCAATACACATTTGTTTTTGAGGTGGTTATAGAGCCGCTGGAGTGAGTCTTTAAAATCAGAACGTTTCAAGAAAGGCAGGGAAAACACAAAAATCTGTTGCAATAATTAAATAATTAAAGCAAATGTGAACAAAATATGTCAAAAACATTTCATTAAGACATCTGTGAGCTTTTGAAATGTGGGGAAAAGTGCAATCAATGGGCTCTTTAAAGTAAAAATATTTAAGAAATTGAAGTGTAAAGTAACATGTAAAGAGTTCAACTCATGAACTAATAGTTCAACTGGTGAACTATTTAAATGTTTCCTGTTTGTGTATGAGACAAAAAATGAACCATATTAACAGAAAAAAACCATTTTTCAGTAATCCACCTTCAAAGAATAGCCCTGCAGGAGATTCTATGGCAGTTACAATAGTTTAACCACTAGATGCCGACATTTTCTATCATTTGCCTACCGTCAGCTGTGTAAAGATCAGCCTGTCAGCAGGATCTCTGACTGGGTCACAATTTAACTGGGATCTCAGGGTTATGCACTTCCAGTTTGTCCTTACCTGCAGCACAGAGAGCAGCTCAGATCCACACAGGAACCACATTCTTCATCACCAATATCTGACAGAGGGTAAGTTAAATTGTTTTATAATCCTGGAAGATAACTCGCAAATGTATGTTTTTAAACATAAACATTGTTTAACGGGGTCAAATCAACTATTTGTTTTCTTCCTTTTGATTGTTTAATTGATTTACTTGTGCTTAACTTTAATTGTGTATAATCAGTGGGTATCCAGACACTATAGGATACTCAAGAGAAAAGTAGTGTTGCATGATCATACCCAAATACCAGAATCCTACCCCAAAAAAGACAGATAAAGTTAACTTGAGTAGTGAGTAACTTTATGAAGAGATGTATTCTTCCTTAGCAATAAAATATATAGTGTTTGTTTGAGGATACAGCCGAAATCATACAAACAGTACAGTAAATTAAATATAATACAAATCACATCATATAAACAGTTTTATATTAAATGTTTCCCATAAAGTCACTAAAACAACTGAAGATACAGTTATTTCTTGAGTTACTACAATATAAACAAGCACATTTCTAATTACTTTTCAAATAAGTGAAATCAAAATTCAGAGTACAACCAAATGTACCTGAGTAAAAGTAGTTTTTGCTCCTTAAATGTACTCAAGTAAGTGTAAAAAGTAGATCAATAAATCTATTCACTGAAGTACAATTTCATGAAAAAGTTATCCGAGTAAATGTTCCTTGTTACTATCCACCTCTGTGTGTAACTGTGTCACAAAATGTTTTCCAGAAAAGGAGCTGCTTTTCACTGTGAAGATGTTTTTATTCTATTGTTGTTTTAATCTGAAATAACTGATTGGTTATGTGAAAAACAGAGAAAATAACTGTAATTTGTAAATCTGGAAAACATTATTGGTATCTTTTTAAACCATTAGTGAGCTCAAGAAACGTTCTTTTTCTCCAGGGACTGATCCAGCTGTGGTAATCTTTGGTGAACATCTGGACGTTTGTCAGGCTTTGGGCTGACAGTCTGGTTTCACTTTACCTGCTGATGCATCAATAGTCTTTGGAGCACTTCCTGTATTACCTCTTTAGTTAATGGCTTCCTATTTACCTTGGACTGACTCATTTGTCTGCCAAAGAAGCCGCAGAATGGCTTAAATGTAAAAAATTTCACATTCATAGCTTTCAGTTATAATCTGAGTTGGGCATGACAGCCACACTGTCAGACAGGAGGAGCGTTTTTGTGGTGGAAAAGTCATTTGAGCGTTGCCCAACAGGAGCAGGCTTCATGCTCCAAACCAGATGGCTGGCACAGTTAAAAGAGAAAATAAGGCCCGTAAAGCTCTAAGGTCTGGACCTGCTCTGTTTTGTGGTTTAGGCGGGTTTCTCTTTCCCTGAGAGTCCACTTCGCTCCACTCCCAGCTGAGTGTGATCAAAGGTCATTTTATGTCTGTGTCCACCTTTTTGTCTCGGATGTGGAGAGAGGATCAGCTTTTTATCGTCCCTCCTAAACACTGTGTGCCTCTATTGCAAATATTTTGCAGATCTACTCACACGTGCTGGGATTCCATTAGTGACTAATGTCTTCTCATCTCATCATCCAACCACTGTAATTTCTCAAGAGGCTTTAGATATGGCTTTTGAAATCTCCTTGTGTGTTGCCGTCTAGACATGAGAGCTTGTTGTGCTGTCAGATAATTATGGGTTTGGATCATGAGGCCAAGTGCATGCTGTGGATTCATGTAAAAAATACCCCTGAGACCCCAGGTGATGCTTCCTGATGTTGGTCTTGTTCTTGTTCGCTTGTTGCCATTGTGCACTTGGATGCACAAATGTCCTCTCAAAAACAGTTTATTTTTTCTAAACCACTAAGCTAAAGGACCAACCTGTCAGTGCTGTCACTGATAATGACGTTGTCTGGCCTGCCCATTACACAGCACTGTGCCAGTAAGATGCAGCCTCTACAGTGGTGACCAGCAGCAATGCACTGATGTCCAACACTGGACAGCTGACCGGGGTATGAATTCACATGTTAAAGATGCCAAATGTTGAGGTTTTTCTGTCAGATTTTGGTGTCAACTTTGAATTAGATTGTGTGTTCATATTTGCAGGTGCAGCCTGGATGTGATACTGGGTTAATGTTAGTATTCCTGCTTTGGTGTGCGATGTGTGGACCCTCCGTCCCTCTGAGTCTGCTGCTCTGGATCTTAGGAGCAGCTGTCTGTGCTACGCAAGGTGAGTTCTGCAGCCACTTAAAAAAATACTGACAGGACTGTGGTTTGTTTTCTGAAACAATCCTGTGAAATGTAAAGTCAGAGTTTTACAGTGCCAAACTCTTCAAGACACGGCAAAGATTGGTAGAGAACAAGAGAAGCAAATCATTTTTAGCTCATTCCGACAAAGCCAAAAGGAGCTAATGCAATGAGGTGGCCTCTGTTGTCCATCCGTCTGTCCGCAGTTCATCCCTACTCCTCTCAGGCGTTTTGCCCCGATGCTCGATAAACTCGCTCACATTAATCCTCAAGTAGGTCTGCATCCAAGCTGCCATTGGCCTTGATTTTAAGTACATCCTAGATGAATCTGTATCTCAGCTGTACTTAAGGTTAAGGTCAACAGCCAGGAGATCTGAGCACTCCCAGGTTGATTTCGTCAGGCCGGAATAAGCTACTGCATCATTGATGGTCTGGGTGTATATTTTTACCCATCACCATCAACCCCATTTACTTTTAAATTAAAAGTAAACATAAAACACAAAATGAAATGGGATTCAAGCAGTCACAAACATTAAAAAGAGACTCCTTGTCACCTTGAAGTTGATATTCAGTTCTGTGATTTATTTTCAACATTAAAGTGATGCCATTCTGACTTCAAGTACCAGGAATGATGAAGGATGATTACATGAAATAAAAGAATCTTAGTGCTTATAGTTTTAGACATTAGTCACACTTGTAAAACTTTTATCTAAAAAATAAAAAGCAGCCATCTGCAGCTAACTTGTTGTGTGTGTGTGTGTGTGTGTGTGTGTGTGTGTGTGTTACAATAGCTCAGGTTGTAGCTCCTTCCAGTCTGACAGCAGAGGCAGGTCGGCCCCTCAAGCTCGGCTGCAACATCACCACGGACCCAGGTGACACCATCCGTCAAGTGCGCTGGACCAACAGACACAAACAGGTCCTGTTAGCTTATGAGCAAAGTGTGCCTGTCCGAATCAGCCACCAGGACCCAAATGTGCAGCTGACGGCCTCCCACAATGACGCTAGCTACATCACCTTTAAGAGAGTGCGACCAGATGATCGCGGCTGCTACCACTGCATTTTTGATGTTTTTCCCAAAGGCCAGCAACGTGCAACAACATGCATCAGTGTCACTGGTGCTTCAGGGCTCCAGTGAGGAGGGCACCATGGGATCGCCTCAAAATTCCCCTGACTGAACTGTTTTTTCCCCATGCTGGTAATATCTCTTCCATTCAAGAGACTGTGCTGTAAATAATGGTTTATTCATGCCCATGTAACCATGGTTACTATTGGACTCTTCCTCATCTTGTGTTTGGGGGCACAGCATCAGTCCTCGGTCTGGGTTTGTCAGTTTTGGTTGATGTGAATTACTCCCTCTTAGAATGGGCCTGCACATTGACTCAGTTTAATTTCCTCATTAATATCATTGTTTTACTTCAACATAAAAAAAAATCACACTTTATGTGCAGTCATAAATGTTTGAGCTTGGAGATGTTTGAGCGGCGAGATCAAAGAGTGTCGCAACTCTTATTGTACAGCTCTGGTTTACTTGGTGCTGCTCAGTCACATGGTGATAAAACATAAAAACGCAAGAGGGAGGAGGAGGCTGTGAGGAGTCGGTGGCAGTTAACTACAGTGGCCGGGAAGTGCAAAACATATTTACAAAATTTGAGACAAATTTACAATTTGGAAAACATTTTTACATATCATAAAACAAAATTACATTTACAAAAACAAATTTACAAGTCCCAAAACAAATTTACATTTCAGAAAACAAATTAACAAGTGGCAAGACTGTGGTGTACCAATATGCCGTGTGGGTGTACCCTGGGTGTAGTGGGGATGACGGCCCGTCTTTCCAGTTCCACTGTCACTCGGGGTATGAAGAGCAAGGGCAGAAGAGACTCCATCTTTTTTGCCATCGACCATCTGCGCCTATGTTAGTGTGTGGTTCCTATAATAAAGTTACGTTTGACTGTACCTCCAGCCTGGTCACTGTGAGTACAAGCATTTGGCGACAAGGATAAAAGTATGGAGAGAGCTGTTTCCAACTTTCAGCCGATTTTGGAGGTCCCGGGCGTGCTGCTTTCGCGCCCCGGAAAACATCATAGTCCAAACAATTCAGTTTCGGCAGCGCCACCAGTGGACTGGAGAGTTGGTGCAGCAATATGTCGCAGACCTGCGTCAGCTGGCGGGGGGGGTGCCAATTTGGGGCCTTAGAAGAAGAAATGATCCGCGATCAATTGGTGGAGCACACTCTTTGTTCTGTGGCACGGTCGAGGCTCCTGACATACTCGGGTGAACTGACGCTAGCAAAGGCAGTCGAGATAGTGCAGCAATTTGAGGCAGCTGAAAAGCTATCAAAGGACCTTGGTGAGAGAACTTCACTGGGGCACACCGAACCACAAATGAAGGTACTGGCTGTGGACCTGGAATGCGAAGACAGCGAAGATAAAGAGGAATACGCTGCCGCTATAAAAATTAGGGCTGCCCCGGGTTGGCCAAAGTGTTATGGCTGTGAGCCCACAAGGCACCGGTACAAGGCACGAGAGTGTCCAATGAAAGGCAAACGCTGCAGCAAGTGTGGTCTCCTGCATCATTTCACCAGGGCCTGCAAAAATTTTGAGCGAGGGGACCAGAGACGAAGAGCCGACTCCCCCACCACAACTCCTATGGTTGTTCATACCGTTTCCCCGAGCACAGATGGGCGAATTTATTGCAACATCATGCTGGACGGCTTGGAGGTATCATTGTTGGTGGACACAGGAGCGGCGGCTTCCATGTTGAATATGCCAACTGTGAGGAGTCTGTTCCTGCAGTATCGCTTGAGGACTGTCGACGTCATACTTTGGCTATGGAGGAAACAAGTTAGCCATTGTGGGCTCGCTGGAAGTGACAGCACAGTACAAGTCGGCAATGATGTCCAACGTCTAATTTGTGGTGACGGCTAGTGGGTTGAACATTATGGGATGTGAAAAATTCTATGGCCTGGGCTTCACAATCACCAGCGATGTCGGAGAAGAGTGGTCGGGATGTGGTTTATGGGAGCGACCGGCTCTGTACGTGGAAGATGATGCGGAATGGGACACCGATTGACCTAGTATTCTGGGAAATGACCAGGAAGAATTTCAACCAGGGCCGTCGCGGGTGGGTTCCGGTGCCAGTGTCCAAGTTGCCCTTGGTGTGGGAACTGGACAGCATGACGGAATGCCCGGGTCGGCGGATGGAACCGACAAGCTAGCCTCCTCTGCTTCTGGAGTTCAGCCTGGTGATACCGTGAAGCAAGGAGCTACAGTGGCTTTGCTGGCATATCAAATGAAAGAGAGCGGGACAGGATTGGCTGGCATGGTAGCACGACATGCCACCCAGCAACACTGGAGGCCGAAGGGGGCTTTGGACCGGGTCGGTGGAACGGTTCAACCCAAAGTAGAAGCACGGCTCAAACATCAGGAACATCTGAAGCCGAGTCGTGTCCCTCTATGGGTCACTGACGAGGTTCAGGCCAGGGGGGAGGACCAGCTGAGAGGGGCCCACAACAAGAGAAAACAACACGATGGACAGTGGCGGCTGAGAGTGGTGGCTGCCCAGGAGGATGGCTATCTTAAGCTATCCGATGACTCATGGAGACACCCCAGTGAGCTGCGGCGCGTTGAGGAGAAGAGACGCCGACACAGCTCATCTCCAGAAGCCAAGAAACGGAGGTGCTCTGGGCGGGATCCACCAGATGGTAATCCATGGGGTGGTCCTTCCATCGGGACTGTATGGTGACTGGGGGGTGGCTATTAACATATGATGGTTGTGATGTTAGTAAGTTTTATTGCCCTAGGTCACGTAGTTGATATGTTTTACATGGACTTGTTGTGTGATTGCCCTGTTTTTGAAAAAAAAAAAAAAAGTCCTCAACACTGTTTTGTTGCATTTGACTGCATGTGATTATTGTGAAGTGCCCAAGTTATGGGGTGGATGTGTTGGGGTGGGGGCTGGCAACGACAATGTAAATGTACATCTTAACTGTCTGTGGTTATGCGTTAATTGGTTCTGGGATTAATTTAGTTTTTAGGAGTACGGCTGTTTTTTTCTTTTGTTTCATGGACTATGGAGTCACAGGCGGCAGAATAATCCGCCTAGCCGTGTAGAGGAGGGTCAGCAGTCTACCTGTCCTCCTCTAGTTTAGTTATTTTGTGTGCATGGATAGGCCTATATACCTTTATACCATATATTATGTCCTATTAGCGTGTGAGTCGGGTTACAAATTTGGGAGGGCCTAATTAGTGTGCTTTGGATTTTTCTACGGTGGGGGGGGGGGTGGATGTGGTGTACCAATATGGCATCTGGGTGTACCCTGGGTGTAGTGGGGGTGACCTTTCCGGTTCCGCCGTCACTCAGGGTATAAAGGGCAAGGGCAGAAGATCCGTCTCTTTCGCCGTCGACCATCTGTCTGTACGGAGCGCCTATGTTAGTGTGTGGTTCCTATAATAAAGTTACGTTTGACTGCACCTCCGGCTTGATCATTGTGAGTACAAGGTATGGACATAACAGAAACACTTTTACAAATGCCAATACAAATTTACAAGTGGCAAAACAAATTTGCAAATCCTGAAACAAATTTACAAGTAATGACAACCGAAAGGGGAATATACAAGTGGTTAACCCAGAAGTGATAACATGAGCGGTCAGTTCGAGATAGTAAAACAAAGAAAAAGAACACGGAGTATAAGGGATTCGGGTTATTGTTGTTAATGTGGCGGAATGAAATAATAAGCTGCGAACTGAGGGTTTTTAAGGAAGTTTATTAATCATACCGCCATCACAGAACTCACCCCAGCGCCGTGCGGCGCGTCAGAGCGAGCCCGGAGGCTCTCCTAGCAGACAGTGGATGCGTCTAGTCAGATGAGCAGAGAGAGAGAGAGAGAGAGCGAGTTACAGAGCAATGCAGTTTTTATACCCCACTTCAGACAATGCATTCACAGCAGTAGGTATGGACATTTGCATTTGAGAGACACACATAACAATAGGAAGATTACTGGCCGGAATTCGCCTCTGCTCCGGAGCTGTAGGACAAAAGAGGCTACAAGGCACATCTACACATTGTTATCAGTCCATAGATCACACTGCTATGTTAATTGCTCCCGCTGAGTGCTCTGCTTGTCCGTGGCTGTTGTGGGGGTTACCCATACACTCCCCCCCCAGAGGGCTCAGCGGGAAGCTGAGGCCTCGATAGTCCGGCTTTGGGAGCGAGCTGCGGGGGAAGCTCGCTGCAGGCGGCAGTGGAGGGAGGGGGGTGGGGGTAGCAAGTGCCGGCCCGGGACGGCGAAATTGTCTGGGCCGCGCAAAAATTGCCTGTGGATTCGTGATGTTGAGGGGCTGTCCCATTGAACGTGCGGAGGTCCACAGCAGCTGTAAGAAGAAAAATTAGTCTCTGACTCCTCTCGCGGCCATGAAGAAAAAAAGGAGCTGCAGCAGTGTGAGGGACTTGGCGTGTTGGCTTTAGGTGCGTGTGCGGCCCTAAAGCCCTCGGGGACAGCTGACGGCTGAATTCCCTTGTGCGCCATGGCTGAGACCATTAGAAAATCCTGTGAGCGAGCTGCGTGCGTGCTTCAGGTGTGTGAGCAGCCCTGAAGGTTCTGTATGCAGCGGCGAAGGATGATGGTGGTCTGTGTGAAGCCGGTATTGTCCCGTGCGTGGTGCGCTGTCCTCATAACCCCCCGGTGTGCGTGCGGGGTTCAGTGCGTGGGTGGACCGCTGTTGAGAGGCGAGTCAGGGTCAGGGAGCTTGCTGGAGATCAGCGTCGTCGGCGCCGATGGTCATCCCTGCTGAAGCTGTTGGTGTAGTTCGCTGTGTCGGGTCATGGTGCGTTGGAGCGGCGAGAGGGAGGAGACAATCTTTGTCCCTCGGGCTCACGTAGATGCGTAGGAGCGGTGAGAGGGAGGAGACGATCTTTGCCCCTCGGGCTCACGTAGATGCGTAGGAGCGGTGAGAGGGAGGAGACGATCTTTGCCCCTCGGGCTCACGTAGATGCGTAGGAGCGGTGAGAGGGAGGAGACGATCTTTGTCCCTCGGGCTCGTGTAGATGCGTAGGAGCGGTGAGAGGGAGGAGACGATCTTTGCCCCTCGGGCTCACGTAGATGCGTAGGAGCGGTGAGAGGGAGGAGACGATCTTTGTCCCTCGGGCTCACGTAGATGCGTAGGAGCGGTGAGAGAGAGGAGACGATCTTTGCCCCTCGGGCTCACGTAGATGCGTAGGAGTGGTGAGAGGGAGAAAACGTTCTGTGTCCCTGGGCCGGTCCAGCGTGGATGTCCCGATCTCAGGCGAGGGTCGCACCATGACGCTTTCTGCAGCATTCCCGGTCGTGGATGATCTCCGGAGAGTTTGCCTGGTGTTGGCTCTGCGTCGAGGTCTCCCTGTAGCAGAAGGGAGGGCAGATCATTTGCGTCAGGCTGCTGCGTTCGCTTGTCGCAGAGCGTCACCGCCGGGGGCTGCCAGCGTGTTCTTTTCTTGGTCGGGTTACCAGTGTGGCTGTCCAGACCAGAAGGTTGCGTTGCACAAAGCGTGTGCTTTCTCGGGGTCACCAATGTGGCGATGGTGAAATAAGGCACGGCGAACTGAGGGTTTTTAAGGAAGTTTATTAATCATACCGCCATCACAGAACTCACCCCAGCACCATGCAGCGCGCCAGAGCGAGCCCGGAGGCTTTCCTAGCAGACGGTGGATGCGTCTAGTCAGATGAGCAGAGAGAGAGAGAGAGAGAGAGAGAGCGAGTTACAGAGCAATGCAGTTTTTATACCCCACTTCAGACAATGCATTCACAGCAGTATGTATGGACATTTGCATTTGAGAGACACACATAACAATAGGAAGATTACTGGCCGGAACTCGCCTCTGCTCCGGAGCTGTAGGACAAAAGAGGTTACAAGGCACATCTACACATTGTTATCAGTCCATAGATCACACTGCTGTGTTAATTGCTCCCGCTGAGCTCTCTGCTTGTCCGTGGCTGTTGTGGGGGTTACCCATAGTTAATAGAGTTTATGGTGATTAATGCACAGTGACTGAGTCATGTTTTGCCCGTTTTGTGGACAACATATGAGCCAGTTAACGCGGTTTTGTTCTTGGTGTGGCTGGTCTCTACAATGTTTAAGTGACATGGTCGAGACGGAAAGACCAGGTTTACTGCAGCAGTGCATACAATATTTTAATGACGGCCACTCATACGCTGTAATCGTAGACATGATGTCATGTTTACATGGTGTACACCTCAGCTTGAGGTCTCTGAAAAGCAAACTGAATGAAGCCGGGTTACATTGCAGAAAGGATTACTCCTCTACAAACGCCATGATAAGGCCATCTGATTGGAACTTGGTGGACCTGGACAACTGTCTGGCTGCCGCACAATGTGTCAGGTACTCCAGAAAAAGTACAATTTGCAAATGAAGAGGAATCATGTAATGAATTTGCTCCGGCAGCTTAATCCTTGGGGGTGTGAGAGGAGAACACACAGAAGGTTTATCAGAAGAACCTTCCACTCCATGGGACCGAACTATGTGGCAAACAGATGGCTATGATAAACAAGCCATTCGGTTTGGCTCTTTCAGGATGCATAGATGGATTTTCATGTACTGTGGCTTGCGTGTGGACCAACAAATAATAACCCTTCAGTGATCGCTCACTATTTCCTGTCATGTGTGGGAAACCTCGGTGTCATCCCCATGAGACTGAGGACTGATTGCGGCCCGGAGAACGGGACCGGGGCTGCAGTCCAGTGTCCCCTCCTCCAGCACCACAGTGACTGCTGCTCTGGAGCGTCCAGCCACATGGATGGATCATCCACAGCCAAGCAGCGGATTGAGTCCTGATGGTCCATATTCAGAAAGGGAAGGTAAGTGGACTTCATAAAGTAATTTAATAATTATGAGCATAAGGTGACATGGGGGGCGGGGCGGGTCCTCTTGTTAACCTGTACAGGGAGAACATTGCCCCTCCCAACCTGGAAAAAAGAGAATTGTCCCCCAATATCATCAGCTTTACTGTATCATGTTACATAACAGAATAACTTGACTTTGAATGACTAATTCTAAGCAGAACTGCAAAAAACTCTCACACTGATTTCCAGTTTTTTTCCCCTTAGAAACCTGCAACTGCAATTTTTCTTTTCTCATAAATTTGCACATTTTTTCTCATAAATCTGCAAATTTGTTCATAAAAATTTGTGACTTTTTTAAATTTGCAACATTTTCTATTTTTTTCTTGTAAATGTGCAATTTTTTTGTGTAAACTTCCAGTTTTTTCCTGTAAATCTTCCACCATTTTTCTCATAAATTTGCAGTGCTCATCTGGATAAGTTTTTATTGTGTAACTAGTTGTAATCTGTGGCTTTTTCAATTTTTAAATTGGCATCTTTTATCATAATTTTATGTACCTTTATTCTTGCAAATTTGTCCCAATTTACATGTATATATTTGTACCCTAAACTGGTAACCCCCCCCCCCAAAAAAAAAATGCTTACCGATTTTGAGTGGCCTTTAATGTCATTCTTCAAACATGTGTATATGCTTAAAACTAAAAAAAAAAAAAAAAAATCTCTATAGGTGTCATTTCTGGATGGAGCTATTTGCAGACCTGAGAGATGCCGGATCCTTCCATGGGAGTCCCGAGCATCAGTGTCTATGGAGATATTGCTTTGGTGGTGTTGTTCACAAGGACTTGGATGAGTGTGTGAGACTGTGGAACAGACCCAGGATTCACCCTTCCAGAACAGCATCATGTCCAGGAGGAGCGCCCAATGAACTCTGCTACTGATCACACAGGGAATACACTGGATGATAGATTAATATTCGTTTTATTTTTAGCTTAAATTTAAATAAATACAATTATGTCTTCTGGTTAACATAGATTTGGCTCTCGAGTGTGGATTTAAAATTGAACAGGCTGAACTGGATGCCTTTCCTGAGGCGCTCGCCTGTCAGTAAGTCCTTGTGGGGACCCAAACATGCAGGAGTACCTGGACTTTGCCATGGAGCACCATCAGTTACAGAAGTCAGAGAATGGGCAGTCTGCATCTGAACTGGATCTGAAACTCAAAGAAATTGCTCAGCTATGAATTGAAATTGATCAAAAAGGTTTATTCTATGTCTGAACATCAGTGTCTGAGTCTGTTACCCACAGCTTCATTATTTTAAACTGGGAAATAATGAATAAAAAATAAAAGTAAAGTAATGAGCTTTTATTGCATATTCGAATTATGAAACTGCATCTTTAGGTGTGCCTTTATCAACAACAACAACAAAAAAACATTTTCAGAGTCTGAGCTCTAGGGGTCATTCAGTCACATGGCATAGAAACAGCCGAATCCTGGACTATTGTGAATTCCAAAGTCCATCTGTAACTTAAACACAGCGTATGAATCTAGGAGTGATAATTTCAATGAGTTTGAACATGTATTTGCCACCGGGAACGGAGAGTCATCCAGGAACTCTATTCGTGGCGATGGTTCCAAGCCAGATGGGGGAAATGAAGTCAGCCTAGTGGCAAACATCAAAACATCCTTCAGACACAGCAGCCTGGCCCTCTGCAAAGAAAAACTATTCAGATACACACACCATGGTAATGTGGTTTCCCAACTAGTTACAAAAAATTTACAAACCTTCACAATCAAGGAGATCGTCTGCCCAGTAGGCCAAAGTCTGACTCTCTTTTAGTCTCCTGTTACTCCCTGAAGGACTAAGGTCAGGTGTGAAGAGTTGCTGAAGTTCAAAGCCAGTGAGTCGCTTCTCAGAGTGGCACAGAACAGGGGCCAGCAAAGTAGGCTGTTGCTGTAGTGCAGTCAAGAACTGAAGGGCTGAAAGTCCATCTTTGAATCTACAAAGTGAGTCCAAACACCGTTTCACTGCTGTGTAGTACCAACTGCATTTAAATGATCTAAAGAAAAACTGAATCATTCTCTTCCTGATAATTACAATCCATCTAAACAAACGTACATCTGGGGGAAAATGGTTTTGTTGAGCATCACTGATTTAAAGAACCCAATTTCTTGCTTTGCATATGGCAAGGTATTTATGCAGCCATGTCATCGTGCAAGAGGTGCCCGCTGGCAATGCAGGCTGCAAGAGCTACGACTGGTTTGCTTTGGCTCATCCTTCACATTTTCTGGTTCTCACCTCTGCTCCACTCATTCACCACGGTGCTGCTTCCAAAGCAAGTCACAAACCAAAAATCCAAATTCAAGAGTATTGAGAAAGTTAAGCAGAGATAGAAACATTTCTATGAATTGTTCTGAACAGTAAATACATTGTCAAATGATGGCAGTGGTGGTGGTCGGATGTACTGTAATGTCTTCTTTTTTCTCTGTTGTAGTGATCATATGAAAAGTTGCTTTTTAAACATTTATTAACTCAAACTCCATCACAATCAGCTTTTGTCCATTGTTATTTAATGAACAAACACTTGACAAATACAAATCACTCTCGACATCAGTAGAAACCTGTTTTGGTAACAACATATTCAGTGGCGTCAACGTGATGCAGATGCATAAATCCAACTTTACAAACTGCAAGACTTCCACAGCTGGCAAGCTGTGTAGCCTGGACAATTACAGGCCCACAGCTATAGCTAATATAATATCTAAAGTACTGGAAAGAATCCTGTTTGAAAAATTAAATGTATTCATCAAATCTACTGATCATTAAATTGGATTTATACCCCATCATGGAACAGATCTGTGCCTATATGCTTTAAAAGAAATTATAAGTAAGTATAGAAATCAAAATTCATCAGTTTTTTTGTGTTTTATTGACGCCTCTAAGGCATTTGATCGCGTTAATCACAGGATATTGTTTAGGAAAATGATTGATGGGGGGTTCCCAAGTACTTAGTACGTATCCTGATTTACTGGTCTGCACATCAGAAGATGCTGGTGAAATGGGGGAAGAGTCATTCATCCCCATTTGGTGTGAGCAGTGGTGTCAGACAGGGCAGTATATTGTCCCCTATTCTATTTAATCTTTATATGGATGAATTGTCAAAACAACTGAATGCCTGTAAAACTGGGTGTTTAATAGGGAATAAGTTAGTGAATCATTTTATGTATGCTGATGATCTAGTTATTCTCAGTCCAAGTAGTGCTGGTCTTCAGGAGTTATTAAGAGTGTGTAGTGCTTATGGAGAGGAAAATGACATAAAATATAATACAAATAAGAGTTGTGTGCTGATTTGCCGCACTAGAGAGATTTGTTAATGAAATTCCCTGTCTTTGAATTGGCAGGCAGGGAATTAATTGTCAGGGATAAAATTAAATATCTGGGACATTTTATTAATGATAGAATGACTGACGATGATATTTTCAGACAACGCTGCAAAATCTACATGCAAGCAAATATTCTTGCACGCAGGTTTGGCTTTTGTTCAGATGAGGTGAAACTGGTTCTTTTTAAAACCTATTGTACACCTTTATACACTGCTCATTTATGGATAAATTATAGGAAACAAAGTATGCAGAAATTACAGGTTGCTTACAATGATGCTTTAAGAATTTTACTTAAAAAGCCTCGATGGTGCAGTGCTTCCGAGTTATTTGTCTCATCACGTGTAAATACACTACATGCAGTAATAAGGAATCTTATGTATAAATTCATCTGTCGGCTTGATGTATCTAGAAATGAAATCATTCAAGTTATGTCTAGCATTAAGCTCAGTTCTATTCACTGTCAGTCACAGTTTAGAAGGCAATGGTACAGTAGTCTTTTTAAGTCTTTTTAAAGTCTGTACTGTTTTTGTACTTCTTTTAGTAGTTGTTTCTTATTGTTTTGTAACTTTTGATTGTTTTTTTCTTATTAACTCTTTCAACTGTCTTGTTTATTTTATTTTTTGATGGACCATGAGTCTGGAATAAAGTTTTTGATTGATTGATTCCACACAGAAACACAATGACAGAGAGGGCAGGGTGGCATGAGGACTTATCGATGGGTACAAGGTATGACATCACATCCCCGTTGTACTACACTAAGACACACATTTTGCCACAATGACTAATTGATAACAGATATACATGTTTACATAAATCAGAGGAATCTCAAGCAAAATTCTTATATAAATAACAAAATCACATCATTCAAAATATAATCTTACCTGTCAATCACAGATGAGTTGCGGTCAATAATATACCATCGGAGGTAGTCAGCCACAGTTTCTCTTTTTTCCACAGCAGCCACATCTCTGAGACAACCTGCTGTCTGGAACATTGTGCTGTGTCTCATGATAGATTCTTGCAGAGCAGCCAGTGAAGCAGCGTTCTCAGTCTGAAAGACAGAGGCATAAACACCCCAGTAAGTAACTATGTACTGTATATTGTTGCCTAGGCTTTTAATTCAGTGACATACATAGCATGGTAGAACCCTAACCTATCAAAAAAAAATGTAAAAATGAAGCCAATTCTGTGTACATGATATAGGAAGTAAACACTCTTAAAACCACTGCAGGAACTCTGTAAACCGGAGTGGTGGCTCAGTTGGTAGAGCATCCGCCACACACCCGGGAGGCAGGGGTTCAAATCCCGGCCGGGTCATGCCGAAGACCATATAAAAGTGGAACTTCCTGCCATCCAGCTTGGTGCTCAGCAATAAATGGAATGGAGGAGGGAACTCTGTGGCGGCGCCTTGCATGGCAGCGGCCCTCTGATTCTGCACTTGGGGTGTGTGTGATTTACACTGTAGATAGGTAAAGCACAATCTCGTTCTGCTGTACATGATTGGTTGAATGACAATAAGGGTGATTTAATTTTAATTTAATTTATCCATCCATCCATCCATCTTCTACCGCTTTTCCGGAGGTCTGGGTTGCGGAGGCAGCAGTTCAAGCAGAGAAACCCAGACTTCCCTCTCCCCAGCCACCTGCTCCAGCTCTTCAGAGAGGATACCAAGGCGTTCCCAGACCAGCTGGGAGACATAGTCTCTCCACCGAGTCCTGGGTCTGCCCCGGGGTCTCCTCCCAGTAGGACGTGCCTGAAACACCTCAAGTGGGAGGCGTCCAGGAGGCATCCTAATCAGATGCCCATACCACCTTAACTGACTCCTTTCAATGTGGAGGAGCAGCAGTTCTACTCTGAGCCTCTCCCGGATGACTGAGCTCCTCACCCTATCTCTGAGGGTGAGTCCAGCAATCCTACGGAGAAAGCTCATTTCAGCCGCTTGTATCCGCGATCTCGTTCTTTCGGTCATTACCCAAAGCTCGTGACCATAGGTGAGAGTAGGAACGTAGATTGACTGGTAAATCGACAGCTTTGCCTTAGAACTCAGCTTCCTCTTCACCACAACAGACCGGTACAACGTCCGCATCACTGCAGGTGCTGCTCCAATCCGTCTGTCAATCTCTCGCTCCATTTTTCCCTCACTCGTGAACAAGACCCCAAGATACTTAAACTCCTCCACTTGGGGCAGGAGCCTGTCCCCAATCCAGAGAGGACAATCCACCTTTTTCCAGCTGAGGACCATGGACTCGGACTTGGAGGTGCTGATTCTCATCCCAGCCACTTCACACTCAGCGGAAAACCGTCCCAGCAAGAGCTGTAGGTCATTGCTGGATGAAGCCAACAGGACAACATCATCTGCAAACAACAGAGATAAGATCCTGTGGTCACCAAGCATGACACCCTCCATTCCCTGGCTGCGCCTAGAAATCCTGTCCATAAAAATTATGAACAGGATCAGTGACAAAGGGCAGCCCTGGCGGAGTCCAACTCTCACTGGGAATGACTCCGACCGAGTGTTGGCAATACGAACCAAACTCTCACAACGGTCGTACAGAGACCAAATAGCTTGTAACAACAAGCCCGATACCCCATACTCCCGAAGCACCCCCCACAAAAATCCATGAGGGACACGGTCAAATGCCTTCTCCAAGTCCACAAAACACATGTAAACTGGTGGGGCAAACTCCCACGAACCCTCGAGAATTCTCAAGAGGGTAAAGAGCTGGTCCGATGTGCCACGGCCAGGACGAAAACCACATTGCTCCTCCTGAATCCGAGGTTCGACCAATGGCCGGACTCTCCTCTCCAGTACCTTGGCATAGACCTTCCCAGGGAGGCTGAGGAGTGTGATCCCTCTAAAGTTGGAGCACACCCTCCGGTCCCCTTTTTTGAAGAGCGGAACCACCACCCCGGTTTGCCATGCCAAAGGCACTGCCCTCGACCTCCACGCAATGTTGCAGAGGCGTGCCAACCATGACAGCCCTACAACATCCAGGGCCTTGAGGTACTCAGGGCGAATCTCGTCCACCCCCGGGGCCCAGCCACCAAGGAGATTTTTAACCACCTTGGCGACCTCAGCCCCTGTAATAGGCGAGTCATCCCCCCTGTCCCCAAACCCTGCTTCCTCTGTGGAAGGCGTGTCAGTGGGATTGAGGAGATCCTCGAAGTATTCCTTCCACCGCCTGACGATATCCCCAGTCGAAGTCAACAGTGTCCCATCCGCACCATACACAGTGTGGACGGGGAGCTGCTTTCCCCTCGTGAGCCGCTGGACAGTTTGCCAGAATCTCTTTGAGGCCGACCGAAAGTCTTGTTCCATGGCCTCACCGAACTCCTCCCATACCCGGGTTTTTGCTTCAACAACCACCCGAGCTGCACTCCGCTTGGCCTGCCGGTACACCTCAGCTGCTTTGGGAGTCCCACAAGCCAACCAAGCTTGATAGGACTTCTTCTTCAGCTTAATGGCCCCCCTCACCACTGGTGTCCACCACTTGGTTCGGGGATTGCCACCACGAGATGCACCGACCACCTTGCGGACGCAGCTCTGGGCCGCCGCTTCAACAACAGAGGTGGAGAACATGGCCCATTCAGACTCCATGTCTCCAGACTCCCTCGGAATGTGGTTGAAATTCTTCCGGAGGTGGGAGTTGAAGACCTTCCAGACAGGGGCCTCAGCCAGACGCTCCCAGCACACCCTCACTATACGTTTGGGTCTACCAGGTCTGAATGGCTTCCTCCCCTGCCATCGGATCCAACTCACCACCAGGTGGTGATCAGTTGACAGCTCTGCACCTCTCTTTACTCGGGTGTCCAAGACATGGGGTCGCAGGTCTGATGATACGATAACAAAATCGATCATCGACCTGCGACCTAGGGTGTCCTGGTGCCAGGTGCACATATGGACACCCTAATGCTTAAACATGGTGTTTGTTATGGACAGACTGTGGTTAGCACAGAAGTCCAATAACTGAACACCACTCGGGTTCAGATCAGGCAGGCCGTTCCTCCCAATCACCCCCCTCCAGGTTTCACTGTCGTTGCCCATGTGCGCATTGAAGTCCCCCAGTAGGACAATGGAGTCTCCAAGAGGAGCACCCTCCAGCACCCCAGTCACAGACTCCAAAAAGGGTGGGTACTCTGAAACATCATTTGGTGCATAGCCACAAATGATGGTCAGGACCCGTTTCCCAACCCAAAGGCGCAGGGAAGCAACCCTTTCGTCCACCGGGGAAAACTCCAATATAGAGGCAGCAAGGTGGGGGGATACAAGAATACCCACCCCTGCTCGTCGTCTCGCGCCCAGGGCAACTAACTAACTAACTAACTAACTAACCTGCACTTATATAGCGCTTTTCTAGTCACAAAGACCACTCAAAGCACTTTCATTAATACTAACCCTCTATTCTAAGGGCCTATAGGAAACAGATATCTAGGGACAATTTAAAACAGCCAATTAACCTAACATGCATGTCTTTGGCATGTGGGAGGAAACCGGAGAAATCCCGGAGTAAACCCACGCAACACGGGGAGAACATGCAAACTCCACACAGATCACTGTTGGTCGGGGGCTGGGATCGAACCCACGATCCCATGATCCCCACAATCCCCCGGCCAAGGGTAAACTGTGCTGCCGCAGTGCTAACCACTGCGCCACCGTGCAGCCCGGTGCAGCCCAACTCCAGAAAAGGCCAAGCTCCAGCCCCTCTCCAGGAGACTGGTTCCGGAACCGGAGCTGTGTGTTGAGGTGAGGCCGACTATATCTAGCCAGTATCTCTCAACCTCGTACACCAGCTCAGGCTCCTTCTCCACCAGAGAGGTGACATTCCACGTACCAAAAGCCAGTTTAGAAAGCTTGGGATCAGTCCGCCAAGGTCTCCACCTTTGACTGCCACCTAATCCACATAGCACCGGACCCCCATGATCCCTCCTGCAGGTGGTGAGCCCACTGGAGGGCGGACCCATGTAACTCCTTCGGGCTGAGCCCGGCCGGGTCCCATGGGTGGAAACCCGGCCACCAGACGCTAGCCTTGGAGCCCCTCCCCAGGCCTGGCTCCAGGGTGGGGCCCCGGTAGCCCCATACCGGGCGGGGTACACTGAATCCTTGATATACAATTTATCATGAGAGTCTGTTGGATCAACATAGCTCCTGGGATCACTGGGGCACGCAAACCCCCCCACCACAATAAGGTGACGATCCATGAGGGGGTAATTAATTAATTAAATTAATTAATTTAATTTAATTTAAAACAGAGCCCTACCTCACTGTAGCCTGATGCTATTCTCACCTCTTGCAAAGCTTTCCTTATTTCTTCATCAGTTCTTAAATTAACTGTTGATTTGATTGAAGGCTGGCCTGCAAGAAAATGTACAAGATCTTCTGACAAAAATGGGGTCCTGGGCCTCCATGTACAGCTGACACTGCAATCATCTTTCCTGCCAGGTAGTCTTCATCCTCTCTGACAGCTGGGAATTAATTCATATTGCAAAATTAAAACAAACAATATACTGGCTTAAAAAAAAAAAAATCATGCAATGTGATACATACAGCTATGGAAAAAAAAAAAAATGAAGCCAAAGACACCACTACAAAATGATCACTTTATTTGGTTTTACTATTTAGATGTGTTTGAGTAAAATGAACAATAGTTTTATTCTGTAACCTACTTAAAACTCACCCAAATTCCAAGTCAAAATATCATTTAGAGCATTTATTTACAGAAAATTACAGCTGGCCAAAACAAAAGATGCTGCTTTTTGATCAAATTATGCAAAGAAAACCAGTTCATGTTCATTCTTAAACACTACAATATTGAAGTTTTAACTTGGGAAGAACTCAGAAATCTCTGCTTGTGGAACAACTTTGATTTTTATTCCCAGCTTTCATGCATCTCACCATACTTAGATGATCACTGAATCAGTACCATCAAGTAAACTGAGGTGTTCTTGTGTTGGAATTCAACAGATACTCAAATTGAACAGCAGTCATACATGTAGAGAAGCAAATTCAGGAAAGCTTTTGCAGTGGTCACTTATTTTTTTTCCCAGAGCTGTATGTTTAACGATCATTAACCAGCCATTAGAATCATACACGTCTAACCCTATGCATACCATTTGCATTGTAGACCAAGAACCGATGTCCTTCTGGTCCATCAAAAATGGTTCGGTCTTTTAAGTACTTCACTAGCAGAGTTCAAAACTCTCATCTTGGACCACCTGTGTCAGTTCCCTCCTCAGAAACACCATAGGGACATGTTCAACCAAGATGTGTCCTCTAATTAACATCACAGATGTCTACAAACTTGTAATCAGTCAGTCGGCCTATTTAAAGGGTGACAAGTAGTCATTGTGCTGTTTGGTGACATGGTGTGTAACACACTAAACATGGACCAGAGGAAGCAAGAGAGAGAGTTGTCTCAGGAGATTAGAAAGAAAATTATAGACAAGCATGTTAAAGGTAAAGGCTACAAGACCATCTCCAAGCAGCTTGATGTTCCTGTGACTACAGTTGCACATATTATTCAGAAATTTAAGATCCACGGAACTGTAGCCAACCTTCCTGGACATGGCTGCAGGAGGAAACTTGATGAAGAATAGTAACAAAAGAGCCCAGAACAACCTCTAAACACATTCATGGTGAACTCCAAGGTCAAGGTACATCAGTGTTAGATCGCACCATCTGTCGCTGTTTGAGCCAAAGTGGACTTCATGGGAGACGACCAAGGAGGACACCACTGTTGAAAACAAATCATAAAAATGCCAGACTGGAATTTGTCAAACTGCATGTTGACAAGCCACAAAGCTTCTGGGAGAATGTCCTATGGACAGACGAGACAAAACTGCAACTTTTTTGGCAAGGCACTTCAGCTCTATGGTCGGCGGCGGCCTCCGTCTGTCTATGATGACCATGGAAGAGAATCCTAAATGTCTACTCTGCTGGAACAGCACCGCCTGTGGCTGAACAGGCCGATGTGCGAATGGCAGTCCCTGTCACACAGGTCGCACTTGTGGGTGGTCTCCGTGCTGCTGGGTCTGTGGCGGTTCTTCCTGCAGGTCCTTTTTTCATCTGCTGCAGCAGTCAGTCTCTCTTCACCCGCCTTGAGCTGTCTGGTCAGGGTGCCTCTCCATTTGGAGCGGTCCTTTGCAAGGTCCTCCCAGCACTCTGTGTTGATCTCCAGGGCCTTCATGTCTCTCTTGCAGATGTCTCTAAAGCGCAGCTGTGGGCAGCCAACGTCTCTCCTGCCAGTCGCCAGTTCGCCATAGAGGATGTCTTTGGGGATTCTGCCATCCTCCATACGGTGAACGTGGCCTAGCCAGCGGAGCCTGCGCTGCCTGAGTAGAGTGAATATGGAGGGAAGGCCGGCGCGGGACAGAACTTCTGTGTTGGGCACTTTGTCCTGCCAGGATATGTCCAGGATGTGGCGAATGCAGCACAAGTGGAAGGAGTTCAGTCTCTTTTCCTGCCGGGCGTATGTTGTCCACGTCTCACTCCCATAGAGCAGTGTGCTGATGACGCAGGCGTTGTACACTGCCATCTTCGTCTTGACAGAGAGTTTGGGATTCTCCCACACTCGTGTGGTGAGGCGAGCGAGTGTGAAGGCTGATTTTCCAATCCTCTTGTCGATCTCTGTATCAAGGGAGAGGTTGTTGTTGATCGTGGACCCCAGGTACGTGAACTGATTCACGACCTCCAGCTCGTAGTCGTCGAAGGTGATGGTTGGTGGTGCTTCCGTGCCTTGCGCCAAGACGTTAGTCTTCTTCAGGCTGATGGTAAGCCCGAAGTCCTTGCATGCCTGGGAGAAGCCGTCCATCATGGTCTGAAGCTCCTGCTGTGTGTGGGTTGCGACTGCAGCGTTGTCTGCAAACAGCATGTCTCTGATTAGACCCTCACGTACTTTGGTTCTGGCTTTCAGGCGGGCGAGGTTGAAAAGCCTGCCGTCAGATCTTGTGTGCAGGTAGATTCCCTCTGTTGCTGTGCTGAAGGCATGCCTCAGGAGCATAGCAAAGAAAATCCCAAAGAGGGTTGGTGCAAGTACACAGCCCTGTTTCACTCCACTGTGTATGTTGAATGGCTCTGAGACGTTGCCGTCGTGCTGCACTATCCCCTGCATGTTGGTGTGAAATGATTCGATGAGGCTTTGCAACTTTGGTGGGCATCCTATCTTTGGCAGGATCTTGAAAAGGCCCTCTCTGCTGACCAGATCGAATGCTTTGGTGAGGTCGATGAAGGCGATGTACAGGGGCATGTTCTGTTCTCTGCATTTCTCCTGGAGTTGGCGGATGGAGAATATCATGTCTACCGTCGATCGCTCAGCGCGGAAGCCACACTGAGACTTGGGGTAGACACATTCGGCAATCTTCTGTAGACGAACGAGAACAACTCATGCGTAGACTTTGCCAACAATGCTAAGGAGGGAGATGCCCCTGTAGTTGTTGCAGTCGCTTCTCTCCCCTTTGTTTTGTAGAGGGTGATGATCTTGGCATCCCTCATGTCCTGTGGTACGGCACCTTCCTTCCAGCACTGGCAGAGGACGTCATGCAATGGCAGCAGTAGGGCGGTCTTGCAGTGCTTGATCAGGTCGGGGGGTATGCTGTTATTGCCGGGTGCCTTGCCAGCGGCCAAGCTATCAATGGCCTTGCTGAGTTCGTCGATGGTTCGCTTGGCGTCAAGTTCGTCCATGGATGTCAGGCAGTCGATGGCATCAAGGGCTGATGGTGTCACGGTGTTCTGTCTGGAGTAGAGGTCGGAGTAGTGTTCCACCCATCTCTCCATCTGCTTGTTCTTTTCTGTGATCATCTCTCCAGTGGAGGATTTGAGGGGGGCCGTCTTGCTCTGAGCCGGACCAAGTGCTTTCTTGATGCCATCGTACATACCACGGATGTTCCCTGTTATGGCAGCGGTTTGAATGTCTTGGCTGAGCTGAGTCCAGTACTCGTTGGCACAGCGCCGAGCAATCTGCTGAACTTTGCTTCTCGCAGACCTGAGAATCTGGAGATTCTTCTCGTTTGGGTACTTCTTGTACTCAGCAAGTGCTGAGTGCTTGGCTTCAATGATGGGGGTCATCTCGGTCAACTTGGCATCAAACCAGTCCTGTGACTTCGAGGTCTTCCTCCCAAAGGTAGCCAAGGCTGTGCGGTGGATGGTGTTTCGCAGCTCTTCCCACTTCTGCTTTGCAGATTCTCCTTCTTGTGGTACACCAAGTTCCTTCTCAAAGGTGGAGGCAAACTGCTCAAAAAGTTCGGGTTGGGCCATCTTGCTGGTGTCAATCCATGCCTTTCCAGGCTGTCTAGCACAATGGAATTTCTTCAGCTGCAGCTTGACCTTGCAACACACCAATGAATGGTCTGTGTCGCAATCTGCACTCTGGAACGAACGGGTGATTAGCAAGTTCTTCAGTGAGGTGCGCCTGGTCAGGATCAAGTCCAGCTGGTGCCAGTGCTTTGAGCGCGGATGTCACCAGGAAACCTTGTGTTGGGGCTTGGTCTTGAAGAACGAGTTTGTGATGCACAGATCGTGATATGTGCAGAACTCGAGCAGCCGCTGTCCGTTGTCGTTCATTCTGCCCACGCCAAATGGTCCAAGACAGAAGGGCCAGGAGTCGTGGTCAGCACCCACTCTGGCATTGAAGTCTCCAAGGAGAATGAGTTGTTCAGAGTTGGGGACGATCCTGACAGTTGTTGCGAGATTCTGGTAGAATTCGTCTTTTGCCTCTGGTGTGGCTGTCAGTGTTGGGGCATACACACTGGGTGACTGGGCCTTGAGTGGTGTTGAGGCGGAGGGTGAGGAGTCGTGCAGAACCATTGCTGCCCAGTTCCACCATCTTCAGCAAGGTGTTCTTCACTGCGAAGCCCACTCCGTGTTCCCTGTGTTTGTCACTGCCCTTTCCTTGCCAGTAGAACATGTAGTCCTTCTCTCTCAGTGTGTCTGCATCAGCCAACCGTGTTTCCTGGAGAGTGGCGATATCCACTCCCAGTCTCTTCAGCTCATTATTGATGATGGCAGTCTTCCTGGTGTCGTTGATGTCCTTGAGGTTAGCAGCGAGTCCTGTCATCATAGTGTGGATGTTCCAAGTTCCTAGTTTTAGAGTTGGTCTCTTTTGTTTTTTTGTCTTACCTGGTGCAAAGGTTCTCAGCCTGCTGTTCGGACTTCTCCTCATCCCCATGCACCCAATGAGGAAAGCAAGCTGTGGCGGGACAACACCTTATTGGCTGGGGGCTGCCCAGCTTGAGGCGGGCGGCAGCTGTCCAGTGAGATCCGATGATCTCTCCCACCGTCGGGCACAACCGCAGGCGCCGAGCTCTACGCCAATTGAGCGGTGGCTTATAACCGGTAACTGTCATTCCCCGTGTTTTGTCTACGCCAAAGGCGAAGCTGGAGTGTCCTCTCCAGTGATCCAGTGTTCTACCTTCCAGCGTTGGGTGTTGGTAGGATTCAAGCCTGGGCAGGAAGATATGGAGGACAAGATGTTGCCCATGCAGCATGTCCCCCCTCTCCACGTCACTGATGAATCCAAAGGAAAAGCAGGGCTGCTGCAGTTTGGCATCAGCGCCGTCGCAGGAGCTGCCAGAACGATGTTGAGCACAACAGAGAACTGCCTTAGGGGCTCCGACTCCGGATTTTTCCTCAGGGTTGACTCCCGAAGCCTTTCCCGTGACCGGGTGTGCCGCAAGGCAGCGGAGGTTTGAAATTAGGGTTTACCTTCCCCTAGATGGGCTACCTTCCCAGGTTGACGAGCCACCATCTACCCGAAGCATCTGGTTTTAAGGCGCCAGAGATCCGCCCTCACCCCTTCTCCTATTAGTAAAAGCAGTTCTGCCGGGCTTAGAGACTAAACCACACGGGCAGGCTAGGAGTTGGACTTAGTTGTCAGAGGCTTTTTGAGATGCACGCCATAAGGAGCATTTTATGAGCACTGGGAGCTTCACCCCAGTGCTGCTCCTGGCTATGACAACCTTGGAACCAAGGTGAAACATGGAGGAGGTTCTGTTATGTTCTGGGGCTGCTTTGCTGCATCTGGCACAGGGTGTCTTGAATCTGTGCAGGGTACAATGAAATCTCAAGACTATCAAGGTATTCAAGAGAGAAATGTGCTGCCCAGTGTCAGACAGCTTGGTCTCAGTTGCATGTCATGGGTCTTGCAACAGGATAATGACCCAAAACACACAGCTAAAAACACACAAGAATGGCTAAAAGTGAAACATTGGACTATTCTAAAGTGGCCTTCTATGAGCCCTGATCTAAATCCTGTTGAACATCTGTGGAAGGAGCTGAAACATGCCGTCTGGAGAAGGCACCCTTTAAACCTGAGACAACTGGAGCAGTTTGCTCATGAAGAGTGGGCCAAAATACCTGCTGAGAGGTGCAGAAGTCTCATTGACAGTTACAGAAATCGTTTGATTGCAGTGATTACCTCAAAAGGTTGTACAACAAAATGTTAAGTTAAGGGTACCATCATTTTTGTCCAGGCCTGTTTCATGAGTTTGTTTTTTAAAATAATTCTGTTGAACCACAATTCAAAAACACTGTCTGATTTTCATTTGTTAATTTTCATAGAATTTTTATTTATTACCACTTTTTTTTTTGTTTTGTTTTTGTTACTTCTTTGTACCTGTAGGTAGATTTGTTTTGCAGTCTGGTGACTTCCATATTTACAAGCCACCAGCTGCCGGTCGCTGCGTGCGCAAGCGCCCCATATTCCTAACCTGCATGTTTTTAGCATATGGGAGGAAACCGGAGAAATCCCGGAGTAAACCCACGCAACACGGGGAGAACATGCAAACTCCGCACAGATCACTGTTGGTCGGGAGCTGGGATCGAACCCAGATTCAAGTTATTTCTTTGACCATTGTGGGTTTTTCTTTCATTAACAGAGGGGTACCAACAATTTTGTCCATGGCTGTAATCATGCTGAGAACCTGATCTGAGAACATTTTAGGATTTCATTGTTTCTGGCATCAAAATACAATTTATGAAGTCAAATCCTTCTGACATTGGAGGAAAATATTGATTTTCCACAATTATGTGATGTTACAATATGGATGAATAAAAATAGAAAAAAGGCTTGCTTTTATTTGAATCACTGGTGCTGTTATTTATTTAAATTCAATTATGTGACCCCCAGCTGATCACTGGTATTAGCTGACAGTAATTTGTCAGGCAGAACAAACATTCCTCTTCCTTGGATGATTTTTGGGAATGTACAGTCTCTGAGAAACAAGGTGGATGAAATTCAAGGAAATGTACGCTACCAGAAGAATTCTAAGAACTGCTGTGTCATGGCTTTCACCGAATCTTGGCTTACTGCGCATGACCGAGACGCAGACCTGTGGATTGACGGCTTTGGAGCCCCGCTGCGCTCGGATCGGCAGGAAGAGGTAACGGGGAAACGTCAGGGGGGCGGCGTATGTTTATATATTAATAAGCAGTACTGCACATCTGTCACGGTCAGAGAGCGCATCTGTACACCCGATGTGGAGCTTCTGTCTGTGTCACTACGCCCCTTTTATTTGCCTCGCGAGTTCCCCCAACTTTTCATCACAACTGTGTACATTCACCCGAGGGCAGACGCTGACTCCGCCTGCAGCACCATCTCTGATGTGATCCAGCAGCTGCAATCAACTTCTCCAGAGGCTCCAAACTTGGAGATAACAGGAAGTTGTGAAAGTGTGATCTTTTGTGTGCGGAGACTGCTAGGAGGATCCTTTGTGTGTCAGAGACTGCGAGGGGGATGTTAAGGGATTAAGGAAGTGGATGCATTGTGACCTCGGATGTGAATGCAATGTGACTTTTGAGCTGTAGGAAGACCTGAGTATTTAAGGGACGAGTTTTGTCTGAGATGTCCTCTTGCTACTATGCTCATGTGTGAGATGTGTAATAAACTGCCTGAGACAAATCTGCCTTGTCATTTACACACTCCACAATATTTACATTCACACACGCAAAATCTCTCTTAACTTGAAAGGTATAGCAGTAAAGTGCACATCCCCTAGTAATTTAGCTAAATCACATTAAACTGGCTGACAGTAGTTTTTTTTACTACATATTTTCAATTCAGAGAATTCTACCGAATCTTGCAAAATAACCCACTGTATTTAAAAGTTGATAATTCAGTAATCAGTCCACAGAAGCCATAATATAAGGTAAGGCCACACAGCTAGACAGTGATATTTATGCTGCAGCTTTCATCAGTGTGAATCAGCAGTTCTCCTTCCCTCTAAAACATACTGTAACGTGCTGCTCGACATGGCGACGTCCCACCGGGAGATTCGAACTCACGCCTCCCGCTCCGGAGTCCCGCACCCTACCTGTGTCGCCAATAGGGTCAACCCACTTGGCAAGCCAAGTAGGGTGCTCATATTGAGTTCGCTACACTACTCCCCTCTGGTTCTCGACATCGTCCCGATGTCAGCGCCCCATTACTGCTTTGGACAGGAGATCCCACTTCTGACACCAGTGTAACGTGCTGCTCGACATGGCGACGTCCCACCGGGAGATTCGAACCCACGCCTCCCGCTCCGGAGTCCCGCACCCTACCTGTGTCGCCAATAGGGTCAACCCACTTGGCAAGCCAAGTAGGGTGCTCATATTGAGTTCGCTACACTACTCCCCTCTGGTTCTCGACATCATCCCGATGTCAGCGCCCCATTACTACTTTGGACAGGGAATCCCACTTCTGACACCAATGTAACGTGCTGCTCGACATGGCGACGTCCCACCGGGAGATTCGAACTCACGCCTCCCGCTCCGGAGTCCCGCACCCTACCTGTGTCGCCAATAGGGTCAACCCACTTGGCAAGCCAAGTAGGGTGCTCATATTGAGTTCGCTACTGTACTTTGATAGTCTTTTTTAAAGCTGCGCTTTATGTCATAATCCATTTAAATGTGTTCATCATAAGTTTAAACAATGTACCTACTGATAGGTATTCTGAATATTTACCTAATATGGCTAAAAAATGCTGTTAATACCACAGATCGTCACAGGTGCCATTCACACACTAGCCGCTGGAGCTCCGGGCAGCAGCGAGCTCAGAGTGTCAAAGCGGAAGTAGGAGGCGGTGACACACGTGAACCGCCACCACTCATTCAAAATTTGAAGTTTCTGCGGTAGCGGCAACATGACATGCAGCAGAGTTTTATGTTTTTTTTCTTGGATGTTCTTTTCAAAAGGTAAGATACTTCATGAAGAACTGTTTATTATAGCTATTGTGAATTAATTCATTTAACTGCTTACAACAGCTGATCAGAATATTGTCAAATGTCTGCAGTACAAAACCGACCTGTATATTTTAGTAAGGGTGGGGGGGAATAGCCCGTCCTAAATTATTTTTTTCGTGTAAATTAGAGATTTAAAAAAAAATTCTCACAATTTTATATTCTCAGATTTGCAGTTTCACTCATAAATTTCTGTCCTTTTCACTCACAATTCACCTTTTCTTTCTTATAAATTTGCTAGTAAATTTGTGGGTGTTTCTCAGCCCAGTCTCACCTTAAAACGTGCAATTGCACGATTTTTCACTCTCAGAAAATGGATTGCTGGGTCTTTGCTGGGGTTTGCTGGGGTCTTTCTGCAACTGTGGGGGTTCCCCCCTACAGTTGATAGTGCTATGAGATGACTGTTGTTGTGAAATGGCGCTATATAAATAAAGTTGAATTGAATTGAAAAAAAAAAACTGTGGGTCGTGGCTGCGGTTACTTTCTTTCATTCTCTTATATTGGTACATTTTTTCCTGTATTTTTTTTTTTAAATTTTAAAGCCCTTTTTTTAACCATAAACTTGAAAGTTTTTTGTAACTGCGTCATTTTATTATTAAATTTGTGACTTTTATCACATTTTTTTTATTTCTTTTACAAATGTGCTTATAATGTCAGGATTTTCTCAAATTCTTGATTTTCTTTGCAAATGTGTTTCTTTTTTGTAAAATTTCTAGTACATTAGCAACATTTTTCTCATAAAATTGGTATTTTATTCTTGCCTATTTTGAAGTTTTTCCTCTTAAATGTGTTTGAGTAAAATTAAATGTAAACCATATGAAGATTTCAAGTCAAATTTCTAACCAGTTTGCTCTTTCAGCAGCATTTCCACCAGTAACCATGTGAACTATCAGGGTTCAGTTCTGAGGGACAGTCATGTTTCAGTTTTACTGCAGAACTATTGTAAAGTTACAGAGTAACTCAAAGAATAAAACAAAATGTACTTGAGTAAAGTGCAGTTATTGTACAAAAGTATAATGCGATTTATATACAGCAAAACTACACAGTTTAAAATCAAACAGGGTTTGAGTGCTAAACTCAAAATCACATCAGAATAAATATGTTCCACCACTCAGGCTGGACAGCAATCTTAGTGTGTAGAAAATGTCCTTTTTAATTAAAGCTTCACCAACAGGGACAGTAGAAAATGGCTTTAATGTGGAGAAAAAAATACTAAATATTTTTTTTAACGTAGACAAAAGAAATGGAGAACTTTCTACCATAAGCAAGCTACTCATTAATCAAACATTAACAGAAGATCCTGGGAAAAAACAAATCTCTCAACATGTTGCTCAATTTTATCAAAATGTGTATTCTTCTCACCCTTCTGTTTCCAGCATGGAGCCCTTCCTAAAAACATACCACATTTAAACAGAATCACCGATGATTCAAAAGATTATTGTGACACAGACATTTCTCTTACTGAAATTTCTGAATGTATCAGTAGTCTTAACAATAACGAGTCCCCTGGAAATGATGGATTGACAGGTGAATTTTGCAAAACCTTTTTGTCAAAAATTGCACCATTTTTACTTGCTGTTTTCAAAGAGGCTACCCAAAGTGATAACCTGCCTCCCACTCTAGCACCAGGATTAATGACATTAATTCCCAAGCCAAACAAAAATAAACTTTACACTGAAAACTGGAGACCTATCAGTCTTCTGAACAATGATGCAAAGTTAATTGCTCTAATTTTTTAAATGCTATTAAAACACTTCATAATGGATGTTCAGGCTCTGTCAAATAAATGTATGGCACATCTAAAAGGTTCAACTTTCACCGTAGTATTAGACAAGGTTGTCCCGTATCTCCTTTTCTTTTTCTGCTAGTAACTCAAATAATGGCCACTCATAATATATAAAAATGTCCTCTTTCTTGGGCACACAAGCTGTAGGAAGATCCTTTAAAATTTGCCAGCTAACAGATGATACAGCAATTTATCAAAAAATCAAAATCAATACCTGTGAAAAAGGAAGTAATACAGTATATCTCAGGGTTAAGATTTGTAAGGATGTGAAACAATGATATTAACTTTAGACCTATTATTGAAAAGACTAAATTGAAATGAAATTCATGATTAATGAGAGATGTCTCTATATATGGACGGATTAGTAACAGTAAAACGCCTTTGCCCTGTACTTTGGAAGGCATTTCAGGTACAGAAAATATTGTGGATCTTTGGCAGCAACACTTTTACTCATTATTTAATTCAACTAAGGATGAAACTTACAAGGTAGGGAAAGTAGAAAGGGACGATTCGCTCCTGATTGACACTCATGCAGTGATCAAAGCCATTAGAGAGCTATCAGATAACAAAGCGAGTGGTTTAGACTGTATTTCTGCTGAGCATCTTAAATACGCTAGCTCAAGAATTGCTCCTCTTCTTGCAATCTGTTTCACCAGCTTCATGATTCATGGGATGTTACCAGAATCATTATTGTCTGTTGTGTTGGTACCAGTCATTAAAGATAAAGCTGGCAAGTTGTGTAGCCTGGATAATTACAGACCCATAGCTTTAGCCAATATAATATCTAAAGTACTGGAAAAAATCATGTTTGAAAAATTAAATGTATTCATCAAATCTACTGATCATCAATTTGGATTCAAACCCCATCATGGAACAGATCTGTGCATATATGCCTTAAAAGAAATTATAAATAAGTACAGAAATCAAAATTCTTCAGTTTTTCTGTGCTTTATTGACACCTCCAAGGCGTTTGATCGTGTTAATCACAGGATACTGTTTAGGAAAATGATTGACAGGGGGGTGCCCAAGTACTTAGTACGTATCCTGATTTACTGGTACGCACATCAGAAGATGCTGGTGAAATGGGGGAAGAGTCATTCATCACCATTTGGTGTGAGCAGTGGTGTCAGACAGGGCAGTGGTGTCAGACAGTAGTATTCTATTTAATCTTTACATGGATGAGTTGTCAAAGCAACTGAATGCCTGTCAAACTGGGTGTTTAATAGGGAATAAGTTAGTGAATCATTTTATGTATGCTGATGATCTAGTTATTCTCAGTCCAAGTAGTGCTGGTCTTCAGGAGTTATTAAGAGTGTGTAGTGCTTATGGAGAGGAAAATGACATAAAATATAATACAAATAAGAGTTGTGTGCTGATCTGCCGCACTAAAGAAGATTTGTTAATGAAATTCCCTGTCTTTGAATTGGCAGGCAGGGAATTAATTGTCAGGGATAAAATTAAATATCTGGGACATGTTATTAATGATAGAATGACTGATGATGATGATATTTTCAGACAACGCTGCAAAATCTACATGCAAGCAAACACTCTTGCACGCAGATTTGGTTTCTGTTCAGATGAGGTGAAACTGGTTCTTTTTAAAACCTATTGTACACCTTTATACACTGCTCATTTATGGATAAATTATAGGAAACTAAGTATGCAGAAATTACAGGTTGCCTATAATGATGCCTTAAGAATTTTACTTAAAAAGCCTCGATGGTGCAGTGCTTCCGAGTTATTTGTCTCATCACGTGTAAATACTCTGCATGCAGTAATAAGGAATTTTATGTATAAATTCATCTGTCGGCTTGATGTATCTAGAAATGAAATCATTCAAGTCATGTCTAGCATTAAGCTCAGTTCTATTCGCTGTCAGTCACAGTTTAGAAGGCACTGGTACAGTAGTCTTTTTAAGTCTTTTTAAAGTCTGTACTGTCTTTGTACTTCTTTAAGCAGTTATGTCTCAGTGTTTCTTGTAACTTTTTGATTGTTTCAACTGTCTTGTTTTTTACTTTACTTGTTTACTTTTCTCTTGATGGACCTTGAGTCTGGAATAAAGTCTTTGATTGATTGATTGATATGGGAGGGGTGTGTTGTCAAAAGCTGAAGGAATCTCGAGGTCAGTCTGTGTCTCTTAGTATCCCAAACAACATCATTAAAGAACTGGATAAGCTGCTATAGGATTACATTTGGAAGAAAAAGATGTTATAAGAGGAAATAGAGGAAAGTGGACTGGAAGTTTTGGATTTTTCTCTCTTGAACACCTTCAAGATAAAGTGGATTATTGAATTTGTAAAAAAAAAAAAACCTTAATAGTTTATGGATTTCATTCCCAGGATTTCTATTGCATTTGGTTGGTGGCATTGACTTCTTATTAAAATGCAGTTTCTCGGTAGATGAAGTTCCAGCCAAGTCGGCCATCTTTCACAGACAAGATCCTCTTGGCTTTGATTTGGTTTATAAGCTAAACTTCAGCCCTCACAAAAGTTACATTTGGAACAATAAAGAAATCCTTCATTAAAATAAAACATTTAAATGCTCATGGTTTGGTAAGTGAATTCTTTTTATATATCAATTAATAAAAAGATGGGGCTTTCTTATCTCATTCTGAATTTGTTCAAAAAATTTAATTTTTCAGTCCCAGCTAAACAGTTTAGGTTTAAACACAGTTCTGAAAAATATATCTCCATATTCTAAAAGGCTGTAGCATAACTGGACTGCATGTAGACAGGACTTCTGTCTATCTTGGTGATATTGATATATGCAATAAACTGTAATAATGGACATATCAGAAAAATACTAAACCATGTAACACCCTCAGCAGCTCATTTTTTTTTTGACGATCTATTGTTCACGATTTACAATGGAAGAAAGCTTGTTCTGTTGGAAATAAGCATTGTATCAACAGCAAGGTGAAAGAAGTGTCATTTAAATTACTACATCGGATCTACGCTGCAGAGGAACTACTGGAGCGTTTTAAACTTCAGGTGGATTACTCTTGTGTATTTTGTGCGACTGAAAAGGAAATATCTTTTCATCTTTTTGTTTCCACTGTGAGCATTCATGTTTATGTTGGACCAAAACAGAGAATTATATCACTGAAAAAGTTCAATTCAGTATTCAGATCAATGTGTTTGATGTTATATTTTGTTTATGGTGCCATTAATGATGACGCTAGATATATTATTCAGTTATTAATTACTTTGGGAAAATTCCACATCCACAAGTCTAAACGGTCTGCATCCAAACCCTGCTTTAAGAAATTTATTACTGAGCTCAATTATTACTGCACCTCACTAGAACATATAAAGAATCAGAAGGCTTCAAAGACTCTTTCACTATTAGAAAAATTTGTTTTCTAGAATAATCTTTTATTAATTGCATAACACCCTGGCATTGTTCCTTGTTCCTGTTCATTTGTGTGCTTTTTATTAGCAATGTATACATCTTTGTTTGTAAATAAAGTTCTTAAAAAAACAGGGACAGTAGAAGCAAACTTCCCTCATTACCTGGCAGTAGCATGTTACATGGAGGCTATACTGCCCCCTACTGACCGGTGAAATAAATGTCCAAAACAGGACAAATGAACAGTAATTCAGTATTACCGAACTCTGACTCAAATAAATTGTGCAGGATACATGACAACAATTACAGGTGCTACATGCCTCCCCTGCAACCCAAATGTTGTCCCCAACATTAACATTATTTTAAATGCATATAATCTACTGGTGTAAACACTGAATGAAAAATAATTACTTTCAACAGCACTCAACATTATCTGAAATGTGTAAATGGTTCTGAGTGTCACAGACATCCCATAGAAATAAATACTTCCGGCGCCACACGAGTCGGCTGCCTTTTGCAACAGCGGCTCAATTCTGAGTCTTTTTTTCCTTCCTCTCTCTTTTGATCCGGTGACAACTCCCTGATCCGGCACACCTTTCACTCCATTTATATCACGGACTCACAGATCGCCCCAAATGTCTCCCAAGCCGGTGGACGGAGCCACTGTTTATAGCAGGAGACGGTACAGCAGGGAAGAGCTGCTAGCACTCAACCGCCACCCGGTGCTAACGGAAAAACTCGACATACCGGGTGAATTGAGGCGAAAACGCCGTGGGTGCCGGGCTGGAGTAAGGCGGAAGACAAGAAATATAAGGTACAGACCCACTCTTCTATCCGTTGTCATGGGGAATGTACGATCGTTACTGGGAAAGGTAGATGAGCTAGCGGCTATCTCCCGCTACGATAGCATATACCGGGAGTGTAGTCTGTATCTATGCACAGAGACTTGGCTAACCGAATTAGCAGCAGATGCTAGCATTGAACTGGAGGGTTTCCACGCGATACGGGCAGACCGAACATCAGACAGTGGCAAAGCAAGGGGCGGTGGAGTGATAATGTATGTTAACAACAACTGGTACAGACCGGGCCATATCACTGTTAAACAACGACACTGCAGCAAAGACATTGAGTTGCTAGCTGTTAGCATGCGGCCTACATATCTCTCGAGGGAATACTCACACGTGATCTGCATTGTTGTTTATGCAAATCCGACGGCGAACGCTGGGACAGCGTGTGACGTCATCCATTCAGTAACTGGCAGGCTGCAGACAGAACACCCAGATGCTCTTCTCCTCATCTCAGGCGATTTCAACCATGTTTCACTGTCTCCCATTCTACCCACATTTACCCAGTATGTCACATGCCACACTAGAGACAATAAAACACTGGACTTATTCTACGCAAACACTAAGGAGGCATACACCTCATCACAACTCCCCCCACTCGGGAGATCGGATCACAACTTGGTTCATCTCCGACCGGTGTACAAACCCCTAGTGCACAGACAACCTCCGGCCATGCGCACAGTGAAGTTATGGTCTGAGGAGGCAATAGACACTCTAAAGGGCTGTTTTGAAGCCACTGCCTGGGAGCAGCTCTGCGATCCACATGGTGAGGTCATCGATGGCCTCACTCACACCATCACGGACTACATCAGCTTCTGTGTGGACAACACCGTTCCCACCAAGACCATACGGTGTTGCTCAAACAACAAACCCTGGATCAACCCTGAGATAAAAACACTTCTGAGAGAGAAGAAGAGGATCTTCAGGTTGGGGAACAGGGAGATGCTGAAGTCCGTACAGAGGGAGCTGAGGAGAAAGATCAGAGAGGGCAAGGACAGCTTTAGGAAGAAGATGGAGGACAAGCTGCAACAGAGCGACATCAGCGGGGTCTGGAGAGACTGCTCCTTGCTCACCTCCACCCCCTGGTGGGACCAGCGATGGATCCACTCCAGTTCGCCTACCAGCATGGCATTGGGGTGGAGGATGCGGTCATCTTCGTCCTTCACCGTTCTCTGTTCCACCTGGAGAAGCCCGGGAATGCGGTGAGGATCATGTTCTTTGATTTCTCCAGTGCTTTCAACACCATCCAACTGATGATCCTGAAGGACAAGCTGCTGTGCGCAGGGGTGGACCAGCACCTGTCATCATGGATCCTGGACTACCTCACTAACCGGCCTCAGTTTGTGAGAACCCAGGACTGTGTGTCCGACACAATCATCGGTATCACGGGGGCCCCCCAGGGAACGGTTTTGGCTCCCTTCCTGTTCACCCTTTATACTGCGGACTTCTCACACAACACAACACACTGCCATCTGCAGAAGTTCTCTGACTCTGCGATCGTTGGCCTCATCTCCAACGGAGATGAAGCTGAGTACAGAGGGCTTATCCAGGACTTCGTGGACTGGTGCCATCGGAACTGCCTCCAGATCAACGCAAGGAAAACTAAGGAGCTGGTGGTGGACTGCCGCAGGCAAGGACAACCCCTCACAGCACCAGTAAATATACAGGGAACAGACATCGAGATGGTGACATCCTATAAGTACCTGGGTGTTCATCTGAACAATAAACTAGACTGGTCACACAATACTGACGCACTCTACAAGAAGGGACAGCGCAGGCTGTTCCTACTAAGGAGACTCAGGTCTTTTGGTGTACAAGGGGCGCTGCTGAAGACATTCTATGACACGGTGGTGGCATCAGCCATCACTTTTGGAGTGGTCTGCTGGGGCAGTGGCATTCCAGCAGCCGATAGGAAGCGACTGAACAAACTGATCAAGAAAGTTAGCTCTGTCCTGGGGCAGCGCCTTGACCCAGTGGAGGAGATGGGAGAGAGAAGGATGGTGGCTCAACTGTCATCTGTGCTGGAGTCTGAGCTCCACCCTATGCAGAACATGCTGAATGCACTGAGGAGCTCATTTAGCAGCAGACTACATCACCCTAGGTGCACAACCAAGAGGTTTTGCAGGTCCTTCCTACCTATGGCTGTCAGACTGTACAACCTAAGCGGGGCTGCTCACAGAGATAGCAAAAAGACGTGACAACCTAATAGTTTTGAATGCAAAAGACGCAATAGACTCACACAATGGTCCCCTCCGGCATACAACTAGGAAAATACCGGTCGCTATGGAGGGAGAGAATATGTATGGGTACATAATCATACCATGTAGTATAACTAAGTAGACGGTTGTGCTGTTTCATTCCATCTAGCTACAATGCTCCGCACTGTGTGTGTTTATATATTCACATATTTATTCCATCTAGCTACAATGCTCCGCACTGTGTGTTTATATACTCATATATTTATTCCATCCAGCTACAATGCGCCGCACTGTTTATATATTTATATATCTATCCCATCTAGCTACAATGCTCCGGACTGTGTGTCTATACATATATGTATACTTGCTGCTCTTGTTTTTTTTCTCTTGCCTTCTGATTGTTGCTCTGAGTGTTGCTATCCCTGTGCTGTTGCAATCCTGGAATTTCCTCATTGTGGGACTAATAAAGGCTTATCTTATATATCGTCACATATTTTATTCCAATCTGACTCCATCATCTTCATCTCCTTAAGACGATACCATTAATATCTTTTGATCTGAGTAGCTCTAGCAGTAACATGACATTGAGTAATAGAACCTTTCTGTAAATTCTGTCTGACCCCAAAATAATAACAGCATGCTGAAAAAATAGACCCTCAGGCCAATTACATTTACATGTAGCTCAAAACCAAAAACTTTTCCCCTTTGGTTCCAACCAAGTACTTTGTATTAACTGTCTGGGTCGTGCAGGTAACAGACAAAATTAGTATTCTTCCGACCCTCAAAGGCCCAACAAATCATAACACAAAAGAAAAGTAACCCTTTTCCCTTTTTTTCAGATAGTCACCAACTTAACAATAATCCACGTGACCTCCTTCATCTTTAAATTTCAGCACGATTCAGCATTTTATAGCTTCTGGATTGTAAACAGGGATCAGATATATATGGAAGCAGCCAGGGCACACTATATTGTCCATAGGCTGGGGCCCCTCTGCCTGCATAGACAGCGTGAATGTAGGGCCCTACCATGCGGTGGACAGGGTGACCTAGTGTATCATAAGTGAGTGTCTCTTTTGGTCGCCTCTCCCTCTGCGGCCTGCATGGCCGTGTGTCAGACCACTCTGCGTCCTGCTCACTGGGCAGGTCTCCAGGTTGATCCATCTCCATTACCTCCTGAATGTCATCTGATGCACTGCCATCATCCATGAGCACCTGCACTGGAGTCTCCATGCTGTGGGGCTCTGCTCCAGCATTGTGCTCAGGCTGCTGTGCTGTTTCTGGGGCTCCTAGTGATGGAACATTCTGTGCTCCAGCCCTATGGTGACAATTGAGTCTCTGAGCCCAACAATGTTCCCCCTCATCTGAGTTTGAGCCCTCAGTTGTTTCACTTTGTTTAATGCACACCTGTCTTTTGCCCTTGGATTTTCCTCTCACAGTTGTTTGTACTGGTCCCTCAAGAGGCAAAGCATTACATGGCATCAACATGTTGCGATGGAGGATTGTGTTTCTCCCTGTGCCCCTTTCAGGATTGACTTCGTATACGGGACTGTTTTCCCCCTTTTGCGAAGTCACAACATACACTTGATCCTCCCAATAACAGCGGAATTTACCAGGCCCTCCCCGCTCTGACATATGTGACCTGTGCTGGCAAAATGAGTCGGAATGCGCACTGCGTAATTACAAGCTACAGGCACAAGAAGTCATAAATCATGACTCTTTCTTTGTTTGCTAGCGGCAAGTCCCGTGGAAACCCTCATGAGTGCCTGGTATCATTGTAAAACTTAGAAATCCTACTTTTTAAAAATACATATGTTTTGGTGGAAGACATAACTCCTGACTGAGCAAACACGTTTTAAACCTAGCCAAAATATAAACAAATCGGCTTTTTCTTGGTCCGTTTCTGCGCACTTCCTACAAATATAAATATCATTTTGAAGGTCTTTCAGTGCAGAATATGGAAAAACCGTTGCCTCAGTTTTGATAATTTCCTCAAAGTGACTCATTTTGTCTGCATTGGTCACATATTCTTGACAAGTACCCTGTCACCTGGTGAGAGCACTGAATCTTCCTCCTTTGGTCATAGTACATTTCCCCCTTGTTGTGGACTTTTTGATGTTCTTGGATGCAATGTTATTTGCTTCTCTCATTTGTCTTTGCCATTTTTGAGCATCTCCCTATAAATGCAAAATATCTGTGTGTGTGTGTGAGACGAGCTGATTTCTGGATGTTCTGCCAGACTCAGTCATGTGGCTCTTTCTTTGTATTTATTGTAACAATATATGAGTTAATAATTATGATCAAGTATAAAAAATATTTAATTATATTAATGTATTGGAACCTGAGATGAATTCTCGGTTCCTATACACAGGAAAAGTTAATAACACTCGTGGGGCACCAGCTCCTATCTAAAGAAGCAATTTTAATCTTATTTCACTTTATACCTGTTTAATCACTCAATAAATTAATTAATAATCAATCTCAAAATTTCAGTGAATTCTTTACTGGAGCTTTGAACCAGACTCAGAATGAAATAAATTCTCAACAACTTCTCTCATTTTCACATATTTATTAAATGAAATGATGATAAAAAGACATTGCAGTGATTTCACTAACCATAAGATTAAACTTGTAAATGATAGATAAACAATGTCAACATTTGCAGAACCAGGGTTAACTGTGAAATGAATTTAGATCAGTTTGAAGTTAACAGATTATGGAAAACATAACGCAAATTTATGGGAAAATGGAATTATTATATGAAAAGTTCTGGATTACTCTTTAAGAAAATGAAAATGGGATTTTAATGAAAAGAGGAGTTTTGATAATGGCTCCTTAATTTTGCATTTGATCAAATACTCAATTATTATTCTCAAACCTCAGACGTTTATTCAGCAGATGAATAAGAATTGTCGCTCATGTGACTCCGGATTAGTGAAGATTCTTCTGCGTTGTCCTGTAGTTCTTAGATGGCTCTAAAAGTCGGAATATTTGACCAGCAAATATTCTTTGATGAAGGATGACATTGGTGTGTTTGATCCTAATGGTGGAAATCCAGCCGAGGCATCTAATCTTCGTGGCGTGCTGATTTCTTCAGCTGTGTGTAATGGCGAGAGACATCCAGGATCTGCGGCTTCTCATGAGGAATTCAAGAATAATGATAAAATCTGATCCAATAGCAAAATTAACAGATCTTTTGGACTGGTGGAGATGAAAATAGTTTCTAGTGTGTAAATTGGTCAATATAAAATTAAAAAAAGAAAGTCAAGATTAAAACTTAGATTAAAATTAAAACGATGGTTTTTCAGAAAGTTCAACAGGAAAAAGTTATAAGAATAAACGTCTAGGATTGGAGTTTTTAACTCCTAATTAGAACTGAGCTCAAGAAAAAAGAATTAATTCCTAGGCGCATAAAGAAACATTAAGATACAAAGAGGTTACAAAAAAAAAAAACAGGATACTTCAGGCTCTGTGATCGTAGAGAAGAAACACGTGGGATAAGTCCCTTTGTTCTCCCGAAAAGTTCTCTGCTGTGTAGATAGACATGAAGACAATAGAAGTGAACAGGACAATGGGCAAGAGACAAAAGAGGCGGAAGCGAGGGGTCCCCCTCTTTTTATAACTTCAGTCGAGCTTTCGTGGGCTTCCGGGTTGACAGGAGCTCAACCAATAGGCTTCCTTCGTGAGCAGGCTTTAAGAACTTTAGCCCTATGAACAAACAGTCTTTTGTCTGGAACTTTGAGAGAGCTGTTGTCAAGCAAGGATTGGCTGCTGGCAGTCACATGATTTGAGATGCCTTCACAAATTCTAATACACAAGTTTTAATACTGTAATATTCCTCTATACATTTATGTATAACTAACCTATTTCAGTGTTCATGCAACTTATAATCAGTGCTTCTAAATTAACATGCAAGAATAAACATTCATTTACATTTTAACATGCACATATCTAAAATCACGAATTAATATATTTCAAACCCATTGATTGATTTTCACATTAAAACATAAGGGTCCATTTACTTTTCCTGGCGTCCTGGAAAAGAAGAGAAATGTTTAGAATTGAGTTAACACAGATGTGATGAAAAGATTCAATGGTTAAATCCAGCATGTCCCAGAGTTGCCAGTAGGGGGCAGTTTTCTGCTCTCCCATCGAGTTTCCCAGTTTCGACTAGAAAACAGCAAGCTAACACGTGTGGTGCAGGCCTCAATGATGACAAGATGTTTCCTTTTATCTCGCTTATTGAAGCTGCTCTTCACTTCCGCCCTCCCAAGAGAGTAGACGCTTTTTTCTTCTCTCCTGCTCTGACTTTTTCCTCCCCTCCTAACTACTGGATCCCAGCTTGCTGTTGTCTGTCTGCGTCCAACTGCGACCGCCGAAAAGAAATTATGGAGTTAATAAGCTGGGCTTTGAACACAATTGACACTATTTTTTCAACAAGGAAAAGTGCTCCGGGGGAAGCTGTCTGCCCCGCTGGAACGGCTCCAGTGGGCTATTTATGTGACACAGGTAATTGGAAAATGCTGTGTCTCTCTAATCTCTCTATCGAAGATATTGAAGATTTGTTTATCTTCGTAATCTTGGTGATTGGGATAATTCTGATTGGGACGGGAATTGTCTTGGTTTACCGCAAATTGCTGAAGAAATCATGAGCACAAGGCCTTGGACAGCCAGCTGCAGCGCCAGATAAGACTGGCGCCAGACAGACAAAACATCTTCTGCCAAGGGTCCTTGGGTCTCTCTTATTATCATCAACACTGCTCAACACCGCACACACATTGATCCATGAACTGAATAAAGATAACACTGCTCTCTTGTGTCCTGTGAATTCTGTGTAGCGAATATATGTGCATGAGCTTTTTTTTTCCTTGAACTCTTAATATTGATTAAGTATGTAACCAGTATTTTGAATCAATGATTTTTTTGCTCCTTCCTATTGTATCATCTTTATGCGACCTGTACCCTCCTGCTGATAGGCGCGTTGCAGATGCGCCGCGGCACGGAAATGCAGGTTCATTACTGTGTCAAGTCAAATTCTCTCGTATGTTATCAGTGATCTGTTAATGTACTTGGCAATAAATCTTTTTCTGATTCTGATTCTGATTCTGCCCCACAAGGAACTCAATGTGATGTACGCTCGTCTTTAGGGTTTTACATCCGTTTAGATTTGTTCCTACATCCGTGTAAAACTGCAACAAAGTAAACATATACACGCCGTCAATGATATGGTCACCGTATTTAGCTCAGTACATGTTAGCGTTAGCTCTAGCTTAGCTTGGTAACAATGACTGATAGAACTAGAGTCACATCGCTTAAAATACACCAATGCAACCATGCAGTTCTCATTGTAGCTGTTAACACTGTCAAACCATGCACATACTCACAGACTAATGATGTCCAAGGCGCCGATAATTAACAACATCCACAGCGATTGTACAATGAGTGGCGTTCTGCTCTGTTCTCTGGTTATATCATTACTGCGCATGTGCATACCTTGTGTAACAGTTCAAAATGATGCTTTCACTACACCACTAGAGGGAGCCAAACTCCGTTACATGAAATGCTGTAATGGGAACTCTTAACTTAATACATGGGGCAGCATACTCCCCGTCTGGTGCAATAACATTGTACCACTATTTAGCCTTACAACATTTCAAACAACAGTGCATAACAATGTTAATAAATATCATTATCTGTTATTCCCTTTCTGCTATCAGTAAAACCATTTCTGTAATTGGTCTCAGAAACACTTTAACAGTTCCATCTCTTATTATCTTCACCTCCGCTTTTCGTACTTTATTGTCCCTTCCGTGAAGTGTCTTCACAATCCGCCCCATGGGCCAGTCATTTCTGTGTGCTTGCCCATCCTTGAGCAAAACGACATCTCCAACATTGATGTTCGGTTTCTCATCAGTTCATTTTCTTCGGCTCTGAAGAGTCACAAGATATTCTTCTCTGTGGTTGGATTGTGCTAACATCTTTTGTGCGTTTGTCGGGATGTCAACAGCTTCTTCTGGTGTGGCTGTGGAGGCTAATCCATCATCTACATAGAAATGTCTCATTATGAACTGTGTTATGTTGTGTTCAATGCTCTTTCTCACCTTCAGCTGCAGCACGTCTCATGCGGTAAACAGCCATGGCTGGAGAAGGGCTATTGCCGAACACATGCACTTTCTTTCTGCAGTCTCTTACTTCTTTGTCCATGATGTCAATAAAAACTTGATCTTCTATTGACAGCGCTGGTTTATCGTCGTCCTTTGGTTTATCAAAGACTGTGTTTCCTAAGTGGTCTGTGTCTCTCTCACCCTGCAAGGCATATGGTAGTATGCTGTTGGGGCGTGAGGTGGAGCAACCTGAAACCTCTTTGACAAGAAATGTGTTTGGGCATGGGCTGAGGGATGATGCACGACCATTGTAGAGCACTTGTGTCTTCAGCACGTTAACAGTCGCAGGCTTGTGTGTTGTCCCTGAACACGTTTCTCCCACAATAACCCATCCCAAGTCCAAGCGCTGTGCATAGGGCGTACTGTGGGGCCCATTTATTTGTTCCCTCACCTTGTGTACCTGTAGGATGTCTCTTCCTAGCAGTAGGAGGATGGGAGCATGTTCATCTACAGGTGGAATCTTGTCTGCGACTTTTCTCAGGTGTGGTTGCGCAAGTGCGTCCTTTGGAGATGGGATCTCCCTCCTGTCATTGGGGATCACGTCACACTCGATCAAGTTTGGAAGCTGGAGCTGTACTTTTCCATCCATTGATTCTATCATGAAGTTTGGAGCTCTCCGCCCCCAAACCGTAGTAGCCCCTGAGCACGTTTTCAGTGTGTAAGGGTCGGAAGGTGCTCTAATGTTGAACAGCTGGAAAAACTCTGATTTAGCGAGTGATCTGTTGCTTTGTTCATCGAGCACTGCATACATTTTCTGGGCTTCTTCTCTGTGTCCTGCAGGATAAACTAACACAGGGCTAATTTTTGAGCAGGATCGTGGGTTTTCTGCATTACCGCAAACTTCTGTGCATCTAGACGTGACTAGTGTGCCCTCATAATCATGGTGCTCCCCGCCATGATCCGTCTCAGCTTCCTGAGGCTCCATGGGAGGGGGAGAGGGGTCAGGATGTAGTGCTGTTACATGTCTATCACTACCACAGTCAGAGCACTGGATTAACTGCCTACAGTCTTTTGCCAGATGCTGAGTGGATCCACAACACTTAAAGCAGATGTAATTCTCTCTCAAGAACAGTTTGCGTTCTTCTATTGGTTTTGCTCTAAATGTTTTACATTTCTTTAATGGGTGTGGCCTTCTGTGTATGGGACATTGTTTATCTGGGCTTTCTGTTGTTTCACGTGTGTGGTTACCTGTAGCTGCGGGTGAAGCTGGTGGGATGTCTGTTTTGTGGACACTGATGAGGTGCTCACTGGCGAACTTAGGGGCCTTTTCAACTCTGGTGTTCATGTGGGCCGGTGGAGAGAAAATAAAACTTGGGTCGTTTCTTATTTTGGCTTGTCGTCTGACGTAGCTGGAAAAAAAGCTGAAGGGAGGAAAGGCGACCTTGTGTGTTTCTTTGTATTTGGCGCCTGCTGCAATCCACTTCTCCTGTAGGCTGTAGGGCAGTTTCTCAACAACAGGATTCACTCCACGGGCTGTGTCCAGGTATGCGAGCCCAGGTAGGTATCCGCCATCCTTTGCACATTCGAGCTCCTGTAGAACGTCACCAAGTTCTCTCAGCTTGAGAGCATCTTTGTCGCTGATTTTGGGAAAATCATCAAGCTTTTTTAGCAGTGCATTTTCTTGCTTCAGGTGACCCATAACACTCTTCTAGCCTTTCCCAGACTAAGTTAAGGGCTGCTTTTGGGTTGAAGACATGTGCAGAGCGGATTCTCTTTGCTTGTTTTGCTGATTCTGTGCCAAGCCATTTTATCATCAGATCCAATTGCTCGTGGTGTGAGAGGCTGAGGTCTTGTGTGGCGTTCTGGAAAGATGCTTTCCATGCCCAATAATTCTCTGGAAGGTCATCAAACTGTAGGAGTCCCGTGCTCAACATCTCCCGGCGTGTGAGGTATTTGGTCAGATCCTGAATGCTTTGTGCTTCGGCATAATGTGTTGCGGGGCCATAATAGGGTTGTAACGTTGGGGGACTAATTGTCTCTGCAGCTCCATGCTCCTCCTTCATGTTGACGCTGACCCTACTCTTACCATCTACAGCATTAGATGGGATGAATGGTACATTTGTGGCCATTTCAAACTGTTCACACTGGATCTTAGAGGGGGTGGCTGGATCAGTTTTAAATGGAGCTTCCTCAAAGTGCATATTAAGGTGCTTCTGTACATACTCAGATGTGTGTTGTGCTGAGCCAACTGGCAAGTCCATTAATGCTTGGCTGAATTCACTTCTTGCACATTCCTCTGCTTCTTCATAGGCTGCAGCTTCAGCTTCTGCAGCTGCAACAGCCTTCTGATGGTTCAAAATGTGCATTTGTGCTTCAAGATTAGCTTTCTGTGCTTCAAGATTAGCTTTCTGTGTGATGAGGGCTGCTTCTTTCTCTGAATAAGCTAATTCAGCTCTTGCAGCATCTGCTTTGGCTCTAGCTCTTATGGCTGAGGAGGTAGCTGAAGAAGCCTTGCTTGACTTGAAGCTACGTGAGTATAATGAGCTAGCTCGTGCAGCTGTAGCCAAGGGAGCTGTGTGTTCCGTCTCCATAACTCCACTTCTGAGTTGGGGAGTTGACTGGTGCTGCTCTCCTGCTCTGAGGCTCATTTGCCGTTTGTTGTTGTTTATCGGGCCCGCCGCGCTGTTAGTCTTTTTACTTTACTGCTCTTCCATCGAGTTTCCCAGTTTCGACTAGTAAACAGCAAGCTAACACGTGTGGTGCAGGCCTCAATGATGACAAGATGTTTCCTTTTATCTCGTTTATTGAAGCTGCCCCACAAGGAACTCAAGGTGATGTACACTCGTCTTTAGGGTTTTACATCCGTTTAGATTTGTTCCTACATCCGTGTAAAACTGCAACAAAGTAAACATATACACGCCGTCAATGATATGGTCACCGTATTTAGCTCAGTACATGTTAGCGTTAGCTCTAGCTTAGCTTGGTAACAATGACTGATAGAACTAAAGTCACATCGCTTAAAATACACCAATGCAACCATGCAGTTCTCATTGTAGCTGTTAACACTGTCAAACCATGCACATACTCACAGACTAATGATGTCCAAGGCGCCGATAATTAACAACATCCACAGCGATTGTACAATGAGTGGCGTTCTGCTCCGTTCTCTGGTTATATCATTACTGCGCATGTGCATACCTTGTGTAACAGTTCAAAACGATGCTTTCACTACACCACTAGAGGGAGCCAAACTCCGTTACATGAAATGCTGTAATGGGAACTCTTAACTTAAAACATGGGGCAGCATAGGCAGTGTTGCGCTGTGGATCTTTGTGGGCCATATGAGGGGCTCCAGGGGCCAGTCTATTCTCCACCGTTTATTGGGCCATAAAGTCAAAACAAGAAGTGCATTAGGGTGAATTCCTTAGACTGGATTTAACAAAGGAATGTGAGTTCAATTGCGGCCTGGGGATGAAAGAGCAGTCCTTGACTGTCTTTTTCCTGGGTGAAACAATGTCTTTAAGCTGAAGAATAATTCTATTGATGAGCCAAAGTGAGATGATGCTACATTATATATATTTATTGTATTTTGTGCCCTTGAGTTTTTAATAGTTTCCTATTTTTCTGTTTTGGCTTCAGTTTTATTTCATTTCTATTTGTAATTATTTATTAGTCTGCTATTGATTATGATTACTTCTTATATTTATTCTGTGGTGTCCTTCTCTGGGCTGACAGCTGTCAGACAACATTTCTGGGTTGTGCTGTATGTGGGCATCGCTCTGTCAGCTGTCAGTCCAGCCGTTCCTCCCTCATCTCTTTCAGCTGATCCCAATCACCATTTATTGTTCCCTTTTGCCCGCTCTTGTGAACCCACACCTGTCACTAGTTATGTAATGGTTTTGATCCCTATTTAAGGGAAGTTATTTTCAGTTACCTTCGCCGCTGAATTGTTTGGATATTCTCCTTGTCTCCACCAGAGCCCTGCCAAGCTCTGTCGTGTAATTCTCATAACTTTATTTGTTGTTTTTGTAATAAATTCCACTAACGGCAGTTGAGCGCCTGAGTCTTGTTTCTCTGCCCCGAAGGGCACTCATGACAGTGTGTGTGTGTGTGTGTGTGTGTGTGTGTGTGTGTGTGTGTCTGTGTGTGTGTGTGTTTGTGTGTGTGTGTGTGTGTGTGTGTGTGTGTCTGTCTGTCTGTCTGTCTGTCTGTGTTCCTCACATATCTCTCAAATGGTTTGTCAAACTGACCTCAGGCTTTCTAAGCGCTTTGCTGAGGTTACAAGGGTGTGCATACCCGAGTATGGAGTTGCTCAGTGGAAAAAATGTAATTTTTATCAAAAAAAAATTATCAACCACTCTGTCACTCTCTCTCTTCATGCCCTGGCTTCAAGAAGTGTGGACGGGGTTTAGCTGTGTGTGTGTGTGTGTGTTTGTATGCGCTGCAGGCAGCAGGGGAGCAAGGCTGTGTACGTGTTTTTCCTGTGAACAAACACTGCAAATATGCCATTATAGGGTAGCTCCAAGTTAGAAACCCGTTCAATTATTCCCTTTATCACTGGAATGTAATTATGTCAGCTCCGACTGCACAACAACTTCAAAATATCGGTGGGGGGGTGTTCGGGGCTGAGACCATCAGGCAAGCAGGTGCACAGTAATGGCACATTTACTGGATGCTGCAAATTCCTTTTTCCCTTTAAACAGCACACTGTGAGTCCTGGTCCCTGTAATATCTAAAATGTAAAGTTAATACTGATGTTATGATTCACTGCAAGTGATGCTCAAACACAGAGCTGCCAGAACGAACACTGAGACTCAGAAGTAAAAGTTCACCAGTTTATTGTAAAAATAAAACTAACACGCAACTCTAAATAAAGAAGCACAACTGAAAAAAAAACGCAACACAAAAATGCACACTTAAATTGACACAAAACCGGTGTCTGCTGGAGTGCACATAGCTCTGTGAGAAGAGGAGCCCGGCAGGAAACTCCTGTGTGGACCAGAGGAACAGGGGGAAGACGGTGACCTGGGTGGACGTCCAGTGTTCTTCTTGGTCAGGCGAGCATGATCAGCTCCAGAGTACACACTGACAGGTGGCAGCAATCCTAACAATTCAGCGATGGGTTCTCCACATGCTGGCTCTTCAATATGCTGGGTCATCAGGACACAGCAGGTGTGTAATCACGCAGGTGAATCTGATCCTCTAGAGCCCAGAAGACAGGAACAGGAGGGAAGGGGGAGCACGCTTGCCTGATCATCACACATGACTGTGGAGGTAATCCCAATGAGACACTGGGTCTCATTTTCAAGAGCGCTGTTTAATCGATCAGTTCTGTTAAAGCAGAGCTGATCACAGTGGTCATCGGGCCTGTAGAGGAATGAAGCTGCTCTCCTTTATTTTTGTGAATAATAATTTCTGAATGATTTTTAACATTTTATTTTGCTGTGCTGCATCAAGGTGAAGAAGTTCTGTCCCTCTCAATCGTTCAGGGCTAAAACACAATGCTGTGTTTGACGTTACGTTTTCTTCTGCACATGTGAGTGACTTCATAGCTGTAGACCAGGCCTATTCAATTAGCGGCCCACGGGTTACATGCAGCCCAGAACCAACCTCCGAGTGGCCCAGGCCACGCCAAGGAAATACAAATTTAAGAAAAAAATATGAAGGAATGACAGTCTGCAAGTGTTCAGTTCAGTTATTGGACTTCTGTGCTAACCACAGTTTGTCCATAACGAACGCCATGTTCAAGCTTAAGGGTGTCCATATGTGCACCTGGAACTAGGACAGCCTAGGTCGCAGGTCGAAGATCGATTTTGTTATCGTGTCATCAGACCTGCAACCGTATGTCTTGGACACTCGGGTAAAGAGAGGCGCAGAGCTGTCAACTGATCACCACCTGGTGGTGAGTTGGATCCGATGGCAGGGGAGGATGCCATTCAGACCTGGTAGACCCAAACGTATAGTGAGGGTGTGCTGGGAATGTCTGGCTGAGGCCCCTGTCCGGGAGGTCTTCAACTCCCACCTCCGGAAGAACTTCACCCACATTCCGAGGGATTCTCGAGACATGGAGTCTGAATGAGCCATGTTCTCCACCTCCATTATTGAAGCGGCTGCCCAGAGCTGCGGCCGCAAGGTTGTTGGAGCATCTTGTGGTGGCAACCCCTGAACCAAGTGGTGGACACCAGTGGTGAGGGGGGCCATTAATAAATTCCTCTAACTGTTCCAGGTGCTGTTTGCCACCATAACCTCTAGTGGTCAAGAATGGTATAGATTTTTTGTCAAGAAAATATTCACATCCTCTGGTGAGTTTTCCAAGGCTATAACTTGAAAGTTGCAAGAGATAATGGGTTACTGTCAACTAGAAAGATGTAGAATATGATCCAAAATTTCAGATAGGAATAAATTTATGCAACTAATTTGCATAATGATGCAGCAGCTATATCGAATTGCATAACTCAGTCAAAAGTGGACTTTGGACATATTTACACAAAGAATGGTTCTGTTTTTTGACACAATTTTTTTTCTATGTTTCTATGTTGTTATCTTATCTTCAAAGTATATGAACCAGAAAATCAGTACAATGTAAAGAAACAAAGAAAATCGTCACTCACCGCTGGCGAAGGGGGCTCGCCCACTGGCGTGGTCACTCCATTTTCGTCAAATCGTGGTCGTTATTTTGCATTCTGTCGGTCATTTACGCTCTCTACGACATCTACAAACTATTATGATTATCCCACGTCAATTTCGTTTGTATTCCGCGGCTATTTTTTGTGTATGACACAGTTTTATCTGACGATGCATGGCGGCCATATTGGTTTTGTAAGCTCAAAGCAGGAAAAAGGCAAAGAAGAATAAGGAATTCTTCTTCTTTGGTATATTCCATGTCAACCATGATTCCTCCAATGCGTGTCTGCCACCTTCTGAACTGGCAGATCAGTACAAATCCTCAGTACAGCTGGGGACAGCTGGGATGACAGATTAAGTTGGCAGGTGCAGTTGCTGCGCTGTGCCACTAGGGGCACGTGAAAAGCTGGCTATTTAAAGGGCTGAAGAAGGAGTCCTATCAAGCTTGGTTGGCTTGTGGGACTCCCGAAGCAGCTGAGGTGTACCGGCAGGCCAAGCTGAGTGCAACTCGGGTGGTTGCTGAAGCAAAAACTCGGGTATGGGAGGAGTTTGGTGAGGCCATGGAACAAGACTTTCGGTCGGCCTCGAAGAGATTCTGGCAAACTGTCCTGCGGCTCAGGAGGGGGAAGCTGCTCCCTTTCCACACTGTGTATGGTGCGGATGGGGCACTGCTGACTTTGACTGGGGACATCATCGGGCAGTGGAGGGAATACTTTGAGGATCTCCTAAATCCCACTGACACGCCTTCCACAGAGGAAGCAGGGCTTGTGGACGAGGGGGATGGCTCGCCTATCACAGGGGCTGAGGTCACCAAGGAGGTTAAAAATCTCTTTGGTGGCCGGGCCCCGGGGGTGGACAAGATTCGCCCTGAGTACCTCAAGGCCCGAGATGTTGTAGGGCTGTCATGGTTGACACGCCTCTGCAACACTGTGCTGAGGTCAGGGGCAATGCCTTTGGCATGTCAAACCGGGGTGGTGGTTCCTATCTTCAAAAAAGGGGGCCGGGGTGTGTGCGCCAACTTTAGAGGGATCACACTCCTCAGCCTCCCTGGAAAGATCTATACCAAGGTACTGGAGAGGAGAGTCCAGCCGCTGGTCGAACCTCGGATTCAGGAGGAGCAATGTGGTTTTCATCCTGGCCGTGGCACATGTAGTAGTAGTAGATTAGTTTATTTGACAGGGACAGTGCAATAAACATAGACAATTAATCAAAGACAATCAATCTGATGTGTTGCACATAGAGTGTATAGCTATTAGCTAATTTGCAACTCTTGTCCCTGGATGGGCTTTAGAAAAAAGAATCAAGTAAAGATGGGAAAAAAAAATATATACACAATAACCACATACATCAATGCAGAAAAATTATAAATACACAATTATAAATATTGTAAATATTATAAATACACAAATATAACAGCCTGACTCACATTTAACACATATAACTCACATTTGCCTATTTCAGGCCTTCCTCCCTCCGTCACTCACTATAAACAAACACATTTATTCCTTCCCTTCATTCACTCTCACTTTGCAGACAATTAATTCATACATGAGTACATTCTTGTTTATTTTTCAGCCAGTTTTTAACATTTTTAGTGAATGTTTTAAAGTCCGTTATTATTTTAATTTCATTTGGCATTGTGTTCCAGATGTGACTGCCCTTTATAGAGAAAGCTGTTTGTCCAAATGTGGTTCTGCGGTGGAATATTTTACAGTTATTGTTAACAGAACTCCTGGTGGCTCTGCTGCTGTCCTGTCTTTGGACGAAACCAGCAAGTGGCTCGGGTGCTGATTTATGGAAACATTTGAACGTTAATTTCAGAAGACAGAGGTCAATGAAGCTCTCAAAACTCAATAGGTTGTATTTTTTTAAAACATTACAGTGATGCCACCTAATGGGCTTTTTGTCCAAGATTTTTAGGGTTTGATTATATAATGAACCTATATGTCTTATTGTGGAAGGGGCTGCTTGAACCCAGACTGTCAAACAGTATGATATATGAGAAAAAACCATAGAATGCATATACAGTGCAGCTGCTTCGTAAGGTATGTAATATCTAATTAATTTAAAGCAGTTCAGATTTTTTTTTACTGTTTTTGAAATTTTCTTTATATGAAGATTAAATTTGAGTTGAGGATCTAGTACAATGCCAAGGTATTTGAATTCTGTAGCTAAACTGATGTCATGATCATGTATATTAACTTTAAAATGTTGCAGGTTACATTTTTTGATTGAAAAGCACATTGAGACTGTTTTCTGAAGGTTCAGCAATAGATGGTTCTTGAGGAGCCACTCTTGGACATCAACCATACTTGTAGACAGTACATCTGCAGCCTGTGCTGGAGTCTTGGCAGCTGTGTAAATAACTGCATCATCTGCATAAAGTTGGCATGTTGCAGCTGAGCAGTGTAACGGCAAGTCATTAATAAAAATGCTGAAAAGTAAAGGACCAAGAATGGACCCTTGTGGGATACCCATGCGGTTGTTTAAAAATGAGGATTTATCCTGGTGAACTTTTACACACTGTTCTCTATTCTGGAGATAAGATGCAAACCATTCTAATGTATCTGGAGAGAAGTTAAAAGATACCATTTTGGATAAAAGCAAACTGTGGTTTACAGTATCGAAAGCCTTTTTGAGATCTAGAAAAACAGCTCCTACCACATTACCCCTGTCCAAGGACTGTTTGACGTTTTCAATAAGGCAACAATTTGCTGTTTCTGTTGAGTATCCTGGTCTAAAACCAAACTGATGTGGATGAAGAAGTTGACTGTCTTGTAAGTAGTCTATCAGCTGTGCAGCTACAACTTTTTCAAGAACCTTAGATAGGACTGGTAAGATAGAGATTGGGCGGTAATTGCATATATCGTCTTTACTGCCTGATTTATGAACTGGTATGACGACAGCTTTTTTCCAGCCAGATGGAAATGTACTAGACCTAATGGAGAGATTAATGAGATGGGTCAGTGGTTTGATTAATATTTTGCTGTGCATTTTGAGAAAGGAGGTGCTCATATTGTAGATATCATTAGTTTTTGAGTTTGACAGTGTTTTAACAATACCAGCAATTAACTTCTCATTTACCTCATCGATGTGAAAAGTATCTGTTGGAAGTATGGAATTTGTGTTGTTGAGCACATTTGGCAGCACAAAAATTTTTGTTAAGTCTTCCACAGAGCCCACAAAGTGTGAATTAAATTCATTTGCCAAAGTAGCCTTGTCACTGACGGTCTTGCCATTGATTCTAAGTTCCTTTACCCCCTTCTGATCGTTTTTTTTATTAGTTAAGTTATTTAAATGCCTCCATAGGGAACTGTTGTTACCCTTTGCATGATCTATCAGTTTATTGTAATAAGATATTTTTGATTTTCGCAGCTCATGTACCACTTTATTTCTTAAACTTTGTACACAAGGTGATCATTTTGTAGTTTGGAGGTTAGTGATGTTTTCAGTGCATAGTCTCGCTTCTTCATAAGTTTTCTTATTTCATTATTTAACCATGGTAGGCTAATCTTCTGTTGTCTACTTTTAATTTGCTTTGAAAATTTTTCTATAGACTTTGTGATTGTTGCAGTTATAAAATTACAACAATCATCTACTTCACATGTTGACATGAGCTGCTCCCAATTTTGATTCTCTAAGTAATGTTCAAACTCCTCATTTTTTGATTTGGGGATAATAAAATTTGATTTGTCAATATCGACTCCCCCAAAATACTGTAGTCGCTTTTTAGTAAGTTTCCTGACAGCAAGAACCATGTTATGATCTGAGAGACCAGTTACAAGATTATAGGTTCTGGTTATTCGTTCTGGTTTATTAGTAAATACCATGTCAATAAGTGTTCTGGATTGTTTGGTTATCCTGGTGGGTCCTTTGATGATTTGCTGGTAATTAAATTTAGTCATGAGGCTTTTCAGTTTTTGTTTGTCTTTTTTATCAGACCAGTTGATATTAAAGTCACCATGAATTATTGTTTCTCTGTTCTTCTCAAGTTGTTTAACCAGATCACTTAATTCATTATAGAAGGAAGAGTTGTGTGACGGTGGGTTGTACACTACTGCAATGTTGAAATTCATTACCGGAGAGAGACATACATTAACAGCTAAACATTCAAGTGAAGTATTCAAATCAACCAGTTGACATTTATATTTCTCTTTGATGTAAATTAAAACACCTCCTCCCCTCCCTACCTGCCTGTCTTTTCTAAAACACTGGTAGCCCACAATATCGATCATATTAGTGTCTATGTTCCTGTGTAGCCAGCTTTCTGAGAGACAAAGGTAGTCCAGATTTGAGTCCAACAGCAACACTGAAATCTCATCTCTTTTGGGGATTATGCTCCGTATGTTTAAATGACCGCCGAGGATCCCCTTTGGTTTAGCCTTGGTGTCCCAAAGAACTTGTGCATGATTAACAGTTTGGAAAAATAAATGTTGTTTTTGCTTTTGTACAGCTCGGTTTTGTGCTAACCCAGTGGTCTGCTGTTTAATAGTGGCAGGTCCAGGGTTAAGGTGAATATCTCCTGCCAGAAGTAGCAGAACTAACAGAACTTTAATTGTATATCCTCTGCCATATTGTGATTTTTGCTTAACAGCCATGTTTGCCTTAATTTGGAAGTTTTTGCTCAGGGCTTTTAAAGACCACATAGAGTGTAGGGTGAGATGTCCAAGCCCAAATCCATACAGATAAAACTTTTTAACTTCACCTTTGGTTGAGTTTGTCGGAAAATCCTTCTTGTTGCAGGTCCAGACACACAAAGACAAAACGAAGAGGAAGTAGATAAGTAGAGAAGGCTTATTAGTGGTGCCCATCAGCCCACTTTTTAATCCGGTGGCAGCCATCTTCAGTCTTTCTTGGAAAGAAGGAAAAAGAAAATCTGTGGATAGTAAAATAAATTCTGCTTATATCGCCAGAATCTGATCCGATCGTCCTCGAATCCAGCTGGGCCTCAGCTAGCCAACTAGCCCCTTCCGTTGCTGGTCTCGTTGCTCATAGCCGCCGTAACTGGTCTCCCGTCCCGCTCCTCCAACCGAGTCTCGTCGCACACCGCCGCTGCCACCGAGCTCCGCTGAGGTCACGGTAAGTCCTCCGCTAGGCACCGCCACCTACCGTCGTCTGCCTGGGTGAAATCTCTGCTGAGCCTCGTCAACAAATAGCCGCTTGCCTGGAAGTATCTCCGTTGGGCCTCGCAGCTGGGCTTCGATTCAGGCTGGTGTAAGGTGGAATGACTGGCGCCAGCATTAAGCTAACTAGCGTTAGCTTAGCAATCGCTTCAGGTAGTCTCGTCGCACACCGCCGCTGCAGTCACGGTAAGTCCTCCGCTGGGCACCGCCGCCTACCGCCGTCTGCCTGGGTGAAATCTCTGCTGAGCCCCGTCAACAAATAGCCACCTGCCTGGTAGTATCTCCGCTGGGCCTCGCAGCTGGGCTTTGATTCAGGCTGGTGTTAGGTGGAATGGCTGGCGCCAGCATTAAGCTAACTAGCGTTAGCTTAGCAATCGCTTCAGGTAGGGCACATCAGTGAATCACAAGGAAGCGCTGGAATCGCTGGTCAGTTTACTCACAGTGGCCGGATAAAAGCGATCAAAGGGGTAATCCACCGGAGGTATATCCGATCGCTGTAGGTTAGTTATTTAGAGACTGGCGCCAGCATTAAGCTAACTAGTGTTAGCTTAGCAATCGCTTCAGGTAGCATTAAGCTAACTAGTGTTAGCTTAGCAATCACTTCAGGAAGGCGCATCAGTGAACCACAAAGAAACGCTGGTCGCTGGAGAAAGGCGATTAAAGGGCAATCCAACGGAGATGGCAATTCAGCCCGTGCGTGTTCGCCACGAGCGCCGATCGCTGCAGGCCAGCCACTTTTAATGGCAAAATCAGTGACTTTGTCTCAGCACTGAAAAAGTGTGACCATCCCGGTCGCCATCTTGAGTCTATCCCGAACATCGGACCAACTCTTTACCCTCTCGAGAATCCTCGAGGGTTCGTGGGAGTTAGCCCAACCAATTTAAATGTGTTTTGTGGACTTGGAGAAGGCATTCAAAAACACAGGAAACCTGGCCCAGAGACTCAGTCCTTCTGGTGGTTGGCCAGCGCTGTTGAGCCACCAGGACCAGAGGGGTGAAGCAGGAGGTGGACTGCCCACCGGGAGGCTCACTGGTGGGTGACGGGACCGTAGGAAGGGAACCCCCACGGCGTTGGACAGGAAGGAGCAGGAGGCCACGGTGTCCTCAGGCTGACCCGCAGCACCCTCGGTGGTCCCGACTTGGAACACAGCTGCACCCGCAGTGGACCCCGACTGGACCAATGCTGCACCTGCAGTGGACCCCGACTGGGCCAACGCTCCACCTGCGGTAGCTCCCAGCTGAAGCTCTGCAGCACCCGTGGTGGCTCCTGGCTGAACCTCTGCAGCAGCCGTGGTGGCTCCTGGCTGGAGCTCTGCAGCATCCGCGGTGGCTCCTGGCTGGAGCTCTGCAGCATCCGCGGTGGCTCCTGGCTGGAGCTCTGCAGCACCCGCAGTGAACTCCAGCTGGAGCTCTGCAGCACCCGCAGTGAACTCCAGCTGGAGCTCTGCAGCACCCACGGTGGCTCCCGGCTGGAGCTCTGCAGCACCCGCGGTGCTCCCGGCTGGAGCTCTGCAGCACCTGTGATGGACCCCGACCGGGCCAACGCTGCACCCTTGGTGGACCCTGTGCCAGAGCGTGGCGTCCATGATGGGTCTGTGCAGGAGCGCAGCACCCACGTTGGGATAACCCTGGGGCACAGCCCCCACGAGGGTCCCAAGCCAGCTCACCACACCCACGGAGACACAGCCTGCAGAGGTACCCACACGACGGCCTCAGGCAGCAGGGGAGCTGGACCTGCGACGTCGTCAGGCGGCGAGACCGGTTCCATGAAGACCCTTGGTGACGGAAGTTCCTCTCCAGTGACCCTAGAAGGAAATTCAGGAGCAGGAGAAGAAACAAGGTTGTTAGGGTCACCGGCAGTGGCAGAGCCTGGCGAAGGGAGTTCAGATGCAGCTGCGTGCTGCACCTGACTCTCCTTACCTAGAGCCAGACAAGATCTCTCAAACAGTGACATTAGAAATACAAGAGAGATAACTTGCCTGAGCTCGAGCTCCACCACCATCCAGGACTCCGTCGATCCTGACGATAAAAACTCGGGCCTGGCCTCTCTGAGATCCAGCTCAGGCTCCCAGTCCACTGCGGTCACCTCCGCAGCTGGCAAGATGGTGATAGCAGTCTCACTGTCCTCCTGCAATGGCTCCAACGTTGGAGATTCGTCCGGTGTGGCTTCAGGGGAACATCTCCGTGCTGGCTCTGGAATGGAATCCTCCAAAGCCACCGGCTCCTCCACAGTCCGATGGCTCTGATCCCGGACCGACAGACGCTCAGGAGAAATAGGAGGAGATACGGAGAGAACAGAAAAAGAATAAGCATCTTCAGCTGAAGAAGAGAGCCCAGTGGACTGCTGAGACTGGGCCTCTCCTTCCGGAGACAGACAAGGTTCATCACGATTTACGTGAAAAGAATGGAAAAAACACTTGCCTGTCATCCCAGTGTTCAATTTTGGCAGCTGCAGCAGGCAGTTATCCTTCTCCGTGTCAATGGTGATCTGGTCTCCAGCAGCAGATTGTGGAGGAGCCGTCTTCAAGGCAATGGAGGTGGGTGTTCCCAGGGTGACCCCAGCGGACCTCACAGCAGCTAGAGGGAAGATGGCTGCCAAGAACGAAGAGGGCTTCTCCCGACATCTGCCCGCAGGATGACGGTGTTTGCAGAAATCAGAAAAAGATTTATTGCCAAGTACATTAACAGATCACTGATAACATACGAGAGAATTTGACTTGACACAGTAATGAACCTGCATTTCCGTGCCGCAGCGCATCTGCAACGCGCCTATCAGCAGGAGGGTACAGGTCGCATAAAGATGATACAATAGGAAGGAGCAAAAAAATCATTGATTCAAAATACTGGTTACATACTTAATCAATATTAAGAGTTCAAGGAAAAAAAAAGCTCATGCACATATATTCGCTACACACAGAATTCACAGGACACAAGAGAGCAGTGTTATCTTTATTCAGTTCATGGATCAATGTGTGTGCGGTGTTGAGCAGTGTTGATGATAATAAGAGAGACCCAAGGACCCTTGGCAGAAGATGTTTTGTCTGTCTGGCGCCAGTCTTATCTGGCGCTGCAGCTGGCTGTCCAAGGCCTTGTGCTCATGATTTTGAAAAAACACAGTCTGCAGACAGCCAGGAGGAATTTTCATGGGGAATAATAATGCCAAATAGGACTGATCACAGAGAAGACTTGTATTTCTTCTGCAGATTCAGTACATTAATCCTTCATTGCGCAGCTTTGAATTCGTCGTGGAAAGACCTGAGCGAACCCATGATGTAATCCACCTTACGAGACAGTTCTCCAGTAGTCGCTATCAGGGTCTTCTCCAGTTTTTCAATTTGTTGGATGCACCTCGCCTGGCCAGCATTTTGATAGGTTGAATCCATCTTCAGCAATTTGCGGTAAACCAAGACAATTCCCGTCCCAATCAGAATTATCCCAATCACCAAGATTACGAAGATAAACAACAGCTGGAGCTGGTTTAGCTGGAGCAGGAGTGAGCGTAGCACTCTGGTGTGAAGCAGGAAAGCCGGAGCCCCGAGAGCGCTCCCCCTTTGGCACGAGCCCAGTCTTACTCGGGGACTTCCTCACCCTCCCGTCGTTCTCATGCCGCAACGCTGCCAACAGGGTTATCCTCTTGATTCCCTCAGTGCGTTCAGAGAGCTGAGGGCATTGCCGGACCTCTGCCTCCGCCAGACCCACGTACCACAGGATGTCCTCCGGGGTGGAGTATTTGCTAGCCGAGGAGATGAGCCCGTCAATGTTCATCAGGGCTCGGCAGCATTCCCACCCCAGGCCTCATCGGATAACTCCGGCTCATGGCATCCATAACCAACTCCAAAAAACAGGTGAGTGAAAAAAGAAACGGTTCAAAAATGAAAAAGGTATGTGTGGGTGTAACCCGCTACATCCTTGTCTGGCTGGATTATTCTGTCATGGTCCTCCTCGTGCGCTTTTACGCAGCACACCAAGGAGTGAGGGAAGGACGGATTTAGACGCAGGTTACACCACAAACACATTTATTAAACAGAGGACAAAAAAAACCAACAGTACAAAATAGCATAATAGCTCAGGCTAACTTAGAAGTCCTCCAGGACGCTCTACAGTCTTGGATGAGATAACTGGGGAAAAGTTCCAAGCGTGACAGCCTGACTGAAATTGGGGAACACTAGCAGTTAATGCTCACTGAGCTGGAGCAGTCCGAGTAGTCCAAGTTAAGTCCAGCGAGCACAAACAACACAAACGGTTAAGCACGTCTCCCAATGAGATGCGGTACCGAAGCCAAGGCAGGGCATCAAAACATGGGATGCAGATAACTAACACTGAAGGGAATAGCGACAGTGTAGATCCCAAAACCTTCGTGAGACAATACAATAATCCAACAATGCTTGACTGGCAAGAAGCTGCTTAAGTGCAAGCATTGCTGGCAACATAGATCGGGAACGCCTGGGCAAAGTGCGGGAAGGGCAATCACTGGAGGAGGCCCAGCTGGCTGTCATGACAGGGGGCATGGTCGGACCGGCAAGTGTCAGACAGCGCCCACAAGAATGTAGTCCAGTGGAGGCTGCCTCACAGCTGCTGGCCAGAACAGTGGCTACAGGTACGGAAAAAGTAAACTAGTGACAAAGAAACGACAAGAACTCAAAAGATAACACAACACACAAATACACAGATAAACCTGAGCCACAGAGAAAGGTCAGAACTGAGCCCAAAGGACAAAATCGGCTCGGTTCGTGACAAGGGGAGGCCTTAGGGCAATATGCACTCTAATTATTATTCAAAAATGATGGCCATTTAGACCAATAACATTGAAATTTGTCCACACAAAGTCTCAAAGAGAAGGTGAGTTTTTCCATGTCATAAATTTCTCTGACTATGGCCAACCACTCCCCCATTGTTGGGGGGGTCTGCGACCAGCCATCTTTTCGTAATTGCTTTTTTGCTAGCAACAAGTAATATTTTCAAGAGGTATTTATCTTTATTACTCATCTCAGGTGGTACGTTACCTACATATGCAGTGGTAAATCCCATGTCAATGTCACAATTTTTGATCAAGATCTGTCTTTCAATTCACATATTAAATTTGTTTCTAAGACTGCCTTCTATCATTTGCATAATATTGCCAAGATTAGGAGCATCTTGTCTCAGAGTGATGCTGAGAAACTGATCCACGCTTTTGTTTGCTCTAGATTAGATTATTATAACTCTTTATTATCAGATTGTCCTAAAACATCTTTAAAAAGTCTTCAGTTGATCCAAAATGCTGCAGCAAGAGTTTTAACAGGTACTAGAAAGAGAGATCATATCTCTCCGGTTCTGGCCTCCCTTCATTGGCTTCCCACAGAGTTCAGAATTAAGTTTAAAATCCTTCTTCTTACTTACAAAGTTCTAAACAATCAGGCCCCCCCTTTTTTTAAGATCTGATACTACCCTATTATCCTAACAGAGCACTACACTCCCAAAATGTAGGATTACTTGTAATACCTAGAATCTCCAAAAGTACAATGAGAGGCAGAGCCTTCAGTTATCAAGCTCTTCTCCTGTGGAACCAGCTGCCAATCTGGATTTGGGAGTCAGACTCAATCTCTGTTTTTAAGAATAGGGTTAAAACCTTCCTTTTTCATATAGCCTACAATTACGGAAGGATCATGTGTTTCTGAACCCTCCCTTAGTTATGCTGCTAATAGGTTTAGACAGCCGGGGGACCTCCAATAATGCACTGGGCTTCACTCCTTTCTTCACTCTCAATGATTTTTTTTTTTCCTGGTCATTAACATCTGTTTGTTCTCTCCCATAGATTGAGTCCCCATCGTGCTGTTTGCTCTCTACATGTCTGTTCTTTTCTTCTTCTCTATCCCCTCACCCCCCAGCCAGTCGCAGCAGGTGACTGCCCCTCCCTGAGCCTGGTTCTGCTGGAGGTTTCTTCCTGTTAAAAGGAAGTTTTTCCTCTCCACCATCGCCAAGCGCTTGCTCACAGGGGATCGCCTGATTGCTGGGGTCTTTCTGTAACTGTGGGGGTTTCCCTACAGTTGAAAGTGCTGTGAGATGACTGTTGTTGTGAAATGCCGCTATATAAATAAAGTTGAATTGAATTGAGCAATTTAATACAAGTTTGATTTTTGTTGTTGTTACAGTCCAGTAGGACTTGATAGCTGGACATTCCCAAAATATATGGAAGTGGTCGGCCATAGTGTTATCACATTGTCTCCAGCATTTACTAGATGCAGGGTTGTTGTCTTGAGGAATCTTTCTTTTGGGAGCGACGAAAACCTAATATAATTCTTCCATGCAAACTCCCTCCATTGGGGGAAGAAAGAGGTGCTTGCGTTGGTTTTACAAATATTTAACCAGTCTTCCTCTGTCAGTGTGGCATTTGCTTCCTTTTCCCACTTTGTCTTAATGTCTTAATATACATAGTTAAATGTTTCTTGTGAGACTGTAAACAGGAATATAATCTAGAGATCAGCCTTTTATGTGTTTTCTCTTTATTTGTCTTGACAAAAATATCAGTGAGACATATATCTATATCAGGTTCCTGTGTGATTTTTATGTTCTTATTAAAATGAGATCTCACTTGTAAGTATCTATAAAAATCACTTTTGTTTAATGAATACTTTTTGCTGAGATGTTGGAAGCTGTCTAGATTAGTTTTGGTTGAAATTCTGCTGTATGATGTGATGCCTTTCCAGGTCCATTCTCTGAACCTTCCATCCAGTTGTGGTGGTTTAAAATCTGCATCATTCTCCACCCATCTCAATATTTGTATTTTTTTCTCTAAATTAAATTTTTTACATTGTCTAATCCAGGTGTTTAGAGTAACCTTTGTTAAATCATCCAATTTGCATATATGTTTTTTCAGTAGGCTAATATCCCCCAATAAAGATTGTAAAGGAATATTTAATTGGTCAAGTTCAAGATCTTTCCATTTTGCTTCAAAATTGTGATCACATAATCAGACTAAATACTGGAGCTGTGCAGCAGTATAATAGTCCTCCTGTCATAACCCCCCGTGCGCCCTACCATAGCATATGGTGGGGAGAAGGAAGAATGAGGATTTAAACGCTAGAGTTCACCACACACACGTTTATTGACTGTCAGTGTACAGATACAGACAAACAAGTGAATTGTGATATTAATATGGCTGCACTCGGAAGAGCAGGGAAGACAGCGGGTAGCTCAACAAACTTGGGGGGAATGTAAACTGGGCACAGCCTAAGCGTAGCAAATGTGCTGTGGAGAGGAAACGCTGCCAGAAGCTAAGCTGTCTAAGCCCCCCTAGGGCTTAGAGGGGGGGCTCATGACAGAGCCCCCCCTCTAAGGGGTGGATTCCCAGACACCCCAGGTAACATCAAGAAGGCTCCCCTCCCACCCAACAGTTGCGACAACAACAAACAACCCGAACCCGGGTGGGCGGAAGGGGGAACAAGAAGGAGGGAAGACGATGCCCAGCCCAGGGCCCACAATTACCCCCCCCCCCAAGTCCATGGGTGTTGGGGCTCAGGAGGCCGCCCAGAGTCCCAGGCCCAGCAGAAGGTTCAGTGGACAGCATCCGGTGGCCTGCTGGGACACGTGGGCCACCTGACCCGGGGAGTTCATTTTTCCGGCGGCCGGCCAATGTTGCTCAGCCACCAGGACTGAAGGGGTGAAGCAGGAGGCAGCCTGCCCAATGGAAGGCTCACTGATGGGCAACGGGACCGGGAAAAGGGGACCTCCATGGCGTAGGATGGGGATAAGGGGACCACAGCGTCCTCAGGGTGGTCCGTAATGGCACCCGCAGTGGGCCCCGACTGGACCGGCTCTGCTGCACCCACGATGGACTCCAGCGGGATCCTAGCTGCACCCACAGTGGCTCCTGACCGGGCCAGCTCCGCTGCACCCACGATGGACTCCAGCAGGAGCCTAGCTGCACCCATGGTGACCTCTGGCTGAGATTCAACTACACCCATTATGGCCCCCAACTGGGCCGGCTCCGCTGCACCCACGATGGCCTCTGACTGAGGCTCCGCTGCACCCACGGTGGACCCCGATTGGGTCAAAGCTGCACCCGCGGTGAGAGGACCAACCCGCAGCAACACCAGACTGAGGAGACAATCGATGGGGGGAGCCCTGATGACCTTGGCAGGAGGGGCTGAAGCGGCGACGTCCTTCCTCGGCAGGGCCAGACCCTCGGTGCCTTCCGGCGGCGACTCCGCAGCGCCCACGATGGGCCCCGATTGGGCCTGAGCTGCACCCACGATGGTCCCGGTCTGGGACGTGGCTGCACCCACGATGGGTTCTGGCTGGAGCACGGTTGCAACAGCGATGACCCCCATTGGGGGCCTCATTGCTCCCACGTTGGCCTCCCCAGCGAGGGAGGTTCAGGTTCAGGTTCAGGTTCAGGTTACTTTATTTGTACCCGTAGGTAGATTTGTTTTGCAGTTGGTGACATCCATATTTACAAGCCACTAATTACATTCAACATAGACACAAACACAGGCACACATCTTACAAAATAGGTAAATATAAAATATGTACAATATAATTTTTATAGCTTGTTCAACTCTTTGACAGCAGCAGGGACAAAGCTGTTTTTGTAGCGCTGGGTTCTACTTTTTGGGACAGCAATCCTCCGTCTGGAGGGAAGAAGCTGAAAGTTGCAGTGCAAAGGGTGGGAGTCATCATTTAAAATCGAGTCGGCCATCCTCTGTACTTGTCTGGTGTACAGGGATGTCAGGCTCAGCTGTGACTCACCAAGCAAACGACTGGACCATCTAACTACCTGATCCAAGGATTTCCTCTGTTTCAGTTTTATCTGACCAAACCATGACATTAAAGAAAAGGATAAAACAGATTCAATAAAAGCCCTATAAAACATTGTCATTATGGTTCGGTCAATTTGGAAGCGTGCAAGTTTCCTCAAACAATGCAAATTTTGCTGACCCTTTTTTCACACCCTTTCACAGTTCATCTCAAAGTTCAATCCACTATCAATAATCGTCCCAAGATATTTGTACGATTGTACACATTCGGTGGTCTGGCCTTTTAGTATGGTGACTTTGTGCCTGGGAGTTTTCCTCCTAAAGTCAATAATCATATCTTTCGTTTTTGTTGTATTCAGCTGCAGGTAGGAATCCTCACACCAGTGAACAAAGTCATCAACTACTGGGCCGTGGCCACTCTCACCATCCTGGAGGAGACTGACAATGACTGAGTCATCAGCATACTTTATAATGTGTCTGTTGTCATGTCTGCTCCGACACATGTTTGTGTACAGGATGAAGAGTAGTGGTGACAACACACACCCCTGAGGAGAGCCAGTAGAAGAGCACTTTAGGTCAGACAATGTGCCATTGACCCTTACTCTCTGCGTCCTGTTGGTTAAGAAATCCAGAATCCAACCCACCAGATTATTGCTTAAATCAAATTGTTGCAGGAGCCTTTCAACTAAAATATGAGGTTGGATTGTATTAAAGGCAGAAGAAAAGTCCACAAATAAAAGCCTGGCGTGTGTCCCATTAAAATCCAGATGTTTGAAAAGCATGTCAAACAGAGTGACAGTGGCATCCTCCACTCCTCTGTGAGGCCTATAGGCAAACTGCAGAGGATCCAATGCATGTTCAGTCTGCCTTAGGACCTCACATCTGACCAGTTTTTCAAAAATTTTCATTAAAATTGAAGTCAAAGCAACTGGTCTAAAGTCATTTACCGTTTTAGGACAGCTGGATTTTGGAACGGGAACAACCACGGCATCTTTCCAGATCTTAGGCACATGTTGTGTCTGTAAGGACTTATTGAAAATGTAATGAAATATAGGACTCAGTTCATGTGCACAGGACTTTACCAGGCGCCCACAAATATTATCAGGGCCCTGACTTTTGTTCACTTTTACAGCGCGGAACTCCCTTTTAACATCCTGCATCTCAATATTAAAGTGCTGATTGTCTTTGAGTTTCTGTTTCAAATCTTGGATTTCTGTGCTAAAATCAAAGGAGTCGAAACGACCATAAAAACAATTAAGAGCATTAGCCAGCTCTGTGTCTGAACTAAAACCATCTAAAAACACACGATTACTGCACTCTGTGCTCTGAAGGCCTGCAATAGTTTTCATACTGGCCCAGGCTGAACCAAGTTTATTTGCTGCCATCTTGCTTTCCAACTCTGATTTATAATTCTGTTTTGCTCTTAAAATTTCGGCCTTCAGCTCCTTAGTGTCAACCTGTAGCTCAGAAACAGACCCCTGTTTAAAGGCAAGAGCTTTCCTCTGTAAGCAGGATTTAACTGATTTAGTAACCCATGGTTTGTTGTTGGGATATATTTTGACACGTTTACGTGGAACAATCTTATTTTGACAGTAAGCCATGTATGAGCATGTGAGCTCAGCCAGAGAGTCCAAGTCATCCCCGCAGGCCATTATGAACATCTTCCAGTCTGTACAGTCAAAGCATTCCTGGAGGCTGTGCTCTGAATCTTCTGTCCACACATCAATGTCTCTCATCTCCTCCTTGCCTCTTCTGAGAGCAGTTTTATATGTGGGCAGCAAATGAACACAGTTGTGATCTGAGGATCCTAAAGGAGGAAGGGGGAGTGATTTATAGGCCCTCTCTATGGATCCATAGCACAGGTCCAATGTCTTTTTTCGCCTGGTTGGGCAGGAGACATACTGATGAAAGTTTTTAAGTGTCTTCTTTAAAGAAACATGGTTAAAATCCCCAAGAATGAAGCTTGGCGCCTCTGGAGAAATTGACTGCAGCCGCTGCACCACATCAGAGATGGTGCTGGAGGCGGAGTCAGCGTCTGCCCTCGGATGAATGTACACAACTGTGATGAAAAGTTGGGGAAACTCTCGAGGCAAATAAAAGGGGCGTAGTGACACAGACAGCAGCTCCACATCAGGTGTACAGATGCGCTCTCTGACCGTGACAGATGTGCAGTACCGCTTATTAATGTATAAACATACACCGCCCCCCTGACGCTTCCCAGTTACCTCTTCCTGCCGATCCGAGTGCAGCGGGGCTCCAAAGCCGTCAATCCACAGGTCTGCATCTCGATCATGCGCAGTAAGCCAAGATTCAGTGAAAGCCATGATGCAGCAGTTCTTAAAATCCTTCTGGTGGACTTCCGGTCTGGACGCCATGGTGATAGCAACCTAACGCTGAAACTCCCAGACCCAATCCAAGGAAAACATCCTCAAAATCAGACCTAACGGATTTTTGGAAGATTAAAAATCAAAAGACAATAACACCATGCCTAACCACAAGCAGAGGAAACTGACATTCCCCAGGTCAGGACGCACAGCGGCTGCAGAATCTGAACCAGAGGACCTCCGTTCAGAAGACGAAGACCTGGGCCTAGCTAACAAAAAGATTAGCTTGAAATCGCTATTTGACGAAATACGACGATTTCGGGCCGAATTTCTTGAATTCAGGGAGGATCTAAAAAAGGCGAACAGCAGAATGGACCAGGCCGAAAACCGAATCTTGGAAGCTGAAGAAAGAGTAAAAGTGCTTGAAGATTCTGTGCTGGATTTACACAGAAAACAGTCATGGCTGGAGGCTAAGCTAACCGACCAAGAAGGAAGACAGAGACGAGATAACATCAGCATTCACGGTCTGAAAGAAGGAGCTGAAGATGGTTTCAACACAGTGGCAGAATGCGTGGAATCCTTATTGAGAGAGAAGTTGGATATTCCACAAACCACCGATTTGAAGATAGAAAAAGCCCATCGTACATTAGCCGCAAAGCCAGCCCCGGAAGTGCCCCCACGTTCTGTGGTGGTAAGATTCGCCAATTTCAAAATAAAACAAGAGGTTGTAAGACGGGCTTGGCAGAAAAAAGGATTTATGCATCATGAGAGAAAAGTCTTCGTGGAGCACGATTACGCCCCTGAGGTTCTTAAAAAACGACGGGAATATAACGACGCCAAAAAGGTTTTACGGGAACAGAATCTACGCTTTCAGACGCCATTTCCAGCGAAGCTAAGGGTCTTTTACGGTGAAGAGTCATGTCTCTATAATTCAGCGGAAGAAGCAACAACTGACATGGCAAGGAGAGGACTCCGGTAACGGTGTTTAAACCCGCAGCGGATCTGAGCGAGAAAATCAGAGCTCAAACGTGGTCCACTCAGAGACCTTCAAAATCCACGGGCCAGCAGCGGGAAACCCAGCCCCAGAGCTACAAAGATAAGCTTTCCAGTTCCAGGAAGGAATAGCGACCTTTTTGTTTGTTTTTTTTTTCTTTTCAGTCACTCTGCACTTCCACCCCCCCCCCCCCTACAAGGTAACAAACATTAAAGGAGATGCAGCATCAGCATGTGGTAAAACCTTTCATGGAGCAGTTATAGCATTAGAAACAAATGTCTTCTTTTTTTTTTTCCACAATATCTTTATTGAACCTTTTTTTTTTTTTTTTTTAACAAACATGATACAAACAATCAAACACTAACACTAAAGTACTACAAAAAAAAAAAAAAATGCCCTAAAAACACCAACAACCACCAACAAAATCAAGTCTTCAACAATGCTCTTCTGTTTAGTCTAGACAATCCAATACATTAGTATACATATTATGTTCACCAGTTTGGAATTTACAAGGTCCACACACATCATTCACCTTCTTCTTCAAGAGTTATGTTTAAATTTTTTACATAATCAATAAAAGGTCTCCATATATTCTCAAACACAATTTCCTTTGATTTCAGTATATATGTTATTCTTTCTAATGGAAGGTTTGTTAACATCTGTCTTAACCACTGAGTCACATCTGGTCTATGAGTCTTTTTCCATAATAGTGCAATACATTTTTTGGCATTAAGCAAACTGAGGTCTATGAATGTTCTTTCACTTTTATTGAAATTATGCTTTTCTGGGTACAGACCCAACAAAAACAGTTTAGGATTCAATATGATTTGTTTTGAGATTATTTTTTCAATTGTTACCCTCACCTCCTCCCAAAACATTCTTATTAATCTACATTCCCATAAACAATGAAATAGGGTTCCTTTACTTTCCATGCATTTTGTGCATGTATCTGGTATATTTTTGTTATATCTATTTAACTCCTCCGGTGTAACATACATCCGCATTAACCATTTGAAATGTATCAATTTAAGGCGTGCATTTATTGATTTGGTTTGAGCTTCTGTACAAGCCAATTCCCATTGTTCCTCTGAAATTTCAATTTGCAGATCTTCTTTCCAGTAGTTTAATCTTTTCAGTGAATTTTCACTTGAAGATAGTGTCAATGAGTTATAAAACTCTGAAATAATACCCTTTCTTTTACTATCTTTCATCATCATTTTTTCCAAGGATGAATAAATAGGTCGAGTGAGAGCTTTATTTTGATTTGATCGAATAAAGTTTCTAAGTTGAAGATATTTAAAAAAATGTGTTCTATTGAGATTAAATTTGATCCTCAGCTCTTCAAAAGACATTATGTTGTCTGCACATGGCAAATATAAATCCTGAATCTTTTGTATCCCTTTTAAATTCCATACTTTAAATACAGCGTCCGCTCTCCCTGGTTTAAAATATTGATTACCCCATATTGGACTAAATTGTGACAATAACTGTGGTTCTTTTAAATAGTTTTTAGCTTCACACCATATTTTGATCATATGCTTTACAAATGGATTTTTAACTTGTTTTTGTAATTTTTTTTGCCGAATCTGAGTATATGAATATGGGAAGAGGTAAAGGTAAATTGTATGATTCCATTTCAGTCCAGTGAGGGAGATCATTTGATGAAAAATAATATGTCATAGACCTCAGTTGTGCCGACCAATAATACAACATAAAATTTGGACATTTCAGACCTCCACGATCAAATGGTAAATATAATAAAGACAAACGTAATCTAGCCCTCCTGTTGTTCCATATAAATTCCACTAACTTTTTTTTTATTCTTGAGAATAGATCTAAAGGTGGTGATAAGGGAATGTATTGAAATAAATAAAGTATTTTAGGTAAAATATTACTTTTAAGTATATTGATTCTCCCGATCATCGACATTGGTAGTGACATCCATCTCTGAGTTAACTCATTGATATCTGACATTAAGGCTTCATAGTTGACACTGGCGACTGATTCTAGCTTAGGCATAATTTGGATTCCTAAATATTTAAACTGATTTACAACATTGAATTGATTTACCTCAGGGGCTGGGTAATTTCTCTGGGTCTCATTTAGCATTAATATTGAAGATTTAGTTTTATTTATTTTATATCCTGATATTTCCCCAAAATTCTTTATTAAATTCAACAAGGTTGGAATTGATTTTTTTAGATTCGACATAAACAAAATTATATCATCGGCGTACAGGGAGATTTTATGTTCTGTTGGTCCAACTTTAATTCCATATATTTGTGAATGTAAACGTATCGCTATCGCTAAAGGTTCAATTGCCATAGTAAACAGTAAAGGTGAAAGTGGACAGCCTTGTCGACATCCTCTATTGATTTTTATTGGTTTTGAAATATTGTTATTTGTTAGGATTTCTGCTGTAGCATTATTGTATATTATTTGAACCCATTTTATGAAATTATTTCCAAGTCCAAACCTTTGTAGGACTTCAAAAAGAAAGGGCCATTCAACTCTATCAAAGGCCTTTTCGGCGTCCAATGATAGGAGAGCTGTATCCGGTGCTTCTTTATTAAAATAAATAATATTAAATAGTCTTCTTACATTATGGAAGCCTTGTCTACCCTTTATAAAGCCATTCTGATCTCGATTAATAATATTTGGTAAAATTTCTTGTATTCGTCTTGCTAAAATTTTACAGATTATCTTAAGGTCGGCGTTTAATAGGCTTATTGGTCTCATATTTTCACATTTATTAGAGGGCTTACCTGGTTTTGGCAGCAGTATAATTAAGGCATTATTTATGTATGATGGTAACTTATTATTTTGAAATGCTTCTAAAACCATTTCCAAAAAAGGTTTTATTAATTTATTCTTAAATTTTTTATAAAGGTCAACTGGAAGACCATCTGGTCCTGCACTTTTTCCTGATTTCATATTATCAATGGCTAGCCCAACTTCTTCTTGACTAATTTTAGACTCCAATATCTCCCTGTTTTCATTTGGAATACACGGTATAGATAGTTCGTTCAAAAACCCATTTAGTTTTGTTAAATCAGGTTCATTTTTGGTATCATATAATTTTTCATAGTAATCTCTAAAGGCTCTATTAATTTCTAAAGGATCTATAACTACCTGTCCGTTACTTATAATACTGGTAATTGGTGTTTTAATTTCCAATTGTTTAATCTGCCATGCTAATAATTTTCCTGATTTTTCACCTTGTTCATAAAAAGATTGTTTCAATCTTAAAAGACTCGAGGCAGCTCTATTCGCTGATTTTTTGTCGTATTCAGCTCTCAAAATCAGTAATTCATTCTCCAACCTTGGGTCACTTCCTGCATACACTTTTTCCTGAAGACTTTTTATTTTATGTTCCAATTTAGCTCTCTCCTCTCGAGTCTTCTTAGATTTTGATCCTGTATAACTAATAATATGTCCCCTAATAAAAGCTTTGAAAGCCTCCCACTTTACACATGCTGATGTTTGTGTAGTATTGATGTCAAAGAACTCGTCTATCTGTTTTTCTATATACTTGACAAATTCCTCATCCTGAAGCCATTTATGCTGAAATTGCCATCTACCTGATTCCTTTGTCAATTTTTTATCTACATATATTAGACAACAGGGTGCATGATCAGAAATCACGATGTTATCATAAAAGCAGTTTTGAATCTTGGACCTTAATTCTGTGGAAATCAAAAAATAATCAATACGTGAGAATGTCTTGTAGGTACTGGAATAACAAGAATAGGCTTTAACTTGTGGTTTCATTTCTCTCCATATATCTAACAATCTCAATTCTTTCATAAAATGATTAATAGTCATCCTACATCCAATGTGCGTACAATCCAGTCCTGTTGATCTATCCACACCTGGATTCAATGTACAATTAAAATCCCCTGCTATTATATGTTGCCCTGTAAGTGATGATAAGATGAGAAATAAATTAGCAAAGAACTTCTGATCATCTATATTGGGACCATATAAGTTCACAAGATTTATATTTTCTAATAGCAAAGAACCTTGAATGATTACATATCTTCCAAATTTGTCTTCAATTACATTTTTCACCTGAAAAGGAACTGATTTATGTATGAGAGTCATAACTCCCCTGGCTCGGGATGAAAATGAAGAGGTGAATACACTTCCCTGCCATCTACTCCTAATTCTTTTAACATCCTCCTCTATCAGATGAGTTTCTTGTAAAAACACAATTCTTGAACCCATGTCCTTTATTTTATTCATAACTTGTTTAAGTTTTTTTAAATTTTGTAGACCTCTGCAATTCCATGAAGTTAAATTAAGATTAACACTTTGGTCCATGATCAATAGAGAGTTTAGGATTACCTTGCAGTGTAAACATGCTCATACAGAGAAGCAAAAACATGAGTGGTTGAACATTCATCCTACAAACTACACACAAACAAATTTCCCCTTCCCACACTTGTGGCAAACCCCCCAAAATCAAAAGAAAAATTCTGTCTCCCGATATAGCCATCGACCATTCCACACCCACGGGGAACAGCCTAAGCCACTCCTTCTTCATCCTCCCAATCACCCTAACTCTACTGCTTTTAATGACGTAACATTAACTCTCCTCTGTAGTTTTCCAACTTAACTCCAAAATTTTTAACAACTTTGTACATCATAGTTTTTTTTTTTTTGTTTGTTTTGTTTTTGTTTTGTTTTTTTAATATATAATACAATCTATATTTTGTAAACTTACTATTTACTTCAAGTCAGTCAGATGCCTGTGCAAATGCTTAATTATTCTACCTTATATTTTGTTCATGCTTAGCTCCCACCAGTCTCTTCTTCTTCTTTGATCTTCTTGATGAACTCCTGCGCCTCCTCTGGGGTCTTGAAAATGTGGGTTCTGCCCTCATACGTGGTCAGCAGTCTCGCAGGATAGATTACACCATGACGAATCCCAAGGTTGCGCAGCTCCTTACGTATGGGATCAAACTGCTTCCTCAATTGCTGGATTCCTGTGGCCAAATCTGGGTAGAACCGCACCTGCTGGTCCTGGTGTTTAATCTCTCCTGTAGCACGTGCAGCGTTGAAGATCTTCATCCTGTCTCTGTTGCTAAGAAACTTCATAATTAAGGTCCTCGGCGGTCCCTTATCTCTCCGTGGGCCAATACGATGTGCTTTTTCCAGAACCACTGCTGATTGCAACTCCTCGCTGCCCAGCACCTCCGGAATCCACTTTTCCAGAAAGGAACATACGTCCCGACCTTCTGATTCCTCTGGAAGACCCACCAGCCTCAAATTATTCTGTCTCGACCGAGATTCCAAATCCAAAATATTATCTTCCAGAGATTTATTTTTTTTTTCCAAAGTGCGCACCTTTAATTGAAGACGGGTGACGTCATCTTCAGCACTAGCGAGACGGAGCTCCATCTGCGCCGTTCGTTCTACACAGTCACCCAATTCCTTTCTTATTCCTTCCAACGCTGTCATAATCCCATCAAATCTAGAGGAAAAGTCCGCTCTCATTGAACTCATGGCAGCCATCAGCGCATCTGCGCCATTCCCCGCAGACATCGCACCGCCGCCAGCCTCCTCCGCCATATATGGAGTTTTGTTTGCTGCGTCACAGACCTGAAAGTCCGTTAATTTGGACTGTTTCGGCGGCTCGCTTTTTCCTTTTCCTGGTTTTCCAGCCTTAGGCTTCGCCGACATATCCTCGCCCAAATGCTGGGATACGTTCTGTCCCAAATGAGAGAGTTATTTGCCGATTTTTTTTCTCCAGGAGCAGAGCAGAGCGAGACACGTCCGTCCTACGTGGCAGCCATAACCGGAAGTCCACAAATGTCTTCTTAATTTAAAGGGGGGAAAAAAAAAATCATGTTAAAATAGAAATGTAACAATGACCCACATGTTCTCTCCATACTAACAAATACTGTATTAGAGTGAATGTTTGCTGTGATGGGGGTGGGAGGATGCACACAATCTCATAGGTTATAGGCATAAAAAAAAAAAAAATAAATAAAATCATTACAAATACGGATTGGGATCTGAAATTCACGTTAAAAACATGGGACAACTTACAGGGGTAAGAGAGGGCCCTCAACACGTAACAGAGTTTGAGGAATTTCCCTCAGAGCCTACACTCCATCAGGGCTCTTACAGGGTCTTTAAAGAGACCCCAGCTCAGGAAGTTTTTTTTGACAGTTTTTTGTTTTAAAGTTTCGTACACTATGTTCTTAATGTTTTTTATGTTCTTAATGTTCTTTCAGTTTCTGAGTAGCAAAAAAGAGGGCCACCACACTGTTAAACTAAATAAGAAAATACAATGGAGAAACAGGGTGTAACCAAAATAGCCTCATATAATGTAAAAGGGATCCTGAATCCAGTTAAAAGATCCAAGATTCTATGCAAAATGAAAAAAGACAAAGCAGAAATAATATTTTTACAAGAAACCCACCTAACAGACGTGGAACACACTAAACTCAATAGACAAGGGTTTAAAATGATCTCTTCATCTTCATATAAATCAGGGAGGAGGAGGGGAGTAGCGACATTGATATCAACCAAAATTACATTTGAAAAAAAATCAGAACACAAAGATAAAGAAGGTAGGTACAGTTTGGTAACTGGGCGGCTAGAGGGAGAAGATATCACCCTGCTGAATGTATATGCACCACCAGGGGCTAAATGGAAATTTTATAAAAATGTATTCGACCTAATGATAACTAAAGCCCAAGGTTTAGTGATATGTGGTGGAGACTTCAATCTACGACTGAATCCATACTGGGATGCGACAGGTAATTCTTCACATCAAAATAACACCCAAAGTAAGAATACTCGGATGCTACTAAAAGAAATGGGAATCTGTGACGTATGGAGGGAATTCAACCCCAATGTAAAAGATTATACTTTTTATTCAACGCCACATTCATCTTACTCAAGGATTGATTACTTTTTTATGTTTAATAGAGACATTGGAAGAGTAAAAACATGTAAAATAGGACTGATGGATCTCTCCGACCACAGTCCGATCTATATGGACTTAAACATCCAAAAATACACAAATAATACATTTTCCTGGAGGTTGAATTCAAGTGTCCTGAAAGGACCACTGAAAGATGAATTGGAATCAGATATTCTCAGATATTTGGAAGAAAACGATAATGGAGAAGTATCTCCTTTAATACTGTGGGATGCGTGCAAAGCTGTAATAAGGGGAAAAATTACTGCAAAACTGGCAACCCAAAAGAAACTGAGACAAGAAAAACTAATCACACTAGAGTCTGAACTCAAGAACCTAGAAAAAGAACACAAAGACAACACTCATTCTAATGGCTCGCTCAAGATTAAAGAAATTAAAAATCAAATAAATGAGATCTACACAATAGAAATCCAGAAGAAACTTACATTTCTGAAACAAAAACACTATGAAGCAGGCAGTAAATCGGCAAAATTACTAGCCTATAAATTGAGGAAACAACAAACGGAAAGAGCAATCTACAAAATCAGAGACCCAGTATCAAAGGAAATAAAATTCAGAATTCAGGATATTCTTAAAAGCTTCGAGAATTACTACAAGAACTTATACTCCTGACAAAAAACATAAAAACGCATCCGAGACATTACTAAACACATTAAACCTTCCCCAACTTACGGATTCACAAAATAAAACCCTACTGTCAGAAATACAACCTAAAGAATTGGAAAAAGCAATTATGAAACTTAAAGCTAACAAATCCCCAGGAGCAGATGGCTATACAGCAGAATGGTACAAAACCTTTAAACAGCAACTATCTCCTCTCCTCCTGAAAACATTTAACTACGTCCTCCACACAGGGGAAATCCCCCCCTCTTGGAGAGAAGGGGTCATTGCAGTTATACCTAAACCTGAAAAGGATAAACTAGAATGCTCCAACTACAGACCAATCAGTGTATTAAATCAGGACTATAAGCTTTTTACCACTATCCTTGCCAAAAGGTTAGAAAACATACTGACAGACTTAGTTCACTTAGACCAAACAGGTTTTATAAGACAAAGACAGACACAAGACAACATTCGACGCACTTTACACATAATTCATCATATAAAAAAATATAACTTAAATGCAGTCGTATTGGGATTAGATGCTGAAAAAGCATTCGATTCGGTTGACTGGTCTTTCCTATATAGAATCTTATCCAGTTTCAATTTTCATAACAACTTCATTAGAACTATCCAGGCACTATTTAAAAAATCAACAGCTAAAATAAAGATTAACGGTAATTTATCATCATCTTTTGAGCTGGAAAGAGGATGTCGTCAGGGCTGCCCCCTGTCTCCACTGCTCTTTGCAATCTTCATAGAACCTCTGAGCCAATGGATAAGACAAAATCAAGAAATTCAAGGTATTACACTTGGTCAGAAGGAACATAAAATAGCACTCTTTGCTGGTGACATTTTAATATACCTAGGGCAGCCAGACACTTCTCTACCAGAACTAATCTCAGTTTTTTCAGACTATGGAGATTTATCGGGGTACAAATTAAACATGCATAAAACCCAAGTCTTAACATTCAACTATGACCCAAATCATTTTTCACTAAATGAACTCAAAACTAACTGGGAGTTGGAATGCCAAATAACAAGTGACATCCCCCTACAGGCAATAATAGGGAACAATGCCTTAACTAAACTCTTGAATAACACCAACCCGTGGATAGAGACCCCGCTAAAAATTTGGTTTAAGATAGTCAGAGAGAATCAAGCTTAAGAGCCCTATCGACTTCTGCAATGGATTGCCTATGATCAAGACTTTACCCCCAATAAAACAGACACTAGATTTAAAGAGTGGAAAGAGAAAGGGCTGATAAAATATTACGATTTTTTTAAGGGGCAAACTTTAAGAAGTTTTGAAGATTTGAAAAAACAAGGTCTAATAAATCAAGATCTTTACAGGTTCTTTCAGCTTAGACACCACATAAACAATATACTTAAAAAGGAGGATTTGGAAAGGGCCCAGTCAGGTGTTCTGAAGGTCTTCTTAATGGCATATAAAGGGATCCCAGGGATCAGATACATTTCTAAAATATATCAAGGTCTTCAAGACTTAAAAGGAGACAACACATCATATATAAAAGAGAGATGGGAAAAAGAGGGGAATTTCACTTTACAATTGGAAATATGGGAAAAGCTAAATAAACAGCAATGGAAAAGTACCTCTTCCCTGCAGTGGAGAGAATTTGGATGGAAAAATTTGGTAAGATTTTTCAGAACACCTGCACAAAACAAATTTACCCATAAGGGGTTGAACTGTTGGCGCTTGTGTGGTGAAAAGACTGCAAATCATTTTCATGTGTTTTGGTCATGCCCAGTTATCCACCAATATTGGACCAACGTACAGACAATATTGGGGAAAATATTCAAAATAACAGTTCCCTTTTCTTTTGTAACTTTGTATTTGGGTTTACTACCGGACTCACTGGAAAGACGAGGAGATAAATACTTATTCAATGTTTTAATACTGGCAAGTAAAAAAGCCCTAACTAAAAAATGGATGCTGAAGGACTGTCCTACACCTGAAGATTGGATTAACGTGATTCAAGACATTTACTCGATGGAAAAGTTGACATTCGCACTGAGTCAGGACATGGATGGGTTCATGAACTTTTGGCAACCCTGGATCGCATATGTGTCTTCCATTAGATCTAATCTTTGACAAATACCATTTCAATAATGGTCCTGCTCTTTGTTCCAATGCTACTCAGATGCTCTTTTACTTTTATTTACTTAATTTTCTGTTTGTTTGTTTTTTGCTGTTCTGTTTGTTTATTCGGTTTTTTTGTTTGTTTTGTTTTTATTTAATTCTCCTTAATTTCACTTTGTCTTTCACTTTAAAAAAAAAAGGGGGGGGTGTTGTAATAACTATCCTACCAATGTTGTCAAATAGCAAAAAATAAGGGAACATGTGATGAAAATGTAAACAATGCAATGCTGTAATGACCTGTATACCCTTTACAAAAACTTAAATTTAAAAAAAAAAAAAAATCCTTCTGGTAATGTACATTGCCTTGAATTTCCTCCACCTTGTTTCTCACAGACTGTGCATTCCCAAAAATGATCGAAGGAAGAGGAATGTTACCAAACTGACGTCTCCTAAGGCGCAATTTCACACCTCCACGTCTTCCACGCTTCCTCCTGCCGCTTCTCTTTTCACCGCTGTGTCCATCTCTCAAAATAAAGTCCGGCAGTTGAAGTTTGGGCTCAATCACAGGCGCTGAATCAGCTGTGTTAAAGCGTAGCAACACGTCCCTGGAATATTGTATTCTGCCCGCTATTCTGCTCGCCATGGGGCCGAACGCGTTTACCTCAGAGACAAACAGCCAGAACACAGAAAGCAGCAGTGCGAGAGAGGAGAGGAATTCCATGATGTAAATACCAGGGAGCTCTTCGCCATATATTCCACAAACGCTCCAGGGCAGAAACGACACAGAGGATTTTCTAAAAACGTAAAAAAGTACAAAAAACGCACACACGCACTATATCACCAGCTGCTGGTCGCTGCGTGCGCATGCGAATGCGCCCACCTGGCGCTGTATCCTGATCCTCGGCGGCTTCTGTCGAAATCAGCTGATCTCTGGCAACCCTGGCTGGGGACTCCGACCCTGGAGGGAGAGAAAAAGAGACCGGGTTAGGGTCGCCGGCAACGGCAGAGCCCAGTGAGGTGGCCCCGAGTGCTACTACAAGCTGCCCCGGGTCCTTCTCACCATGACTCAGGCAGTGTGACATAGACAAATGAGGAATTGACATAATGGAGCACACTTGCCTGCACTAGGGCTCTACCGCTGTCCATGACTCCGGCGATTTGGGGTACATAGTCTCTTTTGTTGTGCCCGGTGCTGTGCCCTTGCTGACCTCCTCTAGGACCGCCAACCTCTCGTTGTCGGTTGGCAACCCCGGTGATGGCAGCTCCTCTCTGGCGATCCTAGTGTGGGGCTCGGCAGGCATGGGAGAGGAGAAAAGGTTAGGGTCGCCGGCAGCGGCAGAGCCTGGCGAGGGAAGTCCAGGTGCGGCCAGGAGCCACACCCAGCTCTCCTCCCCAACAGCCAGACAAGATCTCTCAATCATTGAAGAATGAACTACAGGAGAGATTACTTGCCTGTGCTCGGGCTCCACCGCCATCCAGGACTTCGACGCTGTCGACGGTGACAGTCTGGATCCCGTCGGCTGGGGGTCAGGTCCAGTGGGTGGCTCTGCTGCGGCGGTCCCTGCGGCATGCGTGATGGTGGTTGCAGCCCTGGGCTTCAGGCGCTCCTCTTCAACCCGGCGGTTGACTGTGGCTATCAGGTTTGCCCACTCTTCGTCGGATGGTGCATCCGTGGACTGAGCAGGCGTATAAGAGGTGGAACAGCTTTGTCCCTGCTGCTGTCAAAGAGTTGAACAAGCTATAAAAATTATATTGTACATATTTTATATTTACCTATTTTGTAAGATGTGTGCCTGTGTTTGTGTCTATGTTGAATGTAATTGTGGCTTGTAAATATGGATGTCACCAACTGCAAAACAAATCTACCTACGGGTACAAATAAAGTAACCTGAACCTGAACCTGAACCTGAACCCTCACAGCCAGGGAAGTGCGTCCTCGGACCTCCGCTCACAACACTCCTCCTCGACCCAGCGGTTGACAAAGGCGAGCAGACTCGGCCACTCCTCGTCAGCCAGAGTGGTTGCGAGGGAACGCCTCCGTGTAGGCTCCTGGGCAGGATCATCCAGGGCCTCAACCTCCTCCATCGTCTAGCGGCCCGGTTCTTGGTTCGGCAGGCCCTCTGAGAGGAGACACGGAAAGGGGAAGAAAACAATTATTATTTGCAGCTGGAGGAGAGGACCCAGTGGGCTGCTGATACTGGGCCTCCCCTTTGGGAGACAGGCAAGATTCACTGTTAAAGAATAATTCAGAATGAAAAAATACTTACCTGTCATCCCGGTTGATGACATCTGCAGCTACAGAGGGCAAGAGTTCGCCCCTCTCTGTGCCAGCGGTTGATGCCTACCTCGTGACGACAGAGGTAGGCATGGCCGGGGTGAATCCAGTGGATCTCTCGGTGGATGAAGCAATGATGGCCGCTGGAGAAGAGGAGGGATTCTCCCGGCGTCCCCCTGTGGGACGATGCTGTCCTTTATGTGCCTGGATCGACCGTGCTGAAGCGAGTGAAGGGTCGAGCAACGCGCCACGGAGGCTGCCAGTTTGCAGGTAAGTGGGCCTCCATTCCGACGTTGCAGGAAATGCCAGGCTTGGGGAGGAGCGCTGGAGCGAGCAAACTGTGGAGTGCAGGTCGGCGTATTGTGGGTAGATCCATAGCCCGGGGTATGCTTCCAAAATCCCCACCGCTCCATGGATGCACCACCAATCCCTCTCGGGTCCGCTGGCAGCGAGAAACTCATCCACATAGCTCCGGATGTAGACAGCTGCCAACTCCTCCTCCTCACTCAGAGAACCCACTGCCACTCCCTTTCTCTGGTGGGACCGGGGCATGACGAACTCCAACACAGGTTAGTCCAAAACAAAGGAACAGTTATAATGATTAGGGGAAAATGATGTGTGGGTGAACCCGCTAAAACCTTTTTCCTGGTTGAGTCATTCATAACCCCCCGTGCGCCCTACCATAGCGTACGGTGGGGAGAAGGAAGAATGAGGATTTAAACGCTAGAGTTCACCACACACACATTTATTGACTGCCAGTGTACAGATACAGACAAACAAGTGAATTGCGATATAATATGGCTGCACTCGGGAGAGCAGGGAAGGCAGCGGGTAGCTCAACAAAGTTGGGGGGAATGTAAACTGGGCACAGCCTAAGCATAGCAATCGTGCTGTGGAGAGGAAACGCTGCCAGAAGCGAAGCGGAATAAGACCGGGGAAGAAACGCTTCTGGTTCAGCGTAGCGGCAACCACAAAGAAACGCTAACAATTTACTCACAAGTTGGAGCAGTCCCAAAAAGTCCAGTTCTCCAGGCGAGCGCAAACAATAGTCCTTCCTGACGTGACGATCACCCCGTGAAGAGCAGGAGTGACTCGTTCAGTGACCCAATGGCGTTTGTCTAGCACAGAGTTGCTTAAGTCCAAACGCCGCTGGTCACACAAATTGGGAACACCTGAGGCCTGGGAAAGATAATTACCGGGGCTGGGACAGCTGGTGGAATTATGGAGAGCGAGGGGGTATGGTAGGACCGACAGACTGTCAGGAGCATGGGAAAAAGATCGGAAGCTGACTAACAGCTGCCGGTCAGGCAGTGGCTAAAATGATGGAAAGAAAACACAAGATGCACATAAACAGTAAAGCCAAAACCCACAAAGAGATCAGGGCAGAGCCAGGGAAAACCAAGCCGGCTCGGCTCATGACACCTCCAGGCATGGCAGAGACATCCTGCCTTTGTCTTTAGAGAGCTGTAAAGTTTTAAGCTGTATCCTGGGGTTTTTTTTTACCCTGCCATATGAATTGAGTAATCATTCTTTTCCAATCATTAAATTGTTTACGCAAAATTTCAATAGGTAGAAAATGAAAAAGAAATAACAGGCAGGGCAGAATATTCATTTTAACTATCTCTATTCTACCATGCAGGCCCAATGTCAGGGATGCCCATCTTCTGAAGTCTTCTTTAATATTTTGCGTGGTGGAACCATAGTTTAGGTTGTGAATGTTTTTAAGGTCTTTTGGTATTTTGACACCAAGATAAGTCATTTTCCATTATTTTTTTTTTAAGGCAAATGTTCTCTTGGCATGTAATTATAAGTTAGGATTTGAGTTTTATCTATATTAATTTTGTATCCTGAATATAAGCCAAATTGTTTAAGATGGCACATAAGTTCGGAGAGGCTTGAATCTGGGTTTGATAACGTTAGAAGCACGTCGTCCACATATAAGCATATTTTGTATTCCTTATTTTGTATTCCTTTTTTCACTAAAATACCTTTGATTTCTTCATCTTCTCTAATCATTTGAGCCATGGGTTCTATAAAGAGGGCAAATAAAGTAGGACTTAGGGGACACCCCTGACAGTGTCCTCGTTCTAAAGTAATGGTCTGAGAAAGATTGCCATTAATTTTAATCTGGGCAGTTAGTAAGTGATATAGTGATTTCAAGCAGTTTATTATCTCATCATTGAATCCAAATCATTTTAACGCCAAAAAGAAACTCCCAGTGGACTGAATCATAAGCTTTTTCTGCATCTATACTAATAGCAGTTGTTTTGACTCATAATATTCATTAAATGTAGTGTTCTTCTTATGTTATCTTGTGTTTGTCGGTTTTTAATCAATCCCATCTGGTCGAGATCGATCAAATCAGGAATAATATTTTCTAGTCTTGTTGTTATGATTGAAGCAATTATTCTGTAATCTATATTTAAGACTGACATACATCTGTATGAGCCACATTCTCATCTGTCCTTGCCTTCTTTTGGGATAACAGATATTATTGCTCTTTTCCAAGATGGTGGAGTTTCTCCTCCTTTTAATATATAATTAAAGCATTTTAATAACGTTGGTGTTAGGAGATCCTGATATAACTTAAACCATTCTGCAGGATAAATATCCTCTCCTGGTACTTTATTAGTTTTCAACTTTGATATGGCTTTTTCAACCTCTACTTTGGTAATTTCTTGCATTACTAATTTATTCTGTTTTTCACCTATAGATTGTAGATCTAAGGAGTCCAAGTATTGTTTCACTTCAGGAGGTTCAATTGTTTTTGGGGGGGCATACAACTCTTTATGTGTTTCAAAGGATTCCTTTATATATTCTGGTATAACAGATTTTTTTGGTGACAGGATGTTTAATTTTAGTAATTGTTCTGTCAGCTTGTTGCTTACGCAATTTCCATGCTAGTATTTTTTTGTCTCTTGGCCCATTTTCATAATTCTGTTTAATATATTTAAGTTTCATTTCTATTTGTCTATCCAAAATATTATTCAGCTCTGACTTTGTAATTTCAATTTGTTTACAGATTTTAGGGTCATTTGAGTTCATGTGAATTTGCTCCAGTGATTTTAATTTATTTGTCAGGTCATCTGCTGTTTCTCCCTCTCCTTTTTCCTACTTGATGACCACATTATAAGTTTTCCTCTGAGTTCTGCCTTCGCAGTATCCCACAGGACACTTGGAGATATTTCTTCTTTATCATTAAATTCCAGAAATTCCTTGGTTTCTTTTTTAATGAATTCTTCACTTTTGCTGTCGTTTTGTAGGCTTGTGTTAAGCCTCCATACAGTATTTTTAGGCTCAATATCCAATTGTATCTTTAGATACACTCCTGAGTGATTAGAAATGTCTCTAATCCCAATTTTGCTATCTATTATCCTATGTCTTTCTGATTTAAACATAAAGAAAGAATTGATTCTTGAATAATAAGCGTGGGGGTGGGAGAAGAATGTGTTTGCTTTTGCGGAGGGATGAGTTCTCTCCATACATCAATCAGACCAACCTTGTTTAGTATTTTTCTAACACATAAAGATGCTGGAGTCATCTTTTTTGTTGGGTTAGTGGAGTCGAAAGTAGGGTGAAGTTGTATGCTCCAATCTCCACCACAGTTCAAAACACCAGAACTTTCTATAGTAATTAAATCAAAAATATATTTGATGAAAGATTTGTCTTGTCCTGGGGGCCTATAGACATTAAGTAATGTCACCTCCTTAGAGTCTATGGTTCCTTTTACCAAGTTAAAGCGCCCTTCCTTATCTGTTAGTTGTGAGGAGAACTGAAAGGGACATTGTTTGAGATTAATATCGCAACTCCTCTAGCAGGACCTTTTGCATCTGAGAAGTAAAATCTGTTTTTAAAACCCAAGTTTTTCAACTTTGCGTGTTCCTTTTTATTCAGGTGAGTTTCCTGCCAGAAGATTATATGACAATTTTCTTTCTTCATTTTAGTAATAAGTTCACCCCTTTTTATTGGGCTTCGTAGCCCATTAACATTAAGTGTCACAATACTACAGTGCTGTAAGAGCCTGATTCATCTGGATCATTATTTTTACCTCATATGCTCTGGGTGACCTGAACAATAACATAACATGAAAAAAAATTCAAACTTTAAACACAACAAAACAAATAAGAAAACTGTGCTTCCATTACAAGTCAAATTTTCCCACCAATCTTTTGGAGAGGAAAGCTCTCAGCTAACAAGAGGCCCCTTCTGTGTAAAGTCTCTCTCTAAGGAAGTCATTGATATGCGTCTAATTAGTACAGAGAAATTGAGTTCCCAGAATTATGGCCTTGTGGCCGACACACATTGTGGGCTCACGCTGCCACAGAGACAGAACTGAATGTGTATTGTGGAGTGTCACGTCTGCAAGGACTGAGGACTCAAATCTACAGGAGGTAACAAGGAAGTGTGAGATTTGTCTCTTTGTCCACAGAAGACGCCCCGGAGGGTATTCCGGTTCATCAAGAAATGAGAGACAATGGTGAAGCTTCAAAGGGATGCTTTGTAACTGTATGTTGACTGAAGACACCATGTGACTTGAATTCTGATGCTGGAAATGTATAAAAGGGGGTTGAAGTATGATTCTTTTTCTTTCCTGCTTTGAGAATGCTAGGAGCTTGTGTTCTGTCAAATAAAGCTGGTTTTATGACTGAAACTCAGCCTCGTTATTTGAGCATGCTCCTACACTGGTGACCTACGACGGAGAATGAGCAATGAGAATTCTTCCGAACCGGGCTCGGTGGAAGCCAGCCTGATGGCCGCCTCCATGCTCCGGCTGCCCGATTTCTGGCAGCACAGCCCGCGCTCATGGTTTAGCGCAATCGAGGCGCAGTTCAACCTCCGGAGAATCTCCAACGACGACACAAGATTCTACCACGTGGTAGCGAAACTGGACAGCGACACGGTCCAGAGAGTGGAGGATTTGGTTAATCATCCACCAGACAGCGACAAGTACAGCGCATTGAAAGACGCGCTGATCAGCCATTTCACCCCCTCAGTCCAACAAAGAGCAGAGGGGCTCCTGGCGCTGACGAAGGCAGAAAACGATAGACCTGCGGACCTGATGGTGAAGATGCTGCAGCTCAAAGCCTCCGAGGATGGCGAATTCATTTTCGCCCACCTATTCCTTCGAACCCTGCCACCAGCAGTGAGAGTGGCCCTGGCAGAGTCACCCCGATTGGCCAAGCGAGACTACCATGGGTTGAGCAAGGAGGCGCAGAAGTTGGTCGATGCCCACAAGCAGAACGCGGTTTCGGCCGCGGCGGCTAGTTCGGGAACAGCGTCCGGAGACAGCTTGGGTCCAGCGGCACCAGACGCACCAACAACGGCGGCGACCGGAGCCAGACGACGCGGAGCGGAGAACGGCTCGTGCTTCTACCACCGCCGTTTTGCAGAGAGAGCGCACAGGTGCGTCCCACCGTGCAATTTTAAACGCCAGGACCGAGGGCCGGTAGCAGCCGCGACTCTCGGCAATGAGAACAGGCTGCTTTACCTGACGGATGCACGCTCGGGGAAACAGTTCCTCGTGGACACGGGCTCGCAGCTGAGCTTCGTCACGCCCACCTACGCGGAACGGCTGTCGCCTTCTAAAGCCCCCTGGGTGTCAGTGTCAGCAGCGAACGGCTCCACAATTAAAACGTTTGGTGAGAGGACCATGCTTCTGTCCTTACAAGGCCGTTCATTTGAGTGGACATTTATTGTAGCAGCAGTCAGTTTCAACATGTTAGGGGCTGATTTTTTGTGCTCACATGGTTTATTGGTTGATCTTGCTAATAGACGTCTGATTAATGCACTGTCTTTTCATTCTATTCCCTGCACAGCTCGGGTGGCCCCGCCAACTGCACATGCCAGCGTCTCAGCCGCGGGTGGTAAGTTTCACACTCTGCTTGCTCAGTTTCCAGCACTCACAGTCCCCACTTTTTCAGCAACGGTGGCCAAACATGGGGTAGAACATTTCATAACAACCACAGGCCCTCCCGTTTTTGCAAAGGCTCGGCGTTTGGACCCAGCTAAACTGGCCATCGCGCGCGAGGAGTTCACTAATCTGGAAAAACTAGGCATCGTTAGACGCTCCAAGAGCGCTTGGGCTTCGCCGTTACACATGGTCCCAAAGGCTGACGGCTCGTGGCGGCCTTGCGGCGATTTCCGCAGGTTGAACAACGTTTCAGCTCATGACCGCTACCCGATTCCGCACATTCAGGATTTTTCTGTTCATTTGGCGGGGGCGCGCATTTTTTCTAAAATAGACTTGGTGCGCGGCTATCACCAGGTTCCAGTGCGCGCGCAGGATGTACCCAAAACAGCGGTCATAACTCCTTTCGGCCTTTTTGAGTTCTTGCGCATGCCTTTTGGCCTCAAGGGGGCCGCGCAGACTTTCCAACGCATGATGGATGCAGTTTTACGCGACCTGCCTTTCGTGTTCGTTTATTTGGACGATATTTTGGTAGCCAGCACGTCCGAAGGCGAACATGAAAAACACCTCACAGCAGTTTTCCAGAGGTTGGCAGAGCACGGGTTAATAGTGAACCCAGCGAAATGCCAGTTTGGGGTGGCGCAGATTGATTTTTTGGGACATCGCGTTTCGGCAGAGGGAGCAGTTCCCCTTCCAAATAAAGTGCGTGCCATAACAGATTTTCCGCAACCTCAAACGGTTAAGGCGCTTCAGGAGTTTCTAGGGATGGTTAATTTTTACAACCGTTTCCTCCCAAGCGCAGCACGACTCATGCAGCCATTGTACACCGCGTTAAAAAAACAAAAGCCCGCAAATAAAGTCGAATGGTCTCCGGAGCGGGAGCGCGCTTTTGCCCAGGTCAAATCAGCCCTGGCAAATGCAGTTTTGTTAGCGCACCCAGTTCCAACGGCCCACATGGCGCTCACCACTGACGCTTCCGATGTAGCGGTGGGGGCGGTAGTTGAACAGTTTGTGGCAGGTACCTGGCAACCCCTCGCGTTTTTCAGCAGGACCTTGCGCGATAGTGAACGGAAATACAGCGCATTTGACAGGGAGCTTTTGGCCCTACACTTGGCCATCCGTCATTTTCAGTTCTGGTTAGAGGGGCGACGTTTCACCGCTTTTGTGGATCATAAACCGCTAACGTTTGCGATGGCCAAAATTTCAGAACCCTGGTCAGGCCGGCAACAAAGGCAACTAGCCGCAATATCGGAGTTTACTACTGATATTCAGCATGTCGCGGGTAAACACAATGTTGTAGCAGACTGCCTCTCGCGTGCAATAGCACCGCCAAGCCCTATAGGGGCAGACTCTGTAGCCATGGCCGCAGGCCCGGGCAGCGACGCGGGAGCGCGCGCAGCCCCGGTCTGTGTTGGGTTAGATTATGCAGCCATGGCTGCGGAGCAGGTTAACGACGCGGACGTGCGCGCGCTCCAGTCTGGACCAACAGGGTTAAGGCTGGAGCACAGGGTGCAACAAAACGGTATGCCCCCGCTAATCTGCGATGTCTCCACGGGACGGCCCCGCCCTGTGGTGCCAACCGCGTGGCGTCGCCGTGTTTTTGACTTGGTCCATTCTCTCGCGCACCCGGGGGTGCGCGCATCGATCAAATTGGTGGGGGAGAAATTTGTTTGGCCCGGGTTGCGCAAACAGGTCAAGGAATGGGCAGCAGCCTGCGTAGCGTGTCAGCGAGCTAAAATACACAGACACACTAAGGCCCCGTTAGAACCTTTCCACATCCCCGCTAAGCGTTTTGATCACGTGCATGTTGACCTGGTCGGCCCGCTTCCGTTATCACACGGGCACACACATCTTTTGACAATGGTAGACCGCACCACGCGCTGGCCAGAGGCGATTCCTCTGACATCAACCACAGCGGAAGAAGTTGCGCGAGCATTTTTAACAGCATGGGTTGCGCGTTTTGGTGTACCGTCGGACATAACGTCCGACAGGGGTCCCCAATTTATTTCCGAGCTATGGTCATCGATGGCCCGCAGCTTGGGGGTGAAGATTCATCGCACCACCGCGTATAACCCCCAGGCCAATGGTTTATGCGAACGCTTTCACAGGTCATTGAAAGCAGCCCTCAGAGCGTCGCTAACGGATACAAATTGGGTAGACAAACTTCCATGGGTGTTATTAGGGTTGCGTTCTGCACCTAAGGAAGATTTGCATGCTTCCCCGGCTGAATTAGTTTTCGCTCAGCCGCTCCGTTTGCCCGGGGAATTTCTTCCTGATAATCCCGCACCTAATGGCCCCCCCGCTCAGCCGTGGCAGAGCGGCTCAGGAACAAACACGCTTCCTGGCCCGGTCCATCACAGTTTCCCACACGTTTTTGTGCCCAAGGCTTTAAAAAATGCAGAGTTTGTTTTTGTTAAACATGACGCCCAGCGTCCAAGTTTGCGGCCGTTTTACGACGGACCGTTTCGAGTGCTGGAGACCGGGCAGAAGCATTTTCTGCTAGATTTAGGGGGCAGAAGGGAGCTGATTTGCATTAACAGGCTCAAACCCGCTTTTGTTCTGGCTGACGAGGAGGTGCAGCTCGCGAGGCCCCCCCGCCGGGGCAGACCACCGAGAAGACATTCTCCAAAGTCTTCACAGAGAGGTGCTAACAGCTTTAATCCACAGGTGCAGAGAGATGTTGCAGAGGCAGCCAAGCCAAGTTGCAGCAGATTCGGCAGAAGATTAAAACCCAGGCAGTTGGTGGATTGATTAGCGATGTATGGAGTGCTTTGTGTTTCTCTTTTTGTTATGCCATGCAGATTTTGCCTTACTCGACGTTTGGGGGGGGTAGTGTGGCCGACACACATTGTGGGCTCACGCTGCCACAGAGACAGAACTGAATGTGTATTGTGGAGTGTCACGTCTGCAAGGACTGAGGACTCAAATCTACAGGAGGTAACAAGGAAGTGTGAGATTTGTCTCTTTGTCCCACAGAAGACGCCCCGGAGGGTATTCCGGTTCATCAAGAAATGAGAGACAATGGTGAAGCTTCAAAGGGATGCTTTGTAACTGTATGTTGACTGAAGACACCATGTGACTTGAATTCTGATGCTGGAAATGTATAAAAGGGGGTTGAAGTATGATTCTTTTTCTTTCCTGCTTTGAGAATGCTAGGAGCTTGTGTTCTGTCAAATAAAGCTGGTTTTATGACTGAAACTCAGCCTCGTTATTTGAGCATGCTCCTACAGCCTTATATTTTCAATGTTGTAAGGCAGATTAGTTCACTCCCAGAGTATGTGTGTAATTTTAAAATTTGGAAAAATGTAAATATTTTGGGTTAAGATATTTTTCTTCATAGTCACTTTATTTCAAATTGAATTCACCGTCGGTAAACTCGGGCTGTGTCTGACATGTTTGGACAAACCCAGATGCAGACGCAGACTCAGAATAAACACAGTTATCTTTATTGATGCATGTGTACGTGTGTGTGCGTGTGTGGAAGTGTGAGTGTGGATAAGTGCAGAGGAGCGAGCAGAGCACGGACCAGTCTTGCAACCCTACGAGAGAGGAGGGACAAGAGTAAGAGCTCTCTGTGAATGGATTGCATAAACAAGTGGTAAACAGTCTTACGGGTCAGGTGAGGAGATGTGGCGCTGAAGAACATCCCAGCTGCCCCGTTCGCTGGCCTCGGTCCGTCGCGTGTCTGTGCTGATGGTAATGGTGCAGGTGTGGCAATGCCGAAAAGTTCATACAAGGGAACAGAGAATTCACAGTGTGTAGGTGGGAGTCCCGGTCCACCGCCAGGAGGAGGAAATCCGCCCAGGGGAATCCACCTGTGCACAGGGGAGAAGATGGAAGGAGCGAAGAGGAATAATTTCTTGAAAAGCTTACTTGGCGTTGGGGAGATGAAATTCCCAGATGGCCTGGCATAGCAGGAAAGATGAGGGAGGCGAAACGCCCTGGTAGGAGGAGTAGATGACTCTTAGCACAGAGTTCTTACATCCAGGTGGAGCGTTGACGTCTCCGTACAGAATGAGAGGCAGTGCTCCTTAAGAAGGCTGCCTAATGAGGAGAGCAGGTGTGCACACAGCTGTGGAGACAATTAAGGCAGCAGGCACACAGAGCAAATCACCACAGTGTCCCCGTAGTTGTGACTAAATCCTTGGAGCGTTTTCCTGGCTCGTTCTTGGTGTTCGTTCCGCAGTTTGTGTGTCGCCATCTCCACTCTACCAGCGCATATTTTTCAGCCTCTCATGTGCTGTTGCTGTCGTTGTGGTCTGCGTCTCCTCTTCATTGTGGTTCAGCACCTTCTTCTTCAGATCCTCCATTGCCTCTGCTGCACTGTTATATCTAACTGGACCGTCATTGAGGAAGACCCGGAGCGTCGCTGGTGGGGAAGTCTGGAAACGGATTCCTTTTTCTTTCAGGAGTCTTCTGATGGGAGTATATGCTTTTCTTTTTTTTCTGAATTCCTGTGGTGTAGTCCTGGTCGAAATACACTCTCCCCCATTCAGATAAACCTCTCTCTTTTTCCAAGCAGACTGGAGTACTAGGTCTTTGATTCTGTGCTCCAGGAAACAAATTACCACTGATCGAGGGTTAGCGTTTTGCGGTGGTTTTGGACCAAGGGCTCTGTGACAGCGTTGTATCCTTAGTTCACTATAGCTTAGGGATAGTTCCGATTTAATAAATTGTTCCAAAAACTCACGTAGGGTGTTTCCCTTGGTGTCTTTGGGGATTCTGTATATACGGATATTATTTCTTCATGACCACGCTTCCAGGTCAGTCATTTGAGTTTGAATATTTTCCTGAACTTGTAAAGTTTGGAGAAGAGCTTGGTTAGCTGCGGTGGCCCATTCCTCCATCTCCACTACCCTTTTTTCGGCTTCGTCCATTCTACTCACTGTGTCGTTCAAGTCTTTCATAATTTCGTTAAACTTGCTGTTAATATCTTTCCTGAGTGTGTTAAGTTCAGTGAAGAAGCCCTCTTTAAAGCTGCTGAGGTCTGTTTTCAGGTCTGATCTTGTGGCTTTTAGCTCATCATGAATGGCGCAGATGCTACCTTCTAGCTATCACTAGCCTCCATGTCCTCGCTGTCATCTTCGATGTCTTTTTCTGGCATTTGTTTTCCATCTTTTCCAAGTTTCATTGGTGTCTTACCTCTTTTATTTTGGTGTTTGTCCCCCTCCATGCTAAAGATAGTTTCTAAATTAACTGTGCAGTATTTATTTGGGGGTTATTATCGGTCAGTCTGGTAGCTCTGTCTACAGGTCCACTCAGTCTACCATCACACCCGGATGCCGCACATTGAGTTTTTATCTACTTTGAGATATGCCTGAGTAAGATGTGACCAAAATGGCTATTTACAGAATTTTTTCATTCTTTTAATTGTTGTTCAAGAGGAAAAATATTTCTACCACTTCAAGTTTTGCTCAACCCCAGCACTGTTACTGTGTTTTTATGCAATTTTGATGTGCCTTTGTCATGTGCCAAATGCACATTTAAAACCAAGACAGTGAATAAAAAGTGCATGTTTTTCATCATGTTGTGCTGTGTTGGTTTGAAATTTGTCATTCAACAGGTCACTGAACATGTGCGGCCCAGTTACATGTCTTGATTTGAAATTGTGGCCCAATTGATTTTGTAATTGAATAGCCTTGCTGTAGACCGTTCACACTGGAGTCTGATGGGGGTCACATTTAAATTATAATGTGAACGCCCACACAAAAAAATCAAGTCTTAGCAAAAAATCAGAATTAAGCATTAAGACCTGCAGTGGGACCGTAGCCTATGAGTTGCTGACAAGTAAAGTATGTGATCAAACGCATAACTTCCCTACAAACTTTGCTTTGCAAATGCAGGACATATCAACCATACACTAGATACGTCGGAATATTTTCAACATGCTGAAAATTTTCAGAGGAGCTCGGCAAACTACACCGTATACCAGCATGCTCCAGGGTACTTCAGCATTCTTCAGCGTGCTCTTAACTTAGACAAAACTTAGCCATAACTGATTCGACGTATGCTAGCGTATTCTCCAAATTTTTCACACGTTTTGCAAATGCTGCCTAAATCGTCTAGATGTGACTGGGCCTAAACACAGGACACAGAAACACCCAAATAATGAAATAAATCATTTTTAGTTAAATATTTAATGACAAATGAGCAACACTGATATAACGGTTGCCGTCAGACAGGTCCTTCTGTGTATGATAATGCTGGGTGTTTTGTAGTTAATTTGGTTGATTACCGTTTTAAAAAACCTTTTAATAACAAAATATAAAATATAAATTGATGCCCTACAGTGGGTCGCAAATATTTGTAAACGTGTCCTGTTATAGTACTGCTGTCATAAATTCCCTTGTCAGGGCTGAATAAAGGCACCAAACGCCAGCTGTGAGATTGCAAATTTAATTGAGAAAAAACACAAAGGCACAAACAAGACCAAACCAAAAATCAGTAGGAGCAGAAGACAGCAGGATAAGCCAAAAATAGCAAACGCCAAGGCAAGAGGAATCGCCGGCTAACCTGGGGAAACTAGCCGTGGAGCACACGCTAGGGTAAACACAGAAAGGCAATTAAAGAGACACTTATGTTTGTAAGACGAGAGTAGGGTGCCGCGCTCAACAATGGTGCACAGCCCCTTAAGGCTACAAACAAAATGAAATAAGTAGCAACAGCTGTGGGTAATCTGAGTGGGCATGAGAAAACAAAGATACAATTGGGACCAGCTGGGAATAATCCTGACAGAGCCCCGCCTTTAAGAGGTGGATTCTAGACACCCCAAGTAACATCACAAAACCAAAAACTGCCCCCCCCCCATCAATAACAGAAAAATCTGCTTTATAGGGAGGGCGGTGGGGGAACAAGGCCAGGTGAGGCAAAAAACAAGTCTCTCACCCTGCAGAGACCAACAAAAACAAAATGGGTCAGGTGGCCTACCAGAGTCCCTGAGCCACCCAACCAGGGAGCATAACATGTTGGGTGGTCTTCCAGCATTCCAGAACCACCAAACCAAAGAACATGAGATGCCGGGTGGCCTCCCAGAGTCCTTGAGCCACCAAACCATGAAGCATGATACGTCAGGTGGCCTCCCAGAGTCCCTGAGCCACCAGACCATGAAGCATGATAACGTCAGGTGGCCTCCCAGTGTCCCTGAGCCACAAAACCATAAGGCATGATGTGTTGGGTGGCCTCCCAGCATCCCTGAACCACCAGACCAAAGAACAGAATAGATCGGGCAGCCTTCTCCCACCCATGACCCTCCAGGTGGTCTACCACTGTCTTTGAGCCATCAAACCATAGGGCCAGGTGGAACAACGGCTGGAGACCCCCCGGCCTCAGTGATGATGGCAGGTGGAGACCCCAGCCTTGGGCATGACAGCAGGTGGAGACCCCCCAGCCTCGGGCGAAGATTGGTGACCCTTGGTGACTTCAGGTGAAGATTGATGATCATCGGCGATCTCAGACAAAGGTTGATGACCATCAGTGGAACCAGACGAGGATTCCGACAGAGAAGAAGAAACAAATGCCGGGTCAGTATCACCAGCAGCAGTGGAGCCTGGCAAGGAAAACTCAGGAGCAGCTGGCAGCTGCAACTGGTTCTCCCCACCAAGAGCAAAGCAAAATTTCTCTAATACTGTCATTGTGAAGACAAAAAAGAGAACTTGCCTGAACTCGAGCTCCACGGCCATCCAGGACTCTGCCGACTCAAGGTGGGGCGTCACAAATCCACTCGCCTGGGAATCCATCCCCGACATGGCCACCTCAGACGGGGAGGAAGAGAAAAGCACCGGAACACAGTTACTGGCAGCAGTGGAGCCCTGCAAGAACTTAGGGGCAGAGGGCATCTGCAGCTGATTCTCCCCCACCACAAGCAAGACAAGATTTCTCTAGAACTGATGGTGAAGAAACAGAACAGAGTACTTGCCTAAACTTGAGCTAATGAGTTTAGGCAAACTTACTCATTACGCTTACTTGTAATGAGTAAACCATTACAAGTTGGTTCCCTCCCAGGATAGGCAGACACTCAGAAAAAACAGAGGGGGAAACAGGAGATGTGGGTGAGGATGAATGGATGGATGCAGCAGCAGGTGGAGAGAGCTCAGCCAAAGTGGATGGCTGTTGCTGAGCCCTCCCATCAGGAATAAGGCAAGACATTTCATCTACTGATGTTAAAGAATGAAAAAGTACCTGCCTTAATTCCTGTGCTGCTGTGGTTGGTGCTGCTGTAAGCCCAGACAAATCCCTCTCGGGGGCTGCAGAGACCGTCTAGCGAGGAGGTGTGGATGCAGGAGCTGGAACGGAGCACCGAGAGGAACGGCGTTTCCCGAAGCCTCCCTTCCAGTCAGGTACGCCCAGAGCCAACCGTGATCTTGAAAAACACTCTTGCTCAGTGGCGGACATCCTCCACGGAGCCCATAGTGGTGTGGGCCACTGCTTGGGAGGAGGAGGCGGGGCTGGTGCTGGTGAATGGCAAAGAGCTGGAGTTGCCAAAGCCAGGGAACGCTTCCTCGTCAGCACAGACTTTGGCTTAATCGGTGAACTCCTCACCATCTTTTGGTGCATACGCTGGAGGCTGGAAACAGAAATTAACAGCCCGACCAGTTCAGCATAGTTCTGCAGGCTGGAGTTTGCCGTTACCTCAGCTGCGGGGTCCAGGAAATTCAGGGCTGCCTCTGGCGAATGAGAGATGTGGGCGTCTGCGACAAGGCACTCGACGTTTTGAGCAGCCCACACCTCATCTGCATTGAGTCCAAAAGCCCAATAATCCATACCTGCCGAGTCCGTTTTGCTGGTGTTATTCTGCCCGGTTCTACCTCTGGTAGAATCAGCGACTCACGGTGCAGGCTGGGCTTTTGGGTGCAAACAGAGTCTGCTGGGTCCAAACAGGTGGCGATGTTTTGTCATGTTTAGTGCTCCTTCTGGAGCAC